>OU015651.1:5022500-10022500 GCA_907165275.2 Zygaena filipendulae | reverse complement strand
TTTATGATAAATTACATTCATAATATGGTTTTAAATGAGTAAATTACCGGTTTAGGTACTCATTGGCCAAATATATTGGAATTGATGTTACGATTGCCATAGTTTATTAAGTCTCTATCTTTAAATTAGAAAAATGAAATGTTCATCTATCTCGATAGAGCCGACGGTAAAGGCAAACTCCTTAGTAGGTAGGTACCTACCATGGACCAATATGGTAGGTAGGTACCTAATTTAAACCAACCAAATAAAATACAATAAAAAGGTGTTGCATCTTATCTATCTTATATCCATCTTATATCTTATATAGTACGTAGTATATTTACTCTGAGCTTATACTAGGTATAATAAAAGAGCAGAATCCGCGATTCTGTACAAAAATTGAGAGGGGTGATAAAGGAAGAGTAACCAAGCTCAAAAAAGTTTAAAATTCTTTTCTGTCTGTTCGTGATAATCTCCGCATCTACTGAACGGATCGTCATGCGGTTTTCACTGATAGAATAATCTTAAATACCTATGATGTCGGAAAAAAAAAGTTGTTATTTATATAAGTAAAAACGTTTCACGCAGGTGAAAACGCGGGGCACAGCTAGTCCTATAATAAGACAAATACCTACGGATATCAATATTTCTGTAAGTAGTAATACGGAAATGACAAAAATATGTCGCAGAAATAGGTAGGTTACTATCTATCAATATAAAAAAATATTTCTCTATGCAAAATAAGCCGATTTAGTTATTGGTTTCTTATAACAAGGGTTGCCAATCTTAATATTTAAAATATAACATCCTACTAAAATATAATGATGTAATGATATCTTACTATTTAATAATAGTATCCTACTATGTTTGAGATCTCATACTATAGTTATAACTGAAAACAATATAGGTAGGTACCTACCTGCCTATTAAGTAGTAGGAGAAACAACCACGAGCGACATAAAGTTAATATAAGCGTGTCAAGAACATAGAAGCCTGAAAGAAAAATATGTTCGATTGTTGTATGGTAGGTACCTATTACATTATTGAGATGAATGAGAGAGAAGGTCCATATTACCTAATAGGTAATCATTTTAAATTTAATGAATGTCAAAAACTGGCGTTTTGCAACACAATTTCTATTGTAGTCAATAATAATTGATTCTTTCCTTAAAAAAAGCTATTCAGCTTTCCTTAAAAACTTCAAAGGCAGGCACAAAAGTAGAAAATATTTCTATAAAAATTAGGAAGAAAATGTTTTCTTTTTCTTTCTATAATAACCGCAAAAACATGTATACTACAATATATTCAAAAAGTTGGCAACTCTGTTTTATGATAAGGGTTAGATTCCGCTAAAACAAATTGTTGTTTTAGAAACTGTTAAAAAGATTATTGTACCGGTAAGAATTGATCACAGTGCTTACTTTACTAGCATTCAAGGTTAAAAAAATCGAGGGCGCCTTCGACAGCGCGGGAGGAGGCCAGTCCGTACTTCGTAACTCCATATAATGTCTACTTCACTAATAGGTTATTGCCTACATTCAACGAAGAATAATTTTTTTATCTGGATTTTGGTAATATTGTTAATATATATACTTGGTGATATTAATTCGTACTTATATTTAAATTTATTGTACAAATCAAATCGTTGCCTGTTCACGTGTTACGTTCCATGTTTAATTCCAATTAGAATCTTATTGGAACATTTTACTTTACTTGTTTATTAGCCACATCCACAGGTGCCGAGTGCTGACCACAAATGTTATCGCTGTATAAACGGGCGCTCGAATTATTACTACGCACCCAGTAGAGCGCGTTACATTACGTCATCACAATGGCATTATTACCTATACGATATCCACATTAAATCAAACCAGACGTCGCGATAAGGAAGCTTTTAAAATAATAATATCACTGCACTAACATGTCAGGACGTACCACACGTATTTGCACCACAATCAACTCGACCCTTTTATGGGAATGAGGATCAGCCCTTCCGCCATAGTCCGAGTCCGCGTTTGCGTCGCACCCCGCTCACCCGACGACTGACGGCCGCAACCCCGCGCCGCGAACACCAACTCACTCCGCGACTCGAATATCTCTCACAAAAAATACGCCGTCATCATCGAAATGGCGGCACTGGGTATATTCAGCGCAGGGTGCACGGTAAAATATTGATTTATTGAAATTTATTGATTTCCCGCATGCAAGGGAAGATTGCCCTAACCGTGATTTGAAATTCAGACTTCGATTATTGATACCACACAGTCCGTTGAATCACAAAGTTTTGTGACTACGTGGCGTAACTCGTAAGAAATTATAATTTTTTAACAACCTACCTTTTACATAATGTTATGTCAAAGGGATGAATTTTCCACGTGAAAAACATCAATCCATTCTTGTCGTCGCCATGTCAGCATTGTTTTCCGTCTCTGTTGCGCAGCAGCGGGGTTGCTCGCCCACCTCGCGGCCACCGCAGCAGCCGGAGACGCCCGAACGTCACTTTTCGCAACCGAACGCGCTCGATTCGACACGGAAAATAGATGTCGGGGCGCACTTGTAACTCAGATAGGATTTTATTAATTATTATTTTATGCACTTTCAAACACTAATGTTTTATTTCAGTCTACAACTTTTTTAAATGACCATAACGATTTGTCAGTAATAACTAAAAGTTCACTTTTACAAAAACTATTTTTATTTTAAGTACAAACACGATGAATTTCAGGATGTGAACGAATAAATGCGCGCGTAATAATACCACGCGGAAGTATTTTTAATAAAAATGGCTTGCCGCCTCGGCGGGAGGAGTGGCAATGGGCAATGAGGTCGGTACCCTCTCTCTGGCACCCGCGCGCGCCCCTCCCTGCCGCGTCGCTCCGACAGGGTTAGAAAGTTTCAAAAGTAGAATCGTGGAAAACACGCAACATAGAATGAGCGTCCTGGGTGATATGAGTGGGACATGCCCAATGCCCATTGCCCATTATGTATCGTCCATTTTAGACTATTCTTAGGAAACGCAATCCTCCCTTATCGTATGTCATAGAAAATAAATGTAAGAAAGTTCTTTAAGATAATAGGTGCTGTTTTAGCTGCTGCCTCCTACTTTAAAATATTTCATGTTTTATTTTAACTCATTTAGGATGTTAGTTTGAGAGTTTATTTCGTTAACTTAGCAATCCAATCAGTTAATTACCTACCAGCAGCTTTATGAGTATGTAGGTACCTCTATTAACTTACAGAAGAAGGGTAAATGGCCCGCTGCAGTGATATAAATATTTTAATAATTCCCATTCGTGTAATCATACGTGTGACAATAAACAAGTAAGTAATGTTGATAAACCATTTGATCTGTGTAATAATAACAAGTCGTGGCAGCCGGCTTATCGTGGATAGCGATGGCACTCCCACCCCTGAATGAAACACTGATCATTTTGTTACACCGACATCATGACGAGTGACGACTGATCTCTGTCATGTTTCAATCAAACACCTTATCTAATATTATCTATCTTTAACCTACTTCACAGTCCGAATGAATCACTTTACCGAAACCAAAGGGTTAAACCAAACCAAAGTTAGGGCTCTTAACACTCCTACATATGTATAAATAAAAAGTAGGTATATAAATGAAATAATGGTTTCTAAAATATTGTAATAGGTGAAAATGGAACAATTATGTAACTTTTGTTGCTATCATATTTCAGTTTCAATCAGAAAAATAACGATTTTGTAATTGTTTAGGCAGCTTCAACTTTTGAATTAGGTAGGTATATCTACTTAAGTTAATTTTGGTTGATTGCTAGATATTGTAGGTGCCAAAACCTATTGTAATCGCAAAACCGTCATGTTTTTGATTGTAACCGAAAAATTATAGAAACAAAAGCTTAATAGCCCCTCGGTTGCAAAAGTAATCATCTTTTATCAACCTCAGGAAGCAATTGAGTTACATAATACTTACATCTAATTTTTCTACATTATAAAGCTGACCTTCCTCTTCGATTGTTTGTAATTTGCGTCTGTTGTTTTATACTTAAATGAAGTAGATATCTATTAAGGATTAATAAAATACGGATTCTTTGCGTGAATAAGTAGGTAGGTATACCTACCTACACGTCGTGTGCATAATCTTAGGCACTCATAAAGATTCTTCATTGTATATGATATGAGATAAGACATATTTATCTCATAAAAACATTGCACCTTCAGAATTAAAGTGACATAAGTCAAAAATTGCAATTTGGAATGAGCAAAAAATTATGTGAATATAGCGCGATCAACGAATGTGACCGACCGGTTGTTCCTATGTTATTACTCATAATAATTCGGGTTCTTTTTCACCACAGGGTTTTTGAGTAGGCATTTTAAGACAATTTTTTAATCAAAATCAGAAGTTACAGGAATTTTGAGTTAGGTGCGTTATTATCTAACGCACCTAACTCAAAATATATTATATCCCTTAAATAAACTCTGCAATTACAAATAGGGAAGGAAGGCCTTCATACCTAAATCTTCCATGTTTCGAAACTAAATAGGTTTCAAATGACTAGGATATCATGTGCCTCGTCTGATGACTAGACAAGGACATTCATACATGCAAACACCAACGATCAAACCGGACATATAGAAGTATAGGTAGGTAGGTGCATGTATCTCAAGGGTATTTTATGTAGGTAATTTTAAATGTAGCGTTTATCTAAATATATTGATATGGTCGCAAAATAGGATATATGGTAAGAAATATAATGGCTAGGTTATTGATTATATTATTGTAGTGACCTCTGACACATTTTATGTATAAGTAGCTCCCGCGCTATTTAAGAATGTACTAAATAATTATTATCAGTCCCGGGCAAAGAGCAGGATGTTGAAATATTCATCCGCCCTTGATGTATAGCCAGAGTTATCGATTAGCCGGGAAGCGAGCTATAAATTCAGTGGTGACCTGACCTAGGTCATGATGCCAGTGTTAGCTGAAGTCCTTACAGTGAGCTGACCTAGTTTTTAGACGGCACGGCTGATGCATAAAAGCTTGCCAACACACTTTTGCTCCAGTTGCAAACATGCCCTGAAAAATTTACAGAACAAGATGACATTGACTCAGACTTCATATAAGTTTACTATTTACACGGCACAGTTTAAAATTTAAAGAAAATCCTTGTTAAAAACATGCCTTTCAATGAATCTCAAAAAGCAAGTCCCAAATCTGATGATCCGCTCTTCGGAGTGTATAATGAATGATCTAGCGAAATTTGCTATAACTATATAACGGCCTCAAAACGAACCGTCATGTCGGCTGTACACTGTACAGTGTAATAGTATAGGTAACCGTTAAATTACGCGAGTGGTAAAAGCTGCGAATAAAAAGAAATCCTTCTTCAGCTTTCTAATAGTCGCGTCTCTCTTGAGCGATCATAATCCGTCCGGTAGGGAGCAGATTTCAGCCAGATTAAAATTAATTATTATATCACATAATAAATACATGAATGGTTGTGAGGATTTTGTTAGTATGAGTAGATACTTACATGCATATAATAAGACATACCTACCTACTTATATATGTCCAAGAAGCGTGCATGGCAATGCTATTTTTTTGTCAAACAACACTCACATCACATCCCGCCTAAGTTTCATATTGGGATGCTACGGGCAAACAAACAAACATTTATTGAATACTAGTCGATCCCCGCGTTAATTTCGGAGTTCTCGTGGAAGTTCCGAGATAAAAATACCGGATAAAAGTAACCTATATCGCTCAGGAACACTCGGTTAAGTAGTTTTTGAGTTTATCTCATTGAAGTTTTTTCATAATTTTTATATTTTAATCATTATTTTTTGAAACTTTTTTATTATTATTTTTTAAATTGAAATTTAAGATTTTTGTAATATTTTGACATAGGTATAATGATTATTTACCAAATACTAAATGAATATGAATATCCATTACAAAAATACAAAAAATAAAAAATATTTTCTTTTATAATATTATTAGTACCTACAATAGATTTAAGCGAAGTACTTGATCGGTGCAGATACTGTTGTGCAGTTGTGTTCCTGAAAAAATTCTATCTGAAATTTCGTCCTTCGGTTAGGTGGTTCAGTAAGAGCGACTGGTAAGGCGTTAAACTAAGATAGAGATGGAAGGGTCTGTCCTGCCAGAATCAGTGCATCTAACGGTCGGGTTTCGGTTCAATGACTCTATTCGGACGCTCAATTTTCGCGGTGTACTGTTAGACATCTCGCGCTAACACTCCGCCAAAGTATACTGACAAATAGACAAATCTCCCATGGCAATGAGACTATACCCATTCCATTAATTCTCAAGTTATGGCATATAGGTATAGTATATTTGGCATACGCGATAGCTCACCCATTCAAAATCTCACAAATTAGGTGAATATATACAATAAATTTTATTTAGGTTAAAAAGGTTTGTAATTTCGGTGGTTTCATCTAATGGCTAAGATCGAGTGCCTATATTGGTGGTTATTAAAAAGATTCATTAGAGGAAATTTTAAAAGTTATTGTAATATTGAAGTCGATCATTGTTAGTTTCAAATAAAGTATGCAATGTACACAGTGTAACAAAAGCAATTATTTCAAAGTCTAAATCAGAGGTTCCCAAACTTTTTTTTTCTTATAGACCACTTTAAACATTTTGCTGGATCTGGTGGACCCCCTGCAGCTATTACATTTACTAATAATAATTTACTAATAATTTACAGCTATTATTTTTACTTCCGAAACCCGAAAAAAGTATATGTGTATGGCAATCTGTGTTGTGGCTATTTTTCAATCAACTATGAGTTAAAAGTTTTCGAAAAAAAAAGGTGAGAATTTATATTGCTTTGATTATGCTGTGAGTGGATGTCATTTAAGCTAAGTTTCAAAGCCAGTCTAAAAATAGTCTTCATCCAACAGTTGTGGACCCCCATTTTTTTTTCCACGCAAGCGTACACCCCAGTCGGGCTCCCGTGGACACCTGAACCACTTTGGGAATCAATGGTCTAAATCTTAATCTAAATCCACCCATCCATCATTAAAATTAAGTAGGTATGAGTATGACTCATAAAATTGTCGTCAAAATGTCATCATTACCGCCTTAATTTACCTAACATGTATTCTAATTTCACAAGCGTTAGGTAGGTAAGTAATTACCTACTTATTGTTAAGACTATTAACAATTAATTGAACATAAATAATTAAAATAACAAAACTGTTACAATTTTTGAACTTAGAGAATCGCATTGCATTTTTTTTATAATGTTTTGTTTCTTAGTATAGTCGATTACCTAATTGCTGATTCCCGCGGGAATTCCAGATAGCAATAAAGCTTATGTTACTCAGGGATAATGTAGTTTTCTAAAGGTGAAAGAATTTTTGAAATCGGTCTAATAGATTTTGAGTTAAATTGTAACAAAAAAACAAAAAATCTTTCCTCTTTATTAGTATAGATTAAGTAAATGTAGGTTTAACACGTTAGCTGCTAAACCAGGTATTAAAAGCGTTGTGGGTATCTTTCTGCCTGTGCGGGCGTTGAAATCGTGTCATTTCACTCGGTGCGGATGCTTTAACTTTGGTTATATTTGACGTATGAAAGAGACAATCACATATTTGACCTTTACTATCCTAACTTATTGTAATAAGCTATTAAAAAGTGTACTGTGTTTGTTCGACCTAGTTCGCACATAGATAAAATTATTAACGTTCAGTGCTATACCAGGCCCTGTTTTATTGGCCTGGTACCCTCACTGAGGATTTCGCAGGGAGGGTAGAGTGCGTATCGTCCGACTAGAGCGGCTCAGTTTACGTTTGAATGTCTTCAATGGAGAAAATCTGGTTAATTCTTCGAATTCTCAATATGTCTTAATTCCCAACACAAGTGAAACCAAACCACAGAAATGCCGAAAAAGTTAGATTTAAGTACGTCAAACGACGCAAATAGCTCTGTTATATGTAAAAAAGCTGAAAAATAAGCTGAAAAAATAAAAATACTGAAACGCGCCTATCGATTTCTATTTATTTTGGTCACTTTCCCATCCCTAGAAACTGAAAACTCTAGTGCTATACAAGGCTTAACATACATGGTAATTATATTACTAGTGCGTTACAGGGTATTGCAGAACTGGTGGTTTAAATCCTCAAAAAGTTCCGCTTTTTTCGTCTGATCCTAAGGCTAAGCCGGGGTTAGATTGATACATTGTAACACTAGCAAAACCCAGAATTTTATTGATATAGCTCTTATTTCTGCGCTGCTAGAGAAGGTTTTATGCATATGAGTGTAACCAGGTTAAGGGCGCCTGGTTCGCACCATCTAAAAGACTACCACTGGGTCTAATCAACCTGGCAGCGCACAGTTAAAAATGGCCTAGCAGCCAGACCATAACCAAGAAGCCATGTGTTTGTATATATTAGTAAGTTAAGTTAGTAACTAGTATAGTTAGCTGAAGAGAAAATGTTCTGTCAATATTTTTTACAAATAATGTAATCTCTCACGTAACTCTAGTTGATTTTTTTTACCTTATTTCTAATTTTAGGCTACAGAGGGCTGGCTTATTTCAAATGGATTAAAAGTTTTGCATGTCGAACGACACACGTCATACCATAACTTGAATAAAAAAATAAACACGTGATGACAGATTGTTGTAAAGTGTGTCGATGCTATGAAGTGGTTAGGTGGGAGCGCCTCGTCAGGGCCCGTCCGGTCACACCAACTCCCACTTCCGAGAAGGGCAAGGAGAGAGCGCAACTTCTGAATCACGCACCTAGACTTTATTGGAATTTTTACAGGTCTTGAAACAAAAAAAGGATCTTTAGCAACCTTTGAGGTTTTGTTTTTAGAGGCTAGTAGGGAGTATTTAAAAAAAGCTAATTTCTAATATCTATATTTTATGAGTAGGTAGGTAAGTATTCAATTGGATTAATATTATTATCTTCTGTACTGATATTTATTTCGATATAATATGTTACAAATTAAGGAATATCGCCATCACAGTCGAAGAAATTGTGGAACTCTTCTTTTTTTTACACATTGTAAAACAGCATCACAATATGGATAGGTACTCTTATCTATTAAATATTAGGTTGATCACTTGCTACAAATTCAATAAAAAACAAAAAGTCTCAAAAATAATATTTGAGTCAAAAGCCGGTCCGGACTCTACATTGAGTTTTGAAACAGTCCCAATCGCCGGCAGTTCCGGTTAAACACGTTCCGTTATTCCGCGCTTCACGTTTAATTTTGAATCACGAATGTTCCAATATTCTTTGGGACTTATCATTTAATTGAACCTATAGCTAATTGAACGCAGTGAAAGAAGTGTGTGCGGTATGGTTCGTAGCAAATGGAGGCCCACAGGCCACAATGTCTGCTTAGCTCCGAAGAACAAGCAGGTTTTTTTATTATTTTGATTCTTTCAGTTTCAATTTCGGTCGTTTCATAAAAAATATCTACCTATAAAGCGTGGATGTATTCGTAATCATAGTGTTAGTTATTAAAGTAGGTACCTTAAATCTGTACATCTCAGAAGGTACTATATGCTAAATTACTCGTAAATGCATTTCTATCGATCCATCAATTTAAGTTCTATCTAATTGGCATTTAAAGTCATTAGTACAGAAAGATGTTCGGTAATGTTTGTGTGTGCGTACGATTCGCTAATGTCAGTAAAATTAAAATATTATGTCCGTTGTCAGTATGGCGGGTGGAGCGGGTGGAGCGGGTGGCCGGGTGGCGTCACACCGCTGCGCGCGTCGTGGCTGGAGGCGCGGAGGCGTGCGCCCGAATCACAGCCACATTGAAGAGCCCGAGCACCGCCGAGTGGTGGTGATTGCGTAAGCGCAGCTCGCACGGGGGCCGCCGGGGCCGATTTCTAGCGTTGCTCCCACGCGGCAAGGTCAGCGCTTAGAAGGACTGCTCCCACTTGATGTTTAAACATTGTATTTTAAGGCTTTTAGGTTTTAAAATAACTGGTAATAATAATCTAGAAATGTTTTTTAATCAGCTATGGGTAAATCTGAGGTTTAGTTGAAATGGAACAAGTCTTGTAAGTTGTATGAACTATCCGAGGAACAAGTATGGTAATCTGAATGTATGTAATACGTTTCCAATTTTTAAATATTTTTTTTAATTTTGTCTGTATTGATCAAATAATGAGGAGTTGTATAGTGTATAAATACTGATCCTTATATTTCTATCTATAAAGTGTAAGTTAAGGTTGGAGCTAGTCACTCTTTCGTCGAATGTAAAAAAAACCTTGTCAAATTGATAAAGTAATCTCTAAGAATCTTATGAAGAGTTGAAGTAGTTTGAATATAGATTTAATAATTTGATAATATTTTTCTTTTGTCTAAAGTTAAAATTATTCTCGGTGAAAAATATTTTTGAAGTTGTAATTTTAACGAATAAACAAAAATACTTATCGGATAGCTAGACCAATATCAAATACTTAAATACTATGACAAAATGCTTGTAGGAAAGTAAACTTTTTGAGTTATGCCAGTTTTTACAGTCACGACGGTTGTTCGCGCGATCCTCCATTAGCGGCTGAAGAGTGCCCGACAGCGTTTATGTGCTACGCGAACGAGTGCCAAGTGCAGTCGTTAACATACAATCGAATTTAACTTTAGAAAAGACTAAAATCCTAAAAATAGGGATCGCTTGCAAAACTGTAAACTATCTTTTTGTAGCATATTGTTTTTCCTTTTAACGACCTTTGTTTTTACATTGTAAATATTGATAGGTATGGGTATTTAAGTAGTATAAGTGCAATGTATTAACCTGCAGTAAATGTCAGTATTAATTTTTTAAAAACACACTGTTCCTATCCAAAATCTTTAAAGACATCTTATTTTTTTTATAAATCGATTTTCATGCCCCAAACTTCAAAATTGCCGGTAATTCGACACAAACTTTCCGGTCCTCTTTCTCACCCCCCTAAGGGAAAAATTTCAGAAAACCTTTTCTCGGTGCTGACGTATAGCTGTTACCCGTTTCTTGTTTCTTGTTTCATTTGGCTTTTAAATAACTTAAAAAAAAAAAACAAGAGTATTATCCATGCGCGTGCACACGTTGGGGTCATGGGTGTCATGACCACCCCAAAGATGGCCCGAGTAAGCACTCTAAACAAAGAAACTTGAAAGAAAAGTGGTAAAAGAACACTTTTAAGTCGAGAGTTTGGTTTGTAAAAAGTTTCATGAAAAAATATAAAAGAGTTGGTATTAATAGTTTTTTACTTTCTGAAGCCTCAGTAATAAATTTACTTGCTGATACCCCGCCCCCCCTTCAAATTAAGGGCTGGGCACGCACCTGAACGTATGGGGATAACAAAAAAAAACATTGTAGGTAATGCCAGCCTGCACGAAAATGCCTTTAGCGGTTCAGCCGCCTGACCGGTACCGGTAGCTCCCTAGATGTTGGAACGTTTGTAACTCAATCACGCTTAAACAACTAAAAAGATTTGGATCATTTAAGCTCATACATAAATTAGGTTCTGATTTAAGATGTAGGGTACTTTTTATAACGTATAATTCCGGAGGGAATCACGAAACTCACGTGGGCGAACAACTAGTGAATACTATGTTAGTATTGATAAAACTTAGTAAATATCGTCAAGATTTTAAACAAGGGTAGATACTTACTTTTTTTCTCATGGGGGGAAAACGGGCAGGTGGCATACCTCATGGTCTACATAAGTGATTACCGCCGCCCATAATGCAAAATAGTTTCCCCAATCGAATTCTCACTTTCATAATTATTTTACTAAAGACTTTATGACTTACTATTCATATTTAAAAGAACCTCACATTTCTCCTCTACAACTTCCTTGTGAGCAACACTATATTGTACACTTAACAGACGGTAGAAACGTTTACGAAATTTTACATGTTCATGCATAGAACTTTAGTTTAATACCTTGTGTGGGTACTTATAATTTTATTGTTGTTTTATGATTCGCTGGGTTGATCACAGAAATAATACTGTAAAATACGTATGGCTATGGCCATGCACAAGTTATAAGCTGTATGTACGTTTATATATACTTACCTAACATGGATATGGTTGGTCCGTAAATATATACTAAATTGAGGCTATACATCTATACAATATGTAAGCGTCTACAATAGTAGCTAGCTATAAATAGAGATTATGTTACCCACCACCATCAGAGCGTGAGACCTTGAAAAAAGCCGCCTACCTACCACTTGTTATTACGAGTATGAGAGCACATAGGTACCTACCTAGGTACAGCACGGCTTATTTGCATAGCCCCGCAGTTCTGGCAGATTCAAGTGGTGGCTCGGAAACATTCCACTTACTTAATTGAGTTACACAAGCTGATGAGCTGATGAGAAACATTATTTCAAGGATTTCATACTCTCTGCCTGAAGAGATTGAAAATTATTGGACTAGACTTTTTGCTATGGTAGATTTTAACTTTTTGCCTTTGGATGGTTTATCCGTTCTAGTTATGGTAAAACGGTTTGAGAATATCATGAAAATGATATCAACAATCGGCAAAATAAAACCTTTTTTTATGATTCGATCCTATTTCATAAATGCTTCGACCGTAGGTACTGATCATGATACGCGAATATTTCGTTTTGTTAACTAAATCTTTAAATGTTAGAAAAAAATAACTCTTAGAAAAGTGAATATAAACTACCTAGATTAAAATATACGACTTTTTTTCAAAATTATATAATTACTCCCATTGGAAAGTTAGTGCATTTCTATATAGCAGAATTTGCTTATCATATTTCACTAATGCACCTCTACGTACTTGTATTTTAAAAAGCTGGTAGATAGCACTAGGTACTCTACTACTAAACTAGTACTAAACTACAGGTTCAATTTCGTTAATTTGGAAGTTCCCGTGGGAATTCCTGGATGAAAAGTACTTTGTGACACTCAGGAACAATGTAGCTTCCTATAAGTGACAGAATTTTTCAAATCAGTTAAGGAGTTTTTGAGTTTATTATCCATTACAACACAAAAAATCACGTCTTTTTCTCTTTATGGTAGGTATCACTATAGAAGCAGAGATCAATGAAGAACCTACCCACTCACAATTATTTATATTATTAAATGAAGCTCAACAATGAAAGTGTTTATGTGAGCCACAAAATTTTTAACATAATAATATGGCTCTCAATGGGATCAGACAGGGTCTGACAGGGAAACGAATAGCCTGTATATTGTTATACATATTTGCTCTACATAATTCTAAAGTGTATCTATATCTATCGTCCGCTTGCTGCTCATTTGTCAATTTAGCAGGTGACCCTATTAGTTGCATTAACAATTTGCGTGCATTGCAGTTTCATGCATCGACATTTAGGCACAGCTAAATGTAACCTACTTCACAATAACCGCGAATTGTTACTGCTACGGCGTAGCATTATCGCTTCGGTTGGATCGAAAGGTCGATAAATTATTATGAAAACAACCAGACACTTTAAATCTTTACTATCTTTATTATGATTTTTTGCACTAGACACCTCGGGAATCTACAATACTTAGTATACTCGTATACCTACTTACTGTAATGTTATAATACTTAGGCTCCATAAATATTAAATTTTGAATTATAATTTAAAATAAAACTTAATTCAATGAAAATTTATTAAACCAATGCATATAAGTCTTCGTAATACGCGATCGTTTCAACTAAATAAAATTATTACTGTACCTGCTACTCTTAATTTGGGCCCGTAAATTGAACTCTTACTTATCTATGAATATCAAACAAGGAAACCAACTAGCGGTATATACTACGTTCACAAAGATTCAAGGGGCCAAACAAATTATAGCGAACAAAGTAGGCTATAGCAAAAGATAAAAAAGTGTATTCCTTTCCTCCTACTTTTCCACGGTTGTGAGTGCGAGTGAAAGAGTCTGAACACAGAGCAAGTAAATTAACTAGAGATGACATGTAGGCGGGGCAGGTGCGCCACTGCATCGTTGCAAAGGAAGTTAGAGCAAATGCTCTAACTTGCCCAAAACTTATTTTGCTGCCATCCCAAGTATATTTACCACAATATTCCCAAAACTGTGAATTTTGAAAATAGTGATTATGTAAAAACATAACCATAAAGAGTTTAATAAATTTCTTTACGTTAATGAATGTATTAGTGCGTTATGAATAGTTTTTGTGTGCGAAAATCACCCGGCGACACTGGTTTTCATCTGTTTTCATACTAAACTAAGTTGATGTCATTTGTATCTGTTATTTTCTGTTCTGTGAGTCTGAACAATCGCTGCGACGAACTGGAATGGACTACGAATCATAAAACTTGCGAACGGGATGCGGCAAATGTTAATGAGCGAGCAGTTTATAAAAACATGGTTCTTAATTATATCATACAGTGCTAGATATAATCTATTATTTCCTATTCCGCTCCTAGTACCAATGTGAATAGGTAGATCCTTATGCCGATTCTAACAATATTTTTGAAGAATTGATGTGCTTTTAGAAATACTAACTATAAATTTTATATAAGAATGTACGTATTTATAAAATAAAAATCTCTTAACTATAAAGTTATATAGGAATAATGTGTGTCTTTCTAATGCAACCTAGAGAGAGATAGAATTTTTTATTACGCGCCGCGCGCAGCATGGTGCGACGTACGCGCACGTGAGAATGGGTGGTGCGAACGGTATAGCCGTATTAATCGGTTGAACGTTAAAAAGAGACGACAAACGAGAAATCAGGGTGGTTCCATGGGGTCAATGACCTATCGCGACAAGAGTATCGGCGATTTTTATTATTTGAAATTTTGGAACAAAACTCCGCGTTCGTCCGGAATAGGCCACGACTCTGATAGAAATTGAGCAACACTGGACATTGGGTATGCGTGTCGAGTGAACGCGGTTCTACAAGTACCAATTACAACCGCGTTAGTAACAATTTCATCTTCTACGAAGACAAATATTGTATTGGAATACAACTAAAATGTATAATTAAATAAAATTTAGTGCGTCTAATTTATTATTTACAGTTAAACACTAGGGTATCGGTGAAATCAATAAAACAACAGAGAAATAGTTAAATAAAATGCTAAAATTTAAAAAAAAAATCCTAAAAACTACATTTTTAAAACATTCACGCTCTGTCAATATCTTACACTCATTCCGCTAATGACTCTACCAAAGTCCAAACTCTACTATTTCTCTAGAAATAATACCTACACTATTTTTTTTTCTTGTACGCTTGTGTAGCTTGTTTATGAGAATACTGCCTTTAACGTCTGTGTAAAAAAAGCTTATCTGTTCTTGGAGTACAATATGATAATATAATTTAATACAAGTAAACAAACTTACATAACGACATTGTCACCGCGGACACGTCGCGGGCCGCGCCGCGCACCGACGGCGGCAGATCGGTTCGCGGCCATTGTATGATAATCGTGACCTTCACTTTACATACATATGTATGTATTTATTTACTAATTTATACCTTTTAGTCCATTTTTCATTAATGTGCGTATCAATTATTCACCTATAGGTACGATTACAATGAGTATAATGTAGTGAAGTATCGTAAACCGCTGCCGGCAAATTTTTGTACTTACTTAACAACGCTTTTGGACTATGCGGAGGTACACTCGCTTGTACCTCGAAAAGTACGTACTACTACGAGAGAACCTATGTACGTTAATAATTAAGTTGATCTGTTGTCTTGAGTAGATAGATATACCCTGATTTTTATGTAGCAAAGTTCAAAAATAACCGAGCATCCGAGTCATCCTAAATTTTCTATTTGAACAAAATTGAGTATAGCGATGAGTTGGTAAAGGGTAGTGACCGCAAGGAAAGTAACGCTATGGTAGGCGCGGACGCAGCACGGAGGCAGGCGAACGTTGCGCAAGCGCAACAGCCTCGCCGGCGACACGTGTACCTAGATGGCACAGCGCCGGGCACCAACCACGCAGCCGTAGGGACCACCAGTCTCATATAATCAAAACACGTTTACCTATTAATTAATTATACCAAACCACAGATAATATAATACTATGACCAAACTAAACGATTTCAAAATTTAATTCAAATTGGAAATGGTTAGACCTTTAATGCCTTCGACGCAGCAATAAGTAAAGTTCTCTATTTCGATCCCTAACAATATGTGCGAGAGTTTTCCAGAAGTATCGATCGCTTTTTGTTTCTTTTTTCTTTAGGTAACAGGGATGGGGTTTACCTCAAGAGTATCTCATATACGCTGGTTAAGTTAAGATAGTAAGTAGGTAGGTAGGTAATTAATTTTTATACTTTTTTAATAGCTGAATACCGAGATTTGATTTTCGAATTAGTATCATACTATGAGGTGTAAACTAGTGTACATTCAAATTAAATCTCAAGTTCACAGTCGCATGACTTGCAAGTAACTGTTAGGTACCTTTCTCTTCAGCACGGTACTCAGCAGCCCATCGCCCGCGCCGCAGTTTGGGAGACGCCTTGCGCAAACGCGTCCCACACGTGTGCATCCGAAAGGCGCACTCATCATTATTTCACCGTTATTTGTTCCTACTTATCAACAGGTATTAGGTATAAAATCGCCATCACTTTTTTTTAATGTTACACTTTGAATGTCTAATTAGGAATTTCCTAATAAGTGTTCTTTAACTTTTTGATAAGGATTTTATCTCCATTGATATTGACTCTGGTCAAACATGTTATCTGCATTCTGCATATATATGTAATAAGCGAATGGTTGGTGGTGGCAACGCTACCTATCGCTTTTTTATCCGCGTGAGTTTCGGAATTCCCGCAGGAATTCTTAATTTTCTTTCATACAAACCTTCTCCTGAATATTAAGAAAAAAGAATTATTCAGATCGGTCGAGCTATTTTCGAGTTTTGCGACACCAGCGAACGGCAATTGATTTTTATTTATGAAATACTGATTCTTATCATCTAAGCTAAGGCCACGTGTACTCGTTCAACTACGAATAATTGGTAGTGAAAACAAGAATAATTCCCCGGAGTGACAAGCCCTCCCGCCAATGTTTGGCGTCACCAAATCGGTGGCTGCGCGGGCGGTTGATCGTGAGGCCCCGATGGGTGCGCAGCGCTCAGCCCGAGCTGCGCCCTCTACGTGTTGCGACGCCCGCGCCGCCGCGCGCCGTGCCCCGTGGCTCCGCCGCCCCGCCGCCCCGCCACTCATCGCCTCACCCCCGCCAGCCCTCGCCCGCCACACCACGGTCGCAGGAAAATTTACCTACTCACAACATGCGATAGTTGCTAAGTCATGTGACTGAATTCACCGACTCTACTCAATGTACATAATGTGGTATAATGAAAATGTTAGCGCTCAAAAAAATTCCTTCCACCCTTGCCCAGTATTCTGTTATTTAACGATAGAAATAATAATCTTAATCTAATACCTACGTTTGTTTCAGACACCTTTACTTTCGGTATCATCATAAAATTTGATGTTTCGCCAAATTGGATATGGAAAAGATACATAGGCTCTAGCTAGAGTCTTGCTATTTGTAATGGCGCCGGTTCGCCTTGACCTCGAGTGGGTAAACTTAATACCTATAATCCCACTGAAACGTTAGATGGTTCTCGGTTTTAAAATATTTTAGGATAAAAACTGCAGATTTTAACTTTATACAATTATGTATTTTGTGAAGGAGCTGCATTTTGATTACGATCATCATGTGCATTATATCCCTATTATGGAAGTACAAACTCGTGCAGAAGAGTGCCTGAGTACAAGGTCTTTGCTATCGTCGCTCGTCATCGACGTTGCATTCTGCAGTGACCCGCGGTTTACCTACCTCCTGTGTTGTCTTAATCCTTAACCACTTTATTTTTTATATAAGATAATAATAAGCGGATATTTACGTAGGTAGGTACCTATACATATTTATAATATGTATCTACTACTTTATTTTATTTACCCTGTTTGAGTTTGTGATTATATATTATTATTCTTGAGTGTAGAGAACGCATCTTATCAACAATCATATAGGAACATTTATATCATCAACACATCAAAACGTTGTTTTTTATGCATAGACGCGATCATTCTCTGTTGATACTTTTTAGATAAACAGCATAAAGATCGGGACACTTGTTTGCTATTGTTACAATATATGTAGGTTTTTCTATCTACGAGTATTATGAGGATAAACGCGTTGACTGCTGCACAAAATAAAGAGTATTAGTCTCATTGAATACCGACACATACATACATAGGAATACCAACGTTCATTTGTCAAAAAGGATGCCGATTTGAGTTGTCGTCGTATCTGCGGTTTTAGTTCTACTCGATAAATTATGCTGTATTTGTTTTTTGTACAGAATTAATAGAAGTGGCTGAATTAATAGACTCTCGTTTCAATATGAAAACAGATGAAAACCACTATCGGCGGCTGATTTCGCACAAAACTAGGTAGGTATGCATCACGCTCAAGAACATTCATAATGAAATGTTTATTGTACCTACTAAATGCCATTTGGTAACGTAGATATTCACTTATAGTTATTGTTTTCAAAATTGATAGTTTGGGAATATTGTGGAAAATATAAATTGGGATGTCAGTAAAGAAAGTTTTGAGATCCATGGTGCTCTTACCCCGCCAACATTCCCATTATGTTCTCTGTGGTTTTTTGCTTATTATATTGATCTACGGTCGCCACTGAAAATCAGCGTCGTGGAACTTAGTGCCACGGCATAATGCTGAGTGGTAGCCATTTTGGTACCAACTATTCTAGTTTAAGACTCACAGTTGTACTTATTTTATCTTTTTGGTATCAAATAAACTTTATTCTATTCTATTCTATTCTATTCTATTCTATTCTATTCTATTCTATTCTATTCTATTCTATTCTATTCTATTCTATTCTATTCTATTCTATTCTATTCTATTCTATTCTATTCTATTCTATTCTATTCTATTCTATTCTATTCTATTCTATTCTATTCTATTCTATTCTATTCTATTCTATTCTATTCTATTCTATTCTATTCTATTCTATTCTATTCTATTCTATTCTATTCTATTCTATTCTATTCTATTCTATTCTATTCTATTCTATTCTATTCTATTCTATTCTATTCTATTCTATTCTATTCTATTCTATTCTATTCTATTCTATTCTATTCTATTCTATTCTATTCTATTCTATTCTATTCTATTCTATTCTATTCTATTCTATTCTATTCTATTCTATTCTATTCTATTCTATTCTATTCTATTCTATTCTATTCTATTCTATTCTATTCTATTCTATTCTATTCTATTCTATTCTATTCTATTCTATTCTATTCTATTCTATTCTATTCTATTCTATTCTATTCTATTCTATTCTATTCTATTCTATTCTATTCTATTCTATTCTATTCTATTCTATTCTATTCTATTCTATTCTATTCTATTCTATTCTATTCTATTCTATTCTATTCTATTCTATTCTATTCTATTCTATTCTATTCTATTCTATTCTATTCTATTCTATTCTATCTTCTTCTTCTTCTTCTTTCCCTGATCTCGTTATTTGGGGTCAAGTTTCCTAACATTTTTGTGCCAAGAAAATCGGTTTTGGGTTGTCTGTCATGGGTGCAAAAAAAATTATTTATTAATGTTATATTAACTTATTAAAGATAAAAATAATAATTATTATCATTTAGCGTGTGTCTATCAATAAATATCATATTCCGCGATTTTAGTTATGGAGCTATTTTATTATTCGTTAGGACTGCGCTGTCTCGGACTCTATCATAAATCAAAATATGAGAACAATTTTGTATCACCTCATCATTATGTGTGCTGTAAGCTGGGGACCGGAATGGCCCACTGGTATCTGTTTTTGCAGTGCGCTAACTTAGCGCAGCAAAGACGGAACTTTTCAGGACTATAGAGTTAATACAATATCAATATAATGATCCGTGCCGACGAGCACAACGCTATATGTTATAGTCCCTATATCTCTATATCGGGTCAGATTATGGACACATTAGTTTCTAGTAATGTACATTATCCTACCGACCATGTGAGTTTGTTTGTTTGTTACGCTTTCACGCCTTTACTACTCAACCTATCATCATGTGCATACACATTGTCAGGGTTACAGAAGGGGAGCGCGAGTGAAACCGTCGAGAAAAGCTAGTAAAAATCTCTTGTCTAAATACTAAAGGGTTTAAGGCACATGTAAGTACAATAGCGAGCAAAATTAAATAAAATGCGAATGAACGTCACAAAGATCACGCAGGACGCTTGGGGCGAAGCGTGTCCTAGTCTACTCGTATGTACAATAATCAGAAGGTCACAGGTCTCCACCGCTCGATAAGCGCCTACCTACCTACCAACTCTATAAAGACGAGTGATTGTAAAATATATTAGTCTACAGTTTTATTTGAATTAGGTAGTAGATACCTACAGGTACTTGACACGCAGAGTGTCTAATTTTGTACAAGCATGATAATTATGAAATTTTTGCACTACAACAATCGAATTTTAAGTGTCTACTATCTAATAGATTTTATTTTTAATTTAATAGATGTGACATCCCTGACATCTCAACTCGCCTAGACCTAAAGGAGTATTTCTCCAGCTGGGATTTACCGAGATAATAAAAAACCCAATAACTGTAAGGTATAATACAATATTATGACGTTCCCATTTGATGACGTAAACATAGGTGCCTACAGTGGAAATGTCGTGACATTTCCCATATCAGCTACCACAGTGTTAGTGGAGATTAAAAGGTGCACGTCGCACGATCTCGTTAAGAACGTACCTATACTAAGTATAATCTGGCTGACACGCTCTGTAAACTGACAAAACCTATATGCTGCAAAATTGCTATATTTCACACAAGCTGTGCCCCGCGGTTTCACCCGCGATAATTACGGAGCTTCCGCGGGAATTCCAGGATAAAAAGTACCCTATGTCCTTCTCTGTAGATACCCCTGACAACGTGCATTCCAAATTTCATTCAAATCCGTTCAGCCGTTTTTGCGTGATTGAGTAACAAACATCCAAACATCCACACTTTCACATTTATAATATTAGTATAGGATGACCAGCATTTTTTTTTAATATCTTGCGTTCCTGATGTAATTTCGATAAATTCGAAACATGAGTACCTATCTAAGTTAGGCTCTTAGCAATACAACAAAAAACCGCATTCAATTTGGTGCAGCAGTTTTTGCGTAGCACGAAAACAAACATACAGACAGACAGACAGACAGACAGACAAAAATTATAAAAACGGTATTTTTTGCTTCTACATCACTCATAGATTTATTTTTTCTTATTTATCAACCATGTACAGACATCGACCTGTTACAATTTTATTATATGTATAGAGATCAGCTTATTTTTAATTCATATCTTCTCAGATATTTCATTATGGGAAGGGAATGGTAGGTTTATTCCAAAATGTAAAATAAGCTGAAAAATTATAATATTGATAATATGTAATTCTGAATCATATAAACCTAACAACAAAAAGTAGATAACGAAATTGCTAATGACAGCCACTTATGGCGGTTTTGATATTACTTTTTGCTTTAAACAGTTATATATTCTTCTGAGCTTTAAAGTTTTTTTAGCGAGTGACTGGTGTCACCTTAAAGAATCCTTAATGTATTTTAAAAAAAATTATTTTTAGCGAGTCACACCTTTTTGGTGTTTGTTATCATCATTTCTTTTAAATGGCAAACGAAACTAAGGTCGACTGCGGTGTTGGTTTGCCACCACTTGGCACCACGGTTAGTTGTTCAAAATTGTTTTGTAGCTGCTGTAAAACGTGAAAATTAATCACGGAAATTGTATATTTCGCGCTACAAAAGGATACGATCGGGGTCGGTCAAAGCACATCATTGTGCGAGGGCATTCGGCCCGTGCCCCAACAGACAGGAAGTGAGCTATGGGTGAGGGTTCTATGTTTGATTGTAATGCAAATTTTGCGCTTCCGGCGAGGGGGGGCTCGCAACAGGTGGATGTCGCGCCAGCAACGCCGCAATCACTGCTTCATTGACATTCAACCATTATCTTCAACGGGAGTGTTAATTTATACTTCCGCTACGATGATAATTACGTAATTGTGCTTACCAATTAAATATTTTTTACAGTTCGCATATTTTCCTGCGCGATGTAGCCAGGAAAAATATTAACAGAGTTTCAAGTGGCGGAGGATGTGTCTGAACTAGAGGTCGATGGCAAACAATGACAGCGATTGGAACTGACGCAGACGATGGGGGAGGTTCATATCACTGCCTACCATTCCGGGAGATACGCGTGAGCTTATTTATGTATGTTTCAAACCGTTAAGTCTACTTATAGTACGATTTAATCAATACTAAGTATGTAATATTATGAAGAGAAAAAATAAATTTTTTTGTATGTTTGTTTCTTTGTTTGTAATGGACAAACTGAAAAACTATTGAACCGATTTTAAAAATTACCTATTTCACTTACAAGAAGCTACAGAGGGTATTCCTGAGTGGCATAGGGTATACTTTCATCACGGAATTCCGACGAAAATTTCGAAATTGACGAAATTGTGATTGACTAGTTTGTCTACAAAACTAAATGTTAAAATTTTTGTAGTACCTATCTATACGTACTATAAGTATATATTGTGAATTTAAGTACTTAATCATGTTAAATTCAATCACAGCGCTGTCTAAGAAGCCGCATTCTTTTCCCCCACGGTCGCATAAGAAAGGCAACCACCTCGCCAAGGGACGGGACATGGTTCTTTTATTAAACTTGCGGGCATGTTATTTGTTATATCTATAGGGACGTTACAGACCGTCGCCCAAGCGTGCGCGGACGCAGGGGGCGGCCACCCCGGCGCGAGGTCGTTCACCGCCCCGCCCCGCCGCCCGCGCGCCCTGCACCCCTCCCCTCAATCACAGCCCTCTGCGCTCGCGCAGCCGCTGAGGGCTACTCACAGAGGGCAAGCACTCCTTTTGTTTCTTTGTTTTCAAATGGGTACATTCTACTCAACTCAAAATACACAGCAGGTAACAAGGAGTGACTCGAGTTTCTTTATTCAACTATACAGTTGGTAAAATATAAAATATCAAAGATTTATCCGGAAATAGAATAAAATAGAATATACATAGGTATATAAAAAAACATATATGTATTATGTAAGTTAACTATTTGCCTAATTACTTTTTACCTGTACACAAATTTTAGTAACTGCATATGAAGGAATGGGCTAATAGTACATTGTTATCCAAGGGGTGAAAGTAACTCATTTAGTGCCGAGACGGGGTTTGGCGCCCGAGCGTAGCGAGGGCGCCAATAGTTCGAGGCACTAAATAAGTTACTTTCTCCCGAGGGTAACACTGTGCTTTTCATTACGAATGCAAGGAAAGTCAAAATAAAAATAGGAATTAGCTAAAGAAAAAATGAGTGAAGATCGGATAGTCGCTTGACACTTTCCCACCTATTTCTTTTTCTTTGGCCGGCTAGCTATTCAGCCAGTATTTTTTATTTACATTGTGGCGACCTAAAAAAAATATTTTCTTTAATTATTAAGTATTAATTAAAGAAAATAAAAAATATAAATAGGAATTAGCTTAAGAAAAAGTGAGTGAATTTTATTTTAATTAATACCTACTTAAACTTTAGGTTCTTTCAATTTTACTTCGCGCTGGCTGTATAGAAAGTTGAAACATGGTTCAATAGAAATGTGAAAATAGACCTAGTTTTTTTTTAATAATTTGACAGTTGTCAGTTGAAAGCGATTCTCCCTAGGGCTGAAAAGGGTTACTTTCAACCCGCTTCTCAGGCAACTTCAGACCTACTTTCCGAGCATGAGTAATGAAAAAGTTATTAATATAATGTTAAAGCGACTATGTTAATTTATATCATAATTATAAAAGTGCTCTCATATCCCCAAAAATAGCGATAGTGAAGAGTCCTGGGGTGAAGTAAGTGTGAGAGCACTCTCCCATGGCCTCGGTGAGCACCCTTAATAGTAAGGGACTCTACCGACACGGTACAATACATGCATCCCATTGCGCCTCGCCCCACGCACATACAATATTGTAACATCAAGTGCATTTATTTAGTGCAAGTCAATATCAGCAGGGCAGGACAATTAATGTAACTTTTGTTGCTATCATATTTCAGTTTCAATCAGAAAAATAGCGATATTGTGATTAGTTTATCATGTTTAGGCAGCTTCTACTTTTGAAGTATGTTTAATTTGGTTGATTGCTAATTTGCTATTTTAGGTGTCAAAACGTGCATATTGTGATCGCAAAACCGCCATATGTTTGATTGTAACCGAAAAATGATAGAAACAAAAGTTACATAATAGCCCCTCAGGTTACGAACAAATCAGTGAGAAAATAATTTTTGTAATTACCATAAACAACTAAATATCGGAATTATAATAATTAACCCCTTAACAAAATTCAAGATAATAATACAGGTAATTTGCAAGTAGGTGAATTCGGTAGGTAAATAAAATCATATTGCTCTACATTTTGTAATTGAAAGAGATAATGTGCTTACAAAAGTGTGGAATATTACAAAAGTCATTCGAAGTTCGAACTCCAATCTCTACCACTGCTATTAAGTATTGTTGTCTAGACTATGAAGAAAAAACACAACAAAACTCACCCCTCGTCGCCCTAAATCGTGGAGTAGATGGGTGCGTACTTAATAAAAACAAAAACTAGATGCACCCCACCCGCATGCCGGGCGCAGGAACACGACGTTCGTGTCAAATTGAACTGAATTTACTGCGTTACAGGACATTTAACCTCTACTTTATTTAATAACCGACCTTATGCTTACAAAAATAAAGCTCTAATAGATAGCATTTCGCCAGCAGACACAATTTAAAATTTTAATACTTGATAAAATGATGCGAGGGTACTAATAATAGGGGTAGTTTGTTTTATCAATGGAAATTTATTCGATTGTCACGAATGTGTAGGTGCCATAAAGATTTTGATGACAACAAACGTTGGTATTTTGGGCACTTAAAATTACTTTACAATTTTCTATTTTTACGTCCCCTTGCCCTTAACAATGTAAAGTAGGGCGATTTTTAAACGGATATCCGTCTGTTATTACTTTTTTAATTTTAACCCTTAAGATACGCCATGGTAAATTTATTCAACGGTTCGATTCATAAAGAATTTATATAAGAAATTAATTAGTAAAGATTAAGTAGGTACATCTTGATTTATTACACATTACGATTATTGTAAATACGTACTTAAACTACGGATATAATACGAGTACTTCCATTACCTAACATTCCGTCAAAGAAGCTTCTCCGTGACCTTTTGTCAATATTGAGAATGGTTCTTCAAATTTGTACGTTAGGTAACTGACACTACTGACAGGAACAGTTTGGTAACATGCCTTCTATGTGCGTTTGTAATAAAACATCAGTGAAAACATGTCTATTTTGAACCACTCAAAAATTCTTGAAGTCTTCGTAAGTCGTAACGTTATTTTACAATTATTAGACTATACATCTACGGTGAATTTGAGTATAATATGGAAAAACTAAAAAATCACAGATAAATAATACCTACGTGTCGGAAAGATACGTTTTCTGTAACTACGCGGGCTCATATAAAAAGGCACATTCTGTACATAAACATTGTAAAGTTCCAAAATAGCTAATAAAAATTATATAAATCTTAGATTAGAACTCTTTATTTGTGGAGTAGGAAAAGTTCACTGCTTTCCATAAATGCGAACATTTATCGTAATATCAAAACAAAACTGAACAATCCCCTCGCGGTGCCGGTTTAATAACATGTAAACTGAAGCGTCCCCGCCACTTATCGACGCCGGGTCTCGGTGTCGAACGACAAGTGCTCGCGGTGGCTGCTACATAAATGCTGTGCGTTACTAGATATGACTGTGATTAAATATTAGTTTTTAATACAGTTGCTCAAAAAGTGGCATATTGCAGGGACGTATAGCGTTCGGGAAGTGGGCTATTACATACTCGAGCTTTTTCTTTACCTTTTCCGAACTCGTGCGTTCTCTTTCCCAACTGTCAAAAATGGCGAAACGACTTTGACACACTTTTTGTATTGCGCAACGTAAGTTTCGTATTACTAATACGACTAGCGCCATCTCTTGATCACAGTTGGAACTTAGTTGAGTTTGTGTTTTTATTATTTTACTAAATTTCTTCATTTTTTTCGCAACTGTATTAAAAATAGTTGTTCAGTACACGTGCGGAACCGTCATTGCAAAGAGTTCCGACTGTCAACCCTCACCTTCGGCTGCGCCTCGGCTCGGGTCGATATTTGTCGGAACTCTTTGCAATGACAGCCTTTCCGCACTTGTATTGAAATATACTATTTTAACGGACACTCCTTTGACAAGGTACGGTAGAAAAACTCAATACGCGTGAATATTTTAATTTTTATAAAGATTATTTGGGCACGATGAAAATAAAATTTCAAGGTTGAATTTATATGTAACGTATTTAAAACAAAACGTTTCTAATGTAGAGTAGTTTTATTTTAGATTCTGTCACCTGTGTACGTACCAGTGCTTTAAAAGAGCTCTTTTTTATCATAATAGGTACATACTAATACAATACGTTCTTCTGAATTTAGTAATTACTTACACAAGGTTTTTAAACGTATTCCCGATTTAAGAATTGTATTCGATTTTCTGACCACTTTCTATACGTAGTTTCAATCGACTTTCGTTATCTAATAGAAAGCAAAGCTTTCATGTAACTAGAAGGAAGAAAGAGACAGTAGAAAAAAAGAGAAAAAAGTGAAAGTTGGTTGCCAGTTCCAGGTATAAATTCGTATAAAAATATTGCACTTTAGTGCAGGTTGTCACGTGACGCACCACAAACACCCCTGTAGCGGAGCGAGCATTCCCGTGTCACCGATGCGGTCTAATTGCCACAAAGTATCTACAATTATTCTGGGGTAAAATCAGTTATGGAAATAAAGTCTTTAAACCATTGCACCCCATATTTTTAATGCATGGGTAGTTTTTGGCGGGATGTTATCTACGGAAGAACATAAATTGACTTTCATATTAGAATTTAGATACGTACCTGCTTACTGGGGTGATATTATCTATAAGGTACACTAAAATATTTAAATTCTGTCTGTAAAAAATTGTCCTCTAGAATAATTAAGTGTGTTAATTGTAAGATGAAAGTTATCCTATTTTTAACGCGATTCATATATAGTAGATTATTAACCAAAGGGATAAAGCAGTGTCTTCTGTCGCGGGTAGCGATTTAAATCGCGAGCGTAACGAAGGACTCGAGGTATACTCCCGAGCGTAGCGAGGGTGTTAAAAACTTAAATCACGAGCGAAGCGAGGGATTGAAGACGAGTCGTGAATGTAGCGAGGGATTTAAGTTCACCCAAGACTAAGACGGCTGTATCCCCTTGGAAAATACTCTACTTTTCGTACCATTTGCGAAAAAATAACACAATAATAATATGAGATAAGCATTTATTAAAATTAATGACAAATAAAAGTAAAAGTTAACATTCGAAACATTGGTCCAACTAACCAATCAATCAATGCTTTTTTTAAAACTGTTGGTTTATTAAGAATCGCGCGCGTAATTTTTTTAAAGGCAGCATTCCATTTACAAACAGCCTTTGCCCGCGAACGCCGCATATGATTCGAAGCGTGCAAATGGTCAAATGTATGTATGTATAATGCTTTATCAATGGTGTAAACACAAGTTCAGTATAAATTTCGGTAAGTATTCCAAATTTAAATCACATTCTCCCCCTAGAGGATGAATACAATTCAGTACAATTTTCTTTCCCTGTTTTTAACAGATTAAAAATGACATAAGTTCGCTTTTTGTGGCATAGAATGTCACTTTTTTGAGCAAGTGGTACGAAAAAAGATTTTTTTTTTTGCTTGATTTGCAGGTTGAAATATACAGGTTGGTTTGAGACTTAGATCAGTAAGGGCGGGTTGAAGCCACGCGAATATGTTCTTAGGAGAGTATCCTTTATTTTTTTAGTTATTGCTATCGGTATATACAGATTTTGAAAAAATATATCTACAGGCTTCGAGAAATCGGATTTTTCAAAACATTTTTTTATCAGCGTAAATGAATCATGTCTCCGATAAGGATCAATAGGCAATTTTGTTATGAAAATGAATTGTAGCACAGTAATGGAAAGTTCCTTTATTTCGAGAAAATACTGACTGACAAGAACGACCTCGGCAACAAAAAAAAATTAGTAGTCAGCTGCCTTACTCTTGAAAATTATTTAAGGCTGATTTCGATTTTGATTTGAGTTCAAATTGAGATCATATTTGGAATCGTGTTAGAATAGTCGCCGATTTCTCGCTGACTGTACATTTACAGGCCATATTGCCGTAGCTTCAACCCTTAAGGTAGCTGCCCTTACTGACCCGTCTTAAATTTCCACACTGTATATGATCATAAATGACCATGTTAAAAAAATAGTGATTCATTTTCTGAATTTATTTCAATGTAACGATACCGCATGTGAGGTGTTGAAATATTTTTGTTAAGATATTTGATATGTAATGTTTGAATTACCTACCTGTATGTGCTTGTCAGTTAAATTTTAGTTTTTAGTCCGTCTTGTAGATTAATAAAAAATATTGGACAAGCATTTTTTCAATTTTTTACGTAATCGAAAAATAATGGAGATAGTAAGTCGAAATGTCGCGTGACATCACGCCGTGCTACTGTTTATAGCACGTTGTGACGTCGCGCGAAATTTCGACTTAATAAAATATCTGCGTTATTTTTTTATTGAGTTCGTAAAAAAATAATCTGCAGGATGGATATAATTTTAATTTGCCTAATGCCAGTGATGAAAACGAAGCAACACCAGTTCAAATTTTTGTTTCATTTCTGACAAGCGAAACACCTCCGACTTTCTAATACAAAAAATTGCACAGCGATAGACACTAGTACTTAGAGCTTTATATAGAGCAGCACCAAAACAAAATCTCAGCCATGAAAAACTCTTGCGAGTCGGCGATCCAGTTCTTCCAAAGAAAGGGGACGCAAAGCATTTCTGAGAACGAGCTGGAGGTATTTTACTCTTGTTCTTTTTCCTGCAGCTCACAGACATGTAATGTAGAGCAGACTACGCAATTTGTCCCTCCAAGCGTGCTCAGTTAAATCTTTTAAATGAGGTCAAAGTAGTGCATCGCTAGAAAATGGAATATCATTTTTTTCCACCATCTGAGATAAAATTCATGCCGCGTTAATCCTCTCATTAAACATAAGAACGAAAATTTAGCAGTTCGTCTAGTTAGGGTGCAATGTTTTGTGAGAGTTTAACAACTTCCCAAATTTTTTTTCTGAATCAAATCTATATAGGTATTATACAGGATACATTTTTCAAGCGGGCGTGGATGGCCAAATCCGAATCTAAGTAATAACTAAAAATGCTCGAAGCAGTCTAGGGACCGATTTTCATAAAAATTAAAAGATCACTGACCACGAAAATAACTAATGAAGCTGAAATTTGGCAGGCGTATAGTGTTTGGAGAGTAGAAGTCAGCTAAGAAAGGATAAGCGGAAACTCCCAAATTAATGAGGGTGAAACCTCAGGGAACAGCTAGATTTTATAAAACTAAAAACGGACTCCGTCCATTAGCATCCCCTACTTCAATTCACTAGGGGATTGAACTGTTGTTTTGGTATGTCATTTCCGTGCCTGGCTTTATCTACTCTACTCTATGTCTGTGCTGTCGTTACGTCGCGTCGCATTGCTCCGAGCGCCTGCCCCGCACGCCTCGCCGTGTAGAGTCGGCTGAGGGATGACCGGGTGGGTTTGGTTATTTTGGTTCAACACTACTGAGGACTACTGAGGCCTTGACCGAGGCTGTCTCCAATTTCCAACGGTTCGTTTATTATTTTTCGTTCGTTCGGGGTAGGAAAGTAATTATGAACAAATAAGTTGATAAATCTGAAAGTCCTATAACACATTTTAAAAGAACAAGTCAGCTTCGAGTGTATACAGTTTTAAATATTTCAATGAAATCTAAGCTTTTCCTGGTTAAAAATTATTATTATTGTTTTGTATTTCAATGTTTCGGTACGTATTTATATAATATTTTAACTTTTAAACGTGTTTCAGTTTGTTTAAGATATATTCAAATAACACCCCCTGGGTCTGTATGCAGTCACTTCATGGGCATATTCAAGTATTCAAGTATTTATTGCTTACTAAGTGTATGTACAAAAGAATATTATATATTAATAGTCATAAAGTGCTCTTAAACTTAGTTTCCCTTTACAGGGGTTGCAATATTTATAAACTACTAGTAGTTGAGTAGGTACTACATGTCGCACACTATTACTTCACAAGCACAAGCATGAGATAATTTTTCGCATCACCCAATGACACAATTGCTACTCCATCATCAATTCACACTCGTATATCTATCCAGTAAAATCAGTTCAACAGGCATGTAAATAGGTTTCAATTTTACACAGAAGTAAAAGTTCTAAATCAAGCAACATTTTTTTTCTTATGAAGGTAATGTTTTCAAGGCAATACAAGGTCATAATCTGTTAATTAGGAGGGTTCAGCATCCTAATTAAACTAACTAAACTAAACTCGTTCGGATACAATTTACGTTTCGTCATTTTCCAGCACAAAGTGCTAGTTCCATATCTTCGTTTACTTGTTTAACGGGACTTCTTCAAATACGTCAACCTATTATGTATACTCTGTACTGCCCGCATTCCTCTCCCTGTCCAACTATTTTTCATTTCTTCATTTACGTAGAGTCTAGTTTGTTCATACATACGAATAGATTTTTCATTACTTTCAGACTTAAAATTCAACTCATCATCCATAGTGCCTCCACTAAACCCCACCGTAACAGAAAGCATCGACATAAAAGTACCTACCATTAATATACCTAACTTTTTCTATTAAGCGTTGCTATACGGGACAACTCGATAATGGCGAGTACTCGAACATAATTGGAAAATTTATATAGCGAGTTCTTCCTACCCTCTGCAATGTGTTGTGCATGATGCGGGTGCTATCAGCAGTCGACATAGTATCCAATATCGACCATCGGAGGGGGAGGTGGCTGTGGATGGTATAGGTGGCCCCACCCCCGCTGCCAGGATACCGGTAGAGCTAGTTTTATCTGCGTCAATCGATATAAATAATGCACCAAATGGAAAACTACCAATATGTTCATCATGAATTAATAACAACTTTTTTGTAAATGTTCTGTGTGTATAAAACTTATATTTAAACTTATATTTAAATATAATTTCTATTTTTATAGGAGTACAAATAAGTTTTCGCCGTTTTCTATAAAAGATAAATTTTGTGAAAGAACTGTAACAGATCATTATGTTTTATCAAACTATTGTTGACCACGTCCAGTGAGTTTTTCCGTAACTATACAGTTTGAATTTTTGTTCTTCTTATCTATATCTATAGTCTATACTAATATTATAAAGAGCAAAAGTTTGTGGGTTTGTGAGTTTGTGAGTTTGTGACGTTGTAGGGGGTAGATAATCTCTGGATCTACTGAACCGAATTTGAAAATTCTTTCACTTATAGGAAGCTGCAGTGACCCTGAGTGTCATAGGGTACTTTTTATTTTGGAACTCCCGCGGGAACTCCGGAGATTATGAGTTTGTGAGGTTTTAGGGGGCAATCTCTGAATCTACAGAACCGGTTTTGAAAATTCTTTCACTTTTAAAAAGCTGCAGTGATCCTGAGTGACATAGGGTACTTTAAACTCCGGAATTTCCGCGGGAACTTCGAAGTTAGTGAGTTTGTGAGTTTGTAGGGGTAATTTCTGGATCTACTAAACTGATTTTAAAATTTTTAAAGATTTTAAAAGTTTTTTTATCCCGGAATTCTGGCGAGTACTCCGAAATTACCGCGGGGGTCAGCTAGTTATTTATAATTTCATTATAACTTTATTGCACTTTATCGTACAAAAGGTGGACTTAATGCCTAAGGTATTCTCTACCAGTCAACCGTTTCCGTCAATAAAAGTTTTGGGTAGATGATAGTTTAGTGGCATGTTACAGAACAGGATAAAAAAGTATAAAACTTCTTCTTCTTCTTCCTTCTCGCACTTCTTTTACTGAAGGTCGTGTCTATCCTAAAAGTACCTTCTAAGCGGAACTGCTTTACATTTCTAGGATATTATTTTTAAGAAATAAAAATCTTTTTTAAAATCGATCCCCTAAAATATATTATAAACTTACTTTTGTGAAACCAAAATGTATGTAAATGTATAAGAAAAAAAAATTATAAAACGGATGAGACTATAAAATAAGAATTCCAATCACAATACCTACAACAATTGAGGAGGCGCTTTTTTGTTGAGCTTCGTCCATTTCTCATTGAGGTGGTCACCGTGAAAGGCTGTCATCTTGGCGGTACACACCTGCACTGCAGCGCAGCGGCGTCGCGGGCGGCGGTGATCTCGTGGCACCGAACTTAACGCCATGCGCTGACGCAACCAAAACAGGATGCACCTCTTACCAAAAAGTTCCACGGCCACTATTTCGAAACTCGTGCGCACCTAAATAGAGAAAGGCATCTATGTGCTTTTGTACATCATTTGTAAAGCCGCTAGTCGCAACCCACGGGGTACGGGGTGAATGCCCTTAACGTCCTCCGTCCCACTCGAGCATGTTTCTCTCCCTTTCTCACTCGCGCCGAGTCCCTCTTATTTCGACTTTGAAAAGAGGGCACCTCGCTGTAGCCAAGGCGGGTATTAAACTTAATGGCGTGCTGTAATAGAGTTGCAGTTTGTCTGTTAGACGATATCTGTGTACACTGTTAAGGGTGTGTGCGCACGCGCATTGCGTTTGTATTTAAATGAGGACAGTGCGTTCCGCGCCGGAGAGCACTATGATTGTACTGGTACTTTTTTAGTCCGTGAGTCGCAATCAGCTACAAGGAAATGAGCATCCTTATTCCTTAGGGGTGGCGCGTCAGCGTTGCGAGCGCGAGCGCAGACTGCCAGCAGCTAGCTCCCACTATTGAGGACACCGACTCGTTAATATGCGACAATTAACTACGATCTGTTGTGGGGCCAGCGTCCAACATGTTATTTGATTGATATCTATATAATATTACGTTCCTTACTGTGCTGTAATTACCATCTATTAGATCAAAGTGAATGTACAGTCAGCGTCGTCGCAAATCTTATTTCACGGTAGGTATTAACATAGGGACTTACTTCTTTTTTCATTAGAAGCTACGTAGAAAGTTTCAATTAGTACATTGACAAGTTACAAAACTAAATCATTTTGTATCGATAGATTCATTTTTTGCTCTTAGTCAACATATTTGTTTCGAAAATAAGTTCAAATCGTATCATTTATACATCAGTTCGAAAATTTTCATTGAAAATGATTTTTTGATTGGTCGTGAAAGATTCTTCTTTAGAATTTTTTTTGCTTGAATCTGTGCCCAATATCTTTTAAGTCTATTGTGATGGTTAAGTAAAAAAACGTGTATGCAAAATCCTAAAATTTAAAAAAGAGACGAAAGTAATAATAATTTCTAAATACAATTTTTATTGTACTTATTATGTTTTTAGTCTTAATTATTTTTAACCTTTAACTCAGACGGATATTTCAGTCGCACATTTTGTCACTTGGTTTTAATAAGATCATTTTCAAAACTGCTCGTAAAATGTAAGAGATCTGTATTTTATCTTTTCTTTTTTACAATTATTAAGAAGTATGTAGTTTTAAAGTAAACGGTTGAAGAGTTTAATAGTGCTATAACCAAACGTTTTTATGTGCGTTATTATTGCCTCTTAATAATAATACTACAATGATATACTGATGTTGACCGGAATCTCGACAATACACCTAATCCGTGTACTTACCTACTTATCTAATAAATTCATAAACCTACATTCAACTTTCACTTACAGTTATTTTTAGAAGAAAAAAAAACCGGCCAATTCGGAATCGAACTTGCGCACCGAGGGTTCTGTACTTATGTACTTATGTATTAATTATATTGATGCAGCTACAAATTTACGGGTTTCGATTTTTTTCCATTGGATACTTATTACTTTACCATAAGATATTGCTTGTTGCCAAACTTAATGAATTTAGGTCACCGAGGCTATGGGTATTGATGCCCTTGCGAGCATCGGCGTATCTAGGGTTAATTGGACATAGATAAGCAATAGTGTGTTAACCCACACTGGAGAAATTTTGAGTAAATCGTGTTTAAAAATCATAGCGCCATTTTGTGTCAACATTTTTTATGTTCAACATTTTGATACATATTTAAACAATGTTATAAGGTAAACACATAATTAAAAAACGTTTTCTAACTCTCAATAAGTCGTTATGTATCAATAACTTAATTTTGTGGATTAACATGTTATTGCTTATCTGCGTCCAATTTTCAGATGGGGCCTCTGACATGCCATGGCCGATGCCACTTGGCGCATGGCGAAATTTGGTACTAACAACGCGTACCTATGTTTTTTTTCTTTTTGGGGTATGGAATCCTAAAAATACATTAAACAGGTATATATATAATATTGTTTAATCGTACTTCGTTTGAAACGAATTATATGCAATTAGTTTATAACTATAATTATGAAGCAAACAAGGGCGGGGAAACAAAAATATTGCATGAATCATACATAGGTAGTAATATTTTTATTCCTTGGCCTCCCCACCGACTGGGGCTCAGGTCTGTACACTAACGCTGATGCCTGAATGTATATGAGCGTGATGGTTCACCATGACGGCCATGGGCATCATGACTAAATTTTAATTTTTAGTCCGTCTTACTATCTGACTCGACTGTCGTGGACTTAAAATTAAACACGTGGTTTAAAATCCGAATTTTAAAGTACGTGTGGAGGATATCTGATGATGTTTTCCTTTACCATAATCTATAGTGTTTATTTTCATTCCTACATGATGAGCCAAGATCCGTGTAGTGTAGGTCCGTAGGGATCCGCGTAGGTATTTTTGTACAGCTAGGTAGGTACCTAGGTCTCAGATAATATAATACTGTCCTAGATGTACAAAAATAACAATTAAAAAGCTTAACAATAAAAATGTAAAGATTATGTACCTACTATTATACTTAGCAGTTTAGGTCCTCATTTCATCGACGTCAAATTCGAAATTCTCTCGGGAACTCTTATGTATCTTGATGAAAAGTAGCTATATTGGAAGACCTATAAATTACTTGAACTATGTACCAAATAGCTGTTCCGGAATTTTCGGAAACTCTCTCAAGATGATGCAGATGAAGATGGTATACGTAATCAGGAATATTGTAGCTTCCCATTAGTAAAAGGATTTTTATAATCTATTTAGGAGTTCAAAAAAATCCCCTCCCACCAAACAAACCAACAAACCTTTCCTCCTTTTGATTGTTAAAAATTTTTATTCTATATATGATATTGATTGTTACTTAGCTCTCAATCAAAAAAGGACTCTATCTAGACATGCAAAAGTAAATAAAATATCTAATACCGACCAGACGCCACGCTGTCTATCTCTCTCGCAAGTGCAGTTATAATAAAATTAACTTCGAATGTCGGCTAATCGTTGCATGTTTTATATGTTCAAATATGAAAAGAACGTTGTGCAGATTTAGAGTTAGACTATGAATGATAATTAATATAGGTGTGTTATTAACACAATTTTTTGTCTGATGTTCCTTATATTACAAGACGTTGCCATCGCCGACGCCATTTTAAACGTTTTAAAAATATGTAGTAGGTACCTAGTATGGTTGTAGTTTTTAGAACGAAGGTCTCTATCGCGCGGTAGGTACGGATGGCAGTAAAAGTTCATTTTCCGTCACGGAGTCATACGGCTGCACTACGAAAAAACAAAGCAACCGTCATTTTTTTTTTAAATGAGTTTTTTTTTTTTTTTTCCTCTTTTCGCGCATAACGGACATAACTGATACAGTTCAATATGGAAAAAACTTCGTTCTAAACAAGTGTTCCACGACACTCACGCATTTTTAATGCTGATGATGATCGAATTAATTTCTTTCCTTTGTTGCTTCTAAAATTTGGTTTGGTGGCTTTACAGGGTCTAATAGAATCTAAAATTCAACCACATTGATCTATCCACGCCTATATGGTAGTTTAGTATCTCCCACTACTTTAAAGCGGTATCAACGGATCTTAGTTAGTAATAAAATATTTCTTTTTATGTGTTCCTCGGGTAACAACACGTTTGGACCCGGCGTATAGTTGCGCAAGTGGCCAATGCATTCCATGTTTACGGGGCCGGTCTCTCTGCCCTCCGATGAGATCAAATAGGCACAGAAATTGGAGGAAATCGTACACCCAATTCTAACTTATCTTAATGAACAAAACGTAGAGCGCCTCTCATAACATACATAAATTCAAAGATAACCACAGGCACTGCTTCTTACTGTGAATAATATCAAGTGATTAACTGAATAAATATTAAAATTGAAGATAACTACATAACTCCTATAAACATCGTTAAACTTTAGGTAGGTACCTGCATACTACCTATTATGTCGTACAAAAAAGTTGCACATTCATTGAACGATTAAAAAATTTGGACACGCCACTGAAAAGGTAATGTACAATACCGACAATGTTTGGATGTTTTGACTTGAAATGTACACAAACATACCTACCGTTCATCCTGAATAAACTGCCATCATTCACAAAGCTTTTCTCTCGAGGTTTATTAATGAGACGACTCTAGTAGTCATTTTATATTTCAACGTAAAAAAAGTTCTGGGCAAATCAATAAGTACTGAACTGAAATATAATATTTACATAATTTAAATGTTAAAAATGTAACTTTCTTTAACTTTTGTTCACTTCAAAGCTTCGTATGCAGTAGGTGATTATCCCTATTCCCGTTGGTTAGTTAAAACAAACTTATGGCTCCAATTCCAAATTTAAGTTCATTCAAGTACTTACCTATTTATTTAGGTACCATAATATAATATACCTACCTACCTAATTATAATATTATGTAATAAAGCTGTATGTAATAAAGAAAGAGAATATCATTTTACAAAAATGCCGAAAACTTTTGAAAATCCACTTTAGGATTTGTGGAGTGATAATAGAATCGCCCCCAATATTTTATTTCAGTCTGTACCTTCGTGCAAAATCATTGAGAGCTACAACATAATTATAATTTTCTCTACATATATACGTTAATTCATGTAATCTAGCATCAGCTCGAGTTTTTGTGTTGTCAGGTGTCGTCCTCCATACACCCCGAGTTGTCTCTGCCATTTCCATTAACAGACTGCAAAAAGTGTAGAACGGTAGTAGGTACAGCGAGAGGGCGGCAACAGCGACTCCGTTCGAGCGCGACTCGACTCGATAGAAGATCCACCGCACGTTAACAACGTTCACCTCCCTAGTGTTGGTGCGCGCTATGTGCGGGCGGCGAGGTAGCCGCGAAACAAACGGTGCCTTTATAATGACACATTGTTGGTCCGTGGTCGTCCGCGGGGGAACGGCGCGGTGCGAGATATTGAGAACTTCTTGCGCACATCGATGCCGTGCGCGGGCGCACACCGTTATCCTATTTCCTCCCTCTTTTGCGAATTCGCGTTATATTACTTCTATGTTATTTCGCTGTTATAGCAGTTTCGATTACTGATGTATAACGTCGTTTACGGTTATCTACACGTGGTCACACCATGATTACACCTGTTTGATGGCAATTCAATGGAATTTAATAGGAATTAGCCATTCCCTGTGGCTTCGCCCGCGTGAGTTTCGGTATTTCTTCGGGAATTCTTTAATCAGGGATAAAAGTGGTATGTGGCCTTCTTCAGGATGCAATCTTCATCCTTGCAAAATTTTATCGAAGTCTGTTCAGCAGTTTTGACGTAAAAAGGTAACAGACAGGGTAACTTTCTCACTTTTAATATTAGTATGAATGTGCACAATGTTATAGGTATTATCTATTCACTTCTCCCAGGGTGCTACGCGCATTGCGCAATCCTATATAACATTGTTTATATAGGTAGGTAGGCATTATGGCACATTAATGTGTATGTACCTACATACTTTATGACTGTACGTTTTTTTTAAGGATCGGAAACTACCGAGGTACCTACTTACTTATCATTGGAAGTGCTCGTTTAGTTGAGACAGTGCCCAACACATATCTAGATCAATGATTGCTAACCACTGTAAATAATAATCTTTAAAATATGGACTTAGTTTTAATTTAATTTTTAGTTTTTACTAGCTGTGCCCCGCCGTTTCACCCGCGCGGCACGCTTTTATATGTATACTTACCTATTTAACAAATTTTTCCCGGCATCCAATTTTAACAAAACAAAGTCTATATTGTTCCAAGCTAGGCTTAACACTAGTAGAATACCTATAGTATTTATATTATCTGTGGCAACCTATATACCTGTGAAAACCGCATGATAATCCGTTCATGCAGTAGTTACGAAGATTAGCGTGAACAGACACGCTGATTTTACTATTTTTTTACTACCTACTAGCGGTCCCCCGCGGTTTCACCCGCGTTAATTTCGGAGTTCCTGCGAACAAAAAAAAAAGTATAATTTTGTAAAAGTATAAATTTGTTCCTCCCGAACAAAAAGTATAGGTACTTAATATTATTATGTGCTTCTCTGTGCCGCTGACAACGTGTAAATAGTATCTATGCAAAAGGAGCTTGCGCCGTAGTAATACATGCATGAGCTCCGTCCCAAACCTTTATACCTATGGATGATTTTTTTTAAGGTTATACCTAATAGCTGTTCCCGCAGTTTCATCCGCGGTAATTTCGGAGTTCCCGCGGGAGTTCCGTATTACAATATACCCTATGAAACTCAGGAATAATGTAGCATTCTAATAATGGTGAAAGAATTTTTGAAATCAGTCCAGCGGTTTTGGAGTTAAATCACAACAAACTAACAAACAAAATCAATACTTTCCTCTTTATTATATTAGTGTAGAAAAGCTTTTATTTTTATAGTAGGTACCTACAGATCTCCAATAACGATGTCCATCGAGATACCTACCTATAATAAACACAAAATTTGTTCAGACACAGTCCCGCTACGGTTTTACGTATATGTTAATAGATATTTTATTGAAGAGAATTATGAAAGTTATGTGTTCTTGATCCATACTAATATAAACGCGAAAGTGACTCTGTCTGTCTGTTACCTTTTCACGCCTTAACTACTCAACCTACCATTATCAAGTTTTAGCTATCTACAGTCTACACGTTTGCAGGGGTCCAGATAAAAGGACATAGGATACTTTCACCCCGGAATTCCCGCGGAACCTCCGAAATTGGCGCGAGTGAATCCGCGAGTAAAATATAAATAATATTGCATCCGTGCCTGGATGATATCCTCTTTGAATTTTAATTCCATTTGGGTACTAAGGTTCAATACTTTTGATTTCTTTTCCTTAGCTGCAGTAGGTAGGTATTGATCGTGTGATGGTGTAATTTTTACAGCAACTTCAGCCGTGTTTTGATATGTGGTAAATTTACTTCATTTTCACTTGATCAATGTCAACTTGTGGGTGCATCAAGAAGGTCCGTTCTCAAGGCTTTCAATTTACGAGAATGTAGTAAGTAACTATGTATAAAACAGTTTTCCAAAACAAGTCTTCGCAGTAGTGCAGCTTTGTGTGATAAATCAAAGGTCCACGAATAGATGGCTCATAAAGGTGGCCACAAAAGCCGGAGTTTTAGAGCCCTTCAGAAAGTGTGTCAACGGCCCCTCACCACCGCCTCACGCGTCCCTCGCCTCCACACGTACCTATGCAGCGCCGTTGGAAAACATTCATGGATGCATTTTATAGTTTTCCTCCGAAGTGCGAACGTCGTGTATGCGCACTGACCTGAACAAACACTACGATATTGTTTTATGTTCACCGGCAAGCACAGCCTTTAGTAGAGACAATACCGTCGCAGATACATACAGATGTTATATTATACCTAGTTGCGTGCAGCCAGTTGCCCTCGCCTATGGTAACTACGGGCAAGTTATCAAATGAAATTCGGCTAAACTTGATTGAATTTACCGTTCTTTTTTCTTTAATTTATGGAATAAATTTCACCGAAAAATTCGAGGTCAACTATGAGTTCTACGACACAATCTTAGATAGGTAGGTTACTTAAATTTTTAAACAACTGGCCGGCTATAGTTGTCGGCGATTGAAGATGCGGCATGAGACATGAGGCACGGCCGAACGGGTAATCGGTGCGTCGTACATGATACATGGCGTGTAGGTACAGTACATGTAGATTGTAGGTACAGGAGGGCCGAGCGTTGCGCAATGCATTACAATAACGTGACATTACGTGCTGTACGCGCCGGCTGAGGGGTCATGCGCCCGCGACGCGCTCCGATTCGGGGAACGGTGACGTACGCCCATTGTGATCCATGGATCTGGTGGTCTTTAGCAGCCATTGTAGCTGTCGGGCTACCTGTAGTTTTGCTATATCGACACTTATTCAGCGCTGCACCTGTTTACTTAGGTATTTATTTATTCGAGCAATTGGTGGCGACGGGACGGCGGAGTACCTAAGCACAAATACCTATCTAAGATTTTTTTATTTTATAATTTTTTTTTACAATCCAGGTTTTGTTTTTAAACTAATTTTTAAAAGATAAGTTAGTACGTATGAAAAATATACCAATACCTAATAGTTATTTGCAGTCAATCGTTACGACTTTACGAGTAGGTACTAATCCCAAGAACCGGATTAATGTCCTTTATATAATTCGCGCTACTTCAAATCCTAAATAATAAATTACTTGTTTATAATATTAATAAATTATAATACCTATCTACTTTACAACCAATCAATCAATATACAAACAATTAGTTTACAAAAATATCCAAGGGATGAAAGATACCACAATTATAACTGATGATAAAATTATTCAACGAGTCGAATGTAAATAAACAAATGCGATATAATGAGATATCTATTAATAGTAATGTTGTCAGGTGCCGCTGCCGCTGACGAGACGAGTGGCTTAGTTATAGAGAAGCTGCAACGATCCAGCCGCCCGCGCCGCGCCGCGCCGCGCCGCCGCGCCGCCGCGCCGCGCCGTCCACGCAAGGATGCGCGGGCGACGGGCGTTTCTTTTTAGAAAGTGGCACGTGGCGGGGTTGTTCACCCTACGCGATCCGGGTCACCCGCGACCCCGCCTCCCCCTCCCGAGCCCCACACCCGCTCAGACTCTAGGCACTAGGCGGCAGTAGGTGTGCGTTTGGTTTACTTCATATGCGAGTGTACTCAACACAAGTCCTTGATAAGGGAACTAAGTTGACACCAAATTAGAGTGGAACCGGGTCGGACGGATAAGGCACTCCTTGTTTCGTCTGTGAATGATAGGTACGTGTAGAGAATCTCTGTGGACCTACTTACGTCTTACGTAACGAAGCATTTGAACTTTTTAACATAAAGAGCTAATGACGTCCATGTACTTTCTACCTATATTATACTATAACCAAGTACAGTGGGCCACATAGACAAGTATACCACCTTGTGAAATTTATACTTTTTGTATACGTCTGTATGACGTTGTAAGTTGCCGTTTTTGCAGCTCCAAGCTCCAAATTCCAATACAAGCGAAAAACGAATGCTGGAGCTGCAAAAACGGCAACTTATAACGTCATAAAGACGTTTTACAAACAGTATCAATTTTACAAGGTGGTATACTTATCTATGTGGCCCACTGTACAAACATAAACATACACATGTTGAACTTTATGAGGTAAAAGGGGGGGAAAAATAAAAACAACATTTATAAAAGCTAGGTATCCAACAGAATTTATTATAACTATTTATTCTATCTATTTATTATAATTAACCTTTAGGTTAAAACAAGTTATGATCTAATAAAATAGTAAGTAATAAAAATATTCTTAAATAATTATTATTTACTATAGGTGTCCACCTTTTGACACTGCTCGTATATTATATCTACTTGTACCTAATCCACTAATGTGATGTTTGCGTAACACCGCCTGCTGGATAATACCTAATGCATTTAAATCTAACTATGAACTTACCTAGAATTTATGACTAAATGTATATCAAACTCATTGCGAAGTACCTGCCTTTAGCTACCCTAAAACTATCATACATTACAATAAATAAGTTCAAAATATAGAGACAAACAAATACCTATTTGATGGCGGCGCCTGATCTCTAAATTAAATATTCTTAAATTAATTAACTCTTGTGAATATAATTTGAATAATATAAATTTAATTTTAAAGACTATTCAAAATAACCGCCATTATTATCATATTAGATTTGTATTAGATTTTATAGTTTCTAAAAAATAAATAATTAAACTATATAGGTATTATAAATACTTAGAAATTAGTTAGGTATTATTTATTAGGTCTGTTTCTTATCCAGGCGTAGATCTAGAATTTGGTTGGGGGAATTATGGTTGCACCACAAATTTTTTTAACAGGGTGGTCATAGAAGTGACATCCAATAGTTAAATTTAGGGGCTCACATTGAAAAGTATCTGAATTGAGCTCATGTATTAAAATACATTTTAATAGTTTTCGCGATTTTCATAGTTTCCAAAATGAATTTTTGAAAATGATCGAGCCACATTTGGTGAAAAGAAAGAAAAGCTCGCGAAGATTTTGGTCTTCAGGGGGGGCAATTGCACCCCCCCCCCCCCGCAGATCTGCGCCTGTACTTATCAGACTTTGTGATTGAAGCTCACGATGGAATCGGGTATCATTCGCAATCGTGGGGCTCCCCGGCGGTACAGCAGAACTCCTTGCCGGCGGAGAACTTGGTGGGTGTCCACGCGGAGCCGCAGTTCTTGATGAACATAAAAGCGTGCTCCCGATTTATGTCGCGCTCGACCGCGCCACAGATTGCGGGACCAGATTTCGATAAATGCTTCAGTATCTGGGAGAAAGGAAGATCATATTTTAATGTACCGAAAGACGACAAAACTAAATAAAAAAGGTATCTATCTACTAAAAACTATTGCCAACCGCCAACTAGCCAAAAATCATAGTAGCTAGTCTACAATAATATACATATTTCGTTTAAAAAGCGACATATAAAATAGGATAAATGCAAGTAGTTCGCACCACGCGAACGATTCACAGCTAGATTTAACAGCAACAAAAGCCAGAATTTAATAACAATAACAACATACCTCATCGAGACATTTGTTGGTACAGATCTTGTTGCCGACCACGCCACATGGCAGACTCGCTTCCTCAGTGTCGTAAATGATGATAGGATCGCCTTTGGGAGGACCACGGGGCCTGCCACGGCGACCTTCCTTGAGACCCACTTGCTGAGACATGAAGACGCCGCATTGACATGACTCCTGAAATATGTATAACAAACAATTACTTCTAGAACAATAAATTCTAGATGTGGTACCGCACCCTGGGGTTTGCAAAAGGGTTTCTTATTGAGTAGTACACTCATTGATACCTAAAGATCTACCTTCCAAGATTGGGGCTAAATTACACACTAAATAAGTATATATTTATTTATTTAACTTTGACGCACAAGCTTTTGACTGATTTAATGCTCCAATGGCATTCACTATCAGTCAGTCCTTCAAGACCTACTTATACCTGTTACTTAGATAAATTAGCACCCCGGCTAAAAGAAAAAAATATTTATCAAAACTAATTTGTGTTAAAGTCATGGTGAGGGACTGAAAATGTTCAACATGTCTCTTCATGATGTGCCTTACCGCATCAGAATCGTTAGGATACTCAGCCTCCATCGGTGACCAGCCACTATCGTCCTGTCGTGACCCGCGGCATTCCGCTACAGTAACAATGAGGCATAGAGCCACGAGTAAGCAACACCGGACGGCCATTATTGGTGCTGATATTCTGAAATTGTAAAAATTGTTTATTCGACAATTTAGTTTTTGGCAGCAGCTATTTTTTCTTTGTAAAAATGAAGTTATCCGAACATGAACTCTAATTTCTGAAATTTTCATTATAAATGCAAAGCAAAGAGTAGGTAGAACTTATTGTAACACAAATTAGTAGGTACTTACCTACTACCAGCCTTTTTCTTTAGTGTTATATTAGTAGAAAAACAAAATTGAAGAAAAGATGGTTGTGACCTGTTAAATTTTATTTTCAACAAAAATCTTAGGTAGACAAATTAAATAACGTAATTGCAAATTTACGAGATCATGTTTTTTCATCGGTATCTATCTATTCCTCGAGGCACAATTTCAAGAAAGGACTCGCTACTCGCTACCCATTGTACCCATACGATGACTTAAAGAGCACTGACAATCAGAAAGACGAAAAAGGAACTTGTGGAATATACGTACCTAAGTACTTACGATTGCGTTAACACCAGTGAAAACAAATCCGAAGGATGCAACAATCAAGACTTCACATGACTAGACCCGGCAGCACCGAAGCTAATCAGGCTGTGATCTGCGAATCTGACGGACAGCACTTTATAAGCAAGATATCATGCAGGCTCTTATTAACGCTGACTTAGCTTACCATTACTTACGTGTAAAACGTGAGTCCATACAAGTTACAAGTATCGTACAATACGTGATAGTATAAAAATATTTACCCGACTGGAAGATATTTTAAAGATAAGCAGCTATGTAGTATGTATGTATGTATTGTTCGTAGAATTGAATGAAAACGTGTGTACTAAATTTTGTAGGTAGCTAAAATTATGTACGTCTTGATGATCACCTCCAAAGATTTTAATCGTAACTGAAACGGCCGAAATAATGTTATAGGTATTTTATAAAACTCACGGAAACAATAATAAGATTCCAATATAATCAGTGTGTTCGAGATACGTAAGTAGGTAGTAGGTACGTAGGTAAGTACTTATTTCATGAAAAAAAGACTAATTCGCACATTGTCTAAGCTTTCATATAAGACCTAGGCTTAAGTAAGAGGATATTAAATTAGATAGTTTCGATAATACCCAGGGCCGTCTTTGCCCGGGCGCAGATAATATAATCCCACCAAAAACATTTAAAAAAAAAATATTTTGTAAAATGATGCCAAGACGAGTCCATATGACGGGCATTGTCAAAAAGTTATCAGATCTCATGTAGAGCCAAGCTCAAACTCTTCACCTTAGAATATGTGGCTTGGCCATTTCGCTCCATTCACATGAGCAAGGTAAGGTGAAAAATTTATCCACTGTTAATTACTTTTCTGTTATACAAAGGTTCTTGCAGTAACGAAACGGCCAAGCCACATATTCTGACCAAGGTGTGGAGTTTGAGAAGTTAGGCCTTGTGGAGTTAGGGTGTGTAGAGTTATAAGCTTGGCTCTACATGAGATCACTACCGTGCACTACCGTGCCCCCAGATACTATACTACCCGGGGGTTCAAGAGGTGCAGGTGCACCCGAGTGCAGAGTCATAGGGGGCGCACGCAAGTCGAGCGCTAGTTAATACTTAATACCAAAGTCATTGCAACCAACCAACAATTTCAATTTACTCGACACGCGTGCGGCAAAATCACCACTCAAAAGAGTGGTGCGCCCTTTTGTCATAGCCGCCGCACTTGAAGCAAAATGATTAGGTTGTAGGTTGTACAGAATTGGGTATTTTCCAAGGTATGAATATCAAAATTCTAATAAGTCCGTCAGTTAGAAAATAAAAAAATAATAGACACGTATTTTTTGCTTTTTCAATTTAATGAAAATGAACATAGATAAAGCGCATTAAAGTTTAGGGTGGGGGGCTCGTGACGTCAATATTCATTATAAGCGCCATACAAACCGCACTGAATTGTGACGTCACGCGAAATTTCAACTCGATGTATCTCTGTTATTTTTTAAGTACGTAAAAAAAAAAATACGTGTCCAATATTTTTTACTAATCTACACGACGGACAAAAAAAATTTTTTTGTCAAGTAGCCAATTTTGAGAAATATATAGGTAAATGAAACATTCAAATTTTATTGTGTTTTATTTTGGTTGACAGAGCGGGGGCGCAGGCTGACCACCCTGCACCCTGCACTCCGGCGCAGATTGTGCTTAACACTCAGTGTGGTTGGGACCACATAACTGGGGTTAAAACCTAACCAATTGTTGCTTATTGATTGAAGCCTATTATAGCTACGAGAAGTACAGACCAGTCGTTGTAGAGATCCTTGGATCTTTCGGTTGTATTTTTAAAATTTGTTGCTATGGAACTTCATCTTAAAGAATCATTAGGGAAACTAAACATTAATCATTAAATCCCCTTATTTTTATGTCGATTAAATTGAATTTTGGTAGGTACTTTTGCGATGTCAGTTCTATGGCAAAAAGCAATTTGGTCATGGATAAAGATAAAATATACTGAACGCATAAAATAAGTACCTAGGTACCGTATAATTCCTTATAATACCGTATAATCTATACTATCACGTATTGTACGATACTGAAAGGTTTTTATTTATAATTCGTCAAGGTTTTGTGTAAATTGGTTGAAATATATTATACTAGCTGAGCCCCGCGGTTTCACCCGCGGTAATTTCGGTGTACCTACCTATCGCTGACCACGTGAATGCAAGATTTCATGATCCGTTGAGGCGCGAAAGCGTAACAAACAAACAAACTCACTTTCGCATTTATAATATTAGTAAGGATAACGATAAAATAGTTGGAACTTGGAAGTGTCGGAAAATGAACATAACTACCTTACCTACTTCGACGCTTTCACGCTGCGACAGGGGGGTACCTAATTCATAAACCCACACAACTGACCTACCCTCACGGAAGGGTGCAGATTAGTCTACCCCCGACGACGACTACGAACGGCGCACGTGTGACGTGTGAGTTTTGTATTGTCGGACGGTTTATATTTCCAAACAGCTAACATATTTTATTTTATTTATTTAGTTATTAGGTTTGCCAACAGGTACAATACTATACAATAGGTAAAAATTTATACAACAGGTACTTAACATGTTAGAGTATTTACCCAATTACAGGCAAACACCAAATAAAACACATACCTAAAATGCTTTGTCCTGAATGACTGATGGATCAACGCACAGCCTAAACCGCTGATCGTAGAGATATGAAACTTGGAGGGTGTGTTCTTTGTATGACGTAGGCATCCGATAAGAAAGGATTTTGAAAATTCAACACCTAAGGGGATGAAAAGGGAACAATTCCGCGAGAACTTCGAAATTATCGCGGGTGAAGCCGCACGGGACAGCTAGTCTATCTATACATATAAAATACTTTGTCCTGAATGTCTGATGGATCAACGCACAGCCTAAACCGCTGATCGTAGAGATCTGAAACTTGGAGGCTGTGTTCTTTGTATGACGTACAAGCATCCAATAAGAAAGGATTTTTGAAAATTCAACCCCTAAGGGGATGAAAAGGGGTCGCAACGTTTGTATGGAACAATTCCGCGAGAACTTCGAAATTATCGCGGGTGACACCGCGCGGGACAGCTAGTTATAAATAAAATTGCTAAATACCTACGTAGGTTTAGTCGTTAAATTACCTACGATATTAATAAGACATCACCAGTAGTGGTTATATACTCTTTGAAATTTGCGGTCAGCAAATTTTGCGCTGTTTCGTTATTTTTGTCATGTGTAACGCGTCGCTACGTGTCAAGTTCACATATGCGTGCCAAGCCAGCCATGCCAGACTAGCCATGCCAGGCTAGCCACGCCAGGCTGGCCATGCCGGCCAGGCCAGCCAGCCAAGCCAACCAGTCTGCCTGACTCGCCGAATATTTGAAAGACGCGCCAATAATTCCCGCCGGCTGCCTCACGCCTATTCGGCGTGACGTCACGATTACCATATCGTAGCACCGCCCATAATTACGGAAGGGGCAGGGGGTAGACAGATAAAAAGCCGTGCTAGCTACTATTGAGTGTTCTTCTCGTTGCGTGCATTAAAGTTGAAACTCTGTCTATTTTACGTATTAAAATTAGTCATATTGGATGAGTTTTTTTATTCTTTGATTTCACTCCTGTTTCAATCAGAAGTGGGTATGAAGTAAAAACGCCCTGAAGAAATTAAACAAGGTGTTCGTTCACGAATGAAGTTCAAGCCAAGAACAACGATCAAATATGAAAATGATATATTAGGTACGCGACCTTGGTAACCAAACGACTGAGTTTGCCGTAATGCTATACATCGTGCTGCATCACATATTCTGAGGATTTCACTTATACAGAGATAATTGCATGCTGGTATCAGCATAGACCGATGCGATGGACCGACCAAGCTGCACGAATGCACAAGAACAGCATCTGACCGGGAAGAGTGGCGAGGCATCGTGAAGCACGTAACATCTGCCCACATTGAGACAACTTCGTGAGGACCACGACCGCTCTGCCAAGAGTGTACCGACGAAGAAGAAGATCAGCATAGATGAAGAAAATGAATCAGTTTGGTACATCAGCAACATACTTGATCGGCCGAGCATCTATTTGAGCACCGAGGACTCAGGACGGTTTTAAGGACATCGTTTGTGAAGCCGGCCAGGTTCCTACGCAAGCAGAAAGATGTTTGCAGTCAACAAAATGAGCCAGATCAGTCATGCCATGAGCCAGGTCAGTCACCCAATTAATGCCTCTTTGCCTAATACGCCTTACTTACTTATTTTGCTTAATTTATGCGATATGCGCATATTAGCCGTGAGCCCAAGTCGTAATTTACATAGGTGGCCTCTCATTAGTCATATATTATGAGAAAATAAGGGTATCAATTAGTACATAAATAAGGGACATAAGTTTAATACGTCATGCCATCTAAGTTGCCGTTTGCGTCAGCTTAATATGTATTTAGTCTTTGGATTTAGCCACTCTAAACAAGTAACACTGATGTCTATGAAAGTGGCAGAGTTATAATTCGTTGTTAACTAGTAGTTAAGTACTGCAGTCGAGTCATTAAGTTTGGATAGTAGCTTCCGAACGATATTTGCTGGTTGAGGGTATTTACACAATTTTTTTGGTCGAGCACTAAGGTTCGTGTCTATTAGGACAGAAGTACCCGAGGTAGTTCCTAAATTCACGTAGGGTACAGTTCGTAATTATGTGTTGTACTCGTCAACTTGACCCATCATAAACAGAAGCTCTAGTAAAAATCGTTGCGTTTCTAGTGATCACAATATGTTACAAGCTTTTAACTTGCATTATTCGTAAGTTGTCCTCCCTTTCATCGAATGCACACTATTTTTTCAACTACTTGCTGGTAGACGATTGAGATGAAATTTGGCATAGGTACTTATGTCAGTTTGAGGTTATGTAGTATAATGACACCATTGAACTGATCTGATGATGCAGGTGGGTTTTAGGATCTGAAAGTTTCTGATGGCAAATGGTAGAACAATCGAATTTGAGCTAGTCTGTTGTGCTGCTGTGAGTATCCTACTTTTCGTTTCCTGATGATGTTAGTCTTAATAACGGGTGGTACTTAGGTATCCCAGTAATAAAGAGTCGGAAGGTTGCAACTGAAACTCCCTAGTAAAAACTGCAGAAAATAGTCATACAAAAAAAAACTGTTGTTTTACTACCCTCAGATGATGTTAGGTAAAAGGACATGAGAAAAAGGAAAGCAAGTTGCACCTGGTTCAAAACCTTAGCATAAGCTTCAACTATACCTATGTTAGTTCGATCACGAGTACATAATAGTTTTATCACTGACGCATTTTTGAAATCCAGCATTTGTAGAATCAACTCAAACCTTTTTTTTTTTTTTTTTTTTTTTTTTTTTTTTTTTTTTTTTTTTTTTTTTTTTTTTTTTTTTTGACCCAGGGAAAATGCTTTATGCATACCACCGCCATGAGGCGGGCGGTGGTTATGTGGGACTCCGCCCTGAAAAGGGCGACCCGCCCTGAGAAGGGCGGGAATACTACCCACTAAAAACCCTGGGGTGTTCCTCCTCGGCGCCTTACGTCAGGGCCGCGGGATTCGCTCTCGCATGCTCCGCGGCCCCGACGGCGCTGGCCCGCTTTTGGCGGGCCCCTCTGCTCAGGGACTTAGTCCCCGCAGGAACTAAGTCCCTCTCTCCCACTAACTGCAAAAATAAGTAATTAAAGTGACGCGCCGGAACACCTAACGCGCCACTTGTCCACCCGAGGTCCTTTCTCCCTCGGACGGTAGAGTGCCTCGCTCTACCGCCCGGAGGACCTCACTATGGGGGTTGGAGGCCTACCACATCCTGCCTCCTACCCCTTCTTCTGGGGCGGCGGTTGGGAGGGGCGGACGCTGCCTGCTCCCTTTCCCGCTCCGCGGTCTCCTTCTGCGAGATGACGTCCTCGCAGAAGGAGAGAACCGCCGCCCATGCGCTTTCGCTACCCACCATAGCTGAAGCCACGGTGGGCAGCGAAAGGTCGCTTCCTATTGCCGAGGTGAGGACACGGCGCTGCTCGGCCCAGGCCGAGCACTCTTCGAGAGTGTGCTGCGCCGTGTCCTCACCGCAGGTTCCACAATGGTGGCACGAGGCCGTCGGTTCCCTCCCGAGCTGACACAGGTACTTTCCGAAGCAGCCATGCCCGGAAAGCACCTGCGTCACCCGGAAGGTGATGATGCCCAGCCGCCTGTCCGCCCATTCTCGAAGGACTGGACGGACAGCTTCGACAGTCCGCAGGCCGGCGGAAGGTGTTGCCAGCCTGCTCTCCCATTCTCGCATTAAGGACTGCCGAAGATGGGACCTCCGCAGTTCCACCGCCCTTGGCGGGGGGTATTCCCCTCTGGCTCGGCACTCCACTCGCCACTCGTACAGCGACGAGAGGAGGCCCGCCTCTAGATCCCAGGGGGGAGACCCCGCCAAGACGCACGCCGCCTCGTAGGAGATGGTACGGTATCCCCTTATCAGTCTGACGGCTAGGACCCTCTGCGGTCTTCGCAGGAGGGTCTTGTTATGAGCCGTCAGACTGTTGGCCCAAATCGGGGCCCCGTAAAGGGCCATCGACCGTACCACCCCCATGTATAGGCGGCGGAGAATCAACTCAAACCTGACTCAACTCGACCTGACGTCCTGATTGGTGCAAAAAGTAGGGTAGTAGGGTGACCTTTGTGTGATAAATACGGGGTTCTATTTTCCAGTCTAAGCGTGGTTCTATATATATCTTTACTATAAAATTCATACATCTATACTAGCTTTTCCCATCAGTTTCACCTGCAGTAATTTCGGTATTTCTGCGGTAATTTCGGATCACGATATAGCCTAGGTTACTCAGAGATAATGTTGTATTCTGATGATAAAAGAATTTTTGAAATCTGCTCTAATTTTTGAGCTGAATCGTAACAAACAAACAAAAAAAAAAAAAAATCAAATCCTTTCCCTTTACTAGTTTAGATAATAGCTTAATGTGAGATTAAATAGATCCATGTGCTGTGAAGTGTTATGGTTATTGATATGTGGTAAATCAAAGTTCTCAAATAAATATTTGGTTTGTTGGGTATTAAGATCAGATAGCAATCAATTGCTAAAATACATGTACTAATACCTATTAATAAGATACTATAAGAGACAATGTTAAAAAAAAAAAAAAAAACTACAAAGGCATTATGTTTAGGAGTTAGATTTTGAATACATGTTACTTGAAAATAATAATGAGATTCTAGTAAGTGCCAAAACATGATTAGGTACTGCAAATTTTCTAAAAAAAAAAAAAAAAAAAAAAAATAGCTCAAACTAAAGCGGTCTCTTGTATTACAGAGTGCTTACGATTTCAAAGTGATTTGTGGATTTGTGGATTTGAGGACTCGATTTAATTAATAGGGATTGATATCATCCAAAAATTGACATTGATAGCAATATAAATTAAATGTTGTAGGTAACTACAATTATGCTAGTTGTAGCAAGCAGTTGTCTCGTTTAAATTTATTATGCCGCAAGTTACCATGACTTGTTTGCATGAAGTCCGCATAAAATGCGTTCACCGTCTTTTTGCCTCAAATTATTTTTCGACATAGCCCTTTAAGAAGTTCAATACAGATAGGTACTATACCTATACCTATACCCCTCCGTTACCTTGGGGTGCCTTGAAAAGATAGCCTCTGGTAATAAGGCCGCCCTTTGCTCTGTTTCTTTTAATTTCATTATTCTGTCTCAATTTTACTGTTTCTTCTGAGGCAATAATAATAATAATATTGGGAATTTAAAAGTATTTTGTAGCACATAAAATCTCCGCGAAGCAGCTAATAATGAAATTTGTCCAATTGTCTTCCTAATGCATTAATGCACTATCAATTAATATACTGAACATTACACATTTAAGTAGTTTTCGTTACATGTTTAAATTTCATTTTTAACATCTTTAGATCCCTTCACAGACCTTGGCCTATCACATTGTGATGATCGAACATTACAAGAAATTATTAAAACTTATTTAAACCTAGTTGTACCCTAAGTGCATTGTTATAACTTCTTTGTTGGGTACCTACACTAGTTATTTCTATATGTATTCTCTCATTGGAACATGTAGTTTCAATAAACGCCATCAAAACTGACAACTGAAAGGTGACTTCGTTTTTTAGAGGAAGACTCCCTCGAGTAGCCCTACTAGGATTGTAAACCTACATTGTGGTCAGAGTTTTCAGCAATATGATCAAGTTCAGGAACATCGCAGGCTTCAACTTTCAACGGACACGGGAAAAAGCGTATGGAGAGATCATTTCTGTCATTCCCATATCAAACAGTGCCAACATCTTTAATCCGTGAAAGGCATAAAGCAGTAGGTAATTTTTAATAGCAGGCGTATATTATGTGGCACCGCAGAGAAAATAAATTAGCTAGAGATGACATGTAGACGGGGTAGGCGCACAAAGGTTGCAAAGAAAAATAGAGCAAAAGCTCTAACTTGCCCCAAGTATATTTTTCGCAATTTTAGAACATTAATGAATGTTTTAGTGTGTAATGAATAGTTTGAGTGCGAAAACCACCTGACGAAACTATTTTTCACCTGTTGACATACTAAACTTAGTTGATATCCCTTTTATCAGCTATTTTCTGTTGTGTGTTGCACCAATAGAAGCTTGTGTTGCTTAATAGACATATCTGATACCTGCGTGCGTGAAAAGAGTATATTAAAAATGAAAATACTAGATACAATTCATTACAAAGCTAAGCCTCGTTCTTTGTCCCCATTGCGGGAGCAATTTGTTGCAGGATGGCCGATTGTAACGCGTCGCTACGTGTCAAGTTCACATATGCGTGCCAAGCCAGCCATGCCAGACTAGCCATGCCAGGCTAGCCACGCCAGGCTGGCCATGCCGGCCAGGCCAGCCAGCCAAGCCAGCCAGTCTGCCTGACTCGCCGAATATTTGAAAGACGCGCCAATAATTCCCGCCGGCTGCCTCACGCCTATTCGGCGTGACGTCACGATTACCATATCGTAGCACCGCCCATAATTACGGAAGGGGCAGGGGGTAGACAGATAAAAAGCCGTGCTAGCTACTATTGAGTGTTCTTCTCGTTGCGTGCATTAAAGTTGAAACTCTGTCTATTTTACGTATTAAAATTAGTCATATTGGATGAGTTTTTTTATTCTTTGATTTCACTCCTGTTTCACATGTCAATTTCTTTTTTTTTTTCTTATCGAAACGAAATTCTAAAACTGAACATCATCCTTCATTCGACCACGTAGTGATTACCTTCTCTTTGCATTCGACCCTCGTTTACCATAATTATGTCTTGTGTAGGTAATATAAAAGTTTATTGTCACAAAAATAAAACACGCCATTGATAAAACAAGGAAAAGATTTAATAAAAATAAATAGGGACACATAATTTATTAACAAAACATGCTTACACGTAGCTAGAAAACAAAAGGAAACAATAAATACGTATACCTACAAGTAACAACAGATTTTATAATAATACAGCTAATAAAAGAGATAAGTAGAACGGAAGTAGATACATTTATTATGAGTAAAAGTACATTACGAAAAAGATCACTTGCATGAAAATTGTTACTTTTTAGATTTTTCAATATTACATTTACTACTCTCCATATCGAAACATTAAATTTTATTATCATTCACGTAAATAAAATCACCATTTTTCCAGGTACTCAACATAGGGTATTGGTGTCATACTAACATGCGCTGACTAAAGAAGCGTACATATACATAGCTAGCCCTACCCTTAATAAATAAAAAACTAAAAACAATAACAATAGGTACCTACTACCTACTGCTGGCAAGGTTGAAACCGGTAGTAAAATGTATATGTATAATTAAATGTACAATGATTAAACAAAACAGCTTTAGTTTAAAGTTTAAACACAGTTTAAGCCCGTAAATGTTTGGGGTTTACGGGCGTTTATTGGATAATAACTCAAGCACTAGGTTTAAACCGTGTTGATTTCTCATCTATATTTATACTATTGACTCAAAATCATCGAACTTGTAACTTAAAGTTAAATATAAAGTCAGGGCCTTGTCCATGTCTGTCACAGGCACTCACAGCCAATGATTGATTTGATAATTCCTAGAATATTCCAAGGTGACACTGAAATTTAATTTTTCTTCTATTACTCTTTTGTGAATTTATATTTGTCATTTTTAGTGCCCTTTTTAGTATGAAAGTTAAAATAGGAAGAAAGGACAGAGCAAAAGGCGGCCATTCCTTCATTCTTTGTACTGGCGTAATTACTATCTATGCACAATCAGTCCCGCCAAGATTTGATTATATTATTATATTATAGTATACAAATATATTAGATGTTTTCAGGAGCCTTTAACACTTAAATTCAAGTGAAAACCAGCACAGAATCATCATAATATAATTGTGTTATGAAGGTATTTTAGAGACTATCAGTCTAATTTAGTGATTGACAGAGATATTAAAAAATGGACAGATTTTCTTCAAGACAATAAATACTTATTAAACAAATAACATTAATACTTACCTAATACCTATTATTATTATTCGAAACCATTCAAGTGTAATAGAAAACTCGTAATTTACTTTATTCTACGTTGTACTACATTTTTTTGTATTATCTGATTGTTGGCATATCAAGAACATTATTTATGAGAATTACAATACATACATTTTTAGTATTAGGAGAACTAAACAGTTACTTCAAATACAACGTTACACATCAATGTGCCAGATCAATTTGGACATATTATGAAACTTCAAATATTCCATACATTCACACAAGATTATTGTTTATAGAATATCTTATTTCTTAATAAATTATGCTTCTATTGAGACTATAAGGATTTTCAAAATGCTTTAATTTATATAAAATCGAATCTTAACAACTATATAAACTCTATATATTTGTAAAATAAATATTATACATAGTTGAAGCCTTTAACAGTCTTTGGCCAACATTAATTTGGCTTCACCTTCAAACACGACCTTTTTCTCTTCCTCCACAATACAAAAAAACTTCACTTTTAATATCTTCCTGACATCAACCAATTCTACACTTATAGTCAATTTCTCTCCAACGAAACACTTGTTGGGGAATTTCATAGTTTGTGACACTAGCACTGTGCCAGGGCCTGGCAAATGAGTGCCGATGAGCCCTGCCACCAGGCCGTTCAGTAGTGCACCATGAACTATAGGCCTCTTATTGCCATTATTTTTATGCAAATGATTATGATCACTGGTGAGATTGGAAAAAGCATCAAGGTCTTTCTGAGTCAAGGTTTTCTGTATCCTTATTTTATCTCCAGCTTTAAATGATGTACTACTAAATGTTGTTGTATGTAATTTACATATTTTCTGATAGTTTTTATTATTCATAGCAATGTAAGGAAATCGATTGGATAGCATTTTGTTCATTGTTTACCACAATTTATACTGTTAATATCCTGTAAGAACACAGTAGCTAAGTTAGCTATTTTTTTATCCTCAGATTTTTCAAAATCATGCATAAGTCTGACAACTTTAGTTTGGTTTATGTCTGTTTTACTTGAAGTATCCCACAAGTAAATCAATATAGTAATAGCATCAGCTAATATTTCTTCTTTATTGTTGCTTTCTAATAAAGCAATTATTGGTTTCAATCCAGCATGTGTGAGAATATATTCAGCATTCACTGGATCTGAAATTAGATAAATAACTTGTTTCAATTGTTAAATATCATGAAATAAAGGCTCAGTCAAACGAAAATTATTTTTGTTGCACCAAATAGCTTAAGAAAAGCTATAAACTACCGCAAGAAAACAGCAACAGAAAAATTATCGATGGTAATATGAATTATCACTAGGTAGATGATGCTGATCAACAATTACAATGTAATAGTAAAATAGGAACCTTGTGAAAGTTATTGGTCTTTTACCATTGGTCTTTTTGTGATGAAACTTTGACGGGTTGTTCTGCCTGCATCCGCAAACTTCCATAACTCATGTGAGTGAAATCGCAGGGCACAGTAATAAATAAAATGCACTTATTATTATTATTGTTAATAGTGTAGTATATCATTTTACCAAATTTATTTCTTACCAACACACAGATTGCAGATACCAGCACAACTGTATTGCAGAAGTCTATGACTGGATTCATTTTTCAAAACATACAAGAATATGTCGAGAACACCATCATCACGGATATAACAATAGTTTATTGGATCATAGGCGAAATTGGCTAGATTAGCTAAAACTTGGCATTTGGCATCTGAAAAGCGGTACAAATTAACTAATGATTTAAGGGGCTTGTTGCTACCTGATATAATAATGAAATAAAGATTATTGCTTCCTAGCAGGATTGGCAATAGTTTGAAAGTGAAAGCCGTACCAAAAACATGTATGTCACGTTTGTCTTTGTTATTTCAGTCACTTTCCAGCATCTATTTTGAACCCTGAGCAGAAACAGGCTTTCAAGAGAGCCATGTTAGGACTAGGGGAACAATCTAACATTGTCATTGGTGTTTCGCAATAATTAAAAAAGTAGATGAAGAGATTTTTATTATTAAGAAACATTGTTGTTGGAAAATTTAAATTATTATTATTAGACACCATTATTGAAGAAGAAGAAGACACTACAGATCAAAGAGGTCCCGGGTCCAATCCCTGATGGGAGCGTACTTTGCATGATGAACACTGAATCCCACTTTCCAGTCAATATATATGCAGATATGCAGCATATTTGTTTGCTTGATTTCCACAAGTTTAGCTTTATATGGGATCAAGTGGATTTGTGTGTTGTGAAATGTTCCGCTCGAGATTAAATTCGTGTCTTTAAACTAATATTGCATATTAATAGTATTTATATTTACCATAGGAAGATGATTGTAAATATTCATCGACTAATAGTGACAAGAATTTTTTACGATTCGTCCCATTTTCGGGAGTACGTCTCTTTAATTGAGACTTAGTGCTAAACATTTGTTCTTGTATTCCGCAAAGAGAAGGTAAGCACTTGGTATTCCGATTCTATCTTAAACTGTAACAAGACAGTTAATGAAAAACTTATTTTACAACAATAACCTACGCCACCACATGACCACAGAGGAGGTAATCACAGAGGATGCACAGAGGTAATTACGCCACAGCTACGATACGATTGTAAATTAAACTCGTAGACGGAGAATGAAACTATCGAATGAGGCGATTGATGTATTACGACTACGAGCCCGAGTCAGAATATCTCGAATGATAGAAGCGCCGAATGAGGTGGTTTTTGAAATAAAGAGTGATGTATAGAAACAAATTAATTTTTAAATGAAGACTAAATTGTTTAGGGTGAGAACAATCAAAATATTAAAATAGTACATTGTTATCCTAGGGGTGAAAGTAAAGGGGTCTTTCTCCCGAGGGTAACACTGTGCTTTTCATTACGAATGCAAGGAAAGTCAAAATAAAAATAGGAATTAGCTAAAGAAAAAATGAGTGAAGATCGGATAGTCGCTTGACACTTTCCCACCTATTTCTTTTTCTTTGGCCGGCTAGCTATTCAGCCAGTATTTTTTATTTACATTGTGGCGACCTAAAAAAAATATTGTCTTTAATTATTAAGTATTAATTAAAGAAAATAAAAAAATGTAAGTAAATAGGAATTAGCTTAAGAAAAAGTGAGTGAATTTTATTTTAATTAATACCTACTTAAACTTTACGTTATTTCAATTTTACATCGCGCTGGCTGTATAGAAAGTTCAAACATGGTTCAATAGAAATGTGAAAATAGACCTAGTTTTTTTTTAATAATTTGACAGTTGTCAGTTGAAAGCGATTCTCCCTAGGGCTGAAAAGTGTTACTTTCAACCCGCTTCTCAGGCAACTTCAGACCTACTTTCCGAGTATGAGTAATGAAAAAGTATTTTAAAATAAAATGTAACCACTTTGTGAAGCGTCAGCACATTGGTACTCAAACTTCTTGTTTTCCAGGGACCCAATTCTCGCCTTCTTCGAAAAAATCTCGAACTCGAGTTTGCTGTTCGATCCTTATGTCGACTACAAAATCTCGATACTCGAACCTGTTTCTTCGTATCCACAGACGAATAAGAGAACATACTGTACTATTCTCAACACAAATCGAATTAAACTTCGAGTTCATAGTGTAAAATGTTGCCAGTAAAAGCTTATTCGAAAGCCGTATCCAATAGGCATGATGACAAATTTTGAAATCCCCTTTTATAATGCAGGTACACGTGTACTATTTCCAAAAACTCATTATTTCAGTATTACTGTGGCGACCTCTACGCCACAAGTTACGAACTAGAACGAAGCGACGAATACCAACTACGTGAATCGCGCTAACGAAGTTTTCACATATACGCTGCATATATACGACCTCCGACGATCTACAGTCGGAGCCGCGGTTCCCCGGGCATACCACCTCGCCCGGCGGGAAGCTTCCCCTTTGGTGGCGGTCGAGCCATATCATCCATCCTGCTCCCGCTACATTACTTTATAGTTTTAACGCAAATAGGGTACTTGCATGAAAAGTTTTTTTCAGTCTATTTTAAAGATATATGGCCTACTTAGACAAAGCAAGAAAAAGAAAAAAAATATATGCATAAATTAATGAAATAGAGCGTTTCAAAGTTCCTACTTTAGACTTTACCGCCGAAACGCGGAATGACGTCACTAGTTCAAAATTACGCCTTATTAATCTGTGATAGAAATGTCACTGTCGTATTGACAAGGTCATGTGACACTGACAGACAGATAACTTCAATATCCAAAAGCGAAATTAAGGTTGAAATGTGTCGAGTTACTTCCAAACGCTTCCAAAAGTTCCAGTAAAGAATCGAAATGCATCTTACCGGTGCATTTTAAAGTAAGTAAAATACTTCAGAAAATGGAAAATATGCGTTGACTGTATGCACTTAGTTTCTTTTGCCTTCTCTGAAAGAGGTAAATCTTTCCTAAAAAAATAAAAGTGACGTCATGTGTTAAGCGTGGCTGTGATTGGTGTTTCGTTGCAACGTTCCGTTTCACAAAATTAAAAGTTGAATATTTCGGAAACTATTGAATTTTTTTTAGTAAATCTTTCACGATAACGCTTTTCAAAGGCTCTATTTTTGAAATATTAACACAATTTCTTATTATAAATTTCATGCAAGTACCCTATTACTGCATTTTATTATGTCTAATTCGTCTAATTTGTCTAAGACGTCACACCTAAGTTCACATAGCATTGTGTGTATGCTCAACGAACAAAGTCAACAATATATTTATTGAAAATTAATTCCAACGTGTACAAGTGGTGTGCGGTCCCTCTCTGCATCTAAAAACACATCAAAAGCATCACCTAATAAATTGTTTGCTCATGTTCCTAACAAGAAAAAAGTGAGAGATAAGTGGTTAAAGCTTGCAAGGCGAAACCCAGTGGAACTAGGATGCGCAACATGATAAAATTTTATCGAGCCATTTTATCGATTCTCGTCGACATAATATATCGTTTTGTCTACCAGTGGTAAAAAATGTTTAACCGAATCTAGTCTTAACTCAATACCCCACTACTGCACTTTTTTGCTTGGACGCCCACAAATATTTGTCGTGTCGACAATTTTATCTTTCGTTCGATAAACATATCCTGTTGCGCATCCTAGCTCCGCTGGTGTAGTTACAAATTCGGCAATTTATTTTTATGAAGACCACTTTGATGACGGACTAATTAGGATTTTGATTTTCAAAAGTCTTCAACATCCCTATTATTATAAACCAGTAAAATAATTTTCCAGAGTTCCAGTAAAATTATTCTGATCGTTTATTCTAGACCTTTATTTGTTGGAGGTGCAAGATACTCCCCTTATGTTAATCAGACGCGCTTTAGTAAATCCATAAATCTCGTCTTGGGCTCCCGTACTACAACGCAGTTAGCTAAAATCAATACTTAGGTAAAATATAGGGTAGTAAGTACTTTTATCTCGGAATAACCGGAAGATCTCCGAAATTAACGTGGGTGAAACTGCAGGGAACATCTAGTAATTAATAAAATTACCTATTCGTAGGCTTTTTTCATGATATTATTTGTGTAACCCTAATTAAACTTTCAATATCGATCGCTATATCGATATTCTCCACCCCAGGCAATAATAATATCGATAACACCTCGACATCGACATTACTACCTACACTACAATGCTCCTACCGGGCCCTGCCCCCGACCCGTATCGTGCGATAGAGAGACTTGCAGGACCTAGAGGCGAGTGCTTACTTTTTCCTTCTGAAATATTGTTTCGGGACAAACTGTTTCTACCCCCCTAAACCTTCACTAAATGAGACAATTTTGGTGTCATTCGATTCAGCACACTTTAATCTAGGGCTGTACGTTTGTCTAATTTAGTAAATCGGTTTAGTTTAACTTTAATAAATTAAAACGCTCGAGGAAGATTTTTTGTAAACAATATGGATATTGAGATGCTAATAACTTTTGTTATAAGCAATATTTCTTTAAAATCAAAACGTACAGCCCTAGTGATCCAATACATCAATAACATGTAAAATCATCAAAATTGGTCTATGTTTAAGGGGAGATAAACGGTTTGGCTTTTTGTATGAAAATTTGCAGGCTCACAATCGTCTTAATAATAATAATGTGTGGCGGATAGCCCTACACACGACCGAATTTGGTACGGAGCGCACCAGGTTCGATATGCGGAACGCACCAAGTTCGATGTCCGGAGCGCACGAAATGCGGTCGTCTGTTAAGCGCTTATTACATTTTACAATTTCAAGGCACCAATTTAGGGCCCTAAATCGGAAGCGAGTGATTACACCACACTAAATTGGACTGCCAATTCGGCAGTGTTGTCACTTTTCACCAGAAAATGGCGAAATTTAATGTCGTTGGTGATTTGGTGGAAGACTTTTAGAATATTTCAAGTACTTTACAATTTGTCCGACACCAATTTAGGAAATCTGAAGGTTTAATCGAAGTTTAGTACAGTTAGAATCCAATTTAGTGAAATCAATCGATTTCTCCTTAAATTGGTTACGATCTAGGGCAGTAATCGCGTCGGCACCAATCTAGAGTCGGTGTGTGAGAGAGAGAGAGCGAGTGATCACACTACGTTAAAATGTACCCTAGAGTGCTCGATTTAGGGTGCAATTTAGTGTAGTGTGATCACTCGCTCTTTCTCTCTCTCACTCACTGACTAAATTGAATCCAATTAAGGGAACTTCCTACTAATATCATAAAGAGGAAAGATTTGATTTTTTATTTGTTTGTTACGATTTTACTAAAAAACTACGGGACTGATTTAAAAAATTCTTTCTTCTGATTCTATAAGGAGTAATTCCGAAACTGTTGCACAAATTTTGACGGGATTTTTATTGCTAATTAGCTGATGCTATATAGGCTACCTAGGAGCTCCTGCGGGAATTCCAAAACTCAAGCGCGTGAAACCGGGGGGCACAGCTATAATATTATGAAGATGTAAAGTTTGTGAGTTTGTGACGTGGTGGTGATTGTGACGTTGTAGGGATCTACTGAATTGATTTAGAAAATTCTTAAACTAATCTGATCGTTTATCCTAGACGCACCCACCAGTGTAGAGGGCCTATATTTGGTGGAGGTACTCAACATGGTGCAAGGTACCAGTGGCGAAGGTACCATATAAGTCGATTCCCACCGGCTTCCCTTTAGAAGTTGGGAACATAATCACTCTCTCTGCCGTAATTTAGAAATGGCAAAATTAGTAATTTTTGTAGGAAGGATTTCAGTAGAATCTACTGAAATACTACAAAAATTATCTCTACTGAGTAGAAAATATTACAAAACGCCGAAACTATCGACAAATTTGCTCTTCAACATCAAATTATTATAAAATAAGCCGGTGGCGCGATCGGCTTTTTGGCAGTTAAACTTCCATACAAAATAATGCCGTGACGTCACATCAAGGTCACAGGCAGCCGGCTAAAGTAGCTACTATGGCAAGCCGCTGCAAATCGAGTTACTCCCTCCATCTTGCTCACGCGCACGCATTTTCTATTACTGTCTCATCTAATATCCTTATTAGTCCTAGAAATTCGAAACGAAGCGGACATTCTGTGTTGACTGTTGACAGACAACTTGAATTTATGATGAAAAAATTGAAAATTTATAGGTATTAGAATTTATTAGTTAGTGTCACGTGTTAGAATTTATTACTTGGTATTAAATAGTGATTACTGATTAGTATTATAATTGGATTTTTTTTTTGTTGTGTGTAATGATAGTGAAAGCACTTACGCAGACATACGTTGAAATTAGGTATTTGCGGTAAGTAGATAGTTGAAATTAGGTATTTGAGGTAAGTAGATAGTTTAATAAGTTGAAATTAGGTATTTGAGGTAAGTAGATAGTTTAATAAGTTGAAATTACGTATTTATAGTAGGTACCAAATAGATTTCCGGGTTGCCTCTCTCAATATTTCACCCTTCGCCACTGCAAGGTACCCCCCTTATGTTCATCTTTTTTTTTTTTTTTCGTGAGGAGGGGAAAATCCCTAACGGAGGGCAGGGGGCCAGCCCGTACTGGCAGGGAGTGTCCGATTTGCACGGACTAAAAACCCCTCCTCCAGGCTACTCGTAGCAGCTGAACGGAACTATAATTTAACTCATCGTTCAGCTGCAGATTGTTTCTGGATGTTACCCTCCTCTATCTATTGCCTCAAGCTCTCTCTCAAAGGTCTGTTTTTGCTTCATGATTGAGGTGACGAAGTCTCTGATGCGATTCCAGCTCCCCTCGCAGCCTAGCATCACCTCGATCATGTTCTCTTTGCTGATGCTGTGTGTAAGATCCCTGATCAACAATTCGCGTTCCTTTTCGAAGTGAGGGCACACGAAAAGCGTGTGCTTCGCAGTGTCGACGTCCTCGCAGTACCAGCAAATATCCGTGTGTGCTTTCCCTATCCTTTTTCGGCAGCTGTTGAATATCCCATGACCAGAGAGACATTGAGACAAGAAGTAGTCAACGGACCCGAAGCGCCATTTGTGCCATTTCTGAACATCCGGCAAGATGGTTTTTGTCCAGAGGCCTTTTTCTGCGTCAGTCCATAGGTCTTGCCATTTGCAGAGCGTGTCGCGTCTTAGATCGGCTCTCGTTTTTTCAGTCTTGTCAGTAAGCTGATGTGCCTGACAGGATTCGTCAATGATTAAACGAATAGGAGTTATTCCTGCGATAGCCATAGCCGCCTCATAAGATACCGTGCGGTAGAGACACGCAGCACGTATTGCTGCGAGTCTGTAGCAGCTCTCGATTTTGGTTTTGGCTATTCGATAGTTCAGCCCCCTACTCCACACCGATGCCGCATAGCAGAGGATAGATCTTAATCACTCCCTTATGTTCATATGATGCGCTTTAGTAAATCCACAAATCCCCTCTTGGGCTCTCGTACTATGAGTAATGTGTGGACTGTGGAGTGATGACAATTGACATTGACAGAACATGGCGTCGCAGTAAGTACCAATACTATGTTATTTTTAACTGTTAAAAAATACGCAGTTACCAAAAAAATCACTGTGATGAGATCTAAGTCTTATTAATTTGTGGATGAGATATCAGGATTAACTTGTCTGGTAATTTACATTTTACCGAAAACATCATTGGATTTTACATAATATTCCTATTTTCTAGCTGAAGACAAAGAGTAAGAATGAAAAGATTTCTTGATTATTATAGGCTCTATGGCAGTAAATAGTTTATTTTTAGGATAACGATATACTATAATTAAAAAAAAACGAATTTCGCAGGGCGAGTGATGTGAATAATGAAGATATTGACGGATCAGAAACTGAAATTGAAGATTTCTCGGATATTGTGTAAGTGAATTAGAATTAGAACCTACCTAAGTACCTACAGCTACCTCAGACCTCAGACGAAATAAAAACTCCGGCTACCTACCTAGAAACCACAAAAAGTCAGCAGATTCCGTAGACAGAGATCTATAGCAGATTCTGTTTCACCAAGTTAATTTTACTGCTTTAGCTGTGATTTGTGAACTCTTTTTATACACAACGATAGAACCAACTTACCTGAGTATAAGCTATAAGCTATGTGACATGTTAAATTATTATTATTATTATAGCCTTTATTTCACATTCAATTTACATGTCATTTCAATAATTAATATATCATTGTATTCAATCATTATTATTAAAATTAGAATTATTAAAATTAAATTCATTATCAAAATTATTATATTTTATGTCCTACTGCTCTTTTATTTTCATGTGTTGCCTCGACGGGCAAAGGCCTCACCCAGAGCCTCCCACACTCTCCTGTCCTGCGCTGTTCTCCACCAATACCTGTCCATCTTCTGTATTTCGTCTCGCCATCTTACTCTTTGTCTGCCAGCTTTCCTTTTCCTATCTCTGGGTATCCACTCTCACTCTCACTCTGTTGCTGTTGTTGTTTACTCCTGCAAATGTGTCCTGCCCAATTCCATTTTAGTTTTCTTGCAACTTCTATTACATCACTGACAGCTGTTCTTTCCCTGATTACCTCATTTATTATTGTCTTTCCTTGTTATCTTAAGCATTGATCTTTCCATAGCTCTCTGACATACCCTTAGCTTCTCCTCTTGTCTTGCTGTTAGTGCCCAAGTTTGTGAACCATAAGTAAGAGTTGGTATTATAGTCATAACTTTACACTTCTTTTTGTTCATTTTTAATCCAGCTGGACCAGCTAAATTAAATTAACATCAAATAAATAAATAGTAATATATCGAAATCCTGGGAAGGCAGGCAGTTTGGTTAGGTACATCTAATTCTAATATTCATTGGAGCTTAGTAAAATACCTGTTGCCTTGTTTTAGAGAGAACAAAGTTAAAAAGTCTAGGCTATGGAGCTCAGCATGGAATTACTTTGACATAGTGGATCCAAAGAGAAAGCTGGCTGAGTGCAGGAGATGTAATTTGATACTGACATACCGTTCCTCTGTAGGGAACCTCATGAAGCATATGCGAAGGAGGCACTTGACCAGAGAGAACACCGATATTGAGGATAGTAACCACAAAGCCAGTATTGAGTAAGTTTCTTTCGAGATTTAATGAGAGTATTTCATATTTTTAACATGGCAACTCAAATTTTCATTTTTGCTAAAACTGAAACATTTGTTTTTCGTATGCTGTGTTCTCTTCCGTTATAGTGTATAATTATGAGAATATGGGACAATATGCTACTTATATAATATTGTGTCACATCTAGTTTGTGCAATGTCCTCTATGTCAAGCAAAAAGGGTCCAGTAGAATAGTCAATAGTAAGGATTGAAAAAATATTTGAAAACTGGCACATATTTTTTTTATCAGATATTTGAAGTTGAAATTCTGAAAAAGATTTTAAAAGGTTTTCAAAGTTTGGTTGAAAAGAAAAATACACTTCTGCTTACTTGTTCCATAGATTTTTATTTATTACTAGCTGGTGCCTGCGGTTTCACCCGTGTGAATTTTCGACCCTTGCAATGACAGTAATGACATTAGATTTTCTCACTCTTTTAAAACATAGAAGTTATATACTCTTTAGTCTCAAATAAAATATAATCACATCATTTGTCTCTCCAAGCCTTAAAACCGTCACTTTGCAAAAAATCAATCCAAAAGAAAAAAATGTATACCTCAAAAAGGTTTTAACATGTTCGTTATGCAACATTATATCGAAGCTTTTGACCATTGCATTGTGCTGAATTCTTTAACTGACGATAACTTTTTCCCCAAAGTCCTATTTCGATGAAACAAAGCCTATATGTTGCTCCAGACTTAGCTTAATCTACTACTGAAAACTGCATGATAACCCGTTCAGTAGATGCGGAGATTATCGCGGACAGACAGACAGAAAAGAATTGGTTACTCTTCTTTTATCACCCCTCTCAATTTTAGGTAAAAATATTCAATGTACAGAATCGCGGATTCTACTCTTTTATTATAGTATAGATTGTAGATTGAGATGTATGAAATTGTATATAATTGAGCATTCAAATCAATTGAAATCATTTTTTCACCCAACTTTACAAAACTTCTTAATATATCTCAGAAACTCAATGCTAAGAACTGGACTCTTTTTGTTTGGACACCCACATTTTTAACATATTGTTTGCTGCGGCAGTGAGTTTTCTATTCTTTCCATTCCTGCTGTACAAGGCGTTGTATACCTGGTCATAAATCTATCATAGTGGCAGTACAGGGCTTATTAAAGCATGTAATCACAGGATTTTATTAAAATAGATAAATAATATATATTATATACAATATATTCATCTCTTCGCTCCACCATCCAAACCAAATTAAAGTTATGCCTTTCGCATGACAAAGAGGTCTATACTTTTCTTAGCTGCACTGTAAGAGAGACATGGACAAATTGTTTCAGATATGGTTTCGCAGTCAACGTGTTAACCTGTTGCGGTCATATGGGGTCCAGTAGACCCCACACAGAAAGACAACAACTCTCGTGCTAAACTTTAATTTAACATTACCTCTTAGTAATCCAATAGTTTTCTTTTTGTTTAAAGATTTCCAAAATTCTACTTTTTTATAAAAAAAAGGTGTGACCACAATGGGTTAACTTTGTAAAAATAATTAGATATGTACCTATTTATTTTATTTCATTTATTTTTAAACAGACTAGCTGTTTTCATTTTCTTTGTTCCAGGATCTTTACCTGCTATCATGCTAAATTACATAGGACAAAAGTGTCCTTTAGCATCTTATTTCAGAGTTATTTACTTTTTATTAGTGAAAGAATTACTCTGTATTATAAATAAATTCCTCAAGTACCCATAAGTCACTTTATTGTTCTTATGACACCTATAAAATACACAGTTCAAATTTTATTTTTTATAATAATTTATTTTACATTGGTATAACCAGTAAACCACATATGTTTTGTCTTCTCAGGAAACACGATGAAATGAATATAGAGCAGTTAGAGGACTTGACTGACAATGAAGGTATTTTCAATTTCAAGTGAGTTTTGCAAAACAGAGTCTATATATTATTCCAATAGATTTCATTTAAAAATAAATAAAAAAGTATAGTAATTAGAAAGTAGAATGTGTACAATAAACTTGGTTATTTGACTACTTCTTAACCTCTTCCAAAAAGGAAGAGATTATGCATTTGGCTGTATGTATGTTTTGTTTCTTTTTTTTTATGTATGTTCACTGATTACTCGAAGACGATTGGACCGATTTCAGAAATTCTTTTTTTGTTTGAAAGGCTATATACACCCAATTAGGTCCCATTGGCACCAAGTCGGGATCTGATGATGGAATTTTTTTTTATCTCATAGGAGGCAAACGGGCAAGTGGTACACCTGATTACCGCCGCCCATAAACATCTGCAACACCAGAAGGCATGCAGGTGCGTTGCCGACCTGGAATGGGGATGGGAACTGGCTTTCAAGTGGGGCTGCCGGAACACACCGTTAGGTGCTTGGCGACAGATTTGCAACTTGAAGGTGGTAGCTAGCCAGCCAGGCACTAGAGAGCGCCCTACCACCATGCTATGGTTTCCTTTCTTCCTTTGTTAGGGTTTGAACCTACACCTTGCGGCGTTTAATCCGAACGCACTAACCACTGAGCTATCATCGCTGTAGAGGGAACTCTTCAAAAATTATAGGCACACCTATAGCGATTTGGGTATTTTTAATAGTAAATCGTTCATTTGCTTTCGAAAAGCAAAATTTGAAGTAGAACTGATGATGAAGACCACAGGTGGTCATTGGAACTACTCAACAATAATACGTATTTCACGGGTTTTGATTGGACCCATTTGTAATTTTTTTTTTTTGAAAGGGTATACTTCGAGTTTTTTTTTTTTTAATTTATTTGGGTCACCAAACAGTTACACACAAAATATTACTTAATCTAGCTTACAAAATAATTATAACTCCATGTAGTAGTTTTAATGCTATGCGCTGTGTGGTGCGCCTATTAAAATATGAAATAAAATAAAATATCAACCACCTGGTCCTGGAGTTGGTCCTTTTATCACCAAGTCGAGATCTGATGATGGGATCTTGGAAAAATCGAGGGAACTCTTCAAAAATTATAGGCACACCTATAGCGATTTTTATATTTTCTATAGTAAAAGGTTTATTTGCTTTCGGAAAGCAAATTTTGAAGAAGTAAAACTGATGATGAAGACCACAGATGGTCATCGGAACTACTCAATAAAAGGTATTTCATGAGTTCCTATTTGTTAACTTTAATATGGTTCCTAAACGATTTATGCTCGTCACAATGTAAATGGCGAAGTGGAACTGATGGTGATGTACCAGGAAAACTCCCCAAAAAATAACGTCCCTGCATCGGGAAAAGCAATATTTTGTAAAAGGTGATGAGCGGTTGACATTAGTCTATTGTAACTTAGAAAATTACAAACCGACTCACTTAAAGCAAGAAATAAACAAATTTTAACAAAAAATTAAAACCGACTTCCAAAAACACAAAACAAAAAAGCTTAAAATAACAACAATAACCGATTTAATCCAACAGACAAAAATACACGTAATACTATTACTTTTTAACCGACTTCCAAAAAGGAGGAGGTTCTATGTTCGATTGTATGTATGTTTTTTTTTTTTATGTATTTAGTTTTGTGTTTTTGGTTACAAAAAATACGTGTCTAATATTTTTTATGATACTACAAGACGGACTGAAAAAATTTAGTCAAATTGCCTATTTTGGAGTTCCCGCCGGAATTCCGGAATAAAATTACTTTATGACACTCAGGATCACTAACTTCCTATAAGTGAAAGTCATATACCGGGCGGTTTTTGTTATCATCTCTGATTTAAATGTATCAGAATTTTTTGGTATAATAATATAGGTATGTATTATTATTACATGAAAGCGTAAATTATCGAGAGCTTGAATGAGTCCTTCCTTTGAAAATTTCATATTGTTTGTGCTATAAAGGAAAAAAAACAGGCTAAAAAAATTGAAGAATCTATAAACTTTATAGATTGTATGTTACGTTTCTCTATAGGACAGTGGAGGCAAAGCCCGGCCGGTCAGTGGTATGGTCGTACTTCGCCATAGTGGACAAGGAACGCCGCCTGGCGCGCTGTCTCATATGCAGCAAGAAACTTTCCTACAGTGGCTCCATATCAAATTTGCGGAAGCATATGAAGGCCAAACATCCATTGGCACCTTTGAACAGCAATGTAAGATGTTGTCTTGTCGAAAGAATATGATGACTTTGTAAACAAATTATTTTTGTAAAGACCCTGTTGCAAAGTTCTTAAGCTATAGGCAAACCCATGATAAATATAATGACTTTAAACAGGGTGAAATGTAAAACGAGGGACACATTTGACGACCTGATTCGCGTAATAGGTCACCATGCCTGCCCGCTAATCAAGAGGTTCCGGGTTCGATTCCCGGTACGGGTGCACTTTGTGTGACGGACACAGGATTTCACTTTCCAGTCTGGGTGTGTTTATATATCTATACTATAATATTGTATATGTAATTCTACGTAGTATATTATACCACGTTTGCTTGGTTTCCACGACACAAACTAATAATAGCTTACTGTGAGATCAAGTGGGTGTGTGTGTTGTGAAGTGGATTATTACATTAGGAGGGCATTGAGTATTCAATTCTCATCTTAAATATCTAAAAAAAAGTACTCTTTCGCAATTATCAATTTAAAAAACTTACCTATGTGTGCAAGAAACAGACCCGCCAGGGGATCATACGTAAGGCCATACAAGTTTCAACGCCCCCTTTAACGTATGATATACATAGAGTCTGAAGAATTATCAAGAGTTTGAATATGCTCCTTGTTTAAAATTATACCCTAGGTATACCTAGTGAAAGAATTTTCAAAATTGGTTGAGTGCTCGCAGTTTTATTCACTCAAATTGCAATTGCAGACAACTGCTATAGCACCCATTATTTTACTTTATTTTTTGTAATTATATGCAATATGCATACTAAATACCTACAGCTGGGTCTTAATTTTTTTTCTCTTTCACTTTCACTACGATCGATCCTCAAATAAACTTCTTCTCTATAATATTCCTTTTCATCATACCGGGTTCATTTCAAAGTCGTTTGTCGTTACTGCGGTGCGACTTTGGAACGGCCACGAATTTATATTTAAAAGAAGAATAAGAAATTATTTCTTGAAGTCCGGTCCGGTCGAGCGAGTAGTGGCCACTTAAAACTTGCGCTCATCCTTAACTCTTCCAATCTCTCAACTGTTATGTATTTAGGTACCTATAGTACTATATATTTATGTATGTCCTTTTAGTATGTATGTATGTATGTATATAAATATATATATATATTGTATATGTGTAGGTAATGTGTGTGTATGTATCTAGGTATGTATTTTATTAGGTTGGTATGTGTTGGTAATTATACTAATTTTCTATTTTTTCTGTCTTTGTTTTAGTTTATTAGTATAATTAATTATTATGGTATTATTTTTCTTTTTTCTTATCGTAGGTTGCACACCCCATTCTATATAATATTGTCTCTCTGTCTAACCAATGGTTAACTGGTAGAGAATTAGGAAACATTTTCATCGTATTCGTACTTTATAGCCCCTATACTAGAGTAGACCAATGTAATACGACGACGGTGCTGTCACATTAATAGGGATGTTGACAACTTTTGAAAATCAAAATTCTAATTAGTCCGTCAGTTAAAAAATTAAAAATCATTAGACACGTATTTTTTTATTTTTCAAATTAATGAAAATACACAGAGATAAAGCGCATTAAAGTTTAGGGTGGGGGCTCGTGACGTCACTTACCACTACAAGCCGCCATACAAACTGCAACAAACTGCAACTGGTTAGTGACGTCACGCGAAATTTCAACTCAATTTATCGCCGTTATTTTTTGATTACGTAAAAAAAGGAAAAAATACGTGTTCAATATTTTTTATTAATCTAAAAGACGGACTAAAAAAAAATTTTTGTCAAATAGCAAATATTAATAAATAAATATAATATAATAATTTTTAAGATTTCCTTACGTTTGTTTAATATGTTTTAGAAAAACACAATAATAGTGTCGACTGGGGACCAGTTGTATGAGCTGGAGACAGCGTCGAAGGATGAGACTGAAAACATTGATGACAATGAGGTACTTACCTATAATAAGTTTAACTGCATGAACAAATCTAATTTCATTAGTGTTTTTCTTTATTCGTCACTTGCTGGGCCGCGTTGTATCACTTGCGTGTCACCCTTCTCACTCTTATGGGTTGAATCCACCAAAACCCCTGAAATACGTTTATCGTTATTTGAAAACAATTCCCACGAGTTTCGAAACTGCCAGTACTTTCATAGAAATTTCTACTCTCTTTGCATATGAAATTTGACCAATGCTGACAGGTTATTATTATTAAGCCTTTATTTTCCATAAAATAAAAAAAACATGCAATAAAATTAGATAAAAAATTAAATAAGTAAATTACATTGAAATTATTAGATTCAAATAAATAAGAACAAATTAAATCAATTAGAAATACAAATTAACAATTTAACAATTAACATGTAAGTACACTATATTATGGACCTCTTTCGAGTGAAGGCCTCCTCTCTACACGTCGCCATCTTCGGCTTTGGTAGGTCAGTCTTTGCCAACGGTCTTGTTTATTTCGTCTATCCACCTCTCTTTCGGTCCTCCTCTGGTTATTTTATTGTTCGGCCCCTGCCAAAATGTTACTTTTTTAGCCCATTTGTCCTCATTCACACGCGCAACATGTCCAGCCCATCTCCATTTCATTTTCTTACAGAGTTTTAGTGCGTCTATGACATTAATTGTTATTTCCCTTATCTCTATATGTTTCTTCTTATCTCTCCTTTTTATATTTAAAATACTTCGTTCCATTGATCTTTGGCATGTTTGTATTTTGTTTGTTGATTATTTATTAAATATCCATGTTTGGCTGTCATAAGAGAGACATGGTAGTATGCAGGAGTCTAGAACTTTTTTCTTTAGCGTTTATTTATTTATTTAAATAAGCTTTACTGGGAGGTTTCATTTGAGAACTTCTTTGTTGCTCCAGAACTTATTCCATGTAAGCTTTATGCGTCTATTTAATTCATCGTCGTGTCTTGACTTCGTGAAGGATATCCGTTTACCCAATAAACATATTCGCTAACATATTCTAGTAGTATGTTATTATTTATAATAGGTTTTTTAATGCTGATGAGTCTTTGTTTTTGACGTATTCAATTCTAAGCCGATTTCGCGACTCACAGTGTGTAGTTCGTTTACCATCGTTTCTAGCTGAAATTCTGTTTCTGAAAAGAGTATGATATCATCAGCAAACCTGAGGTTACTTAGGAATTCACCCCTCGGCCCTCACACGTATACCTTTTCTCTCCCAGTTTAAGGTCCGTATTCCAGAAGGTTACTCAAGTCATGAATCTAGTTTTAAAACTAATTTCAAGTAAAGCTTTAATTTTAGAACCTTACTTGAAACGAGATTCATCAATCAACAATCAGCTGAGTTATTTCCTTATTCGAGAACGACGCTTGAGTACTAATCTATACTCAAGCAAAGATTTGATCTTTGTTTACGTGTGTCATGTCAAGACCACTCAACCAATCAGAGCTCAAAATCTCTACTAAAGACTAGTTTCAAGTGATTAGAACTTAAAACGCATTCTATAATAAGATATACGCTTGAGTTATGATTTGAGCTTAAAACTAATCTCAAGAGAAACGTGATCTGAGTCACCTTCTGGAATACGGACCTAAGTTTTTCATGATGCTTTGAAGGACAGTAATGAAGATCCTTGGGGACAGAGGGTCTCCCTGCCTTACGCCTCTACCGATAAATATCTCAGGACCTTTTTTCTCCATCCTAAGTAGTCTGTAGTAAGTCTGTTCGCACTTTTAATATAAATGTTGTTTTTTTTTACTGACAGGACCTATTTTATAGCCCGGCAGCCCACGCCTTGTTTTCTTAGCTACTAATAACAGGCTGAAGTCACTCAGAAAACAAGGCAAACTGAGAGCTACTAATAACAGGCTGAAGTCACTCAGAAAACAAGGCAAACTGAGAACTGGGCTGCCAGACTTTTATTTTTATTGAATATTTTTGGTCAAGTAAGATTTTCTTTTGTTGCTCATACAAATGGCACCCCCTTTCACCAAATCAATGCTTAGTGTACAGCTGTTTAGCATTTGTCAAATTACATCTTTCTTTCTTCTTTTTTATGAACTTTCGCATATAATAATAATAAATAATTTATTTCAACAAAAATGTCATATTATACATTATTAAAAAAATCAAACCATAAACATACATACCAAAAATTGACAGAGGGCGACAAAAGAAAACTACTCAACCACAATTTCTGTCTGTCTGTTTGTCTGTTCGCGATAACCTCCGAATCTACTGAACGGAATGTCATGCGGTTTTCATAGGTAGATTAAGCTAAGCCTGGAGCTACATATAGGCTTTGCTTCATTATGCATTTAATATCATAATGCATTTAGCCAATTTCAAGTAAAATTAGTTAGAACAATGTATTTTCTATTAAAATGTTTTGTTGTACAGTTTGAAATTGCAAGCCACGATGACGGTACTATAGCTTGCAAGAACTTTCTCGGAGCTCTTGGAGGAAACCGAATAAATCAGCTCGAAATGTCATAAAAAACCGTCACTGTGAAAATTATTCTCCAATGCAGCACCTTATAAGACAACAAAATCCATTTTTAACCATTTTTAACTACATGAAAATGAATGACCGAACCGCCATCTTTGATTCCCGCCAAAAAACTAAAATTACATCTTCTAGTGTGGTTAAAGACTGTATGTATAAGTTACTGATCATGCATTTTTATTTACAGCAAAGCCATCTGATGAATGCTACATATTTAAAAGACTTCGACCCAATCGGGGATGAAAACGTTTCCTTTGCGCCTAAGCCTAATACAAAAAAAAGAAATCCCACAGAGCAAACAAAGACAACGGTCTTAATCGAGGACACTTCGGATGAAGAGGTCGTATTAAAAAAACGCTACGAGAAGAAAGCCTGCGACAGTTTGGATTACTTCGGAAAGTACGTAGTTTCCTTACTGAGGAAATTGCCCAAAGAGAAATCGGACAAAATGCAAATGGATATCTTGAAACGTTTGTTGGAAGCGCAGCCGGCGTGCGGCGCCGGGGAGGCAGATATTGTGATGAACAAAACTGATAAAGTGATAACCGTGTCTGGGACCATAGTCAGCGGGTCGAACGATGGCCAAGACAACAGTAGTTTTATCGCATCACTAGCCGATTCACCGCGTCAATTTCGGAATTGACTTAATAACTCTTCCTATAGGGATGAAAAGTAGCCTATTACAAGCTCTTATGTAATTACTAGTAGTACGGGAGATACCGATGCTAATTCGGGATTCACTCGAGCGTCATTGGAACCTATTGAGTTTTGAAGATTAGGAGATATAAACAAAATAAGGTTATATGATGTTTTTTCATTCATCGGTGGGTTTAGCTTCTACGGGCTTTCAAAAATGTAAAAAAAAATTGTAAAATAGAAATACTCGAGCGCGTCAGATAGTGTAGTTTAGATACTCCAAGGTGTCTCTGATATCGAAAATATATTCATTTGCCGATTTGCGTGGTGGGGGTGGCCTCCGGAAGGGGAGAAAATGAAAAAAAAAAAAATTTACTCCAGCGCGTCAAATATTCAAAGGGGATGTTAAGTGAACCCTAAAAATGCTCCCCTTCGAAAATCTGCCGATTTGGAGGTGACGCAAGGTAGTAGCGAATTTTTGAAAATGCAAAAAAATCTCAATTTTGAAATACTCGAGCGTGTCAGATTATTTTACAGAAGGTTCAGCTTGCAGTCCAAGTTATGTTGGCCTAAAATCTGACAATAATTTTGAGGGGTATTATTAATCTGACTGCTAGAAACAAAAATTATTATTTATTTTTAAGATTTTTTTTTTTATTTCTGACGTAAGTTTAAAAACTTTATGAGCTATTTCTTGTTCACCAAAAACACACTTTATATTTCTATGAAATGTGTAAAAGCTCACAAAATATTATTATTCACAAAACTAACTTTAAAGCACAAACAAGCCAGAGCGTCTTACATGATAACATGAACGCGTTGTTTTGTGATGAGCTGTAAAGTAAAATGGCGTCATGGCGACGGACAGCAGCGTGGGAATGGTGTGAGAGAGTCAGAGATACACAAAAAGTGAAAGGGAGAGAGTGGCGCGGAGCGGAGTAATACACCTTCCTTTACCGCTACTTTTTAAAAGTCGGTTAAAAATTACATTAAAGTGAAAGGTTATAGGTTAACCTATAGTTTGATGTAATACTTACCTTATTTTAATATGTATTTTAACCAACCAAAAATATATATATGCTGTGATGACGTTATGGCGACGGAAAGTAGTGTGAGGACGGTGCGAGAGAGTGAGAGATAGAGAAAAAGTAAAAGGGAAAGAAAGACAGAGATATGAATAGGTACATGTTTCACTGCAGCTGCTCGTTCTAAACTTTAAAGACGATTTTTGTTTCTTCGGCTTATGAAAATCGGCAGATTATATTTTTCCCGCTATCCTTGAGTTATTTACTTTAAAATAAAAAATAAATCAACCGCGCTCGAGAATGTCGAGGTTGCGTTTTTTTTGCAAGTTTGTGATCCTCTAACTCCCTTGCGTCACGTTCAAATCGTCAGATTATTCATATACACACTTCTCTGCATGTAATTAACCCACCATATCTTAATCTGACGCGCTCGAGTATTTCGAGTTATCGATTTTTTTTTACTAATCTGATCGGTTATTTTAGACGCACCCACCAGTGTAGAGGGCCTATATTTGGTGGAGGTACTCAACATGGGGCAAGGTACCCCCCTTATGTTCATCTGAAGCGCTTTAGCTAATACACAAATCCCCTCTTGGGCGCCCGTACTATAGCTGTTCCCCGCGGTTTCACCCGCGTTAATTTCGGAGATCCCGCGGGAATTCCGGAATTAAAAAAACCCAATGTCCTTTTCTGTACCTCTGACAACGTGTAGTATGCAATAATGAATTCAATTTCACCCGCTTTAATTTCAGAGCTCCCGCGGGATTGCGGGATAAAAAGCACCTTATGTGTTATTCTGATGTATAAGCTATATTATTGTAGTTTCATAGATCTACACAGTTCCCCAGTTCCATATAATTTAATTATGGTCGTAACGAATAAACTTGATTTCATTTCATTAAAATACGCTTTCGCGTTTATAATAGTAAAAAGGATATTAGTAAGGATTCGTAGTTCCCCGCACTTGGTAATTCCATGGAATACCTTTTCTATGTACATATTTTGTAACTATATAAAAAATCGGAAAGGAGGTCAAGGTACCTAATGACTAATGACACTAAATATAAACAAAACTCCTTCCAGGGAGCGCCTCGCGGCAAACCGAATTCGGCTGCGAATCAAACGAATGCTGGGTTACCAGCGCCCCCCCACGCTCGAGGCGCTTTGCATGTCGTGATGTCGTCTTCCTTTCTAACTAAACTCTCCCTCCTCTGCGCTGCAACCGACTGTAAGAGAAAGATCAAGGCGGACCAAAGATCACAAGATATTAGTAACAAGGTTCTTTTAATTTTCACATATTATAGTAATAATATGTGAAAATCTATCTTTGCTTAACCGCCGAGAACCTCTACCCCAGTTTTTAAATGGTAGTTCGGACCAACGCGAAGGTACAGTAAAACGTAGTGGTTATATACTTTTTGATACAATAGGCAATTTGACTAGTTTTTTATTTTTAACCCGTCGCGTCGTGTAGATTCATAAAAAATATTAGAATCGTATTTTTTCTTTTTTCACGTAAGCAAAAAATAACGGAGATACGTTGAGTCGAAACGTCGCGTGACGTCACAAGCAGGCGCAGTTTTAGCTGCGTATGACGTTTACGAGCCCCCACTCTCAAACTTTAATGCTCTTTATCCAGGAATACTTTCATTTATTTGAAAAAGCAAAAAATACGTGTCCATTATTTTTTTCATTATCTAACTGACGGAATTGATAGAATTTAGAAAAAAGTAGTCAAATAGCCTATTTTACCTATAGCTATGTATGTATATCAGGGAAATAAGATGAAATGGGTTGTTCGCTGGGAGGTTATCGCAGTGGGTACTTTATAAGGTATTTTAATCACACCTTATGAAAATCTCTGCCCCTTCGATGTAAGTAATTTCAGATAAGAAAGAAGTCTGAACTGCCTGTAAGGACTTAGATTCCTTTGCCTTCTCCAAAAGGAGTAAAAAAGCGTGCTTTTGGCGGGATTTTAGCAGTGACGGACGTCAGTTTTATTTGTTTTGCAAATTGATGAATGTGGTGGATTTTGCATAATAGTGATCCATTGGTCATCAACAGTGTGTGGAAACAGTGAAATAAGAGAAAATGGGGCTTTCATCGGGAGGATGTCGTTTTATTATACAACTTCCCACAGAGCGTCCTTTAAGGTTTAACTGTAAAGACTCAGAAGAATAACTAAAGCATGTTCTGAGTGTAAAGAGTTGCTGCCGAAAGTTCCGGTAAAGCATCGAAATGCATCTCACCAACGCATTTCGATGTAAATAACTTCAGAAGAAGAAATACAACAGAATTGGCTGTATGGACTAAGCTTCCTTTGCCTTTCCCATTAGGGGTAACTTTAACAAAAGAAAAAACACTTTTGGGGGATTTTAGCAGAAATGAGCGTCAGTCGTCGGCGTCAGTTTTATTTTTGGTTTTACAAATTCAGAGGCGTCTCTAGCCCTTGTGGCGCCCGTGTGCAGCCAGTAACCTGGCGCCCGTGTGCAGCCAGTAACCTGGCGCCCTCGAGCGGGGTCAAAATGGAATACAAGTGGAATACTAACAGTTATACAGGGTGTTAGGTAAAGAAGTAGTTTTGCTTTGCTACCGCGCGGCCACGGCGGGCGCAGGGTCTTTGAGAGCGACGCATCTTCGGATGTGTCGCAAGGGCGCTCGGCGCGCGGCGCCCCCTTAGACCCGGCACCCGTGTGCGCCGCACACCCTGCACTATAGGTAAAGACGCCTCTGTACAAATTAGTTTATCGTGATTAATATTGTGTGAATGTGGATTTTTAACCGACTTCCCAGAAAGGAGGAGGTTCTCAATTCGACGTGTATGTTTTTTTTACCTCATAACTTTCGACTGGGTGAACTGATTTTGATGATTCTTTTTTTATTCGAAAGCTGGTGCTTCCCGTTTGGTCCCATTGTCATGAAATCAGGATCTAATAATGGGATCTTGGAGAAATCGAGGGAACTCTTCAAAAAATTTGGGTATTTTTTATAGTAATGTACCAGGAGAACTCCTCAACAATTAACGTCCCTGCATCGGGAAAAGCAATATATTGTAAAAGGTGATGAGCAGTTGACATTAGGCTATTGTAACTTAGATAAATTACAAACCAAGCCACTTAAAAGCGAGTAATAAACAAAAATTTAACAAAAAAATTTAAACTGACTTCCAAAAACACAAAACTAAAAAGCTAAAAATAACACAATAGGTACCGATTTAATCCAAAACATAAAAATACACGTAATATTATTATTGGTTTGTGATACCATTAATGTGTTTGAAGTCGGTGAAAAACCAAATATGGAGTAGATGGGCTAAGTCCACTCCCGCCACGAGCTCGTCTTGAGCAGAACAACCTAAGTGGGCAGACAAGCAGGCTTGTCACTGGGTACTTGCATGAAATTAAGAATAAGAATTTGTGTCAATATTTCAAAAATAGAGCCTTAGAAAAGTATTATCGTGAAAGACTTACTAAAAAATTATCAATAATATCCAAAATATTCAACTTTTAATTTTGTGAAACGGAACGTTGCGTTGCAACGAAACGCCGATCACAGTCACACGTAATTCCGCGTTCCGGCGGCAAAGTCAAAAGTAGGAACTTTGAAACGCTCTATTTAATTAATTTATGCATATATTTTTGTTCTTTTTATTGCTTTGTTTAAGTAGGTAAAATTCATGCAAGTACCCTCTTCAAACCGATCAGTGATAGCACAAACTAATAATAATATTACGTGTATTTTTGTGTTTTGGAAACAGTGAAATGAGATGAAATGAGCCGTTCATCGGGAGGTTGTCGTTTTACAATACAACTTCCCTCAAAGCGTCCTATTAAGGTTCAACTGTGAAGAGTTGCTGCCAAAAGTTCCGGTGAAGCATCGAAATGCATGTCACCAATGCATTTCGATGTAATTAATTTCAGAAGAAAATACAACAGAATTGGCTGTATGGACTAAGCTTTCTTTGTCTTCCTCATTGTTTTTTGGTGAAGTTTACCCTCAGAGTTTACCCCTATTGTTCTGAGGTTTACCCCGTAGACGGAGAATGAACTAGACGAGGCATTCGCGTATAGCGTAAGAGAAAGTGATATTCTTCCTATGCACACATGTAAACTACCAGTATTGCCACTAAATAACTTATTTCCAATTTCCAAGGAGTTTTAGCTTGTTTGGTGATGAAAAAGCTATAGGAAGTAAAATGTACTTTTATAGGATAGGTTGTTTTGTATATAAACTATAAATCATCGATCCCTGATGGTGTCGAGGGGATTTATAATATACTAGCTGACCCGCGCGGTTTCACCCGTGGTAATTTCGGAGTTCCCGCGGGAATTCCAGGATAAAATATAGTTACAAACCTTCCTCATGAATCACTCTATCTATTGGTGAAAACCGAATCAAAATCCGTTGGGTAGTTTAAAGATTTAAGCATACATAGGGATATAGGGACAGAGAAAGCGACTTTATTTTATACTATGTAGTGAAGCGGGGCAAGTGAAATGAATACTATGTAGGTGCAAATAACGTTTTATTGGAACTTAAGTTACTTAGCGCACGGTACGGAAGAGCAAACCAGCTTATTTCTCGTCAGGGCATCATAAAAGTTGCGCGCTTGGCTTATGGTTTTTGAAACGATTATTATTATTGCTTGCTATTGGTTCGCGCCAGCTGCACTCATTGTAATTAAGTTTAGTTTTTCGAAAGAAACTGCTTGGGAAATGCTTGAAACGAATCCTTGAATAGCTATTTGGTTTCCAATTTACACGACCAGTGCTTGCTATCCAGTTAATAAGAGTAACCAATTTAAAAGGAAATCTGAAAAAGAAAAAAAATATAGAATACACACTGTATTAACATGAAAAATTAAAAAATATTTGACGTGGACAATGTATTTATCAGGCCCAATATTCTAAAATTTCCAAATCGAATCTAAAATTGTTTATTTCATACACTACTCATACAGTCAAGAGCATGCAAGATTTTCAGCCAGTCTTACTCGCGAAGGGTACAGTACACGTGATTCTGTTGACGATCAAATTGAACTTATTCGATTCGATACTGAAGTTTTAAAATACAGCGTCTGAGACATAGTTGACTAGAATCTTTCAGTATTTTATCCCACGTTGAAAAAAAAAAAACAAATGATGGAAACGATTGGCACTTGGCATGAAACTTGGTAGAGATAAAAAAAAATTTCCAGTCTATTTTAAAGATATATGTATGGCCTACTTAAATAAAGCAAGAAAAAGAAAAAAATATACGCATAAATTAATTAAATAGAGCGTTTCAAAGTTCCTACTTTTGACTTTACCGCCGAAACGCGGAATGACGTCACTAGTTCAAAATTACGCCTTATTAACCTGTGATAGAAATGTCACTGTCGGGTCATGTGACACTGACAGACAGATAACTTCAATATCCAAAAGCGAAATTAAGGTTGAACTGTGTCGAGTTCAGTAGGGGGAGCACGAATTTTTTCGCTCTCGTCTAGTCGATATCGTCGTAATGTCAAAGCGTTTTTTTGTATGGAAAATGAACAACACTGGATAGGTGGCGCTGTTCATTTTCCATACAAAAAAAAATGCTCGATATCGACTAGACGAGAGCGAAAAAATTCGTGCTCCCCCTACTGAAAATTAAAAATATGCGTTGACTGTATGCACTTAGTTTCTTTTGCCTTCTCTGAAAGAGGTAAATGTTTCCTAAAAAAATAAAAGTGACGTAATCTGTTAAGCGTGGCTGTGATTGGTGTTTCGTTGCAACGTTCCGTTTCACAAAATTAAAAGTTGAATATTTTAGAAACTTTAATTTTTTTTAGTAAATCTTTCACGATAACACTTTTCTAAGGCTCTATTTTTGACATATTGACACAATTTCTTATAATAAATTTCATGCAAGTACCCTATTTTGTTACACCTCATAGGTACCTACTAATATTATAAAAAATTGGGAAATTAATCTGGGTAAACTAGCAACCTTTGTCGTAGTATAACCCGACATATTACGGAAGGCATAGTAACGACGTGGTAAGGACATAGTCGCCATTATGGAATAAGGACTACGTAATTTGGCAAGATTATACATTAAAATAAGAAGGCAAAATAATGTTGATTTTTATGTTATATTTCTACGATTTATACCACAAAGCTGTTATTATGAATATATTTGCTATTTTTCACAAACAAAACACATTTACATGAAAGTAAATCATTACATACCGATGAAATGTTACATGCTCCGTTTTCCTTTCATTACGGCTCTTACAGCCTAAAATACAACATATCACTATGTCCACAACAAAAACAAACACTTTAAACACGATATGAAAGTCTATTTAGCTTTCAATAATTGAAAAAAACAACGTTTTTTATCAAAATAAACAAAGAGCGCTTCGCTTTGTTGGGCAAACTATAACTTTGCCCAACAAAAAAAACCTATACGCTAGATAAGGACAAAAGATAATTGGAAATCTCTTTCACTCTTAAGAACTTAGCCATAACACTGTCTCGCTTACTATTCGAAAGAGAAGGAAATCGCCTCATCTATTCATTCTCCATCTACGGTTTACCCCTTTCGGGCAAGGCAAAAGGAAACTTAGTCCATATAGCCAATTCAGTGGTATATTACTTCTTCTTCTGAAGTTAATTACATCAAAATGCATTGTTGAGATGCATTTGGATGCTCTACCACCTTTACCGGAACTTTTGACAGCAAATCTTCACAGTTAAACTGTAATAGGACCCTCTGTGGGAAGTTTTATAGTACCTGTAAAACGAAAACCTACCAACGAATGCCCTATTTCATCTTATTTCAGTGTTTCCAGACATTGTTCATCACTATTATGGATTACTATTATGCAAAATCCACCATATTATTCACACAATAATATTATTCACGATAAACTAATTTGCAAGACAAAGAAATAAAACTGGCGTCCACTCTGCTAAAAATCCCTCCAATAGTCCCCAATCCCCATCTATCCTATCCTCATTGGGGTAAATTTAACAAAAAAAAAAAAAACTAAAAAAGAGGTTATAAATAAATTGAAATCAAAATCGTGTTCATTTGTGGTTAAACTGGTTAAAGTTAAAGCATAAAACATTTATATTTTATTAATTTAATATTTATTGTTAGTCCGAGGATAAAACGTGATTGCATCATGACGCTCAATTAGAAATTATGTTAATATAATTGTGTGAAATTAATCGATTAATATGGCCAATTCAACACAGTTGACACCATGTATTGTTGGTAATGACAATTCTAACTATAGTAGTATCTCCAAAATCTTATTGAGCGTAGAATAGTTACATATTACTCATAAATTAATTTTTTTACAGGTTTAACCAACAAAAATATATTTCACATTGACTTCAAAGAGCCTTATGATGAGAAAACTATCAGGGACCAGAACACAGCTAACATTCGGAGCATCATTTTTAGCCCTAAAGGCACCTATTTGGCTTACAGAACTGATAAAAAGTATGCTTTATTTTTCCCTATTTTGTCAAACACATTACCTACTAGATTGTGTCCAACTCTATCAAACACTTGTACCACAGTCACCAAACCGTTAAGAATAATGATGCTGCTGAGAAAACGTTATGTGATTTAATATTTGTGGAAGAACTATGAAAACTGTTTCAAATGGGAAAAACCTGGCTAAGGCTAGGCTAAATAAATAAAATTTAACAGTTAATAATATAAAATATTAAATTATTGCTCTAGATCAAACAATTTTGTTACCCACTGTCTACTGTAATAGAGGGCCATATTATGTGTTTTGAAATGAAAAAAAAATGAATATTTTAACAAAAATGTTATGTGATAAAAAGTTATCCAGCTGTTATTTACTTACAATATAATAATGTCACATCACTTATTTATGTTCGTTTTAAATTTAAATGTTACAGTGATTGGAGATAATATTTTCAAATTTTTTTTGATTATTTCCAGAGTGGAAATACTAAACTGTTCTGATTTTTCTGTGGCAGCTACCTTTGACAAAAATGTTAAGGACATGTTTTTCTCGCCTTTGGACAACTATTTTATGATCTGGGAAATGTTTCTCATTACAAAAGAATGTCCACAAGTATGTATTTTATAGATGGACATAGATAAGCAATAGTGTGTTAACCCACACTGGAGAAATTTTGAATAAATTAAAGTTTTAAAACTATAGCGCCATTTTGTGTCAACAATTTTTATGTTCAATATTTAGTTACATATTTAAACAATGTAATGAGGTAAACACATAATTAAAAAACATTCTCTAAATCTCAATAAATCGTTCTGAATCAATAACTTCGTTTTGTGGGTTAACATGTTATTGCTTATCTGCGTCCAGATAAAATAATGTTGCTTTATACTTGATTTTTTAGTTGATTCATTTAATTTACTGGCACCACCAATGCACCAAAAGATTCAACATTTTAGTTATAAATAGGTACCTACTTCTTTGTCACCAATTTGTAATAAAATAAATAACATACCTACTCTTGAACTTGAAAATGCAACAACACATGAAAATTGTAAAGTTAAAAGAATTTGTTTTCCTTGAATCTATATACATAATTATGGACCTAGTATCTGGGTGTTATAAGTATATTGTTAACTGTGCTTACAGGGAAAACCAAACCTTCATGTATATAAATCAGTCAATGGGGAACTTATAGGCTCATTTGTTCAGAAAAATCAGAATGGATGGTGAGTACTTAAAACAACAAGTTGGATGGATCGATGGATGTCCTTCTTCACAGATTACTTAATTCCTATTTATTGCAATATTTTTTCTGGCAGGCAACCTCAATGGTCTTCAGATGAGAAACTTTTTGCAATATTGCTTAATGGCAGGGTGCAGATTTACAGTGATGCCATGTTGGAAGTGTACACAACTCAAATCCAAATTGAAAAATTAAAGTCTTTCAGCATTTCACCTAGTCCTGCACCATCTTATTATTTCTCTATATTTACACTTGGTATGTATGAGAGTTAAAAGTCGATTAGTTTACAGATATAGATACTGATTATATTTATTAATACCTTAAAAATCAGTTTTCTTATTTTTCTTCTTTTTCTTATTTAAAATACATTTTTAATGAAAACTGAGTGTGTATGACACATCAACGAATTACCTTAGGACTTAAGGTTATTCAACACCCCCTTTCTTTTGTTGTGTTGCGGATGCGCCCATTTTCTATGTTTAAAATTACATACTTCTATTGTTGTCATTTATAAAATTATTAATCATGAAAGAGAGAGAGATATTAGAGAAAAATTGAAAAAAAAATCTTTCAATAAACCGAACATGCATTGGTGCTCACATAGTTTGCTGAGTGGAAGTGTTAAGGCAAGCCATAGGTGCACTCCTCATGAAATCTGCATGAAAAAAAAATTTGCTGTATTATAAATTTATTCCTTTTTGGCATTCTTTTTTTATTAAAATAATGTGTTAACAATTCTTTTATAATTAGAAAAAAATTATAAGTTTTACTATTTTCATTGTTAGGTATACCTACTATTCTGAAACTTGATTTTACTCAATAAAAAGGATAAAGAGTTAGCTGGAGGTCTCAGAACCCCTCCCATCATCTATACCTGACTATTGGCGCCCAACGTGGCCGCCAACTGTCAGGTATAATGCATGTTAACACAATGAATGTTATCATTGAGGTTTAAGTAGTAAAAAGTTATCTATTTTTACATGGCATCTTACTATTATAAATGCGTCAGTGAATTTGTTTGTTTGTTATACTTTCACGCCTTAATGGCTCAACCGATCATCATGAAATTTTGCATACACGTTTGCAGAGGTACAGATAGTAGGTACATAGGGTACTTTTTACCCCAGGTATTCCCGCGGGATCTCCGAAATTAACGCGGGTGAAACCGCGGGGCACAGCTAGTATGTTATAAATATAACAACAATAGCATTACCATGTAACGATTGTTGTGGTTATTGGTTGAGTTAACAAATAAACTTAATTCCAGGTAAACAAGGGCAACCTTCCACCTGGCGCGTTTACAAGTACCCAAACCTAGACGCGTCCCAGGCGGTGATGAGCCGCTCGTCTTTCCAGGCTGACAAGGCCACATTCTATTGGAACCGACGAGGCACAAACATCTTTACAATCACTCAAACCGAGGTATGCCCTTCAACGTTCACACAAAATATTGTTAATGCGAAATATTGGCGAGTGTTAACTAGTGTGTAACTCCGCGATAGCTAAATCCATTTTCATTAAACACAACACACTTCACTATAAACACAGACACATTTACTTGATCCCACATAAAGTTATATAGCTTGAGACGTAGAGACAAAAAAAAAACGTGATTACAAACATAATAATAATATATCATATTAGAGAGCCATGTTTTAACTTGGGGAACAATCTAACATTGTCATTGGCGTTTTGCCAAATTGAAGAAGTAGATGAAGAGATTTTTATTATTAAGAAACATTGTCATTGGCAAATTATAATTATAGAGGCCATTATTAAAGAAGAAGAAGAAGAATGATTATTATACTGTAGATATGTAAACAAGTGCAGACTGGATACTGGAACTCTATGTTCTTCACAAATTCCAACTGGAATCAATCCTGGAACCTCTTCACTATTGGAGAGCCACGGTGAGCACTGTGCCAACTCGGTCCTCAATTTACGAAAGTATACCTAGTTTACGAGGGAATCTCGTTATTCACTCGGAGTAATACTAGTCATAACAAGTAACTAAACGCTTATACAAAAAAAAAATGTTACGCACTAGCTGGTTTCTCCGCGGTTTCACCCGCGGTAATTTCGGAGTTCTCGCGGGAATTCCAGGAGAAACTATACCTATAAACGTTCCTCTTGAATCACTCTTATCTATTGGTGAAAACCGCATGAAAACCTGTTCAGTAGTTTTTGAGTTTATCGCGAACAGACAGACACACAGACTTGGCGGAGGACTTTGTTTTATAATATGTAAGGAAGACAGACGGAGGACTCTGTTATAGTTCTTATTTATATTTGAATTCCGTTCCTAAAAAAAAAGTTTAGTACGTTATTTATTTGCATTTTTTATCCCATTTCAGGTTGACAAAACTGGTGGTTCGTACTATGGAAAACAAGCTCTGTCGTACGGTGACGTTAGTGGCAATTCGGGAAACATGACGTTCAGTGAGTGATATAACGTTACTTTACAGCTTTGGATTGTGAAAGTTTATATTAGAATAATAATATGACGGGAGTAGTGTAACAGACGAATTTCCTTTAGAAACAAAAAAACCGTTGTGTGTATTGTTGAGCACGTAAGAAGTGAGGTCAATAAATAAATTATGTAGACACGTCTTAATTGAAACATATTGCAAACTAAAAAACTACAAAGTGCAATGGATCACATCTTTTGTGTTATTTAGTACTAAACTTGTTTTCTCCTTTGAAAGAACGATACCCAATACAACATACGTCGTAAGTAAATTTATTTTTCAAATGAAAACGTAATTTAACGTGCATGCTGAACTGGAAGTTGCTTTCGTTGCGAACTTTGTAAGCGATATTTCCGTTGCCGTCTACAAAAACTACTAAAATTTTACCCTCAGCATGCCAAAAGTTGTACCTACATATCCATTCTCCATAACTTCAGCTGTTCAGCTTCATAACTTCAATGCTAAAATTACGTTCGGAAATCTTATCTTTTCGGTAATGGTTTGTCACAAAGTGGCGAAGGGTGAATTTTTTGGTGAACTTTGGTTAGTAAAAATAGTATGGAAAAGTGGATTGATGAATTTCAAAGGAATATATTGATAATAATTTAACATGACATTAATTTCGGTAGGTAAAATAGGAAACTTTGTTCCAAATTCCTAAATAGAGTCAAAGAAATAACCTAATCACTGTGTTTTAAATAGGTCGCAAAACATAGTGATAATATTAATAATAGTAAAATAAAAATAATAAGAAACACAAGTTTAATACAAAAATGTTAGTAAAAGGAAGGTTGACGTTGTAACGAGTGGCATACCGCCCAGATGACCTAAGTAAGCACTCTGTACAAAGAAACTTGAAAGAAAAGTGGTAAAAGAACACAGAATATTACAGCTTTTTACTTTCCAAAATCGCAGTAATAAATTAATGGCTGGGCACGCGCCTGATACCGGCTCGCCTCATTACACATTTTTCGAATGGTTCATTCTCCATTCGTGCGTGCAGGCAAGGAGGGCCCGATACACGCGGCCGCGTGGAACCCCGGCAACTGGAACGAGTGGGTCGCGGTGTACGGCAACGCGCCCGCCAAGGCGACGCTCTTCAACGCCAAGTGCGAGCCGCTGTTCGAGTTCGGAACGGGAGCGTGGAACGCTATTTATTTCGCGCCCGAGGGAAATCATATCCTTTTCAATAAATCTATACTAAAATTATAGAGAGGTGAAGTTTGTGACGTCGTAGGGGATAATCTCTGGATCAATGGAACCGATTTTGAAAATTCTTTCACTTATAGGAAGCTACAGTGATCCTGAGTGATATAAGGTACTTTTGATCTTCCCAAATTCCCGTGGAAACTCCAAAATTATCCCAGGTAAAATGATGGGGGACAGGTAGTAATTAAATAAACTATTATTAAGTCACAGGGGTTTAACTACTGCCACCCGCTATAAAAAGTGTATTTTTATAAATTAAATCAAATTATTTATTCTGCCATTGGATACAATATTATGTATACATGTCAAATAATAAAAAAAACCTATATATACAATATATACCTATGTATACAAAAAAAATAATGCGTTATGACATAGGATCCTACGACCCTTCTGATATTTCTTATCAATAGGCCAACACGCAAACGGAATAATTTACTACAGTATTATTTTATAGCTTATAGCTTAGTGTGGGATCATACTGGTCTGGGTGTTGTAAGTGTTATTGCTATTATTATCATTATAATAATCACCTTAACGGCGCGCCACATGTGTTGCTCGGCGGTTTCGGCAACATAGCGACCGGCCACATCGAGGTGTGGGACGTGCGCGGCTGCCGGCGGCTCGGCGCGTGCGCCGCGCCCGACACCACGAGCCTGCAGTGGGACCCGCGCGGCGAGGTCTTCCTCACCGCCACCACTTTCCCCAGACTCACCGTCTGCAATGGGTTGGTAGAGCTTATTCTATACATATATATGTAAAATGCTTTGTCCTGAATGACTGATGGATCAACGCACAGTCTAAACCGCTGATCGTAGAGACCTGAAACTTGGAGGGTGTGTTCTTTGTATGAAGTAGGCATCCGATAAGAAAGGATTTTTGAAAATTCAACCCCTAAGGGGATGAAAACGGGTTGCAAAGTTTGTATGGAACAATTCCGCGGGAACTTCAAAACCATCACGGGTGAAACCGCGCGGGACAGCTAGTCTGAACTAAAATAACACGCCCCACTACTCAATAAGCAATTTTAGATCTGCGATAACACGTATTGATAATATCTTTAACGTGTGAGTGCGGCGACACTATGCGGCAACTGAGGACGAATGGCAAGACCAGATTTATATGTGTCATATCGATATTTTAACGCTTGTGCGTGTGCGTATGCCCGATGGAGGGGCGCGTCATTTTAGCTTAGCTGCTCTACCAACGTTTGTTGTTGTTTGTTATTTGTAGCAACCCGGTGACACACCATACAAATGAACTGATTCAATTACTTATCCACAAGTATAGACGGCCGGCTTGTACGTACACGTGTCGTTACTACTTTCGATAGTGATTTCAATTGATCTCTTTTTTTTGTTAACCTGTCGTTTGTAAGTGATTACAACATATTTCTGCGGTATGATAGTTATGCTATCCATGGAAAATATGCGACAAAAGCTCTCTTACACAAGATTTTTTTAAACGATTAGTTTTTAGTTTAACCTTTTGGAGTAGTTAAGAAACAGCAGCAGTTATGTCGAAAACTATTGTTTTCCTAAGTGTCCTAAATTGCTCGAAGTTTTTGGATAGACAACGCGAATGGGACATACCGACGCTACAAGTAGATTCTACACACAATCCTATCCAATACGTGGAAGTAAAAATAATTCTTCCATCCAACCTAGTTTCGTAAGAGTAACAAAAAATCCGCCTTTTCAAAACCTGGTTTTCAATGATAGCCAAAGCTAAGCATAGACATTTTTTTTTTAAGTTCACCCCTTTCGAGGAAGGCAGAGGAAACTTAGTCCATACAGCCAATTCAGATTTAAGCGTAGACAAAAACAGATTCAACAGATTTGTTATATTGGAAATAAAAATCATTAGTTTCAATTTCGATCTTCAGTTACAAGATGTGGCACTACACGTGCGTGCTGATGCATAAGCGGCAGTGCGTCGACAAGGAGAACTTGCTGGCGCTGTGCTGGCGGCCGGGCGTGTACCCGCGCAGCGAGCTGTCGCGCGCCGCGCCCGCGGGCATCGCGGACGGCGCGCCGCGGCCCGCCGGCGCGTACCGCCCGCCCGGCGCGCGGAACAGGCCCTCCACGTTCACGCTGCACGAGCACGAGAAGCCGCACAGACCCGGCGAAAGTGCCAACGGTGAGACCATAGCACCACAGGCCACAGATAGAAGTGGCATCAAGTATCAGTGCAGTTTTGTATGAAAAAAAAAAGTAGCGAAAACCAATGTTACAGGGCGATTATCGTACACAAAACTATTCATCACGCACAAAAACATTTACTCGTAACGAAATGAAATGCTATTTGGTTACGTTTGTAATCAATCACTGTTTTCAACATTCATGGTTTTGGGAATATTGTGGAAAATCTTTATGTGGGATGCCAGCTAAAGAGTTTTGGGAAAGTCAGAGCATTTGCTCTAACTCCTTTTGCAACCGTAGCGCGCCTGCCCCGCCTATATTTTCCCACTAGTTAATCTATTTTTTACCACAGAAAACACAACAGACAGAAGGGGGGCACACTCCACAGTCCACACAAGTGAACAAATTCAACCGATGGGACTCAATTTCGCAAACTACTGTCTGTAGGCTCTTTGGCGGCGAACAAATATTTCGTGACATGACCGTCGTGCTAAGCGCCATACGTATTATGACACGACACACGCTTATAATAACTTACTGTGGGATCAAGTAGATTTGTGTGTTGTGAAGTGGATTATTATATGGATTATGGATGGATCATTACAGGCCTGTATGTGCTTATTGTTTCACCTGACAGCGGTGCCGTCGAAGCAGGCTCTGAAGCAGAAGGAGAAGCGCGAGGCTCGCAAGGCGCGCAAGGCTGAGGAGCGCGCCGCCGGCGAGGCGACCCCCGCCCCCGCCCCCGCCGCCGCCGCCCCCGGCTCCCCGCCGCTGCCCGCGCTGCACCGCGGCCCGTTCGTCTCCACCGGCGACCCGGAAAAGGATAAGAAAATCAAGAACCTCAACAAGGTGAGTACCTAGGTATATGTAAACGCTTTTGTCAGATGATGAATTTTTTTTTATTTATATGATTAAATAAATCAACAAAATAAATAATTAAAGGGCTTTGTCGCTTAGCGACCACATAGCCCGGTAAGAAAAACAAAGATATTATACATTCAGTTACCTACTTAAAACTAAGTCCGCCAACTTATAAAATTGACTGGCTTGATCTGACATCGGTTGAGCTAAAACATCATTACAGAGTCCTACATCCATTTTTCTCCGATCAAAAAGCTAGCTTCTGTAATTTTCATTCTGCACACATTCCAATAGAATAATAATGTTATGTTGTGCATAGATGAACTTTATTGCTATTGCAATACATACGATGACTATCAAAGGTGATTACTTGTTTCTGATGCTGACTTTACACATACACGCACAGTGGCACAATGCTATGCCAGCTTTTTATTTATTACTAGCGGTTCCTCACGGTTTCACCCGCTTAATTTTCAGGATAACTCGAAAAAAGTATCTTATTTGTTGTTTCTCTCGTTTCAATCACTAATATACTACCCTATACTACCCTCACACAAACGTTCATATTGAAGCTCTCGATAATGTTTTTGATACTTCCATATAACCGAAAAAAAATCAAACCTTTCCCCTTAATAATATTAGTATAGACATCCGAATACGGGATACCCCTTCAGTTTATTCCTTGTTTAACCTTATATCCTGTATATGGACAGAAAATGCATAGATATCAACTGTTTGCAGAAATTGGGTGACATAGAGAAATTGAAACAGCAGAAGGCGGCTGGCAAGCAGCTCGAGTTGAATCAACTAGCGAAGATTGAGAACGAGAAAGCTTTACTGTCAGAGCTGGAACAATTGAGGTTATGATCTCACCGGCACATCTAGCTGACGACTTTTTAAACCAATCTTATCAATTGATAATAAATCGTATATTAATAGAAATATAAGATATAAGATGATAATAAATATATTAAAAAAAAACTACTTGAAGTTTAAGCATTAAGCTTTTATTATTATTATGATTTTAATTGTGATTTTATAACAAAACTAATAAGAACGCTACCTACGTTAGTATGTTTCACACTGTGTTGAGGTGTCCATCTGCCGACAAACTGCTATGCAGTTTGGCAGACCAGTTTGTAACATGCAGTTATGATGTCATATTGTAAGCTCCAAGATGGTTATATATAGTCTATGGCTCTTCACATCAGAATTGGCAGTATGGGCCCTGTACTCTTAGCCTTTCCTATATAGTATAAATAAACGAAAAAAAAAAGTATGGCTCGGAGGACTTTTGGCGGCATTTGAGCAAAATGGACGTCATTTTTATTTCTTTGTTTTACAAATTAGCTTATGGTGGTTAATAATAATGTGTAAACGTGGTGGAAACAGTGAAATAAGATGAAATGGGGTGTTCGCTTCGAGGTTATTGTTTTACTATACAACGTGTTAATCAATTAACTGAAAACCTGATACACCCCATTTAAAAAAAATAAATAATATGATTAAAATATATTTTATGTCGAAAAAAATTATACTTTAAAAGTTATTCAATATTAGTTCAGAGGTGATCTATCTACGAAATTCCAAGCGCTACGCCCACGCCTACCGGTTCGATTTTTTTTCTGCGGGCGGCGTACGCGCCAACTATTGTATTATAAATAATTTAGACATGGGCTAGTAAAAATGAAAAAAAATATAACCCATATTAAAACATAGTGCAATCGATTTGCTAGTTGATTCTGAGAAAACTACTTTCTACTTTTCAGTTAATTAATTCATTAACACGTATAACTTCCTACAGAGCATCCCATTAAGGTCCAATTGTGAAGAATTACTTCCAGAAGTCCCGTTAAAGCATCGAAATTCATCTCGTAGAAGCTAATTAGCCACAGACCACAGTCCATAGCTGTTTCTTAAGTGTACTTCTGTCCTGCGGTTTTTTGTTAACCCAAATCATTTTGAAAACATGTTTTTATTAGTTTGTTCACTTCACACTTCAATTTTATTTATCAGTAACGATAATATTAACATTGGTTAAAAACGTATTTTTTATTGTTCATCAAAGGAATATTTTTAAGTTTAATGAAGAAATAATTAATTATCTTAAAAAAAAAAGTTGCTATTATTTATTCTAAATATTTTTTTTAAAGGCATTTGAAATCGATACTAATGTACACTCCTTGGCGGAGCGTGATTGTTGAGCATGCGTATAGAACGTCATTTTAATCATCATATTTTTTTATGTTACACTAGTGTGACCCGCGTGAGTTTCGAAATTCCCACAGGAACTATTTTTTTCTAAAATAAAAGTAGCCAAGTTACTCCTTATTACATAAGCTATCTGCCAGTGAAAGTCCCATTAAAATCGGTCCAGCCGTTTCAGAGATTATCCAGAACAAACAGACAGACTGACAAAAAAAATGATTTTTTGTAAGTACTGTATATACTTTTATAAGCATTTGGTGAAAAGCTACTAATTTGGAATTGCAAACAGACACTTAAATTTTTTTTATGTATGTATGTACCTATAGATAAAGATTTGGCGTACGTCGCATATTTTCATTTCATAAGGTTAAAATTGACATTTAATTTTATAACGTAATACCTAATATGTATTATGTATACTGATATTATGACATATTCGACCTTATTGGCACGCCACGTGGAAAAGCAACTACTTTGATAAAAGATAAACATGTAGATGTTTCCGTAGATGTTACCAGGCTGTTACGGTAAACTTTCCACGCTAGTGTTCTTTGTTTTTTATTCAATTTTTTTTTTAATAATTGGCATCATTATTTTATAATAAAATTCTTTGAATGAGTTTGTTTTATTATTTCATTATACAAATATAATTTAAAAAAGTCGTTTGATACAAGAGCATACTCGACCCATCAAGGCCGTTGATGCCGTCTAGGCGTGAATCAAGGATTGAAATACTTTACGCACTAGAATCATTCCAAGTATAACGATAAGATCACAATTCTGTATAACAATAGTTATGATAAAAGAATCTGGAGAATCCTTACCATTAAAGATGCGAAAGTGAGTTTGTTTGTTACACTTTCACGACTTAACGGCTTGACCGATCATCATGATATTTTGTCATGAGTACAGAACTGGTTGAGTTGCATTGTATGTATTTTAAACTGAAAAAAAAATCGAAATACAGCAGAAACTGAAGTGCCGCATCGTGACATACAAATGGGTCGGCGAGATGTAAACGTAATAATTTTCAGCGGACCTACGAATAGGTCGCCGGTAGGTACGTCAGACGTAGTCCGAATAAGGTTTTTAGGGAAGGAAGACTTGAATATCAGACTGTATCATCGAATTCCTCATCCCACGGATAATCAAAGTGGATATTATTTCAGATTTTACTAATTCATGTCAAATCATCAGCAACTAGATGAGACGTAGAAATTAGGAGCCAACAACAACACGTGGTGATTGTACGTATCTATACCTACTTAAGTCACCGTAAAATTGTAAAAACGTTTTATTTTTTTGTAAAACAACGGTATATAATATTGTGAAATTCTGAGGACAGAAAATGCGTGGTGGTGGGAGCTTGCACATGATATATCAGTATCATCGGCACCATTTGAGTGCACATAGGCACAGATAATATAATACTATACTAGTATATTACTATACCATACATAGGTGTATAGGTAAATACCTCTTCAATGCCAATCGCACTATGGAGGGTAGAAGTAAGGAGGACCATCTCAGTGTATTAAAAAGTGTCCGTTGAAAGGGAGCAAATTAAGGTGGCGCCATAGTAGCAAGTGGAAGAATTTTAAAAAGAGCGCCACAAACTATTAGAGTAGAATACTAAATTAAAAAAGGAAAGAAGTATTTCCGATTTGTTACAGCACATTTTTTATCGAATTTTTTCCACTCAGCACACTTCATTCTGTTTATAACTGCTAAGTTCATATCTTCCACATCCTACACTAGCGCCATTTCGGTGAGTGTTCGAACAATAATTTACTGTTTACCGCTGGACACTTTTTCAACTAATCCCCCATACGAGACGGTTCTCCTTACTTCTACCCTCCATAGCCAATCGTTTACAATCTAAAGCCCGCTCCACATTCACGCGAGAATCTTGCGAGAACGCGAGAAAACCACGAGAACGTGAATCGGCCACGAGAAACGGCGGAGAACATCGGCTCCACATTCACGTTCTCGCGTTTTCGCAAGATTCTCGCGTTAATGTGGAGCGGGCTTTAGATTGTAAACGATGCGTGGATGTGGAGCGGGCCTAACAGTTTTTACAATAATTATAGTAGATAGGTACCTGTACCTACTTATTGTGTTTACCTCGAAAGTAGGTATCTCAAGGAGAATGTATCTTCGATTAATATGAATCCTCACTTCAGTTCATCAACAACCAATGTCCAAAGAGAAGTTATTAGAGTACGTTTTTTTTTCAGGAATAAAGGATATTAGATAGGTACCTATTTATTTACCTATATCTGCTTACTTATCTATCTGTCAAATAAAGTCTTTCAATTCAATTCAATACTAGTTACTCAATATCTACGTAAGAAACACCCAATTTTATATTTGTACAAGATAGTGCCCACGGTCTCACTCAGTAAGGGCCGGTCCTGCCTTTAGTCAAAGAGTACCTATATAACCACTACCCTTTAGTGCAGGGTGTGCGGTGCACACGGGCGCCGACTTTCAGTGGGCGCCGCGAGGCGACATATCCATATTTTGGAACGCATAGAGGAAAACATTTTTTAATTTTTTTCATTTCATTATTCATTTTTCACATGATAGAAAACTATCAAAACTATCTTAGAATATCACTTAGGTACCTACATTATTAAACTGCAGATGACTTATAAATTTATTTGTATACTTGCTGTGGAAGTTGGGAGTTCCCGCGGGAATTCTGGAACAAAAAGTACCCTATGTCCTTCTCTGTAGGTACCATGCAAAATTTCGTGAAGATCGATTGAGCCGTTAAGGCGTGAAAGCGTAACAGACAGATAGACAGTTACTTTCGCATTTATAATATTTGTACAATGTTTGTACAATGGATTGATACCTATACTTATCCCTACTAATAAATAAAATAATAAATAAATCCTCGTTAGCACAAGCAAACGTGGTTTAGCAAATTCAGTATCTAATAGTAATAATAATAAACTCTTTATTGAACACTACTTAAAAATAATAAAAAAAAAAAACAATTTTACTACAGATAGTGTCACAATCGGCGATAGTAACCTACGCGCTACGTTATAAGATCTAAGTTGTTTTTTTTAGGCCCGAGTTGAACGTGAGGGAGTGATGGAGCCGAAAGTTTATCACGACACGTTCATACGTTTTTCAACAGATTTACTTGGAAAAAAAAGCCATATTTATAAAAAATTTGGTGCCGTGAGAATATTGTAAAGTACCTACCCCCTGCTAAATATGTAATCTTTCAACACCTTGGATTGTTAGATACCTACTCTTACTTTATTTATTTATAGGTAGCTATACTTATTTTTGGATAGATACGTATCTAATAATTATTGAGGACATTATGATTGGTAGGTAGGTAGGTATTGGAATTTTCATCAGGACGCAGTTTAATAACAAGTAGATATCTTGAGAAACTTTATTGGTATTTGATAAGAAATCTATAAATTTAATACAAATCGATATGTTAGGCACGCGGTGTATTAATTGTGCAAACGGGAATCAGACGTCGGTGTATTGACACGCCTGGCGATAAGTCGGCGCGGTGCGACCACTGGAACTGATCGAATGCAGTGTCGACTGTCGTGTGTGCTGTGTCTAGTGGCTTGCGTGTTAAGTTCAGTTCTTGCAATCCTTTAACAATGGATAAAGATTGTGATGACAGTGACGAGAACACTAAGTTATTGGGTGAGAATAGTAACAGTGAAAGACGGACTCGATGTAGCAGTGAATCAGACGCTAAAGATATTGAGACCATTTCGTCTCTGAACACGACAGTGTTTGATAGTAAGATAGTGAAGACTTCCACTCAGGCGGGAGACTTGGCGGCCGCGTGGGGCGGGCGACGCTCGCTCCCTGACTCTGGGCGGCTGCGACGCGCTCAGTCCTGGTCGGTCGGACCACCTGATGACGGCAGCTCCGAAATTAGGATACTAAGAGAACGGTACAGTTATAAATGTTGTGGCCACATCTAAGAATTGATCAATTCATGATGTGGCTGATCATTTCATGAAATGCATGAAATGCCCGAACCACAGATAATAATAGGTATACCTACCTAATATCTACTATAGGTTCTGGTCCTGAGACAAAGACGTTGTTAACGAAATGATAGCGACATTGTAAAAGCAGCTACCGTAGGTACTTTTTAACCGACTTCCAAAAAGGAGGAGGTTCTATGTTCGATTGTATGTATGTTTTTTTTTTTTTTTTTTTTTTTTTTTTTTTTTTTTTTTTTTTTTTTTTTTTATGTATGTTCACCGATTACTCGAAGACGGTTGGACCGATTTCGAAAATTCTTTTTTTGTTTGAAAGGGTTTACTCCCAATTAGGTCCCATTGCCACCAAATTGGAATCTGATGATGGGATCTTGAAGAAATCGAGGGAACTCTTCAAAAATTATAGGCACACCTATAGCGATTTGGGTATTTTTTAAAGTAAATCGTTCATTTGCTTCTGGAAAGCTAAATTTGAGGAAGTGGAACTGATGATGAAGACCACAGATGGTCATCGGAACTACTCAACAATAATACGTATTTCACGGGTTCCGATTGGACCGATTTAAAAAATTGTTTTTTTGTTTGATAGGGGATACTCCCAAATTGATTCCATTGTCACCAAATTGAGATCTGATCATGGGATCTTGGAGTAATTGAGGGAACTCTTCAAAAATTATGGGAACACCCATAGCGATGTTTGTATTTTTTATAATAAATCGTTTATTTGCTTTTGGAAAGCAAAATTCGAAGAAGTGGAACTGATGATGAAGACCACAGATGGTCATCGGAACTCCTAAATAATAGGTATTTCACAGATTCTGATTCGTTAACTTTAATGTGGTTTCTAAACAAATTATGTTCGTTACAATGTATATGGTGAAGTGGAACTGATGGTGAAGTACCAGGAGAACTCCTCAAAAATTAATGTCCCTGCATCGGGAAAAGTAATATTTTGTAAAAGGTTATGAGCAGTTGACAGTAGGCTATTGTAACTTAGAGAAATTTCGAATTAAGTCACTTAAAAGTGAGAAATAAACAAAATTTTAACAAAAAATTTAAAACCGACTTCCAAAAACACAAAACCAAAAAGCTAAAAATAAAAAGCTATAAATAACAAAATACCGATTTAATCCAAAAGACGAAAACACACGTAATATTATTATTGGTTTGTGCTACCTCTGATCGGTATGAAGTCGGTGACAAGCCAAATATGGAGGGGGTAAATGGGCTCAGTCGACTCCCGCCACCAGCTCTTCGTGAGCAGAACAACCCAAGTGGGCAGACACCAGCGGGCTTGTCACCGAATTCGAACCGATCAGTGGTAGCACAAACCAATAATAATATTACGTGTGTTTTCGTCTTTTGGATTAAATCGGTATTTTGTTATTTATAGCTTTTTATTTTTAGCTTTTTGGTTTTGTGTTTTTGGAAGTCGGTTTTAAATTTTTTGTTATTACTTACCTATCTAACTACCTACGTATCTAAATTTTTTACTAACGTTCGTCGTCACTAACGTCAAAAATAAAGTATACTGTGGTAAGTAAACTCAAATCGATAGATACAAATTATTCCATTATCGGACGAATCAACGACTTCCGGGCGACGTGAACGTATCTACCTACTTATTACCTACCTGTGGGGAATAAACCAAGCATAGTAGGTAAATACACTAGTATACAACGTGTTAATGAATTAACTGAACTAACTAGAAAGTAGTTTGCTCAGAATCGACTAGCGAATCGATCGCACATGTTTCAATATAGGTTTTTCATTTTTACTAGCCCATGTCTAAATTATTTATAATGCAACTAGCTGTCCCCCGCGATTTCATCCGCGGCGATTTCGGAGTTCCCGCGGAACTCCGGGATAAAAACTATCCTATCTTTTAAGTTGGGCCAAATACAACATAGTGACCAAATTTCATCACGATCGATTCAGTAGTTTCGGAGTCCATCGCGGACAAACAACGTGACACGTGATTTTTAAGATAAGATTTGGGCGTACGCCGCCCGCAGCAAAAAAAATCAAACGGGTAGGCGCGGACGTAGCCGTTGGAATTTCGTATAGATAGGTCACCTCCAAACTAATGTTGAATAACTTTTAAAGTATAAATTTTTTCGACATAAAATATATTTTAATCATATTATTGTTTATTTTTTTAAATGGGGTGTATCAGGTTTTCAGTTAATTCAAAAACACGTTGTATATGAGAGCCAAAAAAATAGAAATTTTGAGCATATAATGACGATTTTTTTTCATCTAATGAATTAAGCGATGCAGATTCCAAATTCCAGATTCCAAATTATTGAATACTCAATTAAAGCGCATTAAAGTTTAGGAGTGGCGGCTCGTGACATTATAATTTCATATTATGTATGAGTACTTAGGTAGTTGTGAATAACGTCTACGCATCAAGTTTGCCGTAGCTTGACGTCACGCGAAATTTAAAAACACGCGTTCAATAAATTTTAGGTATTATTCTACATGACGGACTAAAAACTAAAATTTAGCTAATAGCTAATTAGCCTATTATTATACACTCAGTTCTACAAATAAGATAACAGTGTCACTAGAGGATTTAAAAGTCACCGACACGCGGCACGCCTGACGCCACCCAACGCCAGGCTGCCGGGAACTCCCCAAATGAAAACTTACAAGTTACCGCAGTGTTTTTACTTTTTAATTTTTATAACAGTGGGTATATCTAGTAGGTTAAAAAAAAATCTTAAATTAAAATATTTAAAACTGACTTGGTTACTCCTACTCGTACTATAGGTTACACAATATGTAATCGAAGTATAGTCATATATTATATTACCAAGGAATATAGATAACTTGTACTTTCAAATAACATAATTCAATACCATGACCACAAGTCCGCGGTCTCACTAATCTTATTTACATTTAAACAGGTACCTACATACCTATACATACTAAAAACTTAATCAAATAAAGCAGTCGTAGATAAACATTGATAACTGTCCTATACTTAGGTATTTCCTTTATCTATACTTAATAGAAATGCGTCCAGAAGTCGTCTGTAGGTAGGTACCTACTTAAACAGAAAATATTCAAAAGAATAAAGTAATACAGGAGATCATAGCAGAACGTAATACATTATATTTTCGTCTATAAATTTGTAGTTAAAAAAAAATTGAATGGAAAACCGTTTTCCCACAGCATATCTTACCCTTAGACGAAATAAAAACTTACCAAACATAGGTTTTAACCGATTGTGATTTATCACAATCGGTTCATGCAAACGAGTGTCGGGATTTATGATAATTTGAAACCAAGGTGCTATTTCATAACCTGGTTGCCGAAGTCACGGATAATTATAGCTAGCTAAGGGATACTCGTTGTAAACAGCGTATATTTTATTTGTTGACGTAGGTAGGTACCTATGTAGCTACAGTCTATACGCTATTTTGGTCCGTACGTGTAACGCGTAGAAGTACATAATCGATACGTACCTACAAGGATAAAAGTGCCCCATGTCCTTTTCTATACCCCTGACTTCTTATTTCTCAAATTTCATGATGATCGGTTGAGTAGTTGAGGTGTGAACGCGCAACAAACGAACTCACATTACCATTTATATAGTATTAGTTATTAAATTCATAAGATATATAAAATAAATGTGTGCTTTCAATTAGTAAAATTTGTTCATATTTATTTTCCATGCGCGCGACTCGAACAATTCAACAAGCAATCTAGATAAAGTAGGTATCCTAAATGTTCGGGTCATAAGTAACCTATTTAATATACCTACCTAATATACCTATGTATATAGAAGTTCATACAAATCTGCTTAGCGGTTTTTAGTTTTTACGTAATGCATGTTCTAACAAACCGACTGACATAATATAATAAACAGACAAATTTCCACAAAATTATCGGTATGGATTCTATTGGATATGCTTAAACCCTCTGTCAGTTTGTTTTTTAATATTTGTATCTACCTAATAACACGCCAAGGCTAGATTAATAATTATTTTTTATTAGGCTATGACTTTAACACCTACCATATCTTTACGATAACGCGCGACAAATATTATTTTCCCAAAGAAGTACATTTCAAACAATTATGTTACAACTTACAAGCAGGCACATTATGGGCAAATAATGTTTTAGTCATAGTCTTTATCGAGGGTTAGGGACGGTATTTTTGAATCTCGCGATTCTGTGCGCGAAAGTAATTCGAACGAAAATACGGCCCCAGGGGTGGGGGGGGGGGGGGGGGTCGCGCAATTTCATAATGATCTTACCAAAACAAAAACGTAAAATGTCACATATTTGTTTTTACATTTCTTTAGATACCGACAAGTTCATTTTAAGGTTAACCAACATTATCTTCCATTACCTATAAATAATAGTTTAAAATAATAATCAACAAATAACAAAGGTTGACTGGAAGAGATCGCTAGTAAAGCGATAAGTCCGCCTTTGTAAGATTTTTGTGAACATATTTTAATAAAAATTTGGTATACAATAAAGAGTATTCTATCCTATTCTACTGTAAACAGCGCGATTGCTTAAAATATTACTTAAGTAGGTAATTCAATATAATATTTTCATGGTTATCCAACCTTTAACCTAACTAGAACGTGCGTCATGACCTAACGAAATCTAAAAACAAATACTACGTATAATGTGACATTTCACAGTTTTGTTTTGCTAAAAATAGTTTTTTTGAGAGTATCAGCATCTCCTCAGTAAGCAATAGTTTGTCTTCTATGTACATCTTAATCTTAATATATATAAATCACGTGTCACGTTGTTTGTCCGCGATGGACTCCGAAACTACTGAATCGATCGTGATGAAATTTGGTCACTATGTTGTATTTGGCCCAACTTAAAAGATAGGATAGTTTTTATCCCGGAATTCCCGCGGGAACTCCGGAATTAGTGCGGGAACAGCTAATCACCGTAAACTGGCAGGGGTACAAGAAGGACGTAGAGTACTTTTTTCCCGGAATTCCCGCGAGAACACCGAAATTACCGCGGATGAAATCGCGCGGGACAGCTAGTCTTAATATATATAAATCACGTGTCACGTTGTTTGTCCGCGATGGACTCCGAAACTACTGAACGGATTTTGATAAAATTTTGTAACCATTTATAATATGGTCCACAACTAGCACAACTAGTTACTAATAAATTAAGTCACCGACGGGATTATTTTGTAAATGCACCGCCAAGTGAGCTCTCTGTACTATCTGAAGGTTGACTGGCAGAGAATGCCACTCTGGCATTAAGTTCACCCTTTGTACCATGATGTTCATGAAGTTTAAATAAATAAATAAATATAAATACCGTTCATAAATAGTGCGATCGGTCTCCTGATAAAAAGTGTCGCAAACAGATTGGTCCGCACGCAGACCCGCCTGCGGCCGGGCGCCGTGCGCCTGCTGTCCCGCCGGCAGCGCCTCACCCTGGCCTCGCTGGCGCTGGTGGACTTCATGAGCTTTTGCTCCATGAGCATCATGGCACCGTTCTTTCCTTCAGAAGCCTCCGCAAAGGGCCTCAGCGAAACCACCAGCGGGTTCGTCTTCAGCTTTTACGCGGTAGTTATGTTCCTGACCTCGCCGTTATTCGGAAAATTGGTAAGTTTCACGTAAGTGTATCAAAACTTTAATCACATTGAAACGAATATAATATTCATCCGATGTGTCTATGTACCTAGCTACTATGTAGGTATTATGAGTACCTACATAGTACCAGTAGGCACCTTCATTTTTCATAACTTTTCACTAAGTAGTATTATAAAAAGTAAAGATTGTGCCTATATTCGTAAATCGTGGATGTATTGTGATTTGTGGTGTAGTTAATCTCTGGAACTATAGGTACTGAGCCGATTACGGACAAATATTTCATTGATAATATAGGGATTAGGAAGGTACAGTATCATGAGTGTCACAGCATAATATTACTGATATCACGCAGGTGAAACCGCGGGGCATAGCTAGTTAACATTATGAAACAACTTTTTTTCCCGACATCAGGGCCTATAGGTATGCTGCTTCAAGTTTAATCTACGTGTGAAATCCGCATGTTAATCCGTTCTGTACTTCCGAAGATTAAAGTGATCAGACACGCGGATTCTACGCATTTATTATAATAAATGATATCCTAATGATATAGGGATAACCCACCTCCGACCCAGGGTCCTACCAACCAATCTTGGTTATACGGATCGAATCGCGGGCCGGAACGCCCCAGACGCCCGGGACGCACCGTACCCTACACATTCTTTTTTTTGCTCTGATCCTTGTCCCTAGTTGCCACTAGGGACGAGGACCACTAGTTTCTGGGGCTTGAGGTACACGAAAATGGTGACTTCGCCGCCTGCTCACAACAGCTGATCTTCAAGCGTCTTCCTCTTCTTGTGCCATCGACGCGCAAATATCTTCAGTGCCGCGAAGTTGCCCTCCGTGCTTACCAGATCCGCAAAGTAGACCGACCCGCCTCCGCCCTCACTAATGATATATATATTATAAATAATGATATTTATGTGTTAATTGTTGCAGCTACCAGCGATAGGAGCCAAGTTCATGTTTACAATGGGAATGTTTGTCGCCGGAGCCTGCAACGTTTTGTTTGGGTGAGAGATATTATTTACTTACTAGCTATTCCCCGCGGTTTCACCCGCGGTAATTTTGGAGTTCCCGCAGGAATTTCGGTATAAAAAGTACCCTATGGCCTTCTCTGTACCCCTGACAACATGCATGCAAATTTCGCGATGATCGGTTGAGCCGTGGCGTGAAAGCGTAACAAATAAACAAACAAACTCACTTTCGCATTTATAATATTAGTAAGGATTAGAGTTAGGCATAAAGCATTTTTAGGTATAAATATTAATGTTAAATTATATAACTGAACTAATAACATAATATATGTAGCCGTGAAATAGGCATGTTTTTTTTAATCCGTCTTGTTTATCAAAGTATCCGTCGAATTTTTCAAAGTATATCAATCAAAGTCTGTATCCTATAACACAAGTTGTCTATGTATTGTTTTGAAGTGAAACTTCTTTACGCTGAGTAAATAGATTTTGGAACGCGTTACCATAACGAAGCGTGTTACGGCCGTATAGTGTATCGGGACTGTGTGTGGAGTTGCGTGAAGATAATATGTTTGTTATAAAATACAGTCACTTTGATTTCATCCATCTTGTAGATTAATAAAAAATGTTGGATAGGTACGTATTTTTTATTTTTTTACGTAATTAAAAAATAACGGCGATACATTGAGTTGAAATTTCGCGTGACGTCACTATTAGGACAGTTTGTATGGCGGTTTTAGTGGTTAGTGATGTCACGACCCTCTCACCCTAAACTTTAATGAGCTTTATCTCTGTATATTTTAATTTATTTGAAAAAGCAAAAAATACGTGTCTATTGTTTTTTTATTTTCTAACTGATGGACTAATTAGAATTTTGATTTTCAAAAGTAGTCAACATCCCCATTGCAAAAACCATCAATATGTAAACTAAACGTTATTTTGTAAGGTGCAGAAGAAGAAAATGCGTGCTCAGAAATGATAAATCGGTAGATATAGGTACTATTTCACCACAACAAAGTCAAATGTTACAAAGTGGTCACAGTTTAAATCTAACCCAACCCAGAGTGTCAAGGTGAATACCAATACCTCGGCAATACCGAGCTTTTACAAACTAAGGATCTTAATAAATAGTGACATATAGAACACTCCTGCGTAAATCAGCAGTCTGTATTTACGTTACTAAACAAACATACAAAACCGCACTCACAACCGCACAGCTTATTGTATTTCCCTAAGCACTATTTAATTAATTTATGCATATATATTTTTTCTTTTTCTTGCTTTGTTTAAGTAGGCCATATATCTTTAAAATAGACTGGAAAAAAAAATCATGCAAGTACCCTATTACGAAAATAAAAGTGCTTGTAATCAATGTTTGGAGACATTATGAAGTTCCTGAAAACCACTATTTTAGTGCATTTTTTGCTTTTCAAAAAAGTTTGTAGTCTAGACTTTAGACTCTAGACCTAGAGTGTCTAGACGAAAGATAGACACTACTACCACAGATAATATAATACTGTTTGGACTAATTGGACTTAATAAATTTCATAACAGAATTATAATCAGATACTTACGTATGTATAATATTAGGTAGTTAAAATTAAAATATCAATTACAACAACTGAGTAACAGCTATACATTACCTACGTCTATTTTGCGGAAGTTACGTATAGTCGCTACTTTAGATATAATATTATGTTGGAACGAGTAGATACCTCAGAAAATGCTTTAGTTATTCTTCTGAGGTAGATAGATACCTACGACACAGATAATATAATACTACTCCTAACGATTACATTTTTTTGATTAATCTATCTGTAAATTTCATAATTTCATTTAATTGTCAACGAAAACAATCCATTTTTTATTGAATTGTCAGACGTTATTTTTAGATATCTCGATTCCTTCGCGACTTGTGTCTATACGAAAACTTTTTCTCTATTAATTTTTCTAGTTAAGGCGCTAGTGCACTACTGTATAACTTAATCGTTAAAGTAGATAAACTTATTATTGAAACCAATCTAAACTTCGAATTTATAAGTTATTTGTATATAGAAAGAAAGAAAGATAATAAATTTATTTGCCAACACGATTACGATTGTCGTATTGTCGACAAAATGTTACTGGTTCAGTATACCTAATGCTATCTCACACATTTTATTATGTAAGGCAGCGCTGGTCTCTAGCCGGAACCGTTAGCAATATTATTTAGGCAGAAATGGCTGATTAACTCTACATTTCTAGTACCTTGGTTATGGTCGAAGACACGACAACCTTCACCATCCTTTGCTTCGCGGTGCGCGGCCTGGAAGCGCTGGGGGCGTGCGCCTACTCGACCGCCAGCTACGTGTTCGTAGTGAACGCCTTCCCCGAGAATATTGGCTCTGTGTTGGGCATACTGGAGATATTCGTCGGGCTCGGCATGTCCGTCGGCCCAGCTATCGGAGGACTCCTATACTCGGTAAAAAAAATCTTTGATAACACTCGTACGAGAAGCCACTGGGCAAAACCCTAGTGTGGTAGGTAACTCATGTTTGTTTCGCCACGGTTTCACCCACATCAATTTTGGAATTTTCTCAGGAGCTCTTTGTATATATAGATGAACGTATCTTAAGTAATTTATGTAGATATATAGCTTAGTAACTTTCTATTAGTATTTTTTTTTAGTATCGGTTCAGATAGTTCTTAAAGATTATCCTTTACAAACTTTATCTCTTTGTTGGGCCTGTCAACCAAATTTTATTTTTTAGTCGGTCTTGTAAATTAATAAAAAATATTGGATAATGGGGCCCTGGATTGTTAATGTGCGTTCGCTGACTGTTCCAGTTAGATCGGGGGCTTTGGTCTGCCGTTCTACAGTCTTGGTGTAGTGATGGTGTTGTCGGTGCCCATTAATTTCATTTTGCTCACTGATTGCGAGGGTAAGCTTATGTGACCATACACTTACGCAACTACAGTTCTTTTAATTCAATAAACTGAATTTAATGAGAATTACATAATTTGTGTTTCAGAATATGTGGCCGGTTCAAAAACAGCTTCAATTTGGCGTCTGTTTATGATCCCTTCAATAATAATCACCGGTCTAGTCATCGTTATTGTGTCTAATACTTGGGCATTCCTGGATCCAACATTGGAACCACATTTACGTCAATTCGGTTTATCTAGCAAAGAAGTTGGTCTCGTATTCTTGCTATTTTCCGCTCTATATGGAATCTTCAGCCCAATATGGGGTTATGTTGCTGATAGGTAATTTATGCCACACAAAAAACTTAATCAGGTTTGAGGTTATATATTAATACTAGATACCCTATTTTCTTTTCTGCACCCCGGACAACGTGTAGCAATGAATCTAATGCAGTTTCACTCGCGTTAATTTCGCAGTTCTCGCGGTAATTCCGAGACAAAAAGTACCTACCCTATGTCCCTATGTATGCAAAATTTCATGATGATCCATTGAGCCGTTGAGGCGTGTAAGCATAAAAAACAAACAAATAAACAAAGTCACATTCGCATTTATCCTGTCGTCATATGGCCATTAACCGCCGCACTCAGAGTCGACTTTAATGATTACTTAGTTAAGTATAGATTTTTAAAACAAAACTGCCGCAATCAGAGACGTTCAGTAAATTAATGTTAATTGGCATTTAATAAGATGTAACTTAATTAGTGAAACGCCAATTAACATTAATTTATTATACTTGTCTGATTGCGGCAGTTTTGTTTTAAAAATCTATACTTAACTAAGTAATCATTAAATTCGACTCTGAGTGCGGCGGTAAGTATCTATATTTACTATAATCTAGATTTTATCGTCACATTTATGCAGTTTAATAGGTATGTTGTCCGTTGTCATCTTCTTATTGTAGGATAGATAACTCTAAAAAACTTTATCTAAGTACATAATTATGATCATCTTCAGGGTCAACAACCATTGGTGTATGATGGTATGGGGTTTATTCCTATCGGCAATCGGACTGTTGCTTCTTGGACCATGCCCGTTTATTCCTGGACTTCCAACGTAAGTTTAGCATTAGGTATTAAGTTAAAAGTTAACAAATTATCGAAACTCACGCGGATGAAACCCCGGGCCTAGTATTATACATATTATCTGTGCCCGGGCATAGCTAGTGTTACCTATATAGGTATATTTAACGACTTTCTCAATTCTTTTTCAGAGATTTATGGCTGAATTTGGTCGCCCTATCAATATTAGGAGTGTCGGTGGCACTAACGCTTTTGCCCACTTTCCAAGGGGTGTTAACTAGTTCAATGTAAGTAAATGATTCCTATATTTTATTATATATCTACATACATAGGTACACGAAAGATGATGAAATTGCGCGTTAGATTTTTTTTCAAGAGGCGTTCTTAATGTCGTGAGTATATATAATATCTAAGTATTTAAGATAATTATTTATCATATTACCTACCTATTTAAAATAGTAATAAAATTGAGATATTTTAATGTCAAAGATGTAAATATAGATTACGATCTTTCTTTAATATTAGAATGGATATATTTATCTTTGGATTTACCTACCTATAACAGTTTAGAATGGACAAATATCCTTGGATTTACCTATTATGATATTTTTTGTGATTCTATTTGATCGTTGATATCTAATGTTGACGACTTTTGAAAATTAGTCCGTCAGAAAATAAAAAAACAATAGACACGTATTTTTAGCTTTTCAAATTAATGAAAATATACAGAGATAAAGAGCATTCAAGTTAAGGGTGGGGGCTCGTGACTACATTAACCGGTATAAGCCCCTATACAAAGTGCACCGGATAGTGACGTCACGCAAAACTTCAACTCAATGTATCGCCGTTATTTTTCGAATAAAAGTACTACGTAAAAAAGAAAAAAATACGTGTCCAATATTTTTTATTGATCTACAAGACTGACTAAAAAAAATGTTAACTATCTATAAATTATATTGTAAAAGGACTGCAGCAAACATCAGGTGATAGCTATATAACGCAGAAACATAATATTTTCGATAGGATCTGGGTAGTTTATCCATTATCCATAAATAAGTATAATATAGGTAATAATAATATTATCCAGACTGATTAAACAACGTCTAGACAAAGCCACCGAGTCTAGACTTTAAAAAGATTTTTGAAAATTGAATCTGGGGGAAATAAAGTTTTTGAAGTCTGCGAATGCCCAACAGGATATAAAGTAGATAAAATTAAATACCTACTTGGGAATTATGTTGGACCAACGAACGTCTTTCGTGGTATAGTCATATGCATATTAAGTATAAACATACACTCACACACACAAACAAATATACACACACAAAAAACACTCATACACACGATACTGTTTTTGGAATTTTGTTTGCATCTGCTGTTGGTTAGTTTATTTTTTTAAGGTTTTTTTCTATATCAAATGTTTGGATATGGAAGAGTGGGAGTTACTGGTACAAGTATATCAAATGCTTAAAAGTAGGTCCCAACAACTCCTTGCAACGTGTGCTTTTAACTAATAAATATTTTGATTTTGAATTTGATTATTATTATTATAATATACTACTTATATGTGCGGTTCATTTAGCACTGAATATAGGGACTCCTCACAAGTTACTTGCACATCTACAGTGTTATCGGCTGTTCAAGCAATTATCATTGCTAATAAATATGCTAATATTCATTGTTCAGGAACACTGCAGCTACCTATAAGTAAAAATTGTTTATTATGCAGTTTTGAGTTTATCTATAAAAACAAACAACAGACAAATAAACATACAAAAATTCAAATCTTTTCTCTTTATAATATTACTCGTGAAGATAAAATTATCGTTTCCAGCGAGTAGCGGCAGAACAGATAGAAGGTCGCCGGGTGATTTTCCTATACTTACACAAAGTTATTCATTACACACAAAGCATTCATGAATGTAACGGAATGTAGGTACATATTAAACACCTTTCAGTTACATTTGTAACCGCACTAACCCGCCTACATGACGTCTCTAGTTAATATATTATTTTCTCTGTGTTTCCAGCTACGAAGGCGGTTGCCCGGAGGCGCTGGCGACGTACAGCGCGGTGGCGGGCGTGTGGTCGTGTTGCTACTCGCTGGGCGAGGTGCTCGGGCCGGCTCTGGGCGGCGCGCTCGTTGAGGTCTACGGCTTCCCTCTGTGCGCGACGCTGTGCGCCGCCGCCTGCTTCACTATGGTTTATTTTTGTAACTACTAGACCATCGGCGGACTTCCCCATCCCTGCCCCCTTACCAAATTGATAATCTATATAATCGTTAACGCATAGAAAACTGAGGGACGAATCGTCATATCACGTGGTCACGTAAAATCATCCAATCAAAAGCGTGATCACGTCACATAACGATTTGCTTCGTCTTTCATTATGCGTGCCGCTAGGGATTGGAATGACCTGTGTTTCCTCAAAAGTCAAAACTATATAATTTGGACCTCCTCAAGACTAGAGTGAATAGGTACCTATTTAATTGGCAGACGTGCATCACTTTAGTCCATATCTTCGCTTCCGATCAGGCGAGATTATGGACATGTCTGAACAATCAGTAAAAAAAAAATTAGTATAGAATCATCCCACATATTAAGACGTGTTATAGTCAATCAAGATGTTTTGAGAACTCAATGAGAATATTATTTTTAATGACAAATATGTCGTTTCTTTTCTTCACAGGCAGTGGTGACACTTACATTCTTCTCTCTGCGTGAAGCGTCGAAGTGGGTTAGAACGCATTCCTCTGATTCGGACTCGATCCCCTACACCGACAGTACTTGGAACAGCAACCAGTTCCTGCGCACGCGCAGCGCGCCCGCCAACCAACAAGCGGAAGCCTCGCAGCTGCTCACGCGCAGCTGCTCTTGCAACTCCAAAAGTGGTAATTACAAATCATGCCATGCTTTTTTGTTCGCAGTATCTAATGAGGCTTACTGGCTAGTACGGGTTTAATTATTTACAAATCAAATTAATATAGAGTTCTCCATAGCGTTATTGCCACCGTGGACAAAAGATAATTTCTCGGTCATGTCCAAAGAGAAACCATAGCGTGGTCATTTCGATAAAAGCGAAAAGTCACTCACTAACCACGAAATCACGAAAACTACTTGACCTATGAAACCGAAATTTTGCAGGTAGAGAGTTAATAGGTAGGAGGCGTCAGCTAAGATAGGATCTCCATTTTCCTCTCCCAACTTAACGCGTATGAAACCGCAAGGAACAGCTAGTATTGAAATATACGTCATACCTACGATGCGTACGTAGACTATATAACAAAACATGTTATATAACAACATTGTTGTATAACATCTTTCAGATAATGTGGACACTGAATGTTATATAACATGAATTGTTATAATTTAGTCACGTTAGTTTCTTTTGGTTTTTCTTTTGTTATTTAAAAGTACAACAATCGCTGCCGCAGCTAGTGAAACATCTTCTCGGCTAGGACATTATGGATAGCATAGCACTGAAGAACGGGAAACAACAATGGTTATATAACATTGTTATATTGCATTGTTATTCTAATGTGTACAGTCTTGTTTTATGTTGCAATGTTGTTTAACAATGTTACGTGGACGTGTTATAAACATAACAGAAGTTTATTTATTTATTTATTAAGTTTACCAGCTGTTAATACACGAGTAGGCAATGCGGCTTTAGGTGTTAAGCTACGTGTACAACTAATTATAGGTAAACACAACATGCAGTTACAAGTTATCTAACATGTTACATAGTCTGTTCGCACCGTTAAATAAATATAGATTCGAGGATACTTTTATTTTAATAATATCCCCCGCTATTAAGTGAAGGTGGAATGTTTTGTATTCTGTGCACAACTACTGGGGTAGCAGTGGCATAAAGAGATCAATTTATACGATTTCATCCTTGCCGCGGACCGCACTGTCCGCTCCCCTGCCAACCCTACCTACACTTCAAGTTTACGTACACCCGTTCAAACATATAATATAAGTGCACATATACTATTATAACCATAACCAATAGTAGAAAGTTCATAGATGGGCGGAACTGTTTGCTAAACTTGAACCTTTTAAACCCCTAAGAGATATTTATTTTGCAAACATTCATTTTACACTAGCTGTCCCGCTCGGTTTCACCCGCGATACTTTCGGAATTCCCGCGGAATTGTTCCATACAAACTTTGCAACCCCTTTTCATTTCACCCTTAGGGGTTGAATTTTCAAAAATCCTTTATTAGAGCACACCTAGTCACTTAAAGAATATTTGGGCAAAATTTCATGTTTCTAGATCCAGCGGTTTCAGCTGTGCGTTGATCGATCAATCAGTCAGTTTCTGCTTTTATACATATACTAGCTATCCCCCGCGATTTCATCCGCGGTAATTTCGGAGTTCCCGCGGGAATTCCGGCAAAAAGTACTCTACGTCCTTCTTTGTACCCCTGAGTTCTGGAGTTCCCGCAGGAATTCCGGGATAAAAACTATCCATCTTTTAAGTTGGACCATATTATAAATGACAAACAACGTGACACGTAATTTATATATATTAAGATAAGGTATATAAATTTGAATTTTATTTCTCCTACTTTATTTCCAAAAAGACATGATAAGGTTATAAGTATAGGGAACACTCTTTTTTACCTTACCGTCTGTACCTAAAGAAATTTTATAAAATATGTTGGTGTACTTTGTTTTTCAGGTTACTTCGTAGGTGTTGCACCACAAAAACACTTCTGCCTTAAACACAAAAGGAACAAAAGCGGCTCGGCCAGCGTAAGCGACGTCGTAGCCAACTTTCTCAAATTTCAGTTCGTAACAAACATGTTTATTGCCATAGAAAAGTCGTTCAAAAAAAATCGAAGTAAACCTAATCCACATAATAGTCAATCTCTTTACCAAAATTACCTTGATATTGATAAACAGGAACATGCATCAGTAACAAAAACAACAAATCCGGCTGATCAAAATAGCAAAGGTAGAATAAGAAATTATAATGCAACAGGAAATAATCATAACACTTATGAAAATGACTTGTATTGCAATTATTTGGAGAATGCTATATTCGGTGGTCAAGTTATAATGGAGAATGTTAATATGAACGATTTTGTGGTAAAACGGAACAATAAAGGATTAGTGGCTAAATTATCAACTGGAGATAATGACAAGTTAACTTCTTCAGAAATCATCAAGCATAACATAGAGAAAGTCAACTTTTACGAGCAAAGTCAAGCCTGCGCGTCTCTTACAGACGTGTTCGTAAGTAAAATTAAGTAAAAAATTTTGTAAAATTTATTCGTATTACGCACTTTTTAACCTACTTCTTGTACAAAAATAAAAATACTATATGTGCAAAATACTATATTTTTTTAGGATACCTGTGCATGCCGAGATGAAGTAACGTACGTCAGGGGCACAGTGGGTGTCTCATCAGCAGGAGCATGCGAAGTTTGAGGAAAGCGAACAAAAAGAAAGCTTTGTAGCTTAATGTTTTAATTACTTACTTAAGTTTTAAATAAATAGATACGTGTTGTATAATAGATATTTGAGCGGTTTTAATTATTTCTAAAAATAATTGGAAAGGAAACAAACTTGCTTTCTCATGAATTTCAATGCAGCTACGATATTACGATATTTACAGAATTTATTCTGGATGGTTTATAATTTAAGGTTAGATTAGGGATTTTGGAAGAAATTCAAAATAAACACCAGTGACAACACGGCGAATAAAAATTTATTTCATTTTACATGTTTTTCTGATTAGTGAAGATGGTTAATGAATCTATATACTTTGTCAAAATCCTATTTTAACCCTTTTTTTGAACTAAAGCTAAATATAGCTAAGTACCCACTGCAGCAGGCTGATTGATGCCTGCGGTTTAACCGTTGATCAATTTCGGAAACATCTGATAGCACTTCTGGACTCTCTAAAATACCGTAATAGTATAATGCAAAAATTACTTCGATCTGCTGCCAACTGCTATTTACAACGAGGTAAAAAAAAACACTAGCTAAGAAGAAGAAACAAGTATCTTCTATTGCATTATTTGATTTTGCGTCTTAGTTTAGTATACGATCTCTAATGTTTCCTTCCTGGATTTTGCAGAATTTAGGGACCAAAAGCCCACCATTTCTTGAATGGATAGTTCCTATTTTAGGAAACATGGGTTATTTCATAAATGTTAAATGGTGGATATATTCATCCTTTCCGTATTAATGACGCCTATAACCTTAAATGGGAGAGTTTTGTAATATGAATTAAAACCGACTTCCAAAAACACAAAACTAAAAAACTAAAAATAAAAAACTAAATATAACAAAATACCGATTTAATCCAAAAGACAAAAACACACGTAATATTATTATTGGTTTGGGCTACCACTGATCGGTTTGAATTCGGTGACAAGCCCGCTGGTGTCTGCCCACTTGGGTTGTTCTGCTCACGAAGAGCTGGTGGCGGGAGTCGACTTAGCCCATCTTTCCCCTCCATATTTGGCTTGTCACCGACTTCATACCGATCAGTGGTAGCAAAAACCAATAATAATATTACGTGTGTTTTTGTCTTTTGGATTAAATCGGTATTTTGTTATATTTAGTTTTTTATTTTTAGTTTTTTAGTTTTGTGTTTTTGGAAGTCGGTTTTAATTTTTTTGTTAAAATTTTGTTTATTTCTCGCTTTTAAGTGACTTATTTCGTAATTTCTCTAAGTTACAATAGCCTAATGTCAACTGCTCATCACCTTTTACAAAAAATTGCCTTTCCCGATGCAGGGACGTTAATTGTTGAGGAGTTCTCCTAGTACATCACCATCAGTTCCAATTCACCATATACATTGTGACGGGCATAAATTGTTTAGAAACCATATTAAAGTTAACGATTCGGAACCCGTGAAATACCCATTATTGAGTAGTTCCGATGACCATCTGTGGTCTTCATCATCAATTCCTCTTCTTCAAATTCTGCTTTCCGAAAGCAAAGAAACGTTTTACTATAAAAAATACAAAAATCGCTATAAGTGTTCTTATAATTTTTGAAGAGTTCCCTCAATTACTCCAAGATCCCATCATCAGATCTCGACTTGGTGACAATGGAATCAATTTGAGAGTATCCCCTTTCAAACAAAAAAACAATTTTCGAAATCGCTTCAATCGGAACCCGTGAAATACGTATTATTTGTGAGTTGTTCCGATGACCACCTGTGGTCTTCATCATCAGTTCCACTTCTTCAAATTTTGCTTTCCGAAAGCAAATGAACGATTTACTATAAAAAATACCCAAATCGCCATAGGTGTGCCTATAATTTTTGAAGAGTTCCCTCGATTTCTCGAAGATCCCATCATCAGATCCCGACTTGGTGGCAATGGGACCTAATTGGGAGTAAACCCTTTCAAACAAAAGAAGAATTTTCGAAATCGGTCCAACCGTCTTCGAGTAATCGGTGAACATACATAAAAAAAAAAAAAAACATACATACAATCGAACATAGAACCTCCTCCTTTTTGGAAGTCGGTTAAAAAATAAACTCCCATGTTTAGACATAAAGAAAACAGATGAAACTTCGCGGGTGATAGCTGGTTACATGATGAAGGCGTTTAAATGGACTAAAGTAAATTGGTCTAATTTAATTAATTTGTATTACTAACAACAGTAGATAAGAAATGATATTACTAACAAAATTGATCCGTGGTTGGTTGAAATAAAAGGAAATTATTATTATTATTATTAAAGTCGTAATATCCTACTTTTGACATTCCATAATCATTTAATAAAAATCATAGAGCGCGGAATATACGGATAGATACGTACGTAATTTTTCATTTTTTACGTACTAATAAAAAAATAACGGAGATACATAAAGTTTAAATGTCGCGTGACGTCATGCCGTGCGTGCTTACAGTTTATAGCACGTTATGACGTCAAGAGCCCCCACTCCTTTAATGCGTTTTATCTTAGTGTTTTTTTTCAATAATTTGAAAAAGCCAATAATATGAGTCTATTATTTTTTATTAATCTATAAGACAGACTAAATAGAATTTTGATTTTCATACCCCGGAAACAAGCTTATTGCAGAATGTAAATTCGACGCGAAACGATATTGATACTTTTTTACGAAGTAGACATTATTTATATCACATACGCGTACGCCTCTTCCTATAATACTTAGGTACTAGCTGTTCCCCGCGGTTTCAGCCGCGTTAATTTCGGAGTTCCCGCAGTTCCGGGACAAAAGGTAACGTCCTTCTTTGTACCCCTATGGCAACGTGTACCTAGTATGTAAGTAATGCACTTTTTCCGACACTTCCAACCAGTTTTGTTATATTTCAACGCATTCACACAAAACCTTGAAAAATTGTAATTACCTTCCTCATGAATCACTCTATCTATTGGTGAAATCTGCATGAAAATCCGTTCAGTAGTTTTTGAGTCTGTCGCTAGCGGACAGACAGACAGACATACGCGGCGAAGGACATTGTTTTATATTATGTAGAATAATATTGCGTACGCCCACAAAATTAATACCATCTAACTAAAATTAAACATGTAATGGACATACAATAAATAATATCTCTGGAAACATGAACCACTGTTATTCATTCTGTAATCTACATAGATACAATTTACAATAGCATTAACTTTACTACACAAGTGACGATTTTTATTGAAAAATCGTAAAATATAATGTGAACAATAATGAGGCTGCTAGCATTATTCTTTCTTTTTCCGATCTACTTCAAGCTAAGCCAAAACCAAATCTTAAACATATGCGATGGTTTTAATGTACGTGACAAATTTCACAAAAAAATAGTATTGGCGAGAGACCTGGATCGTCCATATCAATTATCCGCTTTCAGACCGGAACAGAAGATTTTCTTCAGCTATAATATTGGGAATGAAGAAAATGATACATTTTCAATTGGCTACATTGAAAAAAACGTTACTGGATTCAAAAACGTAAGTCAAATTAAAAATGGTTTTGCGACTGCTATAGATAGGGACCACAACATTGCATACTTTGGGGGGAGCGATGGCATATATAAATATGAGCACAATAAAAGTGAAATAAATCATATAATTCACAATCACAACATTTGGGATATGTTTTTTAAGAATCATCTCTATTTCGTCGAATATCCCTCACAGCATCTTTATAAATATAGTAACGGAAAAGTTCAACGTCATGAAGAAATCCATGAGAAAATATATCAGTTTGTAATTGATGGCGATGATGATAAGTTTATCACAAACGGATCTGGACTATTCATGATTAAGAATCATACTGCGCATCGTATTCATATTGAAGGAGTTACTACTTTTCGTGCCATTGAAGTTGATAATAAAGGAGAAGCATTCTTTTGTGGAAAACATGACATCTTCGTGGTAAACAAGCACGACCATAAAATGGAAGCGATCGCTAACATAAGAAATATTTTTGGTCTCACGTTCGACCACGAAGACAATATCATTTATTCGAATGCACATGAAATTATAAAACTAGAACCATCGACCTGTTGACAGTATAGAAAGTGATTTATCTTTACTTGAATGACCGGTACAATTGGAATTTGCCGCATGAAAATTGTAATTTTTATATGTATTATACTTACCATTTCAAGAAAATTACGAGACATTTCACTGGTAACTTACTTCGACTGCCCAATCCCGAAATACAAAAGATAACCCGCGAAATAGACATGAACTTAAAAAGTCACTGTTAACATAAATAATAGGCTAATTTGTAATTTGAACTTTCATATCACAAAAAGTAATAGCTTGACCTATATTTTGATTCTTTGAGGACCGAAAAGTGTCTACTTTTTGTGCGACAAATATTTGTGTCTAAGGGAATCTCAAAATTCATAGACGTATAATCGAGGGCAACAGCTGCACACTGCATCCATACTAATATTATAATTAATGCGAAAGTAACCTTGTCCGTCTGTCTGTTACTTTTACGCGTTATACCCATCGATCATCATGAAATTTTGCATACACGTTGTCAGGGGGTATAAGAAAAGGACATAGCCGACTCCTCTGAACAACTCCGAAACTAACGCGAGTGAAACCGCGGCAAACTGACAGTACTAGTAGCTAGTAGCAAGCAAATGGACCGTTTGCTGCGATCCTTACACATTTCATTCCCAAGTCAATACATCGAGACTTGTAGCTATCTCAAATATTTACAGGGCTGAAAGTATACGTTACAAGTTACAACAAACAGGATAAGCGAATAAAAAACATAAGTTTGGTAGTTTTCAAAATATAAGTAAAATAAATTCATTGAAAAAACATTACAACTAAATTCCCAAAGTTACAAAATACACCTAACTCTCTATTAAGCATGTGCTGGTATTTTCATAAGCCTTTGACCGGCTAGCGGGTGTAGCGGAGCCGACATAGGTACGTATAATGGGTCTGATGAGTATGATAGTCGCTGTTGCAAGCCCCAAAGCTTTCAGCAACCCATAATGATAGGTCAGAACCTGTAGAGCAGGATCATACCACGCCTGCGGGCGCAGCCGACAATGTGATTAGACGACTGTCGTCATACAAGGCACGCGCCACGCACACAGCGAGCGATGCATCAGTGCAACGGTCAGCTCGATCGCAGGACGATCGAGGTCATTGATCTTAAGATACCGTCGTGCGGCAATGTCTTTGTAGTGATTGAGCGACGAGTGCCTTTACAGGTTGTTTTCTTTTTGATTTATTTATTTTTTTGATTAATTATTTACTTTTAATCTTTTTATTTTATTTATCTATTTATTTGTTTTATGAATATAACGGTGTATACTTTCAACCCTGTAAATATTTGCAAGTAATTTCACACACCTTATATTTACATCCTCGATCTGATGATATAACGTCCCCCTTTTGACGGTTCATTCTTTCACAATCCAGCACAAAGCACCAAAAAAGCACAGGCGCGTATCCAGCCCCCAAAAAAGGTTTTGATCAGGCCATCTGGAAATCGGCCAAGAGCGAGTCAGACTACAGACTCGTTTACAATCAATAAATGTATGAGGCCCAGGCCAAGACCTTGTAGGTACCAGCGTTAGAAGTCCACACGTGCAGACACAGGGCTAACACTAGTAAACACGTAGAACATTAGTCTGTTTGTTCACAAAAATCCTAACTTAATATAAATGCGAAAGTGAGTTTGTTTATTTGTTTGTTTGTTACGCTTTCACGTATTTACGTATTTATGAAATTTTGCATGTACACGTTGTGTATGGGCATGAGGCACTTTTACCCGCGAAAACTCCAAAATTGACGCGGGTAACAGCTAGTTATAAAAATAAATGCGTGTCTGTTTGCACATAACGATATTTAAAATATTGAACAGATTCTGATAAAAATACAGCTTGAAAGCATTTAAGTATCGCGTTCCAAATCACCCATAGTTCATTGTATTTTATTTTTAACGAAGGCATTTAGTATAGGCACCAAAAAGCATGCCCAGGGGATCCGTGATTGAAGAAGCAAAGTTTTAGGTACCCTTTTTTTCGTTACAGACACTAAACAAGTCCACAAATAGTTGAAATTCTAAAACAAGTAAAGGAAATGTAAAAAAAAACAAGTATTTAAACTATATCATAGAGGTATGTACAAAAAATATATTATAGGTAGATACTTTTATTATGTTTAAATTAGGCATATCGCTCCCACCGCCTCCCTTCTTAGTCTTATGACGTCATTCTATATATAATAGTCACTGAACTAAGAATATAATCCTTACTATTATAAATGCGAAAGTGAGTTTGTTTGCTTGTTTGTTTGTTACGCTTTCACGCCTCAACGGCTTAACGGATCATCATGAAATTTTGCACACAGAGAAGGACATAGGGTACTTTTTATCCCAGAATTCCCGCGGGGACTCCGAACTTACCGCGGGGGAAACCAAGGGGATCAGCTAGAGTAGGGTAATCAAACATTAAAAAATGAATCGTCACCATACCTGTTGTAGCTATTTGATACGGTTGGAAGTAATAGGATTTGCACAATAACTAAGCCTTAAAGAAACCTTTCACAGCGAGTTTGGGCAGTAAAATCCCATCGCCCTTGTAGCGATAAATTGGATACAATTAAACTTACCCATTGTCTTTTTATAGATAAGTGCTAAAACATACCTAAAAAACTTTTTAAAATTTGTAATAAAGAATTTTATTAAAACAAATTAAACGTAGATAGAACCTAGATACACAAAGTCTGTAATAGAACATTAAACAAAGATATAACTCAAATAGGTACTAATAAATATAAAATAAATATCTTTGGCAAAACAGATCTTAAACTTATATCTTTGGCACAATATTTTAGGCAAAAAAGTAATTGTATTGAAATAATACCTAAATGATTAAATAATAATATAGTTATAATATAGGGTTCATATTCGGACGGACAATATTTAATGAGCTATAGAGACACCTATCAGTCTATTTCATTTTATGATAATAGTTAGTAGGTACTGAGTTTGGTGTTGACCCCACTGCTGATTGCGCGCGGTCTGGCGATGGCGGTCAGAGTTCCAAGTTCCACGTTCTGCGCAGCGCAGATGCAGGCGGTCTAGTTTGAAGTCCAGTAGGTAGGTAAAATTGTCTCTACCCATTTCTTGGGTAATATTCTGGCCAATCATTTGCTTTGACTATTTTTGTAGTCCTCGACGCTCAAATCATGAAGAAAAGGTTTTCTCTCACTAACTCTATTAAAATATGTTCGATATCGTCGGACATCGTTCTTGAGACTGTTTTTGCCAAAAATGGAACTCCGACAGAACGTGCGTTCATTTTGACCGTCGCATCGCGGTCTGTGTGTGTAGGAATCTTGCCACCACATAGATTACAGTGAACGCGGAACGCATAACTTCACTCTGACCGCTAGACCGCGCGCAGTGGGGTCGGCGCCAAAGACATTCTATAAAAATATCATTGGGTCGGCGCCTTACTCACCTTACTTTGTAAAAAAGACCTTCATCACGCTGCGTTCGCTGTTGTCTGTTATTATTATCTAAAAAATAACAATGTAAACGCTAGTTGCTCAGATGGCATAATTTAAGTAAGTATTTTCTGTTATTCTATTTTCAGTATCAAATTCACAATAAACACAATTTTTTCTACTTAACACTTGTACGACTTGACTGAAGGTAAAAATTAAATCGCTAAGAGCTAAGAGCATAAGCCAATATGTATGCTAGGACTGACAGCATAATTCCAAACTGCGCTCGGCCTGCACCGTTACCACACACCATTCTTCTGGACGCTACTGATAGCTTTTTGTTCTGCAGCATCGTGTGGACTGCATCTAGTTCCCAGCGGGCCATGTTCCCCGGGTCGCGGGAGAACAAAACCGAATACAACTGAGCTTGTCTACCATTGGCTGATTCTTGACAGAAGTTGAGCACTAAATGATCGTTGACAGCTTTCAGCACCTGCACTGTTCCTCTGAACTGCTGGAAATTTGGTCGAAGTGGGAGTGTTCCTGAAAAAAAAAACGCATTATGACATAGAGACATTAGACATAGAGCGTTAGTTATATCAAATCATAAAACTAGCTTTTCCCCGCGGTTTCAGCCGCTTGTTGGCGGTTGTTAGCCACTGGACATATAGAGATCAGAACAAACAAATCCAATTAACTACTAACTAAAACGACGTTGTTTGTTATTTTTTGTACGATTATATTCATTGGCGTAGCAAGGGATTTTAGAAACTAATGGGGGTGTTCAGCTGACCAGCTGAACTAATCACGGTCATGAAATGACGATTAGACAATTAGAAATAAATATGCACCTCATTCACTAACCTATTTACCATAATATGGCCACTTCCATCACTAAACCTAGAATCTACGTATATACTTATACTAATATATATTATAAAGAGCAAGTTTGTGAGTTTGTGACGTTGTAGGGGGTAATCTCTGGATCTACTGAACCGATTTTGAAAATTCTTTCACTTATAGGAAGCTACAGTGATCCTGAGTTACATGGGGTACTTTTTATTCCGGAATTCCCGCGGGAACTCCGGAGTTTGTGAGTTCGTGTGTTTGTGAGATTGTAGGGAGTGATCTCTATTCTCTGGATCTACTGAACGGATTTTAAAAATTCTTTCACTTATAGGAAGCAACAGTGATCCTGAGTGGCGTAAGGTATTTTTTATCCCGGAATACCCGAGGGAACTCCGGAGATTGTGAGTTTGTGAGGTTGTAGGGGTAATCTCTGGATCTACTGAACCTATTTTAAAAATTCTTTCACTTATAAGAAGCTACAGTGATCCTGAGTGACGTAGAGTACTTTATATCCCGGAATTCCCGCGGGAACTCCGAAATTGCCGCGGGTGAAACCGCGGGGGTCAGCTGTTCTTAAATAAAAAACGATTAACCAGGAAATCTTTAATAAATTTTTTTTTTCTAAATTGGGCAAAAAGTTTTTATTGTTTCCCCGTTAGCTATGCCTATGAAAATGTACAATGGAAAATAATATTATTTTTCCGCACTCCGGGCAAAGAGTGGAGTAGGTACATTATGTTTCTTACCGTTTTGTCCTTCGAACACTTGCCAGTATCCAGCGGAGTCGTTTCGAAAATAGAGCGAGTACTCGCTGGTGTGCCCGGCCTCGTCCCACAGCAGGTGCAGGTGCCGGTACTCCTGCCTGAACTTAGCGTTGATGTGCTGGACGTGGTACAGCTGGTTCTCCGTCGAGGGCTGAAATGTAATAATATAATCTTTGGCAACATTAATTAAATGGTACCTATACCTAATGTTGTAAAATTACTATTTATTATTGCCGTAATCTTTGGTTGACAGTGAAAGAACCTGCCATCTACGGTACCTAAATATAGTTAGTTCTACGGTCTTCTACGGTATTATCTGTGTGTAATATCTACTACCTACTAATCGTCTACCAAAAATGGAGGTTAAATAAAAGATGTAACGTGATTATTAAAACGATTATTTATTAGTGAATCTCTTCCTAAATTCTTCATTTCAACAAAATCGACTATATCCAACTGCAGATACAAACAAACAAACTCTTCAGTCTTTAGCTATATTATATACTAGCTGAGCCGCGCGGTTTCACCCGCGCTAATTTCGGAGTTCCCGCGGGAATTCCAGGATAAAATATAGTTATAAACCTTCCTCATGAATAACTCTATTGGTGAAAACCGCATCAAAATCCGTTGCGTAGTTTTAAAGATTTAAGCATACATAGGGATATAGGGACAAAGAAAGCGACTTTGTTTTATTATATTATGTAGTGAAGTATAGATTTTGAAATAGTCGGTATAGCTCTTTTAGGCGTCAATTTGTATGAGATTAGTCATTTTATTATGGCGTTATCTGAATAACACTACAATTCTAAGAAGAACATCTTCAAGAAGACGTCGTAACCACAAATTTTTAAACATTCTGCGAAATAATAATTCTATTATAGCTAGGCAAATACATATATAGTCACTTAAATATTACCTATTAATGGTCACATATTATATTATATAGATGCGTAATCAACCCAAGTATCAGGTTAAAGCCGTGTTGATCTATAGTCACATACTCACATAGCATTTTATTTGATAACTTTCAACTACATAATAATATAAGTAGTTAGGAACATAATGAAATTAATTCAAAAGACAAAAACACACGTAATATTATTATTGGTTTGTGCTACCACTGATCGGTTTGAATTCGGTGACAAGCCCGCTGGTGTCTGCCCACTTGGGTTGTTCTGCTCACGAAGAGCTGGTGGCGGGAGTCGACTTAGCCCATCTTCCCCCTCCATATTTGGCTTGTCACCGACTTCATACCGATCAGTGGTAGCACAAACCAATAATAATATTACGTGTGTTTTTGTCTTTTGAATTAAATCGGTATTTTGTTATTTTTAGCTTTTCAGTTTTGTGTTTTTGGAAGTCGGTTTTAATTTTTTTGTTAAAATTTTGTTTATTTCTCGCTTTTAAGTGACTTAGTTTGTAATTTGTCTAAGTTACAATAGCCTAATGTCAACTGCTCATCACCTTTTACAAATATTGCTTTTCCCGACGCAGGGCGACGTTAATTGTTGAGGAGTTCTCCTAGTACATCACCATCAGTTCCACTTCACCATATACATTGTGACGGGCATAAATTGTGTAGAAACTATATTAAAGTTAACGATTCGGAACCCGTGAAATACCCATTATTGAGTAGTTCCGATGACCATCTGTGGTCGTCATCATCAGTTCCACTTCTTCAAATTTTGCTTTCCGAAAGCAAAGAAACGATTTACTATAAACAATACAAAAATCGCTATAGGTGTACCCATAATTTTTGAAGAGTTCCCTCGATTACTCCAAGATCCCATCATCAGATCTCGACTTGGTGACAATGGAATCAATTTAGGAGTATCCCCTTTCAAACAAAAAAACAATTTTCGAAATCGCTTCAATCGGAACCCGTGAAATACGTATTATTTTTGAGTTGTTCCGATGACCACCTGTGGTCATCATCATCAGTTCCACTTCTTCAAATTTTGCTTTTCGAAAGCAAATGAACGATTTACTATCAAAAATACCCAAATCGCTATAGGTGTGCCTACAATTTTTGAAGAGTTCCCTCGATTTCTCCAAGATCCCATCATCAGATCCCGACTTGGTGGCAATGGGACCTAATTGGGAGTATACCCTTTCAAACAAAAAAAGAATTTTTCAAATCGGTCCAACCGTCTTCGAGTAATCGGTGAACATACATAAAAAAAAAAAAAAAAAAAAAAAAAAACATACATACAATCGAACATAGAACCTCCTCCTTTTTGGAAGTCGGTTAATGAAATGAACGGGCGTAACGCGCAAGATTCTGTCTTATTGTTAGAATCACTCAAGATCTTTGCTCTCTAACGGCCGCACTCACACCTCAGTTGTAATGATTACTTAATTTTAAGTAACTTTGCAAGCATTTGACTAAATTTAACATTAATTTAATGAACTTCTGATTGCGGCAATTTTGTTTTAAAAATCTTTGCTTAAAATTAAGTAATCATTAAAATGACTCTGAGTGCGGCCGTAAGTAGGTAATTGAACAAACAACTTTTCTCATTTTTATTTTTAACATCTTCATAGTAACAGTTGGTTACACGTTCCTATAGGAAGTATGAATTGTAAGAATTGTGCCCTATAAGGGGGTATATTTTAATAGGGATGGGACTTTTGAAAATCAAAATTCTAATTAGTCCGTCAGTTAGAAAAAAAAACAATTTATTATATAGAATGTCTTTGAAATAGACACGTATTTTTTTACATTTTCAAATTGATTAAAATATACAGAGATAAAGCGGCAGCGCATTAAAGTTTAGGGTGGGGGCTCGTGACGTCATTGACCGGTATAAAAGCCACCATACAAACTGCATCGGTTAGTGACGTCACGCTAAATTTCAACTCAATGTAGGTATCGCGTATAGTATTATATTATCTGTGGTATCGCCGTTATTTTTTGATTACGTAAACAAAATACGCGTCCAATATTTTTTAATAATCTACAAGACAGACTAAAAAAAAATTAGTCAACTAGCCCATTCTGTGAAGACAGTCTACAGTAGGTGCCCACCTAACTTTAATTTCGTAACGTGTGGGCTATTAACTAAGTTTAATTATTATTTGAGTCTATTTGGGTCAGTTAAATTGAGCTCTCCATTGCCGCTGGGTGCATGATTCAGACCACAAAATACGTAGGAGGCGTGGCCCGAGCGAATGAAAAAAAAAATTATCATATTATAAAGAAGTGGAAGTGTTTTTGAATAAAGTTTTGCTAATTTAATTAATGTTTATTATAATCTAATACTGGGTATTTTAATTTAGAGTTATTAAGGATACTATTTACTTTGACCCAACCAGATGAAAGTAAAGCTAATAAAAGCTTTATAAAAATTGGTTGGGTCTATGTAATCCACTTCCTGGTTTCCGGTTTCGCTGAATTTTTGCATGCATATGCTTGTACGCATATCGGTGGCATAGCAATACCTATTATGACGTGGAGCTGATCTGATGATGGAGCTGGACCATGGGCATGGGAACTCTGTAATTAAACGACGCCACCCCATCGAGATAGGGTTGCGTCATGTGGGTTCATTTGATTTGTTTTGAAAAAGACGTGTTTTTTTTTTGTTTTTTTAACTATTGAACTTATTTACCATAATCAACACTCTTTTGACAAAATGGAATAATCGACACTATAGATAGGTACCTATTTTATGAGAATTCATGTTTTTTATCATGAACACCCCGCGACTTCGCCCGCGTTAATTATGGGCTTCCCTTGAACCTATCTACTTTATCTAATTTTGTCGAAATCTGTTCAGCCGTTTAGTCATGCAAAGTAACCGACAGAGCTACTTTCGCATCTATAATATTAAGTATAGATTGCAGCATGCTGATTATTATGTATTATATTATGAACTAGCTGTTCCCCGCGGTTTCATCCGCGTTAATTTCGGAGTTCCCACAGGTAGGTGTACTCCTGATAATGTGAATGCAAAATTTCATGATGATCGGTTGAGTTACTCTCGCATTTATAATATTAGTAGGGATTACAGAAAAGCAAGCAAATTTTATAGACCTGCGCAAGTTGCGCGTGAGGAAATAGAGCACGGAACAAGGGGAGGGAACTTTAAACGGATATAGCGTTTAGCACATTATCACTAATGCAATATCCTCGTGCATCGGTAGGTAGGTATCTACATAATATGTATAAAACATAGATTTACAACAATCATCACTCAATATAATATTATTTATAACTATGTAGCTGACTTCCTTACTCCCATAAGGATGTCAAATTTTTTAAAACCCTGAAATACAAGTTTATTTATAAGAAAGTTCAATAGGTATATATCTACCGTTTTGCATGACTCTAACTTCAAAACAAACATTGACAACTTCGTTGTACAATACTTCCTTGCTGTATTACCCCTGATAATATGTATGTATAGATATGCAAAATTTCATGATGATCGGGGCGTGAAAGCATAAACAAACCAACTCACTTTCGCTATTTATAATAGATCGGTGATAATACCCAGTAAGGATATGATATTCATTATTCAAGTATCTGCGTATCAGTAGGTATATCTACTAGACATGTATTTGTCATTTTCAACGTATTAGATACGGCGTATAGAATATTATATGTAAGCAGATTGCACAACCATTTAACGAACGTAGGCTCCTTCAATTGTACTCTACAATGCTATAGTCGTGAACTTTAATATAGTCTCAGTAACTAGGACTACATGTCAGTCTGTGCGTCGACGTTGAAATGTTCAAGAGGTATAGAATATAGATGTCGAGATATTAATGTGTGTTTATTAGATAAATATTGAAGACATAAAACATAGAACGAAAAAAGGAAATAAATAAAAACATAAAGGCTTATAGGTTAAACACGATATTATATGTGTATCTAAGTATTAGAAGATACCTCTAGTATGAGAACTAATCAAACGAGCCCGAATTCGTTGGTCCTACCATTTGTCATCAGGGAGTTTCGGTCCCTGCATCCCGGTTCCATCATCAGTTCGATGATGTTATATCTAATGTTGCATTGTTACCGAACTTCATTAATCTATGTCCTTCAATAGAATACCAACAAATGGTTTCAAAATGGTTTGCAAATTTTGAAACGGAGAACTTAACGGCAAACATAAACACAGACACGGAGAATGCTGTGTTGTGTAAAGGCCGACTGGTTTAACACTGAGACTATCTTATCTCTAATACTTTAGTAAGACAATTTTTGAAATAGTGAATAATATAAAATAATAGTAATAGACAGCACTCAAATATAGATAATTATAATAATTTTATATTCTCTACCACACATAATAGGTATTATATCTAATACTGTACTAGTCCTCTACTGTAAAATAGGTATATACTATATAGGTACATACAATCACGAGTACCTACTCCGAAGCACTATAAAAGTTGAAGCACACTTTAAAAAAAAATCTTAAAAAATGTCTTACCCCAAAAGTGACTGTCAGAATTTTACTAGTTTCCCATATGACAATAGACGGGCAGGTTTTGTAATATACAACACCTTCATTATTCATGTGCATGTAAAGTTCCATCGCCTTCCATGTTCCCAAAATTTGTTTTATGTCTAAACTATCATATTCATGTTCACGCTTGCAATGAACGGTATCGTTTTTCTTGGTCGAATTAGACACTTCGTTTCCCAAAGTGTGCAGTGAAAGTGCTTCCGAAATTAAAACAAAAAACAATAGTATTCTTAAAGCAGTCAGTCCTTTGGGATTTGTTTTTAAATCCATCCCGATTTATTTTAAATCCATCACATACACATACTTAAGCCGAGAACTTGAGTAAATTGAATGGAAATCTATTTTTCGCTTTGAATAAATAATTATAAACAAAAATGTGCGTATGCGCAAAAATATTTCGCGTATGCCTAATAACCGATCGCAACCGACTGAATGACTGCCTGCAAGCGTATCGGGAGTGGGCCGCGGGGGATCCGTACGTACCATACAATATGTGACTCACTGAGCCGTGATCATTGATCATTTGACCCCGTCTAAATTAAATTTTAATCTGGAACAAATCGCGAAATCTTTCTATGAATCAATAATATCAAAAATATTATCTGTGGCGTATGTAAGAGACAAGAATAACTTTAACAAAATATTATCATCTATAGGTACATATAAAATGCTTTGTCCTGAATGACTGACGGATCAATGCACAGTAAACCGCTGATCGTAGAGACCTGAAACTTGAAGGGTGTATTCTTCGTATGACGTAGGCATCCGATAAGACAGGATTTTCCGAAATTCTACCCCTAAGAGGGTGAAAAGGGGGGGCAACGTTTGTATGGAACAATTTCACGGGAACTCCGAAATTATCGCGGTCGAAACCGCGCGGGACAGCTAGAAAATACGTAGAGTTGTTGGTAGGTATTAAATAAAAGATACGGATGAGGTCAATGTCGGAGCCTTTATATCACATAGTTGTATTTTGTCAATTTAATATAAATTTAATTCAATTCAATTCAATTAAAAAAAAAAATAAAAAAAAAATTTAAATTTAATTCAATTATAAAAATAATTCAATTTAATATAAATCGCTATCTATGTCAAAAAATGATTAAAATCTTTTGAAAATAAATTATATGACTTTATGCGAGAGAAAGTGCAGATAGGGCGAAATCTAGTCGCGAATTTCTGTAAATCACTGTACCTAAATACGTAGCCCGAAGGTACCAATAAACTACTAATTTGATACACACCGATTTACTTTTATCCCTAGTGATTTATAAAATTCTATCTGTATATTCTCGCCACAGTTTTCGTGTTTATAATTTAATACAGCTATAATTATGTAAAGCTAAAGAACTGTTTAAAAACCACCTACGTATTGTATACTCACACGATCCATGGGCTCTGACAGGTGTATAACGATGCAGGACCTCGCGTAGTCCACTCTGGAGTCACCGGCCAAATGCTGTATGAACTCCACGCCGTACCACATGCCCATCAAGCTGTCAACCCAGATGCCAGTCTGCGGCGACCGATTCACGCAGTAACCCCTGATGTCGTTCATAAACGGCATCTCGTACGAACTGTACCCTTTCCCGTACGTGTCTCCATTGCCAGCATCGAAACCGGGCTGCTGGTAAACAGTGTTCACACCTCCGTTATACGTGTTGTAACTGGAAGAGTATCCCGTGTTGTAGTCGGGATATCTGCTGACTGGTGGAAAGCTTGCGATATCGCTACCGTAACTTCCAGTTTTATACACTTGTTGACGATCGTACAGATTCGTTATCGTAGTAAACGACGGTCTACTCGTCGTTTCGCCATACCTTTGTAAATTCGCACACTCTGCCAGGTAAATCAAGCTCAATATTGTTGTTATTGTGAACATGATTTTCGTTACGAATATTTCGTTGTTGAATTTTTTTTGTGCGTCACGAGCGTCGCGTGATGGCGAGGTCAACAATATGGACTGTATCTACGGGAGACGCTATGAGAGTAGGATGTAAACTAATTAACACTAATTCTTATTCTTGGATACTTATGATCCAGTGGTTCGTAACCGATGGTCACTGAAAGTACCCGTAGTACAACAGTACACAGGTGTGCTGTGTGCAGTCACAATAATCGCACTAAAACAATAGAAATATATTGGAAAATCATATACTTAATACTAAACTAAAAATATCATAATACCTTTATTTATAGTTTGAATTCATAACAATTAACTATTATATATATATATATATGTATTGACACCCGAAAACCCCGGGATTCTATTCTCTAATTTTCACTCAACACTTAGTGACAATACAATTTTTTTATGAAATTGTCCCTCATTTAAAAGGTTTAGAACCACTATTCTAGTTTGACGTGCATAAGCTAGTAGGCAGGTTATTATAATTTTTCTATACAAAAAACTATATTATGCTCTTCATGCTCGGCTCCTACCGACTTTTGCTATGAAACCAACTCTGAAATCACTTAAAAAATACTTTCTAACAAATGTTTAATTAGGTCTTGACTTACATGAACTAGATGAAAATTTATGAAACATAACTAGGTACCATTTAGATATTAATAATTTCTTAAATCTTATATATTTTATCAAATCGTCTAGGTACATATTTGAAACTAAAGAATGTTTCTATTCAGGGGGGCAATTCTTGCCTCCTTCGAAAAAATCTCGAACTCGAGTTTGCTGTTCGATTCCTATGTCGACCGCAAAATCTCGATACTCGAACCGGTTTCTTCGTATCTCCTACTATACTGTCTTAGTATTTCATCCCTGTATCACAGTAAAGTTACTTCCTCAGGAGGTTGGTACATGGATAGATATCAGTATGTAGACATTACTCATATTATAATTGGTGGTAAGGACACATCTTCATAGTTATATAGATGATGATGTGTCCGCCACACCTCGACCCCGTCTCCCGTCGTGGGTCAAAGATCAAAAGCCACTCGTACCTACGCCACATCCTCATAAACAACCTCATTATAGTTCCCAAAGGAAACACTTAATAACTCTTTGGTCCTCTTTAACCCTCAGAGTGAATCATATTTATTGTTTTGGTTTTTCTGATTAATATTATAAATAGGTAAGTTTGTGAGTTTCTCCAACTTGGAGATAATAATAATGATGATAATAATAGGTTCTAGTTTCTGGCACTACCGAACCGGAAACCCGTTTTTTTTTCATTGATATTGGCATGTCTGAGTGACCCGCGGGAATACCAGAAATCATGCGGTTGATACCGCAGGAAGAACAGTTGTGTGTAATTACGAATAATTTAGGCCTTGGAATATTCGATAAGACTTACTTTCATCCCGTATCACAGGAACAGCAAGTTATTGCATTAAAACAAAAGATCAACGTCTACATATAAATTTGCGACGAGTCGACATAGTTACATGATAATGTAATAAAGAACTTTTAATATAATATGATTAATTGATAATTGTTTTTTTATTGAGATTACGAAAGGTGGTAAAGCGGGTAGGGCGATTTTGCTATATTGTGACAGATGTAATAACTAAGCAGAATATGTATTGACTTATTTTATAACATTTATCTTTATTGGGAACTAGCTGTGCCCCGCGGTTTCACCCGTGTGAAACGTTTTTATTTAACAACTTTTTTCCCGACATCCGATTTAAATGAAACAAAGCCTATAAATTATAATAGCTCCAGGCTAAGCTTAATCTACCGGTGAATATCGCATGATAATCCGTTCAGTAGATTCGGAGATTATCGCGAACAAACAGACAGACAGGCAGAAAATAATTTTAAAAACTTTTTTTTTTGAGTTTGGTTACTCTTCTTTTATCGCCCCCTGTCAATTTTTGTTAAAAATATTCAATGTATGAAATCGCAGAGTCTACTCTTTTATTCTAGTAGGTATAAATATAGATAGATAATAAGGACCTTGTATAATTATTTTTGTTGTTTTTTGGACTAAATATAAAGATATATTGTAATACACAGGTTTCCCGCTGGTAGATATCAAGTTTATTTTAACTAAAAAATATGATGCGAAGCACTCGTATGCAATTTATTTTGCTTTTTCAATAACAGAAAAGTAGTTACATTGCAGTAGAGGGCACAAAGAGAACTTATTACCTATAAATAGGCACCATCACTAATGAAATGCTGTTTTTATCAGTGGGTATGTATACATACTCATAAAAGATAGATAATAATAATGGGTGGAATTGCCACGAGTACCTAGATACGCCGTGTGATGATATAACACACTTAAGGGTCTATGCACACCACGTTTTTTAAACGCGCCGTCGTCGCGCATTTGTAGCAATACAGACGCGATACGTACACGAATCAGACGCAGCCTGTAGACTTTTGTAGGATAAAAGCGCGCCGTCGACGGCGCATTAAAAAACGTGGTGTAACTAATCGTTTTTATTAATGCATAATGAGAAATTAAGCTGAAGAAAAATAAAAAAATTATTAATCACTTTTTTTTTTTTAATAATAAAATAGAGGTAAGTATCTAACTAGATAAAAATATTTGATGATGACAACTTCTCAATAATTTTACATGACTTTATTAAGTATAGTTTACACGAAGCCTTTAACGCTGGCGCCAGTCCTCAGACAAGCCTGCGCTGGCTTTTTGTGTTGTGAATACGTCATAATAACGAAGTCAGTAACGCCAGTAGCCAGTAATAAAGTTGTACAAATTTTAAAGTATCCTCTTCGCTCCTCTTCGTTGAATTTTCTCGGCATTTTGTCGCAGAAATTCCAAACGAAAAAACAAAGTACACACACCGTACGGACGTTCGTCAGCACTTGGCCAGTGACTGGCGAGATGCGTCTACACGTGTCCGCAAAGGTGGGGGTCGAGGGGTATGCGGGCGGGCTATAAAAATAGACCGGCGCTCTATTTCCGCCAGTGCTGGCAGCCAGCGCTGGCTTGGCTTGAAAAACTGTTTATACGAGGCCAATAACAACTGGCAGCCAGTGCTGGTGGCTGCCAGTCTTATTGGCAGCCAGTGTTGGCTTCGTGTAAACTATACTTTACATTAATAAAAATAATCTATAGGTACTAATATTATAAAGCTGAAGAGTTTGTTTGCCTGAACGCACTAATCTCTGGAACTACTGGTCCGATTTGAAAAATTCTTTCAGTGTTAGATAGCCCATTTATCGAGAAAAGCTATAAGGCTATAATACTCACACTAAGATCAATAGGAGCGGAGTAGCAATAAAAAATTTTGCTAAAACTGTAAAAAGTATTCCTTTTGAGAGCTACCATTGCGTACCTACGCTGCGTTAATAAGTTGTGGAATATATTTTAGCTAGTTTTTTTCCTCAAATTAACACGGGTGAAACCGCGGGGCGCAGCTAACTATTTATATAAGTAAAAATGAATCGCCGGAATGTAATATGATCGCATGACTTCCAAACGACTGTTCAAATAATTTTGGCAGTTGGAATTATCCAATTATTGGATACTAGCTGTGCCCCGCGGTTTCACCCGCGTGAAAAGTTTTTATACAACAACTTTTTTTCCCGTCATCCGATTTCAATGAAACCTAAATGAACCGAAAGCCTATATGTAGCTCCAGGCTAAGCTTAATCTACCTGTGAAAACCGCATGACAATCCGTTCAGTAGGTTCGGAGATTATCGTGAACAGACAGACAGAAAGACAGAAAAGAATTTTAAAAACTCTTCTTTTGTGCTCGGTTACTCTTATTCTATCGCCTCGTGTCAATTTTTGTTAAAAATATTCAATGTACACAATCGCGGATTCTACTCATTTATTATAGTAGATAAAGATTTCTTTTTTTTAACAGATTTTTTAATGTTCTTTATTGTAAGGAGATTCTGAAACTCACGCGGGCGAATCTCCGAAACGGTTGAACCGATTTGGACGGGACTTTCACTATTAATTAGCTGATGTTATAAGAAGTAAATTTGCTACTTTGGAGTTCCTGCGGGAATTCTCTCACGCGGGTGAAACTGCGGGATACAGCTAGTTATTTCAATGAAACTAGCTAAAAATTTAATAATATTGTGAAACACATAAACAAAACCACCATAGAACCTGGCACGTTTGTACAACTGGCACATACTGCGATGAACCTATACATGCCGGGTATGTCAAAATCATAAAATTGATTTTTCAAATCGTACCACTCCCATCGATCTATAGGGGTGTAAGATCTTTTAAAGATGAGAGAGAACACTCCGCTGGCACCGACATCTGAACAGTGGTTTAGGATGAGAATCTCGGGTGTTACCTTCAATACCCTAATTAATTCTGGATGCTGCGGTGGGTCATTCGGATGCCATATTTCTGTTGGAACAAAAAATGATTTTAACGACAGTGACGGTTCGACAGTTCCGCGTTTCGGCGGTAAGGTCTAAAGTAGGAACTTTGAAACGCTCTATTTAATTAATTTATGCATATATTTTTTTCCTTTTCTCGCTTTGTTTAAGTAGGTATCTTTAAAATAGACTGAAAAAAAAAATTCATGCAAATACCCTTTTGTAGCTGTTACCCGCGGAAACCGCGTGAGTTCGGAATTCCCGCGAAAAATCTCTATACCTACCAGAAACTTACCAGAGCAACCCCCACCAAAGGTTCATCATAATCAGCCTTAATATTTAGTTTGGGAACGAAGAGAGGACAAACGAGAGGACGGACATTAGAGAGGCTACTATGGCCTATTTTGCAAAGAAAATATATAAATATACCAGTGGCGAAGGTACCATATAAGCCGATTCCCACCGGCTTCCCTTCAGAAGTTGGGAACACAATCACTCTTTCTGCCGTAATTTAGAAATAGCACAATTAGTAATTTTTGTAGGAAGGATTTCAGTAGAATCTACTGAAATACTACAAAAATTATCTCTACTGAGTAGAAAATATTACAAAACGCCTAAACTATCAACAAATTTGCTCTTCAACAACAAATTGTTATAAAATAAGCCGGTGGCGCGATCGGCTTTTTGGCAGTTAAACTACCATACAAAATAATGCCGTGACGTCACATCAAGGTCGCAGGCAGCCGACTAAAGTAACTACTATGGCAAGCCGCTGCAAATCGAGTTACTCCCTCCGTCTTGCTCACGCGCACGCATTTTCTATTACTGTCTCATCAAATATCCTTATTGGTCCTAGAAATTCGAAACGAAGCGGACATTCTGTGTTGACTGTTGACAGACAACTTGAATTTATGATGAAAAAATTGAAAATTTATAGGTATTTGAATTTATTAGTTAGTGTCACGTGTTAGAATATATTACTTGGTATTAAATAGTGATTAGTGATTAGTATTATAATTGGATTTTTTTTGTTGTGTGTAATGATAGTAAAAGCAGTTACGCAGACGTACGTTGAAATTAGGTATTTGCGGTAAGTAGATAGTTGAAATTACGTATTTATAGTAGGTACCAAATAGATTTCCGGGTTGCCTCTCTCAATATTTCACCCTTCGCCACTGAAATATACATTTGATTTGGTTTCACTAGATTTACCTACGTATCTAGAATAAATTATGATGTAGGTATACAAAACTAACCGATGCCTCTAGATAACATTTCTCGCTGCCCGGGACGCCACTGCTCTTGGATCCAAATCCCTGGATCTTCAGGATTATAAAAATATGTTTGTTCCATGGTTTGGCCATCTTCATCCCAAATCACTCGCAAACGTCTATTGCTTGCCACTTGCCGTTTAGTTCTTACGTTAAGGGGTATGTCCAGCCATGATCCGGATAGAGCATCACCCGACCAGGGGTTACTTTTATAGGAACGCCAATTCATATCCGAATAATTCCGTCGCATCTGAAATTGAAACGTGAAAAGAGTATGAAAATCATTCTATGGATTTCTGAGATAAATTATTTGTGCAACGCAAATAATTTATCGTATCGTCAGCAACATTGATGGCAAGAGGTACTAAGTTAAGTAACTTTTATATATTTGTATCAAAAAGGTGATACTCACTGACAAATCTATCCAGTTGTCTTGATAATCGTATGTTGCGTCGGTGATGTAAATAGCGACGCAGCCTATTTCTTTGGGCTTATTTGTGAAATCAGGTGTGTGTTGCGCGTAACCCACACCGTACCACAGTCCGTAGATGTCATCGAAATTGAAATTATGCGACCACCGTATGTTTTCGCCGCAAAAACCTCGAACTCTACCGCAATTTAGAATGAGAACTAACTGGAAGATCCACAGAACTAACATGGTGACAAGTGGAATAAGCGGTGGAATATGGGGCAAGGCGTCGGTCGCGGCCGCGGGCGGGCTTATTAGCAAGTTGTCATCACAGACGATACGTACAGCTGTTGCAAGCATGGCGCAATAACTGCATGACATTAATTTTCCGTGTTGATCTCTTTAACGAGATACAATTCATTTTTGCAAGGTTATTTCGTCTCCTTAGTGTTATGTGATTTTTTTAGTTTTTCAGTTGTGTAGGTTGGTACCTACAAAAATCGGCAACACTTTTAAAACTGAATTGTGAGAGGTAATTTCGAGGGCAACAGGATAGCATTTTTAATCAGATCTACCTACTTTTTACAACAACAGAAAAGTACCGATCACACCGAGACAGAGTCATAATATAATACCTACCTATTATGCACTCACGGCGACGCATTGGCCAATTTCTCAAAGCAAAAGAGGGAGATCTAACATTATACCAAATTCTTTTGAAGTACCATAAATCATTGGTAGGTGTAACGTTCTTCAATTGCTTTAAAAAAATATATTTTTTACTAATAGTGTGACTTGTCAGGTTTTCTCATTCAATTAACATAATAAACTTTCAGTATCATCGGGACACATCGGAATTTCCTATCCTTGGTATTATTCGAAAACTTGTAAACGGACGAATTATATCTACCATTCATGTGTGATGTTACTCTGTCGAACGTGACCTCGCAAAGACAGGATGTCACAGCACTTCCGCGGCTGTCTTATCTAAGTATGCAATTGTGACTGTTTTATTAATAAATAATTATACAAGTATGATCTACACCAACACGTATCACTACTTTATTATTGTTTGTTTTATGAGTTTTTTTTTAGAGAAAAATCTCAAAACGCTCAAAAGACAAGAACTTATGAGGCATAGACTGATTATCGCCGGATTAGCCGGATTATCGTAAGAATCATTAGTTTACAAACAATCGACATTTTGTGTTATCTTGTGTCATTATCATTGATGTAAACTTGTCTCTACTCTGCTAATCTAGGCGGGAGTGATGCCTCATGCTGCCGTTTTGTTTTGTGTGAGTAGAATTGTCCCTGATCTCGGATTTGAATGATAATATTTCCTTTTTTGGTGTTTTTAATAAATACTCATCTTTTTTTAAATTCTCTTTAATTTTTGTTTACTTATACAATATTTATTTATAGCTTATTCAAAGTTTACTGATAAACACAGAAAACTAACCTACCTCGCGTACATTTAATGATCTTTGACTTGAACGACGAACACGCAACTTGCATAAAAGATAAAATTTATTTGTTCTACAAAAACAAATTTCGGGGTAATAAGTTAGCCTACTAATAGGAGCATAGAAACAAGGTATAGATACATTTATGAAACTAACGTATAAGTAAGTAGGTAAATAGAATTCCCAAAAAAAAAGTTATTTTGGCTAATACTTGGAAATCTTAGTAATTTTGAACTTTCCACATGAGACACCAAGAGATTGCTAACATAAAACTGGAAAAAGTAAGAGAGACGGCGGAGTTGCCGCAGACTCTTTTCAAAGCGGACGTGGAGAGATGCTTCAAGGTGAATATGTTGTGTATGCTGGCAAGGTCTTCGGGTGTCAGCTGGTTCTCATTTCTTGATAGTACCACGCTGTAGAGCTGGGCGTGCGGCAGCCGCATGCAGAAGTTCAGCACCAGGTGATTGTTGGCCACTTTCAGTACTTGGATCACGCCTCCGAAAAATCGATACATTTCTTCCACGGCTGAAATGTTGAAAGTTAGTTTTAATCAATTTTTATTAGACACTCAGATAAGGTAACCCTAAAGCCCTACATTTGTTTTACGCTAAAATGCTGGACTCTTTTCTTTAATGCATACTAACTTCAGTTTTTTTAAGCGAGTTCATATTATAAATAATTACTATTATAAATGCGAAAATAAGTTGTTTGTTTGTTTCACGCCTTAACGGCTCAACTGATCATCATAAAATTTTGCATACAGGTTGCCCAGGGTACAGAGAAGAGCATAGAGTACATTTTATCCCGGAATATCTGCGGGAACTCCGAAATTAACGCGGGAAAAACTGCATTAAATTTTGCAGAATGCAAAACTTTGCCAGGGGTGCAGAAAATGAAATAGGGTACTCTTATCCCAGAACTTCCGCGGTGAAATTTGAAATTTGAAAGAACTTTATTTGACAAAACACATGGAGAATTACAACTTATACATTACATACAACCGCGGGGATAGTAATCTTATATAATACATAAATTGTAATATTTATGTGTAATGGTTAGGTACTTAATACTATCTCAGAGTAATAAATATACTACGTATTACTATTTTAAACTCACATTTATCGGGAATGTCTGTGGGCCAGAAACCTTTGTGTGATGTATTGACTTTGATATGATAATCATCCTGCCGCATGCCCTCGTGCCATTCGAGGACAAAGTGCCGGATGCGGTACTGTTCTGGCAGGCCATACGTTTGGCTCACATACGGACTGTTCTGCAGCGGCTGGTACGGTACTGGAGGTGTTGGCTGGAAAATTTAACTCATTAAAAAAAGAAACAAAAAGAAACTCTACATCATAAGTTAAAAAGAAAAATATTCTCATAAAGTCTAATATATATAATAACTGATAAAAATAAATAATTAGGTAATTTTGTTTCTAAGCCAATCCAAATATTTCCAAGATTTGGAACTAACTAAATTCCTATTAATCAATCCACCCTCTACGTAGTCTTCCAATTTTCTGATTTGTACTGTAGGACAGTATGGATTGTGTTCAGTGTATATTTTATTTTCTTTATGGAATATATATTCTCTGATATACCACATTCCTAAGATTGTCTCTTCGTCAAAGTCGTGGATTGGATTGAAGTTTGGACAGTAACTCTCGTGGGAAGCATAAACACTTGTTATTGAGAGTATCAACACTAGATTTGGTATAAAAAACATAATATTATCGATATAGAGAAGGCCGTCTGGTTTCTAATTTTTTGTCACTAATACTAAGTATTTTAATGTGCCACAGAATACTTAGATATGCATGAAATGATCCAATTAGTGTCCGACCAATTCTGACTCCCTATTTCTCAGTTACGTAGATGCATATGACATAATTTCAACGTCGACATTTAACCTCATAATTGAGTTCATTTCGTTACTTAGGTATACCTACCTACATAATTATGCGTTAACTGCATGATATGATTATTTTAATTTGGGTGGTCAATGGTCATATTGACTTTAATTTTCAACTTTCTCAATCGCCGTTTTTTGACACATCTAACGAAATATACCTGTAGTAGCTACAGGCACGGATCCTAGGATAGTAGATCCATACCTGTAGAACATAATAAATACCTACCTAGTATTATTTTTTCTACTGCATCAATTTTCAAGTATATCAAGTATTATAAGCGATAGATTACTTCTTAAAATCAAAATAAGTAACATAGAATACATGATTTTAATAGCATGTAGCGCCACTGCTATTGACGCTATATTTTTTACATGTCAACATGAAGAGTCATTGATTGATATAATAAATTAATAATACGTTAAAAAATACATCAATTTAGCGTAGCGAGTTAAATAGATAGTCTAATACACAAAAAACAACAATAAAGAAGCTCTACATTGTTTGTGGAGATTGTTGTTTTCTTCTTCACTACTACGATTCTTATTCAAGTGGTCCAGACACCATTTTGCCTCTCTAATATAGTCATTTTTATAGAGCTGGATATACATACGAGATAACATCTAGTAACACCTAGTATAAATTTAAAATAGTCGCCTGAAAAACATCAAACCTGAATAATTAATAATAGTAATTACATGAATTATTTATGATAAATAAGTGAAACAAACCTCGATATAAAGCTCCTTGATGTCGATATAAAAACACTCTTCTGAACGTTCTATCCTGTATTCTCCTTTCATGTGAGGAATTTTTTCAACGCCGTACCAAACGCCAGCTATTCTATCCAAATCTATATCGCCGTGATATGGTGACAAATTACCACAATATTTAAGACTGTCAAAATATTGACCGTGGACACCACCCAAGCACAAACAAATGAATAAAATAAAATAAGTCATCTGGATTAACTTGGCGAGATAACCCGGATAATATCGGATAAAACTTTCGGATAAAGTGAACCGGGTATACTAGGCGACTATACTCGAGAAGAGGTGTCGTGCAGATTAATCCACGGTTGAAATGGAGTGAAGACTGCCCTTACACGATCGTGGGCGGGATCATAAGTGGACTAGTGACCAAACCCAATTGACGCTATGAAACAGATGCCACCGCTAAGTACATACATAGTTCGCTACGCTAATTAACAGGAAACATAGGTATAAACTTCAAAGATGCTATGAGTATTATTAGGTACAAAAGTATTCGATTATTTTTATATCAATTAAAGTTAACGATCACAATTGACATATTAATAAACAAAAGTAGCTAGATACCAAACACCATTATACATAGGAACCAACCTCTTTGAAATTTTGAATAGGTAAGGTCTAAGCTCGTTTTTGTTAACCGAGAACAAAATTATTTTTTTGATAGTGAATGAAAAATAATTTTAAAATAGCTCAAATTCGACTGTACCTACTGCCACTGGTCATTCGGTATCACCCGTATCTATCTAACCTAACCATATTGTTTTGTTGCATGCACTTACATGAGTATTATGTACCTACACAATTTCATCTCAATCGGATAATTCGGATTAATTAAGATTTGAATTTATTGAAGATGAGATCTTCAAAACTTTCGAATTTTTGGATTTGAACTAAAACTCTCACATCTTTTTTGATAAAACAAAGGTGAAGTTTAATCGTGTGTTTTATCACAATTTTCTTTGAGATTTCCCAATGGATCCTTACGTTATTCGTGAGCAAACGCTTTTCTCAGCATACTTAGTTACCAGGATATCACACAGAGTAGAATATGAAGGTTGAAAAATCAATATCTCGTAATGACGTCATACTTGGGGTTGCAGTACTTAGGTACATCGACCGCGTCAGTCCACGTCCCGATAAAACGTGTTGAATATTGATCCAGCCTGGGGAGTTCTCCTGTGATACCCTATGGGTACATTTATTGTAACGTTTATATTTTGGAGTTTCGAATGTGAAAAAAATATCCAGTTGCCAAAGTAACGTGTGAAAAAAAATTATCGAGAATACTTTCTGAGTATTTTTGGCTTTACATAAGGTTATATTTCTTATTCTTAGGGTTATTTAGGTATGTGTATTTAAGCGGCAACCTATGTGGCAATTAAATATTTTGACTGTGGCAGATTAAAGTATTAAATAGGGAATAGTGCAATTGTAGTGTAATTAATACTGAATTATTTTTAATTATTGTAATAATATATGGTGATTCTATAAATAAGTAAATAAATATTACACAGAGTTACTGCTTATACATCGTGTTAATGAATTAACTGAAAACTAAAAAGTAGTTTGCTCAGAATCAACTAGAGAATCGATCGCACTTTTTTTTTAATAAAGGTTATATTTTTTCACTTTTGTTTAGCCCATGTCCAAATTATTTTTTATTATAACAATAATTCGAACGCTAGCGTAGCGCTTGCAATTTCGTAGACACTAGACAGGTCACCTCCAAACTCGAAATACGTATTATTGTTGAGTAGTTCCGATGACCATCTGTGGTCTTCATCATCAGTTCCACTTCTTAAAATTTTGCTTTCCGAAAGCAAATTAATTATTTACTATAAAAAATACCCAAATCGCTATATATATGTGCCTATAATTTTTTAAGAGTTCCGTCGTTTTCACCATGATTCCGTCGTCAGATCCTGATTTGGTGGTAATGGGACCAACTTGGGAGTATACCCTTTCGAATAAAAAAAAAAAAACACTTAGGGGTGGCAAAAATCCTTTCTGATCGGATGCCTACGTCATACAAATAACACACCCTCCAAGTTTGAGATCTCTACAATAAGCGGTTGAGGCTATGCGTTGATCCATCAGTCATTCAGGACAAAGCATTTTATATGTATAGATTATGTACTTATTTAAAAAAAGTATAAATTGTGTATTAGTAGTCTAGTACCTATCCATAGTTAAAACACTGCTTAATTTAGGAGGCGCTGTGTAGGTAATAATATCCGAGAATTATTATTGTATTAAGAACCTATGCATCATCTTATGGAAAGTTTTCCTAAATAAAATTTTTATCTTCTGCATCCATTATTTTACTGTATATGAAAAACGATTCCTTAAGTAATATTAGTAATAATAATAATCTTTATTTTTTTCTTTAGGCATACAATAATTAGATTTACATAATGTATCCTACTTATATTCTAATTTTGTACTTTCATATTATAGCACCATAGGCAAACTTATCATATTCGTAACCCTGGTATTGAAACTTATTTTTATTTCATTTATACATAATGCTAACCTAGTACGTTAGACCTGACCAGAGCTAAGTCTAGGTCTATATCTAGACTTTACCAATCTCTTGTCGTATATGAACTCTTAGTACGTATCTAATAGTTTAAATACCTAAACGACGACATTATCTACCTATTTTAATTTGTTTTTTTTTTTCCATGTACAAAATATTGTTAACCTAATAATATATTCTTTATCTTATGGCGATGCTATTTATTTTGCACATATTCTGAAAATCTACCACTTTATTATTGTTTCGCTTATCTTGTTTATTATAACGTATATACCTACTATCAGCTCTGTAAATGTTTGCAGTTAATTTTAGAGCACCTTATATACACCAAATAGTTGTTTCCCTGTGAATTATTTATCTCGCATGAATTTCTGTATTCCCACGAAACTCTTTGTTCCGAGATAAAAATTATCAATGTCACTTAAAAACACTGTAATACCTACTACCTGCTATCAATCTACTACCATGCTGTGTTGGAAGCTATTAAGATTCAGTATAGTGTAGTAGGTATAAGAGATTACTTTCTACAAATGTTTTTTTTTTATTAATGTTTCTTTTTTCATTATGGTGTTCAATAAAGAGTGTATCTATGTAGGTATCTTATCCTACTAATATTATAAACGCGAAAGTTTGTAAGAATGTATGTATGGATGGATGGATGGATGGATCGATGGATGGATGGATGGATGTTTGTTACTCTTTCACGCAAAAACTACTGAATGAAACTTTACAATAATATAGCTTATACATCAGATTAACATATAGGGTACTTTTTATCCCGGAATTCCGACGAAAACTCTGAAATTAACGCGAGTGAAACCGCGGGGCACAACTAGTATCTTTATAATATTATTGTTGATATTCATATAAATTTCTCCCCTTTCTATATTGACTGTTTTTTAAATTTTTGTTTGTTTGTCTATGCGCGCAAAACACAAAACATATTTGAAAATCTTGGTATTTATGTTGGTAATTATGTCACGGATATATTATACACCAGCTATTCTCCGCGGTTTCACCCGCAGTAATTTCAGAGTTCCCGTGGGAATCCCGGATTACAATATAGCCTATGTGTTACACAAAAAATACCCAAATCGCTGTAGGTGTGCCTGTATGGTTTGAAGAGTTTTCTCAATTTTTCTACGATCCCATCATCAGATCCCGACTAGGTGACAATTGGACCTACTTGAAAGTATATCCTTTCAAACAAAAAAGAATTTTTAAAATCGGTTTCACCGTCTTCGAGTAATCGGTAAATATAGATAAAAAAAAAACATATACAGCCGAACAAAGAACCTCCTCCTTTTTAGAAGTCGGTTATAAATACTACCCAAAATTCGCAGTGATGGAACTGCTGCAGCATCATAGTTAGGTACTACCTCAGAGTAATAAATATACTATAAAATAAAATAAATAATACTACGTGTACTACGACTGCTACGAAACGCTACGAACGCTAAACATTGGCAACAAATTAAAACCATACTTAAAAAAAAGATTATACAGTGAATGCACTTTCTGCAAATCTTGAAGGTTGACTGGCGAAGAATGCCACAATATCTTACTAGTAAAAACACAGAACTTTCCTTTAAAAAGTCGGTTTATAATTGTATCCTACATTTTTAAGTCTTGTAGAATGATTTCCTCGGATAAAATATAAGCAGGACTAAAACAGTGTTGTTACGGCGTTAACAGAGGTTATATCTACCAGGCAGATATGAGACCACGGATATTGAAGAGTAAGAGCAAATTGCGTCACCGACAGACAGTGCACACTACCCTACCTACATAGGCCAGACTCTAGAGGCTAGAGGGTATTATAGCCAAGGCCGCAGCCGAATCCTTATTAACAGACTTAAAAAAAGGAGGTTATCAATTCGACCCGTAATCTGTATGTATGTAATATTGTTGGTATGGAACAATATTCGTAGGTCTATGTTAGTCTATGTAAGCTTCTAGAAAAGTGTGCTAAATTAAAGTGTATTTATTTATAAATGTTTGTCCACATATTTCTCAAAAACTAAAAGTCTGATTGCAATAGTTCTTCTTTTGCTGGATTAAGTATCTTTCAACATAAAAAAATGTAAGTTTTGTCAAAATGGGTTAATCAAGATATGGATTAAATGGATATTATATACCTTCCTACGTATAAATTATTTTTCACTTTTCAGTTCTACGTTTTGAAGTAGCTTTAACAACTGGTGGAACATTAAATAAACAATTGCTTATTCCATTAATAATTCAGGTCTGTATAGTTCTTCCAGGAGAATTGGAAGAAAGCATCCAAACAACCGTCTGGAAACATAACTTAAACCCTACGGACGTAGCTAGCAAACGCTACGAAATGCTACGAAAAGTGCATTTTCAAAGTGACGTAACTTGTTGCCTACGAAAGTACCAGGGTATGATAATAGAGAAGTGTACTTCAACGCCTACAAGTTGGGTTGCAGACGCGGGCGCCCCGCGTAAGCTAGTGCGACACAATAGGGCGGCATAATAGTAAGTAGATGATTATAGTTTTCCCGACAAGTCAACCCCAACTATTCGACGACACGAGGGTGAGGGTGATAATAATATATCTTTTTGCATGCACGCGATAGTCGCCTTAGGGTTGATGGCATGAGACACTCACTATTGTTGATCACCACGAAGGAAGAACAATGCAAAAATATCAATCTACATATTATTTATATTACTTAATTTGCTACGTTTGTTCCGGTCAAAATCCTTATCTAATATATATAAATCACGTGTCACGTTGTTTGTCCGCAATGGACTTCGAAACTACTGACCGGATTTTGATAAAATTATGCAACCATTTATAATATGGTCCAACTTAAAAGATAGGGTAGTTTTTATCCCAAAATTCCCTCGGGAACTGAAGGACATAGAGTAATTTTTTCCCGCAATCTCCGCGGGAACTCCGAAATTACCGCGGATGAAATCGCGGGGAACAGCTATTACTATTATAAATCTGAAAGCGAGTTTGTTTGTTTCTTACGCTTTCACGCCTTGACGGCTCAACCGACCATCATCAAAATGTGCACTCATGTTGACAGGAGTACAGAGAAGGACATAGGGTACTTTTCGTCCCGGAATTCCCGCGGGGACTCTGAAATTAACGCGGGTGAAACCGCGGGGAACAGCAAATATCTAATAAATAAAATTTGTTTGTTTGATTGCTCCTATTGTATGCGCCGTACCGTTCATCCGATTGCAATAAAAAATTGTCAACATATTGCTTGCACTTGCGCAAACTATAGGCACAGATAATATAATAAGTTAATTAACAAGCTAGTTTTTTACTCTCTACTGAAAATCAACATTATATATTTAGTCCATCAGTTAGATAATAAAATAAACTAAACAATTAAAAAAAAAAAAACATGTATTTTTTCTTTTTCAAATTAATATATATACATATATATAGAAATATCTATAGTATAATATATAATATGTAATTCTATGTAGTATAGTTATATACCACGTTTGCTTGGTTTCCACGACACAAGCTAATAATAGCTTACTGTAGGATCAAGTAGATCTGTGTGTTGTGAAGTGGATTATTATTATTATTATTATAAATTTATAATAATGAAAATAATAAAGAGTATTAAAGTTTAGAAGTGGAAACTCGTCAGTTGTGACATCGTGACCCTATACAGGCTGTCAGAAAACCTCCAACATATCCGAAACTATGATATTATGATAGATATATGATATTCCCTACACCAGTACGAACATTTAAGACGTGGAAATTCAGCTGGGAAATCAACGGTTTTCAAGATATTAAGCCTCAAAGTTTTTGAATTAAATTGAATTGAAAGAACTTTACTTGACAAAACACATGAGTTTCTTAAATTTTGTTCTACTTATTGCATATTTTTGTAGTTTATCACGTGACCAATATTTTTTTTTAAAGTAACACGGTAGTTATTGTGTAGGTAGTTATACTGCGGTGTAGATTTGCGAGTACATTGCGCGCTGTAATTTTTTTTACCTAAAAATAAAATAACATTTCTCAACAATATTTTTACTGCAGAATAACTTCAATTACTATTTTATATGGATTCCTAGCAGTTATGTCGCCTGTCTTTTTACACCCTGTATAAACAATATTTACTCCGTAGTCTAGGTAAAAATCGACTGTATGATTATTTTGTTCCCGTTTTTATAATCTTTTTGAGTTTATTGGAGTTTACTCCGTAGGAATCGATTTTCATATACACACATCAAAAGTGTCTAGGGATCAAGAACATTTTTTGCTATAAAACGAAACTCAATTAATTTAAATCTAATTTAATCTTCTGGACTGGCGCCTACCTTATTTCCCATATCTAAAATAACAACTCATCCCCACAATTTAAATAAATTAAGAAAAATTTCATTTTTTGTAAGTTGTGAGAAATTGAACCAATTCCAAGTCGACAATAAAATAGCAAAAAAAGGCAAAAACAGGGGATTTTGAAACTTATATTGTAATGACTAAACAAATTAATACTCTGTGTTCCTTCCATTGATACGAATCACAGATTCGCAGCGATTTGGCATGCTTAAAATCAGTTCATCAAAATCACTTTGAGGAATGGCCACCCACGTTCTTTGTAACAAGTCAAAAAGTTGTTGTGCGGTATTTACGGCGTCAATACTCGGCAAAGCTCTTCTTTGGAGTATATCCCATGCGTGCTGAATAGGATTTAAGTCTGGTGATTGAGCAGACCACGGCAGGACGTTGATATCAGCATTGGCAAGAATGCGTGTTACGATTCCACCAGTGTATGGACGTGCATTGTCGTGCATAAGTTGAAACGAATCACCCAACTGGCTTCGCAAAGGGATGATTACGTCTGAAATAATCCTCATCGCATAAATGTGAGCATTAAGGTTGCCCCTGATCCAAATGAGATCGGTTCTTCCACCGATCCAAATACCGGCCCAAACCATAATGGTTCTCCCTCCATATGGATGAACTTCCTGACAGAATTTCAATCGTTCTTGACGTCCAAAGCTTCTTCAAACCAATACACGTCTTGTATCCGACCTCATACCGAAACGAGATTCATCGGAAAAGCAAAAACCACGCCAGTCTTCTTCTTCCCAATTACTGTGTTCGCGAGCCCATTGTAAACGGGCTCTACGATTGCGAGGCGCTATTGGTGGAACTCTCAGAGGCCTTCGGGACCACAGACCCACTTCTCGTAAACGATTACGTATGGTTTGATCGCTTATCAGTAAGCCTGAAGCGCTGTGGAGCCTCGTAGTTATCACCATGGCGGCCATGGTACGATTTCTTCGCGCTGTATTCTGGATATACCGGTCCTGTATTCGAGTGGTGATGCGAGTTCGCCCTCCATGTCGCTCGGCCACACTGCCCGTGATGCGATAGCGTGTCCATAGGCGGCTTATGACGCTCTGCCTTGTCCCAACAGCAGTAGCCACAGTGCGTTGCCTGGTGCCAGCTTCCAACATTCCAACGGCTCTCAGCATCTCTTCTCTAGGCAATTGGTGTCATCGCTCCATACCGATGCAATTTTTTTCAGTTACGATGCAGAAATTGTAATGTTTTTGTAAAACCGCCATCACACCCTTTTATAGGGATTTTTAATGACAGTTATTTTTAAATGTTTAAACAAAATTTGAATAAAATTCTTTATTTAAATGGTGAAATTCAATAGAAAATTTCAATAAGGATCCAGAAAAGTTACAATAATAATCCCAATTTACGGCAATTCTCTAAAATGTACTTGATCCCTAGACACTTTTGATGTGTGTATATATGTGGAGTAAAATCAAACTTATACGTTATGTCCGTTGCTATGGCAACTAGACGCAGTTATTTACAAAATATGAGCTGACCATACATATGAGCATTGCGCAGTCAAACCTCAGTTCTGAGAGTCAAACGTTGTTACGTTTAACGTCGCAAACGTTTGCTTGTTGTGCGTCAAAGCTGACACACATACTTATCTATACTAGAAGAAGAAGAAAATACATAGAAGAAGAAGAAGAAAATACATTTATTTCAGCACAACACACAAGAAAAAGAAACAAACATCAACAGTGCCTAATCTAAAGAAACACTAATAGTAATATTATAAAAAGCAATAATACTAATATTATAAAAAGCAAAAGTTTGTGAGTTTGTGGGTTTGTGAATTTGTGTGACGTTGTAGGGGGTAATCTCTGGATCTACTGAACCGATTTTGAAAATTCTTTCATTTATAGGAAGCTGCAGTGACCCTCAGTGTCATAGGGTACTTTTTATTCCGGAATTCCCGCGGGAACTCCGAATTTCCCGCAGGTAAAACCACAGGGGAACAACTATCTCTAGATCTATGGAACCGTTTTTGAAAATTCTTTCACTTAAAGGAAGCTACAGGGTACTTTTTATCCCGAAATTCCCTCGGGAACTTCGGAGTTTGTGAGTTCGTTAGTTTGTGAGATTATAGTGGGTAATCTCTGGATCTACTGAACTGATTTTAAAAATTCTTTCACTTATGGGAAGCTACAGTAATCCAGTGATACAGGGTAATTTTTATCCCGGAATTCCCTCGGGAACTCCGGAGTTTGAGAGTTTGTGAGATTGTGGTGGGTAATCTCTGGATTTACTAAACCGATTCTAAAAATTCTTTCACTTATAAGAAGCTATAGTGATCTTGAGTGCTCTTTATCCCGAAATTCCCGCGAAACTCCGGAGTCCGGAGTTTATAGGGGGTAATTTCTGGATCTACTGAACTGATTTAAAAAAATTTCTTCACATTTAAAAAGCTGCAGTGATCCTAAGTGACAAAGGGTACTTTTTATCCCGGGATTCCCGCGGGACATCCGGAGTTTGTGAGGTTATAATACTGAACCGATTATGAAAATTCTTTCACTTATAGGAAGCTAAAGTGATCCTGAGTGACATAGGGTACTTTTTATCCCGGAATCCCCGCGAGTACGCCGAAATTACCGCGGGTGAAACCGCGGGGGTCTGCTAGTTTTAATATTTCAGAAGTTATCGGTTCTACAGCAAAAGTGGTACATAATGATTCGTAAATAGAGCCCTGTTGGTGTTTAATAGTTAAATAAAAATAAGTTATGAATGAAATGCCACTAATACTACACTGAGCATTTTTAAAATTACTTTAGGTAAAGATAAGTTTAAAGAGGAAGTTATAGATATGTTTGGTTATATGTTGACTGAACTAAAAAGAAATGATCGTTCACCGCATTTTATAGAAATTTTATTAATTTTGTCACACTTTTGTTTCGCTTTACTTATTTTTTTATAATAAATACCAAATCAAGAACTTCTCTATTATGTTATGGTAATAATAAGTTAAGTATTTTCAAAAACTTTGAACAAGAAGGAGAGATAAGGCACAATCTTCAAAATCTACAAAAAAAAACACCATTAATCTATACTATACACTATACAAGTCTAAACAATAAGCTGTTATCCAAATCCACTTTTACTCCACTAATGTAAAAAATAAAGTTTTTTCCACCCTATTACTTCCTCAAGAACCTCCTACAAACTCAGGGTTTCCTAGTAATCACAGATTCGAACAATTCCTCGAACGCCATCTTTTTACTACTAAACAGGATCGAGACCCTGTCACACTATCTTTAACTACATACCTATATAATTTTTGCAACATCGACATAGATTGGTCGTACACAGACACTACATTATTTTAGGGGTTGTAAAATCTCCAAATAAGTATGCGCTCCCAGTACAAGGGGGTCACAATGTAACGCTGACGTGGTAGAAGGCGCGTAGGAGTGAATTTCTCTAAAGGTCGCACCCCACGCCAATCTCAAGTAGGTACGTACCACCTTTGAACACGACATGATGTGGATATATAGGTAACACGATTAATACGAATTCATTTAACCAAAAGGAAAGCAATAAAGCATAGATCACGTAAGAAAAGTATACAAGAACTGCTCGTCCCTTTTTGATCCCGCATTACTAGCATGAATTCCGGAATTCCCTTGGGATTCATACCTTTTCTGGAATGAAAGTATATCCCCAGGACCTCAAGTAACAGTTCCCGGCATTTTCTCGAGCGTTCATGTAAGGATTGGCTTGGGAACTTTCTGTTCCGGGATAAAAGTATTCTATGAATCTCAGGGATATTGTAGTTTTATACTTACAAACAAACTTTTTCAACTCACCTTATTGCGATTTCAGTAAGTCTAAGCAGATAAAATTTCACATAGGTACCTGATGAACAAAAACTATATAGGTACTTACAGCATAAAAATATGTAGGTATCTCTTTTAATAAAAAAATCATAATTTTCAAAGATAGCTAAAAACAATGAAATTACAATTACTATTTTCATTCAGAAAGAAAATAAGAAAGCTGTCGTAAAAATATGGAAAGGCGCCACCTTACCTTGAGAGGACGCAAAGAGGACGTCTCTCTTTGGGAGTGACGTGATCGCGGCAGAGGTCGATTTAACCAGGACAACAGGATGGGGTAAGATGTTAAATAAGTCTTATTTTACGATCATTACACAATTTATCTATCAAACCCAGGATTAAAATATTAGAATTTTATACATCGTCTAATGAATACGTATAGGTACCTACAATATTAATAGAGCAAGTTATTACTTAAATAAGCAGGCAGATCCTTGTACCGACGCACGGCCGGTGCGGCCAGAAAAGCTAGCTAGGTACTTTACAGGGTATACCTACCTAAACCTGACGCATCGGTCATCGCTGCCGTAACGTGAAGTAAACTAGCAAGTTCCTCCCCATCAAAAGGAATTTTACATTTGGGCTTAATATAATTTTTAGTCAAAGTATAGTTAAAATGTTATACTTATTACCTACTTATATAAAAAACGAGGAGAAAATTTTTGGTTAGTACCTATAGAGGGTATTGAATGATGATGATAGAGAGTAATCCCTGGATCTACATTCTACTGAGATGACTATGAATATTATTTCACTAAGAGTAGACAAGAGACTACAATGTCCCAGAGTAATATGGTATACTTTATATCCCGGAATAAGACGGACTACTTAGCATTCAATGGATTCGCCGTGAACCGCCGGGTCCATCGCATTGTATGGGAGGACAGAAACAAGGAGCAGTGCCCGGGACTTGCGACCCATGTATTCAACCCATGTATTGTACCCATGGATTCAAGGAGCCCTTTGCAAATACAATAAAATGAGCCCCGTAAATTACGTGATTAGCGCCAATAATAGTGATGTGGTATAGGTACACTTAGTTACGAGTGAGTATTGGAATATAACACATTTAAACTAGTTTTCGTCCGTCGATATACTACAAATAGTTATTGTGAGAGAAACAGCTTGTATATAAGGTACACCGTGCAAGTATAGGAAAATCTCCACAGGACAATCATGCTTGATGAAAGTTAAAACTTTAACGTCTCATCGTAGCACGTGCTACGCCTTCGTAGCACGCCGCCATATCTACTTGTCGAAAAAACTGTATGGAAAAACTATTTGTAACTAGTTTTATCATATTGTAATAAGTCTAAATATAAGATAAAACCCTCATTTGAGCATATTGCGATTGAGCCAAAATTTTTCGTTTCGTATATGACTTTGTACATTGTGCTTGTAACTAGTTCTATGCCGCTCCGCCCTGGACCGCCCAATTATGTTCCGTAGGGCGGCAACAAATTTCCAAGGGCGTCATTTGTACTAGGACTAAATGAATAGTGAGCAGCTTCTAAATGCCCCTCGTACATTCATCAACGAGGAAGGCCGTGGGTGTATGCACATGCGCAAAGCAAGTATTCGGACTTGTGCGATTTAGGTTTGAAGTATTTGCAGAAGCGCTTTTAAAAAATTCATTGAAACTACTGGTATAAGAAATCGTCTTTATTTTCATAGTATCTGCTCCCCGTGGTTTCACCCGCGTTAGTTTCGGAGATCCCGCGGGTATTCCGAGATAAAAGTACTTACCACCCCATATTTTTTTCTGTACCTACCCCTGACAACGTGTAGGTAGCATGTAAAATTTAATATATAGCCCCCGCGATTTAGGAGTAATTTAGGAGTTCCCGCGGGAATTCCAGGATAAAATGTACGTATAAACTTCCTCTTGAATCACTTTCTATTGGTGAAAATCCAATCAGTAGTATTTGGGATAGAAGAAGGCTGATTCGGGACAGTTACATACACTAGTTATGTTTTTTAATAGCTCTTGAGCCTAAGTCTAAAATAAAGAGTAATGAAGGATAAATGCGATCCGTCGCTTTACAAATGGAAGGAGGAATTCACTCACCTTAAACGCTCCCACAATCAGCTCCGAATGTGAAGACCAGTTGCACCATGCACGGCACAGATCCAGGGCAACGACAGGTGGTGAAAATCCAGAATACAATGCAAATGGCGGTTAGTCACTAGACACTAACCCAGCTAGGGATTTAGTATTTACACGCATGGCGAGAAATATCACAGCTATTTGAGGCAGATTTGTCAGTTCATACGATGTAGTACCAATGACGTTTTCCTCATAAGAGATCCGCAACTGACGTGTGCCCTTCGCCTCAGCGGACAGGCCACATATTTGATATTATATCGGAAACTAGGAGGTAGTTGAAAAAAAAATGAATGAATTTTATTTTCTACCCACATACAACGGCAAGATCGCACAAGTAGCATTTAAGTTTATCGGGAACAGACAAACGGACAGACAGATAAACAGACGCGGCGCGCGGCGGAAGACTTTGTTTTTTTAACAATGCGAGTCATATGGTCTCGTCTTGCCAACATTTTACATGAAAAGTTTTTGGTGGGATTTCATTTCTTTTTGTAGATACTTATACCATAGTTTAAGGGGTTGGGGGATAAAAGTTACAAGTTTTATAATTTTTTTGTTGTTTGTGTACTAATTTTTAAAACATTAGGAAATACCCTAAGAATAGGCTAGTTGACAAAATTTGGAAATTAGTTTAAAACTATAGGCAAGATACTCTCTTACTTTATCAACTGATTCCACAATTTATTTATGTGAAGATCATTTTGATGTAAGTATTAAACACAACTTGATGTATCTATTTATAAATGTATAGTAAAAGATATGAATTTGGCAAAATCTACCATAATATACCATACATCTATACATATAAAATGCTTTGTCCAGATTGACTGGTGGATCAACGCACAGCCTTAACCCCTAAGGGGATGAAAAGGGGTTGCAAAGTTTGTGAAACAATTCCTCGGGAACTTCGAAATTATCGCGGGTGAAACCACGCGGGACAGCTAGTAATCTATAAAATGTTATGACTTAAATAGGGTTTTATGATTTATTTGAATTAAAATATTATTTTCGTTTTATAAAATGTAATACATAATTCATACTCTTCTTACTTTTTTAGTTTCCAAACGATATAATTAATTATAATTAAATAAGACATTGTGTTTTCTTCACATAATACTTACATAGAAGTTTTAACGTTGCGGAATTCCGATAGACAAAAGCCGGTGTTCATTATGACGATGTTCATTGCAAAAAATTGCCAAGCATAAAGGCGTCAATTTTGGGCAAATAATTGCTGTTTGCTGTGTTAAATCCTGATTCCATCGTAAATTATACCTATCTCTCAAGATTAAACTAAAAACGAATTGTATTAATTTAACAATAATTGCTGAAAACTCGAAATTTATACAAAAATGACAGCTGCAACATAGTGTTTCGCGCTCGTTCCGAGGGGCGTGACGTCACGCTTCCAGGCACTTCTCTGATTGGTGTTTAATGTCGCGTGATTAAACGCCTCATTTTGTCGATTTTATTTTCCAAAAATATTATTAATCTTTTATTATTTTAATAGATAAGTTGTTTTTTTTGTTTACTTATTAACATGATTAATCATTAGAAATTCAAAGCCATCCGATTTATTCTTAGTGGAAACAAGCCTATTTTGATGATCATCAGTGAGTCAGTACGAAATCATGGTTTTTTTGATATCAATAAAATCTAAAGTACCTACCTATAAGAGCTAGGTATGCAATTTAAACTTTAAATGTTTTATAAGTCTGCTATCGACAACATATTTCCGAGAATTTTGTTTATCTGATATAATCCTAACCAAAGTTATAAGGGTTCAAAAAAACGACGATGCACTTAGAGAAAAGGTAGGGTAGTGCCCTTGCGCTTCGCACATGGCTCGTCTTGGCCCCCGCCTGCCTCCAGATGTCTCGGAACTTTAGATAATTTATTTCTATACTAATTTATTTCTATACGTTTATGTTTCGGCGTTCCCGCAGAAACATAAACACAAAATATTTTCCAAGGTTTTCGTTTTATACAAACCTTGTCCTGAAAATTACGAACACAATCAGTCGACCCATTTTCAAGATTTAGCGATACTTACGACACGGCAGTTAATTTCCCATAGGTATTTATATACATGAATATATGAATCTGCCTGTTATCCTCATATTGGCAAACTGAACCAAAAAATACTATAGGCAAATCGTTATTGAAAAATCTATTTTGTCTCGCGATATTTCATATAGGTAATCTATCATATCTTCCTCAATGTTACACATGCGGTCATATTTCACTTTATGTACCTAACCTGTCGGGAACAGCTTCGGTGACATTTCACGAGGCTGGTTAATAGAAGCCTTGGGCGGCGGCGTCGTACCACGTCGTAGGTCGTGACGCGACCGGCGAGTGACGTCACTACGTAGGATGGAGGGTGAGGTCAGCCGGCTGGGCGGGGGTAGTTGCCCCCAGCGAAAGTCGTCTCATCGGCGTCAGTTCTTCCTCGCCTGTTCACAAGACACCACGTTTCGAAATACGCTACCGTTATGTTACACCGGTCAACAAACCTCGAAATTCCCGTACTAATAACAAAATATTTCGTATTCTAACATTCTTTTGAGTTCCAGTGAAGCAAAAGTTCTATAGTGAGTTCGTACTTTATACAAGGTGCTCTCAAAAAGTTGTGACATTCCAGATTTAATTTCGATTTAAAAATTTGTTGTTACAGGCTACAGCCTTACAAGCTTTTTCCGTCATGAAATTTCAACTATTAGTAAGTAAAGTAATAACTACTATTAGGTACCCACGATATAGGTACCTACTTAAGGCGATAAGTTCAGTCTTAAAGAGCTGTTTGTTTTCTATTCCCTTTTACCTTGTTGTAGATAAAATTAATCAAATCGAAGTAACAGAAAAAAAACTGTAACTTGAAATAAGAATAGTATTAACATTTTTAAATCACCATAATCGAAATTTCAGGTTTTCTTTTTTAACAAGTGAAAGCAAAATCAGACTAATTTACCTAATACTAGCTGTCCCCCGCGGTTTCACCCGCGATAATTTTGGAGTTCTCGTGGGAATTCGAGGGTAAACTATTCCTCTTGAATAACTCTATCTAGTATTGAAAACCGCATCTTCAGTAGTTTTTGAGTTTATCGCGAACAGACAAAAAGACAGACAGAAGCGCCGGAGGAGGTTGTTTTATAATATGTAAGGATAGTAGGTATTATACTTAGTAGGTACGTACCTACAATATAAACTAAATTGTGACGACTTTATAACATATTAATGAGAACTAATTCTCCTGATAACCTGAAAGTTTTATTTACAATCTAATTTCGGCTTTAGTGCACGAAAGCATCTAAAAATAACTGTGGTTCGCGCGCTCTCGCCTCGCTCGTGAATGCGACCGGTCCGCGTTTTCACTCACAACACTATTTCTGTCTATAGGAAAGCAATAAGATGGTAAAAACTTTCAGTATCCGTGCCGACCGACTGGACAATGAGAAAAGTGCGTAAAAAGACGACCTGCCAACGGCACCAGTGACTTTCATTGATGCATGTGTTCCAAGTCCGCTGTATAGTTTTACACAAATCTCAACCAGCTCATATACAGGTAAAAATAAGCATAAGACATTGAGACAGATCAATTACTAATGCACTAAATCATTGACACAATCAACTTTCCATATATTGCACCTATACCTACTTTTATAATTACAATCCCCGCATAAAGCTCTACACAAAGACATTCTATATAATAAAGGGACTGTGTTGTTTATTACCTTTAGACAATAGGTGTTAGGTACTTACCTACTATATACACAATTAATGTTATACCATCAAAATTTATATCGGCAAGGGAAAAACTTCCTTTAAACTAGGTAAATTTTCTACAACAGTAATTTTGTATTATTTCACGGTGCCCCACGCACGTAGTTATCTACCTTACCTTTATATACCTGTAGCCTACTTAGGTTAGGTAAATACATAACAAGGTAAATACTAAACACCAATACGAGTTCTTCGATTCAGTCAGTCTCACTGACCAACAATTAACTTGGATGTGAAAAAAATACACATCTTGCAAGATTTATATTTGACTTATTTTGCGAATCAGATTTATGTTCTTAAAAAATATTTAAATAGGTACTGGATTGAAAGCTAAAGGAAACTAATTTTAGTCAGCATCTAATGCGTCTCCACATGTGCTTACAACACTTCCTTTGCGTTGTCAACAGTGGCCCAAAGTCGGTAATAGGGACCAAGACCACAGATCACACATACTTGGAGGTAGGTACATATTATTATGTAGTGTAGTGTGTGAGCAGTGGGCAGTTGCAGTTGGGCACGCAATACCTCATAGCCTGTGTAATCCCGTTATCGTTAGTCCCATAACTAGTTTACAACCTACAACTTTAAATATTGGAAATATATTCCGTTTTTCCCCTAGTAGCACAAAAGGAAAATAGGTAGGTACCTACCGATTTTTAAATCGATCTGCAGTTTTCATTATCGCTCAACGCAGAGGGCTAACTACTGGGACAAACTGGACAACATATAAATCGTATTTAAATTATCGTAGGTAGTCGAAGAAACAATAGGTAGGTACCTTACTTACTTACTCCTAGGGTTTAACGCAATCAGACATTCTGCAATTACCTACTTATTAAAGGGAGTCTATAATATTTCATTTTTTGCTCTTCCATTATCCATTAATATCGTGAGGTGATTTTGGCGATTTTTCGATTATAAATCCAACTGTTTGTCTGTACCTTTTCACGACGCAACTTAAAAAAGGACATAGGATACTTTAATCCTGAAATTCCCGCGAGGACTGCGAGTCTGAAATTAATGATGAAACCGCAGTGAACAGACTATTCTCAAAAAGTAAATAAGTATAGGTATACCTACTTACTACTTAAAAATGAAAATGAATAAACGGCCTACTAGCCAGTAGCCACTTTACCTGTTTGTGCAAACCACGTTGTTTTACTAAACCCATATGGCAGCCATATTATAAACTCCAGTTCTCCACTAAAGTCTTGGGTCTAACTCAATTTGGATTTGGTTTACGCAGAGATCGAGTTCTCGAATAAATTATCTAAAATTTTCTTTCATTTAAATCGATTTAACTAAAACGAAAAGAAATCTATGAATAAATATGATGTAAGGTATAAAGAAAACAAGAACGATCTAAATAAGTTTTGTATTTTTGAGCAAAAAACATGTGAATGCTCTGTTCATAAATCCTACTCACAGGGCATTATTTTATTAAAATGGTTATATACCAACACAGTTTATAAATTGGTTATACTTAGAGTAACAGCTTTATTCAAAATTCCGGCAAGTATACGTGAAAAGGCGTGCGTGAACCTTCGGTGACACATAGACAAGAACACGAGAATTATATTATAATAGGTACCTATAGGTTACAACGTTACAACGCGAACGTAGGTATTTAACTTTTATACACGGACTTAAAACGGCTTCACTCTGCTTGCGGTCAATATCGTTCTACCTATGCCTATTTGTGTGGTTACTTACAACTAGTGATAAACCAATCTTAACATGAACACATTTTGTCTTATTTCATCTAAAATCCTCAAAAAAGTCCTTAAAAGGCACCCTTTGATATGGTTACATTTATATGATTGTACCATTTGTACATAATATTTAATTAATATTTTAAAAGTAAACAAAATTTCTAATACAATAAGTACACAGAGCTTCTGGAAGACTTTATTTCTAATCCTAAAATTACAACACCAATAGTAACACCTATCCTATAAACTAGAGTGATAACTACACATTTAAAAAAATGCAATGAATACATAATATCCCACACTATATGTTGTATTTACTGTCTTTGTAGCTACCTATGTATGTAAAATAATTTTTTGTGCTATGAACTTTGTTAAAAAAGATTATTCAATCATTTCAGTTATACAATTTAGATTGATAAATATATTTTCAATATTATAGTAAAAAAATTAAGCTTAAATATTTAGTGGTTCAATAAGTTGCATCTGTTTATTAGTTCCAAATTGTCATTTAAAAAAGCTATTAATTTTCTATATTTTTAATTTCCATTTTAGACTATTATTATTATTTTTCCTAGTCTCACCTATTTGAAAACAAAGATTTACTCCAATATAGGATCTAAATAAGCAGTCACTTTTGGCCATATTTCATCAGAAGTTTGACCTTCAAATTCCTTTAATATACCCTTATCCTTGTAAAATTGTATGACAGGTCTGGTAATAGATTCATATATTTGTAATCGTTTTTGCACTGCTTCAGGTTTATCGTCAGGTCGCTGTACAAGATCTTCTCCTGTTATATCATCCTGCCCTAATACTTTGGGTGTGTTGAAACCGATATTGTAAACTCTCCCTGATGGTAGGTGAACCCATCTGTTTTTTACTCTTTCTATTATTATATCAAATGGCACAACAAGATTCAGTACTACATCCACTGGTTGTACTTTCCATAAGGCATTTGCTTGCCCCAAGGTCCTTGGAAAACCATCTAGTAGCCAAGGCTTATTTCTGACTTTAGACAACTCACTTAACATAAATTTAATAATCACATCATCAGGGACCAGCTTACCTTCATTCAAATACTTTTTCACCTCTTTCCCTAGATCAGTTTTGTGCTCTATCAAATCTCTTAATTTGTCACCACTAGACACATGCTCCACATTATACTTTTTCACTATTCTTGATGATATGGTTCCTTTTCCCGAAGCTGGGGCGCCCAGAATCAGTGCTTTCAATAGTTTCATAGTGAAAACCAATTTCTAATCAGTCTTAACACAAACACTGAGTGACCTTTGCTTAGATCGTATTCACAATGTACTTTGGTCTGTGACATATCGCACACGTTGATGTTCTTCTTTTTCCATTATCTAACATACAATCCTTGATAAAAAAAAATGATAACGATATCATAACAACGGTTATATAATTAAATACAAGTCTTTTAAATAAATACTCAAAAAATTTTACTTAAATGCATTACTTAACTACCTATTTATTTCAATATCTTCGTTTGCGGGTGTGGGCAAATTCTAAATTACGAATTCATTGTCAATGCTTCAATTACTACCAAATTCATGAATAAATAGCTACAATAAGACCAAATAGTAACATACATACTAACAGTAAAACATAGTGATTAGAAAATCATCATCTTTATCAGCTCCGATTTTCTTTACTTCTTTAGAATTTTTATCATAATGCGTCCGCCGTCCAGTGTCAATTGAATAAAATATCAATTCCTATAATTATTCTTTGAAAAAATCTGAGGAAAAGTCTTGATTCTTGTTTTTTGACATTTCCCCACTCAGTCGTCAACTGTCAAGTGTCCAAAGTGTCAAGTCAGTTAGTTGTTTGACAGTTTGATGTTTGGCTAGATAGGGGCAAGTGATTACCTTCTCTCTGGATAGGGGTACTTGCATGAATAGGGTACTTGCATAGTGATTACCTTCTCTCTGGATAGGGGTACTTGCATGAATAGGGTACTTGCATGAATTTTTTTTTCAGTCAATTTTAAAGATATGTGGCCTACTTAAACAAAGCAAGAAAAAGAAAAAAAAATATATGCATAAATTAATTAAATAGAGCGTTTCAAAGTTCCTACTTTAGACTTTACCGCCGAAACGCGGAATGACGTCACTAGTTCAAAATTACGCCTTATTAATCTGTGATAGAAATGTCACTGTCGTATTGACAGGGTCATGTGACACTGACAGACAGATAACTTCAATATCCAAAAGCGAAATTAAGGTTGAACTGTGTCGTGTTACTTCCAAAAGTTCCAGTAAAGAATCGAAATGCATCTTACCGATGCATTTTAAAGTAAAAAACTTCAGAAAATGCAAAATATGCGTTGACTGTATGCACTTAGTTTGTTTTGCCTTCTCTGAAAGAGGTAAATGTTTCCTAAAAAATAAAAGTGACGTCATGTGTCAAGCTTGGCTGTGATTAGTGTTTCGTTGCAACGTTCCGTTTCACAAAATTAAAAGTTGAATATTTTGGAAACTTGAAATTTTTTTGGTAAATCTTTCACGATAATGCTTTTCTAAGGCTCTTTTTTTGAAATATTGACACAATAGGGTACTTGCATGAAATTTACTATAAGAACTTGTGTCAATATTTCATAAATAGAGTCTTAGAAAAGCGTTATCGTGAAAGATTTACTAAAAAATTTTTACTAAAATTTTCAACTTTTAATCAACGGAACGTTGCAATGAAACACCAACCACAGCCACGCGTGTCATATTACTTCACTTAAATTTTTTTAGGAAATATTTACTTTTTCTGAAGTTTTTTACTTAAAAATGCGTCGGCAAGATGCATTCGATTCTTTACTAGAACTTTAAGAAATTTCATGCAAGTACCCTATGTTAGTTATTGTTGTTGTGCTTTAGTTTTCTAAGGTGCCAATCCAAGGCGTCTATTGCCATATTGAAAAAAGGAGCAGAAGAAGACTTACTTACTTTTTTAAGAAAAAAAACGGAAAAAAAAGAAGAAAATGTTTGACTTTTTTTGTAAAATCCCGGCAGGCAAAGGAATCTAAGTTCATACAGCAAAATTATAATAATAGTTTCCGAAATTATTTACATTGAAATGCATTGGTGAAATACATTTCAGTGCTTTGGTGGAACTTTTGAAAGTACTCTAACACAACTGGTCCTTAATAAGGTGCTCTGTAGAAGGTTGTGTAGTAAAAAAAGCATCCTTTAGGAAAACTCTCTATTTGATTTTATTTCACTGTAAATTCTCGCCCTGCAAAGAAAGAAAAATCTATAAGTATCTTCTTTGCGGCAATTTTGTACCTATTTACCACTTGTGCTCATTGTACCTATTTATTATTTGTAGAAATGGCTTTAGTGATGCTGCCGTGCGAGCTGCCGTGGTGGACTACGGTCCAACGCCACCTTAAACACCTTTTATTAGCCTCATCACCGGCTAAACTTACCGCTAGCTTATTAAAGATACATGAGATGTGCAAGTGAGTATTATTCATTAAGTTTACTTGAACAATTTACCTAAATCTATAACAACGTGTTAATGAATTAGCTGAAAACTAGAAAGTATTTTGCTCAAAATCGACTGCCGAATCGATCAAACCAGGTTATACTTTTTCATTTTTACTAAGCCATGCCTAAATGATTAATTATAATAGATATCTAAAATATTAGGCGCGTACGCCTTCGTACATTGACACGTAGGTCTCTCAGACGAAATAAAAACTTTCGCCTGAGACCTACCTATGAATTTTTCGACATTGTTTATTTTTTAAATGGGGTGTATCGGGTTTTTGGTTTATTCATTATTACGTTGTAGGTATAGGTAGATAAAAATAAATCCCTATTTCTCTTGGTCACGGCATTAATAATAATAATAATAATAATAATAATCCACTTCACGACACACAGATCTACTTGATCCCACAGTAAGCTAGCTTGTGTTGATGTCGTGGAAACCAAGCAAACATGGTATATACTACATAGAACTATATATTAGTTTAGTTTGTATTTTCTAAAAAAAATAATATGTATATGTACAATATTATATATTATACTATAGATATATATACACACCCAGACTAGAAAGTGGAACCCTGTGTTCATCACACAAGGTGCACCCCCACCGGGAATCGAACCCGGAACCTCTTGATTAGCGGGCAGGCATGGTGACCTACCAAAAAAATTGGTCGCGTTTTATTGATGTTATAATGAGATTTTACGATATCGATGTGGATATTATACCATCATGTGAAATTGCTTAAATTGAGTGTTTTGTTGTCTGCGCTATAACAGTAGTAATTATAAGTCAAGTATTGGAAACATAAGTAGAATGTTACAACATTAGTGTAGATAAACAATATTATACTTAACTACCTACATAGGTACAGTGATATTTTATGAATAAAAAGCTACATAGTTACCATTTATTTGAAATTAAAAAAAAACTGAAACTAGTAGATACGTATATCAAATAATAATAATAATGATTTATCCTGGTCCCGGGTTTGTTACCTTACCACTGGATTAACATCGAAATTTTATCCATTCTTAATTTGACTTTTTACGAAACTACCTAGGTAACTATGCAAGGAAATTGATATTTCTCAATTTACGAACGATTTCATATTAAAAAAACACTGTTAGAGATTTGGTTGTAGGGTAAGGCTTCTCGTCTCAAAATAAGCAGAGCGCATACCTACCTACTGGCAACAACCGATAGGCACCTTTAATACTTACCTAATTCCTTCAAAACATTGTTTTTATAAATACACTGTCCCCCGCGATTTCACCCGCGGTAATTTCGGAGTTCCCGCGGGAATTCCGGGAAAAAAATATTCTACGGCCTTCTTTGTATCCCTGACAGTAGTTTACGGTAATTAGCTGTTCCCCGCATTAATTCCGGAGTTCCCGCAGGAATTCCGGGATAAAAACTATCCTATCTTTTAAGTCCACCCTCGACTAAGTTCTGCTCGTTTGTCAGGGATGCCTCCCTGGACAGGCACCGCTGGAGACAGATCGTGAGACCCATCGCGGCACCAGCATCCTTAATCGACGATGACCACGATCCTCAATCATGAGGGAGCGACCATAGAGAGAGAGATCTTTTATGTTGACCATATTATAAATGGTTACAAAATTTTATCAAAATCCGTTCAGTAGTTAAGGAGTCCATCGCGGACCATGGACCATTGGTCCATGTCGCGGACAAACAACGTGGCACGTGATTTATATATATTATTATAAGAGATAAGATAAAACATATTATGTGATTAGATACTAAACAACTAGATATAGGGTGAACACAATATTCATGTTAACCTTGGTGCAGGGATCGAACCCAAAATACCTGGCGTTGCAGCTAGACCAACGATGCTGTCAAACAATAACCGTGACAATAACGAAAGCTCAAGTATCACTACAAACTTTTGAATACACTTACATGCTTACTGTATTTAACGACTAATTTGCAGCATCGGAATAGATCCTGACGACGACATTAAGGATCCTGATTTAATGAAAGGCCTGCAGCAGTTCTTAGAGGAGCTCTCCGAGGACGATCAGAGACATTTTTTGGACAACACTTTACGGATTATGGTCAATCGAGCTCTGCACCTCAAGAGGTGGCGACCGCCGAAAGGCCTCACGTTCAGTCTACAGCAGCAAAGTATGTTCGGAGAGAAAAAAATACATATAAGAAAAAAAGCATTGAAGCATTTAGTCCGTATTAGCAGAGTAGATATAGATATTATAACGCACGCTAGTGTTATAGTGTTTGTCAAATTACTATTGTGAAATTTCCAATGTAGCACCAAGCACGACATGGCAATGCTGCTATTCAACTTCTACTAATACTTTAAATGTGAGAGTTTGTGTAAATGTTCGTTACTCAATCGCGCATAAAAACAGACTTAAACGAAATTTACCCCACAGAATGTTGGTAACTAGGTAGGTACTGCAGGAATTCCTGAAAGACACACGTGAGAGAAGCGACGGGGAACAGCTAGTTCAAAACAAAAAAGATTGAAAGGAAAAAGGAAGGAAAGATTAGAGTAGATGTTAGAGAGCTTTTGATATAGAAATCCACTTAAAAACAATGAGAAAACCCGTGTCTATTGAGTTTTTCACTGCGTATCTACTTACTTAGCTACAAAAAGTAGGTGAGGCGGAAGGTAATTTGATTATGTGAAAAATGCACACATACCTATTAAAAGTAGATAAGTCGGTACCTAGAAGTGAGTGAACTCTAAATAATGTCACGAAACTCATTTTACGACACTAATTTCGCAAAAGTAAATTAGGAGTTGGATCGGTCATAAAAAATTCTTACCCTGCCGCTATAGATAGAAAAAAGTTGCATAGTGCATATAGGTTCCTATTATATCGGTATATGTATAAATAACTAATGTTTTATATATGTATCTAAATATTATATCATTGTTATATAAACGTCATTTGAATATTTCGAATTGCCTATAACACAAAATATACAAATATGTTTTCAGGTGAAGTGACCGAGCTCGATTACGATTTCACGTCTTCCTTAATTGCTCACGCATTCTTCTCTACTTTCCCAAAAAGAACACTCAAAACACACCCAACGCTACAAGACTTTAATTTTACGCATTTCTTTAAACATTTAAATAGGTAGGTAAAAATAACATTTTATCGGATTCAATACAAATATAAAATAATAAATGAATAACGATTCCATAATTTTGATTATTTCAGGAAATCACAAAGGAACAAACTAAAAAGTTTACTACATTATTTTGAATGGTTAGACAAAAATAATAATGAAGGTTCTATAAAGTTATGTAGACAAGTAAGCAACTTCATCTCAAAATTAGTTAACGTCCATGTTAGTGCGAGTAAAATTGAATGCTTTACAATATTAAGTTTCCTGCATTTTCCGTTTTAGGTTATGAGTTCAAAACAATGGTTGACGATAGAAGACTGGCTGGAATGTACGCTGCCTCTTTGCAAGTTGATGGTGAGGCATGAGGGGCGGCCAGAGAGATGCGAGCACGAGGATGCTATTAGGATATGTTTCGCATCGAGCAGAGTCGGCGGCGACGTGCTCATTGATGGAGAATCACAGGTACAGGCGCCATTGAAAACATCGCTTTTGAAAATCGTTGATTCTTATTGCGATTGCAATAAAGTTCAAAACTATCACGTATCCTTTACCGTGAATTCCTACATACTACATGCTTATTCGGTTGACATAGGTAGATAGGTATAGGTATAGTTGATATTATGAAGTCTAGATACATAATATACCTACCTACACAAATAATTCGGTTATTTATCTATTTCAGAGATTATTTATGCAAAATTTTAAGTTTCTAGAATCAGGAATTTGGTCTGAGCGTTTACCTATAAGGGACATGTAGATAAATTTATATGTACCTATTTAAGTAGTCTATCGTAGTCTACTTCTCTCAATATTATCTATGTTTGTGTGAAAAATACATAAGCATCGAATTTATTGGATAGTTTTTGGTCAATTTAATATAAACTACTTTTTCGTGTGAAAACCCTCCGGACCGATATTCATAAAAAAATATTTTTATTAGATTTTTTTTAGTAGGTACCTATATACCTACCTACCTACTCTCAAACAAAATATTTATGGCGACTACGCGTTTTGTGTTAACATTTTGTAAAACTGAATATTTTAAAACAAATTTTGTTTACAGGAATCACTATCAATGTTCATGATGCCGGAACTGTTAGCGGTGCTGCTCTCTGTCGAGGCGCTGGAAGACAACGAGGTGTTGAAGGTGGAGGGCGTAAGGATGCTCAGTCGGATAAACGACAAAAAACAAAAGACCAATGTGGAGTTGCTCAGTGAACCGAAAACAGTAAGCATAGAACAGACAAAACTGGCATCGGACCTTGTTTAGTACAGATGGAAACAAGTGTCTCCGCATGATTTTTAGGGTTCAGTACACGAAAGGTCCAAACGGAGCCATATATTGCTGTCACTCGCGTCACGTCCGTCTGTCTGTCATCTGTCACACGGGTTTTACAGCCTAACCGTGAAAGCTACAGTCTTCAAATTTGTACAGTATATACGTATATTAATGACCCAAAGCTATATAAAATATTTTTAAGGACAGGGGGCGTAGAGTTTTTTGTTTATCTACCGAATCGAATGGGATATCGTTGGATAGAGCTCATTGAGTAGATAAAAGCGGTATTTTTTGTTTTTAAAAACATCGGAAAACAAAGGCATGAGAGCCGCCAAAGTCTGCAGCTTTTTTTTATATTATGTACCGAACTATTCTCCCGTCTTACTTCCTGTTGACCTATAAAAACTTGGTGATAATATTTATTATTAAGTATATTTTACCAAAAAATATTGATACGTCGATGTTTTTCTTTGAAATTCTATAATTTTCTTTGTTAAAACCAACTTTATTTTGCGGTTAAACGCCCAGCAGACAAGCAATACGGGTGGCGGCGCGCGGCGGCCGCAAGCCACTGCTACATTATATGATATAGCTGGGTTATAGGATTATAGGATACGGATTATATAGTATCTATAGAATTTCAAGACAAACATCGACGGACGACAGACGGCTCTAGTATTCTGCATTTGGTACGGAACCCCAAATGTGCGAAGTCCAACACGCACTGGGCCGGATTTACACAAAGTTTATTAGGTAACCACGCACCCTAGCATTCATCAACGTGACGAAATGTAGGTAATAAACGCCATTTGGTTACGTGCTGATACACGTAGATATTCTCAATGGACAGTGCGTGGAATATTGTAGAAAATTAAAAATAGGTATAGGTATTCAAAATGCCAGTAGGTATAGGCAACTTTAGGCAAGTTTTTTGCATTTTGCTCAATTTCTTTGCCACTGAGATGCCAGCATAGCTAGTTGTAGGAAAGTATGAGCATTCGCTAATTGTTTGGTGGAAGCGGCCTCTTTATTAAGATTATCCTGTCAAATTCTTTACCTCTTATTGCAAAAAGATTCAAGAAACGCACGTCAAAAGTGTTATCCACATAATAAATGTTTGATACTGCGAATGTAGATAGTTATGTATCTAGTATGTAGGTAGGTACTGTATTTCTCATTTTGCTAATAATAATCAGTTCTTTGTTATAATCCTAGGTAACAGTATGTTTAATGGACGCAGAAGACTATAGCGCATTACCCGTAGGACAGTGGGAGGAAGACAATGTCCTTCGGGAACTCAACAAGTGCCTGCTCGCATTTCAACAGACACCTATGAAAAGTAAAGACACCTCAAGGCATGAACGACGGTTGTCCCCTATAGGTAAGCGTACCTATACCTATCTATAATCTAAATTTATTTATCTATAACGTAACTATTATTATTTTTAACATTTGATTTTAGAATTTATGTAATATATCTGCGTCTGACTATCAAAACGCGCATAACGTTAAAACTACTTGAAATTGTATGGTTCAAATGAGCGAGATCCTTTAAAAAACAAAAAAATATGGTCTTTGCTATACATATTACTTAACATCTTTTTTTTTTCTGCTAAGAAAGCAATTCATAAAAATTTTGTTAATTACTTATTATTATGTACTTATGTACATGAACTTTCAATTGCCTTCACATCCGTATCAAAATGCCGCTTCTAATATAACACTGTCTGCCTATCTGTCGGGGCTTAAATGGCGTGAGCATATGACGATATGCTAATTGCAGGTGAATCATTTAGTCACACTCCTCCAGAAGTAGAAGCGACCGTAGTAGTAAAGCAAGCGTCTTCCTGCAGCACCATCAACAGCTACAACAGCCGGAGTCCGTCGCCGCAAAACTACTGCGCTGCCACACTTAACCTCAGCGATCCCAGTAAGTATGCTCTTGGAAGCAAATGCTACTAAATGAAAAACCATTCATTTTTTCATTCAGATTCAGAGTTCAAAAATATATTTTATTGCTATTAAAAAATAAATATATTATAGAGGTACCTATCAGAGATTTATCTCCAAAAGGAAATCTGCTACAATGTCGCCTTGACATCTAGGTACCTACCTACTTGATACGCTTTGCGACTTTCCCTAATAACTATTTTATCTTTGGCTGAAGTGCTATAAAAAATTATTACGTGGTCTTTGTTGTACCTGCCCATACCTAAACTATTTAATTATTTATTTCTTATGTCTTTTTTTTCAGGCGTGGAAATATCCAAGAAGAAATGCTGGCTTTCTCCCGACGGTGGAACCCTTAATAACCGGCGAGGAAGATTCATAGTGCTGGGGTCCTCTGGAGAGTGTCTTCCTGTTACCAGAAGCCCAGTGCACCCCAACTTAGATACGCAAGAAGACAGCCTCTATTCAAGTTGCAATTCAAGTGACGATGAATACCATAGTGCCAATGATAGTTTCGATTACGGTAAATATTGTTTCATAAAACGGTCCCTCGGTCCGGATTCATGGTAAAAATTTTAGTGATGGTACCTTTTCACACGCAGGTGGAAGTGAAGATGAGGGGAGAGGAGAGAGTGCTAGACCAAATTCATTCCAATATTCCAAAGAGCTTTCAACTGAAGAGAGAAGATTGAGTTTCGCAGGTAGATTACGAGATGCTCTGCATAGGGAGGTAGAAACCTCATGTACAACCAGCACAACGGGAGACTGGTCCACAGATAGCTCTAGTTACGCAGTAGGAATCAGTATATCAGGTGCTGAAGTCAATGATAATGATATTAGGTAAATGTAGATACATAAGATATTGAATGAAATATTTTTGAATTTTAAACTGATTTAGAACAGAACTTTCTGTAATGAAATGTGTTATTATTGTAGGGTAAAACGTGGTGGTTCTGTCGGTTTCGTACTGACTGAAAAAGAGACAGTGAGTGTGTGCAATCAATCGGAGAAAAAAAAGCCATTGGGGAGGAAAGAGACCGGAGATAGCTCTAAATACAGCTTCAGCACGGAATATACGTAAGAGCGACAATTTAATAGAGATATAAAGATAAAGGTTTGTTTGCACACACAAAACCAAGCGAGTGGCACGATCGAATGGTAGACCTTGCAAAATGTAGATATTGGGATATTACAATAATATACAAATCTTAAAAATTAGGTTCTAAAATGTTATATTATCTCCATAACTCAGGTCAGAGCTAGAAGAAGTGTATGAGCAGTTCAACCAGTGGTTGAACGACCCCATAGTGGACACCGAGTCAAACGAACAAAAGACTCGGGAGTTGGATTCCCGAGACATGGCTGTGATAAGGTGAGACCACGGCTGAGACCACAGGGTGAGACGGTGTTCAGTTGCGAAAACAATATAGTTGTGTTGATAAAATTAGGTAGGAATTAGGATAAATCATTTATACACCATGTAATATAAAACGAGGGGCATATTCAATGTAAACGAACTTATACTTACATAGAGAAAAAACTTATAAATCATAATTATGGCAAAACTTTAACAATAAACGCGGGATTAGGTGCGGGGTATAATGATCTTTTCATACCACCTGCTCGATAATGTCCAATTACATATTATCACGCAATCTCAACGTAAAGCAAGACATTATACATCCCAACCCAAGAGAGGGAGGTAGTGTTGTATGAAACTCCCGAGGGAGTAAAGTGATTTGAGTTTGGAGCGTTATTTGTAGGAAAATTCTTAGCGTTTTGTTTTCTTTTTATGTGATCTGCCTGTGGTGGTGCTTCGCTCGGAAGTTATATTTTAAATACCCTCGTTACGCTCGGGGATTAACTCTAGAGTCCACTGTTACGCTCAGGGTTCAATATGCCGCCGGTGACGTAAGACAGTGCTTTACTGCCTCGGTGCATAATCTACTATTACATAACCGTTGCGTCGGCAACGACACAAGGACATTAAACGTAGTGCCGTTAATCGTTATAATAATAATATTATATTCTCATCGGCTCAGTATCATTTAAATAATATGCTTTTTTGGATGTTAAATACAATATTTAGGACGAGAATAGAATACTGAATAGGTATCCCCATTTAATATTACAACCTGTATAGGCTGTATAGTTATACAGAATTAAATACAAGATAGTTATACAGAACTTAATAAAAAATATGTACGTAGTTATACAAGAATTTAATAAAGATTAAACTCTTGGTGAAAATTATTATCATTATTGGATTCCTAGTTTGCAAGGTAAACAGAGTATTCTTACTTGCCCTATGTCCGAAACTCCGAACTTACCCGAACATACTCTATCTATATTACATACTCTACCTAGATCTACGTTAAAATTTAGCAGCAGCAATATGTAAACACTTACTGTATTAGATCTAAGTACATGTTTTCCAGGTTTGCGGGCTCGCTCCTGAAGCGTACGCTGAGCGAGTCGATGGCGGGCGGAGCGGGAGGCGCGGGCGCGGGCGCTGCGGACGCGGCCGAGCTGTACGGGCGCGACGGGCGGGACCGCGCCGCGCCGCGCCGCCTCGCGCTCGCCGCCCGCTCGTTGTCGCTGGAACTGGCGCGGCACAAGCATAGGCTCGCCGCACAGTTGGTGAGATCGCATTGCTTTTGCCGACTCACACGAAACGAAACCTACAGCCCTCGTAATCACGTGGTCACGAACACATGAAAATTCATCCAAATTCATCCAATAAACAGTATATTTTTTTGTTCCCACGTGACATGACGATTACCTGCTAGTTCTTTAGTTTTCTATAGCGATAACGATTATAGATTGTCAACTTGGCTAAGGGGGCTGGGCCTTGGCACAGATTCTATTTCAAGGGTGATTGATGTCCAATGCATAATAATTAATAAATACCAACCACCATATTGATTTAGATTTCTAATGTGTAGCAAAAAAATAAAACCGAACGCATTATGTTGGATGGATCAATCTCGCTTATGAGAATTCTTCAATATAATCAGCAAGCGGTGAAACAAAGTCAAAAGGGTTTTGATTAGGTACCTATTGCAATTTATTTACGGTATTCCTAGAATATGTAGGCACATAATGTAGGCATCTACATAAATATAAGGTATCTACGCGCGTCACTAATACAATCAGGAGAATTAAATTAATAAAATATACTTACTTTTTACCTACCTACTACAATATTATTTGAAATATGTTTTGACAGAAACGCAAAATAAAACAGTCGATACCGGAGCACTTGCTAGAGAGCACAGACCTCTCGCGAAGCGTAGACGAAATTAAAGGGGCGCAAAGTGAGAGCACGAAGTCTTGTGACACGAACCATTCTGCCGAATCGTGCACCACGCAGATATCCTATCCAGACATTAGGAAGAAAAAGTTGGATTGGGTAATAAACATGATCGTAGAAGCAGTAGAAGAGACAATAGAGTGCGAACCAGTCACTATAAAACTAAAGAAACCAAAGGTTAGCAACGGCCCCTTGCTAACATTCACGAATTATTGTAATGCAGCTAACTTCTATGTAACTGTGAAAATATTATTCGTCTTACACCCGAAATCCAAGCAATGTATCCATTGTCCTTGAACCTTATGTCCTACATACCTACAGAAAATGTAGGTTCCCCTGAAAACGTGTATGCGAAAGTTGATGATGATCAATGGAGTAGTTAAGGTGTGAAAGCGTTTAGGACAGCGCCACAGTCTGTGGCGGCGCGCGGCGGCGGCAAAAACAAATGGTAGACAACATACGAAGTTGGCCACAGCTATCAGCGGCACGAGCTGTGGCCTTCTTCTTATGTTGTCTACCATTTGTTTTTGCCGCTGCCGCCGCCGCCACCGCCGCCGCAGACTGTGGCCAAGGGGTAACAAATAGACTCACATTAGCATTTATTAGGATTACCGTGCGATAGTAAAATTATCTAGGTACTATTATAATATTATGGTGTATGATAATACCATTAGGTACTAACTAGCACACGATCTTAGGACTACATCCAGGTAACAACTTAATTGTATAAACAAAAAATATTAAACCACATTTTTATGTTTTTGCAGTTTTAATATTGCGTGTACCTACCTATACCTACGTACAACATAAAGCTCAAGTACACTGACTGGGCTTCGGGTGTAAGGTCACTAAAATGTCACCGTAACTACATATTATACCTATGCTATATTAATTACGTTTATGCACGAATAATCATAATTTTCGTTTACCTATTATCTCATTCATTACCTCTATTATATCGCTCCGTATCTTTGCCTTCTGTCGAAACATATGACCTACGAGTACCTACGTACCTACCTACATGGATAGTGATTATGGTGCATTTTGCTAGAAAACTAATCACGTAGCTTTAATTCTTGTCCACAAAGTAAAATCTATCAAACACATCGCAACTATTCGCTACTACAAATACCTATACTGATATTATACTGATATTAACCGTGAACAAAGTTCTGCCATCGCAAATCTATCCGAAACGTGTGAAAATTAATAGTTGAAATAAAATAACAATATTGCCATAAAGCCGATTTTACACTGTCGCAATACATATACTAAATACTAATGGGAAGTTTTAAAGATCTGTAATTTCATAAATGATTGAATAAACCCAATAAACACCCGGTTGGTTGCATTATCTACAGCATTATTATAGAGCTAAAGTTTACTGAAAGCTTGGTGGGTATAGACAAAGCAATGCTCTACAATGAGTTCTCTAAAACAACCTCGTGTACCTATTGCAGCTTAGTCAACTGGCGCACAAGGTGGTGTCAGGCGGGTCGTGCCGGCCCGTGGCCACCGGCAACTGGGGCTGCGGGCGGCGGCAGCGCGGACACCCACAGCTCAAGCTGCTGTTGCAATGGCTCGCGGCGAGCGTGGCCGGCGTGCCCGCACTCATATATTACACCTTCGGCAACGAACAACTTTTCAAGGTTAAACTACACCTGTGGCGGGTGTACGAGCGAATGTATACAACGTTACCATTTCCAATTAAGTTGTTAATGAATTAACTGAAAACTAGAAGTAGTTTGCTCAGAATCGACTAGCGAATCGATTGCACTATATTGGTTATATTTTTTCATTTTCATTAGCTTATTAATTTAGATTATTTATAATACATTTGGCGCGTACGCCGCCCGCAGTAAAAAATTCGAACCGGTAGGCGAAGCGCTTGGAATTTCGTAGATAGGTCACCTACAAACTAATGTTGAATAACTTTTAAAGTGTAAATTTTATCGACGAAATTTTATCCCTTGGGAGTGCCGTCGTCACCGATTGCGTAGGTAGTTAAGGCGTGAAAGCGTAACAAACAAACTGACATTCGCATTAATAATGCGACCCGATTGGCGCAGAGGTCACCATGCCTACCCGCTAATCAAGGGGTTCCGGGTTCGATTCCCGGTGGGGGTGGACTTTGTGTGATGAACATAGGGTCCCATTTTCCAGTCTGGGTGTGTTTATATATCTATAGTATAATATATAAGTAATCCTATGTAGTATATAGATACCACGTTTGCTTGGTTTCCACGACACAAGCTAATAATAGCTTACTGTGGGATCCAGATCTGTGTTGTGATGTGGATTATTATAAAAAAAAAAATATATCAGTTATGATTCTATATGATTAGGTATCATAGTATTTATATACAGAATGATTCTTTCAAATGGGCGTGAATGGCAAAATCGGAAACCAAACCACGAATAGCGAAAAATACTTAAAAGAGAGCCGATTGATAAAAAATAAAACTTTTCCGCAGTTGGACACTCTAGTTCGAGTGCTGGTGGACAGGAAGTGGACCGTTGGCCAGCTGGCGAAGGCCGTGCTCAAGTTCTCTCGGCAGACGCTGCACCAGCCGCACGTCATCCCCGAGAACCACTCGCTCTTCGACGAGCTCATCGGCATTGAAAAAATTCCCGACGCCTGATGACGGCGTGACGAAGAATTTACAACTTTACGCCGGCGCAATTATAATTTAAATTCTAACGTCACAGTTCTTGACGTACAAAACGGTGAAACAACTTTTTACAATGAACAATAAGTTCTTTAAGTGCGTATTAATATAATATATATAAATTTATTTTAAGCATTAATTATTAATATAATTATGTTCTTTCATAAAAAAAACGTATTCAAAATTTTTGTTGTAACAAACTTGCAGCACCGAGTGAAACTTCGTAGGGTTCCAAACTGCAATGTTATGCCACAAGATTATGCGATGCATTTGGTATGTAACCCTTACAGTTTATTATTTAGGTAAATAGTTTTATAGGTATGTCGTACTATTTTTTTTTTATAAATAGATTTTATAATAGGTTCAACGTCCTTTTTCATGGTGGTTTGACTGGTGTTTGTTTGCAGATAAGTATAATATTTTATGTCCCTACTTATGCATAAAATATTGTAAAACTTTTACACACGGTTACTATTCTGAGTCGAAATATAAGTCATATTGAATTTATTTAAACACTTTTTAGTTTTTTTTTTTATAAAATGCGCATTTACATATATCTCAGCGATGCTTTAAATTGTAAGGTTTGGGCTTTGGTAGGTACCGTTTACGCGTTCTTTCTGACAAGTCAGCGTGACGTGTACCTATGTATAGATATAAAATTAAAAGTATTCGAAAGTGTTTGTTTGCTGCGCCTTGCTGCGCCTAAGGCTGCGCCTACTTTTAAGCCTGGACCCCACTAAACACGAATATTCGTAGTATCTCTTTCTCATAAAGAAAGTATGAAAGAGAAGTTGCGCCGAATATCACGTTATTGCCATGTGTGCGGCTGAAGTATCGTAGATATTGTTTTTAAATCAGACAGTATGCCGAATGAAAAAAAACTGAAAATTGACATGCTATAAAAGTTTCTAGGGTCAATAGGTATTCGTGAAGTTACCGCCGCGCGGGCTACATCTAGCAATAAAATAATAATAATTGTTACTGCTATCGATAGGTACCTACTTTATTGTAATATTTGTAACGACTATATACGAGTGTTTTTTTAACATTTATGCTGTTGAAAATAGGTTTAATGAATAAATTCATAATGATATTACTATTATACATAACTTATAGTAATATTTAGTAACTTATGAGCAATAATATTTAATCTAAATACGTTAATTCATAGGTAGGTGTTATTATAATTATTTTTATACAAAAATATCCCTTTTGTATATAATAATATCCTAATATAATATAATATTATAATCACTGTAACAATGTCATTGAAAATATCTCAATATACGTATACCTATTTATACTCACTAGTTAACTCCCTTCTGCCGCCATATACATAATATAACGCCGTCGTAATTCATAGTACCTACCTTACGAACTCACATCATAAAATAAGTTTCGACCATGGACCAATTAAACTGTTTCGACCTACGACCGTATTTATAGCCGCTACTCAAGAGCCGGTCACCCCTAAAAATATATTCTATCTCTCCCATTGCGCTGGAAAATTAAGAAAAAATAATACCTTAGAGCATAAGATGGTGTCCTACATGTTTGAGTACTGTAGTGTTTATAAATACGGGCCGTATGAATCTTATACACCTGCTGCACGATGTGACGAGCAATTTGAAATTATTTATCAATGTACTCTAATACAGACCTTAGCACTTCTGCTATATGCAACTTAATATTTGGCAACGGTGATTGGCGTAACCATTTATCCTTCCCATCATTACGCACTCTGTGAAGGCCAAGCGCAGCCGCTGTGTATCGACCCCTAATTCAGCAATGTATGATATTAATAAAAATGCGTGCGTGTCGTGAAACACTTGGTTAGAACGAAGTTTTTTCTATATTATACTGAGTCCTTTATGTCCGTTATGCATGAAAAGAGGCAAAAATACAAAAAAAAATCACTTAAAAAATATTCTAGTTGCTTTGTTTTTCCGTAGAGCAGCCGTATCGTATGAATGACGCTGCGCGCCGTGACGGAATAGTAGATTATACACCAAGGGGATAAAGCACTGTTTTATGTCACGGGCGCTACATTGAATCCTGAACATAACGAAGGACTCTAAATTTAACTCCCGAGCGCAGCGAGGGTGTTATAAGTTAATTCCCGACCAAAGGGAGGGAATTAAGATTGAGTCCTGAGTGCAGTGAGGGATTCAAGCGCCCAAGAAAAAAACAGTTTTATCCCTGTGGTGTATACTCTACTTTTCTCACATAATGCGAGACAATAAAAAACCAGGCTTAGTAGATCCTATATAGCCACTTCTTTCAGCTGGCGTGGCCTACTCGATTTGACAAACAAATGAAGTTCGTCTCACTGCGAATCTAGTGGGCCACGGCTTCGGTCTTCGAAAATCGAGTTGGCCGCGCCCGCTGAGAACACATTCTGTTTAGCGAAATGAGACGTTATGGACATAGCAATAAGAATTATGAAAGTGAAAATCACATTATTGACCAGCGGGTTATAATGAAATTCAATAGAACATTATAACCCGGCTAAAGCCAAGAGATATAATGTCTTGCTTTCGGTAAGGTTTACATGACATATAATTCGGCATTGTCGAGCATGTGGTGTGAAAAATGATTTTTTACTCCCATCCGTACCGGGCGATAAAGAACTTTGTTCTAAAAATTACTCACTTATTTGTCCTATAATAGTAGATTATACACCAAGGGGATAAAGCACTGTTTTATGTCACGGGCGCTACATTGAATCCTGAACATAACGAAGGACTCCAAATTTAACTCCCGAGCGCAGCGAGGGTGTTATAAGTTAATTCCCGACCAAAGGGAGGGAATTAAGATTGAGTCCTGAGTGCAGTGAGGGATTCAAGCGCCCAAGAAAAAAACAGTTTTATCCCTGTGGTGTATACTCTACTTTTCTCACATAATGCGAGACAATAAAAAACCAGGCTTAGTAGATCCTATATAGCCACTTCTTTCAGCTGGCGTGGCCTACTCGATTTGACAAACAAATGAAGTTCGTCTCACTGCGAATCTAGTGGGCCACGGCTTCGGTCTTCGAAAATCGAGTTGGCCGCGCCCGCTGAGAACACATTCTGTTTAGCGAAATGAGACGTTATGGACATAGCAATAAGAATTATGAAAGTGAAAATCACATTATTGACCAGCGGGTTATAATGAAATTCAATAGAACATTATAACCCGGCTAAAGCCAAGAGATATAATGTCTTGCTTTCGGTAAGGTTTACATGACATATAATTCGGCATTGTCGAGCATGTGGTGTGAAAAATGTATTTATGTCCATAGCTGGGCATTAACTCGTTAATCCGTTAATCGTTAATTAACGAAGTTAACATTTTGATTAACGGATTAACTTTTAAGTTAACTTTTAAAAATGTTAACGGACACGTTAACTTCCGTTAACATACAGAAGTCCGTTAATCGTTAATCCAATGCCAACTATTTACCGCACAGCACCGCGGCATGGCGTGAAAAACAGGTTCAGACAAGTTTAGTATGAATATGAAACGACAAGTGCCGGCCGCCGGGTGGCGCGTGAGAGCGAGTGAAACAAAAACAAAACTTGATATATTTTGCCGGCGCGTGTGAGTGAGAAATGAATTGCGAAGAGATGGGTTTGAGTTTCTTTCAAACTTCAATCGTTCCAGTACTTTTAGCGCCGGCTTCAAATGACGAGTGTTTCGTTTGTTATTATAAATATAAATTACTGTCAGTGATCATTTGCGTGTTGTTAAAGAAGAGTGCAGTGTAATTTTGTTAGGTAGAAAAAGTGTACTGTGCAGTGTAGGTAGTAAAACCATATCATGGAAGACATGGAATCGGATTTCAGCGGTCTTAATGAGAATCCATGGCCACATTTGAGATTTTATTTTGTTCCTAACCTGTTAACTTCCAGAACCTAAACCAACATGTTTATATTAGTTCACTAACGCAACGATATAAAAATGCAATTTTACACATTTTAACGGATTAACGATTAACGTTAACTTGCGTTAATTCTTCCGAAATGTAACGCTTTAACGTTTAACGAAGCTAACTTTTTTTGTAGCGGATTAACGATTAACGAAGTTAACTATTTGATTAACGGTGCCCAGCTATGTTTATGTCATTGTCATGTAATAAGATAGTAATACATATTTATTATTTAAATTGTGTCACCGGTCACATAGTGAGGTGATCAATTAGTGCTAAAGAAGTCGTTTAATTAAAGTCTTCCATTGCATGAATCTCAATGTGTCCAAAACAATATTGAATTTTGTGTTTTGAAAAACTCATGCCGAATAAGTTATTTCGTTATTATACCTACTTATTTCTTCTAAATGGCATCAAAAACATCGGAGATAACAGAGAATAAAAACATGTTGTAAAATTAAAAATTGTATTTATTCAATTGAAAACTCTTAAAAATTGCAATACGAATGAAATAACACAATTTTCTCTTGAAATATAAAATGGCTCGTTTTCACGTGTGCGGGGATCCCTCCTGACTTATTACACTTTACAATATGTCAGAAACCAATTAAAGAAATCGGAAGGTGTAATCGAAGTTAGAACAGTTGGTTCCGATTTAGGATCGGTGAGTGAAAGAGCGAGCGAGTGATCACACTACACTAAAATGTGCCCTAAAGTAGTTGATTTAGAGTACAATTTAGTGTAGTGTGACCACTCGCTCTCACTCTCTCACTCACTGATCTTAAATCGAATACACTAAATTGTATCCGATTTAGATTCCCTCAATTGGATAGTGTAATAAGCCCATTACTCGTAAATCGTAATTGAACTCGATATTGTTACTTGTACACCATGCAGCATGCGGCATCTCGTGTCCAGCGGTGACGAAATATAGTTTTTCAGAAATTTCTCGAAACTCGTGGTTTCGTATCGACTAGTGAAAATCTACTACCATCTTTTTACAGGCGATTTTTTTGTAATTTTATATGGAAACTTTGTTCATTTCAATTCGACTCTATACCCACTGTGCAAGGTCGAAATTTCGATGTAAGGTTGCATGAGACTTCAGATGGTGGTTACCACTGGGGGACCCCGTTGTCTCTGGCCGAATAGTGAGATAGAGATGTTTGATTGGGAGCAAAAAACCGCCACATGCGCCGAATTATTAACTAGAAGTGACTACACACGATTAACATTATACGCAGTCGTTGATATATCAATTTCATTATTCATAATCCCTTCAGCGGGAAGTACCCGCTTATTGTGTGTCTAAGAAATGGTCAACCAGTGAAAATGAGCCATACATATTTCTATTTGCTCGTTTCAACATCCACGTAATCAAAAGGAACAGCGGCAAAAGCATTACAACTCAACTCATATTAATGTTAATCCAATCGCTATTGAAAAATGGAAAAGGAAATTCATAAAGATCTTTTGTGAAAATAGTACGTATACGTTTTCCATAAACCTATAGGACAATACTTATATTACATTTTGATTCTTCCGTGGCTCACTCGACACAAGCTTATGAGTCGATGTAAAATGAAATATCGCGTTTACCGTGCAGATCTGTGAGTCAGAAATCATTTCACTGCACCACCAATAACTATTTCGATAATATAGATATTGAAGATTTTTTGAGTAGGCATATGGGTAGACTTCGTTTTCTTTTTTCTTAAAACATAAATATGTGGAATTGTGTTCATAGTTAATATGTGGAATTGGCATTTCACGGCTATAATAATATGATCAAATATGTTTATTGTTTCCAATCGAAGATTGAACACACGCTAACCACGTTGAATATATTACGATATTGTCATCGTTTCACATGGTGGGTAGTTTAGAAAAACAGCCCCCTCATGCGGCGGCCCATGCCTTGTCTATCGTAGAGTACATTAAACCTGTTCACTAATTGGTTGATGGCGTTGCAGCCCTTCGTTATCGTGCCCAAGTAAGTCATGAGCGCGACGTCGTTGCATTGCTGAAATTACAAAAAAAAATAACTTAGGAACATCTTTGAAAACATTCATATAATATATTAATACTTATTATAAAGAGGTAAAGTTTGTGTAGGTCTGTAGGGGGTAAATATATCTGGATCTACTGAACCGATTTTGAAAATTCTTTCACTTATAGGATGCTACGGTAGTCCTGAGCGACATTGGGTACTTTTTATCCCGAAATTCCCACGGGAACTCTGAAATTACCGCGGGCGAAACCACGGGGACAGCTAGTTGTTATTAGTTAGGAATGTTTCGTTTCACTTCACTACCATTGAGGGCTGCGCTTTAAAAAAATCTCTGCTGCCTTTTTAGCAAAGTCGACAGTTATTAATCGATATCGCCATAACGATAACTTCCCTAGGTTTTCTGTTGCGATGACAATTATAGGTTGCTAACTCTTAAAGGCCGAGGCTTATCAGGCCAAAAAGATTAACATACGTTGTAGAAATGTGTCCGGAACTGTTGTGAAGTGAGTAGGGGCAGCCGGTTGGCGAGCGCGCGCGCCTCGCGCAGCAGCCCGGGCCGCGGCGGCAGCGTGCCGTCGCGGATGGCGCGCACCGTCGCCAGCACGGCGCGCACGCGCGACACCAGCATCTTGATCGCGGAGCGCTGCGCCGTCAGGTGCTCCGCCACTGTCGAACCACTCGAGTTACTATCTCCACTGATCAGTAGCAATATTATTTGAACCATAAACCAAATAAAGTTAAAATAATATGGCCTGGTGGTCCAGGGGCTAGTAGTAACTAGCTAACTCGTTTTTAAGACGCATCAATTCGTATCATTCAGCGTTTCTATTTAAAAGACCCAGTCAGACTGCAGACTTTCAACGACAAGTGAAATCATTCCAAGTATTCGAGATATTGGAACCATCGAAATATTCTATACTAACTGTGCCCCGCGGTTTCACCCGCGTAAAAGGTTTTTATACGACAACTTTTTTCCCGAAATTTCAATGAAACAAAGCCTATAATATGTAGCCTGGGCTAAGTTTAATCTACCTGTGAAAACCGAATGAAAATCAGTTCAGTATATTCAGAGATTATCGCGAACAGATAGACAGAAAAGATTTTTAAAAACCCTTTCTTTGTGGTTGGTTACTCTTCTTTTAGCTCCCTGTCAGTTTTTGTTAAAAATATTCAACGTACAGAATCGCGGATTCTACTTTTTTATTATATTAGGTTTCAGAACATTGTTCTGAGTAGCAGGTATAGATAATTGAATGATTTGTCACAGTCAAAGTCAAATCATTTATTCAAAGGCCCAGTGTTCTTATCGTTTCGAGTATTTTCGTTAATAGTATTTCCTTGTCTGTGCAAATAAATTACCCGTTCCCGTATCCCGTTCAAATGAGAAGTAAAAAAAACTCTACAGGTAGTATGAAGTCATGTCTTATTTAACACGTTCACTGCGGCAGTGATTTTGCTATTCTTTCCAGTCCTGCTGTACACGGTGTTGTACACCTGGTCATAAAACTATCATTGTGGAGGTACAGGGCTTATTAAACCCTCTAACCTGTATTTTAATAACACAATATTTTAGATATATATTCATCTCTTTCCTCAACCGAACCAAATGAAAGTAATGCCTTTTGCACAGCAAAGAGGTCTATACTTTTCTTAGCCGCACTGTAAGCGAGACATGGACAAGGTGTTACAGATCTGGTTTTGCACACAACGTATTAATGGTTAAAATCGTTCTTTCAAACATTGATTCAAATCTGTCTCCTATTTGCTATTGGCAAAATGTTGGACCTATGTCAAGAAGATTTAATTATAATAAGGGTAGACTGAAATATACATTACCTAAACTGTTAAGAGCCCCTTCACCAGAGGACACTCTGGCCACATGATCTACACCAATCCTCTCTGCCTCTTCTGCAGCTAATGTATAAGTGAGGGGCGCCAACAGCATGGTTGCACGCCCGTTTACTACATCAATCACAGATTCATAAATGTTAACTGGTAATTGCTGAAAATACAAAAATATACTATAATTAATAATAATACACCTTACCACACACAGATCTCCTCGATCCCACAGTAAGCAGCTATAAGTTTGTGTTGTGCAAACCAAGGAAACATGGTATATGTGTACTAGAGATGCGCCGAATGTGGGTTCAACCGAATACGAATATTCGGCCGAATAACCGGTCAAACAAGTACCGAACCGAATATTCGGCCGAATTGTTCGGTTAATTTTTGCGTGGTAAACAAGTTCATACAAGTCCGCCTGGGCCGCGCGGTCTCTCGCGCTAGCTCGGCTCACTCGGTCAGTGCGCCGGGCTTTCATTTAGTGCAATGCTCGCATGATATTGATTAAAAGTTAATCTTCTGATGGTGTATTTTAATTGAAATTGATTAAAAACAACATCGTGAACTTTTTTCAAGATGAGTGGACGTAAAAGATCGCACGTGTGGACTTTTCTTGATGAAATTACGACTATGTTATATCATAAGAAATACTTCATTTATTGTAATACTTGTTGCTGGTAAATTTTATTTTGCATAAATTACTTTAGAATTAACTTTGCTTTTATATAAATCTTGTTTTATGATACGAATGATGATTACGTATTTTAAAATTATTGTTGATTTCATCGAGTGATAAATTTCTTTCAGCGAGTATTGTAGTTTGTTGAAAAAAAATTACATTATTTAATTAAAACCTGATATGATGGTTACACAAGGTAGTGTTAATCTTTATTTTCTTTAGAAATATTATTTACTTTTTTAAACAATTTAAAATAATGCAATTAAAATATTCGGTAGGTATTCGGCAAACAAACCGAATATTCGGCCGAATACGAACGTAAAAAAATATGCCGAACACACCGAATACGAATACTCGGCCAAACATTCGGCGCATCTCTAATATGTACTTATATAATACATTCTAGCTGTCCCGCGCGGTTTCACCCGCGATAATTTCGGAGTTCCTGCGGGAATTCCGGGAAAAACCGAATTCCCGAAACCCCCTGCATACCAAATTTTATGAAAATCGTTTGAGCCGTTTCCGAGATTCAGATTATATATATACCCCCACTGGAAATCAAATCCAGAATCTCTTGATTAGTGTGACACCTACTGCGCCAATCGGGTTATTATATTTTTTACTTTGATCTTATATTCAACTATTTATTTATTTGTTTCTCAGTTTTCTTGCCTTTAAAATGAAATCCAAACTTACCTCTCCATTTCTGCCAGCAGGGTTGAGCATAAGCATGACTGGGCATTCATTTATATCACATATCTGCCTGTGGACTGCTATGTCCCTTTCAGAGGGAGCCTCACCAGTTGTATACCATCCCAGGAAGTCCATATCAGAAAATACTTGTTTAACTGTTAAATAACCAATCTTTCCATTTTACAATAAAATACTTTTTATCGTTTATTAGTAACACATTTTTACTATGTTGAAAAATGTGGGCATTTTGATTGCAAATTAATAGTCGTTTGTAGATACTTACACTGTTCTTCTTTTAAATTGTAGTACTCTCTATCTATAACTATGTCTCCATCAATAACACTGAATACAAGCTCAAACGAATTCATTATTTCTATATTTCTACCCTTTTGTTTACCAATAACAGCTCCAACCACTGAAAACAGAGCATATAAATTAAAACATTGGTTTTATATCAATACATTTTAAGAAAGAACTCATTTTATGTTTCATAATTTCTGAACTGAGAATTTTTAACCTTTAACTAGTGACATGGATAAATTTGTAACACTATAAGGGACATGGCGTCTCACAGACTTTCAAAGTCAATATTTTCATAAAATTGCATTTGGCTGTTTCAAAATTATGTTGATATTTAACTATTGGTATGTAATCAAATAAATTTCAATAAATTTAATCAGTTTTTCTTATTTATTTAGAAAATAAACGATAATTGAAAAGACATGAAATCCTTTTCTTAGCATTTCAACAGAGCTTAACCCAGGCTTCCCAAGGGACGGCCGACTTTCTACTTAGTATTACTTACGTATTAAACAACCGATGACAGTTCTGCCTTCTTCCACAGCTGTTTTAGCACTAAAACAAAAGCTACTGAGACGCAGGGTCGTGGCAAGTGAGGGGAAGTGGTAAATTTTAAGAATTTGCAAAACATGTGACGCCTGTGAGACTACACATCACTAGTTAAAGGTTAATAACCTGTTATTTATCTAAATAGTCTGGCTAAGACAGAATACAGAATAACATAAGTCCATTCTCATCAGCTGTTCCCATAAAATAATATTCCTTATAAAAAAATACTGTAAACAATACAAACAAAATAAACTGTAAGCAGACTTATCTCAAAAGAGTTATCTTTCTGTCAAACCTGTTGTTAACATTTGTAATTATTGTGATATGTAATCCTTACACAATACAAGCACATCATCTATAGCATGAAAATAAAAAAGAACTAGATACCTACCAGTTTGAGGTGAACCTTCCTGAGCTTTCAAGCGTGTCCAATGTTCAGAAACATTCATAATCACCAGAGGATGCAAGGACACAGTGACAGATCCTGCTGCCGCACTGGTCACAACACTCTTGATAGCCCCCGGCGTAGGGGGTGCAGGAGACGTCGGATTTGGAGGGTCCACAACTGGTCCCGCAGAAGCACTTTCGACCTCAACCTCCATCCCAAACACGTCCATATCAACCCTATCGGCACTAGACATTGTTTGACCTATTTAATTAACATAGGAACTGAAAATTATAATTACTTTTTTTTAATTTTTGAATCACTCAATCACTTTTTTAGGTTACAAATTATTTTGAGACTTTTTTGTTGTTAATTTTTTTTTTTTTTAGTATTTTTCTTATGGGGGAGGCAAAGGAATCTAAGTCGATACAGCCATATGGTTTTTCTTTTCAAGTTATTTACATTGAAATACATCCGTGAGATGCATTTCGATGCTTTACCGGGACTTCTAGAAGCAATTCTTTACAGTCGGACCCTAATAGGATGCTCTGTAGGAAGTTATATAGTAAAACGATAATTTAAAATAAATAAATAAAACTGACGTCCATATTGGTAAACTGCTGCCACCTAAGTACTAGATTTCTTCCTAATCTTTGTAAAATCATTCCTGATAGCCAAGTTGGTCGCAACTTACCATCAATCTACTGCCGCAATTTGTCACCAAGTTGGCAGCTAGTACTTATTGAACTCATTTGGCGCCAAATTGTTCATCAAGTTTTTGACCGCATTTTTACCGCAAAAACTGCCTCTGAAACTTTTTCCTACCAACTTAACGACAAGTTCCCCGGGAAATTCGGTGACAGATTGCAGCGGTAATAGATTTTCGGCAACTCTTTCCCCAAGTTCTCAACAAGTTGTCACCAATAGTTGTACCCATTTCTTGGTACATCTCTAGTCTCTACCAACCTTTTACCAACCTTGCACACAAAAAATCCAGGTTCATTCTCCGTCTACGAGATGTAGTAAATCTACCAATTTTTCAAAATAGAATTGGTAGGAAACTACCAACTTTTGACGTAACTACCTCCAAGGCGCACTTTGAGTTGGCAACACTCCATTACTCCAGTGTGACCAGATGTTTGTGTCGCAGACATGGAAGTATTAAGTACTACGTACAACACTTATTACTTCCACCTCAGAGTAATAAATATACTACTTCCATGGTCGCAGATGAAGAGATAGCAGTTTTTAGCAGAATATTATAAAACGTCCGCAGAAAATAAGCAGGATTGGATTTTGATAAATTACATAATATGTTTGATTTGGCTAGTTGCGCTAGAGCCGCTAGAAATATGAGCCTGCCAGATGACGCGTTTTAGGAGCGAGTCTAGAACACGCGAGTCAAGAGTCCAACGTGTTGCAAGCGTTTTACGCGCAAGAGCATCTGGACGGGATCTATGTGGCTCTAGTATCTCGGAAACACGCGCGTTTTCGACTCGTGCGTAAAACGCGTCATCTGATCACGTTCTAAGTACTTAAAGAATTCTGAATTTCGTTAATAATATCTATTAAAAATAAATATAAAATATCTAATTCTTACTGCTCTGGCAACTCGCAACCACATTTTTGTGGAATTCCCTATAAATATATTTTTTCTTCAGAGTTGTAACTTGTATGTGCTTGTGTAGACTACATTTTCTACATAATTGACGTTGTGTTGAACGCGTTAGTATAATTATTAAAAATGAAAAGAAAATATGACCATCGTACTGAGTGGGAGAAGGATCCAATGATTTCTTAATTAATGATTAATCAAATTTTGATTATTATGATATTTATATATATTCGTACATCTTTTATTTTTTATATAAAAATGCATTGTTGTTGTGTATTGAATAATAATTTTCATATTATAATTGACTAGTTGTGCCCCGTTTCACCCGCGTTAATTTCAGAGTTGTCGCGGGAATTTCAGGACAAAAAGTATCCTAGATGTTAATCTGATGTATAAGCTATATTATTATTGTACAGTTTCATTTAAATCCATTCAGTATCTAGTTCAGTTTTTGTGTGAAAGAGTAACAAACATCCATCCATCCATCCATACATTCTTACAAACTTTCGCGTTTATAATAATAGCAGGATATATTAATTTAAAAAACTTTAGCAGATTTTAGGCGAGCAGCTAGCATAATGTTCACTTTGAATCTGGTCACACTTTTTACTCACAGTAAAAAAAAAATTTGTTCCAACAGTGGTTCTTCCTCGAAGCAAAAGTTACTATTGATTTATGCGCGAACTTCTTTACCAACTTTGGAAAGAAGTCATACATTACATTGATAAGGTTGGCAGAAAATGCTTTCATAGATCGGTTCAGCGATTTGTATTTTGTACGGAAGTGCCTACTCTTAAAACGTAGTGATTACCTTCTCTTTGGTAGTGATTATATGCATTTTGCTCAGTGGTTCCAAGAGACATATGTCTAGTTAATTTGAGGTTCCAAGTTTCATTTCCAACTAAATGCATAATTTTCTGGGTACCTAGTAGGTACCTACTGTGTTTTTTAAGTCTCAACAATCAAATACCTAAAAAGTAGTTTTGTAAACTGTGATGAACTAAACAAGTTGAATCAAAACTGCAAGTTTTTGAAAGTTTATCATTTCAACAAAGAGAATATTATTACTGCGAGTTTAACTTAAGGCAAAAAACGTAAGGTCAGCACTACAACTAACTAATATAAACATGACAGCGACAGCTCTAAAAACTGCAGTAGGCGTTGCTAAAGATGTATCACCGATGTATTATAGGATTCTATCAAAATTTCCTCAAAACTTAACATTTTGCTTCGCTTATGGATCAGCAGTAAAGCCACAGATGGGTAACCAGAAGAAGCAAAACATGATCGATCTAATTTTTTGCGTCGATAATTCATATAGATGGCATGGAGCTAATATTGAACAGAATCCTTCTCATTATTCTGCAATTCGTTATTTAGGCAAAGGATTTGTTGCAAGATTACAAGAGCATTGGGGTGCTAAAGTGTACTTTAACACTTTAGTTGAACTAAAAGAAGAAAATGTTACAATAAAATATGGGGTAGTTGCTCAAAAAGACTTGATTTCTGACCTTCTGGATTGGAATGATCTTTACCTCTCTGGTCGTCTCCACAAACCAGTTGAAATCATAAAGACATCCAACAATACTCAGTTACAAAATGCGCTTTATTTTAACTTGCGCTCTGCTATTCACACAGCTTTACTGATTTTGCCTGAAACTTTCTCTGAGTATGACTTTTATTTTGCTATTTCAAACCTGAGCTATGCAGGTGATTTTAGAATGACATTTGGAGAAAATAAAAATAAAGTGAGAAACATAGTTCAACCACAGTTATTAAATTTCCGTGAGCTGTATGGGCCAATCTTGCAGCAATTCCATGCATATGTAGACTTTTCAAGTGGAGATGGTCAATGTCATCAAGATGTAAGCCCTGAAACAAAGCTACATCACCTAATGCAGTTACCTGCAGTCCCACAAAAGCGAATAGTAAAGTTCTGGAACCACGGTGGTCTTCAGCAAGACATGGAGGATGTACTCCGTGCTGTAGCTTATGACATAGATTGTGCTGTAATACTAAGACAAATACTCAAAGACTTAGTGTGGCAGTCGAGTGTTAGACAATCTTTGAAAGGCATTCTAACAGCTGGATTCCTAAAATCTATTCGTTACAGTGCTAAAAAAATTGCAAAAATGTTTTAATCAATTATATTATGTAATTGTTATCTTTTTAACGCGGTTCAAAAAGAGGGGTGTTAATTGAGTAGTTGTTATTTTCAAAATTGTAAATTAATTAAGCATAATATATTAAAATAAATTTAGTATTGTATGTAGTAATGTTTTTTATTGCACATTTTAGTAAAATCCTTCTTTTGGTTTTAGGTACAGATATGCTTTCTGATGAATCAAGCAGTGATTCTGAAACAGGTAGATTTAAAGGGAAATCTGAAAAGCAAGATGATAAGGGTGAACGGTCAGGCAGAAATGATGGTAGATTTAAAAATACTCGAAGAAGTAGGTTTGGTGAAAACACAGATAGACCTAGAGACCTTGACTTCAGAAGAAATGACAGAATCCGTACTGAAAGACATTCTAGAGAGAAACACAGATACTCTAGACATTCACCTGTCACCAGACGACGACATTCAAGAGACAGAAGTTCCAGTAGAAGAAGATCCCATGAAAGGCACCGCGTGAGTGGAGACTCGAGAGGTAGATCTAGAAGAAGTAGCAGCAGAGACAAAAGGCGGTATTCACGATCAAGATCACATAAATCACCGGGTGTTAAAAGAGATTTAAAAGAAGAAATCATTAAACAAATTGTGCCTGCTAGAGAAAAAAGTGTTGAGAAAGAAATATCTTTGTCCCCTGATTACAAGGGTAAACGTTCAGCAGTTTTTAAACCACCACCAGCAGAAACACAAAGGAAAAACTCTTTGAGTCCAATTATAGTGAATGAACCAGAAGACAGTGATAAACAAGAAGAAGTACAGGCTGGATCTTACTACAACATGATACCAGCAGTGGTGAAAGATAAATCAGAAGACTCAAGTGAGATAGACTCTTCTGATGATGAAAAACTACGAGCGAAACTTTTAAACTTAGAAAAAAAATTACACAAAACCAAACGTAAGAAGCATAAAAAGAAACATAAGAAGCGGAGTTCAAGATCAAGCAAAGACAAGGATCTTGAAACTTTAGTTGAGGTGACCAGTACAACAGATGACATACCTGATACAGCTAAAATTCTTGTAAATGTTACTCAACCAGAAGTCACTTCAACTGACAAAATTAATGCTAAAGAGAGTAGTGAAGAAGGTGAGATTTCAAGTGGTGATGACTCTCAGTCTATCAAAATAGATCCTACTGACCTTAGACATAGGCTAAAGAGATCGCTGCCTAAGATCGAGAGGAGCAAGTCCCCAGACCTGCGTGAGAAGCTTAAGGGTCAGTCGGAAATCTGTGGGCCGGCACTGCCGCCACATCTGAAGAAACAGCAGAGGGAAAGCAGCTCGTCAAATGTTGAAGGACCCGCATTACCACCTCACCTCAATAAAGCCAGGAATATTGGTAGGTATAATTAATAAACTTTTCATCGCATCAAGGGGCGTCCATTAAGCCCCCCATTCACGGGCACGCCATTTGGAGCGCTGCAAAAATTTTATCACACACGGGCGCGCCAACGCGCCATGCCAATTCGTATACACAGCGACACTAGCGGTCGGTGCTTTCATATCAATAATTTCCCTTTTGAAAATGAGTTTTGATTCGGATGATGAGTTTTATACAACTGCCAACTGCCATATTTTTTGTTTGATTGTTGTGTTTATAAAATTCCAATAATTCCGCCAAAGCTTGGTCTTTCTTTTGTTTATTGTGATAATCCTTACACGTATTTTTTTAGAACAAAGAAGGTTTTTTAGGTTTAAAAATCGTGTGTTAAACGAAAAATAAATACACGTGATATCTCATATCCCCCTCCTTTTTCGTTTTATTATTTTTATTTCGTGATTTTTTCCGACCCCCCCCCCCCCCCCCCCCCCCCCTTTTCGAGCCTTACGTGATTATTGGACACCCCCTTACGCAGGGTGCGAGCCGACACCTGCAGTATCCTTTGCATGATCGCACGCAGAGTACATGAATCTCTGCTGTGCCATACCTATCCAGTGGAAAGGTGCGAGGGCGACTCGTGTATCTACAAATATAATATCTATATTGTATAGAGTAAATTTTTCCTTCCTGTACACTGTAGAGTAGAATACACTGTACTGTAGAATAGCAATTCCCAAAATACCTAAATAAATCCGTGTATTTTTTAGGACCAGCGATTCCTGATGACATGCGTAAAAAATTAGCAGAAAATGACCAAGAAATTGAGATTGAAAGCTCAGATGAAGATGTAGGTATTGGTCCACTGCCAGTTGATGCAGTAGACAAATGGACCGATGCGCACCAGCGCCTTGAAGAGCGAGCTTTAGACATTAAGATAAAAAGACTGGATGGACGCTCGATAAACGAATCTGACATCAAGTCTCGGGAGGAATGGATGCTGGAACTGCCCGAGGCAAAGGCTAAATATTTGGGCTTAGAAGCTAGATCCTTCAGGGCTAAGGAAGGGCCTGACATGTCGGATAGGTAAGTTGACTAAGTTTTTCCTGCTTAACTCTTCTCTTCTTCAGTTTCATTCTATAAGATGAAAATAAAATCTATTAAACGCTTAATTTAATATGGTCCGTTTTGCCAAGCATCGAAATATTTATGAATATTCCTATTTCTACACGGTTTAGGCAACCCTATATCCTAATCACCATATAAAATTATATCTCAAAATAGTTATTTTTACTTTGTTTGGCTATCCTTTATGACTTATTGATCGTCGGACTAAACTTTTAAATTCCAAGAATATCGGGTGCATAAGAGATTCGATCGGGAGGAAAAGAGAATGATCAAGGTTATTAGGCTCTATTATTAAACAAGTCCCGAACAGAGTCGAATTAGCACCACTGAATATTCATCATCATCATCATCAGGTGAAACCGCGGGGCACAGCAAGTGTAGGTATTATATAACTAGGGTATTATATAACACTAGGATGTGAACGGTGTTTAGATCAAGCTGGACGGACACTCCAGAAGAGAAGGCGCGCAAGGCGGCGGGCGGCGCCGCGCCGGAGTCGGCGGAGGCGGCGCTCAGGCGGGAGGCGAGGGCGCGCCAGATCGCGAGCAGGGATGATGCGCATGAGTTGGCTGTCAAGTAAGCTTAACCTACCTCCTTAGTCCTTACTTTGTATATTATGTTTATGCAAAAACTATAGGTATTATTTGGACGGCGATTTTTAATGACTTTATCCACATGGTTGATATAGCAAAAGCTGTAAAACTTATTTATTTATTTATTTTTCTTTTTTCAGGAAACATAAAAAGGAACACAAAAGAGATGAGAGTTTACTAGATAAGCACCAGAAAAAGCTGAAGAAAAAGAAAAAGGTGGGTAATGTGATGAAAAACAATGATCGTCATCGCACGTATTTTAAACTTGATTTTTCTTTCGTTCAAATCAATTAGCATAAAGTATACTGCTTTTCCATCGAATGAACCTTACTTGGCGTTTTCAAAAAACCAATAATATAACTTAAAATTTTAAAGACCTGACTGTAATTTTTGACAAACGATAATCTATTCAAATTGTTTGCATGCTTACAATCGTAATCATTATGAACAGTCGTGTTCGGTTAACGGTTAACGCGGATGAAACAGCGGGAATAGGGCTGTTGATGACTTTTGAAAATCAATTCTAATTAGTCCGTCAGTTAGAAAATTAAAAATCGTTATACACGTATTTTTTTATTTTTCAAATAAATGAAAATACACAGAGGTAAAGCATATTAAAGTTTAGGGTGGGGGCTCGTGACGTCACTTACCGCTACAAGCCGCCATACAAACTGCACTGGGTTGTGACGTGACATGTGACGGGTTGTCACGCGAAATTTCAACTCAATGTATCGCCGTTAATTTTTGATTACGTAAAAAAGGAAAAAATACGTGTCCAATATTTTTATTGTTCTACTTACAAGACGGACTAAAAAAAAATTAGTCAAATAGCCTATTCTGAGATTAAAGTCCGTATACCCTATGTCCTTTTCTGTAACCCCGACAACGTGTATGCTTTTCGTGATGAAGGGTTGAATAGTTAAGGCGTGAAAGTAAAAAAAACTAATAAGTAAACTCACATTCGCATTTATAATAATAGTTAGGCTTAGGATACAAATAAAAAAGCAAGTTGAAGGCATTGTGGCATGTTTTTTTTTCATACAGTTTTACGAACTTGACCAAACTAATCCTTTCATAAAACTCTAGGTATTTATGTAGATTCTACTAAAGAAGTCACTCATAGAGACATTTTGCATTCGATAATATCTACAATTCTACATGTATAAACATTTACATTAATATGTAGCGAAGCAAAGAGAAAAACTATTCAAATCAATCTCTAAACGTTTCAAAGATTTCAAAAATGGCGGTAGGTAGGTACTTTCGGGACCACAAGGACTATTTTCCTAAGTGTTAAAGTTTACAATAATTTCCAGAAGGAAGATAAGGAAGAAAAGAAAGAGCGGCGCCCGTTCAGCCGCGACACAGACCTGCAGGTGAACCGCTTCGACGAAGCACAGAAGAAGTCCGTCATCAAGATGGCTCAAAATCTGGACGGCAGGTTTTCGCGCGGAGAGGCGAAATTCTTGTAACAAGAATAGTACTTAATTTGATTATATTTAAGGTTATTGCATCGAGTTTGCACTGATCAATAAAACTAAAGTGCTAACTTCTGGTCTCTCAACTGAGTGAACTCCGCTGGGTAAGCTGGGTTATACTCAACTAAATGCCATTTTAACATACCAAGGAATTCCCTGTAGACCTACTTTCGTGCTTACACAAAAGAAATTCGCCTTTATTCTAGAAAGTCCTAAAATTTACTAACCGAGCTTCGCTCAGTGTAATAATGTAGTAGCTAAGATTACATATACTATCTCAAGATTGGCTGTAATCATGTAAGATTAAGTAACGCGTGTTTTTTTTTATAAAAAAAAACTGTGCTGCTATTGGCACTTTTCAGTATGGAAACCGAATCTAGACACGCGGCAGCGTTTCAAGCCAAGTTCAAGCAAAGGAACTGGCTAGCCAGCGCCGAGTGTAATATTAACACGAACCACTTGGTGCCACTTTTGACACTTCTATAACTCAAAACCTCTTTAACGTAAACACATAAAACTACGTGTGTTTAATTATATCCATAAGGACATGTAGAAGCCCAAATTTCATGAAGCTAGCTCAAACGGTTATAAAGATATGAAAGTCAAAAAGTCGTAAATTTTAGTACTGACTGACTGACAGTTATATAGCACCTAAATCTAACCTACTTCCAGATGACCTAGAAGGATGAAATTTGGAATCCAGCTTGGTAATTGTGTGTAAGCGTAGGAAAAAATCTAAAAATACAAAAAAGTCAAAAAATAAGTGGCGTCCCCATACAAAAAACACTTGTAATACGCGCTAAACAATCGACCAATGGTGATAGCATAAAAAAGAAAACCACGCAGCGGAAACGCAAGAAAAAACATTAAATCTCAATACCTGCCTAGTTTTCTTTACAAAAAGTAATGATATCCCACCAAAAACATAAATGTTAAAAAGGAGAGCCAAGTTCAATACAAAAATTATGCTTGGCTGTGGGCTTCGCTGCAAAAAGAATGGAGATCTAAATGAGTGCCAAGTTCTATGCAAAATCGAAATATGTATTTATAGGAACAAAATAACATGAACAATTTATTTTATACCTATAACTATTTCTCTTATTTAAAAATGTGAGATCTTAAAGTAGGTTAGATTTGACTTGGCTAGTTTTCATTACCAGCATCAGTCATTTTATAAAGTTATTAAACATATATATATTTAATAAAAACTGACCAAGTCAAATCTCACCTACTTTAAGATGTCACATTTTTAAATAACAGCAATTGTTATAGGTATCCAATAAAGCAAAGAAATAGAGTTTAATACTTGTTCATAATTTTTGTTTTGTTCCTATAAATACATATTTAGATTTTGCATAAAACTTGGCACTCATTTAGATCTCCATTCGTTTTGCAACGAAGCCCACAGCCAAGCATAATTTTTGTATTGAACTTGGCTCTCCTTTTTTACATTGTTTTTAGTAGGATCGTATTTACGTGAACATACATAAACGAAGGATTTTTAGGTCCGTATTAATAGTCAGTTCTCAAGTTGACGTACTCACTTGAGATCATCGGTGAGATGGTGTTCTAATTAATAAACGTTACTTAAGTATAAAACTGGTCATCATCTTGAGTAGACGGTCTCAAGTGAGTACCGCACGTATTAATAGACGAAACTCCAAACTCAAGATCATCATTTGACGTTTGATGAGTCTGGATCAACTGAGTCAAGTAAAACACGGACTTGAGATCATCTTGAGTATGTGCTACTATTAACTTTATTGAATCAAAATGGATTTTGAAATTATTTTGAATAATATTGAGCACTGTGATGTTATTGATCAGTACGAGGATTTATTCTAGACGTATTGTTTACCAAAAACGTACATTAGGGATCCATATTTTCAATTATATTCGAATATTTTTTCAAAATATCCAAGAATATCTTTTTTCTAAGCAATAAATATGTTTTTTCGCCATCATATACCTACGTTATTATACGTTATATTCGGAAAAAAATAATTCGGACAAAACGAAAAGTGAAAAACTTTAGAATTTCGCGCGCCAATAGCTATTATTTTTTAGCTCGCAAGAGCGGGCAGGCAAAGGGACTAAGCCGTATACAGCCTTGTCTATTGCAACGCATTTCCTTTTTACCATATTTGAAGTAAAATTAATTTTTTTTTACAGAATTTAATGCAGAATTTAAATATTTTATGTTTTAAAAATTTTTTATGACATAATCATTGGTAAAAGTGCAATTTCAATTAAAAAATTGCATTTTGTGCAGTAGCTGTAACGGAACGAATTCAATCTATTTTGACGTTTGTTGAGTCGGTCTCAAATGAGATGGTGAATGACAATCTCAAATGAAACCGCCCCAAGATAGGTTTATTAATTAGCACATGTTCTCACGTCTTAAGACGGTATCAAGTAGTCATGTTATTGAGCTTGTACTTGAGAACTGACTATTAATACGGACCTAAGTCAGTGGTCGATGTGTAAAATTGCTAACAAGACGCATTCTCAACAAGCGCTAATTTCGGCAAATCGATACAAGTAAAAAACAAAACAAAATATTTGTTATGTTATAAGTAAAGATTACAAACAAGCGGTTGTTGAGACCTACTTTTATGCATGGTCACGCAAAACTCAAGTACCTACCTATTTATTAGCTGATTGAATATGATTCGTTACTTAGTTTTCTATGCGTTAACGATTGTAGAATTTGTGGAAGGCGTGCGCTTTGCCCACGTGAGACTAATACCACGGCCACGACCAATGTAAATTGTGGCGTTGTTCACATGGTTTATTTTGAATCGTATCTACGTTCGACTCGTCAGCCGAGTGAAGGCAAGCGCCGAAAAGCGATAACAAAACAAACTGAGAGGACGTTTTGCCAACATTTATTCCCGCCTTAATTATTTTTTTACTCCATTTGAACTAATCGACAATATTCGTGTGTTTTATACAGTCTTTTAAATGATAATAAATGCGTTTGTTGCAGTCATAATATCATAGGTGGATTATTAACAGAGCGGTGGTGCTATTATGGTACCTATTATTGAAAACCTAAAAATTATTCATGTTTTAGAACTCATTTATTTACGTAATGAGAACTGTTTTGCATTCCATCAAATCAGATATTATGTTATGAAAAAACACACAGCGTTGTTTGATGAAGCAGTCGTGAGATTTTGCTAGTATATTAATAAATTCAAATAACTTACCAACCTCAGTTTTAAACAAAATTGCCAAAATCAGAGACGTTCGTTACATTAATGTTAATTAGCATTTGACTAATTAAGCTAAATTTAGTTGAATGCCAATGAACATAAATATTCAATGAACGTCTCTGATTGCGGCGGCAATTTCCAGATAGTTATTTATGTGATTGCCTGGTTCCGGACAGGTAAAGGTTGTTGAGGTGAGCTCCTCACCCCACACCTGGTGCATCTGTTCTAAGGAAATGGATTACCTGTTCTTTGTGTGTGCCACTATATTGTGATTTATGATCTACACCCACCATATTAGCTCTTGACAAATCAGAGGGGGTAGCGACTTCATTTGTCGGAGTCTGCTTCGTCTGAATGTTTTTAGAAACCGTTGTATTCGACAGCAATTAGGTGCTCTCTTAGAGTTGTCTAATTGGCAAAGTGTAACAGACCTAATAAAATCCGAGTCTGCTTCAGGGAGCTTCTTTGTTCAATAATCCTTTTTTTTTGGTCTACTTTGTTTGCAACAAGTGATTGGTGCTTGTATTTCAAAGCAGGCCTAGGTACTCGACCCCCTGTGCGGGACGTAGAATTGACTTCTGGAAATTCACTTGCCAGCCCAAGAGTTTGCGTATTTCCACTGTCTCCGAGACCTGGAAGTCTAAAATTTCCCTGTCCTGATGGGTTAAGAGGAAATCGTCCAATATACAAGATACGGGCACGCATCTCTTCTGCCACCCAATTAGTACTTGTTGCAAATGTCGGGGGACTGAAGACAGACCAAAAGGAAGTGATATTAACAGCAGAATTCCTTGATTGTATATGATTCTTAGAAACTTCCTGTGTATTGTTTCTGAGATGGGCACATGAATAAACCTGATGAAGATATATGTTTGCAAGCCAATTCTGTTGTATGAATATCCTCACATCTATCTGAGATATTAATTGGAAGTGACTTACTTTCACATGTTGATTTAATTTGCTGTCGATTAAGGGTTCCCAGCTGCCATCTGGTTTCTTTACTAAAAACATCTTTGAATGAAAACCTAGGTTCACCACTCCTGTCTTTCTTCCAAGTCTTTCCAAGACTTTCTGATCTTTGAGTTTTTGTATTATTCCTGTCATGCTTGAGGATTGTTTTGTTGAATATTGTTATATAAGTTTGCAGTGGGACATTACATAGGCCCTATGCCATAGGGGGTTTGGTTTTGAATGGAATGCGACGTCCTGTTATGATCTTTAGAATGAATTGATTTGTCTTTAATTATTCCCAGGCTTTCAAACGATTTCGTAAGCAAGCCCCTTGAAAGACTTGATTATCTGCCCGAGTGCAGTCATTTTTGTTCTGGTTTTGGATCAGTGCCTTGCTTGCTACAAAACGATGAAGATCATCAGTTTTCTTCGTAGGTAAGTTAGGTCCTTCATTCTATTGAGAATTATTATTTTTAAAGTAATCTGGAGTATTTAACTATGAGTTCTTCCCAAAGACTGTGTAAGTGACTGTAAGGATTCCCGACTGAACAGGTATTTAGAGCTCGGAGGTATGTTCACAAAGTAGTTTTCAAATTTATATTATTTCTTGTCTCAAAATTCTACATCTTCTTATTTCAATGCATTCACTTCTTCTACCGCATACTATCTGCGTAACATTATCAAAACATTTTTAATATTAGAAGTTGAACCAAAGAGTATAGTAACTTTCTCAAAAAGAGAATTGGGTGTCAATGCTTGTGGGTTAGCTGCTGCGCAATTTACTAACTCTTGAAGATTCTTTTCAGTAGCTCTTTTTGTTCTTCTGTGTGACTGACACCTTCTGCTGTGACTACATAATCCTTAGCTTTACATTAAATGACATTATTCTTCATTCAATTTTAACTGAACAAATCCTGGTGTAGCGGAACATGATCTCAAAGTTTTCTTAAAACGAATACTCCCTTCCACGCTGGTGCCTTGATATTGCTGAAGGCGTCTTAAATCTTTTAAGTCTTTCCTTCTTAGCTTGGAGAATAGAATTTTTGCCATCAAGTTCCACATTAAATTCACCTTGTAAATTCTCAGCCGTCTTAGCAGAAACTTTTAAGAAATTTTGTGTCCCTGACTTCTGAAAACCACTGGGTCCAGGAAGATATACTTAGGCAAGGCGTAAGTTGGTGATGTTGTCTACCGAAATTTATATTTGTTTTTGACTTTCGAGTATGTGTGTATTTGTTTTCTTCTGGCATAATTTAGCATTCTTTATCCGACAATATTTAGCTATATGTCCTGGCTTACTAAAGTTGTAACAACGCATTATTAAATAATTTTCTTCTGTGTTACCTATCTGTAACGAGCTGTGATCGACAGTATTTCGCTCAATATCCTGGCTTCCCACAGTTGTAACATCGCCTTTTTCCTCTGTAAATAGAATACGACTTCGTTATTCTTATCTATTGAGTCTTTCACATCTTGCAATAATAGGGTACTTGCATGAAATTTAATGTAAGGAATTGTGTTAATATTTCAAAAATAGAGCCTTAGGAAAGCATTATCGTGAAAGATTTACTAAAAAAATTTCAATAGTTTCCAAAATATTCAACTTTTAATTTTGTGAAACGGAACGTTGCAACGAAACACCAATCACAGCCACGCTTAACACATGACGTCACTTTAATTCACACTCTCAGATAAGGCAAAAGAAACTAAGTGCATACAGTCAACGCATATTTTCCATTTTCTGAAGTTTTTTACTTTAAAATGCATCGGTAAGATGCATTTCGATTCTTTACTGGAACTTTTGGAAGTAACGCGATGCAGTTCAACCATAGTTTCGCTTTTGGATATTGAAGTTATCTGTCTGTCAGTGTGACGTGACCCTGTCAATACGACAGTGACATTTCTATCACAGATTAATAAGGCGTAATTTTGAACTAATGTCGTCATTCCGCGTTTTGGCGGTAGAGTCTAAAGTAGGAACTTTGAAACGCTCTATACCCTATTTTACTTTTATAGTATCCGCTGATATTTTTATTACAAAACTTTCCGACCCTATTATCATTGGTCTATATTCATCAGGTAAACCAGCCAACATCAAAGAGCCAATCCATTCGCTGTCCAGAATCTCGTTCATGTACTTTTCTACGATCTCATAATGTTGAAGTTGCGCTGTCACTAATTTTTTCAGTAAATCAACTCGTCTCTGAAGGGTGTAGGAATGCTCAGATGAGGGAAACAAACCTTTTATTGATTAAAGTTATTTATTATCAACGTTCTTTTAATTTAATCTTTATTTTACTTAGTTGAGACCATAGTGACATGACGCTACTCTTCTAGTTATAAAAAAAAAAACAATTACCTACTAGTGTTGTGCCACACTTATAGGGATGTACCCGCTAACACCTTCTCCTATTATTGAAATAGGCTAGTTTCCTAAATTTTTTTTTTGTCCGTTTTCTAGATTATTAAAAAATATTGGACACGTATTTTTTTATTTTTTATGTAACCAAAAAATAACGGAGATATATCAAGTCGAAATTTCACATGACGTCACGCCTCGCTACAGTTTGTTCGCACGTTATAGCGAGCGGTAACGTCACGAGTCCCCCACCCTAAACTTTAACGCGCTTTATCTATGCATATGCATCTATATATATGCATTATTGTTGTATTATCTTCATTTGTGAACACACACTGATCTGTTTTAGTACCCTTTAATCCAAGTTTTAACATTGCTTTTGTAAATCTTTTGTTCCATGTAATAGGAGCTTGTTTTAGCCCATATAAGGATTTATTTAATTGGCAAACTTTTCCAGGTTGTTTTTCATATCCATCTGGTATATTCATGTAAACATTTTCTTCCAACTCTCCATACAAGAATGCTGTCTTAACATCAAATGTCATCATATGTCTTTAGAAGCTGCAAGTGCAAATAAAGATTTTAAAGTGGACTGACTGACAACTGGACTGTAAACTTCATTGTAGTCAATACCATTTTGCTCAAATCCTCGTACGACAAGTCTAGCTTTATAGGTGCCATTATCTTTCACACGGAATACCTATTTGTTTGAAAGTATTTTGCCATCGTTTGCCTCTTTCTTGTCTACTATTTCCCAGGTATTATTGATTTCTAGGGATTCCTTCTCCGAATTTATAGCTTTCTTCCAGTTGTCTCTCTCTTTGGATATTACAGCCTCTCTGTAAGTAGACTGTAGTCTTTTAAGTGTGTTGGTATCTGTTTCTTTCTTTTGCTTCTTCTTAGGCAACCATCCTTTTCATTATGTCTGTGTCTTTCTCTTTCTGTGTCTTCTGATTCAGTTTCTGATACTGCATTAATTTCAAGTCTCATCATTTTTATCTACTTCTATTCTGGTATTATTTTCTATGGTCTCTTCCTGATTTTCTATAGTCTTTTCCTGATTTTTTGTTATCTCTTCCTGGTTCGCTATTGTCTCTTCCTGGTTATCTGTTATCTTTTCCTGGTTTTCTAATGTATCTTCCTGGTTTTCTGTTATCTCTTCATCATTTTCTTTATTACTGTCATTTCTTTTCTTATAATTTTCTTTCTGTTGTTCAGTTTCACCTTTTATTATCACTATGTCCCTTGATATCTCTATTTTTCTTTCCTTGGCATTCCACAATCTGTACCCATTACTAGTGTATCCAATCAGGATTAGTTTCTTGCTTCTAGGATCTAATTTCTTTACATTTGGATGTAACTGTTTTGCATAGACAGTAGGGCCAAACTTTTGCATATTAGATATATTAGGCTTTTTTCCAACCCACATTTCATATGGTGTTTTGTTTTTTAGGGCATCACTTGGCAGTCTGTTTAAGATATAAGTAGCACAGTATATTGCTTCACCCCACATTTCCTTCTCTAACTTGAATCAAAAAGTAATGCTCTTGTTTTTTCTAATAATGTCCGGTTCAGCCGTTCGGCTTTGCCAGCCGTTTAATTGTGGTGAGTAAGGCACTGTGTAATCTAATTTTATGCCTTTTTGTTGACACCATGCTTTAAAGTCGTTACTTGTGTACTCACCCCCGTTGTCACATCTTATGGTTGATGCTTTACTATCTTTTTCTCGCTCTGTTTCTTCGATATAATTTTCAATTTCATCTTTTGCATCGCTCTTGTTCTTAAGTAAATAGATTTTTGTAAAGTTACTGTACCATCTATTATTGTCAACACATAACTGTATCCATCATGAGTCTTCTCCTCAAAAGGGCCACATGTGTCCGTGTGTATTATTTGTAGGTGTCTTTCAGCTCGAGTTCTGATCGTATTAAATGGTAGTCTTGACTGTTTTGCTTCGGCACATATTTCACACTGTTCTTGTAATATTTTTGGGCCTTGTACATTTATGCCGTCTGCCACTTTTGTTAGTATCTCTAGTACCGATTTGCCCGGGTGTCCCAGTTTTGCATGCCATTCCAATGCTGTTCCTTTTTCTTGTGTAAGTAAAGATTTATTTTCATTTTGCAGATCTTGTTCTAAATTCACCATATATAAGCCATTTTCTTTTGTACCAGTTAAAATTAAATTTGAATTTTTGTAGATCTCCACTTTATTCTTTGTGAATACAACAGATCCATCATTATTGGTAACACAATTTACAGACAAAAGGTTTTGTGCTAGGTCTGGTATTAATAGTCTTGTAAGTCACATGACATTCCATGGACTGTACCTGATCCTTGTGCTTTCATTTTTTCATCATTGGCTGCGTAGACTGTAGAATCATTCTCTTCAAAATTTCTTAAGATGTTAGGGTCATTTGTCATATGCAAAATCTACTTAATCTACTTCCAAAATCTACTATGAATTTTACCGAAGTCTGTTCAGAGTTTTGTGTCAGAAATGCAACATTTTTATATTTTTTATTATCATCTTTTTTCTTAAAGAAACAATTTTCCTCTTTATGGTTATTTTTCTTACAAATTGAGCAACAACTGTAATTTACAATCTTTCTCTTCATGATTGTACCTTTTGCAAAAAGTGCACATCTTACAATCCTTTTTTAGATGGCCTGTTTTGTGACATTTAAAGCATTTTTATTCTCCGCCTTAAAGGCAACTTGTTTGTGTTCAATTTTCCTTTCTGAAAATCTGTTTTCTTCTGATAAAAGTCTGTTGGTTAAATTGGTAAGTGTTCTTTTGTCATCAGGTGTTGATTCCCATGCTGTGATGAAGAATTTATACTGGCTTGGTAGACAGGTTAATATTTTTGATATAACCATGTCATCATCAATATTTTGGTTAAGATTATTTAATCTCATCCTCAGGTTTTCAATATCTGTTATCAACTGAGACATTGACTGGTTTTCATATTTGAAGTTGAAGAAATCTTGTGGTAGAGAAGACTTGTTTCTTTTTTCAGATCCTTCAAATACTGCACATAACTTACAATGCAATAAAATGCAATGCTTTGCAATGTATGATGTGACCTTTGAGTTTTCTGTCTATGGAATTCAATATCAATTTGTTTACCTTTGCATCCTTAGTTTGAAATTCGGGTTTTCCTCTCTTTTCTGGATCTGTTTCTTTTAGCACTTCCGACAGGTTCGACGCCGAAACGTGTATATTTAGCTCAAATTTCCACATGTGGAAATTCTCAGAGTTCCACTAAGGATGCAAAGGTAAAGAAATTGATATTGAATTCCATAGACAGAAACTAATTCGAGTGTCTCTCATCGCAAATTTCCATGATGAAAATTTTTCCCTTCCTTTTAATTTGGGGGTAGTTGAGTTGAGTAATAGGTATAACCAGAAATATAGCTTGATTCATTAGAGTCTGAATACGTGGATCATTCCTATGACTGCACTTTGATCGCTTGTTAGGTGGAGAGCCCTCATCCTTCGAGGATGAAGAACGTTCTACACTTTCCTCCATTTTTCGAGATGGGGAGCGTTGAACGGAGTCACACACTTCCCCAGACCAGTCTCCCATCCAAAGCACTAGTAATGGAAGCGACATCTTCACTCACTCGTTTCGTCACTCATTGCATACACAGAAAAAACAAGCGTTTATTAGATTATGCGAGAAGGACACTTCTTATTTAGATTATTAGGTACGAGAAATCACATAAAATAACACTTATATTCAGATATTTTCACAAAGGAAAAGATGTTGCATTCTTCTTCTTCAACTATGGCAATGTATCGCGATTTATCGCATTTAATTCTGCCAATGTACGTATTTTTAGCAATTAAAGTAATTATGGCGAAACGCCAATGAACGTGTTAGATTGTTCCCCAAGATAAAACACAATTCTCTCACGATATCCAGCTTCTTTCTTGGAAAACAAAATGACTCCTGAACGGTGGTGAAAATATCGAATAAATAACGCGACAGGCGTCCACTCGCTACGACCTCCACCGGATTTTGCGTCCATTACCTACCGGCAAAATGTCTAGGCGCTATAAGTGACCGATGACAACGCGTCAGACATATATCTGATAGTCTGTATAGATTGGCCAGCGCGGTCATGTGAGGTGAAAGAGCGGGAGTATAAATTATACCTAATGCGAAACATATTTGTAAGTTCTTTGAAATTATTAAAACACAAGCTGTTCCCCGCGGTTTCACCCGCAGCAATTTTGGAGTTCCCGCGGGAATTCCGAGATAAAAGTACAAGTACAAACAAACTCACTTGCTCATTTATATTAGTAAGGATTAGCAAAATCTCACGCACGACTACTTCGTCAATCAACGCTGTTGTTTGAAAGAACACATAAAGTAAGTAATTAACGACTGCAGGTTTTGTTGAAAGGTTATCGCCATACAACATAATTTTAATTTTAGATAAAGGTTTTCCAGTTGTTCCCGCGGTTTCACCCACGTTGATTTCGGAGATCCCGAAAGTACCTTATATCCTTTTCTGTAGGTCCATCCTTGTGTCTAGTAAGGTGTAGTATGCAAAACTTGATGTAGTTTTACCCGCGTCAATTTCGGAGTTCCCGCGTGAATTACGAGATAAAAAGTAGGTACCCTATGTCCTTTCCTGTACTCCTGACAACGTGTAGGTATGCAAAATTTCATGATGATTCGTTGAGCCGTGAAGGCATGAAAGCGTAACAAACATATTATCGCATTGGGATTCAATTTAAAAGCATCACAATAGGGTACTTGCATGAAATTTAGTATAAGAAATTGTGTCAATATTTCAAAAATAGAGCCTTAGAAAAGCGTTATCGTGAATGATTTACTAAAGAAATTTCAATAGTTTCCAAAATATTCAACTTTTAATTTTGTGAAACGGAACGTTGCAACGAAACACCAATCACAGCCAAGCTTGACACATGACGTCACTTTTATTTTTTTAGGAAACATTTACCTCTTTCAGAGAAGGCAAAGGAAACTAAGTGCATACAGTCAACGCATATTTTCCAATTTCTGAAGTTTTTTACTTTAAAATGCATTTCGATTCTTTACTGGAACTTTTGGAAATAAATCGACACAGTTCAACCTTAATTTCGCTTTTGGATATTGAAGTTATCTGTCTGTCAGTGTCACATGACTCTGTCAATACGACAGTGACATTTCTATTACAGATTAATAAGGCGTAATTTTGAACTAGTCACGTCATTCCGCGTTTCGGCGGTAAAGTCTGAAGTAGGAACTTTGAAACGCTCTATTTAATTAATTTATGCATATATTTTATTTCTTTTTCTTGCTTTGTTTAAGTAGGCCATATATCTTTAAAATAGACTGAAAAAAAAAATAATTATGCAAGTACCCTATTGCAACGTGTCCCTCAATAAATTGCAAAGCTAAATACTACACGTTGAAATTTTCGTATTGAAAACTATGGACGCATGTTAGAGCCCGTCTTTACAAAGACTATTGACAATTTTGCTATGCTAATGCCTGTCACTTCCATAGTAAAATTCTCAAGGCGGGGTCTAAAATGCTTCCATAGTAAATTTCAATACGAAAATTTCACCGTGTAGTCGTGTACCTACATCAACCTTTTAATTTTAGAATGAATGGGCAGATTGTGATGAAAATTTTACATTTAAAATGCTTTTTTTAAGGTCGATTTATAAAAATCGTTATTAAAATACAATATTTTTTTTGTGAAATTAAAGTGTCAGTCTCGGTCATGGACCGATTAAATTGGTCCATGGTCCCGGTAAATATTGCGCCACGTGGTAGGCAATATAACGCGTAGGTAGATTCAAAATCTGTTATTTATTTAGTAACGAAAATAGGTATTTTAAGTTTGTTAATTCTAATTCTAGGTAGGTACTTTTTACTCAGTGTTTTTTAAATACATTGTTATTGATGTTTAGTTCTGGTAGGTTAAGTTCATCCAAAACCTTGCGGTTGTAACCCTGTAACCCATTCTAGATAATTATTGATTTTACTCGTAAATAAGAACTTTTATGTGGTCAAAAAACTTGTTTAATTAATAAGTCCTACTAATATTATTAACGCGAAGTTTGTAAGTATGTACGTATGGATGGATGGATGGATGGATGGATTGATGGATGGATGTTTGTTACTCTTTCACGCAAAAACTACTGGATGGATTTAAATGAAACTTTACAATAATATAGCTTATACATCAGATTAACACATAGGGTACTTTTTATCCCAGAATTCCCGCGGGAACTCTGAAATTAACGCGGGTGAAACCGCGGTGCACAACTAGTATATTATATTAAAAAAAAACAGTTATTCCCTACTCTCACTATTCGCCACAGTAGAGCGCAAAGGATGCGTGACAAGGGTTGCCAGGTCCAAAAACACAAAAGCCGGACTCGGCAAATAATTTGGTCTGACATTTTACCCTAAATGTCGGACATATTATCTTGTTTAATATTTAATAGTTTTTTTTAAACGCGCTTTCAATTTGTGGAAAACAACAAACGCCGCTTTCCTGATTGTCCACGTTACTAGATAGATACATAATATTATGTATAATCCGTTGCATACCTATAGAACTTCTTTGGTGGTAGGGCTTCAGGGGGCTAACCTGTACAATATATACAATCGATTTGAGAGTTGAAAATTTTATGTTTGATAGTTCTTGTTTTTGTTAGGCTACCCCCAAAATTTCAACATGCTGAAAGTCATAGTTTTTGAGATATTAATTTTTGAAATTTTAATTAAAATACGTGCAAATAATTGGCACCCCGAACGGCGAACCACTCCCCGAATATGCCAGGTAAGGTTAGGTTTGGACTGTTGAACTACTACTACTGAACCAACAAAAATTTTTTGCGCATTGCTTAAAAAATATTCCATGTATATTGCAAAATGCGTCCTAACCTTAAAATTTTAAAGATTCATATAAAAAAATTGAGGAATCGCCACCCCGGCCATCAACTTTGGGGTACCCAGGCGCGGTCCGAAGGGGGGGGTCATTTTTTTTTCATAATGTGTGAAATAAAATTGTATATTGTGCAATGTAGTCTACTTTACTCGACATATTATATTATTAGTGACCCCCTCCCCATTTCAGCCTTCGACCGCGCCTGGGTACCTGCCCCCCCCCCCCCCCCCCCCCCCCCCCCCGCCGCCGAAATCGATTGTATATTATATTGTACAGTCCTTCCCTTCAGGGCCCTCCTGGTTCAATATCAGACATAACCCCAACAAATTAAAACGGCATTAAAATAAAGTTACCTAGGAAATCCCCACTGGCAACTGCAATCACAACAAAATGAAACGCGTAATACAACATCACTTAAATTATTATTTTTATTTTTCTTTACGTATTTTATACATAATATGCAGCATGTATTTAAATATCAGAATATACAGAATATAAATCAATGAGATTACACGAAAAAGGTAGATAGGTTTTTCAGTAGTATACCTACTAATGCGAGCACAGAGAAATGACGCTACTGTCGACAGTTGTCGTCATACGCCAACGATTCGCAATACTGTAGGTACATAATATCAGAATTTTGTAAGATGTTATTGACCGTCAAACTACACTTCTGTTGTAATATCATTGGTAATAGGTATGTACGCCGTACGCTGAGTAGAGTGACACTGCGTTACATGGGAGTTTTGGCGTCGAGGGCTGCGGTGCTGTTGGCTGTGTGGGTCGACGCGCACACCCTCGCCTTGGCGTCCTGGCAGCACAACGCCTCATCCGCCGTCATGTCAGCGTACGACCACGGCTTCTCGCACACTCTATAAAACGCTGATAACTGCAAGAAAATGCATAGGTTCATCGTCTGAGAGGTTCATGAATTAAATAACGCCTAGAGACTCGGTAGGATGCTCCATCTAATTCCCACAAACACTTAGGGCACAGATAATATAATACTATTACGGGAACCGATAACGAAGAATACGTACAGTTAAAAGTAGGTACAATGTGAGTAGAACAGTTTTTTTACTAATGATTAAGTGTACTTATACCTGTATTTAAAAAAAAATGCGAATGTATAGGTAAGTACTTTTTAGACACAAAAAACAAAACTTGTTTTAATACCTATTTAGATTTATCAAATTTTAAAAGTGGAATTTACAACTAACGATAAGGAATTTGAAGGAGCGGAGTTAAGGGAAAGAAAACTTGCTGCAATAAATTTTAACCTATTAACAGTTTGTTTATAAGATCGACTATATTTATATGCTTTAGACTGCTGTCCACACACAAAATAAAAACTTTGGTGTGAGTCTGTCCATTTGTCTGAGTCAACGAAATAAATTGACGGAGATAGACCTCTATCTCTTTTCACGATCGATGACGATATGTATGTACCTACCTTACCTTTTAGTTCTCTGGATTTCTTTTTTGTCGTAAGTACATAAGTAGTATTAAAAGGATAGGAAGGTACCTACCGAGCAAAGTTATGAGAATAAACAAGTATACCTTCAGTTCATCGGCGTCTTTCAACTTCTTGCACAATATCTCCGGTCCCTTTGCCTTCGTGGCGGTGGCCAGTGCGGTGCACAGGCTCTTGCAGGTGTTGGCGCCCTCCTCGTCGCACTTCACCACGAGGCCGGGCGTCTGCGAGAGGAGCGGCGCACTACCCGCCTCCGGAGTGGCCGTCGAGAACCCGCCGCACGAGCAGTTGCCTCTCGGGCCCTCGTCTACAGCGGCGATTGTAGTACTAAAGAAAACATATTTAAAACTAGGTATAAATCGTGTAGGGTTAGACATAATATTATAGGTATTGCTTATACTTGTTTCCGTGGTATGAAAATCAAAATTATATTTAGTCCGTCTTGCAGATTAATAAAAGCCCAATTTGCCAATTGTTGGAGTGCAACGAGCGCGGACCAAACAATAAAAAAATTCCCATATTTTTTCCCTTGGTATTTTATTATCTTTTGTCAAAACTCCGGCAATACACGAAACTATCAATTTGTGATGACTTGTCGTGAATCCAACTTACCTTCCCTTTTCTTCAGCAAAGGTTGTAGTAAGCCCTAATAAAAGAACACATAGGTCACAAAGCATTACTTTCAAGGCAAACATTTCTACTCCAGTGAATCTTACTAAACCTTCTGCGTACGTGATACAATATTCACTTGCTTTTATACTTCGTTAGTAGGGTGACTATATCTCTGAACCATATTAAATTTATATGGTTCAGAGATATAATCACCCTTACTTCTCGACCTGTATAAAATCATTAGAATATAAGAAAAATGGATTACCTATTGAATTGAAATTGAATTGAAAATAACTTTATTTGGCACAACACACAAAACATGCAAACACTTAAAAAGGCCCAGCTCAGCATAAATCGGGTGGTACAAGGACCGCCCGGCGCTGGTCTTGTAATGGCTAGCAAGTGGTGGGTGCTTGCTTGTTCTTTATTGTAAAATCATTTAAAGAAAAGTTTTATTGCATGTTTGTAAAGAGTAGGTAATCTCTGAGAAATATAGAATGATTATTATTCCGGAACAAAGTAATGGAACCCAGGAAAACGTTTATTATTTATAGTTAGTTAGTTTAGGTCTTGGAACAGGACAACAGGACATAGGGATCTTTCATCCTATACAAAGATTCCTAAGGGAATACTAAAATTTACGTGAGCGAACTTTTAATTTATTAGGTAAGTACCTAAGTACTAGCTGTGCCCCGCGGTTTCACAAGTATAAGTTTCGGAATTCCCGCAGCTCAGAAACAATTTTTTCTAATATAAAAGTAGCATAAATTAATCCTTAAAACATCAGCTATCTGCCAATGAAAGTCCCGTTAAAATCGGAATGTGTTTTTGTAGACACTACTGTGGACAATAATGTTTTGATACAAGCACGCTGAATCGTTTTGCTAGCAGTGTAACACCGATTTAACAATAAGTCATTTGTCCCGATGCATGGTTATTATCTGTTGGATAAAATGAGAAAGAAAATTAGTCATTGTTTCACTTACTTACCTATCCCCAACATACGGACAGGTTTTATCTATCAGATATTTTGCTGTCGTCTTTCCCTCAAACCCCATGTCCCCGATGCAGTTCGAACTGATTATTTATGCCTACCTATGTTAAACAGACCAAACTACACTCCACTGCTTTTTCTCTTCTCTTTTATTATATTGTTTCGGTGACGACGCGACGGTGTAACTAGGCGGTTAAAGTAATTTTAGGTTCCAAATTCTTTTAACTAGTAGGTACCTTATAGAAAAAATAGAAGTGCCATATACGGGGAGAAACCAAAAAATAACTTGCCGAGAAAAAATTAAATAATAAAAACTAAAACCAAAAAAAATTAAACTTAATTTCTTCCTTTTTTTAAAAAGAAAACCACCTTCAAAAGTTAACTCACTGAAAATCACAGAATAATTTTTATAAACCCCACCCCTAGTCAATAATTATCTGGGTATTTACTATAGTGTTTGAAGTCGGTGCCAAATAGTAATTTCCTACATTCTTAATATATATTTTTTTGTTTTTATTAGTTTGGTAATTTCGGAGTTCCCGCGGGAATTCCGGGATAAAAAGTACCCTATGTCCTTCTCTGTGTCCCTAACAACGAGCATGCAAAATTTCATGATGATCGGTTGAACCGTTGAGGCGTGACAGCGTAACTAACAAACAAACTCACTTTCGCATTTATGTGATTTTCAGTGGGTTAATTTTTGAAGGCGGCATTCTTTTTTAAAAAAGAAATTAAGTGGGCAATTTTTATTTTTATTTGGGTTTTTTGTTTTGGTTTTAATTTTTAACTGACTTCCAAAAAGGAGGAGGTTCTGCATTCGGCTGTATGTTTTTTTTTTATTTAATTTTTCTATTTTATAATTTTTAGTGATGTTCTTGTTTAAATTGTAATCTTTCATTCCTAACCTATGGTTAAATACATAGATAAGAAATACCTACCTATTAATAAATAAGACACAGATAATATGATAAGTTAAAAAAATTAGTTGGTTAATCAGTAGGTATTGTGAATTTGTGGTTCTGTTTTTTCAGGATTCTGCAATAACTACAGAACTGATTCGTGAAAATTTTATACTAAAACCTTCTCCAGAATGCAACAAAAATATTTACCTGTAAACCGCATCAAAATCGGTTCAGCCGAAAGCGAGATAACCTTGCACAAACATACCTACATACAGGTCAAATCGAAAACGTTTTTTTTAAAGTCGGTTAGTTGAAAAAACAAAGTCTTTCGCCGCGTCTGTCTGTCTGTTCACGATAAACTCCGAAACTACTGAACGGATTTTCACCAATAGATAGAGTAAGGGAGGAAGTCATCAATATTAATGAGGAAGGTTTAGGTCAAGGGGGTGGTGGTTTGTCAAGGTTTTGTGTAAATTGGTTAAAATATAACGATAATTGTTGGAAGCGTCGGAAAAAGTAGGTACTTTCAACTTTGTTACACTTTCGCGCGTCAACGACTCAACCGATCACTACGAAATTTTGCATGAACGTTTTCAGATATACAGAGAAAGGCATAGGGTACTTTTTATTTCGGAATCCCCGCGGGAATTCCGAAATTACCGCGAGGAACAGCTAGTAATAAACAATTAAACTGTTCACACTTAGAACATGTTTAAATTCAATTAAGAATTTTTAAACATTATGAACCTCAAAAAATTACATTATTTAGGCAGCTAGTTTATAAAACTGTTGGTTTTGAAAATTACCTTACGCATTTCGTATTTACTTATCGATAATGGATAGAAAAAAACTGACAAAAGTCAAACCGTCAACAGCAGCTCTATGAGTTTCGGTAACATAATAAACACTGAGCACGTCAGATTAAAGACTAATAAATTATTAAATGATTGGTGATAAAAACATAAAAATAATTCAAACCAACCGGTTTTATTAGTATCAAATTGTAGAAATATGTATATTGTTATCACAAACCTCTTGATATAATATTAATAAAACAAAAATATAAGGTCTTAATAAGATTTATAATATGATTCCAGTTTATTTACTTAGGTCTAACAAAAATATAATGTACTTTTAAAATGTAAGAATAACTTTTAACACTCATTATTTTATTATTGGAAAATAACGTGGACAATCTTGATATAGATGTTTTATGTTCAGTGGATAAATTCACAACTTCTAGTCTAGACAATGTCTTTATCGGGCTTACAGAACTGCAAATAAATTTTCAAATATATTACAATTTCCAAACCAATAAGTGATACCTGCCTAATTACAAAATATACTAAATACATTTAAGGATTCAAGTTTAATACAAATCAATGTTACTATGTATGTATTATCTTTGGGGTGCTGGCTTTGATTTAGGCATTTTACTAAGCAAACCCTGAATTTCTTTTTTTTCATCATAGCTCTTCCACATGTCATATAAATTTATTATAGCTCGCATAATTTCTTGAATCTAGAAAAATAAAAGAGGTTAGCACACAACTGTTATTATTAACTGCATTAGTTTTAGACAATATATATATCATTTTAAACGATTCACTAACTTAATAGATTACCTTGTCCATATCAACATTTAATTCAGCAAACCAAGGTTTTAAGTTTTCTTTGCCAAGCATTGCACATGCTATGTGTAATGCTGCTATAGCAATCTGAAAGAAAACAATTATTATAAAGCAATTAATAAAGTAAAAGGAACTTTAAAAGTTAAAAATTTTAACAAAAATATTAAAACCAACTTTTGCTTTTAAGTGGGTTGGTTTATTCTGCTAATATTATAAACGCGAAAGTTTGTAAGTATGGATGGATGGATGGATGGATGTTTGTTACTCTTTCACGCAAAAACTACTGGATGGATTTAAATGAAACTTTATAATAATATAGCTTATACATCAGATTAACACATAAGGTACTTTTTATCCCGGAATTGCCATGGCAACTCTGAAATTAACGCGGGTGAAACCGCGGGCACAACCAGTAATTTATAAAGTGGTAATTTATCTAACCAACTCGCAAACTGTGAAATATGTTATATTTGAAGAGTTCCCTTGATTTCTCCAAGATCCCATTATCAGACCCTATCATGACAATGGGACCACCTCAAGAGTTATACCATTTAAAAAAAAAAGAAATTTTCAAATTGGTCCAGCCATCTTCGAGTAATCGCTCAAACATACAAAAAAAAAAACATACAGACAAATTCAGAACCTCCTCCTTTTTTTGAAAGCCGATTAAAAATAGTTCATGGCTTTTGGGCACTAGACTTTCAGCAAATATACAAATATAAACACATGTTTACTAATATGGAGAATACTCAACAAAAATATACATAAATAAGCTTTACAAAAATTGTTGATATGAAAAGTTAACAAAAGTTCAACGGTTGATATCAAATTTATTTTTTCACACCTGCCCACATATTACTTTATTATGATGTTAACATACCTACTTAGATTTATTATTTTAGAATTTTCACATATTCCTACTATTAATTTATAAGTTTTTCAATATTTCTCTAAATAAGCAAGTTGTTAATCTTTCAGATAAATACATTTCATAAACCATAAATACTAACCTGGTATGGTGGATATAGCAAGCTGACATCTGTTCGGAGTGAATCATTAATAACTCTCCAGGCATAGGTCAATAAATGATCATCCTGACCTATATCTTGCACAAATAATAATAGAGGTCTATAAGGTTGATAAACAATAAGGCAGCAGTCTAGGTTCTCTAATAAATAGAATTCACATTCCAATATGTGGTTAGTTCTATAGGGAAACTCCTGCTGTCCATAAGCATAGTTAAATTTATTTTTTATAGTAGTCTGGCAGGTAGATATAAGTCTTGAATTTGATATAACACCAAACTCTTCAACTTTCGAAGCGAGAAATACGCATGTTGGTGCCAGAAGCAAGGGATCAATGCACTTCAACGAATTCCGCGCATAAAATCTCTTGAAGTAGACTATGGCCGTCGCTATCACCTGCTGACGCAGCTTGAGTTGTTCTCCCAACACCTGTATTATGCTGGCGAAGAAATGAAGTATTTTCTGGTATTCCTCTTCAGACAAAATATTCAAGTCATGTTGACGATCTCTAATCAAATCTTGTTTGTCTAATATCCATTGTTGATAGTGAGAACTTTGCCAAAAGTTACCTGCCATAATATTGGTAAAGGATGTAATACGATATACAGTTTGCTTTGGTACCTACATAAAAACCAATTTTTAAATAAAACAATCTCTCAAATCTTTTGTTATCACAAATATTTACAAAAAGCAACTACGAAAGTTTAAAATTACAAATTAAAATGACATTGACATTTTTTTTGGTGAAGTTTACCAGAGTTTACCCTTTTTGGGGATGGCAAAGAAAACTGTCCATACAGCCCATTCAGTAGTTGTTTTTTCTTCTGAAGTTATTTACATCGAAATGCATCAGTGAGATAATCTGTATATATAATAATATTTATGATTACCTATGTAAACCAAAATAACCTACAGTCTCCTATCCAAAATTCCGAATGCGCATCCTTTTCATGTTTATCATCGTTTCCCTACCTTGAAACTGGCAAAATGCGCAAACCGCGCGATGCCTTAAAAAAAAAGGCTAAAAGTGCTAACCAGAGCAGAGAGACATATGTCTAGTTAATTTGTGGAGCAGAGAGAAGGTAATCACCAGAGGAGACGGGTGTGCGTTCCGTGGCTTCGCACGAATGCACTCGAACGCACTCGAGCCCGTTCTGTGGCTTGGTGAAATTTTACTCTGACAACTGTCAGAGCGTAGTTTCACCCGTTCCGTGACTCAGAGTGCAGCAACCAAACAACCATCTCCGACAGCTATATTTTCACTCTGACAGCTATGTATTGTTTAAGAAGTGTCAAAGTTTGCGCCAAAAACCGGATTCGTTGAAAAAGAAATTAATCGGAGTTCTTACGAGTTCTTACGGGGAGGTGTCGTAGTCACAAAAAGTTTATAATTGGATGTAATTAGTTAATTAATTAGTTAATTAGTTAATTAATTAATTAATTAATTAATTAATTAATTAATTAATTAAATTAATTAATTAATTAATTAATTATTTAATTTAATTAATTAATTAATTAGTTAATTTGTGGTCTTATTTGCGATGTGAGCTGAGAGAAAACAAATGGCGCCTGAAATTTCAAATATTTTGAGGTTATAAAAACAACTCGATCGTTCTGTGGCTTGGTTGCAACTCAAAAGTATGTTCTCTTATTCGTCTGTGAACTCAAACGAGTGAGATATTAACCGAACAACTGCGCCCAAATCCACGGAACGCACACCGGGTGCTAACTTTTTATCGTTTTAAATTTTAATTGTAATTATTTAATTCGCAGCGTGAAAATGAAAATGTATCATTGGTGATTGGTCTAGTAATTTATATTTTGTGGTCATGTGGTGTCACTAAATACGTTTTACGCATTTCGATGGTTTTACGTGAATAAAAACCAAGCGTAGTATTAATGTTGAGGAAGACTAAAAATAACAGAATATACTATTGATAGAAAAAAATAGATAACAGATAACAGTGAATATTGATAGATAAAACCATGCTGAAATAGCCCACAACCAAAGCGAAGCTTAAATTATAACCTAATCACTAATGAAAACCCACAGTAGCTGCCGGCTGGGTATAAGAGTGACCTAGTCCCAAAATAGAACTGCACCCAAGTAAAAATATTTCCGTAGTGCTTCAGGCATCAAATATCTCGGTACATTATATGAATAATGGGTCGCAATATTGTTCAAGAACATTTTTATACCATGAAAAAGATGTGTACTTGGTCATATCTCAAGGGTCTAGTGATAAACCCAGCCCAATTAAAGTTTGTTGCATTTTTCATACTTGCTGCTGAATTAATACTAAATATAATTGTGGTGGAACGAGTTCCTTACACTGAAATAGACTGGAAGGCATACATGCAAGAATGTGAAGGATTTCTCAATGGAACTTTCGACTACAGTAAACTTCGTGGGGACACAGGACCACTAGTGTACCCAGCAGGATTTGTGTACATATATTCCCTCTTGTATTACATTACTAATGGGGGAGAAAATGTTAGAATCGCCCAATATATTTTTATTGCCATATATCTGTTACAATTGTATTTTACTCTTAGAATCTACACCAAAACTAAAAAAGTGCCACCCTATGTACTTATTATAACAATACTGACATCCTACAGAATCCATTCAATCTATGTTTTAAGATTGTTTAATGATCCTATTGCTGTGCTATTATTATACATATCATTGAATCTATTTTTAGATTCCAAGTGGAATTTAGCAAGTTTATTTTATAGTTTAGGAGTTTCAGTGAAGATGAACATTCTTTTGTATGCTCCTGCACTGTTCTTTTTTTATTTGGTAAATTTGGGCTTAAAAGAATCATTTCTCCAGCTTTTACTTTGTGGTTTGGTACAACTAATTTTAGGTTTCCCATTCCTATTGAGCAATCCTGTTTCTTATTTAAAGGGAAGTTTTGATATAGGGAGAGTATTTAACCACACATGGACTGTCAATTACAGATTCTTAGATGTAAAATTATTTGAAAGTAAATATTTTCATTTTACTTTAATGGCAATACACATTATGTTACTCATAATATTTCTCCCTATGTGCATACAGTATTTTAAAAGCTATTGCCGCATGAAATATGTTCAGAAGCAAGTTCAACCACAAATAGATGCTAAAAATATGGAAAGTAAAAAGAAAGCTAAACTCAATAAGAAGGAAAATAAACAGAAAAAGGGAAACACAATTGATGATGAACCTTTGACAAAAGAACAAGAAGATTTCTTAAATTCTTTTGAGTCAATGTTAAAAAAATCCCAAAAAAGTGGAAAGAACATAACAAAAAGTCCTAAGGAAAATGAGAAAATGCATTACAGCATTAATTTCGATATATTGACACAATTGGTTATTCTACCAATGTTTCTAATCAACTTTATTGGTGTAGTATGTGCTAGAAGTTTGCACTATCAATTTTACTCATGGTATTTCCACAGTTTGCCATATTTGTTGTGGTGTACAAATTATACTGTTATCATAAGATTTCTGATACTCGCATTAGTTGAACTGTGTTGGAATACATATCCAAGCACTAGTTTTACTAGTTTTCTGCTTCATGTATGTCATATAACCATTCTCATTGGAGTTTATAGGAAGGTATCCAATGAATTGAAAATGGTGACTAAAGTACAATGATTTATGTACTTCAATCCCTAATAATAATTTATATTTGAATGATTATTTTACCTTTATAAAAAGTTGCTATACAATGGACAAAGAACTACAAAATAAGAGCTACTTAGAGTGAAATTTAATGTACTTTATGTAGGTAGACAGGACCTATGTTTTAGCTTTTTATTTTTCGATGTACCTACATAGTTTTTTTTTATTAATTTCTTGAGACAATAAAGTTAAATTTATTTCAATTCCAACATATTTATAAGCTAAAACAAATAGTTGTGTTGACAAAAATCAAAATGTGTTTCCTGTCTGTCTGTGTGAGTTAAAATAAAATAAGTATTTATTTAAGCATTTTACAATTGTTTATTATGAATCATTAATTAGTACAACTAGTTAAAAGAAAACTAATTATAATCTTAAATTTAGAGATAGAGGCGCCTATTCTCCCCTGTTATCACAAAAACACCAAAGCTCGAATCTTAACGCATCTTTATCCGAACTTACCAGAATATAGTAGAAGTATATCATCATATTAGTCTACTATGTTATATATTTTATATTACTATATAACAAAGCTATACAGTTAATAATATTTCTTGAATATTTTTGATTCACAGTATCATCCACCATTAACTCGAAATTGAAAACAAGTATTCAAATGAGTGCACTTTTGAATTAAACCAATAAAATAAAGACTACAAAAGATAAAAGATTTATCAAGAAAAATAAATGATTTTTCAGTTATTGAAGACCAACCACTCAGACTTCAAAGACAAAACTTAGAACATAATAATATTATGTGACTACATAAGTAATATTCTTTAGTTCATAAAAATTTCTGAATATAGTGATGAATATTATTTTCTAGTCTTCTTGAAATCGTAATGGGTTGAATAAATACATTGAAAATCCAGCATAAAAGTTAGTTAAAACTGATAATTCAGTTATGTCAGATGATAAATGCAATTATATAATAAGAATATCCAATGACTTTTTTCTTTGAAACTATTTCATATGATGACCTACTATTGAGACAAACACATTACACAACCCAGATCAAGATCAGGGGCGGATCCAGGATTTGGTAGAGGGGAGGGCAATTTGGTTGCACCATGAATTCTTTAGAATTAACAGGATAGACAAAAAAGTCCATTAATAAAGTTTAAGTGCCTCATATTGAGAGCATCTGAATTGAGCTTATGTATGTATTATATTATCTGTGTGTATGTTTCGCGATTTTTTAACCGACTTCCAAAAAGGAGGAGGTTACGCATTCGGCTGTATGTTTTTTTTTTTTTTAATATTACTCGAAGCTAGGGTTGGACCGATTTCGAAAATTTTGAATTTTCGAAATCGGTCCAACCCGATTTTGTTTGAAATCGTATACTCCCAATTAGGTCCTAATGCCACAACGTCGGGATCTGATGATGGGATCTTATGGTTTAAGAATCTTTATTATCCTCAAAAGATCTTGGGGAAATCGTGGGAACTCTTCAAAAATAATAGGCACACCTATAGCGATTTGGGTATTTTTTATAGTAAATCTTTCATTTGCTTTCGGAAAGCAAAATTTGAAGAAGTGGAACTGATCATGAAGACCACAAGTGGTCATCGGAACTACTCAACAATAATACGTATTTCACGGGTTTCGATTGGACCGATTTAGAAAATTGATTTTGTTGTTTGAAAGGGTATACTCCCAAGTTGGTCCCATTGTCACCAAATCGAGAACCTGACGATGGAATCATGGAGAAATCGAGAGAACTCTTCAAAAATTACAGACACACCTATAGCGATTTTTGTATTGTTTATAGTAAATCGTTTATTTGCTTTTGGAAAGCAAAATTTGAAGAAGTGAAACTGATGATGAAGACCACAGATGGTCATCGGAACTACTCAATAAAAGGTATTTCACGAGTTCCGATTCGTTAACTTTAATATGGTTCCTTAATAATTTATGCTCGTCACAATGTATATGGTAAAATAGAACTGATGATGACGTACCAGAAGAACTCCTCAACAATCAACGTCCCTGTCGTCCCGTCCGTAAAAGCAGTATTTTGTCAAAGGCGATGAGCAATTGACATTAGGCTATTGTAACTTAGATAAATTACAAACGGACTCACTTGAAAGCAAGAAATAAACAAAATTTTAACAAAAAAATTAAAACCGACTTCCAACAACACAAAACTAAAAAGCTAAAAATAACAAAATATCGATTTTATCCAACAGACAAAAATACACGTAAGTTTATTTTTGGTAGTTATTACCAGTAGTTATTATACCAGTACCAGTAGTTATTATTGGTTTATTCTACCACTTGACTACTATTACTATTTGAAGTCGGTGACAAGCCAAATATGGCGTAGGTATATGGGCTAAGTCCAGTCCCGCCACGAGCTCGTTGTGAGCTGAACAACCCAAGTAGGCAGACGTAAGCGGGCTTGGCACCGAATTTAAATCAAAGAGTGGTAGCACAAACCAACAATAGTATTACGTGTATTTTTGTCTGACGGATTAAGTCGGTATTTTATTATTTTTAGCTTTTTAGTTTTATGTTTTTCATATTTAAAAAAAATGTGATGTTCAAAACGATTGAGCTTAGGTAGGTATAGCGGTTTTTGAGTACGATTCTCTGTAAAATCAAAGTTTTTTTCGTATTTCATTATTTTCAACTTGTATTTTCATGCATAAAATAATCTACATGGAAGCTACAACAGATAAAAGTAAAAAATTAAATATTACGTTCCAGTGAATCTGACCTGAATTAACAACTTTAAATTAAAATTTTGTAGCTTTGTATCTATAAAGTGATAGGAAAATAATGGGAAGTGTTATGATTAATAGCGATTTTTTTACTAAACTGAGGAAAAATACATCAGAGGTGCACATGTGATGTGATAAAAACGTGTTTCGTGATCAGAAGAACAAAGAACTACCTAACTACCTGACGTAGCTTCACGACCGACATAAAGCAATCTGAAACTTTCTTTGAAGTAAGTCGGTGATTTGGGATCCCCCAGTACCAAGATGGTACAAAGAATATGTGTAGTGCGTCTGGCGAATATGTAAGGCACACACATTTTGCAGCCGCTCCAATTTATCGCGTTACTCTTCTGTCAGATTCATACAGCGCACATCGGCGTAGACAAAAAGGAGAAGGTTACTCCTTGGATTAGTAAAATGAGGAGAAAATTTGGGAAATAACGCAGAAAACTCAGAGAAGTGAATAATTTTCGTCCATATGACGAGATTACGGAAAAATAGGTACTATTGAAAAAAAAAGATGTTTTTGACCATAGAAGACTTTAAAATTTACAGTCAACAAAAGAAAAATTTGATAAATTTTGGAAATTTGCTCAAATTTTTTTCCAAATCGAATTCATCGCGCACCGCACGTGATAAAAGTCGTCGGCTATTTTTTGAGCACAGAGGTACAATATGACGGGGAATAAAAATCGAAATTCTATTAATTCCATTTAGTTCGTCAGTTACATATAACATAATATAAATAAATAATATGGATAGATTTGCTTTGAACATGGAAAAAAGTAGAAGAGTTAGGTACCAACTAGTTTTGGGAAGTGAAATCACAATAGCTTACTTCCAAGTCTGTTGATGTTGGATGTTGGATGAAGTTAAAGAAAAGGGATAGAGAAACTACATAATAAGGATAATTTTAAAAACATATATACAGCCAAACACAGAAACTTCTCCTTTTAAATAAGAAATATACCATACGGCACGTAGTTTCAAACCAGAAAATTTGTTTTAACGAGAAAGAATTGACAGATTTTTTGTTTGTTTTACAATAATAGATACAAACTTCCATAGGGGTTCGTTACGAACTAATAATTTATAGAGTTTTAAAAATGAATATTTGTTCGTTCATTCAGGTTCATTCGCATATTTCTATTCAAATTACGATGAAACTTTGGTGAAAAGCCACAAGCTTGCGAAGATTTTTCTAAGGTCTAATTAAAGTAGGTACCTATTTAGGTCTTCAGGGGGGGGCAATTGCCCCCAGTGCCACCCCCCTGGATCCGCCCCTGATCAAGATGAAGATTTGTCTTAGATATATCGAGACAAATAGGTAATGCAGTATCAATTATTACCATGAAATATGGCTTTTATACATAGTAATAGAAAAAGTTAAGCTCAATCAATATAATGGCAGTCTTAACTAAGATTGACAGTAAATCAACAGAGGCGAACGGCAGCGTAGGTTTAAACGAAGCCGAAGTTCTTGGTTTTGATAGCGAGTAGTAACTTGTGCTTGAGCACGTGTCGTGAGGAATAGAGTGGGATGTAGAGCCGTGAGATGCACGTGTTGGCGGTGGGCAGGTGTGCATCGTCCGCCGGCCGGATTGTCACCGACGGCATGGGCTGGAAGCCCTCTTCCGAGGCGGGTAGCGCCGGGGAGCCCGTCCAAAAGTATACCTGTAAGACACGTGACCATGCAATATGCATCCTTGGTTCTCCATACACGGAATAGTGACAATAGTGTTATTGTTATTAGGGCTTACCCTGTTGTTAGGCGAGAAAGGTGTGCAAACTATAGTGTCTGCCTACCTATCTATTGGAGTCAATATTAAAGGCAATATTAATTATTCCAAATGGAATGTTTATTTACCAAGTCCTGTCTCTCAAGGTGCGTCATCTTATCAACGATGGCCCACAGCCAGCGCTTGAAGCGCGCCAGCCGCTCCGGCGGCTCGCCGCTCTCGTCGTTGAAGCTGGTATAGGAGACGAGGGCCGCTACGTTGATATCGCCCACGCCGTTTAGTAGCAGCCGCAGGTCCTCCGGGGACAGACCCTCCAGGGAGGACTCCGGAAGTACGTCGAGTACACCCATGCGGATAGCCTGTGGGCCCATACAAACCGGTGTCACAAATATCAATCTTACAACCAACATTATCCAACATTGTGTTAGGGTACAAAATTAAATACATAAAATCATTTGACGAAGCACAGAGTGTAAAGCCGCGCTTAGAGAAGTCGCCATTATAAACGCAACACTACTGCACTTTTCACTTACATTCAAAAACCATCAAAATGCTATGCACAAAATCGAGTAAAGTTTACTGATAGCTAGATATGTCAAAGACAATCGAATTAAAAGTTTTGTGATACCGTAACATGTCGAGCCGTTCCTGAGGATTAATCGCCGATAAGCCGCTATGGATATCAGTAAATGTTTGTCTGTGACCGCGGTTTTTACCCTACCGCCAAATCACCCATAAAAATAGAAACATGTTTGTAATAATCTGAAGTAATAGTGTGTAGAATTTCCCCCGTTACCTCTAGCGCCTTCTCCTGCGACAGTAGCATTCGGTGCTGCGCGTACTTGCGCACGTAGTCGTAGACGTTGAGCGCGGTCACCTCCAGCTCGCGCCCGCCCGGAACCAGTTCGACGCATCCGCCACCCTCTTCTTCACACATTTCCAAACTACATACAGAAAAATAGTTTCATATTTACCACGAAAATAAGTAAACGTGTAATCACTTTACGCACACAGCATGAAATTTACGGAGTACCGAGATTATTTCGTATATAGTTGCGAGTAACTTAAGTCTTCAAATAGGATAGAGGGATAAAGGATTCATCCCGATACAAAGAGTTGCCGAGCGAATCTCTTAATCGACGCAGGCACAACTGTAGAGGAACAGGTAGTTATTTATAAATGTCTAGTGTAATGTATTATAATCATGCAGGTTGTGAACTTACCTAAAGTTGAGGTCTAGAGCAGTGAATAATGAGTGCGAGTCGCCAGTCTCAGCGTCGACAACCAGCTGGCGTAAGCTCTCGTAGACGACAGGGTCGAAGAAGGCGAGGTCGTGGAAGCGCACCGGCCGGCCCAGGATGTACTTCAACACGTGCCGGCTCAGGAACATCGGACACAGTTCATTTTGCAGTAGGCAGAGGCCGATGATTCTAAACGATATAAAAATAAAGTATAAGTTATATAGTACTAGCTGTGCCCCGCGGTAATTTCGGAGTTTCCAGGGGAATTCCGGGATAAAGAGTACCCTATGTCCTTTTCTGTACCCCTAACAACGTGCATGGCAAATTTCATCCAAATCCGTTCAGCCGTTTTTGCGTGATTGAGTAACAAACATCCACACTTTCACATTTATAATATTAGTAGGATGACCAGCATTTTTTTTAATATCTCGAGTTTCAGATGGAATTTCGAAAAAATCGAAACATGAGTATCTAAGTTAGACTCTTAGCAATACAACAAAAAAACCGCATTCAATTTGGTGCAGCAGTTTTTGCATAGCACGAATACAAACATACAGACACACAGACAGACGACAAAAATTCTAAAAACGGTATTTTTGGCTCCTATATCACTCATAGAGTCACCTTAATTTATTTTTTATTATTTATCTACCATGTGCAGACATATATCAGCTTAATTTGTGATCAGGTTAGAATATAAAGACAGGCTATCTTGTTAGGATCGGTTATTGAATGTTTCGTGCATTTCCTACACAAATCATCAAACAATATAGGTACCACATTAGGTTAATAACACAACTTGTATGCGACATACCTTCCAACGTTTCTGAACGCGTTGATTCTCTCCGGCGTGGCGCGCCCCTGCCGCGGCGAGTAGTAGCCGCGCTTGCCGGGCGTGTAGAACAGCGGCGCGGCGTCGTCGGGCGGCGCCGCGCCCGCGGACGACGGCCCCGCGCCCATGGGCCCGGCCGGCCCGCACCCGCCCCCACCCCCGCTCCCGCCCCCACTCAGGCCGCCGCCGGCGCCTCCGACACCGCCCCCGGCGCGCTCTGTCACCAATTAAAACGTACTACATTCACACAAGGCCGTTACTGTGCCTTCAGTTTTGCAATATGCCGGTCACCCGATATGGTTTTATCGATCGATTGTTTTCTAATGTGAATACAAAAATCAAGCGTCGTTCAATGTCGGATTTAGAAACAATAAAAATCTTCACATTTAGGCAAAGCAATAAAAAAATGCATTCATTCGAAGCTCGCTGACCACGGTAGACGGGACGCGGACGTAAGCAAAGAAGCGAATAAAAAAAGTGCGTCGACCTCGTAAAGTTGGACGCCCAAGTATTCAGACGTCCAACCCGAGAGCGCGCTGCTCGCTCGAGTGGAACACTCACCGTGGGCGGACTCCGTAGCACCGGTAGAACACTCACCGAGTATAGCCTCCGAGGGATGTGCCACAATAAGATCCATCGCCTCGCGCACTTTCTGCCGCAGCGCGTCTTCACTTGCGAGCAACACTAACAGTTGCGCGGGCGTCAGTTCCAACAACATGCCCGTTATCTTACCCGCGAAACTAGGATGCAGTGAGTGTACCTGCATACAAAAATATATGTATTACATCAATCAATATTAAGCTTTATTAAATGTTTCGTCGGATAAACGAATAAAACGGCACTAACTTTAGGATAGAGACGTTCTCCGAGTTGCGCTTGGTGCAGCGTGAGATGTTCATTGTGTCCTCCGGGCCTCTCGGTGCTGTAGCCGGCGGCTTCCGTTCCGGGTGCAGCCTGCAAGGCAGACACAATCATACTAAGGTTATTAAAAATCCAAGTCGTCAAATCCAATTTTGAATATGGTCACTGAATGTGGGTGGGCACATTGATGTCACAGGTTTGGTGAGTGGACACTACATTGCAGTCACAGGTTTGATGAGCACATACGTATCCTACGTGATCATCGGTGGGTGGCGTACATTGCGGTCGCTGGGTAAGTGGGCCTATTCCACTAGTCCCTACCAACTTGTCCTTGCTGATGGGTAAGAGTTGACAGTCATCTCTGAGTGGGTGTATACTGCATAGTGTTTCACCGAGGTCAAGGTAAGTAGGTAGACAGTGATCAATTGATCATTTGACCGACTGGCGCAGTAGGTCACCAAGCCTACCCGCTAGTCAAGAGATTCCGCGTTCGATTCCCGAGGGGGGTGAACTTTGAAAGATGAACACAGGGTCCCACTTTCCAGTCTAGAGGTGTTTATGTGCATAACATGTAGTAAATACCACGTTTGCTTGGATTCCCCGACACAAGCTTATAGCTTAGTGTAGGATCAAGTAGATCCGTGTGTTGTGAAGTGGATTAATTATTATTATTATGATTTATAACAGTTAGGCCCACAGTCACCTGCGGCGAGTAGGGCCGGGCGTCGATGCTGAGCGTGCGGCGCGGCTCGCGCGCGTTGGGCGGGCGCGGCGCGGGCCGGCCCGGCGTGCGCCGCATCGCGTCCTTGGAGCGCGCGCGGCCTGCCCCGCTGTGACCAACGCATACATACACACTGTTCAATACAATACGATAAAGTGCCACATCATATTATGTAGACACTGGACCTCCTATATAGAATGCCCGTTCAAAATAGCTACATACATACATATAAGATCTAAAAACATAAAAATATACTAGTCTGAAACTGTAATATTGTGGAGTCTGTACATTCAAATCAGTATTATAAATAAAAAGAGTGGGCACAACAGGTCATTTAGAGGAAATTGTGCTAGAGCAGAGATAATGGTAGTTACCGTGGACCACTGGTGTTGGCGCCCCCGCTGGCCGGACCCGCAGCGCCCTGGGCGCCGTTGGTGCTGCTCGCTGCGGTGGCGCCGCTGCCGGTCGTTGGCTCCAGGGGCGGTAGTTTTTCATTAGCTAACAACGCCTATAGGGATAAAGGATAAAAAATCACATATACGAATGATTCAACTTCTTGTAAGTTACACTTTCACGCCTTAACTACTCAACCGATCATCATGAAATTTTGTATGCACGTTCTCAGGGGTACAGAGGACATAGGGTACTTTTTATGCCAGGATTCCCGCGAGACCTCCTAAAAAATTTTACATCTCTAACTTTCTACACAGACTAAAAGTGAACCCCCCCCCCCCCCCGGGGGGGGGGGAGTTAGAACATGCTAGCGTCACGCGGCACTCACCTCAGCGACGCTGGTGTAGAAGGACCTGGCGACGCCGCTGCCCTCGCCGGGCTCGTCGCGGAACGTCACCTTGACGCGGTTGACGGCGAGCGGCGGCTGGGCGCTGTGCGCGCGCCGGTTCTGCCCCGCGAACGCGCTGTTCAGCTCCGCGAACGTCTGCTGCAGCAACTTGGCGCGGTCGCGCTCCATCTGGACACGGGGACACGGACAGGATGAACATCAGCACTACACAATATGATAAATGTCGCGAAGCGCGGGACGAATGAACCGGATGAAACGTTCAATTCGCAAACATTCAAACATCGTTACAACTTAATCGTTGACATCGTTAATCATAACATTAGCAAGATAAACCATTTAACATATTAAGGGGACATAAAGTAGATATCAAAGCCGCTACAAGTGTCGTTTGGGTATCAACTATCGATTTTCAAGTTTAAACGCTGAAGAAAAAAAACCTTGTTTTACATTTTCTTCATAGATTCTTTTTGCAAGTGACCTAGTTTATATTTATAAACTATTTAAAAAATAAATAACCGACAATATAAGCCACAAATCCTAAGCCAACCTTGTGTAGCGTCAAATCCTTTTGCTGCGCGTTCCTCAGCTTCTCCATGTCCCTGCGGAACTTGACCTCCTTGACGGGGAAGCCGCCTAGCTCGGCGACCACGGAGCCGGGCTCGAGGCCCACGTCCTCCGTGAACACGCGCCCGAACAGGTCGAGCGACAGCCGCCAGCGCCCCAGCAGCAGGTCGTGCGACACCGACGCGCCCAGCGACGGACACGCCCGCCTGTCATTAGCACATGCATGCGCATGCAAAGTATGTATATACGCTCTCTAGTCGTTGTTTGTCTCGCTGATTGCGTTGGAAAATGTAGTAGACTAACAAATCAATGAAAGCGTATCCAGTGTTAAAATTATTGTGGTGTTTTTTAAGTGGCTGCACAAGTTAAATTTTGACCCTAATGTCTTCAATACAGAAAGCAATTATATTTGCATATCTTAAAATGCAAAACATGGTGGACTAATATTATTACATAACCACCGTAATATTCAATTAAAGAATTGAATGTAATGGCAAGGGTAAGCGCCCGAGCCCGAGCGCTTTATTTGAGCAATGCTGGGCCCTTATTCACTATGACCAACAACATTTCTTGCCCATAACGCGCGTCTCAAAAACGCATTTCCAAACGTTTTAGATGCCAAGATATTAGAAATTATTATTCTTTATGCCATGAGAAACATTGTAAATGTATTTTTTACAGTAAAACTTCCTTGATTACGAGGGAAAGACAGTTTTTGCGGCGTCTTATCTTAGCGCGGCGTGTTATGGTCATAATGAATAAGGGCCCTGAACTCCCATAGGCCATAGTTAAAGTATTTGGGAATGATGATAAAAATGTAATGTATGGGTCGGGTCTTACGGCGTCGGCGGCGGATTGAGGGGTGGCAGCAGCGGCGCCGACTGCAGGCCGGTCGTCTCGACGGTCACGTGCGCCGATATCTCCTGCGACTCGAGCGGGTCCGCCGCGCTCAGCAGCTCGCCCTGTGACGCACACAAGTGACGCTCACGTTTAAGAATACTCACTTCATTATCTAGACACATCCTAGTTTAGAAACTAGGATACGCTGATTCTGATTTCGACTGTTCAGCTATATCAACCTGTCCTGTCGACACGTAATCTGGCAGTTTTTGTGGCAGTATTGCTGGCCAATAGTTCAAATTAGAATGATATTATAATCTGTGTCAAATGTATTGTATTTATTTATTTATTTATTTAACAATTAATGCACACAGGACAACAAAATTGTATTTATTATAATGTTATTAATTGTATTTATTATAATGTGTGTATTTGTACAAAAACAATAGATAAAGAGAAACGATTGCAAAAGAAAACTAACTAGAGGTGTGAATATTTGAATTACCTGTGTCTAGCTTTAATAAAATATCAGTTTTTTTTACAAATTTTTCTTTGATGAGCATTCTAAAAACCGCAATTTAACCACGAAACGCGAACAAGATAAAAGTTTTTTATTCGTTTGCACAAAATAAAATGAAAGTACAATGAATTAAGTAGATTTCCAATTGAAGAGTCAGGGTAGAAATTTTGGTAAAAGAAAAAGTCCCCCGAATAAGTGGAGTGACTTACAGCACGTACAATGACAGTCTTCACGGGACTGCGTGAGGTGGACGCGCGGGGCTCCTGCGCCGCCACACCCGAGCCGCTGGGACCTAAAGTCATAAAAATAAGTAATTTAAACTAACAGATATTGAAGACGCTGGTGTTTTTATGTTATAGCCTTTATAGTCATAAAAGCACACAGGACACGACAGTACACGACGCTAGGTTTTTAAACTAGGATAGCGAGCTATTGCTACAGCAGGGTGCAGTAGCAAGCAGTTAGTCTAGTTATGTGTGTACAGAACTAGCTTCATTTCTATGCGACTTATCGAGTGTCTATGTGTCTAGTGAAAAGCTAGTAAACCAGCATCTCAAACTAGAATAGTTGATTAGGATGTGGTTCACTGTACTAGGTTGTATACCTTTCACTGTCGCAGTTACCTAGACACGGGAAATTTCCTTTTCAAATTTCCTAACATCATGTAATTCGCTATATTATGTTGTACAAGTAAGGACAGAAAGACAAGATAGGACACGTTATAAATAACTTTGAAATACACAAACAAACGTACTAGAATTGTGTATTCCAAGCTTTAGACTCATATAGCGAGTATCTATTTATTTATAGCCTTCACTCACCAGGCGTGGGAGAGCCGGCGACGTTGTGCTGGAGCGGCGCTTCGATGATGGAGCAGGCAGTGTCCACGAGCGTGTGGAATTCCGAGGGCGCGGCGGCCGCCTCTTGCATGGAACTCGGACCGCCCGCCAGCGTCATGGAGAGAGGATGTCTGTGTAAAACAGAAACAGCCATTGTTATTTCACCCACTCACTTTTATAAAGCGCGACAATTTTAACTTCCTCATGAGCGGAACAGTAAATACTTTTACGCTAATATTACAAAGACGTAAAATAATATCACGATTTAAATATCAACACCATTTTTGGGCATTCGCTGCACATTTTAAGTAGCACGGTCCGTTAGACAAGATTAGTTCACTTTTGTCTTAAATCACGTGTGAGTAATCACTGGCGGAATACATATTAGTAAAGTTGGAGTTCCGGTTTGTAATATCAAAATAACAGGTTTAAGATGATGCACGTAAAAGAAATTTACGGTAATCATTAGATTTATTAGAATTCCGCAACTCACCGGGTGAAACTGCGGGGCGCAACTAGTTATCAATCATACTATGAATAAAAAAGATCCAGAATGACTTGCAATCATACACATATGTATGTACTTACCTATGATGCTTTTTTCTAGGGATTTGTCTTCCTTCATTCGAATCTGAGTCTGATATATATTCGGCATCAGTGTCAACATCCATTTTGGTAGGTATAAATTTCGTACAGGATAAATCCTATGAACAAAAACAACGATAGGTATACATATAATAACAACAGATAGCTATTTTTTGTATCAATAAAAAGGAAATTACATTTCTATGACTGATCATAATGTGAAAAAAAAAAACAAACGTGTTCGTACCTGCGGCTCGTCTCTGGTCACGTTCAGCATGTGTATGGGGGGCGCAGAGGCGGGGCGCGCGGGCGGAGACCAGCCGCGCTCCGTGCCGCGCGTCGACAGGCCGAGGCGGCTGGGAACCACTGCGGGAACAACAATATAACAGTTCACACTATGTGAAATAAAAAAATCTCAACAATAGAGTTTTAAGAGATTCAAAAAAGTATTACAATAATTACTCATAGCGTTACATTGTTTTGTTTCGTGACCTAATACATTAATATTGTTTACTTAGGCAAACCCAGCAGATCGCAGATGAAGATCATCAAACGATAATATGGTCGAAAAAACCAGACAGAAGCCCAAAAGTGTGAAGGAAATTCATATACATTTATGCCACCAATATGGCCGTTCTTGTCTTGTACCTATCGGGAATAAGGCCATCCATCATTCTATGATGTATTTGTCTGGTTTTATATTGCAAGGTGATGACTGTACGACTACATTTTACATTGAATTTGATTGAATATTAGGTTTAACACGTTCACTGTCTACTGACTCTGAAGGAGTCATGTTTGTGCCGAACTTACATGTCTATCACTCCAGCTGGGGTCATACTCCAGTAATAAACTCAGTTGTTTTATTTATTTCATTACATAGTAAAAAACAAAGTCTATGTAGTTACATAATAATATTATTATAATTATGTAGTTATATTTTAGCATAGTTATGCTTAGATCTTTAAAGCTACGCAACAGATTTTGATGCGGTTTTATTTTATTAGATAGTGTGATTCAAGAGTAAGGTTTATGTGTATAGTTTATCTTGGAATTCCCGCGGGAACTTCGAAATTTCCGCGGGGGACAGCTAGTATTATCCTACTAATATTATAAATGTGAAAGTGTGGATGTTTGGTTGTTTGTTACTCAATCACGCAAAAACGGCTGAACGGATTTGGATGAAATTTGGCATGCACGTTGTCAAGGGTACAGAGAAGGACATAGGGTACTTTTTATCCCGGGATTCCCGCGGGAACTTTAAAATTACCGCGGGTGAAACCGCGGGGCGCCGCTAGTGTATGATAAAAACAACAATAGAACAGCGGTAGTTTTTTATTGTTACCGACTAGCGGGACTATAAACGTAACAGAGTATGCGTTACCTTCGAGTGGGTTGTTGACGCCGGGCGGCGCTTCCCCGGAGGAGGGCACTGTGACCGGCTGCCGCGGCATCCCGAACAGCTCCTCGCGCCGCGCGTTCGGCTGCAGCAGCTGCGGCTGGTCCGCCAGCGGCAGAGCATCTTGCATCGTCACTAACACAAAATGCAATTAACGGTTAAACAAAATATGTATGTATATTATTGCAACATGTTTAATACCATACAAAAACGTGACAGACTGCCTTATGTCCTCATTAAAATCGATCGAAAAGTAAGTTAACTGTGGATGTTCACCAATAAAGTTCAAGCAAATAAAAAGTAAAAATTTTCTTTAAAAAAAAAATGTTTTTTGAAAATAGCCCATAGCCCAGCGACATTAGGTTTTTTTTTATGTTTGTTACGTAACTTTCAACTGCGTGAACCGATTTTGATTCTTTTTTTCAAACTTATAGTTGAAAGCGTTATTTAAGTTCTTTAATATTATGTTTCACCAACTAATCAATTATGTACAAAAAAGCACAGACACACTGTAGTGTGCTGACAAGCCGGTCGCCTGTAGGGAGGAGGAGGTAGTGAGTTACATCGATCCGCTTGCATGGCGTGTCGCGGGTGTGGTGTGCGGTGTGTGCGCACTCACTGTTGAAGGGGTCCGGCGGCGGGCAGCCGAGGCACAGCGTGGACTCCGAGCGCTGGAAGAAGTTGTGTCCGCGGCCGCGCGCTCCCTCGCTCTCGTTGTCGCTTTCAGCGGCCGCGCTGCCGCCCACCACCATCTCCTCGTCACCCTCCTCGTTTTCGTTCTCGTCCTGACAAACACGACGACGAAACATCACTTCCTTACTAACTTAATGCGGTTGAAACTACACACATCAAAAGTGTCTAGGGATCAACATATATTTTTGCAATAACTTTTCTCCTGATTGATATTAATTAAAATTTTCTTTAAGGATTCATCAAATAAAGTGTTTTCGTTTGTCACAGTAACGATAAACCAAGTCACCTTTGCATTAATAAAGAAATTTGCCATTTTCCTAATAAAGGGATTTTTGACATTTGAACCACTAACATTAAAGTTCGAAAAAAAGACTGAAATAACAGTTTTCTTTAAAATTTTATTGGGTAACTTAAACAATTAATAATCCGTGTTTCTACCGCGAACACTAACAACACAAGAACATCGGTTTGGCATACTCAAAATGAGTTCATCCAAATCACGCTGTGGAATGGCCGCCCATGTTCGTTGCAACAACAAAAAAAGGTCTTCTTGCGACTGGATACCCTCCATATTCGGCAGAGCTCTTCTCTGTAGCATATCCCATGCATGCTCAATCGGGTTCAAGTCTGGCGACTGAGCAGGCCAGGGCAGGACATTGATGTTAGCTGCGGCGAGAGTCTGTCTTACAACTCTTGCGGTGTGCGGTCGTGCATTATCATGCATTAACTGAAATAAGGGACCGATTTGCACTTGTAGAGGAACGATGACGTCTGATATAATCGTCTCAGCATAAATTTGAACGTTGAGGTTGCCTCTGATCCAAATCAACTCAGTTCTTCCGCCGATCCAAATACCCGCCCATACCATGATGGTTCCACCACTATAAGGATGGACTTCCTGGCAGGATTTTAATCGCTGTTGGCGTCCAGGGGTTCTCCAGTGTCGTATACGTCTTGTATCCGGTCTCATACCAAAACGAGACTCATCAGAAAAGCACACGAAACGCCATTGTTCTTCTGCCCAATTTCTGTGTTCAAGAGCCCATTGATATCGAATCCTACGATTGTGCATTGCTATAGGTGGTACCCGTAGCGGTCTTCGGGAATGAAGGTTCACTTCATGCAAGCGGTTTCTGACTGTTTGGTCGCTAATTAAGTTCCCTGAAGAGTGATGAAGCCTCACGGCTAACATCATGGCGGTTATTGTTGGAGCTCTTCGAGTTAAGATTTGAATGTATCGGTCTTGTCTCCGTGTGGTGCAGCGATACCGTCCTCCATGGCGCTCAGCCACGGTACCAGTGCTTCGGTAACGTGTGCAAAGTCGACTGATAACACTCTGACTTGTATTCAGAGCTAAAGCCACAGTACGTTGCCGGGAACCAGCTTCTATCATTCCCACGGCTCTGAGCATTTCTTCCCTGCTTAAATGACGTCGCCACTCCATAATAACGTTGGTTTTAATCAGTAGTAGGGAAACAGTAGCACTAATAATGTCTTCAATGCGTTGTATGTTTTTATAGGGAAAATATTGACAGCTGATTTTCATCTTTTACTCGAATTTGATTGACAGTTCCTGATTCAAATTATGTAATGCACCAAAAAGGATCCATATAAATTTATAAAATCATAAATTTATTACAAAGCCACATCTCAATCTCAAGAAATCCGCATAAAAATGCTTGATCCCTAGACACTTTTGATGTGTGTAGTTAGAGGGTCATATTAGCAACAAAACTTGTGTGACCTGGAACAGAGACGGTACTAAAACAGGCGTCCGGGAAACAAGGTTTGTGCATTTGTTTTTTTTCAGCAACGGTAGGTCGCACGGCATATTTTCACAATTTTTTAAATCAGTTTTTCTTAAATTACGCTTTACAAACTTGTAGGAATCGTAAGTTGAAGATTTTACCGAAGCAACAGTATGAAATAGACGTATCTTTATTCAGCATCACACTATTACATAACAATAAAATATATAAAAAACTTTAACAATAAAAAAATCGTATAGTAATTTCTGTGATGCTAAGCTGGACACCGCCTCAGCATAATATGCTGCCGCATAAAACGCAGCAGCGTTGCTTTTCAGCGGAACGGAGGGGAGCTAGTTTTGCTTTTCGTCGCTAAATTCTAACACAGCGCGGAAATCAAATTTTCAACGAAATACGTTCCGTATGTCTTTCGATAGGGCATCGTAAGCCGCATCATTTGAATATGCCGCATAAACTCAAAAACTACTTTACAAAAGTCTTTCACCATTAGAATGATACATTATCCCTGAGTAACATAGGCTACCTATATTGTAACCCGGAATTCCCACGGCGACTCCGAAATCATAGCGGGTGAAACCGCGGGGAACAGCTGGTGTATAAACCTAACTCTAAATAGTTGTTCGATGCAAAATTAAGCGGGTTTTTTGCGCTACTGAAAAGTTGCATAAATTTTGACAATCACGGTGGTAGAACTTAAACGACGTTTCACTTCTTTGCTTCGACGCACATACGGCATACCTGTGTCCACAGATGTTGGTGGTGGTGCGGCTGCGGCTGCGCGGCCCGCATGTAGTAGACGAGCGCGTCGAGCACGTAGGCCACGTGCTTGAGCGCCGCCACGTCCAGCACCGGCAGCTGCTCCGCGTGCTCGGCGCTGTGCGCGCGCAGCAGCGACAGGCAGTACGCGAGGAACTCGCGCCGCGCGCTGCCCGCCTCCGCGCCTGGGGACGCGCGCGCGCAAGTTACATCAAGAGGTTCCGGGTTCGATTCCCGGTGGCGGCGGACTTTGTGTGACGAACACAGGGTTCCACTGTACAGTCTGGGCGTGTTTATATATCTATAGATATGTTATGTTATAATATATAACAACACGTTTGCTTAGTTCTATTCTGTGTGTTAGAAGTCATGGACACCACTCAACTTGCACCACGACGTGGAACCATACAAGATACCCACGTCATTTTTAGCTATAGACTACTAAAGAGTAAAAAAAAAATTAAACAATTCAAAGTTTCTATATTCTTCTAACATCAAAAGATAAGAATGGCAAATTTTGATCCTATCAGACCTGTGGAAGATGCTCACAACCATTCGTCAACTATGTTATTTCGTATATTCGTCAACTATGAACTGATAATCTTCAAACAGCTGAGTAGATTTTCTTAAATCATAGCTAAGACTGCTACGAACACATGTTACTCTTTTAATCGTGTATTGCGTCGGGTGTTAAAACCTAGATCAAAATCAGTTGAGCTGCTAGGGAATTCTGATGCCACAGATATATAGACAGATACATATTATGCTAAACGCGTCGGTTGTCAAAAACAACGGAGTTCAAAGAAAAAATAAATAAAAACTTTTACATCAAGTAAAAAAAAATACAATAAGTTACTTTGTATAGTTATTTGAACATACCCTGCTCTCTGTCCCTTGTCCGAGGTGGTCCTAGGGATGGTTCCGGGAACCCGATGATTCGCGTCGCTGCCGAGGCAAAAGACGTCGCCCGCCGCGCCGCCGCGCTGGAACGGCTCTCCGCGCTCGAGCTGCCCGCGTTGTTCGACGTCAGCGATGCGCCGAATCTGTGAGTCAACACGACATTAGCGCACCAGTAACATCGAGTGCGCTCAACATTGTATACAGCTCAACAATTTTGCACTTTACAACAGTATCATTTTGAAGTTGATCACAAGAGTTATATTTTTATATATATATCATTCCGATGTTGGGTGTGTACCTGAGCTGCGCTTCAGTGGCATCCATGACGGTGACGAGCCAGTCCCACGTAGGCTTGATCTGCCTCTCGAGGTAGCACTGCAGGCGCAGCGCCTCGCGGTACGTGAGCGGCTCCATGCGCGGCAGCGGCACCTGCACCCGCTCGTATTCCCAAAGCAGGTCCGCTATCTGACGGATCACTATGCCTACGACCAAACACCACACACATTACTGTGGATTTCTTATTCTTAACAATTGGTAGGCATGAAACGATGCTAAAAAATACCTAATATGGTTAAGAATTATGACTATTTACTGCCACTCTTTATCAATTGAACTTTACACAAACTCCTGTAAGAGAGCGTGCCGATTAAAGATAAAACCACAACAGTGCTAATGTTATTGAGTCAATAGAAATGAACGGCACCTTTTCAAGTAATCACGGCTGTCTTCATCGTGCCTATTCACTGATTCGAGAGCCAAAACTTATGTAACTCACCAAACGCCCTCGCGAGATAGGAAGCGGTGGTGGAGGTGGAGTGCGGGTCGTGGGCGCCGGCGGCGGCCGCCGCCGCAGCCGACCGGCGCAGGGATGCGGGGTCGATGAACACGAGTGACGAGCCACCCGTCAGCCGCACGCCGCCCGCGCTGCCGCCCGTGCCGCGGGCCGCCTCGCGGGAACTGCCACCACAAAGGACATACATATAGCCTGTTCGAGTACTATACCAAAAAATATGGGGATCCTGCATCCTAACACGGTAATGAAAACTACAAAAATATATCTTAAAGAATTCCATCAAACATAAACACAACCACCAGGTTGAATGAATTAACTAAAATAAAAATACCAAGCTAAGTGTCGATTGAAATTTTTTAGGTAAGTATGACCTTAACAATGTACCAACCGTATAGCCCACTGCATGGAGTGCGGTGCCAGGTTGGGTCGCGCGGGCGGCGCGGCGCGCCTCTCGAGCGGCTCGCCGTCGTGCAGCGGGGGCTCCGCCTCTCCATCCTGCTCGTCTGTCTCGCCCGCCTCCGAGTCCTCGTCCTCGGGCTGTGTAGAGTCGCCACTTTCGTCCTCAGGGTACAGCAACAACGACGCTATGCCTACCGAGGTACAAAATTCAGACTTAAAACTCGGTTCCTACCAAAACAGATGTGCAGGAGGAGCGATGTCTTGTAAACGTAACAGGGCTGTGTCAGTATATGATTTTTTTTTGAAAATTATGATCATGGTAAAAATTTTAATTTTGGAAATTTAAATGGTAAATTGATGGACTGATTAAAGTACTATCCTATAAAATAATAATTTTGATTATCAAATTACAATTCCCATAACATCCTATATAATAATATTTCATAATATAGGAACGCGTGTGTAACCACAGGCAGGCGTAAGCTGTGCACAAAGTGGAGGTGGTGTACCGGGGTCGGAGCCCTGCGTGGCGCCCGTCTGCACGCTGCGCTGCGCCGACTCGGCGTTGTCCTGGTCGTCCGAGTCGCTCTCTGTCTCCGCCTCGGCCAGCAGGTCCAGCTCGCTCTCGCTCTCGCCACCCTCAGCGCGCTCGGTGCCGTTCTCCACGACTACGTGTTGTTCTTGTCCCCTATACCAACACAAATTAATAACCCTTTTATTTATTTGTCGTTATTATCCTCGCCGCTCGCTGTCGCTCGATTCTATGGTTTTCCACTTTTCCATTAACTCTCAATCTATTACTTAACTATACAGTAAAATTTTGAACGGAATTTGTATGCATTCTACTCTATTTTAATCTGCTTCAAATTCTACACCAGTTACAAAAATCGTTGTCAACTCATCGCTGTGTGTTACACGAATTTTAAAGATAGGTAATGCCGTCCCCCCCCCCCCCCCCGTACCGTGTCCGCGCCTGCGTGGTGTGTAGTGTGCGGTCACCTGTCGCCCATGGGGTCGTCGTGGTGCTGCGCGTCGACGGGCGGTGCGGGCGCGGGCGCGCTGGGCTCGTCGGTCTCCGAGGCGTCGTCGTCGCCGCCCAGCGCCTCGCCGCCGACGTCGTCCGCGTACTCCGTCGCCACGGGGGTCGACGACCGGTCCGGGACCAGCGTCGAGCTGCCCATCGATGTGCCGCCAGCGTTGTTGCTGCGCCCAGCCGCATTCGATTCTCTGTAACATACAATATAATTGTAGATTTTACAACAAAGGAGTAAAACATGCTATTTTAACCGAAACATAATACAATCTGTTTTATACCCGAGATATTTCACTGCGCTTTTCATTTCGATAGTGGTGCGGTAAGTAAAGAGTATTCCATCCATCAGGGATAGCTAGGTGGCAGGTGTTTTACTATTATATGATATTAAATGTGGATTGATGAAAAGAGTTTGCTATTGTGTATAAACGACTGTGGTTTATTTACCATCAAACAAAATAATATAGGTAATAACCTCAACTGTGATATTATAATTCCAAGTGATCTAAGTTACATTAATATTAGTTTCTTTTGAGACACAGCCAAATATACAAGAATATGTAACAAATGCAGGGGAAAAAGTACGACGAAGTAAATAAGCAAAAGCAAGACTACGTGTGTGACGTTTGTTAACAAACCTGCGTGTGTGGGTCAATCTAGAATGTCCAGTGGAGAGCGGCTCGACGCCGAACAGGTCCTCGCTGCCGTTGACTAAGTCCACGTAGGTGGTGGCGAGGGTGAAGGGCGCGGTGGGGCGCACCACGCCCAGCCGCACGGGCGCCAGCAGCGCGTCCGCCGCCTCCACCAGCTCCTCCACCGACAGCGCCACCAGCGTCGCGAACACGCGCCGACATCGCACCAGCGACGACGTTATCGACAGCGGCCTGACACCGACAACACAGACACAAGTTAACCGCCAGCACCCCGCAGTGAATTTTCAGGAATGCATCACGTGCCCAAATTATCACAAAATAATATTACGTGTGTGTGCTAACACAACCCTTACCCTTTCTTTTTGGCCGCGCCCGGTGCCATTTCAACACTAAATATGACGAATATCCTTGCGACGGAGCGCACGAAGCGGCGCGCAACTTCGCGCGCGCGCTCCACGCGCCCCGGGATTTTATCGTTTTGTTGCTCTTTGATAAGGGTGTGCAAAAGCGTGTCGAGCATCTGCGAACAAGACGGCTGCCATATGGAAAAATGTTACACTTACAACTTTTTAACACTTTATCTTACGAAATATGCAGGCAAAATATCGCGAAAAATAACTGTTAAAGATTATAGTAGAACTATGAAAAAGAAAACAATTTTTTTATATTTTAGTGTCAACTTATGCAAGTCATCATTATGTAGTTCTTGATAAACTAATACAGAAAGTTTTTGGAGAACAATACCGGGACATTCGTAACCCTTTTTTACTGGTCACGGAAAAGAAGCCAAAAACAGACTAAGTGCCAACCCACACGGTGCGGTGCGGCGCCGCAGCCAAAACCATTTCGCATGGGCGACCACACGGGCAGCGCGGCGCCGCAGCGGCGACAAAAAGAGTTGGCATGCCCATCGCTACGTGACAGAACAGGACAAACAACAGCGAGCCGCTTACTCCCCTTCCCGCCTCGTCTCTATTCCGAAGCGAGCGCGGCGCGGCGCCGGAGCGCGCCGCAAGGCTCCGTGTGGCCACAACGCATTTTTGTATGTAATATACCGCAGCGGCGCCGCTCAGGCGCCTGCCCTGAGCCGCACCGCACCGTGTGGGTTGGCTCTAAGGGGCAAGTTGCGTGCGTGCGTACCTCGTTGGTGCACTTGACGATGAGGGCGTGCGTGAACTTGTCGAGCAGCGTGGTGCCGGACTGCTGCTGCGCCGGGCTGCCGGGCCGGCTGTCCGGCTCGCCCGTCGCGCCGCCCGAGCCGCACATCACGGCCGCCTCCACCGCCGGCCAGTGACCTAACCAAGTGACGACACCCGTCACTCATAACACTTTCATTGAACGGAGATACAAACCATGATTCAGATTTTCTTAACTCGCCGTAGCTCGGAGAAAAAAAATGTTTACTAATCTTCGTGTACAACTGTATAAACGTGTATTTAAGCGTCTATCCATAAGTTATGTTGAATTATTTTATCTAAATTGATATAATTACCTAACTACTTTAAACCTAGAATTAATATATTATGTACTTGTAGCTGTTGTTGTCCCTAAATAAACTAAAAATAAAATAAACCAGTAGGTACAGACAGCGTCAATGCTGATTAGCTTTTTCGCCTAATCTGCGCTGGTCCAACTGTACGAGTCTTGTCAAGTGGGTACTCATAATACATTCGCGATTGTAGCGCGGACAAGCGATGTCATGTATTTGTCAAAGTTGCACAGAAATCACACACATGTGATTCACTCAGCATTATCAACGAATCAAAACGAATGAAATAAAAAAAAGCAGGCACTTCAATAAAACATACCTAAGAGGAATGAAAGCGCGCGTCGCGCGAACCGCGGCGGTTCCAAGTCGTGGTCGGGCGCGTCGACCTCGGCATCGGAGCCGGGCTGCTTGCGCGGGCCGCGGCCCCTGCCGCCGCCCTGACGGAACTGCCGCTGCTCCACGGCCTGCCGCCCCACCGTTTGCACCAGGAACAATAGGATGGACTCGCCCCTGGTCAACAATATTTACCGTAATATTTTTTCCTGCAGTTCCAACTTCTTGCAGTTCCTTCCAAAAACTTGATATTGAAAATAAAAACTACCCGTTTCTTTCTACAAGAGGCTTTTATAATGATAAATGCAACAAAACTCACAAACTAAAATATATGTTGTTCTCACCCAGTAAATGTATTACGGAGCTCAAGTTACCGTTACAAGTTATGATATTATAACTTGCAAAGACATTGACTTTAACAATTTTACATCAGGGAAACTCTATAATGACCAACATAAATGCAAGACGTGTTACCGAGGATCAGAGCGGCATAGAGTAAAATAGAGAAGGAGAAGAAAATAGAGGGAGAGAGAACCGAAATAAATGCAATATTATTAAACATCAATACCTAGAGTTGCAGTGCGTGGCGAGCTGCGTGTCGTTGGCGAGCTTGGCGAGCAGGTCGCAGCGCGCCTGCCAGTTGCCGCCCACGAGCGCCTTGCAGCGGCATTTCTCCCAACAATCGCAATACGCGGTCGGCGACGTGCGCTTCAGCTTGCAGTCGTGCCCTTTGTGACACACCTACCCCACACAAGAACATCATCGTTTATTTGATATTCAGGCTTCAGTACTTTAAGAAATTTCCGAAATTTAAATAGACCAATAGTAAAAGTAAGCAATTAGTTATCAAATACTACGGCCACGTTAGTATGAAAATCCATATTATTCTAGTTTGGAAATCCTTGACTGTTCTATAGTGGTGTGTTCTAGTATTATGTTCTTTATAAATGTCGTATTTTTCGGTCGCCGCACTAACGTACCTAGTGGTGTTCAATAATGACGTGTTACCTTCGCGCACTCTGTACAGCAGCAAAGTGATCCGGTGAGTCCGCACGTCTTGCACTCGAATATGTCCTGGTTGATGTGCTCCTGTCCGGTCCAGGTGAAGCTGCACGTGTCGTTGCAGCACAGCACCAGCAGCGGCGAGTGGTCCGGGTGCGCGCTCGCCGGGAAGATGGCCGCCGCGCGCTGCGCCTCGTCCGCCTCCGCGCACGCGCTCACCGCGCGCAGCAGCACCAGCGCCGCGCGGTACGCCCGCTCCGACACGGCCGCCATCAATGGCGTCTGCCCCATGCCGTCCCTACAAAATATGTATAAACTGTGTGAAGGCGATATAATGCCGTATGAACGCTATGTCAATGCTATATGTTATAAGATAGTGTACTTAATTTGCGTCTACATATGAAGACCTATCATTAGCATTTTTGTTATATTTACATTTATACATACAAATTAAAACTGTGCTGCTGGTCTTCCAAACAAATAAATAAATATCGTAACGTTTTAATTGAAAAACTGAACACATTCGCAGTCATGCTCAACAAGTTTAATATGAGACATTATGACGCTACGAAATTTAATATTGCACAGGTTAATTGCGACTTGGTACATAAGCAATGAGGAGTCTAATGGCAATGTTAGAATTCCCAGCTCCTTGAAATAAAATCTTTCGACGTTTCCTTCTAATGTACTCTTATTCATACTAAAAATTTAAAAATATGTAAATTTTTTCATGTAGTTATACTACTGCTGTACTTACTTGGCGGTGAGCAGCTGCATGAGGTAGGGCTGCAGCGCGGCGCTCTCGCACAGCGCCCGCAGCGCCGCGAGCGCATTGCCGCGCCGCTCCGCCGGGTCCGCGCTCACCGCTGCGCCGCCGCTGTTCTCGCCGTTTGAAGATTTTCTGTCAAATACGGACTTTTACAATAATGTCACTTTCAAATAGACACGCTGTCTCGTGTCGTGTAGGCAGCACGTCAAATGTATTGGCGATGGCGTAGCGATAATACATCATTGGTTACTATTGTAAATCCATTAAAATATTTCATCGTCAGAAAAGCGTTTTTATTTTTATTATTTATAGATTTGCAGCTTTCGCTGATGCATCTATACCCTATATCCACGCTCATGCTGTTTCACTTTGTAAATGTTTTTTCACAGACTTCAAAAAGGAGAAGGTTATCAATTAGGATCTTTATTATTATTATTATTATTTTTAATGTATGTTCGGGCATAACTCCGTCATAATTATATAGACGGATTTGCAAAACCCTTTTTTTATTTCAAAGGTTTATTCCGAAATAGTCTAATTTAAACATATAGATATGGTGATGAGTTTCGGAGACAGACAACAGAACTCTTAAACCAATTAAAAAATTATTAAATTAATAAAAATAACTAGTTATCCCCCGCGGTTTTACCCGCGGTATAAAATTAAAAAAAATATTAAATTTATAAAAAATAACTAGTTATCCCCCGCGGTTTTACCCGCGGTAATTTCGGAGTTCCCGCAGGAATTCTAGGATAAAATACAAATATAAATGTTTCTCATAAATCACTCTATCTATTGGTTAAAACCGCATGAAAATCCGTTGCGTAGTTTTTAAGATCATACATAGGGACAGACAGACAGCAAGAAGCGACTTTGTTTTATACTATGTAGTTATTAAAATTATAAAAAAGAGAGAGAGAAAGAGAAACTTACATAAAAGTATGTACATATATGAACAAAAAGTATTAGTTACCCATTATTGGTGAGACCCATGAGGCTGTCCTCGTCTCCAGAGGTCTCGAAAGTCTCCGGAGGCCACGACAGCGGCGGGATCGCTTCCTCAGCGTTAGCGTTACTTGCCGCCGTCCCAGTCGTCAAGTTTGGCAGTGCATTTTCAACTAAACAAAACAAAATGGGTTGATTCAACTTTTTCCTACATCATCATCTTTTTCTATATCTCTGATAAAATAATAGAACTACATGAATAAAATATTGTTTACCTATATCAGGTTCCTTATTGGATGTAGGCGCGCACATGTGCACACACGCGTGAAGAATATTTCTGTTGCCATCGCAACATTCTTGAAGTATAGACATGATTTGTTGCCCTGGGAAGGAAACATGTGGATAAAGACGAATGCACATAACAACACATCACAAAAACTTATGGAATTAAAAAACAATTCTAATACTAGTAGACTTTGAGGTATAATGTAATCTCAGTAGACATCAAACATTTATGACACTACGAGTCAGCTACACCAATGGTTAAAACAGGCATATTCTATAGAACTCAAGAGAGGACCTGATTGAGGGAAAGGCAAATTCTACAGTAGACTTTTTGATTGTAGTAGTACTGGGCACTGGCTGTCCCCCGCGGTTACAAGTTCCCGCGGGAATTCCAGGATAAATTATACGTATAAACCTTCGTTTGAATCACTATCTATTGATAAAAACCGTATGAAAATCCGTTCAATAGTTTTTGAGTTTATCGCAAATAAACAGACAGACGCGGCGGAGGATTTTGTTTTATATCATTCACTGCAAACAAGAATATTATGTATCAATTCACATAGAAGTCGCACGGTAAACTGTATGTTATGTGAGGTGTGGCCAGCGTTACACATATTTATATTTTACTTTATTCGGAAAATCAATTGCTACAAAAATATAATAAACATAAAAGCCGATTACAGATATGTGTGCACTCACTGCTGTTGTCCGTCTCGAGCTGGTGCAGCAGCTGCCGGACGGCGTCGAGGTCGCAGCGCAGCACGCGCGGCATCATCAGCTGCGGCTCCGGCACCAGTATGATGAGCGCCACCTGCGACTTGAGCGCCGCGTGGTGCGAGTGCGCCGAGTGCGCGTGCGGGTGCAGCGGCAGCGCGTGCGCGGTGATCGCGCGCGCCGGCGGCAGGTTGAGCGGCGGCGGCTCGCGGACCATGCCCACGCAGTCGCGCGCTATCGGGTACACGGCGCCGTTGCCGTCCAGCATCATCACCACCGGCTCGCTGCCCTGCGGACGCGAACACACAGCGACGCAACCGTCAGCGCTGAAACGCTACGACACTATTCTAGGGTTCCGTACCCAAACGGAACTCGCCAGTCCGTCCGTCTGTACGACTGTCACCAGACTGTATCTCATGAACCGTGATAGTTAGACAGTTGAAATTTTCACAGATGTATTCGTGCGCTAGTCCAAAAGTGAAGTCGTGAAGTGGGTCGTATTTAATACGGAAATGTAGATATTTTGTCAGAGTATTTTCATATTATCAATTAATGTCGAACTTGTTGTGTTGTTCAACTTGGTTTGTAAACAATTACAACACCCTAGGCCTTTGAATTCGGGCACGGGTGCTCACCCGTGCTATTTCATGAAATACTCGTGCGTCTAAATATCTCGGTTGTAATAAGTAAAATCTTTATATTTACTCTATTATACATATAACTACTACCAAAACAGAAATTATTATCCTTTATGGATGGTTTAAGTATAGTATATTGGTCAGGATCCAACATAGCTAAACACACCCTACAAACACACAATAACTAAACATTAAACTCTGATTGTTGATAATGTCCAAGAATTAATTATGGTAATAATATTTAACTAAAAAATTAAGCAATTGAAAGTGGCCTAATTTTATTTTTTGCGCCATCCTAGATATGACGCTCAATGCTCCCTTACCTCGGCGGCGGTGGTGAGTTGTATGGACTGTCCGTTGGAGAGACCGAGCAGCGCGGCGTGGTCGGTGGGGAAGGCGCTGTCGGTGAGCGCGCGGGTCGTGCCCACCGCGTACACGGCGTAGGCGAGCGCGCCCCCGGGCCGGCGCACCACCGCGTGCACGCCGCGCCCGTCCACCTGCACAAGTGTGCACGTTAGCATCGACCACCGAAGCTTTTTACTGAGAGCTTTGAAGATCTTTGTGCTAGTCACAATAGAAGCCAGAATTTAAAAACATATATACATACAGCCGAACAGAGAACCTCCTCCTTTTTGGAATTCGTTTAAAAAGTGAAGTGACGTTCAGATACGGTTTGACTGAACCACGGGTTTGTTTTTTTTTTTTTTCTTTTTAAACAAACTTGATTGTGTATACAATTATATTTATACTAGCTGATCCCCGCGGTAATTTTGGAGTTCCCGCAAGAATTCCGGGATAAAAAGTAAGTAGGTAACGTGTATGCTAAATTGCATGATGATCCGTTGAGTCGTCGATACGTGAAAGCGTAACAAACAAACAAACTCACTTTCGCATTTGTAATAGTAAGGACTACGTCTGTTTTGCTTTGATCCACTGCACAAATATAGATCTTGATGTTCTCTATACCACTATGAATGGACCGACGTGGTGCAAAACAAACAGTCGCTGTCATGGTTAATACATTTCTTTTACAAAAAAAAATTAACAATAAAATTACACACACGAAATAAGAAAGGTAATATATTTCTTACAGCAATAGACATGACTTGTACATCCTGCGGCAGGGCAATCTTGCGCGGCGAGCGCTGCAAGCAGTCGGGGCCGCGCGGGCCGGCCGTCCCGCCCGCGCCCCACTTCACCGACACGAGGTCGTCCTTGCGCACTAGGCGGCAATCCTGCAGCAGCGTCGTCAGATCCTCAGGGTTGGTCGGCAACACCTCCTTGCCGTCCTTGCCGATCGTAGGGAAGCGCACGGCGGCGTACGCGCCGTCTACTTTGAGTACGCGTCCTAATGGCACGCTCTTGACGTCCTCGAGGAACACCACCTCCTTGAGAGGCCACTCCTCCTCGTCGCGTTTCGACGAGCCGTCATTCGATGAGCCTTCTTCGCCGCGGACAGTAACGCGTTTGGCTCGTTCTACAACAAACAGATAATACAATGCTATTTTGTTTATAATTTTACTATACTAAACAAAGTACAGTTACAGCAGCGTTCAGTTACAGATGTCCTGGACTCGAGTAAGACGTTTGACATGGTGGATCATGGTATTTTAATGGAAAAAGCAGAAAGATATGGAATGAGAGGTCCAATCCTTAATTAGCTTAGATCCTATCTGACTGCCAGGAAAAATATCACAAATATAACTGAGAATGAGCGATGATGATTGTGGAATGGAGCTGTATGAATCATTTGTGGCAGTGGTGTGCCTCAAGGATTATTTTAATGATTTTGTTGAGGCAATAAAGCAGCAATGTGTTTTATTCACTGATGATGCGACAATATTAATTGATTGTAAAGTTTAGTAAGTACTGAGGTTTAGTAAATAAGAAAAGGCTTTATATAAACACATTAAAAATTAATATATCTCAAAAACAAAGTACATTTAATTCAGAACATTTAAAAATAATGAGCTAGAGATATTTAAAAATAATGAAATTATTGTAAAGGTAAAGGAAATAAAGTTTCTAGGCATACATATTATATACTATAGTTAGCAGCGAGTACCGACTACCGAGTATATGAGTGTACTAACTGTGCGAAGTGCTGGTGTCGCTGCAGGTGGAGGAGGCGGGGCTGGGCGGCGGCGGCATGTCGAGCCGGTCCGCCATGTCCTTGTTGCTGTCCTTGCCGGCGTCCTTGCCGCCGCCGCTAGACGACGACGCCTTCACCGACGACACCGTCAGCGGCGACTGGTTCTGTACACATTATGTTATGTATTGTTGCTCAACTCATAATATTACCGAGCGAACTTCGGGATTCTCTCTTCGTCCTGAGATAAAAATTTTCGTCTTATTTCTTAGTGAAGGAATCTTTAGAATGACTAAAATCAACCTTTACCCCATTATTATACCTACATATTATCTGTACCTATAAAACAGAATCGTAAGTTCACCGAGTGGCTGACTGATAACGCGCAGCCCAAACTATAGTGTCTAGAACAATGACTAGTACCTCTAAGTAGTTTGCAACAATGACATCTACATGACAATATCATCTATCTAGAAACTTGACATTTGTACAAAGCTTTATTTTATAGTGTAAGCAAGCTATAGGATCTAAAGTTGTGAAATGAGGGTAAAACCTCACGAACAACTATTAGTATACCTACCTGTAACTGTATTGTGTAGTAAATCATTATTATTATTAATACTATGTACTGTTTTTTTTATTGTTTCTTTATTACCTGTAGGTCTCGCTTGTCCTTGTCGGAGACGGAGCGGTCGGGCTGCGGCGGCGGCAGCAACTTGAAGCGACACATGTCCGTCAAGTTCCAAGCCGCGTTCTGCAGCACGCCCACTTTCGGCACTCCCGTCGACATGTTGAAACCTGGCGTACGCAACAACATCGTGTTCCGAATGATCTACATACCATTTCTAGATAAGCTAGGGGAAAGCAATTTATATTTTTAGACATTCAGCAATACCCCTGGGCCATCGGTACACTCATCACGATAACACTGACTATAGGCGTTGTGTATCTTTCTATAAATTCGACCAAGGCTTTACAAGTAGGGATGTTACAGAGGTAGTATATCAGAACCGAAGCCAGATTCAGAGTTTTTAAATTTGGTCTGCCTGAGTCTGAATCGGAGTAGGAGTCGGAGGTGATGGCAGAAGAGAGATGTGTAAGAGATCATTCGTAAATCATCCGAACTGCGTATAATGAAATAGTTATTCCCGCGCGACAAGCATAATAAACTTTATAAATTTAAAAGTGTCGGAGCCGAAGTCGGAATCGGAGGTGTAATATTAGTCGGAAGTTCCGACTTATCGGAGTCCGAGTCGAAGCTCCGTAACATCCCTGTTGTATCTGGGTAAGTCAAACGGACTGACCCACAGCGCCCGGCTGGTACATGGGCGCGTTCTTCATGGTGACGCTCTGTCCGGCCTGCAGGTCCTGCGGCGCCGCGGAAGAATGGCCGCGCTGCTGTTTGCGCGACCGGGCGCGGTGCTTCTCCCAGAGGCGCGCGCGCTGACCCAGCGGTAACACTCCCCTGGGGCACACGCACAAGTTTATAATACCACTAGTTGTGCCCCGCGGTTTCACCCGCGTTAATTTCAGAGTTCCCGCGGGAATTCCGGGATAAAAAGTGCCCTATGTGTTAATCTGATGTATAAGCAATATTATTGTAAAGTTTCATTTAAATCCATCCAGTAGTTTTTGCGTGAAAGAGTAACAAACATCCATCCATCCATACATTCTTAAAAACTTTCGCGTTTATAATATTAGTAGGATAAAGACCTTACAGAAAGAAATAAGTATGAACATACAATCAATAGTTAGTGTAATGACCATTACAATTTAAATAGCAATGTTTGGAACTATATAAAATAGGTATTTGTACCCTTGAAATTGATTTACATGTGCAAATTATGTGAAGTGTAAGTGAACGATAAGAAACATGTGCAACTTTGCCTCAGTGATTTTTGGTATTGTATTTTATGTGAATGATATTAATCGTGTGATAAAAATCTGTATACAGTATCTGAATACAGTTGTCCAATAAAAATGCGATTTTTTCCACCTATTGTTTGATTCAAAGCCAGTACATAGCACTTCCTTCTTATAGAATAATTATTCGCTTCATACATATTTCATAACTGGTTAAAATTCAAATATAAACTTTCTTTTGAGACACCTTATATTTTGGCTATTGAGAGATAGCATTTTTTTTTAACTTACCACCAAAAGAGCGCTCCCGACTCCAGTCTCGCCACAGTGTAAAGCGAGCAGACATGGAAAGATATCGCTCTGTCAGACCCAAACTCCGAGAATGTCTGCAAAGGATGTTCCAAGCGAGATGCGCCCGGAGCGTGCGCTGCGATAAAAATAGCATCAAGATCATATTAGATAATGTACTGCACAAATTAGTAGTTCTAATTTAGTAAACCTTCGCTATCTGGTGTATGATTTCAAATTTACTAACAACTATTAAATACCAAATATAATATATGTAGTATAATGAAACGTTTTAATACATTTAATGACTTAAAATTTATCAAGCTAAAAGATTTAGCTTAGCTAGAACAAAAAAAACGTACTACTCCAGCATTGGTTCCACAAAATATTTTTCCTTAAAGTTCTAGTAGTATTTTTCCTTAAATGAAACAATATTAAAATAGTAAAGTACCTACCAATAGACTCATCGAGGAAAGTGGCAATCCTGCCGTTGTCAGTGAGCACGGAGACACGGATGCCCGCGGCGCTGATGTTGACTATACGTTCGCCTTGCGCTAACCCTAGCCAGTTAGCGCGCGGGTGGAAAGTGCTGCTCAAACCGGAAGCCTATTCAACATCAACAGCAATATATTAGTATCAACATAAACGCGAAATACAAATTTTCTCTGTCATAGCCTTATCAGCCTCATAAATACTAACGTCGTTTCGCTGGTACGGATGAGCGTCGGCCCAACGCCATTGATGCAGCTGCCCCTGGGTAGAGATAGCGATCAGCTCGCTGAACGTGGCCGCGATGTGGGTGAAACGCATGTTACTGTCCCAGTACTCCAGCTCTTCAGACATCCAGAGAGGAGATGCTGTCATTGCTGAGTCCTTTTTCTTGCTTTCTGCTACAAAGTTAAAATTTAATAAGTATTTTTCAAGAAATACTATTACTGTGGTATTTATTTCAATATTTATAAAAGTCTTATGTAAATCACCTCCATCTTTATCCCAGGGTGTATCACGCAGTGCCGACTCGAGCCACCGGCGGGGTCCGAAGTATTGACGCTCGCGCCACCTGCTGAATTCCGGCGGTCGCTCCTGGTTGGTGTTGCCGCTGTCGCGACTAACACCGCTGCGGCCACCTGTGGGACCGCTACTAACACTGCGGCTGTGTCAGAAAAATACCGTGTAAAACATAAAGAATCTACGTTTTTACAACGATACTACTACTACACCACATACTACATCAAAAAAACGTCATTAAGAACACAAAACACCCAATCATAAAACAGATATGGAAATTGCGTAAGCATATCGGCTGGCATGCCAGAGATTGGGTTCAGGGCTAAACACTACAGGCAGATTGTGAAGAGGCGGAGGAGCTTAGCGTGAAAGGTGTACCTTCGCATAGTCGCGTACCCGAAGATGTCCTCAGAAAACATGGCGTCGGCGTCGATGATGACGGAGTGGTCCTGCTGCGCGGCGTGGAACCCGCCGTCGAGCAGCGAGATCAGGTCCTCGGGCACGTAGCCCTCGCCTCCTTCGCCACCCTCAGGCTCCTCCCCTTCCTCGTCATCGCGCGACAGCAAATTGTTTACGGCCAAATTCACGTCCAAATTTGTACGCTATGTAGTAACACAAAAATATTATATAGGGCCAAGCACTATGTAGGGATCAGATTATATTAAATTAATATTATAAGGGCTAACCTAAAATGATGTTACAAAATAAAAACAAGTTTTGTACGAACTATGAGACATAATATGTTGATTGAAATTCTGCCCTAAATAAATTTAAAGGTGTAGTATCTGCAATGAATTTTCTATACTGATGAGAAACCTGTTAGTTGTTGAATATTTCACCTTACTCTTCTGTAGGAGTAAAGGCATGAGCAAATAACTGTAGATAAATACAAAGAAATTGAAACATTTACACAAAAAGAAAGAACAATATATTAAGGAATTTACCTGTAATTCTCTAATAATAAGACTTCTACTTTTGCCCTGTAGGACTACTTGTGCTTGTGTCACCAGATCTTCAGGCACAAACGGGGCGGGCATCGAAACCACTCGCGACGAACCTGATGCACCAATTATAACACCCGTAGCACGGCTTGTAGATCCTACATGTTATAAATATTTCAATAAACTATTTTAACTGCTAAAGCAAAAAAAAAAAATCAATAGTCAAATGTGCAAACGTCCTCACAGAACCAAAATTACACATCACTTGCTATAAACAATAATTTTTAATGTTTTATTTTATTAATTATTTTACGGTACATGCCCTTTAGAGCCATAATCTGCAGTATTGCAACATAGTAATAAAAAACTTCTATAAATACTGATAAACTGCATTTTTGGTACTTTTTATTTAAAATTTTAAACTTCTTTAAACTAATATTTGCCCTATTTTAGGTACTCTCCCATCAATTTTTCTTTAAAACTAATATCTAGAAAATAAGATTTTTTAGAGTGGGATTGACTTTTGTAAGGAATATTGAATCTTTTATTTAAAAAAGAATCAATGAAATATTGCAAATATCACGATATCAATATCTTAATATTTTTGCAAGTGGAGCTAGTAGGGAAGTCGAAATACTTAAGAAAAAATGTAAAGTAAATAAATATTGACCTTGTGAACTTGGTGCAGCTCGAATAGAATTCCTCATAATACGGGCCCTAGTACGAGGCTGTTGTCTAGAACCACAGCCCCCACTACTGCCACCTTGTTTCCCACCACTAGTTCCACCTCCACCACTACCACCTCCACCATTTCCTCCGTTTTTGCTAGCATCCGCTTTGCTTAAGTCCAGTCTGTCTGGTATTATCGAAAAAGCTGCACGAGCTATTGTGCCATCATCAAGTAAACAAGCAACATGGGCTGGCCCAGCGACCACTGCCCGTACTCCACGCAATGAACTGAGTGCTGATGATCCAGCTCCTGTTCCATATCTGTTCCAACGCTCTGCTACTTCTCTCAACCTAAAAAAATATAATAATCAAGAAAATTGTTCAGGATACCGTGGGGAACAGCTAGTATTGAATAAGCCTAACTCCCAAACAGTTTTATGCAAAATAAACAGCTTTTTAGCTCTCCTGAAAAATTGCAGATTTTGACAATGCACATAAATTATGGCATACCTACATACATACGTTTTACACAATTACAGTGTCATCATGTCATGGGTTCAGTTCCCACATCAGAGTAAACATTAATATAACAAACTTGATTTTATGTGTTTACTGAGTCTGAGTGTTTTATAATATGTAGTTTAAAAAAAACTTGGTACTCATAGTACAAGTTTGAGAGTAGCATAGTTTGAGACCAGGGGGGCTAAGATGCGCAACACGATAAAATTTTATCGAGCCATTTTATCGATTCTCGTCGACATATTGTATGGTTTTGTCGACGAGAATCGATAAAATGGCTCGATATATTTTTATCGTGTTGCGCATCTTAGCCCCACAGGTGGCGTATGATAATTTCCAAGAACAAATCAAATATTAACACCCTTAATAATAATTTATTTGTTCTTGGAACAATATAAATAACATATTTTAACTTCACTTTTTGTTAATTCTGGCTCCTATAAAGACTAGCACAACAAAAGGTCACTTTCCTTAACACTTATATTTCACAAAATTTAGTAGAGATTGTGTATGGGGATGTGGACTACTTTTGAAAATTAAAATTCTAATTAGTCCGTCAGTTAGAAAATAAAAAACAATAGACACATATTTTTTGCTTTTTCAAATAAATTAAAATATACAGAGATAAAGCACATGTGTCCAATATTTTTTAATAATCTACAAGACGGAATAAAAAAATAAAAATTAGTAACATGCCTATTATTATGAGATTCATGATTATGAGTCAACATACCTAACTAGTATTTACTATGGTGACTCATATGATTTTTTTAATTATTAAATAAATTAAACTTCAAACCTAAATTTGGAACATTTGTATTAAATCAAACCTGGAAATCAATAAATGATTTTATTTCTCTAAAGTACTAGATGTTCCCTGTGGCTTCACTTGCAAGAGTTCTAGGATTCCTTCAGGAACTGTTTGTTCCTGTTGTATATCCTTCCCCAAGGACCCATCTATCTCTACACAAAAATTCATCAAACCTAGTTCATTGGTTTAGGCATAAAACTTAATAGACCAAATTTCTTTGGAATTTATAATATTAGTTTCTAGATAATCATATTAAAATTTTATAGATCAAAGTAATCAAAAGTGCAACATAGCATGTTAACTAGCCTGCCTGCTAATCAAGAGGTTCCAGGTATGATTCCCAGTATGGGTGCACTTTGTGTGATGAACACAGGGTTTCACTTTCCAGTCTGGGTGTGTTTATATGTATATCTAAGTATAATATATATTATGAAATTTTTTGTAGTTTAAACCACGTTTGCTTGGTTTTCACAGCACAATATAATAATAGCTTACTGTTCTATCAAGTAGATGTGTGTTGTGAAGTGAATTATTAACAAAAAAAAAACAAACTTGCAATGCCCTATGTCACTAAAATGTAATCTGTGGAATTAGAAAGCTATTATTAGCAATTGATGAGAGTATTGTTTGAGATTGAGACTCCATTGCATCAACTATGTGACACTGAAGGTCCTACCTATGAAGCTACCTTCCAAAGCCGAGTATTTCTTATTTTAAGGCAAGGAAAACCAAATCAGTTTAAACAAATACAATACCAGGAGGATAATTTATGGCCAGGTACTACAAATTTGAGCATCTAAGAATCTTACAATCTTAGCTATTCAATTTGAATGTTTAAATACAAATTGTAACATGTTCACAAGTTTTAGGGCTTTGAAAATTATTTGTCGAATACTATTTTGAAATGTAACTGCATTATTTTTTATGTATGTTATGGTAGGTAGGTACTTAATGTGCTCATAAATTAAATACAGTGACCAATTGTGGAATCCTAGTGATTTTTCCAGCAGCAGCTAGTTTATAATTTATATGGAACTGGTATACCTATGGAACACAAGCACAGTACTACTAGTGTGAAATAATAAGGGTTCAGAGAACTATTAGTAGGTTACTGGCAAATATATTGCAAATTATAACCAAATACTTTTTCTTTGTTTTTAAATTATTGATATCATTTAAGGAAAAAAGAAAACATCATTAAGGGAAGATAACTAAATCTTTTCAAGATAGAAATCGATCGAAGAGTATTTGAACAAGACGTATGAGGCAAGTATCGTTTGCCAGTAATCAGTTACCATTTCAATATGTCAGACGAAAAGATTACGCCATGTCCTTTTGCATCTCACAAACGAACAAGAATTACGTCCACCGTCCAACGTGAACAGTTGAGAATAATTATAAAACGTGATGACTGGTAGGTTGGGTAAAAAACTACGAGGTACCAGTTCAAAACGATTACATTAGAGTAAACTGTTGGGAGGAAATGGTTAATATTAGCCTATGCCTAGCCACATGCATTAAGTTGAGATAACATAGAATTTTGATTCCAGGAAGAATTCTAGCAAATACGTACCTATCAATTAATTGATCCTCTGTTCCTGGCAAAGGATGAACCACGAAATGCATAGAAGACATTTCCGGCGATATTCTTTTGTGCTCGCGATAAATTTCACAGGGTACACTTTAACATTGGTTAAATTTCACTGTATACTGCAAGAACAAATTGACATCACCATCTACAATTTCCTTCCAACCACCATGATAATTTCTCTCCTATATTATTTTACTGAATCAGTTTTTCGTTCTCAAACACACATGTGAGTCAGTACATGACGAAAAAAGAAAGAAAATATCAACATGGCTTCACTATTCGAAATGTTGGCACCATTGTCAAATTAATAGCTTGCAACTACTTCTACCCTCCATACTTGCAACTAGTAATAAATAAATTAGCATTAACACTTAACTTGCTAATGCTAATGCTATAGGTTCATGACACGATAACAGCTGCTGTCCTGATAATAAATGGTAATTTTGATATGTAAAATAAATTTTCTGATGTATGAAACCGATATGCTTCTGTCAGGACACATCAAGACACGATACATTATTGTGCACAGTTGCACACTCATCGCCACAAGAAGCGGTCATGAGACACAAGTGTGTTTCCGCCTTAATCACCATAGGAGGTGCTATACATCTATACTAATATTATAAATCTAAAGAGTTGGTTGGTTTGTTTGAACGCGCTAATCTCAGGAACTACAGGTCCGATTTGAAAAATTCTTTCAGCCCATTTATTGAGGAAGGCTATATAAATCATTACGCCAAAATAAATAGGAGCGGAGCAGCAATGAAAAATGTTGCAAAAACGGGGAAAAATATTCCTTTTGATAGCTTCCGTTGCTTAATCTGCGTAAACGGTTCTTCTTCTTCTTTTTAGTCGTTTCTCCATGACTGAGGGTCATGACTAATATGGACGACACGTTTCATCAGGGCTTTCCAGGCAGCCCTATTCTCCGCTTGGCGCATGGATGCCTGGATGGTGAACTTCATGGGCTCCTTCACCATATCAGTCCATCGTGATGGCAATGTTATACAATACTAAATAATAAATAATAATAATATTTTTTATTGAACCAACAATATGAACAAAGTAGGTAACCCCATCTCCCAAACTAGGAAAACCTGTATTTTCGGAGGTGGTGGTGGCCCGCATGTATACAAAATGTAGTACTAATAAGTACTTAATGCATAATTTTTTTTAAAGTATTATTATCTGCCGTCCGCTATTCTCGCTATTATACTCTAACAAAGTTCCTTTAAAATTCATCTTTTGCTATCGTGGCGCCAGCCGCCACCACGTAGTGATTAGCTTCTCTCCAAAGAGTATATAACCACTATGCTTCTCTCTGCCGCCACCCACTATTTGATTATTCTCGCTGAGGCCTTGGTGCGTTCCGTGGGTTTAGGCGCAGCTGTTTGGTTAAAATTTCACTCGTTTGAGTTGCAACCAAGCCACGGAACGATAGAGTTGTTTTTATATTATTAACCTTAAAGTATTTGAAATTTCAGGCGTCATTTGTTTTCTCTCAACTCACATTGCGAATAAGACTGTTTTATATCCAATTATAAACTTTTCCTCCCCTTTGTTCGTAAGAACTCCGATTGATTTCTTTTTCGATGAATCCGGTTTTTGGCGCAAACTTTGACACTTCTTAAGAAATACATCGATGTCAGGGTGAAAATTAACCTGCTTCAGAGATGGTTGTTTGTTTGCTGCACACTGAGTCACGGAACGGGTGAAATAACGCTCTGAAAGCTGTCAGAACGGGTACAGACGTAGACGGTTCATTCTTCGTCTACGGGTACAGAGCGCGTTCGCGGTTCGAGTCAAAGTAGTTTGTGGTTCGAGTGCACTCGTGCGAATCCACGGAACGCGCCTCTTGCTTCGCATGGAACGGGAGACAACTAGCGACATCTTCTAGCTTTGCCCGGCCATAAACATTAAATTACAAAAAAAAAAACTTTGAAAAATGGCGGCCAAATCAAAGAAGCGGCTGTCTAAAAATGAAAATAAGCTATTAAAATTAGAAAAGTTACAATTTAAAGATGTTCATTGTTCAATTTGTCAATCTATTTTAGTGGAACCTGTAACTTTGCCGTGTTATCACGATTTTTGCAAGGTATGTTTCACTGGTACCATAGAAAACAATTCTTTGTGTTGTCCTCTCTGTCGACTACGGATTGGATCATGGCTTAGAACAGCAACAAAACAAAAGAATCTTGTGAACACTGTGCTTTGGGAGTACTTGAAATCTAAATTTCCAAGAGAGATAGACGATAAGTTAAAAGGAGAAGATTTAATCTTGTCGCAAGGTAAGCTTTATTTTGATTTTACTGTCAATTCACTCAAAGAGTATTACTAACCACTACGTTAATTCACTTGTCAGTAGCTTTTGCATGTCAACAGTAATTGAAAATTATTTTAAATTTTAATTCTAACAAAGCGTTCAAACAATATGTAATTATAATCGATAATATTTCATAAAGTATAAATAGCATTTTTGTTTAAGAAAAACCACTGGTCCGGTTAAGTGAGCCTGGAGAAATAAGGTCTGAATATGAAGCAGAATTAAAGAGAATAAGAGAAGAACACTTACAACTTGAACAGAAACAGCTGAAGGAGTCTGAAATTTTAATAAGGTATATAGGTATATGATAATATGGTAGATATAGTTTTGTTTTTTAATGTGGTGTATGGAAGACCATAACTTTGTGATGAGAAGAATGAAAAGATTAAAATTGAAGACAATGAATAAATTCTATTTTATTAAAAAATAACATGAATTAACCATACTAATGATAAAATAATCGAAAATGATGCCAAAAAACAAAATTAGGACATCAGGGAATTTTAGTTTAACTACTTACACTATAATTTGTTATTGTGTGCGTAAAGTTGTTTTTTATTTTATTATTTTGAAATTGGATATTCAAAAGTACCTATTTTGTTCATCAGGGACTTTACTTATTTTCGACCTATATTTTCTTAACTTGTATTAATTCTAGGAACATGATTATTCTAAGTATGAAACTACAACTCATGACCATCATGTTGTAAAAACATTGAAAAAACTAACCCAAAAATAATAACAATAGTTCTAAAGTTGCCTCTTGTAAAATTCTCATAATCACAAAAAAGAATATTACTTGAAAACTATAAATAATCACCAAACATTGTGGTCCAATTAATAGGTATAAGTAGAATCAATATGCCAAGTCGAAGCCACTTGATACATTATGGGAAACAACCTGTATCTTGTTCATCAGTAATAGCTCTTGAATATCTATATTTTGTGTATGACTTTCCTCAGTAAAATGTTCCTCACAAAAAGAAACATCAATATCTTTACTTTAAAGATATACAGTTACCTAAACATCATAACAATTTTTTAGTAAACTTCAATCTGAAGAGGAAGAAGTTCGTAAAAGCCAGTTGGATATATTAAAACAAGATGAAATTTTAGCTAAACAAATGCAGAAGGAGTACCAAAAGAAACGGGTTCCTATCACTAACACCAGGAAACAGAGTCTTCAGGGTGCTGTTATTAAACCCAGGCTCAAAGCTACTAAAATTGATGTGTACTTATCAAAAGTGCAAACAGCTAACAAGTAAGAAAGGTGTAATTGAAATTTAAAATACTACTTTAAAAAACTTATTGTTTTTCAATCCTCAGATGATGAGAATATGTAAAAAATTAAAAACTTAATAAGATTTTATTTACTCTAGTTTTTTTATCAATTCTAGTTTTTTATTAACTCTCTGATGAACAGCATTTATTTGTAGATTATAAAATTACTAGCTGTTCCCTGCGGTTTCACCCGCGTTAATTTCAGAGATCCTGTGGTAATTCCAGGATAAAAGAACCCTATGTCCTTCTCTGTACCCCTGACATTGTTTATGCAAAATTTCATGATGGTTGGTTGAGCCGTTAAAGTGTGAAAGCGTAACAAACAAACTCACTTTCACATTTATAATAGTAAGGATAAGGGAGATAATATGATAAAAACAATATACAAATAATTCTTTTTAATAATACATTTTGTTTTTTGCTTTGAGTACTGCAACACTTAATAGAATGTATTTTTTTCACTGGGTAATAATAATTACTTTATTGTAGAGTATAAAATTTAAACTCTATTAAGTTTTCTTTATAAATTAATGTTTTCAGTGTTAGTCCTGAGATTATAAATAGAAATACAGCTACAATAACTGCACCAAAAGTTAATCCTAGCAAATTAAACAATGCAGTATCACCTGAAATAGTCCCAGGTTATGGAAAGAATATAAAATGTTTTCTAGAAAAAAAGCTTAAAAATGTTTCTAGTATCTGGAACAAGGAAAATGGAAAGGTAGTCAATAGATAATTCTGTATATTAATAAATATTTTATAAATTATTAAAAAATTATATAAGTCAACCAGGGGAATTGCGTCCATGACCAATAGTGTCTATCAAAGATTATTCAAAAACTATTAGGAATAAAACGAGTAGTCATTGTAAACCTAATAGTTTTCGAGTAATCTTTGATAGACTCTATTACCCCCATGGACGCAATTCCCCCGGTTGACTATATCACTAATATGTTTGTAGAAAGGTGATTCATTGAGTAGCCATAAAGAAATAGATAAGTCTGAAGACAATGTCAAAACTAAAAATGTTCAGTCACTGCCTGTATCATTGCCATACACTGGAATACTGCGACACAAGATTGATGCATCACAGAACAGAAATCTGGAGACTGGAAGTGTGGATTCCATGCACCAAGAGTTGTGCTACTTTAAACCTATAGAAGGAAAGACACCAACGAGGTACAAAAAGAAAGTCAATAAAAAGTATTCTAATTTTAGGGGTTCCAAATGTTACGTCACGTAATTATTACACAGTTTATCGAATTCCACCCAACATAGACGTGAAATCAAATTATGGCGGGTGTGTTCAAGACTCAATACATACAGATCATGTAGGTAAAATAAATTAATAATGTCAGATTTGACCATCCACACCGAGTTAAAAAATTCTTTCCATACAGGGTAAATTTTCTTATGGGTGTGGATACCCAAATCCAAAATTACAAAGAATACCAAAAATAAAGAAATCTCGGGCTAGAGTATATATATAGTATTATAGGCAACCCGGTTTAACCCGGTGCTTGGGTTTAAATCAGGTTTAAATCCAAGCTCCGGATTGATTGCCTATCTATACTTGGGACCGATTTTGATAAAAACTAAAACTGTATTCTCAGATTGAAAAAATCTTACAAATTGAATCGAAACTGTTGATTTGAAAAAAAAAAACCTTTATTATTGCATCATTTATAAAGGTCAAATTCTGGGAAGTCAATGGGAAACGAACGGAATGGTCTAATTTTAAGAAAATACATTTTATTTTTCTCCCATTCCAAAGAACTGATTTGTAAAAGTTTAAAAATAAAAGAGTATTTTCTTAAAAATAAGACCTTCCCTTTAGTTTGACATTTAGCTTTATTTCCCAGAGTTTGATCCTTATAAGCCATACTGCGATGTCCCTACAATCTTCCTAGTCGTTATCAGTCTTGGCAGAATGGTCGGAGTCGTCAGTTAGGTTTTATTTACTTTTACCCACATTTTTTATTTTACTTGCTTAGATCAGGATTGAGGACTATTTATATATTTTGTCTTTCCCAATTATTATCAGGGGCCTTTAATATCCTAACAAATCAGAAGTTTTTTAACCGACTTCTCACAAATACAGAGGATCTATAAGGTCTTATGGTTTATTTTGCATTAGCAGCATTAGCATTTCACTGCTGGCTCCGGACTGCCCCTTTGGAGCCGTACGTGTCACGTTGTCATAAGTGACATAATAATATATCACTTATGACAACATGTGACATACTATTATTATGTATGTAATGCAATAAAATAATGTCCGTTTATATCTACAGACAATGAACGTGCCAGGGCAGAAACAAAAGAAACCGTTTATTTACAAAAGACGTCTGCACGGTTCCAATGCTCTACTCACTCTGCTCGGCATGTAGCCATAGACATGTACAGAAATGAACCGCGAGACAAAATATTCTTTACGCGAAAACTGACCTGTGTTTGTCGGCATCTGCGTGGCCGTGTTATGAGAGATATGAATACGTTAATACGTACTGTACAAGAGAATATTATTTTGTCTGCGACGGAACGTCGACGGCGTGTCTGGCACGCTCAATGTCTGTAGATATACCGGAAGGACCTTTGATTGTAATTGATTGTGGTTGTAATTACCAATAGTGCTTGTCAATAATTGTTTGTTACATTTACATTTTCAGTTTTGATATCATGTCGAAAGGATTGCCCCTCCGCGTCCCCACGCTGAGACTAGAGCAAGGGTGTTCTTCACCACAACTTCGCAGTACTCCGAGCCGCGCTCAATATCTTGAGGGTCTCTGCCGTTTACGCAATATGTCCTTATCTCACAATTTACCATCAGCATTTGTCCTTGCTCTTAATATGCTGAGAGTGAAAAAGGTAAGCCTTAAACCATACTAATTATATACGTGCAAAAGGAATTGTTTGCTACTTTTTCTCGACTAAGCCGCTGAACAGTTATAATTTGGCAAAGATTGCTTCTTGAGGAAGGACTTTATAATCCCGTAATAAAAACAAAAGCGCAGGTTTTTATTTTTTATGTAATGTAATATAGTCTTTTGTTTTTTAGGACAGAGCAAAGTGTGAAACATCAACATCAAGAATTAAAGCTTCTACATCAACAAGCCCTTGTGCCACATCCATCAAGAAAAAAATATCACATAAGAATAAAATACAAGTTGATGGTGTGACAAAGTTGAATCCTGAACAGAGTTTAAGGCGCACTCGATCTATGGGAAGTATACCAGAGGATGAAAACGAGACTACCCCCAAGAAATCTAAAATCAAAGAGAGAAAAGTTTCTTCAGAGAGAAAGCCATATTTGAGGAGTGATTCCAAAAAATTTAATTGTAAGAAAAGAATCAATGACTTACCATTGATCCCTGAAACGATCAATAACAACGTTAGTTTTGCTGTGAAGAATTTGTCTAGTCCATTAAAAAATTGTGATGTTAAGAAAATATTGGAGGAGCAGCTTAGAATCGAAAAAATTATTGAGCAAGAGAAAAACGACTTTGAGCTGGCGCGCGAGGTGGAGGCGGAGTGGAACGGGCGCCGGCAGCTGCGGCGGGCGGCCGGCAAGAGGCAGGTGGCGCTCGGCGCCGCGCTCAGGCCCGCCAAAAAGCTGAAGGTGTAGAATTAAGCAGTCACAATAATAGGCATACCTATAATGATATATTCTAAATCGACTTGCAACATAAACAATCTCGATTATGTGAAGTATCGATCAACTTGAATCCAGCCTAAAATATAAGCTTAATCGATTCTATTGCAGGTCATTTCATCACTGCACCCTTAGTCAAGTTGACCATGTGACATCACGATTACGGTTTATGATTGTCAACTTTATCGGGCTTGTTCTTAACTTTGATTGAATGACTGGATTGAAATTGCTTCACCACTTGCATATTTCAATTGCCAAATAAACTTTAACTGACAATTTCGTTATTTCAAAAACGTAAAAATTCCTCAGTTAAACATTATTTGTCAGTTGACAAATCGACCTTCGAGTCCAAGTCGTAATGTTACTCCACCGTTAGTTAGTTTTCTGTAATCAAATCTCTAAGCATATTCCCTCGTCAAATTATAGTGTACTGTGCTTTGAAAAATTGTGTCAGAGATGTTTACCTAGTCAAATCGATCGTTTCTTAGGGCGTAACGATTGATTACCTACATAGTTGTTTATATTCATAACTAGCTGAGACTCGTGGCTACGCCCGCGTGCTGTTTAAAAGTGGGCTGGCGTCACTGTCGCGCTCATAGTATTGTCAGCTCTTCTTTACGTACAATGAAACAAAGGCGGCTTTTCAAATCGTACTTAATGCGTATCATCACGTAGTAGAGCGTTTTTTTGCATTAGTCTGTGTTATGTTTAAAAAAAGCGTTTGCATAAACTCCATTCTGTGACATTAACTAGTTTTTGCGTGATAAGCCTGCAAATATACAGACAGACAAATGGAAATTCCATAAATCATTGCAGTGGATTATTATTTTCAATGTATGGACTTCGCCGCTAGTTACAATTTAATTACGATAATAATGTATAAAAGATCAACGAAATTAGAGTTATATAGCCCACCCATTTTAATTTTATTATATTTAAGGCTAACCGGGGGAATTGCGTCTATGGGGGGGGGGGGGGGAGGGACTATTACCCCATAGACGCAATTCCCCGGGTTGACACGAACCAGAATATTTTTTGTGATACGTTTATATGTTAGCCGCCGGTAAAACTCCGTTTTAACAGAATTTTCAACTAACTACTTATTCAATTTTTTTTTGTTTTTATCTCAACCAGGCAGGTTGTAAAATCCTAATACCTAATGATGATGATGATTCATTTTATGGTTTCTGTTGAGCTAGGATGCGCAACATGATATGTTTATCGAACGAAAGATAAAATTGTCGACACGACAAATATTTGTGGGCGTCCAAGCAAAAAAGTGCAGTAGTGGGGTATTGAGTTAAGACTAGATTCGGTTAAACATTTTTTACCACTGGTAGACAAAACGATATATTAAGTCGACGAGAATCGATAAAATTTTATCATGTTGCGCATCCTAGCTCCCCTGGTCGTTTTTCTATCTAGAAGCTTTCCATTTCACGAAATTTTTACTGGGTTACTTAAAGTTACTAACAGATGTACTTCTTATAAGAATCTCAAAAGTATTATCCTCTTCTCTGTGACTGTCGGTGATAGTTAATAATAAACGTGTTTCTTATAAATTGTCAGAATTTTGTGAGGTCTTGGCAGATATACTAAACTGTTTTGGCCGTAGTCCTATAATATAGTCAGGTCAAACTCGACGCAGGCCTATTAACGGGTTAAGGCCGCCACACGTGATGAACGGCTTTGCAATCAATCATGATAAAAACGAGGTTTTTTATTATAATCCAAACCTGCGTCGCTTACACCCAGACTCGCGAGTGCGAGCTTCCGCCTAAATTGGACGTTTCGCTTCGACATAGTACGCTTTACTCTGCGCCAGTGGGAATGGGCTAGTTGAGTAATTTTTTTTAGTCCGTTTTGTAGATTATTAAAAAACTATTGGACACGTATTTTTTTATTTTTTAACGTAATCCAAAAATAACGGCGATAAAATGAGTTAAAATTTAGCGTGACGTCACTATCAGGTGCAGTTTGTATGAGGGCTTATAGTGTGACGTCACGAGCCCTCACCCTAAACTTTGATGCGCTTTCTCTGTGTATTTTTATTAATTTGAAAAAGCAAAAAATACGTGTCTATTTTGTTTTATTTGCTGACTGACTAATTAGAATTTTGATTTTCAAAAGTAGTCAACATCTCTATTGAGCCTAACAGAGATACAGCTCCCTCTCGTCTTACCGACTAACATAATATATGATAACATTCAAGACTAAAGTTAGTTTTGATATGTATAGCTAATTCTTATCTATCAAACTAAGACAGTGTGCAATGCGACGATGAGTGTGCTTCATTACAATTTGGAGTCTGTGTATTTCCAGTTTTTCTGAAGGTATGACCGCACTAGGTGGAGCAACGCGACACTTCTAGATGAAGTTCGTTATATCGCACTGAATCTGCAGCGGCGCGACAGTTTTGTCCGTAGTCGGTCGGCAACCACGTAGCGCAATAGATGAATTTTATAGTCCATTGAAATGTTACATGAGTTTTACATTTGTTAGAGGACGTAATTTTATTTTTGGGAGAAAAAAGTTTTTCGCGATATCTCGGAAACTATGCGTCTTACAAAAAATTTATAAAGTGGTAATTTTTTTATAAAATTTTTCTTTTTTGCTCTATTAACTGTTTTTTTATACATTTTACAAAAAAATTACCTCAGACCAATCTTGATCTTTCGAGTACGATTATTTCGAGTTCCTATATTTGAACGCGCCTAGCCGCTGTGTTGTCAGGCTCATCATCACTCAGTGGGGTCATCCGAAGACAACGTTTGTATGTTGTGTGTATAGATGGGCAATCAACCTAAGCTCCGGGTTTAAACTCGGTTGATTGCCCATCTATAGTAATAAACAACTATGAAAGCCCAATCTCTAACTTAACGCGACAGCGTAAGTGCCAATCCACACGATGCGGTGCGGCGCCGCAGCCCAAGCTATTTCGCCGCATGGGCGACCACACGGGCAGCGCGGCGCCCAACGGCGACAAAAAGAGTAGGCATGCCCATCGCTACGTGACAGAACAGGACAAACAACAGCGAGCCCCACCCCGCCCCGTGTCGACTCCAACGCGAGCGCGGCGCGGCGTTGGAGCGCGCCGCAAGGCGCCGTGTGGCCACAACGCATTTTTGTATGAAATATACCGCAGCGGCGTCGCTCAGGCGCCTGCCCTGAGCCGCACCGCACCGTGTGGGTTGGCTCTAAGGTTCAAATCGTTTTGCATTATTAATATTGCATGAGTAAGCGCATGCTATTTTATTATTTTATACGTCTTGTCATAGACCATACAAATTTTCTTGCAAAACTCGTTTTGATATGATTTATTATAAAGTTGTAGTTTGACTCCAGTCTATGTAGATTTTTTTGTTTAATCCGCAGGCAATTATAGTTTATGCTTTATATCTTATAAAAAAAATATAATTCTAAATATTTAGGTAGGTACTCAATGTTATCATTAGTATCTATCCCCTTTGTCGACTTTCGAGATTGTTTGTTATGATCTATCTAGATTTTGCTAGTTTTTTAAACTTCGCCCTACCTATCCATCTACCTCTTTTTAATGTAATAATTATTTGATTTTTATGGTGTTATCGTCTAATACTAAACTTATATGTCATTAGATCTCATAATAAATGTTAAATTGAAGTAGGAACATACCTACAATATATTAGTAATGGTGCTTCTGATCCAAAACTATATAAATATTATTGTCCTCTGACGACGTTTGGTTTGGAGAACGAATGTTTTGAAAATAAGACATTACCTCAATTTTAAAACATTTGTTTCGTTTTTTCGCTCTGAAAGGATAGGTTTAGAATTAAAATTAAATCCTGTGATTAAATGATTGTCTTTCACACAGTCACATAACAAGCAGCTGGATGTTTAGTGAAGAAATATTGTAAAAGTTTGCTGTGATAAAGTCCCAGCACCTGTATAACACTACTTAAAATATGTTAAGTACTGTTTAAATTAAACTACACTTTGTATAAAGTGCAGGTGCTTGTGGCAGATGATTTAATTAGCAGTTTAAGTTCCTTTTTAAGAATTATTTGTGGTATTAAAGCCCTATTCCATTTGTGTAAATAAATATACCATTGATTGAAACTATTGTGTTTTATTAATTTAAATCCATAACTTCGCTTACTGACGATGTGGACACAACACTGCCACTGGGTTTGTCAGGTTTGAACCGGACATGTTTGGCTTTTTACGGATGTGTCCGGCCAAATATTTTGTCGTCCGGCCTGTCCGGCTTTTTGTCTACCTGCTGCGCGAGTTGAAACTCGGACGCAAGTAAGACCACCACGATTGCCCCGAGCGCTATACGCGAAACTTTATAAAAAACAATAACTTTATTGTCCGACTTTTATAAAATATGTCCAGCTTTAACGAAGCTATGATTAGCTATTAAAAAGGTAGGTATGTCCGGCTTTTAGAGTTTTTACTCTACATTTTTGTCCGACCAAATTAAGCACCGAGTCCGGCTTTTGTATTATAGGACGGCAAGTGGCAACCCTAGTTTGTATGTAGCACTACACACACGTGGCTAGGCGGCGCGGAGCCGTGTCAGCTCGACTCGGCTACACAAACAGACGGCGCGGCGTGCGCGACCCGAGGCGGAGGCGAGCCGGAGCGGAGGGTAGGCGTAAGCGCGTGACGTGTGAGCTTTGTATTTCGGCTACTTCAAAGAGTGACTCCACATACACTCACTCACATTCACTCCTTGAACTAGCCGAAATACAACGCTCACGTTAGTGTAGCCGACCAGGACCCGGAGGCGAAGAAGGCAAAGCGAAGGCGGTAGGTGGCCGTGCTTGGCGTGGCGGTCGCGGTCCGGATGTCTTCATACTGCAGGCGTGCGGAAGCGGTGGCGTCGCGGAGGTGTGGCGAAGGCGATTTTGAGGCTTCTGTGTGTAGTAGGCCTCACCGACTCCAATTTAAATAATAATATCTGACGCTTCCGCCTCCCCTCCGCTCCGGCTTCTGTGTGTAGCGCACTTAGTGCCAACCCACACGATGCGGCGCGGCGTCGCGCCGCAAGCCATTTCGCCGCATTGGCGACCAAAGAGTAGGTTTGTCCATCGATGCGTACAACAGTCTTTATATCGAGGTATCGATGTTTTATTTTGATACTAGCTGTGCCCCGCGGTAATTTCGGAGTTCCCGCGGGAATTCAGGGATAAAAGTACCCTATGTCCTTCTCTGTACCCCTGACAACGTGCATGCCAAATTTTATCTAAATCCGTTCAGCCGTTTTGGCATGATTGAGTAAACGTATGCATATTTTCATCCGACTTGCTTCAAATTTACTGTCACCGCTCAGCTCCTATGTGTCTTAGCGTTATGTTATATAGCCTATAAAGTATAACCTGCCCAGGAGTATGGACTACAATCGTACCAAGTTTGGTTAAAATCCCTTCAGTAGTTTTTGACCCATGCGTGTACATACAAACAGACAGACAGACAAAAAATTTACTGACATCAGTATCGATCACCATTCATCCTCCAATATTAATTTTGAATATATTATATTCAATGTACAGAATTGACCTCTTTACAGTTTTATTAGATACTAGCCGCGCCCCGCGGTTTCACCCGCGGTAATTTTGAAGTTCCCGGTAATTTTGAAGTTCCCGCGGGAATCCCGGGATAAAAAGTACCCTATGTCCTTCTCTGTACCCCTGACAACGTGCATGCCAAATTTCATCCAAATCCGTTCAGCCGTTTTTGCGTGATTGAGTAACAAACATCCAAACATCTAAACATCCACACTTTCACATTTATAATATTAGTAGGACTAGCTGTGCCCCGTGGTTTCACCGCCGTGTGGCTACAACGCATTTTTGTATGTAATATACCGCAGCGGCGCCGCTCAGGCGCCGTACCTGAGCCGCGCCGCACCGTGTGGGTTGGCTCTAAGTGCCACTGCTTGCTTTACTTTTGACATCAATTTTATTCAAACATTTTGGTACTTTGAGTTGTGACCAACTAAACACATCAGTACTCACATCCTGTGCCTAAAATAGCCTGAAACAATATAGGTAGGTATACAAGATGTGGCAAAATTTGACTGTTCTATTTGTATCTATCTGGCTGGTGTTGATGACATTAAAAACGTTACATTTAAAATAGAAGCAAATTAATAAAATGTTTTTTCCCGCTATTTTTCATATTTTGTTTTTCTTTCTTTCAAAATGAGTGAATTTAATGAATAAATTTGATATAAAAAATGGTTATAAATCATGATAATATCAATGTTATAAATGGATTTTGTTGGGATAAAGTATAGTATATGGACCGTCGAGTTGGGCAATCAGAATTTTTAGGCTGAAAGGCTACATTTCTGCAAAGTTTCAAATTGCGGAACCTTAGTTTTTCTAAAAAAAAATATTAAAAAGTTTAAGTTTTTAGACTAAATTGAGGTTATAAACTAGTAAATTGGGGTGATTGTGTTGACTTTTTTTTTTATTACAATACGTCATTGCGTTCCAAAATGGCACACCAAATGCGTGACAACTGGTGTGGCATCTAAGTATTCTTCTGAGTGTGGCATCTTTGATACAGTTTTTTATATTACAACTTGTGCGTGCACGCGGCACGTCACGTCACGCATTCAATGCATCAATCGGCGCAATCTTGTACTGAGACAATCAGTCATCGATTGTTCGTCTTGCAGTTGAGATCTTTTTACGTACTCCTGTACCCTGACAATACGTGTGACTACCATGGCATCCTCGAAGCCCAACGTTATTAAATATGTTTATCCTATTTAATAAATTATATCAACAATTTTTGTTGTTTTATTTTCTCAATGCCTTAGAATTGTAAATATATTAGATATCAGAAACAATATCTTACATTTTTTAAAAGGAACGGCTAGGTTATGTTAGAACATGTAAGATAACGCGTTAGTCGCGCACAGCGTGCTGCGGCAGCGGCCGGCGAAGCGCCAGAAACACCTTGCGTAGCATTTGTAGTTTTTGATGAAAATCCTACATTTTTGGAAAAGAACGGCTAGGTTAGGTTAGGTTAGAACATGTAAGATAACGCGCGAGCCGAGCGCAGCGTGCCGCGGCAGCGGCCGGCGAAGCGCCAGAAACACCTTGCGTAGCATTTGTAGTTTTTGATGAAAATCCTACATTTTATGGAAAAGAACGGCTAGGTTAGAACATGTAAAATAACGCGCGAGCCGAGCGCAGCGTGCCGCGGCAGCGGCCGGCGAAGCGCCAGAAACACATTGCGTAGCGTTTGTAGTTTAATTTGATGAAAATCCTACATTTTTGGAAAGGAACGGCTAGGTTAGGTTAGAACATTCAAAAATTCATAAAAAAAAAACTACGCGTTTCCGCAACTCCCCCTTTTAAGGGAGGCTTCCCCTCCCCCCTCCCCCTCTGACCCCAAAAATCAACGGTCCATGTACTTTACTTTAACCTTTTGTTGTGTGTGTGGATGTATCGACGTTATTTTTTGACTACGTAAAAAAGGAAAAATACCTACTGCCTGCGTGTCCAATATTTTTATTAATCTACAGACGGACTAAAAACTAAAATTTAGTCAAGTACACATCTGAATACTTTTCATGGTGATGAAGTAGCAAAATATTTGCAAAACTGGTTTTCTGACCATTACTCTGTATAGTGAAAACTTGTTGCACTCAGTAAATGGTACCACAAACTTGTTAGCTCATTTCATCAATCTTTGGTGCCATCCATCCGTGTAGAGATTGGCCTTTTTAAAAAAGTCTCCAAGAACTTTCTTGGGCAGGTTTCTCTTGTACATCTAGTTTTCAGCTTTAGAGCAAAAAGTTCTTCTCATTGAAATGCTCTCAAACATTTTTTTAAATCTGAAAGACAAATACAACAATTTAGATGATAACAACCATGTAGCTAAGCATTTAGTTACTACAAAATATAGAAAGCAAAGATCCTGTTTTACATATTTTAAAATAGTTCATTTCCAGAAAAAAACTAAATACATCACGCTGACCAACTAATATTCATATAAATTTTTCTTCTACTAGGTAAATAATGATTCATGAGACAAAAAATGTTAAGAACAAGTCACACTTTCGAGAAAGACCTTGTATAAACATTGCAAATACTTCACATTATATGGACCATTTATACTCAAATAAAGATCACTGACCATACAATAGCTCACTCACCACTGCTGTTGGAAGTCCAGTGGTGTACCAGGCATAGGGCACTTCATTCCAGGTTTTGTAGCAGGCACATGTCTTGCAGACACACACACAGATTTATATGCCACATCTTGAATAACTTGAGAACATCCAGCCAAAATTTACTTTCATACAGTAAGAAGTATTTAAAATAAACCGATCATTATTATATCACACTTCATACAATTAAGATCAAATGTTACACCCACCCAAATAAAAACATCCATCACATTAAACATACTTGTTTATTATACTATAATAAAGACCGCACCACTCAAAATCACAAAATAACCTCAATACTCTTGTCATATTCTTAGGTTTAAAACAATCATGTAATTATCGATTAGACTACAGCTTAGTTTATAATATAATAAAGTAAATTTTTAGTATAAATTCATGAACACTCATCTGTAAGCTACTTTTGTGATGATGGCTCACCTGAAGTTCATGTTTGTGGCTTGTTGTTGCTGTTCCATCCACTGCTGGAACCTGAGCCAGAGCCAGAGCCTGAACCTGATGGTCCACTCCCACCACCATTACCTCCCCAATTTCCTTGACCAGACCAATTGCTTCCACCTTGATTCCAATTACTCTTGCCATTATTCCACCCTTGATTGCCACCACCTTGGTTCCAGGATGGAGGAGGACCGTTTTGACCCCAGTTTTGGTTGCTATTCCAATTTTTGCCTGAACTGCCTTGTGGTGGACCATTTTGCCAGTTGCCTGGCCCTGAATTACCGGGACCACCTAGAAAACCACCCCACCCAGCTTGATTAAGTGCAGCAGCTACGAGACTGATTGGTAGATTGAAATTAGCAGGTGGGCCACCATTAGGGTTAATACCTAAGTTTTGCATATTAAGGGTATCAATATTACTGTTTCCGCCATTGCCACTTGAGCTTCCAGAGGGTCCTGAACGACTCCCGTCCCAGTTATTCTGCCCATAAGAGTCATCTTTCCAACTCTGATTTGGTTTGCTTTTTATTTTTGGTGCAGCACTAGACACTGATACTGAAGCTCCCTTAATAACATGATCTTCTCCACATAAGCTTTGTGCCACTTCTGGATCTAAGAAAGTAACAAATCCAAATGCCCTGAATGGCCTAGGAACAAAAACATCTGTAACTTCTCCAAATTTTGAGAAGTAATCTCGAAGATCATCAGCAGTCATATCTTCAGTACATCTACCAACAAATACTTTGCAGGGCATTTGAGGTACCACACCTTCTTTAGAGTTAGGGATACGTACATCTACCCAGCGGCCATCAATGTTATGCCTTTGAGCAAGAGCTCTCATCTGAGAAGTGTATGTAGCAAATCTTATGAAACCAAAACCTTTAAATGTTCCATTTTTATCTCTCTTCAATTGTACCATCACTACCTCGCCAAATTGCTCAAAGTATTGTCTAATGGACTCTTCAGTTGTCTTCCAGGGAAGTCCAAGGCATATCAAATCTGAACATGTAAGTTTTTTCTCCAACCGTTTAGTTTTTGCCGCAGAGTTATCAGGTGAAACGTCTTCAATCTTTCGTTTGTTTTCTTTAGGAAAAACGCAAACATAAAGATGTTTACCCCATCCAGCCTCACTGGGTGGGTGAAGCTTACCATCACTTAGTCGTATTCCTCGGACGGTCTTGTTTTCTGGATGTCGATATTTAAGACCTGATGCTCCAGGAAACTGTGCTACTAGAGTAGTGAGAAGAAGGGTGCCATCGATTTCACAGGGAATTTCTACGGCATTTGAGTCGTCATCATCTTCACTTACTTTTATATAATCGAAAAGATCTTCAGTTTTTACTACTGAGGCGGAATTTGACATTCTGTTAATTTATATTGCTGTTACTTAGCAAAGGCGACCACGACCACAATCACGTAGGGATATTATTTTTGACCACAATCTTCAAAAAAACTCACAAGCAAGCGTCGAGTCGAGCCACAAATCACAAATTAACTAGACTTAAGGGCTATGGCCACCAGGCTGACGCAATACTTCAGAATAAAATGTATGGATTGTGTCCACGTTGAAATGGTGGCATTCGGTCTTCTCGCCCTATAGTCTCTGGCAATGTCAGCCACAAACCATACAAATATTTGGTATTTTTATTTTGACCTTATATTGACCTCATTATATTTAGCTATTTAGCTTTTATTTAACAATTCTTAAAAAACCGTTTTTTATTATTTTATTCATTATAACTAAAAATCACATAAGGCTAGTGTTTTTGTTTTTGCCCGTTTTTTGCGTTTATTAAACACCAGAGCGCGCCACTTCTGACAGAAGTGCTGCCCTCTACAGTTAGTGCTCGGTCCCTATAAGCAGAATAGCACTATTCTTGTGGGCATAGAGAAGGTAATCACTACGTTTTAAGAGACGGGACTTCCTTACTTGGTTTTGGAATCCATTTAGCAAACCCAGCAATACCAACACAGCGAAAATTTAAATGTCAAAATACTTCATAACTCATAGGTACCAACATTAACGAGAACAATAAGGATGGCCACATGTAGTTCCTGATTAAATCGATATCGATAAATTATCATTAGAGCATCGTGGGCTTCATACCAGGTGAATTAAATCTACAACGGGGGAAAACATTTGTTGTAAAATTGAAACAATAAATTATTATTTTTATTTATTTATTATTATTCCAATATTTTAGTTTGTCATGATGATGATGTTATTAGATAGATAGATATTTATTTTCTCTTTAAAAATTACATTTACATTTTATGTCAAAATTAAATAACCTATTTGGGAAAGTAAATGATTTACTTCGCAGTGCCTTCTTGTTGAGCCTTGTTTAAATTATCGGTAGAAATATCCTCCGAAAACGAAAAACTTTCGTTTATATTCCGACATTCATTCCTTACATCTCCACAGACATATTTTATATCGTGAAGTTTTTCGATTGGAATGCAAGCTAAGTCATCATTTCCAATATTTTTTACCCATTGTCGACATCTGAAATTAAAATATCTATCAATCATGCAAGTACACTTAGAAACAAGATAGAGTATAATATAGTTCTTTATACAGAAGACGAGGTTCACTTTATTACAATACGATCATAATACTTAATGAAAACTGCAGTAAGTAATGAAAAAAGTATACGCAGCACCAGCTATACAAAAATATTCCAAAATATTCACTATAACAGCATCATTAATTAAAGTTTATCGACTCACTTTATCGATAGTGAAGATTTACATCACTATGGTTTACAAACATGCAAATATTTTTTCTCATTTCAAAAAGATAGTGTATTATTTTAGTCTTGCTGATAGCTGAAGAGGACAAAATACTTTATTACTTCACTCAAGCTGTACTTACCGGTCTTCATCTATAGGAAATTTCGTGATAAATTTCCTTTTATTTAAATTTTGTCGACTCTATCTTTTTCTACAAATTACATACGTACTACACCGTCTAATCGGTGCTATTTCACTACCCAATCACAAGAAAATAGTTTTTAATAGTCACACTGCACTTTTCAAAGCGTAAATCACACAATTTTTAAAAATCACACAATTATTTTCCCAAATAACAACATGCGTCGCCATGACAAACAGATGACAGATTGTAAGAAAGATTCAGAGACAAAAGACTGAAATAGCATGTGAGGTCATCTTTGATGCCATGAAAAAAAAAATTAAAAAAAAAATGAGTGCTAAATACGAACAAAATTTAATTTGTTCCTAGTTGCGTTAGACTGCTTGTGGGAATTCGCCATGATTGCATGGGCTAAAATTTTGACAATTCGCGTCATTCCATTTCACAGTATGGGATTCCCATATCTTAAAACGTAGTGATCTTTGATGGCCACTGAGCAAATAATCACTACGTTTAAGAGTAGGCACTTCCATACTAATCGCTGAACCGATCTATGAAAGCATTTTGTGCCAACCATACCAATGCAATGTACGACGCGGTCATAGAAATTTGGTTAAGTATTTCAAAGTTGGTAAGGCAGTTCGCGTATAAATAACTTTTGGTTCAAGGGAGTGTCGCTGGCCTGGCTATGGTCACACCTCAGGCCACACCTTTCTGAGGGCCACACTTTATGGCGTCGAGCATAGACAGCACAAGACAAGACAAGACGAAGACAGACTGGGCCACAAATTAAATAGGGCTTGTTGAAAAAGTATCGAAATATCGATATTTTTTAAATAATAAACCTCACTAGGTGTTCATTTTCCAATGTTGCTTTTATTTCTTTTGCACCCATTTTTTTTTGTGAATAACTAACAATACTTGACCGTTTTTGAGGAAAGCTACAGACCAGACAGATATAGTTTTTTAAAGTTACTTTTATACTTTATTATAATTGTAATAATTTAAAATAATTAAATTAATTTCATTGAATAAACTTTAACGTCAAAATAACGCGAATAGTTATAACTAACTGTCAATCCTACTGCTTATATCAAATAACCCGCCCCTGACCGTTCCCGGTGCAAAGGTGCCCATGAGGCTGGCCGCATTCCCGCGCTGGATCGCAATGGCCAACCTCTGCACCAGGAATGAGCCGGAACGGGAGTCACCGCATTGGTATCTAATACGGTTCCCTAACTCACGCACCAATGTCTTGGCGTCCGCGCCCCAGCTGCCGAGTGTCTCTACTGCGATAGGAATGAATTTATATTGCGGCTCCAATTCCGCGTATTTAAGCCACTTTCTGCTGGCAGCATCTTCTGCGGCAGCTGCCGGGAAGAGGGTAGAGCGACCCAAGTGGCTGGCGGCTAATGTGCTGACGCAGGTAGCGTCCCAGATCAGGCACTTGCCGTTCCGCCATGGCACCAGAGTCACCCCATCTTCCCGTCTGATCTACTTAGGCCCGGCGGCTCAAGCAAACAGGGGACATTGGCTGACACGAAGGCCCTGCGAATTATATCGTTCAGGGCATGGTGACGCGAGAACCTCCCCGCACTCACAAAGCTGTTATTGTGAACATATTTGCTATTTTGCACAAACAAAACACATTTACATGAAAGTAAATCATTACATACCGATGAAATGTTACATTCTCCGTTTTCCTTTCATTACGGCTCTTACAGCCCAAAATACAACATATCACTATGTCCACAACAAAAACAAACACTTTAAACACGATATGAAAGTCTATTTAGCTTTCAATAATTGAAAAAAACAAAATTTTTTATCAAAATAAACAAAGAGCGCTGCGCTTTGTTGGGCAAACTATAACTTTGCCCAAACAAAAAAAACCTATACGCTAGATAAGGACAAAAGATAATTGGAAATCTCTTTCACTCTTATGAACTTAGCCATAACACTGTCTCGCTTATTATTCGAAAGAGAAGGAAATCGCCTCGTCTATTCATTCTCCGTCTACGGTTGGAACAATTTCATTTTTTGACCAATGTAAGAATAAACAAAAGAAAATTTTGGGCCAAATGGTTCACCCGACGCTTGACGGAGGTTTTATTTCGGGCCGCTTGGGCGATACGACGCTCCAGTTAAAATCACCTCGAGATGTCCGTCGAATTTTTTTTTAATTTACCCCAATTGGGAAGGCAAAGGTAGCTAAGTCCATACAACCAATTCAGTTGTATTTTTCTGCTTCTGAAGTAATTTACATCGAAATGCATCGGTGAGATGCATTCCGAAGCTTTACCGGAACTTTTGGCAGTAACTCTTCACAGTTGAACCTTAATAGGACGCTCTGTGGGAAGCTGTATAGTAAAACGACAACCTCCCGATGAACGCCCTATTTCATTTTGATTCACTGTTTCCACACACTGTTCATCACTAATTGATCACTACACGATAGACTAATTTGTAAAACGTGGAAATAAAACGGACGTCCATTTTGCTCAAATGCCACCAACCTCAGAACAATTTCTTCTGAGCCGCCAACTGACCACTCAAATATTTTTTTATAAAATAATCTCTTTCGGGCAAGGCAAAAAGTTCATACAGTCAAGTTATACCTATCTATATTGTTTTCTTAAATAGTTTATTTATTATTGTATACTAGCTGTTCCCCGCAGTTTCACCCGCGGTAATTTCGGAGTTTCCGCGGGAATTAAAAAAAAGTACCCTATGTCCTTTTCTGTACCCCTGACAACGTGCATGCCAAATTTCATCCAAATCCGTTCAGCTTTTTTTGCGTGATTGAGTAACAAACTTCCAAACATCCACAATAATATTAGTAGGATTTATTGCAACCCGTCCAAGGCGCCCCATATACTTATAGGTACTCGCTTCGGTACCGTCACCATACTAACAATTAAAACAGACTTCCAAAACACAAAACTAATAAACAAAATTTAAACAAAAAAATTAAAACCGACTTCCAAAAACACAAAGCTAAAAAGCTAAAAATAAAAAGTTAATAATATATGACAAAATACCGATTTACGTAATCCAAAAGACAAAACACACGTAATATTATTATTGGTTTGTGCTATAACTGATCGGTTTGAATTCGGTGACAAGCCCGCTGGTGTCTGCCCACTTGGGTTGTTCTGCTCACGAAGAGCTGGTGGCTAGAGTCGACTTAGCCGATCTACCCCCTCCATATTTGGCTTGTCACCGACTTCATACCGATCAGTTGTAGCACAAACCAATAATAATATTACGTGTGTTTTTGTCTTTTGGATTAAGTAAATCGGTATTTTGTCATATATTATTAACTTTTTATTTTTAGCTTTTTAGCTTTGTGTTTTTGGAAGTCGGTTTTAATTTTTTTGTTTAAATTTTCTTTATTTCTCGCTTTTAAGTGGGTTGGTTTGTAATTTATATAAGTTACAATAGCCTAATATTAACTGCTCATCACGTTTTACAATATATTACTTTTCCGATGCAGGGACGTTAATTTTTGAGGAGTTCTCCTGGTACTTCACCATCAGCTCCACTTCACCATATACATTGTAATGAGCATAAATTGTTTAGAAACCACATTAAAGTTAACGAATCGGAACCTGTGAAATACCTATTATTTAGTAGATCCGATGACCATCTGTGGTCTTCATCATCAGTTCCACTTCTTCAAATTTTGCTTTCCGAAAGCAAATAAACGATTTACTATAAAAAATACTCAAATCGCCATAGGTGTGCCTATAAATTTTGAAGAGTTCCCTCGATTTCTCCAAGATCCCATCATCAGATCCTGACTGATGGGACCAATTTGGAGGTATCCCCTTTCAAACAAAAAATCAATTGTAGAAGGATCTATATACCTAGTTTCCTACAACTTGTAACAACTTACTAGGTGAGGAACTCGGAGCAGTGCTCGCGACCGAGGTGGAGGTATATAGGGCTCTTTTCAAATGCATCAATCAACACTCAAAGCATAAAAAAGCCGATGGAGTATGGTTGTCGAATGAAATCGTCAGCAAAAGTTGGCACAACTTGGTACGATTGTAAATATACCCGTACCTAGTCGATGAAACTCGCTCAACAGTCAACACGGCGCAGGAGTTAGGCAAGAGCTAATAAGTCAAAGTTGCATTTGTCAATCAGTCGCATATTTCTCGGTTGTGGTGTGCGGATCGCGGGGGCTGCACTTGTGTTAGGTGAATGTGTGGCGGTGGCCTCCAAGTGGGTCGTGTTATGAAACATAGAGAGGTGTGTGCTGTCTACGCCGCGCCGTGCCGTGCGCCGCCGCATGAGCGTCTGCGCAACACAAGTATATTACTATAACAATGCAAACAACCACACTCGAAGTAGCCACGGGCAACGCTTCTAATTACTTTGCACTCACGTTCGAATAATCCTTACTAATATTTTAAATGTGAATGTGAGTTTGTTTGTTGCGCTTTAACCCCTTAACTACTCAAACGAACGTCAAAAAATTATCTATACAAACGGTCAGGAGTACAGAAAAAGACAACATTTATCCTGGAATTCCCGGGGAACTCCGAAAGTAACGCGGATGAAACCGCGGGGGACTGCTTGCAATAATAATAACACTACAACATACAGATCTATTTTATACTAAGCTACAGTCCTTCAAGTATCTTCGTTGAGGGTAAAGCTAGAAGTGTGCAGTGATTTTAGTTTAGGTAGAGAATACACAAAATTATATCTACTATTTGTATGAGGTAGTCCCAAAGTTTACGCGGGGAACAGTTAAATGGTACATAACTACCAGTAATTTAGGTCTTTGAATATAAGATGTCTAGGGTACCTACCTACCTACTTTATTCCCGATATAAATAGTTTCCGAGGGAATTTCGAAATTGATGCATAGTAGCTAAAACTAACTTCCCACGATACGTGAATCTACAGATTGTTATTATTTTTATTAACCGACTTCCCAAAAAGGAGGGGGGTTCTCAATTCGACGCTTATGTTTTTTTTAACCGACTTCCAAAAAGCAGGAGGTTCTACGTTCGATTGTATGTATGTTTTTTTTTTTTTATTTTTTTTTATGTATGTTCATCGATTACTCGAAGACGGTTGGACCGATTTGAAAAATTCTTTTTTGTTTGAAAGGGTATACTCCCAATTAGGTCCCATTGCCACCAAGTCGGGATCTGATCATGGGATCTTGGAGAAATCGAGGGAACTCCTCAAAATTTATGGGTACACCTATGGCGATTGAGGTATTTTTTACAGTAAATCTTTTATTTTCTTACGGAAAGCATAATTTGAAGAAGTGGAACTAATGATGAAGACCACAGATGGACATCGGAACTATTAATTAATAGGTATTTCACAGGTTTCGATGCGTTAACTTTAATTGTGGTTTTGTAAAATGTGATGAGCATCTGACATTAGACTATTATAACTTAGATAAATAACAAACCAACCCACTTAAAAGCGAGACAAAAACAAAATTTTAACAAAAAAATTAAAACCGACTTCCAAAAACACAAAACTAAAAATAACAAACTACTGATTTGGTCCAAAAGACAAAAATACACGTAATATTATTATTGGTTTGTGCTACCATTGATCGGTTTGAAGTCGGTTTAAATTAATAGGTACCTTTTATAGGCGGCCTTATTGCTTAAAGCTCTCTCTCTCCCAGGCAACCTTTGAGTAGACACATTTATAGAAGAGAGAAAATTAGATAGGTGTTCACATAATTATATTAGACTAGCTGGGCCCCGCAGTTTCACCCGCGTGAAAATTCTTTTACAATAACAAAAGAATCGAAAAAAAATTAGCGAAATTGACCCAGCCATTCACACGTGATGCCGATGCCGTGACCAAGAGAAAAGGGATTAATTTTTATATAAGTATATATTAGATAAGGATATGCAACTAGTAAAATACATAACGTGATTATATCTAATGTTATATATCAGCAGCATACGCAAATATAATAAAAATAAATATTAATAAGTTACATACATAGATACATAAATACGTAAATAAAATACATGCACAAAAGGAGGAAATATTATAGGGGACATTATTACGGAGAGAGGAAGAATATTCCGTGCCTGCACCTCAGAACAATAACTGAGGCCTGCACTAAACATTTCGTGGAAACGCCGCAGCCCCCAGCCCGCAGCCGACATGCGGATGGCGAACCACGGGTCGCTGACCACTGGGCAAGACGTTTCGGTGTGGTCAAAGATAGTATTTAGTAAGCACGCCTGGCCTGAACGGAACCACGAACCGCCGCAACCCGCAAGAACAGGGCCCTTATTCACTATGACCAACAACATACCTATTATTGTCTTGCCCATAACGAGCGTCCCAAAAATGCATTTCCGAATGTTGTAGATGCCAAGATATTATTAGAAATTATTATTCTTTACGCCATAAGAAACATTGTAAATGTATTTTTTTGCAATAAAACTTTTTTGATTACGAGGCCAGGGGAAGACAGTTTTTGCGGCGTCTTATCTTAGCGCGGCGTGTTATGGTCATAGTGAATAAGCCCATGTAGCGCCCGTGTGCAAAAATTGCCCTAGCGCCCCCTAGTAAGCGCAATTTGAATTTTATTTCCTATACTAAACAGTTGAATTCGCAAATCGCTATGTGATTGCCGGCGTATTTTCAAACGCATCATTGAAACAGGTGCCGTCGCGCGTCGGTGCCGGCACGAGCGATGCGACACTCACTAGCACTACTACACCAAATAAATAGGTATATCTTTAATTAGGAACCTACATGTTAAAAAAAGTTTATATTGTAATTTGTACTACCTGGGCCCCGCAGTTTCACCCGCGTGAGTTTCGAAATTCCCGCAGGGACTATTGGCATAGATAACTTTTTTATCTTTGAACCGATTGACATGAAACAAACACTAAAATAATTAGGTTAAATGAAGCTTACCACAATATATGTATTAATGAAAACTTCATCTAAATCTGATAAGCCATTTTTTTTATTTACCTTAACGAATACAAACAACACATACAAAAGGTTTACAAAAATATGAGTGTCAACAACGTATTCACCATTAGCGTGCACAAATGCAGCAGAGACGAACAGACACAGGCGCGGATCCAGGATTTGGTTCAGGGGGGGCAATTTGGCTGCACCATGAAATTTTTAGACACAGGGTGGACAAAGAAGTCCATTAGTAAAATTTAAGTGCCTTATATTGAAAGGTACCTAAATTGGGCTTATGTATGTTTTGCAATTTTTTAAGCGACTTCCAAAAAAGAGGAGGTTATGCATTCGGCTGTATGTATGTTTTTTTTAATGTATGTTGAATGTTCACCGATTACTCAAAGACGATTGGACAGATTTCGAAAATTCTTTTTTGTTTGAAAGGGTATACTCCTAATAGGTCTCATTGCCACCAAGTTGGGATCTGATAATGGAATCTTGAAGAAATCAAGGAAACTCTTAAAAATATAGGCACACCTACCTATAGCGATAAAATTTGAAAAAGACAATTTGTAGTTTTGTATCTATAAAGTGATAGGAAAATAATAGGCAATGTTATGGTTAATAGCGATTTTTTTATTAAACTGGGGAAAAAATACCATCAGAGGTGCGCATGTGATGTGATGAAAACGTGTTTCGTGATGATTAGAAAAACAAAGAACTACCTAACTACCCGAGTTACCCGACGTAGCTTGACGACTGACATAAAGAAATCTGAAACTTTCTTTGAAGTAAGTCGGTGACCTGGGATCCCCCAGCACTTTAAAGATGGTACAAAGAATATGTGTGGTGCGTCTGACGAATATGTAAGGCGCACACACACACATTTTGCAGCCGCTCCAAATTATCGTTACTCTTCTGTCACTTCAGATTCATATAGCATACATCAGTGTAGTCAAAAAACCAACTTCCAAAAACACAAAACTCAAAGCTAAAAATAACCCCCCTCCATTGATCTCTTTTTCAATAGTACCTATTTTTAACCGACTTCCAAATAGGAGGAGGTTCTATGTTCGATTGTATGTATGTTTTTTTTTTATGTATGTTCACCGATTACTCGAAGACGGTTGGACCGATTTCGAAAATTCTTTTTTGTTTGAAAGGGTTTTTCTCCCAATTAGGTCCCATGCCACCGAGTCTGATGATGGGATCTTGGAGAAATCGAGGGAACTCTTCAAAAATTATAGGCACACCTATAGCGATTTGGGTATTTCTTATAGTAAATCGTTCATTTGCTTCTGGAGTTTTTATTATTAATGGTTTGTGCTACCACTAATCAGTATGAAGTCAGTGACAAGCCAAATATGGAGGGGGTAGGTGGGCTAAGTCGACTCCCGCCACCAGCTCTTCGTGAGCAGGTCAACCCAAGTGGTCATACACCAGCGGGCTTGTCATCGAATTCAAACCGATCAGTGGTAGCACAAACCAATAATAATATATATAATATATTGTGTGTTTTTGTCTTTTGGATTAAATCGGTATGTTGTTATTTTTAGATTTTTAGTTTTGTGTTTTTGGAAGTCGGTTTTAATTTTTTTGTTAAAATTTTGTTCTTGACAATACAAAATGATTTTAAAATTTAGTGAACAGAAGAAAAATTTGATCAAATTTGAAAATTTGCCCAAATTTTTTTCCAAGTCCGAATTCATCGCGCACTGCACGTGATTAAAGTCGTCGACTATTTTTGAGCACAGAGGTACAATATGAGGGGGTATAAAAATCGAAATTCTATTTAGTTCGTCAGTTAAATAGTAAAAAATAATTACAGATAGGTACCTAACTACGTATTTTTGCTTTGAACGTGGAAAAAAGTAGAAGAGTTACTAGTTTTGGGAAGTGAAATTACAATAGCTAATATACATGTTGAATAAAGTTAAAAAAAGGGATAGAGAAACTATAAGGATAAGAAATGAGAAATATACCAGATGTTCTTTACATAATTTTCGCAGATAGGAAGGAAAAAAAACCATACGGCACTTGGTTTCAAACTAGAAAATTTGTTCCAACGAGAAAGAATTGACAGATTTTTTTTTTGTTTTACAATAATGGTTCGCTCCTTTTATAGAGTTTTAAAAATTAATATTTGTTCGTTCATTCGTATATTTCAATTCGTTCATTTAAATTACGATGAAACTTTGGTGAAAAGACACAAGCTTGCGAAGATTTTTCTAAGGTCTAATTAAAGTAGATACCTATATTTTGGTCTTCAGGGGGGGCCAACTGCACCCAGTGCCCCCTGGATCCGCGCCTGAACAGACAAACAGACAATAATTCTTGAACTACTGGGAAGTGGGAATTTCCTTCCCAATAGACTTACTTTTGCGTTATTACGTGTTATTTTTTTCCCATTAGATTTACTATATCAATAAAAGTATAATAGATAATTGGGTGTGAGTAGATTGGTTGCACTGAAATGGCACCATTATACAACGTGTTAATGAATTAACTGAAAACTGAAAGTAGTTTGCTCAGAATCGACTTGCGAATCGATCGCACTATGTTTTAATATAGGTTATATTTTTTCATTTTTACTAGCCCATGTCTAAATTATTTATAATTCAATATTTAGCGCGTACGCCGCCCGTAACAAAAAAATTCGAACCGGTAGGCGCGGGTGTAGCGCTTGGAATTTTGTAGATAGGTCACCTCCAAACTAATGTTGAATAACTTTTAAAGTACCAATACATTTTTTCGACATAAAATATATTTTAATCATATTATTGTTTATTTTTTTAAATGGGGTGTATCAGGTTTTCAGTTAATTCATTAACACGTTGTATAAAAGGTAGGTACGTACCTACGTCAATTGGTTCTTTCCCGTGTAACGATAACACGACGATCGACATAAACATTGGGACTATTCTTATTTTGATAAGCGATAATATAACATAGATACTTTGATTACAAGCTCATGTAATAGATAAACGTATTCAAACTCGACCTTGAAACTTTAGAATATTAATAAAAAGTACCTACCTACCTACTTGAGAAAGATTCTGCTAAAAGTGCTAAATTCGTCTTTCGTACGTGCGAAACTGATTCGGTTTACGATCGTTTCACTGATAGCAGACGCAAACCGTGCACATTAAATCGGTCAACAAGATCTTTTTTCGTAAGTTATCTAATAAGATAGCAAAGTTTGTAAGTTTGGACGTAAGAGGGAGTGACTTAATCGATTTAAAAAATTCTTTCATGATTCTTTCACTGATAGGAAGCTAAAGTTTTTTTGACATAGAATGCTTTGTATCTCGGAACAATGAGTTCCTGCGGGGAACAGAAATTCATTCGGGTGAAACTGTGACGTAAACATTGAGTTACTTACTATTACTAGCGTAATAATAGTTCAATGGACGTGAGTGAATAGCTGTTTGGTACCTTGCGTAGTTTATTACGAGTAATTTAAATCTCAGGAATGTTCCTGCAAGGGGGAATGTGAATGTTTATTATAATAGAATGTCTTTGATAATATTTTATTTTTCTATTTCGAAAGATATTTGGACTTATTTGATAATTTCATTATAAGTACCTACTCTAATATCTATTGTCACTTTGAATATAAATCTCGCAATAGGTATTACGTAAAACCTCGGGTGACTGCTGTTGTATTACATAGTATACTCAAGAATAATACAATCTATCAATAATTGTAAAAAAAATCGATAGATAGAGTGATTCATGAGGAAGGTTTATAACTATATTTTATCCCGAAATTCCCACGGGAACTCCTAAATTACCGCGGGTGAAACCGCGGGGGACAGCTATATGGAATATTAGCGGTACGTCAAACTGGGATGAGGTCAATGACCTCAAAAAGAAATAAGAATAAGGTCGAGTTTTAACTGTGCCTTTATCAAGGCCTTTATTCACTATGACCACCAACATAATATTGTCTTGCCAACATAATATAACGCGCGTCCAAAAAACGCATTTCCAAACGTACTAGATGCCAAAATATTAGAAATTATTATTCTGTATGCCCTAAGAAACGTTGTAAAAGGCGTGTTATGGTCATAGTGAATAAGGGCCCTATACATATAAATAATTGTAATTTTGTAATTCCAAATTCCGGAATTTCCGCAGGAACTCCGGAATTACCGCGGTTGAAACCGCGGGGGACAACTAGTATTATTATAAAGAGGCAAAGTTTGTGAGTTTGCGAGATTGTAGGGGGTAATCTCTGATCTACTAAACCGATTTTAAACATTCTTTTACCAATAGAATGCTACACTGTTCCAGTGTCATAGGATACTTATCACGGAATTCCCACGGGAACTCCGAAATTACCGTGAGTGAAACCGCGGGGAACAGCTAGTTGGAAATCACAATGCCCGTTTTGCTTTACAGTGAGAAGCGAATGCAATTGGTTTGTATCGAAAACGGCTGCCATCATTCTTTGTTCATTCATGCAGTGAGCTTATGACTTCAACCATCTTCGAGCCGTATAGCCAGTTCGCCATTTGTAGATACCTTTTTGTGCAAGAAAGAATAAACAAATAAATAAACGTAGGTATTTAGTGTGTACGATGCTTTAAAAATGTCAGTGGACTCAAGGCGTCAACTGAGAACTGCGCGAGCTCAGGCTCCGGCAACTCGGGACTGTCGAGTAGGTACGGTTAAGGCGAAATTCCACGCGTCCCTCGCCCGCTAACGCTTTTTGAATAATAAATACCTCCGTGTAGGATAATATAATTATGTTACGGGTATTGAAAGTTCTAACTATACATTGTACATCGTGCAACGTGCTCTCACAAAATTTTCCGTCCTCCTACAACAATAATATCAACAGCTGGTATATAGACACATACATAATAATATATCTGTTAAAAAACCTTTTTAGTACGTAATAACTAACAAAATTTGTAGTAACTAATTTAAGTTTTGGAATAGGAAAATAAGGAAAACCTACTGAAACAATTTATTTTTATCTTTCCCTCCGAATATTTTAGTTGGCTACTGAATATCTTGTTAAAATGCGGCTGGAAAGCTTTTGCCTTGGGTTTACTTCCTATAGTTGTGGTTGCCTCAGGTGGTTGCACAGCGCGAGGTTAACAGGGTAGTGCCCCTCGCAGACAGCGGGCGCACCGCGCACCACGGCCGCCTGGTGAAGGGAATTTGCGTCGCCCGCCAGTCTTTGTTCCTAAGCTAAAACATTACGAAAGCGGACTTGGTATTTAGGTAGGTGGCGTACCTACGACGCGTGCGACTGAGAAGTAAAACCAAAGTAGAACTATGGAATTTTAGGACGTTTAGTCTATTGGTAGATGGGTTACTCCACTTAAAAAAGGAAGGTACATAATATTATGTACTTAGACTGTACAGATTGCAGATTGCTAATGACTGTATAGATTGCTAATGACTACGCGTAGGTACCTAGGTACCTATAGATACTTTTTTTAAATGAATGTATGTATGAATACCTAATAATTTATTGTTCAAAATAAAAAAAATATATATTGAAATCCGTTATATGGGTTACGGCATTCTTATGGCATTTTCTAGATTAAATAAAGTCATAGTAGGTATTCATTGATAGAGTAAAAACAGTTCTCTATCAACCAACCTCAGACGAAATAGTTTTTATTTCGTCTGAGCAACCAACTGTTTGTTTTTAAAAACGTTTCGAGGCAACTAGGTAGTACTTTCAATATGCTGCTTCAGACGAAATTTCGTCTGAGTATGCTGCTAATAATAATATAATAATAGTTAAGTAATGCTGTTGTTTTTGCGGGTAGAATAACTCTTTGAGTGTATCTTGTTTAAACTTAGTCACCCTTCCTTTTAAACAAGTTTGGATTAGTTCTGACAAACACACAAGACTCATAAATGTAGGTACCTAGTTCCATGTCAGAGTTCGTTATTTGACGCTCGCCAAGAATAGGTGCTACTTCAATTTGCCTAACTTGAGTCTGCTATGCCAGTAATCTTAGTTGTCACTTGTTTGTCCGTTTCACTAATCTATACAATCCTGTGATCACTAGTGACTACTGGGAGATGTTCCAGCTTTACGGTAGTACGGCTCAAACGCTGTTGAATCGGGCGACCCGCCGCAGACAGTACACCTCTTACTTAGAGTACCTACCTACATACCTCGCCAACTAAACTTTTTGCGTTATTTTCCATGTAAGGTACACTACTGTGTCATTTATACTTAAGATAGGTAAATTGGTCTGCTGCCACATGCACACAAATATCTCGTAGGTATCTTGCGATCTACAATGTTATCGTTAAGCAGGTAGGTACTTAGAGCAACGCAGTGATTGTCGCGGCTAAATAGGTACCTACGTAGTATAATTATAGTAAGCGCCGAACAGCTTTGATCTTTGATTACAAAGAAGAACTATCATAAGTAGGTAATCAATAAAGCTGAAACTTTTTAATTGGAAGTAAGTACTTATTCAATGTTGAAGCGGAATTATCTGATAACAAATTAATAACAACATTTATCTAATAAAACTGCGATAGGTACTTTAAACAGAAAAACTTCATAGTACCTACCTAAGTAGGTACTTAATTAGTAATTATTATTGTATGTATTAGGAACTATTATAGCCGTTCTCCGCGGTTTCACCTGCCTTAATTTCAGAGTTGCCGTGGGAATTCTATGATAAGAAGTATCCTATATCCTTTTCCCCTGACAAACTGTATGCAAAATTTTACATGACGATCGGTTGAAAAAGACAGACGGAGTTAGGTACTTTCACATTTATAATATTAATTTATCTACTTACCTAAGCATTTGTTAAAAAAAGGATGATGAAAAAATATACATACTAATCCTTACTTATTATAAAATGCGAAATCGAGTTTGTTTGTTACGCCGCGCGCCGCGCGCCGCTTTCACGCTGAACGGCCAAATTTTGCCTAGGTACACGTTGAAAGGACATAGGGTAACCTTTATCTCAGAACGGGAACTTCTAAAAAACGCGGGTGAAACTGAATTAAATTTTACATAAGTAGGTAGGTAGGTACTACACTTTTTCAGGGGTAGGTACAGAACAGGGTATAGGATACCTACTTTTATCCCGGAATTCCCATAGGAACTCCGAAATTATCGGGGGTGAAACCGCGGGCAACAGCTAGTAGTAAATATTTTATTTTGTAAAGATTTACTCGCATGAAGTTAAGGATTTCTTCGGGAACTTCATGATAAACTCCACGGGTCCATCGTCTACTCCACGGGTCTTATACCAAATTTCAGGTTCATACGTCAATAAATGTATAATATTATACCTACCCAATACCTACATAGTATATTTGCTATAGTAGGTACAGTGACAGTGGACACTGCTCTTAAAGTGAATAAAAATGCAAAAATATCTTTATGTACATAATTATATTTTTTAATTACAGTAACTGATATAAAAATTACAAATTATCATGAGTAAAGAATATTGTTTTTTTATAAAATAATAATTACTAACCCTAACAAATTTATTAACAAATCAACAGCTATTTATTTAAATTTTATAATCTCATAAAAAAAATATTTTTAACATTAATATTTTATAGAAATTTTGTACAGAAAAGAAGTTGATTCCATTAAATAAAAAAAATCCCGAACAATTAAAATAAACATTAAAAATTTATTAACAGTATAATATTTATTGCACATTATTAAAAAAAATCAAAGTAATTTGCTCATACAACAAAATTCTGCACTCGTTTATGATAAAATATTTATTTACTTTGTCGAAACTCGAGAAGTATGAAAGCTAAAAAATTTTGACTAGCAATAGCTTCAGAAATAAAATTTAACTGACGAAAAATAACTACAAAAATTGCATTAGCATAAATTATAAAAATAATTACTTACAGCTCGGTCATTTACGATTGTTTTATTTTATAATTAATATTTAACTATATCTATATTTAGGAATTCGGTCAAACTTAATTTATAAAGAAATAACTAATTATAACACTTTTATATTTTAATGCCATTGCCACTGAAAATTTTGATATTTAGTTGATCATCCAACTCAAATCGCGTAGGTACACGGTACAACCGAATTTTTAGTCTTATCATTTCCTTGTTTCTAAACAGCGAGCGCTAAAATACATTGGTTTATTAATCTATAATTAAAATAATATATCAAGTTCCTTTTAACAGTTTCCTGTGGGGGTTTCACATTTTCCATCATGGCGTGATCATTACTAAATTAAATAACGATGTTTGTGTAAATATTTTTTTTCTTAAAATTGTTTTATTGTAGGTACCTACAAAATATCACAAAATGTAGGAATTTATTATTTGATATGGGATCAGAAAAAGTAATAACAGTAGTTACAGTAGTTGAAAAACATTTTTTTTTCTTCTAGCGGCTTACCACTTACACATGACTTACACTGATAATTAAAACTTGACTCTCGAGTTAAACACCAAGCAAGGTTGACTGGACCAAAATTGACGGATTTATTTTAATTGTGCTCCTAGTAGGTATTCTATGTTTGAATAAAATTACATTACGATTATACTTAAACAGAACTTTTTTAGAGTTCAAACTTCATTAGGTACATTGAAAAAATATCGTTATTGGAGCAACCAAAATTTTTCTCACATTCTCACATAATCGCTACCCACCATAAACTAAGTAGATTAATGTCTACCACGTAGCCTTCGTATTTCGTAACTTAAAAAACATCTTTCAATATTTTGTGGTCGTTAATTTTACAAGTTAGGTCCAACACATTCAGTCAGATGTAACTTGTAAGACATAATTATTACAATCACGCAATAGATTGGAAATTACAACTGAGAGAACTTTACAATTACATTCAACAACATATTTTCTTAAATTAAATACCTACTAATATTTTGCGCGCTTACTATTCAATAAAGGGAAAGTCGGCAATTAGTTTTTGACAGGTATCTTTAAACAATTTTTTTTAATGGAATGAATAAAATTTATGGGTCCCCGGACACGATCTACCCTACAGGAGTACAAGATACTTTTAAAATTTCGATTTCGACTTACTTTTTGACATACCTACATATCAATGTACCTACCGCTAAGAAGTCAAAAGTATACATGAAAATTCTATACCTTTCAAGTAATTATGCTGAAGAAACATGATTATTGACCGACTTCCAAAAACGAGGAGGTTCTGTGTTCGGCTGTATGTTTTTTCGTTTCTTTTATTACATTGTAGGTAGGTAAATCAAATTATTATTTGGCTACCATCTAGGTACAATTTATATACAGTTCGTTTTTCGTTTGAGTTTTAGATTGTTTGTAATTTATTACGGCCAACAGCTGAATCTGAATCGTCTTGTACCAGATCTAATATTTGGAATGTATTTATGTACTTGGAATAAAGACAACCAAAAGCCCAATCAAACAGGCAGGTAGACATAAACGACGGCGCAGCGCGACGATAAAAACTTAGTCACAAAGAATTTTTAACTTTATACTTAGGTATTTCTTAATGTTAATTTATTAATCGTTACCAATATAAAAAGCGATAGGAATTGTCATTTGTAATATTTACATAGTAAAGAATAGGTAAGTTGGTACCTGTCTACTCAACGGTCACCGATTTTGCGAGATTTCGCGGACAATCAACGTTACAGCCGCGCAAAACAGCGATGTGGTATGCGAGCAACTGCATGGGGATTACTGTAAGCACACCTTGTAAACAATCAACAGTTTTTGGCACTTCTAGGCAACGAGAGGCGAGTGACATGGTCTCCTTATCGCCATCCTCGCAAACAACAATCGGCTGACCTTGACGCGCCGTCACCTGCTGCAACGCGTTCATGCACTTAATGTACACTGGGTCGCGCATGACTATCATCAGAACGGGCATCGAATCATCGATAAGTGCGAGAGGACCATGTTTCAACTCACCAGCCATAATTCCTTCACTGTGCATATATGTTAATTCCTTTACTTTCAGGGCTCCTTCCAGACACGTGGCAAAGTTATATCCGCGACCCATAATGAGTAACGAACGCTGACGGTAAAGGTCCTCAGCAAGAGATTTAACTTTATCATCTAAAGCCAGAACTTGACGTATTTTTTCATCTAACTCATGGAGTCCTTGAATTATGTCAGCACGTCGTTTCTGCAGCGAAATACGATCCTCACTTATTACTAAAGCAAACATAACTAAGGAAACAAATTGTGATGTATATGCTTTTGTGGAAGCTACACCAATCTCAGGACCTGCATTAATGTGAACTCCACAGTGGGATTCACGACAAATAGAACTTCCCACAGTGTTAGTGATACCAACAATAAGAGCACCATGGCGTTTGCAATAACGAAGAGCCATGAGTGTATCAGCTGTTTCTCCGGACTGTGAGATGAAGAAACAGACATCATCACGAAATACAGGTGTGTTTCTGTCCAAGAAATCTGAAGCTAATTCCACCATTACAGGAAGTTCAGTCAACTCTTCTAACAATTGACGAGTGGCAACAGCACTGTGGTAACTAGTGCCACATCCAATTAGCATTAATCTCCTGCATCGCTTAATCTCAGGAATGTAGTCCTTTATTCCTCCTAGTGTCACAGTGCCATTAGCAAAGTTCAGGCGTCCCCTCATAGTATTTACAATAGATTCAGGCTGTTCGAATATTTCTTTTTGCATAAAGTAATCATAATTTCCTTTCATTATTTGTTGCAATTCCAACTTAAGAGTTAAAATTTCACGCTGGTGAGGATCTGAGCTACTGCCTGATAAGCGATGAATGCTCAGAACACCATCTTTGACATGAGCAACATCATCATCTTCGAAGTAAAGCACTCTATTTGTGTGTTCAATCACTGCAGAAGCATCCGATGCAAAGAAATACTCAACATCACGTTCTTCTTCAGGTTGGAAGTGGGCATGACTTGTGACACGTGGCACAGTAGGCACTACACCTCGAGTTGCTTTATTGTTGGTGTACATAATGGGTACGTGGTCACTAGATAAACGGCGCCTGGTTTTAATGCCCACTAATAAAGGACTTCCTCTACGAGTAGCCACACATTCATTAGGAAAATATAATGACTTGAAGCATAAAGCAAAAGCACCTTCTAGTTGTAGAATTACCTGTTCAACCAATTCCTGGAAGCTGTAATCCTTGTGTTGATTATAAATGTGTTGAATCAGTTTAGCTATGGCTTCTGTATCAGTTTGGGATTCAAAAGAATATCCCTTATTTTCAAGAAAAGTTTTGACTGCTTTGTAGTTAGTGATGATACCATTGTGAATAACAACAAAGGCATTGTCTTCTCCAGAACGCTGGGGATGAGAGTTCACAGCACTTGGCTCGCCATGGGTTGCCCAACGAGTATGAGCAATACCGCAATGGGATTCGATGCATTCCTCGACTGCAAGCTCAACACTACGCTCCTGCAATAACTCCTCAAGTGCTGCAACTTTTCCGCTTCTTTTCACAACAGAAATATCTTTTTGATCAGCGGCGTCGACGGCGACACCGGCCGAATCGTAGCCGCGATATTCCAAACGTTTCAACCCATTAACAAGTAGTTCTAATATTTCGCGGCGGGTCTTGGGTGTAAGATGATTAATGTATGCAAAAATTCCGCACATCGTGGATTAATTTAAAAATACGAACCCGAGCGAACGAAATAACGACTCGCGAGAGACTGCGAATCAAAACTGAAGGACTAATGTTGGAGGCTCGTGGATACAGCTCCTACCACTTTAAAGTTACTTTCACTTACGGACATGAACACGTCATCATATTTCGTTATCTGCGAACTAAACTTGTACGTTTTATTGTACAAAATTTAAAACAGGTAGGTAAACAAGTTCGTCGCCGCTGGTCGGCCGTCAAGGCCTTCTAGTGCAGGCCGCAGGGATGTCAGACATCCACTCAAAAGTCAAAACTTGAAGTCAGAAGTGAATTCAGAAATACCTGTAGTTTGTAGGTAGGTAACGAGCTGGCTGAAACCTGGTACCTATTAAAGAGTAGAATTGTGTATGCGAATTAGGTATATTACTCGAGTGATATCACAGGAAGAGGGAAAACTGTTAGGTCCAGTGCTCTTTCTTTCCTCTTTTTTATGGACTTAAAATGCATTTAGTCAGTTTAAAGCAAAATTAATTAGATCAATTTATTTTCTATTGAAATGCTTCGTTGTACGGTTTGAACTTGCAAGCCATGGTACTATAGCTTGCAAGAAATTTCTCGGAGCTCTTGGAGGAAACCGAAGAAATCAGCTCGAATTCAATTCAGTTTAATTTATTGTAAATATAGGTACAGACAGACAGAAGGTAATCACCAGAGAGAAGGTAATCACTACGAGAGGTCATCGAAATATCAAATTCTTGAGCAGTGAGCACATAAAAAACCGTACTGCACCTTTTATCACAACAAAATCCATTTTTAACCATTTTTATCGACATGAAAATAAATGACTGAACCGCCACCTTTGATTCCCGCCAAACAACCCTTCAGTGTTCCACTATGGCGCGCTGCCAACCTGATGTCAGTTGCCTTGTCACTGATCACTGGTGTGCGTTCCGTGGGTTTGAGGCGCGTTCCGTGAATTCGCACAAACCCGCTCGAGCGCGCTCTGTACCCGTTCTGTGGCTCGGTGAAATTTTACTCTGACTGTGAGAGCGTCGTTCCACCCGTTCCGTGGCTCAGAGTGCAGCAACCAAACAACCATCTCTGAAGCAGGTTAATTTTCACTCTGACAGCTATGTATTGTTTAAGAAGTGTCAAAGTTTGCGCCAAAAACCGGATTCGTCGAAAAAGAAATCAATCGGCGTTCTTACGAACAAAGAGGAGGTGTCGTAGTCACAAAAAGGTTATGATTGGATGTAAAACAGTCTTATTCGCAATGTGAGTTGATCGAAAACAAATGGCGCCTGAAATTTCAAATGTTTTGAGGTTATAAAAACAACTCGATCGTTCTGTAGCTTGGTTGCAACTCAAACGAGTGAAATTTTAACCGAACAACTGCGCCCAAACCCACGGAACGCACACCAGGTTGCAACGTAGTATCCGTAGTGATTACCTTCTCTCTGGTAGTATCTCTAAGTAGTTTGTGGTTGCAACCAGTTGCAACTCAAACGAGTGAAATTTTAACCGAACAACTGCGCCCAAGAAAAACAAACTGAAACTGTCATGCGGAAATTACACTCGCGTACGAGTGACGAGGCGAGGCGCAAGGCGAGCGACGATTGTGAAGCGCGAGTATGAAAAACTGCTCAGGGCTCGTCTCGTCTCGTCACTCGCACCGCTCGCGTCCGGAGCGGTTTTTTGGTCACACCACGAGTCAAAGGACCGTGCGTCAAACACGAGCGTGGTGTTTACACTCGCGTTCATTCAGGTTTCAACTAGTGATTATTTGCTCAGTGGGTTCAAATTTGTGCCGCGAAGGTTGTGTGCTTTTAAACTGCTTAAATGGATTGGTTACAACTTGCAAGAAGAAACGTTTTGGTTTCTAGAATTATTTAGTTAGCGGTCTCTAGCGCCATAAATATCGCGCTATTGCTTTAAATCAAATGGCTACGTCTGCGCACTACTCCATCAAAGTGGTGGGAAAATAACCTGCTGCTATAGTATAATTATACTACATGATGAGTGTTATTAATTACTACATGCATGTTTTATATAATCATAGAAAAAAGAAAATCATGTATCATCACTGCCAGATCCTGACTTTATTGATGTTTATGTTTATTTAAATCTTTTATTTATTTATTTAAATCTTTTTTACTTAAATCTTTTTAATCTTTTTTAAAAGACAATGCCTGAATAATTCGCCGCCATGCATTAATGAGGGCTGATCGATTTTTATGTGCCTACAAATGTGGATCCCACAGGCACGGCTCCGTTTGATACAACTCTAAAAACTAAAACTTATTCATTAGACCACTCCATGCTTTCTTGTTTCGTTTACGCATACGTCTTCACTTAGTGCGTTACGGTAGTATCTCTAAGTAGTTTGTGAGTAACTGAGTATAACTTTGCCCAACAAAAAAAACCTATACGCATTTAATGTGCATTTAGTAATTTGGGATTACAACAGACACTTCAATTTTATTTTATGTAAGTATGTATGCAAGCTGAAAAAGCGCTGAACGGTTCGGTGCATAGTCCACACGAGCGAACTTGGTACGGAGCGCATCGCGTTCGATGGGCAAACCATCGAACACGCCGCACAGATGTTAATATTAATAATGTGCGGCGGACTGCTGAAACGGAACGTTGCAACGAAACACCAATCACAGCCACGCTTAAAATGTTACGGTCACTTTTATTTTTTTTTTGAAACATTTACCCAAAGAATAAGGTAATTTTACCTCTTTCAGGGAAGGCAAAAGAAACTAAGAGCATGCAGTCAACACTTGTTTTCTTTTTTCTGAAGTTTCTTTTCTCTAAATTTCAATTCTTTTCTGGAACTTTTGGAAGTAAGTCGACACAGTTCAACCTTAATTTCGCTTGATATTGAAGTTATCTATCTGTCAGTGCCACATGACCCTGTCAATACGACAGTGACATCTCTGTCACAGATTAATAAGGCGTAATTTTTAACTAGTGAAGTCATTCCGCGTTTTGGCGGTAAAGTCAAAAGTAGGAACTTTAAAACGCTCTATTTAATTAATTTATGCATACATATTTTTTCTTTTTCTTGCTTTGTTTAAGTACGCTATATATCTTTAAAAAAGACTGAAAAAAAATTCATGCAAGTACCCTATTTTAGGGATGTCAGAAGTGTAAAAAAATTGATATATTGATGTATCGATATTTAAAAAATATCGATATTGACGCCGAGTCGTCGATATATCGAGGAAAAAATATCGATCAAATTTTCAAAAGATTTTGCGTTTTTAAAATTGGCAGCAACTTTTTACAGTTGAACTTATTAGGACGCTCTGTGAGAAGTTGTATAGTAAAAAGACATCCTCCGACGAACACTCCATTTCATCTTATTTCACTGTTTCCACACTTTGTTTATCACTAATGGATCACTATTATGCTAAATCCACTACTTTCACACAGTACACTTTATAAAAGATAACTATTCTGTAACATTGGGTTTTATAATAAAAGTATGTTTAGATGAGAACAAGTAATGTTTCTTTAATTACCAAACGACATAGAGTATATGACCGTAGAGGTGGACCACAGACTATATCGTGACTCTAGAGGTCTCTACTTTACATATTCTCTGCGGTTTTCACCCGCGTTAATTTTAGAGTTTATAGTGAATTCCGGGACAGCTATGTCTTTTTCTGTACCCCTAACAACGTGTATACAAAACTTCATGTAGATTCATCTGTGTTAATTTCGGAGTTCTCGCGGGAGTTCTGTTAAAAAGTACCCTATATTCTTTAATTCACCCGCGGTAATTTCAGAGTTCCCGCGGGAATTCCAGGATAAAATATAGTTATAAACCTTCCTCATGAATTACTCTATCTATTGGTGAAAACCGCCTCAAAATCCGTTGCGTAGTTTTAAATATTTAGCAAACATAGGGATATAGGGACAGAGAAAGCGACTTTATTTTATACTATGTAGTGATAGTGTGAGCTATTAAAAGTTTAAAGAACAATGGCCAAATGTCTATAGGAGCTGGACTTGACTTTTATTTTTCATGTCCCAAAATAAACTATAGTTAGATTGATTTGCAACCACTAGATTTATACTCATGACCCAAACGGTCAGTTCCCAAATCTCAATAGTTACTTTTTCCGTTCGTTCCTATCCTTTACAGTTTTGGATTCTAGTAACTTACATAAATTTAAAAATATCGTTTTGATACCAATTTCGAAATTGGATATTTATATCGATATATCGGATAAAATATAGCGGCTAAAAGTAATATAATGTATAGTAAGTACAATCGATATAACGATACTTTTTCCACAAGCCTACTCAATTTCATCTTGTTTCACTGTTTGTTTTCACACACTGTTCATCACATAAGATGTGATAGGTTAGGACTGACAATAACAACGTAAAACACCTTTATTCGTACCAGTAGCTTCTTTATTGGTTGTATCAGGATCATTATAAAATTATTGGAAAAATTACAGTTAGGTAGTACATTTAGCTTAAAATGAGTCTTTGGTTATATGTAAAAGTAGGTAGGTAGGTACATAAAAGTAGGTACATCTAAGTACCTATTCTAGAACATTTTTTAAACCTTTACTATTGTCATGATAGAAGCAACAAAATACATCACAATACACGGTACCTAATGTCAACTGGAACAAAAATATTTCATCTTGATCTACAGATATTAGGTAGGTAACTACCAAATTTCACTTTTATCAAAACGTTTTAAACGTCTGAATAATTCCACAACAGGGCATCGGTTTTAACGAATTGCCCTCATTTCTACTCTCCGATATTGACGATATTAACTCTTGTCTGTACATATCCTTAAAACAATTTTGTCAGTATAAAAAGTATCTGTCTAGTAATGTTTAAAACAATTAACTAAATGATACCTCAATAATGAAAGAAAAGATATACTTAGAAGTTTCAAATTCAGAGAAGGTCAAATGAAACATCCATTAATATTAAAAATTTCAAAAGGTCTAATTTGCTGAAGATACTGGATGACTTCATTATGAATACGACAACAATCGTTAATATGGATGTTTTCTATGACTCTAGACATTATTATGAATGTGAAAAACATTGCGAGAAAATATAAAAAAAGAAGATTGCCTATATTGGAGGATAATTTGTACAAAATAACAGTCAAGGAAGTCTGTGCAGCGAAATGGTTTAAAGTTTCATCAACCATCACTTCATTGGTTTTCCTCCTGAATTCCTTGCGATGAAAAATCAGAACGTAACGAGCTTTTAAGTACGGGAACTCAAACTTGGCGAGTAACTTACGACTAAAATAATCACAAAGACATAAACTTAACATGTAAGCGTAACTAAAACGAACTAACTTTAAGAATGTCGTGCTACGATAAATGCATAATACTTGAGGGGCGAGCGTGATGTCACCAGTGAAGAAGCTCCGATTGTGGGGAGACGCTAGGGAGGTCGGGGGGGGTCGCACACGGCCACGGCCCCCCGAGAGCGGATACCGGGTTGCAATGCTCGGTACATCGTAACCATCGTCCACAGGGCGCCACGGCGTCGCACGTTCACGTCCAGTCGTCGCGGCAAGAGGGTGAACCGAGTAGGGATGACGCGCTGATGCAGTAGCATCCCTAACAGACGTACAATGAATGGAAGGTGATATATTATGAGAGCATGGCGTTGCGCTGCAGACGATGGTTACCGACTGCAATACGTTGTTCAAAGTGCCCCATAGTTATTTCTTCTTTTGGGCCTTCTCGGCGGCCTTGGTGATTTTACCCGTTGTCACTTCTTTGAATGTGACGCTCTGAAAGACAAACAAAATCACGCCTGTGAAATTCCATATAATAAACGAATGATGCGGTAAACGTTGCGGTAGCTACTCGCGGCGAGTGGTTCACCAGTCACCTTGATGACGCCCACGGCGACCGTCTGGCGCATGTCGCGCACGGCGAAGCGGCCGAGCGGCGGGAACTCCTGGAACGACTCCACGCACAGCGCCTTGGTCGGCACCAGCGTCACGATCGCCGCGTCGCCAGACTTTATCGACTTCGGGTCCACCTCCGTGGTCTTACCTGTGCAACGTCCCAACAATAATGTTAGCCATCCGAATATCGATTCACATAATCGCAAACATAAGTACCTACTTAGTAAAAAAACCTGCAGAATTAAATATGAAATTTCACAATGTTCAATGCGCTGTGTTGTTTTATCTGAATCAATATTGTCTATGTCTATCAATATAATTTCACAGGAGTAGATAGTTAGATACCCATAGAGATATATTGTACTACTACCGGTCAATTTAATAACGCAGTGCACAGAAGCTGTGCGCGATCAAACAAAAAAACAGTTATGGTTGATTTTATTATTAGTTAAGCATTCGAGTGTTACTGGAAGCTGCTGTTCTGTCTGCGCTAACAAAATTGATGAAACTTATTTTCATGGTTAACCGTTAACCTCCTTATAAAAATTATGTTTCTTGCTTGTAGGGGAACTGTTTCTTTTTGTTTGGAACTCCTGAACCGATTCTAAATTAATAGGGAAGCTACTTTATCCTTGAGAAAAATGATAATATTTTTCATAAAGGGAGGACAAAATACTTCTTGAGGTGGTACCGAAATTCTCGCGGGTGGAATCGCTTTCTGGTATGGTCACGAGTATTTTAGCGTATAGGTTCCGGAATAGGTCACTTTTCATTCTGAAATAAAAGAGTTGCCGAGAGACTGGCCAAGTGCGAGTCTTACTCGCGTATGTAGGGTTCCGTACCATTATCTATAAAAACGGCAAAAAAAATCATGTCTGTTGTATGCGAGCCCTCCTTAAATATTTGTTTTATTTTAATTCAATTATTTATTTTTAAAGTGAATTTATACAAGGTGTTACAAAAAGGTGTAGTCATATTTGGCAAACTTATAAAATAATTTGACGGTAGTATTGATATCAAAAAGCTTACTACAAAATTTCATAATAAAAAAAAAAATTATCAACCACTTCCGCAACAAAATACACTCTCAAAGTTCATGAACTGGTTACAAGTGACGGGTTCAAGACGATTTGATGCAATTTATCACTGTTAGGGTGCAGAGACAAGTTAATAACAGCAAACCTAGCAAATTTTAGGAAAGTTTATTTCATGATGCCGGTTCAGTTACTACTGTCCAATCATTGCAGAAATGGACACGGACGAAACCGAGGGGGCTATAATATAGGTACCTAGTGTTAACGTGTTTATATTACCGGTGCGACGGTCGCACTTCTCCTTGATCTCGGCGAACTTGCAGGCGATGTGCGCGGTGTGACAGTCCAGCACCGGCGTGTATCCGTTGCTGATCTGTCCCGGGTGATTCAGCACGATCACCTGCACACACACAAAATAATAATATTGTATATACAATACATTCTATATGTGGAAACTGCTAGGTCTAGGAAGTTTTTATATGTTATTTTTATTTTGTATTTTTTGTGTACCGTTTCTTTCCCGAAAAACAGATAAATAAATACCTACCACAGATAATTATAATACTATACTATTATATCTACTAACTAGACAGGCAATGTAGCCAGCCTCCTTAGCCTTGTTGACAATCTAGAATAGACAATTTATTTATTGACAAACGAGTCATTTATGTGCTGTTGTTAGTAGACAACAGGAGTGGGTAATCATTGTGTAGACACGCGCCAATAAAACACCAAAGCATCTACCTACGCATCCTATTAATTCGTTTGTCTACATTAATGCTATAAATCCTCTATCAATATTTCTGAAACAGCTTATTTCCAACATTAAAACAACCAGTGTCATAGTAACCATTATATTATCATCTAAATGAGTGTTATAATGTTGTACCTACTGAATTTCATTATGCAACTCGAATTCATGGTATCTTTGTGAATAAAAAAAAAGAAAATTGTCATGCACGCGCTTTTCACTACCAAAGTATACAAACTCCATACCTACTTAATTAAAATCCAGTTTTTCGTATTCGTGTCGTATCCCGCCATTTTTGTTCCATATTAGTATTGCCAAAAACCATTAGGTAGGTATATATACTTTGTTGTTTACAAAAATGAGTGATATAACATACCACCGATATTTCTAATGCAGCAAAGGATTTCTAACCAATTATTACTAGAAAAATCGAGACAACAATGTGAAAAGGCGTATCAAGATTTAATGAATTGGAAAATTAGAGTAGTAGGTAGGTACATCATTTTCTGAAGATGTGCTATTTCAGAACCTTTTATAGAGGATTAATATCATGGGTGTAGATAAAGTCTTGTATATAAACTAGCTGACCCGCGCGATTTCATCCGCGATAATTTTGGAGTTCCCGCGGGAATTCCGGGATAAAAAGTACCCTATGTCACCCAGGATCACTTTAGCTTCCTATCTATAAGTGAAAGAATTTTTAAAATCGGTTCAGTAGATCCATAGATTACAACCTTACAAACTCCGGAGTTCCCGCGGGAATCCCGGGATAAAAACACTATGTCACTCAGAATCACTGTAGCTCTTTATAAGTGAAAGAATTTTTAAGATCGGTTCAGTAGATCCAGAAACTACCCCCTACAATCTCACAAATACACGAACTCACAAACTTTGGAGTTCCCGCGGGAATTCCACAATAAAAAGTACCTTATGTCACTCAGGATCACTGTAGTTTCCTGTAAGTGAAAGAATTTTCAAAATCGGTTCAGTAGGTCCAGAGATAGCTGCCCCCCCGTGGTTTTACCCGCGGGAAATTCGGAGTTCCCGCGGGAATTCCGGGATGAAAAATAGATAGTAGCCGATTCTCAGACCTACTGAATATGCATATAAAATTTCATGAGAATCGGTCAAGCCGTTTCGGAGGAGTATGGGAACGAACAGTGATAAACGTACATTCGTATTTTAACACCCCTCACTCACTATGCAACAGTTGCATAAATAACTAATACAGCTTACCGTTGCACTGTACCTATGTATAGTTGTGTACCCAGTAAACAGATTTAGGAATTAGGTAGGTAAGCTGTAGGTATTAATAATTCTATGTGTATGTGTCGATATCGAACTTGGTCGCAATTACTTGCCATTAAACATTAATATGCGTGTGTAAATATGTATGTATACCTACGACATTTTTATTTCGGATAGTAGGTAGCATGGGCAATGGGCATGTTTATTGTCTATCTATATAACATATATAATATACAGTATAGGTATATTACGATAAATAGGCATGCGTCCATGTGAAGATGTGTTGTGTATTTACCTATATCTTAGATAGGTACTTACACATTATTGTCCTTGATATTTAAGTGATATAGGTAGGTAGAACAGAATATAATAGAATAGAATAGAATAGAATAAAGATAATCATTATAAATTTAAATTATGTGAATAATTAGTATAAATATAAGTTATACTTAAAAACAAAGCAAAGTTGCGAAACATTGTTTTTATAAACGTTTCGAATGTTTATCAAAAATATCGTAAGCCGAACAAGATACAAAAGGTAAAAGTAATTCGTATAAAATGCTCACCTTACCACTCGCACAAAGAATGACCTTTCGAAGTTACGAGAGCGCGAGCGGCGCGCGCGAGTGGTGAAAGGAAGGATGCTTTGCCATGACAACAAAGGTCGTCTCCGCGACTAATATTGTACATAATATCTCTACATATTTATTGTATACCGGTTTCGAAATGCCATCGTGTATTTAAAATTATTGTTACCTATATTTAGCGATTCAGGTAAGAACACAATAAACAGGATGTAAATTAAAATCTTAGATCTAACGGCCGCACTCAGAGTCGACTTTAATGATTACTTAGTTAAGTCTCAGAGTAAATAACTACGTGTTAAGTAAAGATTTTTAAAACAAAACTGCCGCAATCAGAGACGTTCAGTAGGTAAATTAATGTTGATTGGCGTTTAATGAAATGTAACTTGAAACTGAAACTTACCTTATATAATGATTGCAGCTGTGATGAGGTTGATATTTTCGGTATGTAATTTTTTAAATTTCGCAAGTTTCTTTATCAAAAATTTAACAATTAACATCTCTTCAAGACTGGGTTCTAGTTTGTTCTGATTATTCAAAATTTCAAATTAAGTATTAAAATTTAAAAATTCACTAAAGTCCAAATATTAAGTTCAAAATTAATCCTTCAAATTAAGACTTTACCTACTATAAAAGCATGCTGTGTTTACCTGTAAAGGATTGTACAATTAGCCTTAAGTTATTGTATTAGAGTTTAATATTTTTATTATTGTATGATCGTTGGTAATCCAAATAAAGAAAATAAAAATAAAACTTAATTAGTTAAATGCCAATTAACATTAATTTATTAAACTTGTCTGATTGCGGCAGTTTTGTTTTAAAAATGTATACTTAACTAAGTAATTATTAAAGTCGACTCTGAGTGCGGCGGTAAGAATCTTTGAGTTGTTTAACTGGTAGTTCAATAAATTATGTAATAATAATAGTTATTGATCAAATTTGCAAGCTGTGAATAAAACTCATCAATACAGTAGGTAGGTAAGTGGATATAGTTTAGTGATATTTTATTATTTTCTAAAATTAAATGCTGATAACCATCTAAGATTAAAATAAAGCTTGATACCTATTGCATATTGTTTTAATGACTCACGACTATATGGACTTAATACGGTTTTAGGGCCGTTTCACATACCTAATAGTTAAAAATTCTAATTAAAATATTCGTATATCCATGAAATTTCAAGTTTAAACAAGGTGCGCGGCACTAGTGTTTCACAATCATTGAATAGCGCTACTTAGGTATCTATGTTCATATAACTATGTATTTCTTTCGTTTATTTATTCTATTGGAATGTCCAATAAGACTGTTACTTAGGTTTATTTCCCTGAACGTTCATTTCTCTGCAGGTCCCCTTCCCCAAATTAGCTATGATTTTTTATCTGAAAACGAATAATTAAGACGACGTAAAGCAGACCCTAATAATAGGGAACAACGCAAAACAGTGCAGTCGCGTCGTCACCTTTATTGTTTCTATTGATAAACGACTAAACAGTAAACAGACTTCCATTTTCTTGACGCCTTAAATTTGGTACCAGTTTAAAGACCAGTGACCAGTGTAAGTGTAGTGTAAGTGTGTGTTGTGTAAGTGGAACATAATATGTATGAGTAAAACTTGTAACACTTGTGTGAAATTAAGTTTATAAACACATGGTGTACCTATATTTATGGATGTAAAATGCTGCAGACCTAATAAAATGGATACGATTTAGAGTATTTCATTACCTGAGCGGTGAAATCGGCTGCTCCTTTGGGCGGAGCGTTTTTAGAGTCACCAGCGACGTATCCACGGCGCAGTTCCTTGACCGACACGTTCTGCAAATTCCAATTGAAACTTTAATTTAAATCAACTATACAATATATTTCCCTAATTTTAATGACAAAATAGGACTACCTACTTAAGTTTCACTATTTTACAATATATCAACCACATAATTAATACTAACTAATATCGTTTCACGTTGACTCAGCTCATCTGTTTGTTTAAATTACACTATGAGACCAACTCCCTATTCGCGATAAATTCAGATGTTCCTTACAAAAGTGGAAATAAGATAAAAATTTGCTAGTTCCCCTACCAAATTGACATTCAGGGAATGGACGTTCGCCAGGGAAATGGACATTCAGGGAAATATCTACTTCCAGGGAAATGGACGTTCAAGGAAGTGGACGTTCAGGGAATGGATGTTTTGGGACATATTATATAGCCTAACGACCCGACTAAAAATTCCGTTATGCCTCGCGGACTTCAACATTCAACATCATCATCCTGTGAACTGGACAAAGGATCTATAATATCTACCACGATAGTTCCTGCGCCACTCTCATTCAAACGGGTCCCCGCGATTCTCTGTGCATCTTGTGGGGGAGGTCTGCCCACCGTGCTTGGGTCCCTATAGAGTGGACTCCACACCACGATCTACCCCAATCATGTAGCTCGACCGCTGCTACAGCAGCTTTGCCGGTTACGCTGTTCCTTCGACGGATCTCTCCTCATTTCTGATTCTGATTACCTCAAGATTAATAGTGCTTATCTGTAGGTAGGGGAACGCGGGGTAATGGGAGCGGTCGGGTAATGGGAGCTACGGTGATTTAACGGAATGCAGACATATTTATGCAATTGTAATCACTCGGCCGCATCCGTCAATCTTCGTGTAACTTCGCCTAACCAGCACGAGCCGTTAGTGCCGTGCGTTCAGTCACGAGGGACGATTATGTGTTTTTAGCTCGGTGCTTATAAAAAATTGTGGATTGCCAGCGCCAAGATAAGCATGAAGTTTTATTGTTATTTTATTGTGTTTTTTTTATTACATCCGTAGATTCATATACTAACTAGTGCAAGTGTTAAATTGCGATTGCAATTAGAATTACATTATTTATATTATTAAGTTTCAAAATGGCAGTCAGCGGGAAATGGGAGCCTAGGAAGGCTCTCACTAGACGACATAGTTCCTATTATAGATTCCATACAGTTCCGATGCAGAAGTTGCGGGAACTGGGCTTATAAAGAATGTTCTGGAAGTGATAGTCCAGTTTCTTATATTTGTACGTTATGTTTGGATCCATAAAATCTGGGTCATATGGTTTTCTTTGATAATTTTATCTTTATTTTTCTTTTTTTTTGTTTAAAAAGTTGATTTTTTTATTGTGTTACAATAAATAGTTAGTAGTAACTAACTGAGATCACATTTAAAGTACGTTTAGTTTAACTTTTGCGCAATACTAAATATTATGGCTCCCATTTCCCATATGAGTGTGAAATGGGCTCCCATTAACCGCACGTGTCGGGTAATGGGAGCGATTGACTTTTTTTGTAAAATCGTTATTGTTCCTTAATATATGGCTGAAATTAATTCTAACTGTGATTAAAACATACCTAAATGATCATTCTAAGAGTTCCTAGTTAAAAATTATAAGAAGGTTAATAAATGTGGTTTTTATGCAAGTTTTCCCTTAGTAGGCTCCCATTACCCTGCGCTCCCCTACCTGCACTGTGGGAGCGAGGGCGCCCGCTCAAGCGCGGCTTACCTTGACGTTAAAGCCGACGTTGTCGCCGGGCATCGCCTCTTGCAGCGCCTCGTGGTGCATCTCCACAGATTTCACTTCGGTGGTGATGGCGGCCGGGGCGAACACCACCACCATTCCTGCATACGGTATACTTGTGTCAGAGCTAGGTGCTTTATATTAGACTAGCTGTGCCCCGCGATTTCACCCGCGTGAGTTTCAGAATTCCCGCAGGAACTCCAAAGTAGCCTAATTTACTCCTTATAACATCAGTTAATTAACAATGAGAGTCCCGGCAAAATCAGTCCAACCGTTTCGGAGATTCACCCGTGTGAATTTCGGAATTCCAACAGGAACTCCAAAATTCTTTCATATTCTTCTTCTCGTTACAATAACAAATACAACAAAAAAAAAGAATTAGCGAAATTGGTTCAGCCGTAAACGCGTGATGCCGTAACCAAGGGAAATCGGGATTTAGATATATTATTTGAATATGGTATTAGGCCTATTTGAGAACTATACAACGTGTTAATGAATTAACTGAAAACTAGAAAGTAATTTGCTCAGAATCAAGTAGCGAATCGATCGCACTATGTTTTAATATAAGTTATATTTTTTGATTTTTATCAACCCATTTCTAAATTATTTTTAATACAATATTTGGCGCGTACGCCGCCCGCAGCAAAAAAAAATCGAAACGGTAGGCGCGGGCGCAGCTCTTGGAATTTCGTAGATAGGTCACCTTCAAACTATCTAATGTTGAATAACTTTTAAAGTATACAATGATTAAAATATATAATTGTGTAAAAATTATGTAAAATGTATACAATTATCAATTTTTTCGACATAATTATATATTTTAATCATATAATTGTTTATTTTTTTTTAAATGGGGTGTATCAGGTTTTCAGTTAATTCATTAACACGTTGTATATTATACGTACTTCGGCTCAGGAACAGCCATAAATAAATCAATGTGCAATATCCGGATGATATTTGTAAATGTGATTTTTTTTTATTTCGGTCAGTGTCTATATAATATGTAAGTAACCGTTTGATGTGAAGCTTACAAATTTCGTATGTACGTAGTGTAGTATCTAATTATGATTGTTTTTCATCAAGGAGTTTTTCATTCATCACTACCATAAAAAAGAGCGAATGAAAAACAGCTCGAAAGAGGACCTGCATTATACATACTATACGTGTGTTGACTGAAACTTGGCGTGGCACACTGTCGTGCATATAGATAAAGTCAATCAGTGACTTAAATGACATACCAATTCAACATTCTATATTTACCTATTATATTAGAGCTTACAAGGTCAGGCGACCAACAGTGAAAGGTGAGACGGAATAAAAGGATTGCGTAAAGATCGTGACTGGTTTGGTCGGTATTCAATTATTTAAATATAAATTATTTAAATTACTTGTTTAATTTAAAATATCGCTAAATGGTCATATACGATAGAATGTACCTACATTATATTTACAACTTTACAGATACTTACATATCTATACAAATATTATAAAGAGGTAACATTTGTGAGTTTGTGACGTTGTAGGGGTAATTCTGGATCTACTGAACTGATTTTGAAAAAAAATTCTCTATAGCCTACTTTTTATCCTGAAATTCCCATGGGAACTCCGAAATCATCGCGAGTGAAACCGCGAGGGACAGCTAGTATAGAATAAGTTGATAAAAACTCTATGTATCTTTAATGATATAGTAGATATAATATTAAACTAGCTAAAACCGGACAACATAAAATAGAGTAAAATTTATACTGAGGGACCAATTCTACCTATGTGGGGAGACCCTTAACGAGGTGGGAGTGATGCAATTTTACCAACGAGCCTTAAGTTCGGTATTCCTTCAGAGACGACAAGATGAAAATTCTACTACTATAAAGTTGACGTCAATTTGGCATGCCCCATGGCGTTCTGTAATAAAGTTTTGCGAAAGCATTTAGCTCGTAAAAAAAAGTAAGCGTCGAATCTTAAGCTCCCTTTCGAAAATCTGTCGAAGCTAGATAAAATAGGAGTGATCGACCACACCGTCACATATCCGTAAAAACAGGTGAACGGTCGTGATAAAAAAAAATTCAGCACTCACCGGGCTTGAGGATGCCGGTCTCGACGCGGCCCACGGGCACGGTCCCGATGCCGCCGATCTTGTACACGTCCTGCAGCGGCAGCCGCAGCGGCTTCTCGATGGGCCGCGACGGGGGCTGGATAGCGTCCAGCGCCTGCGAGGAACGCAAGCTCTTTATGATATTAGGTATTACAGCTGCTCCAATCCCGCGGGAACTCCGGGATAAAAATCTTCCCCTGTGTCCTTTTCTGTAAGTGGCCACGGAAAGATCAAAATGTATGGAAATGATGTTACTTTAGAGGCCACGTGACTGATACTTACTATGGACGCAAGATGTGGTAGCGAGTGGAAAACAAAACACGGGAAGTTTAAGGCTCCTATTAGGCGTCCGACTAAGTCACTACCGCAGATCGCCACAGTTGAGTTTGTGAAGTATAGTCACAAGCGAATCCAATACATAGTTTATCGGTTTTAGCGGGTAGGCATGGTGACCTCTGCGCCAATCGGGTCATCTAATGTTTTATGTATGTTTAAAAAAAAACATAGCAGCCGAATGCAGAACCTCCTCCTTTTTGGAAGTCGGTTAAAAATGCACATTCGCTCACTGCCATTCAATAGTATCAATGATATTAAAAAAAAAAACAATGCTAATACTCATGATGCGGGTGTTAGCCACTATAAAAGCTTCTTCGAGCTGTCGCACCCACATGGTGGGGATCTTAGCAAACGTTACGTGCATAAAGTGTACCTACCTCAATGAGAGTTTTCCCTTCGACCTTGCCATCTTTGCGGTCGATGGTCCACCCCTTGAACCAGGGCATTTTGTCCGACGGCTCCAGCATGTTGTCGCCGTGCCACCCGGAGATGGGCACGAAAGCGACCGTCGCCGGGTTGTAACCTATTACAACCAATATAGAAACCCATTATCGGATTTGAAAAAGCTCTGCGACTTACGGACGAACGAACACGGGAGTGAGCGAAGGGTTCCGATTTTCCATTTAATGTACGGAACTTCAACGAGGGAGGTATTGACTAAAATATTGGTTACACCATGTCCACTGACTTTTAAGTTCGCATTCAATAATAATGACACACAGGGTCACGGTGAAGCAATGTTCCAATTAATACAATTTTTTTTTACCGATTTGTCCATGATCTCGTCTATATAATGGTAATATAGCGGTTCGGAAATATTCTTTAAGCATAATATTTCGTATCGTTAGATGACGATACTCTTATTTAGAAAATATTGTTGTTTAACCTTTACCCAAACTTGAACGAGCGTCAGAATCTAAAAAAATGTAAAAACAAATATGTGACATTTTACAAATTCTGTTTTGGTAATATCCTTCAAAAATAGCGCGATCGACCCCCTGTCCCCCTTTTTTCTGTAAGTATAAACGCTTTAGTTATTCTTCTGAGTATAAACGCTGCCGAAAAGATAAAATATACTAAGAACATGATAAATGATAATATTATTGACTTGAGAGCCGTCATATACGACTGTCAGTGTGGGCGCCAAGATGTTAGCGTGAGCGTAAAACGAAACGCTTGGATTTTATATAAATGTCTTGTTAGCCGCTAAAAGCGTACCTATGCTGTAGAGTCTAAACAACTATATACTAGTAGGGGTTAAGATATCTCATTTTTTACCGTAACGTTATCCACACAAAACTTCTCATATATTACCGCTCAGGACATTCAAAACGACTGGGAATCACCCGGTATAAGAGGAAGTCGGTAGCTTTATATACTTATTAGTTAAGATAAGAAAGTGTATATACCAATCTTCTTGATATAAGAGGAGACTTCCTTCTTGATCTCTTCGTAGCGCGCCTCGTGGTAGGGCGGCTCGGTGGAGTCCATCTTGTTGACGCCCACGACCAGCTGCTTGACGCCGAGCGTGAACGCGAGCAGCGCGTGCTCGCGCGTCTGCCCGTTCTTGCTGATGCCCGCCTCGAACTCGCCCGTGCCAGCTGCCACTATTAGCACTGCGCAGTCGGCCTGACCGCGCAGGGAAAAAAAACGGTCAAACGTAAACCAAGTGTAATCTATCCCGTATTGCAAAGTGGGAGCGCCGAATGAAGGCGCGAAGGGAGTGCCTTATAGGTACTGAACTATAGGTACCTAATGTTAATCTCTGTATGCAGCAAAAGTAAACATTATTTGAGACTTTTATTAATTTTAGTGGCAATAAACGGAGTGATGGCCTGGGTAGTCTTTTTTTGCAAAATGGAGGCGTGAGAAAGAACAAAGTAGGAATCCTGCTCTAGGAACTAACTGTAGATATGGCTGGCTTCCAATAGTTTATAGGTACTGCAATGCTATATGTCGGCTGAATTGCATTTATATTGCGTCTTGTGTCTAAGTTACACTGCATGTAGGATTATTTTTTGTTGGTTGCTCACCTGAGAGGTGCCCGTGATCATGTTCTTGATGAAGTCCCTGTGGCCGGGCGCGTCGATGATGGTCACGTAGTACTTGGCGGTCTCGAACTTCCACAGAGCAATGTCAATGGTGATACCACGCTCGCGTTCAGCTTTTAACTTGTCCAGCACCTAAACAAAAATTGATATTTTCAAGTTTGTGTATCAGAAAACCATGATGTATGATAATATCTGGCTGGCGTAAGTACTTCTTTGCACTACCTAGGCCTTAAATACACCTTTTGCACCTTCTTATACAACAAGCTTAAACTTCTTTTCCAATATAGGTAGTCTACCAGAAGAATACCTACAGAAGTACACACACAGTCAAAATTAATTTAGTCGACATGTCGATTATAGGTATTTGTCGATTTATTAATGTCGTCGATATCTATGGCTCCTTTTTCGTTTTGTTCTTTTTTAAAATCCATCTAGTTAATATATTTATTTTTTTAGCTTTTGTTGATATCATCGTGTTACAGAATAAGTCCTCCCTACTTCCAAAGGAGTAATAGAAAACCAATGCTGCTAAGTCACAACTAGGTTGCTTGTAACGCATTGTTTGTGGTTTAATATCATTCACCATCTAAAATTCCATCACACTCAGGTAGGTATTTAAAATTTATTCAGGTACTTATTTTATTTATTATTTTTATGCAGAATCACTTCCTTTTTCCTATAGTTCATAAGTTCCTTTTCCTTTCTGTAAATGTAATGCCAAAGCAATAAAATATTTTATTGCTATTACTAAATAAATTATATATTATAGAAATCCTAACAAATTTTGTAAATGCAAATGCGAGTTTGTTTGTTACGCTTTCACGTCTTAAGTATACCTACCTACTCAACCGATTACCTATATCATAAGGAGAGATGTTGTCCGGGTTACAGTAAAGGAAATAGGGTAGGTATACTCTTTGTCATAGAATTCTAGCGGGCACTACGAAACGAACACGGGTGAAACCGCAGGCAACAGCTATAGTTATTAATAAATAAGGCTTATTGCCGCTTCATACATACTAAAAAGTTTATTTAAATACAACAAAACATACCCAGGCGTACTTGAAGGAGCCTTTGCCCATTTCCTGGGCCTCCTTTTCAAACTTCTCGATGGTTCGTTTGTCGATGCCACCGCACTTGTAGATGAGGTGACCGGTGGTGGTGGACTTGCCGGAGTCCACGTGGCCGATCACCACGATGTTGATATGAGTCTTCTCCTTACCCATCCTGTTTTACTCCAACGACAATAGTAGATACGCGATGACAACCGAACAAACCTAATGTGGGGGCAAAGTGTTAATTTAACATGATGGTTTAGGAAAATCACAATTAGAAGTTTGGTAACCAGATCCCGTAGGTAGGTATAGATATTCTCTACGACGCGCATGACCCTAAGAGCTATTCGTCTCAGAGAGAAGGATAAATGAATTGGCTTTGTTTTTATGAGATAAGGTACATAAGGTAGGAATATAATTTTGTGAAAAAATACCTAATGAAAGTTTGTAAGTCCAACAATACGTTTAAGTTTGTTGGCTTAGGTACGTTAAAAAACTAGGCGAATCTTGCTCTTTGAATCACTTGCTTTGTATAAGCAACTAAGTAGGAAGGTACGTGTATGGAAAAGCAAGATTTTAGGAAGGAACAGTGGTTCAGTCCTAAAATCAGTTTCAGGTCAATCTAACAAATGTGTATACAAAAGAATAAATTGAGGAGAGCGTTCTTTAAAGTATTGGGAGACATTATGCGTAATGTAATGAGAGGAGTTATATTCGGTACCTGCACTAAACATTTCGCGGAAGAGCCGCAGTTGAGGACTCATGTGGCTCGCAAGCCGAGGGTTTCCGATCACTAACTTATAGCAACGCCCCTACTTTACCTTGTCTAGCCCCAAACTAAATATACATTTAGATAATAATTAATTGTGTCAAAGCCCACATGATCTGCACTAATAGGTATATTAGGTATAGAGGCAGTTTGTAAGTTTGGATGCAGGGGTAGGTCATCTCTGAAGTACCTACTGAACGATTCAAAAAATTCTTTGACCGCTAAAAAGTTACAGTATCCCTGAGTATCATAGGATACTTTTAATAATAATAATAGTAGGTAATCCACTTCACAACACACAGATTACTTGATGTGGCATCAAGTAAGCGATTATCATACCACTTATTATATAAGTGGAAACCAAGCCAACGTGGTACCTACCTATATACTACATAATATAATTACATAATATATTATTATACATACATACACGCCCACACTGAAAAGTGGAACTCCGTGTTCATCACACAGTCTACCCTCACCGGGAATCGAAACCGGAACCTCTTGATTAGCGGGTAGGCATGGTGACCTGCTGCGCCAATTGGGTCGTCTTTTAATTTCGGAACAGTCTTGTCTTGTCAGTCTTGAGATAAGAGATGGGGGTAGATACGCCGCTACTTAAAGTGTTCGTGGGTACCATGGAGGACGAGGGTCCTCCATGTGGGTACCAGCTAGCGTCAGGACACATGGAAACGAACCCACCACCAGCGGTGCACAAGGACCACTCATACCCACTCCAACATCGTGGTGATACCGCGAAAAGGGTTACTACTTTTGGTTACACAAAATGCAATCAGTATACTACGTCTAATAAAAAGGACTCCCACATATTATAGGAAAAGTGGAGAAAGAGCTTGCGCATAAGTTCGCCGGAACATCGATACAGCGAGTTACCATTCTAAAAATAGATAGATATAACGATGAGTTCTTATTTAGAAATGATTAAATAAGACCACAATTTAAAAAGTAAGTAAATAGTAGTCATTATGACTTTATTGTCGTACCAAGTTTAGTTTTTGCAGACTACTAAAAGAAATGCTAGTCTATAAATTATTTATTAATAAGTTATAGGTCCTTAGGTACCTTAGTAACACTGTAACATCAGTTAAACTAGTTTTTAAAATTGATACAGGGAATAATGATAGGTATATGAAATCAATGCATTGGGAAAAGTAACGAATTTAAGGGAAACAATCAAAGAGTCAGTTTGGAATACCTACTTACAGACACCACACAGATTTTTGGCAGGAAACTTGTTAACAGAAAAAACTACGAATTGATCACAAATATGCTCAATATTCAGAGTAGATACCAACCTAGTAGTGCAATTTTCAAACTAAGATATAGTAGTGCAATTTTCAAACAAAGATAAAAATATAGCGTCTTTAATTGTGCTCCGAGCACATGTTAACGATCTGAAAGCTAGGATCACCTAGGCATATACCTAACTATATCGTTCAGTACCTTCTACATAAGTATAGGTACTGAATCCATCTAAATTTAGTAGACATGATCACCGTAGTTATCTCTACTGTTAGTTGAAAGTAGAATCTAGACTGTATTTGAATTGGTGTGTTTCAAAATTAGAATAATCGCATGTCACACTGCGTAGCATGTGTACCGGTGCGACTATCGCACATTGGTTTCCCGGCTCCACCGGCTGCGTCCATTTTGTGCACGACTCTTCTCTACGAGAATTTCCCAGAATATTGCGCGAAATCTAAGTGCCGCACATATTATAGCAAAGAATTCAACAATGCTACAACCATAATGTACTGTACCTAGATAGGTATTCAGCTATAGTTTGAATTTAGAATAGAAACGTTAGCATGAGAATAACAATATGACGTCTCAAAATCAGTAAATGTGATTAAAATATACTCATACGTTATTTTGAAGTATTTTATCAATTCAAACTCATCTAAACTGATATTTAAATACATATATTAAGTTTATCTTACCTGATTCTCCATACCATGACCCTCAAGACGAAATTTTGGTCTGAAACCATGACCATTTATCTACCCTATAGCTATGCCCGACCCGAAATTTTTACTTTTTCTTACAGACGTAGGTACTTACCTAATACCTACTTTTGGCTCATAAAACAATTCGCATTAAAAACCGTCAACCCAACCTTACCTACCTTCTTCCTTTCCTACTTTCTAGTAACAAAATCTGTTATAATTGCATGAATCTTAAAAATAAGGGAACCTGGGTAAGTGCAGGGTGCATGATATACGAATATACTTAATATCTTTTACCGATTGAGAACTAATGTCTAATTGAGCTGTTTAAATAACTTACCATAAGCGGAAAGACCAAAAGAAAATTATTAAAGAATATCAGAGAAAAACTTACCTTTGCAGCCGCAGTCACGAATTTTCCGAGCAATAATCGGGCATGCGCCGTGAATACTTCGCCCGGGAAATGTAATCAATAATATCAAAAACGTTTCTTTTTAATTTAGACTTTAAATTTCACGCAAACGCGAAAAATTATTGTCATAAAAATAAGACAACGATATTATTGTAGGAAGCAAAGTTAAATTTTGGAAATGTTCCTTGTTGAATTCGCAACAAATCTTTTAGATCCGTGAAAACCGGAATGTTCAGCTTTTTTTTTTTAAAAACATTGCCCTCGGATCTTCCAGCCAGCGATGCGCAAGCGGAAATAGAGAAAAATAATTTCCATTCTTTATTCCATGGCACTAAATATTAGTTAAATAGGTCCGTGTACAAATAAAACACAAAACAGGCGTTTTTTAATTGTATTATTTATTCGTATATTATTATGTAGTAAAATATAATTATTAAAATATTTCTTAATGATAATATAGGATTTTTAACTAAGTACATAAATAATAATAGATCTAAATAAATTTCTTTTACCTATTTAACTCAATTTTTTTAAAGAGTAAACATAAATAGGCATATGACTTAGTATAAATGGAAATGTTGCAATTTAAATTTAACGACCAACGTTAAAATTTAATAATAAGTTACTCGTAAGTGCTGATTAAGCTCGTTAGTGTTAGCTGTTAGATCACCTCAGTCAGTATAAAGTTTTGGAAAAAAATGTCCAAACTGGATGGAATAAACAGATATTATTGTTAACCATATTTAGAAAAAAAAAAATCCTTTATTTTGAGCAAATGCGCTGCTATCGATAAAGTGACGTTACGAGAGAGCAGAGACCAGGTAATCATGCGAGAGAGTGCGGCGGAACTGCAAACTTTAGAATTTTTGATGTTATTTGTACAGTATTGTAAAATAATATAAAGTTTGAGGGAAAACCGCTAAAAGTAGTCGTTTTTGGCATTTTTATGTAAATTTTAAATGCTGCAGAATAGAAATAATAAAATAGTATTCACCCATTTTACATATTTTACTATCGGTTTCTCTTTTTTTCTTTCCGACGTCTTTGATTAGATCCATGTGCTATCAATTCAGAGATATTATAACTTTCGCCATGGGCCGATTTCATACATAACGTGATTTTTTTTTATTGCACTCTCAGACGAAATAAAAACTCTTCGTCTGAGATTGCACTGGAGCATTATTTACACGCGTCATTAAACTCACAATAATACATTATTTTTTTTTAATTATTACGTTAATTATGTATTTGCTCACGTAAAGTATGCAATAGTTAACAAAATAATACCTATAAAAATTACTTTCTAATAATATTTTTATTTTCCTCCCGGCCAAGGTAAGTAGCTTCCCCAGCCTTTACTCGGATTAGGATCCAAACCTGTAAATGTAAAAACAATTTCAAATTAACAGGGTAAAATTCAAATTATTACGCACCATAAATTACGGTTGTCTCACCTTAGTGATATGTGTAAAAAACGAATAGTTATTGTGTCCATAAAATTTATGGACCATTCTGAGCATACCTTTTGCGATAGCCTGTATTTTGTGCGTTTCATCGTTGGTAAGAGTTAAGATCTTCTGCAGAACAGGCACCAGCCGGCTGCGTTCATCGCCGGGCGGCAGGGTTAAGAACTGGCCAAAAAATAATGGCATTTAACACACTAAGTACTAAAAAAGTATTATTTTTAATTACGAACTTCCTGATTTTTATTGAAAGTGGCCGGCCGGTGGAGTTTTCGACGGGAATCGAAGATGGCGAGTATCAATAAAAAAATATTAAAATAGGATGTTGTTGTACATGTATACCTATTAAGGTGCTGTATGGGACAGTAAATTTTGGCAGTTGCAGTTTTTTATGCGCGCAAAGATGTATAGTGGCGTTTCGAGCTTGATTTCCTTGGACGTTCTATAACTCGCAATAAAACGTTCTGTATCAATAACTTAGTTTTGTAGGTCAACATGTTATTGCTTATCGGCGTCCAAATGAGGGTGGTGGGCATATCCGCGGCCCGCGCCTGCCCACCTTGAGCGTGACGTTCTTCATGTACTCGGTGTTGTGCGCGTGGGGCGCGGCGCCGCGCACGCGCCGTAGCTCCGCCTTCAGCAGCTCGCTCAGCTGCGCGAGCCGCGCGCCCTCGCGCTCCGACTCGGCGAGCAGCAGCGTCACGTGCTTCACTCTGCAATACACCGTATATCATAAACTAGCTGTTACTTCCTTACATCATTATAAAACAAATGAGTGATTACTCTTAACTCTTTCTGTTGTTGCTTAAAAAGCGTACCGTTTAGTTGAGGAGTACACTTCACAAACAAAACATCAAATCTTTTCTTTTTATAACATTGGTATAGATATAACGAGTATAGTAATACTAGCAGTCCCGCGCGGTTTCACCCGCGCTAATTTCGAAGTTCCCGCGGAATTGTTTCATACAAACTTTGCAACCTTCTTTCATCCCCTTAGGGGTTGAATTTTCAAAAATCCTTTCTTATCGGATCTCTACGTCACACAAAGAACGCACCCTCCAAGTTTCAGGTCTCTACGATCCGCGGTTTAGGCTGAGCGTTGATCCATCAGTCATTCAGGACAGACAAAGCATTTCATGTATAGAATAGACTAGCAGCTGTCCCGCGCGGTTTCACCCGCGATAACTTCGAAGTTCCCGCGGAATTGTTCCATACAAACTTTACAACCGTCTTTCATCCCCTTAGGGGTTGAATTTTCAAAAATCATTTCTTATCGGATGCCTACGTCACATAAAGAACGCACCCTCCAAGTTTAAAATTTATTAAGACACAAAAGTCTCCTTATTATGGATTTATTACATGAAGTTTAGAAGTTATTACAGATCAATAAAAATCACTCCGCACGCGCCAGTAGGGAGGAGGAATTCCACGACAACACTGACAGATAGGGATGGGACCCACAACACGAATTAGTGAAGACCCTGCTCGATCGATTCTTCGCTTAACAGTTCGATCAGCGCGTTGATCCATCATCCATCAGTCATTCAGGACAAAGAATTTTATATATATATATATAGATAGAATAGATAGATAGACAGAAGATAACCGTTGGTGTTGCGCGTGCAGCTTCCGCCTGAGGTCGGCGAGCTCCTGGTCGGGCGGCAGCGGCGGCGCGACGCCCAGCAGCGCCTCGTCGTCGGGCACGCCCTCCTCCAGCAGCCGCTCCAGCGGCACCGGCGAGCGCCTGCCGCCCGCGCCCGCGCCCGCGCCCGCGCCCGACGCGTACCCCTTCAGAGGTGGGGGCGACGGCGCTGCTTCGGAGCCCTGGACACGCGCAGCTTAAGTAGGTATATAATATGTAGAAGTGAAAGAAAGTTTTGACGGGAAGCTCAGGGGAATTCGAAACAGGAGTAGCCAAATACTCGTTTTAATACTAAGGCTCGAACTTAATACGCTCTATATATTATGTTCTTTAATTTCTTCAATGAGCGAAAATGAAAGGTACCTAATCGACTCTTCCTTTTTCCTTCTTTTTCTTTTTATGAACTTTCGTATATAATGCATTTAGTCAGTTTCAAGTAAAATAAATTAGATTAATGCAAGCCATGGATACTATAGATTGCAAAAACATTCCCGGAGCTCTTTTATCTACCGAAGAAATCAGCTCGAAATGTCATAAATCTTCTTGAACACATAAAAAAACAGTTACTTTGAAAATTATTGTCCAATACAAAAACACAACAAAATTTACTTTAAAACTAAACTATAATCATATCATGTTATTTTCTACTCACCACAGAACTTAAGCAAGTCATGAAAAACTAATATTTTCTAGTAATGCAGCAATTAGATTCAACATGAAAGTAGATGTAGCAGTTGTAGCACATACCTCTCCCTCTTCTCGCGGTATCATAGACACATTGATGTCCATTTCCCCGTCGCTCCCGTCGTCTGTGCCGGCGGCGGGCAGCGAGCAGGCGGCGTCGCGGGCGGCTCGAGCCGCCGCCGCCGCCGCCGCCGCCACCTCGCCCGACTGGGCGCTGTCCCGAGCCGCAACCAGTTGCTTATTCAGCTCTTCTTTTTCCTTTTGATGTTTCGATTCCAATTCACTAATCTGTGTCTTGTAACATTGAGTCAAAGTTGAAACCTGCAAGAAAAAAATTTAATATAACGAAAACATTAGTCCTAGCCCTAAATGTGCCATCGCGACTTGAAAGCAAACGAAGACGTTGCCCTATAATACGTAGGTATACCTACCTCGCAGCGGTGCCAAAAAATCGTTAGTGTTCAAGTCTCTGGCGAACGCCAACCATAGTATTTCTTTTGAAAATCAACTGCCACAAAAATACAATATTTAGTTATTTAACTCAACCATTAAACATATAAGCTGATGACAGATTTTCACACACAGGTAATGGAGTTACAACATGAAAAATCGCATAGGCAGGAAGCGTTGTTCATATCTACAATAAAAACAAATAGGCATATTGCTGGGATATGAAAATAAAAATTCTATCTAATATATAAAAATCTCGTGTCTCAGTGTTTGTTACCGAACTCCTCCGAAGCGAAGTGACCGATTTTTATGAAATTTTTTGTGTAAATTTGGTAGGTCTGAGAATAGTAAATTAATGCGACGGAAACTACATTAAATGTTGCATACTAAACGCTGTCAGGGGTACAGATTTACAGACAAGGATATAGGGTACCTACTTTTATCCCGGAATTCCAGCAGAATTTTCGATATCAACGCGGGTGAAACCGCAGTAAAAATATATTAAGATAAACAGCGTTAAAGTTCGAGATTGGGGGCGTCACGCGTCATTTCGAGTCTTAGTGTTTCGCCGATATTTCTTGATTACTTTACGTAAAAAAAGAAAAAAACCGTGTCCAATTTTTGTTATTAATCTACACGACGACGGACTAAAAACTAAAAAGTCAAGTAGGTAGCCTATTGTGTGCGTACTTGTAGCTTGTGCTGCGCCCGCTCGGAGTCCATTTGCTGCGTGAGGCGCGCCAGGTCCGCGTGCAGGCGCGCCGTGCGCTGCTGCGCGCGCGCCGCCTCCGCGCCCGCCTCCGCCGCGCGCCGCCGCGACGACTCCACCTCCGCGCCCGCCTCCGCGCAACGATCTCTGGACACGACATGATATGAACATATTCTTATAATAGCTGTGCCCCGCGGTTTCACCCGCATGAAAGGTTTTTATACAACAACTTTTTTTCCCGAAATCCGATTTCAAAGAAACAAAGCCTATATTATGTGGCTCCAGGCTAAGCTTCATCTACCTGTGAAAACCGCATGAAAATCAGTTCAGTAGATGCGGAGATTATCGCGAACAGACAGACAGACAGACAGACAGACAAAAAATAATTTTAAAAACTTTTTTTGGGCTTAGTTACTCTTCTTTTATCACCCCTCTCAATTTTAGGTAAAAATATTCAATGTACAGAATCGCGGATTTTACTCTTTTATTATAGTATAGAAGATATAACAATTAATCCCTATTTCCCTCGGTCACGGCATCAAGCGTGAACGGCTGGACCAATTAAGGAGAAGGTTCTTATAAAAAAAGTTTGGGAGTTCCTGCGGGAATTCCGAAACTTACGCGGGTGACCGATTTTGGCGGAACTTTCACTGCTAATTAGTTGACGTTGTAAGAAGTAAATTAGGCTAATTTCCTGCGGGAATTCCGAAACGCGCGGGTGAAACCGCGAGCATAGCTAGTTAATAATAATAACAATCTTGAACATTATCACAACGCGCTCTGCCGGGCTAAGATGCGCAACACGATAAAATTTTATCGAGCCATTTTATCGATTCTCGTCGACATATTGTATGGCTTTGTCGACGAGAATCGATAAAATGGCTCGCTAAAATTTTATCGTGTTGCGCATCTTAGCCCCCATGGTCCCAAACTTAACAAAGATAAGTTATAATTTTTTTGTAACACACTTATGATTTATTTATTTATTTATTTACTTTAATCCACAGCACTTAAAAGCTAATTAACAGTACTTTTGTATAATGCTTACTGCCAATTATGGACTAACATTTTGTACACTATAGACATAAAAAAATACCATTACATTATGTTGACACCTAGTTAAATTAAACAGCACTATTATTATACATGAATAGATATGCATATTGCGTGTTTGACTCTGTGAGTGGTGTGTGTGTGTGTGTGTGCATGTGCGTGTACGTGTATGTGCATGTGCGTGTGTTCGTGCGCGTGTATGTTTTCGGGAGTTTATATATGTAGATCTTGCTCTCGTAAAATTTCGTTCAACCCACTTTTAAATGTAGATTTCGAAAGATTAAAAATATCTAAACTAGAAAAATGTGTGTTATATACATTTTTTAATCGCAATGCCGGAGAGTTTTTAAAATAATTCGTTCGAGATATCTCAACGCTAAAAAATTGAGTATGTCGAGTCCGTTTGGTGGGTGCTCGCAGCTGCAAGACAAGAGAGGTGAAATCCGGACAGTCTATGGAGCTACATACATACATACATACATACATAATAAACACCCAAACTCAGAGTATTCATTGCATATTTACCCTGGATGCGAATCGAATCCGCGAATTCTTGTATGAACTTTATAAGGCCTAAATCGAAGTCGAAAATTGAAGTTCGAAAACCGAAAATTCAGATACCTGGTGCCTGGTGTAGCAGTTTTAGGTGCACTAACCACTACACCAATTAAGTCAAAGTGATTCGTGTTTTTTTTTTCTTTTCTAATTTAAGATGTTTTAAATAAATAAATCAAAGGCCAGCTGCGCAAACTGGATACGCTCTCGTGTCTTGCATTTTTTTTTTCATTTACCAGCAGAACGAGCGAGATAAGTTAATATCTTGCAGGCTGGACCAATTCTTGAGAAGCGTTTAAAAAAGGACATGGGTTCAAATCCAAAACGTCAAATGTCCCGAAAACAAAATCATAACGATTGACAAAGGACAAAGCAACTAGAAGCAATGTTATCGACGTTGATGAACGCATAAAGTCGATAAGCTTTACTGTAAGATCCGTATGTTAAATATACGATACAAAAAATATTAATTTTTATTAGGAAGCTATTTCAAAAGAAACAATATTTTCTTTCACTTACTCTGCAGTAGTGAGTTTAGTGGTCAACGCATCTACTTGTGCTCTCAATGCAGCCATCTCCTCCTTCAATTGTTCTTCTTGACTGTGATCTATGGTTTGGTTTTGACGAAGCACTGCTTGAGCTCTGACCTGGAAATCAGCCAACATTGATACTACAGAAATACCGAATTCGTTTTTATGAAGATATAGAATGATAGGTTAGCCATGATTTGTTTGAGGTGAATACTTTTTTAGTACCATTGTGGTTTGAAACTAGATGTAACGAAAAGCGAGACGAGACAAACGCACATATCCACAGGATTTAGCTAGCAAGAGAAAGAGATAGATTCTACCTAAAATAGATTATTGGAGTCCAATTTGGAATGAAATCCAATAATCTATTTATAATAAAATAAAGGAAGTATAAAGCATAGAAATTCACAGCAGTAAGACCAATTACAGATTTCTTCCTAAATAATATTGTCTAAGCTTACCTTGTAACTAGTATATTCTGCTTTCAAATCTTCCAGTTCAATATTTACAATCCTTAGTTTCTCATTAAGCTCACCACATTTAAACTCCATTCTTTTTAGTTTGTTATTTAATTCTGCCTTATCTTCACTTAAACTTATAACGACTTTTTCTTTCTCAGAAAGCAATGATGTGATTTCCAAAATGGCTTCTTCTTTGTTTCGTTTCGCATCTTCCAAATCTTGTTCTAGTTTAGATATAATCTCATTTTTCAATGCAATCATATCATCTTTTTCTTTTCTTACTTCGATGGCGCGTTGGAGCTCTTCTTTAACTAATCTGTTCTGTGTTTCTTCAGCCTTTATTTGCTCTTCAAGCAACTTTATCTGTGTCTTCATTGTAGTTAATGTTCCTTCTTGCGTGTCGATTGTAGACTCCATCTATAAACAACTACTTTGTTAGAGGTAGAACAAGATCAAGTTATATAAGTAATAGTTTTTTCCGCAACTTACCTGTACCATCTTCTTTTTGCTCTCTTCCATTTTATTTGTCAATTCTTTCATGGATCTCTCATAGTCTTCCATCTCAAGGCTAAGTACATTCTTCTTTTTGACGTCACGCTGTGCTTTTTCCAAATTATCTTTAGTTATTTTATGGGCTTCAATTTCAGCAGTCAATTGGCTAGTTTTTTCAGCTAGTTCAGCTACAATAGAAATAAAATGATTCTGGTATTTACAAATTACAATTGACAGATAACAATAAAACAGTTACAAGTAGGTACACCTTAGTGATTACCTTTGATATTTTCTAATTCAGCACTGATTTTTTCTGAAGATGTGACAGCAGTTGTTAAAGACTTCACTTTTGCTTCCAAATCAGAAATTTGTAAAACATTGAGAGATTTCTCATTTTCAACTTTGAAGTCTACTTCATCAGCAGTAACATGTGCTTGTTTAATTGTAAGTTCATTTTCATTGATTATTTTTTCCAATTTAGCTTTGTCTTGTTCTGCATTTTGTAATTGACTTATTGTCTCATTCAGTTTCTTTTTAAGTTTCAATGCAAATATTCTTAGCTTTGTATATCTAAAAAATAGAAACAATATAATATAAAATTAATCAAAACCAACCGACTTACTGTCATTAACATTAGAATTAAAGTGCATGTTATTCTTACTTTTCTTCAAAAGTCTCATCTAAATCTTTCATACGGGAATGATCTTCTGCTTTGGAAATAGTTGATGTAGACATATCCTCATTTGGTAATTCTGTAATATTTAATATTTATGAATTTACTTTCTAGTTTCATCTCTAAATATTATTATCATTAAATATGCAAAGAATTCTCAAACAAAATTCTCACCAGGTGCTGATTGTTGTTGCTTAAGTTTTTCAATTTCTTCTTTAAGAGCAGCAATGATAACATCTTTTTGTGCACTATATTTTAAAGCTGTTTCTTTTTCAGCAAATTTTTTTTCAATTTCTTCACTATCCTCGCTCTTCTTTCGTTCAGCTTTTTTCAAATCAGTTTCTAATGTTTCGATTCTTTTTAGTAGCTCTTCTTTCTCATGTTTTAAGTTATCTCTATCCTTCTCTAAAGTATCAATCAGTGATTCCATTTCGTCAATCGCTTTTTGCATTTTAGAAATGGCCTCTCCACGCTCCTTGAGAACCTGGTTTATTTCTTTCATTTCAGTGAGCAGTTCTGTATTTTCAGTTTTGTAACTCGATAATTTAGATTTAGCACTTTCGTAATCAGAAACAAGAGAATCGTATTCTTTGATCTTTGCACGAGATTCTTTTACTTCATTCAAAAGGCTATTGTTTTCTTGTTTGTAAGCAGAGAGCTTTGTTTCTAATTTTACAATATCTGCTTGCAAAGACACATTTAGATCGGTTAAATTCTCAGCTTCATCTTTTGGCTGTTCCAAGGAAAGTTTTAAAGTCTCTACTTCTTCCTTAAGCAGACCATTTAGATCTAAAATGTTATTATGATCTTTTTTAAGTAAATCATATTGCATTTGTAATTCTGTCATTTGACATTTTAAGGTGCTAATTTCGATATCTTTTTCAGATTTATATTTCTCTTCTAACATATGTTTTTCTTGTGTCAATGTCTGTAATTGTGATTCTAAGTTTTGATTTTCTGATCTTAAATTTAGAACTTGTTCAGACAATATTTTGTTTTGACTTTCGACATCTATTAAATTATCCCTAGCATTAAGTTTTTCTTTCACCAAAATAGCCTTTTCACTTTCCAGAGCTTTCATTTGCAGCATTAAATTTTCTACTGTCTCTTTATCATTTAAATTTTTAATCAAACTTTTTTCAGATTGTAACTGCTCGAGCAATTTATTAAGATTATCGTTCTGTAAAGTTACATCACTTAACTTCTGATTCAACTCATTTAGATTTTCTCTTAAGAGTTTATTTTCGCTTAACTGAGATGGCAATAAAGAATTTTTCAATTCATCATACTTCAGTTTTAACTCTTGTAATTCGCTTTTTATTAATGTCTTACTATTTGTGAGGTCATGATTTTGTTTGTTTAAATTAGATATTTCATCTGATAAAACTTTATTTTCTTCAGATTTAGAGTTATTTTGCTGTAATATAACAGCTTTTTCTGAATTTAATTCACTTAGATCTGACTGTAGTTGTTGAAGTTTATTTTTTAGAATAGAGTTTTCATCATTTAATTCATTTATTTTATCGTCCATTATTTTGGATGCTTTGATTATGTCACTTTGCCATTTTGGAATATTTTCAGAATATTCTTTTACAGTTTTTGTCAAAATAAATCTAGTATTTTTAAGTTGATTGATACATGCAGCACATTTTAATATTTTATCTTTGTACATTTTTAATTTTAGATTGGATTTTTCTTTTTGAGCTTTCTCAGATTCAAATAGTTGTGTCAATTCATTAATTTTTCCTTCATACTCACTCATTTGAATATTAACCTGCTCATTAAAATTAGTTAAATGCAGTCTGTTTTCTAGTTCTTTAATAGTATTGTTTAACTCTTCAAGTTTATTTGTGTACATTTTACTATCTGAAACAACAATCACAAAATGAAACATTTTAATCCATATACTGACATAAATTATTTTTAATAACTACTTACCTGCTTGAACCTTTTGTTCCAGAATAGTCAACTGTTCTCTTTGCTGCAGGCCAATGTCATTAAATTCTGTAGATCTTGCTTCAAGTTCTGTTAATCGATTAATGAGTTGCTCATTTTCTTCCAGGAGTCTATTATTTTGTCTTTTAAGAGAAACAATTTCACTATCTAAGTCAGACTGCTTTTGGGATAGCTCAATTATTGTATTTTCTTTTTCATTCAAATCAGTTTTTAGTTTCTGACATTCGCTAATACTGATATTACATTTCTCACTTAGGATTTTAATCTTACTGTGTGCAGCATCTATTTCAGTAATATAATTAAGCTTTTGCTCTGTCAAAGAGTTAACAAGCTCTTGAAGGGTGTTTATATTTTCATGGCTTATTTTTTTTTCAGTTTCACATTTGCTTAGTTGTATTTTATAATTTTCCAATTCATTCAACCAATCTAAAAACACAATTTAAAATTAAGATGCTATCAAATATATAAGTAATATGTTATACCTACGTATATTTTTTCCACCAAAGAGCAAGTACCAGATTTTGCTTGTTTTGCTTTTTGTGCTATCAAAAGTAAACCTTTGCATTTATTCAACAGCTCATCCCTGCTAAGGTCGTCTAATGTAATTTTCTTCTGTGCACCATCTTGACTCTGAAACAAACAAGATTTTCAGTTCAAACCCAAGAAACTATTTGTTTTACTTTTTTTCAAGAATAATAATACCTACTTTCATATTTTTTAATAAGTGAGCATAGGTATATAGAATAAGCTAATTATCTACAAAATTCACATTTCAAAGATTATTTACCTATTTATTTAATAACAATATATTAAAAAAAACTAGATAACACATAGCTTAGGTAATCTATTATACCTAGCATAACAAAAAGTAAAAACGCAGTTACAGTTTACAGTTTTCAATAAATTATTTAACAATAATAATTAATTAATTGCAAACTTTCTATAGGTAGGTATTTTTAAAATAATAAAAATACCGTTTCCAAATTGCTCTCCATCTTAAATCTGGTCCGAGGATTCAAATCATAATAATTCGAGTCACCTTTGTTGGCACGTGAACACAAAGTTAGGATTAAATCTGTAAAATGCAATATGATTTAAAATACTAATTAAATTTCCAAAAACATTTTTTTTTTTTTTTTCGTTTATTTATCCTATATAGGAAAGGCTAAGAGTACAGGGCCCATACTGCCAATTCTGATGTGTATTATTTAACTATAGATATTATACGATAAGGCCTAAGCCATTTCTTTTTTCATTTTATCTTCTTTTATTTTCTTCTTTCACTTCTTTTATTCTCTTCTTTCTCTTCTTATGTCATTTTCTTGTTGTAATACTCATTTAATTTTATTCTTTGTTTGATTCCTTGTGGTGTCTTCGTGTCTTGTGTTCTCTTAACTCTTTGTTCTCTTTGACATCTTTCTGCCCATTCTGATGTACATTATTTAACAATAGATATTATACGATAAGGCCTAAGCCATTTCTTTTTTCATTTTATCTTCTTTTATTTTCTTCTTTCACTTCTTTTATTCTCGTCTTTCTCTTCTTATGTCATTTTCTTGTTGTAATACTCATTTAATTTTATTCTTTGTTTGATTCCTTGTGGTGTGTCTTCGTGTCAATTCAGTGGTATATTTCTTCTTCTGAAGTTATTTACATCGAAATGCATTGGTGAGATGCATTTCGATGCTTTACCGGAACTTTTGCCAGCAAATCTTCGCAGTTGAATCTTAATAGGACGCTCTGTGGGAAGTTGTATAGAAAAACGAAAACCTCCCGGCGAACGCCCTATTTCATCTTATTTCACTGTTTCCGCACACTGTTCATCACTAATGGATCACTATTATGCAAAGTCCACCACATTCACACAATATTAATCACGATAAACTAATTTGCAAAACAAAGAAATAAAACTGACGTCCACTCTGCTAGAAATCCCGCCAAAAGTCCCTTTCCAAAAACAGTGCGTGAGACATAAGTCTAGTTAATTTGTGTGCGTGCCCAGTCAGCTGTCAGCAAGAGAAGTAGAACCCAGAGAGAAGGTAGACCGTAATCACTACGTTTTAAGAGACGGGACTTCCTTACTTGGTTTTTTGGAATCCATTTAGCACACCCAGCAATACCAACACAGCGAAAATTGAAATGTCAAAATACGTTATAACTCATAGGTACCAACATTAACGAGAACAATAGGGATGGCCACATGTAGTTCCTGACTAAATCGATATCGATAGATTATCATTAGGGCATCGTGCGCTTTATATCAGGTGAATTAAATATACAACGGGGAAAACATTTGTCGTAACAATGGAACAATAAATAATTATTTTTATTTATTTATTATTATTCCAATATTTTAATTTGTCATGACGATGATGTTATTTGGGATAGTAAATGATTTACTTCGCAGTGCCTCCTTGTTGAGCCTTGTTTAAAATATCGGTAGAAATATCTTCCGAAAGCGAAAAACTTTCGTTTATCTTCCGACATTCGTTCCTTATTAATAAACTGTAACAAAAATGACTAGTGAAATTATGTTAAATTATTATGTAGCAAGGCAGTTTAGGTATCTTTAATTTCTTTTAAAGAGTTTATTTTTCAAATTTAGGTATGTGTCATATATTTTTTTTAATTTTCATATTCATCAAGGTACCTAAAAGTATGGTTAAATCTTGATTAACAAAAGTGTAACTTCACTCAAATATTAATAGATAAAATAGATGTCACATAAACAACTTACCATTTCTTTAGACGACTTTTCTTTGTGTTAAAGTCTTTGGACTCGAAAAACTTTACGATATAAAATATATCTCCACAGATATTCGATTAGAATGTAAGCTATGTCATCATTTCCAATATTTTTTACCCATTGTCTACATCTAAAATTAAAATATCTATCAATCATGCAAGTACACTTAGAAACAAGATAGAGTATAATATAGTCTTTATACAGAAGACGAGGTTCACTTTATTACAATACGATCATAATACTTAATGAAAATTGCAGTAAGTAATGAAAAAAGTATACGCAGCAGCAGCTATACAAAAATATTCCAAAATAATCACTATAACAGCATCATTAATTAAAGTTTATCGACTCATTTTATCGATAGTGAAGATTTACGTCACTATGGTTTACAAACATGCAAATATTTTTTCTCATTTCAAAAAGATACTGTATTATTATTTATTTTAGTCTTGCTGATAGCTGAAGAGAACAAAATACTTTATTACTTTACTCAAGCTGTACTTACCGGTCTTCATTTATAGGAAATTTCGTGATAAATTTCCTTTTATTTAAATTTTGTCGACTCTTCTACAAATTACATACGTACTGCACCGTCTAATCGGTGCTTTTTCACTACACAATCACAAGAAAATAGTTTTTAATAGTCACACTGAAGAAGAAGAAGAAGAAGAAAATACATTTATTTCAGCACAACACACAAGAAAAAGAAACAAACATCAACAGTGCCTAATCTTAAGAAACATAGATAATATCTCTTGCATGCTCTGCCGAAAGGGTCACCAACTCAGCATTAGCTAGGTGCACTTTTCAAAGCGTAAATCACACAATTTTTAAAAATCACACAATTATTTTCCCAAACGACAACATGCGTCGCCATGACAAACAGATGACAGATTGTAAGAAAGATTCAGAGACAAAAGACTGAAATAACATGTGAGGTCATCTTTGATGCCATGAAATGAGTGCTATTTACGAACAAATTTAATTTGTTCCTAGTTGCGTTAGACTGATAACAACCCTTGAGACGCTGCTGAGATTACTTACATGTTTTTTTTTTTTTCTTTATGGACTCAACACAGTGTTATTGCCACTATCATTTTTGGTATTATGACGATTCTTCTGAGCTTGTTACATTACAATGTAATATTCTAAGGTAATATTATAAGCTATTCAACGACATGGACCAATTAAACTGGTCCATGTTCAACGAAAACATATTATCTTTTTGGAAAGTGAACAAGTCGTTGAATAGCTATATTTCCTTCATTAGTCAGTCTTCATTCTATTTCATTTCATTCATTTTAATCATTCATAATGGCGATCCGATTTCAGTGCTGATTGCTGTCTTTTCAACTGTCTGTCAATGTTATATATTTTCCTTGATTTCTTTTCTGAATACCTAGGTATTTGTTGATTTGTGGAAATGTAATAAAGTTTAAATTTCCTATAAATATTTAATAAATCAATTTCTGAGGTGGGTAAATTACTGAATGTTTCGTTTCTTGAGCATTGTATGCCTCGACCATAACATTTTGTCGTAAACCTCGCGGGGCGCGTCCATGAGTAATTTTGTGGTTTAACTTTTCTATTTTTCTCTGTACTAATAAGAAACGTACGGAGTTCTTTGTTATGTGTTAAAAATACACCCATTTTTTCAGCGAATACAACCTGCTGTTCTCCATGGACTAATGTACCTGCTATGCAAAGATAGCTTTACGAGAAATAGCTAAATTGAAAAGTTACTTCTTTTAAAATTATTATGAACTTGTCTTTTAGTTAGACGGACATCCAGAGAAAATGTCGAGTGACGAAGACAAGCCTCCGGCGCCGCCAGTTCGCCTCACCAGCAACAGAGTGACGGACCGCGGAGATTCGGTCGCATCTGTTGACATGAGACCATTACCCAAAGGTAGATTCATACATTTAGAATCAATATAAAAAATCTAGAGAATAAAAGGTTTTTATTATCTTATAGTTTAGATAATGATTTAAATATAAATATATTGAGTCTTCTTTGAAATTCTGTATATTTAGTGTAGATTAAAAAAAAATCCTTTCCATTGCAGAACCAGATGATGGTAGTGACAGAAAAAAGAAAACCCTAAAAGCCAAAATCAAAGGCTCGAAAAGTACGGCACATAATGACAACAAACCCAACATTAGTTATCCAACAAATTTTGAGCACACAGTGCATGTGGGATTTGATCCTATCACTGGAGAGTTCACAGTAAGTATTGATGTCATTGCATTTTGCAAGTAGTAAACAATTTTGTTTGTTCTCACTTCATATAATATATATTGCTATACATGTCTAGTCAGATTCAGTGGAAAAACCTATGACACATGCATTGATGTACATGATTGGAAGTACTTGTGGTTATAATTTTTTTTTTTTGTTTTACAATTAAAGTTTACAAACAAGTTTTTATCAGAAAAACTAGTATAGTACTCCTTAAATATTAATAGACTTTTTTCAAACCTTTCATTTTATTATTATTTTTTCTCTAGAATCTACTATAATGTACTTATTCCTTAACCTTTTCTACACTAAATTAAAATTTATAACAGTAACAACAACTTTACATGGGTACTTACCTAAAGGCATTCTAAAATTACATAAAAAGTTCTAATTGGAAATTAGTGTTATTTGCTTTCACCCTGATTGTTTTTTGCTTAATGCTTTTATGCTATGCTTTTTCCAACAGCAAGTTTTATTTTATATAAATATTTTTTAGTATATGGATTATGATTTGAATTTGGTTAAAAGATTTAGGTACTGATATAATAAGTATTTTTTTATGATACACTTGAAAAAGAGTTGTAATGTGTTATACCCATCTATTTCAAAATGTTGCCTGCTTATCTATAAATATAAATCATAATTAAGACTATAACAATTAAAAGCATGGCTAAGTTGAAATATAGAATGTTGTGTATATTTATCATCTTCATAGGAAATTAGTGACTACCTGGAATGTAATATGAGATTGGGCATACATAATTGAAGGCATTATTCTAATGGTAATCTGTAACTTAGATTTACACTGTGTACTTACAAAGTGGTTAGTACTTAAAATGCTTTCAAATAAAAATGCTCATTGTTACATACTGATGTAAATGAGTTCCCTGTATTACCGCTTTTGTTTCAAGCTGCCTATGACAGTAAGTAATAGCATGTATTGTTGTTTGTTAAAGTGTTGCTAAGTTCAATTATGCAACATTTTGTTCCAGTAGTTTCTTAAATAATATTCATATGAATGAATTGAAGTAATATACACATTAGCGATTATGATATGTTTTTATTTTTATTTGGATTATTTTATTAGCATGCTGTTTTCTGTGTTTTTGTATTTACAAATTGCTTGTTTATTAGTTTATCTAGTTTTAAACACTGCAAGGAAACCACAAATAACATTAAATATTTTTTATTATTTATAATTAAAATTATACATATTATACTAAAAAAGGTTAAATAGAACTAATCCTTATTTGAAATTTTTCAAATCAAATTGTAGCACCATCTTTTAATTAAAATAGATTAATTTTAATAATTATAAGAGTTTGCATGTCATAAGACTACTGTGCGTACGTAGCAGCACAGTTGTGGACCAAGCCATGTGTTTGTTGGAACAGGGAATGCCGGAAGCTTGGGCGCGGCTGCTTATGGCCTCTAACATCAGCAAACAGGAGCAAAAAAGTAACCCCCAGGCCGTGCTGGATGTGCTCAAGTGGTACGACGCGTCTGCTACGCAACCGCCGCAGTCCAAGTACATGACATCGGCGCAGATGCACACTACACACTCTGGTAATGTCCGACAGTTAAGAAGAGACTCAAGAGTTTTTCCTATTGATAATAATCATAATCAGTTTAAAAATAAGGGTCTGATTGATTTACGCAAAGCGGTTTTGTGTCAAAACTTACTTGTATTCTAAACTTAACAATTAAAACTATTTTATTGTGAAGTAACAGTTAAAATTATGTATAATACATTTTTGTATGTTCAATGACATTACTTGCATTACATACATACTTACATTTTTTTAATTTATATTTGTACGTGTTTATGGTATCGCATTTTTTAATGTCATTAGGTAACGTCTTGTAAAGCTACGCTCCCTCAAATAACATCAAGACTGATTATATTAATATATTAATGTACTACTAGGTTCGTCAGTGTCTCGAGTGTCTTCCAGCAGTCCCTCTTCCTCCACCCCGACCGACACCGAGCATCCAGAACCGCCACCGCCGCCGCCTTCGCGCCCCGATCGCACCAAAAGTATTGTAAGAACTGTCAGATTAAGTTCTCTCAACAGGGGTCGGATATATCCTACTCATGTGCTTTGATAACGTAATTTGTAATTTTGATGCTGTTCTTTCCGGATTTTCAGCTGCGCTTTCTCTTTTGAATTTTTTTTAAGTTGTTTGTTGTTTTGTTGAATTACTAAAAGCTATAAAATACGTCGTCTATATTAAAACTAACAAAAATAGTATACAAATTTTATGAGAAGCTACAGTATGTATTAAGTAAGTGGGTGTCAAAGGATAGTTTTAGTAACCGAGAGAATCCCGAAGTCCACGCATATGGAATCACGGGGGAACAGCTAGTAGTTTAATATTTAGAATGTGCAATAAAATTAGAATCCTTACTAATATTATATATGTGAAAGTGAGTTTGTTTGTTACCCGTTCACGGCTTAACGGCTCAACCGATCACCAAGAAATTTTGCATACACGTTGTCAGGGGTAAAGAGAAGGACATAGGCTACTTTTTAACCCCGAATTCCCGCGGGAACTGTAAAATTACCGCGGGCGAAACCGCAGGGCACAGCTAGTGACTTCTACAAAACCTTGTTTCAGTATACAAAGCCAATCGAAGAAGAGGAAGCGCCGCCGCCGCGGCCGGCCCCCGCGCTCGCGCCCGCGCCCGCCACCCCCCCGCACGTGCCGCATCCGGCTCTTACTACGCATTCGGTGAGTGACCGCGAAGTGCGAGCTTCATTCCACTGCTCTTCAGGTATCTCAGGTCTCTCTTCCTGCCAGGCCGAAAAAGTGATTGTGAACTTTTATGACCAAGATAGTGTACCACAATATTTCAAGCGCGTTTTATTTTAAGTCGGTCGTGCTCGTTATGAAACTACGTTACGAATGTGGCCGAAGCTAAGGGAGTATGATTATGTGTGCGCGCGTTCATTTTAAAAAGCTTTTTGTGTATTTGTGTGTGTGTAGATATCCAGTAGGGCAGAGGTGAGCGCGGCGCCGGTGCCGCTGGACCGCAACAAGAACCCGGCGGCCGCGCCCGCGCCGCAGACGCCGCCCGCGCACGCGCCGCCCTCGCACGCGCCGCACGCGCACGCGCCGCCCGCCAACGGCGCACCCACTAACACTAACACTGACACCGGGTGAGTATTATCAACAAAATAAATAATATATAATTAATCATAAATTTATTAATTAATCATAATTATATATTATGATGAGTTTTCTGATCACACATTTACACTAATAATTTTTTTCTACGTTACAGAAGAACTACCAGCCAACAACAAAGAAAAAAGAAAATGACAGACGAAGAGATTCTTGAAAAATTGAGAACTATTGTCAGTGTCGGTGACCCGAATAGGAAATACACTAAAATGGAGAAAATTGGACAGGGGTGAGAAACTCATGAGCGCTAAAGTGCTTGCTCTCTTTATAGTCATGAAATATTTTGATTTATTGTTCTGACATTATTCATTGTAGCGCGTCAGGTACTGTGTATACGGCAATAGAAACATCAACGGGCATGGAAGTGGCCATCAAGCAGATGAACCTCGGCCAACAACCAAAGAAGGAGCTTATTATTAACGAGATCCTAGTCATGCGGGAGAACAAACACAACAACGTGGTCAACTACCTTGACAGTTACCTTGTCAATGAAGTAAGTTCAAACTGAAAATTATTGAGTTATTTAGCAATTGGCACCACTAGAGTAGCCCTTGTAAAGTTGCAGTTAGAGTCAGCTTGGAACAGGAACGGAACTTTTTGAGTATACATATTTTTATTGTATTTCGAAATGACGCGTTTTTTCTATTTCATATAGATAAAGGACTGAGAAGTAACCATAATATTTATCGGGCTTCGTAATTAATTTTTAGAATACCTATCATTGCTAAATAACGGATAGTTAAAAATATATATGGTACTATGACTGACAAGTGACATGTAATATTATTGCAATTTGCATGATATATTTCAGGAGTGGCAAATTGTTTTTGAATTATATATAGGTACTGCAAAAACCTCGTTGGCGCTGTCGCTGCATATTATTTATGACTATCGAGACATTTATTTACTACTTACATTATCATGTTAATAATAAAATTGTTATCGACCTGAATTGTCATGATCAATGACGATTTTTAACATTTCAACCACTGCTTATTTAATGCAGAACGTTTATTTGACGGAATCCAAAAAAAATTGTGTGAAGAAATCCTCTAACCATGCGGGGCGACCTCTACGCCACAAGCAAGTCACGAACTACAACGAAGCGACGAATATTAGCTAGATAGAAATCCTGAATCGCGTTAACGAAGTTTACACGCCTGCGCTGCATATATATACGACCTCCGACGATCTACAGTCGGAGCCGCGGTTTCCCGGGGAAGCTTCCCCTTTGGCGGTCGAGCCATGGCATCCATCTTGCTCCCGCAACACATGTAATAACATTTTGTGTGTGTGTGTGTGTGTTTGTAGGAGTTGTGGGTGGTGATGGAGTACCTGGCGGGCGGGTCGCTGACGGACGTGGTGACCGAGACCTGCATGGACGAGGGGCAGATCGCGGCGGTGTGCCGCGAGGTGCTGCAGGCGCTGCACTTCCTGCACACCAACCACGTCATACACAGAGACATCAAGTCGGACAACATACTGCTAGGGCTCGACGGACAGGTCAAATTAAGTGTGTACAACATTCATCATGGATTTATATTATGTGACTTGTACATATATTTACATTCTTGTGGCCGCCCCAGAGTCGTTTCAATAATTACTTCATTTTAAGTAAAGATTTAAAAAATAAAACCCAACCGCACTCAGAGACGTTGATTAAATCAATGTTGATTGGCATTTAAATAATTAAAATTAAAAGTTAAATGCCAATTAACATTAATGAACGTCTCAGAGTGCTGCAGTTTTGTTTTAAAATATCTTTACTTAAAATTAAGTACTCATTAAAACGAATATCGCACGCGCCACGCCACAAATTGCATTATAAACTCGTGCTTATAATATTGTTTTGACATACATAGTGTAAGCACTACCGTCTAGTACAGAATCACTACAAAAATAGACCTACACTCCTCGTGGCAGGGTGTTGGTTGGATACCTACACCACTGTATAAAATTGCACCTCAAATTAAAAAAAAACTAATCTATGGTTTTCCTCACAGAACAGATAGAAGTGACACCAACTCAGTTTAGTATGAAAACAAACGAAAACGTGGTGCACAAAACTATTCATCAGGCACAAAAACATTCATTAACATAACGAAATGTATTAAACGCCATTTGGTTAGGTTTTAACTTAGCCGTTGTTTACAAAAGTCGCAGTTTCGGGAATATTGTGGAAAATATATTCGGGATGCCAACAAAAGAAGTTTTTGGAAATTAGAGCATTTGCTCTAACTTCCTTAGCAACCGTGGCGCGCCTACCTCGACCACATGTCATCTCTAGTTATTTCTTTTCGCTGTGGTTTTCGTGTGTTTTTTGTCTGTGTCTTCTTGTCTTCTCGACCCGTTTATCCGTTTTTATTTATTTTACGTTGCAAATATTAAATAAATAATACCTATTCACATAATATAATACTATACACCTAGTTTATAAATAAATTGAAATCCACTTAGTACAAACAGCACAGTTCGATTGAATAGGGACATATTCAAGGGTGTGAATAAAAGCATTTAATCTTTTAAAAGGGAATGAAATGGGCATACAGTTTATTTTGGCAGATCTTTTTTTATTGAAAGTGTACATGTAATGTGTGTACCCGTTATTTTAACTTTTTCAAATTGCGCTATAATATTGTCAAATCCAAGGTAAATATTTGTGTTACCTTAGAAGTATACTTGTTTTAATCTGCGCGAGTTTCGCGATTCCCACGAGGAATCCTCAGATTTAGTAGTTTCTGAGTTTACCAATCTCAGAAGATCTATTTTTATATAATTGATAGATATTCGAGACCTGGTCATTCAACTTAGAATCCTTACTAATATTATAAATGCGAAAGTCAGTTTGTTTGTTTGTTTGTTACGCTTTCACGCCTTAACGGCTCAACCGATCATCATGAAATTTTGCATAAACGTTGTCAGGGGTACATAGGGTACCTACTTTATATCCCGGAATTCCCGCGGGAACTCCGAACTTATCGCGGGTGAAACAGCTAGTTAGTTAATAAACCAATTAATTGCGTCGATCAACCAATCAAATATGGTGACCAGACCATATTTTATTGTGATGGGATTGTGTATTTACATACAATGCTTTGTCACAGCCGACTTCGGTTTCTGTGCCCAAATATCCCCCGAGCAAAACAAGCGGACCACGATGGTCGGCACGCCCTACTGGATGGCGCCTGAGGTGGTGACGAGGAAGCAGTACGGACCTAAGGTGAGTGCCCTTGTAAAACTTTTGTTTTCGATACTCGTGCCTGGGAGTGCTTTTCGCTTTTAACGATTGTTTACATCTCCTTTTTTGTGAACCTACATGCATAAGCTCATACCCGTTTTTCACAAGGTTACTTAGAGATTAGGACCTTTATCGTTACTTCGGGTGCGGCCACATTAAATTTGGCAAATGTGTCACTGTTTGGTGCGCCTCAAACAACGCAAGACTCGCATAACGCTACAAACTGTTTACTTAGATCTCTATTTCGCTCCTTTATGTGATCGTTGCGTAAATTCAGACGCACACTAAACACCTTCGCCACATTCAATATCTTTCGCATAATTATATGCCCTTCGGTTCCTATTATTCATTAGGTATACCTTTCTGAGGACGTCCTCTGCCTGGTATATATCTTTCTTAGACACAGCTATTACACACTTTCACACTTTGATAAACCAATTGTTATTTAACAAAGCTTACTAACCGTGAAACGAAAGACATCTTGGTTTCCATTCAATCGTTTTTGCAGGATTCTCGTATAAAATCATTGTTTCGTGTTCTGCTAATAAAGACGCTGCAAACTTATTAATTTTCCAACTTGTTACAGTTAATAATGTTACATGCACAAATACTCCTTTTTTTCATCAATGCTAATTGGGCGTTAATTCTATTTATAGGTAGATGTGTGGTCGTTGGGCATCATGGCCATTGAAATGATCGAAGGCGAACCTCCTTACCTGAATGAGAACCCTCTGCGGGCGCTGTATTTGATAGCGACCAACGGCAAGCCCGATATCAAAGAGAAAGAGAAGCTCAGTACTGTCTTCCAAGATTTTCTCGACCAGTGCCTAGAGGTGGACGTAGAAAGGCGAGCCACCGCTCTCGATTTACTTAAGGTAGGAGATTAAACATTTTTTAATATTTTACTTCGAACTAAACTGCCTGTGTATACTATCTTTACTTTTATCTTCTTATCTAATATATATAAATCACGTGTCACGTTGTTTGTCCGCGATGGACTCCGAAACTACTGAACGGTTTTTGATAAAATTTTGCATCCATTTATAATATGGTCCAACTTAAAAGATAGGATAGTTTTTATCCCGGAATTCCCTCGGGAACTGAAGGACATAGAGTACTTTTTTCTCGCAACCTCCGCGGGAACTCCGAAATTATCGCGGATGAAATCGCGGGGGACAGCTAGTAATGATATAAAGAGAAAAGATTTTATTTTTTGTTTGTTTACTCAAAAATTACTGCACCGATTTCAAAAATTCTTTCGACATTACAAATTTCCCTGAATAACATAGGCTATATTGTATTCCGGAATTCCCGCGGGAAATCCGAAATTACCGCGGGTGAAACCGCGAGGTACAGCTATTATAATATGATAACCTTAAAAGAATTCATCCACGTAAACGTTGGGACGGAGCTCATATATTACGGCTCAATCTCCGTTTGCATACTATACACGTTGTCAGGGGTACAGAGGAGGACATAGGATACTTTTTGTTCCGGAAGGTTTTTTTATAAGGTTTAGGAGTGGCAGCTCTTGACGACATAACGTGCTATAAACTGTACATTTCGACGTGTCCAATATTTAAGCAAAAATAACTGTTTCAAAGTGGATGAAGTGTGTGTGTATGTTTGTGGGCGCGTGCGTATGCGTGGAATAGGTGCTATGAAAAACAATGCTTCTAAAAAAATTGCTTACTTAATACTTTACGAGGTGTGAAAGGTTTTTTTGAAATATCGTTGGTTTTATTAAAAAAACTAGCTGTTACCCGCGGTTTCACCCGTTGTAATTTCAGAGTTCTCGCGGGAATTCCGGGTTACAATATAGCCTATGACACTCAAAAATAACGTGGCATTCTACTGGTAAAAGAATTTTGAAAATTAGTTTAATAGGTCCAGAGATCCCCCAACAAACTCACAAATTTTACATCTTTATAATATTAGTAAGACTAGCTGTTGGTCGCGGTTTCACCCGCGTTAATTTTGGAGATCCCGCACTCCGCAGGCATTCCGAGATAAAAAATACCTTATGTCGTTCTCTGTATCCCTGACAACGTTTATTCAAAATATCATGACCACCCGTTGAGCCGTTAAGGCGTGAAAGCGTAACAAACAAACAAACTCAGTTTCGCATTTATAATATTAGTTAAGTTGTAGTAGTATATGTTTGTCGGTCGATAATGTAATGACGTTGTATCTGCAACTGTTGCAGCACCCGTTCCTGAAGTTGGCGCGGCCGCTGGCGTCGTTGACGCCGCTGATCATGGCCGCGAAGGAGGCGACGCGGGGCCATTAGCGCAGGCCGCCGGCGCCCGCGCCCGCGCCCGCGCCCGCGCCCGCGCCCGCCCCGCCCGCCGCGCGCCGCTAGCGCGCCTCCGTGCACCGCCCTCAGTGCCTAACGCCCGTACCAGTAGGTACCTCGAGTACTTACACTCAACAGCCCCCCTAGCTAAGGTGACATTCTACAATCGTTAACGCATAGATAACTAAGTAACGAATCGTCATGTCACTCGGTCGGCCAATCAAAACTTTAGTTTTGCGTGACCACGTGAAAAATAGAGATAATAGAATAGTTATTCTTCTGAGAATAGATTGATTGGCACACCAAGTGACATGACGATTCGTTATTTAGTTATCAATGCGTTAACGATTGTAGAATGTCAATTTGGCTAGGGGGGCTGATATTTAAAAACCTTATCGGCTGCGATGGGACTACGTTCGTCTCACGTTTCAAAACGTGAGAAGTTTGTGAAGAACTCGGAGAGCAATATTAAACTGTATAATAATGGCTGCCGTACCCATATAGAAAAGTGATCATATTTTTACAACATAATGAATAAGTGTGCAGTCCAGTAATTGTAAAATAAATCCTGTCTCCTAGTAAAATTATGACACACGGCATCGTGATCTCTTATTGAAGTGTTTCGTACCATCATAAGAGGAAAGCTAATGTAGATATTAGTCTGTAATTTGTCATTATCTAGCTGCAGACTGAAGACTGGCAGTTAACGTTTAGGTGAACTTGTAAAGTATAAATAGTAGAATACCATAGTAATTCTCTTAGCATACAATCGGCTTTTCCTGTGATTTAGCTGATATTATTGACGAGATAATAGAAACATCAATACAGAGACACGAGCGCATTTAATTTAGTGACAATCGAAGTGACGTTGAATCATTTGCATAACCGAATTGCACGTATTATTGGTTTAATAACAGCTAAAAATGGTGCCTATGTGCCAGATAACGATCACTGTGATATTTGAAATTTAACAGTTAGGCCGCCGACCGTTACTAGAGTATATTATTATAATTACTTTCCAAACAAGTAAAATGGTAAATGATGATTTTGTTTAAATTTCAAGTCACTATTTATTTTGTTCATCATTTTTTGTTACTAGTTCATTTTTTTTTTAAATCGTTCACTCCATAACCACAGATAGTTTCGCACTTTATCAGCTTCATAGGATTTTACTGCAAAACAGCTGATACAATTTATACACAAAGTTTAGTAAAACCTACTCAAGGATTATAGTGTAAGTACTCAACAGGCAATAGGTATTAAGACAATTAGTTTGATGATGTACCCTAATTTTGTACACGTGACGAACTGAAAACTTACTAAAAATTGCCATTCAGTGGTTATTTTTTAAATGAAAGGTATTGTGGTATACACTTTTGATAGATGCTATCGAATTTAGAAGCTCCTTAGTTAGAGTATTTAAGTAATAGGAGATGTCATTGATGACCGTTTCTACCGAACCGACCGAAGGAATATTTTGTCTGCGCGGTTCATGTCTGTACGTGTCTGTAGCTACATGCCGAGCAGTGTGAAATTGTGAGTAGAGCATCGGAACCGTGCAGACGTACGTCTTTTGTAAATAAATGGTGTCTGTCGGCGTCTGCCACGGAACGTGTCTGGCACGCTCAATGGCTGTGGGTATAAAAGAACCTTTACAAGTACGAATCATAGTTGTATGTGTGAGTTACCTCGCCTCCTGCTAAAAGTTTTTTGTTCCGCATGCTGCGCCTATGGTGTCTCCTTTTGGTTAAATACTCAGAGACGTTCACTTTATTTATTTGCATTTATATCAGCAATAAAAACTATGATAAAAAAAATTAGGAATTCCTAACGCAATCACATCGCTCGCGACGACAGGTTTGTTTGATGAGATTATTTTTAGTATTAAAATTATCCTAATTTAGGATTAGATAAATGATATTCATATTATTAAATGTGTTTTAAAAAAATTTAATAGTATGACTGATTTTGTTTATGTTTATTACAGTATTTAATGTATAACTAAATTACAATATAACATTTTAATTATTATTTTTTAAAGGATATCATTAGTTTTAATTTAATGTTAGTCATGAATAAGCATTTAACTAGTATTAAGTTTATAAAGTCTATTCGGTTTAAATTGGGTGCCGCGGCAAACTCCGAAGTAAGTTTGTTAACCAAATGGGTAAGTATTATTATTCGTACGATGCATGGTGACAAAAATATTTGCTATTTATTATAATACTATGGTTAATTCAATAAAAGTCAAATTAAGCTGTATGTTACTTAGCGCTTGCGATTTTTGTAACTGTCTCTCTCACTAATTAATCGAGCCGACAGATGCTGATAATTATTATGTATCTTTAAATATTTTTAGTTTTAAGTTCCGGTTTGTGCAGATGGCGGCTAACGCGTTGACAAAGTAAATATGGTATTTAATCGTTCGTTAAGCCGTTGTTAATTGGTACACACACATTTTTATTCTGTAAGTCAAAAAAGAGAACCATTTATATTTTATGCGTACTATATATATTATACATATTGTCTCAAAACGTATACAGGCTGTAAAGTTAACGAGGGACGTATTGAGTGATGGGTGTTATTCGATACATCAGAATAATATCCTTGCGTGATTTGAAAAAATGACGTAAAAAAGTTATTCATGTAAAATTGAGTAGACACACAAGTATTAGCCGACGCGTTGACGGATCATACTTAATCCAAGTATTTATGTGTGATTTATCAGTGATTTTTATTAGTGAACTAATAAATGTATGAATTATTCAAGGGTTTCAATGCGTCATTCGGTTTGACTTTACACCCTGTAATGTGCCGAGGATTTTTGCGGTGCATCCCGCCGCGCCGCGCGCTGTGCTGGTGCGACGAAGCCAAAACTCACTCGGGTCGGTTTAAGACAAACAAAGAATACTTTGGGTCAATGTGTATTATAATTATTACTTGCAGCTAATCTGACTGATCGATTTATAGAGAAGAGCTTGTTTTCTTGGATTTACATGAAACGTCGCGTCGGTACACTTATGATGTCTCTTGGCCGTGTTACATTATTCAGATGGTATATTGGACTTAGCGTTTTAGTTTTTGACATTATCACTATAACGAAATGTATACTAATTTTATATTGTGGTAAAAAATATTTAATAACTATTAAAATCATGTAAAAATCATTGACAATACACAATTTAAAAAATATTAAAAATATTATAAGGGATAGAAGTAGAGACCTCAAAATCACTTTAGTTTTGTGGACACAATTTTGAACTTAATGGTGAACATACGTAAGCATTATTTTATAATGTACTCATTTATTTATTCTTAAAGTGGCCTAAAAAATACTGTTGAACTTGTTACATCTAAATGATACTTCTCTGTGAGTGAGTGTATAGTTGAGTACTAGATTAGCTGCACCGACCGAAGGAACACTTTTGCAATACCAATTCAAACTATGAATCTACACCACGAGCTTGAAATTCGTTTACAATATTGAATACCATGTTGTGTATTAATGTGATCTTACGAATGAATTGGCGTATGAATATGGTTATGTAAGATGAAATGTAATTGTAAAATTATGTATGTAGTCTTAAGTTGGAAGTGTATTAATAAATGTATTAGGCTTTGTACAACAACAACTAACGCGATTAGAACATTTTTCTTGAATTTCGAAAGTTGTAAATCTACCCAGTGCCATGTATGAACAACTTGTGCATATAAATTACAACAGTACTATTAAAAGACTCACCATAAATGGCTTGATGTCTTATTATTTCACTCCAAGTGGCATCGCGGCTGTGAGCTGTACACAGGGAACGAAGAGAATCATTGGAATCGCTTTGATATACTTAAACTGGCATTTTAAAATTTAAAAGATAGGACAATAAAAAAAGTAAGGCCGGGTTTTCATTGTACAATTAATTTTCAAATTACATTGGGTAAAGTCCCAACGCGAAGTGCGAGTTCCATGTTCCTTCGTTCATCGGCTGTGTGACTCTCGGACAAGAGATAGGCGGGATGACATGGATAATATGGTCTTCCTAACTTTTCGTATTGTTCTTTGATTTATTAAAAATATGTCACCGTAAGATTGTAAAAACCAATAAATGTTGGCATTTGTGTGCACCCCGACACGCTAGATCATGTTTGAACTGGGCCCTTATGCACGCACCAGAACCATAACGCATCGCGTTATGATTACACGCCACACATGTTTTTCCCTCGGGCTCAAAGAAGTTTCACTTCAAAAACAAATTTAAGCATATCATGGCATACAGAATGTTAATTTTTAATATTTGAGAGATTTTAATTTTATAGAGTTTGTGATGGTGTTTTTGGGACGCGCGTTATGGACAAGGAATTTTGTTGGTCAGATGACTAATATTATAAAGAGAAAAATTTGATTTTTTGTTTCTTTGTAACGATTTAACTCAAAAACTCTTTCACCATTAGAATGCTACATTATCTCTGAGTAACATAGGCTATTATGTAACCCGGAATTCCCGCGGGAACTCTGAAATTACGGCGAGTGAAACCGCGAGGAACAGCTACAGTGAGTAAGGACCCACAACAGCCAGATAGTACCGATTTCTTAGGTGTGAGCGTACCACAACTAATTTTCATAGAATTTTCCAATATTACCGTTCACAAAATTATTTAAAGTTTTTTCAATCATACGATGACATACAATATACATATCTATCCTCACCCTCACAAGTCACTGCACATCAGACTATGTACCTCTGTTTAATTTGTCTGTATGTACATAGATACAGGATCCCCCAGTGTCAAGCTAGCGCGAAATGATTACTACCAAACCCATCGATTTAAGCTACATTTATGTTCAGCGGTTTTTTGTAGTTTTCGAGTTTTCCTTTTTTTACGATTGCGAGGATTTTATGACTGAGCAACTTTGAAACATGGTTTTAAAGAAAAAGTTTTTCTGTAAAATCATCACTATGTTTGGTCGGCTTGTTTTGTCTTGCACGTTCAGTTTTCACGAATAGTTTATTTTTTTATATAGGCACTTATTGTTTTTACATTTTAGAGACGTGAATCGAATACTGAATGCCCTTCTATATTAGCTCTCCCAATATTTTGTATAAGGTAGGTATGTTAGTTTCTTAAAACCGCGGAAAGCGGTGTACAATAAAAAATAGATGTTTCGAATATATATTTTATTATCAGGTAAAATTTTTATACAAAGAAAATACAACATTGAAGTATTTAATAACTATCATTGACTTAATTCTGGTAACTAAAGTTTTGCTTCAATACAAAAACCAGATGGAATTTGTGTTTACGACTACTGAGGGTATACCACAAACTTCAGAACCGTAACTTAATCCAGTTTAAGACAGGTTTTTAAATGATGTTTCTTCCACATAGATGCGATTTTGTACGGAATCGCACATGACATCAACATAGCATGAACATCATGAGAAGTGTCTAAAAATATATAGTCTTGAGAGAGTTCTGAAACTCTCGTGGGTGAATCTCCGAAGCGGTTGGACCAATTTCGACAGGACTTTCACTGGTAATTAGCTGATGTTCTAATGAGTAAATTCAGCTACTTTGGAGTTCCTGCGGGAATTCTGAAACTCACGCGGGTGAAACCGCGTGGCACAGCTAGTTTCTTATAAAATGTTGTGCTCACTATACGTGTAATATAGACTAACTACGCCAAGGAGCGAAATCGACGCAAATCGTCTCGCGCGTGTTTGTACGCGTCAGCGATGTACCTACTTCGCGCCTACACAGTACATACATAGAGGCGTGTTCTCGCGTAGATCGCTTACTGTATGCCTTTTACCGTTGATGTTATCTAACGGAATCAGGCATGTTAAATTTGACTTCCCTATTTTTCACTGAGCTCAAATTTTGCATGCATTATGCATTCCGATTTACATAGATATGCATGATGAATATCTATGTAAATCTAGAAATATTAGCAATAGAAATAGAAGCAATATTATTATGACATTGAGCTGATCTGATGGAGCCGGAAGGTGGCCATGGGGACTTTTAAATATGTAAACCACGCATTAGTTTTTTATAGATAACTTTAATGCGATAAAATTCTATCATTGCTCTAATTAGAAATAAATCATTTATCTTTACATTGCCTGCCTTAAATGTTTATATGACGAAGGTATAAATGTTAGATAGGTAATTCACGCGGGTGAAACCACATGGATCATCTATAGTCATTTATAAACCGTATATTGCCTTTGTTAGTGATCGTGTACTTAATTTGTTTTATCGAGACAATCATTCATTGTTATATTAGGAGTTCTTAAAGACATCTCGATTGCGCGTTTGTGTTCATTTGTTTTCTATTTTATCCGATTACGATAATTTTCGACAAAAACCGCCATGCATGACAAACCGCTTTAAGTAGGCATGGTAAAATAAGCGAGTGATAACTTAACTATTCTTTTAAAATGTTGACTTGTAGCAGCACAAAAATCACAATGAAAAAATACTTAATTACTAAAATTTATTGTTAGTAGGCATGGTAGCGATGCACAGCGCCAAAATTTTTTTCATCGGCAAAGTAACTTTAGTCTGTCCTGTTTTCAGCCGGTATAAAGTCCAGAGATGCGGAATTAATGCAAAATCGTTTCTTGGTTGGCGCAGGTCCATCATCAAATACGTGTCCCAGATGTGCAGAACACTTGGAGCATCTCACCTCAGTTCGCGTCATACCTGGCCGTGTTAAAAGTAGTAATATATTTGCTCCAACTATAATTTCGTACACACGACATTTCACCAAAAAACCATTGATATTTACATAATTATATTACATAAAACGATGGATGAGTTCATGAGGGCACCGATGTTATGACAGTTCGTGTGACGAGTCATTTTGTAGGGGCACCGTCGCAGCGGCCACGAGGGTGGCGGTCGTCCAGCCGGCAGCCATCCAGGGTAAGGACCAGTAGGACAGGATAGCATTCAAAGGAAGAGGAAAATGCATATTAGTCGTCATGCGCACATGATAACAGTGAATGTGATCTCATGACAAGGCATGTGTTGAGATTTATAATATTGTTGTGAACGAATCATAACAAATCAACCGATTTAGAGTGATTATTTGTGCATAGTTCGTGACCATTCAACCACAAACAATACGTTGAAATATATATTTTGAAGTAAAATAGTTTAAATGATGTGTCAGTTTTTTGTGCAGCATTATTATAAAAATACAGATGTAGTATAATTTTAATAAATAATAAAATTACATAGATAGATAGATATAAATAAATAATATAATTACCATCCAAGGAGTAACTTACATTTATTAGCATGTTGAGTCGGGAATGTATCGGAGGGTTGTCAAAGGTACGGGAATGATAGAAAAAGAAAAAATATTATATTAGCACCAAAATCTATTCTCCAAAAAACAAATTAAGTACCTATTCAATTTTGCCATTTCCTAAGTTTTAGGGATCAACATCAACAAATTTAATATTTTATAATATAAGGGACCATCCATAAAGTACGTCAAATATTAAGGGGGGAGGAAGTCGATGAAGTGTGACATTGTGTGACAAGGGGTAGAAGGGGTTCTATGTTTCGTGATGTCACATTTCAAAATTTTATACATTTAACCTCACATCTAACGATAAAAGTTAAAATGACTGAACTGTTAACGAAAAACAAGTAGGTACTTCTAACTCTAAACTGTATTGTTGGCGAACTACGGTTTAAGTTGTTTTGTCGGAACTGCTGTTTTAATTTAATAATTTTTAGAATAAAATTGCAAAATATGTGACGTCTTCAAAGGAAGGACTTCAAAAATCACGAAATTTGTGTGACGTAGGTACCTACTTTATGGATGACCCCTAAACTTTTTAAAACAGGATCCACCAAAGTTTGAGCATCAAGACTATAAATATGACAATGGGGTCATTCTCATTATAATACATTCACAAATACAATATCTATTATGTTTATATCTACTTTTGTTAGGAACAATTATTTTTAAAACATTCACATAAAATTCAAAATATACATACATAATTATTAGGTATTTATTTTTTCATAGATTGCTAACTATAGCATGGTTTAGGTAGGTATGTGTTACTCAGTTATCAAGAGTTATGTTATTAGATTTGCACTTAATTCACAATCAGTAAACTATTAACCTTCCCCTCTAAACCCAAGAAAGCATAAAGAATTGTGGTGAGTAGTAGTGCTAATGCTATGTAATTTAGATGAACATGAAATTAAGCATGCAAGGAAGAAGAATGATACACACATTTAAAGATTTTTAAGCCAGAAATAGTGATGATGGAATTATGACTAAATTTAAATTTTTAGTCCATCTTGTAGATAAATAAAAACATTGGACATGTAACATATCGAGTTGAAATTCCGTGTGACGTCACACCTAGGTACACTTTATACTTAGTTATGACGTCGCGACCTTCCACTCCTAAACTTTAATACGTTTTATCTATTTTTCCAATAATTCGAAAAAGCAAAAAATATGTATCTATTATTTTTTTAATACCTTACTGACGGACTAAATAAAATTTTGATTTTTATACCTTGTCACCATGCCCATTGCCTTATTAGAACACCAGTTAGTGTAATGTGTTAAGCCACTAATACAATTTAATGATTCCTTATATTTATTATATTATTAAAAGCTGTTTTTAAAAGTTCTAACATGTATTTTATACTACATATTGATGGTTGAAAGGCTAATAAAATTAATCTAAGTGTAATTTTTTGCAATATTATGTGATATTTATTTCAATTTTATCCACATCACTGTACAAAAGGTGGACTTAATGCCATAGTGGCATTCTCTGCCTGTCAACCTTGAGGTAGTACAGAGAGTTATGGGATATACATATATGAGATTACAAATACAAATAGAATTGGTTGTTTAACTATACTCTAATTGGATGACTTTTGAGCTAAGTAAAATGTAGGTATTTCAGAAAATTAAGATTTGTAGATTTCTAAAAATTACTCTGAAAACTGCACAATTCACTTACAAGTATGGTATTCAAAGTATTAAAATTTGCTATCCTTATTGTGTAGATACTTAGTGATTTTTTTTTATTTTCTAATAATAAAACTTTAAATTGCTCTCCTGCACCTATAATCTTTTGTTACTTAGATTAAAAATAGCCTTTCAACAGAACTCAATACTGTATGTATATTTCAATTAAATTAGTTTAAATAAATACAAGAAACTGTTGGTTTAACATACCTGCACTAGTATCACGATGTAGAGTAACTTTCTCCTTAGCTAGCACATCGTTAAAAGCAGGCCAGCCACAGCCAGAATCGTACTTGGTTTTAGAACTGAACAGTTCTTGCTTGCAAACTATACATACATACAACCCTTCTTCATAAAATTTGTTGTAACAACCTGCAATAAGAGCACACTTTGGAACTTATGACAAAGTACGTTCCAAGACAAGTATTGAGTACAGTTGGCCTCATAAACATGTTTTATGTAAAAATAAATATTGGAGCTGCAAAAACGGCAACTTATAACATCATACAGACGTTTTACAAATATTATAAATTTTAAAAGTATACTTGTCTATGTGGCCCACTGTACATAGTGCTTGGCACATTGGGTGGCCTCACCTTGAGACCTTGGGTGCCTCACCTCGAGACCTTGGTGCCCTGATTCACATTTTAATATGTCTTGGAATACGACTTACATAAAATATTCAAACTACAATACAGATAGATAATAATGATAATATCCATGATTATCACCAACAAATAATTAATATATTTAACATTAACTTATCTCACCTGTGAATGGTCTCTCAGTGCCTGCTTCCTGAGTAACATGATACTGCAACTCACTCAGACGTTTTTTTAGAGTTTCCTTATCTTCCATGGCTCTTCTGACAATTGCTGGATTTAAGAACTTTGTTAATGTATCGAATATAATAAAAATAGTTCAGTTTCAACTGCTGGCACACGTCCAAGAACAATATCTCAAGGATTTTTGGAAAAAAAATATTAATTGCGTATTAAACTACTTGAGTCTAATAGATTTAAAGGTAAAATCAAGGTAAAGTACCTATTAATATATATGGTGTTAATACCTGTGGTGGTAAACGTGTGTCCCAACTGAACAGTTCTTAATACCGTGTCTCTGTGCAGATTATTCCTTATTAATATCAGTGGCCTCACTAGAACGCGCATCACATTAAAAAGTTGTCTTATCTCTTGAAGTACCTCCCTACAAAGATAATAATTTATAATCAGTACGTTTTAGTACCTATTCCCATAGTTTAGTCCTCAGAAGAATAACTAAAGGCACTAAAGCTATTGTTCAGAGGTTTAGTCTATTCTATTCAGAAAAAAACCGGTGTCAACGCAACTGTTTGGAAGTTTCAGTTCAGACCACAAATTAACTAGACTTATGTTTCAGACACGTTTCAGACACTAACTTCTGGAGCCCTCTCCACATTCGCGCCGCGAATCACGCGTGCAAGTGATTACCTTCTCTCTGCACGCGTGATTCGCGGCGCGAACCACGAAATAACTCCTTGGGTTCCACATTCATCATCATTCGCGCCAGTTTCGCAGTATAGTTCGCGCTAAGTCTAGGTAATTTGTGATTCGCGCACTCAACAAAGATGGACGTTGAAATTGCTGCTGCGGGGATACATTGCGTATTATAGTTACGCTTATATCAAACATTAGAAAGTAATAAAAAGAAATGGGGTAATGTATGCCCTAAAAAAGAATCCATTATGTCCTAGGTAAACCAAATGGGCTGATATATGCTCATGATTTTATAGATTTATTGACCTTCATCCTATTAACCCCTATAACTACACATCAAGGAATCTTTATATTTTTTTTTATTCATCCACCGGTATTCGCAATTATTTAATAGGGTACTTGCATGAAATTTACTATAGGAAAATGTGTCAATATTTCAAAAATAGAGTCACGCTTAATACATGACGTCACTTTTATTCTTTTAGGAAAGATTTACCTCTTTCAGAGAAGGCAAAAGAAACTAAATGCATACAGTCAACGCATATTTTCCATTTTCTGAAGTTTTTTACTTTAAATGCACCGGTAAGATGCATTTCGATTCCTTACTGGAACTTTTGGAAGTAACTCGATACAGTTCAACCTTAATTTCGCTTTTGGATATTGAAGTTATCTGTCTGTCAGTGTCACATGATCTTGTCAATACGACAGTGACATTTCTATCACAGATTAATAAGGCGTAATTTTGAACTAGTGACGTCATTCCGCGTTTCGGCGGTAAAGTCTAAAGTAGCAACTTTGAAACGCTCTATTTCATTAATTTATGCATATATTTTTTTCTTTTTCTTGCTTTGTTTAAATAGGCCATATATCTTTAAAATCGACTGAAAAAAAATTCATGCAAGTACCCTATTTGGTATGCCACGACATGGGTTGAGATTTCAACTTGAAAGCATTCTAAAAATGCTTTTTCTAGTTGGTAACAATTTTTCGTCATTTTCAAAGCATAAATTACACACGACTAACACCTAGATAGAATATTATTGACACAACCGCTCGCCGTACTCGACACGACTCTGGACACGACACGACTGAGTCGCATGCGAATGTGAAGCCTAGGCGCTTTCGCGGCAAGTTCGCGGCTTGCGAACCCTTTTTCGCGGGACAAAAAACCGACAATTTTCGGGAAACGAGGCGCAAACGTCAAATGTCACAATCAAGAACTATAGCACAAACTACTTAGAGATGCCAGTAGCCACACGTCATCATAGTTTGTCAAGTTGGAAATATAATATCTCAATCTCCGTTCATCCTATACAGATTACAGAGTAAGCGGACAACTTCGAAAAAAAGCAAGAGGCGAACACTCATTTTCTTTTGTATCGTATTATACGGAATGTCCGTGGATAGAATGAACCGTCCGATTATACATATTTCGGGTCGGTTTAAAGATATATATATATACGATCTGGCAGCCCTGGACCCTGGTCACAAACTCAGAAGAATAATTTATTCTTCTGAGGTCACAAATCAATGTTCCTATCGTCTTAATACCAAAAATGAAAATGGCAAAATATAACACTGTGTTGAGTCCAAAAAGAAGAGAAAGAAGAAAAAAAAATTACTGAAACTAGACATTATGGCCTCTCCACATTCGCGCGCGAAGCCGCGAAACACCCGCGAAATAATCCACATCCCACACTCATGAATCGCGGGTGTTTCGCGGCTTCTCACGCGAATGTGGAGAGGCCTATAGTTTAGACTCAGACATTATACATTTTTTTTGTTAAATTTAACCCAATGGGGAAGGCAAAGGTAGCTGAGTCTATACAGCCAATTTATTTGTATTTTTCTTCTTCTGAAGTTATTTACATCGAAATGAATTCGTGAGTTGCAACTTTTGGCAGTAACTCTTCACAGTTGAACCGTTAATAGGACGCTCTGAGGGAAGTTCAACAGTAAAACGACAACCTCCCGATGAACGCCCCATTTCATCTTATTTCACTGTTTCCACACTATGTTCCGTATCACTAAGGTCCGTAATCCAATAGGTTACTCAAACCATGAATCTAGTTTTATAACTAATTTCAAAAAAAGCTACTAATCTCAAGAGAAACGTGATCTGAGTCACCTTCTGGAATACGGACCTAAATCTAATGGATCACTATTATAGAAAATCCACCACATTCACACATAAATGCTTCGTTGTACGGTTTGAAATTGCAAGCCACGGTACTATAGCTTGCAAGAACTTTCTCGGAGCTCTTGGAGGAAACCGTAGAAATCAGTTCGAAATGTCATACCTAATATTATATATTATCTTCTTGAACTCTCGAACTAGTTAGGGTAGGTAAATAAGCAGTACACATTCTGAATAAATAAGCATATTTTAATTCTATCACTGGTAAAAAATCAAATTATAGGCTCAGACGAAATAAAAACTATTATAGGTAGATAGTGAATCTACCAACATAGAATGTCATTGATATAACAATGATACCTTTTAAGATATGTGAACTATTGTTAATTAACTTAACCTAATAATAACAATTTAAATATGATACAAATAATAAACAAACATTATAATAAACTTAAAAAGGAAGATTTTAAAAACTGTGCCTAAATGAGATCAGGTTTGGGAAAAAACGGTGTAGGTAGCTAGTCGGAACTCGGAGGTATTTTTATTCACAACGTCATAAAAACGTCAAACCTAAACAAAGTCTTAATTTTTAAATATAATAGGCTAGTTTCCTGGGGAAAAAAATCAAAATTCTATTTAGTCCGTCAGTTAGATAATAAAAAAATAAAAGACACGTATTTTTTGCTTTTTTAAAATAATGGAAATATGCATAGATAAAGTGCATTAAAGTTTAGGGTGGGGGACTCGTGATGTCACAGCTCGCTATAATGTGCGAACAAACTGTAGCGAGGCGTGACGTCATGTGAAATTTCGACTTGATATATCTCCGTTATTTTTTGGTTACATAAAAAATAAAAAAATACGTGTCCAATATTTTTTAATAATCTACAAAACGGACTAAAAAAGAAAATTTACGAAACTAGCCTATTCCAAATACAAAATTACCATTTCGTAACATCCTCTAACCAACAAAACAAAAAAAAATGTCTCTACATTCCTTTTATTAGATAGAAATAGAATGTCATTCATATACATATAGGCTCAGAAGAATAACTAAAGCAATATAGGTAAACTATATTACCTATTTTGTCACGAACCTTCAGTCCCTTCAGTGATATATAGGTAAACTATAATACCTATTTTGTCACGAACCTTCAGTCCCTTCCTTAATCTTTTGAGGTCCCTTCAGTCTGATTCTGAAGGATTCTGATTGAGTTATCATGATGAATTTTAAAATTAGTGCCCGAAGCCATAAACCAAAGAAGAAGAAGAATTTTTAAATTTCTGCTTTCTATTTAGCTGTTTGGTTTGATTCAATCATTCTCCGTTGACTTCGATTGCTTCGCTATTGATGAAATAAAAAAAAAAATTGTATTAAACGTAATTTAGTAGGTACTAAATACTAATGTCTGAGTGGGTACCTATATTACACTATATCTATTGGCCATCATGATGTAGGTAGACGTACCTAGCCAATCATAAATGATCAAATAGGTAGATAGTTCTAGATCTCACTTCAGGAACGGCTATTTAGGTCTAGAAATAGGGTAATTTCGTACCTATAGGTTCTAGGGTATATCCCAGAATGACGCGGGTGAAACCGCGGCGCGGAGGGAACAGCTATTTAAAATTTTAATAGGTATTTGATAGGCAGGAAGAAGATAATCTATACCTATTTATAGGTAGGTACCTACATACAAATTAAGTGTCTGTTTGTAATTTCAAATTAACAGCTTTTCACTAAATACATACAGTATAACGGTACCTATTAAAATCGTTCTAGCCGTTTCAGAGATTAGCCGGAACAAACAGACAGACAAACAAAAAATTCAATTTTTTTTTTATGGAAGTACCTAGGTAGGTATGTTTGTTCCGACTAATCTCTGAAAGGGCTAGAACGATTTTAACGGGACTTTCACTGGCAGATGCAGTTGCAGCTGATGAAAAGAGTATCTTACATAATATAGGGGCACTGCGGGGCACAGCTAAGTTACAAATAAAAAGTAAATAAGCGCGATGCTTACATGTTAGTCATCAGTCGTGTCTGATACTATTTATATTATTGTATACAGCTGTTCCCCCGCGGTTCCACCCGCGGTAATTTCGGAGTTCCCGCGGGAATTCCGGGATAAGAAGTACCCTACGACACTCAAGAATACTGTCGGTTCAGTAGATCCAGAGAATTACCTCTTAAACAACGTCACAAACTCACAAACTTTACCCTTTATAATATTAGTAGGTAGGTAGTTAGGTAATAGGTATAGCTATAAGTAGGTAGGTACTCTTCTACTATATTGTAAAAGTTTGTTACAGTGTCATCGTTGTAACTTGTAAGCACTTGATTATTATTTTTATTATTATTATTTGTCTTGGAATATAAATTTTGCCCACCCATGAGACATAATAGGTATAAGGATTGATTAGAAAAACATCAAAACAGTAAAAAGCGCCTAGCTAGCACAACACCCCTTGTCTGTTCGTCGTTTATTATAGAGGTTAACATTTTTCAAGTAAGCAACGGATTAAAAAATAATAATAATAATCCACTTCACAACACACAGATCTACTTGATTCCACACTAAGCTATAAGCTTGTGTCGTGGAAACCAAGCAAACGTGGTATACACTACACATATTATTACAAATATATTATACTATAGATATATATATACACACCCAGACTGGAAAATGGAACCCTGTGTTCATCACACAAAGTCCACCCCCGCCGGGAATCGAACCCGGAACCTCTTGATTAGCGGGCAGGCATGGTGACCAATGCGCCAACCGGGTCGTCAATAAATAAATAAAATGCGTTTATTTGTAATCAACAGGGTTCTTAGCCTATACATATACCAACAATAAATAACACAACATGACGAAAAATTCTTGTGAGAATAGCTATAGGTGTGTGACCTGAGCTCTAAACTAAGCGAGCTTGTATCATAGAGCCCAGGGACCTTCCACTCCTACTGTTGGTGTACTAGGTCAAGGGTCAGACGTCAGTGGGTGTGGGTGTGTGTGTGTGTGTGTGTGGGTGTGTGTGTGTGTGTGTGTGTGTGTCTGTGTGTGTATTATTTTAACGGATTTCCTATACATAAGTTCGTTTAATCGCTTATTAAGTATACCTACCTACTATTTGCCAAAAGGACAAGGCACGGAACGTTACTGTTTACGTTTATCGAAGTAAAATTTTTGAATACGGATTAGCGATAAACGAAGTTAACTAATTATGATTAAAGGTATGAAAAGGTGTAACTGTATAGGTATCTCACAACTAGCGACTCCTTACTCTTCTGCATCTGCATAAGTACGTACTCAGTGTCATCTTGCTCAGAGTCTACATAGGACTGGAAGTGCTCTAGTCTGCATGGCCGGCCTCGCTGGTGTAACAATGGACGCATCTGTCAAGATTAAATGCAACACAGAACACAGAGTGATATATTTAGTACTTTCCCAGCTTCTGTTTTTTAATTTGCACGTACTAGATCACTTTTGACTGGTCCTTCTGCAACGAGTCCCGTGCACCAAAGGTCTTTGGAAAGCTCCTCAGCGTGTGGAGACATCCACCTTCGTAAACTTCTGCGCCCGCGCCGCCCGCGCCGGCGGCGACCGTCCGCCTCCGACTTCTACAAACAGCCAGGAACTGCACTTGAACGGATAATCAAATTACTGGTCTCTAATACATGTGCTATGTTAATAGTCCGTTCAATCTCACCATTAAATCATTAATTACGCCTATTGTAAGTGCAATTCCTCGCTGTTGTTGTATTGATAGGTACCCGTAATTGAAAATTTCTTATTCGCAGGCAGATCGCGCCCCGCTTCGTCGCCATCGTAATAGGTAGGTAGGTACTGCAAGTCCATCCAACGCGGACTTACCATTCCGTTCAAAGGATCGTGGGCCGCGGGCTGCCTCTTGTCATGGATAACCGGGTACTATATAGATACTTAGTTTACCAAGTAAGTACAACGAAATAATAAAATTTAAAACACCTGCAAATCTTTTGTTTTGTTTTCATTCCTTTTTGATGATTTCGTTTCTCGACCCTTAGAATCGTTTGGAGGTTGTTTATTGAAACATATTTGCTTCATCGAATCCCATACCATCATGCAGGGTACAGCAATAAAGAATATTAGATTTAGAATAAATTCGGTTGCCCTGTGGAAAATCATTTGTATAAAACTTATATCAAATCACCAAATGATATTTTGAGAACATTGTTAGGCCTAGCTCTATTATTATGCCAAAAGCCGTGTTCAATCATTATCTGTAGCGACAGACATCTTTTTAACCGACTTCAAAAAAGAAGGAGGTTCTCAATTCGACGCGTATGTTTTTGAATTTCATCGGCATCAAATTACCTATAAATTTATGTTTATTTTATTATTATTCATATTGATCACTAACAACGTGAATCAAAAACACTTACCTGTTAACAACACGGACGGTGCGTTTTTTGGTGTCGGGCTCCACTGGCCAGCCTAGGTCATCATAAACAACTGTGCGACAACACAGTGCCTTCTCGTAGTAATGATCAAGTTGACTAGGCTCTATTATCCAACTGAGACCCCATATTCCGACGCCGGTAGATGCCAAACCCAAAAGTGCCTTCATTAGACCTTCGCAACAAAATAATAAGTGGGTGAGATTAAAATAGATTTCCTATAAGTTTATCACGCATTTGGCAAAACGACAGCAGATGGTTAACAAACTTATTTTACGTTCGCTTATGAATTATAATAGATACCTTCATAAAAAATCTTTATGTGTTTGGGTCGAGTTTTGTTTTCACATGGGCGCTTGATGTTTTGTAAATTGTAACATAATAATTGTAAGTATGAAATCTTTGATTAAATAGTCCCAAAGTATGAACTATGAACTATATCTAACATAAAAAATAATTAATTAAAAGTGATTGAGATCGTGATCATTAGGTACTTACCTAAAAAAAGGAATACAGTGAGAACACCAATAACAGCTCCAAAGATGTTCAAGACCACAGCGTCTTGATAACAGACGGAGCGTGCGCGCCTGGGACGGTCGCGCACAGAGAGACCGGCGGCGGCTTGTCGAGACGCACTCATCTCCTTGCATATTAACTTGGGATCTTCACCTACGAATGGTACTTATTTAAATGCAACCCTTATATAATTCTCACACAACAAGGATTTTTTATCGCCGCGGCAAAATTTTAATAGCGTAATACAACTATCAACACATTTTACTAACTGTAATTAATCTCTTTTTGGCCATGTTGAATTGAAATTTAAGCTCTTACTTAAACAAACGCAGCTGCAGTGCCACACGCAAAAGCACCGATCGCCCTTCTTGACGGCTACATCCCGCACGGCAACAGATTCGTCGTCATCGTTTATTAACGCAACTGAAATATTAATTATGTAGGCAAAAACTATTTTATTTGTTACTAGCTGTGCCCCGCGGTTTCACCCGCGGTAATTTCGGAGTTCCCGCGGGAATTACGGAATAAAAAGTACCCTATGTATGTACCCTTCTCTGTACCCCTGACAACGTGCATGCCAAATTTCATTTTCATCCAAATCTGTTCAGCAGTTTTTGCCTGATTGAGTAAACGTATGCGAGGATAAGAGCTCGAAAGCGCATTTTCATCCGACTTGCTTCAAATTTATCGTCACTGCTCAGCTCCTATATGTCTTAGCGTTATGCATCGACCACACAGCCCATAGACGCCTAATAACAGGCGAATGGCTCCTGTCAACACATCTGACTTATAGTTCCGATATAAATGTGAATTAGCCAATCACGGCGTGTAACTAGCGCGTGTGGCCTTGAATTAACCAATCACGGCGTTGCAACCCCGCTTCTCTTACCTCAGCTAGTTGCCAGAATGCATTCAATACGCAAAATCAAACATTAGGCGTCTATGGGCTGTGTGGTCGATGGCGTTATGTTATGTAGCCTATAATAACCTGCCCAGGAGTATGGACTACAATCGTACCAAGTTTGGTTAAAATCTCTTCAGTAGTTTTTGACCCATGCGTGCACATACAGACAGACAGACAGACAAAAAAATTACTGATTGCATTTTTGGCATCAGTATCGATCACCATTCATCCTCCAATATTAATTTTGAATATATATTCAATGTACAGAATTGACCTCCCTACAGCTGTCCCGCGTGGTTTCACCCGCGATAATTTCGAAGTTTGTTTGTTTGTTACGATTTAACTCAAAAACTACTGGACAGATTTTAAAAAATTCTTTCACCATTAGAAAGCTACATTATTCCTGAGTAACATAGGCTATATTGTAATCCGGAATTCCCGTGGGAACTCCGAAATTTACGGGGATGAAACTGCGGAGAACAGCTAGTATTTTTATAAATTCGTAGGTACATGAAAACATGAAGTATCGAGGGCTTTATTATGTCCCTTGTTGAAAATTACCTAATATCGTGAATCTACCGACCGCACTCCGAGTCGTTTTAATGATTACTTAATTTTAAGTAAAGATAAAAAAAATACAAAGGTCTATCGATAGGTCTATCGATGTGCGCGTGTTCAACCTAACAAACCAAACTTTTGCTCTTTATAATATTAGTATAGATTTATTTTTCACATACCGGAACAATGTACGATATCTACGGGTATTTCAGTGGGTAGTTCAATATTGAGTCGACGCGAGTGTCTGGGCGGCAGGAGGACTGGCTGGGTGGCGACCCCATCGCTTCCATTCTCGCTAAACCAGCTCGATAATTCCGGACCACACTCTCTCGCCTTCACCCTAAACATAAACTTTTTAATATAGGTAGTTGCTCAAATAGTAGATTTTACAACAAGTGCACAAAACGAACCGTTTTTATCCGAGACTTTTAGCAGCCCGAGCCGAAGGCGATTGCTGATAGTAATATCTAAATCTATACATATTATATTAAAATAATAAGAAAAAATTAATTTAGGCGACTCTATGAGTTATATTGAAGCCAAAAATACAGTTTTTAGAATTTTTGTCTGTCTGTCTGTCGTTATGTTTTTGAATGCAGTTTTTTTCTTGTATTTCTATAGGTCTAACTTAGATACTCATGTTTCGATTTCCATCGAAACTTCCATCTGGAACTCGAGATATAAAAAAAAATGCTGGTCATCCTACTAATATTATAAATGTGAAAGTGTGGATGTTTGTTACTCAATCACGCAAAAACGGCTGAATGGATTTGGATGAAATTTGGCATGCACGTTGTCAGGGGTACAGAGCAGGACATAGGGTACTTTTTGTCACGGAATTCCCGCGGGAACTCCGAAATTACCGCGGGGCACACCTATAAATGTGAAAGTGTGGATGTTTGTTACATTGAGTAAAAAAACGAATAGCCGTTTTTGATTGCAAAAACGGCTATTCGTTTTTTTAATAGATTGTTGGTATGGGAAGCTTGTATGTGCTAATGTTGCTGATATTGATATTACAGCTACTTCGAGTGTATGATCGTGAAAGGAAATATATTTGACTTAGGCACGTATCCACTAGGTAAAATATAATCAGCCTACTAGGGTACCGTCGCGCGTCGGGCGCGCCCCGGTGGCCAGGATGCAAGTTAGTGCACCGGACGGGGTGCACTACACCCAATCACGTTAGTCATGTGAAATCCAAAATATTCCCCCCTTTTTTTTAAATTTTATTTATCAAATTTTAAAAATTAAAAAAAAATCTGAATGATCGTATTATAATGCGTTAATATATTTCAACAAAATATGTGTTGTTCCCATATTGTTCCCTTTTTAGGTTAGAGTTATTCTCAAGAGTAAGTATACGATTTTTAGGAAAGAGTTTAAGTTTCAACTTTACTCTTTCTACGTAGGTACCTATGCGTATTTATTTTATCACAATAGGGATGTTGACTACTTTTAAAAATCAAAATTCTAATTAGTCCGTCAATTAGAAAATAAAAAAAGGTTGGACACTTATTTTTTGCTTTCTCAAATACATTAAAATATACAGGGATAAAGCGCATTAAAGTTTAGGGTGAGGGGGTCGTGACGTCACTAACCGCTAAAACCGCCATACAAACTGTCCGAATAGTGACGTCACGCGAAATTTCAACTCAATGTATCGCCGTTATTTTTTGATTACGTAAAAAAATAATAAATACGAGTCCAATATTTTGTATTACCTAAGCTACAAGACGGACTAAAAAAAAATTAGTCAACATGCCCATTATGCAAAGGAGAATGGGCGCTCTCAAGTGTTGTAACACATTTTTTTTACTCAAACCAAATTATTTTTTAACTTAAACTAAACTTAAAACTGTTGAAACCTGAACCGCGCTGCTGCCAATCCAGTATTTGTTGCTTGGACCGTCAGTGTCGTACGGGTCTTTCTTGTATTATCTGCCACTGCTATTGCAATTCGGCCAGATGAGCTGATCAAAGAATAAGATATTGAGGAAAGTCGTAAATTATCACGATTTGTAGGTTAAGTCTACCTACATTACTTTGATTAAAATCAATTTTTCTAAAACAAAGTCTTCCGCCGCGTCTGTCAGTCTGTTCGCGATAAACTCAAAAACTACTGAACGGATTTTCATGCGGTTACTAACCAACACGAATAGATAGTGATTCATTAGGAAGGTTTAGGTGAGGAAGGTAGGTATATATTTTGTCAAGGTTTGGGTAAATTGGTTGAAATATAGGTAATTATAACGATAATTGTTGGAAGTGTCGGAAAAAGTGAATTACCTAAATTTTGCATAGATAGATAAGTAGCCTATTCGTAGCCTATTCCGAAATTAATTCGGGTGAAATAGCTAGTAACTAATATAATATTAATTAGATAGTTAGGTACCTATCTAAACTCGACTCCAAGCACCTACTCACCCGACACGTACTAAGTGGTTTTCATCTGCTCGCGCCTCTAGATCAATTTGAGTAATAATATGTGTTCGTTTATGTGGCATAGTTAGGAAAAGATCAGATCCATCTGCTATCACTTTTAAGCTATCTTTATCACTCGTCATTGCTCTTGATACTCGTACCATCACTTTACGCTTTCGCTACAAACATGGTTCATTGTCTCTTGGTATAAATTGAGAAGCAAACTCAAAAACTACAACTAAATAATAAAACTTTAATGGCGGTGCAAAACTTGCAGAATATTGATTCTGCATAGTAATTGTATTATTCTATTAATTTTAATCTTCTATTGTACTATTCTTAATATTTATTTTCATTTCTTACCGAATTATTTGTTTCGTCGGTGAAATTAGACAAATTAGAATAATTCATAACACGCTTTTTCATATAATTTCCGTAATTTTTAACTGTTATAACATCGTCTATTGGAACTACAATAATTTCTCTTGCATTATCTGTGAAATCAAAATCCAAGGCTATAAACATATTAAAAAACAGTAGGTAGGTATTATATTTTAAGTTTTTACTTTCCTAATAGAAATAAATACCGATTATCTACCTATTACTGATTTTGAGTCGTCTGTAAAATCCACGAAATCTCCATCGGGAAGAGATAGAAGAAGACATAGATTGGTGTTGGTTAGGGAAAAATCTTCCTTTGTCAAATATTCTGCGGAACGATATTTTATGTTCAAATCTTGGCTCATCCACTCGGGATTTGCTGAACTTACTCTGAAAAACATTTTTAAAGTGTTTTATTTATTTATTTTAGTTTTAAAAAAATTAAGAAACCGGAAATGAAAGTTAACTGTAAATAGTAACATAGGTACTTCGCTGGTTCTCCTCTAGTCAAATCATTCCATACGACGCCCTTTGGGGTGTTTATTTTTTCAAATAATTGAACATTCACAGCATACCACAGATCTGGATTACCGACTTTATACAATGCAAACTTTTTCTCATCAGACTGATAAGATTTCGTGAAATCGTATACTTGTTGATCATGCAGGTTTGATGGTATGTTTTCAATGCTTTTTTCTTGGTCTTGGGGTGTATAGTCAGTTAACACATTAGTGTTGTCTTTTTCATAGTCACTATAATAACGTGCAGATTTTAATGTTGTATAATCCCATCCTTTGTTTCCGTTTAACAAAATATTATGTGGTTCACTTTGAATTCCTCTAGGACACCCCTTCTTATGATACAAGTTACTAAGTCTGTTATAACTTCCGTTGTTACGCGCCTTGCTTCGAGAAATAATAGGATTTTGCATATTATTTCGCGCAGAATTAAATCGACCTGCAACACTCCATGAGGGCCCGGCATCGCCGTGGTCAATTCTTATGTTATGTTCACTACGTTTGAAACGCACCCAGGCTGATGTAAAGTTTTCGCACAAACATACTTCCTTTCTTTTGTCTGCAAAAACATTTAGACCATTTTAGTTATACCTATAAGATGTGGTAAAATTAGCTGCAAATATTTACAGGGTTGAAAGTATACACCGTTATAATCAAGTTCATAAAATAAATAAGATTAAAACAAAAAAAATCAACAAAATAAATGAATCAAAAAGAAAACACCTGTGAAGGCGCTCGCCGTTCGATCGCTTTACAGTTTACACACACTTCGCTGCGCTCCGGTACCTTAAGGTCAACGACCTCGATCGAGCTGACCAGCTGATGCTGCATCGCTCGCTGTGTGCGTGGCGCGTACCTTGTATACGTATTAGTGAGCTACGTGTATTGTGTACCTTCATACCTTGTGAATGTAGTTGTAATGTTTTTTCATTGAATTTATTTTCCTCATTCTGAAAAACTACCGAACTTTTTAATATAATTTTTTCGCTTATTCTGTTTTTTATAAGGTATACTTTCAGCCTTGTAAATATTTGCAGTTAATTTTACCACAAGTCATATACCTACTCTTACGTTAGGAAGTCGTAACGTGCCAGACGACCTAGTAGATCACCATGCCTACCTACCCCTACCTACCTACTAATCAAGAGGTTCCGAATTCGAGTTTATTTCGATTTTTTTACCACGTTTGATTGGTTTCCACGACAAATCTGTGGGTTGTGAAATGTTAATATCTATTTCATGACTGTTATCAATCTGGTTTTACACGCACCAAGTCTCGCGGCTGACGAGTAGCGCAAACGTGTTTGTTAAAACTTGTTCTCATTTAGAATGTGCATAATGCTATGTTAACCGGTTGGAGGCCGTCGCGCACCGTCGCGGGACCGAGGTTGAGCGAGCACGCGCTAGGGCGAGCGAGGCGAGAAGCGGCAAGCTAGTTTGTCATGCGGAGTATCTCAGCGCGTAGCGGTGTGGTGCTTAGCTCGCACTTTCACGTTTAAAATGGAAGCGTTTATTGAAAGTGTCCGCAAATATCCGTGCCTATGGAATCCTTTGCATCCGAATTACCGTGAGATTTATTTGAAGGATGAAGCTTGGCAGATAGTCGTAGACACTTATAATAATAGTTTAGTACCAAACAGTAAGTACACCACGTAACATTATCAACATTTATTGGAGTTTAATTAGATACTGACTCTAGTACCTACCTACATAATATGGTCAAAATCAAATAAGTGCATGCCTCGTTACTTTTGATAGGTTTATTTTACCGTAGCATTTCCGTTATTTATTCGTTAAACTATACAGTACCTACCTACCTACCTACCTACTCGTAGGTAAGTACCTACCAATAGGCACCTATGTGATAATTAAAATATTAAAGATAACAGCCTATTACGTTAGTTACTTAGGGTGCATACAGGAGTGAAACTAGCGCCTATAAAATTAATAGGGTGGCCCTAGTTTCACTCCTGTAAAAGATAGATACGATTATTTACAAAGTAATCGGTGGCATATGTAAAATAGGGTGAATACTAACTTTTGATGAGAATTCTTCAGGCTTTGATTTTTATATCAAAAGGTTAATCAAAAAGTATCAAAAACGGTTCCTTTAGCAGTTTTCAATTTAATTTTTCTATTTGATTGCAAAGTATTGCAGTAGCATATCTCGCATATTTACTTTCCGAATTTGTTTCAAAACTAATTCCTATTATTTTATAGTTCAGATTGCGAAAATTGAATGGAAGAAACTTCGCGATAACCATCGTGACGCACTCAAACGAGCGAAACTAGGAAAAAACAAATTACTACCCGCTCAAATCACAACATGGAAATACGCGAAAGCAATGCAATTTCTAGAACCGCACATGAAATATCGCATAACTGAGAATATAGAGATGGATCCTTTGAGCGGGCCCGGCGGGAAATTAGCCGATAGAACCGTTAGTACGTCCGAGAAAGCAGAGTCCACGAGTGTAGAGCCCTTGGCGAAGAGAAGATGTATAGAGCCTTTGGTAAAGAGAAGATTTAACGAGGAGTCGCCGTTAAAATTCAGACAAAATTCCGACGCCTTAGAGTCGTTTTTCAACTGCATGCTCAAAAGCGCGAGAGACATGCCTCCCTGGATGCAAACACAGGTAAAGAAAAGAATTTTTGCGGTCATTATAGAAGCCGAAGAATATCTTGCAAATCAAGGACAGTGTAATTCAGCTGATTTATTCGTTAAAAACCAAAATGACGATATTATGAATGAAAACAAAGTTAAAACAGAAATATTTTCGGAAGAAGACAGCTGTGATTAAATAAATTTTACTAATTATAACTGAAACCTCTGAAACAAATACAATGTAATTTTAATAGAGGCGCATAAACAGGATTTTACTGGGAGGGGGGATTTTTGTGATTTTACCTACATACCTACTGCAAAAAATTCTGTAATCGAACAAAATAAAGTCTTTACCTATTTCGGTTATAAGTTACGTCGAGGATATGGGTAGCAAATCCGGGCACCGAATGTGAATGCGTGAATCCCAATTTTTATGACGCCTTCAGGTTGGCCTGATTTGCTAATTTTCGGAGAACCGGACGCGAAAATTTGACATGTGAGCTCGTTTAATTTGCATAACTTCCCCAGTATCCGCGTCAATTTTGGTGAGGAGGGATGTAGCAATCCTAATTTACGAGATAAAAATAGTGGATACATACCGCAATGCTCGGGTGTCGTTACATTTTCTACATAATGCTCAGTGGTCAGTCTAAGTAGTGACAATTGTTCATTAGAAGGGTCGGTTTCATGTAAATGCTGTGAAATCTCTTGATCCAAACCAAACGATTTGATTAGTTCATCTGACTTTTTTTTGTGCTTTTCCTCATTCGTATCACGCGGGCCACGACTCTAATGGATTTGAATTTAATTAGACAGGTTGGCATAAGTACTTTCTTAGCAGCTCTATTAATTAAATATTTATTATGTCATTACTTTTCGGTTTTCTTTATGATATTCTTCTAATCGTTGCACATCAGTACTTATAATAACTCCCGTAACAGCCTGGAATAAATAGGTACATGATATGCATACATACATTAGTGATCAAAGACATTCATGTAGATGGAACATTTTACTGAAAGAAGACATTAGTATTTGAATTTAAAAAACAATTTGAACTGTATTCATAGATATTTAAATACATACTTACATGGTTGAACCGCGAATCGAAACCGATACATGAGAAAAATAATCAACCTGTAGCTTTATCATACCGATCGAAAGGCTTCATCATAAGGATTATTTTTTGCTAAACAACAAAGGTTCAAAAATAAAAAGACCATGAATTTTAACATTTGATGTGAAAGTTTGTTCAGAAAAATGAAAAGCTGACATTGCCGTAAAGACATGCAACTGAAGATTTGTATTAAAAATTGTTAAAATTCATGCTCTTCTTACTTCTTGCTAAAAAAATATAAATAAAAAAACACGGATAAATAATAGAGAAACACGGATAATAATATCTGTGCTATGGGTATGATCCGTCAGAGCCGGCAATTTGCTCGCTCAATTATCGTGAGTAGGTATTTTGTTCTACGTCAAAACTTTATTTCGTTTTTTACCTACTGAATATGTACTCTTCTTTAATACGTTTCTCGTTAAACCTTAATCGAAGTATGGTTTCGAGATTCTCTCGGGAATTCCTAACATTGCTACGAAGTACGAACTGTCGTCTCGACAATAGGTAGAAATGTATAATTATAATATGGGTATAAAAGCAGAAACTGACTAACTGATCGATCAACACACAGCCAAAACCGCTGGGTTTCGAACCATGAAATTTTGCACAAAGTGACGTAGGTGTGCATTATGAAAGGATTTTTGAAACCTTGTTGAACCGATTTTGATGGAACTTTCACAGCTAATTGACGACCCGTTTGGCGCAATAGGTCACCATGCCTACCCGCTAATCAAGGGGTTCCGGGTTCGATTCCCGGTGGGGGTGGACCTTGTGTGATGAACACAGGGTTCCATTTTCCAGTCTTGAGTCTGGGTGTGTTTATATTTATTTATATTTGTTTATATCTATAGTATAATAATATATAATATGTAATTCTATGTAGTAGATACGTTTGCTTGGTTTCCACGACACAAGCTAATAATAGCTTACTGTGAGATCAAGTAGATCTGTGTGTTGTGAAGTGGATTATTATTATTATTAATAGCTGATGTTATAAGAAGTAAATTAGGCTACTTCGGAGTTACTGCGGGAACAAAGAAAATCACGCGGCTGAAACCGCGGGACACAGCTAGTATGAATATCAATTGTCGTACAGACACGATCACAAACCAAAGCACTAAAAACAAAATTAATATAAGGTAAAGGTATTGTGGGAATTTCAGGATAAAAGTACCTTAAGTCACCCGGGAAACTATATCTTCCTACAAGAGGAATAATAATTTAAATCGATTAAGTGTTTAATTTTTGAGTTGATTCGTTACAAACAATACAAAATTACAAAAATCTAATCTTTTTCACGATCGTGGACCAATTAAACTAGATACATAATTAATAATAATTATGCCTGATGATGATGATACATATACATATTATGGTTATTTAGACATAGCCTTAAGCCTTTAACCTCTGACCCCTCTTTTTGAGGAAACTTGTATACTAATGTAGGTATACACACTTCGAGCTTCCGCAGACTGTACGCCTCGATCGGCGGCCCCCGCTGCAGGCGCAGCACGTATGGGTCGAGCAGGCGCACGCGCCTCCTGGCCGACGGTGTCTCCTCGAACACGTGCTCAATGGGAATATATTCATCGCTTGAAGTTTGCTGCAAAACACTAGCCGGTTGCATTCATTGAGGACACACTGCGAGATTTAGATGTAAATTCTAGAGTAGGTACCATTTGCACAATAAAATACCATAAGTTACGTTAAAAAAAATTAGGGAAACCGGTGAAAAGCTTGAAATGTTTACATTTCCTCTCCCGCCCCTAGGCCACACTGATCGTGATAAGAATGTAAGGAACTAGAAAGATATGTATATAACAATGAATATTCGCGTTACTACGATGAGTCTGTACCTGTTGGGAACCAAGGGGTTTGAGAAGTGGTACCTAAGTTTTTACATGGTTCGCGTACTAATAATTTTTTTCATCTATCTACTAATAATCTAATGTTACATTTTGGTAGCAAGCCTTATGAATAAACTACGAAATCAATGTTACAAACTTGTATCGTGGAAACCAAACAAACTAAAGTACCAACTAAAAATCACCCAGCGCCACCTATAGACCCAAACTAAACAGAGCTTGTACTTTTACTATGGTTAACAGACAACTGATATAATACTTATATACCTACTATTTTCTGTGATTATATCTAGTTAACTACACATAATATACTCTACTACATTATGGGCAATGAAAAGGTAGGTACTAACTTCTGGTTCGCTGGACATCTTGACAGTAAGCGCCAGCTTTTTATCACAGTTCCTTAATGCACCATGTTTAAAGAGTTCTTCTCGTTCAAACCGAGTTGCTTCATTTTCCATGAGACTACGCCTTTCCTAATGATATACCTTTAATTAGTCTTAGAACCGTACCGATATATGAAAGAGCACTTACCTAATCATTTTCTCTTGCATACTTTAAAATTTAGACTCATGGCAGTTTAATCTTTACAAAGAAAAATGCACTACACTAAAAAGCTATTAATAACTAAGTACCGATTTAATCCAAAAGACAAAAATACACGCAATATTATACTTGGTCTGAGCTACCACTGATTTGCCTGCTTGGGTTATTTTGCTCACGACGAGGTCCCCCAAACACGCTCACACACTTGCAATGTGGCGGATACTCCCTATTGGGCTTGTCACCGACTTGACCCTTTATTAGGGTTTCATACCACATACAAACATAACAAATACTAAAAACGGAATAGAATAGATATTTAAGGGGGCTCCCATACAGTAAAGGTGATTTTTTTGGCGTTTTTATAGATGATGGCACGGAAACCTTCGTGCGCGAGTCCGACTCGCACTTGGCCGGTTTTAATATTAGTTCAGATAACCAAAATAGTGAAAAAGAGCCAAGCTCGATGCAAAAAACGTGCAATATAAGGGCTGCCGCTAAAAAAAGGAGATCAAAAATCAAAATCTAAAACTGAGTAGGTACAGGAATGCACATTATTCTTCAGGAGGGAAAACACACTTTGTTATTCGGTACACATACTTTTAATATTTTACATATTTTCGGTGAGATTGGTTATTCCACCTACGTCTGGCTCGCAGTTTATAAACACGGCTCTGACTTCGACTTTGTTATCAGCGTCTTGCTTCTGATCTGCGTAATCTTCAACATCTTTAGAATCAAGTATAGTGAATAACAGAAAAATAATAACTAATGAAACTTCTGCAATTAAATGCATGTTAGACTTTTAATACATAGGATGTCATTGATGTTAGAAAACAACTTAAAGAATACTTTAAAGTAGTATATAAACGCAAATAGCACAAATTCTTAACTAATTAGACAAGTAGGTAAAAATCATCGTAAGGATACAAATTACTGTAAAGCTTGCAATAAATAGGTACATAATAGCTCAAATAATAGCAAGGTATTCTTCTTTTTCTTTAATGGCGTCTATTATTATAATCTGCCAATGACAATGTTAAGTAGGTACTTACTCAGAAGAATAACTAAAGCATCTTCTGAGGGTACTTAGTATTATATTATCTGTGGTAATAAAAAATCTCTTCTTCTTCTTCAATTATGGCAATCTATCGCGATTTATCGCATTTAATTCTGCCAATTTATGTATTTTAAGCAATTAAAGTAATTATGGCGAAACGTCAATGACCATGTTAGATTGTTCCCCAAGATAAAACACGGTTCACTCTCGAAAACCAGCTGCTTTCTTGGAAAATAAAATGGCTGCTGAACGGTGAAAATATCGAATAAATAACGCGACAGGCGTTCACTCGCTTCGACCAACGACCACCACGGGTGACAACCTTCTTCTACTTCAATTGGGTATTCTCCAAGGTATGAATATCAAAATTCTAATTAGTCCGTCAGTTAGAAAATAAAAAAATAATAGACACGTATTTTTTGCTTTTTCAATTTAATGAAAATGAACATAGATAAAGCGCATTAAAGTTTAGGGTGGGGGGCTCGTGACGTCAATATTCATTATAAGCGCCATACAAACCGCATTGAATTGTGACGTCACGCGAAATTTCAACTCAATGTATCTCTGTTATTTTTTGAGTACGTAAAAAAAGAAAAAATACGTGTCCAATATTTTTTACTAATCTACACGACGGACAAAAAAAAATTTTTTGTCAAGTAGCCAATTATGGCGAAACACCAATGACACCCCAAGTTAAAACCTGGTTATCTCGAAAATCAGTTTCCTGCCCAGGGTTCAAAATAGATGCTGAAAGGTGACTGAAATAACGAAGACGTGTGTGTTCGGCAAAGAGTAGGTATATTATTATAACCACGTGTTCGGTATAAGTACGGCTTTCACCTGTCAACAGTCAATAATAGCTTTAATATTATTATATTATCGTAAATTTAATATAGGTACCTACCTAAATGCTATCAAAACTAAATCTAGTTTCAGGCAGTTGAATTTGCATCGTACCTATTAATAAATAAAAATGAAGTAGGTATCTTCTCCGCTCTTTGATGACAAAAAATAGAACTAAGTGATTACATTCTTTTTAATAGAACTAAGTGATTAAATTCTCTTTAATAGAACAGGAACATAAGAGCCTGTCCAGATGATGAGTTTTACGCGCGAGTTGAGAACGTGTTCAGATAACGCGTTTGACGCGCGAATCGAGAGTCCGACGCGTTGCAAGCGTTTTACGCGCGAGAGCATCTGGACGGGATCGATGTGGCTCTAGTGTCTCGGGAATTGGGAAAACGCCTCATCTGGACGGGCACTTAAACCTTTTTCGACGCCCCAACGCCAACTATAATATTATCTAGAATCTAAAATGGTAAGAAATTCACATTCACTGCAAGCTAGTGGTTATAATAACTCTTTGCTGCAAGCTGTATAAAGCATAAAGCACAGGCAATAAATATTTGGTAAAGGAAGACCAATCATAGTAAAACTTAGTGCTATTATCTTTGTACCACGATCTTCAAATCGTGTTACATCGTAATCTTCTTACATTGAATCGAATCTTCTTCTTCTTCAATTATGGCAATCTATCAAATTTAATTTTGCCAAATCTTCTAACATTGAAATTTGATTCAAATTTTGACACAGTAAATAAGGTTGACAATGGGTCCGAACTCCGAACACATGGGGCTTTGCCCTATGTTGGCCTATGCATGTAGTAATCCTTACTATTTATAATAAATACGAACGTTTGTTTGTTATGCTTTCACGCCATAGGTAAGTTTAAAATAATACGCGATGTTTACGCGATGTCGGGGCCAATTCAGGGCTTTGCACCAACTAAGTGTGCGTTCACACGAGGGCGATTCGTGTTTTTTGATGAATCTATTTTTTCACGATTCGTTTTTTTTACGGCGGCAATGCTTTTTAAATACCCGTGTTCACACGTCTTTAATAATCAAGTCTAGTCTTTTAAAAAAACACGTTAGTTAAAAAACACGAATCGTGAATGTTTTGTGACGGATCCGCTGTTGATCTCGCGCCTCGCCCGCTTGCGCCCGCTCGCACAAGATTATTATAGTATTCACATCACGATTGACGAAACAAAATAATATTATGTGAACATCAATTCGGATATTTTGACGAATCCTGAAAAAAAATACGATTTCGTGTGCAATTGCAATGTCCATCCGTCCGGACGTACCCCGTATGAATGCGCCCTTAGACGTTATCTATGTACATTATACCGTTTACGTCCCGAGAACTATAAAATCTATTTTCGATTTAATTTCTTGCTGGACGGTAGTGGTTGTTAAAACACATCATAAGCACAAAACACAGCTTATTTTGTAGTGCATTTTTGGCGTGGCGCGTATGATTTTTATTGGGTTCCAGACAGTTAATCAAAATGGTTTTAACTTAGGTATGCGTAAAATAATAAATGAAAATCATTAAATCCAAGGGTATTTTTCAATTTATTTCACTCTATTGGTTAATTTTATGATTTGGTTTGAGAACTTTATCAAATTTAAATGAGAAATATGGAATCTCAAACAAACTGATATTTTGAAGTATTTTCTAACGAAAAATACCCCAAGTATAGGTGCTTTTCTCATTTAAATCATGATATTAAATTTTATAAACACTATTTAACAAGCTAATCTTAATTTTGTATTTATGACTTCAATAAATATAGATAAGTAGTTGTAATTTGTTGAACAATAATACACATCAACATTAAAAAGAACTTGATTCTGAATCTAGCACTTATTTTACGATCACTAATAACATTATATTAAATAGTAATTAAAGTTACAAAAAGAGAAACACATTCAGTTCCAACTTGTATGTTTTTTCCTTTCACTGCCTTGAATACATCAGTGATGCCGCTCTTAGGGCCAATGCACACCACGTTTTTTAAACGCGCCGTCGACGCGCGTTTGTAGCCATACGAACGCGAGTCAGACGCAGCCTGTAGACTTTGGTAGCATAAAAGCGCGCCGTCGACGCGTGTGTATAGGGCCTTAATCTGAATACGCCTCTTGGCACTGTGTAAACAATCTGTCGGAAATGTCTGCGCATGTCGGTGGCACCAAATGTGCTAGCTATAATTATAAATTTATATACAAAAAGACCTAACCAACTAGGAACATTTTACATAATTCACATTTCAGTCAAACTAAGACATTTCTTATCCATGTACCAATAGCAGTACTTAATCATATAATGATTTAATATTGGTTGGATCTCTTTGTTTAATTAAAAGTACACTCATGATTCTTTAACATAGAAATATTATACTGATGATACTGGCAACATATGATGGGTGATGAAGACACTCAAAATTATTTTAAAACATAATTGAGAACATAAATACAATCTGCCTTTTATTAATTTTTTAAATCTGTCATATTCAAAATGATTTCGTCACAATCTACCTATATGCCGTTTGGACACAATTTATGATAACATATAAAGGTAGATAGTCCAAGACCACCTCCCATTAAAAAATATTACATATTTTTCCCTTTTAAACTTTTAAATAACGACTGAATGTTTCTGAAGACGATAAGTTAGCGATTTCCCAAAGTGTCCGAGGGAAGAAGTCTGGAACCATCTCCCAGAAAACACAATAATAAATAATTAACAGATGAAGATGAAGCATTTGTAATATGAGACTACACTCTTACTAACAAGATTATAATATAAAAATAATACATTATTAAATTAAGAAACTTTGCCCTGATTATGATGTCTACGATTCGGGATCTGTGTAAGAGTAGGCTGCTGCTTTGCTCGTCTGCGAACAATTAATATTTTCTGAGATTGCAGTTTTGATCAAAGTCCATCAAAAAAATAACTTAACTATTGTAAAACCAGTTTTATATTTTAAAATGGAAGAGCTGTTTATTAACAGTCCGACTCATGACAAAACCGTGTTTTTTAATGTTTAAAAATTTATTGGGTTATGAGAAAAACAATCAAATTGTCTCACCTCGCAACTGTCGTAGAAGCGCATGGCCACGTCGCTGTCGGCGAAGTGCACAGTCACCGTCTTTTCAACGGGATCGCTGGTGGTGTAGTCTGTGCCCGACCACGAGCACGTGTCTTCGCTTATCTGGTACGCGAATGGACATATTTTATTGTGTTAAAGACTGTTGAACTTATTGATGCACGTATTGGGATAAAATCTTGCCACTGGGTCAATCATAGTAACTTTTACAAAACAATTTTGAATGAATACTGAGATGCTTTTGATGAAACGCCATAATCAAACTGCGCTCTGATTAGAGTGGTCACGATAAAAAAGGCCACTTATCAATGCGCACTCTAGATATGATGTTTCATTTTGTTTATGTTTGAATTCGGTGCCAAGCCCGCTGGTGTCTGCCCTCTTGGGTTGTTCTGCTCACGACTCGTGGCGGGAGTGGACTTAGCCCATCTACCCACTCCATATTTGGCATGGCACCGAATTCAAACCGATCAGTGGTAACACAAATCAATAATAATATTACGTGTATTTTTGTCTTTTGGATTAAAGCGGTATTTTGTTATTTTCAGCTTTTTAGTTTGGTGTTTTTGGAAGTCGGTTTTAATTTTTTTGTTAAAATTTTGTTTATTTCTCGCTTTTAATAATAATAATATAATAATATTGTTTATTTTCAGATAACAGGATCCAATTTAAGTGAGTCGGTTTGTAATTTATCTAAGTTACAATATCCTAATGTCAACTGTTTATCACCTTTTATAAAATATTGCTTTTCCCGATGCAGGGACGTTAATTGTTGAGGAGATTTCATGGTATATCACCATCAGTTCCACTTCGCAATATACAGCATAGACGAGCATATATTGTTTAGAAACCATATCAAAGTTAACGAATCGGAACACGTGAAATACCTATTATTGAGTAGTGCCGATGACCATCTGTGGTCTTCATCATCAGTTCCACTTCTTCAAATTTTGTTTTCCGAAAGCAAATAAACGATTTACTATAAAAAATACCCGAATCGCTATAGGTATGCCTACAATTTTTGAAGAGTTCCCTCGATTTCTCCAAGATCCCATCATCGGATCTCAACTTGGTGACAATGGGACTAATGTGGGAGTATACCATTTCAAACAAAAAAAAAAAAAACAATTTTCGAAATCGGTCCAATCGGTACCCGTGAAATACGCATTATTGTTGAGTAGTTCCGATGACCATCTGTGGTCTTCATCACCAGTTCCACTTCTTCAAATTTTGTTTTCCGAAAGCAAATTAACGATTTACTATAAAAATACGCTATAGGTGTGCCTACAATTTTGAAGAGTTCTCTCAATTTCTTTAAGATCCCATCATCAGATCCCGACTTGGTGGCAATGGGACCAACATGGGAATATACCCTTTCAAACAAAAAAAGAATTTTTCAAATCGGTCCAACCGTCATCGAGTAATCGGTGAACATACATAAAAAAAAACATACATACAGCAGAATGCAAAACCTCCTCCTTTTTGGAAGTCGGAAAAAATGCTCACCTCGAACTGTGTCTCCGTGTATATAAGCATGTCGGCCAGTATCTCGCCGGTGTTGTTGTCGGTGACCATGATTTTGGGCGAGCAGATGTCCTGGTCGAACATGACGCGCACGCGCGCCTCGGGGCAGCTGCTCTCCGAGTCCCCCACCAGCACCGACACGGCGCCGTCGCACGTGTAGTACACGGACGACTCGTCCTCATCCTAGCGTTCACACGCACATTCATTAACCCTTTCACCGCCATCCCCGTAATATCATGATCTATGAATGACGTGCTCCTGGCGCCAGACACGTAATATTACTTTACTAACAAACCACTGCATTTTTATATATTTAAAGTTCACAATTCACATTACGTATACTTGTAATAGTGCACACACACAGTCCTTGTAGTTTTTATATTTATTAGATTTAGTGAACGATTTAAGTATTCCCAAGACTAGGAGAAATCATGCCTAAAACGTGTGGCGCTGGAGATAAGTTAAGGCTACTAAAATATGGCGGTGAAAGGTTTATGCAAGTTAAGGGTTAACGACATAGGTCAAGCAAATCTTTCACTTTCAAAAAATATTTTTTTGACATTATAAGAATTACAGATGAATATGGGAATTATTCCATTTATTTTTCGTGAATAAAACTGAATGCGTGCAAACAATGGCAAAATTTCGCTACTGGCTGTAACAAAACAAGTTCCGCTATTGACTGATAAATGAAATGCGGATGTTACGACAGCGAAAAATTATACGACCATCGTCACACCGACTGGTTGGTAAAGCTGCGTCGAACGACAGCCGTTTTGTACACCGAATGGATACTAGCACACATTCTGAACATCTTGAAGGTTGACTGGTAGAGAATGCCGCTGTGGCATTAAGTTCGCCTTTGGTACTTTGTTGTGCAATAAACTTGTAACGAGGCGGCCGTATTTCACTCGATAAGATATCCTGCCTCATTTCTACTACTTTTTATTTTTAAAACTAATTGTATTTTTATATTCTATGCCATTTTTTTTTTAAATTCACGTTGTATTTTATATATTTTGATTTTGACACTCCTGGATTGATTTTTTAGCATAACGCAAAAATATTTTTATACCTATTAAATAAATTATTTTACCTACTGTAAAAAATTGATCTATTAATTATTGGAGCTAGCCGGATATCTACTCGTTCCATCGTACGAACCCTGTAGGGTTAGCTTAAAATAAAATACTAACATCGTTGTAATACGCATCGTATTCGTCCTGCTCTCCATACTCGTGTGCGTAGTCGTCGTCGTGGGCGTAATCGTGGGCGCGCTCGTCGTCCTGCGGCTCTTGGAAGTGCACTTGTTTGAACAGCTCGGTGACGGGGGCCGGCGGCGCGGGGGCGGGCGCGGGGGCGGGGGCGGGCGTGGGGCCGGGAGAGGGCGCGCGCGGCGGCTGCCCTCCCGCCGCGTCCGCGCGCGCGCTCCTCTCCAAGTGTTTCGGCAAGCGCAGCGGGGCGACCGGATTCTTATTGTCTTCCTTCTCTTCTCTTATAGCTTGCGCGGCGGCGGCTTGCAGTTTCTGAGTGAACGAGTAATATTATAAACTAGCTGTGCCCCGTGGTTTCAACTGCGTGAGTTTTGGAATTTCCGCAGTATTTTATTTTTACTCAAATAAAAGTAGCCAAGTTACTCTTTTTTATAACATCAGCTATATCTGCCAGTGAGAGTCCCGTTGAAATCGGTTCACCCGTTTCAGAGCTTAGGTGGAACAGACAGACAGACGATAAAAATTGATTTTTAGTGTAAATACCGTATATACTTTCATATGCATTTAATTTGAAATTACAAACAGATCTTTCAATTTTATTTATATATAGATGGAATGTAGTCGACACACAAAAATTGTATATGTTTACACTATTTTGCGTGTTAAATCATATTCAAGGCTCAAATCGAAACCCATGTCCACTTTGAAATCCTAGTTTTTTTTAAACTTGGGGATGGCAACCCTACAGTCTACAGTAAACGGAAACTTGTAATAAAATGTTATATAATAATAATGTTACCCGCACGCATTCGACGACCTTGTCCCTGAACGCGGTGGCGAGGTCGACGGACTTGAAGCGCACGGCGAGCGTCTCCTGGTCGCCGGCGGCACTCTCCGCGTGGTTGCGGCACGCCCACGTCCACGCGCGGTCAGAGTTCTTCATCGGCAGCAGCTCCAGGTCGGCGAACAGCAGCATGTTCAACACCGCCTTGTGGATCTGACGACGAACGTGTACAATGTACATATCTAATTAATAAAAATGTGAATCAGTAAACACAGTTTCAGTTTTTATCAAATTCGGTCCCGAGACGCCTTTGTGCATTTTTCGCAATTCCTCGTAGTTTCAGATTTGGCCATCCACGTCCGCTTCAGATTTATATAAAAGCGAGAGGTCGTTGAATCACTGACTAATAATAGGGTATTTATTGAGAGCAGAAGTCGTCTAAGAAAGGATTTCACTAAATTAACGTAGGAACTCCTAAACTAATGCGGGTGAGACCGCAAGGAACAGCTTAGACCCATCCTCATAATGAAAGCAGAGCAAAGGCTCCGAGTATATTGAGGTTGCTGTTTATCTGATGGATAAAACTGACAGATTCCCAATACAAAAACTGTCAAAACGCCAACCTCGTCCTATAAAATCTGTTTGGCGATTGAATATCTATGACCACATTTAAAAAAGAATGAAGAGGAGAAATCGGCCCTTAGAATATGTTTTAGTTCCCTCGGCGACAGAACGGTGACTCGTTAGCTCACCTGTTCACGTCGCAGCAGCAACCGATACGACTTCTTCTCCGGGTGATAGAGCACTTTCATTTCCCCGACCCCGCGCTCCTTCCATTCACGAGCTTGCTCATCGTAGCGATATAATTTGCAGCGTTCACCGAACATTTTTTGCTGAAAAAATTACGCCCGAGTGAGAATAACTACGAACATCATCATTTTAGCCGACCGTCCGCTGTAGAACAAGTCTCTCCCAAGGGGGGCGAATTTCGTCTATCGATCCAGCCGAGCCCCACGGCAGTCTTCACCAATGTCAAGACTGTAATATGATAATGATATGTGTAAAACCTACAGGTAAAACCGATTATGAATAATGTAGAAAAATATAAGGACAGAGTGGAAATGTAAAATGTCTTAAAAAATCATAATTAAAATGTATTTTGTTTTTAACCAACTGAACTATTACTTTTTCAATAATACTAGTAAATAGAACCGTGATATCCGTCAGTTGCGAACTATTTTTCAAAGGATATACCGGTCCCATAGTATATAGTATATAAATTGAAGGCACATTTTTTATTTATTTAGGAAGACGAGCAGCACAATTATAAAAATTTAAATGAAACAAATTGCTAAATTACACATCAGATCGTCACGTGTAGACTTAAATTTAAGTTCAAGTCATTTATTTTTAAGTTTAGACCTGTTTAGGACTCTTACGGATGTCATACAAGTTTACAAATAAAGTAAACAATGAAAAAATATACATATTTTAAAGTGACATTTTGAAGTTGCAAGTTGCGTGAGGTTAAAATTTCAATGAATGAATGAATTGATTTATTTTTTTAACAACAGACACATTTAAAAAGCTATTTAGTTTTAAATACAGTTAAGTGAATTGCATTTGCGGAGGGTAAAGAAATTAACACTCAAAATAGCACATAGCCTCGAACAGTTCACGGCTCACGCTGCATTGCACGGTGCACCACCTAATCATAGTTCACATAGCTACCTGATACTTACAGAGTAAAACATACATATTGTAAGCAAACGGAGTGGTCGCCAAACACGCGTCTCGCCAGCACTACGCTAGTATTGATTTCTTACTGTTAATTATTGTAAAATTATAATTTGTTGTATACAAGTCGCGACCTCGATACCTATATTTTGCTTTTTATCTTACCTCATCTTCCTCCCCGGTTGTGACCACGATTTTGTCGGGCAATGGTACAATCGGTTCATAATGGGGATCATACTCCTCGTCCGCGCCACCACCCGCTTCGGACTCATCGGCGGTGCCGCTGTCATTCTTCGACTTGGAGCTCATATCGAGAGCCTTTTGCGCGCTTGTAAATAATTGTTGTCCTGCGCCCTCCCATCGGAAATCATTTTTTTCTAAATGAATTAAAAAAGAAACAGTTAAATTCGCAAATAGACTACACTAGGATTACCATTTTATCTCAATTTCTCAAAATTTGTGGGGTTCATAAATTGAACAAACTAAAAATTAACTGGAAATAAACATACTTTGAACAGCGAAGCTAGGCTCACTCGATGATAATGATGCAAATGTCAAACTGTTGTCAACTTGGAATAATGGCTCTTTCTCTGTTGGTTCTGTATCTGTTTGTAAATTGTCGTCTTTTGTGGTGGCGGTTTCATCGTTCGGTTTGTTTATTTGAAAAGACCATTTAGGTTCAAGTTCATTTCCAGAAGCAGAGTTTGTACTAGATAATACATTCGATATTGCACTTGATTCAGTTTTGGGTTGGTCATCTTGTAAAGCTCCCGGACCAAACATACTTCCTTGCTGTGAACTACTAAATAAATTGACTGGTTTGTGATCGTTATCACCCCCAAATAACGATTTAACATTGGATTGTTTCGAATCTATTGTGTCCGCCGAAAACCCGAATATAGATTTGTTTATAGATGTACCAAAGTTTGACACTCCAAATGCAGGTTTACTTTCGCCGAATAATGATTTGCCTTGAAGTCCAAATACAGATTTAGTGTCTGGTTTCTCAACATTTACATTACTTAACTTTGGAGCGGCTAGGATACAATTTTTACTGCTTACTGGAGTTTTAAATTCGTCAGTGCCGAAATTAACTGATGTTTTAACTTGAGTTCCAACTGCTGAATTTTGTTCACTAGTGCTAGTACAAATACTAGGGCTCTGAATTAAAGTATTGTCCTTGTTTGTTTCATTCTTTTCTGACGAAGTATTAAATAAGTTGCTGGATGGTTGTGAAGTAGATTTAGAATTTGAGATAAAAGATTCAAAAGGAGTACGGAAAATTGATGTGTCTGCACTTTTATTAAAATTAGCAGGTGTACCATAGATAGAATTCGTAGGACTTTGGAAAAAAGATGTTAAATTCTTTACAGGAGTTGAAACAGATGTTTCTGTTTGTGACGTAGTTATCGCTTCAGACGTTTTAGTGGTACAGCTGTTATCTTCTTTGTCGTCCTTACAACCTCTACACCCTAGACATGGTTCTTTATTTTGGTAAGTGAAGAAATTCTCAGGTAATAAGAGTTCCTTTGCCTTCTTCTTTTCCTCATCGGTGGCTTGTATCTCTTTCACAAATACGACATCATCAATATCTTCTAATTTGTCATCAGTTGTGGTCTTAACTACTGTTTTCCCATCTCTGGCTTTGTCAATAGAATTTTTGAATTCTATGGCTATCTCTTTGGTCTTAAATCTGAGACAGAATTGTTGAAGACTTAGTTCTCCTTCACTAAAATCATTAGCAGCAAATAGCCATGTTTTGTCATCTTTTGGAGTGTAAATGATTTCGGATGTTAAACAATGATTTAAACATATTTTAAGAACTTGTTCTCGTCGCATCACAACCCTGAAATGAGATAATGTTAAAATAAAAATATTACATTTATCAATGTTTCATTACAGAATTTTTATCTACCTCAATTTTCCAGTGTCTTTATTTCTTAAAATTTTCACTACTCCAATGCCGCGTTCCTTCCATTCCCCTGACATAAAACGGAATAACTTTGCCCTGTGTCCATATATTTCATCCTCATTTTCTTCTCCTGTTACAACTTCAACCTACGAGTAAAATGTAATTTTTAAATATAATTAAATTTTAATTTTAATTCACTATTACTAAAAATAAATTTTAATACCTTATCCGGTAAGGGTATAATTGGAGAAAAGTGAATGTGATGTCCTTCATCTTCAGATGCATATTCATTTCCGTCATCACTGTCATTCCCTTTCTCACTCTTAGGGGACTTCATTGGACTTTTCCCTTTAGATGGAGTTTTAGGCTTGAAAACAAAGTCAAAAGTTCCTCCTTTCCCACTGAATGTTGTAGTAAGAGGGTCTTTTTGAGGTGTGGGTAGTAAAGCAGGTTTCTGATGTGGTGCTGTTTCGTTTGATTCCTGAGCGTTGTCCAGTGGCGTAACTCCAAAACTGAACTTGTGAACTCCGGTACCATCAAATATAGATGAAGCATTCGACTGTTTTGGTTTCTGACTATCAATATTACTAGGAATACCAAAATTGAATTTTGGTCCAGAGGAAATAGTATCAAATATAGATTTCTTTTCTTTTGGTACTGAGTTTGGATCTTTCGAATTATTGCAAGCAGAACACTGCTCCACATTCCTTTCATTTCTGACAAAACATTGAGAACACTCCCAAGATCCTTCTTTCGGTTTAAACTTACCTCCCCAACCTGATACAGTGGTACCAGAAACTACTGTTGATACGATATTTTCTTTACTTTTTGGAATATTGCTCGATGTCTGTGCTGGAATACCAAAGCTAAATTTTGGTAAATTGTCAGACAGTTTTTTAGTTTCTTTTTTCGATATGGATGGATCTTTTGGGCTCCCACAAGCAGAACAGTATTCAACGTCATTATCATTGCGAATCAAACAATCTTTACATTCCCAATTACCTGGTTTGGGTTTAAACATATCACCCCATGAGTTAGTAACTGTACGTTCGATATTACTCTTTTCTATATGCGGTTTTGGGTTTTCACAGCAAGCACATTTTAAAAAGTTTTCTAAATTATTTGTATAACACATTTCACAGGACCACGATCCTGGTTTAGGCTTAAATTTATCTCCAAAGCTAACTTGACTACCTTGTTTTGCAGCATTCTGCTCTTCTTTTGCAGCCTTAGAGTCATCTTTCATTTTCGACTGCGCTGTTTTAACAGCTTCTATGAAATTAGTACAAGCTGTCACTGTTTTAAATCGCAAACAAAATGTTTCAGGTATTAATTCTCCCTCTGAAAAATCTTGAGCACACCACGTTACAGCTGTTTCTACATTGGGCATTTTTTCAAACGTCATTTCTTTAGTAACTGCATGATTACAACACACTTTCATAACTTGTTCTCTTCTCATCAGCAGACGAAGTTTTTGGTTATTATCTTTGTGAACTAATAACTTCATATTACCAAGACCACGTTCTTTCCATTCTTTGGCAACAGCTTCAAACCGCAGCAATTTAGCACGGTGCTCAAATAAAACAATTTCATCTTCTTCACCTGTCTTGTGATCAACCAAAGCGGGTAACGGCACAACTGGTTTAAATTCGATAGTAGGTTCAAATTCTTCTACTGTATCGGAATTGTTAAGTTTTTGGGTGACATCTTCAACACGACAAGAACTACTAGTTTCAGTAGTACAGGATCCTGGTGTACTAAAAATTTTGCTAAATGGTGAGTCTGTACTGCTTTTAAAAGTTAAATTGCTGAATATATTCACTTTAGCTGTGGTTGATTCTGTGCTTTTGACACTCTCTTTTTTTGCATCCTCTGTGGTCGACTTAAAAGCTGGCATGCTGCTAAAAGTAAATCCACCAATAACAGTTTTTTCAGGTTTATCAACCTGTGTAGCTGTTGAACTGATAGAACTCTCTTTAGATATGGAAGAACTGGAAAATATACTGGGTTTTGGATCTTTTTCTGTGGTAAATCTAACATTACTTGGCCTACATTCCTGTCTGGCTTTTTCGAATGATTTGTAATATTGAGTAGCAATATCAGCAGTTTTGAAACGGATACAGAATTTTTCTAACACCACGGTCTCATCAGCAAAATCATTAGCAACCCAAATGTATGCTTTGGTTTCGTTTTTCATAGGTTTGATTTCCATTTCCGATGTTATGATGTGATTGGCACAGATTTTATGGACTTGTTCTCTGCGCATAAGTACTCTTACTTTACCAGTTAAATTGTGTTTAAGCAATTTAATTTCACCCAGACCTCTTTCCTTCCACTGCTTATCAATAAAGCGAAATAATTGAGCTCTTGAACTAAATATTACAGTTTCATCTTCTTCACCAGTCGTTACTTTAACTTCATCAGGCAAAGGTATGATTGGTTTGAAATCAGGACAAGGATCATAATTTTCAATGGATGTGTTACTTCTTTCTGATAATGTTCTTGATTTATTAAGACTGGTATTTGGCGAAGAAACATTAGTACCATCGACTACGTTTTTGTCAAGAGAGTCACCAATAGAAGTAGACAAAACATTGGTCCTTAGTGAATTAGTTGGTGATTGAAATACAGTAGACCTACTCCAATTTACAGTTGAACCTGTTACAGTAGGCTCTATTTTACTGCCAGGAGTTGGAAAACTAAACGAAGGCGGAGGTATTACTTTGGTATCAGTTGCTGATGGCATCTGTATTTGATAATTATGAGGAGTTCCTTTTATGTGCTGAGGTGGAATAGTCACGCTCAGAATAGGTGTAGGCGCTGTGGTACATGTTGGGAGCGGATCAGAAGAAGTTATTACGACGTTGACGGGTAAAGATCGCGAGTTGTCTTTAGATTTCTCTGTAGAAAGAGATTTGGTAGTGTTAACAGACATTGATTGAGGTGGTTTAGACACCGGTGCAAGCTTAGGTGCCACTGGAATTGTTGTTGCTGCCGGTGGAGCTAAATGGGCAACATCTAAATGCATCTGATCCGAGGTTGGATACACGCCAGGATAGTTGACTTGCGATCTATTTGCATCAAATAATGGTGGCGCGCCCGGTAAGGTGGAAGGTTGGAATAGTTGAGAATATTGGTTGTATAAATTATAAAAGTTTTGGCCATAGAACTGATAAGGATTGGGTGGAACAGGAAATGGTGGTACTAATCGTTGGTTAAATTGTGAAACCTGAGATTGTGTGTAAGGAAGCTGTGCAGCAAAACTTGAAGTATTCTCATTACTTTTATAATCATCCTGCAAATTGTATGTTTCATTCTCATTTGTTTGCTCCAAAGGGGTTTTCTTTAATTTGTTTACTTCTTTTTTTAATTCTGCGACCTGTTTTTTTAATTCACCAACATCTTTGCATTCATTCCTGCATTCATCGATTTGATCTTTTACTTGATCAACAGATATCTTAAGGAGCTTAAATTGGTCAGTAGTCTGTTGCATGTTTGACTGAATAGTGTTAATAATTTGGCTACCTAATTTACGATTTTCTTCAAACCAATCTTTTGTTTGTTCCATGAACGTATCGATAGTATTATCTCTCTTCTGTAACTTTTTTATTTGATTTTCAATTTTTTCTAGAAATTGGTCTTCTCGTGGAGTTTCTAAAATTTGAGAATCTATAGCAGTGCGATAATTTGTAACATTTGATTTTGATACTTTTGGAGTAGAACTCATATTACTAAAAATATTTGAATTCATACGTTGTGGTGCATGTTCACGTCCAGCATATGAATTGTTATCATCAGAGGAATATCTTCCATCATAATTATTCATGTTTTCCGATGAATCTGGTTGAATTCTATGGATATGAGCTTCTAAATCTTCGATTGATTCCTGAATATCAGAATATAGAGGTTGATTTTTGTCTAATCCAGCATCTTTCATAGATTCCAAAGCTTTGTAAGCAAATTTTTTAGCTTTAAGTAACAGCGTTTCATATTTCGATTTAGATTCCTCATCAAAATTATCTTTAGAAAAATTCTCTTCTAATGCCATTTTTTTATATGTATCACTTAAATGATAATATGCATGTGGTGATTTTAAACAAGAAAGCATGTCAATGGCTTTTTCATATTCACCTTCATTTAGATAGTTAACTGCAATGAAGAGTTTACTTTCGCTTAATAGAGATTTCAAGTTTTTGGTGGTAAGTTCTTTGTGCGTATAATCAAACATTCTTTTCTCAGGAAGTTTTACAGCAATTTTGTTTTTTAATTTTTCTAATAATGGTATGGCAGAAGAATAGTATAAAAAAGCTCTCAGTTCTAAGCTGTTTTTTTCGTGCAAAACTGAGGTATGCTTGGCTTGTTCACTGAACATTCGACCAAGAAAACACAGAAGCTCTGGATCTAAACCGTGATTGTCAATACAACGGACAACTTCAATACCACGACTAAGAGTAACACGAATATCAGTCAATTCAGATCCCAACTCATTTTGACTGAACTTATAAGCACAATCCCACCACTTTATTTGAGAAAGGTGACATAATAGTTCAGTGATGTTAGCAGGCAGTATGACGGGTTTATAGTCCGATATATAAGCTGTCTTATTAGATATTTGTTGCTTAGATGTGAATGTAGCACAAATAAGGAAAGCAAAGACGTCTAATTTGTCTAAAGTTTCAGGGCCACAATTTGCTAAGTTTTTACCCTTATTCATAAGCATGTTAAAAAGTGTTAATTTAAAATCAGCATAATTTTTATAGTTCATCAACATCCAAACAAAATGGTGTAATGAATTTGCATGTACTTTTTGAGCTTCACTATCATACGCTTCAATCTCAGACACCCGAGGCAGCTGAAGAGTGGGAGTGTCGAATGCAATCGAAATGAAGAAAGATGTTTTAATCTTCATCAAGTTATCTCGGTTAGGGAATAATTTTTCATACAATTTATCTTTCCAGTGTGTATCAGCAAAACTTTGGGCAATTTGATCTAAAAAGGACTGACTTTTATCTTGATAATTTGTAAGAAGATAGTGGCCAGATTGAGAACACCTATATGAACCTTCTAAATACCAACGATGTACAGCTTTTTTTTGACTTTCTGGAGCATTTGCGAGCCAATTCGCTTTAGGGTCAACTGGCGCTGTTTGCCATGCAACTACCATCAGTGGGGAGGCAACTCTAGTAGCATCTCGCCAGCTTAGTTGATCTTTTTTAGCTTTTTTTAACATAAATGTTGCAGCGTGAAAAGCCAACTGTCCTTTATGATGAATAATCAAGTTGGAGTGAAACTCAGCAAAGCCAGGGCATGCACCTGTTTTTACCACACTACCGATGGCTTGATCATATTCATGTAGAAACTCATTGCATTCAACTAGACTTTTAGATGTTCCATTTGGTACTTCTGATAGACTCAAAACACAAAGTCTCTCTTTGACATTCAACAACAGCATCTGATAGCACCAACTGGTAAAGTCATTCGAGTTGTGTCTAAGAATTTCCGACACAGTTTCATACCAAGCATGGTTATTAATGAAAGGATTTTCTCCAAATTCGACATCACAAGTATGCTTAAAAGCTTCTTTAATGTTATTAGTCTCTAAATAATGTTTCAGCAATCGAGAATGAAGCAAAGCATCCTTAGGTCTCAGTGTCAGTTCAGACGTCAATAACTTAATAAGAGCCTCAGGATCAGAGTTAGTTTGAGATATTAGTTTTTCACGAAGTCGAAATGTAATAGGATGCCTTGGAAAGATAGCTACAGCCTTTTCACACCAATATTTTGCGGAGCCTACGTCGATAACAACATCATTGCCAGCTAAAAGTTCACAAACTGTAACAAAACAAATAAATACTTCAATGATACTTACGCAAATTATTTGATACAAACTATGCATGTATTTTTTAGCATTTTATACAAAAAATGATTTTTTTTTTAAATAAAAAAACAGGTTATTGTAAACCAGACGATCTAGGACGAAAGAGATAAAATGAAAAAAAATATAAAAATTGTGTATAATTTGTGCTATTTTGGATATATGGGTAATTTGGATATTTTGTTAAAGTCTTAAGCTCTGTTACTAGGTCTCACAGACAAAAATAATGTCAAATGCAGTCTGAACTGACGGACATAGTATTGTTCAACTTGCAATAAACATACACAAATCCTACAGAATTTTCCTACAATTATGTATATTCCATTTTTCTAGGGAACTTTAGTTTTTCTTTCCTTATCCTTTTTGACTGTTATGAACATTTATAACAAATCGTAACAACAATGCTTTTATATCATTTATAATTTATTTTTTTATATGAAAAAATTTAAGGTCCAAAATTGGATAATTTTGTAGAAGTTGCTAAATTATACTTTGAAAAAAAAAATGCAATTTCGGCCTTACGAGGCCCTTTTGGTATTTAGGCTTGTAATGTAGGTACCGATATAAGCATGCCTATACGTAGGGTATGCAATAGGAGTATTTGTGTTTGGTATGGCATGCACTCCAGTCGGCTAATAAAAGTTGTGTTTTATTTGTATGGTGCGAACACTACAAGGCTCTCCTGCTGGGTGCCGAAAATATGGAATTACCGATATCACATAGGTAACAGTGGCGAAGGTACCATACAAGCCGATTCCCACCGGCTTCCCTTCAGAAGTTGGGAACACAACCACTCTCTCTACCGTTATTTAGAAATAGCACAATCAGTAATTTTTGTAGTCAGTATTTTAGTAGAATCTACTGAAATACTACAAAAATTATCTCTACTGAGTAGAAAACATTACAAAACGCCTAAACTATCAACAAAATTTGCTCTTCAACAACAAATTGTTATAAAATAAGCCGCTGGCGCGATTGGCTTTTTGACAGATAAACTTCCATACAAAATAATGCCGTGACGTCACATCAAGGTCGCAGGCAGCCGGCTGAAGTAGCTACTTTGGTAAGCCGCTGCAAATCGAGTTGCTCCCTCCATCTCGCTCGCACGCACGCATTTTTTATTACTATTTCAACAAATATCCTTATTGGTCCTAGAAATTAGAAACGAAGCGGACATTCTGTGTTGACTGTTGACAGACTACTTGAATTTATGACGAAAAAAATAAAAATTTATAGGTATTTGAATTTATTAGTTAGTTTCATGTATTAGAATTTATTTCTTCGTATTAAATAGTAAGTAGTATATATATATATATATATTATATGTATATATTATAGTTGGATTTTTTGTTGTTGTGTGTAGTGATAGTGAAAGCAGTTACGCAGATGTACGTTGAAATTAGGTATTTGCGGTAAGTAGATAGTTTAATAAGTGGAAATTACGTATTTATAGTAGGTACCAAATAGATTTCCGGCTTGCCTCTCTCAGTATTTCACCCTTCGCCACTGATAGGTAAATACTACCTAATTTAAATTCCCTTCCGTTTGTCAAGCATCTAAGATAATAGGGTACTTGCATGATTTTTTTTTTCAGTCTATTTTAAAGATATATGGCCTACTTAAACAAAGCAAGAAAAAGAAAAAAAAATTATGCATAAATTACTTAAATAGAGCGTTTCAAAGTTCCTACTTTAGACTTTACCGCCGAAACGCGGAATGACGTCACTTGTTCAAAATTACGCCTAATTAATCTGTGATAGAAATGACACTGTCGATGTCGTATTGACAGGGTCATGTGACACTGACAGACAGATAACTTCAATATCCAAAAGCGAAATTAGGGTTGAACTGTGTCGATTTACTTCCAAAAGTTCCAGTAAAGAATCGAAATGCATCTTACCGATGCATTTTAAAGTAAAAATCTTCAGAAAATGGAAAATATGCGTTGACTGTATGCACTTAGTTTCTTTTGCCTTCTCTAAAAGAGGTAAATGTTTTCTAAAAAATAAAAGTGACGTCATGTGTCAAGCTTGGCTGTGATTGGTGTTTCAATGCAACGTTCCGTTTCACAAAATTAAAAGTTGAATATTTGGGAAACTATTGAATTTTTTTTAGTAAATCTTTCACGATAACGCTTTTCTAAGGCTCTATTTTTGAGATATTGACACAATTTCTTATTATAAATTTCATGCAATTACCCTATTTATAATTTAACCTATAGTTAATGTGCCAAAATATTTATGTTAACCGATGGGTTATTAAGTATGTATCATTCGGTTGCAATCAAAAACATGGCGGTTTTGCGATTACAAAATCCAAGTTTTGACACTTATAATATCTGCCCTCCATATTGCAATCGCAGTACTTACTTGCAGAATGGCGGTTTTAAGATAAACGTGATCTAAACATATTTCTTGACTAGCCCCACGGTGCCATCCGCGTTTGTTTCGGAGAGCGCGCGGATTATCCGCGATACTTACTACCCTATATTTTTTTCTGTACCTACCTACCCTTGACAACGCGTAGGTAGTTTGCACAATTTAATGTATTTTCTTCCGCGTTAATTTCAAAATTCCCGTGGGAATTCCGCGATAATATGTGGCCTATGTCTTTCTCTTTACCCCTGACAACGTGTATGCGAAATTTCGTGGTGATCGGTTGAGTCATTTAGCCGTGAAAGCGTAACAAACAAACTCACTTTCGCATTTCTAATATTAGTAGTAAGGATATCTAATCAAAAAATCTGTCTTATATATATAACTTTTAAAGTGTAATAAGAAGAAACTTGTAAATATATTTTTATACCTAAAAATCATCATCTCTTTAGGATTCATCATTTTTGCAAAACAGTAAAAATCACAAAAATGTCGACTACCTACTGCAAATACAATTAGCAGGGCAGATGTAGCAATCAACGAAAATAAACATACTTCAAAAGTTGAAGCTACCTAAACATGATTAATTTTAATCACAAAATAGCTATTTTTCTGATTGAACCTGAAATATGATAGCAACAAAAGTTACATAATTACCCTGTTGATCTCAATAAAAGTTAGTATCGTCAATTTCATATAACATAGAAATGTGAACACATTATATGAATAAATTCTTCTATTATTATTATAATATATAAAGCTGGATTACCACTCACTCATTGACATAATTGTTCTCCCAGAAGGAGCATCTCTAGGTTGATATAATGTATGGAACATGTAGAGGGGACGTTTCGGTGATTATGGGAAAACCTCGACATCTTCGATTCCTGCTTCTCATCAGGTAGTGAGTCGACTGCCCGCCGAAACTTTCCATCGAAAGTGAAAACGTTTCTAACTAAATTTCATCCACACCTTGGGCAAATTTCAATAGTGTAACTTTTTTTTCAAAATGGCGGAAAAAAACATGGCCGCCGAACAAAATTCAAACTCGATTATCTCCGAAACTAAAAGAGTCAGGTGGGGGGTGCTCAAACAAATGTCATAGAGGTCAATGGGGGGCAACCGCCTGGCGTGGTAAAAATCCAAAATGGCGGATTCAAAATGGCGGCCGAAAAAAAAGTTGATCCGATCCGGGTGAGGTTCGGCATCCGGGGGTTTTTGGGGTCGCTGATGCCGAATATCGAATCAGTTTTTCGATTGCGTCATTTTTCAAGATGGCCGCCGAACATTAGTTGTTTGTATGGGGAAATTGTTTCGGCCCTGGCTCGGAAACTATCGGCCGTGGGTATTGAAAAAAAATTTGTACAGTTGGTGGTGCACTATCTTCTTCTATCGGGATATAAATAATTCCAAGATGGCGGACGGATTCGAAATGGCTGGCGAAAAAAAGTTAAGCATAATTGTTCTCCCAGAAGGAGCATCTCTAGGTCGATATAATGTATTTAAGATGTGGAAAGGAGGTTTCTGTGATTGTGGGAAAACCTTGACATCTTCGATTCCTGCTCCTCATCAGGTAGTGAGTTGACTGCCCGCCGAAACTATCCATCAAAAGTAAAACTGTTACTTACAAAGTTTGATCCACACTTTGGGCAAATTTCAATAGTGAAACTTTTTTTTCAAAATGGCGGAAAAAATCATGGCCGCCGAACAAAATTCAAACTCGATTATCTCCGAAACTAAAAGAGTCAGGTGGGGGGTGCTCGAACAAATAGAGGTCAATGGGGGGCAACCGGGCACAGGGCGACCAAGCCTCGCGAGCTGCTCGCAGCTCGCGCACAGGGCGAATCTAGTTATAATATATAAAGCTCGATTACCACTCACTCATTGACATAATTGTTCTCCCAGAAGGAGCATCTCTAGGTTGATATAATGTATGGAACATGTAGAGGGGACGTTTCGGTGACTATGGGAAAACCTCGACATCTTCGATTCCTGCTTCTCATCAGGTAGTGAGTCGACTGCCCGCCGAAACTATCCATCGAAAGTGAAAACGTTTCAAACTAAATTTCATCCACACCTTGGGCAAATTTCAATAGTGTAACTTTTTTTCAAAATGGCGGAAAAAAACATGGCCGCCGAACAAAATTCAAACTCGATTATCTCCGAAACTATACGAGTCAGGTGGGGGGTGCTCAAACAAATGTCATAGAGGTCAATGGGGGGCAACCGCCTGGCGTGGTAAAAATCCAAAATGGCGGATTCAAAATGGCGGCCGAAAAAAAAGTTGATCCGATCCGGGTGAGGTTCGGCATCCGGGGGTTTTTGGGGTCGCTGATGCCGAATATCGAATCAGTTTTTCGATTGCGTCATTTTTCAAGATGGCCGCCGAACATTAGTTGTTTGTATGGGGAAATTGTTTCGGCCCTGGCTCGGAAACGCGAGCTGCTCGCAGCTCGCGCACAGGGCGAATCTAGTTGTCAATATAATAACATAAAACATATTTTGGTTTTAATATCCTTACAATTTACATATTATAAAACAAAGTCTTCCATCGCGTCTGTCTGTCTGTTCGCGATATACTCAAGAAATAATGGACGGATTGTCATGCGGTTTTCACTAATAGATAGAGCGATTCATGAGGAAGGTTTAGGTATACCATTTGTCAAGGTTTAATGTAAATTGGTTGAAATATAACGAAGTGGCAGAAAAAGTAATTTGTTACGCTTTCACGATGAGACAGGGGGTAGTTCATAAACTCACACGCCAGACCTACCCTTACGGAATGGTGCAGATTAGTCTGCCCCGGATGATTACGAACGGCGCACGTGTGTCGAGGGAGTAAATTTGAATTGCCGGACAGTGTGTATATTTCGGTTCCCGCGGGAACTCCAAAATTGCCGCGGGTGAAACCGCGGGGAACAGCTATAGTAGTAAAACAGAAGCTACAAGACAGATTTCAATAAAAATTAGCATGGTTCTTAACCTTAAGGGTTCTTAAGAGTGATCTTAAAATCTATTATTCTAATACCAGTATGTTGTCAGAGTGTACCTGCACTAAATTATATTTGTAAATTATAATCTTGTTCAACAAAACTTTGAAATTGCCTGAATTTTTAATGGAAATTGAATTTTAAAAATGTTACAACTTACAATTGATTTATTATTGTCCACCATGGGTGAAGTCACCTGCGAGCAATTCTTGTATATCCGAATCTGGGAAACGGCTCCAACGATTTTCATGAAATTTGGTATCAAGGAGGTTTCGGGGCGATTAACCGATATAGCCAGGTTTAATTTTTTTAAAAAGGTCGTTTTATCTGCGTTTTCAAGCAATAAGAAATTACTAAAACATTATTAGAATACGTAGCTAAATTTTGGGAAAAGTGGGTGATCCCGAAACCAGAAGACCCCAGTTCGAATCCACATAATTAATATTGCTCCTTTTTTTCAAGTTCTTTCTTTTGTGAGATAAACTATTATTGGGAACCCTTTATCAACGCATCTATTTCGAATCTAAGTATTTTAAAATAAGTATTTAAAAAAAAAGTTTATCCTACTGGCGATGTTTCCGTATAAAGATTTACCAAAAACAAATATCGAGCAAAACTCAGTCATCCACGTACTAATAATTGTATTTGGCAATAATTAATCAACATTGTTTAAGAATTAACAGTTAGTGTTGTCTAATGTAGAAAACAAACAAAATATTTTTAAAAACAATGAGATAATTTGTTTTAAAACGTGCTTCTAAAATCCTCTATTTTCATAAGAAATACTTACCTTAAAGATATAATATTTATAATATATATAATAATAATAATAAAGCTTTATTCCATTCAGCTGTAATACAAAATAAATGTTGTGTTAGTAAATTCTTTAGTTGTTTTACTTAAATCCTATGTTAGTATTGTTAGTGTTACTTAGATTCTAATTGAATGGACCCCTTTTGGGTAAATGCCTCCTCCTTCCCCTTCCATTCCTCTCTATCGCGGGCTATTTCAAGCCAGTTTTTTCCAGCTACCTCTATTAGGTCATCAGCCCATCTTTTTAGTGGCTTGCCTTTTCTCCTCTTTCCGCTTGGTCCCGTCCATCTTGTTGTTTTTAGTGTCCACCTTTCATCTTTGTACCTTGCTAGGTGTCCTGACCATCCCCACTTCAATCCAGAGCTTGTTTTAAGGCATCCGTGAGTTTGTTTTTTTTCCTTATGTCCTCACTTTTGATTTTATGGATTTTTTTTATTTTTAGTATGCTTCTTTCTATCGCGCGCTGGCATGAGGTGATTTTGTTCTTGATGTTTTTTGTATATGTCCATGTCTGGCTGCCATAGGTTAATGTTGGTAAGATGCATGTGTCCATTACAATCCTTTTTAGTTTTAAATTATATTTGCCTTTCAGTACTTCCTTTTGTCACCAGAACTTATTCCAGGTTTTATTAATCCTTCTGTTTACTTCTTCTTCATTATTTTTTGAACTGAACGAAACCTTCTGGTTTCCGGACGCACATATCGATCTTCTCATATTGTTTGTCATCACTTTGGTTTTGTCTGGGTTCATGTGTAGTCCCACTTTTTTACTTTCTGTATCTAGATTTTGTATCATTTTTTTCCATTTCTGTTGTGTTTTAGCAAAAAGAATGATGTCGTCTGCAAATCTTAGATGTGTCAAATACTGTCCTGATATCATGAGTCCATTGTTTTTCCAGTTTAGTTTTTTGAAGATTCCTTCCAGTACCGCTATAAATAATTTTGGTGAGAGTGGGTCGCCTTGCCTAACACCTTTCCCTATTTCTATCTCTTCACCTTTTTCTCCAGTTTAACTCTGCTTTTGCTTTGTTTCTTTTTTTTTTTAGGATGTTTATATATTTACCATTTATTTCGCAGTCTATCAGAGCTTTCCAGATGGTGCTGTGAAATATGCTATCGAATGCTTTGGAGTAGTCTATGAAGGCTATATATAGAGGAAGGTTAAATTCTTTAAATTTTTCTAGTACTTGCTCCAGGGTATGTATGTGGTCAATTGTAGAAAAGCCAGAGTGAAGTCCCGCTTGCTCTACTGGTTGTTTAGTATCTATCTTTTGTGTTATTCGTTCTAGCATTATGGAAGTAAACAGTTTATATAGGCTGCACAGTAGGCTGATAGGTCTGTAATTTCCAATGTCCAATGGATCCCCTTTTTTGTATAGTAATATTATTTCTGAACTACACCATTGTTTGGGTATTACTTCTGTTTCAAGTACCATGTTGAACAGTTGTGAAAGATGGGGTCAGGACTATTTTGAGGGCTTCATTTGGAATGTTATCTGGCCCGGGACTTTTTTCTGGTTTTAATTTCTTAATATGTTTTAATATTTCGTTATAGTTTATTGGCTCTACTGTGTCTTCTTTTAAATTTTCTACTATGCATTCGGGTTCTTTGTCATATGTGTCTGGTGGTTTGCTGTATAATTCTCTGTAATATTTTGTTGCATGTTCTATAACTTCCTTTCTTGATTTGGTTTCTTTATGGCCTTTTATGAGGTTTTGTATCCAGACTTTATGAGTGGTTAGTTCTTTGTATGCCTGTTTGCAGCTTCTATATTTGCTTATGTTTTTCTCTATTATTTTCTTTTGGTGCTCTGTGTAGTCTTCCTTTATAGCTTTTTTTGTTGTTTTGAATAAGTTTTTTAGTTCGTCTTTTTGCTCTTTAGTCTTGTTTGCAGTTGAAATTAATTCTGTACGTTTGTTTATTAAATCTATAGTTGTATTGTTGAATATTTTGTGTTTGTTTGGCACATTATTGGTTTTTGTTATTCTAAGGCTGACTGTAATGGCGTTTTCTAATCTGTCATAATAAGTTTGCACGTTCGGTGTCGATATACATATAGCTCCGAATCGAATTCGCTGTTCAGGTTATTTTTTAAGTTTTCCAAGTACATTGATATTTCGCTATCGGTTTTGGGTGTCTTGGGCAATGGCCTAATATTTTTTCTATTCAGTTTTTCCGATTTCATAGTGTATGTACATCTCAGCATTCTATGATCTGACCGATAGGATATTTTGTTTATAACTTCTATATTTGTTATATTTTTTTGTTTGTTGCACAATATATAGTCTATTTCGTTTTTTGTCTTGTTGTCTGGCGATAGCCATGTCCATCGCCGATTTGGTCTTTTCTTGAAGTAGGTGTTCATTATGGATAGCTTCTGTTCATTAGCATATTCTATTAGTTTTTCACCTCTATTATTCCTTGTTCCATAACCGTGAATACCCATTACTGAGTTTATAGTCAACTTTAATTAAAGTTTTTATATGTATTCCAGCTATTTTTTTCTGTATGTGATACAGAAATTAATAAAGACATAATTTAAGTTTACAAACCTTTTGACTTTTGAAAAATCCATGATGAAATGAAAAAGTATTCAATAAATACTATCTAATATAAAATTCTCGTGTCACAATGTTCGTTCCCATACTCCTCCGAAACGGCTTGACCGATTCTCAAGAAATTTTTTATGCATATTCAGTAGGTCTGTGAATAGGCTATCTATTTTTCATCCCGGAATTCCCGCGGGAACTCCGAAACTCACGCGGGTGACACCGCGGGGCGTAGCTAGTTATAATATATTATTGACTAAGTACTATTGGAAATAGGGTACTTGAATGAAATTTATAATATGAAATTGTGTCAATATTTAAAAAATAGATCGTTAGAAAAACATTACATTATCATGAAAGATTTACTAAAAAATTATCAATAGTTTCAAAAATATTCAACTTTTAATTTTGTGAAACGGAAAGTTGCAACGAAACACCATTCACAGCCACGATTAACATATTAAGTCACTTTGAATTTTTTAGGAAACATTTACTTATTTCAGGGAAGGCGAAAGAAACTAAATGCATACAGTCAACACATATTTTATTTTTTCTGAAGTTTTTTAAGTACTTTAAAGTGCATCGGTAAGATGCATTTCGATTCTTTTCCAGAACTTTTGGAAGTAACTTGACTCAGTTCAACCTTAATTTTGCTTTTGGATATTAATCTGTCTGTCACTGTCAAATGACGCTGTCAATGACATCTATACGACAGTGACATCTATATCACAGATTAATAAGGCGTAATTTTTAAGTAGTGACATCATTCTGCGTTTCGGCAGTAAAGTCAAAAGAACAAACTTCGAAATGCTCTATTTAATTAATTTATGTATTTTTTTTTCTTTTTCTTGTTTTGTTTAAGTAGGCTATATATCTTTAAAATATACTGGAAAAAAATTCATGCAAGTACCAGATTAAGTTTCTTATTAGAAACTAGCTGTCCTCTGCAGTTTCACCCACAGTAATTTTGGAGTTCCTACAGGAATCCCAGGATAAATTATACATATAAACCTTCCCCTTGAATCACTCTCGCATCTATTAGTGAAACCGCATGTGTGTTCAAATGTATCCCGTAATTTTTGAATTTATTGCAAATAGACAGATGCCGTTGAGAACTTTGTTTTATAATAATTATGTAGTGAAAGTAAGTTAGGTTGTGATAAAATATGAGACAGAAGCAGAACTTTGTTTTATAATAATTATGTAGTGAAAGTAAGTAGGGTGTGATAAAATATGAGACAGAAGCAACAATAAAGGGTAAGCACATATCTGGAGAGAATTACTCGAGCCAGAATTATGGACTTAACTATAAATTTAAAACAAAAATCTTATAACAAACAACTTGGCATTTAATTGTAAGGTATAAGGCAATAAAGTTTTATATTTGGTGACAAAAATGTGCATTTTCCTACTGATCTGTTGACATTAAGGATTTATAGGATAATATTTTAATAAAAGTGGATGTTCTTTCATTTCTGCTGATACCTGTCACAAAATATGATGCATATGATAAAAAATACATACTGTCCAAAATCAAGCTGGTCTGCGCCGGGTCTAAGTCAAGTGAAGTTTTATATTGCTCAAGTGCCTTTTCCTTTTGTCCGAGCTTATCTAAAGCATGACCAAGTAGCTTATGTGCAGCGGCATTATTGTCTTTCTGGGTAAGATACTGATCGACGTATTTCTGACAACTTGCATAATCTCCTACCTCGAAGTAAAGCCGCGCTACTGAATAAGCTCGAGTTTTAAACTGTAAAATACAAAGAAATAAAGCAAATCGTAAAATTGGTTAAATACTCGACGTCATTGTCCTTGGCATCATGTCTAGTTCGTAAATGCCGAACCGTTGGAAATCACTCTTCCATGCTTACCTCTATCGTTGATAATTTAGACGATAAGCTTTCAACGTACTTATCGACGTCTTTTTTGGTTCTATACATCTTCACTATTTATTCTGAATACTTAATATGTTATTTCCTAGCTAGAGAAAGTTTTACAGGAAGAATGCGTTGGTTAAAAACGAAGCTACACCGCAAAACGTCTCTCATTTTCTCAGCAGTGCTGCCAACAATTAAACTTGCTCTCCACCAGATTCAACTGCTAAACCAAAGAGAATATTGTTACGTGTTTTATTATTACCACAAAAACCACTAACAAAAACGGCCCTCATTCTCCACATTTTTTTTGTTTTTAAATAAAGATCTAACTAGTTCTTTTAATAATGAAAATACACAGATACGCAAAAATGTCTATCCAAAATAACCTTTATGCATTATGCAAGTTGGCAAACAGGTTTAACTAAAAGTGGTCACATGTTTCTCAAGAATCGTACGAATTTCACTTATTGAACCAATTTCTTTTAAGATGTTTTGAATTTATTCTCCTTTTTTCGGTGTCGGCGTCAGTTTTAGTATGGAACGAAATATAGGTACAACGTAAAGTTTTTTCCATCAATTTTCCATTATTATTACGTAATAATATTTAAAAATTGCTAATATTTAACAATCAATAAATGAACATTTAAACATACAATAAGTAGGTAACTCAAAATATCAATCTTTAATTATTAGGTATGTATAAACTCGTAGAAATAATAAAATTACCCAAAACATTCTCCAACAAATCCCCGCGTAAAGTCTATCGAGCGGGATGGTTCATATTATGTTAAAATGACGGTTTAAAGCAGCAGCTATCCTATGCAAAAACAGTAAAATATACTCCTGAAATAAAATAAAGTAGACATAATATATTTTGAAACATATTTAGTTATTAAGTGATAGCATTATCAGTAATTGAACCTTAATTTTATAAAATCCACCAACCACCAAATATAATATTTCACCACTAAAAGAGGAGTTGAAATCACCAAATCACCAAATCCATCCGTTGGCAACACTGTTCATCAGTGTACAGATCACAAATCTTTGATAGGGATGGTAACCTGAGATCGATTTGTTGGCACAAAAAAACTAATAATCAATCGATGTAGGTAGTTCTAAACCGATCTAATAAATCAAACCTTCAGAAAACTGAGATTAGTTTTTATTCCGAAATTCCCGCAGGAACTCTGAAATTAACGTGGGTGAAGCTGCGGGGCACAACTAGTTATTTATTATAATTTGAAATCTCAAAAACTCATTACTAACATAATACAAGAAATAGTAATATTTGTTGACTTGACAAAGTGATTGCATTCATTATTTGGTAATCTTGATTGACTGTTGGTTTATGGTTATACCTACTGACTCAGAAGAATATGCTACTGTTATTGTTCTGAGCCTACTGAGAATATTGGAACTAATTTGACTTTTTGATAGTTTAAGCCCACCATACACGGAGCTATAATATACGGTCTACAATTAATATAAATTATAACAAGGTATATTACGGTATATTTTCTGTAGTAATCGACTAGTGACCACAGACGCAGCTATAACGTATATTTATATTAAGACACCAAAATATGTCGGCAGATATAGCACAACATATTTTCGTATAGCAACAGCAAGATATATTAACGTATATTTTGATATATTTCAAGAAAACAGGGTGCAATTTGTGTGCGCAGTGAACATAAATAATAATACCCACTGCACCAGCGTCCTAACCTCCACGCCCCCTGCCCACTCCCCTTCACCTTTACCAGGGTGTTAAACTTTATGGCCTCTTTAGGTTTTCGTTTATCAAAAATTATAGTCAGCTGGTCTTTGAAATTTTAGGTTTGTTGGTTTGGAAAACATCAAGTAAGATTCTTTCAATGGAAAAGCATTATATTTTACAGTAATTGATTTGAAAGAGAGAAAACCCAAGTTCGCCAGTTTAAAATCAGAACGATCGACAAACGATAAAATATAATAAAATATTTGGCATTATTTGCATCAAACGATGACGTCATCAATTAGGACACAATGCTCTGGTCAGTGTACGACAACGCGATTTGATTTTGAACTGTTGTTTGCATGAATAATAAATATAGCGCATACGAGCAGGAAAAATGCAATTTGAACCGACCCATCGAATACATTGGTTTTATTCGATCCAGCAATTCAATCCAATAGGATACTTGCATGAAATTTATAATAAAAAATTGTGTCAATATTTCAAAAATAGAGCCTTAGAAAAGCGTTATCGTGAAAGATTTACCAAAAAATTATCAATAGTTTCCAAAATATTCAACTTTTAATTTTGTGAAACGGAACGTTGCAACGAAACACCAATCACAGCCAAGCTTGACACATGACGTCACTTTTATTTTTTAGGAAACATTTACCTCTTTCAGAGAAGGCAAAAGAAACTAAGTGCATACAGTCAACGCATATTTTCCATTTTCTGAAGTTTTTTACTTTAAAATGCATCGGTAAGATGCATTTCGATTCTTTACTGGAACTTTTGGAAGTAAATCGACACAGTTCAACCTTCTTCTTCTTCTTCTTTAATAATGGCGTCTATAATTATAATTTGCCAATGACAATGTTTCTTAATAATATCAACCTTAATTTCGCTTTTGGATATTGAAGTTATCTGTCTGTCAGTGTCACATGACGCTGTCAATATGACAGTGACATTTCTATCACAGATTAATAAGGCGTAATTTTGAACTAGTGACGTCATTCCGCGTTTCGGCGGTAAGGTCTAAAGTAGGAACTTTGAAACGCTCTATTTAATTAATTCATGCCTATATATATATATTTTTTTTGCTTTGTTTAAGTAGGCCATATATCTGGAAAAAAAAATTCATGCAAGTACCTTATACATCGAGTGTTTTTAATACATAGATGTATTTCGTCCATCCTTAGTTATAACCAGTGATTGCCTTCTCTCTGGTTATAATTTAAAAAAACAAGTGGTTTGTCAGTTTTGTGTGGTTTTGTGGTGTACTGTTTTGCATGTTTTGCTTTTGCAATTCTCTAAGTGTACCTATAGATTTGATTAAAGATGAGTGAATCAGACTTTGCTTATGGTTCCTCTTTATCAATGGACTCTGTTAAAATTATAGCAGAAAGTGTTGGACTAAGTAGTCTTGGCGACGACGCCGCAAAGGAATTGGCTGATGATGTTACATACCACCTTAAAGTTATAGTTCAAGATGCCTTGAAGTTCATGCATCATTCAAAGAGACAGAAGCTCTCTATATCTGATATAGATAATGCACTAAAAATAAAAAATGTGGAGGTATGTTTGAGTATATTTTATTAAACCACTACTTAGTATAAAACAGTCGCTTCCCGCTGTCTGTCCCTATGTATGCTTAGATCTTTAAAACTACGCAATTGATTTTCATGCGGTTTTTAACAATAAATAGAGTGATTGGCTCAACTGTACAATAAGCACCCGCGATTTAGAGCTTCATATTTTTTATGTGTGTGGGACTTTGCTTAATATAACTTCACATAAAATCCCTAATTACGGAAACTCATCGTTTTCGAGAAAAAAAATACTAAAGTTTCACAATTTCATACAAAACTCCGCGATGTGTCAACCATTTGCCATTGACTTTGTAAGAATTGTTTCGTTTTACATTCGGATAAAGTGATTATATTATTTATTATCTTTGATTATTATAATTTGCTAATGAAAATGAAAATTTGTTAAACTTGAGTTGATTAGGTTAGGTTTGCACTGTTGACGAAGTCGCGCGAGCCGAGCGAGCGTAGCGAGCGTGCCGCGGTAGCGGCCGGCGAAGCGCCAAAGTCAAAATATTATCGTAAATTGAGTGAGGTTTTTATTTTTTTTTCTCAAAAATTATGAATTTCCGTAATTTGCGGATTTGAGAAATACACTATAAACACACTATTCTATCCAAAAAAAAATTGTAACTATTAAAAATCGAGGGTGCTTATTGTACAGTCCTTCCGAGTGATTTCATGAGGAAGGTTTATATCTATATTTTATCCTGGAATTCCAGCCGGAACCCTGAAATTACCATGGGTGTAACCGTGGGGGACAGCTAGTTTAGGCTTATTCTAAATTCTACATTATTTTGTACACATTCTATGAATTAGATATCATTCTCTGTTAGCGTTTATTAACTATGATTAACTGAATGTTTCTTCTTCTTTTTTAAAGTTCTGTTCCTAAAACAGAAAAAGGAATCCTTATCAGGTCACTTTTTTGTCTGTCTGTCTGTCAAGACCATTTTTCTCAGTAATTGTGTAGAGGTATCAGTTTGAAAGTAACATCAGATAATAAGTCACAAATTCACTATCTACTATTTAAATAAGAAAGTTTTTTTAAATATATTTACCAAAAATATAAATACATGGCATGTTACAAAGTTCTGCCAAACTTTATAGCAGTTTTTTCAGCAGTAGTTTTTGTGGAACATTATATGTTGTGACCATATGACTATCAGACATATACAGTAAACATCTATAAATCTATACTTATAAATAAAATTGAAGTGTCTGCTTGCAATTCAAAATCAACAGAGTAGCATAATTTTATGTATAATACTCTCTTTCTTATATGTTGCATTTTTGTTAAATTGTATTTTATTAATAAAGAATAAGATGGTACTGAACTGAGTCCGACTTGCACTTCGCCGGTTTTTACCTTTAATTCTATTGGCAGTACTTTACACTTTTTTTATTATTTTTTTATTTTTATTTGTTTATTTGTTACGCTTTCACACCTTTACTGCTCAACTGATCATCATGAAATTTTGCACACACGTTGTCATGGGTACAGAGAGGGCATAGGGTACTTTTTGTCCCGGAATTCCCGCAGGAACTCTGCAATTACCACAGGTGAAATTGCGTTAAAACAGCTCTCTATTTTGACCGTCGCAAAGGAATTGAAACTCCTCTGATCTAGAACTACGAAATTTGGCAAAAAGTAATGTAAAATCTAATATTTTTTTTTTTTTTAATTCGCAATCAGTCGCCAGACTATAATCGAATGTTTTGTGTGCACAGGTAATATCAGAAAATTTTTAAACAGAACCAATGTCCTGTATATTTATAGTATTTGATTCCTTTTAAGCCTATTTATTTTATTTGGCGGATGAAGAAGCTCATCAATCAGGCGGTTGGGATGTATGGCTAAACGCTTTATGTAACGCTCCCTGTGGCGCGTGATTTCATCATCAATGGCCCGCAGTATAGCGTTTTGCACACGCTGCAAGCACATTCTGTTACTATTGCTGGCAACTCCCCAAATTTGAAGGCCATAGGTCCACATAGGTTTTAAAATTGTTTTGTAAATCAACAGTTTATTGTCTACGGATAGTGCCGAATTCCTGCCCAGAAGCCAATACAGATTCTTGTATTTGATATTAATCTCATCTCGTTTCTTTTTGATGTGATCTTTCCATGTCAATCTTCTGTCTAAGTGGAAGCCCAGATATCTGATACAGTTAGAATGCGGTAGGATGTTGGTTCCGAGTTTCACTGGGGGGCGAAATCTAATATTATATAAATCACGTGTCACGTTGTTTGTCCGCGATGGACTCCGAAATTTTGATAAAATTTTGTAATTTATAATATGGGCCAACTTAAAAGATAGGATAGTTTTTATCCCGCAATTCCCGCGAGAACTCCGAAATTACCGCGGATGAAATCGCGGGGGACAGCTAGTATTTTATAAAAATGAATCCCTATTTCACTTGGTCACGGCATCACGCTTGAACGACTGGACCAATTTAGATATTCCTTTTTTTTTGTTTGCTATTATATAGAGAAGAAGAATATAAAAGAAATATGGAGTTTCTGCGGGAATTCCAAAACTCACGCGGTGAATCTTCGAAACGGTTCAACCTATTTGACTGGATTTTCACTACCTGATGTTATAAAGAGTATATTAGGCCACTTTGAACCTCCTGCGTGAATTCCGAGACTCACTAGTCTTCTAAATATTCGAGACATCTTGATTTCTATGATGCACAAAATATTTTCGTAACTACAAATTTCAGACCAGTGTGTGAGTTCAACTCGCACTAGTTTACAAAAACTGGCTTCCACTCTGTTGATAAAGTAATTAAAAATATTTTACAGCCCCAATATGGATTTATTCAAGCAGATTCATTGCCATTCAGATTTGCATCAGGTGGGGGTCGTGAATTGCATTTTATTGAAGAAAAAGAATTGGATCTGTCAGAGATATTGTCATCCCCACCACCAAAGATTCCGCTGGAGGTGTCAGTCAGGGCACACTGGTTAAGTGTGGATGGTGTGCAACCAACAGTGCCTGAAAATCCACCGCCACTTTCCAAAGAAGCTCAGAAACTGGAATCTGTAGATCCTATCACCAAACTCAGTAAACCTACTAACAAAGATGCAGCTGGTATGATAATTTCACAACTCATTTTTATTTAATAGCTGTTACCTGTGGTTCTACCTCCATGAATTTCAGAAGTGCCTCAAGAACTCTTTATTCTCGGTCAAAAAAAATGTACTGATATTATGTGTTACTTAGGGTTACTGTGTAAAAGAATTACAGCATTTAATGAATATACTCATACTTATATCACTACATAATATTATCAAACAAAGGCCTCCACCGCGTCTGTCTGTATATTTGTGAAATCTAATGTTTATGAGTTTGTCCTTTACAAACAAACATACAAAAAATCAAATAATTTATCTTTATACTATAAGTATAAGTACAGATATATTATGATATATTTTATTATGATATTGATATATTATGACTGAAGCCATAATATATCAATAAGTATTATTTTTTTTTATTTAATATTGTACATTGCAGGCAAACCAATGTGTGGCAAGGCTGCGCGTCTGAAAGCATCAGAGTCAGTACATGTTAAGCAGCTTGCAACTCATGAGCTCAGTGTTGAACAGCAGTTGTATTACAAGGAAATTACTGAGGCCTGTGTGGGCAGCGATGAAGGGCGTAGAGCAGTATGCCTCTGTTACAGATTATACATAATTTAAACAATAATAAAATTAAAAGCATGTATTTTTAAGAGCCTAGCTGTAACTATTCTTTAACTAAGTTTCATTGTGTGTGTGATTTTTTTTTAAATTGTTTTTCTCATTTTGTAGGAAGCCCTACAGTCCCTTGCGTGTGACCCTGGCTTACATGAAATGTTACCAAGGATGTGCACTTTCATCTCGGAGGGAGTAAAAGTTAATGTTGTGCAAAATAATCTTGCTTTACTTATATATTTAATGAGAATGGTGAAAGCACTTCTGGACAACCAGTCTTTGTATTTGGAGAAATATGTAAGTGTTACTTTTTTATGTTATGTATGTCAATTGGCTACTGGAGCAAATTTTTTTTAGTCTGTCGTGTAGATTAATGGAAAATATTGGACACGTATTTTTTCTTTTTCTACGTAATCAAAAAATAATTTCGTGTGACGTCACAACCCGGTGCAGTTTGTACTGAATATTGACGTCACGAGTCCCCCAACTGATTATTTTCATTAATTTGAAAAAGCAAAAAAAAACGTGTCTTACGGCCGCACTCAGAGTCGACTTTAATGATTTAACGACTGCCGCAATCAGAGACGTTCAGTAAATTAATGTCAATTGGCATTTAATGAGATGTAACTTAATTAGTTAAATGCCAATTAACATTAATTTATTAAACTTGTCTGATAGCGGCGGTTTTGTTTTAAAAATCTATACTTAACTAAGTAATAATTAAAGTCGACTCTGAGTGCGGCGGTTATTTTTTTATTTTTTAACTGAGACGGACTAATTAGAATTTCGATTTTCATACCCCGAAAAAACCCTAATTGTCAAGTTCCCTCAATTAATAGAGGGTAGGTAAAATTAAAAAAAAAAAAGAATTATCTAATCTAATATATATAAATCACGTGTCACGTTGTTTGTCCGCGATGGACTCCGAAACTACTGAACGGATTTTGATAAAACTTTGCAATCATTTATAATATGGTCCAACTTAAAAGATAGGATAGTTTTTATCCCGGAATTCCCTCGGGAACTGAAGGACATAGAGTACTTTTTTCCTGCAATTACCGCGGGAACTCTGAAATTACCGCGGATGAAATCGCGGGGGACAGCTAGTATATGTATATAAATCACGTGTCACGTTGTTTGTCCGCGATGGACTCCGAAACTACTGAACGGATTTTGATAAAATTTTGCAACCATTAATAATATGGCCCAACTTAAAAGATAGGATAGTTTTTATCCCGAAATTCCCGTGGGAACTCCGGAATTAATGCCGGGAACTGCTTATCACCGTAAACTACAGCACTTTTTTCCCGGAATTACCGCGGGAACTCCGAAATTACGGCGGATGAAATCGCGGGGGACAGCTAGTATACATATAAAACCCAAACACAAAATCTAAGTACATCTTAATTTCTAACTTTGTCTAAGTACATTTTAATCTGATCTAAGTACATTTTATTTAGGCTTACGGCCGCACTCTGAGGCGTTTTAATGAATAATTTAACTTAATTAGTTAAATGCCAACAACTGTTAATTTAAAGAACGTCTCTGAGCGCGGCAATTTTTTTCTTAAATCTTTACTTAAAAATTCAGTAATCATTAAAACGATTCTGAGTGCAGCCGTTAATTATACTTTCAAAGATCAGTTATTATTATTATAAGGCAATAAATTTAATTAACTAATTATTGAACAACAATTATTGGCAATTGTATTTGGTGGTATTTTGATCTATTCCAGCTTCATGAATTGATACCATCAGTGTCGACATGCATTGTCGCTCGGCAACTGTGCATGCGGCCTGAAATGGATAACCACTGGGCATTAAGGGACTTTGCCGCTCGGCTTATGTCTCAAATATGTAAGACATTCAACACCTCCACAAATAATCTGCAAACCAGAGTCACCCGGTGAGTGAAACATAAGGGCTAACCATCACCATAGATTAGTTAAGTGATAACAGCTAATTGCTGCCTATGTTTGTTGACAGGCTATTTGCAAGAGCTCTTCAGTGTCCATCACAAACAAATAATGAAACCGGTAATGGTCCCTCGATGGCTTCCATGAAAGAATCAGAAAAAACACCATTAGTATCATTGTATGGCGCTGTACAAGGATTGGCTGAACTAGGTCCAGAAGTAGTCAAAGTAAGGTTTCAACATTATACCTTAACGTATTTAAATTAATTTTATTATTAGACAAGACTATTATAACCAGTCACATACATATAGCTCAATAGTCATTATTTTCTTCGTCATCGTATTACCCACCCATTATAATATCTTGCATTCGATTTAGTAACATGCCCTCTAAGTACAGTCAGCAACAGCGAAATGTAAACACTTTCGTCAGCTTTTGAACTTTATTACTGTCACAATAAGAGTCAATGACTGTAAATACATATTTCTGCTGCTGTACAATAGTCTAGGCAGTACAGAGTACTGTTGGTCTAGTGATTAACGAAATTGCCTGCTACGCCGTTGTCGCGACTTCGATTCTCGCGTCAGGGTAACCAATGATGAACAGTTGTGTTGATGATTCCCATTTTGGGTGTTTAGTACAATCATAAATATGTGAACTCATTCACAAAAAAAATATAGGTCTAAGTATTACATCAGTCACTGTTGTCTGGTACAAAAAGCACAAGCTCTGCTTGCTTAATTTGAGTCCAGATGGAGCCGTATAATAATAATAATGTCCAAGTATTATTATTATTTAATATTAAATCCTTACCAGTGCGTGGCGCATGCCTTGTATACATATTAGTGAGCTACGTGTATTGTGTACCTTGTAAATGCAGTTGTAATGTTTTTTCATTCCGAACTTCCGAGCTTATATTATTATTTTTTCCCTTATACTGTTTGTTATAAAGTATACTTTCAGCCCTGTAAATATTTGCAGTTAATTTTACAATAATATCTTAATATATATAAATCACGTGTCACGTTGTTTGTCCGCGGTGGACTTTGAAACTACTGAACGGATTTTGATAAAATTTTGTAACATGTTGTATAATATGGTCCAACTTAAAAGATAGGATGGTTTTTATCCCGGAATTCCCGCGGGAACTCCGGCACTAATGCGGGGAACAGCTAATCACCGTAAACTACTGTCGGGGCACAAAGAAAGACATAGAGTAGATACTTTTTTCCCGCAACCTCCGCGGGAATTCCGAAATTACGACAGCTAGTTTTATATATAAAATGATTCGATATTTCCCTTGGTCACGGCATCACGCGTAGACGACTGGACCAATTTCGCTAAGTCTTTTTTGTTGTGTTTGTTAATGTAAGGAGAAGAAAAATAAAAGCCGTTTGGAGTTCCTGCAGGAATTCTGAATCTCCGAAACGGTTGGACCGATGTTGACGGGACTTGCACTGCTAATTATAGCTGATGTTATAAGGAGTACATTATTAAGCTACTTTGGATTACCTGCGTGAATTCCGAAACTCAGGCGGGTGAAACTGCGGGGCACAGCTAGTATAAAATAATAATCTCCCCGGCAGGTGTTCATCCTGCCGCGCGTGCGGTGGCTGGGCGAGCGGCTGGAGGGCGCGCTGAGCGGGCTGTGCGGCGCGGACCGGCTCGCGGCCGGCAACCTCAAGCACCAGCTGCTCAAGGTGCTCGCGCCGGTCGTGCGCCAGCTGCGCCAGCCGCCCGACACGCCCGACGAATACAAGTGAGATTGGCCGCGCGCGTGTGCAGTCTGTGCAACGAATGTTACTGTTGACATCTTTGATAGCGATGAGCCAAATTGGTCTTGGTCTTGCGCAAGACCAAGACCAAAACAATAATTAGACTAGCAACCAAGACCAAGACCGACCGAACCGTCAATAATCATTTTGCTCATCACTAGCTAATCTTTGACTCACGTAATAACGTTTGTAGGAGTAACCGTCAAAAATACATGTATGGCTTTAAATTTGATCCCAATTCGTTCCTTTCCGCCTTGATTGTTTTTATATTTTTTATTTGTTTTTCTTTTAGTTTTTTTCTTCTTTTAATTAGTATACGTATTTTAATTTTGTCTCTAACATTGTGACATTATTTTAATTTTTCATACTATCGGACTAACAACTTTATTGTTAAATAAAATTATTGTAGATTATTATTATTATTGGTATTAAAATTTGATACAGTTTTTGGCGTACCATGCTGTGCCCACATTTCTGCGGTAGCAGTAGAGCTATAAAACTATACTAAATCACTTTGTTAATAGCTGCTTTGTAAATAAATAGATTTTGAACTTAGGGCCTACCATTATCTCTTATAATAGCAGAATTAAACAAAATATTTGTCTATAAAACACCGCCGTTTCGTGACATGACTGTCGTGCCAAGCGCCATATAAATTAATGACACGTGTGTGGTTGTGTGTGTGGTTTGTGGTGTGTGGTTTTTTTTTTTTTCAATTTCACTTGTCGTACGGTTAAATACGTTCAGTCGTCAAAAAGAATGATGTTACGCCCGGTCGTGCCATTCGCAACGGATCGTTAAACCCACAGCGGGGTTAACCAAATTGATATTCTACAATCGTTAACGCATAGAAAACTAGAATAGAAAACTTTGGCCAGCCAATCAAAACTCTAGTTTCACGTGACCACTTGAATACTAGAATTTTGATTGGCTGGCCAAGTGACATGATGATTCGTTACTTATGTTTTCTATGCGTCAACGATTGTAGAATGTCAACTCGACTAACCCCGCAGAATAGAATATAATAACAGATAGAAAGGACATCAACTTAGTTTAGTATGAAAACAGGTGAAAACCAGTGTCGCCGGGTGGTTTTCGCACACAAAACGGTTCATCACTAAAACATTCATTAACGTAAAGAAACGTGTTAAACGCTTTTTGGTTACGTTTTTTACTTAGTCACTGTTTTCAAAATTCACAGTTTTGGGAATATTATGGTAAATATACTTGGGATGGCAGCAAAAGAAGTTTTGGGCAAGTTAGAGCATTTGCTAAAACTTCCTTTGCAACGGTAGCGCGCCTGCGCCGCCTAATTATCATCTCTAGTTAATTTATTTTTCCTGTGATTGAACCTATGCAGACGCGAGTACGGCTACCTGGGGCCGAGCCTGCAGCAGATGGTGAGCAAGCTGCGCGCGTCCCCGGCGGCGGGCGGCGGCGGCGCGGCGGCGGCGGTCGCGTGCACGCCGCCGCTGGTGCCGCCCGCGCCGCCCGCGCCCGCCGCGCCGCCCGCGCCCGCCGCCTCGCAGCCATCCAAGACTATCGGTGAGGCCTACTTTTGTTTCCACAGTCAACTAGCTGGTAATCTATCGCACACTCGGCTACTGTTTTTAATCCCCGACGCAAAAACGACGGGGTGTTATAAGTTTGACGTCTCTGTGTGTGCGTCGGTCTGTGGCATCGGTGCTCCCGAACGGATGAACCGATATTGATTTAGTTCTTTTTTGTTTGTAAGTCGTGAGTGTTCTTAGCTATGTTTGATGAAAATCGGTCCAAGATGGCCGCCGCCACAAAATGGCGGGTTAATTTTTTTAAACAACTCCCTCAATATGAGTATCAAATGAAAGGGTAAAACATAGTGGTTGTTTATACTCTTTGTGAAAGGGCTTGATTGGTAGAATACACTATAATATGATAAATTTCAAATTCAAGATGGCCGCCATTGCATACTTTCGTGAGAAAGTTTAATCATCGGGTACGAAAATAAAGATTTTATCGCAAACCGAAGTAAGCCATATATATATATGGTCCGTCGTTTTGTTGCGATAAATTGTATCTAATAACGAGCTTATTCTTACGTATAAATGCAAATGTGAGTTTATTTGTGTTTGTCACGTCACGCTTCACACCCTGACGGCTCAATCGATCATCATGAAATTTTAAATACACGTTGTTACAGGTACAGAGTAGGACATAGGGTTTATCTCGGAATTCCTTTATTTAATTGCAAAGATCTAATAAGAATCTGAAAAAAGTAATTCACTTCTTCGTTCAGTATAATTTTATATGAAGTCGGTTATAGATATAATACAGCTATAGATTATTTATTTTATACAAGCTGTTCCCCGCGGTTTCACTCGATGATATTCGAAGTTCCCGCAGGAATTCCTAGATAAAAAGTACCTTTTGTACTTTTCTGTAACGCTGATAATGTGCATGCAAATCCATATTATAAAACAAAGTCTTCTGCCCTTCTGTCTGTCTGTTCGCGATAAACTCAAAAACTACTGAATGGATTTTCATCCGGTTTTCTCCAATAGATTCCAGAGAAAGGTATATAGGTATAGTTTACCCTGAAATTCTTGCGGGAACTCCGAAATTCCGCGGATGAAACCGCGGGGGACAGCAATGTACATCCACAAGAGTTACTTTCGCATTTATAATAGCTGTGGAATATTAAAGGGAGCCTTCTTCGTGAGTGTGTAAACGCGACTTACTTAAGTGGTCTTCCTGTACAGATTCGATCGGCGCCCGCACAATGATGGCGGGCGCGTCGCCGGCGCCGCCGTCCCCCGCGCCCGCCACCCCGCCTCCGCAGAAGTTCGTGATCGTGTCGCAACAGAAATCTACGCAGGTACAGTAATGTGCACACGCAAATAAAGGGTATGTTCCGTTATAACTGAGAGCACTGTAAGGTATGACGTCAATTAAGTATATTGTAAAGCCGTTTCTATATAGTTAGCTATACTGGTTACTGTTTAAAACGGAATGCAGTTTAGTATACTATCATCCATGTCATTGTCATGTCACGCTGTCGACCACTCATTGACGACCGACCGACGCGGTTGACCAATCATTGGTCCGAGGTTGATCACGTGATCAAAGCACCTTACCTCGAAAACTCCAGTGCTCTCAGTACAAAAATAGCGACGATAATGACGTCATAATGCCTACACTAAGACACTGCGGCAGTTTGCTGTCAGTAATAAAGAAACTAATTTCTCCAGTAGAGTAAGAGCACTGGCCAGTGGTCGCAACTAATATCGGAACATCAACTCATATTCCACTTGAGCATAGAAACTAAGTGCACTCTAAACTCATACTCTTTGGTCACTTCACTAGCTCAAATAGTGTGCCATGTTGCTTTAAAACGGTAAGCAAATTACCACATCTTAAAAGGAACAGCCTGAACAAGGCTGTCACTTTTATTTATTTTTATGGAAGTAATATTATTATCAATGTTATAAGTAGTTATAATATTCTTAAAACTGATATTTTACGCTAGTGAAGTGAAAAAAGTGGCACGAGATAGAAAAATGATTTGTTTTTATCATCATGACACTCAGGATTTTATAATAGCTTGCTCATCGATACATCTATATCTATATATCTATACCTACTGTATAAATAATATTAAAGTGTCTGTTTGTAATTCCAAATTAACAGCTTTTAACTAAAATATCTGGGCGACCAAGATTCGCTCGTAACGCCATCTGTTGTTGAGTAGAAAAGCAGTACCAAACACTCATTTTTGAAAAATTAAACCTAGCTAGATCGATTAATCGCCCCCAAACCCCTGCATAATAAATTTGATGAAAATCTTTGGAGCCGTTTCCGAGATCTGATTATATACATATAATTATAAACATATTAAAGGTATTAGCTGCATATGAAAGTATATACGGTACTTACATGAACAAAAAACATTTTTTTTTCTGTCTGTCTGTTTGTTCCGACTAATCTCTGAAACGACTGGACCGATTTTAACTTGACTTTCACTGGCAGATAGCTGAAGTTATAAAAAGTAAATTAGACTACTTTTACTATGGAAAAAATAGTTTCTGCGGGAATTCCGAAACTCAGCGGGTGAAACCGCGGGGCACAGCTATTATACATAGAAGAAAGCTAATATAGAATTCTTCGTTTGCTTCTGATTCATAACTTCAAACTCGATCCCAAATCCGTGAAGTGCGAAAACGTCTTTGAGGGTTATTTTCAACAGCCTCAGCCAGCCAGCAGCACCGGCCACATAGTGGTGCACAGCTCGCAGCCTGCGATGATGCGCAGCCAAAACGTACAGGTATAATAATATTATATTCACCTTCAATGATGGCTGAGTAAGGTGGTGTGCAACTTTAGGATATTTAAAGATTATTATATGTACGTATATTATATTTATTTTTATACCGATATTTTGTTTGTGTTAGCTATCTGATCTGCTTTTTGCATGTTGAAATTGAATACCAAAAATAATTTCAGAGTAGTCCTTTAGAGTAATAACATTATCTGCAAAGCCAATATTATTATATTGTATACTCATATACTGGGAGATAGACACGTCAACTTTATTAAAAAAAAATACTAATAACTGGTTTGCTGCGAGGTGGGTAGGCTAGTATATTTAAAAAAAAAGAACATTAAATAGGGCTGCACGAAATTTGCATAGTCGGTGGTGGTGACTAGCGGGCCGAACGCGGGCGCCGGAGTGGGCGCGGGCGCGGGCGCGGGCGCGGGAGCGGTAGCGGGAGCGGGCGCGGGTGCGGCGCCGCAAAAAGTGGTCGTGGTCGGCATGCCGCCGCTACAAGCTGCCCCCGCCACTACCGCCGCTGGGCAAATCAGCCAGGTCGGTACCGACTCACGGACCGTCTACTCGGATACTACTACTACTACATTAAGCACAACACTTAACAAAACTTATGGATTGTGGACGCTCGTGAGGCTTACCTAAAAAAATATATGAACGTGAATTTCTTCAATGAGTATTAATTGTATTCATCATTTCGTTCATTCACAGCCTTCTCGCTTATTCAAACCATTCTCGAATGTAAGATCAGAACTTTGTACGGGGTGTAAGTGTAAACGAAGGACTTATTCAAACCCTCGATATGCTTAGATTTAATGAAAAAAAAAATAATTCAAATAAAAAAGTGTATTTGTCAGCACGACTGGAGTTTTCTCCTTATTATTCTTTATTATCTCTGCTTATTGTAAATAACAAAGTTTTTTTGCCATAGTAACGTTTCGACTGCGCGTGTCTGGCCAGCTTATTTGTAATTAACAACGTCTAGTTGCCATAGCAACGTGCGCAAGATAAGTGTATGCACGAACACAATAGTATAAATGCATTGGTGGAATGCATTTCGATGCTTTACCGGAACTTTTGGCAGCAAATCTTCACGGTTTAACTTTATAGGACGCTCTGTGAGAAGTTGTAGTAAAACGAAAACCTCCCAACCCAACGAACACCCCATTTCATCTTATTTCACTATTTCCCGCACACTGTTCATCACTAATGGATCACTATTATGCAAATCGAATGTAGTTACGTCCATTTCTCCTAAAATCCCGCCAATAGTCCCTTATGGACGTTGAACTATTACCGAGTCTGAAACGAGCATATTTAACTGTTGTGTTGCGGAATTTTTAATTTGATTGAGTAAGAAAAAAAAATTATTCATAAATCCATTTTATTTTATTATCAATTACATTCCTTTTCTATTTGCATGTTTTTGATTGCTTTTTAAAATTTAGTTTTATTTTTAGCTTTAATTGATTTATTGCATGATTGAACTAATGAATGCTCTTTTTATATAATTAGACTAATACAATAGTTTATGGAGTACTTTATCAAATACAAATTATTCAGCTTATTACTAATTATTATTTATTATTACTACTTTTTTGCAAACTAATTTTACATCATCGGGTACAGTACCTACAGTTATAACATATTACAAAAGTGTATTGGGAATTTTTTTAGAGCCACCACTAATCTTCTGATTTTCAATATTCGGGATCCTGGTATTAATTGTCATAGGGGCCGTTCAAGTATTACGTAAACACTAAAGGGGGGCGGAGGGGCCTTTGCTTTGCTTATTTTTGATGACATGGGGGGTGGGGGGATCTAGATGGTGATTACGTCAGCAGTAATTATTTATATTATTTTTTTTAAATATGGTAACCCACACATTGTCTATGCTCGAAAACGAAATGCATCTACGGGAATTCTTACAAATAATGACCTTATTTCTAGACTTATAACTGCTGCTCGTGTATAGAATAGAATAGGTCAATCAATCAATTGTACCAATGTTTACGTAAGCATGGGGGGGAGGGGTAAGAGCTTTACTTACTTTTGCTGACAAGGGAGAGGTGTGGGTTAATAATTGCATAAAATCTGCTTACGTAATACTAAACGGCCCCATATTGTTTGTTTATCATATTCTGTAATGATTATTTTTCTTTCTTATAAATGTGCGTAAGATTAACTATTTCTGTATTGGGATAGTGTTGAGTGTTGTTATTGTGCGCAGGCGCCAGTGTCTGTGGTGGCGAAGCCTGTGTTTTCGCGGGGCGCGGGTGGCGCGGGGGGCGCGGGTGGCGCGGGCGGCGCGGGGGGCGGGCCGCAGCCGCCGCCCGAGCTGGACGACCTGTCGCACTTGGCATGACAGTCTCGCGCGCACGCCGTCGCCGTCCTCAAGCAGTACACCAAGAAGAGGATACAGTAAAAGTTATGAAGAACAGGGAAACCATACATTTATTTAGCGCCGCTACGAATAGAACCATGAAAACCGCGCACGATACAAACACAAAAACTTCAAAGACCCAAGGAATAAAGTCGTATTTAGTGCGTACGATATGCGTATAGTTAAATGTTTAAAATTTTAAATTCGACCCACTTGAGTCGTTCTAGTATAAATGTACTCGGCCCGGGTATGATTTGGGTGGGTTAGGTTATGTTGGGTCATTTTTCTAGCACCAAGTGCGAGTTCCACGTTTCTTCGTTCACCATTTAGCGTGACATAAACAACTTGGGCAAATAATGCATTGTGCCACTATTATAAGCGGCACAAGCCAGGTATCATCACTAGGGATACTTGACGCTGTTTTTCTACTATTTTGTCTTGACATTTTATGCAATACTCAAGGCGATAAGTGCTAGAGTTTTATTGCTTTTATAAGACAATTGCTTTTCCCCGCGGTGTCACCTGCGCTAATTTTAGAGTGCCCCTGGGAAGAGTATGTCACTCAGGACTACCGTAGCTTCCTATAAGTGAAAGAGTTATTGAAATTTGTCCAGTAGTTTTTGAGTTTATTCGTTACAAACATATGTACAAAAATACAAATATTTCCTCTTTATAATATTCATCGACCACACAGCCCATAGACGCCTAATGTTTGATTTTGCGTATTGAATGCATTCTGGCAACTAGCTGAGGTAAGATGAAGCGGGGTTGCAACGCCGTGATTGGTTAATTCAAGGCCACACGCGCTAGTTACACTCCGTGATTGGCTAATTCAAGGCCACACGCGCTAGTTACACGCGCCACGAAACGTTGGAAAGAAATAGATTAATTTACGCAACGGGAAAGAATGAGACGGCACGATAGTTTGAGTACTTTGTTTTAAAACCACGACCAGTGAACCGTGAACTCCGTACTTGCGAAAAAATTTGTTGATTTCCTTGTTTCTCATAAACAAATAAAGATAATAGTTACTTACAAGTGAAATGTTATCCCATCTTTCTCCATATTAGATATGTTGCTTTTTTTACCGCACCATTTAATGCTACACTGAGGCATTTTGAGTTTTTTTTAGCACTTCCTTTATGCACTCCGATCGTGTTGACAGGTCACAGTAGTGGTCGACACTGATTGAGTATTTCCGCGCGGACATTTATATCGGAACTATAAGTCAGATGTGTTGACAGGAGCCATTCGCCTGTTATTAGGCGTCTATGGGCTGTGTGGTCGATGATAATATTATTGTAGGGCTGTAGGCCTCTAGTTCTGTATATATATTTACGTTAACATTTATACATTATCACTTTTTTTTTGTTTTATTAACGTGTATTTATTTTTTTGTATGGACCTTTACGGTGGAACTATAAAGAATATATTGTATTCCTCGGTGTCGACAGTATAGGAACGGCCACGAGAACACTCACAAGTATCACTCAATATATCTTTCATCTCTAGATACCTAAATCAGAGAGACCTCCTTTCGACTAGATAAGCGAAAATTGTGCGTGTGATATTGTAAATTATGGTATGTATTATAAGTTATAGCAATCGAGTTGACGTTGGAAGCCCAAGCCATAGGAGTGAAATGGAGATGTGGACTACTTTTGAAAATCGAAATTCTAATTAGTCCGTCATCGTCAGGTAGAAAAAAAAAAATAGACACGTATTTTTTACTTTTTCAAATAAATTAAAATATACAGAGATAAAGCGCATTAAAGTTTAGGGTGAGGGGGTCGTGACGTCACTAACCGCTAAAACCGCCATACAAACTGTCCGAATAGTGACGTCACGCGAAATTTCAACTCAATGTATCGCCGTTATTTTTTGATTGCGTAAAAAAATTATAAATACGTGTCCAATATTTTTTATTAATCTACAAGACGGACAAAAAAAAATAGTCAACGTGCCGATTGTCATCGAGTTTTTATTATTATTTTTATTTAGGTATATTCGTTGTGGAAGTGAAAAAAAAAACCACTTCTTATAATAACGGGTGACGCTAGTTTGACCCCTGTAAAAGCCCAAGTACTTAAATAATCAATAATAATATAATTATGTTGATATGAGGAATTTCACTGAATGTAATCTGTTTTTGTCATATACGTATATCTAGGCTTTCCTTCTTACAAAGTACAATTAGTAAGTTCTCGTATATATTAGGTGCACTGAATTTTAATATACATATTTCATGTTTATTTTATATAAGTAATAATTGAAAATACGCAGTATTGTGTAAATCCTGCATAATTTTAGTAACAATGTTAATATTAATATTCATTTCAAAACTGGAAAGTTATTCATAGTCCTACACTGTAGGTATACAGTATAGCAGACCACCGGTGTGTTATATTGGTTTACTTATTATTCCGGGTACAAAAGGTAACTTAATTACCATATAAATGATATCTGATGCCGCATATTATGCGATAATACATTAAATTTTTATATCCTTTGATCTATCAATGCCTCCCTTTAGCGGCAATTTTAATTTTTATATCCAAGATTTTTAATGTTTTTAGCAATGGCGTTGATTACAGCAACCGAATATAAGTTAGTGCAGTGACAGTCGGACCTTAGGCTATCCATAAAACTAATATATTATCAAGAGTAGATTGTAGTGACTAAATAATTTCTGATCGTATATGTATTGTAAGGATATCTAAAAGAAATATATTAATTACAAATCTTAAAATGTGTTTTTATTTGAATTGTTCCTCTCATTAGAAGCGATGGGAGATAACAATGGGTTCGCTGTTTCGTAACAAAAATAATATAATGATTTCAAGGGTTCCATTACGTTAGCGGCATGTGAACGGGTGAATCCGTATATAATAGGCACAATGCTCCACAATGAGTGTCCACTGGACTGAATTGATAAGTGGGTAGTGCCGCTGCCGTGCGTGGGGAGCGCGTGTGCGCCCGCCGCCCGCCCGGACGTGCACCTCGCGCCTCGCCTCGCTGATGAGTGCGCAGACTAGAACGCATTACGCACATTATTGCCCACAAAACGATTGACTCTCAGAGGTTAGTAATGAGTGCCATAATATGCCAAAAAACTTCTCTTGTAGCTTAACGACGTTTTCGATATAAGTATATCTATTAATATAATAAAAGATTAGAATTCGCGATTCTGTAGGTATGCCTACCTACAGAATCGCGAATTGAATATTTTTAACAAAAATTGGCAGAGGACGATAAAAGAAGAGTAACCAACCACAAAAAATGCTTTAAAATTATTTTCTGTCTGTCTGTTTGCGATATCGAATCTACTGAACGGATTGTCATGCGGATTTCACAGGTATAGAGCTTAGCCTGGAGCTACATATATAAGCTTTATTTCATTTACCTAAATCGGATGTCTGGAAAAAAGTTGTTCAATAAAAACGTTTCACGCGGGTGTAACCGCGGGGCACAGCCAGTAGGTACTCAGTAGATACTAGATACTAAATTAATTAAGTAGGTACCTACTTCTCTACTACACTAGTCATTCACCGCGGTATCACCTGCGTGAACTTTGCGATTCTTTCTGTAACTCTTTGTATACGGGCGAAATTTTCGACTCCAAGACCATGAAAATCCGTTTAGCTATTATAGAGTTAGCGTAACAATAAACACGCCAACTTTCGTTTGGTAAGAATATTAGGTATAGTACCTAGTATTATACTAATACCTACTCTTTGCTTATACCTACTAAGGCAGTAACTCTCAAAGAGTATATAACCACTCTACGGGTAACACCCATTGACGATGATGAATGATGAACATATTAGAAATTTAACCCTTTCACCGTTCACGTTTTTAACCCGTTCATGTTTTTGTAGCCTTAACTTATTAAGGCATTACATGACCATTACCGCTAACGGCCAAACCACACGCTTTATGCATGATTTCTCCTAGTTGTGGGAATGCTACTTATCTATTACTAGCTGTGCCCGGCGGTTTCACACGCGTGACTTTCGGATTTCCTGCAGGAACTCCCAATTTTCTTTAATAGGTACAAACCTACTCATGAACTTCCACAAATATTTCAAAATCAAAATTAGCCAAATCGGTCCAGCCATTCTCGAGTTTTAACAAGACAAACGAACAGCAATTATTTTTTTATATACAACGTGTTAATGAATTAACCAAAAACCTGATACACCCTATTTACGAAAATAAACAATAATATGATTAAAATAAATTTTATGTCGAAAAAATCAATAGTTTAAAAGTTATTCAACCTTAGTTTGGAGGTGACCGATCTACGATATTTAAAACGCTACGCCCGCAGCTACGCGTCAATGACCGATTCGATTTTTTTGCTGCGGGTGGCGTACGCGCCAATTATTGTATTATAAATAATTTAGACATGGGCTCGTAAAAATGAAAAAATATAACCTATAATAAAACATGGTGCGATGGATTCGTGAGTCGATTCTGAACAAACTACTTTCTAGTTTTCAGTTAATTCAGTAACACGTTGCATAAGAAGATTTAATCTAAATGATACATATAAAAACTGCAGAAGCAGGTCAATAAACACGTAGGTATTTTTTGTACGTTTAACAATCCATATCTTTTCAAATGACTGACATAACTTAAAAAATAATTGTATATTTTTTTTTACTTTGTGTATCTAACTGTATGAGCTTCAGAGCATAAAAAAATGTGCGCATAAAATACAATCTTAACTGGTCTACCCTTATGTTTATTCTTTGGCGTCTGTCGGCGGCGGCGGCGCGTTTGACCAGTGGCCACGAGTGGCAGGAGTCGGGGCTCGGGCGGACAGCGGCGGCCGCTCTCGCGGACGCGGTCGCGTAGTCTCTCGTGGGCGCGCGGGCCGCACGACGCACTCCGCTCACATGCTCCGTACGAGATCCGCCGTTGTTAAAGCTACGTTACGGAATACGCACTTTCCCGCCAAATATTCCGCGAACTTTTTGTTTCTCTTTCCGTTGTTTAGTTTCATGTTGTGCCAAAGTTTCATAAGTTTTTAAGTTATTTTTTGTGATGCGTTTACGTTACGTTTACATTTTGTTCTTTGTGTTTTTACCAAAATCTACGAAGGCAATTCGATGGCTGTAAGTATTCATATAATTTATGGTAACCTGTTTAGCTAATGTGTGTTAACTTTGTCTTTTTCACTTTTATTTTGTTGAGTTAGTATATTTATCTACATATAATCGTCAATGCACCTAGGTATATGAAAAAAATATTTAGATATAGTTACCTAATAATAATATCTACGTAATACAGCGTAATACCTACATATTAGTCTTTAGCTATAAGTACATCTTAATTACAAGAACATCTGCAATTAGGAAAAATAATAGAATCTTTATACCTAAGTTGTCTTTGTGTGCATTAAATGTTAAATAAATAAATGCTTAAGTATCGTCTTGATTGCGAAAGAATGACAAAAAATGGACATCAACAATCAACTCTATCCAAAAATGTACCTACTTTTGCAATTTTATAATTAGAATTTAGACGACTACTTACAATACTTCGTAGGTATTCAAGAACAAAATACAAAGATTAGGATTAGGTAGGTACTTCAATGGTTAAGTTTATCATACCATGTAGGTAGTATCCAATCGCAATCATCTTTAATGAATCCCTTATTAGATAAAGGCAAGTTAGCCCTTAGCTTGGAAAAAGACAAAAATTGTTCCCATTTTTAAAAGTGGTGATCCAGCACTTGTGACTTATTAAAGACCAATTGCTATCCTGTCGGTACTGGGAAAAGCCATGTTTCTATTATAATATCCAATATGATATCACTACCAATGTTACGGTGTATGCTTTGTTGGTCGTTTTATTGAATAAATAAATAAATAAATAGTATGATATAGAATTAAACAAATAATAATTAATTCGAAAGACATAAAAAAACGCCGCCCATTTAGATTGACTGTTCAACGTGATGTAGGTATTATTAACTCTGAATCATTAAAGAGTGACAATTCAAAGAGATGAATGATCCACTAAACATAGAACATTATTGAAAATAATGACCTGATTAGCTGTTCTCCTTGATTGTCTCCCTTTTTACCTACTTCTTTAAGGGTTGAATAGGGTTCCTTCTTTAACAAAGGGACCCTTGTGGAAAATTATGTTTCTAGTGGTTCAGGCTGTACTAGCATACTTTATAACGGATTCGAATATTAAAATGGAAATATTAAAAAAAAATGAAATTAATAATGAGACGAAGTATGATATATTTTTAACCGACTTCCCAAAAAGGAGGAGGTTCTCAATTCGTCTGAATGTTTTTTTTTTGTATGTTTGTTACGCGATTACTCGAAGACGGTTGGACCGATTTGGAAAATTCTTTTTTGTTTGAAAGGGTATACTCCAACTTAGGTCCCATTGCCACCAAATCGGGATCTGATGATGGGATCTTGGGGAAATCGAGGGAACTCTTCAAAAATTATAGGCACACCCATAACCATTTGGGTATTTTTTAAAGTAAATCGTTCATTTGCTTTCGAAAAGCAAAATTTTAAGAAGTGGAATGAAGACCACAGATGGTCATCGGAACTACTCAATAATAGGTATTTCACAGGATCCGATTCGTTAACTTTACCTAATGTGTTTTCGAAACAATTTATGCTCGTGTATATAGTGTATGTAGTGTATATGTATATAGTGAAGTGGAACTGATTGTGAAGTACCAGGAGAACTCCTCAATAATTAACATCCCTGCATCGGGAAAAGCAATATTTTGTAAAGGTTATGAGCAGTTGACATTAGGCTATTGTAAGTTAGATAAATTACAAACCAACCCACTGAAAAGTAAGAAATAAACAAAATTTTAACAAAAAATAAAAACCGACTTCCAAAAACACAAAACTATAAATCGATATTATGTTATTTTTAGCTTTTTAGTTTTGTGTTTTTGGAAGTCGGTTTTTATTTTTTTTGTTAAAATTTTGTTTATAGAGATGATAAGTCGATGTTTTGCATTTTAAATTAACATTTGAAACTATGAATCTTTCCGGTAAAATTTGATCCTGTTAGGTCGATCATTGATGTAAAAAAATACATATGTTAGGGTAGTAAAAATCACAGCAGCAAAAAAAAAAATTACATTTTTTTTTCTTAATTTTGCTATCTACTTACTATATATACTACAAGATGAATTTCAGCAAATGATGACCCATTTGGTTTATTATTTTGTGGTGTGTTGTCTAAAATTAATCAGAACCTGTAAAACTTTTATTTTATTATTTTGGATTTGCGGGAAACATCTAACCTCTGTTCCTAACTTCCTACCACTTTTCTTGGGTGAAACAATCTAGATTCATTGAGTTACATTAAACTGCTTGTACAGAAATGAGACTTTTGTCCCGAAACATTATGATTAGACTGATGATTAGAAAATTATGTAAAGTTTAAAAAAACTTAAGACTAGAAAAATATAATTTTTTCAAACCATCTTTAAACACAATATTATGCCAATATCAATAATATTAATCGTTCCAAATGTTCGTTAAATATTGTAGCGTAATCGGAGTGTATAGCGTTTCCAAGCGCCACGCCGCGCGCCGCTTCCATTGACGCTCCCTAATTGAACATTGCACTAATGAGCGGCGTTGTTCAGTTGCAGCGCGCAATTATTCGGCACGAGATTACACCCGGTTATATATCGCTGCTAATAGGAGCTTTGCTGCTCTGTAATTGGATATTTTTGACAATATCGAAATCTGAACTGTTTCAAATATCTAAACAAATAGGTATAGTATAGGTAACTATAGGCACGAAGTGAATGTGGTAACTCAAGCACCTTATGTAGGTAAAGTGTTCCTAAAATCTTTTTTAGCATTTTTTAATATAAAAATTACAACAGGTACCCAATGTTAAATATCCATAAATACTTATCTACCTACCAAAATAGAAAACGTCCTATGGTAACATAATATTATATCTGATAACTACCTAGCCTAGTAGACATGTATATTTTTATCTGAGAAAAAATCATGAAGTAACCTAAAGCTACCTAGCCATTACATTTTTTCGCATCCATAAGCACAAAATGAAATATCCTTTGTGTGATTGCCGTGAGAGGCTTCAGTTTCGTCGAGCTGGCAAGGGCCGTGTGTGGCAGACCGAAAAAAATGATTTCCTTCGCTTGAGCTCGCAGGCACAGTCCCACCGTGACTTTTCCATGCGGTCGAGGCCCGTCTCGTGCATCTGGCGGGACCTATTATTAGGGGACGGCAGCTCTTAATGCCTCCTTAGGTATTTTTATATGGCTGCCGTCTTAGTTTTTACGATTGTGTTTTTTATTGAATTCCCCGAGCGTGCCGCGTGGCCAATACTGTACACGGGCAGCGGAGCGCGGCCTGCGGCTGAAGGTGAAATACGAGCCACTTTAGCGGATTTATTTTATGGCACTGTTTAGGAAGCAGAAATCTTCATAATATCTCAGACGAGTTTGGGCGACTTTTACTTTATTAGGTACTACATATTATATGTTTGTTTACTTTAATAGATAGGTGAAAAACAGTTGATCTATATACCTAGGAAACTAAAATTCGTCTACATTGAAAAGGGATCAAAACTGTAATTTATTATTACGAGTATAGTTTTAACACTTATAGGAATCAAATTATATTTTTTAAATTATAACTTCTACTGCGAATTTGATGTCCATTGTCGATTATGTATATTGGCTACTTACCTGCTTGTTCCATTGGAAAAGCAAAGGAAACCTGTGAATCACGGTAACCACTTGATGTACCTATGAGCATGATTACCCTCCCGATGACCTTGTCGCTCTTTCCCCACACTGCGCTTGCGCCGGTGCCGGTGGTTTAAGCGTGTAGAGCTCTCGAATGAATTTTCAAATTGCGATAGATACTTACCTACTTTGTAATCTTGATGCACCTACTTAAAAACTCCGTCAATCTATACTAATAATATTATCAAGAGGTAAAGTTTGTAAATTGTGAGTTTGTGACGTTGTGGGGGGTAATCTCTGGATCTAGTGAAACGATTTTGAAAATTCTTTCACTTGTAGGAAGCTACCGTAGTCCTGAGTGTAATAGGGTACCTACATTTTATTTCGAAATTCCCACGGAAGCTCCGAAATTACCTACCGCGGTTGAAACCGCGGGGGACGGTTAGTAAATGGATACAAATGCGTAGATATGGGTATAAATGAGACTGTTGGGTCTATAATTAGATATTAACTTAGGATCCCCTTTTTAAAGAGTAACATAAAATCTGATTGGGTCCACTATCTGGGCAGTAATTTTTTTCCATTATAAGATTAAACAAGTAAGTGGTTTAATTACTTTAATACCGGCTATAATCAGTTCGTCTGTTATCCGACTCTTTTCTCGTTTTAACTTTTCTTAAAGGTGGAACTTGATTTTTCTTATTGAGTTCGGTAAAACGCTTTATGATAAACATCTCTCTTTGATTGTAGAGGTACATATCTATAGTAGTCAGTAGCAATTTGTAATAAATCTTCTTTATTTGTAACTATTTTGCCTGATATTTTTCGAGTCATAACTTGTTTCGTGATTATCAGATATTTGTTTGCTCTTTTTACTGCACCTGATTTTACTAAATATTTTTCTATTAATAATTATTAATTTAATCTATATTTATTTGTGTTATTTTTCATTTTTTTATATTTCTTTATTCTTTTATTAGCAGCTGTGTAGGTACCTATATACCTACGTCATTAATAAACTAGCTGTGCCCAGCGGTTTCACCTGCGTGTGTTTCGGAATTCCCGCAAGAACTATTTCCAGAGATTAGCCGGAACAAACAGACAGACATGGAAAATTTTCTGCTGTTACTTTGTAATTACAAACAGACATTTTCTTTTTTATTTAAATATATAGATAACTCCTCTGTAAAATCTAGGTAGGTATACCTACCTACTGATGGTAGCAATGAAAACCCACAAAATCGTAGCAAAGGCTTCATGAATTCGAACCTTTTCCACGTACAGTTACGAGCAAAATGCCCTAAAAACAAAAAAGAAACAGATTAAATAAAAAAACAGATAAATTACACAGAGAAACAAAAACAGTTTTTTTTTCGGTTTTGTTTTTTATCATTTTTTGGTGACCATTACATTTGATTTGTCGGCACGCCAACAAGCAAGGAAAGATGCATCGAATAAGACTAGATGTGGATCCGTCAACACATCGGCACTTTCCGCGCTTAATTTTCGCGAACTATTTTTTGTTTTAGATAGATGAGGTATTTCGGAAGAGAATCTCCTGAATCTCAAGGAGTCTCCTGCAATACGTCCCTCGGTTAACCTTGCACCCTGTTTATAGATGTAAAGCCAATTTAAAACGACTCAATGTATGCTTTCGTTTCCTACAATTGTCGTTTAATCTCACCTAGGGAGGAGGGGTAAAAAATCGCCAAAATTAGTACCTATATTTTATCTTACTTACTTCTTACTCTCTTGTCTTATCTTACTTAGATATTCGAGTGTGGTTGAATTTTTTAAGGAAAGAGAATGCTTTAAGAGCTAAGGGGTGCTGAGAGGGATGGTTTTAATAATTTGAAACGAGTTGTTTTGTACAACAGCTAAACTAAACAAGAGCCATTACTCCATTCAAATATCATGAATTGTAAGTGGACGCAAGTTCATTAAAAACCCCTACGACCACCTACGACTTCCTGCCGAGCGGCAACGTTGCATTGGCCCGCCACCTCGACATGTCAAATCGAATTCCAACAATCAATTTAATAAATATGGTACAATACTCTTACACTTTTGCAGCTGACTGTTCGCAGGTAAGATTACACCAGGGGGTCAATCAACCAGACTGCCTACTTTCTTTGGACGATTGCATATTGCATATGACCCACAGTATAGACACGTTCATCGTTTAACCAACAAATATAGGGGGCGGAGATATTGATGTCTTGGGTTTGGCAATAGATGTATCTATTCATCTCCCTATAATAAGTGCGTATTATTTGGAACGATTAGACTGTACTAACATACTGTACCTATCTAGATTTTACAAAATACTTATATATATCTATGCGTTATGAAGAAACTGTGCTATCATTCATTCTAGTTCAAAATAGCTTATAGGACATTTCCTAAAATAAATTTTTAAATATATCTAAAGTCTTTTGCTGCATAGAATGACGCGCAGTTAATAAAACTGCATTATTTACTTCCAATATTAATTATTACGATTACGATACTATGGTAGAGCTAGAAAATTATGATTGTGAAGGACTTGGCTTGGACCGTGCTGCCACTTCATTACCTAGCAAATTCTTTTTAATCGTTTTATTCATTACACTTTAGTTGTCCCCCCCCCCCCCCCGATTTTACACGAGATAGGTAATTTTAGAGTTCCCGTGAGAATTTTGGAATAAAAAGTACACGTATGTCACTCAGGACTACCGTAGCTTTCTAGAAGTAAAAAAATTTCAAAATCAGTAGGTAGTAGATCCAGAGATTACCCCCTACAACGTCACAAACTCACAAACTTTAACTTATTTTTAGGCAAGCTTTGTTTCCGTCGCATTTTTAAAGTAACGACTTCATTGTTAGTAAGAATATAGGTATCTTATAATATCATTGGTCAGAATGAAGTCACTTTGTTAAAAGAGAAGATAGGTACTTGTTAAAAAAAGTACAACAAATCGTTTACTGCACGATTCATTTGATCTGACACGAATTTATCCGCGCGCGGCGTCTTTATTTACACAAGCAACGATGTTCACTTTGTCCTCACAAATTCAATAAATTATCCACATCCTCATCGCTAAGACAGCAGATTCATTCGCCTTTTTTTTTGCTACAAATTTCTCGGCCAACCGTAACGACAGCTGTTAGCTATCCCTTTTACGAACAACCGATAAAAGACGAGGTTCAAGATGGCACTCGGTCTCGTAATAAGAAAAAAGAGGGTCTTTGGGAGACATTTTTGTCTTATAAAGATAAACTTAGCGGCAATTTTCTTTTATTGAAAGTAATTATTTATTACAAAAATGATTAAAGTGATCCTGATCCTAAAATTATTATAGATAAAAATGTGAGTAGGTGTAATATCAAGGCCAAAGACATTCCATTGATCTAGGCATGAAGAAAATAAATCGTTTTAATTTTGACCTATATTTGAGAGAGAGGTAGGTATTAGAACATTATTAGGAACTATAAAAACGGTAGAAACTTGTTAAACAATCCGTTTAGGAATTTTAACGATAAATCATAGGTTTTTTTTTGTTTTTACACTCACTGTGGTATCACCGTTGGGTATCAGCATTGCCAGTGCACCGTGCACCGGGCGGGCGGGCGGGCGAGCCGGCACGCTGTCTGGCGCGGCGCGGGCGGCCGAGTGCAGCGCAGAGAGCGTTGACTCAACGTGGACTTTCCGACGCCTGCCCGCCCAAAGCAATACCTATGGGCAACTATGGTCTATGCGGCTGTGCTTAATGATTAATATTAGTTTTTTATACTTGACAATAAGGTTGCCGCTGGTGTAGACTGTAGTGAAAAAGGCGCAGAAGGTGCTTTTTTATAAAATTAAATTGTGAAAGAACAAGCTTCATATCGAGATGCGATGTATGATCTCAAGAGATGGAGCAGACAGAATAAATATACCTAAAGCACAAATAGGCTAGCAAAAGTAAGTTATTAAATACAAACTATAATACATAAATATCTAAGAATTATCATATTTAAAAAACCTGACTTATAAATAAACTAGCTGTGCCCCATGGTTTCACCCGCGTGAGTTTCAGAATTCCCGCAGGGCCAAGGGCAATAGGGATTCAATTTTTATCTAGTACCTATATATATAGATAAAGATAAATAATAATATGTACGTATAGTGTTTAGATATGAAGGAAAACTTGAACGATTCGATCTCTAGTATGTAACGAGGCGTCGATGCATCGTTAAATTTATATTAATAAAACGTTACGCTGGACCTGTTTCAACAACGTGACCCGTGACTTAGACAAATCGCCCTTGTATTGGACAATTTGTTGAGTAATCTCTACATTTGTTTCAATTATTCCGGCTTCCTACTTGATGGCAATTTACATTTAAATCGAGAATGGGATTTGCTGTGATGTAAATTAATGTTGAAACGTGCCACGAATAATGCATCTGCCTAAATAGGTATAGATACATACCTGCGTATGTCACAAGAAAAATATTTTTATAAAATATAATAGGTATAAACAAAACTACATATTTATTAGACCCAAACACATTGTACAATACCTCAGACGAGTACAATACGTATTATAGTTATGAGATAATTTTTTTTTTAATTATTTACTTAAAAAAGGAAAAAATATCATATCTAATTATAATACAGATAATTATCTAGTAGACAAAGCTAAATACGTATAGGATTGTTTGGGGAAAAATAAACTCTCATCTAAGCTTTTTTGCTGAGGTATACCTACTAGCTGTTCCCCGCGGTTTTTAACCGACTTCCAAAAAGGAGGAGGTTATACCCACATTCATTTCGGAGATCCTGCGGGAGTTCCAGGGTTAAAAGTAACCTATGTCCTTCTCTGTAGATACACCTGGCAACGTGTGTGCCCAAGACGATCGCTTTAGTAAGTAGGTATATAGTTAAGGCGTGAAAGCGTAACGAAGTACCTACTTTTACCGACACTTCCAACTATTAGGTACCTATTACCTATTATTATCATTGTTATAATTGCAACTTATTCACACAAAACTTTGACAAAATTTATTTATTTATTTAAGTACACAAAACAGATCGTAGTCATTACAATTGTTACTTAATTTTTAGTGTATTATAACTACAAACCAGAAATAGGTATGCATACCTAGAAACATAAAAATATCAAGCAAAGTAGGTACCTACCTATTATACTTACTATTTTAAATTTATTACGATACATTAGTCAGAAAAATAGAAGAAATAGAGGCACAATTCGTTATCTAAACCTTCCTTATGAATCACTCTATCTATTGGTGAAAACGCATGGAAATCCGTTCAGTACATGTAGCTGTAGCTTTATCTATTTATTAATTTAATTCTCATGTTCCATTTGACATTGATCTATTCTGTTTTATTCCACTTTTTTGTTTGGTTCATTTGAAATCCTTAAATGCTTTATATTATTGACATTGTGTACGTATCTATATTCGTGTAATCCATACTTGTTGTCATACTTGTTAGTGTGGTTGTGACATTATGTTAATTGTATGAAATTTATCCTCTTGACGATCACATTATCCTCTGATATATTATTATTATTTATAATGTAATTTGAATTTGATAATGTGAAATAAATGAATCTAATCTTTAGTTTTTGAGTTTATAGTGAACATGCAGACAGACAGAAGCTGACCCCCGCAGTTTCATTAGCGATAATTTCGGAGTTGCCGCGGGAATTCCAGGATAAACTATAGAAATATAAACCTTCTTTATGAATCACCCTATTTATAAAGTGAAAACTGCATGAAAATCCGTTGCGTATAGTTTTAAAGATCTGAGCATACCTACATAGGGATAGACAGCAGAGAAAGCGACTTTGTTATTAACTATATAGTGATATTAATTATAGTGTAAATACGATGAAGATTGTTAATACCTAATAATCTCACTGAGAGTGAATATGTTTATGTCTTTGGTTGACTACCACGGCTATACGGACCACGGCTATACATACATACATAGGTACAAACGTTTTGAAAAACTAGTTTAATAATTTACCTACTTATGTATTTGTTTGTGGGTATGACATAAGACGAAAAAGAAACAACAATATAAAGCATGTCGAGTTATGCCTATAATCTCTCACAAATGAGTAACTTTGTACAAATCGATTTCATCGATCTTAATTAGGACTAACAGTCGTTGCCTACTTGTGTGTGCTTGCGTCGCATTTACTCCGTAATTAGTGTATCATTGTCCCGTGGGTAGTGGATCGGAGTGGTCGAGCTGATCGCGGCGAGGCTGGTCTGCCGTTGATGGTGACAAATGAGAATTTCTTTAATTGCAGTAATAAGTGGAACGAATTGATCTAGTGTGGGTAGGTATAGCGAATTATGAGTTTATTAATGGCTGTATACCCCATTAACTACATGGGGGCTGAACAATGATTTGCCATTTCTTTCCTTATTATTCTGTTGTAGGTAAATAGTACGTATTGCTCATAGAGCGTTAGCTTCATTCAAAACTCCGTTCAAAGGAGCACATAAACGTACGATATGTACGCACGCATAGAACGCTGCGAAATTACCTACGTTCGTGCCGAAACACGTAGTGAGCTGATTTCACCACTCCTGAGGTTCCATGACTATGTAAACTCTAAATACGGTTCTTTGCTTTTGCTTAGTTCCATGTCATTGGTTATTTCTATTCGAACTCTTAATAAGTAGGTTTGAAGAACATTCTGTAATCTCTACTTAATTCGTTTTAATACTTACATTTTTAAATTTAATCCATCTAATATTTGTTATACTTCACACTTTCCAAAGCTTTGCGAAGTTTTTATTTCTAATTCAACCCCACACCAACCAGTGGGGTGAAGTAAGTTGGCAAAGTCGCTTTTAGTTTGGCTTAACTTTTCTTTAAAACCACCCCTATCCTTTTGCTGGCTAGCTCATAGGGGCGAGTCCAGACACGCACACTGTATGTCTTCGTCGCGACAATCGTACAACAGTCAATCATTATTAAACTGCAATCAGAAGCCCGCCCGCCCTCGGTTGGAAGTGAAACTTTGATGGCGCGTCAGCTGTTGTTTTTTGTCAGCCAGAATCTGAATAGACTTATTGGAAGCAGTTATTTTTGAATTTGTTTAAAGTCTGACAAAATTTTAGACACTTCTATTTCTGAATTTGAATAATTTATACTCTAGTTACTCGTGGATTTTTTTTGCAATTGTCCAACAGTGTAACTGTAGGACGTATAAGTACCTACATCGTATAACACAAAAGAGTCTATACTTCTTTTTTGCTGTAAAAAAGATCCGTAATCTTTTATAAACCACGACCAGTTATGACAAAGCGGATCCCTCTGCCGGTCTGCGCGGCTCTTTGTCTACTAGATCGAGATACGCGCGTAAAATTTGATACGGGAATTATATTAATATAGAATTCAGGGTACACGTGCGCGGCGTGACGAATGCGATAATGTCCCCGACACTGGGTCCCTGACAACGGACAATTACATTCCACATGAATCGCCCATAATAGATAGGCGCGGAAGCTTTGTGCTTGTAGCACCGTGACTGGATATCCGGAGTCAATTATACTATTACGTCGTTTCGCACTGTACTGCTGTTTCTAACAATGGTTGGTTCGCCGGTTGGTGTTGCATGAGGTTCGATCGAGTGGAGGTAGCGCGATTATCATCGTGTCGTAAAACGTGAATGACGTCGCGTGAGCTTGTACAATGTACATGTACAATGTACAATCCTACATCCCCTCAGGCCTCAGCCACGTCAGCGACAGCTCACATCAACAATGTTTTTTTTTTACTTACAATTAGAAACGAGTGGGTACGACTGACTTTTTCACTATAAATAAAGTTTACATATAAGTAGGTAGGTTATTAGATTCCTGTGATTTAATGATAAAGTCTGAAATCTTTACAAAAGGTAGGTATATTTTATTTTAAAGTAGGTATCCTCCTTTTTCTATTTTATGAGCTGTTGAATTGTAAATAAGTACCTAATTAACTAATTAACACCGAGACTTTGCTTTGGGGCTATATTAAGTCTAAAATCTAAGCTGTTATTCACGAATTACCTACAGCCGCAATTACGCGAAGACGTGATGACAGTTTTCATCAAAAGAACCTTAATGTAAAAAAAAAGATTTCGTTACACCAAAAGCATAACTAATTTTAGGCAGATATTATGAGATATTGTGTTCTTCACACTTCAGTTCGTAAAATAGATATAGCCACTTTTTATAAAAATTTTGCGTTTCATTGGACTGGTAGGTAGACTCTTTACATTAGACTTGTTATAAATATGAAACTATGGTAAGGTATTAAATCACTTTTATATCAAAGCGTAATATTAGGAACCACACAATATTATATCATTTTATACATAACAATGTAAAAGTACACAATGCGAGCTCCCCTCTAAAAATAACCATTGGAATCGAATCGAAGCCATTGGTAACGCATGTCCTTGGCAGGCATAGCGAAATGTCAATGAAATTTAATATTCCATCTACGATAACCCAGTTATCATAAAGTAAGTCGCGTATAATAATAATGTCAGGTACGCGCTACGGTATCGGCAACGGCAGGCATTATTGGTCCCGCATTTCGTAGTACCGTTTGCCTGCCCGTCGCCGCCGCACGTAAGCTTCCTTTGCTACGAACTTGCTACGCACGCTCTATCTTGCACTTATTGTATATTACAATTATTGTTTACGAGTTATAATTTTTTCACTCGTAGCCAGGCGTAGGTGATACCTACTGATAATTTTCCATCTAAAAATAATATTAGGTAATAAATTAATTGAATGAGTCAAAATTTCTAATAAAAATGTGGTCACACTCCGTTTTTGGCACCTTATTATTTCTATGAACTATGTTGTTATGTATTTAAGTCAGTTCGGTACCTACTTACTCATAAACAATTTAAGTAGTTAGGTTAGTTAAGTGTATACTTAAATACATAACAACATTGAGTGGGTATTAGTTATTACAACATTAATCAGTTGATTCGTAGTCGAAAACTTTATTTTTATTGCACTTAAAATCATTCTTTGTTACAGCAAAATTGAAACATATTTGCATAAAATACATGACACGAAAACATCTACGACAAATCTGTGAAAATGAGTCTTTTTGTAGACTTGAGACAAATTAAGTCTTCAGTATCAAACCTCTCAGAGATGGTTGACAAAATTTCTACTTCCGTTGGGAAACAGAAGAAACATGGAGAGAGTGGCAAGCAGGACGATTCAGTATTGTATAGTAGCTCCGCTTATAAACCAACTACTTTAGGCTTCGGAGTTCGTTTTTCTCAGAGTCAAGAAAACGTTCACGACTTGCCATCATCGCGACTACGTAGTCACATGTCCCTACCTAATTTAGGGAGAGCGGATGGTGTGTTTGAGAAGCCTTCGACCCGCCAGGAGGATCGCACCAAAATAGTTGAAATAAATGAAAATAACGACGAGAGATCTAAGACAGTTATACATTTATCTACTGAAAATCTCAATGATTGGATAGTAGCGTCTGTAAGCAAACGTCCACATTTTGATGACAGCGGTGATACGCATCCAATGGATTTTTTGGAAAATGTAAAGTATTATATCTCAGAACTTAATATATCACCCGAGAAACAGCTCCCATTTATAATATCTTGCCTAGAAGGGACGCCAGCGATGTGGGCACGTTGTTTCAAAAGCGAATTTAAAGATTCTGAAAGTTTTTTAGCAGCTTTCGAAGAAGAATTTTGGGGACCAGAGCGACAGAAAACAGTTCTATATGACTTGAAATTGGGAAAATACGACGAGATTAACTCACGGATGAGTGTGTCGGAATATTTTTTACATAAAGTGTCAAATTACAGGCACCTGTCTCCGCCTCCATCGGACTTGGAAATAGTTTATTCTATGGCAGCCCATTTTCCATCCGCCGTAGAGTTGGAACTACGTTTAACTCCGAAACCGACGCTACGCGATGCTTATCGCGTGCTTCGGCGAAGAGAAGGAGAAGCCGCCGACTTCCTACCTAACTATTTGTATGAAATGTGCGAGTCGTTTCAACGTGGCCACAGACCGGAGTCTGCGCGTCGCTACGACGAAGCGCGGGATGCAAGCTTGGCAGCTAAACATACTGAAGGGTTACAAAATAAATAAAAATAGTTTAAAAATAGAAAATAAACAAAAAAGTTTAAAAATAGAAATATTTAAGGTATTATAATTAGGTAATTTATGTACAAATATGAACTTACGCAGTAGATACGCTGTTAGATTAGCTCTTACCTACCTACCTACAAAAACACTGCCAGATTAGCTCATTTTGTCTTATCAAAATTATTTATTATTAATTAATATACCTAGAGTAAATATATTTAGAGCTTCAAAAATTTTAAGCAATATCGATAAAGTTTCACAATGGTAATATTTTGTTTTATTTTAGTGTAGGTACCTATACTCGAAAATGTAGGAAATACCTCTTACTTTATAGACCTTTCACTTGCCTCTTTCGGGGTCATAAATTTTAAATGCACAATCTATACATTGCGAAGTAGATATTTTCTCATCACATAACCGTGACCTAAAACTGTTACCTATTTCTTTGTAAAGTTTCATGCTTAATTAAGTCCTTTACCTATACTCGTTACAACTTACAAAACTACTACGATTCTGACCTACTCTTGTTTACCAGGGCTCTTCACGAAAGCGGCGGTAACTGGACAGAAAGCGATTGCGTGGAAGCGCGACGTCGAGGAGTGTTGTGGAGCACGCAAGCCCGCGCGTGCCGCCGCCAGCCTGCCGCCCTCCCGCACGTGGCGGCTGCGGCGCGGCTGGCACGCGCTGCCTGCCTCGCGGCCTACGCCGGCGACCGCTGGAACTGCTCCTCCATTGAACATGCGCCGAGATATACGCCGGACTTGCTGACAGGTAGTACATGAAGTAAGGTTATAGATCATGAATTTGACAAATTACCGAGAAGCGAGCTATTGTTATTTAGACGGTATTTTCTCATGAAAAAAACGTTAAGTCGGTACCTAGGTACTCATCATGGACCAATAAAACGGGTAGGTACTCATAAAGATTGACGGTCTCCGTGACACAGCTGATAAAAGTGTAAGTTTGTTTGCTAGTTTATGGGTTCGATTTCCATTAAAGAGAAAATGTGATGGCATATTTTCCACAAATCTGGCGGGATTTCATGAGTGCTATAGTAAGTTATTATCTAATTATTAATTTTAATTCGGTAAATAAATATCTACCTACTTGTCAGACACGCAGCCTGTTATTTACCAATTAGATAAAGCAGTTTTACAGCATCTGACTGCACGCCACATATTATGACCGTTTAGGCGCAAATGGTCCAATTCGCAAATGGTCCAGAGGGTTTAAAATGTCCAATTCGCAAACCGTCCAATTAGCAAATGGTCCAATTCGCAAATGGTCCAATTCTCAAATGGTCCAATTCGCAAATGGTCCAATTCGCAAATGGTCCAATTCGCAGTTGGTCCAACTTGTAATTGGTTAAATAAGTTTAGTTATTTTTATTATCAGGAAATTTTTTCATCAATTTTATTATTTGGTTAATTATTATATTAATTAAAACTGCGTATAAAAATATTATTAAGTAAATAATAAAGTTATATACTTATGTTTATATTTAATACAATATTTAATTATAATACTAGAGGTAATTTGGAGAAATTACCAACTAACTTCTTATAATAGGGGAGTAAAGTTAGTTGGGTCTTTTAAATCAGCGTGTACTCGTATACAGCGCATTGTGCGAGAGCGGGCGGCGGAACGAGCGACGGCGACGCGGCACGGCGCGCGGCGCGCGGCGGCGATGCCCGTTCCGCGCCGGAGCGTTCTTTTATTTGTGCACGTCACATCCACGTTTATTTATCGCTTCGCGGGCAATTAATTTACAAATTGCTTCATTGTCTTCTATATTTTGACAATCATGTCATAATTTTAATAAAATTTGTTCAGGAAGTGTCAACGGAAACATAACATGGACATTGGACAGGTGGATAGTGATGTTTACATAGTATTTGCCTTACTCGTAATCGTTAAAAATTGTTTGATCATATCACGCAATGGCTTCCTTAATCCAAGCTGGCACGAACATTCCCGATACTGTTTTAGTTACGAATACTTACGATACAGTTCGTGACCAACTGCAGCGTCTTATTGATCTTTCCAAGGGAATGTACTTGGTTTACTGAATAATTAGACATGACATTCAAGAAAAACAATTTTTTTAAGAATATAGGTAGACGTGAAAGCATTTCCAAATTATTGAAAAAGAATTAATGTTACGAAGTAAAAGTAATTTAAAAGTATGTACCTAACTTTATATACATATGTATCTAAATAAAAATGTGGTTCAGTAAAGTATATTGTGTTGTAACGTATTGCTAAAAGTTTAAAACAAGGAGAGAGAGGAGGAGAGGGAAGAAAGACAAAAGCAAACAATGGAGTCTTTTTATTTGTCCGGCTGGAGAAGTTGGTAAGTATAGGTTAGGTAGGAAGGTACCTCCACGCTGTTGCCAACAGAGACTGAAAAATATACCTAACAAACTTAACAAAGCATTTCTTTTATACTAACTATGCGTGCGACTTTCCCTTATAGCTTTAAAAGAACTGCGTATATATCGTATATATAGAGTACCCCATCCTTACTTATTGAACGCCGCCGTCGTTAAAACGTGCTCAGAAAAGCGATTTCGTCATACCTAGTACTATCGTTAAAAACCAAACCAAAAAATTCTAAAATCATAAATTAACACTTCAATTTATGATTTTTTATTAATTACCTATAATAAGAGTACCTATATTCGTACAGATCTGTAAACTAAGTAGGTACATAATATAATACGTTAAAGAAAAATTTATTCCTTTCACGAAACCGGTTACGTAGAACTACCCCCCTAGCCAAATACACATTCTACAATCATTCACGCTTAGAAAACTAAATAACGAATCGTCATCTCTGCACTTGGTCAGCCAGTAAAAACTCTAATTTTCACGAGGTTACCCAAAACTAAAGTTTTGATTGGCTGCATGACCAAATGGCATGACGATTCGTTACTTGGTTTTCTATGCGTTAACGATTGTAGAATGTCAATTTGGCTAGGGAGGCTGGTTACGTAGGCGACCGAATGGTTCGGTACCTCCTACTCATACATTAAGAAATTATTAAAAATATTTAAACTTAACATTTCTGATAAGTTTCATTGAAAATTAGGTGCTCGAGAGTGTTTTGAATTGTAAATCTCTATATTTTTTTTTTGCAAACTGTAGATACCTTGATATAATAAACTAAAACGGACTTATCGAACTATGTATTTTTCCACACAAGTCAATATTGTCATATTATGCCAACCTACTATACCTAGATTGGTTTTTACGTAAAACTTTTTCTATCTAAACTGAAATCTGACAGCAAATCCCCAATGAATGAGAAGTTGGTTTTCTTTCGGAGCCCGCGTGCCGTATCTTTCAAGGAGCTTATCCACAAAAGGCTTCACAAAGACATGTGTAAGGGTCGAGCTACTACGGTGAAACGGATCAGATTTAATTACACGCATGAATCAAGCGCAGCAGGCGCTTGGGAGGGTGGGGGGATGAACTTACTCACCCCCACTGCTCACATGTCGGACGTCAAGCAAGTCAGCGACGCGACGGCGGTGAGTCGAGTCGCCGACCAACGTTAGTATCTCTAAGTAGTTTGTGCACACAATTAGGAAGCCTATGAACCTATATAATGTAAAGAACCAAAACTTTTCTATATTTTATTAAAATTTTAATTTATTAAAACATAATATTCAACAGAATAAACACTACGTATATTATTTATTTATATATCTTATTTTATTTATTGTTTAGATAATAAAATAACTAAAATTATAGTTAAAATACATAAAAGTTACAATAAAAATTCAAAATGCTATATAAATGTAGCCTCATTATCTTTCTCATAATATGATACATTCAAAATAACAAAATATTATCCCGTTTTTAAGAATTTATTATTACAATTAGATTTTACCTTTTCTCCTTTACAATGAGTAACAGATTATTATGTTTTTTTTGCCCAAATGTATATGCCTATACCTACACTGATGTATACAAGTCAACACACGACACTCGTAGCCCGTAGGTATTACGTTCAATCACAGCGACCGAACCGATGCGTTCGTGATAAGTCTATGCTGTCTGCTGCTGTCTACTATTGTTTAACAAGCTCTGCGTACGGGTTCTATCATGATTGATCACTGGATGCTTTGGCATTTAAATTTAATTACCTCTCAATACAAACAAATAAAATAATGTGTTAATGTAATCACTACACGCATCTGTAAAACCGTGTTAAGAAAATAATTGTGTAAATAAAACTTATTGTAAATTAGCTGATAACCGCCGTTTCTACTTTCAGGATTCCCGCGATAACTTTGTTTTGCAGAGGTAAAAATTTCCTATATTTAATCCCAGAACATATACCAAGTTATAGGGAATACATATACTTACCATGGACCAATTTATTGGTCCATGTACTTACCCATAGTAGGTACCTACGTGACCAATTTTTTTCAGTAGTTTTAAAGTTTATCGCGAACAGACAGACAGACAGACAGACGCAGCGGAGGACGTAAAGATTACAAGCTGTGAATGGGCGGTTTTAGCAACGTCGTAGGCTATGTGCCTACGTCGTAGGCGGAGGTCGTAGGTGCAAGTCTACGAGTTCTACGACACGAGATTACGAGGCCCGAGGTATCGTAGTTTCGTAGCACGATACTTAAGATACTTTGAGGTAGGTTAATTTGTTGGTAGGTTAGTTGTAATAGGTAGGTGATATTGTTATGACTTTGTGTTGCATTTGCAAGACAAAAATTACAAAGCGCGACTTTTTGTTGCATAGTCGCGCTTTGTAATTTTCGTCTTTAGTTTTTCGAAGACGTCTTCAGTCATGGTACCAAGTGGCCGAGGACGGCTTGGGTCCATTAATTTTATTATTATATTTACTTATGAACATAACATTAAATCGAAAATCTGAAATTATAAGTCCAATAAATAAATACTTACAGTTTTGATGGATTAATCAATTAATCACATAAACATTTTCATTAGAAGAGTTGGTTCAAAAATAAGTTAATAAAATCAGCTTACCTATAACTTTGTCTTTGTCACAAATCTGTTGGTCGTCGTTATCTCCATATAAAGGTCCCCAAAGGCATTGTGTGGACTATTTATTTATTAAATATCATCAATCCTCGCGTCCGCTCACACAAATTGACCCATTTTCGGGTTAAATTAAATACGTAGGTAATAATTTTTTTTTTCAAAACCATGTCGATCTATTTTGTTGCAGATTTTGAACAAAATAAAGTACCTATTCTAAAAATGGGCATGATGACAAGGTATGAAAATCAAAATTCTATATTTTAGTCCGTCAATTAGATAGTAAAAAAATAATTAACACGTATTCTTAATTTACTTTTTCGAATTATTGAAAAAATGCTTACATAAAACGCATTAAAGTTTAGAAGGGAGGGAGGTCGCGAGTCGCGACGTCATAGCTAAGTATAAAGTGTACCTACCCAGGTGTGACGTCACACGAAATTTCAACTCAATGTCGTATCACCGTTATTTTTTTTTACGTAGAAAAAGAAAAAATACGAGTCCAACATTTTTTATTAATCTACAGGACGGACTAAAAATTGAAATTTAGTCATCATGGCCATTGTGGGGAAAAAGAACTTAGTATCCATAGTATAATAGACTATAGCTGCCCGCGCGGTTTCACCCGCGATAATTTCGGAGTAACCGCGGAATTGTTCCATACAAAGTTGGCAACCCCTTTTCACCCCCTCAGGGGTTGAATTTTCAGTGTGTCAGTGAATTTCAGTCATTTAGAGCAAAGCAATATATATCTAATATATAAAATTCTCGTGTCGCGGTGTTTGTGGTTAAACTCCTCCGAAACGGCTTTCCGGGTTCTCATGAAATTTTGTGTGCATATTCGGTAGGTCTGAGAATTGGACAACATTGGATAGTAACGCCGTTTATATTTTGGCGATAGGTACCCGCGAGCAAGCGTACGTGTACGCAATATCGGCGGCGGCGCTGGCGTGGTCGGTGGCGCGCGCGTGCGCGGCCGGCTCGCTGGCGGCGTGCTCGTGCGCCGCGCCGCCCCGCGCGCCGCCGCGGCCCCCGCGCCAGGCGCAGCTCGCGCCCGCCGAGCCGCACGCGCGCTTCAAATGGGGCGGTTGCGGAGATAATTTCCAATGGGCGGAAAGGTGCACTTATCTATAAGAATATTGTATTTGACGAACTCCATGCATTCGTATAGGATCGGTTCGGACAGGCGTAGATATAATTACAATTTATTGTATAGGTACTGGAGAAAAAAAACAAGTACACAGAATGCAATGAAAAACTTTCCCTTGTATTGCCGCTGATCTGCCGACGCGACGCGACGTATGCATTAAAATACAGAAGAGCATTCACTTGCGTAAACCCACGGCGTTTGTTAATAAAGTTTTCTCTGCAATTTTTCTTCTTTTGTATTTCGATATGCATGAATATTATCGAGAGCTTGATGGTTATGTCCTCTGTTTAAAATTATACAAGTATAGTAAACGCCAAGTTAGGAATAAATTCAACTATTGTCATAATTTTATATTTCCATTTTTTTTTTCTTCAGATTTTCTAAACAATTTCTAGACGCTCACGAAATCGATATTAGAGACGGTAAGATAGAGGACACGCTCGAAGTGGAGACTGCAACGACAGAACTGCCGACCACGTCGACATCAACCGAGGCGACAACGTTGGCGCCTATAGTGATCCTGGTGGACGACCAGCCGGCGCCCGCCAACTCGAGCGTCACGCAGAAGCCGAGGCGCAAGGGGCGCCGCGGCCGCAAGCGACTGCCGCGCTCGCCGCGACGGGGCAGGCCCACGAGGAAGCGGTTCAGACCAAGGTATTCATTCGTTTCTAAACTGCTTCTTTTTTCACTCATCATATTGTAACGTAATTTACGTTGTAGATATAAGCAAACTTAAATTAAGTTTTTATTAGGTACCTGCCTACCAACTTACCTATAGGTAGGTACTCCTTCGTTTTTGCATTTGCAAAATTAATATTTTGTGGATTGTAATAGCACAAAATATTAATTTTATCGTAAAAGTCAACTAAATTTCAACTTATAACTAGGTAAATAAATTAGTCATATGCATTACGAGTATGTTCAATGAATAAATCAAAATATAATTGTGAATTTTTTTTTTGTATTTCCAAAGATTCGACTACGAAGACAGTCATGATATCTCCCGATATCGAAACATCGAGTATCGAATGGCAGCAGATGACCCCAGGTTCGACCCTCAAGTAGACCTGCGCACGCGACTCGAACGGTTGCGGCCTCTCATCGCGTCTGCGAATCTTATCAACAATCGCTTCGGTCGAAAGGTACCTACAGTGCTTTATTAAAAAACATATCTATTCAATGCAATAGGAAATAGATCGGAAATAGATCACAAAAAACGTTGAATGGGAAAAACTATCAAGTTGAGCACGAGAGGCTTATTCGAATATGCAGTACGTTCATCTCACTTCGCTAAGGCATGGACCAATTAAACTAGATCGATGGCTAAGGTAACGTGTGTGTGTCTATGTGTGCGGTTATACCTAGGGTTGCCAGGTGTCCAGACATGTTTGGCTTTTTACCGACGTGTCCGGTCAAATAGATATTGTCTCGTCCGGCCTGTCCGGGTTTTGGTCTAGCTGACGAGCAAGAAAAAGTCGATGGCAAGTAAAGCATATTACAAAAATATAACTAGGTAGTAGTAAATTTTAAAACAGTTTTTTTTTAAATACTGTCCGGCTTTTAGAACATACGGCTTTAAAAAAGCTATGATTAGCTATGAAAAAAGGTAGATATGTGCGGCTTTTAGGGTAAAATGTTCGGCCAAATTAAAATGCTGAGTCTGACTTTTGTGTTTTTGGACCTGGGGCCGTATTTTTGAATCGTTCGAATTAGTTCCGCACATGGAATCGCGAGATTCGCATGCGAATGTTCATACATTTTTAAGCATTCGCATGCGAATCTTGCAATTCCGTGTACGAAAAGTAATATTTAGAGATTCAAAAATACAGTCCCTGGCAACTCTATGCGGGGACGAACTAGCTATTGGAGTAAACCTCGTACATCTCATGAATATTGGACGATAAACTTGATCGTGCGAGGCTCCTTAAACGGTGACACTAGCGTTAATTTCAGAGTTCCCGTGGAAATTCCACGGGATTAAAAATACTCAATGTTAGTCAGGAACGTACGTAGGTACGTACTGTACGTGCTGCTAAATTCAGTTTTCTATATATGGGTAATTATCATTGGCTTATAGTGTAATCCTGTAACCTAAATCTATTATATGTTCTTGTAGCTGTTGTTATCCTGAATAAACAACAATTAAAAAAAAATTAAAATAAAATAAAACACTGTGCCTAAGTGAAAGAATTTTTTAAAATCGGTTTAAAAGTAGGTTTTAGAGTTTATCCATTACAAACAAACATATAAAAAATCTTTTCTCTTTGTAATCCTTAATATTATAAATGCGAATGTGAGTTTGTTTGAGGAAAATATACTATGGGATGCGAGCCTAGGAAGTTCTGGGAAAGATAGAGCGTTTCCTCTAACATCATTTGCGAGCGTGTCGTTTCCCCGCCTACCTGTCCTTTCAGTTGATATTATTATATGATTGTATATTACTTTGTGTGGCGCAGTCGGTGTCGAGCGCGATGCGCACGAAGTGCACGTGCCACGGCGTGTCGGGCTCGTGCTCGGTGCGCACGTGCTGGCGCGCGCTGCCGCCGCTGGCGCGCGTGGCGGCCGCGCTGGCGGGCGAGGCGGCGCGCGCGGGGCCGCTGCGCCCGCGCCGCCGCGCCGCGCGCCGCGACCGCCCGCGCCTGCGCTACGTCACGCCCAGCCCGGACTACTGCGAGCCCGACCCCGCCGCCGGCTCGCTCGGCACGCACGGCAGGTACCTACAGCTACTCATGTGTTACTCGAACTATATAGAATACCTACATATAGGTAGTACGCCATAATTATGTATGGTAGTAGACAAATTAATAATTATTATTATTGATCAGTACCTAATATTTACGGATGTGAGTACCTACACATTTATTTCCGTTCGATTGTATATTAAGATAGTAGCTTTGAAATTGGATCAAATAATAAGCAGACATCATACCCTGAAAAAACAATTCTCACCAATTTGACTAAAGTAGGTACCTACTTATTCATTCTAAAATTATCTTTACTAAACAGCTAATTATCTTTACTAAATAGGTACCTAACACTAGAGCAATTTCTAACTTATCTTGTAAGCTTTGCATAATACGTATGTGCTAGGTGCAATCAGAACCAATTCGTTTTATTATTTTTTTTAATTATCACAAGTTTCCCAATATGTTCGAAGGTAAACAAGTACACGGTACACTTTTAGGTCCGTATTCCAAAAGGTTACTCAAGTCATGAATCTAGTTTTAAAACTAATTTGAAGCAATTTTGTAAATCATTGCAAATTATCAATATTTAATTCATATCATTACTAATGTCATCGTTCCCCCCAAAGTAGGTACTTGTGGGAGCGGTCGGCCTGAATACAGTGCGGTATAACAGTGCAGTGTCAATGTGTGAAGGCAGTGCAACGCGTCGCTGGGCAGCGCGGCGGGCGGGTGCGGGCGGCTGTGCTGCGGGCGCGGGCGGCGCGCGCTGCGCTCCAGCCGCCTGGAGCGCTGCCACTGCCGCTACCACTGGTGCTGCCGCGTCGACTGCCAGCTCTGCCGGCTCACCACCGAGGAACACTACTGCAACTGAAATGCTCGGCCCCGGCCTGCCCGGCACGTACCCAAGGGCGCCGACACCCTCGCGCGAGACGACTTTCTAACCTAACTTACAATTGGACCCAGTTATACCAAAATGTATCAATTTCACAGAATTCATATCGAGGAAATTATATTTAAAGTTTGAGTTGGATGACTTTTGAAAAGAAGTAAAATATTGGTCAATTTGATGCCAATAATATTTTTTTTAGTATATTTTGGCATAACTGGGTCCAATTGGAAATTAAAATTTTGAATATTATCATTTTATCTTCATTATTATAATATTATCTATTATAGTTCATCAATAAAACAGCAAGGGGTGCTGTGCAACCTCGTAAGTGGGTGCCATTCCCAAGCATGTTAAGTATTTTAAGTAAAACTGCATTGAAGTCTTTGAATCTCTATTCACTTGGAGCTCTTTTACTGGAATTATTAAAACCAGACACTATTATCTCAGAGTAAATAACTACCTATTATGAATAAAAACATGTACCTAACATTTATTTAGTTTTTTTGAAATTCAGCATAATGCTGGCTGATGCGGTTAATTAACACTGCACGTTTTCGCCTTTTGTCGTACATAAACTAAATTAATTTATATTTTTTTTTATTATTAAAGCACTTTAATATTGAAATCTCAGTCGAGTCCGCTAAAGAGTTGGTACCTACAACTACATAAATTTTATTATTATCTGTCAACGTGAAAAACTCGTAACTCGTTTTATGAAAGTACAATACCATATCTATACAAATAAATAAAATTGAAGTCTGTTTTTAATTTCAAACTAACAGATTACAAAATACAGTTGAAAGTATATATTATGGTACTTATGATAAAAAACAATTCTCAAAGTTTTTGTGTATTTCTGACTGTTTGTTCCGGCTAATCTCCGAAACGGTTGGACCGATTTTGGTGGGACTTTCACTGGCAGATATTCGATGCTATAAAGAGTAACTTAGGGTACTTTTATCAGAAATCTTGCAAGAATTCCAAAACTTACGCGGGTGAAACCGCGGGCTTCGGCTAGTTTATAATATTTTTTTTGTAGCAAGTAGAATTTGACATGAACTAGTCATTTTAATTAAATATAATATGTTTTCGTTGAAAAAAATTATTACCGTAAATATGGAGTATTATATTATTAATTAGATTAGCATTTAGATAATTTAGATTTTAGGAGTAACATTTCTAATAAGTGCGTCACGCATTCTGTACTTACCCAGTATTATTCCTTCTCAACATATTTATACTAAATATATACTACTACTACAAAACTATACCAAATAGCTGTTTTTTTATATTTTTGCATATAAGTTAGTTTTGCTAAGGTTTCAGTAAGTCATAGTTTACTCAAAATAAAAAAAATATTATTGTCAAGCTGTAACGGATCACTGAATCAAACTAATTTTAAGTAAGTAGGTATTAATCAACATTATTATATAATTTTTGACAATAAAGATTTGATATTAATCTGTAGAGATACTTCTCGTATGAAAAATAATAATTAGATACGTAGTTATTTCTAATCCTCCCAAATGTAGATTTAGTTGCAATCGTTGTAAATATTACAATTTAATAAATATAGATTTATTTATATAATTAGATATTTTTAGGCTATTTATTCATAATTGGTCAGAATTTATCGTTAGATTTAAATGTTAGCTTTGTAAATAAAACCGTACTTAGAACTCGATGATTTTATTTCTTATTTTATGAATGATAATTAAAAAAATGTTTCACATCGACCAAAGTAATTTATTTACAAAAAAAAAATACATACCTATTTGTGAGATATGGTGGAATTGAAAATCATAAGTGAATAGTGCTTTGGAATTACATGAGTGAAGTTCCTCTTAAATTTAACATTTTAAGAAGTTTCACAATATCTATTATCATACTTGTGAGAAAAATCATTACTTACACTCAAAGGTAACATATTATGTAAAAAAAACTTATTACAGACTGTAAAAAAAATCACAGTTTGCTTACACATAACATCGATTTCTCTTACCGATAAACATTGATTTATAAAAAAAACCTGCACGGTTTTTTTTAATCAATACTTACCGATGAAAACAAAAATCTATTTTAACTATTTCCGAATATACGATTACCTAACTTATTGGTCTTTGTGATTGAAAAACTTGTTTTTTATTATATACGATGCATTGGTGATAAATCGACGACTTGACATACAAATCAAAATAAGGTATGTTTTAGTCTTGTTTTTCATCAAATTACGTTAAAAGATTACAACAATCCCAGGTTTAGCGTTACATTTTGCCTAAATGATATTTTTAAGTAGGCACCTCGAGTGCTTGTTAAAAATAGACCTTAACAATTAAATAAAATTTACCTGTATTTAGTGTGATAACATCAAGTTGTTGTATGACACGCATTAAGATATATTGTGGACTTCTGTGAACTCCAGATGAGGCTTAACATGGAAATCCAACAATACAGGTATTGCGCAAAAAAACACTTGAATTTCAATCACAAAATAAGTTTGAATTGAGTCATTTTCACATACGTACAGAGAGTCAAACGAAAAAATGGAATACATACCGACGAGGTATTAACTAAATTCACAGTACAACAATGGCCTACCGACACTGTAATTCATCATAACTCCTCGTGTTTATCGTTACCTGAAACAGAATAATATATCAAAGGAAGGTTATTTAACACCGGTTGACTACGATTTTGGGAGTAATCTTAATTAATTTATCCCGCACCATGATTAATTGGACATTTTATAAAATAAAAAGTTACTAAAGATGAGACCCAAAAGACATGTAAGGTTCGTAATAAGCGTAGACCACCTGTCTCTGCGAAACATGATAAATGAAAAATTCCCGTCTAAACTATATTCTCCAAACCAAGAAAATATGCACATGATTAGTAAAAAAAAACTTTATATACGTAATATCAATACACGTAGCGTAGGGTACAATATGGTGTATATTATTTCTTTATGAGAATTAGTTATACTAAAGTTAAAAACAAAGGAGCGTATGTTAGGAATGGAAAACTTACTTGAATCACTTTCAGTCTTTGTGCTTTCCTCGTGATGAAGGATTTCCGCTTCCTAGAGACAAAAAAGACGCATTGGATTACAGTATTATAAATAGCTGAATGGGCATAGGAGAATGGGCATACCATTGGTATACTACCATTGCTACAATCGACCTGGTTAAAGGCAGAACACACTTGAACACACTTGTGTGTCGTGTATATCTGTTTCAAATATAGTATGGAGAGACGCACCACAACAGAACACGACACAACATACAAATATATGTCTAACCTAAATGTATGAAACCGATATGCTTCTGTCAGGACCCAACACGACACGACACAAGAAGTATGTTTCTACCTTTATTTGTGTTCTGTGTGTGTGATCTGTAGTAGGGAAATCAAGTCCATCAACGTCCCACACGCACGCGGCAGTAACAGCCCACACAGCTTAGCGCTGCGTCGCGGCGGGGCGCGGGGCGCGGGGCGCGGGGCGCGGGGCGCGGGGCACGAAGCCGCCGAAGGGCGGAACGACGCGTATTTACGTAGTAATATTTTAGTTACTATTTCTTGGCCTAAATTCAGTAAACCCAGGGCCGAAACGATGTGGATCGAAGTCGATAGCTCCGCCTCCTACATCGTACAGTAGCACTGCTGCACTGTACGGTCGCATCAAAAAATATGTAAAAACACACAACAACACACAAATTTCATCAGTAAATTGTTAAACTTCGCCTGTCAAAATTGTTTACAATGGGCATGATGAAGAGAGATGGTAATTTAAAAATTTTATTTAGTCCGTCAGTTAGATAGTAAAAAATAATAGACACGTATTTTTTGCTTTTGGGAATTATTGAAAAAATACCTACTCACATTAGTTAAAACACATTTAAGTTTAGAATTGGCAGGTCGCGTATAAATTTAATGTACCTATGGGTGACGTGACACGGAATTTCAACACAATGTATCGCCATTATTTTTTGATTACGTTAAAAAAGTTAAAAATACGTCTCCAATATTTTTTATTAATCTAAAAGTCAGACCATGTCAGACTAAAAATTTAAATTTAGTCATCATGCCCATTTACATGATTCCGATGGTGAGTGTAGAGTGGGCGTTCGCACCTGCTCGTGGTCGGCGCGCTGGTAGAGGCCGCGGCGCACGCGCGCCTGCAGCGCCTTCACCTCGGCGTCGTAGTCGCGCCACTCGGGCACGATGCGCATCGCCGCCGACAGCTTCGCCTCTTTCGTCATGGGGTTGTTGCACTGCGAGCACACACATACAAATCATACCTATTATCATAATAAAGTGCAATAACAATGTTAACCTATACCTTTTTTTAAATATTTTTTTATGAAATCTGTTTGACAACAAAAAAGAATTACTAGACGGCATTATTATTATATAACGTACTATCTAACTAACAATAAGTTAAAGTTTCGAATTTCTGTAAATTAATGTTGAAAGTTACAAGTATTCTTCGATAAAAAAAGAAGCTACTTGAACATTTTGAAGAACAGAGACGGGAATAAAACGGGGACCGGACAAAAGATATTTTGTTACTCGTGTTATTCCTTTACATACCATAGAACAGTAGGTTTAATTTTATTATACTGGTTCACACTTACCAAATCAATAGTTTTAGCGTATTTCTTGGAGTCATCGTCGCACCAAGTCTCGCACCAGAGCCACTCCTGCGGCAACGACTTGATGGCCACCTGGTGTATCATGTTGTTAGGCAAGTCTTGATCTGCAGACAAGACGTGTCGATTTATTATTTTATTTATTTATTCAGTCAACTGCAGACATACACCAGCTTACACAGTACAAAATAATGATTTATGTTGAAGAGGTCGCATGTAAGCATTAGTTAGAGAAACAAGTGAAGCGAGTCTACTAAGTAAAAAAGAGACTACTTTGACTAAATAATTAGCTTTTAAAAGGCGTTAAGAGAGCACAATTTTAGTCTGTACAATATTTTTTACGGCAGCTATAAAACAAAATTTATCACATGGAAACATAATTATAGAGTTTAAAAAAAAATATTATAATAAACCTAATAAAAAGCAAGTAATTCATCAAGAGTTGACTCGTCATCACTGTTGTCAGTATATAATGTTCTCTGTAATCGGCACACACCTAGGTTCGACAGGCTGTTGGGGTCCTGGCTGAGCGCCTGGTACTGCCCGCGCAGGCGGTCGCCGGCGGCGATGCGCCGGAACCGCTTCAGGTCCACCACGTACAGCGCGCTGATGTGGTAGCTGCGTCCCTGCAGGTGGTTGCGCCAGTAGCCTTGCTTCCAAAACCTGACATGCACCTTACGTTTATTGATTTAAAAAACACTAGCTTTTTAGCCCGCGATTTTAGCCGCGGTAATTTCAGTTTTCCCGCGGGAATTCCAGGATAAACTATACCTACAAACCTTCCTCTGGAATCACTCTATCTATTGGTGAAAACCGCATGAAAATCCATTCAGCAGTTTTTGAGTTTATCGCGAACAGACAGACAGACGTGGCGGAGAACTTTATTTTATAATATGTAAAAATATGTCTAGCAACACGTTTTATTCGTACGTTGCACTAGCTGCGCAAACGTAAAGAGCAATTATTTACTTATTTATTTATTTATGCAACCAAAAACTACAATCATTTCAAGTATATCCTAATGCGATTATGAAGAATTTCAATAAAACCAAAGTCTTCGCCATTTACTTGTCAATGGTTTTTACCTCATCGGGTCTGCAAAATATTTGTGCACAAAACATAGACTAACGAGTTAGGAATGCATATTTTGTGAGACTTGAAGAATAACATAGAACGCGGGGCCCAATATTTTTATTCATAAAAAATACCTAAAAAACTCACAAGAAAACTAATAATTTAATTCACCTGAAACCTTCCATTTCTTTCCTACTCTCACAGAACGGCGTGTACCCGTACGGCGCACCACCCAAATCGAACTCGACAAGCTCTTTCAAATCCGCTCGGACAATCTGTAACAACAAAACAATCAATTTCCATACAAAACTGAACCATATCCCTAACTTATCCTCACCAACATTGTTACTATTGTAATAGTCTGGAGGGTCACACTTTGACATAGTGTAATGTTTTTTTTTTCCTTTTTTTAAAGTTCTAAATTACACAATCAGCGACGCAAATCGTTCTCATAAAATGGGTGTGAAAATGGAAATTGAGCGCTACTTTCTTAAATAAATAGGGTACTTGCATGAATTTTTTTTTTCAGTCTATTTTAAAGATATATGGCCTACTTAAACAAAGCAAGAAAAAGAAAAAAAATATATGCATAAATCAATTAAATAGAACGTTTCAAAGTTCCTACTTTAGACTTTACCGCCGAAACGCGAAATGACGTCACTTGTTCAAAATTACGCCTTATTAATCTGTGATAGAAATGTCACTGTCGTATTGACAGGATCATGTGACACTGACAGACAGGTAACTTCAATATCCAAAAGCGAAATTAAGGTTGAACCGTGTCAATTTACTTCCAAAAATTCCAGTAAAGAATCGAAATGCATCTTACCGATGCATTTTAAAGTAAAAAACTTCAGAAAATGAAAAATATGCGTTGACTATATGCACTTAGTTTCTTTTGCCTTCTCTAAAAGAGGTAAATGTTTCCTAAAAAAATAAAAGTGACGTCATGTGTTAAGCTTGGCTGTGATTGGTGTTTCGTTGCAACGTTCCGTTTCACAAAATAAAAGTTGAATATTTTGGAAACTATTGAAATATTTTTAGTAAATCTTTCGCGATAACGCTTTTCTAAGGCTCTATTTTTGAAATATTGACACAATTTCTTATAATAAATTTCATGCAAGTACCCTATTAAGGGTATGTTCCATTATTTCGGACCGGCCAACTGCTAGTAGTGAGGAGAAATTCGTTCCGTTATAACTTTCAATACACTGAAGCAGTATCCGTAGATTCCGTAGTAAGCAGTATGACGCCATAATCGTCGCCATTTTTGTACTGTGAGCACTGGCGTTTTCGAGGTAAGGTGCTCTCAGTGGTTTGGTCACACGATCAACCTCGGACAATGATTGGTGAACCACGTCAGTCGGTCGTCAATGATTGATCGACAGCTTGACATGACAAACATGGATGACATTATACTGGACTGCGTTCCGTTTTAAATAGTAGGTAACTAGTACAGCGAACTATAAAGGAACGGCTTTTCAGTATTCTAAATCGACGTCATACCTCCCAGTGCAATCAGTAATACCGGAACACACCCTTAACTGGATAGATAATCCCAACCTGGTCGGCGTCGACGAATATAATTTTCTTGACGTGCAGCGGGAACAGCACGTCGAGGAAGAGGATCTTATAGCCCCAGATGGTGCGCTGGCGGTCGCGCTGCCGCTGCAGCCAGCGCGGCCACTGGTACTGCACCAGCTCGTACTGGAAGCCGTACTCTTGCGCCATGAACGGCAGGATGTCCTTGGGAGAAAATTTGATTCGTAACACCGGTTCGTATAATCGATAATCGTCTGGTTCTTATCGAAGAGACAAAAGATAATGCGAGTACAGTGAGAGAAGTCGATGGTTTGTAATGATTTTATCAGATTTTCGGGCGCTCACATGGCTTAGCCAGCCTTATGAGGTACAAAAAGGTGTATTAAAAATGTAGTAAAGAATGTTGTACCCATTGTGTAACCGGAACGGGTCGATTGTCTTCAATAAGGAAAAACGAGGTCTTATATTAATACACGTACATTGTCTAGAGTCTAGACGCCGTTAATTTCACTCGAATTTTAATAGGACACTCTTATTTCAACCGAGTTAACCCCTATATTGGATTGGAATAAAAAAAAGTGGGGTATGCTTATGTGAGCTCAAGTTTATGGCATGTACGAGTAGGTTTACAAATATGTATCTTAAAGCGTGGCTCACCTTGAGTGACGGGCTTAGATAATTCTTCAAGAACCAGAACTTCACCGGCGACTTGGTGTGCTTGAGGACTGAGAGCATCATGATGCGCAGGAACCGCTCGTAGAGGTGGCCGGACGCCACCGAGAATACGTTGATGGTGTCGTCCTGAGCTTCCGGCTCCTCGCCGCCGCCGAACGAGCTGATACGATTATAGTTTTTATTTTTATTCGACATTAAAAAAGACTAATGTCCTTAGCCAAGTTTACAATCTATAATCGCTATCGAGGTTATATAACACCTGTGGGCTATAGGTATTATGCTGTAAAACAAGGAAGCTATAAGAGAAAGATATACATAAGTGGGGAAGAGGGTCGAACCCACGAATTTTTAGGGGCGATGCTAGACTTTATCTTCAAAACACACAAATTAATAGGATATTTTCTTATAGGAATCGGTTTCTCGTAACCACAATAGACTACCCTCCTCAACAGAGACCTCCACACCACGTAGATAAAAACACTTTTTAGAAAACGCGCCGAAAAGATCAAAATGTACGGAACAGCCATTGACCAAGATAAGCGTGTGCAGAAAACTCGTTTTTTTTGTAAGGCCCCAGGTAGTCTTGACTTTTGTTTTGACGATCTCACGTCAGCATAATAAAATTTTATTGCACACTAGCTGTTCCGTGTTGTTCCACCCGAAGTTCTCTGTACATGATCAGTTGAGGCGTGAAAGCGTAACAAAAAAAAATTACAAACTCATATTATAATATTAGTTAGGATTTCCCTCAAACCAAATCGCTTCTCGATTCTAGAGCACGTGTACCTGGCAATAGAGTTCCAAATGCCGCCGGCGTTGGTGTCGTCGCCCTCGGCGAGCAGGTCGAGGTGCTGCTTGTCCGGCTTCTTGCTGACGCGCAGCTTGATCACGTGGCTGCGGAACGAGCTCATCAGCACCTGGATGTCGCCGCTGCCGGCCGGCGTGTCCGTGTTCTCGTGCCTGCCATTTATTGTAATACAAAACTCACACTAAATAACCAGTGAAAACTATCTTGCACTTACACATTGACACTGATGTCAAACGATGGAAAAAATTACCTATTTTCATATGGATTAGTTTCATTTTTCAATAACTTGTTAAAGGTATTAAATTAGCCCACGTCAAACCATAATTGTGTATCGTCAATATACCTGTTAATGTTAAAATAAAGAAAATAAAATAACTGTTACTTTTGTTTACCGCTCAGCAAATCAAGAGGTTCTCCGAGTTCAATTTCCAATGAAAATGAGGAGAACTTAATGTGATTAACACAGTGTTCCGCTTCAAATGTTACACGCAAGTAAAACGTAGCAGAAGATTGAAATAATGTAAGTAGGCAAAGTCCCGCATTCGAATCAACCTGTATAATATTACGTCATTGTGGCGATAGGATATCTCTCAACATACCCAACTATTTCATAAATGTCATCGGAGCGTCCCGGTCTCAGGCGCAGGGTCCAGGCGCCAGGGTTGGCTTTGAGCTGGAAATAGCCTAGATTCGCCATCACAATGGTGTCCATGGTTTCGGGATTGTCGCGAGTACCCAAAATCAACTGCAGGCCACGCGGGGGCGTGCCCAAAGTCGTATCCCACGCGTGGCCTTCCAACAGCAAGTATTCCAATTCAAATTCACTGTGAAGAAACAGAATAGAGAAGTTTGTGAGGTTTTCATCAAGTTTCATTACCATATCATTAATGGTTTGAGATACAGAGAGATCGATACGAAGTCAATGGTAAAGACAAAGTGATTCGTTATATATCATGAGACATACAAATTGTGTTTTGTATGTATACGTATAATGTTAATGTCAGTGCACCGACCTGTGCACGAGCGTGTCGACGTCGGCGAGCCGTATGTTGTCGAGGTCGTACACGGACTTGACGCACTCGACGAGCCAGTTGGGCGGCGTGCGCAGTTCCAGCGACAGCAGCGGCGCGTGCGGCAGCCGCGAGAAGCGCGCCAGCGGCCCGCCCGCGCCCGCCAGCGCGCCCGCGCCGTCGAACTGCAGCTCCGGCTCCAGCACGTAGCGGTAGAAGCTGCCAATACATTCATTTAAAACACTTACGTAAATACTAAACTCACTGGTTTTAGATATACATATAAAGCAGCTGTTAAAATACGCGTGAGTTATACGCTATCAGTAGATTTTAGATTGGGTTATAGCGTGGTCAGTTTGTCTCCTTATTTTAGATATTATTTGCACTTTATACTTTTATAATACTTTGTGCCGGCTCTCCGCAACCTACGTTTAAAGTACCTACGAAAAAATACGTGTCCAATATTTTTTAATAATCTAAAAGACGAACTAAAAAAAAAATTAGTCAACATGCCTATTACTATACCAACTTAAAGTAAAACATGTAAAATACTTCACAATCTAATCATAAATTAAGTACTGCGCCCTCACAAGAGTGTGTTGAAAAACATCGTACGATACACGTGCCTATATGGATATACACACTCGGCTCCCCGGCGCCCTCGCCTCCGCCTCGGCGCAAATTCCGCCTCGTGAGTCACAACCAACATTACGTACTCGTATTGTAATGTACCTACTATTATAGCATTTTAGCGTTTCACATGATGATTCTGTAGAATTTAAAATTTTTCTTCCGTTTACGTTAATTTCAGAGTTTCTGAAGGAATTCCAACGACATGTATGCAATATCATGATGGTTGGTTGAGATTATAAGTCGTGAAAACATAACAAACTCACATTCGCATTTATGATATTATTAGTAAAAAAATTATTGAAGAAAAAACAGACAAGTAGTGGAACATCTAAAATGTACAACTGAATATAGTCACTATGTGCCCTAAACTTTCCTACATTAATTGTGTACTAACATACTACTTGGTGCAGATTTATAAACAAAAAAAAAATCTTTATTAAAAAAAATCTAACAAGCGGTGCCAAGTTAAGATTATGCTCATTTAGAATTTTAAAAAATGAGCAATTAAACACGCAATTGGTTAATGAGCAAAGAAATGCCAGTGCACCTCTTCAGTGGCATGTCGGAGTTCTTGTCTTGCGGGTTGAGGAACAGCTTTAGGCGGCAATTGACGACGCGCCGCAGCACCAGCAGCAGCGGCGCCACGCGCTGAGCCGCGCTCGACGCCGGGTCCAGCACCGCCACTATCTGCAGCACACGCGCGTATGTGATATTATTGTTCGGTGTGATTTGTATCGTATGTGATACTACTGTGTGTTGAGTGGTATCGTATGTGATACTAGTGTTAGTAGTACCGTATATGATACTAGCGAGTAGCGTGTGGTGTTAGTGGAACCGTATATGATACTAGCGTGTGGTGTAAGTGGTACCGTATGTGATACTACTGTGTGTTGAGTGGTATCGTATGTGATACTACTGTGTGTTGAGTGGTATCGTATGTGATACTAGTGTTATTGGTACCGTATATATGACACTAGCGTGTGGTGTTAGTGGAACCGTATATGATACTAGCGTGTGGTGTAAGTGGTATCGTATGTGATACTAGTGTGCGGTGTGAGTGGGTATCGTGTGTCCGGACCTCGACAGCGGCCTCGTCGTCGTGCAGCGGCGGCAGTTCGACGAGCGAGTGTTCGCTGCGCAGCGCGGCCGGCAGGGGCGTGCGCGTGCGCGGGCTGCGCGCCGCCAGCACCGACACCACGCGCAGCCGCGCCTCCGTCGACAGCGGCGGGTCCTCATCCGACTCTGCAGACAGCGTCCGTGTCTCAAATAATGCTCAATTTAGGGTCTACTCAATGTGTCAAACGGACGTGAAGTGTTGCATATTTCAGATAGTTATTTACTTACATTTGTTTTATAGTCCTATTTTTCTCATTTTAAGTGAATAATATGTAATTTGTTCTTATGAGAAATAAACACTTAAAACCTAAAACCTCAATAACTATAGTGAATACGGTTCAAAATTCAAATATGCTATGCTCATGGATATTTGCGTATGAAGTCTTACATTTATTTTATTTTATTTATTTAACACTAGCTGTGCACCGCGGTCTCACCCACGGTAATTTAGGAGTTTCCGCGGGATTTCCAGGATAAAAAGTACCCTGGCCCTTTCTGTACCCCTGACAACGTGCCAAATTTTATCCAAGTCTGTTCAGCCGTTTTTGCGTGATTGAGTAACAATCATCCAAACATCCACACTTTCAAATTTATAATATTAGTAAGATAATCATGTAACATTATTTAAAATCCATTTCAGTCATGTTGGAAAATGTTGATACCAGTAGGCTAGAACACTGTTTTCGCGATAGATTTGAATTCAGCTGCAATAGAATAAAAAAGTAAGAGTTCATAATCATAACTGTTGAACAATGTTAATCAAAGTGCACCCAAAATGACGCGTGGTCCTATAAACCCTTATCTTGCCATTGAATAAAAAAAAACAAATGTGAAATAAAATAAATAATAATGTAGATGTTTAACAATATTTTGACATCGACTTACCATCATCATCGACGTCATTTTTAGTAGTTTTCTTTCTGTCTAAAACTTCAGACAATTTATCAGCATACACTTGATTACTAAATCTGCAATAAACAAAACGAAATGAGTGACCCAGCACACATTATAGAAGGAAAATATAACTTCTTGAGACTTATTTAAATCGTATTTCAATGGATGAAATTTCGATACAAAAATCTATATACTTTTAATAAAACTGTAGAGAGGTCAATTCTGTAAATTGAATATATATTAAAAATTCATATTGGAGGATGAATGGTGATCGATACCGATGCCAAAAATGCAATCAGTAAATTTTTTGTCTGTCTGTCTGTCTGGATGTGCATGCATGGGTCAAAAACTCCAAACTTGGTAAGATTGTAGTCCATACACCTGGGCAGGTTATAGGCTATATAAAATAACGCTAAAACACATAGGAGCTGAGCAGTGACGATAAATTTGAAGCAAGTTGGATGAAAATGCGCTTTCGAGCTCTTATCCTCGCACACGCCTTAACGGATCAACCGATCATCGTAAAATTTTGCATATACGTTGTCAATGGTACAGAGAAGGACATAGGGTACTTTTATTCCGGAATTCCCGCGGGAACTCCGAAATTGAAGCTGGTGAAACTGCATGAAATTTTGTATACCACACGTTGTCAGAGGTAGGTACATAAAAAGATATATAAGGTACTTTCATCCGGGAATTCTCGCGGGATATCTGAAATTAACGCGGGTGAAACCGCGGGGAACAGCTAGTATCGATTAATTGTATTGTATTGTATGTATGTGTTGCAATATCTAGGTATTTGGTAAATGGTGATTTTATGTTTCAGTATTGTGTAGTTTATGTAGGTAGTATATATGGAAGTCCGAGTCCAGAGATCTTTATTCGTTTAAAGTACGTGGTATCCGGAGGTGTAGAACCCCTCCCCCAACACAATACCTCGGCAAAGTACGTGAGCGTCGCAGTACCTCTCCAGCAGCGCGAAGTCGTCCAGCGTGAAGGTCTCCCCGTCCCGCAGCGGGCCCACGAGCCGCGCGTTGTGCACGACGGCGCGCGCCCCGGCCCGCAGCCGCAGACTGCGCGCGCACAGCACGCGCGCCGCGCGCAGCGCCCACTCCCACCGGTGCAGCGCCGGCACCAGCTCCGGCTGGGACCGCCCACCGACCGAATATTAATCACTAGCTGTTTCACCTGCTTAATGAGTATCCGCGGGAATTCCAGATTACAATATAGCTCATGTTACTAATTTGTGAAATCGGTCCAGTAGTTTTTGAGTTAAATCGTAATCGTTTGTCTTGTTAGTTTAAGTTATACTTATTGGTTTTGGACGCTGAATTACAGCTTTGCACTAATTTTTAGTTTTAGTTATTATAAAAAAAAGAAAGAAAAAAAAAATTTTGTTACTGTGCACCCATACTTGGGACACATTCCAGCTCTAGTAATGTATAATACTTATGTACCTTTTATTGTTTGTGTCTCGTTTTGTGTGCCAATAAATAAATAAATAAATAAAGCTCATCACCGCCTCCGTCGCTTGCGTCGTGGAAACTAAGTAATATATGGTATAAATATACTACATATTATTATTATCATAAATATACCATAAACACGCCCAGACTGGAAAGTGGAAATCTCTGTTAAGATTCCACCCCCGCCGCGAATCGAACCCGGAACCCCTTGATTAGTTGGTAGGCATGGTAACCTATTGCGCCAATCGGGTCGTCAATACAAAGCGATACAATAAAACAAAAGCGCGGTCCGCAGTCTCACCAGTATGTGGCAGTCGTGCGTCTCGTGGCAGCCCTCGTCGGCGAGCAGCTGCGACACGTAGGCGGCGGCGCGCGCCGGCTCCAGCGCGGCCAGCGCGCCCACCACCACCTTGTTGAGCGCCTGCCCCTCCCGCGCCCCCGCGCCCGCGCCGCCGCGCTCCACGTTCGGGATGAACGCCACACGCACGCCGCCAGACTCTTTCTAAACACGCAACGATCAAGGCCAATCTTATTTGGTTTTTAAAAACACATTTTATTGATTTTTCGTGAACAAATGACTTTGTTTTTATTGACGATTGATCGTGTTGTCTCCAATTACTGTGTCTGCGCTCCATATATGCATCGCGCACCGGTCATTCATCGTTCGTGCGTGCATTCATTCAAATGGTCACTCAGGCGCTCGGTCTACGTTCATTCATATACCTTTTTTGCTTGTCATCGTCTATTCGCTCGCAACAACGTACCTATATATTTTGTACTTGCTTTAAATTATCTAAATGTGGATTAAAACACTTTAAATTGTCAAACAAATCTTTTATTTGTCTGCACAAGCGTAGACAAATAAATTGGCGACCGTGACAGGACTTGCAATCGCTAATAAATAACGAAGATTTGCCGTTCCTTTGTTCGCGCGGCGGTCAAGCGGAGGTCATCGTCACGAGTACACCGTGCAACGCCTACTTTGGTACCCTATCAGCCAAGAGTTGCGACTACATCGAGTGCCGTGCTGCGATACCTACCACCACCGTCGTACGCCGTACGTCGGACAGCTTTCCTGAGGGATACAAGGGACTTCACGCCTACCAGCAGCCAGCGCCTACAGCCAAGACTTCCTCTGCCTTGCTGCCTGCTAATTTAATTGTGAGCCCGTTCCTTCGCCTATTCCTAGTTCTTTCCACTTTAATTTGTGACAATTGTGAATTTGGTGCCTCGAGGGTAGGGTGGCCTACCTAACGTGTAAACGCCTACCTAAAGTGCTAGCCCTATAAATTCCAGATACCTAATTAGTTTGCTTTCACAACCAGTGTGCTAAATCTTAATTTAAATTACGAGAAAATTATTAGGTATTTATTTTAGTGATATCAACTGAAATTGCAAGTCATCAGTAATATTACATTGCTACTTAGTAGGTATCTTGGTATTCTTTATCGCTAATTTCATCATAATCACAATTTCTAAGCCCTATGCACGCATACTAGCTCATTACTCATGCTGCTATGCTATACCTACTGCTTGTACTTATCTTGTGTTTCAAGTAATTTGCAATCATTTTAAATTTTTAAATCTATCTACATTTTTGCTTGCAATTGCATTTTTGCTAGATAACGCCCCCGCTTCGCTAATTCATTATTTTATAGTATTTAGCGCGCAATATTAAATCGCATTCCAGTGTAACGTGTGACGTCGCGTCGTACCTACCGATCTTCCTCCGGCCGCTGATCGCGTGACGTCACCCGCCTTTTGTCCCCGCATCTACTTGCACCGACCGGCTGACCGGCGAGCGGTGCATGCGAGTGCGCAGCGCAGCGCAGACTACGGAGTGAGGAGCGTATCGTATGCCAATTTTATTCTTATTTATTTACTTTCCAAGTTATTAAACAACTTCATCGCAATGTCTAAGGCGCCCGAAGAACTTCTCACATTAAATGCTAAGCGTGGAGTTATGAAGGGACGCTTAACTAAATTTAAAGCTCATGTCGACAATTTATTGACGTTAGGATCAATTTCTGAGTTAGAACTGAGTAAGCTTGCAATGAAGTTGAGTAGAATGGAATCTTTATTTATTGAATTCGATGAAGTGCAAAATCAAATCGAGTCGCTATCTACTAATACAGAAAACGAATTGACTACACGCGATTTTTTCGAGCAAGAGTTCGACACCTATATATGCAAGACTCAAGAAATACTTAAAGGGCAACCGTCTCCTCGCGGAAAAAATAGTGAGGGCTCTAACACGTCCACTCGCTGTCATCATGATGACAACGATTGTCATCTGCTTGGGTTTAAACTTCCAGTTCTAAAAATTTCTAATTTTGATGGCGCCTATCACAAGTGGATGGAGTTCAAAGAGACCTTTCTTTCTTTGGTCCACGAGAACGATAAAATTAAAAATATTCACAAGTTCCGCTACTTAAACTCCTTCTTGGAGGGTGAAGCTGCCCGCGTTATTGCAAACCTCGAAGTATCAGACATAAATTATACTAAAGCGTGGGAACTCTTGTGCGAACGTTTTGACAACAAAAGGTTACTAATTAATAACCATTTAAATTCTTTATTTAACTTCGAATTTAGCCGAGAAACCGATAAGTCTTTACGATTTATAATTGATCACGTGACTAAAAGCTTAAGAGCTCTAAGTACCCTAGGGCTACCTACAGATAAATGGGATGTCCTAATTATCTATATGGTCACAGCAAAGTTGGATAACGCCATACGTTATAAGTGGGAGGAGCATAGGGGTTCTATTTCCGAAATACCTACTCTCGATGAATTTTTTACCTTTTTAAAAAATCGTGCGGATGTTCTCGAGACTGTAAATCGGAACAAGCAGGACAAAAACAAATCTCAGGCGTCTAATAGCCAGCCTAATCAAAATAAACAGCAGTCTAAGTCTTTCGTCGCTGCTACTAACAAAGAGACTCCTAACTCCAACAAGACATTTGAGTGTGTGGTATGTAGGACTAATCATCGCCTCTATGAATGCCCCTCATTTAAAGCGAAGTCCCCTGAAGAGAGAAATTCTATTGTTGCTTCCTTTAAACTGTGTGAAAATTGTCTTAGGCCAGGACACACAACTGATAACTGTAAGCTCCCAGGTAGATGTCGTTCTTGTAAAAAACGCCACAATTCGCTTCTTCACGTTTCAAACGAAACTGTAGGCTCTGAGTCAACTGACAGTTCAGTTGTCATGTCCGCTCTATCAACCCCTGAGGTTTTGCTGTGCACCGCTAAAGTCAACATTTTAAATCCTAACACCAACTGTTCGATAACCGTGCGATCATTGCTTGACAGCGGCAGTCAGTCATCATTTATTTGTGAATCAGTAAAATCACGACTAAATCTCACTTCCACGCCCTCTAACGTCAGCATTGTTGGTATCGGTCAGACCCCAGTCAACCTAAGTACGGAGAGATGCGCTCTTCGCCTACAATCTAACTTTAGTTCTTTCGAGGTCTCTATGTTTTGCCTAGTTCTTCCTAAAATATCCGATGACTTACCTAAATTTTCCTTTAACCCAAGAGACCTAAATCTTCCTAATGTTCAACTGGCAGACCCTAATTTCAATGAACCATCGCCTATAGAAATGCTGATTGGCGCCGATTTGTTCTGGGACTTGATAGGAACTGAACAGCGGTCCCTAGGGAAAAATAAACCTATTCTTCGCAGCTCTAAGCTAGGATGGCTCATTTCAGGTCCCCTACCCAGTTCCAACCAAACTCTACGTCCAAAGCAGGTGAGCTGCAATTTTTCTCTAAATAAAGAGGAGAACGATTTCCCCACTTTGGAGAAGAATATGTCAAAATTCTGGGATTTAGAAAGCATTCCGCAATCCAAACCCTATACAAAAGAGGAAAAGCTTTGTGAAAGGCACTTTCTCACTACTACTACGCGTGATAGCACAGGGCGATTCTTCGTAGGTTTGCCTCTACGCGATGATCCGGATTGCTTGGGTGATTCGTATCAATTAGCTAAGAAGAAGTTTTTTAGCTTGGAGGCGCGGTTTCGAAAGCAGCCTGAGCTCAAAACAGCATATTCCGATTTTTTACATGAATATGCTAAGCTCGGCCACCTATCTAAAATCGATTTTCCAGGTACACAAAATGTCTACTACCTCCCCCACCACCCAGTTATCAAGGAAAGCAGCGAATCGACTAAATTACGCGTCGTGTTCGACGCGTCGGCTCGCACCAGCTCAGGCTTTTCTATAAATGATCTCCAGATGGTGGGACCTACGGTCCAAGACTCTTTATTTAATATTCTTCTTCGATTTCGCCATTACCGGTACATTATTTCAGGCGACATTGAAAAAATGTTTCGTCAAATAGCCATGCGAGAGTCAGATCGGCGATACCAATTAATTCTATGGCGAGAGAACAAAAATGAGCCTCTAAGTACTTTACAACTTAACACTGTAACCTACGGTTTCGCCAGCGCCAGCTTTCTTAGCACAAGATGCATTTGGCAGCTGGGTGAAGAATGTGACGATCCTAATATAAAAAACATTATTCAAAACGACATTTATTGCGATGATCTGCTCACAGGCTGCGACTCTACATCAGAACTGCGTCACATTCAACAATCAGTATCCAGCCAGTTACTAAAAGGTGGTTTCAACCTAAGAAAGTACCGCTCTAACTTACCTGACCTCTTCCTAAATGGTGATGTGGATGTAGATGGTGGTAATCTAATTATCAGCAAATCTTCCAACACCTTAGGTATTGCCTGGTCATCCGTCCCCGATCAACTTCATTTTTCGATCAAAGACTCGCCTGCAGACACTATTACCAAAAGATCTATTCTTTCCTCCACATTTAAAATTTTTGATCCACTTGGACTACTTTCTCTTTGCACAATTAAGCCCAAAATAATGTTGCAATATCTGTGGTCTTACAAAATAGACTGGGACAAACCTGTTCCTCCTAATATTCAAGCTTCTTGGCAAAGATTTTCTCGGCAACTTCACCATATCTCAGCGTTACGCCTCCCACGATATGTCTTAGTTAAAAACTCAACAAATATTGAGATACACTGTTTTTGTGACGCTTCTCAGAAGGCTTACGCTTCTTGCGTCTATTTAAAGTCTTCTAACGCTGAGGGTGACACGCAAGTCCACTTACTGGCAGCCAAAGCGCGCGTCGCTCCTATGAAAGCCACTACAATACCTAGGCTTGAGCTTTGCGCTGCTCTACTAGGTGCGCAGCTAAGTGACACTATCGCTCAAACACTTAGGTGTACGATCACTCGACGACTCTACTGGACCGACTCTAGCGTTGTGCTGGGTTGGTTGAGATCACCCAATAAAACTAAGACCTTTGTCGCCAACAGGATCTCAGCCATAGAAGAGCTTACTGACTCCTTGATGTGGCGGCACGTGCCTACCGACAAAAATCCCGCCGATCTTGCCTCTCGAGGCATAGAGCCAAAGGACGTGGAAAATTGTTCTCTGTGGTGGCACGGGCCCTCATTTCTGTTACAACTAGAGTCTTCGTGGCCAGTTGCTACCCTTTCTAATGTTGAGTTACCTGAGCTCAAAACTGTTGCCACTTTGGCGGCGGAGGTTTCGCCTCCTGTGTCAGTCGTCGACTTCAATCATTTTTCCAAATTAACAACTCTACAACGAGTTCATGCTCAAGTCTTCAGGTTCATTCACAATTGTCGAAATCCTAATAATAAATTCACAAAGGAGCTTCAAGTTGATGAACTCGCTAAGTCCATGCACTTCTTAATTACAGCTGCTCAGAATGAATCTTTCCCCGAAGAAATAAGCCGTCTTGCAGCTAACAAACCTCTTCCATCAAAGGCACAACTTTCGTCCCTAACCCCGTTTTTAGATAAAAAGAAAATTCTTCGTGTCGGAGGTCGTATCGATAGTTCTGCCTACCCCTATGAGAAACGACATCCAGCATTGTTGAAGGCTACGCATCCTCTAACTAAATTGATTTTTCAGCACGAGCATATACGTTTGTTGCATGCCGGTCCGCAGCAGCTTCTAGCCTCTGTTAGAGAACACTACTGGCCTATTGGCGGCCGCAATTTGGCGCGAAGCGTCGCTCGCAATTGTCATGTATGCCGTCGATTCAATGCCCAAACTATGAGTAATATAATGGGAAACCTTCCCAACGATCGCGTCGAACCTGACTTTCCATTTTCCACCGTGGGCACCGACTTTGCTGGACCTTTTCTGATAACAGATCGAAAAGGCAGGGGTTGTAAAATAACCAAATGTTATTTGTGCATTTTCATTTGTTTTCGCTACAAATGCATTCACCTAGAAGCAGTCAGTGAACTCAGTAAAGATGCATTTATTTTAACTCTAAAGAGATTTATATCTCGTAGAGGCTTACCCAAGGTAATTTGCTGCGACAATGGCAGAAACTTTGTTGCAGCAGCTAAAGAAATTAATAATTTTCTTGACTTAAACAAAAGCGCTATTGTTGATTTTGCGGCTCAACGAGGAATAAAGTTCAAATTTTCCCCGGCATACGCTCCTCACTTCAATGGTCTCGCTGAAGCTGGAGTAAAATCGGCTAAACACCACATTCGCAGAGTTCTAGGCAACGCCCACCTTACCTTCGAGGAGCTATCTTCGCTGTTTGCTCAAATTGAAGCAATCCTAAACAGCCGACCCCTTCATCCTCTGAGCCCATCACCCAACGACTTCCAACCTCTCACCCCGGCTCACTTTTTAATTGGTAGGTCGCTGACTTCGCTGCCGTCGCCGAGCTTGATGGACCACAGCACTAACCGCCTCGACCGCTACCAACGTCTAGAGCAGGCTAGACAGCACTTCTGGAGCAGGTGGACTACCGAATATATCGCTGAATTACAACAGCGCACGAAGTGGCGCGTAAATAAGAGAAATCTAAAACTAGATGATCTTGTACTCGTCAAAGATGACACCACCCCTCCTTTGTGCTGGCGCCTAGGGCGTATCTCCAAAATATTTCTCGGCTCGGACAACGTGCCTCGCGTCGCTGACGTCACCACATCGCACGGGACTATAAGGAGAGCAATCAATCGACTCTGCCTTCTGCCGACGTCGGAGGATTCTTCTTGAAAGCAGCAGAGCTTTCAAGGGCCGGGAAGATGTCTGCGCTCCATATATGCATCGCGCACCGGTCATTCATCGTTCGTGCGTGCATTCATTCAAATGGTCACTCAGGCGCTCGGTCTACGTTCATTCATATACCTTTTTTGCTTGTCATCGTCTATTCGCTCGCAACAACGTACCTATATATTTTGTACTTGCTTTAAATTATCTAAATGTGGATTAAAACACTTTAAATTGTCAAACAAATCTTTTATTTGTCTGCACAAGCGTAGACAACTGTGTGAAAATCTGTGATCAGCTCCTATCGTACTTATGTATCACTAGTTGTTCCCCGCGGTTTCACCCGCGTTAATTTCAGAGTTCCCGCGGGAATTCCGGATTATAATATAGCCTATGTTACTCAGGGATAATGTAGCTTTCTAATAGTGAAGAATTTTTGAAATCGGTCTAGTAGTTTTTGAGTTAAATCGTAACAAACAAACAAACAAAAAATCAAATCTTTCCTCTTTATAATATCAGTATAGATAGATAAAATCATCATCATATCAGCCGAAAAACGTCCACTGCTGCACTGCTGAACATAGGTCACCCCTAAAGATCGCCACAATCTCGAAGAATTATAGTTACCATAAATGTCAGTGCATTTTTAAGCAGCTCCCTGGAACTCTTGTCATTTAGATCGCCGACGATCCAAATTGTCTGGGTAATTTTATCAGGCTTCCCGCCCTTGGAGAAATACTTGAGAAGCGGCAGAGCTGTGGCTAGCGCGTCGCGACCTATTGAAACAAGTGTGGTTAATCGTTCGTAAATTACATTCGGAAATTGTAATAGGTATACAGCCTCAACCAAAATGTTTGGCTTTGTTTACCTGTCAAATGCAGAAGTCGGTGTATATTGTCCTCAGTAAACAATTCGCTAGAAGAAGCGACCCCAGACAAATCTAAGTATTGCGATGGGTCTGAGCCGAGCACACGCCGATTTAGCCTAAAAAGAAGTTATTACAATAATCGTCAATGATAAATATGAAAACGCGCTACTGTTTGAATTAAATATACCTACTTTATTGTACTCAGGGAGTAAAGAACTAGATGTAAATACTTATACCATTCGGCGACCTACATTGCTAAAAGCATATCTTTTCATAGGAAACCTACGGTAGAGAAAGAACGGTAGAAAGTGCGGCTTTCACTCATGCATGCGGGAACTCCCAAAACTAACGCGATTCAAACCCCTGTGAACATCGGCGAACTTCGGTCCCAGGTGAATATCAGCGCTACGGCTCCGTGCCTAGCAATATGCTGAGCTGGGCACCATTATGGCTTTAGTAATTTAAATTTAGTAATAGGTATTTTGTAACTGTTTTTTTAGTTTTTATTTAATTTCTCTTATACTTTCTGTTTTTGTTTTAAGCCAAATAAAATTTATTATTATTAACATCTAATAAATAAACAAACTGGGACAAGCTTACCTGGGCATGATGTGCGGCTGCTTCATGAGGTAGTCGGTCGCGTCGTCGGTGTCGGCGAGGTCGCCGCGGAACACGGCGCGCTGCAGCCGGCCCGTGTGCCGCGACAGCGCGCCCACCAGCGCCTCCTCGAGCTGCTCCACCGACGACGTGGCCGCCGTCGTGCCCTCCTCCGACAGCGGCACGCCGTTCACTAACACCTGCAGGCCGGTGATGTAATTAGGCTAGCTGTTCCCCGCGGTTTCAGAGATCCCGTGGGATTTTCGGGATAAAAAATACCCTATGTCACTCAGGACTACCGTAAAAGAATTTTCAAAATCGGTTCAGTAGATCCAGAGATTACCCCCTACAACGTCACAAACTCACAATTCACACACTCACAAACTTTCCCTCTTTATAATATTAGTATAGATTAAAACAAAAAAGCGGGAGATAGGTGACTCGGCTATACCTACCGCTAAAGTCAAATACCTGCCGCCTAATTTCACTGTCTACTCGACCCGAAGTACACGATGACGCAAGCACGCACGCATGCCTCACTTGCGCTATCGTCAAATCGGTTTGTCTCTTTCGTTCGGTATCGTACAACGTTAAATAGAATCACGGCTGTGTAAGTGTGCGTGCATGTAGTTGTGCAACATGCCTGTTTCCAGTTGACGATTGTATAAGGACGTGCCGTATCTTCTGCTACAAGGAACGTTGCCGAGCGATAATATTCTGTAAGTACTGTCTTAAATTTATACTAGTATTATATGTATGTATATTATATACGAAAGTCTGTCTGTATGTTACGTTTTCACGCATTAACTACTGAAGGGATCAAATTTTGCAGCAAGTTGTCAGAGGTTCAGATACTTTTTATCCCGGAATTCCCACGAGAACTCCGAAATTAACGTGGGTGAAACCGCGGGGAACAGTTACAAAAATTTAAAAATCTATTGCCGTGCGTCAGTCTCGCAAATACTTGAAAAAAGCTCGACTAATATGTTCATATTTTCAGAATAAGGTTTGTATTACAGAAAATTAGCAGTTTCTGCGGGAATTCTGAAACTCTGAAACAGCAGGTTGCAGCTGGTATAATATTATAATAAAATAAAAAAACTCTCAACGCTGAAACTGCGTATTTGTAACTCAGAGACAAATAATTAAAGAGAACTTATTCTAACACCATCCAGCAGCTGATGTTTCTTGCTATGGTAAAAACGAATAAAATACTGATGAGATACACTGTGCCGACAACTAGTGTTCCGTTGGCTCACCTGAGGAAACTTCTCGCTTCCAATTTTAGCGATAAACTCGGCCGCCAGTTGCCTGCCGAAGTTAAACTCCGAATCTTCGAGCACTATATCATCGATGTTAGTAGCCGAGCCCGCATACTTTTTCAGTTGTGTTTTAACTTGCTCCACAGTAACACCATCGTCTTTGGGAGCATCCAAAAGCTGTCATAAAGATTTATATAAATTTGCATTCCAAAACTAAAATACTATGATTAATGTGGGGAGACAGGTACTCGATAGATTTCCATGGGTTGTAACTGTCCTTAATTAATATTGGTTAAAACAGCATGTTACTAAGAAAAGGGTATCATGTGGAGAAATAAATCAGTGATTCCAAGAAACACTATCGTGAAGAGTCGCAGAGGAAACTGCGCGCAATCGCTATTATTTTTAGCCGTCCATCTTTACGGCGCAACTTTTCTGCAACGGCGTAAATTAAAAAGTAAATTTCTGCATAAAGTTGGAGGGTTCGAAAATATCTGCTGCTTTTTATGACGGAGTGGGCTGCATGACTAATTTTTTTTTAGTATAAAAAATATTGGACAAGTATTTTTAATTTTTTTACGCATTCAAAAAATAACAGCGATACTTTGAGTTGTGTGTAACGTCACGCCTAGGTACATTTTATACTAAGTTGTGACGTCACGAACTCCCACTCCTAAACTTTAATGCGTTTTTCTAAGTACCAATTTTTTCAATAATATGGTAAAGTAAAATATACAAATGTCTATTATTTTTTGACTATCTAACTGACGGACTAAGTAGAATTTTGATTTGAATACCCTGTCATCATGCCAATTATGAAGTTGAGGCAGGTAAAGCGACAAAATGAGCATCAATTTCCATCTAACCTGACTGAGAAAATAGAACGCTTCCCTGTTGGAGTTCCTCTCTTGCGCCACGTAGTTGAACGCGGAGCGGATGGCGGCCTCCAGGGGCGGGGCGCGTCCGCCGGGCGCGGGCGCGGGCGCGGGCGCCAGCACCAGCCCCACGCGCACCGGGGTCGCGTGCTTCAGCAGCGTCTCGCCCAGCTTGAGCGGCGCGCGGGACGCCGGCGACGCGGGGTCCACCACGATCACCTGCCACCTTCACTGGTCAGACCTTCTTTCCACTAGTCGACTAGTCGCAGTGTAAATAGGATAATATAATAAGGTAATTTTTGAGAAATTTCTATACGTACGCTAGACTCGGGGAGTTAACTGGTGAACGCGTTACGAAAAGTGTGATCGGGTGAGGCGAACGGAAGTTGAGAGGGAGATATACGTTGGTATACATAGAAATAGAAAGAGTGTTATGTTTCGTATACCTAAGTATACCTGAATGTTTTGTTTTTTTTTGTTTTTTTTTATTTTCTCATATAAGTGAAGTTATAAAATTTCTTTTGAGAACAAAGGATTCTTAAACCTGATAATATATGTACCTGAATATTGCGAAAAAGTTTTACCTTAGTTGTGTGGTTTCTTTTTATAGAACCTTAAAATATTGAATCACTTCTGATGGGCTCAAAAGTGAAGCCTAAAATGTTAGAAAACGTATGATAACTAAATAAACAATAATATATAATAAATAAATAGTATAAAAGTATAGATAAGTATAATTGTAGGTAGAATTACTACTAGTGTCTAGTATTCAGTAGGTTAAAAATTGAAACTGTGGTTTTCATAGCAAAATCACCACCATCATTTGTGTCAACCACTTGACTGATTAATTATTATAGATACAAATGCTTTACGTAGGTAATAAATAGGATCCAACTAACATAGTTGTAAATATTTCTCCGCAAATTCCTCAACATGCCGGGATAGGTCGGTCGCAGCAGCTCCATGTAGGACGAGGGCCAGCGGCGGTAGCGCTCGTCCGTCTCCAGGTCGTTGACCCACGTGATGGCGGTGTCGCGGATGTCCAGCCCGTACTCTTCCGAAGTGTACGACTCACCGAGTTCCAGCGACAGCAGCGTATTTATCGTGTTCTTCGACAAACCTACGGATCAAAACAAAGTTATTGAGAAACAAAATTATTCAGACATAATAATATATGTATAAAACAAATGCAAACCGAGAGCGTGTAGAGTATTCATAGGCCCGATGTCCTCCTTCAAAGCAGCGAGTAAAGTCATCACATCCACATCCTCCGCATCATATTGCGCTCCCGATACAAGTAGCAGGGGCTCCGCGGGGCGAAGGCCTAACGACGAAGCCCAAACGTCTTGGTTGTATAACACCTCTTCGCGGAACGAGCGCGGCACGTTCACGTGTATAAGCGATTTTGTCTTTAACAAAACAAAAAACCAATTGTATTTTATTGCTGATGAATGTATTTATTTATTTTGAACATCATGGCGGCTACACACTGAAAAAATTAAAATGAAAATATTTCCCTTGATCACGGCATCACGTGTCAACGGCTGGACCAATTTCGCGAATTCTTTTGTTATGTTTGTTATAGAAAGGAGAAGAATAAAAATGGGGGCACAGCTAGTAATATTATAAAAATTACTTTCAAATTTCAAAATTTTAATTTCGGTATTGTAAAAGAGCCGAATATATTGTATTAACTTTAAGGACAAGTAATCTGTCTTTTTATACATTAATAAACAAATAAATGATCATAAGGATTAATTCAGGGTAATTACCTGCATGGGGAAGTTCTGCGCTATAGAAGTGAGCACCCTCAACGCCTCGTCGCCGCCCGCGTCGTGCGCGTCCACGACCGCGGCGGCCGCCTGCATGCTCAGGCCCTGCATCTGCCACACCTTGAGAGGAGCCAACTCCTCGCTCGAATCCGACAAATGGCGGCGGAAGCGCTCTAAGGGTGTTCGCAGCGCGGGGAACAGGTTCCTAAACATTTTCATTAGATGTAATAAAATACTATAGATAGGAAAAGTGCGATTGTTTATAGAGGGGGTAATTTTAACTAAACTGATTCTATTGTAAATTATCTTACAATTATATGAACCTACAGTGTAGGATACTTTTTAACAAAGAACAAAGAATTCGCGTGGAAGTACTAAAAATCACGCGAACCGCTATTATAGCTATAAGGTATAGCTATAGTTGTTCCCACTAATTGGATATAATAAAATATCTCTAGAGAAAATCTTGAGCTTTTTCGAACTATCTTAGGTATATTCAAATAATATGTTACTCATGCTGTCACGCGGCAAGCGCCGCGCTATTAATAAAGACAAACAATATGAGCCACTTTTTTTACTGAAAACTACATTTATGAATTACTACGCGAAAATTAAAGGGGGATGGGGCGGATCTCGGTCACCGAAAAAAAATTTTTTTTTTTCGTTTGTCTGTCTGTCTATTTGTTGGTTCCGGCTAATCTATGAAACGGCTGGGCTGATTTTAATGCGTCTTTCACTGGCATATAGGAGTAACTTAGGCTACTTAGTCTTACGTTACATTAAATCCGTTTTTTGTACAATAAAGTGCAAAAAGTTCTTTAAACAAATTAATAAATTCCGCGAATGGTTATTGTTTGCCATTTTATATACCTACGTAATTTTGTTACGTCAGCCGTAAGGTTTTCCTACAGAATAAAATAAATTTAAAATACCTAAATAAAATTAGAAAAGCAAGTGAAAAATGTGACAAAATACAGAATGAGATTTAAGATTAAAAAAAAATAGGTACTTTACTTACTTTAGCCTGCCAAAATTGAAACCATCAATCTGATTTTGTGGATCATTCTCATCTTCTTCATCCAGCATGTCAGGTGTCTCCTTAACCTCTGACTCCTTAGGAGTTGAGTCATCTTGACTTTTGTATTCTGTACTCTTAAGCTGAAGCTCTACCCCGTATCCAGACAGGCGCAATTTTGGTTTTCCTCTAGACTGCATTAATGAATTAAAAAAAATTTCATGATAGCAACATTTGATTATATTTTGTACGTCTTTACTGATACTTTTTGTGTGCAAATAGTTATATATTAATAAAACAATATTGGTTACTGACCACCTGACTCTACAAGCATTTGTAATATTTTTTTTTATATCAAGTACCTACAGTTACAATAATAAGTTAATAACTATAAATCATCTATAAATACATATATTATACAAACCTTCACATTCCACCGAACAACATAATTAATGACACCTTTATCTGCATAGGCTGACAGTATTTTATGTTTAGTCTTGAAATCTATAGTTCCAAGCTCTCCATATAAGATAACTGTTAAACTTTTGTTATCACTACTCGGATATGTATGATCTAACAGATATGTTTCTAATTTATGTTCAGTCTGAAAAATTGTTTAAAATTTATAAACTTTTGTCTTAATTAAGGTTTATTATAATTATATTTTTAGAAACTACAAAAAATTGTCAAACATGTTTGCATAGTTGCTTTGCTTATAGCCAATGCTTATAACATAGCGTAATTGAAGGGTCTCAATTCCCCAAATTGGTCACGATTTAGGGCTGTGTAATGTGGATGTTGACTACTTTTGAAAATCAAAATTCTAATTAGTCCGTCAGGTAGAAAATAAAAAAATAATAGACACGTATTTTTTGCTTTTTCAAATAAATTAAAATATACAGAGATAAAACGCATTAAAGTTTAGGGTTAAAACCGCCATACAAACTGTCAGAATAGTGACGTCACGCGAAATTTCAACTCAATATATCGCCGTTATTTTTTGATTACGTAAAAAAAGAAAAAATACGTGTCCAATATTTTTTAATAATCTACAAGGCGGACTAAAAAATAAAAATTAGTCAACATGCCCATTCCGTATGATCGGTGAGAGAGAGAGAGCGAGTGATCACACTGCACTAAAATGTACCCTTAAGTAGTTGATTTAGGGTACAATTCAGTGAGTGATCACTCGCTCTCTCTCTCGTATCTGGGCCCTTATTCACTATGACCATAACACGCCGCGCTAAGATAAGACGCTGCAAAAACTGTCTTTTCCTCGTAATCAAAGAAGTTTTACTCCAAAAAAATACATTTACAACCATTGATATTTTTTTATATATTAATGTTTACAACGTTTCTTATGGCATAAAGAATAATAATTTCTAATATTTTGGTATCTAGAACGTTTGGAAATGCGTTTTTGAGACGCGCGTTATAAGCAAGGAATGTTGTTGGTGAATAAGGGCCCTGATTTACTATCCTTCTCGCCATATATTTAATATATTTCTCCCCAAATTGGTTACGATACAGCGACTAGTTGGCGCACGCGCTTAGTTTAAGACGGACGTGTACGAGGTAGCGCGCAGCGTGTGCAAATACCATGTTACCTACTTAATCACTACGTTATTCAAAATGAATAATGAAGAAACGACGGCAGTGGCCGCTGAAAAAGAAATTTTATTACTTGTAATAGAAATTTCCTATATGTACAAAAATATTGAAATAGGGTACTTGCATGAATTTTTTTTTTTCAGTCTATTTTAAAGATATATGGCCTACTTAAACAGAGCAAGAAAAAGAAAAAAATATATACATAAATTAATGAAATAGAGCGTTTCAAAGTTCCTACTTTAAACCTTACCGCCGAAACGCGGAATGACGTCACTTGTTCAAAATTACGCCTTATTAATCTGTAATAGAAATGTCACTGTCGTATTGACAGGGTCATGTGACACTGACAGACAGATAACTTCAATATCCAAAAGCGAAATTAAGGTTGAACTGTGTCGATTTACTTCCAAAAGTTCCAGTAAAGAATCGAAATGCATGTTACCGATGCATTTTAAAGTAAAAAACTTCAGAAAATGGAAAATATGCGTTGACTGTATGCACTTAGTTTCTTTTGCCTTATCTGAAAGAGGTAAATGGTTCCTAAAAAAATAAAAGTGACGTCATGTGTCAAACATGGCTGTGATTGGTGTATCGTTGCAACGTTCCATTTCACAAAATTAAAAGTTGAATATTTTGGAAACTATTGAAAATTTTTTAGTAAATCTTTCACGATAACGCTTTTCTAATGCTTTATTTTTGAAATATTGACACATTTGACACATTTTTTATTATGAATTTCATGCAAGTACCCTATTTTGAAATATTCTAAAAGTTTTTCACCAAATCACAGACGACATTAAATTTCGCCAGATTTGGTGAAAAGTAACTGGCTTATAACAACACTGCCGAATTGTCTGTCCAATTTAGGTGTAGTGTAATCACTCGCTTCCAATTTCGCTTCCTAAATTGGTTTCCTGTGAAATTTTAAAGTGTAATAAGCACTTAAACACATATTACATTTTACAATTACACGACTCTACGAAATCGGAAGGTGTAATCAAAGTAAGAACAGTTAGTTTCGATTTAGGAACAGTGAGTGAGAAAGAGAGAGCGAGTAATCACACTACATTAAAATATACCCTAGAGTAGTTGATTTAGGGTACAATTTAGTGTAGTGTGATCAGTTGCTCTCTCTCTCTCTCTCTCACTCAGTGATCCTAAATTGTATCCGATTTAGATTCCCTAAATTGGAAGTAGTGTAATAAGCCCATTAGAGAGTTACAGTTACACCAAAAATTTTTAACACCAAAAAGTTGCAAGTAACAACAGGTAATTAATTTTATTTCTAAGATATGTGGTGGTCCTCTAAGATAAAAAGACTAAATTTTTGAAAAACACACTTGATGACCACATAGCTGTAAATGGAATAAGTGTGGAAGGATTTACAGAAGGTTTATATACCAAGAGAAGTTGAAGTTGTTGATGATCAAGTTTTATGTAAGTATTTACTTCAATCTGTATTTATATAAATATACTAGCTGTGCCCCGCGGTTTCACCCGCGTGAGTTTCGGAATTCCCGCTTTTGCTATTCTTCTTCTCTTTACAATAACAAACACAACAAAAAAGAATAAGCTAAATTGGTCTAGCCATCACGCCGTCACGCGTGACACCATGAAAAATGAAAAAATTTAGTGTTATTACACAAGTTACTTGCCACTGGATGGTGCATTCAATAAATATGTATATCTACACTAGCAGAAAAATATCTGCTGGGTTGCACATTTAATTTGTACTTGTACACTTACAGGATCATATCGGTCAGATAATTGCAGGGTATCTTTAAGCACATCATTATCACATATCTTTTTAGAAGCTACAGCAACAAAAGTATCACATGATACGTCTTTTGCACCATTCTGGGTGGCAATTTGATTAAACATGGAAATAGTGGGAGAGGTCAAGTGCATAGACAGTGCCAGTTTAGCCATACGTAGCTGGGCTGGAGCCAGCAACATAGTGGCAACACCGATACAAGCATCATACACCTTTTTATCAGTATCTGAAATATAAAATTAGAACATCATTTTTGTTTCTGCACACATTATTCAAGATATCCAGTCTACCACTTCTACCAGCGGGCTATCAGATCATATAATAATAATTGGATACAAAAAGTGGATAATATGCTTATCTTATGTATCCAGTTTGTACAGCAAACAGCCTTATATAATAATAAACTATTGACAAAATTTTTGTTTTTAGTCCATCAGTTAGATAGGTACTAAAAAAATAATATAGGTACATGTATATTTTGCTTTTTCAAATTCATGAAAATATATAGGGATAAAGTGCATCAAATTTAGCAGTACAGGCTCATAATGTCATATTTAGGTAAAAACTGTACTTGGTTTGGTTGTGACATTATGTGACAATTCAACTCAACATGTCGCTGTTATTTTTGATTATGTAAAAATACAGGACCAACTAAAAACAAAAATTTAGTCAAATAGCGTATTGGATACAACAATGAAGATTTTATTTCTCCAGTAAGTCAACTGATTGTTAATAAGAAGAAGGCTTCATTGAGCACTCAAAATGTATGATAATAAAAAGCATTATTTAGTTATTTTCATATTCTAGGTAAGTTAAAGTAACAACAAATCAATAATTTTGTCACTAGTTGATGACTTATGGTTTCAATGCTGTTAATTTCAGTTCCCATGGGTGTTAAAATTCAATATTTTCATCTTATAATATCTATAAGTGGACATATTATTTCTCAATAGTTTTGTTAATTTGCACAATGAGAATTTTTAATTTGTATGATGAGAATATTTATAATTTAAGTGACCCAGCAGTATAAAATAAAATTACTTTCTGACAGCCCTGTCTAATGTCTACCAGCTACATAAGCAGACTGACTGTGGATTTATAAAATATGTTATGCATTAATATAAAAATTAGTAACACTGTTACTTTAAGTGCCAGATATAAAGTGATAACAATAGTTTGATAATAATAATAATAATAATAATCCACTTCACAACACACAGATCTACTTAATGACTTATTTTTTTGTTTCTTGCTTACCGAGTTCATGAAGGCCAATTTTTAACGAATTTATTCCATCAACAAATGACCAGAAGAGATCAGAACTCTCCTCGGAGAGGTATTCCGCTAATTCTAACACAATTGGTGTTGCTTCCCATTTGGCACTCACGAAAGACGTTACAGACTTCGACTTTTTCACATCTCGTTGCGGAGAGACAGTATTCGAGGCTAATACAACAATTACACAAGAAGAAACGAGTAAAGAAAACCTAAAACCGGTGAACTGCATCACTAATTGAAAATAATTGCACTGGGAGTAGAAATTACAATACTTAAATAAAGAAGCTCATCTCTAGAATAAACTACCCGGTTAATTTCTAATAACCTTAAATTCTATGGATTAAAATTAAAATCTCATTAAATAGGTACTACCTACTAAAAACAAGAAACTCGAAAGTTTCGTGATTCGTCAAATAGACAGAAACCACGACCACGCATGTGAATATGACAGTTAAACTCCATCCATAGCGGTGGGCGTTGTACGGACGGACTAGTTACATTTACCGTCCGCGTACGCGGTACAATCAACAACGGATGGTTCGCGTTACTTAGTCGACGAAAGGCGACGTACGGCGCACGGCGCGACGTACGGCCCGACGACCGACAACCGTGATGGACGAAACATTGAAGACGCAAGTCGCGAGTTGCGACCGTTACTTAGCCGACTAGTAGAATTCGAAGACGGCTATGCAAAGAAGTTTACGGCAACGGGCGAAACATTGAAGACCCGCGATGCTTCCAAAGTAGTCGGTTAAGTAGTGGATAATTATCATACACAAGTACATTAATTCGTTGAAATAATATCATCAATCGAAATTTGAATTCTAATTCAACGGTTCAGTTTTTATTTGAATGGATCGGATATATTATTGGTGGGAAAAGCGAGCTAGATAAATGTCAAGGAATAAATAGGATGCTATTTTATTAGTCATGAACGTTTTCATTTTTAAACACAATCCGATAAAAATCCGATTTCGTATTTTGAAATCCATTCTTGAAGTCATTTTTTGAAATCGTTTTCACGAAATTCAGTTCTTAGTCCCTCTGCTAAGATACGCTTAGTAATAAAAAGATTCTTGCTTAGAAAAATATTTGTGCGACTACGTAGATTTTATATTTACCTATGTATCGTATCGTATTTATGTATCGAAGTTGGGTGAACGGCCCCCGTCGCTACCACGACTAGTCGATGACGATGAACCGATATGGTCTCGTTTTGTCGTTCGAAAATGCAACGACGACCCATTTAAAAAAAAACCATTTTTTTGTCCAATTTGATCAGCGATAATGTGGACACCTCAACGTAACCACAGGCGATTCCCTTTGATACGAGCCCAAAAACTGAATTCACGGGTCGCAGCCGATCATCGTATATGATCGCCTGCGAGAGTACTTGCATGAAATTTATTATAAGAAATTATGTCAATATTTCAAAAATAGAGCCTTAGAAAAGCGTTATCGTGAAAGATTTACTAAAAAAATTTCAATAGTTTCTAAAATATTCAACTTTTAATTTTGTGAAACGGAACGTTGCAACGAAACACCAAACATCTCAGAAGAATAACTAAAGCATATTTTCCATTTTCTGAAGTTTTTTTTACTTTAAAATGCATCAGTAACATGCATTTCGATTCTTTACTGGAACTTTTGGAAGTAACTGAAGACACAGTTCAACCTTCTTCTTCTTTAATAATGGCGTCTATAATTATAATTTGCCAATGATAATGTTTCTTAATAATAACAATCTCTTCATCTACTTCTTCAATTATGGCGAATCGCCAATGACAATGTTAGATTGTTCCCCAAGTTAAAACATGGCTCTTTTGAAAGTCAGTTTCCTGCTCAGGGTCCAAAATAGATGCTGAAAAGTGCTGAAATAACGAAAAACGTGACACGCGTGTTTTCGATACGGTCATTCAACCTTAATTTCGCTTTTGGTTGTTGAAGTTTTCTGTCTGTCAGTGTCATATGACCCTGTCAATGCGACAGTGACATTTCTATCACAGATTAATAAGGCGTAATCGTGTCTCTTTAAACTTGACATTGGCAGAATCACCGTCAAAACGGTGGAGCCATAAATTGGAATTGGACGGAGTAATTTTGAACTAGTGACGTCATTCCGCGTTTCGGCGGTAAAGTCTAAAGTAAAAACTTTGAAACGCTCTATTTAAGTAATTAATTTATGCATATATTTTTTTCCTTTTCTTGCTTTGTTTAAGTAGGCCATATATCTTTAAAATAGATTGAAAAAAAATAATCATGCAAGTAGCCTATTGTCGGTTTTTCGCCGTCGGACAGTGAAGCGATGCTCATTGCTCACTTGCCTTAGTCGGTGCAGTAGGTAGGTAACTACCACGGATCTGTATGTAAATACTGAAAATATTGCTTATGAGTTGTGGGTGTTCAAATGAGAAAACATTCAAGTTCAAAAGTTCATAGAACTTTGCCAGAACTGTCCAGAAATTTGGAATTCGAGACATAAATCTTTATTAATATTATAAATGGGAAAGTTTCCTTCTGCCTACCCCGAAAGGGGTAAACTTCACCAAAAAAAAAACCAGGTATGTGTGTTCTGTGGTTGTGAGAAGGTCCGGTAGGTACCTTAGACGGAGGGTACTATGTTCAGAAGAATAACTAAAGCATAGTTGGACGCAGATAAGCAATAACATGTTAACCCACAAACTTAAGTTTTTGATTCAGAACGATTTATTGAGAGTTAGGGAATGTTTTTTAATAAATATGTAACTAAATATTTAATATAAAAAATGTTGACACAAAATGGCGCTATACATTTAAAACACGATTTACTCAAAATTTCTCCAGTGTGGGTTAACACGCTATTGCTTATCTATGTCCAGTTAAACTACTCTTATTCTTCTGAGGTACCAGTTATTTTTCTGAGGAGGGTACCTATATGACTTTTTTTTTAATTTATTTAACGGCCATGGATACATGTCCTTTAAGTCAGACTTAAACAATTAACCAAATTACATTTTTCCTACACTACTACAGATAAATTTATATATGTATATATTTATAAAATATGGGATATTTTAATAGGGCTTGTAAATTTGTTGGCACTTCATCACTAACACTTTGAAGATCCGACACCAAAACTAAATGCTCCATGCTCAGACGAAATAACTCGTCTGAGGCTCCATGTTGTACTTTTGACATTTCATGACAATACCTTTATGATTTGTGTTCCAGGTGTGCGTTCCGTGGGTTTAGGCGCAGTTGTTCGGTTAAAATTTCACTCGTTTAAGTTGCAACCAAGCCACAGAACGATCGAGTTGTTTTTATAACCTCAAAATATTTGAAATTTCAGGCGCCATTTGTTTTCTCTCAACTCACATTGCAAATAAGACTCTTTTTACCCAATTATAAACTTTTTGTGACTACGACCCTTTGTTCTTAATCGTAAGAACTCCGATTAATTTCTTTTTCGACGAATCCGCTTTTTGGCGCAAACTTTGACACTTCTTAAACAATACATAGCTGTCAGAATGAAAATTAACCTGCTTCGGAGATGGTTGTTTGGTTGCTGCACTCTGAGCCACGGAACGGGTGAAACTACGCTCTGACAGCGGTCAGAGTAAAATTTAACCAAGCCACAGAACGGGTATAGAGTGCGCTCGAGCGCGCTCGAGTGCATTCGTGCGAATACACGGAACGCACCTCAGGGCTGCCAGATCGTATATTTGGGTACAAAATATGTATAATCGGACCACGGAGCAGATACAATCCGTGAATCGGACGGTTCATTGTATCCACAAACATTCTGTATAAAACGATACAAAAGAAAATATGCATGAAATGGAACGGAGTCTTACTTGTAATCTGTATATTAAGATGAACAGAGATTGAGATAAGATATTGCCAACTTGACAAACTATGATGAAATGTGTGGCTATTTATTTATTTACTGTCGGACAACAAAGGATCCATTTTATTGTTTTTGATTTATGACATTTGTGACCGCTTGAGTTTCGTTCGGTGTGGAGTTTTTCTTTCTCAAAGTTGTCATATTGTTTGTTCGTGTCGTCTGACATCTCGTCTGTTTTTTCTTTTCTTTCTTGCCGTCGCGTCGACGCCTTTGCACTTTTTCAGATTTAAATGTTAGTATTAACATACGTTTTATGATGGTTTATGAAATTATGAAGAAAAGGCGATTTACAAAATGGTAATGTATAATGCGACCAAATTTCGTATTATTGCAGATAAGAAACCGTATAGCCGCGATTTATTTGCTGGCAGCCCTGGGCCTGGTGTTTTCTGTGGTTGTGACATAAGTCTAGTTAGTTTGTGCATAAGTCTAGTTAATTTGTGGTTGTGACGTCAGCGGCTGGTGCCTGGTGTGGTGTGAAGAAAGAAAGCTCTGTAAAGAAGAAATCAAATTAACGAGCAACTAAAGATTAAGGTCCGTATTCCAAAAGGTTACTCAAGTCATGAATCTAGTTTTAAAACTAATTTCAAGTGAAGCTTTAATTTTAGAACCTTACTTGAAACGAGATTCATCAATCAACAATCAGCTAAGTTATTTCCTTATTCTAGAACGACGCTTGAGTACTAATCTATACTCAAGCAAAGATTTGATCTTTGTTTACGTCTGTCATGTCAAGACCACTCAACCAATCAGAGCTCAAAATCTCTACTCAAGACTAGTTTCAACTGATTAGAACCAATCAGAGTTCAGAATCTCTACTAAAGACTAGTTTCAAGTGATTAGAACTTAAAACGCATTCTATAATAAAATGTACGCTTGAGTTATGATTTGAGCTTAAAACTAATCTCGAGAGAAACGTGATCTGAGTCACCTTCTGGAATACGGACCTTAATCATCCAACTTTTACGTTAAAGATTATTTTTGATGGTGTGCACATAATTTTCGGACTCTAATGAAGTAAATAGCTTGGTCACCAAAGTTTATACTTTATTGATGTAAGTAACGATGAGCGCCACAAATTATTATTAGATTGGTGAATGATACTATCGATTTCAGTCACTGATAATAAAATGCTAATTTCATAGTTATTTCTATTATCTACCTCCATCCATTGCTATCGAGATACCTACCCTATCTTTAAATTTAATTTTTTTTTTGTTTTAGGATAAAAATTGGCTATCATGCAGTTCACATCAGAAGAAGCTTATGCTCGTCTCATAAGTCACAATATGACTGTTCCACAAAGAATTAAGGTACCTATATTTTAAGATCTTTGACTATTAATATGTATTTTAACAATAAGATGTCTAAAAAGTACCTGTCTTTAAAAATATAGGCAACAGGGGATGTTGTTGAAGATTCGCCCAATGGAATAGTTACTGGCTGGGACTACGCTAATGAAAAGTTTGATATGAATGTCCCTGAGAGGATACTTGTGGTTGGACAAGACCAGCATGTTGGTAGGAGAATTAACTGTCATAAATGACTTGAGTAAGGTGTTTTACGTGCAAAATCCTGATAAAACTTATTTTTAAACAGGGACAAAGGCTCCTCCCAGGGAAATCCAGTTGGATAATGCAGTTCTACCCTCAGATCCTGGGATGATACGTGTAAGCACACCACCGCGTGTGATTACACTTGACCAACATTACTTTCCTTCTGCTGATGATTTCCCATTAGGAATGCCCAATTCTCCTCCAAGAAACTTACGAACTCTGCGGCCACAAGGTGATGGAACTCGTTCTTCTACTCAACGGCCTGACATTTTTAATGAATCCACTATGACTGAATCACGCCTTGCTTTGAGGTTAGTGGTTTACGATAGTGACATAAATGCTTCACAGAATAAACACTACCCAATGTTATAGTGCCTACTCAGTGCAATCTGGCTGGCAATTTGTCGTTGCAATTTGTTGCAATCACAGTTGGCATTTATTATATTGGCAATCTATCCAGTGCTTGAGTTTAAACCTGATAAAAGCCTGTTGTAAAGCTGTAATCCCATAATTCTGCTAAATCGGGTCACACTGCCTATCTTTATTATTCTCTGGATTTTTATTTTTACAGAGACCCAACTCCACCAATTACACTTGGTGAAGGTCTCTCCACATCTGAAGAGTTAGTACACTTGCGGCGTCAGATTGTCAAGATGAATCGAAGAATGATGGCTATAGAAGCTGATCAGTTACAAAGACAGCAAAAAGAAAAAATTGCTTATGCCATTGGCATTGCTTACTTGCTGTTCAAGGTCATTGCTTGGCTCAATAGGCCTTAATTGTAAATTAATACATTATTTAAAATGTAAGATGTAATTTTGAATGTACTGTTGACTATGAAATTGATTATTTCATCATTTATGGTGTGTCACATGTAGAAATGTTGAGCTATTGTATTAGCTAAAATCATTATAAATTAGGTTTCTTTTTATAATAAAATGTACTTTCCTGTTACTTACTATACAGTAAAATGCCAAATACAAGCAATGATTTTTAGTTTCCACTATATTTATGAATTCAGGTGACACACCCTATTGTTTGGTTAGAATTATAGGTAATGTATTATACAGTGGGTGATTTTATTGAATAAAAATTAATTAGTCTACACTAGATTTTCAGTATACTCTTACTGACTTATCTGAATACAGGGAAGCATAAATGAACCCTACCTAGAGGAAAAGTACCCTGAATAATAAAGAAAGCATCAATTGGTGCCCAAGTGGTGTTTTCAAACTGACTTGCCAACCAGGCAGCAGTTTTTGAAAACCTGTATTTTATTTTTGAAAAAAAAAATTAGGTATGTTTTCCTTAATGAGATGTTGATATCTATATGTAGAGGGTATCGTATGGGATCAGATTTTGTTCATTCATTATACAGACAAGTATAATATAAATAAACTTCCTTACACATTACTGAAACTACTAAAGTACAAACAGCACACTAACTATATGTAGTTGGCTGTAAACTACTTAATTGATTTAAATGAAACTTTACAATAATATTGCTTATACATCAGATTGACACATAGGAATTACCGCGGGAACTCCGATTTTACCGCGGGTGAAATCGCTGGGCACAGCTAGTATAGAATAAAAGATTTTTCGAAATTCACCAACCAAAAGTGTGAAGCCTATCAAACTTTGTATATTGATTGTAACAAAATAAAACTTTGTTGACTCTTATAATAGTGCAAAAACTCTTCAATAAAAATAACACCTGTCTCAGCATTATTTGTCAAATTTCATCTCCCCAAGGGATTAAAGCTATAGTCATCAAATAGATTGGAAATGAAACATCCGAAAAGCGCCAAGCGAGTAGGTACCTAAATGGGCTAGTTGAATAATTTTTTTTTAGTCTGTCTTGTAGATAAATAAAAAATATTGGACACGTAGGTATTTTTTCTTTTTTTATCAAAAAATAACGGTGATACTGAGTTGAAATTTCACGTGATGTCACGAACTGTCACTGCAGTTTGTATGGGGGCTTATACCGGTTAATGACGTCACGAGTTTGCCACTGCCTGACACTGCCTTGCTGTAATTTGAACACCAAACATCTACATATAAATAAATTTCAAATAGTACAGTAGGTACTTACAAAAAACTATTTTTTAAAATCTTTTCTGTCTGTCTGTTCCTGCTAATCTGTGAAACGGCTAGACTAATTTTAACGCGACTTTCAATGGCACATAGCTGATGTTATAAGGAGTAACTTAGGCTACCTACTTTTATTTTAGAAAAAATAGTTCCCGCGGGAATTCCGAAACTCACGCGGATGAAACTGCGGGGCACAGCTACAATATACCTACGTAACCACAGTAGTATCCACAACATAATATAGCCAAATAACTATTTCCCCTCAGAAGAATAATATTTCCCTATAGAACTTTTTGATAAATAAAAGACTTCTGTCATGATAACACTCAATATATTCTGAAAACACCATACAATGAAGTCAACATGAAGAGGCATTCCAAAATTCGAATGCATAGTAACATAATTTGCTATGTTATTAAAAGTGGAGCCTGTCTAAACAAATACTGAAAGTCATTTAATGTGTAAAGTTTTGTAAAGGGATTTTTACACACTTAATTGATATTTTCAATGAATGTTATGTTTGGATGTGAATGGGTTTGTCTTCATAAATGAAAATAACAGAGAACAGCGGACCACCAAGTCGTTGTGCCAACCATGAATTCTTTACAACTGCCAATTTTAGTGAATCCACTGAGAAGCGTGCATATAAGTTTGTATGTAAAGCTCGACCCATTCCTTCAAGTATAATTAAATCCACTCCCCGTGCTTTCATTTCCGTAGATAGTCCTATAAAAAATAATCTATTACCTACAGGCTATACAGAAAAATTGCACAATCAAAAAATAAATTGCTTTGACACAATAACAAAATGATTCATAATTATCTTACCTACACTGATTGTCTTAAGGTCTAAGCATGGCCCCCTCTGTCCACTAGATCTGACTAATAAATCACCAGTTGCCATTGCAGCTGATAAAATTGGACAAATGAGGGATGCATGCTGCAAAATCTCTTCCAATTCTACATTTGTGACATCATTGAGAGCTGGCCACTCATTGGCACAAAGTATTACAGCTGTACCCCTAAGTAGAAGTGCTCTCACAAATGGTAAAACACCCAGCACAATATCTACACCACTGTTGTCAACAAAAATGGCTGCGCAATGGTGGACAGTTTTCTGAAAATTAATACTTTACTAAGAAACTATCACACTTTCAGATTTGGGCTTAGGACTTATGGCCGCACTCAGAGTAGTTTTAACGATTACTTTAAAACAAAACTGCACGCAGAGGCCTTCATCAATTAATGTTGATTGGCATTTAACTAATTAAGTTAAGTACGGTGAATGCCAATTAATTTAATGAACGTCTCTGAGTGCGGCAGTTTTGTTTTTAAAATCTTTACTTAAAATTAAGTAATCATTAAAAGAACTCTGAGTGCGTCCGATAGTAATTTAAATTTATTTGTAGATGTGACATTTATCATTAGAATATAAATTCATACCATGGACCAATTGGGCCATGTTTCATACACATAAAAAAATCAGTCATTTTCATGTAAAATGATGCCAAGACGAGTCTATATGACGGGCACTGTCAAAAAGTTATTGGATCTCATGTAGAGCCAAGCTTATAACTCTACACACCCTAACTCTACAAGGCCTAACTTCACAAACTCTATACCTTAGTCAGAATATGTGGCTTGGCCATTTCGCTCTATTCACATGAGCGTAAGGTGAAAAATTTATCCACTGTTAATTACTTTTCTGTTATACAAAGGTTCTTGCAGTAACGAAACGGCCAAGCCACATATTGTGACTAAGGTGTAGAGTTTGTGAAGTTAGGCCTTGTAGAGTTAGGGTGTGTAGAGTTCCTGCGGTGAGGACACGGCGCAGCACACTCTCGAAGAGTGCTCGGCCTGGGCTGAGCAGCGCCGTGTCCTCACCGCGGCAATAGGAAGTGACCTTTCGCTGCCCACCGTCGTCTCTGCCATGGTGGGTAGCGAAAGCGCATGGGCGGCGGTTCTCTCCTTCTGCGAGGACGTCATCTCGCAGAAGGAGACCGCGGAGCGGGAAAGGGAGCAGGCAGCGTCCGCCCCTCCCAACCGCCGCCCCAGAAGAAGGGGTGGGAGGCAGGATGTGGCAGGCCTCCAACCCCCATAGCGAGGTCCTCCGGGCGGTAGAGCGAGGCACTCTACCGTCCGAGGGAGAAAGGGCCTCGGGTGGACAAGTGGCGCGTTAGGTGTTCCGGCGCGCCACTTTAATTACTTATTTTTTGCAGTTTGTGGGAGAGAGGGACTTAGTTCCTGCGGGGACTAGGTCCCTGAGCAGAGGGGCCCGCCTAAAAGCGGGCCAGCGCCGTCGGGGCCGCGGAGCATGCGAGAGCGAATCCCGTGGCCCCGACGTAAGGCGCCGAGGAGGAACACCCCAGGGTTTTTAGTGGGTAGATCGCCCTTGTCAGGGCGGAGTCCCACATAACCACCGCCCGCCTCATGGCGGTGGTATGCATAAAGCATTTTCCCTGGGTCAAAAAAAAAAAAAAAAAAAAAAAAAGGGTGTGTAGAGTTATAAGCTTGGCTCTACATGAGATTTGATAACTTTTTGACAGTGTCCGTCATATGGACTCGTCTTGGCATCATTTTACATGAAAATGTTTTTGGTGGGATTTTATTTCTTTTTGTAAGCCAAAATTGCGGAATTCTCATACAAACTTCCATCCCCTAGTTTAAGTTTAAGGGGTTGGCGGATAAAAGTTACAAGTTTTATAATTTTTTTGTTGTTTGTGTCCTAATACTAGCTTACATGCCAAATTTCAGCTTTCTAGGACATTAGGAAATATCCTAAGAATTTGGATGATCATCAGTGAGTCAGTGACGAAATCTTTTTTTTTTGTATGTCATAGGGGACAAACGGGTAAGTGGTACACCTGATGGTAAGTGATTACCGCCGCCGATGGACATCTGCAACACCACAAGGCATGCAGGTGCGTTGCCGACCTGTGGAGCTAGGATGCGCAACATGATAAAATTTTATCGAGCTATTTTATCGATTCTCGTCGACATAATATATATCGTTTTGTCTACCAGTGGTAAAAAATGTTTAACCGAATCTAGTCTTAACTCAATACCCCACTACTGCACTTTTTTGCTTGGACGCCCACAAATATTTGTCGTGTCGACAATTTTATCTTTCGTTCGATAAACATATCATGTTGCGCATCTTAGCTCCACTGGAATGGGGTTGGGAACTGGCTTTCAAGTGGGGCTGCCGGAACACACCGTTAGGTGCTTGGCGATTTACAACTTGAAGGTGGTAGCTAGCCAGCCGGGCACTAGAAAGTGCCCTACCACCATACAAAAAAATCTGGGTTTGTTAGATATCAATAAAATCTAAAGTATAAGAGCTATGCAATTAAAACTTTATATGTTTGATAAGTCCGCTATTGACAAGATATCCCGAAAATTTTGTTTATCTGGTATAATCCAAACCCAAGTTATAACGGTTCATAAAAACGACGAAGCGCTTCGAGAAAAGATAGGTAGTGCCCCCGCTTCGCTTGGCTCGTCTTATTATACTACTAACGCCATCTGTCGCAAATTATAAGACTATTAAGAGATGTCTAATATCAATTGAACTGTTACCACTGACGCCATCTGTTCGAAAACTAAAGACCTAATATCGATGTAAATAGGGAATGGGGATGTTGACTACTTTTGATAATCAAGATTCTAATTATTCCGTCAGAAAATAAAAAAAATAATCGACACGTATTTTTTGCTTTTTCAAATAAATTAAAATACACAGAGATAAAGCGCATTAAAGTTTAAGGTGAGGGGGTCGTGACGTCACTAACCGCTAAAACCGCCATACAAACTGTCCGGATACTGACGTCACGCGAAATTTTAACTCAATGTATCGCCGTTATTTTAAAGAAAAAATATGTGTCCAATATTTTTTATTAATATACAAGACGGGCTAAAAAAAAAAATTAGTCAACATGCCCATTTTAGAGTTTATTTTTTTTGCTATAATAGCATTATTCTTTTATGAATATCTTTTGTACTTTCAGAGTTATCACTCTTTAAAAGTTCAACTTAGACAAGGAAAGCGCTACAGTTCTAGTGACTACACTCTGCTTGTAGCGAGTCAAAATTAAACAGTTTATAACTATTTTATTTTTAAACAAATCTATTGATTTTTTCGCATATTTTCGAGTGTAATTATTGGATATCAACATTTCAAAAACAGTGAAATAGCCTATTAAATACTCGTCGGACTTTTTTTTATGGAGTAAATCGTAATAATTTCAGGAGACACTGGCATAATATTTTGAAGTATTAATGAGGTGTTACATGATTTTAAATTAATATTTGGTAAGTATAACAGAAACATGAAGTAATTCCTACTAATATTATAAATGCGAAAGTAACTCTGTCTGTCTGTCTGCCTGTTACGCTTTTACTCCTTAACGGCTCAACCGATCATCATGAAATTTTGCATACACAATGTCAGGGGTACAGAGATGGACATAGGGTACTTTTTATCCCAAAATTTCTTCGGGAACTCTCAACATATCGCGGGTAAAACCGCGGGGAACAGCTAGTGTTATCTAAACGCGAAAAATATAGCATAACTTGGTGATAACATTTAAAAAAAATTTAAACTAGCTGAAAGCAGTGCTTACTTAATAAGGGCTCATGTTCACAAAGTTTTGTACCTGGTAATAATTTATTAAGATAATTAAAAAAAAAAAACGATTTAAAAATTATTACTAGGTAGAAAACTTTGCAAGCCCTTATAAAGCACCGCTTTCAGCTGTAAATATTTCAACAGCTTATAAATTACACTCAATTCGAAGCAGTTATTTCAATAGGGTACTTGCACGATTTTTTTTCAGTCTATTTTAAAGATATATGGCTTACTTAAACAAAGCAAGAAAAAGAAAAAAATGCTTAAATTAATTAAATAGACCGTTTCCAAAGTTTCTACTTTTGTCCTTACCGCCAAAACGCAGAATGACGTCACTAGATAAAAATTACGCCTTATTAATATGTGATAGAGATGTCACTGTCGTTTTGACAGTGTCATTTGAAGTAACTTAAATATCCAAAAGCGAAATTAAGGTTGAACTGTGTAGAGTTACTTTCAAAAGTTCCAGTAAAGAATCTAAATGCATCTTACCATTTAAGTACCAATGCATTTTGAAGTAAAAAACTTCAGAAAAAGTAAAATATGTGTTGACACAAAATTAAGTTGAATATTTTGGAAACTATTGTATTGACAATTTTTAAGTAATTCTTTCACGATTATGCTTTTCTTAGGCCCTATTTTTGAAATATTGAAACAACTTCTTATTATAAATTTCATGCAAGTACCCTGTACATTCAGTCCAATCCTTCAATTTAGTTTATATTATGTATAGATTGTTTAGGTATACCCACTTAGATTATGAGTTTGCAAAATAAATTAAGGGGTCACATGAGATGGGTACATTCCTTAATACTTTTATACAAACCTCAAGTTTTTCAAGCCATTTATCTAAACCATCAAATAACCAAGGCCTCTTTTGTATTTGTTGCATTGCCTCATGAAGACCACTATTTAGTATTGCAGTAACAGCTTGTGCTCCCCAATCAAACATATTACCTGTAATTGAAACTGAAGGTGAATTCGAAATAGGTCACAATAAACTACACATATCTAACAGCCACCTAGGAGATTTATGTATCTATAGGACACACTGACTCAATATTTACTCCGGATTGATGTTTACACAACAAGTTACTTAGATATATAAAATAAAAACATTTAATATTTAAACTGTTCACACTATATGGGTCAGTAAATAAAGAATTATAATTATTATTATTGTCTAAAAGCCACACTCAAGAGTAGTTTGAGTATTTAATTTTTAAGATTTAAAAAAATACTGCCACACTCAGAGATATTCATCAAATTAATGTAAATTGGCATTCAAGCAGTTAACAGTTATCTAGTTAAATGCCAATTAACAATATTTCTACTCAGGATACTTTAAGGGCAAATCTCGCACCTAAGCATCATAATATAAGACTAAGTAAATATTGTGGTGATTTACAGATTGGGTTGCTATGATCTACAATAACATTAGTTAGTTAGTTTAGATGTAGATACTGACTAGGTACTGACCCAATTCTAAAGAAGATTCACTGAAAAGAAGCACATAGTACTACCAAAATTCCTGTGGATAAAACCAGCTTTAAAAAGCTTCCTGACTGAAAGAAAACATTTTTGATTTTTTTGTATGTTTGTTTGTAATGCATAAACTAAAGACATACATATCTAATTTTGAAAATTCTTTCATAGGAAGGTTCAGTGTCACTGAGTGAGATAGGGAACTTTTTACCTTAGAGTAGTAGGAAGTACTAGTAGTTACACTATTTCCATTTCTTTATTTTCTCGATAACAGCTCCTGTGGAAACTTGAACAAAACTTGAACAAGTGTCTTTTTTACACTATGTACATATTATTTAATAAAAATATGACAATTACGCACGTACAAGGTCATAGCAGAGTCACAGAAACTGAAAGGGATGGAGCTATCGATAAACTTAACATGATAACATACCCGATATTTTTTTACAAAATGAAAGAAATTAAACTATTTCCGGATAATTTTGCACAAATTTATTAACTAATATTACATTTCATTACAAGATGTAATTATATCACAATATGGCGGTGGGCCATTTGAATGTTTTTGTTGTATTTGTCTTTGTTCAAAACATCTATAGTATAATAAAAGAGTAGAATATGCGATTCTGGACATTGAATATTTTTACCTAAAATTGAGAGAGGTGATAAAAGAAGAGTAATCTAGCCCAAAAAAAAGTTTTTAAAATTCTTTTGTCTGTCTGTCTGTCTGTTTGCGATAATCTCCGCATCTACTGAATCAATTGCCATGCGGTTTTCATAGGTAGATTAAACTTAGCCTGGAGCTATATATAGGCTTTGTTTTATTGAAATTGGATGTTGGAAAAAAAAAAGTTGTTGTATAAAAACCTTTCATGTGGGTGAAACCGCAGGGCACAGCTAGTAATAAATAAATGCGATCGATATCATTACTTATTTGGTCACAACACTACAACTATCAAATTAGAACTGTCATCGAGAAAATAAAGAAACAGAAATACTATAATATTATGTATCTTTACCTGCTAGTATTCCTCGACATAGTTCTATCCATTTATTACGATCGTTAGCCAAAGCATCAATCTCAGCTAATCTTGAACTAAGCCTAGCAAGCGCGGTCTCATTCTCATACTTCTTCTGATGCTTCCATAAGTCAAAGAAGCCTTGGGAGCGAAGGCATGTTTCATTAACATCGAGAAGCAATCGTATAGTTAATTGTCCATGGGCTCTAAAATTTTAAACAAACTGTGTTACATCCAAAAATTTTAATGTAGCTCCACCATCGACACGTATTACCTACTTACAAAGGATTTAACCTAAGCTCTTTAAGTGCCTCCACGTAACACGTCTTAAACTTAAGAGCTCTAATTTCCACAGTAGGATCATCAGTATTCGAAAGAGCAAAATTTACGTATTTTTCAACTAATTTTTCACAAGTGTTTAGCCAATAATCTCTTGCTTCTTCGTCGGTTAGTAAATCCAAAGTATCAGGATTATATTTTTCTGGTTCTTGAAGTATATGAGAAAGACCGTAATGTTCCATGCTGAATTATTCCGCTACAATTTGTTTTCATTATGCAAAATAAAAGGTGTAACAGTTATATCTTATCATAACTTCAAGTTCAAAATCACACAATACCACAAATTAATTTCAGATAAAAAAAAGTACAGGCACAATAGACAATACACCTTTTTTTTTGTAAAAGTATTCTCCGTCCACGTTATGCGCCTAAGTGTGCGTTCCAAGGATTCGCACGAATGCACTCGAACGCGCTCCAGCGCGCTCTGAACCCGTTCTGTGGCTTGGCAAAATTTTACTCTGACAGCTGTCAGAGCGTAGTTTCACCCGTTCCGTGGCTCAGAGTGTAGCAACCAAACAACCATCTCCGAAGCAGGTTAATTTTCACTCTAACAGCTATGTATTGTTTAAGAAGTGTCAAAGTATGCGCCAAAAACTGGATTCGTCGAAAAATAAATCAATCGGAGATCTTACGAACAAAGGGGAGGTGTCGTAGTCATAAATAGTTTATAATTGGATGTAAAACAGTCTTATTCGCAATATGAGTTAAGAGAAAACAAATGGCGCCTGAAATTTCAAATATTTTGAGGTTATAAAAACAACTCGAGCGTTCTGTGGCTTGGTTGCAACTCAAACGAGTGAAATTTTAACCAAACAACGCACCCACACCCATAGAACGCACACTAAATCGGATACAATTCAGGGTCCTTGAGTGAGAGAGAGAGAGCAAGTAATCACACTACACTAAATAGGCTAGTTTCCTGGGTAAAAAAATCGAAATTCTATTTAGTCCGTCAGTTAGACAATAAAAAAATAAAAGACACGTATTTTTTGCTTTTTTAAAATAATGGAAATATGCATAGATAAAGCGCATTAAAGTTTAGGGTGGGGGACTCGTGATGTCACAGCTCGCTATAACGTGCGAACAAACTGTAGCGAGGCGTGACGTCATGTGAATTTTCGACTTGATATATCTCCGTTATTTTTTGGTTACATAAAAAATAAAAAAATACGTGTCCAATATTTTTTAATAATCTACAAAACGGACTAAAAAAAATATTTAGGAAACTAGCCTATTGTACCCTATTGTACCCTAAATTGGTCCCTAAATTGGAACCAATTTAGGGACCAATTTAGGGTCGGTGAGTGAGAGAGAGAGAGCGAGTGATCACTCTACATTAAAACGTACCCTACATCAGTCGATTTAGAGTACAATTTTGTGTAGTGTGATTACTCGCTCTCTCTCTCTCACTCACCGACCCTAAATTGTATCAGATTTAGAGCACTAAATTGATGTCTTGAAATTACAAGGTGTAATAAGCGCTTTACCTTTAGTTTACCCCTTTCGGGGAAGGCAGAAGGATTTTGCATAATAGTGATCCGTTAGTGATGAACAGTATGTGGAAACAGTGAAATAAGATGAAATGGGGCCTTCATCGGGGGGTTGTCGATTTACTATACAACTTCCCACAGACAGCGTCCTATTAAGGTTCAACTGTGAAGAGTTGCTGCCAAAAGTTCCGGTAAAGCATCGAAATGCATCTCACCAATGCATTTCGATGTAAATAACTTCAGAAGAAGAAAAATACTACTGAATTGGCTGTATGGACTCAGCTTCTTTTGCCTTCCCCATTGGGGTTAATTTAACAAAAAAAAATGTCTGTGGTCCAACAACTGTTTGACTTGATGCTTTGCTTGCTTGTATTTTGAAAATGCGTACAAAATGCCTGTATTAATAGTAAATTGTGTTAGTTTTTTTAAAAGACTATACTATCTAATATGAAAAGTGATGCGAAGTTTGTAATTAGGTTAGTGTGGTTAGTGTGATTTTGTGATTGATGTAACGTACCAGTGTACAGCAAGATGGACGAATTGTGTAAGGGCATGACACAAACAGGAAGCGCCGCTACTGACAAAATTCAAGAAACTGATGGTAAAATTAGTTTCAATTAGCATAAATTTAACTTATTCTTCCTAGCAGGATAACGTACCATTGGACGTACAAAAGTAAACAAACCACATTAAATCTTTTCGTGCACACAAATATTTTCAACCAATTTAATAAAGTACCTAGGTACCTAAACATAAGCAAAAACTAAAAATACATCCAATTATCAACTGTTTTTTGTCTGTCTATCAGTTTGTGGAATTAATTGGTTCTTGTTAATTTGATCTTGTAATCTGTCAAAATATTTGTATTCTTTTGCTAAAAACGCTAAGTTCTTAGCAGTACCTAAGTTCTTCACAGTTTCATGATGATGAATAATAATTCATCATCAACAAAAAAATTCAAGTAATAATTTTAGAATGCTCTAAAATTAAGAAAACTTTCCTTGAGTACACACATGCTGCAGACACCTGGCTCTGAGATTTGCTGTGACTTTGTAAACTTCACTTGTCTTAATTAATCTTTGTGAACATGAATAGGTACCTATCTAAAGAAATATGACTTTTTGATAGGATTATATACTTTTTAATAAATAACTGACAGTTAAAGACTTTAAAATGGATCTTACTACTAAATAACTAATGGTGATAATTATTATTAAGGGTAACTGTGTTAAAATCCTTTTCAATAATTATTGAGGTAAAAAAAAAAAACTAATGCAAGTTTAACTTCTTGTAATCAAGTTTTATTTTGTCTTTTTGTAATAATATTATGTAGTAGCTGCGGTTTTCTGCAGTTGTATCAGTGCCAATTTAAGGATACCTTTGGGTAGGACCTGCCAACCCACTGTGTAAAAAATCTGATTGATCTATTGCAACTTTTTAATGTGAAAACACACATTTATCATTTGTAGAGGGTGTTTATAAAAATTTGTTAATTCATAAAAAAAGATAAACTATGCAGTTTATTATAAATGTTATGATTATATATTTCTTTCAAAGAAGGGAAAAGGAATCATGGAAAATAAATAAATACCAAAATAAAAACTACAAATTTAAAATGCAGGGTACAGTTGACTGCTTTTACAGATGGCGTAAAGTGTGATATTTGGCACTCACGCCAGACATGCTAGCGTTGGTAGAACAACTCCGTTCATACCTTGGTGGGGGATGTGAGTGGGCATGCGTTTGACACATTATGTCTACACATTATTAATCTATTCATTGATAACTGCATAGAATAGTTTTACAATACATTTACATATATCTTACAAAAACATTTAAAAAAAAATTCTTAGATATAATATGATCATTTGACTATCAAAACATAAAATTTTAAAATAGCTAATTGTTTTAATTTATTGTCAAATAGTTCAAAAATAAAATTACTTATTTATTTAATTATATGATTTTGTGGTTTTTATGTAGTTAGAAGTGTGTGCTGAAGGTTTGGCAATGCATGCCAAGAAAGCCGGGTGTTCCCTGTGTTGCAATGTGTGACTCAGCATCCTTGAACCATTAACATGGGAATGCTTCCTGAGAGGTTACATTGCTCTTGATTCTTGATATTTGGTAACTGTGTGTTTATTGTAACTAATTATCATGGAGAGATTTTGTTCATCTGGTATCTGTTTGTGACTATTAATTAACAATGATACAGACTTAAAATCTACAAATGTTATCAAAGACACAATTTTTTCTATTGAAATAAAAAATTTTAGTCATGTTTTGGCTTTAATTAGAATTTGAATTATACACTCAAATAACCAGGATGCGAGGATATATATCAATGGATATATATCATGATATTATGTTATATCTGATATATATCAAATGCTTTTTTTATATAATATACATACAAAACCGATTATAACGACATTTTTTACAATGACCGATTGGTTATTACAGCCAGATTGTAAGGTCCCGATATATCACTTACAACAACAAAACTTTATTGATATTCATCAACTATAGGACTTACCGCTTCTTCTACCAGTAAAACAAAATAATACGAACAATTTTAAATCTTATTGATAAGCATTAAAGGAATATTCAGGCGTATTCCTCTTCCCAGCCATTTGACCTTGCATATTTTACACCAATTGTTTTATTTCTGTTCTGACATTTCATTTGACAACAAGTTAACATACATATAACCTATACCTATACTAGATAGTAATCAATCAAGTTTCATATTGTTTGTCTGCGATGGACTCCTAAACTACTGAACGGATTTTGATAAAATTGGTCCAACTTAAAAGATAAGATAGTTTTTATCCCGAAATTCCCTCGGGAACTCCGAAGTTAATGCGGGGAACAGCTAATCACCATAAACTACTGTCACGGGTACAAAGAGGGACATAGAGTACCTACTCATTTCCCAGAATTCCTGCAGGAACTCTGAAAATACTGCGGATGAAATCGCGGGGGTCAGCTAGTCTTAATATACAACGTGTTAATGAATTAACTGAAAACCTAATACACCCCATTTAAAAAAATAAACAATAATATGATTAAAATATATTTTATGTCGAAAAAATTTATACTTTAAAAGTTATTCAAGATTAGTTTGGAGGTGACCTATCTACGAAATTCCAAGCGCTACGACCGCGCCTACCGGTTCGAATTTTTTTGCTGCGGGCGGCGTACGCCTCAAATATTGTATTATAAATAATTTAGACATGGGCTAGTAAAAATGAAAAAATATAACCTATATTAAAACATGGTGCGATCGATTCGCAAGTCGATTCTGAGCAAACTACTTTCTAGTTTTTAGTTAATTCATTAACACGTTGTATATAATTCACGTGTCACCACGTTGTTTGTCTTCAATGGACTTCTAAACTACTGAATCTATCATGATGAAATTTGGTCACTATGTTGTAATTTGGCTCAACTTAAAAGATAGGATAGTTTTTATCCTGGAATTCCCGCGGGAACTCCGGAATTGATGCGGGGAACAGCTAATCACCGTAAACTACTGTCAGGGGTACAAAGAAGATCGTAGAGTAGGTACTTTTTTCCCGGAATTCCTGCGGGAACTCCGAAATTACCGCGGATGAAATCGCGGGGGACAGCTAGTGATAATATAACTACACAACTAATATAACTACAGCTGTATTTGTGTATATTGCTTATAACAACTATCGGATATAACGTCGGCAACTATACGGTCCCTTCAATGTTGCTATATCAGGTTTTGACTGTATACAATATCACTTCAAATGTGTTTCAATAATTTTCACAATTTTTTTAAAATACATCCTCCCAAATAGTAGGTAAGTTTTAATCCTTAAATGACAACACTGAATAACTCACCGGTGATTGACAGACAGTGAGATTATATGTTTTTAAGTTGATTTGTCCTGATTCTTTAGCCTTAATAAACAGTAAACAAATAAATAAAATATTTTAGTTTTTTTGTATAAGGGGTCATCCATATAGTACGCCTCACTAATTTCTTGGTTTTTTGACCCCCTCAAAACGTCACACATTTTACAATTTTAAATCTAGAAATTATTAAATTAAAAAAGTGCCGACAAAACAATTTAAACCTTACCCTCCCCCCCCCCCCCTTAACGTGTGACGTACTTTATGGAGGGTCCCTAATTTTTTTGGCCCGCTCCACATTCACGCGAGAATCTTGCGAGAACGCGAGAAAACCACAAGAACGTGAATGTGGAGCTGATGTTCTACGCCGTTTCTCATAGTTTTTTCGCGTTCTCGCAAGATTCTCGCGTGAATGTGTAGCGGGCATTATGTTTATAAAATATATAATAATTATGTAAACAGTATACATAAAAATACTATAAAGTAATAATATGACTGTTATACAAAACGGATATATATAACACATTTTTGATATATAACGGATATATTTAAAAAAAATATTCAATATTTTGATATTAATAATAAACATTGGATATTTTCGCACCCTGCAAATGACACATTATCTCCAAAGTACTTCATAATTTCTTTAGTTGGAAACAATTTTTTTTTTACATAGCCTCTTAAATGAGATGAAGGTAGATAACACTAAGACACCTTATTTTATATATTTAATTTATTCATGTGTGCTAAGTTTAATGAGAGAGAATAAATTCTTATGATATTGAACATAATGGAACATTCTACAGAGACCCTATGGTAGTTTTGACTTTTTATACTTACACACTTGAATTAGTAAAAATTCTTCATTGAATATCTTAAAATGCGTTTTTTACGCAACAGCTACCGTATTGTTTATGTTTGCCAGGCTCATCGTCACCGATAGTTTACGTGAATGTATCGTGTATGGAGTGCGAGAGAGTGCGGGCGGCTTGCGAGCGCTTGGGCCCGGTGATGGCGGCGCCCGACGCGTTCGCCCTGCCCCCGGTGCAGCCGCCCCCAGCGCAACCTTGTTATCTCGTCACTACGCCATTCGATGGGGAACTTTTCGATGCTGCTCACAAAGCCAGATACAGGTAGGAGTAATAAAGACGAGGCACGACACGTGGACCTACCGGCTAGACCCATTGGTGGGTCCACAGGGAATTTTTTTACCCGTAGACCCACTAGACACAAAAGCGCTAGCATTGGGTTCATGGGGAAAAGACCTATAAAATATTTCTACGGCTCAGCTTAAATTTCCTTTTTTACTATTAAATCAGCTTTTAAGTTCTATTATTTCATAAGCAAGTCGGCACTGACTTGATAACACTACTATTTAAATAATTTTCCAAGTATCGCCGCTGAATAGTCAGCCCTAACAAAAAAAGCTGAGTGAACTAACGTTGAGTTGGTTGGAAATTTGCACTGATACATATAAATCAGTATTGGCAAGAACCAATTGTTTGTGGTGGTTTTACATTGGTTTACTATGTAGGCATGTAGATTGTAGGTAGTGCTTTAATAACGTCGCTCTCCAAAGCAGCGTCAACATCTTCCACGATTACACAGAGTCAGTGCAAGTCAGTAGTAAACACGCCGTTTGAAAGAGCACACTGACCCTAAAAATTGTATTATTTATATTGGAGCTTACTTGGACACTTGTCAGCTTTGAACCAACTTTAAAACAACACTAAAGCAGCATATCGCTGACTTATAATGAATTAGTGGGCGGTGTCCCTTACACAATGTTAATATGCCAATCTCCTTTACCCATTATGCATCGTCAAAATTCAGGTAATGTTAAGAGCGTGTTCACACTAAGCTCGTAATCAGCGCGTACTGTGTGCTAGCAGCCTCTGACCCGCAACTCGCACAGCTCGCGCGCACGGCGACGTCAGCGGCTGACTATACCTAACCAAGAAAACTAAGGTAGCTACTGAGTGAGTTGTCGCTCGTGTTTTGACAACACCGTGCGCGGTGGTTTATCGCTGCTGATTAAGCAGTTATCGCATGTGTCGCAGCAGACTAGAAGAAATGACGCGCGGAATTTTGCTGCAAATCAGCCGCTAACTGAATGAGTCAGCAAACGTTTAGCCACTAACAGTGAACGTACGTAACAATAGTGTGAACCCTCTATTCTAAACAGTATCAGACGCTAAGTCATGACTGACAGTGAACCGCAAACTATATAAGTTTAGCATAAACATGCCCTAAACTCGGGACGTTTTAGTAAGAAAAAACCGGGTAATCAGACAGTCAGCCTTTAAGTTTTCGTTTATCTTTATAGCTTTTGAAGTTTTCTTGAATTGTACCTAATGAAAGCGCACATCTACAGAAATTACACGGTTCAACGGTTCAACGGCTCGTTTTAGCAACGGTTCAACGGTTGCTAAAACGAGCCTAACTTAGATCAGAAATTACGTCTCATGAACGTAATATCTGATCTGATGATGATATAGTCAGCCAACCGTTAAATTCAACGAATTCAATTAAACAGCATTTATTTTATTATACCTACTAGGCATTAACGTCATATTTGGAAAAGCTCAACATACAATCGCAGCAGTGGAATAGTAAAAACATAAAATTACCTCCCAGTAACATCAATTCCAGTGCTAGTTCTTATTAATTATCGGTAGATATCTTTCGTAAATAAAGGGTTCAGATTTGCCTGTAAATTTCATTGAAGGATTTAAAGAGGTGTGTGTACGCGTGTGCTGCGGGAGGGCGCGCAGTGCCGAGCCGGCGACGCTTGACGTGGTGCGCCGCGCGAGGGTCGCCCTTGCGCCGCACGACGACGCTCCACGCTATTTTCGGCTCCGCATTCCTCACAACTGTTTTTCAATCTAACGTAAAACGGATGAGGCGCATGCCGCTTGCGTCTTTGTTTTCCGCTTTTATATCAACGTGATTACACGGCCGGTATTTTTAATAATCGATTTCCATGAAGCCATGTAGTCACAATCATTGTTATTAAATTGTAAATTGATGAATTATAAATAGTGTGTTTCATACAAGTTGACCAAATGAAGGCTGCGGTATTTGCTTCTGTGTTCCGTGAAATAATAAGTGTGTATACTTTGTGCACCGATCGTTCATATTTATGTTGGACTAGTGATTGATAACTCGGAGTCAAATAGTGTATATACCGTACGCATAACCATGGGGCCCACCCGGTTGCCTCCGACCCCTGAAGAGGAGGAATCTTCCCAAGAACTGGTATCGAATGTGACCATGAACATCGATGTCCCGATAAAAAGTGAATTGTAAGAGACAATTTCTAATTTAATAATTCTGGTTGCTAATTTAAATAATGCCGTACGTTGAACCCTCTGTTATCCCAGTGTTCGCGCTATATTTTCCATTAGCTGTGCCCCGCAGTTTCACACGCGCGACTTTCGCAACTCCCGCAGAAACTATTTCTTTCTAAAATAAAAGTATCCTAAGTTACCTACTCCTTATAATATCAGCTATCTGCTATTGAAAGTTCTGTTAAAATCGGTCCAGCCGTTTTAAAAATTCGCCGGAACAAACAGATCTTATCTTAGACAATGGGGTGGGCAAATAAAGCCTCGGTACTTCAACCCTTGGGATCTTTTGTACTATTCCCATCCTGTGCTCCTCTCTCTACTCCCTGAAAACCTTGGCGGCGAAGGCTAGTGTACAGTGGAGGGGTAGAAGCCTAAATTCCTCTGGTTCTGGGTAGGCCGTCCCCAGAAGGTCCATACGTTTACGAGCCAAGGCATCGCACTCGCACATAAGATGTACCATTGTTTCCACCTCTACGCCGCACTTTCTGCAGGATGAGTCGCTCGCTAGTTTCATTTTCGTGAGATGTTCTTTTGTCCCGAAGTGACCTGTAAGCACACCAGTGATTGGGCGGGCCTGATTGCGACTTAGGAGAAGTATACTGCGTGATAGTTTATCATAGGTTTTGTCGCCGATAAAGCGTTTGGAATGCCTGAGGCCCGTAGTCGACGACCACTCCTGCGAGTGTCTTTTCCGGGCGTTTTCGCGTATTCCCTTTTTCACCGTGTTGACAGAGATCCCAACAAATGGCTCTGGTCCAATGAAGGTTTTATCTGATCCTTTCCTTGCCAGTTCATCTGCAAGTTCATTGCCTTGTATACCTACATGACCTGGAACCCAGATTAATTTGACCTGGTTGTTAGCGCCCAATCTGTTCAGAGCATGGACGCATTCAAGCGCCTACCTTGACTCCACTCTACATGATGTTACAGCTTTTAGCGCAGCTTGGCTAAAATTGTGAGTATGTAGATGGATTTTCCTTTTATTTCGTTTTTGATGTTTTCTTTAACACAGCTTATTATGGCGTAGGTTTCCGCTTGAAAGACTGTTGCAAATCTTCCCATGCTCTGGGTAGATTTATAGTTTTCAGCATATACCCCCGCCCCTATACCCGTGCTCGTTTTTGAGCCATCTGTATACCAGATGAGGTTACCCATATCTGGTTTCCGTATACCTTTTTTCCATTCTTCCCTGGTTGGGATTTGCACTTTGTAGTTCCTTTTGAAAGAGTAGACGGGGTCATCCTGTCACTTCCCATGTCCATCAGTCCGTCGATGTCATTAATGACATCCAATTTCGTGTGTGTGGTTTGCGGAATAGATCTATTCCACGCTCCAGCCTCGGCTAGTCGATATAGTGCTTTCCTAGCCTCAGCCTCCACCTCTATGTGCAGTGGTGTGAGGTCCAATAAGATCTCCATTGCCGACGTCGGTGTCGTCTTGAAGGCCCCTGTGATTGAGAGACATGCTAGGCGTTGCACTTTCTTGAGTTCTGCCTTGCACGTTTCCAGTTTAGTTCTCCACCACACAATGCTGCCATACTTGATTATGGGAACCACCATCATCCTGTAGAGCCAGTGGACTACTTTTGGCTTTAGGCCCCATGTACTACCGCAGGCTCTGCGGCACATCCTAAATATTCTTAGAGCCTTTGTCGTTATGTTGTTCACATGTGTTTTAAACGTCAGCTCCTTGTCCAAAGTGACTCCAAGATATTTCAATTCAAAGGACCAGTTCCACTGATTTCCTGACATACGAGTAGTTAAGGTTTTCAGCCCTGTTAAAGTCCTTCTCCTAGTAAATGCCAAGACTGACGTTTTACTAGGACTGACCGATAGTCGGTTTTTTGTACACCATTTCTCAACTCTGTCTAGAGCCTCTTGCATTAGACATGATGTAGTCCCAGGAAATTTTCCATTTACTAGTATTACGATGTCATCTGCATATCCTACCGTATAGTACGGTCCGGAACAAACAGATAGACAGACAGGTTTTTTTTTATGTACGGTAGGTACGGTATATACTTTCATATGCATTTAGCGAAAAGCTGTTAAAATGTAATAAATTGCAATTTCAAACAGACACTTTTATTTATACTTATATGTAGGGTTCCTATAGATGAAGTTTTCCACGTTCATTCATAAATATATTTATCAAGAAAATGGTCTTTCTAACAAATAAATAAATAAAAAATATAATATGGTTTGTCATCAAAGTTACATGTTTTTTTCATTAGCATACAAAATAAGACTACTTGTCACCACGTGACGTAAGTGAAAGTTCCGAAGTTTTGAGGAAGTAATTCTGAAGCTTCGCACACGGAGGAATAGTAGTGTAGGTCATTCTAGATAATACATATTACAATAAGTTTGTTTGTTCCTTATGCCTTCACGCCTTACCAATCCAACTGACCATCGTGAAATTTTGCATTGCACGTTGTCAGGAATACAAAAAAAACACAAGGTACCTATTTTTATCTCGGAATTTTCGCGGGATCTCCGAAATTAACGCGGGTGAAATAGCCAGTATAGATTTAATTCTAGAATCCTTTGGACGCCAAATTAATTAATTAATTCTAGAATCCTTTAATAAAATCTTTGGAGTTTAGAGTATGAGTGAAATCGTCCAGTATTATTACGTGAATCAAAACTAACGATTCCACATATGCAAAGATGCGTGAATTTTCACACCCAAAAACAATGATATTGTAATAGTAGTATTGTAGTGTTAGTAAAGGATATCATTGTCCAAAAGAAAAGTTTACAAAACTTGTTACCACTTACCGCAACAAATTTTTGAAAAAAATTTTGACAGTAAGAAGTCAAAATAATGGGCATACAATCTGACGTTACGTAACCGCATTCTATTTTCAAGGTATACGTACAAATGATGTTATGTATGAGAGAATTTACATAATACTTACTAGCTGTGCCCGGCGGTTTCACCCGCGTGAGTTTCGGAATTCCTGCAGGAAATCCAAAGCAGCCTAATTTACTCCTTATAACATCAGCTAATTAGCAGTGAAAGTCGCGTGAAAATCGATCCAACCGTTTCGGAGATCAGAATTCCCTCAGGAACTCCAAACTTTTATTCATCTCCTTACAATAATAAACACAACAAAAAAATAATTATAGAAATTAGTCCAGCCGTTCACGTGTGATGCCGTGACCAAGGGCAATAGGGATTAATTTTTATTTATAATATTGATTTTTCGTATTAAGTATGAGGCCGTTTTTCATTTCTCAAATAGTAAGTTTAATAACAATCTTTTTTATAGTCAGTTGAAAGTGAAATAAGTTTTGTATGAACTATCGGCGTATAAACAATCTGCCATAGTTATCCCTGAAATAGATTAAATAATAATAATTCAGTGATTTTATTTATTATTGGCTGTTCCCGGTGGTTTCACATGAGTTAATTTCGGAGTTCCGGCGGAAGTTCCGGGATAGAAAGTACCCTATGTCCCTTTCTGTACCCCCGACAACATGACGTATTCAAAATTTCTTGATGATCGGTTTCGTTAAGACGTGCAAGCGAGCGTTACAAACATACACAAAAAATAAAATAAACAAGTTCATATGTTTTTTATTGAGCCTCAATCATTCGACAGGAACTATTCTCTATTGCAGAGTGAATTGTAATTATTTTTATTTTAACACGTAACGACTAGGTCCGTTACTACCTGTTGCTTTGTGCAGTTTGTATACTAATCAATTTGTTCCGTTTAAAGCAGATATACACTTCCTAATTACCGTGTCATCAATTTTTTTCCACATCTATTAGAGGAGTTCTTTCGATTATTTCCCCCTCGCGGTTTCAGTCGCATCAATTGCGGAATTCCCGCAGGAACTATATTATCATGAAATACATAATTATTATGATGATACTTATCCTATCTCTTAAAGTATAATATAATACAATATTTTCCCTCCTGCTAGCTTTAGCAAATATAAGTATCATAATACTTACTTACATTTAATTCCTAAATGTTTTTTCTTTTTCTTTTATTTACACGGTGAAATTTTCCTATTGAAATTTACTATGGACGCATTTTATAGTCCGTTGTTTTGCCGCACGGTTTCACTCACGTGAGTTTCGGAATTCCCACAGCAAATTTGAAGTAGCCTAATTTACTTCTTATAGCATTAGTTAATCATCAGCAGTGAAAGTCCCGTCAAAATCGATCTAACTGTTTCGGAGATTCACCCGCGTGAGTTTCGAAATTCCCGCAAGATCTCCAAACTTCCTTTATCAGAATCTTCTTACAATAACAAACACAACAAAAAAAGAATGGCAAAATTGGTACAGCAGTTCACGCGTGATGCCGTGACCAACGGAAATCAGGATTCATTTTTATGTGTTTTTTTCATTTTACATAATTATTTAGGTAGGCTATAGTTGTACGTAGGCATGAATTATTATAGAGTAAATTATCGTTTAATGTATTTAATAAAGAGTGCGCTGCTTTTTCTGCTATAACGCCCTAATGGATGAATGTTCGTTAAAAAAACAAACAGTACTTAGGTACATACTTAGGTACGTACGTACTTAGGTACGTACTTAGGGACATAGGTAACTATGTCTTACATTTTTAACATCGATTTTTTATCCCAAAAGGTTGTATGGCGAGTATTCTCGGTTCTTTTATTTATAATATTTATAATATGTATTTTGGTGTTTGCTTTTATAACAAGTAGGTATATACCTACCTACCTAACTTTCTTCATAAGATTGATTATGTTTACTTCTCCGAGTGTTCATCGTGACTTAAGCGAAGTTAGGTGTGCATTTCGATTGACATTTCTATGATCTATTTAGAGTAATTTAGCTTAATCAAAAGATTTATTAATCAATTACGGAAGGCATGTGTTTTTTATAAACATAATAGCAACAAAATGAGCCATTTGTTTTGGTCTTTTTTCAAGGAAATCACATGTAAGTCATCAAAACTATTTGTATTGCGACACGTTAGTAGTAATATATGCGATTTGTTGAGATCGTTGGCGGCGCGACACGACGCAGCGCCGCCGCCGCGCGCCGTGACCCCTCTCAGTATCGCGTCGTTATACTATCACGCAGCGATCGCTGCGCCTTTTTTACTTGCGCGTCACCAAGCCGCCCACGTTCTGCATCCACACTTTTATTCACGTCTTGAACAAATTGCTTGCCCTATTATTATAAATACACTTTTATCTTAGGGTTGCCATTAATGCTATGCTACGGGACATATTAATACACTTTCGATGCAAAAACACATTCACTTTTACAGCTAAAGCTGAAACGCAACGTTTCAACTACACTGAATCATGCATGGTGGCATGATGGCTAAATTTTAATTATAAGTTAGTTTTGTAGATTATTAAAAAATATTGGACACGTATTTTTCCTTTTTTTACGTAGTCAAAAAATAACCGCGATACATTGAGATGAAATAATGAGTTGTTTGTAAAAAAAATGTGAATGATTTTTGTCAGCTTTCTGTGTATGTGTGTGTGTCTGTTGTGCAATAAAAAATATTCTATTCTGAATTGACAGTGTGACGTCACACCTAGGGGTACACTTTATACTTAGTTATGACGTTGCGATGACTTTAATGCGTTTTATACGCAAAAGCAAAAAATACGTGTCTATTATTTTTTTACTATCTAACTGATGGACTTAATAGAATTTTGATTTGTATACCTTGTCATCATGCCCATTGTACGTATTATTATTTAACTGTACTGTATCGCTCAGCTCCGGCCCAAACTATTTTCGTATTTGGTCAAAAATATCGCAAAAACAGGACAAATTCGAGACGCGATAGTCGAACCGCTAACGTGACAGCCCCGTGTATACGATACGCCATGTATGGCAAGTTGGCAACCATAACTAGCCGACCGTTCTGATCTAACTTTACTTACTCATCAAATTATTTTAGCTATAGAAAAACTGAAGCAATGAACTTAACTAGACATTGTGTTCTTGTTCAGACGAAAGATCTCAAGCATTTTTATGCCAAGAAAGACTAAAATATACTATTCTTCTACTAAAATATATATAGACTATAGAGTATAAATGTTGCGAGTTATTTTTCTTACCATGTTGATACAGATGCTATTCGAAATTCATACAAGCTCGTCTAATTATAGTGTCATAATTTCATTAGGTTTTCTGTATGCTTCTACAAAACACATAATATATTATTATGATTGTATTTATACACGTAGTTTACTGTAATAATGTAATGTCCTGTGCGCACAGAGCGTTTTATCCTTTATTATATACCTACCTACTCGTGCCGCTCGAGCCACACCTGAGTCTGACTCGGTGCGCAGGCGCAGGTGTGGCGTTTCATTGATATCGTCAACGCGACTAGTCCATGTAGGTATCGATTGTGGAGCGTGTTCTCTCCCGATCCGGATTACTCGTAGCGGATGTCATCGAACCGTTCCTTTTGAAGTTTTCACTTTGATGGAGTGGTGTGTTCCCCGCAGGCTGCTGGGGCCGACGGCGGTGCTCCAGCTCGCAGAGCACGACGAGCCTCCGCCCACCAACGCGCGCCCTCTCTACACACTGTCGATGCGCGGCGCCGTTATATGCTTTTCGGGATTTCGCAAAAAGGATGAACTCGTTAGTAACTACCTTGGTTTTCTTTAGTGGAAATATGCGTAGATTGGTTATATCAATTCTAACAGTAAGATGTAACGTACGAATGTAATCAATGTATACCTGTAATAATAATCCTCACTATTATTAATGCGAAGGTGGATTTGTTTGTCTGTTTGTTACGTTTTCACGTAGAGAGTTAACGGCTCAACCAACCGATCATTATGAAATTTTGCATACGTGTTATCAGGGATAAGTACAGAGAACGACATAGGGTAGGTGCTTACTATCCCGGAATTCCCGTGGGAACTCACAACTTATCGCGGGTGAAACCGCGGGGAACAGCTAGTACCTATAACAATATATCTTACTGGTGTTACAAATGTTTAAGTTCGTATGTTAATAGGCTGAATAGCTGGTTGAAATACACCTAGGGGCTAGGATATATTATGTTGAATGACATGTGTGTTGTTTATGATCCACGCATTTATCTACCTATGTTTGGCCTACAGACGTACCTGATAACGTTAATACACTACATGGGCGGTTCGATCCGCAAAGACATGTCGAGCAAAGTGACGCACCTGATCGCGGCGGCGGCCACCGGCGACAAGTACCGGTACGCGTCCGGCTTCGGGCTGCCGGTGCTGGCGCGCACCTGGGTCGACGCCTGCTGGGAGCGGCGCGACGACGTGCACTGCTCCGCCATCGACGACGCCATCATCGTATGTTTAGCGCCCACTTTTGAAATTGGAATTGAGGCTATTTTTTTTTTAATTATATCCTTACATTATCAAACACAGTCCTCCGGCGCGTCTGTCTGTTTGTTGGCGATGAACTCTAAAACACTGAACGGATTTTCATGCGGTAGGTACCTATGCGGTCATAAAGTGATCCAAGAGGAAGGTATATAAGTATAGTTTATCATGGAATTCCTGTGGGAATTCCGAAATTACAGCGGCTGAAACTGCAAGCCACAGGTAGTTTTGCATAAACTTATGAACATGGCCAGCGACATATTTCGTGCCTCGGCGTGTCGACCGACGAAGTTTGAGTTCGGAATTCAAGTTGATATTATTCAACACACATAGCAGTGACAGTCTACACCACTATCTACCGCTAACGTTGTGGCAGGGACTATGGAGGCTCAAAGTTGGTGGGGGATGGATTGTTGCTTCTTATAATAGTTTTAAATAATAGGCTAGTTGACCAAATTTTAGTTTTTAGTCCGTCGCGCGTCGTGTAGATTAATAAAAAAAATATTGGACACGTATTTTTCCTTTGTTTACGTAATCAAAAAATTAACGGCGATAGGTACATTGAGTTGAAATTTCGCGTGACGTCACGATCCGGTACAGCACTCCTAACCTTTAATGCGCTTTGTCTATGTAATATTTTCACTAATTAGAAAAAGCAAAATATACGTGTCTATAATTATTTTAACTGACGGACTAATTGGAATTTTGATTTTTACAAGCCGGCGACATGCCTATTGAGTGATGTTTTGATAATTTCAGAAAGAGCACAAACTAAAAGTGTTCGCTGGCGCCCGCGTGTGCTTCGTGGGCTTTCCCGAGGATGAGACGCAGCACATGGCGGAGGTGCTCGCCAGCAACGGCGGCGCCACCTGCGCCCGCGACGACCCCGACTGCACGCACGTCGTGAGTACACTACACCTGCTATACTATACCTACTGCAGCAAATATCTTATATACCTAATGCTCTGCTATAACATTTGACTCCTGTTGATAACATAATGTTGTTTAATAAGAAGTTTGTTCATTAGATAGACATTTGGCACTTTGATTTCAATATTAAAATTACCTGCAAATATGTAATAATTCAGATTAATTCTTATACATTTTTGATAATTATTGTGCGCGGTATGTCCCAGTGTTCAGCGTCAAATGAATAACAATTGACAATCTTTCGACTCAGTGTCTATGGTGTACGTTTTTTTTTTTAAATTAAACAAATAAAGAAACTAATGCTGTTTCAAAATTCATTAAAATATCCTTAAAAATTGCTGTAAAAAACTCGGTGATACGTGCGCGTATGAATAAAACCGTTTTAAAAGAGTGCAAGGGTGCAAATTTCAATTTGGAGTTTTTTATTATGATTAAATTGTTGCGACTAGTTAGTTATCTTAGTAGGTAGTATAGGTACATTTTCATTCTTTTGTTATGGTACTGAGTGTTTTTCTACAAATTAGACCTCTGAGTAGTAACATATCTCAATGTTTTGGAGTTAGTAAATGCTGCAGAGGTAAAAGGTAAGTAATACATTTAATATTCCCGTGCTTAACCGATTTTAGAGGTTCGAAATTGTTCACAATCACAAAATCAATGTTCACAGGTCATTGAACTAACTTATTACGTATAACGTATTGTTCTTGTTTCCCTATTGCCTGCTTTTAATATGCGATATTTAATATCTGGCATACCTAAAATGGAAAATAAGATATTCATAATAATTATAGTTCATACTTAAAGTAAAATCCGGTGGTAAAATCAGGGATCGTTGTTTTCTTATTTAACATTAAAGTATGACGTTTTTTGTTTGATATTTTTTCATGTCGTAACTGTGTCTCAAAATCTTGTTCATGTTTATGAAAACTTCACTACACTAATATCTATAGTAGTTTACAAACAGTAAAAAAATTATTTTGTAACATTTTTCTTTTCTAGAAAAAAAGCAAAAATTAGACTACTGAAAGATTTGAAAGGTTGTCAATTGTGGGGCAATTATTATTTATTGATGGTTTATTTCATGACTCCGTTTGTCCATCAGTTTGCTATGCATTAGCGATTGTAGATTGTAAACTTAGCTAGGGGGGCAGGCCTGGAAAACTAACAAGAATACAAACTTGAAGGTCAAATTATTACTTCAAAACAAGATAACTTTTTCTTTATCTCGGTGTAGAAATCCTTTTGGTTTAGCAGTCACTTTTAGTTTATTCACGACAAATTTTTATTAGTCGATTAGCGTCTGTAACTTAAGTACCTAGTTAACTATGGTAATTCACATGAAAACAAAGTGACTGTCAAAATTTCAGATGATTCAATGTCAGTTGTGTATGTGTAAATATGAATTCCAAAGAGAAATTGCGTTAGTATTACGTAACATCTTCTACAAATAGATTAAGATTAGTGCAAAAAACGTTATTATTTACTACGAATATTGGTTAGTGTATGGATTTCAAAGACAAGTAAAGGCTGCGAAGGCGCATATATACATGTAACTCACCCCGCTTTGTCCCACACCGCACGACGCGAAGTCGACCCATTGTTCTATTCATGATTTATGTTTCACTCCATGCAAATTTTCACGCATTATAGTAATAATTTTACTTCAATGTCACTATCATATTATCGTGTCACCGCATTTACCCAGGATTCTGTATTAATCATTAATGTTCTTACAAAGTGTTTGATACACTTGGAACTTTTTAGTTATTGTGTCACGTTACCTATGACCTTCATCGTTGATGGGTCAACATGATAATTTATTATTATACCTATTTATTTTAAAAATTAAATATGTGAATCAAACGGTTGTACGCAATTTAACGTACAAAATATCTATTATTAGATGTTGAATGCTTCTTAATAACAATTGATGCTTTGTTTTTCCGTACATTAATTTTGCATTTCTGTTTATTGACTTTCCATCTAAATGTATTTGTAGAATTCTATAAGGGAAATAAGGTATATGAATATAAGGGAACAAATACATTAGGTAGTCGCTTATTTGTGTCTAACTTCCTATAATATTATGGTGATATACCAATAATTTTCGTTGTGCATGTTTGTACTGGAATGGCTTCATTACATCATTGCGTGGTGTGTTTCACACATGTTTCAGGTAATGGCCAATGGGGAGACTTTCGGTCGTTCGCTTATCCTCTCACCTCATCCAAGCACACCCAACTCCGCGAAGGCCTCGCGTCCGACCCCCAACCGCTCTCAGAGCTCGCCTAAATGCTCTCTATACCGTAGATTGTCGGCGCGCTTCTCCGGTTGTCGTTCTACTCCCAATAGATCAAACACCGATACGGCCGACTGCAGTCAAGATGATAGAGAACTTAGAATGTTAATAGCGCGACAAAATCTTCACAATAAACAAGCACTTCTCAACGATTTGACGGACGATCTCAGCATCAGCCTAATGGGACAATCTTTTGCAGATGAAATGTATTCGAAGTTCGATGACAGTAAAAATACTTCAATTAATGGGTCACAGCGACTTATGTCTGGCAAAGAAAACAAAGATGTAAAACAAATAATCAACAGCACCATCAGTGCTAGTGTGAAAGATAAGAGGGAAGTTTTTAAGAATAAATCCATAAACGTATTTAACTTAGTCGATTGCCTCAGTGAAACCGGATCTTTGCAATCATCTCTCACCAAGAGTTTGTGCGAACTAGAGTCTAATAATGAAGCAGAATTCTTGCGACCAATTCCAACAGGATGCAAAGAGTTGCAGCAGTCGACCACGACCATTTCGTCAGGAAAGAAACGAAGTCGCAATTCTACTGAATCTAATTTTCAAGTTAGTCTGATCGATGTGACCGTTTCCCCCGATAAAAGCGAAGATAGCCATTGGAAATCAATTAAGAGATTAAAAATTAAAGATTCATTTAAGTTTAAGAATCGTCCTACAATTTTTAAACGATCCAAAAAGGACTCAATCCCTAAGTCGACGGGTGATATAACTGTGGAACCGGTCAGCCCAGACAGCGTGAAGCCGACAGATCCCGGAGGACAAATAGTTGCGTCCTCATCGTCGCCTCTGAGAGACGACGACAACACGTCACTATGTTCCATGAATACAAGCAGGCAGTCGGGATTCTTCGACATATCTTTTGCATCTATACGCAGTTCTAAAACTGTTAAATCTGCGTCCAAGCTAAGAAGAAGTGTAAAGTCATTCACAGCGTCCTTTAGAAGCGAACGAAAAAAGAAATACGAGAAAAGGTCCGAACGTAACACAGTTGAAGTGAGTGGGTGCCATTTAGCTGCAGATCTGAAAAACGTATCTACACCAAAGCGGGATTTTGATGAGATGAATTTTGATGTATCACCGGTCCAAGTGGACACCGTGGACAGCACCGACATGACTACTCCGCGCGGCGTCGTGCTGGACATCGATGAGTGTGATCATTCTGCGCCGTCTTCAGTGTTCAAAACGCCCCAGACGCTATGGTTCCGGGCGCAGAGGCACTCGTTCTGCGGCAGCGCGGGCTCGCGCGCCGCCCCGCCCGCGCCCGCGCCCGCGCCCCCGCCCGCGCCGCAGCCGGCGAGCAGCGGCCTCCACCCGCGCCCCCCGCCCTCCCCCACCACGCCCCTCTCCCGGCCCGCTCGCGACCGCCCGCAGCCCGCGACGACGCCTCCCATCCGGGCAGCCAGTGCCATATCGCAATGCCATGGAATATTTCTACCGGTACTAACACCATTTACCTACTTTAGAACTACTATATTAGATAAGCTTATCATGCCGCCCATAGATTCATCTAATAATAATATGAATAATCATCTTTACATAAAAGTCTCTGTAAACTTCGCTCGTGCGCATGTCTCGGAAAGGAGTATGGAGGGATGTAACAGATTACACATTATTGCTCACTAGTTGTGCTCGATACTAGCGTAGATATTTTCGTAAGATAAAGTTACATTAGGTTTAGTCATTGTTTTCATGTAGAAATTGTAATTTCGGTGTCGGAGTGATCGCTAACGAGTTCCATCGTGATTTATATCTCACCTGCGCTCCGCTCGCAGGTGGTGGACGAGCACAACACGGCGGTGGCGCCGGAGAGCTCGCCGCGGGTACACGTCGTCAAGGCGGAGTGGTTCTGGGCGTCGGTGCAGAACGAGGAAGCGCAAGATGAAAGGGACTATCTCTACAAGGATGTGAGTTACGAGAACTTGTTATTTAGATAAGTTATGCTTTACCTATTGTCTCGAGCGCGCGGTCGACCGATTATCATATTATCCGATAGCATTTGGACGAGGTGTCTCGCCGCTCGTCGGTGGGCGGCGCGTGCGCGGCGAGCGGCGCGGAGGAGGCGGGCGGCGGGGGCGCGGCGCGCGACGCGGGCGCGGCGGGCGGCGCGGCGCACGCGAGCGGCGGCGGCGGCACGCCCGCGCACCTGCACCGGCTGCGCAAGCGCAAGCTGCGCGGCGGCGAGTCGGCGCTGCACAAGCGGCGCCCCTCCGTGGGCGACGCCGTGCTGCTCAGCCTGTCCGGGAACCTGCTCGACTGCACGCCCTCGCCGGACGGCAAGCAACTGCTCGAAGGTATATGAAGGACTCGTTATTTGATAGAAAGTAAATGTTTTATGCTTTTGCATCGATAGTAATAACTTAAATGCTCGTTTTCTTTTTCTAGAATCAGAAGTACCTGATAATGTGGTGCGGAAACTAATGTCTCCACGACAGCAGGTCTTCATGGAGTTACTACAAACGGAGTCGAATTATGTCGGAATATTGCACACGATAGTTACTGTGAGTTTCACCCAGTTTTTTTTATCAGGTTTATTGTCTCGTTACTATATTTTACATATCTAATAACAATTTTTCTTTAGACTCGTGTTGGATTAACTTTGGTCGCAGGTCTCTTTTTATTTCACTTTTCACCCATACAATTTTTCTTCTCTGCAGATGTTCAAACAACCATTGGAAGAGAGAACGGAGGATGATATTAACAATGGCAAAAATCAAGCATTGCTCAACAACACTGAGCTCAAAATTATTTTTGGCAATTTACCACCTATTTATGAACTGCACCAGTAAGTGCTACCATTTAATTTTTCTATCGTTGCTATTCTGTACAGTTACGCTCCTATGGAGCGATAAAAATGTTATAGTTGTAATAATGAGTGACGTGTGTGGTTGTTTAGGCGCATGTTGGAGGAGCTGCGTTACGCGCAGGCGCACTGGAGCGAGGAGGTGAGCATCGGGCGGCTGGTGCTGCGGTACACGCCCGACATGGTGAAGGCGTACCCGCCTTTCGTCAACTTCTTCGAGAACACCAAAGAGATGCTGCAACAGTGCGACCGTGAGAACCCCAGGTGCTATTGAACGTCACATCATCATAGATAATGCAACTGTAATGTGCAAACGTAACTAGTTTTTTTTTTTCACTTACCTACAACTTTTTTATTTCAGATTTCATGCATTTTTAAAAATCTGCCAATCAAAACCCGAGTGTGGCAGACAGAGTTTGCAAGAACTTTTAATAAGGCCAGTGCAGCGACTACCCAGCATAAGTTTACTGCTCGACGGTGAGTACCTACCCTCGGCCATTTGCCTGGTTGTGTGTACCTACTGGTAACATTGGCTCACTCAAACACCTGTCCACTTCTTGCCAAGGCCAGCCTACGGAAGTTCAACTCTGTCTTCTTACTCACATACACAACACACCAATATGCACTACACGTCCTTTCTATATTGTCGTAATGTCAAATCGTTTTGTTCATTTTCCATAAAAAAAAACGCTCGACATCGAAAGGACGAGAGCGAAAAAATTCGTGGTCCCCATACTGGACCCAAAATCACTATGACCAACAACATTCCTTGCCTATAACGCGCGTCCCAAAAACATGATTCCGAACGCCCGAGATGCCAAAATATTAGAAATGAATATTCTTTGTGTCACAAGACACGTTGTGAATGTGTTTTTAATAGTGAGACTACTTAGATCATGAGGCAGAAACAATTTTTGTGGCGCGTTATCTTAACGCGGCGTGTTATAGGCGTAAGGGCCCTGCAGTTGGTTCATAAAGTCGCGTTGAGTCGCTATATGACGTCACCACATTACCATAATACAATTGTTATTTATTTCTCCTTTGAATACTGGTTTAATTGTTATGTATGTGTTTTGTACAAGATATATTGAAGCACACGCACAAGAACAACCCGGACCACGCGGCGCTGGGGGCGGCGCTGGACGGGCTGCGCGAGGTGATGTCGCACATCAACGAGGACAAGCGCAAGACCGAGGGGCAGCTGCAGATGTTCGACATATACAACGACATCGACCAGTGCCCGGTGATTCCTTCAGCTCGATTCAAACAGTTCTACAAGCTAGATAATAAAATAAGGGTTCCGGCCTCCGACCCATTCGGAAATATGAATTACGCCAAAGGAACCTATTTCGTAAAGTTTTAGTCGACGAATGACTTATTCTTAAAAAGGTTGCTTGTTTGCTGAATGTTACTTCTGAGAAAGACTTATTTGTACAATATTTGCATGCCTGTCTTAAAACACCGAAAGTGGGGGACACAATACTTACTTTTATAAATGCGAATGTGAGAGAAGGAAATAAGGTACTTTTTAACCCGAAATTGCCGCAGGAAATTCGTACATAACCGCAGGCGAAACCACGGGGAACAATTAGTAATTAAATTGAAGACTGTAGTAGGCCTCGTATGTTGGCTGTACCTTCGTAAACTAACGCGGGTGAAACCGTATATTGGTTATACAACTAACTGGTTATATAATATTTGCACTGATCGTTACGTAGGCCCACCTGGTGTCGTCGCACCGCTCGTTCGTGTCGCGCTGCGAGGTGGTCGAGCTGTCCAAGGAGCTCTCCGGCCGCGGGGACCACCTCGTACTGTTCCTCTTCACCGACACCATGGAGGTGTGCAAGAAGAGATCCAAAGTAAGTGCACACTTCAGTGAACAGGAATAAAAACAAAGACGTCACAGTTGAAATAGCAACTGTCAGAACGTGTTGAGCATTAACAGGGATTAGGCACAATATGCAAAGCCAATTGCTTGCGAATTATTTATGAGATATGTAAAAAGAAGTGGTTATAAACTCATTTCAGTGTCTTTAGATTTTTTAATTATTGTTTTGTCTTTTATTCACAGGCATTCAACAGCAAGAGTCCCACCAACGGCACGGGCACAATGCGCATAGGCTCGAGCAAACCCTACAGGCACATATCTCTTATGCCGCTCAGCACAGTCAAGCGAGTTATTGACATTAGAGAAACTGAAGGTGTGTATTATCTGCTTCAATGAACAACAACGCGTTTGATTATTATCTGATAGCTTCTAGTTGCACCATTTTAACTCTATAAGGCCGAGTTGACAAAGACAGACAGACAGACGGTCGGAACTCTTTTTTTGTATTGGTTGATGCCTAAAACTTTCAATATTTTGTAAATCAATTTTCATAATAAAAATTTAAAATTTTTTAACTTTAACATGCAAATACACGTTTGAAAGTTGTTTTTTCTGATACTTTTTAGCGGAAATATTGCATATTTTCAGAAGAGCATTTTTCCGGTCACACATCTCGTAGCTTTATTTGCATGTATTATTGTATCAGTAATAACACTTAAGTCTTATAACCGTTCTAAACTTTATGAGAAAACATAATTGTAATTTTATATGATGAACAATTTGCTTCCAAACCGTGTACTACTTTTTTTTAATCTATCAACTAGGTTTTTAGGAGCTTCCAAAAAAGCCAAAAACTTACTAAAATATCTTAGGACCTCGGTGTTTCATCTAAATGATCATTGCTCATGGGGAAAAAGATTTTCCGCTATTATGCGTATTTTTCTGAAAGTCTCAGCCTTGATCGTATTTGCGATTTTTCTTCCTCTCCGCGAGGTTGTCTGAAAGAGATCATTTTAAGCAATAATACTGCCTTTTATATTTTATTGTATATAACACGTCACAATTAAGTAAAAAAAAATACTAAGGTTTTCCATCCAACCAATTTTCTATCTACCCATAAGTAGTATTGAAGGAAACTTGTCAAAAGTATGTACAAGGTAAAGTGTGTTGCGCGGTGCGGTGTTGTGTTGTGTGCAGATTGTCACAACGTGTTCGCGCTGATGTGCCGCAGCAACCAGGAGCTGAAGGAGAAGCTTTACTCGTTCATGATCGCCGACGAGACGGTCGACAAGCCGCACTTCCTGCGCCAGCTGTGCCGCCAAATGGCCAACACCGTCTGCAAAGCCGACGCGGTAAGCGGCCCGTCCTACTATAATATAATATACTAGCTGACCCCCGCGGTTTCACCCGCGGTAATTTTGGAGTAGGTACTCGCGGGGATTCCGAGATAAAAGTACCCTATGTCACTTAGGATCACTTTAGCTTCCTATATGTGAAAGAATTTTAAAATCGGTTCAGTAGTTCCAGAGATTATAACCTCACAAACTCCGGAGTTCCCGCGGGAATCCCGGGACTAAAAGTACCCTATGTCACTCAGCATCACTGCGGCTTTTTAAAAGTGAAAGAATTTTCAAAATCGGTTCAGTAGATCCAGAGATTACCCCCTACAACGTCACAAACTCACAAAATCACAAACTTTTGCTCTTTATAATATTAGTATAGATTGGGTGATGCCGCATTATCTTCGTCTATCTATAATAATATTTGTTCTTCTTCTTCTTCTTCTTTTTTATTAAATGGCAACTTTTAAATAATTGTGCCAATGACAATGTGTGACTTGATAGAGAAAGCAACGCGATTGAAGTAAAACAAAAACACGATATATTTTGAAATCATGAGATTTCCAAAATAAATTAATTGGTCATTCCGACTTGTCCCCGTCACTGATGACATACTGTACATTTTATCGTTATAAAATTTTCCATTATTGCGACATTAATATTATAAAGAGGAAAATATTGTTTGTTTTTAGGTTGTAAATCTTTGGAAGTACTGAATCAATTGTCAAAATCTATTTGCTGACAAAAAGTTCTGCTGCGGTCGGTATCTGTGAGCGACATAATTATATAGGATAACTTTCATTCTCATTTAATTACAATACAAAGAGTTCCTGCCCGGAGAAAATAATTTTATTTACTTTACTATAATCGCGTCGTGGAACATTAATATACGTAACAAACTTATATAACTTGGACCGAAAATGCGGACGTCGTCAGAACTAAAACTAAAAAAAACTGAAATTACCTAAAACAAGATTCTAAATTTCTAAATTTTATTTTTAAATCAATTGTGTGTTGTTGCGAGCAGGACAAATTCCTGACGAGTCTCGAATCGCACCAGCTGGAGATCGACACGAGTGACCTCGCGCTCAGCACACTCTCTAAAGTGTCCAAATTCGCCGCTCGCACCAGAGTCAAGGTATGCAACCAAACCATCACGAGTAGCTAACTGGCTACAGCAGCAGTCAGCACATCGACACACAAATTCCTTATGAAACAAGACTGTAATTGACTTTTTTTAATTCTCTATTAATTAGCTTGCTATGCATATAGTAGACGTTTCAAATTAAATATTAACCTCGAGCTAAGTATGAAAGATTTCGATCAACCCTAGTGTTATTTGCGATATTTCGGAACAATAAATGTAACTAAAGCATGGAAAATTGTAGTATATTTGATAATATTGGAAATGAGATCGTTTAACACAAAACATGCATCAGTCGTTGCGTATCCATCGATTCACATTAGGCTTCGAGTTTCGAGAGGGTAGAATAGAAGCTACATGATTGTAGTTGTCACATAAATATGACTCCGGATTTTGTAAAGAAACTACATAATTATTTGATTCATGTGGTGTAGAAGTAAACGGAACAAAACTCAAGGCTTTCCAAGTATCTAATAATGCGTACCTATGCACCCATCGACCACACAGCCCATAGACGCCTAATGTTTGATTTTGCGTATTGAATGCATTCTGGCAACTAGCTGAGGTAAGATGAAGCGGGGTTGCAACGCCGTGATTGGTTAATTCAAGGCCACACGCGCTAGTTACACGCGCCACGAAACGTTGGAAAGAAATAGATTAATTTACGCAACGGGAAAGAATGAGACGGCACGATAGGTTGAGTACTTTGTTTTAAAACCACGACCAGTGAACCGTGAACTCCGTACTTGCGAAAAAATTTGTTGATTTTCTTGTTTCTCATAAACAAATAAAGATAATAGTTACTTACAAGTGAAATGTTATCCCATCTTTCTCCATATTAGATGTGTTGCTTTTTTTACCGCACCATTTAATGCTACACTGAGGCATTTTGAGTTTTTTTAGCACTTCCTTTATGCACTCCGATCGTGTTGACAGGTCACAGTAGTGGTCGACACTGATTGAGTATTTCCGCGCGGACATTTATATCAGAACTATAAGTCAGATGTGTTGTCAGGAGCCATTCGCCTGTTATTAGGCGTCTATGGGCTGTGTGGTCGATGTATGCACCGCACTAACGATCTAGTAGAGTTATCCTTCCCTCTCTTCTCTTGTAATCAAACACAGTTATAATTAATGTATATAATATTTTTTTAAGTGTAATATTGATGTAAAATAAATGTCGTATTATATTTAACACAGTTGAATCATAATTGTTTTGGATGTTTAATAGGTAGTGTATTAGGACTGTGCGAAAAAAGTTCCAATCTGTCGCAACCTGACGCGCTTCGCGCTCATCTCGCCTCGCATGGATTCGGAATCCTTCCCGCTTGCAAAAGCGTAGCGCAAATTTTTTTACAACGCCGAATTCACTTTATCGTGACGAGTTTGCCCCAGGCTGACCGATTTTATGGATTCGAGCAGAGACAGAGGCTCCACTGCTATTAGACGATTTGCGATTAATCCGCATATTTCACGCACAGATACCTACTAGGTACTCAGTTCACTATTGTTTCGATATTGAGTCTCTCTCAGTATATCGTGTCTATGCTCTTAATTTATTCACAGTGAAGTGTCGAAGGGTTGAAACCATGATACTTGATCGCAAACGATTGTGAACAGCAGTATAGGCGAGTTCTCGTTTGACTTTATACGTTTCTATCGTTTTCATTGAATGCGCGTGCACCTACTGGAGGGAGCGAGCCTGTAGCTATTGTAGCATAATATGATAGGTGATTCAGTGAGGAGCGTTAAGTTGTAGTGGAGCCGGTGGTTGTGTTTATAGCTGGAGGCGATGACGGGGCTGGGCGGCTGGCTGCGCGCCGACCCGGGCGGTGGCCTGCTAGACACATGGGTATTGCGCGCTCACTTACTCGCACAGGTCTGACGCGCTGACACGCCCCTCTCGCTATGCTCCGCCCCCGCCCTCGCCCACACAACCATTACACTAATATAATAACAATTACACGTCATATTAGATTTTTATGTGTTCAAACGTCTGCTTTCTGTGTCCGTAAATGTACGTTTTGTTATAAATAAGTAGCGTGCACAATGCTGGAAATAGTTGGAGACCAAGCCTTATACTTGTAGTATTTACCGCACCGAATTTACTGAATCTACTTTATTTTTATTAATTATGCAATAGGTATATAGTTTTTTTGAAATTGTAGATTTTGCACATGAAGTACTGGAAAATAATAAAACACTTTGATAGCACATACGAATTTTTTACAGAATTAATGTTGGTGCTCATACTATAACAGTTATTTTTTGTGCTACTATATAGTGAAAGCAATCGCAACACGGCAAGTCGGCCGCGGCGGGTGGAGCGAGTGTTGAAATTAACGCTTTGCTTAAATCATTTGTGGGTTTCATCGTTAACAATGTTTGTGAGCGTGCCATACCTAAAGTTGTATGACATCCCACATCGTCAATATGCACCTGTTCATGGTTTTGTGGTGTTTGTGGCACTGGGAGCTTATTCAACTATCATCTTTAACCTATTTTAACAACATTTCATTTTTAGTGATATTATATTAAGTTAGGTTTCTTTTCGTTCTTCTGTGGAGGTTCTTCTTATGTTTGAGTTTTAGATCGAAATAATATGTAGGTACAAATTAATTGAAATATAGTTGTGTAAAATAATACAGAAAGCTTTGTGGTGATAGTGCATTGTCGTATGTGTCAGGTGACACGTGCGTTCTCGTTCAACAAGACGCCGTCGAAGCTGAAGCGCGCGATGTCGTCCATGATCTCGCCCTTCGGCTCCACGTCCAACCTGACGCCCGCCTCGCAGCTCGCGCAGATGAGACTGGCCAGTTGCAACAACATCAACGTTAGTACCTTCGCAACACTTCATCTACTCAGAACCAAAGAAAGTACGTAAATAGGCGACACTCGCCGCCCCCGCCGCAACGTAGCGGTGCGCCTAGATGCGATACTGATAGCGGTGCTGTCGGCTGTTACTGCCGTGTGTGTGTTGAATAATTGTCAACTTGAATTTAGAACTCAGGCTTCATCGCTCGCCGCGCCCCGGTGCGAGCCTTGAAACGCATAATGCACGTGTTCAGATAAACTGGGCGCCTGTAGTAGTAGTAGTAGGAATTTAAATCGGTTCGCTTGTATGAAGTATCACAGTTGTATGCTTGTAACTTTGAAAAAAGAACAACTCAAGAGTTTCTCGCCCCGTTTCTTCTTCTTCCGAGCGGTAAAATGTAAAAATGTATTTACAATATTTTGACTGAATTCAAATGTTATGATGTAGCTTAAAGAGTTCAATTTTTTTTTTAGTTTGTGGTTAATAAGTACGTGTGACTACCTTTTATGATATGTGACCGTACTACGATAGGAGATGGGCACGAGCGGCAGCGGCGGCGCGGAGGGCGGCGGCTCGGAGGTGCTGGTGGCGCCGCTGTCGGTGCAGCCGACGCGCAAGGCGGCGAGCGCGGCGGCCGCGCTGCGCCGCTTCTGACGCCGCACCTCGCGCCGCGCCTGACCCGCCCCGCGAGCCCTGGCCGCGAGCCGCCTCTAGTCACCGCCCGCGCCGCGCCGCGCCGGGAAACGGGCCGGCGGCCGCTCCGATTAGCCAGCAAAGCCATTCGTTCGACGTTCTACTTGCATCTCGAATGCTGTATCGTGTTTCCCATAAACGAACCATCGGTTACCAACCATTTTACTAAAATTATTTTAATCGATTATCTAATTTGTTTCGTGCGATTCTCGTCTGAGTTCGACCGCGCTTTCGGTTCGTTCGAAACGAGTGCCGATCGTATCTTATATCGCAAGTGTAAAGGTGTTATTTAATGCTATATTTTAAGAACGGGAATGTTGCGAATTGATAATGTAATGGGCGCGCCCGGTTTTAAAACGTTTGCAGTGCCTTCGATTGTTACGATGAGAAGATATTGAATAGTATCGATAAGTTATTGAATAGTATTATTATTATATTAGTGTCACAATGATCAGCCTATTGTATTGATATCGAATATTAGTTTTAGTTGTTGTAATAATAATTCAGTAGTCGTTGATTTTCAATAGTTATTGTAGCTCGGCCCGAGCCGACCCGTGCGAGCAGCGAGTGCACCGCGGTCCACGACCAGTGAAACATTGTTGAGATTCTATACGTATCAGATGTCTGTTAATCATGTTGACTTAATTGATATTATTGAGAAACAGTTTATGTACATATTGTGATAATATTTTAATTTAGATCTACAATAGGCATTTGGTTTCCTTTTTAATGTATTTCACTTATCATTTTGTTGATATATTTCTTTCATAGTTACTAATTAAATTACAATACGTTTTGACATTATCGTCCATTTGCTTTTAATGGAAATTTGTATAAGCTGAATGCCTATTAGTGTATCTAAGGTAGTGATGGGTTACATATCGATTTTGTTCGGTTTCATGTAAATAGTAATCATGTGTAATGGGACGTCATTTTTCACCATCTCAGCTTTATTCAATGTGACGTTAATTTATTGATGTAAAAAAAAAAAACAGTCCCAACAGAAGTTAGTCTAAACAATAACTTTGTAAATATTGCTTCCCTTGTGGATTGCATGACCGTGTACTATACAAGACCAATTCACCGCCACTGGCAATTTTAAATCCTGTCGTAACAATTTGTCATGCTAATCCAAACGGAAGAAACATGTCTGAAATTAGTTACTGAAACTTTTTTCACATTGCTATTGGTTGCGCCTCACAGAGGTAGGTAGTAGTGTATTGTATCACTACTACTACTACCGACAGTTGCGATGATTGCATCTTATGCATTGTACAAAGATCTATATTTATAAATATTTTTAAATGATTGATAAAATAAATATTATTTTCAATCAACAATCTTTTTTTAACACTTAACAAAAGCGTCTGAATAGTAGCGAAGTGTCCGAGACACGTGATTTTATTACCCTGGTTTGTGCTAGCTAACTAGCTTCATGTGGCCGCGAAGATATCATAGTATTTGAGTGCTTAGTATGAAGTGACTACGTTTTATTTTTTGACCGCTGAGGAGGAATGTTTTTAGAACGTCCCCATTTTAACAGACTCAGACACAAAATCTAAATAAATATAAATGAATTGCCGAAACGTATGTGATCGCATAACTTCCAAACGATTCTGCCAAATTGGACAGTTATTTTTCTTTGTGTGCGTTATTGTCAGGACAAGGTTTGTACAAAAGAAGTTTGGAATTCCTGCGGGAAGTCGCGAGGTATAGCTAGTATTTAATAGTTTTTTCTTATTAATAGTGTTCCCCTCACGTCAATCGTGTAACAAAAATGAAACCAGAATTAATATTTTTTTGAAAAAATTGTATTTGTCAAGAGATGGAGCCGTTTGTTCCATGTATCGAGACCGAGAGCGTCACGTGCCTCGGCGCGGCCGCGGGCGCAGGAACACATACGCGTTGTGGCAGGCGCGCAGCGGCACCGCGGCCGCCACGCACGCCAGCGGCGCCAGGCTCAGGAGCATCGTCTGCCGCGGCATCTCCGCCTTCAGCAGCGTTATTATCTTCAATACCAGCGTCACCTGCACGACCAATTATTTATTTCCAACGACTACAAATTTCATACCTACTGTGTATAGATGGACAATCGACCCGCGGCTTGGGTATTACCCGATAAAAGCCAGCCGGTCTTTTACCGGGTTTAAACACTACTGTCTCCGTTTTTTTATATTAACACCAACGTGAACTAAAATTTCATAACTATCTATGGGAAAAGATTTTCTTTTTGTTTTTTAATTAGTTAGGTATAAGTAGTAGCCGGCAAACAAGCCAAAAGTGACGTGAAAGGGGAAAGTTCGCGTGTGTATGACCACTGACCGACCACTGCCAATTAGGCGCATGCGTTTCAGCGAACTAACCCCCACCCTTCGATCCACAGACAGATCTAAAAATAGTTTCTTCATCTAAACTTTATACTCTAAAGGCTCAACTTGTTTGCCAACTACTATATTAAAACCGAACATTTGATGTACAATAACGATCACGGGTATGATCTGCCACTGCGTGCCGATGCGCGTGGCGCACGCGTTCTCCTCGGTGGCGACGTTCATATCGGAGATAAAGTCATGGCTGCGGTACACGTATAGCAGCGCCACCAGCTCCAGCAGGCACACCAGCGTCACCGACATGCCCGACGACACCGCGTCCATGCTCTCCAGCAGCGCCAGCCCGCCCTGCGTTCACATAATACTCCGCGGTTGATGCTTGAGTTCAAACCCCAACAATGAGCTTGAGCTAGACCCGTACTTGTTACTTGTGCCATGCCAAAACAGAAATTATAATAATACTAGCTGTCCCCCGCGATTTCATCCGCGGTAATTTCGGAGTTCCCGCGGGAATTCCGGGATAAAAACTATCCTATCTTTTAAATTGGGCCAAATACAACATAGTGACCAATTCAATAGTTTCGGAGTCCATCGCGGACAAACAACGTGACACGTGATTTATATAGTATATATTAAGATTGTGTATACCTACCATAATACACATAAATGTATTCTTTGAAGTGAAACTTGTTTGAGCGCGAGGGACAATAGGTACACATCTTAACGCGATGTGACCTATAGTAAAATAAGGGCCCTATCGGTGAAAGAAGACATCGTGGGGAATAACATGGTGCCAGGACACTTCCTATATGTGGCTGACTGACTAACTACCAATGTTCGTGTTGAAAATCTGTCGCCAAGTGTGTATCAGGGTGGTCCCGTCCGGCAGCTTCACTTGAAAGCCAGTTTCGCACTAAGCTGTGGTCAAACGTTTAGCCTGTTTAAAGCGTAAAAAGTTAAATTTTATGGAAATATAAACAGAAACATAACCGATTATCATGTTGGCGCAATATAAAGTAGATAAGATTAATTGAACAAATGAAACGGAAAAGGGCAATGATAAATTCAGTGATGGCAGCATATAGCAGCATATAAGTCTAAGGTCCGTATTCTAGAAGGTGACTCAGATCACGTTTCTCTTGAGATTAGTTTTAAGCTCAAATCATAACTCAAGCGTACATCTTATTATAGAATGCGTTTTAAGTTGTAATCACTTGAAACTAGTCTTTTGTAGAGATTCTGAACTCTTATTGGTTCTAATCACTTGAAACTAGTCTTGAGTAGAGATTTTGAACTCTGATTGGTTGAGTGGTCTTGACATGACAGACGTAAACAAAGATCAAATCATTGCTTGAGTATAGATTAGTACTCAAGCATCGTTCTAGAATAAGGAAATAACTCAGCTGATTGTTGATTGATGAATCGTGTTTCAAGTAAGGTTCTAAAATTAAAGCTTTACTTGAAATTAGTTTTAAAACTAGATTCATGACTTGAGTAACCTTTTGGAATACGGACCTTAATCTCTCTTATGTGCCCAAGACTTGACATAGGTACTAAAGAAATGTTTATAGCGGCGACAATCGCCATCGACGCAGTGTCAACGGACATTAAAATTTCGCTAGCGTTTGAAGCGTAAATTCTGTGAAGTTTGGTTCAAACATACTAATAGGTAAGTATTCAAACAAATATGAAGGGACATACGCTTGTAGCGAATATGAGACTCAATCCCATACAACTCAGTATTAGCGTGCCGACGACCGCCTGTTCCACGAAACTGCAAAAATATCTGTCTTCAAGTGACTGATCTCAATATTCAAACAAGTAATTGCATTGATCAGTTTTGAATGGGGATTTTGAATACTTTTGAAAATCAAAACTCTAATTAGTCCGTCAGTTAGAAAATAAAAAAAACAATAGACACGTATTTTTTGCTTTTTCAAATAAATTAAAATATACAGAGATAAAGCGCATTAAAGTTTAGGGTGACGGGGTCGTGACGTCACTAACCGCTAAAACCGACATACAAACTGTCAGAATAGTGACGTCACGCGAAATTTCAACTCAATATATCGCCGTTATTTTTTGACTACGTAAAAATAGTCAACATGCCTATTATCAATATATCATCATCAGTATTATGATATATATTATATTTGTTTTTTTTTAAAGTAGGTAGGATATAGGTACTTACATTAATTTAACTCGGTACTCAAAAATCGTATGCAATGCCGTTTTGAGTAAAACAAAAGCAACGGTCATATATGAAAACACCAGGCCGCCAAAGATTAGAGCTGACCTAAAAATAAGATTAAACTTAATGCCGCTGTAATAAAAGATGCAACTGCAAATTTTCACCATACCTAACACTCACATGAGATGAGAGTAGTTACCAACTAATGCGCATTTCGAATACATCGGTATTATCCATAATGTGCCTGTGAAAGCAGACAAGACGAATATTTATTTATGTTTATTATAAAGTAGGACTGAGTGTGGAGGCCTTTTGTTTGTATTTTCATAATATCCAGACTGCACTAACTTTCATGCATGTTATAGACGTTGACTTTGCTGTCGGGCTGCGCGGAGTCAACAAGCGCGCACACGGCGGCGCCGCCCGTGTGCAGCGCCGTCAGGAGCAGCACCAGCCCCGAGTGCCACACGTTCTCGCCGTTCAACTGGGCATCGATGTGGCCGGACGCTTGTCAAATACAATCAAATTAATTTGGTTGTTACTGCCAAAAATATTTATATGATTTACATAATTTCAGAGTTCCTGCGGGAATTTAAGGAGAACAAGTTACCTATGTTTATTTTCTGTAGCCCTGAAAACGTGTATGCAATGTTTTATGATGATCGGTTCAGTAGTAGGTAAAGGTGTAAAAACGTAACAGACAGACAGACATACTCCCCCAAGCAAATCATAAATATGGATAATTGTACCTATGTACTAGGTACTTATAATGTTTCTATCAAAATTTAAACTAACATTCTGTTTGTGTTCGTCGGTGTACGCATCAATCGGAAACTAGGTACACGATTAGAAATAAAACTTACGCATGTCGTACCTAACTTATGTCTAATAGGTACCTACACAAATTAATGAAGATACTTTTTTGTGTCAAAAACACCTAATAGTCCCCATGAAAGTCATAATAATAGTTTTTATTTAATAAAAAAAAATTATATCCGTAGGCACCATCAACATAAAAGGAGAATTTTAGCTTACCATAATGATTTAAGCCTTTTCCGTGAATGAGTTCAGTTCCTGTGCCCGCAGAATGTATGTATAGAGCTACTTCTAGAGCATCGCTCATGCCCTGCCGAAAAATATTGTGTTGCCGAGGTCGTGTGTCGCTGCCAAACTGTATAGTTCGCCCGTTTAGAAGCGACCGATATTTTATATAATGCCAAAAAACACCGCTGTTTTATATTTGGAAGCATCCCGATACGCTAGATTAAGTTAGGTTTGAACTGTAACCAAAAAAGTGAAATGGTACGGATTACCAATGCTCGAGATCCCACGGCAGTCCACAACGCATTTTGTATCCTCCGAGTAGTGACAAGCTTGCATGGTATTGCTCTAAGGCAGCCTAAGGTATCTTTGGTGTTATACAAAATACCGGCTGTTTATAAACGGGAAATTTATAATATGACGACGTTAGATAAGTATAAATAAATACGCACGGCTAGTATTTCCTTGGCGCCAACCCTGAAGACTTTCTGGAAACTTTTGCGAATGCTTGTTAGGTGCATGCAAGCCATGATCAGCAAGACAAACGCCCACGCCCACGGCACCATCACGAACCACGAGTGAATGTTGTTCCATACCAACTGTTTTCATATAATACAATAAATAAACTCTACAATTGAATTTACGAAGCTAATAATAATTATTCATGTTATCTATAGGTATGTTCATTACAGTTGATTAGGCAAAAGTAGTTTTAAGACAAAGTAAACGAAAAAAATAAAGCTCATCGTCAATTTTCAGTTTCATAGTAGTAAACGTGGCAGCTCCTTATAATAGGGATGTTGACAACATTTGAAAATCAAAATTTTAATTAGTCCGTCTTTTAGAAAATTAAAAATCATTAGACACGTATTTTTTTATTTTTCAAATAAATGAAAATACGCAGAGATAAAGCGCATTAAAGTTTAGGGTGGGGGCGCGTGACGTCACTTACCGCTGCAAGCCGCCATACAAACTGCACTAATTAGTAATCTACAAGACGGACTAAAAAAAAATAGTCAAATAGCCTATACTCAAAAAATAAAAAAAATTAAAGGGTCATAAGTGGTGTTAGTCAGATATTGTATGAGCCGCCAAAGTAGGTAGGTACAAATTCTGAAATCTGAACACACGGGCATTAATTAATTTAGCTTATTGAATTTAATTTTAATTTTATTTTAATTTATTTGATGAATCTAATTCAATTTATTTTATTATTTTTTATCATCATTGTATGGGTTATTTTGCCTGAAATAAATTAATTATTATTAATATTATTAAAAAAAACTTATTTTAAATGCATTTTAGTTAATGCAGATTTCACACTTTAAAGTGTTGTAGTAAGTATTTAATATCGTTTAAACGGATGAAATATCAAATAATCAACTGGAAAACTTAGTTTCCAATCTGCATACAAAAAAATACTTCAGTAAATAAATATTAATAAAGTTAGATGCACTAACCCTGCCGTGCGCTATCCGCTCATAGAGCATGAACATCCACATCGCGAACCAAGTTAGTGTTATGCTCATCACCAGAGGCATGTTGAAGTCCCCGAAGCTGTATTCGGAACTGTACTGGACCACTTCCACACTACGTCAAGCATCATAAACAATTTTAATCATAGTGCAGGGGGTGGAGGGATTAAAAACCTATTATGCTTAGGTTTAGGTACATACTACATAAGAATTACTTTTCGGGCGCACAAACACTTACTAGAAATAATTATAAGCAGGAGTACTATGAACTGCAGGATAATTTCCAGTGTACGTCTCTTTGCACATTTGTATACTTGTTGGTCCGCTCGCCTGTAAAGCCATTCCCCTCGGACGCCTATGTAAAGTGTAACAATAAATGAAAACAGAAACGAAATGAATAGGGCCGGTCCTGCCTTTAGTGCAGGGTGTGCGGTGCACACGGGCGCCTGGAAGTCGGCCACAAACCGAATTCGGCTGAGAATCGGACGAATGCTGGGTTACCGGCGCCCCCTACATTTGAGGCGCTTTGCATGTCGTGATGTCGTCTTCCTTTTTACCTAAACTCCCCCTCCCCTGTGAGGTACGGTAATAAAATTAACGTATCTGATAAGATTGGTTGTTTCATTCCTTTTTTTGTGTTTAATGGGGGGTTCGCAGGCATTTCATTACATCCGTGATATGGGGGGGGGGGGGGGGGGGGGGGCTGGGTCAGATCGCACACGGGCGCGTCGGTGGCTAGGACCGGCGCTGTATAAGAAGATCTACGTAATTGTTTTACCAACGGAAATACCTTGGATAAGTTGTATTTCTCCAGGCGAGATAGTTCGCCCCGAATCTAGTTGTGGGATATTCGTCTTCATCATCCGAATATAATGAGCCAGACGCCAATGCAAATCTAGACTGCAAGTAGTTTGAGCTTAGTAGGTGTTTTGTACAATATATTTGCATAGTTACTAAAATTAACTGTTTAACTAAAGAATTATTGATAATTGATATTCACCTGAAGAGACATTAGTGACTTGACATCCTTTAAAATGGGATCGTATGGCGTCAGATCAAAATCTCTAAAAAACAATGCCATTAATAGATTTCGAAATATTCTAAACTCTAAATCATCATTGCTTATTTCTATAAATAAAGTTATAACAAGGCAGTAACATATTGACGGTTAAGAACATTTTACGACCAGCCATTTTACCATTTTACAGCAGTGTGGTGCAAAATGCATAGCTATAGTACCTACGTATAATTTATCAAGTTCACTTAGCCAAGTTGACAATCTACAATCGTTAATGCATAGAAAACTAAGGAACGTATTGTCAAGTCACGTAGTCACATAAAATCGTCCAGTTACCAGTTCGGTTTTGCGTGACCACGTGACATAAAGATTCCGTTCCTAAGTTTTTTATGTGTTAACGATTGTAGATGGCCAACTTGGCTAAGTGGGCTGTACTCTTTTTTCATTCACGAATCACCAATGAATGTCTATTATCTCATTCTCTCCCAATCGCTAATCGGATACCTATTTATTTATCGGAACGATATTACCGTAATATAGAATTTTCTAAATTTAAGGGAACTCTGTGTTATACGTTTTAAATATAATATTTAAAACAATATACCTGCAATATTTAAACGGTAGTTCTGCGTCAGACACGGAATGTGCAACGTACACCGCCGAGATAGCAGCTATAGTGCAACAGATTACAGCTCTCACTAGAGCGTTTATGCATATCGCTATTCCGATACCTATACTTAACACAAAGATAAAGAAATGAATCAAGTTTTAGTAAAAGTAGTTTTGTTATGTTTAGTTATTTGTGGTGGGTCTTTTTCTACATAGATAAGTGTGTGTTGTGGAAAAAAAATCACAAAAGAGATCTGTGAAACTGTCCACATGAACTCTTCACAAGACTGACGAGTGAAGCCAGGAGGACAGAGGCCTTACTAATGAGTTGGTTACCATCAAGCATAGGTATCATGCGGAAGGCGCGGCCCGGCCCGCTGAGGCTCCACTGCCCGAGGTACACCTCGAAGTGTCGCAGCGGGTTGGCAAGCAGCGCCACAGCGATCACCAGGAATAACATGAACACAACTGCGCAATAATTCGATTTATTAGTATCTCTTCACATTTATTTATTTATTTAAATGGAGAAAAAACATACAAATTTACACCAAAAACCCACCTTGAACAACCTATAGTTTACCTACTAAGCATAAAGCAGTGGGACCTATGCAGATATAAGTAATTCGAATAAACTTCTCGAAAACCGAACAAAAATAATCAATTCTTAATTTTAAACCAGAGCTCTAAAGTGTAAAGCTCCGTGCCTTCACGAGAATTACAAGGATTTTTCAATTGAATATCAGGAAGAGGGATGGGGAGGAGGCAAACCTATTTCAAGTTTTAAACCAAAGCATACAAAGAGTAAATTAAATAATTTTCAGGGTTGCCATCTATAATAACAACTAATTTATTTTTTTAGCTTAAAACCAAAACTGAGTGACGAGCACACTGGACTAAACACTGCCCCCTGAACGATCTCTTCGGGAAACGTGTACGTACGCATGGCAACCCTATAATGTATGCGACATACAGAAGCCACCGGTGAGCGCGGAGGCGGCGATGCGGCAGTGCATGGTGAGGAACGCGGCGAGCGTGTAGGCGCCCACGCGCAGCCGCCGCCGGCCCGCGAGGCGGCGCCGCGGCCCGCCCGTCGCCGTGTCCATGCCCGGGATGTGCGTCGTCGACCATATCACCGACCAGTCGTTCTGACATTGGCAGTTGCAACACGGGTCATTCCCAGTCGTCCCCGCGGTGACAAATGGGACAAAATTAAGTGTAAATATAGCAAAACATTTCTTTAATGTAACAAAGATTTGCATAGGACACAGGATATACAGGAAAGAAATTAGCGGCCACCCGCTCTAAAAAATCATGTCTTTTTAAAGCAATGATATTTTGAATATATAGAATACCTTTGCTTTAAAGATATTTCATTTTAAAAGAAATCTGTAGTAGAATATAGTAAATATTTAGGTACTAACTTTTGATAGTTCTGGAATATACTATATAAAATTATATAGATATACAAAAAATGCAATAAACGGCCGCTTCCGAAGGTTTTCAATTCAAATTTTTTACTAGAAATACTGCAGAAATATGGAAAATTTAAATTTACCCTCTACTACCAGTTTCTTTTTGATACAGTTAGTGGCGCTAATTTAAATTCCTGTATACCTATCAAAGAGTACCAAAGAGAATATTATATCAACTATCAAGTCCACTCACGGCATTAGCATTTTCAAAAGTGAGGATTGTTTCCAAAGAATTAACCGTGCGGTTTGATCTTTCCATTGTAACTTTTCTCTTCCCAATACGTATGCTTGAAAATTATCACATCACAGCCATAGGCACTTCGCGTCGGTACTAAATTACAAAGAGAATAAAATCACTGTTTTTGTATTATTCATTAATACATTTTATATGCAGCACTTATGATTTATCAGGTATAAATGACAAATCTTGCAAATGTCACTAAATGTCACATTACACGTAGTGGTAATATTCTCTTTACTTCCTCCTACCTATATATACCCCTCAAAGAGTATATAACCACTTATACCCCTAAAATAAAAAATAATAATTTACAAACAGTTTTTATTACATCCACACAGTATTAGATATAATACATTTTTTTTTTCTAAGTACACTTAATAGTATTAAATCCTACGAACTTACATACTAAAAACTATACATTTATAAAAACTTGGAATTCATTAAATTCGCTTTTTATAGTGAGGTGAGATCAGTTGTTGGAGATTTCACACGATTACATAATATTACACAATATTTCATAATTAAAATTTTCGTATTAGACAATTTGAAAAAAAAAATTTTTTTTGAATTCAGGTGCTGTATATTGTTATATTTTAAGTAAAAATAAAAAATTTATATGGATTACAGGACAAGAAATTTTTATTTTACTATCCTCCGACTTTCATTTAGAAATACCTCCCATATTCGTTATATCCTTAAACGCTCTTTTTAACCCCCGGGGTTTCAAGGGAAATTCTCACTACTACGTATAGTATTATAATATTATCTGTGCTACTACATACACACTCCTTCAGGCGCGGATCTATCGGGGAAGTGGGTGCACTTGCCCCCCCCCCCCCCCCACGACAACGATTCTACTTAATTAATTAATTAAGTAGTAATTAAGTAGTAAATAAAAAAAACTTAATTCAGACCTTAGAAAAAACTCTGACACTGTATTTTCAAAAAAATTCATAGTGCCCCCCTTCAACCAAATCCTAGATTCGCGCCTGGTGGACAGGGGTCGTTGCACATATTGGATTATCCTCCCATCACGATGGCTTAATAGTATGCGCGTATCGAAACACATTATATAATATAGGGGTCCCTTAACCCTTTATGAATACGGGTGTGCGCTAATAGTGTGGGTGGTGGGGGAGGTGGGGGAGGTGCGGGTGGCGCGGCTAGGAGGGCGGCGGCGCGGCGGGCGGCGGCGCGTCCTGCGGCAGCGAGAAGTTGGTGATGAGGTCGCGCACCGCCGGCCACAGCGTGCACTCGCCGTGCGACTGGTTGAACTCGCTGAACCTGCGACACGCCGCAGAATTCACCGAGTGTGTTACAACGTTGGGATGTCTGGGCCCTGATTCACTATGACCAATTATATTCCTAGTCCGTAATGTGCGTGCATGTCACGGAATACCAAACACTAACTAATATTCTGTAGACCACAAAAGATATTGTTGTTGATGTATTTTTAAATTGTTTTGGAATTTTGAGTTATTGGACAGGGTTCAAGACGGTAAGTAGATTATTACATAAGATTTAACATAGTTACTTAGTTACATAGTTAATACTGCTACTCTTATAAATAACAACTGTTCCCCAGCGGTTCCATCCGTGTGGACTTCGATATTCCCGCGGGAACTCTTCGTTCCAGGATCAAAAATACATTACGTAGGACGGAGATCGAAGCTCGTATCATGAGAAAGATTTTTTTAGAATACTAAACATCGTGAAGGATGACTGGTAGAGAATGCCCCTGTGGGCCTTTTGTACCATGTTGCACAATGAACTTGAATTCTTGACTTCATTAAATAAAAAATTATAGCCTACGACTGCATCCAAACTTACAACCATCATCTCTTTATGATGTACTAGTGATGTATGTATGACGTGAGATGGGTGTGGGTGTGTGGGTGTGTGGGCGACGGGCGTATTACCGTTTGAGGTGCAGATTGACGGCGATGAGGTGCGGCTGCGTGTCGCGCTTGTCGGCCAGCTGCGTCACGTTGGACGGCATGTCGTACACCAGCGGCAGCACCAGCTGCGTGTCGCCGCGCGACAGACATATCTGCGAGGCCGGGATACAGTTGCCAGTTATACATGATACGAACGTCGAACACAGTCGTTTTTATTCATGGTCCTTCGAGCCGGATAAGATTATCACGTAGAACGCTATAATAATATGTCTTCATAAAAAATCAAAAAAATGTTATAATATATATTATATAGTTTTTTTTTAAAGTTAAGTACAATTTATTGTAGATAAATATAATAATTATTATCTTTTATATCAAACATCCACAGTAAAATATATGCATAAATTATTCGATCATCATAGTATTCCATCATTAGTGCACTAAAATATAAAATAAAATCAATTTAGGAGCAACGATGGTTGAAATTTTAACAAAGTATCAAGCAACAAAACCTTTCGTTTCTGTACGGCCGTTGAATGGATGAACGAACTATCAACTGGCGTAGGTACTCACAAAGAACAGTATTTTGTTTTTGGCGAGCAGCACAGCCGGCTGTCCGGCGGGCACGATCTGCGGCGCGGCGGGCGGGATGCGCAGCGCCCACTGCAGCTGCCACAGCGCGGCGGCGGGCGAGGCGGCCGCGCCGGGCAGCAGGTCGGCGCGCATCAGCGCCACCAGCGACGGCAGCGCGGCCGCCGGCGCGCCCCACACGCGCCCCCAGCCGTGCAGCGTGGTCGCGCGGTACGGCGCTATCGCCACGCGCTGCTCGAAGAAACGCTCCATCACCTGCCCAACAACCGGATATTACAATGCATAGTAATAATAAGCAATATAATAATAAAAAATCGTTGCCGTAGTGACACTCGTCCCGGTACAGTGGCGAAGCGGCTACCCGCGTCCCCGGTGACGCGCGTCCCTGTGCGGGAACACAGTTGCAGTCCCTCGCAGCAGATCAGTGTTGTGAGTGACAGGGGAGTTTCCGCCGTCACAGGCCTGTGACCCACGCCGCAGGCTGCAGTCCCCTTCCAGTGACCCCTGTCACCAACTGGTGTTCTCCGTTGCAGGTGACTGTCTCCTCTCCGTGACCGGCGTAGCCAGTTGGAGTCCTGGGTGGCTGAGGTCGGCTGTTGCAGACCGGTGAACTCTTTTTCACTCCACTGTTAGGGGACGGCTTTCCCTCTCCAGTGACGGTTGTCCCACTTAGGTAATGAAGTGTGACCGATGGCGCCAATGGCGAGTGCACTTTCTATTTTTGGTGAAAATCACCATAAAAACTACACCAATCGCACTGAAAACCCTCACAGATCATCTACTCACTGAGACGCAACTTTTGGTGTATGGTTCACCGCGGTCGGAGCACTTTTTCCCGCACTTTCAGATTTTTGAGCGTGGAGTGGCCACAAAGCGTGGCGCTTCGGGGGGGGAGCCCGGGACTCTAACTTCTAAGCAGAGCTTTAGAGTTAAGTTAAAGTTGCATGATATTTATTTAAAAAAATAGAATTATCGCAATCTGACTTCTAGTTTCTAAGAACCTTGCGGAAAATATATTATTTATTTTATTTAATTTATTTTTATTTTTATTATTATTTTTATTATTTTAGTTATGTAAGGATGCACGCGCGTATACGTACTTGCAAATCGTCCGCGGTCCAGCTCTCCTTGTGGTCGGGCAGCGGCGTCAGCTGCAGGTGCAGCGACTGCATGTGCTGCGGGTGCAGCGCCACGCGCGCCGCCAGCGCCGCGCCCTCGCAGCGGAACGTGAGGCTCGACACGTCGAACGACACCAGCGTCAACTGCACATGCACATCACTATGAGCCTGACAGCATTTTTTCGCCATAGAACTTTCGATTTCAAACTAAAATTTAATAACTAAAACCAAACGTAAATTTGTAAATAAACAAATTAACAATATAACAAAGGGGCATTGTCTCTTCCAACATTCTCTTGCACTCTGTCATCATTCTCCCAAACCCTGTCACGAACATACCTATCACATTCCGGGGAACTAAGGAACAAAGAAGAGAATAGGTCTCCGGCGTGGGAGATGGAAGAGACGATACGAGATAATTACTCTGAGACTGGTCTCGAATCAACTGATAAAAACCTACTGTATTCCTAAGTGACATAGAAAATTTTTCATCCATCCCGATACAAAGAGATGCTACTCCTGAATCTCATTTATCAATAATGAATGTTTTTCTATCTATACTAATATTATAAAGAGCTAAAGTTTGCGACTTTTTGACGTTGGGGGTAATCCCTGGATCTACTGAACCGATTTTGAAAATTCTTTCACTTATAGGCAGCTCGATAGTCCTGAGTGACAGTAGGGTGATTTTTTATCCCAAAATTCTCGCGGGAAATCCGAATTACCGCAGGTAAAACCGCGGGGGACAGCTAGTTAGATGTGACTCACGAATTCCTCTTGCTGTACGAAGCGAAGCAGCGTGCGCTTCATGTAGACGCAGGCGAGGAAGCGCTGTAGCGGCGCGAGCGCGGGCCCGGGCGGCGCGCCGGGCGGCGGCTCGCTGGGCGTGCACAGCACCTCCAGCTTGCCCACCGACAGCGGCGTGGCCGCCGCGCCCGCCCACGAGCGGCCGCCGCCCGCGCCCGCCCCGCCGCCGCCGCCCCCCGCCAGCCGCGACCCGCCCACCGCCGTCGACGAGCTCGCCTGCGGACCTGCGCACGCCCACCGATCGTATTACATACAATTCTGAGTATCACTAACAATGCGATACTAGTGTTAATTGACACCGAAACATCTGATTGTACAAAAAGGACCAGAAATATTGGTTTATTTTCCGTAGGTTACATAATAACTCTTGAAAATTTATGAAACCAAATGCGCCATCATTTCTAACTGCCGCACTCAGAGTCGACTTTAATGATTACTTAGTTAAGTATAGATTTTTAAAGCAATGCCAATTAACATTAATTTACTGAACGTCTCTGATTGCGGCAGTTTTGCTTTAAAAATCTATACTTAACTAAGTAATCATTAAAGTCGACTCTGAGTGCGGCGGTAAGTCACAATTAAATATTAATTGATTCTTAAACATCTAATTGAGAGCTTTTATCACCGGGGTACAGATAATACAATAATACTATACTACCGGGGTATTTTCGGCGCGGATTGCTTTCTTGAACGACTCCGCTAAAACCCAGAGCTATCGCGTTTTTTTCTTTGAAATCATTACCTTTCTTTACATTTTATGCTAAGTGATAATGAAAATACATCTAGATTATGAGAATATATGAGAATATGAATGGAATGTAATCACACAATTTACGCTTGTTCCAAATTTCACCTGCGATTTTTCGGCAGTCTTCTGCTTCAAGTTTTTTTTTAATCCAAAACTAGCTAGTCATAAAACGAGAATTTGATAGCAAACCTTTGTGGTCGAGGTGGTGCCGCGGCGAGGGATGGTGTCCGGGCGAGGGGCGCGGCAGCGAGGGCGAGGCGGGCCACGCGGTGAAGGGCGAAGTGGGCGGGGGGTGCGGCGAGGCGGCGGGCGCGGCCAGCGGGGAGGGCGCCATCGGGGAGGCGGGGGACGCGGACACGCCCGGGCCCCCGGCGCCGCCGCCCGCGCCGCCCGGCGGGGACGTCAGGTTGAACGACCCGCCGCCCATCTGTATCGGTACACAACATACACAATATACATCTACAGTCCAGCAGCAGTAGTACGTAAACATTTTATTACTGTTGCAATAACAGTCAATGGCTGTAATGGTAAGTTCACACGCGTGCGTTCAACTCTACATTCAACGTGCACATTCACATTCACGAGCGTGTAAACGGTACGCCCGAGCCCGTGAACGCGCCTGTGAACGTGAATGCCGCGAATCGGGCAAGTGTCGGTTTTTTGGCAAAGTTCAAAGGATGAATGTGCGGGCGCCCGGTGACTGTTTACACGCGCGCGGGCAGTCAGTCTGTCCCGCGCTTTCGCGACGAGTGGATCTTCATTCAACGTTGCTAAGAAAGTCGCTACGATCGGATATTACAATCGTTCATAATTTTGTTCCTTTTTCCAATAAAAATAAGTTAAGCCAAAGGATATGGCAGCAACAACACCGAGATCCTCGCTGCTCGCCATTCTGGCACTGACTGACACGACGGCGTGCGTGTAAACAGCTTGAATGTCCGCCGGCCCGGGACGGGCTGCATGCCGCGCAGCCCGCCAGGCAGCCCGCCGGGCTGCACGGCGCGCGTGTGAACGTAGCATAAGTGTTTACATATTTCTGCTGCTGACTGTACAGGATGTAATTTTAAACGAGAGACATATTCAAAATCTCTATAGTACATGCTTACATGTTACTGATAAAAATATAAATAGATAAAAAACACTGACAAATTACGAAGAAAACATAAACATTTAGGCGAGTGAATGGTCTTTACATTGGATTTGTCGGAACGTCATCGGCAATACAAAGAGAAGTGACGTTAAACGACTTCAGCATCCGCGTTCAATTTTAATAATTATTTATTTTATGGTTTTTTTTTTTATTTTAGACGAGAATTGAATATTCTCCTTCACTACGTCCTTCAGTAAGTCGTTTACATACAGTAAAAAAACGCAGCGCAGAAATCATTGCAGTTTCTAGTGCTGATAAAACTGCTCAAGACGTTCACAGAACTCTTGAACTTTGAAACTCAAACATTTTGATGAAATCAACTGAACAGCTGGTGAACACTGAGTTTTCTGGGTAGTGGAGGGGGTAGAGGGTATAGTAACTCACATGTTGTGCTGGGGAGGCGGGGTGCGGCGTGACCGGCGCCGAGTGCGGCGTGTGCGGCTGCGGCGGCGTCATCGGGGTGGGGAAGCGCAGCCCGCCTGCACATCCAGATTCATCCCGATTCACATCCAGAATATGTACTAATATGAATATATACTAGCTAACGAGTTTGTTTGTTTGGTTGAATGCACTAATCTCAGGAACTATTGGTTCGAATAGAAAAATCATTTTTGTGTTGGATAACAGCTAGTTAATTTATCGAAGAAGGCTACAGGCTATACAACATCACGCTACGAGTGCTACGACCAATAGGAGCGCAGCATCAAATTAACGCGGGTGAAACCACAAGTTTATAACTTACTAATTGTTGTTGCTGTCGGAGTTTTCGAGAGATTATTTTTTATTTATTTACTACCTGTGCCCCGCGGTATCACCTGCGTGAGTTTCGGAGGAGACACTACAAAGTAGCCTAATAGTGTACTTGCATGAAATTTATTATAATAAATTGTGTCAATATTTAAAAAATAGAGCCTTAGAAAAGCGTTATCGTGAAAGATTTACTGAAAAATTTTCAATAGTTTCCAAAATATTCAACTTTTAATTTTGTGAAACGGAACGTTGCAACGAAACACCAATCACAGCCAAGCTTGACACATGACATCACTTATTTTTTTAGGAAACATTTACCTCTTTCAGAGAAGGCAAAAGAAACTAAGTGCATACAGTCAACGCATATTTTCTATTTTATGAAGTTTTTTACTTTAAAATAATATAATAATAATAATAATCCACTTCACAACACACAGATCGGTAAGATGCATTTCGATTCTTTACTGGAACTTTTGGAAGTAACTCGACAAAGTTCAACCTTATTTTCGCTTTTGGATATTGAAATTATCTGTCTGTCAGTGTCACATGACCCTCTCAATACGACAGTGACATTTCTATCACAGATTAATAAGGCGTAATTTTGAACTAGTGACGTCATTCCGCGTTTCGGCGGTAAGGTCTAAAGTAAGAACTTTGAAACGCTCTATTTAATTAATTTATGCATATTTTTTTTTCTTTTTTGCTTTGTAGGCCATATATATTTAAAAAAGACTGAAAAAAAAAATTCATGCAGGTACCCTATTTACTCCTTATAACATCGGTTACCAGTGAAAGTTCCGTCTAAATCGGTTCAATGATATTTTGAAAACACAAAAAAGTGGATAGCTGAGCATAACCGTTCCGTAAGGAGCCGAGCAAGTCGACCACGCGTCTGAGCCGCGCGGCATGGTATCTATCTCGCAGGGCTATGGGGCCACCGCCCTTCCCCCTCATGGCTGTCCGCCGGCCTTGCACATCATAAATGCGCACGCAGTACTTGATCATTATTTTGCTGCGATGTTATTATTTAACTGCGATATCTCCTAAGATATTCATTGAAATCTAATGATGTAAAGGAATTTTTTTTTTAAAGTAAATACTTGTAATGAATAACGTATTTATTAATTATTTGGATAAGGATTAATATCATGTTTACAAAAACACCTTCGCTAATAATGCATTATTTTAGAGCAAATTTGGTTAGCATAAAAGAGGTTATAGTGAGCCAAGTGCAAAAAAAAAAACCCCAATTTTGAAACATTCTTCACTGTTGCACCGCTCCTATTAGTCTTAGCGTGATGGTGAATGATGATGAAAATGAACGTATTAGAACGTATTCTTAAGTCATAATTAGTTTTATTTATTTATCAGCAGAATCCGCGAGATACAGAATATCTTGAGAACGTATACAGTGTGGGTAGCACTTATAAATTTGGTCAAACGTGAACGTAACAAACCTGGCGGCATCGGCGACATCGGTGAGGGCGGGTTGTCTTCCTCCGCCAACAGCCTCGCGCTAATATTCTCTTCCACGTACCGGGACAAGAACGCCTGTATCGACAATACAACATGTACTTATTAGTCACTAGCCGTTTCCCGCGGTTTCACCCGCGTTACTGGTAACGCGAACTGGCTTCCAAGTAAGACTGCCGGAACACACCGTTAGATGCTTGGCGACAGATTTCCAATTTGAAGGTGGTAGCTAGCCAGCCGGCCACTAGAGAGTACCCAACCACCATGATCCAATGACGCCTCGGATGTACATAATATGTGTTAGTCAGTAGTAGGTTACCCTGAGCCCCTGCGCCGGCGCGAACTCGTCGAGCACGGCGCAGCGCTCGAACTTGGAGTAGGAGCCGTCGCGGACGGTGACCACGCCGCCGCCGCGGATGCCGATCTCCAGCGAGTACGCGCCCGCGTACACCACGCGCACCTGCCCACAATCAGCCACGGCACGTTTTTAGTTATTATGTATATAATATACGCTGCTGCTATTTAAGTTAAATTAAATTCTGCATTTATATTAAACTAGCTGTCCTTCAACTTTTACCCGCATTAATGCCGGAGTTAACTTCCAGGATAAAATATAAATATAAACCTTTCTCATGAATCACTCTATCTATCGTTGAAAACGGCATAAAAATCCGTTGCGTAGTTTTAAGGATCTAAGCATACATAGGGACAGACAGACAGCAGGAAGCGACTTTGTTTTATACTATGTAGTGATACTTGCTGTTCTCCGAGTTCATTTCCCCTCGCGGAGTTCGCGCGGGAATTCCAGAATAAAAAGTGCCCCATGTCCTTGTCTGTAGGTACATGATTACCTTTCGCCAGGAATGCGCCATCAGAGTGAAGGTAGGCGTGGGCATCTGCGTGCGCACGTGGTGCAGGCCCAGCTGCGGCAGCGTGGGCAGCCGGCTCAGCGCCAGCAGCGGCGCGTACGTCTCGCGCAGCACCACGCCCAGCGACATCAGGTCCTTATAGCTGCAACGAGACAACACAAAACTTAGGGTATGTTCCGTTATAACTGATAGCACTGTTGGCGACCAACCGACGCGGTTGACTAATCATTGGTCTGAGGTTGATCACATCATCAAAGCACTGAGAGCACCTTACCACGAAAATGCCAGTGTTCACAGAGCAAAAATGGCGACGATTATGACACTGCCTACGTTAGGATACTGCGGCAGTATACTATCAGCTATAACAAAACTAATTTCTCCTCAGTAAGACCACTGGCCAGTGGTGTTCATATTGGAACATGCAGCTAGTGTACTAACGTGAACTACTTCCTGATAATTTAATAATTTTTTTTTTTTTTATTTCGCGCGGTTTGTGCGCGATATAGCCGACTGGCTCACCAGTTGAGGTAGTGGTCGAGGTGGTGGTGCAGCAGGTGGTGCGCGTTGGCGGCGGGCTGGTGCGCGGGCGTGGCGAGCGTGTAGCGGCGCGCGGCGGCGCTCCACTGCAGCACGGCGGTGGCGCGCTGCCCGGGCCCGAAGCCCAGCACCAGCGACCGGTACGTGTACGAGCGGATACACACGCCCTGCCACAGCGTCTCCCGCTCTACACAAAACCACAAAAACAAATGAGACATTATCTGTACAGTAATGTCGATCATGTCGATCGAAATATACGTAAGATAATCAATAGTGACCTTGCGCGGGCCGCAGCATGAAGTCGTGCAGCAGCGCGTGCAGGTGCACGATGGCGGCCCAGTCGGCGAGGAACGCGTCCGCCGTGCGGCCCGCGTCCGTGCCCAGCTCGTACTGCAGGTACACGCAGCGCCGCTCGCCTGCGCACGTTATTTCACATATTTAGCATTCACCATTGTTTTTGAAAACGTTATAATGCTCCTACATATTCTACACTTGTGCCCTGAGGTTTCACCCGCGCGGATTTCGTTATTTTCGCAGGAGCTCCTAATTTTCTTTTAAAAACCTTGTCCGGTAGAGCCATTCTCCAGTTTTTTTATAAACTAGCACAAGGCAGTTAGATTTTTATATACCTATGTGAATATGTAAATACGTTCTATCGTTAGCGGGTGGCGCTAGTTTTAGCCCAGTTCGCATTCCGTAGCGCACCTTGCTCCTTGGGGTTGGGCGTGCGCACCGGCGAGCCGTGGAACACGATCTCGGCGGTCCACACGCGCGCCTGGTTCTTGGTGGTGAGGCGCACGGTGGCGGCCAGCAGGCGCGCGCGCAGCGCCGCCAGCGCGCGCTCGCACGCGCCGCCCGGCCGCGGCAGCGACACCGCGCGCATGCCCAGCGCCGAGCCGCTCCACTCCGGCTGCACGCCGTTGTGCGTCACGCCGCGCGCCGACAGCTGCGACGGACATAGTACATTACATGCGCACATCGTTTTATCATTTACCCCGACCCTCCATACATCCTTACTGTTCTAAATGTGGGTTCATTTGTTTGTTTGTTATGCTTTCACGTCTTAGTTCACCCGAATCAACATGAAATTTTGCATACACGTTGTCCGGGATACAGGGAAGGACTTAGGCCACTTTTTATTCCGGAATCGTCACGGCATCTCCGAAATTAAGGAAACAGCTATTATCACAAATCCATTAGTGAAACCCTATTAAAAAGTTTTGGACGCTCATCACCTCAACTTTTACCGTAAAAAATCATGCATCTCGCACAGAGCACGAATCCATTACTGTAGATTGCGACTAACTAGAGGTACAGATGGTTACTGATGGTAGATTTAGGTAAAATATTACGAATACAATTTTCCCAGTTCACAACACTTTTTTGTTAGATCTAATAAATAAATATTATGTCATAATTTTAAGTAATTTTGCAGGATTTACAGTTTTATTATTATTATTATAAACGCTACCCTGACATACCTCTTGAGCCAAATTGACGAAGGGAACGCGCTCGTCGGCGGCGGCCACGACGTGCGCCAGCTCGGGCAGGAAGTAGGCGGGCTGGCGCACGCGCACCGCCTTCGCGCTCGACGACGACGCCGCCAGCTTGCGCTTGCCGGGCTGCATGCCTGCGCCAGTGCACCACAATGTGGGCGAGTCGTTAATACCAACGAATCATTTTAATCTAGTTTTCATCCAAGGAATAGATATGGTGACAGGGTATGACAATTAAAATTCTATTTAGTCCATCATAGACCAGATAAAATACTTAGATTTTCATGTTCATGTATTTGATTATGGAAGTAAATAAAAAAAAATACTTTAGGAGTAGGGTCTCGTGACGTCATAACCCTAAACCCCATATAAACTGTACTAATACCAGATCGCCGTTAATTTTTGATTAGGTACGTAAAAAATGGAAAAATACGTGTCCAACGTTACGCGACGGATAAAAAAACAAAAATTGCGTCATCTAGCGTATTATTGTAACATCGTTATTAGAACCAAAATTTATCTGATAACAACATTGCATGTATGTTCGTTTGTTAACAAAAACAACATCATCATGCACCACTGACCGGGCGTGTCGAGCGGCGTGAACGGTCCGTGCGTGAGCGTGAACGTGTCCAGCTCGACCAGCGAGTGCAGCCTGAAGAAGGCGCGCGCGCTGGCCGCGGGCGGCGCGGCGGCGGCGGCGGCGGGCGCGGCGGGCGGCGCGACCTGCGGCGCGGCGGGCGGCGCGGCGGGCGCGTCCTCCTCGCACTCGTCGGGCGTGCAGCGGCGCGCGCCCGCCAGGTGGAACGACAGCGCCACCGAGCACGCGCTGCCGCTGTTCGTGCTGGTGCTGGTGGTCGCGCCGCTGCCGGACGCGACCTCCTTCATCACCACTATCTACGCAGGGCACACTCACCGTTACGTCCACAGAACAGAATATAACAGATTGAAGGGACATCAACTTAGTTTAGTATGAAAACAGATGAAAACCTAGGTGTCGCCGGGTGATTTTCGCACACAAAACTATTTATCGCGCACTAAAACATTCATTACAGTAAAGAAATGTATTAAACGCTTTATGGCTGTGTTTACTCAATCACCGTTTACAAAATTCACAGTTTTGGGAATATTGTGGTAAATATACTTGGGATGATGGCAGCAAAAGTTTTGGGCAAGTTAGAGCTTTGCTCTAACTTCCTTTGCAACGGTAGAACGCCTGCCCCGTCTACATGTCTTCTCTACTTATTTATTTGCTCTGTGGTTACGTCACACACAGGAAGTTACGCCTAAAAACAAGTGATTGACTTATTTGTCTTTGGAGAAAAAATCGAATGATCATGACTGCAGTTCAGTTATGCAAATAAAAATAATAATTATCATCAGTCGGTATCGAAATTATATATATCCTTTCTGCTAAAGACAGAATGCATTAATGGGTTTTTTAATATGTGTGTGTGTGTGTGTGTCAGTGCGTCACCAGTATGTGGTCGGTGTGCCGGTGCAGCACGACGTAGAGGCGGTCGGGCGGCAGGCGGCCGAGCGGGTGGTCGGGCCCGTGCAGCAGCGGCAGGTGCGCGCACACGCTCGCCGGCAGGTGCTGCAACGTCTTCTCGCAGCGGCGCGCCACCAACCAGAAACTGAACAATGCCAGTGCGGTCAGTAATGGAAATATGTAAACACTTCTGTCAGTCTTTGAACTTGGTAGTTTGTTACTATTGCGATAACATTTAATGACTTTCAACTGACAAGTGTTTACAATTACATAATATTTCTACTGCTGACTGTACACTAACTGACCCTGCCACTATGTCAATACGGACAACTTTAAACTCAATCGTCATGTATATGTGAAGAAATCTTTACTGATTTATAAATTTATTTTAAAATGCTATGCAAAATTTAAATTTGCAAATCTAACTAGAGTTCCTGCAAAGTTAAGGTCGATATTATTATGCACTGTAGTTTTTTGATTTTAATAAATAATAAACCTAATGTTGAGCAAAATAGCATTTTTTTCTGTGTTATGCACACGATTTTTACGATATGAATTAATAAATAATATACAATATGAATAGATATTGTAGTTATCCTAAATATTACTACTAAAACCAAAAAATATGTATTCAAAAGTAATAATATGTAAAACGTGTACCGCAGCTGTGTGAGCAGCGTCCTGATGCGCTTGACGTCGGTGGCGGCGAGCGCGGCGGCCAGCTCGGGCATGCAGGGCGTGGCGGGGTAGGCGGGCACGCGCGCGCGCAGCCGCCCGCCGTGCGCGCCCACCGACACCAGCAGCTGCTCGGCGCGCAGGCACGGCTGCAGCACCGAGCACGCCAGCACGCACGGCCAGCCGCCCACCGTGCACTCCACCTGCAACCACACAACGCATCACCATCGATCGCACACATCTATCCGTCAATTGGAGTGCTTAAAATTGGAGGAAATAGGCATGATGCCGGGGTATGAAAATCATCATTCTATTTACTGTTGTATTGTAGGTGTGGTACCTACCTAGTACAAGATTGGCTTTATTTGCAGCCAGGTGCGCTGTTGGATGAGGGGCTTTGATTCAACAATCCTATAAATGTGAAAGTGACTTTGATTGTTACGCTTTCACGGCTTACTTATGAAATAACCACCGCACTCAGAGTCGACTTTAATTATTACTTAGTTAAGTATAGATTTTGAAAACAAAACTGCCGCAATCAGACAAGTTTAATTAATTAATGATTAAACGAACTTACCTATGTGAAGTTCTATCATAATTATACGAATGCTTCGTCCGAAGAGATTGGTACCTAGGATAAAATAAGAGTATTCACACATGTAGTAACGCATAGTTGCTACCACTCGATGCACTAAGTTGAGGGTAGAATGGTATTTACATATCTCCCTTTTTATTTTTTTTGAGGGTATTTTGGTTTTCTCGGCTCTGGCTCGGAAGTGGGGCCGGCCGGCTGTCATTAGTTTAGAGTGATTTCACATGGATTTGATGTTTCCAAAACTTTTAGATTTGGGTTCACCGGGTGGGTGGGTGGTACCAATCTCTTCGGACGAAGCATTCGTATAATTATGATAGAACTTCACATAGGTAAGTTCGTTTAATCATTAATTATACTTCATGCTTCGTCCTCGAGATTGGTACCTAGGATAAAATAAGAGTATTCACACATGTAGACTTTGAGAGTGTTTTTGGAAACATCGTGTTGTTTGTATGTAATGTTTTTTTTTTTTTTTTTTGTTCAATGATTGTTTGGTTAATGAATAAAATGAGTTAATCAGAACAAATGTTTATTTGGCAATTGCTGAACCACTTATATAAATATAAGTACAAGAATTGTACCAAATTTGATTATAATATTATGTATCTAAAGTATTACTTAGTTAATAATTATAGTATTAGACGTTTTTAAGGATTAACAATAGCCCTCGCCAGCGACACGCCATCTGTGCTAACAATGTGCCTGTTATAGAACCTAGCAAACGTGGTGGAGTTATTGCTCCAGCCAGCTGTCTGGCGTATCTGGTCAATGCTAACTCCTTGCTGTAGAGCACGAGAAGTCGAAGCGTGGCGAGTGCTATGGGCTGAAAATATAGAGACGTCAATTCCTGCATCCTTGAGTGTGGCTTTTATCCACCGACTCATTGTTTGAGTCGTCACTGAATTATGTGGCTTTTTGAAGCTAACGAACAGTCTAGTAGATTTACGTATAGATGTTGTTCTATTCAGGTATGAAATGATAGTTTTAGCGGGACAAATCTCGATTTTTTCTTCGAAAAAAGGTAACCGTAGGACAGGTTGCTTGGATCCAATCCGGGAAGTTTTTATTAGTTCTGGTATTTTGATTATGATTTGCGTAGGAAACGTTTCGATATTTTTTATGTCAATCATGGATAGAGTTTGCACTCTATGTGCTGTTACCAGCGCAAGTAAGGTACAGCACTTTTTAGAGAGTTTTTCTAAGGAAAGTTCTTCGTTAGTATACCATGTAGCTAGCATTTGGAGAACTTGGTTGGGGTTGACATCGTATTTAGGTGCTGGCGGCCGAAGCCTGTACACCCCTTTAAAAAATCTTTGAATGCGTTCATCATCTGAGATAGTAGATCCTAGTGTTAGGGCTAACGCCGATCTACAGCTGTTCAGAGAGCCATACTGCGCGCCTTTGTTAAACATTGTTGTTAAAAACTCGATTATTTTAGGAATTGGCGCCTCGTATAGGTTAACACAATTTTGAGTGCAGAAATCGTACCATTTCCTGAAGTAAGTATCGTATTGTTTAAAAGAGTTACGTGAAATAGAGGCCAGCATTATTTCTATAGATGATTGCGGAACCTTTCGGTGCAGCAGTGCTGCCCTGACAATATCCCTGCCACCAGGGTAAGGTTGCGTTGGATGTTGCCGTGACTGGAATGAGAGATTAACGCATGGTCATTGGGGGTGAAGGTTACGCAGTCTGATATTAGTAATTTTCTAAAGACAGGGTACCATGGTTGTGTCGGCCAGGCAGGCACAACCACGACACCCGTGGCTTTGTCCAGTATTATTTTCCTAAGAGTTTTTAAAATAATAGCAAATGGAGGAAAAGCATAGAAAAAATAATTTGACCAACTTATAGTGAATGCGTTAACTATGTATGCATCTGGGTCCCTGTGCCAAGACACGTATGTGTTGCATTTTTTGTTCAATCTACTGGCAAACAAGTCGATCGTAGGTTCACCGAACCTTTTGACGATGGTTTTGTATGCGAAGTCTGACAGCTCCCATTCGATATCCGGATGAATGCGTCTAGACTCCGCATCTGCAATTTGATTGTCGGCTGATTTAATGTAGCAGGCAAATATAAATACTTTTTTGGATTCACACCATTGCCAGATATTTCTACTGATGTTAGTGAGGTGTGGATACTGAACTCCGCCCATCCGATTTATGTATGCGATGGCAGTCGAATTGTCAATCCGTAGTAGTATTTGGCAATTAGAGTAAGCTTTAGCGAAAATTTTTAAGGCAAAGAAAGCCGCTAATAGTTCTAGGACGTTAATGTGCTGACATCGTTCGTCCTGCGACCACTGGCCACTGGCCGTCTGCCCGTCGCAGGCCCCGCCCCATCCCGTCGTTGAGGCGTCAGAGTAGATTTCTATGGCGTAGGAATCGTCTCTAATTCTATGTGATGGATTCTCCAGTGCTTGCAGCCACCACTGTAGGTCTGGATATAATGAACTAGGGATGTTCATCAACGTTTCATAGTCGTCATGACCTTTGAGGTTGAGGAATTTATACCGTTCTAGTTGTTTCGTATAAAGTAGTCCATATTCCACGGCTGGGCACGCCGAGATGAGCAAGCCCAGCAAGCGAGCCAAACGCCTGATCTTGCAGCGTTTGATTCGTTTAAACTCTTGAATTTCTTTCGTTATATTAGTTTGTTTGTCGGTAGGCAAGCTAATAGTCATAGTATGAGAATTAATTATGTAACCTAGAAACTTACATGTCTTGGCAGGGGTCAGTGCGCTTTTATCGAAATTTATTTGAAGCCGAGTGCTAATAGCAACTTTTTTGTGGTATTTATGTTACCTGCACATTCTTTGTAAGAGTGACCAAGTAGAAATTGGTCATCAAGGTATATTGTCGACAAGTAGCCGCAAAGTCGCAATAATTTGGTTACAGGTTTCATAATTTTAGTAAAAACGTATGGGGCGGTATTTAAACCGAATGGCAAGACATTAAATTCAAAGATTTTTCCCGCCCAACGAAACCTTAAATATTTTTTCGAATCGTCATGAATTTTTAATAAGAAATATGCGTCTTTTAAGTCCATTGTACTCATGTAACAGTCTTTCGTTACTAATTTAATTGCAGTGCGAAGATCTTCTATTTTAAAATGGTCTGTTTCTATAAATTTATTAAGATTTTTCAAGTTTAATATGAATCGGAACTTGCCATTAGGTTTAGGTCGCAAAAATATACTTGACAAAAATTGCTCTTTATGTGGTCTACATTCAGAAATTGCACCGATACTAAGTAAGTCGCGTATGGCGAGCTCATAATGTATTTTTTCAGATTTACTGCACGTAGAGGTTCTGGTGCGTGGTTTTGAACAACCGGCTTCGAAAATTGTATTTGGTATCCCTTTATCCAATTAAGGATTGTCCGGTCTTTTGTGATAAGAGCCCACTGTTTATAAAAAAGAGACAGTTGACCAGCGTATCTTACCGTGTCTACCGGCGGCGGGTCGTCTTCGACCGAGGCGGCGACCTCTTCGACGAGGTCGTGGGCGGCTCGCGCTGAGAAGTCGTCTCTCGACTTCTCTGTGGACCCGGCTGCCGGCGAGCTGGCGCCGGGTATTTCCAGTTTTTTGATGACTGCGCCTTTGTTGCTTGAGGTGGGCCCTTTTTGGGGACCTTAGCTGAAATTTTCAAGTCTGATCCTGATTTATTGACTGCCTTTGCGGCCTTTAGAGATTCTGAAAGATTGTCGCCGAACAAATATTTGTCTATGTTAGTGTGAGTCAAATGGTCCTTCATTTCTTTTTTAACTGAGTATAAAGAAAAGTTTCGTCTGGTTAATGATTCCGAATGTTGTATATCGCACAAAAGGCGTCCCATGTCCATCAATTTTTGAAGCAGATCATGGTTTTTTTCTTTTTGATTTAGTTGCTCTGTGATAGTACTAGCTACACACGATATTACTGTTGCAAGTTGTTTTTGTTTGGTTTGTAGTATTTTATCTCTTTTGATAATATTTTCCGGTAAAGCTGCGCGAATTTCATCGTTAAGGATCGGTGCTCCTGTACGAACACAGTTGTCAGGTGTCAAGTACTTCTTACTCAGTTCTATACGCAGCTCTTTGTTTATACCGGTGACGGCAAAATGCTCCAATCGGCTAGCGATCTCTTTGTGAACCGAAGGGCCGTATTCGATTTTGGCCGTGGGATCGTCACCCAAAATCTCCAATGTGGCGTTGTCCAGAGCGTCGACGTGATCAGGGAGCTCAACCTGGGCTGACGAGGTGGTCGCTTCATCGGGCGACGCGGCTGGTGTCGGCTCGCGGGCGGCGGCGGCGGCGGCGACGTCGGCGGCGCGGGCGGCAGCGGCGACCGGCGGTGACGGCGCGGTGACTGGAGAGGTCGGTGTGTCACAATCGTTAGCTTGGAGGATCTCACTGAGGTCGTTATCGATGATCACGGCATCGTTTGCCGACATATTGTGTCCTCCTAGAACGAGTAAGTACATATTTAAGTATTTGTACTTCCGTTATAGTTGTACTGATTCGAATGAATCTAGTAATAATGCCTATGAAAAGGACTCGTATTACTGGTAAGAGAGAACGTAGGCGGCAGGGTAATATCCCCAGAGAATAAGACGCGAGCCGACTTTATATCTCTTTTCGTTACGGTAGGGTAGAATTCACACAGAATTAAACGCAAACCGGGTGATGTGTTTTGTAGGTATTGCAAGGACTCAAGAGTTACTTGAGTTATCGGTAAGGTAGAATTCCCACAGAATAATACGCAAACCGATGTTAAAAAACGAGACGAGACAGCCTCGCAGGCTTCCCTATACGTTTAATGCAATTTTACTTTTTACATCACAAATAATGATAATCATCAGTACATTACCTTGTGTTCCTGGACTTCGAGAGGCAGGTGAGGAGTCCCTCGACGATGAAGATGGAGAAGATGCTATGATTCGTGACCGATGTCGTTGTTTAACACTGCGTTGTTCACGTACTTGTTTTTCAAGTAATTTTATTTTCTTGTAAATTAAGTCGAAATCCGGGGATTTAGCACGTTTTCTTTTTGGCATTGTTATGCAGAAAAAAGAAACACTGTATTTTATTTATTTATTGTTTTTCCCTTGTTGTTACGAATTTCGTAACTACTCGAGTGGTCGGGCACTAAAAAGCGAATGACAGCCGGCCGGCCCCACTTCCGAGCCAGAGCCGAGAAAACCAAAATACCCTCAAAAAAAATAAAAAGGGAGATATGTAAATACCATTCTACCCTCAACTTAGTGCATCGAGTGGTAGCAACTATGCGTTACTACATGTGTGAATACTCTTATTTTATCCTAGGTACCAATCTCGAGGACGAAGCATGAAGTATAATTAATGTTAATTGGCATATAACTAATTAAGTTAAATCTCATTAAATGCCAATTAACACTAATTTACTGAACGTCTCTGATTGCGGCAGTTTTGTTTTAAAAATCTATACTTAACTAAGTAATCATTAAAGTCGACTCTGAGTGCGGCGGTAAGTCAGGATGTTTATTCCAAAGATAATTCTAATTCTAATTTAGTTTACTCCAGTTAGTTAAAATTATTTTTAATGACAGTTATTTGCGAATATTAATATTTATATAGGTATTTAAACTAAATAAAATAACAGATAAGGCATAAAAAGTAGTTAAACATTAACAGAGAAATGTCAATGTGTGCGCTTACACCCAAATCGTTGAGCAGCACTTTGAGATCGTTGAGCCGCTGCCGCGAGCGCACGTGCACGGTGTGCGCCAGCAGCCGCTCCATGGAGGGCGCGTGCTGCGCCAGCGCGGTGGCCACGCGCTCGCCGCCCGCCAGCGCCGGCACGTGCCACGCGCACAGCTGCTCGCCCTCCGCGCCAATGATCAGCCGGTAGCCCAGCTCGCAACCCAGCTCCCTGCGCGACGTACGGAACACAACACGCATTACGATTAAAAGGCTTATTACACTTTACAAATTATCAGACACCAATTTAGGAAATCGGAAGGTGTCCAATTTAGGATTGGTGAGTGAGAGAGAAAGAGAGAGCGAGTGATCACACTATTCTAAATTGTACGCTAAAGTAGTCGATTTAATATGGTACAATTAAGACTTAAGAGTACAGTGATCACTCGCTCTCTCCCTCTTCCACTCACTGATCCTAAATTGGAACCAAGGTTTACACCTTCCGATTTCATAAATTGGTGTCTGACAAATTGTAAAGTGTAATAAGCGCTTAAGCCTCGGCAGCACTCATCGCGGCGTTAACTCTCTTATTAAGAAGGTAAGAAACAGGCGCGGATCCAGCCACCAAAAAATGTTGTGGTCACAGTTACCCTAAAATCGACTAAGTCGGCCTACGGACTTGCCTATAACGACTCGTAACTAAAAAAAGTAGAGGACAGTCTCAAGATATATATTAGCAACTAGCTGTCGCCCGCGATTTCATCCCGGTAATTTCGGAGTTGCGGGAAAAGTACTCTATGTCTTTCTTTGTACTCCTGACAGTAGTTTACGGAGCTGTTCCCCGCATTAGTGCTCGAGTTCCCACAGGAATTCCGGGATAAAAACTATCCTTTAAGTCTTCTAAGTCTATCTTTTAAGTCGGACCATATTATAAATGGTTACAAAATTTTATCAAAATCCGTTCAGTAGTTTCGGAGTCCATCGCGGACAAACAACGTGACACGTGATTTATATATATTAAGATTAAGACTAGCTGTCCACCGCGATTTCATCCGCGGTGATTTCGGAGTTCCCGCGGAAATTCCGGGATAAAAACTATCCTATCTTTTAAGTTGGATCATATTATAAATGGTTGCAAAATTTTATCAAAATCCGTTCAGTAGTTTCGGAGTCCATCGCGGACAAACAACGTGACACTTGATTTATATATATTAGACTAGCTGTCCCCCGCGATTTCATCCGCGGTAATTTCGGAGTTCCCGCGGAGGTTGCGGGAAAAGTACTCTATGTCCTTTAGTTCCCAAGGGAATTCCGGGATAAAAACTATCCTATCTTTTAAGTTGGACCATATTATTAACGGTTACAAAATTTTATCAAAATCAGTTCAGTAGTTTCGGAGTCCATCGCGGACAAACAACGTGACACTTGATTTATATATATTAGACTAGCTGTCCCCCGCGATTTCATCCGCGGTAATTTCGGAGTTTACGGTGATTAGCTGTTCCCCGCATTAGTGCCGGAGTTCCCGTGGGAATTCCGGGATAAAAACTATCCTATCTTTTAAGTTGGACCATAATATAAATGGTAACAAAATTTTATCAAAATCCGTTCAGTAGTTTCGGAGTCCATCGCGGACAAACAACGTGACACGTGATTTATATATATTAGATAGACTAGCTGTCCCCCGCGATTTCATCCGCGGTGATTTCGGAGTTCCCGCGGAAATTCCGGGATAAAAACTATCCTATCTTTTAAGTTGGATCATATTATAAATGGTTGCAAAATTTTATCAAAATCCGTTCAGTAGTTTCGGAGTCCATCGCGGACAAACAACGTGACACGTGATTTATATACATATATTAGACTAGCTGTCCCCCGCGATTTCATCCGCGGCAATTTCGAAGATCCCGCGGGAATTCCGGGAAAAAAGTGCTGTAGTTTACGGTGATTAGCTGTTCCCCGGATTAATTCCGGAGTTCCCGCGGGAATTCCGGGATAAAAACTATCCTATCTTTTAAGTTGGACCATACTATAAATGGTTACAAAATTTTATCAAAATGCGTTCAGTAGTTTCGGAGTCCATCGCGGACAAACAACGTGACACGTGATTTGTATATATTAAGATTAAGATAAGATTAGCATGTCGACCTCAATTAATAGGGTTGTGGGCATACCACCTTGGATGGTGGATCCACGCATAGTAAGAAAGTGGACCGTCGAATATACGCGCTATCGAAAGGTTTCACCCAAGGCTTCTAAAAAACCAAAATATCTTTTCCTTCATTTAGATGAATTCAAGTAGATTTGTGTGTTCAGTGTTGTGAAGTGTGATTATTATTCTTTGTCACAGTCAGTATCTCATAAAAGAACTAAACCTATTTTATATTGAAATTTTAGATCAATGCTTAAATTAGACTAGCTGTTCCCCGCGATTTCACCCGTGGAAATTTTGGGATAAAAAGTACCTACCCGATGTCCTTCTCTGTGCCTCTGACAACGTGTGTACAAAATTTCATGATGATAGGTTGAGCCGTTAAGGCGTGAAAGCGTAACAGACAGACAGAGTTACTTTCGCATTTATAATATTAGTAGGGAAGTAGGAATTATTAATGACAATCAATGGGCTCCAGTATAGTATTATATTATCTGTGACTATACTGACCTCCAGTACGAAACTTGCAGCTTTTGTCCGGGTATATATTTGTCTACTTGTAGATGTTTGGCGAGCCGGTCACGACACAGTCTCAGCGTCTGAGTGTAGAGTAGCTCCAGGGAGAGCGAGCGACAGAAAAAGCGTAGAGCGGCTAGCGCACCACCCAGTCCCGATGCCGCCAGCTGCGTCTGCGCCACACTACGCAGCCACGCCAGTTGCGCCGAATGAACCAGTGGCTTGCCCTCTAAAAATAATATTTAAATTATAATAAGTAGAAAACCAGTAGAAAGGAGTTATAACCTTGAGGGAATGGAGTAGGTAATATTATTATTAGTAGGTTATACAACAATGGGGGATCTAAAATATTAATGGTCGAGTGCATAGTACGCGTGTGTGCGTGTGGCGCGCGCGTGTGTTTGTGTGTGTTTGTTTGTGTGTGTGTGTGTGTGTGTGTGTGTGTGTGTGTGTGTGCGTGTGTATGTGTGTATGTGTGTGCGTGTGCGCGTGTGCTTGTTGGTGTGCGCGTGTGCTTGTTGGTGTGCGCGTGTGCTTGTTGGTGTGCACGTGTGCTTGTTCGTGTTCGTGTGTGCGTGTATGTGTGATCATGTGGAAACTCAGGTGAACCTAAAATCATACATTATTCTGTTACCTGATCAATATAGAGTGTATGTACTTGTGTACCCACCTCCAGTTTCACTATCTTGAATAAGTATTGCAATATCAAGCAAACGCCAAGGCAAGTTTGGTTGATCACCCATAACTGTGAGAGATACACTGAAATCTTCTCCCACTGTGAAAGTTGCTCTCCCATTTTCAACCTAAAAATTACATAAGTAGGTATACATTAAACCAAAATCAAATAAAAAGAAAAAGCGTTCTGCAATTATTTTATCACCTTCAAATTTCTAATGTCACTGGGTAAGGAGGCGGTTGTTAGACGCTGCTTGACTACGTGAGCGAGAGCTCGCAACGTTGAGCGCCGTTCTGCGGCAGTGAGTGAAGGTTGAGGCACAAGGCGCTCACGGATCACTGCCGGCAGGCGACTGTACGTGCCCAATGTCATCACTTCTACAGCTGCCGCCATATGAAAAGTAGGTAACCTAAACACAAAAAGTTATTAGTATGGGCGCCCAAGAGAGGATTTGTGGATTTACTAAAGCGCGTCAGATTAACATAAGGGGGGTACCTTGCACCATGTTGAGTGTCTCCACCAAATATTAGCCTTCTACACAGAGGCGCGTGTTTAGGATAACCGATCAGAATAGTAAAAAAAACGATACCTAGAAATACTCGAGCGCGTCAGATTAAGATATGGTGGGTTAATTACATGATGAAAAGTGTATATGTATATGAATAATCTGACGATTTGAACGTGACGTAAGTTAGAGGATCATAAACTAGCAAAAACAAAACCGTCACCTCGACATTCTAAAGCGCGGTTAATGTTTTTATATTTTGAAGTAAATAACTCACGGATAGCGGGAAAAGTATAATCCGCCGATTTCCACTAGCCAAAGAAAGAAAATAATCGTCTATAAAGTTTAGAACGAACAGCTGCAGTGAAACATGCATTCCTTCACTCTGCCTTTCTTTCTCTTCCACTTTTTCTGTATCTCTCTCTCTTGCACCTTCCTCATACTGCTTTCCGTCGCCATGACATAATCACAGCATATGTATTACGGCACGAAACGTGTCAAATTGATAACCTCTTTATTTGAAGTCAGTTAAAATATATATTAAAATAAATATAGGTAAGTATTACATCGAACTTATAGGTAGTACACTTTTCAGTTTTATTGTAATTTTAACAGACTTCCAAAAAGTAGTGGTAAAGGTAGTTAAGTAAAACTTTTTCTATAAAAGTACACATTGAACCGACCCACTGATCAGTTCAAAGTCGGTCATCAAGCCCACTGTTTGGGTGGTTTTGATTATATCGGTTACTTTTTATTTTTGAAGTGAAGTCGGATGATGTTTTTTTTATATGAAAAACTGTGAATCTAGTTATCACGTAATTTGTTTTTTACATAAGTGACTGAATTTCTATTTTTTCTGAATGTAATATTTAAATTTTTTTTTTTTTTTATTTTCATGCTATTTTACGTATTTGACAACTTCAGTAATAAAAAAAAAATTAAACCATCAGATATAAATATATAGACTATTCTTCCTAATAATCGTCAGATTATTAGTCACGACGACTAGGTCATCAAGCTGAACCGTCTGCATAAAGACCTGATGCGCTCGAATATATCACAACAGCGATTTTTCACAAAGTCGACACGAGTTTGCGTAATCTTTTGAATGGGAGCTTCTTTTGGGTTCACTTAACATCCCCTCTGAAAATCTGACCCACTTGAATAAATTTTTTTCTTGTTCATTCTTGAGTCTTGACCCTTCCGTACGGCGATTCCCACCATGTAAACTGGGAGATTAACATACCTCCATCATCATAGACACACTATCAATATCTGACGCGCTCGAATATTTCGATGTGAGTTTTTTTTTTTTACATTTTCGAAAACCTATACAAGCTAAACCCACCAGTGAAAGAAAATACAACATATAACCTTTTTTCTTTCTACTTCCTAATCTTCAAAACCTAATAGATCCCAAAGACACTTCCCCATTTAGCATTGTCATCTCCCGCACTATATGTAGTATTAAAATAATACTATACACTATACAGTATACACAAATAATACATAGACATTATAGCAAAGCATTATCTGGTCTCAAACAAAGCCGACCTTCTAATAAGGGTACAACTGATATAATAGTATTTTTTTTTTATGTAAATAACTCAGGTTAAACACAGTTTTCATAACATGAATGTTTATCCTGATGTCCTGCCCTGATCCAAATCACAAATACCAGCAATAGTTTCAAGTCCGGTAGGCTGTTTAATTCTATGCACAGAACAAATATAAAAAGAAAATATTTTCTCACCTAGCATGGACTAGTGTCTCTCGGGCTACTCTTGCTAAGACATCTGCAGTTTCAACAAACAATATGGCTTGCTTGTCTAAAAATGCCATAATTTGTGCTGAACGGTCCACTTTAGTAGCACTACTTGCCCATTTAACGAGCGCAAGCAAGCGTACAAATAGTTGACGAGTGCGAGCACTAAACTTATATATCTCAATTTTCCTCTCCATATCCGTTTTGCGAGGCAACCTAAGAATTAAATCATTTTAAAAGTGATGTCATAACATTTAATAAGTTGTCATACAATATCATTTTATTTTGTATTGTTGGTTTTTGTTATTAATGTATAATGTATAATAACACATATTAACTTTATAACTAGAACATATGGGATGGTTACGTTATAAACACATATTTCTTATCTTTTAAGGCCTAGGCTGCCTAACTTGTTGAACATAGATGACAAATTTACGTTTTTACACTAGGTACATGAAACATAAACTGCAACATCACAGCAAATACTTTGACACTTTGTACAATAATAATTGATCAAACACAACAATATTTGTGGCCTCAGTCATCACTCATGAAAATCAGTTAAAACATTAAAAGCCATCTCCAGTCTCCAGGTGTGCGTTCCGTGGGTTTGGGAGCGTTGTTTGGTTAAAATTTCACTCGTTTGAGTTGCAACCAAGCCACAGAACGCTCGAGTTGTTTTTATAACCTCAAAATATTTGAAATTTCAGGCGCCATTCGTTTTCTCTCAACTCACATTGCAAATAAGACTGTTTTACGTCCAATTATAAACTTTTTGTGACTACGACACCTCCCCTTTGTTTGTAAGAACTCCAATTAATTTCTTATTCGACGAATCTGGTTTTTGGCGCAACCTTTGACACTTCAAAAACAATACATAGCTGTCAGAGTGAAAATTAACCTGCTTCGGAGATGGTTGTTTGGTTGTTACACTCTAAGCCACGGAACAGGTGAAACTACGCTCTGACAGTTGTCAGAGTACAATTTCACCAAGCCACAGAACGGGTTCAGAGCGCGCTCGAGCGTGTTAGAGTGCATTCGTGCGAAGCCACGGAACGCACACCAGACATCTTATTAAATTGATTATTAATATTACTTTATTTCACATTCAATGTACAATTTACTTTAAATTGAACTACACTACATCAAAGTAGCTGAATGCTTTGAACAGAAAATGAACTACTTTTGATGGTGACTCCACTCTGAGAGCTTTAATATGTACATCTATCATCCATATGTATTAATATTATAAAGCTGAAGTTTGTTGGTTGAACATGCCTCCGAGTAAATAACAACATGCTAACCTCAGGAACTACTGGTTAGAATTGAAAAATTAATTATTTTTGTGTTGGATAGTCCATTTATTGAGGAAGGCTATAGGCTATATAACAACCACTCTACAACCAATAGAAGCAGAGCATCAAAGTAACACAGGTGAAACTACGGGGTACAGCTTTGTAGTACAAAGTTAGTGAACCTTTTTTAAATCTCTCAGTTTGTTGGTAAGTACCTTTTTTAATTTAATTTCTTCTTTTAATGTCATTTGAATAGGAGTAGTTTTTATCCAAATAGCGTTCTGCAGATAGCAGAAAATATCATACATACACCATAATTCACTTAAACCTAGCAAGTAAGCAGACATTGATGTATTCATTGTCGAATTGAACCAAGCAGATGTTAGACCAATGGGCGAATTGCGAGTTGTGTGAAAACTGGGTGTCACATTCTATTGGACTTGTTTTGTCTTTTTGCCATGGGTTTAGGGTAAGTAGGTACCTACTCTTACTTTCTCTGCATAAACTGAATTTTCCTACAATACAGAATTGAGCAAAAATTGTTTTATACTTACAACTCCGCCAGCACTGTGAGCTCATCGTAAGTCCTTTGAACAATAAAATCTATCAATAACGCGAGAGAAATAGAACCACCTCTAGCTCCACCTCCTTCAGCGCCTTGGTTACATCCTTCTATAGCGACAGGTACCATGATTGAAAAGCTAATAATTAACACATTTTATTTGAAACTCTTTGTTTATTTCTTTAAGTTAGGAACAAGTTAAGATTTCGATAAAACCTCTGTATTTTCTTCTAAAAAAACTAAACATTAACTGATTGATTTTTAATAGACATGCCAGAAATAAATGACATGATGAGTGATGACCATTTGACCAAAAACGTCAAGTCAAAAACGTCAAAAACGTCAAAAACGTCAAGTTCAATTGTAAAGTACAGCACCGGAAAAGGCGTAGATGGAGCCGTCTACGGGAAAAGGCGACACCGGAATGCACTACACAGCATTGTACGACAGCGGAATGTACAGCACCGGAATAGGGTACTTGCATGAATTTTTTTTCAGCCTATTTTAAAGATATATGGCCTACTTACACAATGCAAGAAATAGAAAAAATAAATATGCAGAAATTAATTAAATAGAGCGTTCCAAAGTTCCTACTTTTGACTTTACCATCAAAATGCGTAATGACGTCACTAGTTAAAAATTACGCCTTACAAATCTGTGATAGAGATGTCACTGTCGTATTGACAGGGCTATGTGACACTGACAGACAGATAACTTTAATTTCTAAAAGCGAAATTAAGGTTGAACTGTGTCGAGTTACTTCCAAAAGTTCCAGTAAAGAATCGAAATGCATCTTACCGATGCATTTTAAATTAAAAAACTTCAGAAATAGGAAAATATGTGTTGACTGTAGGCACTTAGTTTTTTTTGCCTTCCCTGAAAGAGGTAAATGTTTCAAAAAAAAAATTAAAGTGACGTAATATGTTACGCGTGGCTGTGATTGGTGTTTCGTTGCAACGTTCCGTTTCACAAAATTTGAATAGTTGAATATTTTGGAAACAATTGATAATTTTTTAGTAAATCTTTCACAATAATGCTTTTCTAAGGTTCTATTTTTGAAATATTGACACAATTTCTTATTATAAAATTCCTGCAAATACCCTATTGGTGACACCGGAATTTGAATCCCAGGCTATGAAATACTGTGCTGTGCAATCCGGTGTCGTGCATTCCGGGCTGTACATTATTATCAGTACGCTGTGGAGACACCGCCATGCCCATATTTTCAATCCTGTCCTGCTATTAGCTAAAAATAATTAAAATAGTCTTTTTAATACAGTTGCTCAAAAAGTGGCGTATTGCAGGGACGTTTAGCGTTCGGGATGTGAGCTATTACATACTCGAGCTTTTTGTTTACCTTTCCCGAACTCGTGCGTTCTCTTTGCCAACTGTCAAAAATGGCGACACGCTTCCTATATGCTTATGTTACTCTCTGGACACGACTTTGACACACTCTTTGCATTGCGAAACGTAGGTTTCGAATTACTAATACGACTAGCGCCATCTCTTGATCACAGTTGGAACTTAGTTGAGTTTGTTGTGTTTTTGATATTTTATTAAATTGCTTAATTTTTTCGCAACTGTATTAAAAATAGTTGTTCAGTACACGTGCGGAACCGTCATTGAAAAGAGTTCCGACTGTCAACCCTCACCTTCGGCTGCGCCTCGGCTCGGGTAGACATTTGTCAGAACTCTTTGCAATGACAGGCTTTCCGCACTTGTAATGAAATATACTATTTTGATGCTCCGTTTAGTAGTGTTCAATACAATGCAGGTCGCGTTTAGTAATAACTATCCCAAAATATGGTGGACATTCTGTAATGTTCACCACAGGAATGTACGGCACCGGAATTGGTGACACCGCTCCTATTGAACAGTGAAATCAAGCCTCCTTTTCTTTGTACTCATCTACGTTACTTACCTAAATCCTGGGTCAAGTTATTGTCAAATAAACTTCAAATTATTTATGTTTGATCTGTTTTTTGAAGTGAGTAAAAAACAATGAGAATATAACTATCGCGTGACCACATCATGATGTGATGACCACTGATCACAAGAGGAAATCGATTGAGTTTATGTCCGGAGTTTGTGATTAGGTAAAAATAATTACGTTAGTAAATACACTTATTTTAATTTGAATTTCGGTCACATTTTGATATAGTTATTACTAAACACGAACTGCATTGTATTGAACACTATTGCACTACTAAACGGAGCATCAAAAAGACTTCATAATTCGCCAATAGCAGGACAGGATTAAAATGGAGGTGGCGGTGTCTCTAATACGTACGGATTGTACGACACCGGAACCTAATCTTGAAATTCAAATTTTACAGGAAATATAAAAAAACAGAACTTCAAATACGTGCCTTTATCTGCCGTACTATACGGTATCGTGCATTCCGGTGTCGCGGATTTCAGTGCTGTACATTCCGGTGTCGTACAATGTCGTGTTGTGCATTAATTCCCGTCGGTAAAGGGACAGTCAGCTCATCAGCTGTCAATTCACAATTGTCATTTGTCATATGACATTTTTGATTTTTGGATTTGGTCCTTTAGACATATGTCTAGTTAATTTGTGATTTGGTCATTTAAATTTTTGCACTGAAGACGGAAACTTCTGTTTTTAGTGATTACTGGAGATATTGTACTACGTTATTTTATTGGATCATTAAGTTTATATGATTATTATTTTAGCGAGATTCCGGTTCAGATTAAAAGTATTACAGTTGAAATTTTTTTTCAAATCTCCTTACAAATTAAAACAAGTCGCTAGAATGGGTCTTTTAACTGAAGGAAATCCTCTTCCTTGGCCGAAGACGAAAGCATTTTCCGAACATGTCCGGCATCATGGCATTGAACAATTTATCAACCTGTACAGTAAGTTGCGGGACCGTACTGGTGATGTTTTAAAATGGGGAGATGAGGTAACTGTTATCACATGCATAAATAATTATATTTAATAATTCTCGAACTTTTAACTCTTACGAATTCAATAAACAAGAAAATTATAATTATGAACTTTTTTAATAAAAACTTTTTAGGTGGAGTATATGATTGTAAAGTTTGATGATGTAAATGAGAGAGTGACAGTTAGTCTTAGAGCTCAAGAGATCTTACCTATTTTGCAAGAGAAGGAACATGCAGATCCCCAGAGTGAGTAACAGTAACAGTGTTATTAAGTACCTACCTACGTTGCAATAGCTATCAAGAAGTTTTTTAAGTTACCTCATAAGACTGATTCCATTTTATTTATAATTAAGTCATATTTTCATACATATATTATCTTAGTAGCTATTCGTCGCAGTTTTGCCTACGGTAGTTTCAGAGTTCCTGTATCGTATTTTGGGATAAAAGTACCCTATGTCCTTTTCTGTAACCTTAATAATGTATATGAAAAATTTCAAGATGACTGGTTGAGGCGTTAAGGCGTGAAACAATAAACAAACAAATAAATTCACTTTTGCATTTATAATAGTAAGGATTTCAACCAATATACACTAAACCTTGACATACGTGACATTGGCAGAGTCACTGTGAGTAAAGAACATGGTGGAAGCCATATTTTAAAAGAAGAAGTTGAGAAGACATTTATACCTAAACTTTCCTCATGAATGGGTGGGCATGTTGACTAATTTTTTTTTAGCATGTCTTGTCTATCTATATATACTTATAAATAATAAAACTGTAGAGAGGTCAATTCTGTACATTGAATATATATTCCAAATTAATATTGGATGATGAATAGTGATTGATACTGTTGCCAAAAATGCAATCAGTAAATTTTTTGTCTGTCTGTTTCTATGTGCATGCATGGGTAAAAATACTACTGAAGGGATTTTAATTTTTAACCAAACTTGCTATGATTGTAATCCATACTCCTGGGCAGGTTATAGGCTATATAACATAACACTAAGACACATAGTAGATGAATAAAAAATATTGGAAACATATTTTTTCTTTTTTTACCTAATCAAAAAATAATGACGATACATCGGGTTGAAATTTCCCGTGACGTCACTATTCGGACAGTTTGTATGGCGGTTAGTGACGTCACAACCCCCTCACCCTAAACTTTATTGCGCTTTATCTCTGTATATTTCAATTTATTTGAAAAAGCAAAAAATACGTGTTTATTGTTTTTTTATTTTCTAACTGACAGACTAATTAGAATTTTGATTTTCAAAAGTAGTCAACATCCCCATTACTCTTATCTATCAGTGAAAACCATATGAAAATCTGTTTCATAGTTTTTGAGTTTTTCACGAACAGACAGACAAAGACAGCAGAGGACTATGTTTTATAATATGTAAGGATAAACATATTATTATTACAGTCGAACAATGGTCTCTGTGAGGACATTACTACTTACTAGTTGCAATTATGAAAACTAAAGTAAAGGTCTTAATTAATGATGTTAGGACTTTTTGTAAAAAAAAAGTTCATATTATGATTACTTTTGTGTTATTTTTAACACCTTAGAGCACTTTCGCTATGACTTTATCATTTGTTTCCTTGAAAATGGGCATCAAGAATAAAAGGCTTTGTGCTTTAAAGGTGTTTCACGCGGGTAAATCCATGGGCACCAGCTAGTTTCATAAACATACCAATTAAACTGCCAACCACAATATAATTATAAACCAGTGATAAATCATAAATCACTTTTCTTATAGCTCTTACAACATATTACCTATTATTATGCAATAAATACGAGTACATAATGATTGCCATTCAGTTAGTCATGTAACAATATTTATCTTTTACAATCACATTGATTTATGTCCTTGTACATTGTGTCACATTCAAGCATCATAATAAGTTATTACAATGGGTTTGTTATGAGGCAATCTCATGTTACTTAACAACAATATTATGTACATGTCACTTATAATCATGGAAGAAGGGTATACTGTCTTAGTGCTGGGACAATATACCTAATAGGTAAAATTAATATTTTTTTATATGATTTACCTACTAAAAATTCGAAATAATATTTGAAGATTTTTACTATGGAATATTATTATGGTCCTTTAACTTACGTTAATCTCGAATGCGAGTTGTTATTATTTTTCTTACTAGGAAGTTGTTACTCGCGTTTTCTCAGCGAGAATCTAGGGTTTTAATGAGAAACTTCATCTTATTCCATGATATTAAATAATAACCTACGTACATATATAAACCACAAGATGTTCCGCGTGAGTTTCAGGACTTCGACGGGAACTTTCTCTTTAAAAGTCTCATCTTATGTCTGCAACGGTAGTAGCTTTCTATTACTGAAATAGTTTTTAAATTAGTTCAGTAGTTTCAGAGATGAATCAATTTTTGGGCAAAAAAAAACACTTATTTGCGTCACTAGTTCAGTACGTTATCCTTAATGCGAAAGTGTTTGTTTGTCAAGGGTAGGTACAGCAAAGGATATGGGGTACTTTTATACCGGCATTTACGCAGGTTCTCCGAAATTAACGCGGGTTAAACTGCATTAAATTTTGCAAATTACACGTTGTTTACATTATTTTATATAATTACACGTTGTTGGTTACATAAAAAGATTTGGGTACTTTTACCCGGCATTTCCGCAGATTCTCCGAAATTAACGCGGGTGAAACTGCATTCAATTTTGAAAACTACACGTTGTCAGGGTTACATAAAAGGATATGGGGTACTTTTATACCGGCATTTACGCAGGTTCTCCGAAATTATCGCGGGTGAAACCACGGGGAACAGGCAGTTCGAACAAAATCGAGAAGATAAAAATAATGATTTTGTTTATTTAGATGTAAAGTCGTTATGGCGGCCAGAGTTTTGCTCTTACATGGTAGAGGGAACACCTGGGAAGCCTTACGGGGGGCTGTTGGCTCACTTCAACATAGTCGAAGCTAATATGCGGCATCGCCGGGCAGAGGCCGCCACTTTACTCAAGGAGGGCGAGGTTCTTATGAGCATCACTAGTTTTCCAAGGTATTGTATGTAGGTATGTTACACACTTGTTTGTAAGGTATAGCAAAAGAAGAGCTTGGGCATTTTTATGCTACTAAACTAGTAGCATTTTAGTAGTAGGTACTTACTAATGCCATATTGAAACTTATTTGTCTTAAATATCTATACTCATAATAAAGTAAGTAAGAGGTAAAGTCTGTGAGTTTGTAGAAAGTAATCTCTGGAACCACGGACTAACGATTTTAAAAATAATTCCACTTATAGGAAGCTCAAGTGTTTTTGAGTGACTTAGGGTACTTTTTATCCCGGAATTCCCGCAGGAAATCCTTAACGCGGGTGAAAACGCGGGGAATCTATCGTCTATGCATATAATAAAACAGCCTGTCCGTACAATAATGTTAAATAACAACTCAATTTGTTTAGTTTTTTTTAAACTTGTGTTTTGGTCGGTTTGTTTGAACACGCGTTACAAAAAAACTACTATACGGATTAAGATGAAACTTGGCATGGAAGTTCACATGTACCTAACGCGCGTTGAGTCGCGTTTTCTAATCGTGCGTTTAGCTTTAGACATTCTAATATTGACCTAACAATCTTTAACTTGCGCGTGCGTCAACGTCGCGCTCAGAGAAAACTTTCTAGACGCAGACGATCACGCGTTGACACGCACTTTTTGATATTAATGTAACGTCCGTTTACTGATCAGTTGAGCACACGCTGACCAGGGCCCTTATTCACTATGACCATATACCGTCGCGTTAAGATAAGGCGCCACTTAAATTGTCTTTCCCTCGTGTTCAGAGAATTTTCACTAAAAAAATACATTTACGACGTTTCTTTTATCATAAAGAATATTTTCTATTGCATTATGTTTATCTTAATATCTAATATATATAAATCACGTGTCACGTTGTTTGTCCGCGATGGACTCCGAAAGTACTGAACGGATTTTGATGAAATTTGGCAACCATTTATAATATGGTCCAACTTAAAAGATAGGATAGTTTTTATCCCAGAATTCCCTCGGGTACTGAAGGACATAGAGTACTTTTTTCCCGCAACCTCCGCGGGATCTCCGAAATTACCGCGGGTGAAACCACGGGGAACAGGCAGTTCGAACAAAATCGAGAAGATAAAAATAATGATTTAATTTCGATGAAATGGCGGGGGACAGCTAGTATTTCTATAAAATTTTTGCATCTGGAACGTTTGGCACTGTGTTTTTGGGACGCGCGTTATAAACAAAGAATGTTGTTGGTCATATAGAATAAGGGCCCAATAGTGTCGAGTACTCTAGCAACGCGCGTTAGCGCTCGGCATTTGAACTCTCTTCGTGCGTTACATGTGAACTTAGCCTTAATCTACTTTTTATCCCAGTTCAAAAAAGATCTTTAGCTAATCCCGAATTTCACGCGGGTGAGACCGCGTCTACAACTAGATTAGATTATAATCATTCTATAAGTTTTAAAACAAACATTCAACTTCTCACAGTCTTCAACTTTTAATTGGTCTCATAGAAACTTGTAAACTTACCTACCGCGTGTAAGTATTACAAAACTTTAAGGATTTCAGATTGGGATGTCCTAACTCCACGAGTCCACCGTACCCGCCGACTCCGTACGCAGGAATTAACATGTCGCATTTTCTGTCCGATGAAACAATAAATCACGGACACCCTCGCTTCACGACTCTGGCCCTCAACACCCGCGAGAGGCGAGGGGAGCCTGTTACTATAAACGTACCGGGTGCGTAACGTGACATAATTGGGTATTCTCCAGCATAGCTAAGATGCACGCCACGATATTATGTTTATCGAACGAAAAATAAAATTGTCGATATGACAAATATTCTTGTGGGCGTCCAAGCAAAAAAGTGCAGTAGTGGGGTATTGAGTTAAGACTAGATTCGGTTAAACATTTTTTGCTGCCATGTTACCACTGGTAGACAAAACGATATAATATGTCGACGAGAATCGATAAAATGGCTCGATAAAAGTTTATCGTGTTGCGCATCTTAGCTCCGCAGGGTATGGAAATCAAAATTCTAATTAGTCCGTCATGTTAGAAAACAAAAAAATTTATATATAGACTCGTATTCTTTGTTTTTTCAAATTAATGAAAATAAACAGATAAAGCGCATTAAAGTTTAGGTTTACGTCAATATTCAGTATAAGTCCCATCACAAAATCCACCGGGTTGTGAGTGTGACGTCACGCGAAATTTCAAATCAATGTATCGCCGTTATTTTTTAATAACGTAAAAAAGAAAAAATGCGTGTCCAATATTTTTTACTAATCTACACGACAGACTAAAAAACGAATAAAAAAGTATATGTAGCCAATTATGCCATTAAATATTTGTGATAAACGACCTTCCGATACTTATGTAAGTAGTTAATAAAGTTAATAAAATAGATTTTAGTTTCATAATAATTGTATACCGTATAGCCTTTTCCGCAGTTACAACCCTTGTTATACTTTAACACCTGTCGCTACCATAGGATTTGCCTAATTAATTTTGTATTCAATATATCTGCGACTTCGCCCGTATGAGTTTCGGAAAACAAGCAAACTTAATATGCACTGGTGTCGTGATGTCCCCGGAATATTTCTTTTTTCGAACAACGGGCCATTGGTCTTTGCCATTATAACCTTAACTACTCAATCGATCATCATTTTTTGCATACACGTTGTCAGGGGTACAGAGGACACAGGGTACTTCTTATCCCGGAATTCCCGCGGAAACTCCGAAATTAATCCGGGTGAAACCGAGGGAGGTAAGCTATAGTAATATTATAACTAATTACTTCCTCTGTGCGCCGGACTTTAATTTTATAATTATACACTGTTGTTATCGCTTAGTGTACCGCGACACGGAGACCCAGATCCCGGTGGACAAGATGCACGAGCTGCTGCCGGGCGTGGCGCTGCCCGACTGCGTGTACATGGACGCCATGGGGTTCGGCATGGGCTGCTGCTGCCTGCAGCTCACGTTCCAGGCCTGCTGCATCACCGAGGCGCGCACGCTCTACGACCAGCTCGCGCCGCTCTGCCCCATCATGGTAACTACGTAGACAATCAATAGCCGGGTCCACGTCGGATGATAGTGGTACACGACATTTTTTATTTTAAACTACTTTGTCAGATAATTGCCCATAATCTTGCCCGATGGAAAGTGACTATCCTACTAATATTATAAACGCGAAAGTTTGTAAGAATGTATGGATGGATGTTTGTTACTTTTTCACGCAAAAACTACTAAATGGATTTAAATGAAACTTTTCAATAATATAGCTAATACATCAGATTAACACATAGGGTACTTTTTATCCCGGAATTCCCGCGGGAACTCTGAAATTAACGTGGGTGAAACCGCGGGGCAAAACTAATATGGACTAAAGTGTCACATGCCCGACAATGAAATACCTTTTGACTCTAATCTTGAAGAGGTCCATATATTGTAGCTTGTGGAAACAGACTCTGGCAGGTCATACCAGTTCTAATGGTTGAAATGTCCAATAAATAACCAATAAACTCCTTTTCTTTCTTCTTTTTTTCTGTCAATTTCTTTGTGAACGACGCTCGTGTCGTCCGTAGTTTCAAAGGAAATGGTGGGAACAATTTTTGAACGGGACTTTTGGTTCGTTAACTTTCTGTTTTGCAATTGCAAAAACCTGAAGCGCGACTCAAAGCTAATGAATTGGGAACAAATGCGCCAGTCGCTAGGATATTACCAATTTCGTTACATATTTTTCTCCAAGCACACCCATTAGTGTAATTTAGATCCAAAAGGCGCTTACATCATAACGGAATACCAAACGATGACATTTTTAACTCTGGAATCGCCCGCTCACACGTCCATCCGTTCAGTCCCTGTGGACTGTGCATCGCTCTAACCGAGGCGCTTTGATTATGATGAAAACCCGATCGAACTGGTCTGATGAGCCGCGTCACAGATTTTGCGATTTTATTTAAGTGTAGCGAGGCCTATGTGAACTCGGCTATTAAACATTACTCAATATGCCTACACCTACCATCTCACACAAACATGGTGTTAACCCTGAAACCCGTCGGCATAGTAAATGTATAAGCTAAGGCAGTATGGAAAATTACATACAAACGTTCAAAACAGCACACGAGACCCCAAAGCGGATGTCGCTCTCTGCAGCACTGCGACGTCCGCGTAGGGGTGTCGCGAATCGCGATGCACGATGCGCGCGTCTCTTTGAGTGTACCGTTTCGATCGTTATACGTACTTAGTCTTAGCCAAGTTGACAATTTATAATAATCATCAACGCTAGGGAAAACTAAGGAACGTATCTTCATGTCACGTGGTCACGGAAAGTTGAATTTTTGATCGGCGATTTTATGTGACAAGGTCACAGTCACGACGATACGTTCCTTAGTTTTTGATCATAGATCGTCAACTTGGCTGATGGGGCGGCTTTAGTTGGGATTCCTATATTTTCCGTGCCGTCGTCGGTTATGAGCCACCCACATGAGTGCGCGTGTCGCGCAGCTGGCGCTGTCGGCGGCGTCGCCGGTGTTCCGCGGCCACCTCACCGAGGTGGACTGCCGCTGGGGCGTGATCTCGGGCTCGGTGGACGACCGCACGCGCGAGGAGCGCGGCCTCGAGCCGCTCGTCAACGACAAGTTCCGCATACACAAGTCGCGCTACGACTCCATCGACTCGTATCTCTCGCCGGAGCATGAGAAGTAAGCACGACTCACCTTACTTTTATTGGTCATCAAAATAATAGGCATACCCATGTGTCCGGTATTAAAATTAAAATCCTATTTAGTCCGCCAGGTAATCGAAAAATAATATATCTAGACACGTCTATGTTTTGGTTTTAGATAAAGTGCATTAAAATTTAGGAATCGGGGCTCGTGATGTTATAATGTCTTTTAACCTTACAAGGCGTGATGTCACGCGACATTTTGACGTAATCATGGCCGTTATTTTTTGATTACGTTTAAATTTTTTTTTAACACACGTATAATCTTGTTTAGTAATCTATATGACGGACTAATAACTAAAATTTCGTACACTAGCCTATTGTAATCCTCTACGGATGTTTTTTTTAATTAAGATCCCTGGAATGAGGCACACGCAAAACACAAAACCGCACCACTCCCGCCACGATAAAGGTTTCCCCACGTACACCGATCATACGTCAAGCCGATCCGCCGCCGCGACGCAAACGTGTCAAGATTCAGGTTCGGTGCGTTTTTATGTTTTGTATGAGTTGAATCGGCCCCTCTGCGCGCGCAGATACAACGACATCCCGATAGTGCACGACGCGTCGTACTACCGGCGGCTGCGCGAGGGCGGCATCGACCACGCGCTGGCGATGCACGTGGCGCACCTGTTCATACGCGACTCGGTCGTGCTGTTCTCCGAGCAGGTGCAGAAAAACGACAAAAACGACACCGATCACTTCGAGGTTTGTAATCATTATAACAATACTCCTCGCAACACACAGATCTACTTGATCCCACACTAATGCAAATGTGGTATATACCTACTACATATATGGACGCAGATAAGCAATAACACGTTAACTCACAAAATTAAGTTACTGATTCAGAACAATTTATTGAGAATTGGGGAACATTTTTTAATTATGTGTTTACCTTATTACATTGCTTAAATATGTAACTAAATATTGAACATAAAAAATGTTGACACAAAATGGCGCTATACTTTTAAAACACGATTTACTCAAAATTTCTCCAATGTGGGTTAACACACTATTGCTTATCTATGTCCGTATGTATATTACACTAGACTAGATATAATGAACACTCCTAGACTGGAATGTAGAAACCTGTATTCATTACACACAGGGGACCCACCACCGCCAGGAATCGAACCCGAAACCTCTCGATTAGAGGGTAGGCATGGTTACCTATGCTGCGCCAATCGGGCCGTCACATCATCACGTTCACATCCACAGCCCACACCAACTAATCGTCATGTACTTTTAGAAGTACACGTGTTGCCAAGGTACAGAAGGAGGACTTCCCGCGGGTAGTCCCAAATTAACGCGAGTGGAACAGCGAGAGAAAAGCTATATGTATTATATGATCTTGTTGTCCAGAACATCCAGTCGACGAACTGGCAGACGATGCGCTTCAAGCCGCCGCCGCCCAACTCGCGCATCGGGTGGCGCGTCGAATTCCGCCCGTGCGAGGTGCAGCTCACCGACTTCGAGAACGCCGCCTACGTGTGCTTCGTGGTGCTCCTCACGCGCGTCATACTCTCCTACAACCTCAACTTCGTCATGCCCATCAGCAAGGTACGAGACACGAGTACACGCTGGTTCGGGCTTCGGCGCCCGTTGGCGGGCCGGCGCATGGCACGTCATGCTCATTTTAGGTGATAAATTACATCTTAAAATCATGACATTAAATTTGAAATTAGGGATGTTACGGAGATGGTTTGATCGAAACCGAAGCGGCGTTTTTAAAATCGGTTTTTCGGAGTCGGAAGCGGTGGCAGAAGAGAGAATGTGTTTAATCATCATGCGTATTGCGTAACAACAAGTGAAAGAGTAATCGTTGAGACAGGGGGTGGTTCCCCGCGCGACATGCATCAATCTGTTCGTACACGTTGACCGCAGCCACCACTATCCTCTGTGCTTCAACCTCCGATTTTAGGGTCGGTAATAAATGTTCAAGGTGGACGAGAACATGCAGCGCGCTCAGAGCCGTGACGCGTGCCGCAATCAGAAGTTCTGGTGGCGGCGCGACGTGGGCGCGCCCGCCGGCGTCGCGCCCGCGCCCGCGCCCGCGCCCGCGCCCGCCGCCCGCCCGCTCGACGACCACTACGACGAACTCACCATCAACCAAATCATTAATGGCCAGGTACTATTACATTAATCAATATAAATATATAAATAATGCAATGTCCGTATGACATTGTAAATACATGTCATACGGACACAATGTAATCCGGATACAATGTAAATTGTAATTTTTTTTTATGTATTAAGTTTCACCAAACATAAAACACTTATACTTATCACAATTTTTAAAACAATGTATGACCTTCTCGAGGTGAACACAACCTGCACATAGAGTAGAGCCACAATAAAAAGTAAAATAAAATAAACAATTTTAAAGGCCAGTTTTGGGGATACAGAAAGTTTTTAATTAGTAAATATAATCCGTATCTGTCCGTCTGTGTTCCCTTTCACATCTTAACCGCTCAACCGATCATCATGAAATTTTGTACTTTTCATTCTGGCATTCCCGCGGGAACTACAAAATTAACGCGGTTGAAACCGCGGGGAACAGCTAGTATAAATATAAATTATAACATGTATGTGTAAGTTTTGTGTTGTGCATCCTAATAAAATTAATTATTCAAGCTACGTCCAGTATCGTTTTGCATGATGACGCAGGACGAGGGGTTCCCCGGGCTGATCCCTCTGATCGAGTCGTACCTGTCGGGGATGGACGTGGACGCGGACACGCACTGCTCGGTGCAGCAGTACCTGAAGTTCATCCAACGGCGCGCCGCCGGAGAGATCTACACCATGGCCTCGTGGATCCGGAACTTTGTCACGTCCCATCCTCAGTACAAGTGAGATTTTATCACTTCACTTTTCTACACTAACATGCTGCTCGTTTGTCTCGCTATAACTCCAGCACGGCTGGGCCGATTTGGCTAATTTTGATCTTGAAATATTTGTGGAAGTTCAGGAAAGGTTTGAACAGTGAGAAGTTCGGAGTTCCTGCGGGTATCCCGAAACTCAGACGGGTGAAACCGCGGGGCACAGCTAGTCAACGTTGAATATGTTGGATATCTCTAAAACTACTAAAATGTAATAAAAAAAATAACAAAATGCCGATTTAATCCAAAAGACAAAAATACACGTAATATTATTATTGGTTTGTGCTACCACTGATCGTTTGAATTCGGTGCCAAGACCACTTGTGTCTGCCCACTTGAGTTGTTCTGCTCATGACGAGCTCGTGGCAGGAGTCGACTTAGTCCATCTACCCACTTCATATTTGGCTTGTCACCGACTTCAAACCGATCTCACCTTCGGCTGCGCCTCGGCTCGGGTAGACATTTGTCAGAACTCTTTGCAATGACAGGCTTTCCGCACTTGTAATGAAATATACTATTTTTGTGCAGGATATAGGCTTCACAAAATCGAATTTTGTGCACAAGGGCAATAATGTATCTACTCATAAATTAGATACATTTATGAGTAGATACATTATTGCCATATTAAGGCAAAGAAAATGAGCCATATACAGCAAAATACAATAAGTTCATGGATAGCATTTGTGGTAGCCATAGAAATACACCTACCGCCGCACTCAGAGTCGACTTTAATGATTACTTAGTTAAGTATAGATTTTTAAAACAAAACTGCCGCAATGAGACAATTTTAATAAATTAATGTGAATTGGCATTTAACTAATTAAGTTACATCTCATTAAATGCCGATTAACATTAATAGGATACTTGCAAGAAATTTATTATAAGAAATTGTGTCAATATTTCAAAAATAGAGCCTTAGAAAAGCGTTATCGTGAAAGATTTAATGAAAAGTTTTCAACAGTTTCCAAAATATTCAACTTTTAATTTTGTGAAACGGAACGTTGCAACGAAACACCTATCACAGCCAAGCTTGACACATGACGTCACTTATACTTTTTTAGGAAACATCTCTTTCAGAGAAGGCAAAAGAAAATAAGTGAATACAGTCAACGCATATTTTCCATTTTCTGAAGTTTTTTACTTTAAAATGCATCGGTAAGATGCATTTCGAATCTTTACTGGAACTTTTGGAAGTAACTCGACACAGTTCAACCTTAATTTCGCTTTTGGATATTGAAGTTATCTGTTTGTCAGTGTCACATGACCCTGTCAATACGACAGTGACATTTCTATCACAGATTAATAAGGCGTAATTTTGAACTAGTGACGTCATTCCACGTTTCGGCGGTAAGGTCTAAAGTAGGAACTTTGAAACGCTCTATTTAATTAATTTATGCATATATTTTTTATCTTTTTCTTGCTTTGTTTAAGTAGGCCATATATCTTTAAAATAGACAGGTAAAAGAAATTCATGCAAGTACCCTATTTACTGAACGTCTCTGATTGCGGCAGTTTTGTTTTAAAAATCTATACTTAACTAAGTAATCATTAAAGTCGACTCTGAGTGCGGCCGCTAAACTCCTAAGTCTAGAGCGATAGTTTCAGTCAAAATAATATTGTTCGAAATTCAAGCGCAAAACAAATGCACTACTGCATTTTAAGAGTCGGCACTTTCTGTTCTTAACTCGAAAGTACTAGGGTAACACAAGTTATTACGAGGTTAATATGCCGGGATAAACCATTTCCTTCAGTATTCAAAACTGTACTAATTTTACTTTGAATTTTAATTAAAGAAATGTTATGTTATACTACTTTGTTATTTCCTCGCAATCGAAGTGAAAAGCAGTTTATAACTCGTCCACAAAACCATTATTATCCTCGACATTACAATAGTAATAATGTATAGTAATAGTAATAGTAATAGTAATAGTAATAGTAGTAATGTCGGCTAATAAGCCGACATTACATTGCTATTGCTAAAAGTCTCGGGTGATAGTGGTTCGTTTTGTGCACTTGTTGTAAAATCTACTATTATTCACAGAAAAGATTCCATTGTTACGGAGAAAATAAACTACGACTTGTTGAAGACGGCGCACGGGATACAAACGGGCTCCATCGCAGCGCCCAACCTGCTCGGCAGCAGCACCGTCTCCAAGACCAACGAGGACATTCCGAAGGCATTCACCAAAATGATGAGTAAAGATTGTTCATAATGGCCAGCCGCCAGCCTCACTGTTCAGTGTTCGTATATAAATTCTATTGCCTTATGTACTGCAAACCCACTTACTGTACTTGTTATTTTTGAATTGCCTTACTTATTTCTATAGCTTGACTTCAGATAGTATAGCGGTATAGTATTGTCTGTTATTATTTTTCTATATGAAATATTGTCATAACGGCTGGAATTTCAATTATTTCCAATCCAATTATTTAGTAGTTTCTGGATGATGGAAATGCCATTTCTTTTGCCATTGATTTCTAAAAGAAGTGTTTGTGTGATATGAGATTCTTATAATTTTTCATTATTGTTTGACACAAAAAATCCATACACGTTGTTTTGTTTCTAATTTATTGAGAGCCATTTTTTTTATTATTTCTGTTTGTTATAATGTACACAAATAGTTAATGTTACCTATAGGACGACGCCCATTGTGGTAAGAATTTGGTAATGGTTTGGTTCCTAGCAAAATGTTGTTTAACAAGTTATATCTGTATCTTCATGTTTATTTTACTGTGAACGTAGCGTGAATCTCTGGCGACTGAGAAAAATATAGTCCGAGAGCTAGCGACATTGGAAGACTTACGGCCGCACTCAGAGTCGACTTTAATGATTACTTAGTTAAGTATGGATTTTTAAAACAAAACTGCCGCATTCAGACAAGTTTAATAAATTAATGTTAATTGGCATTTAACTAATTAAGTTACATCTCATTAAATGCGAATTAACATTAATTTACTGAACGTCTCTGATTGCGGCAATTTTGTTTTAAAAATCTATACTTAACTAAGTAATCATTAAAGTCGACTCTGAGTGCGGCGGTTAAACAAGTACTCGTTCTTTCATGTATTAAAAAAAATACAGTTGCTCAAAAAACGGCTATATTACGTACCTACTGCTCTTTAATTTACCAAATTAGAAAAAAAAAATTATCCTCCACACAGTTTTTATTTTAAACTTAACACTTTCTACGTAATTTGCTCCCACCGTGGCACGCCTGCCCGTGTTATTGTGCACAGTGCAGACCCACCTTGCGGTCGCGCGGGCCGGGCATATCATTTTATCATAATTATGCAAATACGATATCCTGCTGCCACATTTCTATTACTTTTTATTTTTAAAGACTTTGTATTTTTCTATTATATTTTGACATTCTTTTCTTAGTTCAAAATTTTTATTTTACGAAAGTTTGAATTTACAAAAAGAATGTCAAAAAACACACGTACAACCTTAGCATTAAAAATATATCAAAGAATGAGTGCTTGTATGAATGTGTCGAAAGCGTTGCTGGGTTCCTATTCTAATAAAAAAAAATTAATTAGCATTTATAAATTAAAAATCTTGTTTAGTGAAATAGACTCCACTGCATTTGGTGATGAAATTGCTATTTCTTTGTGATTTGTGTATTTCTAAGGTTACGACTTACGATGTATTGTGTGTATCGCAAGTTACAGTTCTGTAGCAGCGAGACTTGGTGCGTATTTGTTACAAAATGTTTCTAGCGCAATTACATGGTGTATGAGATAGTTTTCGTCGAACTTATTCATGAAATGCACGCTCAGACGGCACATTCCTATCACGTACGATACGCTCGCGCATATACGAGCTTAAAATTTGTATTTGCTTGTATTATTGCAAGAATTTTCCTTAACTCGCAATAGTTTTAATTTATACATAATTATGTCATTGAATATAGTTTTTCAGTTTTAATACTCTTGATTTTACTGATTGGCTGAAATACTGTCCATAACTTTAATTCTGATGATAATACAAATATAATAATTGTTTTTTTTTTATTGTTTATTATAATTGTATTTTATATCGGCACAGGCGATATCGCGATGTGTGTGTGCTTGGCCGTGATATTATGGCTGCGAATCACCTATGCCGTAGATTTACTAATGTGGTGAACTAAAACTTTGTTTTTAAATTAATTTTAAAGTTTTATGCATTTCGAATCGAGCCGAGAGCCGAAACGAAATTCAAGTTTATTTCTTTACGAAACGCATTCGGTATTGAGCTTCAATCTCGGAATGCAAAAAAATTAGGTTAAATAGTTGTGCGCAGTGATGCCACTTACTCGGTAACAATCGGTTTCTTTTTTGTAGTTAATAGCTTTAAGTAGACATGAAAACTATATAGACTATTTAAATTAGTAACAATACATTCGATTTTGGGGGCACAAATTATTGTCCGTTATTATTGTTACAAATAAACACGTTTAGATGGGAACGCGGATATAGCGAAGTTTATTTTAATAAATTTATCATTTAATTTTGTACTTTACATTTTTTTTATTGTTATGGTTTAAACTTAATCTACAAATTAATATTAAAGTATTTTATTGTTATTTTTGGTTTGACTTTTGCGGTCCAGTTTCTCTCTGTTAATAACTCGTTAATAGTAAAAAACAAATTATGAATTTCATTCAAATTTGAGCATCAAGGTCCCGACGAATGGTTGGTAATGTAACGTGGATGGGCACTAGAACTTATCCACTAACTGCAGTATATGTTGTTGCTCTTGCTGGCGCCATTCCTCGTTATCGTTGCCGAGGTTGCCCGCGTACTCTGCACAGCACAAAAATAATAGGAATGGGCATGTTGACTAATGTTTTTTAGTCCGTCTTGTAAATTATTAAAAAATATTGGACATGTATTTTTTCTTTTTTTACGTAATCAAAAAATAACGGCGATATATTGAGTTGAAATTTCGCGTGACGTCACTATTCTGACAGTTTGTATGGCGGTTTTAGCGGTTAGTGACGTCACGACCCCCTCACCCTAAACTTTAATGCGCTTTATCTCTGTATATTTTAATTTATTTGAAAAAGCAAAAAATCGTGTCTATTGTTTTTTTTATTTTCGGACGGACTAATTAGAATTTTGATTTTCAAAAGTAGTCAACATCCCCATTGGAAAGTATATACAGAAACACATTTTGAATCCTAAATGTGAAATTCAGCACATGAGTGTGGATAAAAATAAAATATATGGACTTGAGACTCCTACCTCTCATGACATGTCGGATGATCTTCAAAGAGCCGCCGCGCAGTGACAGCACTCTCTGTACGCGTTGTTTTATCGAAGGCGCGCCCGCAGTACACACCTGGAATATGTAGGTACATGCAGCCAAACGAAATACTGTCTACTCAAGTAGGCACAACAACAAGTCTATAGTATTTAATACCGACTTCTAAGTTAGTACATATATTTATACTAGTTTCTATTTAATAAAAAAAACATAGCTCACCTCTAAAATGATTCTGTCTACAAGCTGCAGTGTGAAGAGGCCGCCCGAAAGCCTCTTTATGTATTGGGCTTCGTCGCCCAAATCCTCTCCGTTTTGCTGTAAGGTTATTAAGTTAATACGCCTTTTGGCCAATAAAATATTACTGTTTTAGTGATCAGAACGACGCGGATGCTTTGTATCAAAAACGGTTTCCATAGTTCTCTTTGTTCAATAGTATAGATAACAGAAAACAATTAAAAAATGCATGTATTCAAAATCCTAAACTATGCATATAATTTTAAATCTAATAGAAGAATGGTACTGTTCTTTTTATATTAAATTGAGTATATCCTCAGAAGAATAACTAAAGCATAGAAGGAACCTAAATTTAACTAATATAGTCGTAACTGTTTTCTTATACACTCATAACAGCATTAGAAAGAGACAGATATAGGTTGCTCAAAATGCAAAATGAAGCCAAGCAAACGTCAATTTGGTTACCTTGGCTACCTTTATGATGCTAAATTTAAAAGCTACATAAAGTTTCGGGTTTTTGGCTATTACTTTGTTCATCGCATTTTTTCGTATAATACTTAAGGGCGCATGCAATAGTGCTTCCAAAAATAAACTATCGATGGAACTAGCGTCATCTAAACTATTGCATTATTTTTCTAAATAAATTTAAGAGCCTTATTAAACACACTTTATGAGATAATGCCTATTATAATGTGAAGGATTACTTAAATGATACAAACATTTGGTAATGAATTGCTCTTTGCGAGGTTAGATTGTAGATTACAATTGTTAAAATAATTGGTTAAAAGTTGTGTGCGTGCTGTTTTCCGTTACCGGCCTTAAGTGATTAATGAATATATTTCATTGATAAAATAGTGGCTTGATATGTCATGCTCACTCAAATGTACCGCTGGCGGTGGCGTGTGAGTCTGGTTCCCTCTAATATGATTGAGTGGGGCGGGACTTACGAGCACGTCATACTCGCGAACGGGTGCTGTCAGTTGGTACTGGTCATGTCTTGTCTTATAGATAATAGTACGGGAAATACCGATGCTAATTCGAGATTCACTCGAGCGTCGTTGGGACCTATTGGGTTTTGAAGATTAGGAGATATAAACAAAATAAAGTTATTAGATGTTTTTTTCATTCACAGGTTTAGTTTCTACAGGCTTTCAAAAATGTAAAAAAAAAATAGTAAAATGGAAATACTCGAGCGCGTCAGATATTGTAGTTTAGATACTCCAAGGTGTCTGTGATATCTAAAATATATTCATCTGCGGATTTGCGTGGTGGGGGTAGCCATCCGGAAGGGGAGAAAATGAAAAAAAAAAACATTTACTCCAGCGCGTCAGATATTCAAAGGGGATGTTAAGTGAACCCTAAAAATGCTCCCCTTCGAAAATCTGCTGATTTGAAGGTGACGCAAGGTAGTAACGAATTTTTGAAAATGCAAAAAATATCTCAATTTTGAAATATTCGAGCGTGTCAGATTATTTTACAGAAGGTTCAGCTTGCAGTTCAAGTTATGTTGGCTTAAAATCTGACAGTAATTTTGAGGGATATTGTTACGTCAGTGCTAGGGTTCTTTATTCGGAGTTTAACACTAACTTTATAAAAACACTAGGTCTAGGGTTCCTAGGTCTAGGTATCGCAACACTAAAACATTAAACGACTGATCTCGAAGTCCAATAGTCTCGCCAAGGTCGCAGGTAGTCGCAGGTATCGCTCAAGATTCACTCGCAGTTATCGCTTCGAAAGCTCACACTGAACTGCCCGTCCTTTTCGTGGGCCTTCTCTTGCTGCCTCCCCGAAGGGGAGGCAGCAGAGGTAACTGCGTCGGGGCAGAGCCCCCTGCAGTGGGTAATCCTGCGCTGTCCGCCACTACGGACAGGAACTGGGGGGCGGTCTAAGGACCGCGTGGATCGTCGGGGCGGGGCCGACGCCGCCCGTCAGGTCGGCGTCCAGGCCCCGTCAGCCAAGCTAGGTGGGCAGCGTTGCCTCGTCATCGCGAGCGATAAGCTCGCGCGGATATCGCTTCCCCTCGGGTGGACGGGCGTGGAGGGGGGCCAGACCACGGAACTGCCCGTCCGGTTCGTTTGCGCTGTTTATATACCCAACCGAACGGGGCTCTAGAATGTTCGAGTTCGATGAGTTTTACTAGTCATTCGGCCGAACGTTTCTAGAATAGAACTTCTATCGAATTCGCTACTCAAATGTGTTCACTTTACATTGCGTGTTTTGTATGCGTTGCGCGTTTTGCATACATTGCGCGATATCGATTAAGCTCGACCGCGACAATATTATTAATCTTACTGCTAGAAACAAAAATTATGATTTTTAAGATTTTTTTTTATTTCTGACGTAAGTTTAATAACTTTATGAGCTATTTCTTATTTACAAAAAACACACTTTATATTTCTATGAAATATGTAAAAGCTCACAAAATATTATTAACAAAACTTACTTTAAAGCACAAACAAGCCAGAGCATCTTACATAAATAATAACATGAACGCGTTGTTTTGTGATGAGCTGTAAAGTAAAATGGCGTCATGGCGACGGACAGCAGCGTGGGAATGGTGTGAGAGAGTCAGAGATACACAAAAAGTGAAAGGGAGAGAGTGGCGCGGAGCGGAGTAATACACCTTCCTTTACCGCTACTTTTTAGAAGTCGGTTAAAAAATACATTAAAGTGAAAGTTTATAGGTTAACCTATAGTTTGATGTAATACTTACCTTAACTTATTTTAAAATGTATTTTAACCGACCAAAAAAGTTATAATTCGACACGTTTAACGCCGTGATATGCTGTGATGACGTTATGGCGACGGAAAGTAGTGTGAGGACGGTGCGAGAGAGTGAGAGATAGAGAAAAAGTAAAAGGGAAAGAAAGACAGAGATATGAATAGGTAGGTACGTTTCACTGCAGCCGCTTGTTCTAAACTTTAAAGACGATTTTTGTTTCTTCGGCTTATGAAAATCGGCAGATTATATTTTTCCCGTTATCCCTGAGTTATTTACTTTATAATAAAAAATGAATCAACCGCGCTCGAGAATTTCGAGGTTGCGTTTTTTTTGCAAGTTTGTGATCCTCTAACTCCCTTACGTCACGTTCAAATTGTCAGATTATTCATATACACACTTCTCAGCATGTAATTAACCCACCATATCTTAATCTGACGCGCTCGAGTATTTCGAGTAATCGATTAATCGAATAATCGATTTTTTTACTAATCTGATCGGTTATTCTAGACGCACCCACCAGTGTAAAGGGCCTATATTTGGTGGAGGTACTCAACATGGTGCAAGGTACCCCCTTTATGTTCATCTGACGCGCTTTAGCTAATCCACAAATGCCCTCTTGGGCGCCCGTACTATAAGTAATCCTAGTTTAACTCCTAATGTATCTGTAGTCTGTACCGGATAAGTATGTGTCTATTGCGGGTTCCGGCTTATTGTTCTCACATAATTAATTGCAAATTGAGTTATTACTAGTATTAAAACTTTAAACAGACGTGTACTACTGGACAGTTTGTTGCGCAGCTTCTTCTCTTCAGTCATAGCACTAGAAAGCTGTGAAGGGTGGATATTTTATGGGTGCTTTCATAGTAAATGTAAATTTAATGACGACAAAAAGAGCCACATTATGGGCTAAATTTGAATAAATAATTTTGACTTTTTGACTTTTGATGGTCATCGGAACTACTCAATAATAGATATTTCACGGGTTCCGATTCATTAACTTTAATATGGTTTCTAAACAATTTATGTTCGTCACAATGTATATCAATTTGTGAATAATTTATCCTGTGTTAAATGAGTTAATCAGACCGAAGTGAGTTCTTTATTTCACCTTAGCATATTTTGATTTATTGCCAGACATTATTCATATTTCTTTGTCCAATATTTAAGGCGTTACGTGCAGCTAAATAGCGTGCCATCTTTGAAAACATAATTTCTCATAAAGAAATTTATCAAAAATATGCTTACATATTTTCCCCCCAATGAACTGATACCATAAAGTATAAACTAAGAAGTCGATATCGGTATTTATTTTATGCATAGTCACATCACTAGCTTTACACTCTTTAGTCTATGATAGGCTTCACTTCAAATGTCGTAAGGCGCCTTTTATGCTACTGTTATTGTTCTGAGAGTTTATCCCAGTCTGATAGCTTACAAAGTCAAAGTCACCATTTATTCAAATTTGGCCCATAATGTGGCTTTTTTTGACGTCAATAAAATTACAGTTATTATGACAGCACCCATAAAAATATATCCACCCTTCACAACTTCCTTGTGCTATGGCTGAAGAGAAGAAGCTGCGCAACAAACTCTCCAGTAGTACACTGTCAGTTTATATTTTTTTATTATAGTTTATTATAGTTTAAATATAATATGTATAATAATAGTGGCAACACTCAATTACTTATGTGAGAACAATGAGTCGTAACATAACATGGGCTCCTCGACAAGAAGATTCAATCACCGTGATAGGAATAACGAAAGTGAAAATAAGAGTTTTCATTCACTTGCCTCCATTTCTTTCTCTGTTCTATCAACCTTATCCATATATTTGAAATGCAGTTCTAGAAGTCTGTCCACTTTCTCGTGATCATTCTCTGTGAACTTGGCCAATAGTCTCTGCCTTTGACTGCCTTGACAGTTTCGGAGCATTGACGCAATTATTGAGACAACATGTTCTGTAACACAAATGTTTTTTCAGAATAAGAATTCTTCTAAGGCGCTTTCGCCTTTAAACAGCTAGAAAATCGATGACGGATTCACTGACCTTCATGTTGATCTACCGTCAACAACCTCTTTCTTTTAGGCGTCTTCATGAATACGGGAAATACAGTACGCAGTCCCAAGATATCGACGAACTTGTTGCAGTTATCGCGGCCATCCGGCCCGGCCAGAGCGTGGTCCAGCACTTTCAAGGATCCATTGCGAGACAGTTTCTTTTCTCTAAAAAAAAAGACAAAGTCGAATTGAGAACATCCTCCTTTTTTGGAAGTCGGTCAAAAAAGTGAAATGGCGTGGTCAATTTCAGAGAAGCTGTGCCTCAGAATTAAGTCAATTGGTACCTTAGCATTAGGTTCATGAGCTGCAGCCCCTCGCCGCGCAGGAAACGATCGCGGTTCGAAGGCTCCATAAGAGCGCAGCACAAAGCGTTGAACATGTTCTCCATGGCCTCCTGTTCGTCGGCGCTGCTGGGGTCGTGCCGTTTGTAAAACTACAAAACGAAATTTATTTGTATGTATCATCGGTATAAAATGGAAATCGAAAAGATACAAAACAATTATCTACCTACTTTAAGGACACTCTTACACCACCAGGCCCTAAACCATCTTTTTTTATTTTAACAGACTTACCGCTGCACTCAGAGTCGACTTTAATAATTACTTAGTTAAGTATAGATTTTTAAAACAAAACTGCCGCAATCAGACAAGTTTAATAAATTAATGTTAATTGGCATTTAACTAATTAAGTTACATCTCATTAAGTGCCAATTAACATTAATTTACTCAACGTCTCTGATTGCGGCAATTTTGGTTTTAAATCTATACTTAACTAAGTAATCATTAAAGTCGACTCTGAGTGCGGCCGTTAATAACCTAACATCGAACTTTACAGGCAGTGTCCAAGGTTGACACAATGTAAGCTTAAAATAATGTTGTTTTTTTAAGTCGGGTTATTTACACCATTTATAATTCAAGAATGGCTGGACCATTTTTATGATCATTGTTCGATTTGTCTCCGCCCAAAATAGCAGAATAACAATTAAAACAACGGAAAACGGTTTTTTTTTTTTACATTTTATAGCAGAAAAACAATTAAAACAACGGAAAACGGTTCTTTTTTTATACATTTTGTATGCAAACGGCTTTCTTACAACTTTGACGGGACTTCCAACTAGCTGATGATATTATAAGGGTAACTTAGGCTACCTTTATCAGACTACCTGTGGGAATTCTGAAACTCACGCGGGTATAACTGCGGGATACAGCTAGTCTGTGTAGGTGTAACTGATTCATAGATCACCAATACTTAATTTTCTTTTCTTCATACAATATTAAAAGGTGAGTAAACAAAGCGATTTCATCGCCAACGGCCCCCCCGTTCCTCAGACACAGATCGTGCGTTGGACATCAACTAAGCTAAAGTATATGCACCCGATATGTAAAAATACCAGTATTTGAAACCCTGTACAGAAATCACAAGATAACTTACCGCCAACTGTTGTAGAAGTACATCAATGCCGTCTAGTTCTCCCAGTAATTTTGTATTTTCAGGCGTGTTTTGTAATAATATTGATAAAATTTCAGTGGCATATAACTTGTTTGCATCAAAGGGCACTTTCATCTGTAAAAAATGTGTTTCCTGATCTATTACTTGGCGCATAGAACCCTATAGTACCTTAATGTTAATGGAGGAAACAAAGCTAATATTGTGGTTATGTCATGGGTCATTGAAAAATACCAAATTTCCATTTACTTGCAGCATCCATAGATGTAAAACTTCAGGTCAGTAACCTTTTAGTATAGTCCTGTGGCAATTGAAGACTTACTTTTGTATAGTTTTGATTCTGATTTATAATGTTATAATTTTTACCACTATTATAATTTTTTTACCGACTTCCCAAAAAGGAGGAAGTTCTCAATTCGACGCGTATGTTTTTTTTTAATGTTTGTTAACTCATAACTCTTGACTTCGTGAACCCATTTTGATGATTCTTTTTTTGTTTGAAAGGGTATACTCTCACTTCGAGGGAACTCTTCAAAAATTATTGGCACACCTGTAGCGATTTGGAACCAATTTGGATGTATTCCCTTACTTCCAAATTGGTTCCATTGTCATCAAGTCAGGATCTGATGATGGGATCTTGGAGAAATCAAGGGAACTAATCAAAATTTATATGCACACCTATGGCGATTTGGGTATTTTTTATAGTAAATCTTTTATTTGCTTTTGGAAGGCAAAATTTTAAGAAGTGGAACTCATGATGAAGACCACAGATGGTCATCGGAACTACTAAATAATAGGTAAGTATTTCACAGGTTTCGATTCGTGAACTTTAACGTGGTTTCTAAACAATTTATGTGAAGTGGAACTGATGGTGATATTTTGTAAAAGATGATGAGAAAAAAGCGAGAAATAAACAAAATTTTAACAAAAAAATTAAAACCGAATTTTTGTGTAAATATGTCTCTAATACCTTTAACCTCTTTAAAATCCATTGTAAAAAGCCTTGCTTCGCGACTTCAACACACAAACTTGGTCTTACTTCTGTTATATTTTCAATTATGCCTGCAAAAAAATTAAAATATTTGATTTCGAATTTAGAAAAAATCATAATGAGATTTTATTTCATCTTAACATACCAAGTGTGTTATGAACAGCATCCCGTTCCTCGGGAACTTGTTCGTCTAGACGTGCAAGGTTGTGCAGCAACAGCGCTGGTGCTTCAGCTTCTGATAACGCATTGATCAGTTCTTCTGCACCCTCTTCGCTTTCATTTAAAACCCCGGCATCTGTTAGTTCCTAATAATTTAGGAAGGCGTATTATGTTTTCAGGCATTTTTTCGGTAGTTAAATAAAATAAACAACCATAACAAAAATTATACCTAAAAACTTTTGGGAATAAGTATGCAAAAAAAAAACTTTCAAAATTTCTTTACATTTAAATTAGAGGACAAAAGCAAGTACCTAGCAGAACTGGTTAAAAACTTTTTTCATATGCGATTTTCAAACCCAAAAATACTAAGTGGATTGATTCATATAATATTAAATATTGTATTTGTAAACGGGCTGGTTTCCGCAATTTGTCGACCTATTTTGCGTGTGGTGGGAAATGTGTTGTTTATTCTTGCCAACCTAGCTCCTCTACGAAGCCCAGCAACTTCTTATGTCGCTAAAAGCTTCCGGGAGCGATTTTGGTGCTCCTAAATGCTTGGCCCAGTATAATGCTACTACATCTTACTTGAGTAGCATGTGAGCATCATGAGTTCTATCAGCCTTCATGCATGCTCTTCATGAATGCTTGTTATATGGGCCATGACCTACCTATACATATATTAAATACTAAAGTGTATAATAACATACCTGTAGGAGACTAACAACTCTTGTGGATATATCGGTGTTATCATGAGATAACAGCTCCAACAATGAATTGATGCATTTTAACTCGACTAGCAAAGGATATTGGTCTGGTACGGTGGAAACTGTACTTAATTCCTAAAATATAAATACATAATATAAGTTAAAAGAACGATCTCCAGTTTACAAGCAGTATTTTTGTGTGCAATTATAATTACCTGCAAAACTTCATATAAATCTATTTCACTTTCCATAAATTTATCAGGTTGATCTGGAAATTTGATTCTCATCTCACGGTTTTTAAGAGCTTTCTTTTCAAAGTTTAAAACTAATTTTTTTACAGTGGTTTCATCAAGGACTTCTCCCTGCAAAACAGTCAACATACCGTTGAGATAATCTACTTATATACTTACATATATATGTATATAAATTTCAAATTTTAGTTAATGAATAAATACCAATAAATACATTCAATAATTTACGACCACACTTGCCTGTGCACACCACGTTTTTTAAACGCGCCGTCGACGCTCGTTTTCGAAACGCGCGTAGACGGCGCGTGGAGGGCGCGCTTTTATCCTACAAAAGTCTACAGGCTGCATCTGACTCGCGTGCGTATCGCGTCTATATCGCTACAAACGCGCGTCGACGGCGCGTTTAAAAAACGTGGTGTGCATAGGCCCTTAGTCGTTTTAAATGATTGCTGAATTTTAAGTAAAGATTTTTAAAATAAGATTGCCGCAATTTTAGACGTTTATTATATTAATGTTAATTGGCATTTGACTAATTAAGTTTAATTTAGTTATATGGCAATCAACATTAATTGAATGAACGTCTCTGATAGGGGCAATTTTGTTTTAAAATATTAACATAAAATTAAGTAATCATTAAAACGACTCTGAGTACGGCCATTAGCTACATTAACCGCCGCACTCAGAGTCGACTTTAATGATTACTTAGTTAAGTATAGATTTTTAAAACAAAACTGCCGCAATCGGAGACGTTCAGTAAATTAATGTTAATTGGCATTTAATAAGATGTAACTTAATTAGTTAAATGCCAATTAATATTAGTTTATTAAACTTGTCTGATTGCGGCAGTTTTGTTTTAAAAATCTATACTTAACTAAGTAATCATTAAAGTCGACTCTGAGTGCGGCGGTTAAAGTAACAATCTTAAACTACACATTAGTTGAAACTGCAATATAATTTTTCTAATTAGCTGGCTTTCCTCATAAGTGAGCTGTAAATTGTAACAGACAGATGCAGTAAGTACTAATGTTTGAGTGTGAACATGTGAAAATATCTCTTTGCCTAGTACAATTCAACTCAGTACATATTATGATTGTTGATAACACTGCAGACAACAATTATTACAGTCTGGCTCATTAATGAGTAACCTGCTTTACATGATTTTTGTAACAGATAAACATGTATATTACCTTTGTCTCTTGTGTTTCTACAAATCTCAATATGTCTTCTCTTTCCTTTTCAGTTATTGTAGGTTCCGTTGTTAGAACCTTACTTGAGGGCAGTATGATCTGTTCAGCTTTTGTTTTAGCCATATAACGCATTTTCTTCACTCTATCTATCTCTTCATACTCACTACTTTCATCTTCAGCCGATCTTTTTGGAGTTGGAACTGGCTAAAAAGTAATAGTTGGTAAGAGACTGTAAGAAAATGTACTCAAAAACTAGAACTACAAAGAAAAATCTGTGAAGAATCTTTTGATTAGTATTTTTTAAAATCGAAGCGTCTATTCGTCTACTAAGTGCATTAATAAATATTATTAAGTCACCCGCTAAACATAATACTGTACTATACTGTACTGTACTATCTATACATCTATATATATATAAAATCCTTTGTCCTGAATGACTGATGGATCAACGCACAGCCAAACCGCTGATCATAGAGACCTGAAACTTGGAGGGTGTGTTCTTTGTACGACATAGGCATCCGATAAGAAAGGATTATTGAAAATTCAACCCCTAAGGGGATAAAAAGGGGATTATCGCGGGTGAAACCGCACGGGACTGCTAGTACATATACATAAAATTGAAGTGTCTGTTTGTAATTCCAAATTAACAGCGTTTCACTAAACACATATGAAAGTATTTATGGTACTTAGATAAAAAATCAATTTTTTATATTTTTGTCTGTCTGTTTGTTCTGACTAATCTCTGAAATGGCAGGACCGATTTTATCTAGACCTTTTACTGGCAGTGGCAGTGTTCAATTGTAAACAGTACAGTTCACAGTTTTGACACTTAACAATTTTACGGTGACATATTATACGATTCATTTTTAGACAAAAATTGTATATAGAATAACATTTATTTCTGCTCAACACACGAGAATAATAAACAAACATTAAAATATAAGTAAGTGCCTAATCTAAATCCATGAAACCATCTATCATTTAAAAAGGTTTTTTAATCAGGGAGCAAATCTTGTAACAAAAAAACAATGTTAGGAAAGATCAAATATATTTTGTGTATAGACGCTATTGTCGGTCTCGGCATTAAACATCATTTAGTGGACAATAAATTTTATTTTATTCATCCATTTACTGGACGCCTAGCAACAGCCTTTTTAAATAGATTTGTTTGGTAGTTTGGTCTCTGTTTAACTGGAGACAATCATAGTAAGTAACATAAGCAATATTATAAGGACCAAAGGGAATACACCAAAACTGTTCAAACAGAACAATGTGCTTAATGAGCTGTGTTGATCTTTAGATGCTATAAAAATGTTTATCATCAATCATGCTTTAAAAGTACTTAAGTTATAAGTATACAACTGAATATGTAGGGTGTAAATTTATGTCCCTGAGAATGGGTTGAAATTTGATATTAAATGGGACTCTTCTACATTGCTTTAAAATGAAGAAAGTGGCTTTTAGAACAAAACGATCTTTTGTAAACTTACTAAGGAATTAATGTAATAGTTATTATTTCCTTTTATTAGTGATGAAAATAGTGTTCTAATTGAGTGTAAATGATTATTACACCCTCACTCGTATGAATATCCTAGGTGTAATAGGTAGTTGATCACTTAGCCCCCCTGTTACTCCTACTATTGTTACCTAAGGATCAAAACAGCCTTATCCTACTAATATTATAAATGTGAAAAATGTGGATGTTTGGGTGTTTGTTACTCAATCACGCAAAAATGGCTGAACGGATTTGGATGAAATTTGGCATGAACGTTGTCAGGGGTACAGAGAAGGACTTTTTATCCCGGAATTCCCGCGAGAACTCCGAAATTACCGCGGGACACAGCTAGTAAATAATAAACAGGGGTTAATTTTTTGTTAAAAAAATATTAAATTAGCGATACTTACTTTAAACGAAAGTAATTCGCCAACGTCCATTCTAAATGTAATCGCACAGTGTTTAATTTATAAATTCTAATAACAATGTGTTTTCACAATTAATGCGGTATGCACCCATGCACCCAAAGAATAAATCACTACGTGGGATACACCAAAGATACACCGTCGTCCGAGTTCTGACAGCCGACACAAAACAAAATATGAAATTGGACATAGATAAGCAACAGTGTGTTAACCCACACTGGAGAAATTTTGAGTAAATCGAGTTTAAAAATTATAGCGTCATTTTCTGTCAACATTTTTTATGTTCAATATTTAGTAACATACTTAATGTAATAAGGTAAACACATAATTAATAAACGTTCCCTAACTCTCGATAAATCGTTCTGAATAGGTAACTTAATAGGGTACTTGCATGAAATATTTTTTCAGTGTATTTTAAAGATATATGGCCTACTTAGACAAAGCAAGAAAAAGAAAAAAAATATATGCATAAATTAATGAAATAGAGCGTTTCAAAGTTCCTACTTTAGACTTTACCGCCGAAACGCGGAATGACGTCACTAGTTCAAAATTACACCTTATTAATCTGTGATAGAAATGTCACTGTCGTATGGACAAGATCATGTGACACTGACAGACAGATAACTTCAATATCCAAAAGCTAAATTAAGGTTGAACTGAAGAAGTAGATGAAGAGATTTTTGTTGATAAGAAACATTGTCATTGGCAAATTATAATTATAGACGCCATTATTAAAGAAGAAGAAGAAGGTTGAACTGTGTTGAGTTACTTCCAAAAGTTCTAGTAAAGAATCGAAATGCATCTTACCGGTGCATTTTAAAGTAAAATACTTTAGAAAATGGAAAATATGTGTTGACTGTATGCACTTAGTTTCTTTTGCCTATTTTACTCTAAAAGCTGTCAGAGCGTAGTTTCACCCGTTCCGTTAGTGCAGAAACCAAACAACCATCTCCGAAGCAAGATAATTTTCACTATGACAGCTATGTGACGTTTAAAAACTGTCAAAGTTCGCGGCAAAAGTCAAATTCATCGAAAAATAAATCAAGCGGGGTTCTTTCCAAGGGCTTTTATCATAGTCACAAAAAGTTCAGTATCTTTCGCAATGTGAGTTGAGAAAAAAAAATCCCTCCCACGGGAAAACGTACCCCTGAAAACGTTTATGCGAATGGTGATCGGTCCAGCCAATCACGCGTGATGCCGTGACCAAGGGAAACAGCTATTCATTGGCAAAGTTGTTTACATGAATGATTATTATTACGTAACAATTTATTATTATATAATGACTGTCGAGGTTAGGCCCGGACTGCCAAGCGAGAAGTGTCGGATTACCGAGCGTGCCAGATTGGCGAGCGCTGGATTATCGAGCGCCTACTGTAATTACGATATCATTAAGCATAACGCTAAGTTCCGAGCCTCAGCTTCGATAGTATTGAGCTTTGTTAGTAGTTCACATAATCGTCTGTGCCTCTTCATCAGATTCAAATAACGGAGTTTTTGACAGAAATCGACATTAAAATTAATGACCGAACCGCCATCATCAGTTCCCGCCAAAAACTTCACCATCCTTTTTTATAAAAATAAAATACTTGAAACTGGCTAAATGAATCGTACCTATGCTAAAGTTCATTTATAGAAAAAGAAAAAAGCGCGCCAAGCACGATAAATACCTCAAATACCTAGGTAAGTACCTACCTACTAATAGTACTAGATACCTATACTATATTATATACCATAATATACTAATCGGATGCAATGCAGCAGTCTTTCTAATAAAAAGAGGAAATTAACAGCTATAATTAGACGCAGATCTAGAAAGACAAGTTGTGCTAATAATTAGTTTTTTAACTTTTATATTTCAGGGTATTGTAATAGTGGACCATTCTTTAAGATGAATATTGAGGAGTTATTACAAATTTTATGGACAACAAACAACTTAAAATTAAAATTTAGGATAATTTCTATCTTGGCAGCATACATAATGTCCTGTGTAAGATTCATACATACTTTGTAATTAGTTATACATACATAGGTATTTAGATATGTAGATTTATTGGAGTACCTACATTATTATCGTCGAGTACTTACCTACCTATTTAGTATTTCGACGATATTTTAACGTTTAGAATATCATGTATTCAATGTCTTGAATTCCATCAAAAATAGATTTTGTAAGTTAGCTACATATCTAGCTTCCATAAATCTTTATTTTATTTATTTTACTGCAGGATTCTAACGTAGAAGTTATTGTAAAATGTAAGCGGCTGTATGATCAAATCCATGTATTGCTTAGTGAAGGACCTTCTCTAAAATGCGCCATTGTATTTAACTTTCTGTCAGCGTTGCTTTACTTCGATGCAGACGTTGGAACCCGTAAAAAAAGCTTAGCTCTCTATGCGCGTAACATGGTGAAAGCCAGCGGCTGTCTTGCAATTATCTGCAATTATTTTGCCAGAAGCATGATGGTAAATGTTTTTATAAATTTTACTATATTTTTTAAATAAAATAAATAAATAAATAGAACTACTCTGAAGTGTGAATCTAACTTCTAAAAACCTATCTTCGAGATTACCTACTTATAAGAAAACTAGCTGTTCCCCACGGTTTCAGCCGCGGTAATTCCGAGGTAAAAAGTACCCTGTGTCCTCTGTATCTCTGACGTTTACATGCAAAATTTCATGACGCTCCGTTGAGCCGTTGAGGCGTGAAAGCGTAACAAACAAACATACAAACTCACTTTCGCATTTATAATATTAGTAAGGATAGAGGTATTAAACATAAAGCAGCCTATATCACTTGGGATCACTGCAACTTTTTAAATATGAAAGAAGTTTTTTTTTACATCAGTTCAGTAGATCCAGAAATAACCCCCTACAAACTCACTAACTCAAAGAGTTGCCGAGGGAATTCCGGAGTAAAAAGTACCCTATATCACTCTGGAGCACTGTAGCTCCCTATTAGTGAAAGAGTTTTCAAAACCGGTTTAATAGATCCAGAGATTATAACCTCACAAACCCTGGAGTTCCCGAGGGAATCCCGGGACAAAAAGTACCCTACGTCACTCAGGATCACTGCAGCTTTTTAAAAGTGAAAGAATTTTCAAAATCGGTTCAGTAGATCTAGAGATTACCCCCTACAACCTCACAAACTCTGAAGTTCCCGAGGGAATTCCGGGATAAAAAGTACCCTGTATCACTCTGAATCACTGTAGCTTCCTATAAGTGAAAGATTTTTATAAATCGGTTCAATAGATCTAGAGACAGCTGTTTCCCCGTGGTTTTACCCGCGGGATATTCGGAGTTCCCGCGGAAATTCCGGAGTAAAAAGTACCCTATGACATTCAGGGTCACTGCAGCTTCCTATAAGTGAAAGAATTTTCAAAATCGGTTCTGTAGATCCAGAGATTACCCATACGTCACATACCCACAAACTCACAAACTTTTGCTTTTTATAATCTAATATTCACGTGTCACGTTGTTTGTCCGCGATGGACTCCGAAACTACTGAACGGATTTTGATAAAATTTTGCAACCGTTTATAATATGGTCCAACTTAAAAGATAGGATAGTTTTTATCCCGGAATTCCCTCGGGAACTGAAGGACATAGAGTACTTTTTCCCGCAACCTCCGCGGGAACTCCCAAATTACTGCGGATGAAATCGCGGGGGACAGCTAGTATTAGTATAGATTTGTGATCATTCTAAATAGCTTGGTCCTTCGCGTCGGACAAACACGGCATAGCTTATAAAGACGCAATACAACATGTAATTTTATTTATTTAGGTATCCTTTATTGCAAAAATAAAAGTACCTACATTATGCTTTTAAACTATTAAGAGATCGTTTAATCAATGTGCATATCAGTATCAACATAAAAACAATATTTTTATCTTTTAAGTAGGTACCTAATAATTACAATAATTCTCAATATCACAATACCCACCTATTTCATGCAGTCAAATTAACCTTTTATAAAACAAAACACTTTTAGCATCAAGAAACTTGGGTGGCATTATGTCGATGTCTAGCAGAAGCATGTCGTGGTTCGAATGCCAGCCAAAGCTTTTGCTCACATTTGATACCAACGGTAAGTTGACTTTCATGCGCCTAGCGCCATGCATTTCACCACCACCGTCACACAAAAACCTTAGCGGTATTTCCTAACTCGAGTTTCAAGGATAATAATATTATGATAACCATTTCAGTGTTTGAAAAAATGCAAACAAGGGAACTTGGAGGCGATCTGTGTACTCCAAAATCTGTTGCACCATCATAAGAAAAACATCAATTTATTTCTGGACTGTGATGGAGCATCTCTGTTTACGAGGTTTGGAAATACCCTACTAGTTTAGACTGTCGTTTCTCGTTCTTCAGTGCTATGCTATCCGCAATGTCGTCGCTGAGAGGAGGTTTCACTGGCTGCTACATGTTTATTTTTTATTATGGAAAAATTAAATAAACATGTAGTGTCCACATTATCAGAAAATTTGTTATGTAGCCTGTACACACCGAAATGTTTTACGCATTTACTTTTAATTGAAACTTAACCATGTCTATAAAATCGACCAATATAGTTAACTGTACACCTATACCTACTCTTGACAAGTTCCGACGTAAGTATTATAGGTAGGTGCATTTCTAATATTATTGGTTTAAGGGATATGTTGCAGTACGAAACGTGCTTGCAGCTTCTAGACGTTATAATACAAGATTCTGAACCAACACCACCGATAGAATGGCGAAAAAAAGTAAATGGATATCTGCATGACATTTTGCGCACGTACGGACCACAGTCCACGGTAGTCTCATGCCAATTCATTTATCACCTTGTTTATTGAACATACAATACATTATTAACTAACTACTTATTTTATTAATTATTTCAGATAGGCCAATGGGCGACCATAGTTATCCACCATATTGATTTAGAGCCAAAATGTAATTAACTTTATAAAATATTTGTTGACTTTGACCTTTTTTCGAAGTAATTACCTAATAAGTTTATTTCAAAGATGCAATTACCAGATAAATAACTTTCCTACGCGCTTATTCGTATACTGCCACCCGCTCAGTATAGAACCTAACTGTTTAAAATAAGTAAACACTCACTACAATACAGGGCCCTTATTCACTATGACCATAACTCGCCGCATTAAGATTAAGACGCCGCAAAAACTCGTAATCAAAGAAGTTTTGCTCCAAAAAAAGGCATAAAGAATGATAATTATAATTATTATTCTTTATGCCATTAGAAACGTTTTAAATGTATAACATTTTGGCATCTAGAACGTTTGGAAATGCGTTTTTGCGACGCGCGTTATGGGCAAGGAATGTTGTTGGTCATAGTGAATAAGGGCCCTGGTGGGGGTAATATGTTTCTAAGTCAATCGGACTATCTAACACTGTAATCCATTGGGTACTTACCTGTATTTACAGTGAAATTTCTATAAATAAATAAATAAATAATAAATGCTACTGCTCCACCTGCAATGTCCAAATACGCGTTAATTAAGGCATTAAAATACGTGTTGACTACATTTAGTTTGAAACGTGCCGTTAAGGGTTAATTTCTAGTGAAATAACGAGTTAACACAAAATGGAGGTCGAAGCTTCAAACAGCTGTTTTTTTTTGCAATGGAGGTAGAAGCAGCTGTAATTTTTGCATCAATGAGTGTTTTAAATTATTATATGCATTTATTCAATTTAAGAACAAAGAAAAAACCACGCAGAATGAGGCGTTAATGTAGCCAACACCGCTTAGTGCGCTAAATAACGCGCTAAAACCCTTTGATGTGTCCAAAAAACCGACACCCGAGCTATCGCTTAACGTTTAATGTTATTAGTAATGCCGTTAGTAAGCGCGGTGTAGCAGTAGCATAAGAGGAAGCATTTCAGAAGGTGGCGGAACCACCACGTGGTAAATATAAACTTGAAACAAAGCATAATTAACTTTTTTCTATTCCATGATAGCAAATGATACTACAATAGTAGCGTTGGAAACACAATATGCTGATAATACTGATAGCTTATTTCAAAATATTGCCAAAGAAATTCTACAATGGAATACAAATAACAAATCGGGTTACGTTCAAGCTGCTACTGTAAAAGACAGAACTAACTTGTATAGAAGCGCTAGCAATAATAATAATTATCCTAATCATTGGAATCTTGAGAATATCAGCGACCAATTTAATGAAGAGCAAACTCAAATAAACAAACAGAATAACTCGTATGCTGAAATAAAAATGGAAGATTTTCAACCTACTGTAGCATCAACGCCGAAAAATCTTGGCCACAAGATAAATCGAGCCAACCGTGTACCACATAAAATGGGTTGTACAAAAAAAATTCGCAGAACAAAAAAGGAAAGGAAATATTTGAAATTAGAAACCAAGGAGTTGAAAAGTCAATCAATGAGTGCTAGATTTATTAACGCTATAAACGATTCCTGTACTACATTTGTTAAATCATTTAAAAATATATTTAAGAAGACCAGACACAGCTCAGAAAAAACAATTGGCAAAGACATTACGGCACAAGCTACAAACTTAAATTCATGCGACTACAGCTTCACAAATTACATGCGTGAAAGAGATGCGTTTATGGCAAAAGATTACACGGGATCAATGAAAACCAACAACTATGGCGACACGAACGATGTGCTAGAAGCAACTAGGGGTAGTTCGTGCAACACTTGTAATGATACATTTGTTTTAAAAAGCAAATTAACGTATGACGATCATTTAAAAAAAACCGTTGAGAAACTGAAATTAGGCATTAACTTGTACGGATGTAATTTTCAGGTGAGATTCATATACTTACGTACTTATTCTATAACTACAGGGTACAAAGGTTAAACGAGGGATGTATTGTATCGGAGGAGGATGTGTAATAGTACGGGAGATACCGATGCTAATTCGGGAGCGACTCGAGCGTCGTTGGGACCTATTGGGTTTTGAAGATTAGGAGATATAAACAAAATAAGGTCATATGATATTTTTTCATTCACCGGTGGGTTTAGCTTCTACAGGCTTTCAAAAATGTAAAAAAAAATATTAAAATGGAAATACTCGAGCGCGTCAGATATTGTAGTTTAGATACTCCAAGGTGTCTCTGATATCGAAAATATATTCATCTGCCGATTTGCGTGGTGGGGGTGGCCATCCGGAAGTGGAGAAAATGAAAAAAAAAACATTTACTCGAGCGCGTCAGATATTCAAAGGGGATGTTAAGTGAGCCCTAAAAGTGCACCCCTTCGAAAATCTGCCAATTTGGAGGTGACGCAAGGTAGTAGCGAATTTTTGAAAATGCAAAAAAAAATCTCAATTTTGAAATACTCGAGCGTGTCAGATTATTTTACAGAAGGTTCAGCTTGCACTCCAAGTTATGTTGGCTTAAAATCTGACAATAATTTTGAGGGGTATTATTAATCTGACTGCTAGAAACAAAAATTATGATTTATTTTTAAGATTTTTTTTTCTTTCTGACGTGTAAGTTTAATAACTTTATGAGCTATTTCTTGTTCACAAAAAACACACTTTATATTTCTATGAAATATGTAAAAACTCACAAAATATTATTCACAAAACTAACTTTAAAGCACAAACAAGCCAGAGCGTTTTACATATAATATTATGAACGCGTTGTTTTGTGATGAGCTTTATTATAAAATATATATAATTACATTAAAGTGAAAGGTTATAGGTGAACCTATAGTTTGATGTAATACTTACCTTAACTTATTTTAATATGTATTTTAACCGACCAAAAAAAGTTATAATTTGACACGTTTAACGCCGTGATATACTGTGATGACATTATGGCGACGGAAAGTAGTGTGAGGACGGTGCGAGAGAGTGAGAGATAGAGAAAAAGTAAAAGAGAAAGAAAGACAGAGATATGAATAGGTACATGTTTCACTGCAGCTGCTCGTTCGATTCGAAGACGATTTTTGTTTCTTCGGCTTATGAAAATCGGCAGATTATATTTTTCCCGCTATCCTTGAGTTATTTACTTTAAAATAAAAAATAAATCAACTGCGCTCGAGAATGTCGAAGTTGCGTTTTTTTTTTGCAAGTTTGTGATCCTCTAACTCCCTTACGTCACGTTCAAATGGTCAGATTATTCATATACATACTTCTCACTATGTAATTAACCCACCATATCTTAATCTGACGCGCTCGAGTATTTCGAGTTATCAATTTTTTTTTACTAATCTGATCGGTTATTCTAGACGCACCCACCAGTGTAGAGGGCCTATATTTGGTGGAGGTACTCAACATGGTGCAAGGTACCCCCCTTATGTTCATCTGACGCGCTTTAGCTAATCCACAAATCCCCTCTTGGCGGTCCGTACTATAAACAGTAGATATTCGATTGTAATAATAAAAAAAAAAATTGACATAATTATCCATGAAAACAATTGATGCCGACGCGCTAAGGTTAATAGTAGATTTTACAACAAGTGCACAAAACGAATCATTCTTATCCGAGACTTTTAGCAGCCCGAGTCAAGGCGAGGGCTGATAGTAATGTCGAGGATAATAATGGTTTTGTGGACAAGTTATAAACTATATAATATGTGGACAAGTATAAATTTTTGTGTATATTTTTAATTACATGTAACCATGAATTATCGAGGGCTTGAATATGTTCCTTGTTTAAAATTACACTCTGCATAGAAGGTATTTGCTACTAATCTAAAAAAAACCAAGAAGGATATTAATTAAAAAAATCCTTTTTCAGAAAATTTCAAAGACTATGTGGCCGCGAGAGACGTATATGACACCGAGCGTTCTTTATAACTTATATAAGAAATTGATTGTTAAATAAAACCTATACGCATATTGTTTTGTATTTTTCCTACGGATTAAAAAAAGAGGTGTTCTATTAAAAAAGAGTAAATCCAAACGTTGATTTCTATGTTGTAACTTGTATTCAATGGTTGCGAATAATATAAACGACAGGTTTCACTTTGCAGAATATTATGTAGTTTTATTTAATAATTTATATTTGTTCCTTCATTAATAAATAAAAAATATCGTAGCCGAGTCATTAACATTACAATTTACTATAAACAGATTCATGTCGTACCATATCTTTCGTGATGTCGCGAACTGTTGGAGTCCCTGTAAGAAAGCATTTTCTTAATTGCAAAATATGACAAATCTATAGTGGAATTAGAGGCTTTATTAGGGGGTATGAAAAAGAAAATTATATTTAGTCCGTCTTGTAGATTAATAAAAAATATTGGACACGTATTTTTACATTAGTCATAGGTATGTACATATATTGAGAACGTTCTATTCAAAATCCAATTTAAAACCTCTTGCTATGAAATGAATAATAAAAGTTACCATGCAACCTATTACGTATAGGCAGTGGAAAGGAAGAATGTGATTTATTTATCGTAATAATATCTAGATTGTATCTATATTTTATAATAGTCTATTTGACTATTTTTTTTTTCTAAATTCTATTTAGCCCGTTAGATATTAAAAAAATAATGGACATGTTTTTTGCTTTTTCATACAATACAATATACTTTATTGCACCAAATGATTTTTACAATATTAAATATAATATAAATTAATTTCATGGCAAATAGGGGGCCTTATTGCTAGCAGCAATTTTTTCAAGGCAACCTTGACGAAATAGTACAGAATATGCATTGGGTGGGTGCAGGCTGATACCTTGTAAGATTATAATATTATTATATTCTATATAAAATTCTCGTGTCACAATGTTCGTTCCCATACTCCTCCGAAACGGCTTGACCGATTCTCATGAAATTTTATATGCATATTCAGTAGGTCTGAGAATCGGCTACTATCTATTTTTCATCCCCCTAAAGGGAGTTCCTGCGGGAATTCCGAAACTCACGCGGGTGAAACCGCGGGGCGCAGCTAGTATTATATATTATTATTAAACATAGACATTACGAAATTAATGAACAATGCCAAATTAATGAAAATATACCTGGATAAAGCGCATTAAAATTTGGGAGTGGGGGCTCGTTGAGCCCCCACAACATGACATGTCATACGCAGCTAAAAACTGCGCCTGCTTGTGACGTCACACAACATTTCGACTCAACCGTTATTTTTTGCTTACGTGAAAAAAGGAAAAAATACGTGTCTAATATTTTTTATGGATCTACACGACGGGTTAAAAATAAAAAAGTATTCAAATAGCCTATTGTATTTGTGAATTTTATTGTATACTAGCTGTCCCGCGCGGTTTTACCCGCAATAATTTCGAAGTTCCCGCGGAATCATTCTATACAAACTTTGCAACCCCTTTCCACGCCCTTAGGGGTTGAATTTTCAAAAATCCTTTCTTATCGGATATGTACGTCATACAAAAAACACACCCTCCAAGTTTCAGGTCCGTACGATCAGCGGTTTAGACTGCGTTGATCAATCAGTCATTCAGGACAAAGGATTTTATATAATTATATAGATATAGATTGTATATAATTTATTCTTACCAGCTATTTGTAATAAATATTCAAGTTCAGTTCGGAATATGTTCAAAACGTTCTGTACTCCAGCTTGACCTCCAACTGTCAAACCCCATAAAGCAGGTCGTCCAACGAATACCTGAAACAAGAAATTAAATCGGTATAGAAAAGAAATACGCGCAATCCTAATAAAGTAACAAGAAACTGAGAGATACGATATGTCTTTCCGTTTCTTGTCTGTCTTTGTAAGCAAGATTCAATAGTCTATCCTAACGGAATGATCATGAAATGATGGCGCCCTCACGCGATCATTTCAGGTCTCATACGACATCTTTAGAAGCGATTTTGTAAAATCAAGAGGCGTATTTTTGAATCGCTTGCATCACTTTCACACGAATTCACATGCGAATGATCATGCATTTTTTAAGAATTCACATGTGAATCTAAGTAATTTGAGCGATTCAAAACCCCGAGCTTCTACCCTATACCACTACCGCTTTAACAGTTTTGACTTACATTTAAATTCCATCCATTGAAATTTCAACTGTACACACCGTTTGTAAATGGTTTGTAAAGTGGAAATTACAACAGACAATGTATTGATAAATGTTTAAGAATTAACGGCCTAAATCCACGTTTTTATATGGACGCAGATAAGCAATAACATGTTAACCCACAATATTAAGTTATTGATTCAAAACGCTTTATTGACAGTTACAGAGCGTTTTTTAATTATATGTTTACCTTATTACATTGTTTAATACCAAAAAACATTTAAACATAAAAAATGCTGAAACAAAATGACGATATGATTTTAATCAATGTGAGTTAACACAATATTGCTTATCTATGTCCATATAAGGTTTTCTCTGTTATTTATCAGTGTTATTTTTTTTGTTCAACCTTACACGTATATCCCTCGCTTTTATTTTATTAATAGTTGTATCACTGCCCGCGCCATCTAAAACATTTACTTGTTCATTTCAATTTGTTCTCACCATCCGTGCTCCGAGTGCAAGCGCTTTATAAACATCAGTCCCATTCATGACACCGCCGTCCAAATATATTTCAACATTATATTCTTTCATTGCTTCAACTACCTCGGGCAGTGCTTCGATCTAAAAAAAATATTAGCAAACATAATGTTCCCAATATTCTAGATTTGTGATCATTTTTGTTCTAGATCGTTTCTGTAAATAAATTATTACTATAATTCGTTGTATTATAATAAAACTATAGACTTGCGTATCTGTACAAAACCAAAAGTATAAAAAAGGAACGGACAGGTCAAAGGTAAATAGAATCCTATTCGATCACGTTCGGAAAATATGTCTGTTTATTAATTTGTCGATTTCCTGGACAGATTTAAAGGAAACTTGGTACAAAACATGTCATGCATGTGCTAACTTTACATCTAGGGATACTTTTTATCCCGATACAACAAACAGGTACCAAAAGGATCCCGAAAATCACGCGGGTGGAACCGCGGGTCACAGCTGGTTGCATAATAATGATAAGACGCACCGTAGCGGGGACTCCATCGATCTGTCTGGCGCCGTGGTTGGATACCATGATAGCAGTGCAGCCTGCTTCGATAGCTTTTACCGCTTCATCCCCACGAAGTATTCCTTTGGCTATAATGGGTAACGTTGTCATACTGAGGATGAAAGAATATTTAGCTACATACATCTATAGTCTATACTAATATTACAAAGAGGAAAGATTTGATTTTTTTGTTTGTTAAGATTCTCACGGACTGATTTCAAAAATTCTTTCATTAATAGAGAGCTACATTATCCCTGAGTAACATGGCTATTATTGTAATCCGAAATTCTCCGGGAACTCCGAAATTACCGCGGGTGAAATTGCAAGGTATATGAAAACCTAAAGGATTGGGACGGAGCTCTTATATTACGACTCAATCTCTCCTCATCTCCCAATCCTCTTGCATACTATACACGTTGTCTGGGGTATAGAGGACATAGGGGTATTTTTTTTTCGGAATTGCCGCGGGAACTCCGAAATTAATGCGGGTGAAACCCCGGGGAATAGATTTCTATTAAATTGATGAAAATAAGAAATTAAAATTTCAAAAATGGAACGCAGTTTGTACTTCTTTGGGTTCTCTCGAAAACCAGTTTCCTGCACAGGGTTCAAAATAGACTGAGCAAATAATCACTACGTTTTAGCTGAAATGTGACTGAAATAACGCAGACGCGTGTTCGGTACGGCTTTTTTATTGCCACTTCAGGGTGCACATTATCACATGCATTTTGTGTAGGTGGTCTAACCGGAAGTAAGTAAAAAAGTTTCACCTTTTTAACCATTTGATATCATCCCACGTTAGTGTATTATCAAACAAATTTTTCACATATTCATTCAAGCCACTGCCATCGGTGGCGGTTCGTATTTTAGTGGATACATCTCCATCGAAGTTTGCCAATCTGGAATTAAGACGTATAAATAATACATTGTGGGTGAAGAAAAAAAAAACTTTTGTTTTTGATTTGAAGTCTAGATCCAATCATAAATATCTTAACATTTACTTCAAATGGGGCGGTAAACTAAATTTGTTCCGGACATCAGCACGTCGGAGACCAAACAACGGCGTATCAACCGTCAGAACTAAGGCTTTGAATCCAGCTTTCTCTGCTCTCGCGACTAAGTTCTTTGTTATTTCTCTGAAAATTAAAATTTATTATTTTTCACTTTAATTCCTTATTGGCGGCATCTTTGAAAAAAATTATTATGGTTTCTAAACAATTTATGCTCGTCACAATGTATTTGGTGAAGTGGAACTGATGGTGATGTACCAGGATAACTCCTCAACAATTAACGTCCCTGCATCGGGAATAGCAATATTTTGTAAAAGGTGATGAGCAGTTGACATTAGGCTATTGTAACTTAGATAAATTACGAACTAAAAGAGTCCATAAAGAACTATTTACTAACTATATTAACACCTTTTGTTACTTAATGGATGTGCAATAAATAAATAAATAATTATTCTTCGAGTAGCGAGCAGCAGCTGCCTATTAAAAACGCGCGTAAACCCAGATATCCATAGATAAAGGTTTTAAAAAGTTGGTAAATTAAAACTACATATGCTGTTTCGCTTAGTTTTACAAACTTTGATAATTTGTGTTTCTTTTACGCTCTTGGACAGTTTACCTCCGCATTACCATAGTAGGTATTGATATAACTGATCTACCCCAGCCATTTTGTTTATTGTTATACCATTAGGTTAAAAGGTGTAAGATAATGACTGATAACAGTGATAAAAAAGCGTGTTAAAACTACGAAGTTAAAAGTCGATATATTGGTGGTTTTGCTGTCGTTATCGCGGCATATCTGGATGATTATAATGGGTGTCCTCACCTATCCTTGTAGATATAAAGCTGGAACCATTTAATAGCGGCAGGCGCTGCCTGTGCCACCTCTTCAATGGAGCTAGTAGAGAGAGTGCTAAGAATGTAAATCGAGCCTTCGGCTTGGACGGCTAAAAACGAAAGAATAAAGTGTTGCAAAAATTGTAGGGAAATCACAATCAAAACACAACTGGAGCTCAGTGTACCTTTCACGTTAGCCAGTTCTCCATCAGGATGAGCCATACGTTGCATAGCGCTGGGTGACACGCCCACCGGCATGGACACCTCGCACCCCAGCGCTGTAGTGTGGAGATCGTACGATTCTACACCGACCATGCATTTTGGACGGATACGTATTCTTTAAAAAAGCAAAATAGTAAATATCTACCTAATAATATAATTGGGAATTGGGATCGATATGAACAAGAATACGTACATAACGTACTAGCTTGTCTCGGGGTCTGCTCGCTGGCACCACTGGTTTGCATTTTAAATTACGAATTATACTATCGCCTCTTTTCTTGAGCCGATTGCGTTATGCCTATATGGCTATATACTACAGGGGTCAGGGGGCAAACTAATGCCACCCGCTATAAAGCATCAGATTGAAGTACATTGAAATGAAATGCAACTACATTGCGTTATGAATAAAAATTTAAGATTTCATTAAAAAAAAATTGATATAGGAGAATATGTAAAATGATGATAAAGCTGCATTTAGGTAATTACGTAGATATTAGATACTTACCTTTGGAACGCGTCTCTATTATTTTTCAACGAGTATTCATCTGTAGCACCACTCCTATAGTAATCTCTAACATTTTTCGGTAGAATAGCTAAGGCAGCATCTTCTATTTCCTTTACACTTATGTATTTCTCCATTTTTTTTATTGTTTACTGCAAATTGAGAAAATATTACTATTTGTATAGATTTGTAGAATAACGAGACGATACAATTGTTTTAAACATATATGAAATACACGGTCAAGAGTTCAACTTACCGATATTGTAAAGCCACAGGTCAATCTCGTTTCGTTCCAGAACACTGCAGTACGATTTAATAATATTATTTATACTTTACCAACATCAGCTACTGTTGGAATCGCAACATACACTGAGTTCAAATCATAAGCGTATACATACATTTATAGGAACCGAGTAGTGACGGTAAGAAAAGCTCTTACGTGACTAATTACCTACCCTTTTAGATACCTACAGTATAAAGTTGGAATAAAACGCATAGAAAAAACTTTACGAATTTATTTTTGATTTCAATATTAATATTATCAGTGTGAATGCGTTTTAGAGCATTCTCGCATGATGTCAAATGCCACTTGTTAAATGTACATATTTGTCATAGAAATGTTATACAAAACATAACTGATCTTATAATAATTTCATCAATTAGACATTTTTTACATTGATTTGATGTTACATAGCTCGCTTGCAGAAACTAAGAAAATGAACTGTATTGTGATAGGTACTATGCCACAGTCTTAACGACCTTTTGTAATAAAGCTAGGGGAGAGTTTAATAAATCCCCAAATCGTTAGCTAATTGGACTACTTTTTTAAGACAACGAGATCCAAATTGTAGCTATGGATTATCCAACTCACAGCAAAGGTTTTAACTTTATTCTAATTAAAGTGATGTTTCGAAATTTTAGTATCGATATTTACAAAGCCTTTGAAACTCGTAAGCTAGTCCAAGTACAAAGTGTAATCGGTATTATTAATTAAAAAATTAAAAAAGATGTTTATTTGCTTTTGATCAGAGTATCATAATATTATGTACTATTTCGACCTAATTAAACCTAATTTCAATCACATTTTCATTTCCATTTAACATAACTTATTTATCCTTTGCATTTTACAAAAGTTACAAAACACTTTAAAAGTATTAATTACGCTATGAATAAAAAGGGTCATCAAAATTTTCAAATCTATAACTCATCTTTGGTAATAACATCAACAACAACAGCGCGGTTACTTTACAATACGTGTATTTTCCTGATGACTTGAATCATTATGAAATCATACGTACCGTATTCATTAATTGGTTGACCACACAATAAAAACATTAAGTTTATTAAACTTATTATTTTATTTCTTAAGGTTGTTAATATTGTTTTAGGTAATGTTGTTAACCTTAGGTGACATCAAAAGAGAATTAAGGTACAGATATAAAAAAAAACTCGTTATTGCCAGCGCAAACTATAATTATAAAAATGATGCGCCATGCAATTTGTGACTCGTTCGGATATTCATATCACGCCTGACAATCAGTTTCATATCTCAATACAGAGAGTGAAATTGAAATTGAATCTACTCACACTAGGGCTTACATTCGGCAAATTATACGTATTTCCCTAAATACAATAGATTTTTTCTCTAGCATACAATAGATATTTGAATTTTTCAATATATGGTTCTGTCGTATGGTGTTTGGTGAGCCTGCCATATGGAATGGGGACAATGACAAAGTATAAAATAGTATATTTCATTATAAGTGCGGAAAGCCTGTCATTGCAAAGAGTTCCGACATATGTCTACCCGAGCCGAGGCGCAGCCGAAGGTGAGGGTTGACAGTCGGAACTAGTTGCAATGACGGTTCCGCACGTGTACTGAACAACTATTTTTAATACAGTTGCGAAAAAAATGAAGAAATTTAATAAAATATCAAAAACACAACAAACTCAACTAAGTTCCAACTGTGATCAAGAGATGGCGCTAGTCGTATTAGTAATGCGAAACGTACGTTTCGCAATGCAAAAAAGTGTGTCAAAGTCGTGTCGCCATTTGACAGTTGGCAAAGAGAACGCACGAGTTCGGGAAAGGTAAACAAAAAGCTCGAGTATGTAATAGCCCACATCCCGAACGCTAAACGTCCCTGCAATACGCCACTTTTTGAGCAACTGTATTAAAAATTCTATTTAGTTCGTCAGTGAAATATAAAAAAAAAATAGACACGTATTTTTTGCAAAATTATTGAAAAATACTTAGATAAAACGCATCAAGTTTAGGAGTGACGTCGTCGTCGCTTGTGACGTCACACGGAATTACAACATATCGCCGTCATTTTTTATTTCGTAACAGAAAATAAAAATTAATGCTCAAGATTTTCTACAAGACGGACTAAAAATAAAAATTAGTAATCTATCCCATTCCGTGGGGTAGGGCTACAAAAAAGCACTTATACCTTTTGAACCGCACACCGGTTCTAATATTTGGCGACAACCTGGCGACCACTTTCTATCGATCAGTTTGTAAAGCAATGTTGGCTGATGGCTCTACCAGAAGTGTACAAATAAAACTTCAAATACGTCATTACAATTAACTGGAACTTAAAAACTTAAGACTCATATTAAAAATATTCATCTTTAAGTTCCCATTTTGTTTTATAGTAGGTAATTTAGATTTTCATTATTTTGGATCGAATGTAAGCTCTATCACGTCTTCAGTTATAAGGATACTAATGATTATAATTTCACCTCGTATATATTATGTCGTTGGCATATTGTATAATTCGTCCGTTTACCAACGTCCTGCAGCAGCAGCCTTTTCGGTAATCAGCATTATTCACAATGCCGGTCGTTTGTAAACGGAAGAATCATACAATTTGCCTGCGATATACGATATCTTAAAATGACAATCCAATATAAAAATAAATAACATAATATATTACAAATAAAGCAGAACAGACACAGTGGCAAGATTTTCCTGTTAGACTAGTTGTTAATACCTATATCTACATTTACTATGGTGACTATAACTAGTTTCTAAATATTTATAAGGTATATGAGGGATTAAACTGTAACAAAATGTTATTATGTTGTACGTTAGGCCAGAATTAATGCGATGAAGAGGTGATAATGTTAATAGGTACTTGCGGATAGTGCGCTTCACGCTTCGCCGCCAAACCACTTGGATATTACGAATTAAAACCGGTAGGTAGCCAACTCGTGATAACGCAATGCACCTACAAACGTATATTTGCATTCCCTTACACGACGTAGGCATACATGAAAGCTGTAACTCTTATTAGGTTTTATCATAGTCATAACTCATTCAATAGTTTCCCTAATTGGTAAATACAAAACAGTTACAAATATTATATCATTGTGGTTTAGTTTGTTAAGTAACATCTTAACCGCAAATTTAGCTAATTTGATTTCACATCAGAGAAACAAAGATGTACATTTTCGTACAATTACTTATTTACTCCCGGTGTGTTTAACATATTTCATTAAAACTATATTTAATGAATTCTCAAAAAACACAATAATAAAGTAATCAATACGACTATGCGTTGAATTTTATGTTTTAAAATATTAATGCCGTTTTCGTCAATATTTAGATTAAATTCCGAACTAGCTTCGAATGTTATTGGAGTTGTGTGCCCGACGATATTAAAGATTAGAGGTAGATATGTAGTCAAAAGCAACGCTGCTGATGAGAAGAAACACCAACATGGTATTTCTAGTTTTTCATCGGAGTTAATCAAGATTTTTTTATTATCGGATTTTCACACCTCAAATGTATGCTGTAGATTATTCCAATAAAATAATTATAAAAATTAATCGTGTAGTTAATAAAAACATCGCGAACATACAAACATACTAGGGAAACACGAAACGGTAAAACTCGGTTACAAAGATTTAGAAATGGTCTTGATGACGATGGTCTTAAATGATGAATTCATTCATTGCTTGTTGTTGAATAGTGCAACTGGTTTTTCATAGTGACTTCATGTGCCTTAGGTACCTACGTATAATCAAATTAAGGTAAAATCGGTGAGGAAAATTTATTTATCGTTGTTTTCCTCGTTTTTAAGTACAATTTTTTTTAAATGCTAAGCGTTAGCCACTTGTTATTAATCATAAAGCCGCGGTTTACTTTGTTGAAGTTACCGAATACAAATTACGAACGTCAATTAGAGATTATTAAATACATAATCCATTTACACGTATAATTAATTTCTATAGAAAAATCTGAAGCAGAGATTCAACTATCTCAGTGAACTGAAATATTCAATCTAGCAATGAAAGTGAGGATTATGTTTACATCAATCACTAAGTACCATAGACCATCCGGTGTCAATGCCAGTCGGATCCGCTCTGTATCAGTAGTACTGCTGAGTAGTTCAATGTTTACGAAATCAATGGGTTCTATTAAAAATTCTATAGTCACAAGATGTTTTTGGCACCCCGAGCAGTCCACTTCGCAAATATTTTAGTGGAGTAGCATTGTTCCTTGCGATAAAATATTGAATGACCGTTTCGGATAATAGAGTTAATTTTATACAAATTATCCGTTTGTACAGAAATAGAACACTATGAAAACCATTTTCAACAATAATAATTATTTTACATTTTGGGACTCTTATGAAAAAAGTAAAACAGAAAGAAATTAATCGACCAGTTATTTTTTTGTGATGAAATCAATAGTAAAAGAGACATGTACGTGATAATTTTAGTCCAATCAACTTAAGAGTTATATTTGGCCTGGCCATTTTTAATAAACGCTCTACAAAGGCAGCAAAGAACAGAATAATATAAACAATCTACACATTAGATTCGCAATATAGTTTATAATTTAATTAATAAAGTTATAAAGCTTAAACAGTGGGATCGCCAAGGTATGCAATAACACACAGCATTTTGTAAAACATGAAACTTAATAATTCTAAATATGTATGTATAACTACGACGCCGTTCAAGTAAATCCTACGTTGCGTCTCCGTCGCGTCGGCCGAAATACGTGACGTCTCTATATAAACAACTTCGTCACTACAATCTTATCGCCTGCGCGACCATCTTTAGATAGCACCCACCTGTCATTATCATTTACGTTATAGCACATTATAGCAATTAGGTATGCAAAGTAGTGTACTGTGATATTAATTTATGCCAAATATTCGAATCAAAAATTGTGTAACAATAAGACTACATCATCGATCGATCGCTGTACGGTTGTACTGTACGGCTTGCTCTCTTTCAACATCGCATTGCACTTCAAAAAGTCTAATCAACTACTCGTGAGATCGCAGAATAAAAATTACGAATGCGACTGATCTGTAGGACTAAATACTTTCTACAATAAATAAGCCTATGCGTAAATAACAATTCGAATCTTAATTACAAATAATAAATAATATGGTATTTTAAGAAAATTAGTTTACAAATAAAACAACTAGGCGTATACCACAACAACATCTGAAAATTCATATTTCAAAATTGGATCGCTTTTTAAAATAAACACAACCGGGCGGCGAACGCGCCGGCGGAGACGAATATTTACGCTTAAATTACATCTAAATGCCCTCGTAAATGAATTTTATACATATTGTTAACATCACAGAACAAAACTACGGCTAAGCATAGATCCGGCGGCGCCCGCCGATCGCAGCGTCGGGCGTCGCTAAACATTCGGGAGGGGCGGGGCCCGGCTATGTACAAATATGATACGAGTTGCGATAAAATATAATAGATGTGGCGGGGCGCCGGCGGCGGGCGGCGGGCGGCGGGCGGCTGCGCGCCCCTCAGAGCCCCGCGGGCTCGTGCGGCGGCCCGCCGGCGCCGCGCCAGCCCTCCCCAGCGTAGCCCCGGCCGGGCTCCGCGGCGCCGCGCCTGCCCCGCCGCGCGCCCCCCTCGTCCCCCGGCCCCACGTCCTCCTCGACCGCTTCCTGCTCCTCGCCGCTCTCCTCACCCGCCTCCCCCTCGACGTTTTCGCGATTCTCCTCCTCCTCCTCCTCCTCTTCCGGACAGAGTTGATAGGCTCTATTTCGAATAGATTTATTTTTGGTTTGATACTTTTATACACTAACGAGAAAACAATTTTCTAAATCGAGAGATTAAAAGGCAAGGCTAAAATTAACTTACTTCTCGAGTATCTTTCTCGCAGAATTGCTTCGTTCGAGGAAGTAACCGGTGGAGGTATCATTTGAGGTACTCGGCGGCGACCACGTTCCGTATGAACCGTAATTCGTTGGCCCGTACTGAAATAGAAATCTTATTCAAATAAAAACAAAACAACGTTATGTTGGTTATTTTTTTGTTAGCGAATGTGTTTACCATTTCCCATTTTTACATTTCACAATATTGTTTATATAGAATTTTTAGTTTACACAAATATTCGTAGTTCGCCCCTTCTGATCATTAGCGTTGAAGCAATCTGCACGGTTTTACGAAAATGGTCCTTCGAACCGGATATGACCTATGATTGATGGATTAATTAAAAGTCACAACAACACGCAAGTTTTGCCTTTTTCAAAATTGGTCAGTATTTCAACAGTTTTAATTTATGAAATGATTTTATTTTAATAGTTGAAGCTATGTGTGAAATAAAAAAAATTGGTTCTGATTCTGCTTGGAATAAATTTTTTCAAGCCGACCTTGAAGCAGATTGTTTTTAATTTTTTGATACCGATACGTAGTAGGTAGGTACTCGGACGTAGCTGCCCCCTACGTCCAGGTTCCCGTTGTAGGTATATATAGTGTGGGGTTTGTGTACGTACGCGGTCGAGCTCGTCCTGCAGCCAGGCGAGCAGCTGCCTCCAGCGGCGGCGCGCGTCGGGCTGCGTGTACACGGCGCGCACGGCGCCCGGCGCGCGGCTCATCACGCCCACCACCAGCTTCACGCACGCGTACGCGCGCTTCTGGTAGTGGCTGCGCGACCGCGACGCCGTCTCCAGCAGGCCCGGCCGCTCCTCCGACAGGCCCTGCGGACGCGCCGCCGTACGCTTCAACTCATCGAATATGATGAACACTCGCATCACAACACCAACAACAACAACACAACTATACTATTAAGCGTTTGTGTATCGATGTTATTACAAGAATTTTTCAAGAGGTAAAACGCTAGTCTAGTTTCACAATGTTCGGAGACGATCATGGCATTTTACTAAAATTATCCAGTATTTCACTAAATACCTTCATGTTTGTGTTCCTAAATATGATTATAAAAACTCAAAAACTTCTGAACGGATTTTCATGACCTTTTCACCAATATATTGATGTGGGATTGATAATTTTAGAACAAATGTGATGTAATTAATGAGTAAGTGGTGAAAGGAAGGGGAGAACGACGAGACGCGAAGAGCGAAGGACGTGTGCTAAGACGAATTATTGATTGTAAAGACGAGAATTAAAATTAGATTGATTAAAATAGTGTTCCATTCAAAGTACTTGTTTCCGTTTCACAAATCACAAATTTATTCCCACACAGATTATAGAGTGATTCAAGAGGAAGGTATATACCTATGTATATTGTATAGCTTATTCCTGAATTCCCGCGGGAACTCCAAAATACCGCGGATGAAAAAAAAAACATCTTAGTGTGTATGTGCGCGCGTGTCACCCCACCTTGATGACGTTGTGTATGCGGTGCTGCTGCCAGCTGTCCTCCATGAGCAGCAGCGCGGCGAGCGCGTCCGCGTGCCGCCGCAGCTCGTGACAGAACGCGTACGCCATCTGCCACAGCAGCTCGGCCAGCGCCAGCCGCGACCAGCCCGCGTGCTCCCAGCACAGGAACTGGAGCAGTCGTATCGCCTCGTCGCACCCGATGCAGTCGTCCGTCAATCTCTTCATGTAGATACTGCACAGATATACACAAGCGGCACGTTACGGGACGAGCGTCGCCGACACGAAGCGAGCAGGAAAAATGAAATTGAGGAAATAAGTTTTTTAATACAGTTGCTCAAAAAGTGGCGTATAGGCTAGTTTCCTAAATTTTTTTTTTAGTCCGTTTTGTAGATTATTAAAAAATATTGGACACGTATTTTTTTTTTTTTTATGTAACCAAAAAATAACGGAGATATATCAAGTCGAAATTTCACATGACGTCACGCCTCGCTACAGTTTGTTCGCACGTTATAGCGAGCTGTGACATCACGAGTCCCCCACCCTAAACTTTAATGCGCTTTATCTATGCATATTTCCATTATTTTAAAAAAGCAAAAAATACGTGTCTTTTATTTTTTTATTATCTAACTGACGGACTAAATAGAATTTTGATTTTTTTACCCAGGAAACTAGCCTATTGCAGGGACGTTTAGCGTTCGGGATGTGGGCTATTACATACTCGAGCTTTTTGTTTACCTTTCCCGAACTCGTGCGTTCTCTTTGCCAACTGTCAAAAATGGCGACGACTTTGACACACATTTTACATTGCGAAACGTAGGTTTCACATTACTAATACGACTAGCGCCATCTCTTGATCACAGTTGGAACTTAGTTGAGTTTATTGTGTTTTTGATATTTTATTAAATTGCTTAATTTTTTCGCAATTGTATTAAAAATAGTTGTTCAGTACACGTGCGGAACCGTCATTGCAAAGAGTTCCGACTGTAAACCCTCACCTTCGGCTGAGCCTCGGCTCGGGTAGACATATGTCGGAACTCTTTGCAATGACAAGCTTTCCGCACTTGTAATGAAATATACTATTACGCCGTAACAAACCCGAGCGAGTGTGACGTCACAGCGTATTATTTCTACTTATCATAGTCAGCAACTGTCGGCAACAAACACAAGGCGCGTTTGTAATTATGTGATTATTATTTTATAATAAAATAAAGTTACAAAAGGCCGTTTAACCTGGATCTATTGTAGAGTATGTCTGCGGCGGCGGCGGGGAGCGGCGGGCGCACCAGGGTGGCGGGCGCGGCGTCGGGCGGCGGCTCGCCGAACGGGTTGGGCAGCGGCTGCGCGCCCTCCGCCTCGCTGGCCGACTGGCAGCGCGCGCTCACGTCGCAGCACCGCACCAGCACAGACACCACCTGCCGCACGCGCACTACTTCAGACACAGTTCATCATTACAATAACTAAGCACGGGAGGAGTTTATGGCGGGAATTAAAGATGGCGGTCCCGTCATTTATTTTCGTATCGATAAAAAATGTTAAGTGGATTTCATTGTATTTTATGGTGCTGTATTGGACAAGAATTTTCTCAGTGACGGTTTTTTACGTTCTCAAGAAGATATGAAATATCGAGCTGATTTCTTCGGTATCAACCGTACAACGATGCTAAACGGTAATGGATAATATTATCCATTTATCTATTGAAACTGGTTAAATGTATTATTTTATATACCTACGAATATCTATAAAAAAGAAGAAAGAAACTAGGCATGGATACGATTGATACATTCATTTCATTTGAAGTTTTTTTGTCTTCAGTGATTTCGTATGTAAAACACAGAAAATTCGTATTTGCTACTTATAAAAAATCTTCGAGTTACCATTCAACCACTTTGATTTAATTGTAGCAGTTTTTCCCTTGCGAAAGAAAATAGCACATGCGACACACACAAAAAGTTACTTCATAATTTTTCATAGCCAACTTGTAAATGAATGTGCCACGCCTAACGCGTATACTACGAAATAAATATAAATAACTATTTAATTCCCTAAAGCTTGAACTGTTAAGTTAGGAGCAATAATAATATATTATGTACCAATAATATAAAAATCCGTAGCATTAAGTGCTTGTTACCTGGTGCAACTTCGCAGATTCCGAATATTTGCCAAGTGTCAAACCCACATCGTCCAAGGTTACGGACAGCACTACATCTAGGATCTTGAGCTGAAAATCGAACAAATTAAATTAACATCGTTGGGTGGAGATAAAATTTTTCTCTATAGGTATTAGGTAGGTACCAATATAACAGCAACAGCTTGATCTGTGTCTGCGCGCATAACACGAACAACTTGACGGATATTAATTGAAACTTACTTATTAACATAATATGTCCTGGCTCAATTTAGAGGATTTTATATGTATTTACTTGTACTCCATTTACCTATATAAAATTAAATTTTCATATAATTTTGAATTGAATCGTGTAAATTTATTGAATTTAGTATTCGACTACATATTATCTGTTCCCCAAAGTTTCACCGTTTTTACTACATCAATGGTAGAATTTTCAAAAAAATCAGTAGATATTAGTAATTTAGGTAAACTACATTAGAAAAAGGAAGCCATATGGAAAATTCTAAGTTTGTCCATTGTCTTTTAAGTCAGACATGGAAATGTTTTATATGTAGACAAGTTGTTCCCTGTTAATCTCCGAGTTCCCACAGAAATTCCGGGTTACAATATTGCCTATGTTACTCAGTGATAATGCACCATTCTAATGGTGAAAGAGTTTTTTTGTAATTGGTCTAGTAGTTATTAGGATTAAATTGTAACAAACAAACAAAAAATCAAATCTATCGCTTTTATAATATTCGTTTAGATATCCATACATATAAAATGTTTTGTCCTGAATGTCTGATGGATCAACGCACAGCCTAAACCGCTGATCGCAGAGACCTGAAACTTGGTGGGTGTGTATGACGTAGGCATCCGACATATTATGTATATAAAGGAAGGAATATAGGGGTCTCTTATTATCAGGAGCATGTACATTGTACATATGTGTGTACCCTCACCCGCAACAGCTGATGTTTCTCGTCGAGCCCGAGCGCCGCGTACGCGTGGAACAGGCTGAACAGCACGGGCAGGTTGCGCAGCGCGTGCGAGTCCACGAGGTGCGGCGAGGCGAGCGCGCGCGCCGCGCACAGCAGCTGGTCCGACATCGACTGCGGCTCGTCGCGCGGCTTCCACGACCCGAACCCCACGTTCACTGAAACAAAGAATGAAAGATTTACTCAAGCAAAAAGGGCACACAACACAAATGAATACACAGAACAACACAGACGAAAATTATTAAACAGTAATATACTAAAACTAGACTTAAGAAACAATAACAATTTAAATATGACATAAATTGTGTGATGTTGATATTATGTCTCCATGCTCAAAATGGACTTTGACTCAGCATTGTGTCGTGAGTGTGGGGACACTCGCGATGCTGCGCCTGCGCCCGCGCACACACACACTCACGTTACTTACACACTAACGTGTGGTGTGTGGGCTGGCGCTGGTAACAGGTGGCTAAGTGTACATTGCTTACACACACAGTACATATTGGCGTGGCTTGGGATTTAATCTAGGGGGGAGGGGGGAGGGGGGAGGCAGTCTTCCAGCTGAACTAACCAAAGATAAACAATGAGAGACCATATTCATATGCGTAATAATAAATATTACTGCACTACATTCAGTCTCCTGATCACGAAAATCCCAAAAGTGATTAAACAGTAAATAATTCTTCAGTACTGCTGATTCTTCTAGGGTGGGCATTGCCCATTGCCCCTCCCGCTAGCTACGCCTATGACAATACACCACTTACAGCCAGAATGACAAACGTTCGACGAAAATAAGGGTCAAAAAGACTCAATAGTGTTCGTTTTACGCAAACAAATTCCTCGATAATTCTCGCGAGAACTAGTTTGGTTAAAAACAACGGGCTTATAGCAAGGCCTAACCTCGGTCTGTCCCAAACATTAGGCGCATCTTCTTTTTAATATTCGTTCGTGCATACTTGATCAGACAACCGGGTACGTTAATATGACACACGAAATCTAAATGATTTTTTTTAATATTGACTCGGTATGCCTTGAAATATGTTACAAACCTGGCGGATCTTGTATTGAATAGTGTGCTAAGAAAACAATTATTTTCATAAAGGCTATCCGAACTTCACCCGACGGGCACGACAACAGGTATTCGCCTAACCTGTAAGATAACATGCATAATATAATATTCACCATTGTAACACAAGATACTCTATCTAAAGTAAATTTAGGTTAACCAACCTGTGTGAATTTTTGAACAAATCCGTCACAAACCATGTTCTCACTGCCTGAGAACATCTAAAGTGCTGACATAAAATTTCATTCCTGTAACAAAATCACACGTTGCATTTTTTTTTCATCCGAAACAAAAGCAAACAATCATGATATGTATTTGTATGTAAAAAAAACCAAATTACCAATCAGATGCGGGTCCGCGCAATGTTTTCTTAGTATGAAATCCGACTTGGAACAAAAACTTGGACGCCAATTGCACGGCCAACATTGACATTTCCTCATGCTCTGGTCCCTAAATAAAATAATAATATTATTTATAGTAAGATGTGGCCTGGACAATAAACTAACAGTTCCAAGAGCGAATCAAAATAAATAATACCCAAACAGCGTTCTGTGAGCCGGGAGGCACTTGTAGTCGCATGCAGCAGAGTTTCTTCATAAAATTAAAGTGTTCCAAACTAAATTGATCCTGGTTGTGTGAAAATGAAATATTTCCGCGACGCACCGACATCCAAATAGGTCTGGGTATCGCACTTTCTCTGTAATATAACAAACATTTCACAATATTACAATGTACAAGTTAAATAAACATGAAACTTCTACTAATATTATAAAGAACGAACTGTTTGTTGAAGGATATTATAGTCTCTGAGTTACAAAGAACGTATCTTGGAGCTGAATTTCCGAGGAAGCCTCAATTATCACGAGTGGAAGCGCGGGCAACAGCGATTCGGTAAATACTTACGAGTAATTTAGGTTTAACACTACGACATATGGTACTTTTCATTCGATACAAAGAGTTCCTGTGGGAATTTGGAAATTGTCGCGGGTGAATTAAGTGGAAACCAACTTTATCACTTTAAATAAAACCAGCTATACCTATCCTACTTACTTTAGGGTCATGTTTTTAAATGACTGCATCGGAAGGTCCTCTATCGTATCCATCCTGGTATAGAAAAGCATATAGGCATTCCACCATCTTTTTTGACGTTTTTGTGAAACCTTCTTGAGCATCGGATCAAACACCTACAACAACAACATGAATTCATTTATTCACCCATGTTATAAATCAATAAAAACATACCATAAAAATACATTATATTGTTCTTGTTCTAATCACAAAAATCTCACAACGTAATACTGAACGTGGGTGAGTCGCCTTCAGGTATGATCCGTCAGCGCGTAATTTATTTGCGCACTCATGCAGTCTTCATGAATACTTGCATTGGATACTTGCATCAAAAATTTACTTTGGATGTTATAAAAAATTTGTTACAAAACCATGAAATGTTACATGTATTTTTTTTTTATTTTTTTTTTACGTCGTGATGTTTGTTCAAGATAAAGAGTCGAATCGTCATTTTAAAAACAACATCAGGTTAATAAAATATGGTTTTAATATTTTTGACTTTTTAACGGTTTAATTTTTGTAATGTCGTCATCAACTACCGCGATGGGTCCCTGCATTGTATGTACATCAGTAAGCGTGTGGCAGTGTGGTCACCTCGCTCGTGTACTCGCCGCCGAAGCACTGCGCCTTCATCTCCTCGTCGTCGTGCATCGCGCACTCGGTGACGTCGCCGTCGTCGAGTTTCACCCAGCGGCCCGTCTCGCTGCCGTTGTCTCTGCACAACACACGCACCTTGAGCTGTCGCGCCACGCATACGCAATAATACACATAATATATAGGTACAAATAACTCTATACAAAGTGTAGAACTACGGTTTTATCGCTATCTCTTTTCAAAACTCGTAACTATGACTCCCAAACTGTCATAATGCTCACCCACGCCAATTTTACTATGGGTTGGATAAAATATGGTATATTGGTATGGGAATTGTCTCATCTCATAGAATAAAATATGTTGATTTCTAAAATGGAAAACACTAATGAAAGGCTAATGTGTATTATTAAATAAATTGCGTGTATGAATTACCTGAGCAGGACGTAGGAATAGTAGTGCCCCCCGGAGGCCTGTCCCGAGTGCACGACGATGCCGCTCAGCTGGTAGTGGGTCTCGGGAGGGCCTTTTTCTCCTTCCTCCCACATCCACGCGTCGCCCTCCGCCTTCGCCAGGCCCATAGCTGGCGGTAAGCAATCATTTCATACATTTTCATTCATACAACACCATGCAAAAACATACGCATTCTGTATGGTATCTTGATGGCAAGTTATAACTCACCTGTATAAGGCTCGACATCTAGAACCCGTGGAAACTCGAAGTAATCGTTGAATTTTATCGCACACACTTTTTCAAAGTCGTATTCGAACCTTTTCAATTGTATCACGAGCACTGGAGGCAACTTGTTCAGACATAATCGCTTCACTGTCACCACCTATAACAAGCGGGAAGGATTGACCAGTAAAAATTGGATAACAATTTTAATGAATAAATGTCTAAAACGCATGATTCATCCATATCTGATGCCACTGCGGTGTGTATACCTTTTTGTTGCACTTGTCGCAGTGATACGCGTCAGCGCCCTCTAGCAGCTCGCCCCGGACGTAGGCCTCCAGCGACTCCTGCAGGCGCGACATGTTCCGAATGTCGAGCGACACGACGCTGAACGGCTCTTCCTTACAATACCTGTACAACAGTATTATTGGAACTATATTGCAACACTTCTTTAGATTACATTTACAAAATAATCCACACACAATATATTGGTTGCATTCCAAAATAAGCATTGAGCGCATAGTCATTTTCGCACACATAAGGTAAAGTATTATACTATTCCTAAATTTCACAGCAGATCTGACAGACTCCGAAAAATTTTGAAGCAATAGGCGTGGTGAGGCGGCGGGTATAAAAATGAAAATTCTATATAGTCCGTCAGTTAGAAAATAAATAATATGAAACACGTATTCTGTGCCTTTTAAATTAATAAAAAAATACATAAAGCGCTTTAGAGTTTAGTTTACATTTTTTATTGTGTGATTTGATACATTGATTACATGACGGACTAAAAGCTATAATTTTGTCACTTTTCTCCAACAGTGCTTATCTGAAGGCACTAAATCGTTTCTTCCACAAACTGCTGTTAAATAATAAGATAACGTACCTATGAGGACAGCCTTTACAGATTTTCTGATCAGAATACGTTCCGCCCATAGTTTTCCCCATGAGCTGCTCCTGCCCCAACGATTTCAGCGCCTCGTCCAGCGATTCCACTAACGACATGAAAAACTCCACAGCATCCTGTTGCTCACGCAAGTTCACTGGTTCGCCTTGAAGTCTGAAATAATTGAAGATATTTATAACCCTTCCAATAAATGAACGCTAAGCAAAATCGAAACATTGAAAAGAATATTTTCCAAAACTGGTATCTCACCTAAAATGCGCCCACAGCCCTCTGGGTACATAATACTGTAATTTGCTGAAGTGCAAATGTGCGAAAATGGCTTGCACTTGTTTCAGTATTGTGATATTGTAGTCGGTGTTGTTCTGAAAGGAAAACAAATGAAAAAGGTTAAATCGCGACCAATTTTTTTTTGTATCATATTTGTAACCTGATTATTGAACTATGGATATTGAGAGTTTATTACACATGGGTCAAAATACTATAGGATACTTTAACCCAGTAAGAGATATCGAAAATTCTCGTAGTGCATGATCTAGGAGTTAGTAGTTAGTCAATATGCAGCAGTCACCTCTGTGTTGTTCTCATAGTTGCTGTGCAAATAGTGTTCACCAGAGAAATCTTCATTCGGGTCTGTGGCAGCACCTGTATTACGAAAACCACATGAAAATTACGTTCACACGATTCCGAATTCTCGGGAGGAAAGAGAACCGCTTATTTTACCCGCGTAAACATAATTTTTCCTAAACGAAATTTAAAACTATTTTTTTTTAATCAACTAGCGCCGCACATAAAATACACGACAAGAAAATAATAATATTACCGGCGTGTCAACAACACAGAATTAAAAGTGTAACATTAGTTTGAATATTTTCAATCAGGCATATGAATATTAGAAGTTTTAAACAAGAACAACAAGGGTCGCGGTGCGACTGCGATGTGACGTGTGCGTGTGTGTGTGTGTGTGTGTGTGTGTGTGTGTGTGTGTGTGTGTGTGTGTGACCTTGCACGGTGAGCAACGCGTCGCGCACGGCGGCCACGCAGTACAGCTGCTGCAGCACCGAGTTCATGTAGCACGTGGCGCCCGCGTTCTTGAGCCCCACCAGCCCCGCCGGCGGCCGCGGCCCCACGAACGGCATGAACTCCCACTCAGTCAACCGCAAGTTCTTGTCTGTTGGACGTGAACGTTGCGATTATGACACATTACTGGTGTCGTCAAGCATTCTTATACATATAGGAGCTCATGTTTATTCCGCAGATAGGCGAGCAGAATGAACTTCACTGAGAGAATTCTAGCACATAATTTCGTTGTTTTTAATAGCCCAAATCTGTCAAACTGTCATGGATACTGACTGAAATAGAACATGCGTGAGAGCAGCTTGGCGAGCTGCGCCATGTTGGGCACGCAGCCGTGCACGAGCGCCAGCAGCAGGTCGGTGGCGGCGGCCACCGCGCCCGCCGAGCGGCACAGCGGCGCCGCCGGCTCGCCGCCGCCGCCGCCCGCGCCCTCCGCTTCCCGCTCCGCCTCGCCGTCACCGTCACCCTCTTCTTCGTTCATGCGGCACCACGCCCAAGAGTACGGCCACAGAAACTCCGTTGTCACTTCCTGTCAATAACGAAATTTTCGTTCGATTAACGAACATCGATTCGATTGAGCCACTTTTTTATGGTCGGGTCTATCGCGACCGCTCACCTTAATCAATCCGGCATCCTTATGAGTGGGATGCGCGCCGTACTGATACTTGATTTGAGCAGGCACATGCGTGAACAATTCTTTGGCGAGATTCAGATGACCTTCGAGGAGTGTGTCGTCGAGGGTATCCGGGTCGGCGCGCACCGCACGCAGCCACAAGACCTGGTCGCATATTTTTGTTAATAAAGACGCATGTCATTATTCTATGATTTGTAATCGTCCCAACACTAGTAGATATTAATGAGGACCGTTTACTAACTTCAACGGCGAGATCGTCTAGTGTCCTGGCGGTGGGGCCGGCGAGCGAGACGAGCCTGCACAGCAGCTGCAGGAACTGCTGCGCGTGCCGCGCGTGGCGCTGCAGCCGCCCCCCGCCCGCCGCCTCGCCACCCGCGCCCGCGGCCGCACCCCCGCCCAACGCCTCGAGCGCCGCGCGCGCCCCGCCACCGCCGCCCCACGCACACATGGTCAACAGTTGCTCTGCGCACGACACGCGCACCTGATGGCCCCAATAACACTCAAGTTGTAAAGAAGTTCACTTCCAAATGTCCATTCACGAGAAACTTCACGAAATCTACCTGAGGATTCGGGCAATCTATCATCAAGTATAAAGCGGCCTCTTGCCACCACGATTCCTGAAGCAATGTTTCCAAATGCTCGACGCCGAGTGCCATGCACACCGTTATCACCTCCATGCATTCTCTGACCACTGAAAGGAAAACAATAAATCAGATGGTAAAAACCATGATGATGATCGTTACTGCGACGGTGTGAACAAGTGAACTAGCAAATTTGGAATGTTATTTTTGTGAAATAATCTGCAATCTTTATTTTTCACGCAAAAAATTAAATTTTAACGTTTTAAATGAAAATTATAACAATTCATATTACATGAGATGGATCCCAACGCATGTATTTGACACAGGCAAAACGCGAGCTATTGGACAAAGTGTTAGTAAGTATAATGTTTGTTCGGCTGTATTACGTGTGACGTCATCGGGGTGCACCATGCCGTGCGCGTCAATGGGCTGCGCCACGCTGTACGCGAGCGTGTAGAGAGCGCGCACCGTGGCTGTGGTGGGCAGCCGCCACCACACCAGCGACGACACGGACTCGCCCTCCTCGCTGCTGCTGTTCATCATCTGTAGTACACACACAAGCGCACGCAACACTCACATACAGGTTCTAAGGAACAGTACACCTCAACATCCGTTAAGAGCTTGTAGAAGAAGTTATTACAAACAAAACTAAAGAACGCTTTATTTAAAAATAGACCGTATCGCGAGATATTATAAAGGGCCCCACACATTAACAGTCCGCCTGTAGTCTCTGGTCCTATCGGTTATCGGACGTCCATTATACACATACACATTATAGCGATTATTGCCTGCCGCTACTGGCCGATGACCGGCTTTGAGTCTACACACTAGCAGGCGGCAATCGATAGTTTCACCCGCGCCAGCAGCGGCTTGAATAGCGGCTCGGGGTGTAGATCACAGACTGTCCAGTAACCGGCCGATACCTGTCGACGCAGGCCTGTGACGGCAAGCAGCCACACACGCTAGGTTCGGATTGCCCGTCAATCCAAAACCTTCAGAGGAACTGTGAGTCTGTGACCTATTGAGATAAACTGACAGGCTGATATCCGCCGGCGGTATTACACTGCTAGCATTTATTTTTAACTAGCTGTTCCCCGTGGTTTCACTAACGTTAATTTCGGAGTTCCCGCAGGAATTCCGAAATAAAAAGTACGTCCTTTTCAATGTAAATAAGAAGAATAAAAAATGAACCTGTTCACTCAATGTGTCCGCCAACTTCTCAGCTATAGCTTTAAATATCAGTTCACAGCTGTGATTGGTAACGGTTTGCAGCGCTTCTCGAAGGATCGGCACATTCATCCTACAATAAACGAATACCAATTATTACTAATGAATTTTGAATACTACGAAAAACAGCACAACCTAAAGGTAATTACGAACCTAATTGCATCCTTACTGCTGACATTGTTAGTCACGGTGCTATCCGGAGACAAGATTTCAAACAAATGCCCCAATGTGTATAAGGCTAATTTGGTCAATCTTACTAAAGCTAAAAAGCCAACCCTAGAAATAAAAAATAAGAAGATATTAGTCATGATCTCGAACATACGACACAAGAATAAGTATTTAACAAAAGTTCAACCTCCTCGTGTGTGGCGCGGCCCCCTGCAGGAAATCTTTATCAGACAGGCATTGCACCAATAGAGGCACTTTTTTCACGCACGCCAGCTGAAAGCTACGACTGCGATCCAGTCTTGTGTCAGACGCCGGCATTACCATGCTATACAGCACCTGCAACCGATGAACTAGCTGTGATCACTTCGAAACACGAATATGTCGCGAAAATTAAGAGGTGTTCTGCTGGATAAGATTTAAAGAGGGTATTGTAACCCAAGAAAATCTTTCCCTCGTCCAAGGTAATTCTACAGGTGTTTAGGACGGACCGGACGCTAGAAACTTACAGTGTTACTTCAAAAAGTTAAACAGGCGTTAAACGCGTGTCTAAAAAGATGTTTTATTGTTGTATATGCACGATAAACATCTGTTTAACTTGTTTTTACTATAATATTAGAGTAGCACCGTTTATATTTTGCAGGAAGAAGCTTGTGAATTTTTTTAAATATTTAAACACCATGTATGATATGTATGGTATGTCCATATGTGAGCAAACAACAGTTAGGACGGATAAAACAGCTTGTCCGGTATAGACGAAAGACCGAAATACTGATAAAGCATATTTACCTCTATATTGTAAGCTACCGTAGGCGGCATTGGGCCGTATAGCATTTCGTGCAGCTTTGTTTCTTCTTTGCTGAGAAGCGCTTCTGTTAGTTTATCAACCTAAAAATATACAAGTTCATAAATACATTTTGCACATATTTTTTCTAAAAGAACAGTTAAATCACAAAGAATACGTACAGTGAGATTATGTGCTGGACAAATCTGTGCCAGCAAATGGGCAGCCTCCGTCAACGGTACGTGCCCCTTCGTGACACCGATGTGTTCCGCTTCCAAGACAAACGGCAAATACCAAGATCCTTGAGCGAAAAGCTAAAACCAAGCCATATACAACAAAAATAACAAAGCGGCAACGGGCAAATACAAGTTAATATTATTTAACAAGTTTAAGGGCGTGTTCACACTGTATCTATAGGCTTAGGCCTATTACACTACACGGTATTCATGGTCCGGTAGTGAGGGTGGGCGTGGTCCCTTGCATGGGCGTCGATTATTTATTAGGCTGAACACCGGCTCCCTCACTCTCTGTGTACAGTCTGAATGTAAACGCGGATAGAGACGTATCATGGCACCTGTTTTATCTAATCCATTAAAAAAGTAGCGATTACCGTGGCTTTGGTAGTTGCATCCATGAATATTATAGAAGAAAAAAGAAGACTATGAAAGAATATTATAGAAGAAAAAAAGAGCTTCCTAAATTGCCCTAAGTGTTATTACACTAATCGCAAGGCTGCCGGGACCGTCCGGTGGCCCTAGTTAGGGAACCTTACTCCAAGAATTCTATTCAAAAATAAAAAATCAAAATCAAATCAAAATCAAAGAATTCTATTACACTGCCCTAAAAAAGGGTAAAAAACCCAAAACACCGTAATGTAATAGGCCTTTTAGTGTACATTCACCCCGTACCACGTAACTGACGTAAGCTCAGTCAACGGCGTAGGTACTGTCTAAAGCCGCAAACGACACATTGACACAGTTACACTGTCGCAGTCAGCAGCCTCACCCATAAATCAGCGGCCAAGCGAGCGGATGGCCGTAAGTAAGAAAAGTAACGTATCTACTGAATTATCTATAGTTCATATGACGTAGCGTTACTGATTGAAACAAGCGTTCACCGCAACCTATTGGATGAACGCTTAGCTGCAAACTCTATTTTATATGTATAGTCACAAATAATATAATTAATGTCCTGAGGAGTTCCATATTTTTTCCAAAATGACGGCAATGTTTTTTTTTTCAGGAAGTATCTTCAAACGTGACTTTTTTTAAGGGTCGCAACTCTTATATGCATAGATGAGAGTGTACGTACGACACCGGGCAGCGCGTGCTCCGGACTGGGCGGTGACGGCGGCGACGACGTGCTGGAGTCGCTACTCGAGTCATTCGACGAGCCGACCCCACCGCTACCGCATACTTGGCCGTCGTAAACCTGAGTTGCAAAAACATTCATGTATGCAGTTCCACTGTAATTTCAACGTTAACATCATACAGTTGTGGTCTATTAAGATTAATCACTTAAAAGCCGCGTATCGGTCCATAATTGGGCACTGGCTCTGAAGAGTACCCTGAATGCAGCGGAGTACAGACCAAAAGAGAAAACAAGAATGCAATGCTCATCCACAAAACTCCAAGCACGATTTTAAAATAATAAATATTTTTTTCCTTACAAACAACATACATGATTGAAATAACTGACAGATATTTCTTTATTTACCTTGGCAACAAGAACAGTCTTATCCCGCAGAGGAATTTGAGACAAAATCTTTCTATCATGACTGGGGTCCAACAATTCTCCATTTATAAAGAGTTCTATTTTATTTACATACAACTCCAACTTGATGTTGCTCTCAGAGGCACATTTGAGCCTGAAAGTTTTAAAATATCAAATGACTTGGTACATTTATAATAATAAATATATCTGTGGAAGTTAGTGTCCAAAAAGTACCTTCTATTTATCATCGTCCGTAACATTTGTAAAGTTTCATTTGAATGTGAGTAAAGTTCGATATCATCGACTTGTCTTTGGCCCGTTTGAAAGTTAAATCTCACTATAATTGTACACTGCCTGCCGCGACTCGCCCTATAGATCGGCAGTATTTGACGCTCCGTTGTAAATCTCCTATCGCATTCATTAATATATTCCTGTATGGCACGTAATATTCTACACATTTTAGTACAGCATTTTTCGACAGCCGCGAGTTCTTTATCATCTAAAAACAAAACATTTTAATCAATAAGTTTTCAAAAAGTATCTATAATTAAAGGTGTATGACATCATCATCATTTATTTGTAGGGTTCGAAGTCATAATCATTAAATATTATAAAACAAAATCCTCCGCCGCGTCTATCTGTTTGTCTGTTCGCGATAAACTCAAAAACTACTGAACGAATTTTCATGCGGTTTTCACCAATAGAGTGATACAAGAGGAAGGTTTATACGTATAGTTTACCTTGGAATTACTACGGGAACTCCAAAATTACCATGGATGCCGCGGGAGACCGCTAGTTATGATAAATTGATAATATTTAAAAGTTAGGTCGATGATTATATTATTAATAATAATTCGGTAATCTATTCAAAATTCAAAATTCAAAAGCTATTTATTACGTAGGATTGGTTACAATCACTTGTAATCGTCAGCAGGTTCTTAGAACTATAAATTACCGTCAGTTCGGAATACGTCCTCTGCTGAGAAGAACTGACAAGAAACTCAGCAGCACTGTCTTTTAATGATCATACTTATAAACTAGGAGAACAAAAAATAGTAATTGGATAGAGCAATTCATTCCCAAACGTCTGTATCATTTAAATAGTCTACTACACTATAATATGCTTTATCGCATAATCTGTGTTTAATAAGTGTCTTGAATTTATTAATTGACAAATTAATTACATCGTTTGGGAGTTTGTTGTAAAAGTGTATACATAGTCCTTTATTTATGGAGCCTAGTCTTAGGCACAGCGAGTTTATCTTTATTTCTTAAGTAGATTATGTAAATCACTGTTTTTCTTAAAGTTGCCTAAATTTTTGTGAACATATAATAAATTCTCGTATTTGTACTGAGAATGTACAGTCATTATATTAAACTCGCTGAATTTAGTTCTCAGTGAATCTCGAGGGCCCAACTTATAGGTTGCGCGAATAGCTCGCTTCTGCAACACGAATATAGACTCGATATCTGCGGCACTACCCCACAGCAGTATTCCCTATGACATAATGCTGTGGAAATAACTAAAATAAACTAAACGCGCGGTATTAATATCAGTAAGTTGACGGATTTACTTAACAGCATAAGCCGCCGAGCTTAATCTACCTGATAACTTTTTATATGTGGGCCCCATTGTAATTTTGCATCTAATGTTATACCTAGAAAGACAGTTTCATCGACCATTTCCAAATCCTCATTATTGATCAGTACTCTGGTTTTTACTTGTTTAACATTTTTTGTCACAAATCTTACACATTTGGTTTTATCACGGTTTAGTATTAAGTTATTAGCATTAAACCAGTGTACTATTTAGGAGAGAACATTGTTCACATCGTCTACAGCCGATTGCTGTCTATTAACTTTAAACACTATAGATAATTATAAAATAAACAGGTAGCAATAACAAAACTCCCGCGTTCACGTTATCGTGTATCTGTACGCGATGTGTCGCTCTTGCTGACTATCTTGATAACTACGAACCCTGGTTACCCTGGTGACCATGCTAGTACGAGCCCGCTTACCCTCGTGCAGTTCCATCTGCTTCTTGAACCACTGCGAGCGCACGCAGTTCTCGATGATGAAGGCCTGGTGGTGCTGCGCGGGCGACAGCTGCGGGCCCACGCACGTGCACACGTCGCGCAACAACTCGATGCCACGACTAGATATTTCGTCGTCGCAGTCGGTTATCACCTTGCCAAAGAATTATTACAATGAACATTGATATACTTTCGTAAGACACACAATCAGTTCTGAAGTTACGCGTTCATTTCGACTAGTATGTTGCGTTTAAATACGTATGCAAGATCGAATTGTAACTTAAACTTTTACTACCGATAACTATCTCGACCAACTATTTTTAGGTCTAGACACTCACACCAAAAACAGAAACAATTAGAGAAGAGATATTTGTGATATTTTATCTTTTTTGAAGATATTTTTTTCTACAGCTGCTCTTCTATTCTATCTGCATTACACATATCGACCATTAAACCTTATAAATATTGTCTTGAACACAAAAACTACAACTCTCCAAGTAATGTTGAGACAACGTTGATATAGACAGCTCCCTATTTGAACTTGTGAATATGCCCGTGGCGTACTTTCTGTGCCGCCTTAACCGCTGCCAGCCGCCTTGCGGTCACCGTGTTCCCGGGCCCAGGCTGTTAGCTGTTTATTTTTGTAGTACAAAGCTTTGAGATTTATTAAAGAGAACTGTCACTTACACTCCATAAATAATCTAATCCTATGAGATCAGCGCTGTTGAGAAGGAAACTTCGACGCTTTATTTTAAGCTTTCCCTCCTTTGAGTTGACAGCTTTGAAGAACCTAAAGAGAATAAAGTTATCATAAATCAACTTAAATGAAATCAGCTAGATTATTAACTGCTCAATTTTAAATTGTGGAAAACTTACAGAGAAATATTATAAGTATCAGTTACCTTTCAAAACATTTGATACCAGCATGAGTTAATAGGTTGGGGCGTAAGGTCATGATGTTCCGCCGAAAAAAATGCAAATTGATATTAGGGTCTAAATCGGGCTCCTCGCCCATGAGTTTGCTGAACCACCGAAAGCACGCCTCGCGGTCGCCGAGATGCGCGGGGCGCTCCGCGAGACACGACCAAATTTGTTTCGCCTGAAACGTACAACCAGGTCATAAAACCATATCATACCAACATGATTGATTAACCAGTTATACAATGGATATCGCCCGCGCTATACTGTACTGTTCTACAAATAATTCATGCTCACGCAGTGGAAAAAATTGCCGATAAAATATATGGTCAATAATAATACTATAGTCGAAGGGATCGCCAGCACACTCTTCGAAAGATACTTGACTGTACTGTATGCTGAAGGTCTGGGATTATTCTTTCAGATCATAGCTTGTTATTTCACAATACACTCCTTCGTGACTTTACCATCAAGTGTATGCATTACCGTATAGCACGAAGTCACTTCGAACATAGACCTACAGTCCACCCTACAGGATATTGTTTATATTGAATAGGTATATGTAGTCATATACCTATTGAATAGGTATATGTAGTCATATACCTATTCAATATACATACAGACATAGTTGTCGGTGGTGCTATTGTTGTAAGACGTTTTAGTACGACGTGCGATATCCATTGGATAAATCAAAGTATGCCTCACATAACAAACAATACAAAATATTGCATACTTGTTCTGCACAAAGCCATAACTGTCCGTCTTTTAGCAGAAACCTAAGGAAACTCAGCCGTTCGTGAACTTGAGCAGCGTGAGGATATCTGCCATCTGGGAGCCAATTCTCCCAATCGACATCACCCTCTTCTAAAACAATACATAATGATATATTGTATGTAGTTTCATGCAACGACTACAATAAGCATCAAGCGTAGGGTGAGATCAAGTAAAAAACATAGCTTCTATCCCAATCGATTAAAAAAAGAGATGGAAAGAGATAATGGGCATGTTGACTAATTTTTATTTTTAAGTCCGTCTTGTAGATTATTAAAAAATATTAGATATGTATTTTTTCTTTTTTTACGTAATCAAAAAATAACGGCGATATATTGAGTTGAAATTTCGCGTGACGTCACTATTCTGACAGTTTGTATGGCGGCTTTAGCGGTTAGTGACGTCACGACCCCCTCACCCGAAACTTTAATGCGCTTTATCTTTGTATATTTTAATTTATTTGAAAAAGCAAAAAATACGTGTCTATTGGGTTTTTCGTATCACTTGCTCAAAAAAGTGACATTCTATGCCACAAAAAGCGAACATAACAATAGTCATTTTTAATCGGTTAAAAACAGGGAAAGAAAATTGTACTGAATTGCATTCATCCTCTAGGGGGAGAATGTGATTTAAATTTGGAATACTTACCGAAATTTATACTGAACTACACCATTGAGTTTGTATATAAAGCATTATACATACATTTGACCATTTGCACGCTTCGAATCATATGCGGCGTTCGCGGGCAAAGGCTGTTTGCAAATGGAATGCTGCCTTTAAAAAAATTACGCGCGCGATTCTTAATAAACCAACAGTTTAAAAAAAAGAAAAAATTGTAACTCTCTCTATCAATAATTGGACCAATGTTTCGAATGTTAACTTTTACTTTTAATTGTCATTATTTTTAATAAATGCTTATCTCATATTATTATTGTGTTAATTTTTCGCAAATGGTACGAAAAGTAGAGTATTTTCCAAGGGGATAAAGCTGTCTTAGTCTTGGGTGAACTTAAATCAATCGCTACACTCAGGATTCGTCTTAAATCCCTCGCTTCGCTCGTGATTTAAGTTTTTAACACCCTCGCTACGCTCGGAAGTAAACCTCGAGTCCTTCGTTACGCTCGCGATTTAAATCGTTACCAGCGACAGAAGACACTGCTTTATCCCCTAATTATCTACTATTTATTTTCTAACTGACGGACTAATTAGAATTTTGATTTTCAAAAGTAGTCCACATCCCCATTCTTATAAAGAAAAATACGTTCTAAATTTGAATTGGCAAATAAAAATATAAGTTAAGATAGCGAACCTGTAAGTTTGCTCCTCACTGCATCCATGTAGTGTGTGAGCGAATCAGTGACTAGTATGACGAGCGAGTGCTGCGTCTGCAGGCGGTCGATGAGCTCCTGGCGCGTGGCGTGCGCGCGCGCGCCCGTGCTCACGCCCGCCTCGTACAGGCAACATATCTCACGCATCATTTTCAACGCCGGCAGCACCCATTTCTCATTATTTTTCAATTCTTCCACACATCTGAAAAACATATCATAAAAAAAACCCGGCCAAGTGCTAGTCGAACTCGCACACGAAGGGTTCCGTATCGGCAAAAAAAAATCATGTCTGTTGTATCAGAGTCCCCCTTAAATATTTGTTTTATCTTAATTTAATTATTTATTTTTAAAGTGAATAACTAAATATTCTGTGAATATTTCAAGCGTCTACCTGTTGCCGTTATCAATATCGAGCAAAAACGAACAAAAAAAATCACGTTCGTTGTATTGTATACGAAAACGTTCCCCGCTCAGCATGGGTCGTGACTCGTGGCGTAAATCATAACGCTGGCCTTCCGCGGATGCCATAAATATATAAATAAGTAAAACAAACCAAAAATCTGTAGTAACACAATAAAAAAACTACTACTATATAAAATTATTTACTTAGAACGAGTATCTGGTTTAAGATTTAAGAATCCTTATTATACTCAAATACACCCATACACATAAAAAAATAATACTGAATGAGTTAGACGAAGTCGGAAAATAGTGGTACTTTTATTTATTTTTAATACTCGTAATACATTTAATACTTTTGAGCACTGAGTGCATTTAAAGTCAAATCTGTCATCATTGCATTATTTTATTGTTTTATACCTCAGAAGAATAACTAAATTTTATACTAACTTGTCGAGCCACAGCGTCTTCTGCGCATCGCGATCTTGACTACAGCTGTAGTCCAAAATTTTGATAAGGTTCACTAATGCCACATCCATCACCTCAGTACAAACTTCATCTGAGTGGGCTAAATTCCAAAAAAGAACCAACACCTGCAAACAGATTAATGCCAATTATTGTTACAAAAAAAAACATTACATAATGCAGATAAGATTGCCTCTAAAAATAAAGCTGACTTTTGCTCGTCTTTTCCGTTATTTGAATTTGAAAAAAATTTGAACCTTATTTGCCATCACTCCATCTTTGTCATCTTCAGCCAGTCTTCTTATTACTTCTAATAACTTATCATTTTGTTTTTTACTTGAAGTAGCCCAACTCGCCTGCAATATATAAAATTCTCTTACTTATTGAAATACACCAACGATACACTGAGATAATTCTCTATATCACAATACAGAAAAATCACAATGAATTTAAAGTTCGTGAGACTATAGCTGAAGCTGCTATATGTATACTTAACAGCTTTTAAAACTGAATACGATGAGTTAAAAAAAGATCGGAAAGAGGGTATCAAGAGGAAAGAGAAGTGTTTATAAAATGCATATAAAAAGTCAACATATTCGCGAAGAACACATAGTTAACCTAAAAACACATATCTTGTACTAGCTGGTCCGCACGCTTTCACCAGGGTTAATTTCGGAGTTACTGCGGGAATCCCGGGATAAAAACACCCTTGTAAAAAATGTCCTCTGTATCCCTGACACCATGGGACCCATGTTCATGATGAACGGTTGAGTAGTTAAGGCATGAAAGCGTAACAAAAAAACTGACATCATTTATAACTAGCTGTGCCCCGCGGTTTCACCCGCGTTAATGTCGGAGATCCCACGGGAATTCCAGGATAAAAAGTACCCAATGTCCTTTTCTATACCTCTGACAACGTATAGTATGCAATAATTAATTCCATTTCACCCGCGTTAATTTCGGAGATCCCGTGGGAATTCCGGGTTAAAAGGTAGCCTATGTTCTTTTTCATGTCCAAGGCTACATGCATGCCAAATTTCATCCAAATCCGTTCAGCCGTTTATGCGTGATTGAGTAACAAACATCCACACTTTCACATTTATAATATTACTAGATGTGCCCCGCGAGTTCACCCGCGGTAATTTCGGAGTTCCCGCGGGAATTCCGGGATAAAAAGTACCCTATGTCTTTCTCTGTACCCCTGACCACGTGCATGCCAAATTTCATCCAAATCCGTTCAGCCGTTTTTGAGTGATTGAGTAACAAACATCCAAACATCCACACTTTCACATTTATAATATTAGTAGAACTAGTTGTGCCCCGCGGTTTTACACCCGCGTTAATTTCAAAGTTCCCGCGGGAATTCCGGGATAAAAAGTACCCTATGTGTTAATCTGATGTATAAGCTATATTATTGTAAAGTTTCATTTAAATCCATCGAGTAGTTTTTGCGTGAAAGAGTAACAAACATCCATCCATCCATCCATCCATCCATTCATCCATCCATCCATCCATCCATCCATCCATCCATACATACTTACAAACTTTCGAATTTATAATGTTAGTAGGAAGTAGGATGACTAGCATTTTTTTTTTTAATATTTCGATTTCCAGGGGGGATTTTGAAAAAATCGAAGTATGAGTATCTAAGTTAGACCCTTAGCAATACAACAAAAAAAAAACGCATTCAATTTGGAGCGGCAGTTTTTGCGTAGCACGAATACAAATATACAGACAGACAGACAAAAATTCTAATAACGGAATTTTTGGATTCTATATGAAATGAAATGAAATAAACTTTATTTGTTACGACAACAGTTAATATATGAAATAACATAAACAAGCACAACCAGCGTGTCGCAACAAATAGGCAACCAGCTCAGTATAAGTCGGGAACCGGGGGGCCCGACGCTGATCTTCCGCTGGTGCCGCATGTGGCGTCACGGATGTGAGCGAAGAAAGAAAACTTAAATTATACTTTTATATTAATTTCATACTTAGGAATCTCGAACCATAATAGGCAATATATCAATATATCACTCATAGAGTCGCCTAAATTTATTATTTCTTATTTATCTCCCATGTACAGTTACAATTTTATTATATGTATAGATATTAAGGATTACCTACAACTTAAATCATCATACAAACCTTGAAACAATCGAAAAGATGGTCTAACTGATCAGGCGTAAAGTCCCAGGCCAGCTTAGCCAATAAGTCATGCAAGTTCTTCACAATCGCCTCATGTTTCCCGTGCTGCGCTTTCCATATGGCATCCAAGTCATCTTTGGTTAGAGAATTCTCTTTGATCATAAACCTAAGCATCTTCTCCAATCTCTCCACGTATTGTGGCTGATGAAGCGAGTCACGTAACACTATGTCCACTACATTGTTCTCACGAATCCAAGTCTAAAAAAATTGCAAGAGATTAACAAGTTTAATACAAATATTTATACAACGTGTTAATGAATTAACCGAAAACCTGATACACCCCATTTAACAATAATATGATTAAAATATATTTTATGTCAAAAAAATTTATACCTTAAAAGTTATTCAACATTAGTTTGGAGGTGACCTATCTACGAAATTCCAAGCGCTACGATTGCGCCTACCGGTTCGAATTTTTTTGCTGCAGGCGGCGTACGCGCTTTATATTGTATTATAAATAATTTTTCACTTCAGTACCTCAAATATGTAGGTTTTGCTGCATGAAATCAGTGAGCAAAATGCGATTGTGCTCACTGAGTGAGACAAAGTAACTTTTTAATTTTTGTTTTCAGAAAGCCGCGAATATCTTATTCAGCCTTGGGTTAATCATACAATTCGAAACATTTACACTCTATCTCTTTCCCGCCATAAGAAAGAGAGAGAGACAAAGACCAGCCCTTTCGAAGTTTCGATTTTGAATTCGGCCTCAAAGACAAACACGTTCGGAAATTTGTACTAACTAAAGAAATCTTGCAAGAAGATAGTTAGGTATGTCTTTTAATGTAATTTATTGAATTTTTAACTTATTGTTGTATTTAAACGAAAATAAGTATTTATTGCAAATAAAACTGACATTTAACCTGTAAATAACTATTATCTCCTAAAGTGTTCTCGCTGCTGAAGTGAACGAATGTTTCGAATTGTATGATTAACCCAAGGCTGAATAAGATATTCGCGGCTTTCTGAAAACAAAAATTAAAAAGTTACTTTGTCTCACTCAGTGAGCAAAATCGCATTTTGCTCACTGATTTCAGGCAGCAAAACCTACATATTTGAGGTACTGAAGTGAAAAATTATTTATAATACAATATTAGGCGCGTACGCCGCCTGCAGCAAAAAAAGTTATGTGTGTTACACGAGAGCAAAGTTTTTTGCATCTCGTGCCTTTGAATCCCTCGCCACACTCAGGATTCAAAATCAGCACTCGCAGCAAAAAACGACTTTGCTCTTGTTGCACAAATAACTATAGACATGGGCTAATAAAAATGAAAAAATATAACCTATATTAAAACATAGTGCGATCGATTCGCTGGTTGATTCTGACTGAGCAAACTACTTTCTAGTTTTCAGTTAATTCACATTAACACGTTAATCACATTTAACACGTTGTATATGCATAGAAAATGGCAATGTGCCAGGTTTTAAAATAGACAGTAAATGGTTCAGAAACTATCCGTCAAAATTTCCAAAATTCTAATCATAATTCGATTTTAATACTGAATTGACATAAATTGTAGTAGGCGATAAGTTCATATTTCAGTCAATAAACAAGGTAGAATTAGACGGCAAACAATTTGTCCCATAAGTTGAAGGCAAAAAAGGCAAATGTGAAAGCAAAAATATTTAGCGGCAAAGTTATAATGAACACTTCCTAAGTATTGACTAATGTATCGCATTACCAGTAACTCACCGTTATAACAGAAGGCGTGAGCCACTCTGGCTTTGGCTGCTGGGTGATGGTACTGATAAGTTGATTTATCTCATTCAAAGCGGACATCTTGCCATTGAACGACGACATTTGCAACAGTCGCAATATCATCTTCAGCCGAAACATTTCTAGAGCTAAAATAAAAAAAATCATGTTAACACAAACAAAACAAAGTTCATCACCTTCACATACACACAAACATATAATGCTACAATGGATAAAACAGAACACGAAATCAAAACCACAATGGTACATCAACATGATGAAACTGACACAATCGCGTACAATGTAGAAGCACAGGGGCGGTAAATAACCAACCGCGCCCCTAAGCTGCTACAGGGTAGGCGACCGAATCAACGAGATGCAGAGATGTTGGTGTCAAAACGTGGATAATTCAAGACAGCTGGGAAGACAAAACAAGTACTGATAAGATATATTATAACAATGGGCATGATGACAAGGTATAAAAATAAAAATTCTATTTAGTCCGTTAGTTGGTAAAAAAATAATATACACGTATTTTTTGCTTTTTTGAATTATTGAAAATACTTGGATAAAACGCATTAAAGTTTAGGAGTGGGAGATCGCGACTTCATAACTAAGTATAAAGTGTACACGTGGTGTGACGTGACACGGAATTTCAACTCAATATATCGCCGTTATTTTTTGGTTACGTAAAAAAAGAAAAAATGCGTGTCCAATATTTTTTATTAATCTACAAGACGGACTAAAAATTAAAATTTTACATCACGAACATTAAGACATACTATAAAATTGAAACTACGATTGTTTTACGGCCCTACTCAGTTGTTTTGATGATTACTTAATTTTAAGTAAAGATTTTAAAAACAAAAATGCCGCACTCAGAGACTCATCCAATTAATGTTAGTTGGCATTTAACTAAATTAATGTTAATTGGCATTAACATTAATTAATTAAACGTCTCAGTGTGGCCGTTAGTCCTTGGTAAATCTCTGACAAGTGAACATTCGTGTCAAAAATATGTGATGTAAAAAATGTAGAATATTCCCAATCCAAAACCATTACATAGTCCATACGTACACAATTACTGATTGAACCATACATTAGGTAGTACATAATTATAATACTATAACATCTAATATATATATATAAATCACGTGTCACGTTGTTTGTCCGCGATGGACTCCGAAACTACTGAACAGATTTTGATAAAATTTTGTAACCATTTATAATATGGTCCAACTCAAAGATAGGATAGTTTTTATCCTGGAATTCCCGCGGGAACTCCGGAATTAATGCGGGGAACTGCTTATCACCTAAACTACAGCACTTTTTTCCCGGAATTACCGCGGGAACTCCGAAATTACCGCGGATGAAATCGCGGGGGACAGCTAGTAAAACTATAATTCTGGACATGAAAAGCATAATATGGTCGGATCTCAACATCTGGCCCAACTACTTTTTAACACTAAAATATTGAGCATTTCTACTCGTATATCTTCATTATAATAAAAATGAATCGCCAAATGTGTTGCTAAGCGCATAACTTCCAAACGACTGCACCAAATTGGATAATTGTTTTTTTTTGTATTCGTTATGATCAGGACAAAGTTTATAATTATAAAAGAAGTTTGGAGTTCCTGCACGAATTCCGAAACTCACACGGGTGAATCTCCGAAACGGTTGGACCGATATTGACGGGACTTTCACTGCTAATTAGCTGTTGTTATAAGGAGTAAATCAGACTGCTTTGGAGTTCCTGCGGGAATCCCGAAACTTAAACCGCGATACCGCGGGGGACAGCTAGTCACTATCACTACATAGTATTAAACAAAGTCGTTTTCTCTGTCCCTATATCCCTATGTATGCTTACATCTTTAAAACTACGCAACGGATTTTGATGTGGTTTTCACCAATAGATAGAGTGATTCATGAGGAAGATTTATAACTATATTTTATCCTGGAATTCCCGCGGGAACTCCGAAATTACCGCGGGTGAAACCGTGCGGGTCAGCTAGTAATTATATAAATATGAATCCCTATTTCCCTTGGTCACGGCATCACGCGTGAACGAACGGCTGGACCAAATTCACTAATTCGTTTTTTGTTGTTTGTTATTGTAAGGAGAAGAATATGAAAGAATTTTGGAGTTCCTGCGAGAATCCCGAAACTCACGCGAGTGAATCTCCGAAATGATTGGACCGGTTTTTACGGGACTTTCACTGTTAATTAGCCAAGGAGTTAATTAAGCTACTTTGGAACTCCTGCGGGAGTTCCGAAATTCACACCAGTGAAACCGCGGGGGACTGCTAGTTAGTGTTAAAAAGCAGTTTGTCAAAAAGTAGTTTTAGTTTTAAAGAAAAGTAGTTAGGAACTACTTTTCAACACCAAAATACTAAAATATTTAGTATTTTAAGTAGTAATAATAAACAAAATCATCCCCCATTGACCTCTATGACATTTGTTTGAGCACCCCCCATCAGACTCCTATAGTTTCGGAGATAATCGAGTTTGAATTTTGTTCGGCAGCCATGTTTTTTTCCGCCATTTTGAAAAAAAAGTTATACTATTGAAATTTGCCCAAGGTGTGGATGAAATTTAGTTAGAAACGTTTTCACTTTCGATGGATAGTTTCGACGGGCAGTCGACTCACTACCTGATGAGAAGCAGGAATCGAAGATGTCGAGGTTTTCCCATAATCACCGAAACGTCCCCTCTACATGTTCCATACATTATATCAACCTAGAGATGCTCCTTCTGGGAGAACAATTATGTCAGTGAGTGAGTGGTAATCGAGCTTTATATATTATAATAATAATTATGACAATATGAGATTAAATGAATCTGAAGACCTTAATATATGTATAGGCAGACCACTAAACCCGGCAGGCCGACAATACAAAGTAGGAGGCAATCAATCATAGACATGAAAACACATTGACATCACAGATTACTTACATTTGAGTAGATTGTGATGGTTGGGTGTTTTCACAGAAACATACTTGCAGGCACGTATCAAGCATGAAACTGTATCAGTTTTATTTTCACTTCCTCGCGCTTCTTTCTTTAACTCTTCATCTGTTAAACTTTCTAACAATGTAGGTATACATTCCTGAAATAGTATTAATAAAGGTAAATGTGACAACCTCATCACGACGGACGGTCCCGTTTTACCCTTTGGGTATGGAACCCTAAAAAGAGTGGATTATAGCTAGACAATTTAGTATGCTTCAATAAAAAGAAGATTGTACTAAAGTAAAATTTACTGACCAAGACTGGTAGCAGATATGTAGTAACAGTGTGAGGAGTGAGCAGGTCATGACATAGGCCCAGTGGCCGCAGCAGTTGCCATACGAGAGCCACGCGAGATTCGCCACTTGTAGACTGCTCCAACGAACTTGGTTGCTCATTGCGAACCTGTGTTAACAGAAGTAGGTACCTCAGGAACGCATCTTTTAAAATTCATTTCATTCAGTTTACTAGATTATTTATTAATCAAAATTGCGTTCACCATTTACACCTGCCCTTAAATACTACTGCAATCACACAGTGGCGTTCCTTCCATACAAGCCCAAAAGCCCTGCCCGCCTAGCTGAAGCGCTTGCTTGTGACTAATCAAATATTTTAATAAGTATTTTTATACTTATACACTTTATTTATACTTATTAAAATATTGATATTCTGTGGCAAGTGTTTAGGTTTGGCAAAACAGGCTTTTGGGCTTGTATGGAAGGAACGCCACTGCAATCACATAATTTCCTGATATTTGCTGATCATCCAAAACTAAAAAGAAATAAGGGTCATCTGAAACCAAACGTTTTCTTACCTCATTACTATTAACCATAATTGGAGGTGTTTCTGTATCATCAACTTTATCAGATTTTTCTTCAGTTTCTTTTTCAGTAATTTCAGAAGTGCATTTCTCAACAGCAGTAACAGATGATGTCATATCAGGCTTTTGATAACCCATTATTGTTTCAAATCTTTCTCTTAACTTAACAAAACCTCCAGCCTGTCCAAAACTGAAAAATATAATTATAATGAATAAACTATAAAAGTTGTAACAAGTGAAATTGTTAACTAATGTAATAAAAAATCATATAATATGAAAGGGAATAAGAAACCAAATTTAGAAGATGCATTGTTTCAAGTTTTTTAATTCAATGATTTTCACATAGCAAAATTAGTTTCATATCACGGTAGTTTACAAGCAAGCATTACCAGATGGTAGTGTGACATTAAAAAAATGTGATAAAAGGAATGTTAAAAATTGGAATGTTTCAAATATTCCATACAAAAAAATTAGAAAAAAGGTAAAGATTTTTTTTTTTAATAATTAGTAATAGTTTACTAACATATTGATCAAGTGGACCAGCCATCCCCTAGGTGTGCGATGATCCTGTGAGCGAGCAAATACCTCTTGTGTTTCTTGTGTGGTGGACTCAGATGCCACCGTTGATGAATTTGTGACTGACAAACCTTCGCAGGTGCGGGATGCATTGAAAGTATGAAATCTAAAGAAAGGGCATGTTTACCAATCAATAAAGATTAAAATTGAAGAAATATGTACTATTAACATCTCATTGAACTAAACATTGACTAAATCAGTTGGAATAAAATGTGGTTAGCATAAAAAAAAATAGAATTTATGTAATATTTTGGTGATGTGATATGAGAGAGTTTCAACACTTTTAGTAACTACATAATATAATAAAACTGGCAGCAAATATCAAAGACTGCAAAAAATTCTGGAGTTCATAATTTAATCTAAAACAATTTTTTTGTTTTTTTAATTACAGACATCAGAAATGAACCAGGTTTTTGCAGTTGTTTTTCATATAGGCATATAACTTAAGATCATCACACATCATACAGCCACACTCAGAGTCGTTTGAATGATGACTTAATTTTAAGTATAGATTTTTAAAATTAAGTAATCATTAAAACGGCAGAGTGCTGCCAGTAGACATTTGATTCTAATTTAAATGAATTCAAAATTTAATCACAAATAAGTTTCTAAGTGCTGGTTGAATAAACTGGTCAACAACTACAAAAAGACATCAAATAGAAAACAGATGTACTCATACTTATTGTTAGGATTGAATGCCATAGACAAAAGGTGCATAAATCTTGGATCATCCAGCTTGATAGCACACAATTTAACAAGCTTCTCACAGTTGGAGCGTACACATTGTTGTATGTTATTCTTCCATGAAGAAACTGCATCATCAGTAAGAATCTTAGTGAATGAGACTGTGAGGGCATCATTGTAAAATCGTTGACATGCTGGATTATTGATGTCTTCACCTAATTAAGAACAAATTGGGTTTAAAAACATTACAATTGATTGGTATAATAGCAAATCTTATTGGGAACTTTACCTTTACTAGCTAATTCAGTTGCAGCAAGTAGAAGTGCTTCCAGTTCTTGTTCAGGTAGAACCGGCACAACCCACCGAGGAATTGATATTCTGTCTTCTAGAACCTTTAACTTAGCCTCAGGGAAAACCTAAATATAGATTAAGAATACAGTTACCTATATCCCAAAAATACAAAAATTCCTTGATAATATTCAAAGCCCTTAATGGGTGCAACATATACAAAAGAATTAAATTAAAGCTAGTATAACTAAGATCAATTGTGTGTTTTTGTAGGAAAAAGTTATAAAGAAAGGTAGGTAAATCAGTAGTGACTAGTGAAAATAGATCTCTGTAGGTACACAACTATATCATAGTTTTTTACTCACCTCCCCAGGCACCTCATCTTGTTCTTTCATAGTCACTGTCATTATTTTTCCTGATAACTTGTAATCATTTCACTCTCTGGAAAAATTACGATAGAACTTTAGAACACTAGTTTGATATAACCCTTCAGTTTTATATACAAAAAACACCAAGTCAAAGTTTAGTTTTATTAATTTATAATAAAATTGTATATTAGGAGTCCTCCTAAACAATGCAAAAATGGAACAGAAAATGACAAACACTAAATAAACGTAATAATGATCAGCCGGCGCCACAAAATGGCGTCATTTTCCAAAACAAGACGATTCAAGAAAATAAAACAAAAATGGATGTGAAATTGGGCACTAAACAAAAATACAAAAGTTATGAGACGATTGCATACCATTAACATTATTTTTTCAAATTATCTGGTAAATCTTTCACACAAGTTATATTTAGTTCATCAATGATACACTGCAAGTGCAAATTGCAAATAGCAATTCGTTTTCTGGTTTGCCATACCATACTCTACGGTTTAATGAAAATTGAAAATCTACCCACAATTCACAAAATATCATAGGTAATTATTGTTGAAAGCCAAAATCTTAGTGAAATAATTGTATTTTTATTAGCCTTGAAAATGTGAAATTTTGTAAATTAATTCTCGATCCTCGGAAGCTTTTGGTGGACAATGGAACAAGTGAAAGAATTTTCAAAATCGGTCGGTTCAGTAGATCCAGAGATTACCCCCTAACATCTCACGAACAAACGAACTGACAAATTCCACTGTACAACTTCCCACAGAGAGTGTGAACTGTGAAGAGTGCCAAAATAATAATAATAATAGTTCCGGTATAGCATCGAACGAAATGCATCTCACCAATACATATCGATGTAAATAACTTCAGAAGATTAAGGAAAAAAAACGCACACAATTACTGCATACGCTAGAGTCTTTTCTTTCTTTTTCTTATTGGCTTTCGCATATAATGCATTTAGCCAGTTTCAAGTAAAATAAGTTAGTATTCGTTCAAATTAACGTTTAGCATCGCTGTACGTTTCGAACTTGTAGGCCTACAACCACAAATTAACTAGACAACAACTTATTTTACTTGAAACTGGCTAAATGCATTATATGCGAAAGCCAATAAGAAAAAGAAAGAAAAGACTCTAGCGTATGCAGTAATTGTGTGCGTTTTTTTTCCTTAATCTTCTGAAATATTGAAGACAAACATGACACGTGTGTTTTCGGTACGGCTTTCACTCGTCAACAACCCCCATCGCTCAATATTTTTTTCTATTTTCAAATTAACGTGACACTGGCAACAACGATGGGCAACAATGTCATTAATGACAATTGCCGATTTCCATTTTCCATCTCAAGTAGTTTGTGATTAAAAGTAATCTGTTGTATTATCTATGATCTGTGCATTAAAAGAAGAAGAAATAAAAAAATATCCCAAGCTGTTGCTGGGGAGTCCCTGTATTGTACAGCACCGGAAAAGGCGACACCGGAATGCACGACACGAGATTGTACGACACCGGAATGTACAGCACCGGAATTGGCGACACCGGATTTCATGGCCTAGCCGACTTCGTGCTCCGTTTAGTAGTATTCAATACAATGCAGGTAGTAGGTAGTTAGTAGTTACTGTCTCAAAATCTGATGGAAATTCAAATAACAAGTGCAAGTGTAATATTTAGTAACGTAATTATTATTTTTCACTTTAATGAATTGTTACAACTTGTTATATTCTTTTTTTTTGCATAATATATCGAAACTTCGTGGTCACACCTAAGAATTAATCGAATAAATGTCACCTTATTTTGTCTTTAGCGCATCGCCGGCCGCTACCGCGGCACGCTCGCTACGCTCGCTCGGCTCGCGAGACCTGGTCATCAGTAAGAACCTAACCTAATAAAGAATGTCGGGTATACTACTTTGAAATCTGTTCATGATGTGGCCTTGATAGTAATGTTCTCATTACTTTTTACTTATTTCAATAAATAGCTTATAGTGGCATCATCGCCACACTAGTACCTACTATAGGATAGGTGTAGGAAAGGTGACGTAAATCAGGCGAAGCTAACCGCTCGCCAGTCGCGTCCCGTTCGCCAGTTAATACAGTTTTGGTTCCTTTCTTTTCGTAACTTTTATAATCTGTACAATCTGTATAGGGCACATAGCTCGTGGAAATAATAATTATAAGGTGTAAACTAAGGGACCAGATTTAGTGTATTGTACTCTAAGTCTATACAGTAAAATATATAGAGTGGTCCGTTGTTTGATTATCCTGCCTATAGACTGTAACATAATAACGTAATGGGCATAAACACTAACATGAAACCTAATAATCATCACCAAAAAATCTAACATAAAATATATGTGCCGTATTTGACAATAACTTGACCCAGTATTTAGGTAAGTAACGTAAACGAGCACAAAGAAAGGAGGCGTGATTTCATCGACCAATAGGAGCGGTGTCACCAATTCCGGTGTCGTACAATCCAGTGTCGCGCATTCCAGTGCTGTACATTCCAGTGTCGTACATTATCGTGTTGTGAATTCCTGGTTCCCGTTGCTGGGCTCAAGAATTTTATTAATATTTCTTTCCTTTTTTAATTTAGTATCATCTCTAATTCAAATTTCTATACAAGACAAATCAGATTGGTGGCATCAGACATGAATCCTAAAAGTCTAGAAGCAATAAATCGTGACGATAAACCTTTCGAAGGAATGGTTATTTCAGATTTAAATCCTCTTTCGTCTTTAAAAAACCGAAGTCCGTGCCCTCGATGTTGTAAATCTCGTATGTATTTCTGTTACACATGTTATGTTCCGGTCTCGAAGCTAGAAGGCTGTATTCCAGTATGTAAGGTAGGTTACCTGCTTAAATGTTTATGCTCCACAGCTCCACAGATCGGTTTACCTAAAATAATTAGGTACCTCTGAGTTTTAATTATTTAAGGAGAATTTTTGTGCTAGTACCTACCCTATTGAATATTAAATAAGATTTTATTATCATTCATATTTGTAGTTGCCTGTAAAAGTCGACATCATCAAACATCGTCGAGAAATTGATGGAAAAAGCACAGCTGCACATGCGGCAGTCCTATCTCCTCATGATGTGAATGTTTATATTTATCCTGAGATACCGGACTACAAATTGGATGGTAAAACTGTATTGCTGTATCCAGGAACTGAAGCTATGACAGTACAAGACCTCTTTGAAGTTAATAATGAGGACCCAAACTATGTTGAAAGTTTACTTGCAGAGTTGCCGCAGGGATATAATATAGGTACACTGATGAATAAAGTTTTTTGTAAGAATAAAGGTAACAAGATATATCATGTAAATGAGCTTCCTGTACAGCGTGTTGTGCTGATTGATAGTACATGGAATCAGAGTCGTGGAATATATAGTGATGAGAGACTGAACATACTGCCTAAGGTTGTGCTACAGAATAGAGCTTCACAATTTTGGAGACACCAGCGTGGTAGCCCTCGATGGTATCTGTCAACTGTAGAAGCCTTGCATCAGTTAGTATTAGAACTACATTTGTGTGCATGGGGTTGCAGTACAAATTATAAGACCCACCTTACAGAAAACTATCCAGTTCACAAAGATAATCACATACATTGTCAGCCTTATGAAGGACAATATGATGATTTGTTATATTTTTTCAAATATATGTATGAGAAACTTCATTTACTTTATAGACATGATGATTTATTGGCATACAAAAGACCTATGACATAACCAATTTTTTATTTTATTTTTTGAATATGATTTAGAACCAGTATTTAAAGTAGCTGACAAGAAATGTCATCATTTCTCTTCCTCCACTCACTCCAAAATAGCACACTTTTTAATATTATTTAGTTACAAATTGTCTCTTCATTTCTCATTCCGTGAACAGGTACTTTCAAAAAGAATATTCAAGATTCTGGAGAATATCTAAATTGTGGAATCTAATGGCAATAATATAATAATAATTAATAATATAATATTCTATGGTAGTCCTTCAACCCACATATATTAAGTATTTATTGTAGTTTGTGGCTATGGTACTTTCAGGATATTTAGGTACCCATTCCTCGAAAACTAGGGCAGCTAGAGCAAAGAATAATGAACCAAAATTTCTCATACCTACCTAACACGGGAAATAGATAGGTAGTCAAAATTCAAATATACATAAAAATATAAAGATTTTTTAATACCCATGCATATATTTATTTCTTTAAGCTTCTTACACAACAGGGTACAAAAGGCGGACTTAATGCCACAGGCATTCGCTACCGACTGGTAGCGACCTAACCTTCGCGATGTTCAGAAAGTAAATGTACTTGGTGGTGCTTGAGAACATTAACCAGTTAAATAGTACTTTTTATCCCGAAATTCCCATGGGAACTCCGAAATGACCGCGGGTGAAACTGCAGGGGACAGCTAGTACATAACAAAGTAGGGGTAATTGAAGATTTGCAAGGTACTATCTGAATAATGTTTTTATTACTGTTGCATAATACGAAAATGTTTTATTGTTAATTTGTTACCTTATCTAAAGAAAAAAATAGGAATTCGGGATACATACATAAATATATAATATCTGGGTCACCGAGCTTCGCTCGTTGTGTATAGCGCCATCTGTTTTAACGTAGAAAAACAATCATTTTTCATTGCCTGAAAACACGGATAAAACGACATTTTCTAAAAATGATCTATTAATTAGCTAGATCGATTAATTGCCCCCGAAACCCCCTGCATACCAAATTTAATGAAAATCGTTAGAGCCGTTTCCGAGATTCAGATTATCCCGCGGGAACTCTGAAATTACCGCGGGTGAAACCGCGGGGCACAGCTAGTATTAGTACATATTATCTGTGGCATAGATGAATAAAAAACAAGGCCTTTGCGAAAATGGATCAATTTTATTCAGTAGTTTCAGCGTGATGGACGTACAGAATACAAACACAAATTCTAAATACCGTATTCTGATGGTGCGTATCTACTATAGCTATGTTCGTGCTCCCACTGCGTTCCGTGCATCTGCTCCAGTGGAGACGGTAGGCGAACCGCTCGCGCTTAAAGCCTGCACTACACTACTCGCGATGTTGATCGAAGTTGAGTGAACACGATAGTGTAGAGAGCACTTCGCTTCGCTTCGTACAACCTTGGCTCGCCTCGGGTGACTTCCAGTCGTTGTCGGTATTTCCGCCCGAGTCAAAGGACTCGAAGCGTCTCGAAGTTCTAACACGAAGTGTGTAGTCACGTACTTCGAACTTCGGTCAACTTCGAAGAGTACTTCGTCGAAGTAACTTCGCGAGTAGTGTAGTGCGGGCTTAAGAAACACGCATGCTTCACGATGATCAATGATGCTCTATTACAATGGATTCGTAGCTAGTTACTAAGTGCAGAGTGCGGTACACAACACTTATTTTGCACCGCTTTGCTCGCCTTTAGGTATGTCGTCGACCAACACCATCACGAGGAACGGCACTTTGCGTAGACGTATCCACCACTGAGCCAAATTTACATTCTACAATCGTTAACGCATACAAAACTGAGGGAAGGAATCGTTGTCACGTGGTCACGCAAAACGTAACCGACTTCCAAAAAGGAGGTTCTCATGACGTGTTCGGCTGTATGTATTATGGGCAATCCACCCGGTTATTGCCTATTGGGATTAAACCCGATAAAAGTCTGTACTGCCATTTTCGGGTATGCTGTATGTTTTTTTTAATGTCCCTATGATCATTGTTCACCGATTATTACACTCGAAGACGGTTGGATCGATTTGGAAAATTAATTTTTTTTGTTATACTCCCAAGTCGGTTTCGTTATCTCCATGCCGGGATCCGATGATGGGATCTTGGAGAAATCGAGGAAACTTTTCAAAAATTATAGGCACATCTATAGCGATTTGGGTATTTTTTATAGTAAATCGTTCATTTGCTTTCAGAAAGCAAAATTTTAAGAAGTGGAACTGATGATGACCACAGAATATGGTCATCGGAACTACTCAATAATACGTATTTCACGGGTTCCGATTCGATTAATATGGTTTCTAAACAATTTATGCTCGTCACTGTCGTACTGTCGTACTTTTCTGTTATATAATAGTTCTTTGTAGTAACGAAACGGCCAAGCCACATATTTTGACTAAGGTGTAGAGTTTGTGAAGTTAGACCTTGTAGAGTTAGGGCGTGTAGAGTAGAAGCATGGCTCTACATAAGATCTGATAACTTTTTGTAAGTGCTGGTATATGGTCTCGTCTTGGCAACGTTTTACATGAAAATGTTTTTGTTGGGATTTCATTTCTTTTTGTAAGTGAAAATTGCGGAAGTCTCATACAAACTTCCATCCCCTAATTTAAGGGGTTGGGGGATAAAAGTTACAAGTTTTATAATTTTTTTGTTGTTTGTGTACTAATACTAGCTTACATACCAAATTTCAGCTTTCTAGGACATTAGGAAATACCCTAAGAATTTTGATGATCATCAGTGAGTCAGTGTCGTAATCGGGGTTATTTAGATATCAATAAAATCTAAAGTATGAGAGCTATGCAATTAAAACTTTATATATTTAATAAGTCTGCTATTGACAACATATCCCGAAAATTTCGTTTATCTGGTATAATCCCGACCCAAGTTACAAGGGTTAAAAAAAACGACGAAGCGCTTCGAGAAAAGATAGTTAGTGCCCTTGCGCTTCGCTGGCTTGTCTTGGCGGGGGCACTACCGTACCCCCAGATACCGTCGCGTTGGTCGTTATATCCAATGAATCCCGTGGTCATCGTCGTAAAGTTTCGTCGTTTGAAGCGATATTATGTCGCTGTATCCGATGTTATTATACAACGTGTTAATGAATTGACTACAAACCTGATACACCCCATTTAAAGAATAAACAATAATATGATTAAAATATAAATTATGTCGATTTTTATTTCGTCTGAGTACCTAGTCTAAAATTTATTCAACATTAGTTTGGAGGTGACCTATCTACGCAATTTTAAGCGCTACGCCCGCACCTACGTGTCCATGACCGATTCGATTTTTTTTGCTACGGGTGGCGGACTGGCAAATATTGTATTATAAATAACACATGGGCACATGGGCTAGTAAAAATGAAAAAATACATATAACCTATATTAAAACATGGTGCGATCGATTCGGAAGTCGATTCTGAACAAACTACTCACTACTTTTCAACTACTACAACTACTTTTCAGTCAATTCATTAACACTTCCCCGGGACCTTGCCATTTGCTCCTAATAACCTATCCATCGTAGTAAACTATTTCGTTGTATTCGGTTTCGGTTTTATTTTCAAAACAAACGAATTGTGCAAATTTTACTATTTGAGAATTGGACAATGTGCGAATTTTAAGCACTGCGCCTAAACGGCGTAGTCTATTTAAATAAATAATTAAATACTTCGTTTAACAATCTGAAATACAGTTCTTTAATCATATTATAAGGAAAGTAGGGGGCCCCCTGTATTGTAAAATATTTTATCTTAAATCCGTGATAAGGATGACATGTACATTACAGGTTAGGACAAAAATGATTACCTACTTAATACTCCGTGAATTTAAAGCTACAGTTTACAGTTTGCGTAAGTCTAAAACAAAAACACTACCATCGCTGGCACTTGCACCAACTTTTGTACCACGTGAATTCCAGCAAACTTCGAATATACCACCAGTACCTTTATATGAATGCACAAGTGCTCCAGTTTGAGTTGACCATATGTGTACACATTTGTCAAATGAACCGCTGGCAAGGAATTTGCCATCAGGTGAAAATGCAACACTGTATACTGGTTCAGTATGCTTTGTCAATGTATGTATGCAGGCTCCTCTTTCGACATCCCACAATCTTACAGTAGAATCAAATGAAGCACTGGCTAATATCAAATTCATATTAGGGTTCTGAGTGCCGGGACCAGTGGGAGACCACTTAATTGTGTATATCTCTTTTGAATGAGCTTGTAAATCGTGAACACAATTGTCATGTTTCATAGACCAAATCTTCAGTGTCATATCATCAGAACATGAGGCTAGCAACTGTCCCTGCGGGTCCCATTTAATAGCATTTACTTCATTCTGTAACAATGATTAATATTTTGTGTCATAGAACAAAGTAAACATTTAGGATGTACTAGCTGTGCCCCGCGGTAATTTTGGAGTTCCCGCGGGAATTCCGGGATAAAAAGTACCCTATGTCCTTCTCTGTACCCCTGAAAACGTGCATGCCAAATTTCATCCAAATCTGTTCAGCCGTTTTTGCGTGATTAAGTAGGTAAACGTATGCGAGGATAAGAGCTCGAAAGCGCATTTTCATCCGAATTGCTTCAAATTTATCGTCACTGCTCAGCTCCTGTGTCTTAGCGTTATGTTATATAGCCTATAACCTGCCCAGGAGTATGGACTACAATCGTACCAAGTTTGGTTAAAATCCCTTCAGTAGTTTTTGATCCATGCGTGCACATACAGACAGACAGACAGACAAAAAATTTACTGATTGCATTTTTGACATCAGTATCGATCACCATTCATCCTCCAATATTAATTTTGAAAATTATATTCAATGTACAGAATTGACCTCTCTAAAGTTTTATTATAAGTATAGAAGATATAGATTTAATAAAATCAACCATTTCTTTACAGTACATATCACTGTATACTCACAGTATGCCCCTGAAAGCTCTTGATTGGTTTGTCGACCAGCAACTTACACACATGAATACACTGGTCTGTTGAACATGATGCAAAAGACGTATTAGACTGCCAGTCTACATCCAGCGCAGGTGCACAGTGGAAGGAAAACTGTTGGGTACATTGGCCCGATGCTGCATCCCATATGATAGTAGTTTTATCAACCTAAAATATTCGCACATTAGCTTGACAATGACAGCATATTAATCATAAAGCAAGTTAAATGGTCATAAACTTACGCCTGCACTCAGAATGTAATTGCCTCTTTTATTCCATTTCAGAGCAAAAATAGGACCTTTGTGTTGACCTAATGTTGATGCCAAAGTTCCGTCAGTGGTCCAAATGCGAGCATAACCATCATATGATCCCGTAGCTAGCAAATTTCCATCACACTAAAAAGCAAATAATAATGTCAAGATTTAGGTATATGTAGGTATAAGTGTAAAAATGTAAATTAAAAAGAAATTAACATGGTCCAAAAAGTTTCAGCTGATGAATATTAAATACCCTAACTGAAGTTAAAACTTCAATGATGGTTGTCTTAGCTTACTGGAGCTTTGTCTTGGTAGTGTCCCAAGACCTCATGATAAATGGTAAGGTAAATTATTATTTGCAACATGAAAATCCCCTATCCCCGGTTGGGCGGACTTTGGTACCTACATTCCAGTCAAGAGAGGTGACATCCTTGTTACTAGGCACTTCTGCACCACCCTTTTGGATGCAATGCCTGAGTACTAGCTGGTTTGGAGTAGTTGCTGGATTGTCTGACATGTCCCATATTCTGTAACAATAAAAAAATTACACATTGTGTTTTTAACTCTAAGTAAAAAACCTATTTAGTATTACATCTTATGCATTTAAAAATTTCGTGTCATATGCTGTTTGTCCGGCGTAAACGCCGAAAACACTGATTTCAATAAAATTTTGTACATGTGTCTTGCTTGGTCCAGCTTGAGAAATAGGATACATTTTATCCCGGAATTCCCGCGGAAACTCCATGATTAACACGGGGAACTTAACACGGGGAACAGCTAATAACCGAAAGGGTTGGAATTATTTTGACAGTACTTTCACTGGAAAAAAGCTGATGTTATAAGGGGTGACTTAAGCTACTTTTAACAGAGTTCCTGTTGGAATTCCAAAATGTATGCAGGACAATGTTAGTATTATAATAAAAGGAGCAGTAGTGTTGCCAAAACGCAAAAATTGCTAGATTGATTTATATAATTTTAATAGTTTTTCATCATTTTATATCTCATACCATGCAAACTAAGTAACACACAAAACTAGTTAACGATGACTGAAATAACATATAGACAAACCGGGCAGTGCTGTCTCCAGAGCCACTTGCTAACAAATCAGTGCTAGGGTTCCACGCACAAATAAAAACTTCAGATTCATGGCCTCTAAGCACAGTAGCTTTGTTGGCGGGTATTTCTATTGACTGATCTACTTCCATATTCTCTGTGGTACTTGGCGTAGCTGCACCTCCTGTTGTGGAAGCAGGTGTACAAGTTGTGGCCTGTAAAAACATTGCTCAATCCTGTTTAATACATAATTATCTAAAAATTGCCGTAAAAAATTGAGATGGCTGTGTTAGGTGAATTTTAGTCTTGACATCTATGATTTGATAAAAAAAAAACATTAATGATACATACTTCAACACCATTTTGTTCTCCACCAGAGCCTGGTTCAGCTTTGATAGCCTGCTTTTGAGCATTGTATGCATTTTGTTTGGTAGCGACTATATCTGGAGTCACTGCATCAATAAGACTGAGACTTTCTGTCAAACGAGTTTCTGTGCCTGAAATATGATAATATAGTATTTCTGATGTTTGTCAAATTTTCTGATACTGAATTTTTAAAGACTACAAAAATTGGGTTTTCAGAATACTTCATTTTGGTCACATACCATCATCTCCCACAGTTATTTCAGCTTCAGTATATTGCAAGCCTTTTTGTAATATATTAAGTAGAGCAGCAGGAGGCACTAGTGCCCCATTTATATTGCTCTGTGATATGTGGGATTCTATGCCAAATGTGTAAGCAGAATGGTGGAATCCTGAAAAATTGTTATTTTATTGCTACTTTATTAAAAACAATCAACATAATATGGACGCAGCTAAGCAATAACATGTTAACCCACAAAATGAAGTTATTGATTCAGAACGATTTATTGAGAGGCAAATAACGTGTTTTAATTATGAGTTTACCTTATTTCATTGTTTAAATATGTAACTAAATATTGCGCATAAAATTGTTGACACAAAATGGCGCCATAATTTTAAAACTTTAATTTACGCAAAATTTCTCCAGTGTGGTTTAACACACTATTGCTTATCTATCTGTCTGTATTGTTATCTGTGGTTTCACCCATATTAATTTCAGAGTTCTCACAGGAATTGAGCCGTTAAGGCATAAAAGCATAACATACAGAGTTACTTTTACATTTATAATATTATAGTAGGGATTATGCCGATGCAATGTGGTGGCTTTTACAATATTATAAAATAAACTGATAATTTATAATTATTTACTACTAATTAAAAATATCAATTAATATGAATATGTTTTTAGTACTATTTGAAATTTTACATTATTAATTAAATTTAATATTATTATTAATTAAATATTTCAATTGAAATGAACTCGAATTTATAGCAGAATAAATACTTCTATTAGCAGGCAACTATATCAGAAGTATAAATAGGTAGCTAGGTAACAACCACTGAATTTTTTTTTATATCCATTTACTTTTACCTCAAACATACAAATCATGGTCTATGCTATATGCTTCACAAGCATTGCCAAAGAAGTAAATCCCAGTTGTTCACATCACTGGTGAGTGGTAGTGGTAACTAATTGTAAACTCTACCAGAAAATGTCTTATTCATAGATCTTATTCATATGATGAAACTGTTTGCTGGATTTGCATTATCAACATCAAAACTATTCACTATCGTTTATCATCATGCATGCATAATCTTGGCAGAATGTTCATCCATGTAGACTATGAACAAAGTGTTTGACAGTAAGTAAATATAAATATAAAACTTCCCAGTTGTTACCATTGGTGATATCATTTGTGGTGGGGATGGCTGGGAATAATTCTATTTTGGCAGGCAGATTGGTGTTAATGGAGAAAAGAGAACTCACCAAAACTTTATCATCTAATGAGGCATTGTCAAAAATTACTCAAAATGAAAATTTATGTGTCTTTCTTTAAAAGATGCTTTATGGATCAGATAGAGAGGAGGTGGTCTGACGATAACTTATATCAAGGTCAATGATATGTAAGGTTTAATGACCCTAACTCTATGCTACGAACGAAATAAAAGCTAATCTAAGTCAGCCGAATGCCAATAGGAAAATTTAAAGCATAAATTAAAATAACCAATTCATCACATTTTGAGCGTTGATAATTAAAATTAGGGCCATTCGATATCGAGGCGACAAAATATAGGTAATAAACCATACCTGATTCTTGTAAATAACGATACACCAGAAAATTTACTTCATCACTAGTGAAACTCATTTTAAAGTTACCATTAAGCAACGTTAGAGAAGTTGTCGACGAAAACAACAACGAGAAAACACAAACTCGTCACAAATTAACTAGACATATTATGTCTAAAGAAAATTCGTCACGAACACAAACTACTTATGAGATACTTGTAATCACGAATACGAAAGTCGAAAAATCTATATTCTAGATACCAGGGCTGCCAGCAAAAAAATCGCGGCTCTACATTTTTTTATCTGCAATGGGGAGATTTCAAAGAGGTACTTACTTATTTTTAGTTCTTTAATAATAGATGGCGCTGGCAAAATTTTGACCATACTGTCAAGCACAAATTAACTAGACATAGCTGTCAAGCGACTTGCGGGCAGCAGCGGCATTATGAGCTGTCACTGGCAGTCACCTTTAGAAAAATCCAGCTATAATTAAAAACACTGTTAAAAATTTTATTAGGCATAAACTATACACGGTTCGTGTACCGTTTATACAGAGGTGTCCATTTATTTCCCCACAAAGACCATTATTTCCCAAAAAAAGCCCTAACGAAGACTTAATTTTATTTAGGGTTATCAGCAAATAAAGAAGCGGTAAGTGACATCACGAGCCCCCACCCTAAACTTTAATGCGCTTTATCTCTGTGTATTTTCATTTATTTGAAAAATTAAAAAATACGTGTCTAATGATTTTTAATTTTCTAAATGACGGACTAATTAGAATTTTGATTTTCAAAAATTGTCAACATCCCTATTTAGATTACTCCGATTGCGATGTCTTTAACCTTTTTGTCACTTGCCATGTTTATGTTTATGTTATGTGTCTATACTTAAGAATCCACGGAACGCGCCTCAAACAACCGAAGCAAGTTAATTTTCACTCTGACAGCTATGTATTGTTTAAGAAGTGTCAAAGTTTGCGCCAAAAACAGGATTCGTTGAAAAAGAAATTAATCGGAGTTTTTACGAAAAAAGGGGAGGTGTCGTAGTCACAAAAAGTTTATAATTGGATGTAAAACACAGTCTTATTTGCAATGTGAGTTGAGAGAAAACAAATGTCAAATGGCGCCTGAAATTACAAATATTTTGAGGTTATAAAAACAACTCGATCGTTCTGTGGCTAGGTTGCAACTCAAACGAGTGAAATTTTAACCGAACAACTGCGCCCAAATCCACGGAACGCACACCTGGAGGCTGACTTTTGAAAATGATTTGAGTCTGATTACGATCCTGATACGAGTTCGATTTGATTCCGATTCGATCTCATTTTAGTACTATTGAACCAAATCGTATTGAAATCGAAATCGTATCTGAGATCGTGTTAGTATCAAAGATGACGTAACTTCCGACGAGTCAATGAAAGTTGGATTGTTTTCGTTCACAACTTTTAGTAAAAAAATTTAAGTCGATACGAATATCGACTGACTCATTAAACATAATTCGTTGATGTTACAATCAATAATGTACTAATTTATCTAGACTCTAATAAAATAAGCACGATTTTAATACATATAATACGGTAAAACCTTTATTTATACCATTTTAGTTTATTTATTTTTGTGTATTTCTGAACGAGAACGTAAAAAAATGGCAATAGAAACCTACTATGATCCAACTAATTAGAAGAGTCTCGTTCAAGCAAACGATGATTAGTAATGTGTGAAAATCAAATATAGCCGTGTTACCTAAGTATTTTTGTTGAATTGAAAGTTTGAATTGACATACCAAATAAGTTTGTTTCCCGCATTTTTCAAATTTCAAGAATCAAGTGTTGAAGTGTACCTAGTTGGTTTTCCGTCGATTAGTTGTTTTGAACGTCTTATTAATTTGTGGTTTTGAATTAAAAAACAGTAAGTAACATATACATTTATATTTGTTATTTAAACAAAAAAAAACTTTTCACAAGCGCAATACACCTATTACACACCACATCGTTTTGAAAGACTCAATTTTTTTATAGAAAATGCGACCAACGGAGATACAAATGGAAACGCTATTGGATTTTTTGGAAAAAAATCCAGGAATTACGAAGGGTCTTCTACGCTCCTCAATGGGCAAGATGGAGACAAAAAGGAAATGGCAAAGCCTGGCCAATACACTTAATTCTCTTGGGTTTATCCATTACAAACAAACACACAAAAAACTTAAATTTTTAATCTTTATAATATTATTAGTATGAGTAAAAATTTATTATATTACACCAATGTTTAGATAATAATATTAGTACCTTTTTTTACAGATTGAACAGCTTAATATTGAAGAGAGTCCTCTTTCAACTATGACTCAAGTAGAATATGAAGTTGAAGTCTCAGGAGACATAAGTATATTTTATATTAATGCAATACATTACAAAGTCTGCAGAGTAATATTGAAAGTGACTTATTTGCAACCCCTTTTATCCCCCTTAGGGGTTCATTACAATAATGCTTTCTTAGTGCACAGTAAACACCTGTCTCTCAAGAGATATTTGTGCAAATTACATGGTTCTAGACCCAGCGGTTTCAGCTGTGCATTGATCCATCAGTCAGCTGGTTAATAATGATATTAATGATATTTAATTTGTTTTCAGATGCTGAGAATCCCATTCCATAGCCCAGCAGTTCATCAGTGCTAGTACCCAGAGACCTTTACAGCCTTCTACTCCCAGATCTTTGCAGTCTACCAGTCCGCCGAGGGTTCCACAACCTAGCAATACTGCAAGATCTTCGGTTGGATCGAGAGCAGAAGTCAGACGACGCCGTGAAAGTAGACGATCATAGACATTTACAAGCCGGCTACAAGAAGAAAAGGACCGCCTCACTGAAATTGAGGCCAAGAGAGTGGAGGCTGAGCTTCTACAGGCACAAAACTCGGCAGCAGTGGCAGCTGCTATTAATAGACTGGACACTATATCCATAGCTTCTGCTATAAATAGACTAGCAGATGCTGTGGACAACATAGCCCAAGCTATTAATAGATTTGCTGAAAAAGGATGTGATAGTAGTCACTAACTACTACTGCCATTTTCTTAGTAGCACTTTATTATTGTATTTTTTTATTATTCTAGATATTTATCATTATCTAATTCCTCTATTGGCTGTGTTATATAGTTTTTATTTCATGACTAGCTGTACTCTGCGGTCTCAACCACATGAAAAGTTTTAATTAACCACTTTTTCCTAACAGCCAATTTAAATTAAACAAACCCTATATGTTGCTCCAGGTTAATCAATCTCTCTGTGAAAGCCGCATAATAATCCGTCCAGTAGATTCGGAGATTATCGTGAACAGACAGACAGACAGAAAATAATTTTAGGACATTTTTGTGGTTGATTTCTCTTTTATCGCCTAATACCAATTTTTTTTTTTTCAATATTCATTGCACAGAATCGCAGATTCTACTCTTTTATTATAGTATAGTATAGATGTTTCATTCACTGAAATAGTATTGACTTGATGATGATAAATATATTATTTAGTTCGACTAAAAATGTGATAAAATAAGACTGAGCAGTTATTAGTTATATACCATACTTAAAATTGAGAGTAAAAGTTAAGACGTTTAGTCGAAAAACCGATGGTAAATATAAAATAAAAAAGTGAAAAAGCACTTTGATGTTCAAATAATTTATAAATATATTATTCAGTTCCACAAAAAATGTGATAACTTAAAGTAAGAATGTGTAGTTATTAGCAGGCATGTGCAATTATATTCATAAAGGCTATTTTATTTGTTATAATACTTATATTTATAAAGGCTATTTTATTTGTTGTATACTTAGAAATTGTTAAATTAGTTCCACTAAAAATGTGATAAATAATAAGTACCTACCTTAGGCAATTATATTTATAAAGGCTATTTTATTTGTTATACTTTTGTGTATACTTAAATTTATAAAGACTTTTAATTGTAATATACTTAGACATTGATTGTTAAAATTTGTTAACCAAAGAACCAATGGTATGATAAAGGAAAAATGTAGAAAATCACTTTGATCTTTAAATGGTTTATTAAACGATTTCTTTTTTAATTTTGGCACTTAATTTATGCAGAGATGAAAATGCGACCATACATGCTAGAGTTCCACAATACAAGCTTATAGCTTAGCGTGGGATCAAGTAGATCTATGTTGTGAAGTGTCAAAACCACTTCCTACACAGATGCCAATCATTCTTTACCAGATAGGTGGAGAAGCATCGTTGATTCCGACGGTGCTTGTTATTGGCAAATAAATAAGTTAAATGGTCTTTTCCATTTTTCCGAATAACTCATCATATACATAATACTATGTGCCAAACCAATATTATTATGTATATTATTCAACATCTGGTGTTAGTTAGCCATAATGCCTCCACAATACGCGCTCTGGCAATATTCCCTCTTCTCAAATCATCCGCTTGTCTCTGCCGTTGCGACTACTGCTACTACTGGCATGACGTGATTGCGTGATTGACGTGATTGTGAATGCATCCAAATACTCCTGGTATCTGGTACTTTTCATAGAACCTGAAATTTGGAAAAATTATTAAAACTATTTCTGAGCATCAAGGAACTTTGGGTTTTATTACAAGTTAAGAAGTAGTAATCCTAATTATAACAACTAAATTCTCTATTGAATCATTTTTTAAAATGTATGCAATAAACTTGCTCTTCAATTTAATAGCACTTCTTTCTTCTCGAGTACTAGGGAACTTGATAATTTTTTTTAATATATTTGGGTGGTTTAATGCATCTGTCACTTCCCTGATGCATTTGGAAACCAACTGATGTGACATAGTGGTGCCATTACTACGTCCTACAAGCTTTTGGTAGCTGCCTGTGGCCAAAAACTATAAAATTGCTAACACCTGTAAAGACATAAATTGAATACTGTATAAATGGTTATACTTTATTTATTGTTAGTAGTTTTATGCATGTAAGTTAAAAGAAAGGCATACCATCTTACCTTATACTTAATGGATAAATCGCTTGATCTTCGGGGTCCTTGCAAATACGGCGTCAAGCAGGCCTTTATTGAGGCGGTAATTTTTAACAAATTTTTAAGGTAACGAGTCATTTTCGGCCCGCCTGCGCCGGTTTTTGTCAACTCGGTCAGCTTTGTTTAGTGTGCTAAACATTGCAGCAAGCCGAACCATTATTTCTTACTCAACGACACAATATTCAGTTAAGCACAATACTTGAGTTTTCTTTTGTAATAAACTACAAATTAACACAATACGACACTCAAAAACGAAAACTACTACAAATTAATACAACAACACGACTCCTATATTGAAATCGAGAAATTTGACAGATAAATTCGATACAGCTGCGATAGTGACGCGATCCCAAAGCTTCAAAAGTAGCAAAATTTGATTCTACTTCGATCCTGCGATCTCATTTCGATTCGAGATCAATTGTGCTTTCAAGAGTACCGTTTGACGTCTGTACGACTTGATTTCGATTTGATCCTAGTTCGATTGCGTCAAAAGTCAGGCTGCTGTACCCGTTGCGTGGCTTGGTGAAATTTTACTCTGACAGCTGTCACAGCGTAGTTTCACCCGTTTCGTGGCTCAGAGTGCAGCAACCAAACAACCATCTCCGAAGCAGGTTAATTTTCACTCTGACAGCTATGTATTGTTTAAGAAGTGTCAAAGTTTGCGCCAAAAACCGGATTCGTTGAAAAAGAAATTAATCGGAGTTCTTACGAACAAAGGGGAGGTGTCGTAGTCACAAAAAGTTTATAATTGGATGTAAAACAGTCTTATTTGCAATGTGAGTTGAGAGAAAATAAATGGCGCCTGAAATTTCAAATATTTTGAGGTTATAAAAACGACTCGATCGTTCTGTGGCTTGGTTGCAACTCAAACGAGTGAAATTTTAACCGAACAACTGCGACCAAATCCACGGAACGCACACCTAGATACCAGGGCTGCCAGCAAATAAATCGCGGCTCTACATTTTTTTATCTGCAATGGGGAGATTTCAAAGAGGTACTTACTTATTTTTAGTTCTTTTATAATAGATGGCGCTGGCAAAATTTGGACCATACTGTCAAGCGACTTGTAAGCAGCAGCGGCATTATGAGCTGTCACTGGCGTGCCTAATAATATTTTTAACAGTGTTTTTAATTATAGCTGGATTTTTCTAAAGGTGACTGGTGACTCAGAGCGTAGTTTCACCCGTTCCGTGGCTCAGAGTGCAGCAACCAAACAACCATCTCCGAAGCAGGTTAATTTTCACTCTGACAGCTATGTATTGTTTAAGAAGTGTCAAAGTTTGCGCCAAAAACCGGATTCGTCGAAAAAGAAATTAATCGGAGTTCTTACGAACAAAGGGGAGGTGTTGTAGTCACAAAAAAATTATAATTGGATGTAAAACAATTTTATTTGCAATGTGAGTGGAGAGAAAACAAATGGTGCCTGAAATTTCAAATATTTTAATTTTAATATAAAAACAACTCGATCCAAAGATCAATAATCACTACTCGATCGTTGTGTGGCTTGGTTGCAACTCAAACGAGTGAAATTTTAACCGATCAACTGCGCCCAAACCCACGGAACGCACAAGCAATTACCCACGTAGTGATTACCACGTAGTGTGATTACCACGTAGTGTGATTACCACGTAGTGTGATTACCACGTAGTGTGATTACCACGTAGTGTGATTACCACGTAGTGTGATTACCAAAGAGTAATTATAACCACTACGTTGTGATTACCTTTTTTCCGTTTTTTCGCGTTTTGGAGTCGGTACTTATGTTGCAAGTTGTATTGTACAAATTGACTACACTTAATAGTACGGGAGATACCGATGCTAATTCGGGAGTGACTCGAGCGTCGTTGGGACCTATTGGGTTTTGAAGATTAGGAGATATAAACAAAATAAGGTCATATGATATTTTTTCATTCACCGGTGGGTTTCGCTTCTACAGGCTTTCAAAAATGTAAAAAAAAATATTAAAATGGAAATACTCGAGCGCGTCAGATATTGTAGTTTAGATACTCCAAGGTATCTCTGATATCGAAAATATATTCATCTGCCGATTTGCGTGGTGGGGGTGGCCATCCGGAAGTAGAGAAAATGAAAAAAAAAAACATTTACTCCAGCGCGTCAGATATTCAAAGGGGATGTTAAGTGAGCCCTAAAAATGCTCCCCTTCGAAAATCTGCCAATTTGGAGGTGACGCAAGGTAGTAGCGAATTTTTGAAAATGCAAAAAAAAATCTCAATTTTGAAATACTCGAGCGTGTCAGATTATTTTACAGAAGGTTCAGCTTGCACTCCAAGTTATGTTGGCTTAAAATCTGACAATAATTTTGAGGGGTATTATTAATCTGACTGCTAGAAACAAAAATTATGATTTATTTTTAAGATTTTTTTCTTTCTGACGTAAGTTTAATAACTTTATGAGCTATTTCTTGTTCACAAAAAACACACTTTTATATTTCTATGAAATATGTAAAAGATCACAAAATATTATTCACAAAACTAACTTTAAAGCACAAACAAGCCAGAGCGTTTTACATATAATAACATGAACGCGTTGTTTTGTGATGAGCTTTATTATATAATATATATAATTACATTAAAGTGAAAGGTTATAGGTGAACCTATAGTTTGATGTAATACTTACCTTAACTTATTTTAATATGTATTTTAACCGACCAAAAAAAGTTATAATTTGACACGTTTAGCGCCGTGATATACTGTGATGACGTTATGGCGACGGAAAGTAGTGTGAGGACGGTGCGAGAGAGTGAGAGATAGAGAAAAAGTAAAAGGGAAAGAAAGACAGAGATATGAATAGGTACCTACATGTTTCACTGCAGCTGCTCATTCGATTCGAAGACGATTTTTGTTTCTTCGGCTTATGAAAATCGGCAGATTATATTTTTCCCGCTATCCTTGAGTTATTTACTTTAAAATAAAAAATAAATCAACTGCGCTCGAGAATGTCGAAGTTGCGTTTTTTTTTTGCAAGTTTGTGATCCTCTAACTCCCTTACGTCACGTTCAAATGGTCAGATTATTCATATACATACTTCTCACTATGTAATTAACCCACCATATCTTAATCTGACGCGCTCGAGTATTTCGAGTTATCGATTTTGTTTTACTAATCTGATCGGTTATTCTAGACGCACCCACCAGTGTAGAGGGCCTATATTTGGTGGAGGTACTCAACATGGTGCAAGGTACCCCCCTTATGTTCATCTGACGCGCTTTAGCTAATCCACAAATCCCCTCTTGGCGGTCCGTACTTTGTATGTTCTCTTATTCGTCTGTGCACTTAATTTATGCAAGTTCCACGCTATTCCCGAACTACATCTTTAGACATAAGTCTAGTTAATTTGTGCCACATTCCACATGCAGTGTATAATCTCCTCAGATCGTAGACGGCTCCGTTCACGCCTCAGATAGAGAGTATTATAGAAATTGGAATGTCTTTGAGCTAGACCATAAGTCTAGTTATGTTGTGTGAGCTAGACTTTCCCGTATATATTGTTTGTATTATCTATGACAACAGTATGTTCTCTTATTCGTCTGTGTCTATGACTCCGTGACTGGCTGTGGGAACCAGGAATTCACAACACGATAATGTACAACACTGGAATGTACAGCACTGGAATGCGCGACATTGGATTGTACGACACCGGAATGTACAGCACCGGAATTGGTGACACCGCTCCCAGAGAGAAGGTAATCACTACGTTTTAAGAGACGGGACTTCCTTACTTGGTTTTGGAATCCATTTAGCAGACCCAGCAATACCAACACAGCGAAAATTTAAATGTCAAAATACTTCATAACTCATGGGTACCAACATTAACGAGAACAATAGGGATGGCCACATGTAGTTCCTGATTAAATCGATATCGATAAATTATCATTAGAGCATCGTGGGCTTCATACCAGGTGAATTAAATCTACAACGGGGGAAAACATTTGTCGTAAAATTGAAACAATAAATTATTATTTTTAAAAATTACATTTACATTTTATGTCAAAATTAAATAACCTATTTGGGAAAGTAAATGATTTACTTCGCAGTGCCTCCTTGTTGAGCCTTGTTTAAATTATCGGTAGAAATATCTATCGGTAGAAGTATCCGATATTCGTTCCTTACATCTCCACAGACATATTTTATATCGTGAAGTTTTTCGATTGGAATGTAAGCTAAGTCATCATTTCCAATATTTTTTACCCATTGTCGACATCTGAAATTAAAATATCTATCAATCATGCAAGTACACTTAGAAACAAGATAGAGTATAATATAGTTCTTTATACAGAAGACGAGGTTCACTTTATTACAATACGATCATAATACTTAATGAAAATGTAAGTAATGAAAAAAGTATACGCAGCAGCAGCTATACAAAAATATTCCAAAATATTCACTATAATAGCATCATTCATTAAAGTTTATCGACTCACTTTATCGATAGTGAAGATTTACATCACTATGGTTTACAAACATGCAAATATTTTTTCTCATTTCAAAAAGATAGTGTATTATTTTAGTCTTGCTGATAGCTGAAGAGAACTAAATACTTTATTACTTTACTCAAGCTGTACTTACTGGTCTTCATCTATAGGAAATTTCGTGATAAATTTCCTTTTATTTAAATTTTGTCGACTCTATCTTTTTCTACAAATTACATACGTACTACACCGTCTAATCGGTGCTATTTCACTATCCAATCACAAGAAAATAGTTTTTAATAGTCACACTGCACTTTTCAAAGCGTAAATCACACAAAATTTTTAAAAATCACACAATTATTTTCCCAAATAACAACATGCGTCGCCATGACAAACAGATGACAGATTGTAAGAAAGATTCAGAGACAAAAGACTGAAATAGCATGTGAGGCCATCTTTGATGCCATGGAAAAAAAAAATTAAAAAAAAAATGAGTGCTAAACACGAACAAAATTTAATTTGTTCCTAGTTGCGTTAGACTGACCGCTCCTATTGGTCGATGAAATCACGCCTCCTTTCTTTGTGCTCGTTTACGTTACTTACCTAAATACTGGGTCAAGTTATAGTTAAATACGGCACATATATTTTATGTTAGATTTTTTGGTGATGATTATTAGGTTTTATGTTAGTGTTTATGCCCATTGCGTTATTATGTTACAGTCTATAGGCAGGATAATCAAACAATGGACCACTCTATATATTTTACTGTATAGACTTAGAGTACAATACACTAAATCTGGTCCCTTAGTTTACACCTTATAATTATTATTTCCACGAGCTATGTGCCCTATACAGATTGTACAGATTATAAAAGTTACGAAAAGAAAGGAACCAAAACTGTATTAACTGGCGAACGGGAAGCGACTGGCGAGCGGTTAGCTTCGCCTGATTTACGTCACCTTTCCTACACCTATCCTATAGTAGGTACTAGTGTGGCGATGATGTCACTATAAGCTATTTATTGAAATAAGTAAAAATTAATGAGAACATTACTATCGGCGCTACATCATAAACAGATTTCAAAGTAGTATACCCGACATTCTTTATTAGGTTAGGTTCTTACTGATGACCAGGTCTCTAAAGACAAAAGACAAAGAACAAGAAAAGACAAGAAAAGACAAAATAAGGTGACATTTATTTGATTAATTCTAAGGTCTGACCACGAAGTTTTGATATATTAAGCAAAAAAAAAGAATATAACAAGTTGTAACAATTCATTAAAGTGATTAATAATAATTACGTTACTAAATATTACACTTGGACTTGTTATTTGAATTTCCATCAGATTTTGAAACAGTAACTACTAACTACCTACTACCTGCATTGTATTGAGTACTACTAAACGGAGCACGAAGTCGGCTAGGCCATGAAATCCGGTGTCACCAATTCCGGTGCTGTACATTCCGGTGTCGTACAATCTCGTGTCGTGCATTCCGGTGCTGTACAATACAGGGACTCACTGGCTGTGATGTAATTTCCCAGTTGCCCTTGTTTACGAAATTCGATTGTTTACAGCTAAATTTGAGTCTCAGAAATGGATATTAACTCTAGCAATATTGGTGAACAACTACGTAAATTATTTAGTGGATTATCACCGGATCCAGGTTAGATTCTAATTTCAAACTAATATGAAATAGTTTACCGGAATGTGATTGTCAACATTCTTCCACTTTTAAGTTTTGTTTAATGTGTGACACAACATCGGGTCAAGAATTTCGTTCATTCTTTTATGAATAATTTACATAGTTTTTTCAGAGACTTTATGTTTACACATAAACAAAGTAGGCATCTCAGTTTCATTATTGTGTCTAGCAGCAGTTTCTAAAAGAAAATTAATATATTATTTTTTAGATGCTGCTTATGAGCTAGCTGTGCAATACTTATCGACATTAAGTGAAAAAAAACAACCCATTCATGATGAAAGACTGCTCTGTCAGAAGATTTATTCACATCTTGCCACAGCTTCCACTAGAGATGCTGAAAAATTTAATGAATGCTATTCTAAATTAAAAAATTCTGTAAGTACTTAAATATGTAAGTACCCCTTTAATTATCCCCATCCAAGACTCAAGCTAGGTACTTAAATTTCTTCTATTTTTATCATGTCTTAGATTTACACAAATTAAAGTCCTGTTTATAATTCTAAAACCCTGTTAATTAATGCCAAAGAACAGATCAGCTTCAACTTCAACTTTTTCACTCAATAGCCAATTCATAATTTTTACTGTACTGAATCTGAATTTGGCTATACTAAACTAAATGACTGGGTTTATTTACAGTTCATACTGAAGCAACGTTTGTCAGTATTAACCCTGTTATTGGCTTTGTCTGAAAAACCTCTGAAATGTGTGTCCACTCAACAATTGTTTCCAGTGCCATTACTTGCAACCACAGTAAGTTTTACTATGAATATGGTTTTTTTTAATTAAAATTTAAAAGTAACATTACTAAATGATGAGGTGAACTTCCTATCTAGTCTAGTTATAAATTGATAGAAATGGTAGGTATTTCATATATTAAGAAAGTAAAAGAAAGACTTTTGAGACACAATATCTTAGTATTGAATATAGCTACTTAGTTTTTTTTGGACAAAATTTCGTTTTGCTGCTTTTATGTAGTATTGGCTTTAAAGTATCAGCAAAGGTATTAGCTCAATACTGGAAACTAAAAGTAAATTAAAATGTGTAAATACTAAATATAGTAAATAGTGAGTTTGTAGTGTAAATAACAAACTCACTTTTGCATTTATAATAAAACTAGCTGTGTCCCGCGGTTTCACCCGCGGTAATTTCGGAGTTCCCGCGGGAATTCCGGGATAAAAAGTACCCTATGTCCTTCTCTGTATCCCTGACAACGTGCATGCCAAATTTCATCCAAATCCGTTCTGCCGTTTTTGCGTGATTGAGTAACAAACATCCACACTTTCACATTTATAATAATAGTAGGATTACTACAAGAAAACTAGAGGGGTAGGGGGCGGGTCTTGGCGTATACCCAGGGTGATCACCAAGAGGAGGGTAAAAAATTGTAACAATTGGGTCACGTAGGAATGGGTATGTTCCCTGATAAAGTTCAATAACTCAAAAGTAATTACATATTTCTAATGTTGACTGTACACCTTAAAGGAATGTATTAAATTACCAATAACCTTGTGTGTAACACAAATTTATTTTGATTAGAAATCAGCAATTGGTCTGTCTGCTAAATCATCCGGTACCAGTAAGAGTACCATTGGGGGTGCTAGCTGGGGAAGCCACCCTCTTAAACAACAAGGCTCAAATGACAGTCTGCCATCAAATAACAACTACTTGGCCATCACCCTGCAAACCAATGGCAAGTATTTTAAACTAGCTGTGCCCTGTTTTACCCCTGTGAAACCCTTTTATATAACAACTTTCCTGACATCTGAATTAAAAGAAACAAAGCCTATTTGTTGCTTCAAGATACGCTTAATCTACCTGTAAAAATGGCATGATAATCCGTTCGGATAGATAGACAGAAAATAATCTAAAATTTTTTGTGATTGGTTACTTTTATCGCCCCTCTCAATTCTTTGTAAAAATGTTCAGTGTATAGAATCATGGATTCTACTCTTTTGTTATAGTAAAGAAGATAATGGTTTTGTTGACTTACAAGGGAAACCACAGGACCTAATTCTTAATTCTTTTATTAATTTATTTAATAAGCAAAAGTAATTGGCAGTGGTAGACGATTGTGTTGTAAAGTAAAATGATATTTAGTGTCATTATCCAGGGAGAAAATAGAGGAACACGTTTGTATCATTTCGTATGGAGTTATCGTAGCACACATTTTCTCTCAGAACAAATTATTTTTAATTACATGGCTATAGACTACGAATATGACTGCTGTATAAAGTTTTTTTCTCTTTAATTTTATAGATCGTCCAAACGAGCAGTCATGTATCCGCGACCTAGTGTTAGAGCTGACGGGAGTGCGGGCACGCGGCGCGGCTGGCTGCCCTCGCCCCATGCAGGCGCTGTACTCGCGAATCGCCCAACTGGGCTTCTTGCATGATCGACTCAAAGAGTTCATCGATCCTAACTCTGGACTGATGCCTCAAAGTAAGAAAACATATTAAGATAAGGACCAATGCAGACCTGCTAGATTGATACAACAAAAACATGTTGTCTTCTAATAATAAGATATTATTAATAAAAAACTGATCATAGAATAGAATATCTAAAACAATAAAATGAAATACTCTTATAAATTCGTCTTATTTTGTTCATTATTATGTCACAAACATTTTACTCCAAAGACTGTTAGCGTTATACATACATATACATATATGTAGATATTTATTTTTTTAGAAACTCAGGATATAGTGAAATTTCGAAAAAATATGATATTGTTACGTGCTAGGGTTCTTTATTCGGAGTTTAACACTAACTTTACAAAAACACTAGTTCTAGGATGCCTAGGTCTAGGTATCACAATTTGAATCACTAAACGACTGAACTCGATGTCCAATAATCTCGCCAAAGTCGCAGGTAGTCGCAGGTATCGCTGAAGATTCACTCGTAGTTATCGCTTCGAAAGGTAGGCCTAGGTTACTTCTCCGGGGCAGGGCCCCCTGCAGTGGGCAATCCAACGCTGTCCGCCAATACGGTCAGGAACTGGGGGCGGTCTATAGACCGCGTGAAACGTCGGGGCGGAGCCAACGCCGCCCGTCAGGGCGGCGTCTAGGCTCCGTCAGTCAAGCTAGGTGGGCTGCGTTGGCTCGTCATCGCGAGCGATGAACTGCCCGTCCGGTTTGGTTTATAATTATACCCAACCGAACGGGGCTCTATAATGTTCGAGTTATTCCTTCTTACTAGCTACTCGGCCGAACGTTTCTAGAATAGAACTTCTATCAAATTCGCTACATTAAATGTGTTCGCTTTACATTGCGTGTTTTGTATGCATCGCGCGTTTTATATAAGGTCAGGGTGGGATATTCCGTCTATGGGGCGTAACCGTCTACTTGAAATTATGCTCGTTACAGTCGAGTTGCAGCGTTTGTAGAAGCGTCGGTAAAACAGTATTTACTTTTAACTTCAAATAAAATTCCCTAGATGGTGATAGTCGCTATAAAAATGGGTAAAATCGTCTTCAAAGTTCAGTTGCTTTTTTAAAGTGAAATGTGAGTGTCCTACGCTTCTGTATTTTCGAACATAAGTTTAAAATTATGTAACTTACAGTGTCAAATGAATTCAATATATATAGTGTAGGGTTCTTGTAAAGGTTTCGTGTATTATTTTGCAAGATAACGCTGCAAATGATTAGATTATTCAAAGTAACAAATTTACAACCTCGAAATCGTTAAGTGCATAATTCCGTCTGTTTTGAATGGAGCTAGATCGTCATATGACGAATTTGCCCCATTTCTGAGATCGTAAACCTTTTTTGTCCCAACTTTTTAAAAGAGAACCAATCAATATTCAGCTTATGTACTTACTTGGAGTTCAAAGAAAGTTCATTCGAAAGAGAATAGATATTATATAATTTTTGTAATAGTAAATAATCGCCACCACAATTAATTTAAGGGACATTTATTCTGAATTTGTTTTTTTTTTTGATGATCACAAATAATCGTTGTGTGTATAGTGAATTTAGATAATTCGGTTGGTACTAAATGAAATTAAGTAATTAAATTGTTTCAGTTCAAGTAGATAAATCGAATCACCCAATGTTTTGTAATATAAGAAGAAAAATGTTAAAATTATAATTTTTTTGTGCAAAACAGCGATACCTATTTAATTAAGAATAATAGATGAAAAGGCTTGACTGGGAGAGAATGCCTTAGGCATTAAGTCCATATTTCATATTATGTGCAATAGAGTTTTTAAATAAATAAATAATAGATGAGCTAATAACGCTCGAGTAAAATATGTTGATCACCCCTGCTTGTTTAGGCATGCCGAAATAGCCCCCAAAACAGATTTTTACGTATTTAATCTGATAGAGACTTTATTTTTAAGTTCTTTAAGCACAGAATTGACTGTCTCTTACGGACGCTTGTCATTATTACATATTTCCTTAAAACCACTAAAGATTTCAATAAATTCTTCCATTATGACGGATTTTCCCGATTTAGAAGGGAAAATCCGTCAGCAAAACACGTCCGTTCGTGACCATATTTAACAAAAAAACTCTGACAAAAAATATAGAATTAAAATAATTTAGTTAATATATTATTTCGGAGTTCCCGCGAGAATTCCGAGATGGAAAGTACAAACAAAATAACTCACATTCAAATTTATAATTTTACTTCCTGTCCCCTGCGGTTTTACCCGCGGGAATTCCAAGATAAACTGTACGTATAAACCTTCCTTTGAAATCACTCCTGACAGACAGACAAACACGACGGACGTCTTTGTTTTATAATATGTAGTGAAGTACATATTTTGTGTTTGAAAAAAGAAATACTTAATAGGTTTCTTTTAAAAAATTTTTTTGGTTGATTTATCGACATTTTTATCGATCATTGAATATTATTTTTTTATTTTTTTTTGTTTTGGAGGAAAACCTTACGGCTAATGGAACAAAAATAATATCTTAAATGGCAGACAAGAATTATTATTATTAATATATAGCCCCTGATTAGAACTCGAAGGTCTCGTTAGGTTACCTTTGTATTGTTTCATTGATGTACAATTTTACGTTTCCGTAGGTCTTATGGGAGAAGGTCTCATAGCAAGCATTAGGGACGAGCTTACCGAGTATCATCGCAGTGTCGCCATACTACAGTCACAGGTGGGTACCTACTGACAATAATTAATATAATCAACTACTTGCGAACGTTTGGAAAAATACATGTCAGAAATAAAAGGGGTTTTAGTGCCGCAAAAAACGTTTTACTATTTATGTATAGTAAACCTATAAAAATATAATATGTCCGTGGAATAATACACATGTATATTTCAGTTTTTCAAACTTAATGAAAAAATACTTAGATAAAGTTTAGAAGTAAGTGTGCTCGTAAAGTTATAACATCGTATAAACTGCAGTTTACAGCAAGGCGTGACGTCATGGCTCATGTGACATTTCGTCTGAATGCAGCGGCGTTATTTTTTTATGACTTAAAAAAGAGAAAAATTACTTGTCCAACATTTTTTATTAATCTACATGAAGTTAAAATTTAGTACACTACCTATTTTGCATACGTTGTCAGGGGTACAGAATGTCTATTTATTTGTTTGTTACGCTCTCACGCTTTCACTACTCAACCGATCATCATTACATTTTGAATACACATTATTAGGGGAGTGGTACAGAACAGGACAAAGAATACTTTTTATCCCGGAATTCCCGAGGGAACTTGGGAATGGGCATGATGACTAAATTTAAATTTTTAGTCCGTCCTGTAGATGAATAAAAAATATTGGACAATGGACACTTATTTTTCCTTTTTTTACGTAATCAAAAAATAACGGGCGAAAAAATGAGTTGAAATTCCGTGTGACCACACCTAGGTAGGTAGGTAGGTAGGACTACACCTTATACTGTTATGAAGTGGCGACCTCCCACTCCTAATCGCTAGGGAGCTGCCAGCAATTTAGTTATATGATTTCATCGTCGTTGATACCAAGACGTAATGTAGTTTGGACTTATATTAACTAGAAAAAATAGGTGGCGAGCTCAGGTAGCTCTGATTTTTTTTTAATAATTTTGAAATTTTAATAAAAAAAAACCCTTATTAAATTTTATTATCGTTTCTGCCATCAATTATATCTTCTTAAATACGTTTCATAGATAGTGAAAGCTGAGATGCTGAATTAAGAAAAACTCCCACCATCCTGACTTCTGCCAGCTTTAATTCGATTAAACCTGAATTAACCTGAGCTCGCCACTTATTTTTTCTAGTTGATATAAGTCCAGACTACATTACGTCTTGGTATCAACGACGATGAAATCATATACCTAAATTTCCCCCAGCTCCCTAGCTATAAACTTTAATGCATTTTATCTAAGTATGTTTTCAATAATGCGAAAAAGCAAAAAATACGTGTCTATAATCTTTTTACTATCTAACTGACGGACTGATAGAATTTTGCTTTTTATAACTTGTCATCGTGCCCATTGACGCGGGTGAAATTGCGGCGATCGGTAGGTAAACATGGTACACTGGTACAGTACAGTAGTGTGTGCGCCCCGTGCACTGTGCAGGCGTGCGACGGCGGCGGCGGCGTCACGCTGCGGCGCGTGTTCGTGTGGGCGCAGGAACCGATGCACCGGCTCACCTGGCTCGCGACCATCGCGCACACGGCGCACCATAAGAAGGGTCACTCCGACATTCATCACTTATTATTTTACGGCCGACAAGAATAAAATACTGTGCATGGGCGACTTAATGCACGTGACCAAATTCAATTAGTTTTCAAGGCGATAGTTAGTTGTAACCTTATTTTTATATATAGAACTAGCTGTTCACAGCGGTTTCACCCGCGATAATTTCGGAATTCCAGGATAAACTATAGGCACGTATCAACTTTCCTCTTGAATCACTATCTATTTATTGGTGATAACCGCATGAAAATCAGTAGTTCTTGAGTTTATAGCGAACAAACGGACGCGGCGTACATATATTTATATGTATACTAGCTGTCCCCCGCGATTTCATCCGCGGTAATTTCGGAGTTCCCGCGGGAATTCCGGGATGAAAACTATCCTATCTTTAAGTTGGTCTATATTATAAATGGTTACAAAATTTTATCAAAATCCGTTCAATTGTTTCGGAGTCCATTGCGGACAAACAACGTGATACGTGATTTATATATATATTAAGAACAGTGACGTGGTGGGGGGGGGGGGGGGGGATACCTACTGATGCAGGAGCGACGCGCGTGTAGGTACTATATGTATAGTGCGGTGCGCAGGCGGCGAGCTGGCGACGTGCGTGCACCGCTTCGTGTGCCACGGCGACGAGCGCGTGTGCACGCTGGCGCGGCGGCTGCTCACCGCGCTCACCTACCCGCTGCTGCTGATGCTCACGCGCTGGCTGATGCACGGTATGCGGCACGCACGCACGCACGCACGCACGCTCGCTATGCAATATGAATAAAGTAGAAAATAATAATACTTGGACAATATCGCACAGCGCCACCTGGTCTAGAACTAAGCAGAGTTTTAACTATGGGTACCAGAAATCTTACATAATACTTATACTCGTATATTTTTTTGTCCGTAAATACATCCTTATTATAGGTATATTCAGTCAAACCCGCGACAGTCAAATGGCGTAGTACCTAGTCAGTTACGTTACCAACGGTGCTGTCAAACAAATGCGTTACTTAAATGTATTTTTAAATTTATCTCGTGTATATGACACACCAAAGTTTGGGGTATGCAGCTTTTCCCTGCGATTTCACCTGCGTTTTTCAGGAGTCCATCGGTAATTCTTCTACTATACACCTTGCGGATGATATTCTGTAAGTAGATAGGTAGAAACCGCATCAAAATTAGTAGCGTGAATTAAGCCGACACACAAAAACACATACTTGGCTAGCAACTGGGCTTTAAACTATTAAAGAACAAATATTAGGTAGTCGATGAGAACAAGCTGATGGATCACTACATGCACTTAAAACTGAACGTGAATGTCGTAGACCGATGGTTCCGTACGTTATTGGTGTGATTGATGTGTATAAATTTATATTTATTTATTACTAGCTGTGTCCCGCGGTTTCACCCATGGTAATTTCAGAGTTCCCGCGGGAATTCCGGGATAAAAGTGCCCTATCTGTACCCCTGACAATGTTTGACATGCCAAATTTCATCCAAATCCGTTCAGCCGTTTTTGCGTGATTGAGTAACAAACATCCAAACATCCACACTCACATTTATAATATTAGTAGGATATCATTGTAATATCATCGGGTTAAAGCATGAATTTGTGATTCACAGGAGAAATCGACGATCCTTACAATGAGTTTTTCATTGAAAGTCGCAGCGGCGTTCCTATTGATAGGATGTGGCACGACAAGTATAGAGTCAGGTGAGATAACACACTTGGTGAAGCGCCAACGTATGCGCGGTAAAATTAGGTAATTTTATAATTAAACAACAAGAAAACCTTGTATACGTGCATGGCTCACTCAATCTACCTTTCGTCCAGAGATGGCGTAATTGTCAACTTGTCAACTGTTTTATCGATGGTTCAATACCGTTCGATTAAAAGAGTTTCGAATTCGCGCTCTCGCTGATGATGGCGGTATAGCGTGCTCTGTGTAATTTGACGGAGTCGAAATTTTAAAAAACCTTGTAATTCCCCACGTGAGAGTGAAAATAAACCCGATCAATAATCTTTAGAAGGTCCTCCATCTTTGTGGACTATCGCCAGAGGAAAATCTCGAGTATTTCTCCGGATTCATCTAGATAAAGATTGGCCGGCCGGCCCACCAGCTCACCGTCTTCGACACCTCTTCAAGTCATCCTCGGATGCAAGGGAATCCAAGCCAAGAGTTCTCGCTTTGACGAACAGGTGAGTGGGCCTGTTTTATAAATTGCACAGACGGCATTTACTTGTGTTTTCTTGTTTTACTTTATTACGTGGTCGCCATTATTATAGGCGTAATAAATTACATAAAATATTTTCAGTACGCAAGTACACCCAGTGGTGTGGCTATTTACACGCTACACCATATTTTTGGTCCTAATCGAGCTCGGATTGTCCAGTTTTTTTTGAATACATAACATTAGTATTCGAACAAATTATTGGTTCGATCCATTTCAATTTGTTCCAGTCAAAACAATTTTGAGTGCATAACTTTAGTGTTCAAATATATAAAATTGTTTCAAGTACATAATTATTAGTACGGCGGTACAAATTTACCTAAAGTAGGTGCTACATAACGTTAGTAAGTACATACCTACATAATTAATTTGCTACCTAGCTAAGAATTTTAAGTATTGAAACGTATAGGTTTCGACTTAGGTATTTGAACTATAGGCAAGCACATAATTCTTAGTGCACATTTATTTGCCGTTCAAGTACAAACTTCGTAACGTAATACATAGGATTGATACATAAACGCGAGTAAGTAGGTAGGTACATAATTTTAGTACATTTGACTACTCGGTGCAAATTCTTAGCAAGGTAGATAGTAAGTACATTAACATTCTAGAAATTAAGTGCGTATTGAGGAAGCATACATAGGTATTTACATAGGTGTTTAGTATCTTTCTACTTCGTACGATCTTTTTCTGGTGTTTCACTAGGCAAGTACGTATCTTTGGTGCCTTGTATGATTTCGCGTTCAATATCAATTCATTTCTACCTACGAATGCATTGGTAGGTATAGTCACCGGCCAGCGAACTTTGTTCTTACTATTGCCGTGTTATATTTTTTGTATAGAATTTACAACTTACGAATAGGTAAGTATAATTAATTACAAACCAATCTCAACGCCGAAACAGTGCAGGTTGGGTATAGCGGTTATACATATACAATTCTAGAAGACGTTCTAGGTGTGTGCTTTTCTTCCTGCACTGCAAGTAGGTATAGTTTGTTGTTGTACTTAATAAATAAACCGTTGTAGGTATTTTGTGAATCCTTGTCAGAATTTTTTTGGAATTAATCGAACGTGAATCTTACCTGGATTATTCCTAGTGTTCATGAGAAGTGTTTATTAATTAAAATTACACCGTAAATTTCAAATGAACGTTTTTGTTGTTGCGATAGTACCTATTTACGCACCAGTATTCATGCTGAATTATTGATTAATTAAATTTAATTGACTTGCATTTTTAATTAAACTTATTAAAAATTCTTCGATTCTTACTCACCGTAGGTACCTAGATTGTCGGTTGATTCAAGTTGAGTCAATTGAATTAAAGTTAATTAAATTCAATTAAAATTTATTAAAGTTCGGAATCGGTTATTGTTAACGATGGCGTCGAGTAAAAAGACATCGGACTTAGAATCTAGATTAAAAATGCTGATTTGTAAAAAGGAGGCTCTTTTTGCTAGGCTGAATAATGCCTATGAGTTATCTACAAAAATTTCTATTTTTGAGGCGAAGTCGAACGAACATTTTTTGGCGGAGTCGGAAATTCTCGATGAATATCGCGAAAGGTTTGAACGTATAGTCGATGAGATTAACGAAATTAATTTATTGCTCAAGACTGAGGCAAACCCGAGTTACAATGACTTGATTAGTTTCGACGATTTATATGTCAGAGTGAAACGAGTCATGAATAAAATCGTTAAAAAATCCGACAGTGACTGTGCCACAGGATGTTCAAATTCGAATACTTCTAAGATCATAAAGTTACCGCCGATAGTGTTGCCTGGCTTTGACGGTCGAGCCGAAAACTGGCCTGTATTTTATGAATCGTTTCGGGCCAACGTTCACGACAATGCTCATTTGTCCGACTCGCAGCGTGTGCAATATTTAGTTGGAAAACTCACACATAAAGCGCAGCAGGTTTTAGCGGGCGTCGTACCTACCGGTGATACGTACTCAGTTATTTGGAATAGTCTAGTTAAAAAATATCAAGACAAACGCGCGTTAGGTACGCACTATTTGAATAATATTCTTGATTTAAAGAACTGTCAACATACCTCTAGTAGTCTCGATTCCTTTATTGAAAAATACTCAGCGTCTATATCGGCATTAAAACAATTAGATATACCGGATTTAACCGACTTTATTTTGATGCATTGTGCGCTTAGAAAGATCGACGCTCAAACTATGCAGGCGTTCGAACTCTCCGTCACGAATAAGGATATTCCGTCTTATAACGATTTAATATCCTTTGTGCAAAATCAAGTAAAAATATTAGATAGATCGCATATGAGTAATTCGAGTTCTTTGTCGAATTCGCGCGGGAAACCCAGTGGGAATAAAAGTCCCTCGTCGGCCGTTCGTGCGCATACGTTTGTCGTGAGTGAATCACGCGATTCTCACTCTTGTAGTCTCTGCCATAAGACCGATCATTCGGAGCTCAGCGAATGTTCTCAGTTTAAGAGTATGAAGTCGCCGAAGTTAAGATATAATTTTCTTAAATCAAAGCAAGGTTGTGTAAAGTGTTTAAGTGTTTCACACACGGTTTCCGATTGTTCGGCCCCCGCCAACTGCGAGATATGCAATAAGAGGCATCACACAATCTTACATTTTGGAAAACCGTTCAATGGCAATAAGAAGTTCGCTTTAAAATCTACTCACTCACACATACAAACTTCACGAACGTCGAATGCGCGTGCATGTTCCACGCACGGGTCGACTGGTGCTAGTGACACGAACGCGTCCACAGCATGCGCCGCATGCGCGCTTGTGTCGCACACTCCTGCGGCGAATCTCACTCAGGCGCTCTGTTTAAATGATAAGAGTACTGTCCGCGACTCATGTAATAATTCCGCGACGGCTTCAAATGTGCCACAGAGTAGTGAAATTGATGGAGCGGGCACTTTTCTATCGCATGAACCCTTTCACTCCTTGAGCGCGAATTGGAGTTCGCAGGCTAACGCGATTCTTTTGGCTACTGCCCAGGTCTATGCGAGAGCTATCAATAGCAGTAGTAAAATGTTAGTACGGTGCTTAATTGATAATGGCTCACAAAACCATTTAATAACGTGGGATTGTTGTAAAAAATTGAACTTACACGTTGCCCTTCTGAATAATTCTGTAATCAGGGGTGTTGGTTTATCTTCGCGACCAATTCACGGCTATGTAGATTTCGAAATTGAGTCTCGCGTCAGCCCTCATAATAAATATAAATTACACGCGTTAGTCGTTGACTGTATTACAGATCAATTGCCCTCGCACTTCATTGATAAGTGTGACATGGCTTACTTAAATAATATTTCCATGGCCGATTTGACATGGAACGTTCCCGGTAATGTGGATATTGTACTCGGTGCACAATTGTTTCCCCATATTTATTTAGGTGAAAAGGTAGACTCCGGTACTCAAGCGCCACCTGCCGTGTTAACTTCCTTCGGGTACGTGCTGATGGGAGATTGCCCTAAAGGTGCTCCTGCTGTCCCACATGACTCATCATTTTCTGCAATCGCACTGAATGATTTAAATTCGTCGTTGCAAAGGTTTTGGGAGATCGAGGAGATTCCATCAAGGGGTTTTTTGAGCCCAGAGGAGACGGAATGTGAGAATGCATTCGTTACCTCCGTGTCACGGGACGATGAAGGTCGTTATTCTGTCGCCTTACCTTTTTGTTCTGCTCCAGGCAACTTAGGCAATTCTAGAAGTACTGCTCTTCGCCGGTTCTTGCTATTGGAAAGAAAGTTCAAAAGGGCTCCTGGGCTTCGGGAGAATTATAATACTGTTATTAATGAGTATATTACAAAAGGATATCTTTCAGAAGTTGCTGATCAGGACATTAGGGATGTCGGATATTATATTCCCCATCATGCAGTGGTTCGTGCGGACAAGCCCAAACCCCGAATTGTGCTAGATGCTAGTGCGAAGACTCATACTGGTTTGTCGCTTAACGACGTTCTTCATTCTGGGCCCAATTTACAGGCTGATCTATTCCTCTTATTATTAGAATTCCGACTGTTTCCTGTCGCGATGACGGCAGACGTGCAGCAGATGTATTTGCAAGTTGGGGTTTCTCCCGATGATCGCAAATTTCTGAGAATTTTATTTCGCTTTAATGAAAATGAGGATATTCGTACATTTCAATTTGATCGAGTTCCCTTCGGTTTGAAATGTAGCCCGTATTTAGCGATGAGGACGTTGCGTCAATTAGCCACGGATATGTCCGCGCAGTTTCCAAATGCTGCGATCGTAACAAGATCCAAGTTCTACATGGATGACCTTGTTCAGTCCTGTCCTGATGAGTTGTCAGCTGTACGCTTAGCTAATGAGCTCATAACCATGTTTAAGTCAGGTTGCATGGATTTGATTAAATGGACGAGCAATTCGCCTACTCTGTTAGAGAATCTTCCTAAGTCGCATCGTAGTTCGATTAGTTTCGATGGGAGCGATCCTACTGCGCCCAGCTTAAAAGTATTGGGTCTCTCATGGAAGCCTGCTAACGATCATTTCCATTTTTCAACTATTGACGTTCAAGTAAAATGTACCAAACGAAACATACTTTCGGTTGTAGCTCGTTTATTCGATGTGCTGGGCTTAGTCGCACCAGTAATATTGTACGCCAAACTGTTAATTAAAGAGTTGTGGCTTGCCAAGATAGGTTGGGATGATCCCCCTCCTGAGAGCATTATTCGTCGTTTTTCTATTCTCACGCAGGAATTTCCGCTGCTTTCTACGCTAAGAATTCCTCGTCATGTGGGTGTGACGAGCTCCGGTCAAGTAAATGTCGTAGGATTTTGTGATGCAAGCTTAAATGGCTATGGTTGCGTCATTTATTTACATACCACTGATGCGTCAGGCAATATATCCGTTCGGTTGCTCTGCGCGAAATCAAAGGTTTCTCCTACGAAGGTTAGCACCTTAGCACGCTTAGAATTGTGCGCTGCAGTCTTGGTGTCTAAATTAATTAAACTTGTACTTGACACGTACCAGAATCGTGTTAAGATAGCTGATGTGTATGCCTTTTCGGATTCCACTATAGCTCTTTCCTGGATTAACTCTTCTCCACATCGTTGGTCGATTTTTGTTGCGAATCGAGTCGCGCAGTGTCAGGAGAATCTCTCTCCCCACAATTTCTATCATGTGGCTGGCACCGAAAATCCTAGTGATTGTGTTTCACGTGGGATGTTGCCATCGCAGTTGGTTTCCCACAATCTGTGGTGGGATGGTCCTCAGTGGCTCCAGAACCTTCCTTGTGAGTGGCCGATTCATAGAGTCGCACCTTCTGAGGATGAGGAATTACCAGAACATAAAGTCAATGTCATGACCACAACGGTGAAAGTTAAATCGTCTGTCTTATACGATCTCTCGTTGCGTATATCAGCGTGGAATAGATTGTTGAGAATTACGGTATACGTTCTGCGTTTCATAAAGAAAGTTAGAGTTCCTTCTCATCCCATAGAAAATTTGTCGATGGCCGAGAAGTATATCATTCAAATGGTCCAGCGAAATCATTTTGCTGATGATATCAAGTTAATAAATAAGAAAAAACGTCCATCAGGGAAGTTAAGTAAATTGTCGGTTTTCATTGATAATGAGGGAACCTTACGTATTGGAGGTCGTCTTTCTCGTTCTGACCTGCCTTTTGAGGTTAAGCATCCAGTACTTCTTCCTAAACATGATCATGTTGTGAACTTGATTGTGCGACATTTTCACGAGTTATACTGTCATGCAGGCCCTGATCTTCTGATGTCCCTTGTACGACAACGGTACTGGATTCTAGATGCTAGGACTGTCATTCGAGCTAGGGTTCGTGAATGTAATGCGTGTTTTCGCGTCAGTCCCTCGCATCCGACTCCTAAGATGGCGGATCTGCCTTCTTATCGTATAACCGAAGCCAAGGCATTCGTACACACGGGCGTCGATTATGCGGGTCCCCTGCGTATACTTCTTTCTCGCCGTCGTGGGCAACATGCTCAAAAGGCATATATCTGTTTATTCGTGTGTCTTGTCACGAAGGCTGTTCATATTGAACTTGTTACGGAACTTTCCAGCGACTGTTTCATAGCAGCGTTTAAGCGTTTCATTTCCCGTCGTGGCCCAGTGTCGTCGATCTATTCTGACAATGGCACAAATTTCATTGGTGCACGTGCGCAATTGGACGAAATGTATAATTTACTACTCAATTCTCAGCATAACGCTAATTTAAAGCGAGAGCTTGAGAAACACCGTATCCATTGGAAGTTCATTCCCCCTAGAGCTCCTCATTTCGGTGGGTTGTGGGAATCGAATATTAAAAGTTTGAAAACCCATCTTTATAGAGTGATAGGTGACCATTTGTTAACTTATGAGGAATTGCAGACGGTACTGGTGCAAATCGAATGCGTCATGAATTCTAGACCTCTGAGTGTCCTTAGTTCTGATCCCTATCCAGAAGTTCTGACGCCTGCCCATTTTTTAATGTCCACTCCTCTTAAATACTTACCGGCTTCTGATTTGTCGGATTCGCGTATGAATTTAGTGAAACGCAAACAATTGCTGGATAATATGGTAGCTTCCTATTGGAAAAAATGGAGTAGGGAGTATTTGCACACGTTGCAGGTGAAACAAAAATGGCATACTGACCATGGTCATCCCATCCAGGTGGGCACTGTCGTGTTGATCGGACAAGATGATGCTCCACCATTGTCATGGCCTCTAGGGGTCGTTACCGAACTATTTCCTGGTGCCGACGGGATAGTTCGGGTTGCTACAGTCAAGGCTGGGCACAGCTCTTACAAGCGTCCCATTGTTCGGCTGTATCCGTTGCCGAATCAATAAGCCTTTAATGAACATAATTTTAGTTCGTAAGATAGATTGTAGTTAATGTTAATTGTATCTTAATTCATAGGTTAGTGTATAACCATAGAATGTTAGTCCAACTTAAAGGAAATACATATGTACTTTGCTTAGTATTTAGCCGATAGGGTAGTAGCTTCACTTGAGCACTCAGCTTGTTTTGACATTGGAGCATTTTGCTTGGGTTGAAAGCCTCACGACCTTTCAAGGGGGGGTGCATGGTGAAGCGCCAACGTATGCGCGGTAAAATTAGGTAATTTTATAATTAAACAACAAGAAAACCTTGTATACGTGCATGGCTCACTCAATCTACCTTTCGTCCAGAGATGGCGTAATTGTCAACTTGTCAACTGTTTTATCGATGGTTCAATACCGTTCGATTAAAAGAGTTTCGAATTCGCGCTCTCGCTGATGATGGCGGTATAGCGTGCTCTGTGTAATTTGACGGAGTCGAAATTTTAAAAAACCTTGTAATTCCCCACGTGAGAGTGAAAATAAACCCGATCAATAATCTTTAGAAGGTCCTCCATCTTTGTGGACTATCGCCAGAGGAAAATCTCGAGTATTTCTCCGGATTCATCTAGATAAAGATTGGCCGGCCGGCCCACCAGCTCACCGTCTTCGACACCTCTTCAAGTCATCCTCGGATGCAAGGGAATCCAAGCCAAGAGTTCTCGCTTTGACGAACAGGTGAGTGGGCCTGTTTTATAAATTGCACAGACGGCATTTACTTGTGTTTTCTTGTTTTACTTTATTACGTGGTCGCCATTATTATAGGCGTAATAAATTACATAAAATATTTTCAGTACGCAAGTACACCCAGTGGTGTGGCTATTTACACGCTACACCAACACTCTTTAGAGCTATTACTCAATGTTCGGTTTTTTCTATCAGTGGCTAGTGAATTTGACCGTTTCAATTCACAGCTCGCCCGAGCCGGCGGCGATGTTAAATAAATATATATGTACAGTGGCGGCGCAAGATTTTGTGTGTGGGCGAGGTACATTTTGCGAGGCCCTCTGGGCCTGCAGTCTCGACAACGTTTTGACAACGTTATCGTATTTATTTATTTATTTATTTATTGGTTTGCCAACAGTATCGTATCGATCGTTAACTACGGACCAAAAATCAGAACGATCAACATCATTACAGTAACCCACATTACATTAAATGCAAGCCTCGTCTCGAAACTTGCGAACCTGCGATTCACGTAATATTGGTTACTGTAGTGATGTTTATCGATATGATTTTTGGGTCCGTAGTTAACGATCGATATGATAATGTTGTCAAAACGTTGCCGAGACTGCCGGCCCTAGACTATTCGGACTGTCGACTATTTGCCTTTGAGGCGAGAGACTTGGGCGTGACCCCCACGGTTTCACCCGCGGTAATTTTGGAGTTCCCGCAGTAATTCTGGGATAAAAGTCACTCAGGATCACTGTAGCTTCCTATAAGTGAAAGAATTTTTGAAATCGGTTCAGTAGATCCAGAGATTACCCCCTACAATCTCACAAACACACGAACTCCCAAACTCTGAAGTTCCCGCGGGAATACCGGAATAAAAAGTACCCTATTTCACTTAGGATCACTCTAGCTTCCTAAAAGTGAAAGAATTTTTAAAATCGGTTTAGTAGATCCAGAGATAGCTGTTCCCCCGTTGTTTTACCCGAGGGATATTCGGAGTTCCCGCGGGAATTCCGGAATATAAAGTACCCTATGACACTCAGGATTACTGTAGCTTTTTATAAGTGAAAGAATTTTCAAAATCGGTTCTGTAGATCCAGAGACTACCCCCTACAACGTCACAAACTCACAAACTTTTGCTCTTTATAATATTAGTATAGATAGTATATCTTTCTATCTAATATATATAAATCACGTGTCACGTTGTTTGTCCGCGATGGACTCCGAAACTACTGAATCGATCATGATGAAATTTGGTCACTATGTTGTATTTGTTCCAACTTAAGAGATAGGATAGTTTTTATCCCGGAATTCCCGCGGGAACTTCGAAATTACCGCGGATGAAATCGCGGGGGACAGCTAGTATAGTATAGATATCCGTATGTCTCAGAGAGTGGATGGTGCCGTCGTTCATGTCGCGCGAGGAGGCGGCGCAGATCCTGGCGACGGGCAAGAGCGTGGTGTTCATGCGCGAGGCGTGCGCCGACGAGCCCGAGCCCAGCGAGCACGCGCACCACCTGCAGGCGCTGCTGCGCGCGCCCGCAGCGCCCGCCGCCGGTCAGGCACATACAGTGGGCCGACGCCTTCCTTTGCTCCTGTTACAAACGCCAGTCTAATTATTGTACACTAGCCGTTCCCCGCGGTTTCACCCGCGGTAAATTTCGGAGTTCCCGTGGGAAATTCAACATAAAAAGTACCCTATGACACTCAGGAACGCTGTAGTATTTTATAGGTAAAATAATTTTCAAAATCTGTTCAGTAGATCCAGAGATTACGGCCCCTACAAAGTCACAAACTCACAATTCACAAACTCACAAACTTAAGCTCTTTATAATATTAGTATAGATTTACATAGTGAACAAAGCCCTTATGCACTATGACCAACACCATTCTTTTTCCATAACGCGCGTTCTAAAAACCAAACACGATCTAAAAAATTGAGTTGCAAGATTGCACCCGAACATAGTTACATACATAATGATGTTACAAGTTGTTGACCTCACCTTACTTTGTTACGTTGTGTGTTGATTGGTGTGGCGCGTGTGGCGCGTGTGGCGCGTGTGGCGTCGCAGGCGCGTGCGAGGCGGCGGCGTGGTGGGAGGCGGCGGGGCTGCGCGAGGCGGTGGGCGGCGCGCACGCGGCGGCCTCGCAGCGGCTGCTGGCGGCGCTCATCTCGCACCACCACCTGCTCGACCACCTCGCCGCGCACCGCCGGTACCTGCTGCTCGCGCAGGGCGACTTCGTGCACCATCTCATGACGCTGCTACAGTCAGGCGCATTTTTAATATACTATATCTACGTTAGCCGGAAATATGGTGCCGTATGACGTACCGTACGAAGCCGAAAAGTATCGACTAAAAAAGAAAAGTATGTTGATCAATTTGGCTTTCGCTTAACATTTCCCCCAAAGTCAACAAGTTTCCGAAAAGTCCCTTTTCAAAGGTTTTAAAATTATTAAAATATTGTTGTCGTAGTATACTTATCTGTAAAATAAAATGTTGATTTGAAAAGTTGATGTTGAATGATGTTATTCTGTTTATTAGAAGCGTGATGATATTACCGTTGTAATAAAGTTCTTGACGTTTGCTTCATAATATTCCATTTTTAACGTTCATTCTAATGATTTTAAAAAACTATCCGGTAACACATAACGCGTCATATTATATGCAATTACTTTACGTCTATAACCTGACTGAGTCACAGACGAGACAGTCGAGACCCACCATTGTGTATGCGATACTGTGGGTATGTTCCGTTATCACGGATAGTACTGAAAGGTATAACGTCAATTTAGTACTAATACTTCACGTTCCGTTTTAAACGGTAACCAATACTGGTTACTGTAGTATACTGTCATCCATGTCATTGTCTTGTCACGCTGTCTACCACTCATTACTTACGCGGTTGACCAATCATCATCAGTCCGAAGTTTATCACGTGATCAAATCACGAAGAGCACCTTACCTCGAAAACGCCAGTGCAAAAATGGCGACGATTATGACGTCATACTGCTTACCATAGGATACTGCGGCAGTGTACTGTCTGCTAGCACGGGACGAGTTCTCCGTCTGCTAGCACGGGACGAGTTCTCCGTCTGCTAGCACGGGACTAGTTCTCCTCACTGCTAGCACTAGGCCAGTGCTGTCAGTAATAACGGAACATACTCCTGTATGATTGAAATTGAAACCCGTGGCTTCGCGTCGCAGGGACGAGCTGGGCAAGCCGGCGTCGTCGCTGTACGTGCACAACCTGAGCTACACGCTGGAGGCGGCGGTGCGCGCCACCAACGCGCAGTTCGAGCCGGCGCACGTGCTCGCGCGGCTGCACGTCAACCTCTACCCCAACTGTGAGTCTCTCACTACGAATATCTACCAATCCTACTAATATTATAAATGTGAAGCTGTGGATGTTTGGATATTTGTTACTCAATCACGCAAAAACTGCTCAACGGATTTGGATGAAATTTGGCATGCACGTTGTCAGGGGTACGGAAAAGGACATACATACTTTATATCCCGGAATTCCCGCGGGAACTCCAAAATTACCGCGGGTGAAACCGCGGGGCACAGCTAGTATGTAATATAAAAATATGTCTATACAGTCTTTATTTGGTTTGGGCATTGCAACGCATAGCTAGTATTAACACAAATACAAAGTTATGTTTTCGTTTTTTTTTTCTTCAAATACCTATGTGGATTTGTTAACACCAAATGAATTCCTTGCTTCACTCGGGCTGGTGATGATGTCCTGGAAGGCGACGACCCAGGTATAAAATTCAACAGTCGATTTCTTTTTAATACGATTCTTTAATGCCACGACTTCCTCGGGCGACATCTCGGCGGAGACTGCTGGTGTGGACAAGCAAAATGTATTACGACATGTTACCAAAATGTTCTGAGAACACGCACTGTAGATGTTCTGTAACAGTCTCAGAACCTGTGCCGTAGTGAATTCGAAGCTTAAGCGAGTGTCGCCGCTTTAAGGAAAACCACTTACACTATATTTTTGATTATAGATTGAAAATATACTTGGATAGAACCCGATAAAAGCTAACCTTGCACGGTCTTTTATGGAGTTTAAACCCGAAAACGGTAGGCTTTTATCGGGTTTAATCCCAAGGCTGCCAGGTTGATTGCCCATCAAAAGTGTGAAACATGTTGTATGTGTGCGTGTGCGTGTGTCAGGCGACGGGCGCGACGACAGCGGGTGGGACGTGTTCGCGCTGCAGTACCGCGTGGACGGGCCGCTGGGCACGCTGTTCCCGGCGACGTGCGCGGCGCGCTACCGGGCGCTGTTCACGCAGCTGTGGCGCGTCAAGCGCATCGAGTACAGCCTGCACCGCGCCTGGCGCGACCACACCATCCTGCACAAGCGGCTCAAGCGCATGCCCGGTGAGAACGCACGCACCGCACGCACCGCACGCACCGCTCAATGTTCCCAGCGTGACTCTTGCGAGCATTGATTTGTCAGGATTTGCTTTAGCTTTTAGCGAACTAGACTGTAGACTGCTATGCCAAGTGCAGTTATGTATAAAAATAATTGTTTCTAAAGTAAGTACTAAAAATAAGAATAATAATTATGTAGTTTGATTTTCGAATATGTTATGTTACTTATTTGAGCGTATAATTGAAATTCTGATTAAAACCAATGCACGATTTACGATAAATTGTCTCGATAGAAAAAGATCTTTGTATTCTTGTAACTTACGAACAATAATTATAATTTACTATTTAGTAATTTATATTACCACTATCTATTTAGTATCTAAACATGAAGATCGATATCTATTAAATATTAATAATGTTAAAAATTCACTTATGGTTAGTTATGTCTGTTTTGTCCTAGCCGTCATTTGCATTAATTCATAATATGATACACTGTATTTTAAATATTTATTTGTAATTTTAAATAGATTAATGTAGGTATGGACCATAAAAATGTTGGAGATCAGTACGGGCGTTTTCGTTCGCATTAGTTTGCGGTATAAACGAACGCCTCGGGGGAGGTCTGTGTCCAGCGGTGGACGTGTTTCGGCCGATATTATGATGATGACGGTGATGATGATGGAACGCGCATGTCGCAGAGGTGTGCGGGCTGATGCGGCGCGTGTCGTGCCTGCGCGCCGAGGCGCTGCGGCTGTGCGGCGCGCTGCAGGAGGCGAGCTGCGCGGGCGCCGAGCCCCAGTGGGCGGAGCTGCTGGCGGCGGTGGCCGAGCGGCAGCACCTCGACCACCTGCTGCGGCTGCACCACCGCGCGCTCGACCGCCACTCCGTGCACGCCATGATACACGACACCACGCAGGTACCAAACGATACAGAATATTATAAAGAAGCTACACTAGACGTGCTCTGCCTGCCAACAATAGGGAAGTTGACGACTTTCGAAAAAAAAAAACAAAATTGTAATTTTTTTTAGAAAATAAAAGTTTTTACTTTTTCAAATAAATGAAAATATACATAGATAAAGCGCATTAAAGTTTAGGGTGGGGGCTCGTGACGTCACTAACCGCTATAATAATAACCCGCCATACAAACTGCACCGGTTAGTGACGTCACGCGAAATGTCAACTCAATGTATCGCCGTTATTTTTTGATTACGTAAATAAATAAAAATACGTGTCCAATATTTTTTATCAATCTACAAGACGGACTAAAAAAAAATTTAGTAAACATGCCCATTGCATGCCTCCGCGAAAGTTTATTGGTAAATTCCGAGGAAAGTTTGTCACTCGTAGAATCTATGTGTGTTTTGTGGTCGTTGTTCAGGAGCTGCAGTCGTACCTGGGCAACGTGCTGGACGAGGTGCTGGCGCTGCGCAGCTTCGAGGCGGCGCTGCAGGCGGGCGTGCGCGCCGAGCTGCAGCGCCGCGACGCGCAGGCCGCGCTGCGGGCGGAGCGCCTCGCCAGGGGTAACCGACTACATAATATGTATCTGTTACTAGCGGTTTTCTCGCGGTATCGGAACCGCGTCATTCCGTTATACCCTCGGAAGTTTTCCTTTTTATATACTAGCTATACTTGAATATCGCATTTATAAAGGGTGTATTTTATTTGAAATCAACGGGTTCTATTTCTGGCTAAGAAAATTATTCTTGAAAAATCTGCGAATACAGTTTAGAGTTCTATTCAAAATCCGCCCCAAGACTCCTTTAATTATTTTTCGCTATTCATAGTAGTTTCAGATTAGATTATGCACACCACGCGCACTTAAAAAATTCTGCCTGTATGCGTAAAGCTAAAATTTGAAAGGTAAATTTATGGAGAGTAGAAGTCAGCTAAGATTTTATAGTTTCCCGAAACTGACGCAGGTGAATCTGCAGTGAACAGCTACTATCTTCTATGTTTACATGTTTTTTATCAAGTGACGCTTGTGTGACCTGATGTCTAATCGAGCCCCTTAAAACAATTTTTTAGTCAAAATTCCGACATTAGATAGGGACTTATGAATCGTAACGTGAAATATTGTGTCCGAAGAAATATTGTTTCGCTCCGAAACTGACGCATAAAAAATGTCATGCAGGCGAGTACGCGTTCACGTCCGCGGACGAGGCGCAAGACAAGGAGCACCGCAAGAAGTTCCACCAGTTCCTCGCCAACCAGAAGGCAGAGCTCAACGTTTGGGCCAGCACTTACCGGTACCAGCTGTTATTTACAATCTTAAAGCTATGCTAACGCTCAGAGTATTTATTTGGTCCACTAATCCTACTAATATCATAAATGTTATGTTATGTTTGGATGTTTGTTACTGAATCACGCAATAACGGCTGAACGGATTTGGATGAAATTTGGCATGCACGTTGTCAGCTACTAATATAATATGTCGAGTAAATTAGACTATATTGCACAATACACAATTTTATTGCACGCATTATGAAAAAATGGATTTTGGGGGGGGGGGGGGCATGTCCCCCGTAACCCTCAATATCTATTACGTTATGTGCGAGTTGCGTCCGTCACGAATGAAAATAGACTGATCGATCTACAGACTAAATTTTTTTTGTTGACTAAGTTTAACTAAATTTTAATTTTTAGTCGGTCTTGTGGATGGATAAAAAATATTGCACACGTAACGGAGACACATTGAGTTCAAATTCGGTGTGACGTCACACCTAGATACACTTTATCATAAATATGTTGTCGCGACCTCCCACTCCTAAACTTTAATGCGTTTTATCCAAGTATTTTTTCAATAATTGGAAAAAGCAAAAAATACGTAGGTATGTATTATTTTTTTTACTATCCAGAATTTTGATTTTTAAACCCCGTCGCCATGCCCATATTGCGCGCAGCGGGCACGTGAGCACGCTGATCCTGAAGCTGGCGCTGCACGCGGAGGTGTCGCTGCAGACGCTCGCGTTCCGGCTCGACTACAGCGACTTCTACAAGCGCGGCGACTCCAAGCTGCACGAGCCGCTCACCTACCAGCACAAGCGGCGCAGCGAGGTCGGCCTGCAGCGGCCCGCGCCGCACCCGCACCCGCACCCGCACTCGCGCGCCTACAGCGCTATACAAGTCTCCACATAAAGGTACTCACTCGCTTCTCTTATATTCCTATGTCCTTAAGTTCCTACAGCCTTAAATTACTATACAGCGCTGTTTATAGGTACTCAAATACATAAATAAATAAGGACGGTTCTACTGTAATCTTATCTAATATATATAAATCACGTGTCACGTTGTTTGTCCGCGATGGACTCCGAAACTACTGAACGGATTTTGATAAAATTTTGCAACCATTTATAATATGGTCCAACTTAAAAGATAGGATAGTTTTTATCCCGGAATTCCCTCGGGAACTGAAGGACATAGAGTAATTTTTTCCCGCAACCTCCGCGGGAACTCCGAAATTACCGCGGATGAAATCGCGGGGGACAACTAGTAATATATATAAATCACGTGTTACGTTGTATATCCGCGATGGACTCCGGATTTTGATAAAATTTTGTAACCATTTATAATATGGTCCAACTTAAAAGATAGGATAGTTTTTATCCCGGAATTTCCGCGGGAACTTCGGAATTAATGCGGGGAACTGCTTATCACCGTAAACTACAGCACTTTTCCCGGAATTCCCGCGGGAACTCCGAAATTACCGCGGATGAAATCGCCGGGGACAGCTAGTATACATAAATACATGTACGTAAAATATTACTTTCCATTCATTTTTCAATTCTCTCTCCATGATAAGAAAATGATAAATATATCAGCTGTGTTGGGTCTCCTAAACTTCTGTATCTGGAAATTAGAATTTTCAGAATTTCCTCTGGAAATATTTATGGTAGCAGAAGAAATTAAAATCATTATTGTGAGATATAAGCTAGCTAATTTATACGAGTATTAGTGTCGTTCAAATGCGTGACGTATGGTTTATGCGTGTGCACAGATAGATAAACCGACACTTAAGTTTTGCTACTCCGAATGTTTTATTACTTCTATTCTGGATCGACATAATTTATTCTCGCGGCAAAACACCTTTGTGTTTTGCCGGCGAAAGTCAGTACCTAAAAGTCAGTCATTCTCGCGTAAGTGATGTCACTTTTTTCTTGATGTTTTGCGATATTTGCATCTCAAAACAAAACACAAATATAATAAAAGTAATTTTATGTGTTTTAAGTGGTGTTTTAGGTTTGCACTGTGATTTATTCATGTTGTATCTATATATTTATTGATCCCATGGAAACATACATTATTCTCTGACGTATTTAAGCCTCCGTTTAGTAGTAGTGGTGATGTAGTCGACTTTAGGGTGTATTGAGTAGTATAGTATTATATTATCTGTGGATTAGATAAAGTGGACTGAGGACGCAAAGTTTTTTTTAATACAGTTGCTCAAAAAGTGGCGTATTGCAGGGACGTTTAGCGTTCGGGATGTGGGCTATTACATACTCGAGCTTTTTGTTTACCTTTCCCGAACTCGTGCGTTCTCTTTGCCAACTGTCAAATGGCGACACGACTTTGACACACTTTTTTGCATTGCGAAACGTACGTTTCGCATTACTAATACGACTAGCGCCATCTCTTGATCACAGTTGGAACTTAGTTGAGTTTGTTGTGTTTTTGATATTTTATTAAATTTCTTCATTTTTTTCGCAACTGTATTAAAAATAGTTGTTCAGTACACGTGCGGAACCGTCATTGCAACTAGTTCCGACTGTCAACCCTCACCTTCGGCTGCGCCTCGGCTCGGGTAGACATATGTCGGAACTCTTTGCAATGACAGGCTTTCCGCACTTATAATGAAATATACTATTTTTTATGTTTCAGAGCAAGTCTTTGAACGCTACAAACACAAATGACGTCAACGCGCGGAGTCGCGGCTCGGCGCCGGTCGCGCTCCGTCCGACTGCTAACGCTAAATCCCACCTCGAGTACACTTTGTATCAACGCACATTCTTATACTAAACATTACTCGAATAAAAAAAAAACATTTTGTTAATCGTATAATATCCAGTATTTTGTCTTTATTTTTGTGCCATAAGATGCATCTCAACATGTTTCGTTTATAAGCTAGCAATAAAGTTGTATTTTTTATAAAATGCGCATTTTATTCTTTTCTGACAAACCTCGTACAAATTATTTTTGTAAGTTAATTTTTAAAAACGATGCTAACCCTAGTAATGCAGTGGGCGGAGACGGGTCTTGATAAGAAGTTTCCCGAAAGTCAGTGCTTCTTTAAATATTGGACACGCAATTTGTGTAACTGGGGTAAACTATGAACTCAGAGTAATAAATATCTATGAATGAGGGCTCATTTTCATACGTTCCCTACGAACCGAAATAGCGCTGAATTTTGCCAAATTTGGAATATAAACATTATTTGTAAGTAGGTATAGAGAAACCGCGAAACGTAAATTTCAACTGTTTATTTATCATAAAAATCCTCGATAAATCGTCCGAAAAATGGATTATAGGTACATACAATCATAATTATATACAAAAAATACCAAACACCTGTTTAAATATTAATCTCGAACGAATACTGACTTACTTAGTTCTTAGTAACACATTATTATTATACATAAATGCATTGGGTGACGTGACCTCCGTGATTACTTAACTACGTGTTTTAAACAGATGAGTAAATCTGTTAATATTACGCAGTCGAAGTAAACTTTCGACTTGGCTAATGGCTAAATTATTGATAAATACAAAAAGTGCGATCATGTTATAATAATTAACATAACCCCGTACCTATAAGCACACAGAGTTATCCATAAGTTTGTTCTCACACCACAGATATTCAAAGTTGGCAAATAAGTAAATACCGTTGTCTCAGGAAAAAAATACTAGTAGTTTCTTAAAATACATCTAACCTATATTTATGTACATGGACTACGATCTCCAAAAGGTGCTAATGAAACCTCGTATCTACTACATCTTAGCTATTAAAAATATGTTTTAATTAATAAAAATTAAATAATCTAATAAAAAATGATTATTTTAATAAATTAATGTTTGTATTTCTTGTTTGGAGCACTTTATCTATCACGCGAGTCCGGCGCGGAGTATGTACCTACGGGCTACGGGCTACCCGCGCCGCAATCGTGGCTGACATCCAGTGCGAAATGCGCACGGCATGGCTCATAAAAAAATTGAAATGACTTTAAAAAAAACAACATTCAGACGAATTGAGAACCTCCTCCTTTTTGGGAAGTCGGTTAAAAACTATACGAATTAGGTACTTCAAACTGTTCGCTAACACCTTCATCATTAGCTCACATCATAATAAAACCAATTACAACGGTCAACAATACTTGTAAATTTCTATATAAAGCCCTTACTGTGGTAAAACTAGTGCCACAAAGCTATAAAAAAAACTTACATAAATTCTATTTGAAAAGAAATCAATAGGTATATAAAATCTATATTAATATAAAAATGAATTTTGTTCGTTTGTCTCGCTAAAACTCGAAAATGGCTAGACCAATTTCGCCAATTCTAGTTTTTTTGTTGTTTGTTTTTGTAAGAAGAAGGTTCTTATGAAAGAAGTTTGAAGTGCCTGCGGGAATTCCCAAACTCACGCGGGTGAAACCGCGGGGCACAGCTCGTAGGGTGAATATTAGTTTTTGATGCAAATTTTGCAGCATTTTAACGGAATATAAAAAGTTTTAAGGAAATGTAAGGGCCTGAAACTGTATGCCATGAAAAATAAGTAGGTATTTTTATTTTTTAAGTGCAACTTTGGCGCGTAGTTCGGCTTAAAGAAACTGGCAGTTCCTCTTGAGCACCGGCTTCTTGCGCAGCGCCGCGCGCACCGCCTCCTCGAACACTTCGTTCATGTTCACCCGCTCCAGCGCCGAGCACTCCACCAACTGCGCAGCTCTGACCAATATTAAAACATAAACTATTAACATTGTAGCCAAATTTGTTTTTTTTTTGCAAAATGTAAAACATACCTACGTCATCATAATCAAGTCTTTATGGTCCGAGTGTCCAAAGCGTATTTCTAGTTTAGAGAGCGTAGAAATTATTATACTATAATAGTCTTGACGATGATCGATAAAGGCGTTTATAGACAAGGACAAGACGCATCTACCTAATATTATAAAGAGATAAAATTTGGAGATTTGGATGTAGGGTTTAAAGTATGTTATTATAGTCTTATACGTCAGAATAGGAATTTATTAATTTTCTTTTGTATTAGCTAAGATTTTTTATTAGAAAACCATATAAGTAAAATAATATCTAACGAATAACTTTATATGTTGTTAAAGTTATCAACATACAAAAAAAAATCATTATAAAACATGGTGCATGACTAGCATAATGAATAATTGTTTAAACTTTAAAGAATTATGCTCGTTTCATCATATCAAAAGTCGGTTTCATTATCAGCAATGATAAGGGACGATAGCACCAGTCGCGCGGCGCGCTTGCGATAGCCCTCATCACTTTTTCAGTAACTTACTATACCTACTCGGTTATGGGCATAATACATAATATGATGCTACATATTTATTATCTCATATTAATTAGAATGAAACATGCTTATACTTCCACTCGGCGGCGCATCACGAGCGATTTATAAGTTACTGGAACAATTATATCTATGTAATAATTTGGGATATTTACTTGATTTTTTTCTTTAGTTTTTTGCCCTCCTGCGTGGTAATGACTGCTTTTCCTGATGCTCTGAGATCAGTTTTTGTTGCTGGAAAACAGAAAAAATATGAGCGTTACCTAATTATTTTACTTTGGCAAAATAGTTATTTGCTATCCTGGGGTAGGTACAGGCAATAAAGCATATTTTAATTGAATTGAATTAAGTATTTGTTATATATGAGTGCAAAGTTGCTTTTTAACCGCGTGCTCAACTTTGATGACCGAGCAAGCGAAGGATTGTAAAATTAGAATCCTGAGCGTTAGCGAGAGAATCAAAAGAGCACAAAGTGAAAAAAATTTGCACTCGAGTGCAATACATAACTTTTCACTTCAGTAGCTCAAACATGTAGGTTTTGCTGCCTGAAATCAGTGAGCAAGAGTGAGACAAAGTAACTTTTTAATTTTCGTTTTCAGAAAACCGCGAATATCTTATTCAGCCTTGGGTTAATCATACAATTCGAAACATTTACACTCTATATTCTTTCCCGCCATTAGAAAGAGAGAGAGACAAAGACCAGCCCTTTCGAAGTTCCGATTTTGAATTCGACCTCAAAGACAAACACGTTCGGAAATTTGTAACTAAAGAAATTTTGCAAAAAGATAATTATGTCTTTTAATGTAATTTATTGAATTTTTAACTTATTGTTGTATTTAAACGAAAATAAGTATTTACTGCAAATAAAACTGATATTTAACCTGTAAATAACTATTATCTCCTAAAGTGTTCTCGCTGCTGAAGTGAAAAGTTATGTGTGTTACACGAGAGCAAAGTTTTTTGCATCTCGTGCCTTTGAATCCCTCGCCACACTCAGGATTCAACTTTAGAATCACTCGCTACGCTCGTGATTCAATCATTGAATCCTTCGCTTGCTCAGGATTCAAAATCAGCACTCGCAGCAAAAAATGACTTTGCTCTCTTGTTGCACAAATAACTATTATGTTATGTATAACAAATAAGTAGGTATCATGGGCACCTTTGCGCCGGGGATGACAAGGGGCGGAACGGCGGCTGTTTGAATAGGGTTATGGGACTATGGGACCTGCGTACCCCCCATTAAACACCAAAAAAAGGAATGAAACCACCGACCTTATCAGATACGTTAATTTTTGAGTGCACTTAGTGCCGTAGCGTAGGTTGTTCGTTTGTATGATTTATGAACTTACTAGCTGTGCCCGCGGTTTCACCCGCGACAATTTCGGAGTTCTTGCGGGAATTCGGGGATAAAAAGTACCCTTTTCTGTACCCTTGACAACGTGCATACCAAATTTCATCCAAATCCGTTGAGCCGTTTTTGCGTGTTTGAGTAACAAACATCCAATCATATCATCCACACTTTCACATTTATAATATTAGTAGGATCATCTTTAGTCCGCATTGATAAAAAAAAATTCATGGTTGTTTTTGAAGTAGGAAGGTACTTAATTAAAGTAATGATGATGATGACGAATGGCGATGTTTGAAATATTGTTTATAATTATTTTTAAAGGTGATCTATTTAAAGAAGTGTGCAAGGGAAACTTGATGCCATAGGCTTTCTCTAACAGTCGGTCGCAGGCCGCAGCGCAGGCCGCAGGGGAGCCGGGAGGGAGAGTTTAGGTAAAAAGGAAGACGACATCACGACATGCAAAGCGCCTCGAGCGTGGGGGGGCGCCATTCGTCCGATTTTGGGTGGGGCTCGCAGAAGTTACCAACTATTGTCTTTTATATTTGTATTACGTAATTTGAATGTAGTAGTTACACGATTGTTATTAATTGGACAATATAATTCAAATGTAAATATAAAACAATAAGGAAAACCGATGGTATATAGTATAATTATACGTGTTACATGCATACAATTGGAAACAACTAGGTACCTAATCCTCATGTAAATCCAATAACTAAGTAGGTATATACCTAGTTGCGTGTATTTCAGTTAATTTTCTGCTATGCCTCTATACTATAGCTATCCTTGTATTTACCCAAAATCAGGTACTGTAGGTATTGCGTTGTGTTGCACAAAAATTTTGCTCATCTATTTGTTGGTTTTGTTTAAACGCGCATAACGTAAAAACTATAGAATAATATGTTACTACGGTAATAACCCACCATATCAGTTACCTAGATTTTCGAATTATCGTTAATTAGTTTCTCCCTATCTATACCTACTCATTTTTCGACTTATTACACAAAATGTATCATGGAAGTGCAAAATTGACAAAATTATATTTACATAATTAACTACATCCTTTTTTGTTTTAATTATTTTTTCCCTTTACCGGTCGACGCTACCACAACGCTACTAACCTATTTATAAAAACCATTAGTAACCTTTTGTCTTATTTTCATTCTATTTGTTATGAATCATTATTTGGAAAAAAATGTCCAAACACCTCTACCTCAATAGAGCGTTTTTTTTTAAAACTAAACTCCCAGGATCGTGATTGGCGCAACAGAGCAATTGCGGCTTGCAAGTTGGAGGGACCTGGTAGATAAGTAGGTAGCTAGTACCTAATATATTTATCTGTAGTTACTAATATTATAAAGAGGTAAAGTTTGTGACTTGTGAGTTTGGGAGTTTGTGACGTTGTAGAACGTAGGGGGTAATCTCTAGATCTACTGGGCCGATTTTGAAAATTCTTTCACTTATCTATAGGAAATAGGGTACTTGCATGAATTTTTTTTTCAGTCTATTTTAAAGATATATGACCTACTTAAACAAAGCAAGAAAAAGAAAAAAAATATATGCATAAATTAATGAAATAGAGCGTTTCAAGTTCCTACTTTAGACCTTACCGCCGAAACGCGGAATGACGTCACTTGTTCAAAATTACCCGTTATTAATCTGTGATAGAAATGTCAATGTCGTATTGATAGAGTCATGTGACACTGACAGAAAGATAACTTCAATATCCAAAAGCGAAATTAAGGTTGAACTGTGTCGATTTACTTCCAAAAGTTCCATTAAAAAATCGAAATGCATGTTACCGATGCATTTTAAAGTAAAAAAACTTCAGAAAATGGAAAATATGCATTGACTGTATGCACTTAGTTTCTTTTGCCTTCTCTGAAAGAGGTAAATGTTTCCAAAAAAAATAAAAGCGACGTCATATGTATCAAGCTTGGCTATGATTGGTGTTTCGTTGCAACGTTCCGTTTCACAAAATTAAAAGTTGAATATTTTGGAAACTTGAAAATTTTTTAGTAAATCTTTCACGATAACGCTTTTCTAAGGCTCTATTTTTGAAATATTGACACAATTACTTATTATAAATATCATGAGAGTACCCTATTACGGCAGTCCTGAGGGTAGGGTATATAGGGTAGTTTTATTCCGAAATACCAAAGGGAACTTCGAAATTACCGCGGGTGAAACCGAGCTAGTTCTTTATAATTCAAAGAGTGTAGATACTGGAGAAATGAAATTCCGCGCGAAATGTCCCCGGCAAACGGAATAAAAACTTATTGACGAAGATGGTTTGCTATGGTACGAGCGACCTTGAGTGACCTATTAACATTCTCAATATACAACATGGGAGTAAGCTACTTCTACAACGTGTTAATGAATTAACTGAAAACTAGAAAGTAGTTTGCTCAGAATCAACTAGCGAATCGATCGCTCTATGTTTTTAGGTTATATTTTTTCATTTTTACTAGCCCATGTCTAAATTATTTATAATACAATATTTGGCGCGTACGCCGCGCCGCCCGCAGCAATAAAATTCGAACCGGTAAGCGCGGGCGTAGCGCTTAGAATTTCGTAGATAGGTCACCTCCAAACTAATGTTGAATAACTTTTGAAGTATAAATTTTTTCGACATAAAATATATTTCAATCATACTTACTATTGATTTTTTTTTTAAATGGGGTGTATCAGGTTTTCAGTTAATTCATTAACACGTATAATCTATCAATCGTCATAATTGTTATTTTGAAACTATATACCTAATATAGAAGTAACCGCAGGCATCAACCAGTCATTATGGATTTCCACAGTTTCTTTCCACACCCCATCTCGTTCAACAGCTTTTCCCTGCGATCAACCGCGTGAATTTCGGAATTTCCCAGGGAACGTCGGACATACTTATACCATCTATCCTAATTTCCGTTTCTTAGTTTATGACGTGTGGCACGTTCAATCAATCCAAAATTTCGTAAAGTAACCTAAATAGTTTTTTTTACCCCTCCCGGGCAATTCTTTTTATATCTCAATCTCAAATATGTAGGTACCTAGAGCTACGCCAAGACTACCTACATTTTTATAGTACGTAGTAATAACCACTGAGATTTTATTATACAGGATGGAAACGTTGTGTTCAGTAGATTATTTCGTAAAAATGTTATTGCAAAACTTTGAAGTGATACGGAATCTGCATCTTTTAATGTATAAAATAAATAAAACCATTGAAAAATAATGTCTCCATGTGTGCAGAATTTGTACTTTAGTGGCTCTCGTATACTACTCATTCACTGAGTAGGTAGGTACTTATGGTTAGATTAAGTCAAAGTTAATCCAAATAATCCTTACTATTATAAATGCAAAAGTGAGTTTGTTTGTTTGTTACGCTCTCAAGCCTTAACGTCTGAACCGATAATCACGAAATTTTGCAGCATACACGTTCTCAGGGGTACAGAGACGGTTTTTACCATGGAATTCCCACTGGATCTCCGAAATTTTTGCGGCTAGTAGGTATATTTATAAAAAGAAAGTGAAAATACTCGTACCTACATTATTTTATTTTTAGGAATCCGTATACCCGTACCGTATCGTAAGGCAAGAATAAGTAGCTGCAAACTTAACGCACAGTAAATGCCTAAGAGGCTGTCTGATTGTGAGTTGACTTACCTACTAAAACAATAGGCACGGACGAACTAAAATGTTTCAACTCCGGATACCATTTGTGAGTGACATTCTCGTAGGAGGAGCGGTTGCCCACCGAGTAGCACACTAGGAAACAGTCTGTCTGGAAATTAATACATAAACAAATTAAGGTCACACATTTTCTTACATACTTTCCTGGATCTGTCATTTTGTATCAAACTAGCATTTCCCCCCGCCGGTGGAAGCCCGCGTGGTATTTGGAAATATGTATAGCATATACCTGCATGCGACACGCGTAAGTTACTTGTAGGTATAGTAGGTATCTATTTTAGCTTAGATCACAAAGGCACAATATAACTTATGTCAATCTATCTATACTATAATAAAAGAGTAGGTAGAATCCGCGATTCTGTACATTGAATATTTTTAACAAAAATTGACAGGGGGGCGATAAGAAGAGTAACCAACCACAAAAAAAGGAATGTAAAATTTTCTGTCTGTCTGTTCGCGATAATCTCTGAATCTACTGACCGGATTGTCATGCGGTTTTCACAGGTAGATTAAACAGTTTTATTGGTCCATGATTAAACTTAGCCTGGAGCAACATAGGTACCTATATGCTTTGTTTCATTTAAATACGATGTCGGGAAAAAAAGTTGTATAAAAACGTTTCACGCGGGTGAAACCGCGGGGACAGCTAGATAGTACACAATAACTTAAGTACCTACTAAGTTTTATTCAAATCCGTCCCGTATCTATATCGTATCGCGAGATCGCGTACGTACTGCTTTTGCGTGTTGCGCGTTTTAACTTAGACAAACGGACGAAAAAATTAAAAGTGAACTACAACGCCAGACGCCACTTAAGTATTTTGCATTCCCTACTTTTTTATTTACGTCTATAAAGATTGCACATTCGTAACTCCTATGTAGATATAACAGTCAAAAACAAAAATCCGAAAATACCTACATGCCACAACATACCTAATAATGTTAGTCGTTGAACTTTTACTACTATTGCATTTAAAGACTGTCATAAGTGATTACACTTTTTATTTAATTCCTAGTTTGAACAGAATTTAATTAAAAGTTATAGGGAAGTGACCTAGTCTTTTTGCATAATTTTCTCATAAATACATTATGTTCAACTACACAATTTTTATGTTCGATGATTGTTGGATTGAAATTATTGTAGTTTATCCCTTCCCTCGATCGCGTTCCATCCTAAACCTAGGTGCTGACATGCGTAATATTATACCATATTATTCATATAGATACATAAAAAACTGTGCTGCCGTAAGCCGTTACAAAGTGGGCGTGGCGGCATACTTATAAGAACCATTTGGAGAGTCAGAATTTTTCGACGAAACAAGTAGGTTTCGGCAATTTCATTCGGTTGCAGTGTCCCGAAATTTCGCAATCTGAGTCTGAGATCTGAGTTGCTTGATTTTGTTAGTGTTGTTTTTTATTATTTACTAGCTGTGCCCCGCGGTTTCACCCGCGGTAATTTCGAAGTTCCCGCGGGAATCCCGGGATAAAAAGTACCCTATGTCTTTTTTTGTAGGTACTCCTGACAACTTGCATGCCAAATTTCATCCACATCCGTTTAGCCGTTTTTGCGTGATTGAGAAACAGACATCAGTAACAAACAAAAGTATCAGTATATTTTATAATTATCAAATCAAATCAAATCAAATATGCTTTATTGCCCCAGAAGAGAAAATAAAAACTAAGACAGATAAAAAGTAAAGACAGCAAAAGGCGGCCTTATTACTAGAGGCAATCTTTTCAAGGCAACCTTAAGGTGATAGAGAGCTGTGAATAGAAACTAGAAGCGGGTGCTGGGTGCACAACGTAATACCTAGCTATATACTGTATAAGGATAATACAACGCTAATACTTAGATATCCTAAATATAATACAACTTTATACACATACATATGCCTTACGTACATACAATCATAATTACTGTATGGATAGAGTTAAATAGTGCCTTTGAAGTGCAGCTTTAAAAGAGCCCAATCACTCTTTCTGTCTGAGCGAGTCGAAGAGGGAGTTCCACAGGCGTATACTTTCAACAGTAAAGGATTTTTCGAAAAACCGTGATTTATGGAAAGGAACAGCAATCAGTTTAAAAGTGGAGGAACGAGGAGCACGGCCACTACAGTCGGAGCAGAACTTAAATTGTTCTTTAAGGTAGGTAGGGGCCATGGGATCATCATCATAGTTTAGATACTGACATGACGTATCTATTGGCAGTTTAAAACTACTTACACCATTGTAGGACAGCGGCCTCAACCGTTCGTAGTCCTCTTGACCGGCTGTGTCCCAAAGCGCCATTTCTACTTCCTCGCCATCGACTGTTATGTGCCCTACGTAATTATCAAATCTGCGAAACACGTAATATAATTAGTATATTTTTTATAATTATACCATATAAGTTGGATAATAAATACAAAAATGCTATGCTTGCTATGTATCTAACCTACAGAAATGCGTGTATGGTAGCGCTACTATTTAAAAAAATAATAGTGAAAAGAGGTATCTAGTCCATCTAGTTATATTACTATCCCAACTATTAACTAATTTTATAAATGCGAAAGTAACTCTGTCTGTTTGTCTGAAGCTTTCACGCCTTAACGGCTCAACCGATCAATTATCATGAAATTTTGTATACACGTTGTCAGGCAGAAAAAGACATAAGTATAGGGTAGGCATTTCGTATCTAGGAATTCCCGCAGTAACTCCGGAATTAACGACGGTGAAATCGCATAATATTTTGCATTACGCGTTGTCAGGGATACCTTGCATAACGTTTAAAAAAAATTGTATTTAGAGTAAGTATAAAGCTGTGTACACTGTACTACCCATTATGAATAAATAAATAAATAAATAAATATGTATAACCCTATAAGGTTTAGGAAGGATGAAGAGGTTAGAGATGCACTGGTTCTTCTGTCTGTGATCTAACTTAGACCATTATTTAAACCTACTACGTACGTAAAGTTTCTATACTACTAGGTATGAAAACATTTAGGTGGAGGTAGGTATCTAATCTACAAACTGTACATACTACGTAATTGCTACTAATAAGTAATCATTAGGTCTTGCATTATGGGCTCGTTATGGATATGCAAATTTAAATCAAGTGTCCAGTTTCATCAGAAGGAAGTGACGATTACGCACAATACAACAATGCTGCGACTCGCATTTGACTTTATAAATAGTGCAGCCTAAATTGTCGTCATAATGCTGGCAACTGACGGACGGACGCGGGAGCGACCAACACTTATTGCATCTACTTGCGATTTATTATATTATTTATTTATTTATTCAAGTTACGTTTTTATTTCTTAAAACTACATAAATATAACACATTGAAACAGATTTATTAAAACACTGAAGCTATCCCCCGCGGTAATTTCGGAGTTCACGTGGGAATTTCGGGATAAAAAGAACTCTATCCGCCGCACTCAGAGTCGACTTTAATGATTACTTAGTTAAGTATAGATTTTTAAAACAAAACTGCCGCAATCAGACAAGTTTAATAAATTAATGTTAATTGGCATTTAACTAATTAAGTTACATCTCATTAAATGCCAATTAACATAAATTTCTACTTAAAATCTATACTTAACTAAGTAATCATTAAAGTCGACTCTGAGTGCGGCGGTATGTCACTCGGGACTACCGTAACTTCATATAGGTAAGTGGAAGAATTTTCAAAATCGATTCAGTAGATCGCGAGTACCTACCTACCTCATATACTTATGTCACAAACTTACACACTTATTAGTAAGTAGGTAGGTACCTACCTATATAGAGGAGCACTAAGTACCTACCACCTATTTACTACCTATGTGAGTCATTAATTTATCGACACGTTCTTGTGAGTACCAGTCATAGTTTGGTAGGTCTTACCTACTATAAAAGGTAAAAACTTGATGACATCAGGCGTTACTAAAAATATTCGTCATTTTTTAACCGACTTCCAAAAAGGAGGAGGTTCTATGTTCGATTGTATGTATGTTTTTTTTTTTTTTTTTTTTTTTTTTTTTTTATGTATGTTCACCGATTACTCGAAGACGGTTGGACCGATTTTGAAAATTCTTTTTTTGTTTGAAAGGGTTTACTCCCAATTAGGTCCCATTGCCACCAAGTCGGAATCTGATGATGGGATCTTGGAGAAATCGAGGGAACTCTTCAAAAATTATAGGCACACCTATAGCGATTTGGGTATTTTTTATAGTAAATCGTTCATTTGCTTCTGAAAAGCAAAATTTGAAGAAGTGGAACTGATGATGAAGACCACAGATGGTCATCGGAACTACTCAACAATAATACATATTTCACGGGTTCCGATTGCAGCGATTTCGAAAATTTGTGTTTTGTTTGATAGGAGATACTTCCAAATTGATTCCATTGTCACCAAGTCGAGATCTGATGATGGGATCTTGGAGTAATCGAGGGAACTCTTCAAAAATTATAGGTACACCTATAGCGATTTTTGTATTTTTTATAGTAAATCGTTTATTTGCTTTCGGAAAGTAAAATTTGAAGAAGTGAAACTGATGATGAAGACCACAGATGGTCATCAGAACGACTAAATAATAGGTATTTCACAGATTCCGATTCGTTAACTTTAATATGGTTTCTAAACAATTTATGCTCGTCCCAATGTATATGGTGAAGTGGAACTGATGATGATGTACAAGGAGAACTCCTCAACAATTAACGTCCCTGCGTCGGGAAAAGCAATATTTTGTAAAAGGTGATGAGCAGTTGACATTGGGCTATTGTAACTTAGAGAATTTACGAACTAAGTCACTTAAAAGCGAGAAATAAACAAATTTTTAACAAAAAAATTAAAACCGACTTCCAAAAACACAAAACTAAAAAACTAAAAATAAAAAGCTAAAAATAACAACATACCGATTTAATTCAAAAGACAAAAACACACGTAACATTCTTATTGATTTATGCTACCACTAATCGGTATGAAGTCGGTGACAAGCCAAATATGAAGGGGGTAGATGGGCTAAGTCGACTCCCGCCACCAGCTCTTCGTGAGCAGGACAACCCAAGTGGCCAGACACCAGCGGGCTTGTCACCGAATTCAAACCGATTAGTGGTAGCATAAATCAATAAGAATGTTACGTGTGTTTTTGTCTTTTGAATTAAATCGGTATGTTGTTATTTTTAGCTTTTTATTTTTATATTAAAAATTACTAAGCAATGTACAGGTGGGTACATGATTAGGTTGCTTATTCTACGGTCCCAAGTCCCAACAACTGCTTACCTACATGCAAATGGATGAATGAATCCTTATAAATGTGAAAGTGAGTTTGTTTGTTTGTTTGTTACACTTTCACGCCTTAACGGCTCAACCGATCAACATGAAATTTTTCATTACTCATACTCGGAAAGTAGGTCTGAAGTTGCCTGAGAAGCGGGTTGAAACTTGAAAGTAACCCTTTTCAGCCCTAGGGAGAATCGCTTTCAACTGACAACTGTCAAATTATTAAAAAAAACTAGGTCTATTTTCACATTTCTATTGAACCATGTTTCAACTTTCTATACAGCCAGCGCGATGTAAAATTGAAATAACGTAAAGTTTAAGTAGGTATTAATTAAAATAAAATTCACTCACTTTTTCTTAAGCTAATTCCTATTTATATTTTTTTATTTTCTTTAATTAATACTTAATAATTAAAGAAAATATTTTTTTTAGGTCGCCACAATGTAAATAAAAAATACTGGCTGAATAGCTAGCCGGCCAAAGAAAAAGAAATAGGTGGGAAAGTGTCAAGCGACTATCCGATCTTCACTCATTTTTTCTTTAGCTAATTCCTATTTTTATTTTGACTTTCCTTGCATTCGTAATGAAAAGCACAGTGTTACCTACCCTCGGGAGAAAGACTTACTTTCACCCCTAGGATAACAATGTACTATTGCATACACGTTCTCAGGGGTGCAGAAAAAAAAAAACTACATGGGGTATTTTTATCTCGGAATTCCTGTGCGAATTCCAAAAATAAAGCGGGTGCAACCGCAGGGAGCAGCTATAGTTATTTAAATAAAATATGGCATTTACAATTTTACATTTTACACGTCAACGTAGGTATCCTATACCTATACCTACGCGAAGTATACCTTCGCGCATGTTTAATTAACGTTGCAAGGCCAAACAAAATAAAGTATTATGACAATATCTCTAAACAATTAAGTAGGAACTTAGCTCGACATTTTACTTTAAGATTTTTTACATATCCTTGTCGGCCAAATAAGCCCTTAAGTATTTTTTTTTACGATCGGATAGTACCTAATTGAGTTGTTAGTCTCGGACTACTTCGTCTTGGATTTAACTAGGGGATTAATTATCTTCGCAGCTTAAAACAAAAATTGTTTCTCTTTAACAATGAGCTAGTGTGTGAATTTAAACATAAACATGCCTACCTTCCTTTTATAGGCAATTAATGATAATAAAACCGACGACGTCACCGCACTAACAGGTTAATTTAGCGGCCCAACCTCGTATCTTGCGTCGAGGTCACGTATATTATACGATAATCGAATTCTAATAAGTATTTACGCAGGCAGCACTTTAAAATAAAATAACTCAATTATAGTAGACAGGTACTTACACTGTTGGTACATATTCCTCGGGAAACTCGTCCTTCGTATACACGTAAAGGAGACAAGTCTTCCCAACCATTCCATCCCCGACCACTGTTATCTTCAGTCTCTTCGTCGTCCCCATAGTACGTAATTCGACATTCGATTTACTGTCGATGTCGCACACAATAATATTCACTATTCTACGCCATAAACAGAGTCTATTGTTTCAACACCAAAAGTTATGCCTTTGCATGCGAAAAATTACCGTGAACTATTATCATCGATAAGACGAATCGGTCCTTGGATGTTTCTTATCAATCAGTGATGTAACGATCTTATCAATACCGCTGAAACAACGATAGCGCGATGAGCCAATACAAAAATGCGCGCGCGCACACTGGCAGTCGGATACGTTCTGAATGTTCGATTGCGAACGTCACCGAGCGTTGTAGCTCAGAGTAATAAATATATTGTAGTATTGGGTAGTGAGTGGTTGGTACGTAATAATTAGAATAGGTCATTTAGCATTAGACATAATGTCTTCCTACGACACAGGAATTTGCCCTGTGTGTCATCCTCGACTGACGACTCCATAATGCAGGGAGGGAATTCTGCTTATACAAAACCTCACCTCTTCCGTCTCGATATACATCGATACTAGTATAATCACATTACACCGATCGGCTGTCGTGACACGGATATGTTATGAGAGAAGAACTTTATCGATGCAGGACATTGCAGGGTGCAGTTGTTTTGGGTACGCGTTCTCGTCAATTGCAGAAAATCACATTTTTTTATAAGTTTTTATATGCGGTGAAGGAAGCTGATTATTTAAAAACTAGATATTCTCCGCGGTTTAAATTTCGGAGTTCTCGCGGGAATTCCGGGTTGGGCCGTCTTGTTATTGTGAAAACGTTCAATGTCATTTTAACGCAGGTCACCATTCTTACTCTATGCTACGCTAATCATGGGGCTTCGTGTTGGATTCCCGGCGGGGGTGAACTTTGGGTGATGAACACAGGGTTCCATTTTTCAGTCTGGGCGTGTTTATCTATATTACAATATATATTTGTAATAATCCTTACATTATTATAAAACAAAGTCCTCCGCCGCGTCTGTCTGTCTCACAAAAACTACTCAACGGATTTTTATACGGTTTTCACAATATAATATAGACTGGTTCAAGAGGAAAGTTTATAGGTATAATTAATCCGGAATTTCCGCGGTAACTCCGAAATTATCGCGGGTAAAATCGCGGGGGACAGCTAGTATGAATACCACATATTCCATGTATATACCACATTTGCTTGGTTTCCATAATACAAGCTTATAGCTTAGTGTGGGATCAAGTAAGTGATATTAGTCTTGACACGAACTCACAGCTAGTATTATGTTTTTATCTAATAACTAGCTGTGCCCCGTGGTTTCACCCGCGGAGTTTCGGAATTCCTACAGGAAATCCAAGTAGCCTAATTTACTTTTTAAACCTTCCCTGAACTTCCTCATATATTTCAAGATCAAAATTAGCCAAATCGGTTCAGCCATGAGTTTTAGCGAGACAAATGGACAGCAGTTCATTTTTATATAAATATAGATACATAATTCCATGTCCTTGTTAACGGCCGCACTCAGGTCTCAGAGTCGACTTTAATGATTACTTAATTAATTATAGATTTCTAAAACAAAACTGCAACAATCAGACAAGTTTAATTACATCTCGTTAAATGCCAATTAACATTAATTTACTGAACGTCTCTGATTGCGGCAGTTTTAAGTAGGTCATTAAAGTCGACTCTGAGTGCGGCCGTAAGTATTAAAAAATATACCTGTGACTATGAGAAAGTAAGGAGGTAGGTAGGCATTAGAAAAAAGTTAATATGAGTATCAAGAAAACAATAATTAATTAATTTTCATTTATTCATGATAATCAACAACATTTGTCAAGTTTAACATCAACTTTTTTATAATGTTACAAAAATAGTAGTTATAGGGGCCGTTAAAGTATTACGTAAGCAGATAATTATTAACCCACCCCTCCCCCTTGTCAGCAAAAGTAAGCAAAGCTCTTACCCCATGCTTACGTAAACATGGGTACAATTGATTGATTTATGAGCAGCAGTTATAAGTCTAGAAATAAGGTCATTATTTGTAAGAATCCCCATAAATGCATTTCGTTTTTGAGCATAGACAATGTGTGGGTTGCCATATTTTAAAAAAATGTAAATAATTACTGCTGACGTATTCACAACCTAGATCCCCCCACTCCCCATATCAAAAATAAGCAAAGCAAAGACCCCTAGCCGGGTATAGTGCTTACGTAATACTTGAACGGCCCCTTATCTATTAGAACTTAAAATAATAATACTTATAAAATAATAATTAGTCCACTTAAAAAAATGACATGCTCACTAAACTTGTCTTAGCTGCCTCAGTTTCATTATTAATCTTATCTTTTAACAAAAATTTGGTAATATCACTTTTCTGTTTTATCTTTGAGACTGAGATCACTCAGCCCACCAAGGATTATGTGCTCCTTCATGGCCAGTATTTCCCGCAGGAGCTCCTGATTGTTGGCCTGTAGCTGTGATATAACCGCACGCTGCTTTCTTTCACGCTCCTTCAGCTGCATTAGTGTTGAATCACAGACTTCACTACAAGGTATATGTGAGCCTAAAATAAATATTTATAAACTTTAAAAATGTATTAATTTTATTTTACACTTACCATGTAAGTGGAATCCAAGGAATCCATTTTCTTATATATTCTTCTTTAGTTATTTACAATTTATTATACACATAAAGTTTTACAGATAAACACTTAAAAGATAGTTACCTAATATAAAAAATAATGTTTCTCTTGGGTTCACCTAAACAAGTGTTACTGGATACCTATGTATGTTTTTCGATACTGTAAACATATAATTATTTTGTAGTATTACCTAAATTAATAGTTAACATACCAGATTTATTCCTAAGGTTGTCTAATAACTTGTTGTTCTCTATTTTAAGTCTCATTATTTCATGCCTTAAATTTTTCTCGAGTGTTTCTTTTTGTTTAGACACCATAGTCAGTTTTACTCGAGCTTCTTTCAAGTTTTGCATTAAAGTGTCGGTATGATCTGCTGCCCTTTGTGCTGTTACTACACATGCCTTTGCTTCATTCTTTTCTAAGGTTAACTTGTCTTTAAGTTTAGCCAAGCTAGCCTACACATAATGAAAAAAACATTGTTTTAAATTTAAGAATAATATTTATTGTAAAAAGGAATTTATAAAAATATTAATTCATGTTTATCTCACATGTAATTGTTTACTTTTATGTTCAAGTATATGATTCCACTCTGTTAATGTATCAACTTTTTGAGATGAATTTTTATGATGATGAAGTAATGTCCATACAGTATTGATGAATTTTACTAAGGCTTCAGGATGCAATCTATTATCTTCTATGTCAACATAAGGGTTGAATATGTAATTGATATTAAATAAACTGAATTCCTGAAATTTAAACGATTTTAAACATAGGTAGGTACCTACCTATAGTAGGTACCTAGTTGTCTGGCATATATTTACCTACCTCGCTTAGTCCAATTAAACATTCTTTGATGTTTTTTGTGGTGCAAGGGTCATAAATAGTAGCTTTTTTATTTTTATAGTTCTGTAAAAGTTCTTTCACTTCTTCATCTATACTTTCAACTTCATTTAAAGCCATAATTAAGTTTTTGTGGTCTAACCAAATGTCTTGTCACGGTATTGGTTTATCAGCTTAGTAATATTATGATCTTTGAGCTGTGATCAAGTGAGGTAGGTAGGTGTTATATTTTGTAGATACCCCACAAAAACTAGACGACGCGACGCTACAGTCTACACTGCTTTAAAAATATTCGAATTTCAAACGTACAATACATGTACCGTGTACGTGAAATAGACAAGCAATAGACAAGGACACAAGGTAGTAGGTGCCTATTCGCGTATAGCGTATAATGCGCTTATTACACTTTGCAATTTCAGAGCACCAATTTAGGGCTCTAAATCGGATACAATTTAGGGTCCGTGAGTGAAAGAGAGCGAGCGAGTAATCACACTACACTAAATTGTACCCTACATCGACTACTCTAGGTTCTCTCTCTTACTCACCGACCCTAAATTGGAACCAATTTTTGGAAATTATTGAAAATTTTTTAGTAAATCTTTCACGATAACGCTTTTCTAAGGCTCTATTTTTGAAATATTGACACAATTTCTTATTATAAATTTCATGCAAGTATCCTATTTTCGGGGAACGAGGCGCGAACGCGGCGCGAAGCCGCGAAGAATATGCGAATCGGATCCACACTGGTTCGCGGGTTGAATCAGAATCTATGAAATACCTATTATTTAGGAGTTCCGATGACCATCTGTGGTCTTCATCATCAGTTCCACTTCTTCAAATTTTGCTTTCCAGAAGCAAATGAACGATTTATTTATAAAAAATACCTAAATCGCTATAGGCGTGCCTATAATTTTTGAAGAGTTCCCTCGATTTCTCCAAGATCTCATCATCAGATTCCGACTTGGTGGAAATCAAACCCTTTCCAACAAAAAAAGAATTTTCGAAATCGGTCCAACCGTCTTCGAGTAATCGGTGAACATACATATTAAAAAAAACACACATACAATCGAACATAGAACCGCCTCCTTTTTGGAAGTCGGTTAAAAATGTATCTCTCTCTAACAAGTCGTGATAGACCTAATCGGAAAACTCCCCATTGGAAAACGCCATAAATGCGAAAAAGAGTTTGTTTCACGGCTTAACGGCTCGATCGATCACCACGAAATTTTGCATACACGTTGTCAAGGGTGCAGAGAAGGACATAGGGTACTTTTAATCTTGAAATTCCAGCAGGAACACTTGAAACTGTGTCCACGCAGCTAACTTGCAACTTACCTACCCTACACTATGTTAACTTTTTTAGCTATCATTTTGTTCTGTGTGACTGATTTTAAATTTATGAATGTACTCATGTAAGTGGCATGTGTCATAAAGATCTTTAAACCGAACTCCGAAATTACTGCGGGCGAAATCGCGGAGAACACCTTTAGGGGGTTTCTAGTAACTAAACGTAGTGATTATAATATTATCTTTGGTACAAGGTTTTGAACTTAGGAGAAAGTTTTTAAGAGTTGGTAACACTGTGACGATACTTTTTTCAAAATTCCATAGCACATGACAGTAATTACAAACTCATAAAACTATATTTAGGCTATTACGGAATAGCACTATGTTACCCAATCATGAACACGTTAGCAATATTGTTATAAAGAATAAATAAGTAATTAAGACGTATTGTAATTTAATATGTGTTTCTATATGTAAATGTATTAAGACTCGACTCTAAAGGGCCGTAAAACTATTAATAAAAACAAAATACTATTTAAGACTCGGCTCCAAAGGGCATGTACCTAGGGCCGTAAAACAATTAAAAAAAAAATTACGAGTGACAGGACAACTGACAAGAGACGCAAGTGACAACTGACAGTTCTTTCTTGTAAAATTGTTTTCGTGTTTGTTTCTCGATTGATTTTGGCTAAGTTTTCCATTGTATGTATGGTTCACTAATTAATATTGGATTTAAGTTACCTTAGGGTGTATGAAACAAGTTTTATTTCTTTTACCGGTACCAATTTGGAAAAAAAATATTCATCATGAAAAGAGGTTACGATTCTATGAACTCGTCTGTTGAAATGAGTTCTTACCGTGATCAACATTTTAAGGTATTTAAACTCTTGATTTCTTTTTATAAACTCTTGTGGAAATTTTCAGCTGCATTAAGCTATAATTTAATCTATTGACATTTATTTTAGGGTTCTAGGAGTGAACAGGAAAAGTTACTGAAAGCATCGTCAACACTTTATATAGGAAATCTGTCATTTTACACCACTGAGGAACAGATCTACGAACTGTTTTCAAGAACTGGCGACATACGTAGGGTTATTATGGGTTTAGATAAATACAAGAAAACACCTTGCGGATTTTGTTTTGTAGAATATTACACTAGAGCAGATGCTGAAAATTGTATGAGGTATGTTAGTTTTAGATATTTTTGTTAATTTGTTTCAGCTAAGCCAGACTTCCCCTATTATTTAGGAGGATTATTAAGAAAACCTAGTAAATTTTGTACAATTTTATTTTTTGTTTTGTTATAGATATATAAATGGGACAAGGTTGGATGATAGAATTATACGCTCTGATTGGGATGCAGGTTTTATTGAGGGTCGACAATATGGACGTGGCAAAACTGGTGGCCAGGTAATGTGTTGTGTGGCATTAATAAGATCCTTTCTTGTAAGTGATCCTCTTAATAAAAATATTTTAAAAGTAGGATGAAATGAATTATTTTTTGGATCTTACAGGTTCGTGACGAATACAGAACTGATTATGATGGTGGTCGTGGTGGCTATGGCAAGATAATAGCACAGAAAATAACACCTAACACTATAGAACACTGACTAAGTGTGTGTATGGTGTGATGTGTTGAAATTAAAGTGAGATATTAAATTAGTGAAAGACTTAATTCACATACAGCATAAAACAAACATTGGTCTGATAAAGTTATTATTTTATATGAAATAGTAATTTAATGTAATGATAATGGTCACCATTCAATATCACGAACTTTTTAATAAAAATGTAAGAGCAATTGAAATATACTATAATTTTCATTATTTGTTAGTTTAGAGATTGTTGGAATAGAATGGTAAATAACTGGTAAAAATTATTAAGCTCCACTCCAATAAAAATACCTAACTTTATCTGTGCCTACAGTTTCACCTGTGTGAGTTTCCAAATTCCTGCAAGAACCGAGTCCTGTGAAAATTGGTCTATTTCAAAGATTAAGTATTAGAACAAACAGGAAGATAGACAAATATTTTAATAAATTCTTTCACATGATTTTACTATTTTGACATTACAAACAGACACTTCAATTTTATGCATTAACTAGCTGTCTGCCGCTATAAAAAAAAACCGCATCAAAATCCACTGTGTAGTTTTAAAGATCTAAGCATACATCGAGATGGACATACAGCAGGAAGCGACTTTGTTTTATACTATGTAGTGAAGTTTGAGAAATTGTGAACAACTGTCAACAATCAAATACTACTCTCAAAAATATCATTGACTACTCTGGTGTCCTTGTGCTCTCCCATATTTTACTTTACTAGTTTTATTAGATCAACACTCTAAGAATTAAGTGTCAATGTATGTTTTAAATTTTTATTTATTAAGGCTTGGCAACTAGGCCTTTAGCCTAAACTTACAAACTTACTTATATCTTAAGATGCATGTAGTATGTGAATGTTGTCAGTTTAACCTCGATCAGAGGGTCAAAAGATTACTCAATTAATTTCAGTAAAATCTGTGGTAAAATTAAGTAGATCAGGGTCCTTATTCACTATGATCAACAACATTCCTTATGCAATTAAATTCAAATTAATTCCAAAACGCACTTCCGAACGTTCTAGATGCCAAGATATTAGAAATTATTATTCTTTATGCCATAAGAAACGTTGTAAATGTATTTTTTTTGCAGTACTTCTTCTTCTTTGATTACAAGGGAAAGACAGTTTTTGCGGCGTCTTATCTTAGCGCGGCGTGTTATGGTCATAGTGAATAAGGGCCCAATTTGTGAGTTGATATCATTATTTTCTGACTGTATTTTTATAAAAGACTAGCTTTGCAGCTTCGCTGGCGTTAGTGTAGATTTTGTATAAAACTACTACCTTATGTACTTTTCTGTAGGTACTGCTGACAATGTATTATGGGAAATTTTATGTAGTTTCGAGTTGTTAAGGCGCATGGAGTCGTGAAACGATCATTTTTGAGGCCCTAAAGCTCATAAATTAGCCTACTGACGATTCCAGAATTAACATATATTAAAGATTGATATATGAACTTCAATCTGAGCATTTAAATAAATTGTAGTCTACAAAATACTATTCAAAAAAAAACATTGAAATGAAGCTGTTTTCAACTTGAAATACGCTACTGCTTCTAAACTACAAGTGATAATTTCACGATTCTTTCAGGAAAAGATTGCTAACTTGTTTATCTTAAAACTGAGCATTTATCGTTCCAAAATAATACATAGTTTTGACGAAATGTTTTTTATACCACATTCACTACAAATGGTCACGAGCGGGTCCGTGCGCGGGCGACGGGAGTCAGTCTGGCGCTGGCATTCAAACGGGTAGGCTGTGCGTCGCGCTGTCGCAATCCGCTTGGTTACGCCAAATTAATTTTGTGAGCAAAATAAGGTAGCGACATCAAAAATGCCACGAAAAAAAAAGCTGCAAAAAGTTGGGCAACTGGACTTCACTGAATTTTAATTATTGGTTCATTGTATTTTTTTGTAACAAAAGGCAATTTTATAAACACATTTTTGTTTTATTACTTTCTTTTACTAAATTAATCAATAAATTAATAAAAATAAAAATATACAGCTACAGCATTTTAGATATCGGAAAATATACAGCAATTTTCTATCTGCATACAAATCGAAGAATGCTGTAAGTAGTAAAACCTGTTTCCTTGTAACTTTAGTGAAAATATTTTAATTGCAACTAACATTAAGGTGGGTCTAAAGGTCTAGTTTTCATACAAACTGCCGTAGCTATATTAAAGGCATTCCGCCTGTTTTTATTTATTAGACTTCATTTAATAAAATACTACTACTTGTTACGATAACGCACAGCCCAAAATCTTTGCATATTATAGTGAAGAAATAACATAATTACAATCATTTCAAAATGAATTAAATTTCGGTCGAACCTTTGCTTGTGTGAGAGAACGAATACACTTATAAGTGTACGAAAATGGCGGCCCGGTCTATAAACAGCTGTAGTTAGGCTGTAGACTGACAAGTCCCCCGAATGCAGTAGTTTGTAGTGAATTCCAAAAGGATCACAAGGTGGCGCGGCGTTGTGCCGTGAGTTTTGACAATTTTGCCTACCAAGATAATTTAGAATTGTATTTGAAAATATACCTATTACTGATGTAGTAGGTACCTATTAGTAGCCGAAGCGAATACAAATAACTTGTGGAAAGTTGGAAAAGACGTTTTGGTTCTGCGTCACGTACGATGAGGTATAACGTAACTTACGGGTAAAAGTATTTTATATTTTTGTGTTGAATAAATTCTTGCTATCTCTTTCTTGTTTTCACGATGAGTAAAAGAGAGAGACCATATTTTCGAAAGGTTGTATCTCGGCCTGGGGTGATAAAATTCAGCGTTTATCTCCAAATTCTCCGATGCAATGAAAATTATATTTTTATTGTGTCTTATGTGACCACGTGATGCAACGTGTGTTCCGAGATATAGTCTCGGAACTACAAGTTACAGACCCATCGTGTTGGTACTCAAACGTCATGTTTTCGTGATATCTATGTGATCACGTGGTCAAATTTCCAATAACCTATATCTCGGAAACTACAAGTTACAGACCCATCGTGTTGGTACTCAAACTTCATGTTTTCGTGATATCTATGTGATCACATGGTCAAATTTTCAACAAGCTATATCTCGGAAACTACAAGTTACAGACCCACCATGTTGGTACTCAAACTTCATGTTTTCGTGATATCTATGTGATCACGTGATCAAATCTTCGATAGCCTGTATCTCGGAAACTACAAGTTACAGACCCATCGTGTTGGTACTCAAACTTCATGTTTTCGTCATATCTATGTGATCACGTGGTCAAATTTTCGATAGCCTATATCTCGGAAACTACAAGTTACAAACCCATCGTGTTGGTACTCAAACTTCATGTTTTCGTCATATCTATGTGATCACGTGGTCAAATTTTCGATAGCCTGTATCTCGGAATCTACAAGTTACAGACCCATCGTGTTGGTACTCAAACTTCATGTTTTCGTCATATCTATGTGATCACGTGGTCAAATTTTCGATAGCCTATATCTCGGAAACTACAAGTTACAGACCCATCGTGTTGGTACTCAAACTTCATGTTTTCGTCATATCTATGTGATCACGTGATCTAATGTTAGATAGCCTATATCTCGGAAAATACAAGTTACAGACCCGTCGTGTTGGTACTCGAACTTCATGTTTTCGTCATATCTATGTGATCACGTGGTCAAATATTCGATAGGCTATATCTCGGAAACTACAAGTTACAGACCCATCGTGTTGGTACTCAAACTTCATGTTTTCGTGATATCTATGTGATCACGAGATCAAATCTTCGATAGCCTGTATCTCGGAAACTACAAGTTACAGACCCATCGTGTTGGTACTCAAACTTCATGTTTTCGTCATATCTATGTGATCACGTGGTCAAAAAGTGGAATCGAAATCTAAGGTTTGAACACAAGATTTTCACGATTCATAGTTTACAAAAAAAGACGCACACCACCGAGACTCTTGTTGAGGTAGCCAAATTACGAATCCTAATCGTCTAGTATTAATCGATTTGCATGTGTGTGTGACTACGTTTCGGCCAGTTATTCGATATTTTCGTGTAGTTAAAGGATAATAATGCGCGTAAAGCCATATAAAAATTTTAAATTAAAGATGTATTAAACACTCATTCTCTCGCAGCCATCATCAAAATCTATTTTTTAACCTTGTGATTCTCTGTAAATTGAGAAAACTCTTTTATGGCGCCGTCCGCGGCCTCTATCGGATAAGAGCTGCATAATCTGGCGGAGCGCACCCTTAACTTAACAAAACTATGTACAAAAAAAATCACAATTCTGTCAGTTCTTGTTAAAAAGTTGCTTTATTTTCAATTTTATAAAAAAAATGTTTCTGGTGAAAAGTTGGTGTTTTGTTACTTACAGCAAATATGTTTTCTTACGGCGAAAATTTTGATTAGTCTACTACTTTTTTCTGGGACGATATAAATTAAAAATAAATTCGGTACCTAAAGGTACCAAATAGGTACACTAAATATGTGAAAAGAAAAAAATCAATTTGTGTATAGGTACTAAATTGTACTAAATAAGTACTAAATTGTAAAATAATAAATTAATTTAACTACCTATTTAACTACGAATTTGATATCATTAATCCTTTATAGTAAAATTACAATATAATAAAAATAAACATCAATAATTATTTACCTTCATTATTAAAGTATTAAAATAAAACATAAAAAATACGATATAAAAATATTTGCATGACTCAATGTAATATCAATTAAAATAATGATAGATTTGATGGAGTGCCGATAACTGTTCCACTGACCCTACGTACATTATCGCGCGATGTTTGGGTGCGGGTAGCGGGGGCGAGAAAATTAGGCCACGCCTCAACGCCCAAGGTCGTTGGCGACACCACGAGCCTTAAGACGATCGTGTGCGTGCAAATTTTCATACAAAAAGCCAAACCGTTTATCTCCCCTTAAACATAGACCAATTTTGATGATTTTTTTACATGTTATTGATGTATTGGATAACTAGGGCTGTACGTTTTGATTTTAAAGAAATATTGCTTATAACAAAAGTTATTAGCATCTCAATATCCATATTTTTTACAAAAAATCTTCCTCGAGTTTTTTAATTTATTAAAGTTAAACTAAACTGAATTACTAAATTAGAAAAACGTACAGCCCTAGATTAAGGTGTACTGAATCGAATGACACCAAAATTGTCTCATTTAGTGAAGGTTTAGGGGGGTAGAAAAGGTTTGGCCCGAAACAATATTTCAGAAGGAAAAATTAGGCACTCGCCTCTAGTCTCTCTATCGCACGCATCGCACGGTAGCAGAGCGGCATGAAACAGATAGACTTTTTGCAAATACCTACTCGCGACGCGTCTCGGATCGGAGTGATTCTCTTAAGGCGTGAAAGCAAAACGTAAAATTCACATTTTTATTAATAATAGTATTTAGGATAATATTAAAGTAACCTACCTTACATTACTTTATAATTATTTCAATAAATAAAGATAAAAAAGAATGGCTTAAATCCTAATCAAACTGACTTGACCCAGGTCCAGGCCCAGGCGTCGGGTTAAGCAAAATCTGTCGCCAAGCACCTAACGGTGTGTTCCGGCAGCCCCATTTGAAAGCCAGTTTCCGGCCCCATTCCAGGTCGGCAACGCACCTGCAAGCCTTCTGGTATTGCAGATGTCTATGGGCGGCGGTAATCACTTGCCATCAGGTGTACCACTTGCCCGTTTGCCCCCTATGACATAAAAAAATAAAAATAAATAAGCTTTGCTCTAAGCTTCGTTAAACCTTTGTTTTGCTGTAGTTTATCGTTCGTCGAACTTCGAAGTCAGTCGGAATCGGGTTAGGAGGTCTCAGGAGCGATATGTGTTAACCATCATTCGTATTGCTAATAATGAAAGAGCAATCGACACGTCACACGATAGAAAGCACGTGGTCAAGGGGGGGCAGTTCCCCGCGCGACTTGCAATAAGTAAACTTATATTTTAAAGATGTGAATTTTAAATAAAAAACGTTTAATAATATCAAGCATACCTATATTATTAAAAAACAGTTATAAAAACAAATTTTATTCGAATCTGTTTAAATTTATATTCATTCTATTTTCATAAGCTAAGCTAAATATAAATAAATAAAATGCATGATTTTAAATTATCGTAGGATATGACATATGGACCGTCGTTTTCATACAAATTTTAATGATTATTTTTTCGTACTAAGGCTGCTTTTTAAGGTTCCTTAATTCAAAAGTAAAAAAGAACCCTGATGGAATTACTTCGTTGTCCGTCTGTCTTCTCAAGACCCTTTTTCACAAGAACGAAAGTATTACTCGGATTCGCATCCCTTGGAGCTGTGAAAAAATCAAAAAGCAGTTGCTTCCCCTTGCAAGTTTTGATAGTTGCAAGGGGTTAGAAAAATCCAAAAATCATTAAATTGACATAAGACAAGAAAAGTCGAGTGGTTCTTCAACGAAGAAAAAACTCCAAAACAACCTTTGAATCTTCGAAACTCGATTCTAAGCTCTTAACTCGTAGAAGAAAAGAAAATATGTAAAAAAATTGTATGAAAACTAGCCCTGCAGGCCAATTAGGTATGTAACTTGTTGCTATCATATTTCAGTTTTAGTGAGAAAATCAGCGATGTTGTGATGATGTTTAGGCAGCTTTAACTTTTGAAGTAGGTACTTATGATTATTTTGGTTGATTGCTAAATATTGTAGGTGTCAAAACGTGCATACCTATTGTAATCGCAAAACCGCCATTTTTTGGATAGCAACCGAAAAATGATAGAAACAAAAGTTACATAAAAATTATACATAAAGAACTTATGGTCACCTTGACATGTACTACAGATAAGGTAAAGCAGAAAATCTTTTTAAACACATAAAATATAATAAAATATCAAAGTAAATTAAGTACTTAAATTTACGACGGGTCGTGGGTACGATTTCCGCGCACGGATTTTAAGAATATTCCTATACATAATTATATGACATGGGTTAACATCAAATTAAAAACGAATATTTAGCTAACTTTTTGGTTGAATCTCGCTGTAAAGCGCTTATTAGACTGAAATTTCAGGGCACCAATTTAGGATGCTAAACGGGAATAAAATTTAGCATCAGTGAGTGAGAGAGGGAGCGAGTAATCACACTACACTAAATTGTATAAAGCGTATGAGAAAGCGTAAAAGTATATACCTACTTACCTACCGTTTGGTTCATCATATCATTTTGATTTCATGATAACAAAATAAATGCAATAAATAAAATAAAAAAATTGCCAGACGAAAAAATAACCCATAATAAATCTTTTGATTCCGTAAAATTATTCTATTTGAACGAATTACGATGCAATAATAGTTATAAATTTTCATTCCATTTCATTCAAATAACAGACTTGTGTATAATATACTTATACATAATACGTACCTCTAACACAATTACATTCTGAAATTCACTTAATATAATAGTTATTTTGTTTTGTCTAATATAATTTTATAACAGTTGCAAAAGTAAGCATAAGTTAAAAAATTCGAGATTCTCAACAGTGCCTATAAATAAATATTACTCCCTGGGCGTTTCAGGCATCAGATCAAACCATATTGTTCTCGCTTCGAGAAAATCATATTGGTTTAGATACACTATCACCTGCAATATAAAAGTAATTTTTAAAGAATTATTTAATCAATGTCAGCTTAATGTTATTTAACTAGTTGTTTTCCAGATATTTATCTTCCATGATGACTTAAATTGATCGTGAGCTTCACACAACTACTTTAACTACTACTCGACGGATTTAAATGAAAATTATTTCATGCAGGTAGTTGTGTGCTAATAAGAATAAAGGAGTTCTCAAGGAAATCCCAAGATTCATGTCGGCGGAATCACGGGGGCTGGTCTATAATCTATAATAATTTATATTTAATATTAGCTATGCCCCGCGGTTTCACCCGTGGTAATTTTGGAGTTCCCGCGGGAATTCCGGGATATAAAGTACTCTATGTACTTCTCTGTACGCCTAACAACGTGCATGCCAAATTTCATCCAAATCAGTCCAACTGTTTTTGTGTGATTGAGTAACAAACATCCACACTTTCACATTAGTAGGATTAAAAAGAGGTAAAGTTGTGAATTGTTTGTGACGTTGTAGGGGGTAATGTCTGGATCTACTGAACCGATTTTGAAAATTCTTTCACTTATAGAAAGCTACGGTAGTCCTTTTTATCTAGAAATTCCCATGGGAACTCCAAAATTACCGTTGGTGAAACCGCAGGGACAGCAGAAAGAGGTAAAGTTTGTGAGTTTTAATTAAGTTTTAGGGGGTGATCTCTGGATATACTGAATCGATTTGAAGTCTTTTACTAATAGTACGGGCGCCCAAGAGGGGATTTGTTGATTTACTAAAGAAAAAACATCATATAACCTTATTTTGTTTATACCTCCTAATCTTTAAAACCCAATGGGTCCCAACGACACTCGAATTAATACCGAATTAGCATCGATATCTCCCGTACTATAATAGAATGCTACAGTGTTTCTGAGTGTCATAGGGTACTTCTTATTTCGTAATTCCCGCCGTAACTCCGAAATTGCCGCGGGTGAAAGCGCGGGGGAACAGCTAGTTAGAAATAAATATTGAAGCGTTACACTCGTATGTACCTGTCCAATGACCGGGCTGCCTCCTAAGAATCCTTTGTGAGTCGCCACCGTCACCTCTACTTGTCTCGAATGCAACTCAGCGTGTGGAATCACCCATTCGAACCGCTCATCGTACTCGGGCATGCAGCTATCCTTTACAACCTGTTTTAGGGTACTTATCAAATTGAGTAATCCGTAAAATGTGCAATTTGTGATGGTTATTAGGGATAAGCACTAAAGAAAAAGCACATTTGCCGAATTTTTCATTTTGAAAAGTTCTCATTTCAGAAGTGCACCCATTGTCAACTGCACTTTTGTTTATTTTGCGAAGTGCGAAAATCCTGTACGAAATGTTGAATTTGTAAGGTAATTATAGTCAATTTACCATAAAACTTACTACATTTTCAATCGATACATATTATATGAATAATTAGTTGACCACTAATTTAAGTGTTCCTGCTTTCTTGTACTTTGTTATGTTGTATATTCTTTCCACACCCTTACCACAGTCTTTCGTTTAGAATCCTTAGAGCGCCCCGGAAGTAAGTATAATTTCACATAGGGATCGGGCACATTGGTTGGATCTTTTAGTGGTATATTCCTGAAAGTAAACCTATATATCAGTCAACATGAACATTCAACAGATCTCATCAAAATCAATCATGGTTTGCAACTTACATAATCTTATGAACGACAATGTACAACGTTTGGTTTGGCATACTGTATCGAAGCGACAGCAGAATGCGACCGAGTCCGGCTTCGCCCGCCGACCTGTAAGAGGACCACCCAATGAGGATAATGTGCGAAAAACAATCACACAATTAAGCTTGTACATTATGTTATAGTGATGTGCCGGATCGTTAAAAATGAATATCCGCGGATGCGGGTCCGAATACTCATATTTGGTGTCAAGATAAGTAGCTTTCTGGTGAAGAGTGTGAAACTTATTGTCACTGTACCATCTAAATTACCACTTTTCAAGCAAATAAAGAATTATTATTATTATTATTAACGTTTTCACTGAATCGGTGTCAGTGCGCGTGACCTTGAAACGACGATAGTTAACGCCACTGCACGCTTTGCGTGACAGAGGCGCGATCCGTGGATTCGCACGAATGCACTCGAGCGCGCTCGATACCCGTTCTGTGGCTTGGTTAAATTTTACTCTGACAGCTGTCAGAGCGTAGTTTCACCCATTCCGTGGCTCAGAGTGCAGCAACCAAACTACCATCTCCGAAGCAGGTTAATTTTCACTCTGACAGTTATGAATTGTTTAAGAAGTGTCTAAGTTTGCGCCAAAAACCGGATTCGTCGAAAAATAAATCAATCGGAGTTCTTACGAACAAAGGGGAGGTGTCGTAGTCATAAAAAGTTTATAATTGAATGTAAAATAGTCTTATTTGCAATGTGAGTTGAGAGAAAACAAATGGCGCCTGAAATTTCAAATATTTTGAGGTTATGAAAACAACTCGATCGTTCTGTTGCTTGGTTGCAACTCAAAAGAGTGAAATTTTAACCGAACAACGCGCCCAAACCCACGGAACGCACACCAGGACAAAGTGCCAAAAGGTGCCAAAAGTAGGTAGTAACAGACTGACAGAGAGTTACTTTCGCATTTACAATATTAGTAGGGATTGCTACCTAATTACCTTTTGAATTGAAAATTAATTAAGCAAGATCCGCCAAAGTAACGGATAAGGATCTTTCTTCTGCCTTGGATATACGAGGATACGGATGTGGATTTCCGACATATCACTGGTCAAAACCTAGCCGTGACAATCCAATGTAAAGTTCAAAGAAGAAAATTTTACAAATTCTTACGTTGTCAGTGAAGATACTCGATGAACTAGTTTCGGTGATTGACGGTCTGATGATGACTGAGATTCTAGCGTCGTGTCTGTAAATGTAATAAGTATAGGCACAGGTATAGGTGATTTCACTCATTTTAGATAACCAAGCGATTTAGTAATGTATAGAAAACTCACCAACTTCCTTGACTATCTCTTCAAGGGGTATCTCTGACTTCAGAGATACTTTTTCAACATTGTTATCGTCTATAGTCTTCGAGTCCAAAGCATTAGTTGGCGAGACTGAATAAAATAATGTATAAATAATTTTTAATAACAACTTGCTCATAAAATCTTAAATATGCTTAACTAGATGTGCCCCGCGGTTTCACCCGCGGTAAAATCCGGGATAAAAAGTACCCTATGTGTTAATCTGATGTAGGTATAAGCTATATTATTGCAAAGATTCATTTAAATCCATTCAGAAGTTTTTGCGTGAAAGAGTAACAAACATCCATCCATCCATCCATCCATCCATACATACTTACAAATTTTCGCGTTTATAATATTAATAGGTACAAGAGTCTAGAAATTATGAACTGGCTGTTCCCCTAATATTTTTGCTGCTTTTTGTTCCGGGATAAAAGTATCCTATGATACTCCGAGATGCTTTTTATCAGGGAAGTAATCTTTAGAATCAACTCGGTATTTCCAGAGATCGCATTTTAACGTTATCTCTTTAAAATTAGTATAAATAACAAAAAAATCTTACAATTATCTCTTTAAAATTAGTATAAATAACAAAAAAATCTTACAATTACTTGTGGTTTATTATAAGGATTAGCGGTAAGCGGTTTCACCCGCGGTAATTTCGGAGTTCCCGCGGGAATTCCGGGATAAGAAGTAAGCACCCAATGACACTCAGGAACACAGTAGCATCGTATTGGTAAAAGTAGTTTCCAAATCAGTTCAGTAGGTCTCGAGATTACCCCCTACAACCTCTCAAACTTTACCTCTTTAAAAGCTTTTATTATAATACTAGCTGTGCCCCGCGGTTTCACGCGCGGTAATTTCGATGTTCCCGCGGGAATTCCGGGATAAAAAGTACCCTATGTCCTTCTCTGTACCCCTGAAAACGTGCAGCCGTTTTTGCGTGATTGAGTAACAAACATCCACACTTCACATTTGTAATATTAGTAGGATTAAGATAGATAACAACAACAAAAAAATCTTACAAATTCTTTTTATTTATTTTTTTTATTGGATTAGTGGAAACGATTAGGGAAATGTATTCAGTGATTTAAAAAAAAATAGAAGTTTAAAAGCCGCTAAAGTTTGTAAAGTACCAGTTTCAGTGTCTGGCTCTGCAGGGGGCGCCACCGACTCGTCCACAGTGTCGCTAGGCGGGGCCGGGGCCGGCACAGGCTCAGGTGCCACTTCCGGTTCAATTTGTTGCTCCAAATCTTTTATCTCCTCTTCCTTCACCGCCTCTTTCAAGATCTATAGGTGATGATATATGATATTTATATACGAGATGAAAAAATAGAAATAAGCGGTCTTTCCTTTATAAGTGTGAAGAAATGTCTTACTCTCAACTGCATCGATATAATAATTTTCGACTCCGGCCCCGACTGTTGCAAGCTAAGCGGCTGAGTCAACATGCTTAGGTCTTTCTGCTTTAGCAACGTAACAAGACCGTAGATTAACTCTCCCAACTGTTTGCCAGTTTTTTGGTCAATCACCTGCGAGCAAGATAAAAAAGTTCTAAAACTACTGAAATAACTTCATCATACATTATACTTTTGTGTATAAAATCGCCAAATCTTTAAGCTACTCGCTGAATGATGAAACTTGTAGCTTCCTGCATAGGTGCTAACAGCTTCCTAAGTCAGGCCCGTATTTATAAACGCTGCTTAATACACTTTTGTCCTCTTCATTTTCGAGTGCTATGAACGAGACAAAGAATATCTTGAGAATCTATGAGTAGCGTTTACAAATACAAGCCCTGGTTCCACGTAGCCTCTGTGAATACTACTCCCTTACCTCCGGGTGCACCTAAAGTTATGTGCATTTTCACCATTATACAAGATTTTACGGAAAGGTGTAGTCATCATTTGAAGATTGTGATCTGGCAATCTTATACAATAGTTTCACCGTGATATTTAGCTCAAAATCCTTATTTCAAAATCAAAATAATAAATATTTTTACCAACCACTTCCGCAACAAAATAAACATGTCACATCACTCGGTAGCTGGTGGGTAGCTCATGAAATTGTTACAGGTGACAGGTTCAAGATCATTTGATCCGTTGATCGTTGGGGTGCAGATACAAGTTAATAACAGCAATCCTAGCTAATTTTAGGAAAGTTTATTTTATGGTACCGGTTCAGTTACTAGTGTCAAATCATTGCAGACGATAATGTGAACATGATGGTCAAATATGACTACACCTTTCTGTAACATCCTGTATACTTATGTTTAAATACTGGACGTAAACCAAGAGTCGTACCGACGAAATGCGAGACTAAAAGCGCGTACATCAAATATAATTGTGTAATTAAACGAATAAATCCTCCAATTTCGTTGTAATTGTCTTGGTTTCTTGATAATGCTCTACTTAAACCCACCTACTTACTAAATTCACTATGGTTTTATATTCTTCAAATAGTTACCTTGACATTGAGCACGTCTGTCTCTGGGTTCTGCACGAGGAACGAGTACCCTATTTCATACACCGGGTTGTCGGTACGCATTTGCACCGCTGAGTTTTCGGTCTTTTTCCCGACGGTCACCATTAGGTATGGGTCGGGCTTCGACTGCGGCCGCGCGTTCTGGCACAGAACAATGTCCACTTTATGATATCACGATCTATTATAATAGGGATGTTGACTACTATTGAAAATCAAAATTCTAATTAGTCCGTCAGTTAGAAAATAAAAAAAACAATAGACACGTATTTTTTGCTTTTTTAAATAAATTAAAATATACAGAGATAAAGGGCATTAAAGTTTAGGATGAGGAGGTCGTGACGTCACTAACCGCAAAACCGCCATACAAACAGTCAGAATAGTGACGTCACGCGAAATTTCAACTCAATATATCGCCGTTATTTTTTGATTACGTAAAAAAAGAAAAAATACGTGTCCAATATTTTTTAATAATCTACAAGACGGACTAAAAAATAAAAATTAGTCAACATGCCCATTATACGAGGCTCGTATTATTGACTTCGTGCTACAGCGATGGCACTGCAGCACGGCATGGTTGACCCCAGCAGAATATTTTCTTATCAGACCCTATACCACATTTTTTTAATCGGATTCTTATAACCTGTTGTTTTAGTGTGCGTATAACGTCGGGAGCGCTGTTTCTACGCATTGATGTTACACATACAAATGCGTTCACCGGTATACGTCACTACTACAACCAGGGTAAAGCGGACTTCGTGATTTAGAACATAATATTATAACATGGAACGTAATTCTGCTTTGCTCTTACTTAGGTCTTCCCACATAATATACGTATATCACGACGGTCGATCGGTTTAATGCAAAAATTGCTACATGCGGGAGATGTTAACAAAGCAAAATTGGTGCGGGGTTATATTTGGCGTGAGCAGAAATTAAGCCAACAGTCGCACCATTGCCGCTCATTTTTCGCAGCCCAGTTCTTTTTTAGGTGTAATAAAATTGTTATTGTTCATTTGAACTCACCAATAGCTTTTTGCATGAGTCGATATAAACGGACAATACAGCGGAACTAAGGTCACCCATCTTCCCTTGGCGTGTCAATATTTGAGTTTCCGTTATAGCCTGTAAAAATACAAGTGCACATACATTGTAAAGAAATTTATGACAATACATAGATATAAATTTTACAATCATATTGTTCAAAACTAATTGGAACTTACGTGAGCAAGATCAATGGCATCGGAAGACAAAAGGTGCCAAGATAGCCGCATATTGACTTTTCCATGTTTGGCATCTTGTAACGTTTGCCACTGAAAAATTACAATAGTAATATCACAATGAACTTTAACATTCATGGAGGTAAATTATTATTAGCTACGTATTAATAAACGCTACTCAAAAGCCGGTCACCTCTCAAGATGTTATCCGTCTCGCTCATAGTTCTGGAAAATGACGAAGACAAACTAAGACTTGAGAGCGTATCCAATTTGATTAGTGTTTATTAACACGGGCTTTAAAAAACGGTAAACTGGTTAAGTGCAATTTCAATTTAACAGTTAGTTGCGCAGTAGCTAAAACTATTTAACTAGATAAAATGAATTTACTTTATGTTGTATGCGCAAAAAGAAAATATTTTTCAAAATCGACGTGTGACTATCTCTCCACAAAGATTACCGTGATCTGGAGATCGTCGATGACTTACCGTATCAATTTGACCGAAACTGACCACCTGGGAGATGTTGATTGTGCATCTGTTAATTAATAAAGCTTATTATTTTTTTTTTCAATTTTCATCTTAATATTTTTTCTATTCGATTTTGAAAGAACCAACAAAGAATTTTTTGCCACAAAGAAAAAGTTCATATACGTAGCTATGTAAGTAATTAGGTATATTGTTTAGATAGACTGTGGCAAAGAGATGTCACTTCACGCAGCTATTAATTAATAAAATATAATCAATGTCGAATCTTTGATTACAAAATATACTATAATTAACTAAAGTTCCGTTTTGGACATGAGGAAAATTACTACCTACAACTTACACAGTCTGTTCTTATAAATTATATAGTAAGTGTTAGTTTACGCAACATTATATTATTAACACGTATTATACTATAAACATTATAACCGCAGCCGTTACTTTTTTTACACATAACACCAAAACATACAGTTATCCTTATTTGGACGATATAATATAGGTAAAATTAGTATTTTATACACCAATATATTTCAAAATTTTGAGGAATCTGACGCAAAGATAAATACAATACCTACGACAGTATGAATATCAATTTCATATCTAATATTATAGGACACGGAATGTGACGAGAATTTAACCATAATGGATAATGCAAATTAATACCTTCATAGATTTTTTTTGAGATTGCTTGGCGTTGGTCAGAATTCGGATTTATACCAACTTATGAAAATACATACGAAACGCCACGCATATTCTCCCTAGGTACACACTTATTCATATATTTGAAAATTACCTTCAGTCTTAAGTAGGCCATTAGCTTGATTAATAGCTATGAGCATTGTGCTTAAGATCTCATTTATCAGTATGAAATAAATACCTACATGGTTTTTAACCGACTTCCAAAAAGGAGGAGGTTCTATGTTCGATTGTATGTATGTTTTTTTTTTTTTTTTTTTTTTTTATGTATGTTCACCGATTACTCGAAGACGGTTGGACCGATTTGAAAAATTCTTTTTTTGTTTGAAAGGGTATACTCCCAATTAGGTCCCATTGCCACCAAATCGGGATCTGATGATGGGATCTTGGAGAAATCGAGGGAACTCTTCAAAAATTATAGGCACACCTATAGTGATTTGGGTATTTTTGATAGTAAATCGTTCATTTGCTTTTGAAAAGCAAAATTTGAAGAAGTGGAACTGATGATGAAGACCACTGGTGGTCATCGGAACAACTCAAAAATAATACGTATTTCACGGGTTCCGATTGAAGTGATTTCGAAAATTGTTTTTTTGTTTGAAAGGGGATACTCCCAAATTGATTTCATTGTCACCAAGTCGAGATCTGATGATGGGATCTTGGAGTAATCGAGGAAACTCTTCAAAAATTATGAGAACACTTATAGCGATTTTTGTATTTTTTATAGTAAAACGTTTCTTTGCTTTCGGAAAGCAAAATTTGAAGAAGAGGAACTGATGATGAAGACCACAGATGGTCATCGGAACTACTCAATAATGGGTATTTCACGGGTTCCGAATCGTTAACTTTAATATGGTTTCTAAACAATTTATGCCCGTCACAATGTATATGGTGAAGTGGAACTGATGGTGATGTATTAGGAGAACTCCTCAACAATTAACGTCCTTGCGTCGCGAAAAGCAATATTTTGTAAAAGGTGATGAGCAGTTGACATTAGGCTATTGTAACTTAGAGAAATTACGAACTAAGTCACTTAAAAGCGAGAAATAAACAAAATTTTAACAAAAAAATTAAAACCGACTTCCAAAAACACAAAACTAAAAAACTAAAAATAAAAAGCTAAAAATAACAAAATACCGATTTAATCCAAAAGACAAAAACACACGTAATATTATTATTGGTTTGTGCTACCACTGATCGGTATGAAGTCGGTGACAAGCCAAATATGGAGGGAGTAGATGGGCTAAGTCGACTCCCGCCACCAGCTCTTCGTGAGCAGAACAAGTGGGCAGACACCAGCAGGCTTGGCACCGAATTCAAACCGATCAGTGGTAGAACAAACCAATAATAATATTACGTGTGTTTTTGTCTTTTGGATTAAATCGGTATTTTGTTATTTTTAGCTTTTTATTTTTAGTTTTTTAGTTTTGTGTTTTTGGAAGTCGGTTTTAATTTTTTTGTTAAAATTTTGTTTTCTTTCATAACAATAAAATATGACAATACCTAGTTATCATATTAATTTTATGATCTAATGACATTGATAAGAAAATAATATGCCTAAACTAATCCCGGCATCCACTTTTTATGAGGTAAGTGGATGCGACACATGTATATCATACATCGTACATACTAATACATATTAATAAAAAATAAACTAACCAGTAAGTAAAAATAAGTGGGTTGCACAGTGCATTACAATATGCAGTTCATCCAAAGCGTTTTGATGTTAATTGCAATAAAAAATCTTTGATTTGTCAATGATGAATAAAACTGAAATGCGAAAATGTTATTTTTCTCGTTGATTTGGCTGAAAAACAAAGAAGACTAACATGCTTCAGACTGACGAGTTCGATTTCCATTCTTAAATACTTGCTCATAACAGCCACAAGTATCGACCATGATTTAATACGATGTATAAGAACGGTGTCGAGGACACGTGTGTGTACCTACTTGTGTAGTGGAGATGGATATCTATCTATATGATGGCCACAGTGCGGTCAGTCGAGCTGCAACGAAAATGTCTAGGTATATTATGCGCGCAAACATTAGTGCGTCTATTTGTTCATCATAATCAATTACACGCTTCGAATAGTTGCAGTTCAAAACGAATATAAGTAGTTTATTTTAAAGATAAAATATAAACACTCCAGCTGGTGAGTGTCACAAATAGAAAAAGAGTAAAAAATGCCCCGCCATTTGGAATGAAAATATGGAATGAAAGAGGAAGCTTTAAAAGAAGTCGCCCGGAATGTATTTTTAATAAATTGAGAACGTTATCAAAAAGCAAACAGTGAGAGTATCTACTATGTAACCAAAACAATTCTGTTGGAGCAACCACAATCAACGAACGTGTATACGAAGAAATATAATGTGAACGAGTAAGGACAGTAGCGAGTAGAGGGTCTTTTGCATTCCCTTCTGGGAGACAGGCTCGAGACAGAGTATCGTATGGCATGAAATCATCAAGTACGGTGTGGGTACCTACTGTGCGAGCATGACATGTGGTGGCAGTGTGATTGTAAACGAGTAGGTAGTTAGTGACACACCTGCCCAGATGTTCGTCTCTCCCCGCGCGATCCCAGTCGTAAATCCTGACCGCGAGTGTGCGCGCAGTGTTGTCCCACCTACGAACTATGCACTGCCACAACCCACCAACATTTTGCATACATAATTTATAATACACATACATAGATTCTTATACCGGATCATAAAGCATAAGTACAAGTGGATTGCTGTTATATTCATTATTAACATCATTGGGTTGACGATTGTGATGTTATATTTAATTTTGCGTGTACTGTGTTGTTAGTAGTTCTTATATAAAGTTATAAAAATTAAGCTACTCATAAATAATATTCCAGCGATAAGTACATAGTATATGTTGCATATTTACATTTTGGACACAGTACACACCCAAAGTTTACGTAAATTAGAAGTTATGTCACCCTCAATTCTGAAATAATAATTAATTTTTAAACAAGAAATAATATCACACTTGATTAGGCACACAAATAAAAAATTTCAACAATGAATCTTAGCATCACCCCAGTTTCATTCTGAAATATGTGGCTATAGTGATATTAAGAGACAATGAGCTGCGGCAAAATAAAACAGTACGCGTTGCAAGTACAAAGCGCCGATAGCATCGGGACGGACCTGCCGAGAAAATCATCGTTCTGTATGCCCATTCCCGGGTCCCAGTCCCACACCTCGCACTGCACCACCTGGCTCCTCTTTGAGTTTATTATCGCCTTAGGACAAATTACAATATGCGAATATTAGCTTTCATAGAAATTTATTATCTACAAAAACTACCTCTATTTAAACATTATTCATTTATACTTTCCCTAAAATAAATATGTATTTCAATTAAAATTAAAAACTTACCACAAAAAATTTCTTATCAATATGTTTAAACATTATCACATTTAACGAAGCTTGAAGCGATGTGTGCAGCAAGTTATTATATATTATGAGGATTTCCGAGCCCGTGAGCGTGAGCCAAGCTTCCGTTTTGTAAGTCGTAAGTTACGCAGTCTTCTCTTACGACCCACAGGATTTTTAAATGAGTGTGGCTTAGTTGCTCTAGTGCTATTGTCATGCAAAAAGCATTATAATTATTATTATATGCAAAAAATATGTATGTAGCTTTCGGGCATTGCGTCAGCTCGCCCTCGGCCGCCAGCACCCCGCCCCGCCCGCCGCAGCGCCACCACCCCTGCCCCCGCCGGCCCCACACAGCACCACGGCCGCACTCACCTGCCGAGCTTGTCGTCGTTGTTGCCCTCGTCTTTGTCGAACACCTCTATCTCCAACGCCTGACCCATTGCTTGCATTACAAGCGCCTTTACGCCAAAAAGTCCGAGGCAAACATAAGTGAGGAAAACAAAAACAAATTCACATCTACTTGCAAACGAGACATTTTGTTTTCATCGCGGTTCCGAAAGTTATAAAAGCCAATTTTTTTTTTTAATCCATTCATTAATTTGCAATGCATTAATGTATGTTACCACGTTCTGCAGAGCACCGCCTCGGCGATATCCCGCGTTAAAAGCTATATTATACACGTCCTCACACAAAACATTATCGGCAGTATGCTCAAGCACATTGCTCAGACAAGTAAATCAGTTCAATAAGCTATGAGATAAGAGGGATAATGAACAGTTTTAAATTTGACTACAATTAAAAATTGTACTGCCGTCCCATCAAAGACGCAGAGGACGCAGAGTACTAGAAAGCCTTATAATGCGATTTTCATCAAGAGATACAAAATTCAGTAAGTTAGTCCTCGCACTAGAACTTTCTACAACTGATAAACTTCAGGTATAGGTATTTTATTCGTGACGAATGTAATGAAGCGCTTAGTCAACCGTACTTACTAATATCAAAAATAAAAACCGCGTCATAAATCCAATTATTATTATTGGAATATGGTAATGTCAGTAGGTATGCTTATACATTGAATACCTAATGCAGTATTGCTGACTTACGGTCGTTTTTTATAAACTTTTATCCATAGTTTTATTTATTATAATTTATTTATTAATTACATTTGATAGTATATCTGACACTGAATGAATCATACAAATACTGCATAAAGTAACCTATGAAGACGTTAAAAGATGTTGGACCAATGCATGTAATTGAAGGTCAATACCAACTATAGTGGAGAGTTCACTCGACTTATACTTTGCATTCGCTTATCGACTTTTGTCTTTATTCGGTCCACAAGACGAGCACATCTGTGTGTAGGTATAGTTAAAACAAACCGTTTTAACTGTTTTTTTTTTATTTTTTTTTATTCGAATTAACCTAACTTATGCATTTGCCTTGTTTATGGAGGCTGGGCCAACATCTATCAGCGGCTTCAATATTTTGAAGTATACGTAGAATGCTAGAAGCTTGTGTAGAAGGCAATAGTATAAGCTACGCGAAGTATAAAAATAAGTTTACACTGTGAACGTAAATTTGAATTGAATTCCAGTAACAATATTGTGTTAGTGTAGCCATTTGCTTATTATACGTAGATACTCATATTTTTTTAGTTAGCAAGAAAATAGGAATACAGCATAAATGAGACGCAAGAAAATGGTAAATATTGTGTAAAAATAATTTTATATTTTTAGTAGTTAAACCACTGAATTATTATTCAGTAGTTTTTTTTTCTGAACGAAAGTTCAATATTTTTTTTACATTGGCAATCCTACCACCACTTATCCCCAATACGCCCTTATATATTACATAAAAATCGTAATAAGTAGGTACTATAATAAACTTTATGCTGCAAACTGTAAAGGGTTAGTAAAAATAGTGGACACAATCAAGACAAGTCATGAAGCTTAATTAACTACTACAAAATAGTTTGCTTATTGCGCGCTCAGGGGCCGTATTTTTGAATCGCTCGAATTACTTTTCGTAGGTACACGGAATAGGCTAGTTGAAAAATTTGAAAATTAGTTTAAAACTATAGCTTGGCATTTATTTTACCCCAAAATATATTATTTTAAGAAAAATAGGTTTTTTATATTAGTATTTTGGGTTTTTAGAAATGAACTTGAAAACCGCGAAAAAGGCCAAGACTATCATGGCGTCTTGAATGACGTCACGTCTCACGAAACAGCCGTGTTTGTTTATGACAGTCAATTGTGTTTTTTAATAAATAATGAATTACTCGTATTATGAATACTGTATGGCGCCCCAATGTAAAAGTACAACGATAAAAACGCAAAACAAATTATTCATATACGTTCCGAACAATAAACAAATACGAAGAAAGTGGTTAAAAATGGCAAGGAGGCAAGATGCTCTTACTTTATCAACTGATTCCACAATTTATTTCTGTGAAGATCATTTTGATGTAAGTATTAAACACAACTTGATGTATCTATTTATAAATGTATAGTAAAAGACATGAATTTGGCAAAATCTACCATAATATACCATACATCTATACATATAAAATGCTTTGTCCAGAATGACTGGTGGATCAACGCACAGCCTAAACCGTTGATCGTAGAGACCTGGGAGGGTGTGTTCTTTTTAAGACGTAGGCATCCGATAAGAAAGGATTTTTGAAAATTTAACCCCTAAGACATGGACCAATCCCTAAGGGGATGAAAAGGGGTTGCAAAGTTTGTGAAACAATTCCGCGGGAACTTCGAAATTATCGCGGGTGAAACCACGCGGGACAGAGTTTTATGATTTATTGCTGAAAACTCGAAGTTTATACGAAAATGACAGCTGCAACATAGTGTTTTGCGCTCGTTCCGAGGGGCGTGACGTCACGCTTCCAGGCGCTTCTCTGATTGGTGTTTAATGTCGCGTGATTAAACGCCTCATTTTGTCGATTTTATTTTCCAAAAAATATTATAACCTTTTATTTTAATAGAAAAGTTATTTTTTTGTTTACTTATTAACATGGTTAATCTTTAGAAATCCAAAGCCATCCGATTTATTTTTAGTGGAAACAAGCCTATTGCAAGATTCGCATGTGAATAATAAAAAATGTATGAGCGAAAATAAAGAACGATTCAAAAATACGGTCCCAGAACATGAGCCACATTAGTCAGTCACATGACGATGAATTTTTCATTAGAAGTCATATAACTTTTATAAAACATCATCTGTCACCAAACCAATTTGTGACCATGCTACTGCCCGTATCTTGAAAGACTATTTAGTGACGCTACTTTTGTAATACCTCTGTCACATTTACCGCGTATTATAAAATAGAGTAGGTACTATTAAATTAAATTAAATATTAGATTAAATAATAAAGAGCGCTAACTGTGCTATTCAAATACGGCATAATGTATGTAAGATAAAAGATGAAGAACTCTTCAAGCTTTTATTATAAAAGATGTGATAAGCGTCTAAATAACAACTGAACACTATGATAGGAAAGAAGAATTAAGTGTTGCTTGTGCTTTATAAGTTGTTTAATGAAAAGTATCATCTCCCACTCACCTCACACCAGAAGTCCCAGCGGGGGTTGATGTCATTGTCGATGTGTTTCGTCTTCCATTGTTGCGCACCCACCGTGATGATTGCGTACGGGTCCGACTTACCTTTACCTGTAGATGAAACAATCCAGTACGCCGAGACCTTATTACATATCTCTTTAGGTAAATGAATAATATGACTCTGGAATACTATAATTATAATAGGCAGAAAGTTGAGTTTGGTATTGTATTATTGTGGTTTGGATTTTATACGAATTATACGATGATTTCCTGAGACCTATCATCATGCGCCGCGAATTTTGTAACTTGAATTGTTATTCAGACAGATTATATATACAGAATTTTAGTTAGTTTCGTGTTTGAGTCAAAGTTCGCAAGGAAATAGTCAATAATAAAATGTTGCTTCTACTACTACGTTGTACTATATGCGTAGAGTCAGTATTACCTATTCAATCACCTTGGCTGAAGTTGAACCTTATTACAATAGTAATAAAAGTTCAATGACTGTCAAAGGTGCTTACATATTTTTGATGCTGACTGTATACATAATACATATTACAAACTTGAATACGAACAAGCAACAAACAACACTTACCAAGCATGGACACATCTTTTTTCATGAGATTCTTAGCTTGCACGAGGTGAATACGAAGAACACCCTAAAATAAATTTTACGCAGTTTTTAATGATATATTACAACAAATATGGATAAAATCGAAATGTCTGTCTGTAAATCGAGATGAACTTTGTATAGGAGCTCAGAAGAACATGAATTACCATAATAAAAAATCTTCATATCGGCTAAAAAACTTGTTAATATGGGTGGAACTGCAGCTAGTGAAAAATCAGTATTTTACCAAACTATGTGCCAACACTAACTTACGAACAGAGCATTAACCAATCAATAAGAGATGCCATGGACGCAACGGCCGTACCTACATAAAAAGTCTCGAGGTAACGCACACGTATGGACAATGGACATACTACGTGCGTGACTCATTCAAGGGGGGAGGGAGTCTTCAAAATACCACGCTTGGTCACGGGGGAGCGAGAAGGGGGGGGGGAACTTAGGTGTCGTCACGTAGTAGTCATTATCCTCCAGGGAAATCTTGCGCTGGTAGGTATGGGCCATGTTCTCGTATATCTTAATCTTAATATATATATATATATATCTTATCTTAATATATATAAATCAGATGTCACGTTGTTTGTCCGCGATGGACTCCGAAACTATGCTGAACGGATTTTGACAAAATTTTGTAACCATTTATATGGTCCAACTTAAAAGATAGGATAGTTTTTATTACGAAATTCCCGCGGGAACTCCGGCACTAATGCGGGGAACAGCTAATACTGTACTTTTTTCCCGCAGCCTCCGCGGGAACTCCGAAATTACCGCGGATTAAATCGCGCGGGACAGCTAGTTTTATTATATATTGTAAATAATAAACACGCTCACCTCTGGTTCTGGCATCCGCAGGTCAACAGTGGGTATTTCATCGCTCAGCTTGATCGGCAGCTTGTTAGGAAGCACCATCATTTTGGCAACTTGCTCTATGATGCATCGGCGTAAAATATCACTGAGGGTAGGTTATAAATCCGTCAATTGTATTTTCCATCGTCGCCCAAACGGAACATGTACATAGATGTAACATAGGTACAGCAACCGACTTTAGATTTTATTTTTAGGGTTCCGTACCTCGAAAGAAAAAAGAACCCTTATAGGATCACTTTGTTGTCCGTCTGTCTATCTGTCTATCATGGCCCTTCTTCTGATTATCGCGTGGTACCAAGTTGAAATAATTATTATTAATTAGATTAGCAATTTCTCGGAGCTGTGAAAAATCCAACTTCTAAGTCAACGCAAACACGCGATCGTAGGATATGATCGTTTATGCCGCATATTTTAAAACTTGCAAGTGAATCAAGTAATCTTTAGTAATTCCTAGTTGAATTATGAAATTTGGCGAGAAGGAAAAAAACCGGAAAGCCGTATAATATTTGTACTGTAGTTATATCACACTTTTTCTATCATCATAACTACAAGTTAATGGTAGTTAGCTGTTCTTATTGAGTAGGTATAAGATTTTAAATATAAGTATGAGGCAAAAAAAAAACAAATGATTAATAGATACCTTAGGCCTGGCATGTCGAGTACATCAGCGATGCCTACCAAGTTGAAATCAATGGAGGGATTGTTTAAGAAGAATATTTGCAGACCACCCACTAGAGGTATTTTCGTAATCAAAGGCTTCATCACGACTCGCACCATACCGTGGATCTGCAAATTGAGGAAAACAATATGTCGCCATAAACACACACCTGTCTTCAAATCAGTGATGGTGCCTGGATAAGGATTACGCTTCAACTCAGAGTCGTATTGCTGATTACTTAAGTAACTAGCTGTCCCCCGCGGTAATTTCGGAGTTCCCGCGAGATTTTCAGGATAAAATATAGATATAAACCTTCCTCATAAATAACTTTATTGGTGAAAACCGCATAAAAATCCGTTGCGTTGTTTTAAAGATCTATACATACATAGGGACAGACAGACAGCGGGAAGCGACTGTATACTATGTATACTACTAGTTGTATACTATGTAGTGAAGATTTTGAAAACAAAGCTGCCGCACTCAGTGTCTGAGTGCGGCAGTTTTGTTTCTAAATTATTTACTAAAAATTAAGTAACCATTAAAACGACTCTGAGTGCGGCCGTAAGGTTCAGCTTCAGAATCAGTACATTAGCCTACACGTTTACAATGAAGAATAATGGGAACGGTATCTAACCTGAAGATCCTTGATACCGCCGCGAATGCCTTGTAGAGCGAAGGATATATCGCAATCACCAGCATAACTGAAAACGAATAAAAGCGAAATTATCTAAACAAATTCATACGTACTGTTCTTAATAATTGCTTAGGGACAACCCATCTCCAACCCAGGGTACCAACCAATAATTGCTTAGTGTAAAATTGTCAAATACTCACAACAAGTCTATATCCATGATGATCTCATCTCTGGATAGATTTTTATCATAAACTTTTATGCCGCCGACCCGAGGCGCCTGCAATCATTGTGGAAACAACTGTAAAACTTTATCTTTATTGAATTTTGTGGCGAACTCAAAAGATTAGAGTACGAATAAAGCACGGTCATAATATGACTAATAGCCATTCACGCTGCGTCATTGGTATGAGTCAATCTATCTATACATATAAAATGCTTTGTCCTCAATGACTGATGGATCAACGCACAGCCTAAACCGCTGCTCGTAGAGACCTGAAACTTGGAGGTTGTGTTCTTTGTATGACGTAGGCATCCGATAAGAGTTGATTTTTCGAAATGTTACCCCTAAGGGGGTAAAAAGGGGGGGGCAAAGTTTGTATGGAACAATTCAGCGAGAACTCCGAAATTATCGCGGATGAAACTGCGCGGGACAGCTAGTCTCAAATAAAAATTCAAACTTGTTCCCATCTCAAATAGGAGTGGCAAAGCGACCATTCATAAACGAATTAAATATTGACCATTTCTGATTCTAGTACAATTTTTAAACCGACTTCCCAAAAAAGGAGGTACTCAATTCGACGCGTATGTTTTTTTTTGACATTATACGACACAAAATAGAAAGCCCGTGTCACCATATTGTGCTGAGGTGTGTCGTACTCGTGTGTCGCGACATCGTTCGATTATATCATAGACTAGCTGTCCCGCGCGGTTTCACCCGCGATAATTTCGAAGTTCCCGCGGAATTGTTCCATACAAACTTTGCAACCCCTTTTCATCCCCTTAGGGGTTGAATTTTCAAAAACGCTTTCTTATCGGCTACCTAAGTCATAACACACCGTCCAAGTTTCAGGTCTCTACGATCAGCGGTTTAGGCTGTGCGTTGAATGTTGATCCATCAGTCATTCAGGACAAAGCATTTTATATGTATAGATAGATATTAGATAGATAGGTAATATTATTACGTAACGTAGATGTCAACAAAAGGTAGTGGTTAGATACTCTTTGAATGTCAATAAACAATAATCGCGTCAATATGTTTAGTCGAAAAATGGTGCTTTTTTAATGTAGCTACTTAATACAATGATTTGTTTTCTTTTTTCCAAGTTTTTTTAAAGTATTTTTTTTGATCGTATTTCTTTTCGGTCGTTTTTTCTTCTTTCCGGTATTTGTGTCGAGCTGAGGTTATCTAGAGCCAAAACTTAAGCCATACGGGATCTAATTATTATACTCTTTGGTGTAAGCTCTGATTCTGATGATAATAACACATTATAGTAATTTGGATTTTGAAATTAACAGTATGTTAATACTCACGATGGTGCCGAGTAGCATTCGTACGAACTTGAAGCCTTTCAGTTTGTAGTTGGACAAGCTCTCCGCTACCGCGGGTTCGATAGAGTCCTTAAGCAGACTGCGGGCGTAATTGTTCACGTTTGGCCATACTTGAAGCAGTATCTGCAATATTAAACAATACACGTATAACTAATTGGCGACTGCTTTCTTCATAAACTTGTGAAAATTTCTAATCTTAGCTTACCCTGTTGAGCCATTCTGCTCTCTCAATATCAGGAAAGAATACCTGAAGATGTAAAAATAATAATAATAATAAGTACAAGTATCACGTCAGGAAAATATCTTAAATAGTCATGAAGTTTCGACTCAAATATATGTAAACTAGCTGTGCCCCGCGGTTTCACCCGCGTGAGTTTCGGAATCTCCGCAGGAACTCCAAAGTAAAATTTTGTCCAAAAAAATAAAAATTTCTGGAGATTGGCTACCATTCACGCTAGGGGTGTTAAAAATAGCCTAAGACCTATTTTCACACCTTACAAAAGCGTTATCGTGAAAGATTTACTAAAAAAAATTTCAAGTTTCCAAAATATTCAACTTTTAATTTTGTGAAACGGAACGTTGCAACGAAACACCAATCACAGCTAAGCTTGATACATGACGTCACTTTTATTTTTTTAGAAAACATTTACCTCTTTCAGAGAAGGCAAAAGAAACTAAATGCATACAGTCAACGCATATTTTCCATTTTCTGAAGTTTTTTACTTTAAAATGCATCGGTAAGATGCATTTCGATTATTTACTGGAACTTTTGGAAGTAACTCGATACAGCTCAACCTTAATTTCGCTTTTGGATATTGAAGTTATGTCTTTCAGTGTCACATGACCCTGTCAATACGACAGTGACATTTCTATCACAGATTAATAAGGCATAATTTTGAACTAGTGACGTCATTCCGCGTTCAGCGGTAAGGTCTAAAGTAGGAACTTTGAAACGCTCTATTTAATTTATGCACATATTTTTTTTCTTTTCCTTGCTTTGTTTAAGTAGGCCATATATCTTTAAAATAGACTGAAAAAAAAAAAACTTCATGCAAGTACCCTATTGTGGCGGCAACAAGCTGCTGTCACGTAGCAAATAAACAGATCTCATAGACATAGTGGACAGATGTAGATAAATGGCGAGTGTAATATTTTCAGGTATATCGCGCATCATCAGATTTGTACCCTGTGTACTTATTATAACGAAACATTCGTATACAAACGCTACAGTAATTGATATAAACAATGATTTACCCAGGCAGGCAAGTCGTTGAGCTTAGCCAGAATGAAATCTTTCTCGGACACGGTGGCGGCGGCTTTGGCCAGGCTGCGCCGGTACTCGCTCTCCTTGCGCCACTGGTCGCGCAGCACGGACAGGATGACGGGCGTGATCAGCCACGCGACGCTCCATTGCATATAACCAACCAAATATATCGCGCCCACTGTGGCTATCTGTGCAAATAAATTTAACTATAGGTACCCCACTGCCTAAAAGCTTTAACGTTTCACCTTACGCCTTGCCGAAATTGTCAATGGGCATATTATGTAAAAGTATACCCTTAACTCTTAAGTACTGCCTAACGTCTATTATTAACGGGATTATCGATCATTTATTGCTGGATTGCGAAACTAAAACCACAGTTTTACCAAAAATATAGGTATATTGTGGTAATACAATTGTTAAATGAAACTTTATTTTTTACTAAAATGTCTGATGTAAGTTATTTAAAGGTATACAGAATGGCACAGCACAATTATTAAGCTTGATCACGGCTAATCGTTGGGAACGGCCAGGCACGGCGACTTCTTCGGAAGTCCTTCATCAGGGGTGAGTGATGGCACGGTCGAGGTGCGTCCCGCATTGAAAATCCCACCGTAAACTCACTCACCCCTGATGAAGGACTCCTGAAAAGGTCGCCGTGAGTTCGAAGTTCAAAACATGTCAGGCCGCTCCCGACGATTAATCATGAAAAAAAAATGAAATATAATCATAAAATTTTTAGTTTTTAGTTATTCATTACCGTGTTTTCTCCAATTTTTGTTTATTAATTAGCTATTAAATAAGTTTAATTTTAATTATTAATAATTGCACACCCTACTCTTTTTATTCCTTTGTCAATTCCAATGGTTAACTGGTAGAGAAATGCTGCAAGGCATTAAGTTCGCCATTTGTATTTCTATTCCTAAAGTTTTTAAATGTTTTTTTGGTGTTTATAGTTTTAAAAATTTATTCTCTCAAGTTCGCAAGTGATATACCGGTATACCTATAAGTTGTCTGGTATAGGTACAGTACAAGCTCTGCTTAATTTGGGTCCAGGCCCAGGTGGCACTGGATGATAATTTTCAAGAATTATTATTATTAAATTATAATTTATAACTTAAAAAAGTATTGACTTTTTCCTGAAGTCTCGTGTTTTCCGCCGACACGCAGTATAGCAAACTGTGTACAGTGCTTAGGTATTATTATGCTGGTGCCATGCGGGAAATGATGTCATTGTTATCAGTTTGCTTACATTAACATTCTCCTGCAGTAACACCGCGTATGTATTTGCGCCAAGGCTCGGCGAGTCACTCAAATCATCACCTCATACTGTAAATTAGCGATACTAACACCATTAACAGCACACGAACAAAGCAAAACTATTATCACGATTATAACCCAATTTTAAAAGTAATTGAGAATAATCACCCTTATTTTTATAAGAAAGGTAGAAATTATTATTATAATAGCTTTTTGTGTTAACATTTTTTATTTATTGTATACATTTCACTGTAATTACGAAAGCATTAATCTCTTTTTGCACATTTAAAAATGTCTTCTATCCCAGGTGCCATGGTGGCATTGTTATGGAGGTGGAGGTTTTCTTTATTCCTCCTATAGGTGTGGGTACCTATAATTAAAGTTATATTAAACTAGCTGTCCCCCGCAATTTCATCCGCGGTAATTTCGGAGTTCCCGCGGTAATTCCGGGAAAAAAGTGCTGTAGTTTACGGTGATAAGCAGTTCCCCGTATTAATTCCAGAGTTCCCGCGGGAATTCCGGGATAAACACTATCCTATCTATTAAGTTGGACCGTATTATAAATGGTTATAAAATTTTATCAAAATCCGTTCAGTAGTTTTGGAGTCCATCGCGGACATACAACGTGACACGTGATTTATACATATATATGAAGATTAAGGATTAAGGTGTCGATTTTCTAAATTGATTAACATATTTTTGTGTTCAAGTTTAACTTGTGAAGGTCGAATTCTTCATCTAGCATAATGAGTCACAGTGACCAGTGTCTGTTACAAAGTCACTCATCATTGATTCATCATTTACTTTATTATATTGTGTGTTTTCAACTTGTGTTCTATGCATTTCAATCAATATTTAAAATAATTATAGTCATAGTTAAAATAATCTAACTTACATTCAGTCAATCTTTACTACTAATAGAAATGCGAAAAAGAGTTTGCTTATTACTCTTTCACGCCTCAACGGCTCAACCGATCATCATGAACTTTAGCATACACATTTCCAGCGATACAGAAAAGGACATAGGGTACATTTTATCCCGGAATTCCCACGAGAAATCCAAAATTAAAGCGGGTGAAAGTACATTAAGATTTGCATACTACACGTTATCATGGTAGGTACAGAAAAAAATATAGTGTAGTACCTAATTTTATCTCGAAATACTCACGGGATCTCCGAAATTAACGCTGGCGAAACCGCTGGGAACAACTAGTATACATAATATTCTAATTATAAACAAACTAGCTGGTTCACAATTTTACCCAGTGTGTTATGCACAAAAACCTTTTGTTTGGAAAAAAAGAGTCCAAATACCAATTTAAACTAATGGTACTCCTAAACAAACTTTTACCCCCTTTTCACCCCCCTTAACACATTCATGTGTTTAATTATTTTAATAGTCAAGTGTAAAAGTCAATAAAAAAATATTTAATTTTATTTGTAAATTTTTTGGGTTTCTTCTGGGGCAATAAAGTAATGTATATCTAAATTTAAATTTTTTGTTGCCCCTTAAAAGTTTGGCATCCCGTTCTTTAGTCTCCCATAGTTTATATTGATGACTCAGTTACCAAGCTTTTTTAAAATACAGATAAAAGCTAATATAATAACAGTTAATAAATAAATAGCTCATTATTTTCTTTAAATAAAAATACTTATTTGTAAATGACGTTTTTTCTCCAGGCTCTAAACACTAACTTAGATTATGTCATACGGGCAAACGGGCAAGTCTTGAAATATATGAATATATTGAAGGGAAAGGGGTTTAAGGAAGTTTTACATACCTTTTTAAAGAATTTATATATTGTAGCTACAATGCCTATTCCATCCTCATTGTTGCTTGGTACAACTGGCTTGCTAGATGTAACCATTTTGTTTTCATTTGCCTAAAATGATAAGTATAATAAAATGAATAGATAACAGCTCTATAAGATGTGGCAAAATGAGCTGCCAGTATTTACAGGGCTGAAATTATATGTTGTAACAAACAGGATAAGCGAAAAAATAATGTTATAAGTTCAGTAGTTTTTCAGAATAAATTCATTGAAAAAACAAAACAACTACATTCACAAGGTACACAATAGTCACAATACACACAGTTAACTAATACATATACAAGGCACATGCCACACATAGATAGCAGCAAGCAATGGTCAGCTCAATCAAGTGACAATCGAGGTCATTGATTTTAAAGACACCAACACACAGCAATATGTGTGTAAAGCGATTGAGCAGTGAGGGCCTTCACAGGTTGTTTTCTTCTTGATTATTTTGTTTGTATTTTTTTTTCTTTTTTGCACCTAATTTAGCCACACCATATAAATTACTCTACTGGACTAGTGCAAATGGTCACCAGGCCATCTATAAACCAATAGGTCCCAGATTCTGACTCCTGGACACTGTGTGATAAATGTCACTTCCTAGTCTATACATAATGTAACAAATAGTAGTGTATTAAATATATAGTATAAATATCCATTGTTGCTTGGTTTCCCCAACACAAGCTTAATAGTACGGACCGCCAAGAGGGGATTTGTGGATTAGCTAAAGCGCGTCAGATGAACATAAGGGGGGATACCTTGCACCATGTTGAGTACTCCACCAAATATAGGCCCTCTATACTGGTGGGTGCGTCTAGAATAACCGATCAGATTAGTAAAAAAAAATCGATAACTCGAAATACTCGAGCGCATCAGATTAAGATATGGTGGGTTAATTACATGATGAGAAGTGTGTATATGAATAATCTGACGATTTGAACGGGACGTAAGGGAGTTAGAGGATCACAAACTTGCAAAAAAAAAACGCAACCTCGACATTCTCGAGCGCGGTTGATTTATTTTTTATTTTGAAGTAAATAACTCAAGGATAGCGGGAAAAATATAATCTGCCGATTTTCATAAGCCGAAGAAACAAAAATCGTCTTTAAAGTTTAGAACGAGCAGCTGCAGTGAAACATTTACCTATTCATATCTCTGTCTTTCTTTCCCTTTTACTTTTTCTCTATCTCTCACTCTCTCGCACTGTCCTCACACTACTTTCCGTCGCCATAACGTCATCACAGTATATCACGGCGCTAAACGTGTCCAATTATAACTTTTTTTGGTCGGTTAAAATACATATTAAAATAAGTTAAGGTAAGTATTACATCAAAATATAGGTTAACCTATAACCTTTCACTTTAATGTAATTTTTAACCGACTTCAAAAAGTAGTGGTAAAGGTAGGTGTATTACTTTACTCCGCTCTGCGCCTCTCTCTCCCTTTCACTTTTTGTGTATCTCTGACTCTCTCACACCATATTCCCACGCTGCTGTCCATCGCCATGACGCCATTTTACTTTACAGCTCATCACAAAACAACGCTTTCATGTTATTATATGTAAGATGCTCTGGCTTGTTTGTGCTTTAAAGTTAGTTTTGTGAATAATATTTTGTGAGCTTTTACATATTTCATAGAAATATAATACAATATTCCGTGATACTTTACTTTACAGCTCATCACAAAACAACGCGTTCACGTTACTATATGTAAGACGCATTGGCTTGTTTGTGCTTTAAAGTTAGTTTTGTAAATAATATTTTGTGAGCTTTTACATATTTCATAGAAATATAAAGTGTGTTTTTTGTGAACAAGAAATAGCTCATAAAGTTATTAAACTTACGTCAGAAATAAAAAAAAAACTAAAAATAAATCATAATTTTTGTTTCTAGCAGTCAGATTAATAATATCCCTCAAAATTATTGTCAGATTTTAAGCCAACACAACTTGGACTGCAAGCTGAACCTTCTGTAAAATAATCTGACACGCTCGAGTATTTCGAAATTGAGATTTTTTTTGCATTTTCAAAAATTCGCTACTACCTTGCGTCACCTCCAAATCGGCAGATTTTCGAAGGGGAGCATTTTTAGGGTTCACTTAACATCCCCTTTGAATATCTGACGCGCTGGAGTAAATTTTTTTTTTTCATTTTCTCCCCTTTCGGATGGCCACCCCCACCGCGCAAATCGGCAGATGAATATATTTTCGATATCAGAGACACCTTGGAGTATCTAAACTACAATATCTGACGCGCTCGAGTATTTCCATTTTACTATTTTTTTTTACATTTTTGAAAGCCTGTAGAAGCTAAACCCACCGCTGAATGAAAAAACATCATATAACCTTATTTTGTTTATATCTCCTAATCTTCAAAACCCAATAGGTCCCAACGACGCTCGAGTAAATCCCGAATTAGCATCGGTATCTCCCGTACTATAAAGCTTAGTGTGATCAAATAGATTTATATGTTATGAAGTATTATTACATTAACAATTATTGTGTTTTATAATTTAAACACTATGCAATACACATAGGTATTTATTAACAAAAAAGATATTATTTATAAATACATATACCGAATACCACTATATACTATTATATATACCATTTATCTATTAGTAATTGTAATGTTAAAAACAGATCTTTGAAGGATTTATATGACATGCTTTTCAAAACATAAATTTTCCAGTAACTAGGTACCTACCTAGTTGTGAAAAAATAACAGGTAGGTAAGTTTGGTGGATTTATTCAATGTTTTCTGTAGATAGGCAGGTTGGTAGGTATGTTGGGATTAAAAATCTAACGACCGCACTCAGAGCCGATTGCGACAGTTTTGTTTTAAAAATATATACTTAACTAAGTAATCATTAATGTCGACTCTGAGTGCGGCGGTTAAACTCAAGTGGACTGTGGCATGTAGGTAAGTAATTCTTACACATACCTACCTTCTCAATGCCAGAGAGAAGGTAATCACTACGCTCAATGCTAGTCTAGTTAAGAATTGAGTCATTTTTATTTATAGAATAATCGTTAAACTGTAATACGAATTTAATAGAGAACAATAAAAAATAAGCAGTAAAACGTACCATAGTGGCAGAACTTCGTGTTGCTCGAACACTACAACTAAATAACAAAAATTTAATAAGCAAAAGATATAAACAAGAAGAACTGACCAATAACTGTCTATAAAATTAAGAAATAATAAATAATTAATTTATAATTATTACCTAGTAGGAATGGGACATACATACCTATAATATGTTCTGGATCCAAAGAAAGCAGGTAGTGGTAATTTATACTCTTTGATCCAATAAATAACATATGAAATGAATATTCTCTTATTTCTCTTTAGTTTAATACAAGCGGGCAAACACGTAGTAGCGATGGGCGATTATTACTAAAATTTATCGAATTAGTCGATTGTTCGGTTTAGTCGATAAAAGTCGATAATAATCTATATTAGTCGATTGTTCAGTATCTACTTCAACTACTAATTCAGTAGTTACTAACTACTAGTTAGTAACTACTAATTCAGTAGTTACTAACTACTAGTTAGTAAAAAAAAAAGTAGTCAGTAAAAAAAATAGTATTTAGTAGTTAAGTAGTTCGTAAGAGTATCGATTCGTAGTCGTACGTCTACGGACTACTAAAATAAGTAGTTACATAAATGTAGTTGGCGTGCGCTGATATAGTTACTGTCAATAGTTACTACAGTTTATAAATTCGTGCGCCACTACTTGCGACTGCAGTTATTACTTCTTTATCGATTGGTAGTTGGCACTGATTATTCAGTGGTCTAAATTAAGTTGTATAAATCTAATGACTATTCGTTTATTGGTTCGTCGACGGTAGGAGTTTCTTTGAGAGTAAAATATAAAATAAGTAAAAAAGTTGTAATTATTCAAAGTATATACGAAAATATTTTGTATTTGTGTTAAAAAGTAGTTTGTTTAAAAGCACTTTTTAATTACTTTTAAAAAACTACGTTTTAACATTAAAACACTAAATATTTCAGTGTTTGTGTTAAACAGTCGTAAGGTTGAGGTCCGACCATTATTATTATGCTTTTCATGTCTAGAATTTTAATACGATTTCTTTTGTAACTTTTAACGATAAACCTCGTTTCAAATAACATAAGAAAAAAAAAGGTTAAATTAATTGTTTTAACTATGAATCTCCAACTCTAGTTAAGTATAGGGCTCATTATGCAATACTTAAATAGTAGTTAGTATTCAACATTACTTTTTAGGTAAGAGTCTTTTATGGCGGCATAATGCTGCCAGTACAACTCTAACTCCACCTATAGTATCTAAACAGTACTCTGAAGTCTAAACTATTCAAGTAGGTGCCTATCTAGCTAGCTTCGTGCATTTAGATATAAACTCACACCAGCACCACAAGAGGGCGTTAGATCTATATTTGGTGCTTTGTGATTCTGTAAAATAATTATTTTAAAATTTTAACTAATATTCTTATAAATAAACCAAAATTGTTATCTAATTAAAACTTAAAAGTAGATAGCAATTACTGATGTTAGTCAATAAACTTTTAACTAGGTATCTACTAATTGGCGCGCACCTATACTACTAAATACAAAGTAGAAACTACTAAATACTAATATTTAGTTACAAAAGATGGCGCAGTGGCACAATCGGCGCAACACCGCCCACACTGCTCCGCAGTTAGTACTTACAACTTAGTAATCACTAGTCAGTACTTCAGTAGTTAGTAGTTCGTCGATTGTTATTACTATACGACTAAATAAGTAGTTCAAAAAATCGACGCAACACGACACGCACGCATCGCAGTTAGTACTTACAAATTAGTAGTCAGTAGTTAGTAGTTCGTCGATTGTTATTCGAATAATAATGGTGGGGAATTACTAAATCGACAATCGAATGCTCAGTAGCTGAATCATCGATTCAGTCGATTGTTTTTTTTTCAACAATCGCCCATCGCTAACACGTAGTGCGGTTCACAAATTAACTAGACTTATGTCAAAGAGTAAAATAAACAAACATACAGCAATAGCATACATACTTATGTCCATAGATAATACAATCTTATGTCTGTGCTAGAGATGAACGATATACATCGATGTAATAAATTATAAAAACAGTGGATGTATTGTATCGATGCGTCGAATCAAACCGATGCCGCGATGTATCGTTAATACTTCAGCATCGAATATATTATATCGATGTTTTTCATTCAATACATCGAATACGCAAATTATGAGATGAGTGTACTATGAGGTCTATGAATATGAATATACAGTTGACTGACAACTGCAGACTTCACGTTGTTTCTGTGTGTTGTGAAGTGGATTATTATTATAATAATCAGTGCTACCAATATAACACACTTACCTATCATATTTTATCAGTTTGGCTGAATTGGTTTGGTTTCCTTTGCCACATAGCCGGCATAGCAAAATTAAAACAAACAACAATATATATGGCTGACCGAGGGACTTTTGGCGGGATTTTTAGCAGAAAGGACGTCAGTTTTATTTCTTTGTTTTGCAAATTAGTTTATCGTGATTCGTGATAAATATCGTGTGAAAATGGTAGATTATGCATTATAGTGATCCATTAGTGATGAATAGCCGGATCCACACCGGACGATCCAAAGCGCTCCGATCGCGCGCGGCATGGAGCGCGCTCCACGGAGCGTGAAGTGTAGACGTGCCGCGCGCGATCCATGTGCGCGGCGGAGAGCGCGCGCTCCTCGCCGCGTGCGATCCATTTGTTGTCGGTTTTTTGGCCAGACTCAAAGGTGCCTCAGTCGCTTGGCGCGCGCGGTCTGGACGGTTCGGTTGTGAGAATCGCGTGATCCGCCGTTATGGATAATTCGCAATGTAGCCGTTTAATTTCCCTATATTATATAGGGAGAATAAATGTTTATGGGATCCTAACGATACCAATTACACAAATAGAGGTGTAAGAGAAGATGCCTGGCGGAAAATTAGTCGGCAAATGAACAATATTCCAACGACAGAATACATATTCCAACCGGTTTTTAAAAATTGTTTTAACCCAATACTGTCTTTTTCGTTTTCGTAATTTTTGCCGTAAATATACAAGTAAAATGTAGCTTGCAGCTGCTACGGCTATTCGTCGCCGTCGTTGCACGTGTGACTCCATAGCCAGACAAAATTCAACTGATTCAGTATGGATCGGCAGGAGCGCGTTGGAGCAGCCAGTCAGGATCGCAAAAGATTGCTGTTGGATCGACCTAGAACGATCCACGCTCCACGCATCACGATCTTGGATCGCGGATCGCGGGATCGCCGATCCATTTTGGATCGTTCGGTGTGGATCCGGCTAATAGTGTGTGGAAACAGTGAAATAACATGTAATGGGGCGTTCGTCGGGAGGTTTTCGTTTTACTATACAACTTCCCACAGAGTGTCCTATTAAAGTTCAACTGTGAAGATTTGCTGGTAAAAGTTCCAGTAAAGCAACGAAATGAATCTCACCAATGCATTTCAATGTAAATAACTTGTACTTACCTAGTTTTCACTACCATACTAATCGCTGAACCGATCTATGAAACCATTTTGTGCCAACCATACCAATGAAATGTATGACGCGGCTATAGAAAGTTGGTTAAGTATTAAAGTTGGTATGGAAGTTCGCGCATAAATCCATAGTAACCTTTGGTTCAAGGGAGTGTCGCTGGTCTGATTTTAATTATGATTTTATCATAGACGATACAGTACAGTAGATAGGTACCTACCTAACCTACTACGTGTTTTACTAAAATAATAATTGTATCTAGATTTTAGAGATGTGAAAAAATTAATAATCGATTATAATTTTAATCGATTATTTTTTCTAATAATCTTTTTTTATTAATCGATCTTTTCTCATTATGTCACATCACTAGTTGTAATATTGATTGGGTAGGTAGGTGCCACAAACCACTTAGAGATGGTAGGTACCTACATTATATTATTAAGCCAACTTCAAAAAAAGCAAGTTCTACGTTCAACTGCATGTATGTTTATGTATGTTTAAAAGACGGCTGGACCAATTCGGAAAATTCTTTTTTCACTTCTCATGCTCTGAAAGTGCTCTCACCCTCCTACCCCTCTCAGGCCGCGCCTCGACCGGGGCCGTCTCCGCCGCCGCCCCGCGCGGGTGTGCCCCCCGCCTCCACGGCCCGCCCCTTGGTCGGGCCCATAAGTCTAATTAATTTGTGGGTCGGGCTCGGCGCCTCCACGGCGGCTGTACAAGATATTATAATATGCTGCACAAAATCGCGGGTGCATTAACGTATCTACTCATAAATGTATCTATATTAAGGCAAAGAATGAGCTATACAGCCGAACACAAGAAGTTCATAGATAATAGTAGATTTTACAACAAGTGCACAAAACGAACCGCCCACAAATTAACTAGACTTAGAACCTCCCGCCCCAGGGCGGTGGTATGCATAAAGCATTTTCCCTGGGTCACAAAAAAAAAAAGGTACCTACCGTTACAAACAGTTGTTGCAAGCATATTATATAGGTAGTTGTGCCAGTAGGTCCCACTCTTCCATAGCCATCCATCAATTGGACGATCTGCTTATTGGCAGGTTATTGCTTATCTAAGCAATAACCTGTTAACCCACATAATGAAGTTATTGATGCAGAACGATTTATTGAGAGTTGTAGAGATCGTTTTTTAATTATGTGTTTACCTTATTACATTGGTTAAATACTTATGTAACTAAATATTGAACATAAAAAATTTGACACAAAATGGCGTTATAATTTTAAAATTTTAATTTAATCAAAATTTCTCCAGTGTGGGTTAACACACTATTGCTTATCTTCCAATTAAATAAATGTTATGTTATACTAGTGTTCCTCGCAATCGAAGTGAAAAGCAGAGTTTATAACTCGTCCACAAAACCATTTAATCCTCGACATTACTATCTTATGCAAAAAGTCTCGGAAAAGAATGGTTCGTTTTGTGCACTTGTTGTAAAATCTACTATTAATTACAAACATTGTTCGTTGCTAATAGAATACAGTTTAACTTCAAACTGGCATTTTATTTAAAACTCCGTAAGAAGAAGAAAAAGAAATGTAAAACATGTCAAAAACTAAGTATTCTTTTATTTTTATGAGAAAAGGTTGAGACTTAAGTATCGACCCGCCTGACCTGCCTATTCAAAATTTTACCAGTGAAATTGATACAGAAAATGAGTCACTACAAAAATAATGAACTCGACTGGATGAAGGTGCAAAGATTAAAGAAGGTCAGCTCTCCTGAAACACTAAGTAAACTACTACAATCAAAAGTTGTGAACAGCGAATTCAATTCAATTCGTCAAATTTTTTACAAGCAGCAGTCGCAAAGTTGGCAAGATTTAATGTTGGGATTATTTGATAGGTTTTTGCTTCAGTTAGACGAGTTATTTATGCATTTAAGAACAGAAGAGCGATTCAAATTCACAGAAAATCAATCTTTCAATGTAATAAAGTTATATCAAGACATATGTGAAAGACTACGTTTGGAGATTTTGATAGCAGTAGATAAAACAGAGCTAGCTACGTCTACAAACAATAAGCCCGACGAAAAGGAAAAAGAATTTTTGCGTAAAATTAACAGCATTAATACACAATTGTCCTTAGTTAGATGGCAGTATCACAACGCAATCAAAGATTTAAACGAGTAGTCTCTCTTTAAATCGATATATAAATGTTCTTATTTTGTTAACTAGCAACTGGGGGCCCCACCATCTTATTGTTACTCGGCCATTGTAATTTCGGCTTTATGTAGAGGGTGCAGGGTAGATTTTAAGATATTGGGGTCTTCGTGCAGTAATGCAAAGTTCAATGTAACCAAAACTTTTAAAAATATATTGTCATTAAGAAAAATTAAAAGCTTTAAATTTATGATTTTATTAGGTATAGATTTCCAAATTCTTAAAAGTTAATACAATTTACTAATTCTACCGAGGGGTGTGCTTTTTATCAAAATCGTTTAGCCGTCATCTTTAACCGACTTCCAAAAAGGAGGAGGTTCTATGTTCGATTGTATGTATGTTTTTTTTTTTTAATTACGTACAAAATATGATGTTTAAAAAGATTAGCTCTAACTCCACAGGAGAAAGGACTTATTTTTTACCTCTGCTGCGGACTATTATAAGAAAACTACCAAAATTTTACTTGATGAGACCATTTAATTTTTATCGATTATTATTTATTTGACAGAAAAAAATTACATATTTATTTCTCTTTTTTAAAAATATTGAATTTTGACAGTATCCGTCTACATATCATGCAGGAAACAAAATAATTGGCGTGTTCACTATAGATGAGAAATAAACCCGGTACTTGGGTTTAAACCCAATAAAAGCCCTAAGTTATGAACGGGTTTAAACTTAAGTACCGGGTTTAAACCGGGTTGATTGCCTATCTGTAGTGTTTACACTAGAGACACCATCAAAATACCGCTCCTGGTAAAAAGGATGTGGTGCGAGACATACATAAGTCTAGTTAATTTGTGGGTGCGAGTGCGACCGCGACGGTCTGCCACTTGGTGCAATGCAGTAGGTAGGTACGTTATTCACGGGTCGATAGTTGAGTTATTACAAGGTTGACTTTTGCTTTTCAATTTGGATGAAGCAACCAGATTGATCCATATGAAGCTAAAAATTAACCATTCAATGCCGTTGAGTCGTTCAATAGCATTGCAAGAGTTGAACATGCTCATTATTTTCATTGTGTGCTGATTATAGCAGCCTAAAGGGCGCTCAACGAGGAAATGAAAACAAGGACAGTAAACACGTGTTTATGTGTTTGTTAACTATTAGGAATTTAAACACTAAAGCGCATACCACAGGTATCGCAACTTTAATAGAATACACTTAATACTTACGTACTTATACAATATTTTCTAGCGCCACGACTAAATACTATAACAGAATATAGCATTATCTTTAAAATTCCATTTATTTTAATATTATTTCTAATACAATAAAGAGATATGCTTATGAAACATAAATCACTTATTTTACATTTATATAATAATATATGTATTTAAAATTAGTTGTACAACATGATACAAAAGGCCAGTGTCGTTAAATTATTTAACATGCAAAAATGTAAAATGAATATTTTTATTTAATAATATTAAAGAAATCATTGTCCGATTGTAATATTTCGGGGTATTTTGCAGAATATTTCGCTAATACAAATCTGCACAAGATGCTCAGATCTTTGCAAATAGCACACAATATAAAAAGATGCATCGTAATCAAATTTTAAAAAGTCAAGTCGAAATATCTCAAAGGCAGATTAGGAAAACGCAAATACTTATATTATTTTTCTGTAACTTTTTCTAATATTAAAACTTTATTATTATTATTATATTAGGTTTTTTCTAACATTTTATTTTGTTGGTACTTTTATCATAGATACATTCAATTTTAGTCGATTATTAAAGATGGCACGTAAATCTTTGTTTTTTGTACCTACATTAGTCGTATCATGCAAGGATATAGGGTTTAGGAATATTCAACATAATTTAGCTAAACTAATACATATATATTATACTTAGGCATCATAAACACAACAGAAGAACAGCTTCGGAACCAGGGAAGTTGCTCGGCTGTTATCTATCTACAATCAAACCAAATGGAATGTCGAGGAGCGCAAAAAAGTTATCTCTGTTAATGTACCGTTTTCACAATAATACACCATATATTATATATTATACACCATAGTACTATATTATCTGTGACCATACATATACTGTCATTTATTAGATAAATCGTCCTCGTATGGGTATGATTGACAAAAATAACGAAGAAGTAATAGATTTTAGCATGCCTGCCACACAAGTCCTTCACGAAGTGTAGGTAAAACAATTTAACAGAAAAATAAATAAATAAAATCGAATCTCTATTTCCCTTCGTCACAGCATTACACGTGAACGGCTGGACCGATTACGCTAATTCTTTTTTGTTGTATTTGTTGTTATAAGGAGAAGGTTCTTATGAAAAAAATTTGGCGTTCCTGCGGGAATCCAAAACTCACGCGGATGTATCTCCGCAACGGTTGGACCGATTTTGACGGGACTTTCACTGCTAATTAGCAGATTTAAGAAGTAAATTAGGCTACTTTGGCATTCCTGCAGGAATTTCAAAACTCCCACGGCCCGGGTGGAAACCGTGGGGCACAGTTAGTACTAAAAAAAATTAAATTATGAACAGTCGAGCTCGTAAAAAACGGGCAATAATAATAATCACTGTTATTACTACTATTTATTTAAGTTATATAATACGTAATAATATTTATACAGGGGGAGGGGGGGAACGTTACCAAAAATTTCCATCCTATATACATGTGAAGACATCTCAAAGATCAATCAAAGATAGATTAATTTTACATTTTGTTAACACTTCATCAAAAAGGATGGTTCAAGGGTATTTCACACAAAATTCACTAAACTATTAAATATGTAATTGAAACAAAAATTGGTTTATGAAGTAATTTTGAACTATTAAAAGAAATTAATTTTCCTTCCTTTTCCTGCCTTAAATTTTCTTTTAATAATAAGTTTTATAACACTTCTGTATAAAAAATAATTTCATATTTCATAATTTAAGCTGCTATTTCATTAGCCTTTTTCTTAAAACTAGACATTACAAACTTACAAAAAAGGTACATTTAGTAGTACACACATAAACGTTTCAATGATTAAATAAGAAATGAGGTATTTTTTAAATTTCACTATAAAATGATACATTAATCTGAATAAACAAATAAATAGGTACCTAATGTAAAATTTCACTAAAGATCGAATCGTATCAACGAGAATAAAATGATTACGTTTTAAAATATAGGCACAAGTCCCCGTTTATAATACCGGTTGACGTCTGCAAACAATAAAATGTCACCTTTTTTATTGACGGCCTGCGTCGTTACGTCTCACAAGTTTATTGATCATATTTTGACCTTACAAACTAAAATCGTACTTTGTAAATGTACACTGTTTTCTCTAATGATCGATTCACATTATTCCAGTAGTACTCCAGTCCAGCGGTCGAATCTAGCGTTGGAATGTCACCGGAATGTACTGGTATGTAACTATTCCAGCAGTTTGATCACAAGACCTCATTGTCAAACCAGTTGGACAAAATAGTTTGACTGTAACGAAGGACTGAATCCAGTTAATTGATTGTCTACTTTTTCATTCCTACTCGGCCATTCCAGCGCCACTGGAATAGTGTAGGCAGTCATTCCAGTGCTAGTCAAACACTGAAAAATGAACACGCATTATTGTGTTTTTGTGAACACAAATTGTTGGATTCGATAATTCCTAACAATCCAGTTCCTTACCTAAATCCGTTTACCTTTTTTTAGTTCTTCTGTAGTTGAAGTCAGTTACTTCTTAAAGTAGTTTGAACAGTTTTAAAAGAATTTTTGAACACCGTTCTTGATATTTATTTGGTTTCATTTAATAAATCTTTTTTATAATAGTGTATCGTTACAAACGCGTTTTTAAAATAATAATTTTAAAATTTCAGCACCTGTAATTTTCAGTGGAAGTTCTTTTAAAGCTTATCGATAAGACATGTTTTAAAAAAAGTTATTGCACATCATTTTTATCTTTGGAAAACTTTAAAATTGTCATACAATCCATAATGTATAAAAGTTCACAAAGACAGCTGAAAGACACGCATTTCCTTAAAAAAATATGAACAGCCTTTAGAAAATGAAGCTATATAAGAGGAGAACTCCCCATAAAAAATCTCTAGGAGACGCATTACTTAAGCGGCGAGGTATTTGACCCTTTCCAGTAAAGCGTCGCAGGTTTTTTTGGCGTCGCCCAACAACATGGCCGTGTTGGGGTTGTAAAAGATGGGGTTGTCGACGGCCGCGTACCCAACGCCCATCGAACGCTTCATAACCACCACCTGTCGAAAGTTAACACCAATTATATTTATAAGTACAGTCATTTGCAAGTTTCTATCATAAATCATTTATATGACGAGTTAAATGAAATCACCCGAAAGAAGCGCGAAAGCGTCTCTGAAGGATAAAACCACATTTATTACAGACATTACAGTTGACAGTTAATAATATTATAACTATATTACAATAAGATTTTATCCATCTCGGATCGATGACGATCATTTTTCATTACTGTGTGACTTACCTGGTGTGATTTCCACACTTTGAGCACGGGCATGCCAGCGATCGGAGAGTTGGGGTCGTCTTCAGCGGCGCTGTTCACTGTGTCGTTCGCACCTGGGGACAATATCGACAGTAATAGATTTAGGTCCGTATTCCAGAAGGTGACTCAGATCACGTTTCTCTTGAGATTAGTTTTAAGCTCAAATCATAACTCAAGCGTACATCTTATTATAGAATGCGTTTTAAGTTCTAATCACTTGAAACTAGTCTTTAGTAGAGATTCTGAACTCTGATTGGTTCTAATCACTTGAAACCAGTCTTGAGTAGAGATTTTGAACTCTCCGTTGGTAAATTAACCTATATCAATATCATGGTAAAACATTTATATAATGAACATTTATTTTGTGTTTATCCTGAGGCTGGGTGTTTATTGTTTCACAAGTATTTGCAACAAAAAAGTGTTAAAGTATTACATCAGTTAACTGGTACTGTATTGGTACATTCAACGACTGTAAAAAATGGAAGTTACTTTATTGAGGTTGGGTTCATTTATCTTAGAGTAGAACGTCTGTGTGAGCAACATGGCCGGGTGGAAAAAGTCTATAAGTACAGGTATAACGTTTTGGTAGCAAAATATCTGCAATTAATGTCAAAATGTATAAACAGACAAAAGCGTTTCTTGTCGAAGTTCTGGGCACAGATAATATAAGTCTGGGTAAGCAAATTGGGTATTCTCCAAAGTATGAAAATCAAAATTCTAAATAGTCCGTCAGTTAGAAAATAAAAAAAATTCCAATTGTATGGAATAAGCATGACCCTTGTACATGTTTACTTTTATACTTTCTTTCTTTTTATGTTGTCCTTGTGTGCATTAATTGTTAAATAAATAAATAAATAAATAAATAAAAATAATAGACACGTATTTTTTGCTTTTTCAATTTAATGAAAATGAACATAGATAAAGAGCATTAAAGTTTAGGGTGGGGGACTCGTGACGTCAATATTCATTATAAGCCCCATACAAACCGCACCGAATTGTGACGTCACGCGAAATTTCAACTCAATGTATTTCTGTTATTTTTTGATTACGTAAAAAAAGAAAAAATACGTGTCCAATATTTTTTACTAATCTACACGACGGACTAAAAAAAAAAATTTTGTCAAGTAGCCAATTGACGTGGTGTCAATGATTGGGTTTATATCTTTTGTTATACTAAGGTACGTAGGTTGGTCATACGAATAGGTGTAAATAACTACATACCAATGACTAGTACAAGATCAGTATCGGGGAAATCGTCGTTTATCTCCTCCATTTCATAAACGTCGTCGTAGGGGACCCCGGCTTCGGCGAGCAACACGTTGAGTTGACCGGGCATGCGGCCTGTGGACGGGCGATAGCAAAATTATTTCACGTCAGGATTGGCTCCCACTTATTCGCACGTTTCAATTTAGGTACTATTTAAAATGTTTGGCTATTTAGAAAAACGTTCGCCAATAATTTGACTTTACAGTAAACTCTGATAAAATACGGTTCTAAACGTCTGCCTGTTCTATTTACCATAATTTACTATTTCCTTTTTTTACAAATTCTACTATCGATTTCTTTTTAATAAAATATCTTAGAAGATGTAATTTTTATAGCGGGTCGCGCTAATTTCACTCTTGGAAGTCTCTTATAATCCTTAAAGCATTAATATACTGTTTAACCCTTTAAGATGCGGTTCGACGACAGTCAAAATTGCTAATCACAATAAAACAGCTACAAGTCATATTTAAAGCTAAAGGCTAAAATTTAAGGCTAAAGTGCTGCGATACGTACCAGCGACAGGATGTATGGCAAAGCGCACTTTCTTCCCAAGTCCTTTCAACATTTCTACCAGTTCAGCAATTGGATATTGCGCTTTAGCTACACATAGGCCGTAACCTGAAATATAAATCACTTAATAATTATTATAATAAAACTGTAGAACTGATTGTACCTACCGATTTAAAAAAATTATATCCCTGAGTGACATAAGAGTAGGATACTTTTTCAAATTATTGAAAAAATACGCATTTAAGTTTAGGAGTGGGGGCTCTTGACGTCATTACTAAGTATAAAGTATACCTAGGCGTGACCTCATACGAAATTTCAACTCAGTGTATCGTCGTCATTTTGCAATTACGGAAAAAAAGAAAAAAATATGTGTCCAATATTTTTAATCTACAAGACGGACTTAAAAGTTAAATTGAGTGATCTAGCCCATCCCCGCGGAAACTCCGAAATAAATGCGGATGAAACCGCGATGAATAGCTAATGAATGTAGTGTGTGTGTGTGTGTATGTGTGTACCGGGTGTGATGATGATGTTCCCGGCGCGGTGTATGAGGTCGGCGACGTTGTCCACGTTGAGCTCGGTGTGCGTGGCGCCGGCCGGCCGCGCCGACCCACCGCTCGTCACGCCGTACCCGCCCAGGATCACGTTCGGCAGCGACCGGTTCATAGCCTGCAACACGCAACGAGACACACCCGTCGTTACTAGAGATGGGTTTTGGTCCGGCGTTAATGCACGTCTATCGGACATTTATTCAAAACTAGTTGTGCCCCGCGGTGTCACCCGCGTTAATTTCAGAGTTCCCGCGGACCTATTCCGGGATAAAAAGTACCTTATGTGTTAATCTGATGTATAAGCTATATTATTGCAAAGTTTCATTTAAATCCATTCAGTAGTTTTTGCGTGAAAGAGTAACAAACATCCATCCATCCATCCATACATACTTACAAACTTTCGCGTTTATAGTATTTTTTATTCAAAATGTCCGTAAATGCCAGATCAAAACCCATCGCTAGTCGTTACACATGTTGAACGATTAAAGGTCCGTTTATATCTACAGACACTGAGCGTGCCAGACGCGTGCGAGAGCAGAAATGTAATCAGAAACCAACAGACACTAAGACGTCTGCACGGTTCCAATGCTCTATTCACCCTGCTCGGCATGTAACCATAGACACGTACAGAAATGATTCGCGAGACAAAATATTCATTCCGCGAATACTGGCCTGTATCTGTCGGCGTCTGCGCAACCGTGTTACGATGGATCTGATAACGTTAATATGGACTGTGTAGGAGAATATTATTTTGTCTGCGACGGAAAGTGCCTGGCACGCTCAATGTCTGTAGAGTGTAGATATAAACGGACCTTAAGAGGTTAACACGACACAGAACTATGAATAGAACTGCATGGACATATTTTGTCCAGTCTGTTTTCTAGTCAACGCTACAGTAGAACAGAGCGGAAGATTTCTTCCATGTAGTTCTGGTCAACAGCTGGTAGAACTATCGATAGAACTAGGTGGAATAGGCCGACAGAGACAGCGTGGAACTTTCATTACTATCTAATGGTTTAGGAGGTTAACATAAATAAACAATTTTAAAATTTTTCGCTGTCTGTCTGTTTGTTCCGAGTAATCACTGAAACGGCTGGAACGGGACTTTCACTGGCACATAGCTGATGTTATAAGGAGTAACTTAGGCTACTTTTTATCCCGGAATTCCCGCGGGAACTCCGAAATTATCGCGAGTGCAACCCCGCGGGACAGCTAGTATCTAAATAAATAGACTAAGATTCGCGACGACAGCGGCACTCGGCTACCAAAACCAACTCACTTTGCACATGATGTAGGAGAGGATGGCGCCCGAGCTGCCGATGAGCGCGCCGACGATGGTCATCAGCGAGTTGTTGAGCATGAAGCCCTCCGCGCACAGCGCCCAGCCCGAGTAGCTGTTCAGCACCGTGATCACCACCGGCATGTCCGCGCCTGGCGGGCAGTTGTGCAGCGGGTTACGTATCACCACAGTTATTATTAAGGTAGAGGTAAGGTAGACACGTATTTTTTGCTTTTTCAAATTATTGAGAAAATGCTTGGATAAAACCACAGGATAAAACGCATTAAAATTTAGGAGTGGGAGGTCGTGACGTTAAAACTAAGATTAAAATGTACCCAGGCGTGACGTGATACAGAATTTCAACTCTATGTAGGTATCGACGTTATCTTTTGATTATGTAAAAAAAAGGGAAAAATATGCGTCAAATATTTTTTATTAATCTACACAAGACGGACTAAAAACTAAAATTTAGTCTTTGGTGGTGGTGATTGTGATGACAGTGGTGGTGATGATAGCGTTGGTAGTGGTGATGATAGCAGTGGTGGCGGTGACGGTGGTGTACCTCCGATGGCGGCGGTGAGCGTGAGCCCCTGCACGCCGCTGAGCAGCGCGGCGCCGGCGAGCAGCGGCAGGCCGGGCGCGTCGGGCAGCGCCAGCAGCGCGCCGCCGCAGCCCAGCGCGCCCGCCAGCAGCGACGCGTTGATGGCGTGCCGCCCCGGCAGCAGCAGCGGCGCCGACGACAGCATGCCCTGCAGCTTGCCGTACGCCACCAGGGAACCGCTGATATATACATATAATAAGATTTACTGTTAACACATTGTAACATTTGGTTAGGTATAAAATAAAGATCTGTCTATACCCACAATATTTTTTATTTATTTATATATTTATTCTTTATTGCACAGTAAGTACAAATGGCGAACTTAATGCCTTGCGGCATTCTCTACCAGTTAACCATTGGGTAGACGGAGAGATATAGAAGATTGGGTGTGCAAACAAAACCATATATAAAATACTTAATACAAGATACTAATAATTAATAACTAAAACATATAGACGCAATTTACTCACAATAAATACTATAACACATGTATATGCTACACATACCTATACAATAAAATACATACATACATAGTTACATACATATATACCACAAATACATACATACCATATACATACAATATACATACATATACATACATACCATATTATACACACATACTGAGTGGACATATATAAATATATAATAATATACTTACCTAAAACTACCTAAAACAATAATACTCGTCGTATATTTTTATTTTTGTTGGTTACTGATTTTTAATATGTTTGTAAGGAGGGCTTAGAAAACATAACTTCAAATTGTCGACCAAGATTTCCTATGTTGGCCTAGGATGAAGTGTAACTCGTCTATAGAGTAAATTTTTCAAGTGAGAGTAGAAGGCTCATTCCAAAATAAGAAGAATAGCGAAGAATGCTCAAAGAAGTCTCGATAATTTCCTTAACCGGCAATCGAACACGTTAATTTTGATAGAAAACACACCCTGTATTATTGCGCCATAAGTTCAGGCTACGGTTTTGGCTTAAAGGAAAATATGAAAATTGAGAACAAAGTTTTATCAAACAGTAAGGTTTCATGAACTCACGTGAATGTGATACCGCCAATATAAGTGCCGAGGAAGAGCGCCGTCTTGAGCGTGGCGGCGGTGGGGTCGAGCGCCATCGCGGGGAAGTCGTGCATGTACGTGGCAATGCATGTCAGCACGGCCGCCATGCCCACCAAACTGCGACAAACGTTACACGACATTATTCCTGAGGGGCTATTATGTAACTTTTGTTTCCATAATTTTTCGATTTCAATCAAAAACAAGGCGGTTTTGCGATTACAATATGCACGTTTTGACACCTACAATACCTAGCAATCAACCAAAATATAATACTTCAATAGTTGAAACTGTATAAACATGATTAATTAATCACAAAATCGCTTGAAAAACTTGATTTTTTTTACACATTTATGTTTTTGATGGGATAAGTCGTCTGATACACATATGTAGTTACAAGCTTTGCTTGGTTTGGGACAAGTCCCCTTAACCAAGTTGTCAACCTATAATCGCCATGTCAAGTGGTCACGAAAAATTATACGATTGATTGGAAGATTTTTCATGACCACGTGGCATGTCGATTAATTCCTTAGCTTTCTTAGCAATAACGATTAAAGATCGTCAACTCGGCTAAGGGGGCAGGTGCTGTGTGATAATCGTCATACAAGCCGAAAGACGTTCACTGCTGGGCACAGGCCTTGTCAAGGATAGTCACAACGACCGGTCCCGCGCCTCCCGCATCCAATGGCGTCCCGCGACCTTCACCAAGCAGTCGGTCCAAGATGTAGCGGGCCAACCACGCCGCGTCTTCCGGTTCGTGGTCGCTACTCGAGAACATTATTGCTTCTCGCGTGCGGTGTGATAATGTCCTGGCGGTATTAAGACAACCGACAATGCGGTCCTGAAGGTTGTATATGAGGCGTTTAAATACTCCATATGCGGCCTTGAGGGTCTCAGCTAAATCATAAGTAGGTATGTTTTTCAAATCTTTAAATATTTTTTTTATAATTCAATTCAAATGTAATATGAGATTTTTATGGGTTCTGTGGGTTGTTGTGACCTGAAATAAATATTAATATCTGGGTCACCGAGCTTCGCTCGTTATGTATAGCGCCATCTGTTGTTAAGTAAAAAAAAAACACTCATTTTTCATTGCCTGAAAACACGGATAAAACGACGTTTTCTAAAATGAAACCTAGCTAGATCGAAATCGATCGCCCCTGAAACCGTGCATAATAAATTTCATGAATATCGTTGGAGCCGTTTCCGAGATTCAGATTATATATATATACTAGCTGTCCCCCGCGATTTCATCCGCGGTAATTTCGGAGTTCCCGCGGGAATTCCGGGATAAAATTTTTCCTATCTTTTAAGTTGGACCATATTATAAATGGTTACAAAATTTTATCAAAATCCGTTCAGTAGTTTCGGAGTCCATCGCGGACAAACAACGTGACACGTGATTTATATATATTAGATATATTTATATGGATATGGATATATACAAGAATTGCTCGTTTAAAGATTATTATATTCACCTGTGGAATCCGGCCACGAGTTGTGGCAGGTCTGTGATGTCGATTTTCTTAGCGATGAGACCGCCGATCAGCCCGCCCGCGCCCGCGACGCCGACCATCTGCGCCAGCACCTCCGCGCTGGGCGTCAGCGCGCCCAGAGTCGCCGCGATGCCGCCCGAAACGCCGATCTTAGAAAACCGACTTTATTAGTACTTACACAAAACACTATTCACATTATCACACGACACACTCGGCAACCTCATATTACTAAAGTGTCATCAAATATCCACGACGAGTGACGAGCGGAACCCGAGTTGCCACGTTGAGTTATCCGAGTACTACAGAACGGTAACAAAAGTATGGGCTTAGATACTTTTGTAATTTTTTTTGTCAAATTCGACCGAATTTATAGTTGACGATACCGAAATTACTACATTTTATGAACAAGAAACAAATGTTGTAAGGATTACAGAGAGATCATAACTCAATACTGGAAATCCCAAAATGGAAGCCAGCCAGAATGCAGTAGTCTCGTTATGTGGTCATTATTGTCTCACTACCTTTACAATGGTCAATAGATCGATGCTATAGCCATCAAGATTATAGTGAGCGGGTCTCGGGTTGAGTCTGTAGCTGCGTTCACTGAACATGGAATTGGATTTATGCACGCCTTTCTAATCATCGGTTGCGTTTATGAAATAATAAAAAATAAATAAATCTTTGCTGAAATATTTCGAAGATACACAATCACCGCTAGAAAAATTGCAACAAAATGTTTAGCTCTGAGTCGCTTGTTTACGGCTCACTTATACTTTACTAAGTATAAGTGAGTTTACCTTTAAAAAGAGAGTGTGTATCTACAAAATATTTAATAAAAGGTATAAATGTACGAAACTTAAAGAACATTGGCTTACCATTCCAAGATAATTCCCTTTCCTAGCGGTGGTTTGCGAGCTGAGTCCCGCCAGAGCACCGACGCAACACAGAGATGACGCCAAGTATGCCATTTGGTGAACCTCGGGATAGCCCTAGTGGAAATTATTAAATTAATTATTATTATTTATCGCTTCTTATTCCAAAAGAGAGATTGAACCACTAACTTGCTGGAATTAGGTAACATCGTCACCAAGAATCAAAATCATTAGAGCTTGGTCAATCAGAACATGATATTAATTCAGAAATTTAAAATCAGCAGCAGCTAAATGGACATAGATAAGCAATAGTGTGTTAACCTACACTGGAGAAATTTTGAGTAAATCCTGTTTTAAAAGTCGGAGCGCCATTTTGTATCAACATTTTTTATGTTCAATATTTAGTAACATATTTAAGCAATGTAATAAGGTAAACACATAAGTAATTAAAAAACGTTCCTTAACTCTCAATAAATCGTTCTGAATCAATAACTTAATTTTGTGGGTTAACATGTTATTGCTTATCTGCATCCAAATCAGAAACAGCAAAAAGTAAAAATACTTAATTTTTTTCCCTTAGATTTGCACATATTTAAAGTTTAAACCCCCATTCAAGCTTTAAAAAATTGCCCCGACTTCTGCAAATCGAGCTTTCGCGTAATCCTACTAATATTATAAACGCGAAAGTTTGTAAGTATGTATGTATGGATGGATGGATGGATGGATCGATGGATGGATGAATGGATGTCTGTTACTCTTTCACGCAAAAACTACTGGATGTATTTAAATGAAACTTTACAATAATATAGCTTATACATCAGATTAACACATAGGGTACATTTTATCCCGGAATTCCTGCGGAAACTCTGAAATTAACGCGGGTGAAAACGCGGGGCACAACTAATTTGGAATAATCCTAACATTTTAGAGATAAATTGTCCTATTGACTCCAAGTTTGCAACATGCTGTATGCACACAGAATGCTGAAATGGAGTATGTATTTGCAATGGAAATCAGTAAAAGTGGTCTTACTTGCATGGCGGTCGTAATATACCCGCCCATTAGAGCCGCGGCCGGGATCGCGTACAAGTATCCGTATTCTGGAGGATCGCCGGGCCTGAAACGTATATTATTTATCAGTGAAGTGAAACCATCAATGAAATGATGAATTATAGTAGTCTAAGAATCAAAGTTGCTTTTCCAATTTCTCTTTTGACAGATTAAGATTCTTTATATTTGTGGATAAATAAATAATATTTCAAACCACGCTGTCACAACGAAAGTTTATTATCAAAACAGTATTGTATATAACACACAAGATTAAAGGTGCCGGTATCTGAATCTCGACAAAAACGTCACGGTCCAATTAATTTCAAATTACCTCTTGAACATGTCAAGCATGCGTTGCGTGACCATGAAGCCGCCGAACACGTTCACGAACGAAATGAGCGCCGCCGTGCTGGCCAGCCACTGGGGGAGGAACAAGCTATTCGTATAATTATGTGCAATAAACTTAATAAACCCTATTAATGTTCCCACTAAGGTTTAACCTAAACAGAAGGCAGACCTACAGAAAAGAGGTGTTGGCCACACAATCGCTTTATATTAGAAAGTGGAAAATTTTATGACGGTGTTGCTCAGTCCATTTACCTCAGTTGCACACGGACAATTTTGGCGTCCGGTTCTCCCATTAAGTTAACAAATCAGGGCGGCCAAAGTGTCAATTCCATACAATACAATAGTTTTGCGTGCCCGATCTGTTTACCTAGGGGAACACACTAAAACCGTCCATGTGCGGCCAGGCCAGGAAAAACATAATATGTATACTACATCACTATTACAACTGTACACAATATTTGGAAGACAAATAATTATAATAATAACTGTTAGTAACTCTTTATTATTTACCAAATTAAATAAGCAGCGTAATCAAAGATGTCTATAGATGTTTATGATTTTTATAGTCTGATCTTACAGCTATGGGTTTTCTGTCATTTCTTTATCCTTAGCAATATTATAAACGCGAAAATTTTGTATGTATGGATGTATGGATGTATGGACGCAAAAACTACAGAATGGATTTGAATGAAACTTTACAATAATATAGCTTATACATCAGAATAACACACAGGGTAGGTACTGATTATCCCGGAATTCCCGCGGAATCTCTGAAATTAACGCGGGCGAAACCGCGGGAAAAAAGCTAGTGGCTATATAGTTGTCACCTGCTCCGGCGTGTCGGGCAGGTACCCGCCGCCCATGAGCAGCAGCCCGCCGACGGCCGTGATGCCGGACACGGCGTTGGTGACCGACATGAGCGGCGAGTGCAGCGCCGGCACCACGCCCCACACCGTGTGGTAGCCCACGATGCCTGCGTCACGACACACGTAAACATTGCTCATTATAACCTGCCAGCTCGTACAGTGGCCAAACGAGCGACACATGCTTCTATGGTATTTTATTTAAAAAGAAATCGATAGTTGAACATTTAACTCAGCAACATTTCATTTGACAACATTTAATTTTTTTTTCTTTATATTTTTTCATTAAATAGTATTTAGAAAACTAGAAGGCACGTATTTTTTCTTCTACCGAAATTTTTATTCTAAATTATTCAAAAATATATTTGAAATCTTGTAAACTTAAAAAAATGCATTTCAGGATGAATATACAACATTTTCTTTCGATTTATTTCTCACGATTATTAAAATTATCATTCAGGCGTTCCACACGAGGACTACGATCGTTGCGATCGCGGCGAAAACGTCGTAAGCTCTTATCTTATTTTCTAGGTCACCATTTGTAAGAATGGAAAAAACTGCGGTCGTGAGCGCTTAGTGGAACGTACCCTTTGTATTTGATTGAAGTTTGTTTTCGTCTATGATTTTCGAATTTAGTTTGTGTTGTGATTGGTTGTAGCTGTGACATTTATTTATTTATTCTTTATTTTATTGCACAATGTGTACCTGTGTGTACATTGGTTATTACATTGACACATAATTTTTTTTATTTAAGGAGCGCAAAGGTATTTACGGTGTTTATCCTGAATTTGGACCTGACGAAGTTTTTTGTGAATATTTCGTTAAATAAGTAATAAAAAAGGTCTAAAAAATATGTACTGTGATATTTAAAGGTATACCTCGAAATGGTTTTTTATTTAACGTACCTATTTAAAATTGAAATGTTGTCAATTCCATATCAAAAAGTTTAAACCAAAAGTGCTGAGCTAAAAACGGCCACTTTTGGAGAGTTTCGCATTATCATGAACGTACTATTTACCATATTATGTTACATATTCTAGGATCACTCTGTTACATACCTTTTCTAGAATCACACACTCATAGTTTAGTTAGTTAAGGCCCTTAACGTGTGTCCCAATACAAATTTCCAAATTACGATACTGAAATATGGAAACTTCAAATATTTTTTGCTTCTTGTTTAACAAATAACCTAATAATCAATACGATACTAGGATACTTTCAAAATTCCATCGAAGGTTACCTGACAGAGCTAACGTTGTCGTCATGGTGGTGAAAGCGGGATTGGGGGACGCCACACCCATTCCGATTATCGCAGCCAGTCCTGGTAAATAAATGTTTTTTTTTTAAACGAATGAAACATCGCAACATGTTATAATAATACATCAACAAGCAAAAAATACATACGCCCAGACTACAGGGCCCTCTATTGATACCAAAGTTGACGTTAAACGATTTCGACTTTTGCTTTACGAAACAAAATACATATATCTGATGTGTTAGTTGCTTACCACATGTAAGTAAACGGTTTTTTAGGGTTCCGTACCCAAAGGGTAAAACGGGACCGTATCACTAAAACATCGCTGTCCGTCCGTCGGTACGTCTGTCACCAGGCTGTATTTCATGAACCGTGATAGTTATGACAGTTGAAAATTTCACAGATGATGTATTTCTATTGCCGCTATAACAACAAATACTAAAAAACAGAATTAAATAAATATTTAAGGGGCTCCCGCCTCCCATACAACAAACATGTTTTTTTTTGCTCGTTTTCCCTGATATTGATAACGGCAACACTTAAAATATTCATAGAATGTTTGGTTATAAATTATGTGTATTCACATTAAAAAGAAATAATTCAATTTATTTATTGAAAAACAACATAATGTGCACGACTACAAGAGCATGAAACATAACACAGAAGAAACATTACAACGCAAAAAATTAGACCCTTCGTTCGCAGGAACTTGGCCGGTTTTTTTTACTTACCAGTTGAATACAAGAAAGTATCTTTCAGAGTTTCGTTGAACGGATTAGGGGGCTCTATCTTGGCGGGCGCGGCTGGGCTGGGTGCGGCGGCGGCGGGCGCCATGCTGGGCGGCGGCGGCGGCGGCCACAGCATCTCGCCGGCTTTCAGCACGATGGCGCCGCGCGTCACCTCGTCCTCCAAGTTTATGTGGAAGTGGTCGTTGGTGCCTAAAATGGAATAACGAAACCATCACTATCTAATATCTATTTACCTATATGAGTTGTTAACCCACTGACATTTTAGCACGGACTGCAGTTGTAGCCAACAATCTCTTTAGAATTATAGATTTTCAGTACAAGGAAACGTAAGCAAATAATAATTGTTAGATGTTTTCGAGTGTTGTTTGCTGCAGTCTGTAGTACTAGGTACAGTCCATAATAACTCAATCCGAGAGTGACTTTTTTAATTCTTACTTAAGTAATCATTAAACCGAATCTGAGTGCGGCGGTATGACGTTACCTGCTTGGTCTAGCGGGCACACACTTTAACGTTATTTTAAAGATATTGAATTGAGTTTTAAAACTAATATTATTACAAGTTGTGTTAGTGGGTATATTTAATTAACTTAAAAATTTATCCGATTAAAAGTAAGACCAAATGAATATACCTATAACTTGTAAATCTATAACTAAAGGTTTTTCAAATGCCTTTAACAGTTATGTCAAAGTAGTCGAAAAAAAGTGGCTTCTGATACTTTTAATTTTCTGGTATTAAGTAACATATTGTTGAGTTTAGAATAGATAATAAATAAATTAATAATACGATTTGTAGCTGAGCTGAATGTAAAAAACATGTTGTAAAATACACAAATTACTACTCGAGGCGAATCAAGAATAAAAAGTGGGACTAAATAGAATAAAATAATAATTTATTCATTACTATTATTTTCGAAACGAAACAGGAATAAAAACTGGGTCGAAATAAAAATTTTTTTATGTGGGACGAAACTCGCGGGGCGAATCAGGAACAAATCTATATTTCAAACCTTGATGTGAGACTAATGAAAAATATAATTAATTATTGTAACTTAACATAGGAAACTACCTCGTTTCACAACTGCGTAAGGGCCTTAATAATAGTAGGTACAGTGTTATCCTCGGGAGAAAGACTCATTTAGTCCCGAGACGGGGTTTGGCGCTCGAGCGTAGCGAGGGCGCCAATAGACCAATAGATCGATAAGTCTTTCTCCCGAGGATAACACTGTGCTTTTCATTACGAATGCAAGGAAAGTCAAAATAAAAATAGGAATTAGCTAAAGAAAAAATTGAATGAATTTTATTTTAATTAATACCTACTTAAACTTTACGTTATTTCAATTTTACATCGCGCTGGCTGTATAGAAAGTTGGAACATGGTTCAATAGAAATGTGAAAATAGACATAATTTTTTTTTAATAATTTGACAGTTGTCAGTTGAAAGCGATTCTCCCTAGGGCTGAAAAGGGTTACTTTCAACCCGCTTCTCATTCAACTTCAGACTTACTTTCCGAGTATGAGTAATGAAAATGAAATTTAATGTATTATGAAGCTTTAAAATTACACTACCTACCTAAACTGAACAAGAATCCGGAGATGTTGTTGGCGTAGAGGGTGGACGCGTGCGCGGGCATCCTGCTGGGCAGGTCGGTGAGCCCGATGTGCGTGACGCCGTGCACCTTCACCACCTCGCCCTTCCTGGTGGTCTGCACGTTGCCGCCCATCTCCGCCGCCAAATCCACGATCACGCTGCCCGGAGCCATGTCGCGCACCGCGTCCTACCGCGCGTATCAATAAATATACCTCTATACTAATATTATAATCAAGAAAGATTTGAGTTTTTGTTTGTTACGATTTAACTCAAATACTGGACTGATTTCAAAAGTTCTTTCACCATTAGAAAGCTTTATTATCCCTGAATAATATTGGCTATATTATATTCCGAATTTCCCGCGGGAACTCCGAAATTACCGCGGGTGAAACCGCGAGTCGTGGAAACCAGGCAAATGTGGTATATACTACATACATATGTATACATTATATAAACACACCCAGACTGAAAAGTGGAACCCTGTGTTCATCTCACAAACACTACCCACCCGGAATCGAATCTGGAACCTCTGGATTAGCGGGTGGGCATGGTGACCTACTGCGAAAACAGAGTCGTCAAATCAATAGTATACTGCATTACGAGTGCGGGAAATCTGTTACTGCGACGAGTTCCGACTAATATTGGCCCGAACCGATGGCGATAGAAAGAGTAAAGTTGAAACTAACAACTTTGTAGTGGTAGACATGTAGGATTTCATTTTCATTTAGGATTACTTTAGAGCTAGGATTTTGTTTCTTCTCTATACCATTGAAAAAGATAGCTTTCGATAGAAACCATGATATAAATTTACCTCTAAAATGAGCACCGGCGCCGGTTTACCCGGTATGAGTGCGGTGCTGATGATTACGTCCGAGGTCCTGGCCTCCCTGCCCAGCAACGTCCTCTCGGCGTGCATGAACTCTTCGCTCATTTCTTTGGCGTAGCCACCCTCACCCGCACCTTCTTCCTGTAGACACGAGCAATAAAAAATTGGTTGTTAACTTGTTATGTAGGCCTCTCAATACGCAATACATTTATTGCGTATTAAGAGGCGATTAATATTTAGGATAAATTATATTATAATAAGTATTACATTGGTTAGGACAACGTTTTTACATCGAATACGTTATTTTGAATCCAGTTGTCAGAACGGAGTTTTAGACTTTATTTCCTCCAAGCGGCTAGTCGTGGGCGGCTGGCCGCGATTATTTATTCGCGAGTCGCGAACACGTCAATGGAAATTTGTATATGACTATAACAACCGGGCGGCTGGCCGCGCGCGACTCCTATATTTTGATTCTATAGAGGAATTCTGAGGCTCTGAGCGTTTGCCAGATGTCTTCAGAGTAATAAAAGACGAATCATTCTTCACCACGACAATGCAACATACCGGCTCAAACAAGCGACAAGCGACTTTTTCAGCACTCAAGACTTCGATTTCATAGGTCATGCACCATATGATGCTAATTTGGGTCCCAATAACTTTTTTATGGCCAAAAATTACTACATAATATAAAACAAAGTCGCTTCCCGCTGTCTGTCCCTATATATGTATGCTTAAATCTTTAAAACTACGCAACGGACTTTGATGCGGTTTCACCAATAGATAGAGTGATTCATGAGGAAGGTTTATATCTATATTTTATCCTGGAATTCCAGCGGGAACTTCGAAATTATGGCGGGGACAGTTAGTCAAAGATAAATCGCAAAGTTAATATTGATATAGCATCCACGTTTTCGAAGTATCTCAATCGGAGCGGATAAAATGTATGGAAAATTGTTTCCAATGCATGTAAAATTATATAGATCGTCATGATGATAAATTTAAAGAGAAACAAAACTTTTTTTACATGGTGAATGTTTAAATTGTTTCTTATCCTGATACATCCAACAGGCAAATCCCCGTTATCACATACGATAGGTACGGCTTAAACACGTTCCACGTCGCGTCGTCGTCGACGGCTATGAAGTCATCGTTCGTTGTAGTTACCGCATGAAGAATTAAATTTATAAATCTTCGTTTGCGACGTCATTATTCGCATGCTGTGCTCAAATAAGTACCTATCAAAAAACATGTTTTTAACAAGGAACTTAATTCCAGTTTTTTTATGGGTAGGTAGAAAGTTTAAGACGTTTTATTAATAACTATAGCTGGTCACCACGGTTTCACCCGCAGATATTTCGGAGATCCTGCAAGAATTCCGGATAAAAAGCACCCTATGTCCTTTTCTGTAGGTACCCCTGACAATGTGTAATATGCAAAATTCATTTTATTTCATCGGCGTTGATTTCAGAGTTCCTGCGGGAATTTCGATATAAAAAAGTACCCTATGTCCTTCTCTGTCGCTCTGACAACGTGTGTACAAAATTTCATCATGATCGATTGAGCCGTTAAGACGTGAAAGCGTAACAGACAGACAGACAGATAGACAGACAAACAGAGTTACTTTCGCATTTATAATATCACTAGCTGACCCGCGCGGTTTCACCCGCGGTAATCACGGAGTTCTCGCGGGAATTCCAGGATAAAATATAGTTACAAACCTTCCTTATGAATCACTCTATTTATTGGTGAAAACCGCATCAAAGTCCGTTGCGTAGTTTTAAAGATTTAAGCATACATAGGGATATAGGGACATACACACAACTTTATTTTATACTATGCAGTGATATTAATTAGTAAGGATGAGTAAAACAAGTTTGTGATTTTACATCGACACACTACGCGGCCTTCTTGTACACGTGAGATGCAAAATAATTATTTAAAAATTACAGAAATATAATACTTAAAGTGGTGTAAATTACATCAATTAGTATTACAAACCGGTATCTAATATAATTCTACCATCAATCAGTATCATAGCCATTAACAAGCAGATTTGCTTATTATTATAATTTTAAAGAAAAGTTGTTATTGTGCAGTGTTTTGCTTAGGTCGTAACATATTTTTCAAATGTTATCACTCTAACTAAAACCAAAAATAAACCCGATAAATACCTATCGTAAGAAATGAGCAACAGATAAATAACCGTGTATAACAGTCATTGTTAATTAAGCGACAAGTTAACCAACCGTCAAATTGTTACAGTTAGGTCAAAATCGGACGCTTCATTGGTAAGCTTTCGTTCACAGGCAGGTCGAAGAAAATATGATAATATGCTACATTATCAAAGGTCACGTAACTTTCCTAGATACCTAGTAAGATATACATAATATGGGACATAGGTGCGTAGATATTTGTACAGGGTGTGGTCAGTAAACGCTGGTTTGGAGTTAACATGATAATATAAAATTTAATCATTATCATAATCTGTGAAATTATTAATAATATAAATGGTGCAAAATCACAAATACGTGTTTCTAGAATTGATAACATAGATAATAAAGGTATTAGATAACTGTTAGGGCAAAACTCATTAAGTAGGTGTTTACCTACGCTTTTTGGAAATTGTAAAGATAGCACGTTGTAGTTATATACCCAGCTGCAAGAAAAATTAAATACATATATAAACAGCAGGCAGAACCTACACAGTACACACCTATGTACAGTGAAAAATATATGCAAAAATAATGTATTTGTGGGAGATAGGTATAAATTATAACACAACAGTAAACAATACAATATTGCTAAATCTTTACAAATATACTTAATATCATACGTAAGTAAGATATAATTTCAGAAACATGACAATCTTATCAACTTTTAATACCTACTAGTTCATACTAGCATACTAGTAGCTCAGAGTAATAAATATACTACACTACAACATAACCACATGAAGTCATTGGACTTGTGCATTAATCTGTAGTCACTTGCCTACTTATGAAGTAAGAAAATAGTCTTTTCATTACTCATACTCGGAAAGTAGGTCTGAAGTTGCCTGAGAAGCGGGTTGAAAGTAACCCTTTTCAGCCCTAGGGAGAATCGCTTTCAACTGACAACTGTCAAATTATTAAAAAAAAAACTAGGTCTATTTTCACATTTCTATTGAACCATGTTTCAACTTTCTATACAGCCAGCGCGATGTAAAATTGAAATAACGTAAAGTTTAAGTAGGTATTAATTAAAATAAAATTCACTCACTTTTTCTATTTATATTTTTTTATTTTCTTTAATTAATACTTAATAATTAAAGATAATATTTTTTTTAGGTCGCCACAATGTAAATAAAAAATACTGGCTGAATAGCTAGCCGGCCAAAGAAAAAGAAATAGGTGGGAAAGTGTCAAGCGACTATCCGATCTTCACTCATTTTTTCTTTAGCTAATTCCTATTTTTATTTTGACTTTCCTTGCATTCGTAATGAAAAGCACAGTGTTATCCTCGGGAGAAAGACTTATTTAGTCCCTCGATCTATTGGCGCCCTCGCTACGCTCAGGCGCCAAACCCCGTCTCGCGACTAAATAAGTTACTTTCACCCCTAGGATAACAATGTACTATTTCACTTCAGTAGCTCAAACATGTAGGTTTTGCTGTCTGAAATCAGTGAGCAAAATGCGATTTTGCTCACTGAGTGAGACAAAGTTACTTTTTAATTTTTGTTTTCAGAAAACCGCGAATATCTTATTCAGCCTTGGGTTAATCATACAATTCGAAACATTTACACTCTATATTCTTTCCCGCCATTAGAAAGAGAGAGAGACAAAGACCAGCCCTTTCGAGGTTCCGATTTTGAATTCGACCTCAAAGACAAACACGTTCGGAAATTTGTACTAACTAAAGAAATTTTGCAAAAAGATATTAATAATATGTCTTTTAATGTAATTTATTGAATTTTTAACTTATTGTTGTATTTAAACGAAAATAAGTATTTACTGCAAATAAAACTGATATTTAACCTGTAAATAAATATTATCTCCTAAAGTGTTCTCGCTGCTCAGGATTCAAAATCAGCACTCGCAGCAAAAAATTACTTTGCTCTCTTGTTGCACAAATAATTATTTCTCTGAATTTTAGTTTCGTCTATCCAACGGGATGGAATGAAGCTTTTTTGTCAGTTTGACAATTTCATGGATTATAAATGCTGTGCCCCGCGTTTTCGCCCGCGTGAAACGCTTTGCGTAACTATAACCGTTTCCGCAGCGTACGCAACGGAAGTTCTCAAAGGAATAATTTCTCCCGTTTCTTGCAACATTTTTCATTGCTGCTCCGTTACTATTGGTCGTAGCGTGATGTTATATGTATAGCCTAAAGCCAATTCGAACGTTCCAGAGATTAGCGCGTTGAACCAAACAAACAAACTCTTCAGCTGCATAACATTAGTATAGACTAGCTGCAGTGCCCCGCGGTTACACCCGTGTTAATTTGAAGAAAAAACTAAAATACGTATATATTCCACAGCTAACCGCAGTGTACGCAATGGAAGCTCTCAAAAGGAATATTTTTTACCGTTTCAGCAACATTTTTTATTGCTGTTCCGCTCCCATTGGTCTTAGGGTGACGATTATAGCCTATAGACTTCCTCGATAAATGGGCTATCTAACACTGAAAGAATTTTTCACATCGGACCAAATAAACAAACTCTATATCTTTAAACAAACAAGTAATAGTGATTAGAGATGAAACGGATAGTGGTGATGGTGGTAGTGGTGGTGGTAGTAGTCTACCTGATATTTGGCAAGCTACGGTTACAAGGCCGGCGTGCCGGATGTCCGGCTACCGGACATATGGCATTAGATGACTGTAACGAGGCGGCCGTATTCCACTCGTTATGATATCCTGCCTCATTTGTACTACGTTTCATTTTTAAAAGATATGTTCCTTTTTATATTCTAATGTTATTCTTTTTGTTTTTTCAAATTTTATATTCTGATTTTTGTATTTGATGTTTTGATGACCCCAATTTTAGATCTCAAACAATAAACAAACACCTAAATTATCATTGTATCAAATAAATTATTTTACCATTTTATGATTTATTATTGAGCTAGCCGAAGGCTTTACTTCCGAACGTCACAGACGCGAGGCGCGGTGAACGAGATCGGAAATATTCGGGCCGTTCGGGTATTATCGCTTGTGAGCGGAGATAAAACGTAGGTAGTGGCCTGTCTGTCTGATCATTGATATACCACACCATCAATGACTACTCGGGGGTGTTCGAACTTCGAGTGTTAGTAGAAGTTTGTGTTTGTATCGGTATCAGTTCGTTTGTTTATTGCATTGTTTCTTCACTTGTCGTCATGGTTTTACGTTGTTGTGGTATGATTTGCGTAAAATAATGAGAATTATTTGAATTATACTATCCGGTATCCGGCCGGATAGTGAAAACAAGGCCGGATACCGGATAGTTACCGGACATCCGTTTCATCTCTAATAGTGATTGTACTGACTGTTTAGTTATGACTGTTATCGCAATTTAAACAATGAGTAATTAATGACCTTCATCTCCATTGTGATGAATTGGGCTCCAAGACTCTCGATTTGCTCACGCACGGCAGGACGGGTGTCGAACGCCCGCACGGCGGCGCCCATGCAGCGTGCTTGGGCAGCTGCCGCCAGGCCCGCGACACCACCACCTATGACCAACACCCGGCAAGGTGGGACGCGACCCGCCGCAGTCATTTGCCCTGTTACAGAAGCAAAATTGAATGCTCTTGCAGAAAGGCATTACACAACCACAACTTGCACTACTCCAGGGAGAGAAAAATATCCCACGAATATTGGTAAATGTAGTCTATTCAAACTTACCAGAGAAAAATCTTGGGAAATTGGCAGCAGCTTCAATAACAGCACGGTATCCAGCAACATTGGCCATGGAGCTGAGAGCGTCAAATGCTTGGGCACGACTGATACGGGGAATGCAGTCCATAGCTAGAAAATATTATGCTCTTTAATAAGTAGATAGGTAGATATTTTTAATCATCTGTCCCTATTTTTTTCCTTACCAAATGCATTAATTTGCTTGGCGGCTAACTTCTGAATCAAATCCCGGTTTTGTGCTGGATATAGGAAAGATATAAGTGTTCCTTTCTCCCTAACATTGATTATTTCACTGTCTAATATTGGACGGACTTTAAGAACGATGTCTGCAATAATAAAAAAAAAAATAAACATTTTTTTCTTGACATACAAATATAATGAAGGGTCAAAAATTTTAAAATTACCAGATTCAAATGCATTTTTTGATGAGGTTATTTTAGCACCAGCTTCTTCATAAGATTTGTTGGTAAAATTGGCTAAAACACCAGCATTTTCTTCTACATTCACATTAAAACCTTTCTTTACAAATTTACTGACTACAGCTGGAACAACTGCAACTCTAAAATAGAAGCATGATGTTTATCATAACAGGATATTAATACAGAGTAAGGCTCGACCGAGATGGGTTTTTCGTTCTCGGCCAAGACCGAGACCGAGACCAAGACCGAGAATGAAATAGTATCTCGGCCGAGACCGAGAGCCGAGACCGAGAATAGACAAAGCGTGAATTTTTTTTTTAATACTGTTAACTTTTTAATACACTAATAATTGTTTAACAAAATTAACTGTTTTAATAATAAAAGTTAAATAACATTATATTATAACATAAAAAAGCAATTTTTCGGCATTTTCGTAATTCAAAGAGTGTCGCCTTTCGTCATACAATTGTCCAGCTTTGCTAAACAGTTGTTCACTTTCTACGCTAGTAGGCGGGGCAGATAAAAACTTATTTGCTGCAGGCTCAAGCATCTTATAAGGTGACGAAAGCCAATACTCAAAAATATTAGCATTTCTTTGCAGTCTTGGCTCTCTAAGAAAGAACAAAGAATCTATCGAACAAAGTTACAATCTCGGTCATGACCGACCGGCTATAATTAGCCGAGAATAGAGACAAATTTCTCGGTTGGATTTGTAGCCGAGAATGCCGAGGCCGAGGCCGAGACCGAGATCTCAGTCGAGCCTTAATACAGAGGGAACAACACAATACAACAAGCCTTTTAGTTTTGTTTATGCCACATTGTATGTCTTTTGGCATACAGAATATCAATTTGTGATTTTGCAATGTGGAGCATTTGAGATTGTATTGCTACTTAATAGGCATGTATATTAGGGAATAAACTCATACTACATGACCCAATATTTTCCCAATTTTTACTTCCCTGCCCCCGTCGGTGACCACCCGTTGTATATGTACCTCCCTCAATCTAGTTTTCATGTAGTAATTCATAAATATGGTTTGTGGCAAACAGAAAGTTGAAAAAAAAATACCTCTTATTAGTCTTTATTACCTACTGCTTACTGCGTGACACCAAGAGTGACAGGATATTGACTACATGACAAAACCTAAGCCTGGGGCCAGTGCTATCTGTAATAAAAGAACATACCTGTAATATGGGTATGTTCCTTTATGTACAAAGAATGTTCTTGGTCATAGTGAATTAGAGAACCGATAGTACCTAAGTAATCTTGATATTTCCATTACCTTCGTTCATTTTGCCAGATCTCTTTAGGGATACCAACAGTAAGATTTTTATACGGCACACCAGGCACACTAGGTTGTCCTGATGAAGCACTGGAGAATCTCACTGGCCAGATTCTTGAAAGTGGTTTATGAGCATGTAATATCTTTGTGCAGCCGCTCATTTTGACTATTTTCTGTAAGAAAGAATATTTAATACCTAATTTATCACTCAATTGCGAGAAATTACACAATAAACATGAAATGCATTTAAAAAAGCTATAAATTTTTTTCACTTGATCAAATATTCATAAACAAATTACTTACAATAAAACTATATTTTTCATTAATTTATTGTTTAAAATTATTTATTGAGATGTCTATACAAGAAATAGAACCTATGATTCAAGTCTTCATTAATCACTATGTCACGGAGTTTGAAAGCATAACTTATTTTCTCACATTATATTTGAAGACAAATAGGTAGGTATCTTAGAAATAAATATGACCATACTTGCCTTGAATTTCGCTCGTAAATAGTGTCGGTGTTAAAAATTCATATAAGACTTTTTGTCAGTGTGGTTCAAACAATAGAAACATGAAAACACCAGCTCCCGCTGGTAGATAGCGTAACAAAAGTGAAAAGCTGGCCGACGAGCGCGGTACCTGCTACTTGCAGCGATCTACCGGCGAAATGGGTTGCGTTCCTCTCAAAGTTTAAAGAAAGTTGTAGAAGAGGAATTCGCCAAACAAAACCGGCCGCGCGGAGCACACAACTCACAACACGAAGTAGGTACACGTTGCCAAAACTTGCCGCTTCGTACGAAACACACGCCACACGCGTTCACATCACCGTACATTTACAAACCAAAGCCGGCGCGGCACGGCAGCCGACAACGAACGATCCGCCCACACCCCCTCCCCCCCATCCTCAACTCCACATCTTTATTGCAGTACTCAACAACAACAAGTGAATATAAGCTTTACTGCCTTTTGTTTAAGCTCTAATATAATTTGTTACGTTTTTATAATGTTAGTCTATGGTTTGAGATTAATGTTCTGTATTTCGAAAAGGTTGGGGTGGTTGCCCTCATGTGGGTGAACTGGGTGAAGTACGAGTTTGACAGCTTTGAGCTTTGGCAGCTTCGGTTGCCAAAGAAGGTGATTTGTATTTTGTGCAGTTTCGACTTTCGAGCTTGCTTCGTCCGTTCATCGTTTGGAAAGCAACACTAGCGTACCGCACGGTAGTTAGTACCTCTGTAGTTTGTGCGTACCGCGTACCGCAGAGTGCAGTGTGTTTTTACTTTTTAAGTGGCGCACGCGCAGCGAAGTTGACAGCAGCGTTTTGGCAGCCGTGGCAAAACAAGTTTATAAATTTCTTCTGATTACGCCACGAACTGAAACTCGTTAAAATGCCTGGCAAAAATACTAAGCAATTGTTGAAATATGTTAGCAGTCATCTAAGTAACAATACTAGAAGATGTAAGTTATAATTTGTCCTTTTTACCAGAAGTTTTGTATCTGATTGTAAAAAAGCGTTTTGGGTTTTATAATCGGCGTTTCGTATCATAACTTTAGTAGATTTAGCTAGTAGCAGGGAAGGACTGTACATTAAGCACCCTCGATTTTTAATAGTTACAATTTTTTTTTGGATAGAATAGTGTGTTTATAGTGTATTTCTCAAATCCGCAAATTACGGAAATTCATAATTTTCGAGAAAAAAAAATAATAAAAACCTTACTCAATTTACGATAATATTTTGACTATGGCGCTTCGCCGGCCGCTACCGCGGCACGCTCGCTGCGCTCGCTCGGCTCGCGCGACTTCGTCAACAGTGCAAACCTAACCTAACCAACTCAAGTTTAACTAATTTTCATTTTCATTAGCAAATTATAATAATCAAAGATAATAAATAATATAATCACTTTATCCGAATGTAAAACGAAACAAGGCTAAGTTGTACTTTACTTAACGGCGAGTTGGGGGTTGATTTTTTTTTTACATAAAGGCTACATTATAAGAAGTCTACACTATAAGTTTTATCCTGCGGAAACAAATAGTTTTCGAGAAAAAAAATACTAAAGTTTCACAATTTCATACAAAACTCCGCGATGTGTCAACCATTTGCCATTGACTTTGTAAGAATTGTTTCGTTTTACATTCGGATAAAGTGATTATATTATTTATTATCTTTGATTATTATAATTTGCTAATGAAAATGAAAATTTGTTAAACTTGAGTTGGTTAGGTTAGGTTTGCACTGTTGACGAAGTCGCGCGAGCCGAGCGAGCGCAGCGAGCGTGCCGCGGTAGCGGCCGGCGAAGCGCCATAGTCAAAATATTATCGTAAATTGAGTAATGTTTTTATTATTTTTTTTTCTCGAAAATTATGAATTTCCGTAATTTGCGGATTTGAGAAATACACTATAAACACACTATTCTATCCAAAAAAAAATTGTAACTATTAATTAGAAAATTAGTTTTAGGTTAGAATATAAAAAAAATCATATCTCAAAAAGGGGGGGGTTCCGCAACTTTTCCTTCACAGGGGGGGTAGTACCCCTCCCTCCCTCCCCTCCCCCCCCCCTCCTTACCCCTTAATTCGCCGTTAAGTAATGTACAGTCCTACCCGAAACAATTCTTACAAAGTCAATGGCAAATGGTTGACACATCGCGGAGTTTTGTATGAAATTGTGAAACTTTAGTATTTTTTTTCTCGAAAACGATGAGTTTCCGTAATTAGGGATTTTATGTGAAGTTATATTAAGCAAAGTCCCACACACATAAAAAATATGAAGCTCTAAATCGCGGGTGCTTATTGTACAGTTGAGCCAGTAGCAGTTTATTAGCTTTCACAATTCACATACCACTTGCATGGTTTTTTGGTACCCAAAAAGATAAAATATATTAGGGTAGGTATTCATCATTTCCTTCATCTTTTTACTTCTCCTTACTGTAAAAACTAGTTTTGGTAGGAATGTTTATGCAATTACTGTAGTTTTCATTATTTTTCAGATGCAACTGCTAAGAGAGTGGTGGCTTCAAAACCTGTTGTGGAGATGGATGGTGATGAGATGACGCGGATCATTTGGGAAAACATTAAAGAAAAACTCATCTTTCCCTATGTAAAAGTAAGTTTCAAAGGTTTTACTTTTTTAAACTTAGATAAGTATAGGTGAAAATTAGTCCAATTTTTACCTGACTGAAAATTAAGGTTATTTATTATTTATCATATTCGAGTTTCCACTGTCACACAAATGAACTTGTGTATTCTTGATGTTCTCATCTATGGTGACCAGACCGGTCTTTAATTGAAGTTCAGGTTAAATAACATGCCCTGGAGCATTTCTTAGGAGTGAATTTTTGGGATGCTCCAAAACTACAGAATGTTTTAAAAACAAATAGCTGATGAGGATCTCCCAACTGATTACCTGAAATGAGACTGAGTGGGCTACATTTGTTGCTTGCCCGGTCACCTGTGGGCCAAAACTGTTTCACTGGCTAAATCAAGTAGTGGCACACCCATAAGGAACAAATAGATAGACAGGTGTAAAAATTTTAAAGAAAGGCTTAGGGATGCTAAATTGAAAAATAATAGGTATTTTTTATGTACCTAGTTATATTATGTGTAGTTCTTAACTAGTTTAGTGGGACATGCTTATCTTGGTAAAACCCACCTAATAATGCCTACTACCTATCTAAACAATAAAATATCATGTACATTTCTAAAGATAACAACTACTCGCAAAATTAAAATATTACAATAAATGTAGCTTTAATATTTACAATAATTACAAATAAATTTTTAGAAATTTGTTCATTATCTCCCTTGAATGATGATATTCTAAAAAGAAATGTTTTACCAACCTTAGTTTTGTTAACAGTAAGTAATAGATGTTCAATGCTATTTGACATCATTTACTAACTGAAAGGAAGAGGTTATAAATTCAGATGTTTATATGCATATATTATTATGTATGTTCAGGCATAACTCCCTCATACATAGACGGATTTGCAAAATTCCTTTTTTGTTCAAAAGGGGTTTATTCTGAAATGGTCCCATTTCATATAGATTTGATGATGAGTTTCGGAGGCAGACAACGGAACTCTTAGCTTCATTCATTTGTTTTGATTCAATTTAAGACTTCAGGCCTACAAATAAAATACACATCGAAACACTTTAAAATTATAAAACTACGACGTGTGCCCTGCGGCTTCACCCGCGTTAATTTGGGAGTTCCTGAGAGAATATCGGAATAAAAAGAACGCTATGTCCTTTTTTGTAACCCTGACAACGTGTAAGCAAAATTTCATGATTATGGGTTGAATCGTTAAGTCGTGAAGGCTTAACAAACAAATAAACTCACATTCGGATTTAATAGCAATAATTTTTATTTGGTTGGACTAAGCATACTTTATAATCACTACATCTAATATATATAAATCACGTGTCACGTTGTTTGTCCGCGATGGACTCCGAAACTACTGAACGGATTTTGATAAAATTTTGTAACCATTCACAAAATGGTCCAACTTAAAAGATAGGATAGTTTTTATCCCGGAATTCCCTCGGGAACTGTAGGACATAGAGTGCTTTTTCCCGCAACCTCCGCGGGAACTCCGAAATTACCGCGGATGAAATCGCGGGGGACAGCTAGTCTAATATGTATATATAAATCACGTGTCACGTTGTTTGTCCGCGATGGACTCCGAAACTACTGAACGGATTTTGATAAAATTTTGTAACCATTTATAATATGGTCCAACTTAAAAGATAGGATAGTTTTTATCACGGAATTCCCGCGGGAACTCCGAAATTACCGCGGATGAAATCGCGGGGGTCAGCTAGTATTATTATAAAACAAAGTTCTCCGCCGCGTCCGTGTACCTACCTACCTATCTGTTCGCGATAAACTCAGAAACTTCTGAACGGATTTTCATGCGGTTTTCACCATTAGATAGATTCATGTATAAAATTTTTCAAGGTTTTGAGTAAATTGGTTGAAATATAACAATTATAATAATTGTGGAAGTGTCGGAAAAAGTCAAGCCGCCTAGGAGCTTTTACTGAAATCGTTGCCCAATCCTTTTGAGATAATATAACAAAACAATGCATTGTGGGATATTCCCTTTTATAGATCTTTTAAGGATATAAGCTTACTATAATTATACTATATATATTTACTATATATTTACTATAATTATATTATACCCTTTCTATGTTTTAAAAAAAATGGCCGTACTTACATAACTTACATGCGGTAAATGGAAAGCGACGGTTACAGTATTAGGTAGGTAAGTACATTGATTTTTAATATATCAATGGGTGTAGGTAGGCACTTACTTGTTATCAACTTAAATACGGCATTTCATGCACATTATTAAAATCTAGGAGTAATCGCAATAAAATAACACATTATTTCCCACATCGATAACCGGACTCGCTTGATGCGATCATTACGAAATTTTGTACCTATATCTACACGATGTTAGGATATACAGAGAAGGGCATAGGCATAGAGTACTTTTTATTCCGGAGTTCTCTCAGGAACTCCGAAGTTAATGCAGGTGAAACCCCGGGGAACTTTTATGGGGAAAATCTATATAAATAAAAACGAATGTTTGTACCTACTTAGGTATAAAAACCATTTGATTGGGAATTCCGAAACTCACTCGGGTGAAACCGCGTGCACTACCTACCTAGTTAGCAATAAAACAATAGGTAGATAGTTATTTGGTAGGTAGTTATATACACTGATTACGTGAAGTGCGTCACTAATAATATTGTGTGCATAGGTATTAATAATGAAATTATATTCTCTTTGTATGTAGATACGATATATATATTACTATGCACCATCTATGGCACCTTTTTTTACATCAATGGCTTAACCGAACGAATTCTTAATTTCATAATGGTCATAGTGGAGTGTGGACATCTGTCTATACTGTAGGTAGGTAGGTTAATCTGTTGTGAAGTCCCTTCGCATTTATTTCACAAGGAAACGGAAAAAGTTTCATCAATGCAAATTTTTAATTTTTTAAAGTCATCCCAATCAGACAAGTAGTTTCGTAAAAGTATTAATAAAATAAACTGGCCAAGTGCGTGTTGGATCACACAAAAAAAGGGTTCCGTAGTGGGGAAGATGTAAAGAATAGGTAGGTACTTATTGATAGTTCAAATTCGAAATTTCCATGTTTCGAAAATTCCACCACACAAGAACCAAAAGTTCGTTGAAAGTATTTCTATTAAGTTCTGCCACCTCGAATGTTTACACACACACACATACACATACACATTATGAAGATCAATACACGATATTATACACTACACAGTCAGACATTCACAACACAATGTTACAAGACAATGTTTACTTCAATTCCTTTCGATTTTTCAAAGGTTGACTGGAAGAAATCCCCTCGCGGGATAAGTCCGCCTTTGAGCATAAATTACCTATTTGTTTTGATTTTATCAACTTGTAAAAACTTTGTTTATGCTCAATAAAGTATACAAACAAACAAACAAACATTCTATATCACAGTGCACGTAGTGGTTATAATATACTTACTCTTTGACAGTACACGTCTGACGTCACATATGATTTTAGTTGTACGTTATTTATGAGTACCCAGACCTTTGTGTAGCGTTTCGTAGAAGCTTAGAGTAATAAATATACTACGTACTAGTGGAAGGTTCGGTTTTTTTTACTATTTGTCTACGGATCTCACCGTCGAATTGACAACGAGGAGACTTGATTTTTACAACGAAAAAAAAGTCATTTAACAATTAATGGTTAAAAAAGTTTTTATACGAATGTATTTATTTTATGGCTGTGCCCCGCGGTTTCACCCGAGTGAGTCTCGGAATTCCCGGAGGAACTCTAAAGCAGCCTAATTTACTTCTTATAACATCAGCTAATTAGCAGTGAAAGTGCCGTCAAAGTCGGTCCAACCGTTTCGGAGATTCACCCGCATGAGTTTCGGAATTCCCGCAGGAACCCTAAACTTCTTTCACAAGAACCATCTCCTTACAACAACAAACACAACAAAAAAGATTTAGGCAATTGGTCCAGCCGTTCACGCGTGATGCCGACCTAGGGAAATAGGGATTAATTTTTACATCTACTTATACTGCTTTGTCCTGAATGACCGATTGACGAATCAACGCATAGCCTAACGCTGGTCGTAGAGACCTGAAACTTAAATGCTGTGTTTTTTGTATGATAAGAAAAGGTTTTCCGAAATTCAACCCCTAAGGGCAAGTGTGTATAGAACAATTCCGCGGGAACTTCGAAATTATCGCGGGTGAAACCCCGCGGGACAGCTAGTTTCTTTAAAGATAAAGATGTGCGATGGTAAGAAGAAATTGTTCCACTAAAACAAAATACGCAAATGGTTAACAACTGTGACGTTTTTACAACGCGGACCGCGGACCTGCCTCCAGATGATGGACCTAGCTTCTAATAATTGATATCAATTGCTGCGTATCACGTGGCTCTACGAGTTGTACCTATTAGGTACGTGGAAATTTGTTTTGTCTTGTATTATTCTTTCTCTTTTCTATTCCTGCAATTTTCACAAAGTTCCGTGTTAACAGCATAATTTGTAAAAATATTACTAAGTTTATCATCGTGTCCTCTCACGATCGCATTGAGAGGTAGGCAGAGTTAAAGAGTTACGGTAACTACATTCGTAGACTTGCAATTGCTTTTTTTCAATATAAGGTAACAACTTAATTGCCACTTGTTATCCTTTTCTCCTTCATTTTCAGTTTAATAAAACCATTAAGAGTATATCGACTCTGACATAAATCCGGTTTTTATAGGCTAATATATGTAAAAAACTAGTTTAGTGTCGATCTTGATCCGGTCCACAAAGATTTTTTCTACATTGATAACCTTAAAAAAACTAAGCGAAGCCATTATACGAATAACACAGTCAATTGACCGATTCATATACCATACTAGCTGTGCCCCGCGGTTGCACTTGCGTGAGTTTCGTTAGCCTAATTTTACTTTTTATAACATCAGCTAATTATAGCAGCGAAAGTCCCGTCAAAACCGGTCCAACAGTTACAAACATAACAAAAAATAATAATTAGCGAAATTGGTCCAGCCGTTCACGCGTGATGCCGCGTGACCAAGGGAAATAAGGATTCATTTTTATATAATAGGTACTTGCTGTGCCCCGCGGTTTCACCCGCGTGAGTTTTGGGATCAGGAACCTTTGCGGACGCAGGCAGAACAACCCGCCAAAGTTCCATCACAATCGGACCAATGGTTCCGAAACGAATAGAGGACAGACATACAAACATTCAGTTTTATTTATAAAGACTAGCTGTGTCACGCGGTTTAACCCGCGTGAGTTTTGGAATTAGGAACCTATTGCGGACGCAGGCAGAACAACCCGCCAAAGTTTCAGCGCAATCGGACCAATGGTTTCGAAACGCATAGAGGACAGACATACAAATATTCATTTTTATTTATACAGAAGAAGAAGAAGATATACCTATACCTAGATTATAATTAAAGTCGCTTCGCTTCATGACACACGTTAAACATTTTATGTGGAACATAATTCTAAGTAATATTATTAATATGAATGTGTGTATTATTATACACTTCAATGGCGCATGTACACGCTGTTGTGATGCTGTTGGCGAAGGATAAAAGATTGATTGACAAAGTCTACATTAACGCCAGCGAAGGCAAAAACACCAAGGCCCTTATTGACTGGCAGAGCATGCCAGTCAATAAGGGCCTTGGTGTACTTGTTGTACCATGATGTGCACAAAGTTTAAATAAATAAATAAATTCTTCGCCCATAACGCGTATCCCAAAACTATAATCCCAAACGCTGCATATGCCAAAATATTAGACATTAACACTCCAAAACACGTTGTAAATGCATCTTAGGAACGAAGTTCTTTACCGCACGGTACGGATGGGAGTAAAAATACATTCTCCGTCACGGCGTCATACGGCTGCTTTACGGAAAAACAAAGCAACTGTAATTTTTTTTTTCAAAATGAGTTATTTTTTTGCATTTTTGCCTCTTTTCATGCATAACGGACACAATGGACTCAGTTTAATATGGAAAAAACTTCGTTCTAATCAAGTGTTCCGCACTACGCATTTTTTTGTATAGTGAAATTTCTTTGAGCATAATGGAAAAATAATAATTTTTGTGGCGCGTATAACTTAACGCGACGTGTTATGATCATAGTGAGTAGTACCACAGTAGTACCTCAGAGTAATAAATATAGGTAGTACCCAGCTAGTATTTATTATAACTAGCTTTATGGTACAATGTCTGCAGCTTATAACTTTAGTAATCTGTGACTCCACTAGTTGGATTGCCTGTATTATGATCTGGGGCTGCCGCACCGCGACGCCACCGACGACCAAGTCACGATCGACGCGGCCCACGCCATTCTGAAGCACAATGTCGGCATCAAATGCGCCACCATCACTCCCGACGAGCAGCGAGTTGAAGGTATGGATGGACATTATCACATAGTCTCAACTCTCAAACTAAGCAGAGTTTGTACTTTCAGTACCAGACAGCTGTTATTATAATACCTAGGCACTTTTTTACATATTTGTGATACTTACATAATCAACATCTAGACTGAGAGTAAACACAAATGTTTATTACCTACGGATTTTTTTTTTAACCTGATCAATGATTTCAGCAAAGAAAGGGTTGAATCGAGACGGCCTGTTATTCATCGTCATTAATTATTTGCTAAAAAGTTTAAAAATTAATACACACAAACATAAATTACAAAAAGTCTGTATCTTAGTTGCGAGGTTTTAGAGGTATCATAATTATTATGTTATGTGTAGTTTATCAATAATATTATTATAAATATTGTTTTAATTTATAGACATGAGTCATGACAAGAAAAAAATAATTGCTCACACGAGGTTTAAGGTCAATGATCTACAATCTTCCACAAGTTCGGACAACCTTAATCTTAATGCAGGTGTCATTAAATTTAATGAAATCAAGAACGTTTTTGAAAATTATCGCATCATTGTGCATCAGGAATCTATAGTAAACCTTAGTATAACCACAGAGACTTCTATGGTAGATTTATCTATTTGTCTATTTATCTCTACGAATATTATAAAGAGGTTAAGTTTGTGAGTTTGTGAGTTTGTGACGTTGTATCTCTGGATCTACATTCTACTGAGCCGATTTTGAAAGTTATTTTACCAATAGAAAGTCACGGGTGTTGTGAGTGTCATAGACTAATAGACCATATTGTAACCCGGAATTCCCGCGGGAACTTCGAAAATATCGCGGGTGAAACCGCGGGGAAACAGCTAGTTGCTTATAAACACCATTCTCTCATTGGCGCTAGAAAATGACCCAGCGTGAACTGAGTAGATGTTCGAATAAGTTTAATACATTGAAATCAAAGATCGAAGAAATAAGATCGAGAATGTTCGAATGAGTTTAATACATTGAAATCAAAGATCGAAGAAATAAGATCGAGTTTTAATCGTATGTAAAATGAAAACGAGATCATATTTCTGAACTGTATTATGTCTTTAAAAAGGTACTTCGGGTCAAAATGACACGGGTAGGTAGTTTATTTGTATATCGAAAGCGGTGTCTATGGTTCTCTTGGTTAGCTGGTCCGTTCGCGTTCCTGACGCCAGTTTCCCCATTGTAGAGTTCAAGTTGAAGAAGATGTGGCTGAGTCCGAACGGTACGATACGCAACATCCTTGGCGGGACGGTGTTCCGCGAGCCCATCCTGTGCGAGAGCATCCCGCGGCTCGTGCCTGGCTGGACCAAGCCGATCGTCATCGGCCGTCACGCGCACGGCGACCAATACAAGGCACAGGACTTCGTCGTGTCTAAGCCTGGCAAGGTAATTTATACTCTCAACCCCTATAGTACCGTGCTCATCATGGTCAGCGCCTGTGTGCAAAACCAATAAAACGCATCCTTGGTCTTGACTTTTGAGTGAACCACTTCGATGTCGTTTGAAAAATGGCCGCCCTTAGGACATTGGAGTCAAGTATACGTATATTTTTATTTATTTCATAGTTACTTCTTAATTATGGTGCTTCATAAAGTATGTATTTAAATATAAACAGAGGCTTCCTTGCGGTGAACCCACATTAATTTCGAGCTTCCCTCTGGAACTTTCTGTTATAGCTTAAAAAATCCTCTGCACAGGTATATATTATTATATTCAGTATTTGATGCCCGCGCTTTTACGGGCGTAAACAAACCTCGGTTTAAAAAGAAACCTACGTTTTTTCAATCATTGAAAATATTTTTAAAATTGGTAAGAGTGGTAAGACCCATTATAGATATTTCCTGCTACAAAAAAACCGACAAACATTTTTTCTGTAAAACATCAGCATTATAGACTGTATGTAGACTAAAATAATATAGGTACCTATAGATGACCTATAGTTTACATAACATTTTTTTTATATTTTACGAGTCCATCATGTTAAGTATAATATTCTCTTTGTCTACACTACCTACACCAATGTTTGGCAGCATAGTTCTACGCCAATCTCTGATTCTTGTATTATTAACTAGTGCACTACTGTATTAACATAATGGTTAAAGTAAATAAACTTATTATTATTTATTTATTTTAACTCCAAAAGTTAAATTTTGTAGTAACTAGTAATCATTGAGCTATTATTATTTATACTTTACATTATTACCTATTACATTATACTTCAATGTTTTTAACTGCAGAAACAAATTTTTTGTTCATTCGTCACACGTTTTTGTAATCAGGTAGAACTAATCTTCACTGCCCAGGATGGTTCAACAGAAAAGCGTTTGTTGTACGATTTCAAAGCACCCGGCGTAGCTATGGGAATGTACAATACCGATGAATCTATTCGTGCCTTCGCACATTCCAGTTTCCAGGTACCTACACAAAATTCACATTAATTTTTTTGTCATTCGCCTTGGCTCTAACTTATTTTTTTCACCATCGGGAATTCGTTGACACAGGTGGCGTTGCAAAAAAAATGGCCGCTTTATTTATCGACAAAGAACACAATATTGAAACATTATGACGGTCGTTTCAAAGATATCTTCGAAGAAATATATCAAAGGTATGTTGTCTGCAATTAAGTAAATACAATGGCCATTGTTCATAGAACGTTTAATAACAGTTTTTATTGTAATTGTTATCAATTGTTTGTAAAATATAATATTTCTTATTTCTATGTCGAAAAGCGACTACAAGAAGCAATTCGAAGATGCCAAGATTTGGTACGAGCACCGGCTGATCGACGATATGGTGGCGCAGGGGCTCAAGAGTTCCGGTGGATTTGTATGGTCCTGCAAGAATTACGACGGTGATGTGCAGTCCGATATTGTTGCGCAGGTTTGTGCTTCCACTGAAATACTTAATAACTGAATACATTAATACCGGAACCGGTTTATAAAAACATCTTTCATTTCAGTCAACATTTTTGCACACCGACTCCCGTACTATAGTGCAAGTACCTAGATATATTCTAGCGATAAGTACAAAAATATATTTGATAAGCAGTCGTGGACCGTGGTAAAATAAGTTTAAAAATTTCTCCTGATTAGGTACGCCAGGTAACCGGAATGAAATGCCTGGAAAAATACTAAACACTAAACTTGATGAAATTATATTTAAACAGTCATCTAAGTAACACCCACAGAGAAAATAAATTAACTGAAGATGATAGGTATATAGGCGGGGCAGGCACGCCACAGTTGCTAAGGAAGTTAAAGCAAATGCTCTAACTTGCCCAAAACTTCTTTTCCTAGTATCCCAATTCCCAAGTATATTTTCGACAATATTCCCAAAAAACTGTGAATTTTGAAAACAGCGACTAAGTAAAAACTCAAACAAAAAGAGTTTAATACATTTCTTTACGTTAATGAATTTATCACGCACTAAAGACGTGATAGTTTTGTGTGCGAAAATCACCCGGCGACACTGGTTTTCACCTGTTTTCATACTAAACTAAGTTCTATCAGTTATTTTCTGTTCTGTGGTAACAACACTAGAAAATATTAGTCATAATATATTTTTATCCTGGATTACTCATAGTTCTTCTAATTGACTGTAAAAAAATTCTAGAGTTTTACTGGCATTTCCCATCATTTCCTTGGTATGTGATTTTTTATTTTTATTGACCGGTTGAATGTGTTTAGGGTTACGGGTCATTGGGGATGATGACTTCGGTGTTGATGTGCCCGGACGGGCGCACCGTGGAGTCGGAGGCGGCGCACGGCACCGTGACGCGCCACTACCGCCAGCACCAGCAGGGCAAACCCACCTCCACCAACCCCGTGGCGTCGATCTACGCGTGGACCCGGGGCCTCGTCCACCGCGCCCATCTGGACAACACGCCTGAATTGGAACGCTTCGCACTTGCGCTTGAACAGGTAAGTTTTACTGGTGCCTACTACGTAGTATAATATAGTACACAGTATATACATAGTATAGTATTAAATTATCGCCCCCCCCAGCCAAATTGACATTCTACAATCGTTAACGCATAGATACGTTAGGTCACGTGGTCATGATAAACTAGAGTTTTGATTGGACGATTTTACGTGACGTGACAAGGATTCGTTACTGAGTCTAAAGCCACACTACAGAGAGCTTCGCTTATTACTAAGAGCCAAGAAACTCGCTGAGTGACTAATCCTAGTTAACAGTCATATTGCATGCTATCGCAGCTAGTTACGCTGCAAGCGACGATCGTACATAGATGCCGAACTAGTTAGTGTGGTCGCTTGCGATACTATGTAATACATATCATTATGTCTGTTCACTTTTCGACGACGAGTTTCTTGGCTCTTAGCAATAAGCGAAGCTCTTCGTAGTGAGAATGTCGATTTGGCTAGGGGGGCTAAGCTGGAGTCCAATCGCGTTTTACTTTGGAAAAAATATACTCAAACAAAACAACACCCAAAGCGTTCTGTATCGCGCTGATTATTTTAACGATAGCGATTAAACTCTTTATTTGGAAGATAGTTAACGTTTGATCGTACTTGTACGAGCGTCAGGACCAAAAGAAAACTAAAATCAAATATGTTACGTTTTGCGGTTTTGTTTTGGTAAATTCATTCCGAAATAGCGCGATATGCTGCTGGACGTCATTATTATAATAATATGATTTTCATTAAAAATTTTCTCCCACTCAAACTTTCTTAAAAGTAACAAGGACTACCAACATAGATAATGGACATTATTTTTAAACAAAAATTGCCCTGAAATGAATTCTTGTATCCGCGCCTGGTGCTGCAGCATTATTACAAAAATTGTATTTACTATTTAACCCTAACATTTCCAATAATCAATTTTTGCAAAGAAATATCTGAGCAAATGGGATTTTTTCAGCGAGTGGCGCCACTGAGGTTGTTAATTATTGGCTTGACTTTCGTTCCATAATAGGTACTTCACACAAGGTTGCATAACCTGTTACGTATTTAAATATCTTTATCTTATCTATGATCTGATTACCAGTTGTTATTATGAATGCTCATGATAAAATAACTGGATGTAGTGATGCATTATGAAATTGAGATAACGATAATTAATTATAATTAAGTAATTTCAAAAATAGTATAATCTTTTCGTAAATAAGATAAACGTTTGATAACATTTTAATGCGCAGGCATGTGTGGAGTGCATCGATGGCGGCAAAATGACTAAAGACTTGGTGATTTGCATCCATGGCATGGCCAACACTAAGGAGGGCATGTACCTGAACACAGAAGATTTCCTCCTTGCTATCGCTGATCAACTAGAGCGTAAACTTTCTTCTAAGTAAACAAAAGTATTGTCAATTATAGTGAATGTAGATATAATTATTACCTATGTAAGAGTAATTCCCTATTAGTCAATGACATTCTATAAAATATCATTGCTATTAGACCGAATTTCCTTCGAAATGCCTTCTGAACTATATTTTTTTTAAATCAAATTACTCATTTGAGACGACATTCCTACGTAATTTAGATAAAAAATAATGGCACTAGTTTTGTTTTCTACAAAATGAGCTTCGTAAGATTATTTTGATAAGTAATGGTATTATTTTGAAATGATATTCAATTTTACATTATTTCGTGTAATATTACATTATTTCTTATATCAATGTACACATACGTTTTTATTTTCTTTGAACTTACAATAATATTTATTATATGCAATCATTGAATATTATTTTGAACGGTATTGATTACCTAAATATTTTTAATAACATTATTTGAGATCCAAATATAAAAAATTATCTGATCGAATTTATGTAGATAGGTATAGAAAAATAGTAACCACTACTATCAAGTATCAAAATACTCTGAGAGTGCCATAGATAGATACCTAAGTACATTGTTGAATCGTGTAAAAATGTCCCACATGCAAAAAAGCGTGTACTTTGAATAAAATTGTTTATAATATTAAATATACGACAAATCCTTGAGAATTAGTTTTGGCTTTTTATATGTCACTTTATCATTATCTAAATGAAGTTTCTTTTAATCAATTCTAACGATAAACGCAGCCCTGTGTTAATGATATTTAATGATTATATTATATTCTATTTTTTTATGTTCCTCAATTAATTATTTAAGTGGTCGCGCTCGTAAACAGGATATTCTATCAGACTTAGGCTTTACTAACAAAACTTGTTAAATATGTCTCGTAACGCTATATTATTGAAAATAGATCTGTGATTCCTACTAGACTCAATTCAGAGACTTTCTTTGCTAAGTGGTGCCCACATCCTCCAGCAAGTATCTGAATAATCCATAGGGTGCAGTCGGGTGTGATGTCTGAACTCAGGCTAGTTATATAATATAAATTACCTGTGCCCCACGGTTTTACCCGCATGAGTTGCGGAATTCCCGCAGGAACAAATTTTATCTAAAATTAAAGTAGCCAAGTTACTCCTAATAACATCAGCTATCTACCAGTGAAAGTCCCGTTGAAATCGGTCCAGCCGTTTCAAAGATGAGCCGGAACAAACAGACCGACAGACAGATAGTCAGACTGATAGACAGACAAAAATTTAAAAAATAGATTTTTTATGTAAGTACCGATACCGTGGTGGCGGCGGCAGCGGCAAAAACAACGCCGCCGCCGAGACTGTGCCCAAGGGGTAATTTGGAATTACAAACAGACACTTCAATTTTATTTATATGTATTGATGTATAGATTACGCACGCAGTTTCGTTTTTTTAATTAAATTAAATTGATTATTTAGCAAAAATTGGGAAAGAAAAAACTATTTCGGTTTTAATTGCAATAAAGAAAAAACATTATTAAAGCTAAATTTGAGTTAAATGCATATAATTATGGGTTATTGGTAGGTAGTATAATAATAATAATCCACTTCACAACACACAGATATTGTATATAGGTATACGTAAAAATTATTACGACGTATTTACGAGACATAATATATATAGTTTATAAGCTACTCTGTACCTCTAGTACTTACGTAGCAAAGTTCCGTCTTCTGTCTTCTAAAACTCAAGATTATCTCTGTATTGGCTATCTCTAACATGCCAGTCACCAACCTATGTTTTGAATATTTTGAAAATTTGCGAGTAAGATATACTTGTTACTATTATATTTCATTAGATTTTCATTCACCTAATTTGTGAAAATTATTAACATAATTATTACAACTGAATGCGGAATTCATGTTGTATTCAGTAGGTCTAGGTAGGTACCTTCGTTCTAAATAATTTTTTTAGTACTCATTATTGCGTTAGCTATTTTTTTTGTTTATGTAAGTATATATTTTTTTTGTTTATACATGTAAGTAGATAATGACGCTGTATCGTAAAAATGTAATTAAATTGGGAAAGTACCTTTTCCTAATGTACATTTTGTAAGCAACAAAATGGAATATGTCTATATTTTTTCCATGATACCTATTTCAAAACTTGTGCGAGTTGTAGGTATATGGGATACAATATTTTAAATTCAAGTTTATTACAAAATATAAAACACATTTGTAGCTTTTTATATACCTAATAAATTGTTCTTAATAACTACTCATGTTTTTTAAAACATAATTTTTAAAATACTTAATAATTTATTGTACCTACCTAGTTAGGTAAGTATTCAAAATTTTAAAGTAAAGTTCGATGTGGACGCGTTTCATGCGACGCGCGACGTGTTTCAACATTTGTAAGGAAATAAGAAGAAAACTTTTTGCTGACAGTGAGTTTAAAAAATCAATAGAAAAACAAAAATACAATAAGAAAGCAGGCTTTATTTAAACTTTACTAACGTATTACCGCGGTAATATAGAAAGAAAGAAAGAAAGAAAGAAAAGGCATTTATTTGGACACAGAGACAACACAATTACAATTATTTGAAATATGAAAAGGACATTAAAATATTCGACGAAGAAGAAAGTGAAATTAAGGTTCATCTGTGACGAGATGCTTCCAAAAGTTCCAGTAAAGTATCAAAATCGATCTTACCATTTACTTAATATTATAAATGCGAAAGTGAGTTGTTTGTTTGTTTGTTACGCTTTCAGGCCTTAACGGCTGAACCGATCACCATGAAATTTTGCATACACGTTGTCAGCTAGGGATACTTACAGAAAAATATATAGGGTACTTTTAATCTCTGAATTTCCGCGCGATCTCCGAAATTTTCGAGGGTGAAACCTCGGCGAACAGCTAGTGCATTATAATGTTATGCCGGCTGTACACATTCGTCGAGATACCCCGAGATAGAGCGAGTGTGTCAGGCGCGGATCTACGGGACGCGCGACGGGGGCATTTGCCCTCTGAGAAGTAACGGCCGCACAGAGTCGTTTCAATGGTTATTTAATTAAGTATAGATTTTTAAAACAAAATTGCCGCAATCAGAGACGTTAATTAAATTAATGTTAATTGGCATGTACCTAACTAAAGTTAACTTAATTATAGGCATCTTTGTTTTAAAAATCTTTACTTAAAATTAAGTTAACTTTATTCAGACCTCATAACAATCTCTGACCCTGTAAATTCTAAATTAAAATTTCGTGGTGTAACCAAAATTGGCCCAACCAAATCGTAGATGCGTGCCTCGTAGACATGGTGCTCTGTGCTCTCGTTTCGCTCTCTCTCAAATCGCCTCGGTCGGTCTCTTCTTGGTATTTGGCAAAGGTGATCGTAACTTGCATGAATTTTATAGTTAGGTCAATTTAAAAAGTAGGGCCTGAGATAAGCGTACTTGTGAGATTTATTAAAAAATTATCAACATTTTTCAAAATATTTAATTTTTAATTAGTTCTGTGGAATGCAACGTTGCAATGAAATACTAATCACAGCCATAATACCTCAGAGTAAATATACTACGTAATAATACCTACTATTTACTAATCGAAGTATTTCAATGTAAGTACATATTCTGAAAAGAAATATGAACTGGCTGTATAGACTTACGTTTCCTTTGCATTTCCCATGAGAGGTAATTTTAACAAAAAAGCAAAATCTCTTTGGAATTTTTGGAATTGTCTATGGATTAGGGATGTAGGCAGTGAAAAAGAATATCGATATATCGATTTATCGATATTTATAAAATATATCCTACCAAACGAAAATAATTATCAAAATCGGTTCACGCAGTCCAGAGTTATGAGGTAACAAACATAAAAAAAAACACGCGTCGAAGTGAGAACCTCCTCCTTTTTGGGAAGTCGGTTAAAAATATATGAGCTAAAATATCGATATATTGGATAAAAAAAACAGATAGATCGATACTTTTTCAATAAGCCTAAGGATTATTTATAAAATTCTAGTAGAATTTCTTTCATTTAACGACATTAAATTATGATCTGTGAACGCCTAAAGCTCCAAATTGACGGTCAGTTTGGATGTCATCCGTGGCAGTAATCCACACCCCGTGCCCATTGACGGTCAGTTAACAGATGTCATCTGCGGATGTTATCTATCTGATGTCATCCACCCCATTTTTCTCGACCGGCCGACAGCGTTACCAACTCTCGAAAATATTTTCCCCTAAAGGTTAAGTCATAAACTCATAATATGAAATAAATAAATAATTAATACATTAATACATTTATTTTGTATACATTTCTCAAATCTCTGTGTAGTTATTAGGTATACCGTATTTGTTAACCGCACTCGCAGATGGCCAAGATACAGGCTCAGCCTAGTTTGGTCACTGATAGATAGTCTCGTAATTTTGTATTCACCGTTTCTTTGTGTAATAAATAAATAAATAAATAAATAAATATTGGAAAATTAATTTATTAATAATTTATTTCATATTATGAGTTCAAATAAATAGCGCCAAGATTTCTGCCATAGTTTCAAAATTATTAGGGCGAAAATATTGGTCTTAAGCTGGGCACTGACGATCATTTTTTCGAATCAGTCTGGATGTAATCTGCATGCTGCGCGCTGGCGTCACTCCAAATGGTTTTAAGGTCTCTACCCACTACACCATATCATACCATAACTGTGCTAGGAAAATGTCAGATATAAAAATATTCTTTGTATTATAAAGTAGGTATCAGTCTATGCTCACAAAAAATCAGCCACTCAAAATAACCTTCGTACTATGTGCTACCTACTGATGGCAGTGTTCCCAACTTAGGGGGACAATAACAAATTACGGCGGTAAATGAATGCGATGGGATTTTTTTGGGATATTTCTTATTGTTTTGTTACTAATTCTTATTAATTTATTAATAAGGCCAAGATTTTTGCCACAATTTCAAAATTACAATTATGAAACCCTATTTTTTGGCTTCTTATATTATTTTCTAATTTTAACTGACTTCCGAAGAAGGAGGAGGTTCTCAATTCAACTGTTTGTTGTTTTTTTTGTTTGTTACGTGATTACACGAAGACGGCTGGATCGATTTGAAAAATTATTTTTTTTGTTTGGAAGGGTCCCGAGGTGATCCCACTGTCATGAAGTCAGGATCTGATGATGGGATCTTGGAGAAATCGAAGGAACTCTTTAAACATTACAGCATAGCGATTTAAGTACATAAATTGTCACTTTATAAAACAACCCACTTAAAAGCGAAAATCGAATGCTAAATAGGTAATAGGTAGATAGACTCACCACATTGCAGACATGGGCGGGCTTGACACCAACTTCAAAACGATCAGTAGGTAACACATAGTACGAAGGTAATTTTAAGTGGCTGACTTTTTAGTGGACATAGACTGATACCTACTTTTTAATACAAAGAAAATTTTTATATCTGATATTTTCCTAGCACGGTCATGGTATGATACTGTGTAGTGGGTAGAGACCTTAAAACCATTTGGAGTGATGCCAGCAGATTACATCCAGACTGATTCGAAAAAATGATCGTCAATGCCCAGCTTAAGACCGATATATCGCCCTAATAATTTTGAAACTATGGCAAAAATCTTGGCGCTATTTATTTAAACTCATAATATGAAATAAATTATTAATTAAGTAATTATTATTAATTATTTATTTATTTATTTCATATTATGAGTTTATGACTTAACCTTTAGGGGGAAATATTTTCGAGAGTTTGTAACGTTGAGAAAAAATATTCGCTCATGCTGGAGAGGGTTCAAAAGAAGTTTTTACGGAATCAATATCAGAAGCAATCCACCTATTATCCCTTTATGTATCCCACTGGTTTTCTAATGGGACATTTAGGGTTTGACTCATTAGAATTAAGAAGGTCAGTGGCACTTGTCAAGTTCTCTTTGTCAATCTTGAGAAATAGAATAGACTGTCAGGACGTATTGGAGGAGTTAGTGCGACTGTCGGTGCCAGAATGCCACATGAGCATGCGCTCGCGGCGACTTCTCGCGCGGCGGCCGACGCGCACCCTCCTGTACCAGCACTCTCCTATCTCCCGCGCTCGAGACCTGCTCTCCTCCTTGCTCCTCAGCTCCCCGGAGTGTGATATGTTTGTGACAGGGCTTGGGAGATTGATGATCGAGTGCAAGCGAATGTTAGAGGAAAGAATGCCTGTTATAAGTTCCTGTGTAAATATGTAAATATAAGTAAGTTTTTGTTAATGTTATGTTTCTTTTTTAATTCAAATTTTAAAATTGTTTTTAATTAAAAAAAAAAAATTTTTGTTCCATTTTAAATATTAGAATTAATTATTTATTAAGCGCTATGGCTTATTATGCTGTCATGCTTTTTAAATTCAATAAATAAATAAATAAATAAACGTTGTCGGCCGGTCGAGAAAAGAAGCGCCGGATTGCAGCCAGTGAGTGGGGTGGATGACATCCGACGGATCACATCCTTTAACTGACCGTCAATGGGCACGGGGTGTGGACTCAGGTGTGGATTACTGCAACGGATGACATCCAAACTGACACACTGGCAACAATGTCATTAATGACAATTGCCATTAAAGAAAAAAAAAAAAAATTCAGCAATTTCGATTTCACTGTAGAAAATTTGAAATAAAAAACATACATAGTACATACAATCGAACATAGAACCTCCTCCTTTTTGGAAGTCGGAAAGTAGGTAGGTAGTAGTAAATACTAATAATTAATAGCAATATTTGATTCAACCACTGAGCAAAATATAATCACTTGGATTCAACTTTTATAGTTTTATTTAGACATAAGTCTAGTTAATTTGTGATTGAATATGAGATACCTTCGTTGTGGACTCATAATAATAAAGATTTACTTAATATTTTGTATACCTTGCAATGGAAGTATAACTGAAGAGACTTGTTCAAAAGACGGTGACTGTATGAAACTACAAAATAAATATAATAAAGGTAAGTATTTTTCATTACTCATACTCGGAAAGTAGGTCTGAAGTTGCCTGAGAAGCGGGTTGAAAGTAACACTTTTCAGCCCTAGGGAGAATCGCTTTCAACTGACAAGCTGGATACTGCAGAAACTCAAGTTTTTTTTATGTCATAGGGGGCATACTTACTGGCCAGTAGCACACCTAAAGGTTGATTTATGTAAAATAAAATTCACTCATTTTTTTCTTTAGCTAATTCCTATTATTATTTTGACTTTCCTTGCATTCGTAATGAAAAGCACAATGTTATCCTCGGGAGAAAGACTTATTTAGTCGCGAGACGGGGTTTGGCGCCCGAGCGTAGCGAGGGCGCCAATAGATCGAGGGACTAAATAAGTCTTTCTCCCCTAGGATGACAATGTACTATTGTTACTTTGGCGCTCCAAATGACGTAAGTCGTCTGTTGCCATGCCACTTCGCAAGCAAGAGGTCTCGGGTTTGATTCCCGGATCCCCACAGTGTTCCACTCATTTAATTAATGGCCGAAGTTTTGTATTTTCGTAGTATATTTATTTACTCTGAGGTATTACCAAGAAAAGAAAACACCGCTGTTTTGTATACCTACTTACCTAACCACATGCCAGGTGTTAAGTTAGCTATGAACTGTGACCACTACAGAGTCAAATGGTAGGTACCAATATTTCTGTATATACTGACATCCAATGTATGAGCTCCTAATGCATTTTCAATTTTATTTGGTATAAACAATGCTGGACATTAATTGAATGGCTGATTATGCTATGGCTGGAATATACACAAATAGTATATATTAATGTTTTCTCGATTTCTATGATACAAGCCTAAAGTTTAGTGTGGATTCAAGTGGATTTGAATTATATTATTATCCCTGAAATTATCTGCTTAGAAATATTGTCATTATTCTGAAAGCCTAGAACACTTTATAATAATTATACACTGTAAAAAACTAGAGTGATAGTTTTCATTCATAATTTGACAAAACCAGTCAAAAAGCAAAATTATGTTTGGTGAATGCACACACACAAGGGTTTGATAATAGATATGTTTCTTAGCCTAACATGAAATGCATTTATTTTGCTTTTATTTACACACTTAGGTTCTACACTTAAGTATTTATAGTTAAGTATTTATTATATCGTCGATGCGCATGCGAATCCGCTAAAAGCAACTTGTAAAGACCACATATTTGCTTTTTGATAGGAGGAAGAAAAAAATATCTCCATGATTTCAATTCTTATTACCAACTGAACTTAATTGCTTGTTTACAACTTTCTTTATTGGAAAATAATGTAAATATACTTGTAGTTGGTTAGATTTTGTGCAAAATCACTTTTTCAAATTTTGCATGTTTTGCTGTTATGTGGTATTGTGTGGTATTTACAGACTGCTCTTACAAGGTTTCACACATGCTGCGAGTATAGACTGATATTATGTACTTTTAATTGTAAACTTTAAATTAAAAAATATGAAATAATTGTATTCCAGAAATAAATGTATTTACAGCAAAAATTAGCAAAGAAATCCATATCTCTTTGGAGAATTTTAAGCCCTGCGAAAAAGCAAACTGTAGTTGTCACAAGTCTGTGTTGGATAAAGATTTAAAACCATTTAAAGATGGTATAAGTAAAGACCAGTTTGCACTAGCTGCAAGTAAGGGGACTAAATATCAGGTATGTATAATATTATTAAGATGTGTATCAATTGTGGGATAAATATTCCGGAAGATACAAGTCATATTATGATAGTCTTATTGCTTGACTCACATGGATACATATTTTGTACATCACCAAATTGTGCAACTTGTTCAGGTCATAGTATGTTTTGTGAATATTTTTTTTTTTTTCATTTAGTTTCGACTACAGATGGTTTTGTTCATTGAAATGAGGTACATCGAAGATGTACAGATAAACAACTAGTCTCATTAAAATACATTAGGTTCCTATTTGTTTTTACATTTCCAAATCACTCTTGTCAAATTGCCAATAGCAGTATTTAATTAATCATAAAAATTAGATTTAGACCTTAAATGTCCTTAAATGACCTTAGTGCAGTATAAGGGAACGTATCCATACTACGTGACCTGTCCTGGGGTGTCTTCAAAATACCACGCTTGGTCACAGGGGCAGGAGAAGGGGCTTAGTTTTTTGTCACGTAGAAGTATTTATTCTTGCGCTTTTTAAACTCACAGTTTGTAACACTGACTCACATATCAGGATGTGAGCTGATTTAAATCTGAATATGAGCCAAACTTTTTCAATTTTCTTATATTCAGAATAATAGTTACTTTTGTGCAGGGATCAAACCAGCAATCTTAGCATAACACCACCACTACACCAATGGTGCTGTCATCCTCTGCTTTGATTTCAGATAATAGATGGCAAACTGTACCGTGAAAAACATTGCCACTTTCCAGCAAGATGTTCAGGTGTAGAGCACTATTTGAAAGCACTTGCGCCTGTACTAGCAAATTCGGAGTTCATTATCAATACAAGAGACTGGCCTCAAGTCAATCATGCTTGGGGACACACAAAAGCTCCAGTGTTTTCTTTCAGTAAGGTTATATGTTTTGTACAATAAATAATAAAATAATGGCTGACTCGTTTTTTTGTATAAAATATTCAAGTTTTCATCTAATTCCAGACAAAAGACTACTATGATATTATGTATCCTGCATGGAGTTTCTGGGAAGGTGGGCCTGCCATCTCACTATACCCTAGGGGTATAGGCCGTTGGGATAAGCATAGGATATCTATTACAGATATGGCAAAAAAGTAATTATTTAAAAATACATATATTTACTAATACCCTAATGATAAAAAAGTAATACTTCGATTAATTTTTAAGTTATTAAATTTTGTCTCAGGTGGCCCTGGGAAAAGAAGTTTGGTAAAGCATTTTTCCGCGGGTCAAGAACAAGTAATGAGAGAGATGCACTTGTACTGCTGTCGCGCTCTGAACCAGAGCTAGTGGATGCACAATATACGAAAAATCAAGCTTGGAAGTCAGACGCGGTATACATAATATACTGCACCTAATAGATAAAATAAGCAACCTAGATTTAGAGTAGGTAAAATGTGTTTTGTTTAATGCTTTCAGGATACACTCCACGCGCCGCCAGCACCAGAGGTGTCATTCGAAGATCACTGCAAGTACAAGTATCTCTTCAACTATAGAGGGGTTGCCGCTAGTTTCAGATTCAAACATTTATTTCTTTGCAAATCTTTAGTTTTTCATGTTGGTGATGAATGGCTCGAGTTCTTTTATCCATCTTTGAAACCCTGGATTCACTATATCCCAATAAGTCCTAGTGCAACACAAGAGGAACTTGGCAGATACATAGAATATTTTAAAGAAAATCATTCACTAGCCAGAGAAATTGCAGACAGAGGCTTTCAACATATATGGGACCATTTAACTGATAAAGATGTAAAATGCTATTGGAGACAGATGCTGAAAAAGTACACTAAACTTCTGAATTATCAAGTACAGAAAGATAATTTGTTAGTAGAAATAAGATGAAGATCTCAATAAAGTAATAATGAAGTTTTATTTTAACTGGCTGTGCTTCGCGGTTTCACCCGCATGAATTTCTGAATTCCCGCAACTCCAAAATGCCTAATTTATTCTTTATAGCATCAGCTAATTAGCATTAAAAGCCCGACTAGAGATGGTGAGTTTTGGTTCGGCGTTAATGCACGTCTATCGGGCATTTACTCAAAATGTCCGTAAATGCCCAAAAACCATCTTTAGTTCCGACAAAATTGGTCTACCCGTATCGGAGATTTACCAGCATAAGTTTCGGAATACCCGCAGAAACTCCTAACTTCTTTAATACAAACGTTGTCCCGACAATAACGAACACGAAAAAAAGAATAATCCAATTTGGTGCAATCGTGTTCATACATTCTGGCGATTAATTTTTAGGGTTCCGTAGCCAAATGGCTAAAACCGGAACCCTTATGGATTCGTCATGTCTGTCTGTCTGTCCGTCCGTATGTCACAGCCACTTTTTTCCGAAACTATAAGACCTATAGGTACAGTTGAAACTTGGTAAGTAGATGTACCTATTCTAAGAACTGCATTAAGATTTTTACACAAAAAAAAAAGAAATAAACAATATATTTACCCTGTACTTAGAACTGAAACTCAAAATTTTTTTTTTTCAACAAACCTATACGTGTCTATGGATAGGTCTTCAAAAATAATATTGAGGTTTCTAATATATTTTTTTTCTAAACTGAATAGTTTGCGCGAGAGACACTTCCAAAGTGGTAAAATGTGTATCCTCCCTGTAACTTCTAAAATAAGAGAATGATAAAACAAAAAAATATATATATGATGTACATTACCATGCAAACGTCCACCGAAAATTGCTTTGAATGAGATCTAGTAAGTAGTTGTTTTTTTAGTAGTTTAGTAAGTAGTTTAAACCGCAAAAAAATATACTATTATTAAAACATCGATCAAAGTTACAACGAACTACAAGAACTTTTATATTATTATGTTACTTGCTGCTACGGAACCCTTCATGTGCGGGCGAGTCCGACTCGCACTTGGCCGCTTTTATATAATTTTTTATTAATAAAAATAATGTATGTTTGCCCTCTATGGGTTTCTAAACCGCAACAAGTCCGATTGTGATGAAACTTTGGCGAGTTTTTCTGTCTGCGTCCGCAAAGGTTCCTGATATAAAGAATTCCAAATTCCTGCGGGAATTCCAAAACTCACGCGGGTGTATTTCCGAAACGGTTTTCACAGGACTTTCACTGCTAATTAGCGGATTTTATAAGAACTACCTAAATTCGGCTACCTTGGAGTTCCTGCGAGAACTCCGAAACTCACGCGGGTGAAACCGCGGGGCACAGCTAGTACCTATATAAATATTTATAATATAAACTACAAAATTTTTGAGTGATAGGGCGCTTTTATCCCAGAATTCGCTGGGGAATTCCGAAATTAATGGTTTTCTTTTAACAAATGTGTGTAACTAGAAAAAAAAACTTAGGTAGGTTGGTATGGTTTATTAAAATATTTTTTATAGGACAAAAGACGATTTGATCACATCCTATATTTATAGCAGTGAATCTGTAAGTAATGTACATATTATTAATGCACCCCTATTTTTATCGATAGCATCATTAATAGAAGAAATTAACAAGTGAAGTAAGTTGGTGATTCAACTCGATTGCTAAAAATCAAGCTCTATTATAAAGCTAAAATGTTGAAGATCCAGTTTAAACGACGCACGACCGTCACGAATATTGCTTGATTTAGTCTACTTCCTGTTATAAAATTTGCATAGGTATTGTTAAAGTGATTACAATGTTGTTTTTAAGGTATTTTTAAACAGTTATATATATAATTTGAACACTCATATATGAGATCGCATATTGCTATCGCACTAAGCGAAATTTTAATATAATTATACGAGTATAGGTAGGTATAAGGTACACATAACTTAATATTTACATAAAAAATAAAGTAATTTAACTGAAGTCTCTGTCGGGGAACAGGGCCGGAGCGACCAGGGTCCACACGTAGAGACCAACACAGAGCCAAGACGATGTGATCTTCACCCACATAGAAGCGACGTTTTGTTTGGACAATTGCGAGCTTGGGCTGCAAATAAATATGTTATATTTATTATTTTATTACAATATTGTTATCTTCTAAAATAGTATGATCTTCCAAAGTACGACAGACGAATTCCTGAGTTCGATATTCGGCGACGTGTCACGGTGGATTTTTATAGTCGAGTTAAAAATAAGTGTGGCCTGTGGGTTTACCTTTCAGCTTTACAATAAAAAAAACTTTTAAAGGTTTGGTGCCCTATAATGAAGATTGGGGGACCAATTCCGCAACAAAATAAATATGACTACACCTTTCTATAACATATATCTATAGTTTAAATAAGTGTAATAACATGTAGCATATACCATGGTTGCTTGGTTTCCATGACACAAGCTTTGTGTGGGATCAAGTAGATCTGTGTGTTGTGAAGTGGATTATTATTACATATTATTATAATAATTGTCATGGAGTAAGTAAAACTTTTGAACACAAGGAACTATACTTATATAACTCTACTTTGTTGCACTTTTAGTTCTTTAGTTCCTTTCACAATATCGCTTCGTCCACATTGAAAAAAAAAAAAGAGATCTAATAGTTGTAAAGTTGCGAAGCTTTTTATTGTAGAGGAATGGATGGAAAATGGAAAATGGATGGATTTATCTGAGGAACAAAAACCTGGAACATAAAGTTCCCGAGGAAAATCTTACGAGTGTGGAGCTTAACAGCTATTATTATTATTCTGATCAAGAATTTCCGGGGCAATTCCCAAATTCATTAAATCGGAGAAGCTACCAGTTGCCACGACTGCTGTAGGTACACATAATAAAACTTGCAATGTTTACTCACTTGTACCAGTTGGTCAGCGTCATCATGATGTAGAGCGTGGCCAGCGCGAACACCACGTGGAAGAAGGTCCAGGAGTAAGCGACGCCCTCTTCCTCGTTGTCGAACACCTTGGCTCCGTCGCCGGCCGCGCCGCGCGCCGCCTCGCCGCCGTCCGCGCCCTCTATAGAACCATAGCCTGCGCGTGAATGGGCGTCGGACAAACGCTATTATTAACGATCACTTCAAATGGTTATATAAGCTGAGGCGAAGGCTAAGAGGATTGAATGCAGCCGGGTTAGTTTTACTTACCCTTTTGTTCAATGATACAATTAATAATACAATGAACATCTAATGAGTAATGTGGGAAGGCAATTTCGTGAGAAATAACTTATAAGTGTTAATGGTGCTCATACGTCTTGTAATGATATCATAATTGATTGGGCAAAAAGATTTTTCAAAATTAACCAATATCTTACACTTGATAAAGTTAAATCATGACTCTTGTTTATGTATTAAATTTTTAATAAAAGAATAGTCGCATCTTACGTTTCGGATTAGAGCTCTTGCAAAGTAGGAAAATAAAAGTTCATCATAAATAGTTAATTTAAAATATTAACTTTTTAGAAGAGCTCGCCCGAGTTATTGAGCAATTTGAAACGAATACAAGCACAGAAATGGAAAATGAGAGGAAAAGGAGGACAATCTACAAGACAATTAGCTGGATATCAGAAGCTGGACACCGACTGTCTATTATTATCTACTCTAATTATACATAGTCACTCGTCTAATGTTGGTAATATTACCTTCGTTAGCAATGAGCCCCCCCGGCCCTTGCGACGTGTCCGTGTATGCCGCGCGTACGCCCGCAAGGAAAGCAGAACGTGTTAGTGTCTCATACACACTACACAGTCAGTGAGCGAAGAGAACATGGAACTTTAGATTGGCAATCAACCGGGTTTTAAAACCGGTGGTTGGGTATTAAAACCCGATAAACAACCAGAAAACTGGGTGGGGAAACCATACCTCATGAAAATGGTCCGAACAGAACCTTAAATTATATACCTGTAACTACCATTTCAAATACACCTCATGTCATTTTGAAGTACCGTGAGGCGTGAGTATCGTATGTGATATCGACTGTAGATACAGATGGAAACGTTAGGTTAAACTCTACCTATAGTTTAGTAATATTGTTAAAATTGACGATTAGTCTGGACATAACATCAAACAGAAAGTTTAAAAGAAAAAGGTTCATCAGAATAAGATTATATTCACAACGCAACGTTTTGTGTTTTAGATAAAAATGACACGTCACACGAGTGGTTTGTCCCAACAGTAGTTTCCATGGTTCTGTTCTTTCACTGTACACAGTTTAGAAACATTTATTGTTAGGGTAAATTTGAAGAGTGCTTGCTCCCAGTCTCATTTAATCCCATGGCAGACGACACCCAATTTCACATTAGATTAATTTGAGCTCTTTTTATATTTATTCATAGCTCTCTAGAACGAGAGTATTTGTTAGTATTGATAAAGCATGAATAATAATGAATGAAAAAATGTTTAGATTTTTGCTTCTTTTTTCGGAATGAATGATATTTTTTCAATATTTCAGAAGTTATTCGCACAAATTTAAAAGTTTCCTACTTGTAACTGGCATAATTTTTGAGTAGGTAGTTGCCCAAAATATCATTGTGTCAGTAAAAAAACATTGCTTTAACTTTTGACGAGAATATGAGCAAAAATAGATGTGAGTTTTATTTATTTGTTATGTAAACTATCGTGATTATATTTGTTTAATGAATGCAATCCATTAGTGATGAAAATTGTATATGGAAATTGTTAAATGATCAAAAGGCGTTCTCCGAAAGGATGTCGTTTTTTTACAACCTCTATGAGCGTTCTATTAAGGTTCAACTGCGTTTTTAAACCGTTAAAATAAAAAAAAAATTACGAAACAAAATACAGCCTGTAGTACAGTTTCAATTTAAAACACGTTGAGTGAGATAGATGAGTAAGAAATGATTAGATTTTTTGTGCAACAATGATTATTGTTTAATAAATTATGAAATCGCATATTTACCTCCGCTGCCTTCCTTAGCAAGGATGTGCTCCGACATCGTGATCTTGGACGAAGAGGAGGCGGTGCGGATGGACGAGTAGAGCACGCTGCAGCCCCAGATGACCAGCCCGATAATAGACTCCTTGTCGAACGACGCCTGCGTGCCAAGAGACCATGTCCTCAAATTTGTATATCCTAAATCCTAATTGCGGACTAACTAATATTGATGTCTGTGAATTTGAGTTTAATTATTCATTAGTTTAAGCTACAAACGATCATCATGAAATTTCATATACCTACGTCCTACACGTTGTCAGGAGTACCTACATAAAAGGACACCGAATTTTTTATTCCAGAATTCTTGGCGTAGCTACGAAATTAACAAGGGTGGAACAAAAAACAAATTTTTTTTTCATTTAAATTCGTCCAGTCCATACGCGTGCTTGAGTAAAACATTCTTCGCAACCTACAACCTACCAACATTTATATTAGTAAATATAGAGTTTTATAGACTAGTCCGCGAGATTAGCTAAATGCAGCGTCTGACTGCAAACAATAAAATCTTTACGTTTCAACCTACTGGCGGTAAAGACGATAATTAATTTAGAAGTTCATTAGCAACATTTTTTTTTTTTTTTATGTTACAAACTAGAAGTTGCAGCACACCCTGCATAGTAGACTATAGTACATACCCAATACATATCTTCCACAGATCCCTGATGTCGCCGTGCGTAGGTATTTGAATTAAAATAATGTTTTATACATTAAAAAAGTACAACAGCAAATACATGGATAGTACATAATATTATAAAAACATTGAATAATATTTATACTTACATTAAAAGGTAAATATCAAAGTTTAACATAAAAATGTAATAATATGTGTCAGTGTATAGAATTAACCGTGAGCCGCTATAGATATTAACTAGCCTATTATGTAACTTGTTGTTATTATATTTCAGCTTCTACTTTTGAAGCATGTTTATTTTGGTTGATTGCTATTAAATATTGTAGGTATCAAAACTTGCATATGGGGCATTTCACGTGAAGCGGGCAGGCCAAAACAGGTTCACACTTCCGATTTCAGTTATATTTGAGAATGTTATACCTGTACATGTTCTCAACACAGATGCAAAATATTTTTAAAGTGGCGAACCTAGTTTACGAGATATCGGTCTTTGAAGATTTCAGTTACGGTGAGTTATGGACTACTTCAAATGCCATTATGCGGCTTAAAAAAGATGCAGAAAAATATTTTTGCCACTGGATTCTATACTTTGTTATATGACTTTTTAAACCTTATAATTGAATTTACAATATTTTTATTAAATAGCTGAAAAAAAAAGAAAATAATTTTTATTTTTTATTTTTTACAATCTCGGCATTTTTTTATATTTTTTTTAGTATATTAGAAATAAAGCTTATATCATATTCATAATCCATGCCAAGTTTCATAATGGGCCGCGCAGTCGTTTAGGAGCTATTTGTGTTTAAAACCGAAAGGAGGCGGCGGCGGCTCCTTACTCGCGTGTAGTCAGTCACCGCTACTTACATGGTAGGTCATATAAATGGTTTTTTTTTGGTTTGATAGAGATCTTAGGGTATCTAATAATTATAACAAAGAATTATAGGTAATTCATCGGTTTATTTGAAAATCTTTACAGTTTTATGAGTGGAAGAGTCACTTGTTCGTTTGATGATGATACCGTCACGCGTCAGTGCTTGGAATGAAAGCGTGGAATTTTTTTGTGCCAGGTTTAGTTATTGCAGAATCAAAACGGCTCTTGAGTTTGTTTCTGTATTGATCAATTTCATTTATATATATCAGCATAATAAATTGCAGTGTGCGGCAATGATGCTTTTGCCCAATCATATGAACCTTTTGGTGTAATAATCGCTTTATCTGGACCTGACTGTAAACTAGCTCGTGTCGCCAAGCGTTTTATATTGCCACCAAGACCATCACAAGGCCCTTTTCCGTGAGAAGTAGCATGGAAATGGATTTCTGCTTCTGTTCTTAATATAAGCTCTTAATGTGCAACATCGATGAGTTGTACCGACAGTTCAAATTAGAATACCCTGAGACAAGGGTGGGACTCACGAGATATTTGCTAAGAACTACAGCTTTGTAATACAAGATGCTGCTCAGTCTTTGCACTGGAACAATGACCAGGCTACTCTTCTGACGTCGGTTTATTATTATCGCCAAGGACAAGATATAAAACATGGAAGTATGGTAATCATATCAGATGACTTAAAACACGATACAGCCACTTTTTTCAACTTTCAAAATATTCTGCATCAGTAACTCCAAGAAAATAACGTTATTACTAAGAAATATATCTTTATAACCGACGGCGCATCACAATATTTTAAAAATAGATTTAATTTTATAAACCTTTTCTACTTCAATCATGATTTTGGAACAGAAGCAGAAATCCATTTCCATGCTACTTCTCACGGAAAAGGGCCTTGTGATGGTCTTGGTGGCAATATAAAACGCTTGGCGACACGAGCTAGTTTACAGTCAGGTCCAGATAAAGCGATTATTACACCAAAAGGTTCATATGATTGGGCAAAAGCATCATTGCCGCACACTGCAATTTATTATGCTGATATATATAAATGAAATTGATCAATACAGAAACAAACTCAAGAGCCGTTTTGATTCTGCAATAACTAAACCTGGCACAAAAAAATTCCACGCTTTCATTCCAAGCACTGACGCGTGACGGTATCATCATCAAACGAACAAGTGACTCTTCCACTCATAAAACTGTAAAGATTTTCAAATAAACCGATGAATTACCTATAATTCTTTGTTATAATTATTAGATACCCTAAGATCTCTATCAAACCAAAAAAAAACCATTTATATGACCTACCATGTAAGTAGCGGTGACTGACTACACGCGAGTAAGGAGCCGCCGCCGCCTCCTTTCGGTTTTAAACACAAATAGCTCCTAAACGACTGCGCGGCCCATTATGAAACTTGGCATGGATTATGAATATGATATAAGCTTTATTTCTAATATACTAAAAAAAATATAAAAAAATGCCGAGATTGTAAAAAATAAAAAATATTTTTTTTTTTTCTTTTTTTTTCAGCTATTTAATAAAAATATTGTAAATTCAATTTTAAGGTTTAAAAAGTCATATAACAAAGTATAGAATCCAGTGGCAAAAATATTTTTCTGCATCTTTTTTAAGCCGCATAATGGCATTTGAAGTAGTCCATAACTGACCGTAACTGAAATCTTCAAAGACCGATATCTCGTAAACTAGGTTCGCCACTTTAAAAATATTTTGTATCTGTGTTGAGAACATGTACAGGTATAACATTCTCAAATATAACTGAAATCGGAAGTGTGAACCTGTTTTGGCCTGCCCGCTTCACGTGAAATGCCCCATATTATAATCGCAAAACCGTCGAGTTTTTGGTTACAACCCAAAACTTATAGAAACAAAAGTTACCAATATGTGCTATGTCTCGCGAGACTTCAAATTCTACTTTGATTTGTACCTTGTTTTCGGTGATGCTGGGGTTGCATTCAGCGGAGTTGGTGAGGGCGGACCACGTGAGGTAGACAACGTAGAGCGTGACAACGGAGGACTGCAACAGGCCGGAGCGCGGCTGGTGCTCCTGCACCGACGGCAAGATCGAAATGCCGCTGGCGACCACCACCAGGATCAGGTTGAACGAGATCACGAACTTGGATAGGTCGCAACCGCTTGGCTGGGTGAGAGAAATAAGTTTGTTTGTATATTAAACTAGCTGTCCCGCGCGGTTTCACCCGCGATAATTTCGAAGTTCCCGCGGAATTGTTCCATATATACTTTGCGACCCCTTTCATAAGGGGTCGCAAAGTATGTATTCAACCCCTAAGGGGTTAGGGGTTGAATTTTCAAAAATCCTTTCTTATCGTTTGCCTACGTTATACAAAGAACACACCCTCCAAGTTTTAGGTCTATACGATCAGCAGTTTAGGCTGTGCGTTGATCCATCAGTCATTCAGGACAAAGCATTTTATGACTGTACTAGCTGTCCCGCGCGGTTTCACCCGCGATAATATCGAAGTTCCCACGGAATTGTTCCATACAAACTTTTCAACCCCTTTTCATCCCCTTAGAAGTTGAACTTTCAAAAATCCTTTCTTATCGGATGTCTACGTCATACAAAGAACACTCCCTCCAAGTTTCAGGTCTCTACGATCAGCGGTTTAGGCTGTGCGTTGATCCATCAGTCATTCAGGACCAAGGATTTTGTGTAAGTATATAGATGTAGATAGATTACAGCTGGGGCAACATATAATGTAGAATTACTTAAGCAATATTTCATAATGGGCATGATGACAAGGTAAAAAAATTAAAATTCTATTTAGTCCGTCAGTAGATAGTAATAAAATAATAGACCGTGTTTTTGCTTTTTCGAATTACTGAAAAAATACTTAGTTAAAACACATTAAAGTTTAGGAGTGGGAGGTCGAGACGTCATAATTAAGTAGGTATAAAATGTACCTGGGCCTGACGTTACACGGAATTACAACTCAATGTATCGCCGTTATTTTTTGATAACGTAAAAAAAGGAAAAGTACGTGTCCAATATGTTTTATTAATCTACAAGACGTCCAAAAAATAAAAAATTTAGTCATCATGCCCAACCTCTCCTCTCTACCAACTTTCTCTTTATGATAATACTAGCTGACCCCCTCGGTCTCACCCGCGGTTATTTCAGAGTTCCCGCGGGAATTCCAGGAAAAAAGGACCCTATGTCACTTAGGATCACTTTAGCTTCTTATAAGTGAATGAATTTTTAAAATCGGTTCAGTAGATCCAGAGATTACGCCCTACAATCTCACAAACTCACAATCTCCGGAGTTCCCGCGGGAATTCCGGGATAAAAAGTATCCTATGTCATTCAGGATCACTGTAGCTTCTTATAAGTGAAATAATTTTTAAAATCGGTACAGTAGATCCAGAGATTACCCTCTAAAATCTCACAAACACGTGAACTCACCAACTCCGGAGTTCCCGCGAGGATTCCGGGTTAAAAAATATCCTATGTCACTCAAGATCACTGTAGCTTTCTATAAGTGAAAAAAATTTCAAAATCGGTTCAGTAGATCCAGAGATTACCCCCTACTACTTTTGCTCTTCATAATATTAGTATAGATTATGTAAATTTGGCACAGTGCGGCAGTTCCGTTTATAACAATAGTCATCACGTTGTGTTCTTATGTACAACAGTTTAGTGATCGTTAAATAACAAGTTTTTATTACTGATAAAGCTTGATCACTTACACTGGTGTAGTAGACATAGAGGAGTACGACGCCAGTGATGGCGAGTGCGTAGCAAGTAATCATAGACAACAGCAGCGCTGCGTACCACGTGCGGGACTCAGTTTCCTCGTAGTTTGCTGAAAAAAATTAAACTATAGCCTTAAATGATTCACAATAACCTCCTTTTTTTGAAGTCGGTTAAAACAGAGGTACATACATTAGCTAGCAGCAGTAAGCACCATTCAGTAAGTTAGAACTTTAAGAGTAATAGGATAAATACATCTTATAGGTAAATATAGTTTTTGAAATGAAACTCCGTGCAAGCTGAATTACACTTTAATACATTGTAGTAAGAGTCATTATCTATTATGGAGTGTATCATTTGTATGTTTTACTTCCTACTGTTGTTTACTCAATGACATTGGTATCTGATATCAGATTTGTAGGCTAAATGGAAAATTTTAACAAAACCCTGTGTGGGTTGTTGACTGGTATTTTTACCACCATTCAGCAGTCATTTTGTTTTCCAAGAAAGAAGCTAGATTTCGAGGGAAAACTGTGTTTAATTTTGGGGAAAAATCTAACATGGTCGTTGGTGTTTTGCCATAATTACTTTAAATGCGATAAATCGCTATAGATTGCCATAATTGATGTAGAAGAAGAAGCCCTGTGTGATATATGTATATCGTGCACATCGCCTTAACACTGCTGTAATGTTATTATGATTTTAACACTTACAAACCCATCTCTCTGCCCAAGAGTGAGCAAAGTCAACAATCAATATGAGTTGTATGATTATAAAGCAGAAGCCTCCAATCATGCCAAACACCATCCAAGTTGATCCAAATTGTCCTTCTGGTATGAAGAATGCTCCAATGATGCCACCAATAACAAGCAAATATTTGATTCCCCAAAATCTGAAAATAATAATTGTATTTATATAATATTTTATTATCTATTGTAAAAACTGTTATGTAGTTAATTATTGTGATTTTAAACATACCCATTTTGTACCCCAGCTCTTGGGTCCTTGGATGATTTGACACCAATCATAAGAAGAGCCATAAGTACAAAGAAAAGACATGCAGCAAAACAAATTCTGCAACAAAGATTTATTCAAATTTATTATTTGAATGAGTTCAACATCTACTTATTCATTTCAAGAGTATTAATAAAATCTTATTATATTTACCGGTAAACAGCCATGTAACCAACAGCCTGATCACAATCAACTTTTATGGATCCTGGAACTAAACCAGTTGAATTTGCACAGAATGGCACCTGTAAGAATACAATTCAATTATTAATGTAAAAGTAACAGCATAAATATGTAAACACTTAAGCAGTCATTGAATCTTATTGCAATAGCAATAAAGTTCAAAGACTGATAAAAGTATTCACATATATTTCTGCTGTTGACTGTAAAAAAATAAAAGATGTATGTATGTATTAATTATTTTAATTCAAAGTTCATAGTTGAAATTTATTTACTTTCTTCATAGCGTCATGTAAACCAGGTGAGAGAGTGACACAGGCGACAATCATGACAAGCAACAACATGATGGTGTACATAAGCCGTGATGATGTCGAGTTTGAGCATGATGGACATGCTGAGCAGCACAGGGAACATGCTGTGCTCCCACAACAGCACGCCAGCTGAAAACATATTTGTTATGTATTTTATTTTACTAAATAACTAATTTATGACAGTCACGGAATATCAGAATTAACTATTTTTTTGATAACTTTATCTATACCAGTGTTTGTCAACTTTTACCGTGACCTTTACCACTTATTTTTCATGTCTTTCATTATGTTACAAATATTCAATCCATACAATCTATATTTTTTAAATCCATTGTGTTTTTTAATCGAGGTAGTTTTTGCAGCCTCTCGTGCAACCCACAAGTTGAAAAACACTAATCTATACAATTACAACATATTACAACAAAAATTTTGTTTGATCATAGCAGCTAATACAGGAGTGTAGGAGCTTAATTAAAAATATATTTTGCTGATGAGTTAAAAATATATTTTAATGATAAGTAATGTAAGAAACTTTCTATCCTGGAAAATAGAATTCCCGATTTGAATTAGGACATTGATGAGGGTGAAAAAAGATTTATAGCAACTTGGTAGGCTAAATTGTAAAGTGTTTGTTGCTTGTATGTGTTTCTTTTATTTTGCTAAATAAAGTTTATCTCATCTTTCAAAATAGTTTAAATCTCAAGTTAACACTAAATAATAAATACTTATAAATAATTTTTTATCCCAGTAAAACAATTTCCTTTTTTGTGAAAAAAAGTTCAACTTACATGATTGAAACCGCAAGAAGCTGATACTATTACATATCTAGATATTTATACTAAGATGACTTATATTTTTTAGAACTGAATGTTCAAAAACCTTGTTAAATTTATTGATCTCATTCCACAATAGAAAACTGTAACTCAACTTCTTTGAATTGGTACGTAATTTACTGGCAATTCCTATTAGTATTTGAGATAATAGGTACTGAGTACTAACGTACTAAGCCTCAATAAGCATAAAAGCAAAATATATAGTAATAAATTACCTGCGCTGCAGAACAAAGCCCCAAAGCAGCTCCCATAGTATCTGCGACTTGTATGGGTACTTAAATAATTTAGCTTATCCCAACTTTTCTTTCGACGTAACTATAATAATAAATCCAAATTAGAAATGAAATTACACGTATTCATAGAATTACTGGTTAATGCTAAATAATAAAATAAATCGCCAAAGCCCAAAATAGGCAGAGGCAAGCAGAGAAAGTGTTGACACTTGACAATTGAGTGACGAGTGTTGACAGTTGACACTCATGAGTCATGACAGACTTATTTGGCAGATTTTACTAATTGACACTTGACGCATTGTGTATTTTTTTTTGTTGTGTGAAACCCAAAATACCTATATTGCAATATCTCTAAGTAGTTTGTGATTGCAAATATTGGTGTGAAAAAGTATAGATTCAAAGTATTATTTCATCTTTTCAGCAGTTTAAATAAACAAACTTATTTCCAAAATGGCCAGTTGTTTAGGAGTTGCGCCTCCCGAATAATCCACTTTAACATGCAGGGTACTTGCATGAAATTTATAATAAGAAATTCTGTCAATATTTCAAAAATATAGCATTAGAAAACATTATCGTGAAAGATTTAGGTACTAAAAAATTACCAATAGGTTTTTCAACTTTAATTTTGTGAAACGGAACGTTGCAACGAAACACCAATCACAGCCACGCTTAGCATGTGACGTCACTTTTATTTTTTTTAGGAAACATTTACCTCTTTCAGGGAAGGCAAAAGATACTAAGTGCATACAGTCAACACATACTTTCCTTTTTTCAGTGGTTTTTTACTTTAAAATGCATCGGTAATGCTACTGCTCCACCTGCGTGTTAACGCGTAAATTAGTGCGCTAATTTAGATGTAGCCAACATTTTAACGCGTTAACTTAGTAACATTACCACGTTAGACATTAACATCAACGTTAACGTTAACGCAGGTAGAGCAGTAGCATAAGATGCATTTCGATTCTTTACTGGAACTTTTGGAAATAACTCGACACAGTTCAACCCTCAGACTGTTATTGTTCTGAGGTTCAACCCTGTTCAACCTTAATTTCGCTTTTGGTCTGCCAGTGTCACATGAAACTGTCAATACGACAGTGCCATCTCTTTTGTTATTATTTATTTTGTTTTGTTCATTTATGTTGTGTTTCTCCTCTTGCTTAAATAAATCTTTCTTTCTTTCTTTCTATCTCTTTTTACAGCGATGATAGCTCAGTGGTTGTTGCGTTCGGATCGAACGCCGCAACAATGAGCTTGAGCTGTCGGTGAAGGAAAACATTGTGAGAAAACCATAGCATGGTGGTAGGGCACTTTCTAATGCCCGGCTGTTCCTTCAAGTTCGGCTAAACCTTCAAGTTGTAAATCTGTCGCCAAGCACCTAACGGTGTGTTCCGGCAGCCCCACTTGAAAGCCAGTGTCCATCCCCATTGCAGGTCGGCAAAGCACCTGCATGCCTTCTGGTGTTGCAGATGTCTATGGGCGGCGGTAATCACTTACCATCAGGTGTACCACTTGCCCGTTTGCCCTCTATGACATAAAAAAAAATCTCTATCACAGATTAATTATTAATCTTTTTAATTATGCTTAATTTTTAATTCCGCGTTTTGACGGTAAAGTCAAAAGTAGAACTTTGAAACGCTCTATTTAATTAATTTATGCATATAATTTTTTTTTTTTCTTCTTTGTTTAAGTAGGCCATAGGTATATCTTTAAAATAGACAGGAAAAAAAAATCATGCAAGTAGGTATCTACCGTTAGGTAAGTGCTGAGTGAAAGATATTTTTATTTGAATATTTAGTTTTAAAGTCCATGACATACGTAATTCCCACGGGAATTCCGAAATTGAGGCGGATGAAACTACATTAAATTTTGCATACTAACACGTTGTGAAGGGCAGAAAAAAAAATATAGGAAAAATATAGGTAGGTACTTTAATCTTAGAATACCCGCGTAAAATCGCGGGGAATAGCTAGTAAATAGATAACAAATATGTAGATTATACTGCTACGTTCACACGCGCGCCGTGCAGCCCGGCGGGCTGCCTGGCGGGCTGCGCGGCATGCAGCCCGTCCCGGGCCGGCGGACATTCAAGCTGTTTACACGCACGCCGTCGTGTCAGTCAGTGCCAGAATGGCGAGCATCGAGGATCTCGGTGTTGTTGCTGCCATATCCTTTGGCTTAACTTATTTTTATTGGAAAAAGGAACAAAATTATGAACGATTGTAATATCCGATCGTAGCGACTTTCTTAGCAACGTTGAATGAAGATCCACTCGTCGCGAAAGCGCGGGACAGACTGACTGCCCGCGCGCGTGTAAACAGTCACCGGGCGCCCGCACATTCATCCTTTGAACTTTGCCAAAAAACCGACACTTGCCCGATTCGCGGCATTCACGTTCACAGGCGCGTTCACGGGCTCGGGCGTACCGTTTACACGCTCGTGAATGTGAATGTGCACGTTGAATGTAGAGTTGAACGCACGCGTGTGAACTTACCATAAAAGGAATATAGTAGCAGATAACAGCAGATAGTTATGTGCTGTTATTTTTAATGAAACTACCCTCTCGCCGACACGGCCATTCTGACGTGCGCATGGCCTCGTGCGCGCTAAGGACAGATCGAATTCAACGAATGTTAACGCTCGTTCATCCTGACCCAAAACACTGGGTTACACTCTAGCTGTTCGATTTTACTGAACAACACACTTTCATTATATCTCGCCGATACGTTATCCTCACTGTCAACCTGACGTTCTCCTCAGGGCCTCAAACACACTCAACACTAAACACCGGAAAGTGTGAGTCTCTTCTACCAACCACATGGACCGGACGACATTGTCTTTGAGAAAGTTTTACACGATACAATAAGTCTGGACCGGACGAATGTGTCCCTTCGACCAACCCTTTGGACCGGAAGACATTGTCCTTACGACCAACTTTACATGCATCGAGAATTTTATTGTCAACGCCCCGGTACCGTGGTGGGTAGATTACAGATGATTAATTTATCGTCTTGATGAACAACCACAAACAAACAATTGGATGACACAGCACACGTAATCACTATAGCCACTCTAGATTGAAATGACACTGATACGACACTATAACTGCACTGAACCAAACACAAAGTAACAATGAACCGTCGCTTACGCGTACCCGCATTTTATAACAAGTTCTAACAAAGAAGAGTCGGGCAATGGAGTGGAGCGGGGGAACGAACCTTTTTTTTTTTTGTGACCCAGGGAAAATGCTTTATGCATACCACCGCCCCCTGATGCATTCTTAAATATGCATCGATCCGGAGGTGCTATTCTCTCTTCAGCCAGCAAATCAAGAGCAGTCCCGAACCGGCGTAGGACCAACACCAATACGAGAGTGCCCCTCACTAGCTCCAACTTCCTTGTAGCCCCGGACCGGTGTGGGTCCATTTTCCACCGGCCCGGGGATGCAAGGCAGTCTTCCCACTCGATGGCCTTTAACAGGCCCCTCCTCGGGTTCCTCTTAGCTTCACCGTGGGCAAACCAAGACCACGGCTACTGAGCCCCCCCGCCACGACAAGGCGGGAACCCATTCGGGGGGGGGGGGGGACGAACCTACTACAACCGCTATTCGACAGTGGGAAGCAACAGTTATTTTTAATGAAACTACCCTCTCGCCGACAAATATAAATTTTTCCAAATCAAGTTATTGATAACATCAACACTGAATGCACTCAATTTGGCGCCCTTTCTTACCTCCTCTTCCTCTCACTCTACCCCTGGGCCGTAATCCGTGTTATCAGTTAGGTAGGTACTTGCAATTAGGTACTTGCTGCTCCCCGCGATTTCATCTGTAGTAATTTCGGAGTTCCCGCGGAAATTCCGGGTTGCAATATGGCCTATTTTACTCAGGGATAATGTAGCATACTAATAGTGAAAGAATTTTTCGAATCAGTCCAAAAAATTAGTTTTTGAGTTAAATAGTAACAAACAAATAAACAAACAAAAACCGACTTCCAAAAACACAAAACTAAAAAGCTGAAAATAACAAAATACCGATCTAATCCAACAGACAAAAATACACGTAATACTATTATTGGTTTGTGCTACCGCTTTTCGATTTGAATTCGGTGCCAAGCCCGCTTACGTCTGCCCACTCGGGTTGTACACTTGTACAGCTCACAATGAGCTCGTGGCGGGAGTGGACTTAGCCCATCTACCTACTCCATACTTGGCTTGTCACCGACTTCATATCGAAAAGTGGTAGCACAAACCAAATAATAGTATTACGTGTATTTTTGTCTGTTGGATTAGATCGGTATTTTGTTATTTTCAGCTTTTTAGTTTTGTGTTTTTGGAAGTCGGTTTTAATTTTTTTGTTAAAAATTTGTTTATTTCTTGCTTTTTAGTGAGTCGGTTTGTAATTTATCTAAGTTACAATAGCCTAATGTCAACTGCTCATAACCTTTTACAAAATATTGCTTTTCCCGATGCAGGGGCGTTAATTTTTGAGGAGTTCTCCTGGTACATCATCACCAGTTCCACTTTGTCATTTACATTGAGACGAACATAAATTGTTTAGAACCACATTAAAGTTAAGACGATCGTGTGCGTGCAAATTTTCATACAAAAAGCCAAACCGTTTATCTCCCCTTAAACATAGACCAATTTTGATGATTTTTTTACATGTTATTGATGTATTGGATAACTAGGGCTGTACGTTTTGATTTTAAAGAAATATTGCTTATAACAAAAGTTATTAGCATCTCAATATCCATATTTTTTACAAAAAATCTTCCTCGAGCTTTTTAATTTATTAAAGTTAAACTAAACTGAATTACTAAATTAGAAAAACGTACAGCCCTAGATTAAGGTGTACTGAATCGAATGACACCAAAATTGTCTCATTTAGTGAAGGTTTAGGGGGGTAGAAAAGGTTTGGCCCGAAACAATATTTCAGAAGGAAAAAGTAGGCACTCGCCTCTAGGTCCTGCAAGTCTCTCTATCGCACGATACGGGTCGGGGGGCAGGGCCCGGTAGGAGCATTGTGTAGTGTAGGTAGTAATGTCGATGTCGAGGTGTTATCGATGTTATTATAGCCTAGGGTGGAGAATATCGATATAGCGATCGATATTGAAAGGTTAATTAGGGTTACACAAATAATATCATGAAAAAAGCCTACGAATAGGTAATTTTATTGATTACTAGCTGTTCCCTGCAGTTTCACCCACGTTAATTTCGGAGATCTCCCGGTTATTCCGAGATAAAAGTACTTACTACCCTATATTTTTTTCTGCACCTACCTGTAGGTATCTACTTACCTGTTGATTTTAGCTAACTGCGTTGTAGTACGGGAGTCCAAGACGAAATTTATGGATTTACTAAAGCGCGTCAGATTAACATAAGGGGCATATCTTGCACCTCCACCAAATAAAGGCCCTCGACACAGAGGGGCGCATCTAGAATAACCGATCAGAATAATAAAAAAAAACGATAGCCGGAAATACTCGAGCGCATCAGATTAAGACATAGTAGGTTAATTACATTCTGAAAACTGTGTATACGAATAATCTGCGATTTTAACATGACGTAAGGGAGTTTAAAAAGGATCATAAACTTGCAAAAAAAAAACCGTCATCTCGATTTTCTCGAACGCGGTTGATGTTTTTTACATTTGGAAGTAAAATAACTCAAGGATAGCGGGAAAAATATAATCTGCCGATTTCCACGAGCCGAAGAAACAAAAATCATCTATAAAGTTTAGAACGAGCAGCTGCAGATGCTGCAGTGAAACATGTATTCCTCACTCTGACTTGCTTTCCCTTTCTCTTTTTTTCTATCACACTCTCGCACCGTCCTCACACTACTTTCCATCGCCATGACGTCATCACAGGATAAAACGGCATTAAACGTGTCAAATTGATAACCTCCTTATTTGAAGTCGGTTAAAATGAATATTAAAATAAGTTCCAGGCAAGTATTACATCAAGCTATAGGTAGTAACTAGTACACCTTTCATTTTAATGTAATTTTAACCGACTTCCAAAAATAAGTGGTAAAGGTAGTTAGGTAAAACTTTTTTCTATAAAAGTATGTATTGAACCGACCCACTGATCACTGATCAGTTCAAGTTGGTGCCAAGCCTACCGTTTGGGTTGTTATGGATTATATCGGTAGGTTTTTATATTTTTGATGTCGGACGATGTTTTTTTGTTGGAAAATTTGTATGGAACTGTGAATCTATATACCGCGTAATTTGTTTTTTATATTAGTGACTGTTTTACTTTTTTTTTGTTGTTTTACTTTATTTTTTTCTGAATGTACCTATTATTAAAAAAAAAATATTATTGATTTTAATGCAATTTTCGCTGCATTTTATTTATCAACTTAAGTAATCTAAAAAAAATCATATTTTTTTTATTTATGTATTCATTAATTTTTACAAAGCAAGGAATTTACAATCTTCAAAACCCAATGGGTCCCAAATCTAAACAACGCTCGAGTAAATCCCCATGTAGCATCAAGAGCTCCCGTTCTATTGGTTATGTTTTTGATTTACAAAGTAAATTGCATCTTTTTCGTTTTGTGGATAAACGTAGTTTAGCTAGTAGTTTTTCCTCTTCTATATAGAAATATAGAGAAGAGAACTTCAATTCTAAAAAGTATAAAATAATTTTAGTTGAACATAACATCTATAAATACATATAATAAAATTGTAACAGGTCGATGTCTGTACATGGGAGATAAATAAGAAAAAATAAATTTAGATGACTCTATGAGTGATATAGAAGCCAAAAATATCGTTTTTAGAATTTTTGTCTGTCTGTCTATCTGTCTGTATATTTGGGCATAGATAAGCAATAGTGTGTTAACCCACACTGGAGAAATTTTGAGTAAATCGTGTTTTAAAATTATAGCGCCATTTTCTGTTAATATTTTATTTGTTCAATATTTAGTTACATACTTAAACAATGTAATAAGGTAAACATATAATTAAAAAACGTTCCCTAACTCTCAATAAATCGTTCTGAATAGGTAACTTAATTTTGTGGGTTAACATGTTATTGCTTATCTGCGTCCATTTGTATTCGTGCTACGCAAAAACTGCGGCACCAAATTGAATGCGGTTTTTTTTGTTGTATTGAGAAGGGTTTAACTTAGATACTCATGTTTTGATTTTTTCTAAATTCCATCTGCAACTCGAGATATTAAAAATAAATGCTGGGCATCCTACTAATATTATAAATGTAAAAGTGTGGATGTTTGGATGTTTGGATATTTGGATGTTTGGATGTTTGTTACTCAATCAGGCATCGACCACACAGCCCATAGACGCCTAATAACAGGCGAATGGCTCCTGTCAACACATCTGACTTATAGTTCCGATATAAATGTGAATTAGCCAATCACGGCGTGTAACTAGCGCGTGTGGCCTTGAATTAACCAATCACGGCGTTGCAACCCCGCTTCTCTTACCTCAGCTAGTTGCCAGAATGCATTCAATACGCAAAATCAAACATTAGGCGTCTATGGGCTGTGTGGTCGATGCAATCAGGCTACGAAATAATTCGAATAAATGTAGGTAGGTAACTGCTGCTGCTGCCCTTGCGGCTCGCGCTTAGTTTAGTCGCGGCCGGCCGGCGCGGTGCCGCGTCCTCGCTACACCCGCGCGTCCCCCGCTGCTGCTTTGCTAGTGTGCGTGAGAATTTGCGCATGTTGTGTTTGTGTTGTTGACGCCAGGGGGGTAGCAGAGCGGCATGAAACAGATAGATTTTTTGCAAATACCTACTCGCGACGCGTCTCGGATCGGAGTGATTCTCTTAACGAGTCGGAATCTGTGAAATACTTATTATTTACTAATTCCGATGACCATCTGTGGTCTTCATCATCAGTTCCACTTCTTCAAGTTTTACTTTCCGAAAGCAAATAAACGATTTACTATAAAAAATATCCAAATTGCCATAGATGTGCCTATAAATTTTGAAGAGTTCCCTCGATTTCTCCAAGATCCCATCATCAGATCTCAATTTGGTGATAAAAGGACAAACCTGGAAGTATACCCTCCAAACAAAAAAACAATTTTCCGAATCGCTCCAAATGGAACCCGTGAAATACGTATTATTGTTGAGTAGTTCCGATGACCATCTGTGGTCTTCATCATCAGTTCCACTTCTTCAAATTATGCTTTTCGAAAGCAAATGAACGATTTACTATAAAAAATACCCAAATCGCTATAGGTGTGCCTATAATTTTTGAAGACTTCCCTCGATTTCTCCAAGATCCCATCATCAGATCGCGACTTGATGGCAATGGGAGCTAATTGGGACTAAACCCTTTCAAACAAAAGAAAATTTTTCGAAATCGGTCCAACCGTCTTCGAGTGATCGGTGAACATACATAAAAAAAAATAAAAAAAAACATACATACAATCGAATGCATAACCTCCTCCTTTTTGAAAGTCGGTTAACAATACAAATCAAACATTATGATTAGCTTATGACATACTTTAGCTGTCTCGCGTTGTTTCACCCGCGATAATTTCGGAGTTCCCGTGGAAATTCCGGATTACAATAATAAAGCCTATGTTAATCAGGGGTAATGTAGCTTTCTAATAGTGAAAGAATTCGGTCCAGTAGTTTTTGAGTTAAATCGTAACAAACAAACAAACAAAAAATCTATTCTTTGCTCTTTATAATAGATATTAGCACGTATAGATTCACTCTGAACAACAACTAATTTTTTCTTCTTCATTGACCGTCAATCCTCAGATTAACTAGACTTATGTCTATGAATTTTTTTAAAGGTGTCACCAAAAAGAAAAAATGAAACACTGTTTTTGGTTCTAATAATTAAAATATATATTTTTCAAGACACAAAGTTCATTTTAAACTTATTGAGGTATAATATTTTAGGCAATTGATACTACTAGAAGTAGCGTATAATAAAATCATAACATTTTTCTCATAGATAATAATTTAGATCTCTGTTCAAAAGTAAGGTACATTTATGTAGGTACCGTCGGGTATGAATTGAATTGTTCAGAATAAAATTTCGTAGGTAGGTATGTAGGAAGTAATAATATTATACAATATCACCTATGCAATAAAACACATTTCGTTATGAAATGCATTAGATATTATGTAAGGGTAGGTAGATACCTATAATAATTTTTCTACCTACCTACGTAGAGAGCTTGACGGGCGAAAAGCCTATTGATCAATGTTGTGATGTTAATCTTAACAAATTACAGTTTAGATAGGTAATAACTCATTACATTAACTATCTCCACATATTAACGAAACAGTTCAATAATATATTTTTTAATATCTAGATTTATAAAATCAATTTAGTAGAACACATTTTACTCTTAGCGTTTGAATAAAAATAACATTGCTTAAATGTAATACGATATTAAAGACACTTATTTAATTAAGTATAACAGACATTCTCACATTCAACATTGTAGGTAATTTAAATAATAAATCTTGAAGATATCATAATAAATATATTGATAATATATTTATGATTATCACAGTAGTAAAACTGCCGGGTTATAAAAAAAAAAAATGTTTTGCGAATACGTAAAATTGTATAATGTACCTAGATATTTAATGGTTGGTACAACGTATCGCGACAATCACTGTTTGTCCGAATTAAAGGTTTATTCCAACTAGTTAGATGGCTACAAAAGAAACGCCGAATCACGATAAATCTTTATTCTTAAAGACTAACAAAAATTTTAACAAAATTTACATAGGTAGAGATGAAGAATGATGGTTCCGATATATTAATTATATAGGTATAATAATCTTTAAAAAAAGGTATTAATTTGGTGATCATAATGACCCATTGAGCTGAAAGGCACGGAAAAGAACTGTGATAGGTACTGACAATTAAATAAACGCGGAAGAACATATAGGTACTATTCTAATACTATATCTGAGTAGATAAATACATATTTGTTTTCAACATTCTTTGATCGTAATGTTGCAACTTACAATCCTAAAACTATTGGTAACTATTTACCTAACATTCACATATATATGTATACTTATTAGATGCTGTATCGGCTCTAAAGCAAACTTAATAATTATTATGGGATGCTAAAATAGTAATACCTGCAATTACGTATAGAGTGGGTACTTTAGAAACAATGTAGAGACACCATGTTAAAGTACCTATATTGATTACTGGGGTCCAATAATATTATTGATATTGCAGTTTCAGCTTTGTGTGAGAGAATTCCAAATTGAGCAGGCAGCAATTAAAATAGGTGGCTGACGCCTGTAGGTTTTTTTTTGGGAAGTCTTAATATTCTTGGTGTAAGTGCACTGCATTACCTACTATTTGAGTAAGCACCTATTTTTGACGGAAAAAGATTTTAATAAATATTTTACACAGATAATACTTAATTATGGATAGGTATAATATGGATCAAGCGGTTTAGTAAGAACAGTATTCTTTTATAATTTGTATGGACGTGTACCTATTATACACAGGTAAGAAGTGCTGTAGGTATGTAATGTAACTATATCATATCTACATAATATAGGCTTCTAATTTGTGCTTTGAATGCACCTACAAATGGTAACCAAAATTCATTAAAAATAAAAACATATCTTATTATGTAAATATATCAATTAAAATATTCGTCAAAGATGGATTAAAAAAATTCATATTAACGGCACCTACTTTTAATTTAGGTATGTATCTACCTACTTATAAAGACCAAATTTACCTAGGCAAAAACAATTATTAATAAAATATATTTTAGGTAGGTGTTTACCACACTTACGTGTTAGTTTATTAAACGTTATATGAAATAAATAATATCATCCGTAGCACAAACAAATACATAGGTATATTTGAAGTTAGTGATGCTTCGGTGAGATTACAAATCATTATGAAGTATGATGATATTAGGTATTATCTATACTTATAAGTAACGTAAATGAAGTGAGATAGTTTAAGGAATATCCATCTTGGCCGACTACACTCGAGATATTTGTATTCGTTGATTAATTATAATCCACAACTTAGCTATACGCACCTATGTGTATAATAATAAACAGTACTTATTGTGGGAGCAACATAGAAATAAATAAAATAATTATTGTTAATTTATTATCATTAGCGTAGACAGACAAGATTCCACAATGAGTTTATTATGATTATTTATATTATTTTAGGTAAAGAAACCAATTTATAAAATAAGAAACAGAAATTACGAAATATTTAAAATAATTTCTTTCTATTAATTAACGTAATAAAATAGGCGTAAGTACCAGAATACTATTAGTCCATACCTACAATATACAAAAAATCGATGCCTTCTAATGTAGTTATTTCAATGGGTGCCTAATGTGGAAACAGCTACATTTAGGGAGAAAATTCACTGTGTTAAAGTGATATGCGATCTTTTTGCAAGACTAGTTGAATAGGTATCTACCTATTGTGAGTCGATCATAACGCGATCATATCTCTAAAAAATTTACGTTAAGATTAGGTATCTAAGTAGCCCACAAGACAAACCTACGAGCGTGAGACGATTGAAGAGGATGCGAACGAGGCGTCCGCGTCAGTTCAACCACCCAATTAGAGACATAGCCGCCGATTACGTGTCTATCATGTAATTAACGGTGATTAGGAAAACTTTTCTCAAAATAATTTATTACATAAATCTTTCTAAAGTTATTATGAAATAACGAAGACACCCATACCTGATAGACAAGTTTTTATTAAATAGAAAAGTTTAGTTAGGTGATTTTGCCAGAGATATGGTATTAAGTTTTGGAAATATAGGTATATGTAGTAGTTCTGGTACTAACGCCACAACACGATCCCAAGCGATGCACCCACAACACGGCAACATCGCATTAAAAAATGTAGGAGACATATTTTCAGTAAAGTACCTATAATTGCCCACATATATGCACGTGCCGCAAATTTGGGAACTACTTATTGTTAAAAAGTATATGAACGATTTTAAAATATATCAAAGTTAACACCTAATAAAACACGTTTGCTTAGTTAATACACATAGGTATAGCTTAAAATAATTACATAATAAATTAGTAGAATAGATGTTAAATTCTACAAAATAGTGATAATAGTTATTGTGATTTTTACATTATTATAAATACAACTATATAGGTGAATACATAATAGTGCATCAGAAAGCAATTAATAAAATTTATTGTAATTTTTAGTCTCTACTAAGAATAGAAATAAAATATTGAATAATATTTTTTTGGTAACTTTGAAACCTAATTCATTATAAGTTAGGTAAGTAAAACAAACAATTATTAGGTACATAATGCCACGAATGGGAAAGGGAAAATTGACAAAAATGTTCTCCGCGTTTAAATTTATCGATCAATTCTAGATAATTTGTGTATTAAGGTTTATACATAAAGTATAATGTTTATATATCCTACTCTACTGTTCTGAATTTACATTATTCGGTGATTGTAGGTTTACCTACTTGGGTACCTATTATTATTTACATACGTAAACAAAATCTTAACAAAATAAATACCTATAACGAGTTGTGGTTCCAAAATTCTAACCAAAGACGGTCTAATTTCTATGAATTGAAACCTTACATTGATTTTGTAGTTTGTAAGTCTACCTTAGGTACCTACTTACAACACTTATTGTTAGTAGGGAATTCCCTCCCAACTATATAATTTTATGTCAGCATAGAAAATTAAATCTGAGATTTTTTTGTAGGTAGCTACAAAAAAATAATGTCCCTCAAGTGTGGTATTCTTATAGCTTATAATAAACAAATGATCCTAATTTAAATAACTTATAACATAATAATACATTTCCCGACACATTCGATCTATTCGTAGGTACTAGAGAATACAGGCTCGCACAACAATGACGACTTAGAGCTCGCCTAGTGCCTAGTATCGCTTAGATCCGACACGTAGGGTAAACAACCAAGAAGCTCAAAATATAAAGCAGGCACTTACTTATTTATACAACGTGTTAATGAATTAACTGAAAACTAGAAAGTAGTTTGCTCAGAATCAACTAGCGAATCGATCGCACTATGTTTTAATATAGGTTAAATTTTTTCAATTTTACCAGCCCATGTCTAAATTATTTATAATAAAATATTTGGCGCGTACGCCGCCCGTAGCAAAAAAATTCGAACCGGTAGGCGCGGGCGTAGCGCTTAGAATTTCGTAGACAGGTCACCTCCAAACTAATGTTGAATAACTTTTAAGGTATAAATTTTTTCGACATAATAGTACATTGTTATCCTAGGGGTGAAAGTAACTTATTTAGTCCCGAGACGGGGTTTGGCGCCTGAGCGTAGCGAGGGCGCCAATAGATCGAGGGACTAAATAAGTCTTTCTCCCGAGGGTAACACTGTGCTTTTCATTACGAATGCAAGGAAAGTCAAAATAAAAATAGGAATTAGCTAAAGAAAAAATGAGTGAAGATCGGATAGTCGCTTGCTCGCTTGACACTTTCCCACCTATTTCTTTTTCTTTGGCCAGCTAGTTATTCAGCCAGTATTTTTTATATACATTGTGGCGACCTAAAAAAAATATTATCTTTAATTATTAAGTATTAATTAAAGAAAATAAAAAAATATAAATAGGAATTAGCTTAAGAAAAAGTGAGTGAATTTTATTTTAATTAATACCTACTTAAACTTTACGTTATTTCAATTTTACATCGCGCTGGCTGTATAGAAAGTTGAAACATGGTTCAATAGAAATGTGAAAATAGACCTAGTTTTTTTTTTAATAATTTGACAGTTGTCAGTTGAAAACGATTCTCCCTAGGGCTGAAAAGGGTTACTTTCAACCCGCTTCTCAGGCAACTTCAGACCTACTTTCCGAGTATGAGTAATGAAAAATATATTTTAATCATATTATTGTTTGTTTTTTTAAATGGGGTGTATCAGGCTTTCAGTTAATTCATTAACACGTTGTATAAAATAATAGCTTTTCTTTGCGGTGTGACCCGTGTTTCAGAATTCTCTGGAGATTCCACGATAAATAATAATATTCTATCTGTGTTTCAAATAATAAATATCATCAGAATCCGTTCAACCGTTTTATTTAGGTAGGTATAGGTGCTTACGCATGATTGAGTAACAAACATCCAAAAATCTTCACAAAAATCAATTTCATGATATTTTCGTAAGATTAATGTCACAAATAAGGTCCATGTCACTCAGTTTATAGAAATCTATTAACCAATTTTTCATATTTGTATGAATACTTATATTACTATTTCAGGTTAGTTTTTTACGATATCTATAGGTACGATAAGTTACATTATTAATTTCTTACTTTGTATTTTAGCTTCCTGGTTATATTATATTCATTTATACTTACCATTACAAATGTAGCGGTTCTACTTCTTTTATCTACAGTCATTAGGTTCCCGGCTTTGTTTGGGACACTCTGCATGATAACTTCAGTATGTTGTAATCATGAAATGTTAATACAGTTTTTGCGATTCATACATCATAATTAACATTTTGAATTGAACTACCTTCTCAATTATGCATCATTTGTACTGATATGTAAATTATATTTATTATTATGACTTTGGTGTTGGGTGCAAACACAATTGAGCAAAATTTTAGCTAAATAAACTAAATATTAACTATTAAAATAAAATCACGCGTAACATAACAGAGTTTAAATAAAAAATAAATTGTCTTTATTTATATAATTTATCTAAAACACACTTATTATGTAAGTGTAGATATTCTAATAGCGTCAAATAAAATGAGATCGGCGTACCTATACATGCACGTGAAAATGGCATTTTGCCCTGTAACATGAAGTAGGATGCAATTATTAACCCGATCATACAGTGAAGTAAAATGGAAGGGTAAGTACCCAAAGTTGGCTTTTCATCAGCAAAATAATTATTTGTCTTCAATTGCACAGTCTTTACAATTATTTAGTAAAGAAAATAGCTGACATTTTATTATTATTAAAAGTTACAAATTCATTCATATACCTGCCTTCTGTTCGGTACGTCACATTAAATAATGAAACTTGTAGAAACAGTAAGTATGTAGGTACCTACAGACATCATAAGAGGAAAGATTGTCTTTTTCGGTGTTTTGAGAAGGTTAGTTAACGTTGGTTAGGTAGGTACCTTTATCAAAATTTACAAACTGTTGTAGGTAAGTAAATTTTGTATAATAATAAGTATTAAGTAAATATTATTTACCTGAAATTGAAAAGTCGTAATATCTAATTTTATTAACAACAATACAATCTAAGCCGCATATAAATTATTATAAATCTAGATCCTTACAATATGGCAGTTGTCAAATCGCTAGCTGAGTTGCCTAATACGTTATACGATACTATTTATAAAACTAGTGACCGGCAGGTTATCAGCAGATGAGCGCGAGCTTCGTTGCTTTAAATGTGACTAAAATGTCTGCTTTCATGATTCGCTTATCACAACCATTATTGTAATGATTTGAAATAAATACCCAAAGGATGAAATAACCATAGTACCTACGTCAAGTTTATGATTTTTATCTTCTATAACATACGAATTGATACGATTGCAATATTAGATTATTATTATAGATCAATTATGTTGCTTGTGATTTGCATGGTTATTGTCTAACTGTATATTAAAGGTACACAACAATAAGAAAACAAATTAATCTTAACTCTCGCTCTTTAAAAACATTCAAACCAATATTAAAATTCAGCAAACTTATTCATCCTATAGTAGAAAAAAATATTAGGTAGATACTTTGTGTCAATGTTTGGATCATGGATACTTATACCGGGATGTTTACATCGATCAACTGCATGGTAAATGTTCAAATAATCATTCACTTCTAGTAATTAATGAAAATACTGATATAAAAACTACGAATATAGCTGGATATGTTCATAAACGCTAACGTTTTTTAACGGGATTAGATCCACACTGCGCTCAAGCGCTGGCGCAGGCAATAAATATAAGCCCTCGTATTTTTCCATATTATTAAAAAATGAGTGACCAATGCATGTCTGAATGAGTGAGTCGGTACCGGGTATCTAAGTACGATTAGCAGTTGGCACATTCGTGTATTATCATGATATTGTGACAATGTGCAGCCGGCCGGTTGACTGCTAGTGTTGTAACGTCACCGGTTAATCTAATAAATTGGGTCGGAATAACGCGTAGTTAGTGTCGATGGAGACGTCAGATTATACCATGACTATACATAATTATCTTGTAAATAAAAAAGAATTCTCATTAAGTCAGTACAAAATTACACGATCGTATTAAGTAACAATATCTAATACATTCCTAAATAATAATTCATAGATAGATAATTATATCTATTTTATCATGTACAAATTGAAACATTGCTTTTATTTTCGAATAGATAATAATTAATTTATATTAATACAAACAATTTTATTTCAATCTTAAATTGTTATAATATTTACAAAATGAATGTAAATAGTAAATAATATTGAACTTCAATATTTATTATATTGCAGCTCGCAATTTTTTCCTTTCATTTCTTTGACAATACCTTCAGCTTCATTACATTTCAAAGTCCTTAGGTGGCACATTATCCAAGTTAGAACCATAATTTTTCAGACGATAACGATAATGTATAGTTAGGCTCGAATGTAGCTTAATTCTTTTGATAGTTATTATATCATAATATAACACGTAGTGGTTATATACTCTTTGATATAACAACAAATTTCAAAAGTTCAGCTATTCTTGCGGCCGAACGTACTCGTACCTACCCATACCTACCCGTTGCAAACTTTTTAATACCGATAACGTATTGTGATCAAGAAAAGAATTCTTGGATCCATATTGTGTTCGCAGGGCGCAAACTACCTTCAGAGTCAAGTTTTATGAGCGCAATAATATTCTCACAACAACAATTTCTGTTCGCCTTCTGACCTTTATAACGGCCTCGACCTTTGCTTTCGTTTTCCATCAATTGCAACCACACAAATGTAGTTGTAACACTTCCATACGTCATGCATGGTGTTGTCACTTGTTTGAGCACTTCAGTGGCAGCAGTGAGTGCATCCAACAAGCGCAATCATATCCTTAAAACTGACCAATCCGCAGCGCGGCGAGCGAGCGTCGACCGCCCCTGAGTATTGTCTCCTTGTTCTGATAGAACCATTTTGTATACGACATAGATATGTTATTAAAATTTTATGCCTAAATCTGTTAATATAGTCTTTTTGTCGAATCTGAGATACCTTAAATACTACGTGTATATAGTTTCCTTACAACTAAATAATATATTATATTTTGTTTCAATATTTATTATCTATTTATTCAGTCAATATAATATATTATGTTCAGTGATAAAATATCTATCACCAAAGTAATTATTAAGTTGAACATAACACGACATAGGTTTGCCGATCTTCTAATTAACAACTTAAGTTCGAGAACAGTGTGAAATCATTGTTTTTGGTACATATTATGTACTGACAAAGCACATTCGAAAATGTGGACGGAATTTAAATATTTTTCAGATTGCGAACGTGATTGATTTGGCTTATGGTTTGGTGTTACAAGTAGGTATTGTATTTACAAAGTATAGTACCCATAGGTAAGTATTCGGAAATCATAAAAATAAATATAGTTTTTTAATTCTTTTTTTAACTTCCACATATCTTGAGTTATGTTAATATCTACAGCGAGACAATGTTGTCACACTGCTCCACGTCAGTCTACATATTATACTTACAGCTAATATTCACAGACTCCAGCCGAGAGCAACCATCGACCACACCTCGAGTGGGTGCACGTCACGGTACCTACCTATTTAAAGGCGAATACACTACAAAAATACGTGGGCAATGTCCGTAATGCAGTCAAAATAAGAGTTGTTTCATAGAGAAAAAATATGTCTCCTTTATAATTTTACGAATTTTCTTATAATTTATGTAATATCTTTATATCCTATCATTATAATTTTATTTATATAATGTATTTCTAAATCATCAATTATTATTTATTCTGACATTCAATAAAAATCACTTAGAATTTTAAACAACGTTTATAATCGGGACCGCACACGGAATAGTCCTCGCACTCTGCGAGTTGCTTCAATTCAGTCGTGGATAAGGGTAAGTTAGACCACCATTGCCGTGGTGCCGTGGTGTCATTGTTCATACGAAGCCTAACCTTGCACGCGAGGACGCGAGCAAACGCTGCGCGCGCTAATCGCCGAAGCGGGAGCAAGCCTTCTTCCATTTGCACTGAGTGCACCAGAGGTCGCGCTGGTCCATGCCGTACACTTTGCGGCACTTCTTGTTGTCGGAGCGAGCACGGCGGCCCGGACTGCCCGGAGCCAAGCGCATGTGCTTCTAAAATATACAGAGAAAATAAAAAAAAAATCACAAAATGTCGTCAAGTTACTAGTTACATACTTCACTACTGGATTAAAAATATATAAATAAACGGTAGTACCTAGTAATAACAATAGACATGAACTCACCGAAGACATAGAGTGAGACCAGGCATAGGTTACAGGAATGGTTGATTTCGCATTCTGCATAGTGGACAGGAGTCTGAAAGTAGTTGTGTAAATATTAGATGTGTAGATATATAGAAATTGAAATATTAGGTAAATATTTTTCAGGCTAATGACAGATTTTTCTTTATATTCACAGCAGATTTTATAAACGGCATATTTTTGTTAATATTCTTGAACAACCTCAGACCAATATTTACTAAGCAGTTTCATTTGAAGCTGGGCCATATAAGATTAGACTCGTCTAATCCTAGGATCATTATACCCTTATACCATCTCTTGAGACTAGTGAGTATAATTTAGAGTTGGGTGACGAGTAATTTGAAAGTTATACCTGTAGGTGCCAACAATTTGGCGTTGGTAGTCGGGATCCTCGTGCGGCGGACGGCACATGTCGCGGTGAGAGAGAGTCGGCGCCGCTGCCGGCGGTGTCGGCGTCGATAGCTCTTGCTCTGTGTAGTAGAACTCTAACTCGTACTCGCTCTCACCTTCCTGCTTTGGCCTGGAAGAATACATCCACAATTAATAATCTGGGTTGTAGACAGTCGAGTCGTCACTCCACAATACACAGATCTATTTGATCACATACTGAACTATAAGCTTGTGTCGTTGAAACCGGGCGAACATGGTACAAATACTGCCTATACCATAATACGGCCAGAGTGCAAAGTCGAATCCTAAGTTCGTCACACAAATTCCACCACCGGGATCGAACCCGGAACACTTCTTGATTAGCAAGAGGCAGAGTGACCGCTGCGCTTATATGGTACCTATGTCGTCGACACAACACGTTTGGGTAACACATTTAGTTAAATATTACTTACATCAATGTAATTTCAAAATAAATAAATAACAATGGATTCTGAGCGGTATCCAATGTTAATAAAACATCTTAACAAGAATAGTAGGGCAGGGTTACGTAATCGTTGGCATTCGACGTGTGGGTGGGGAGACCTTGAGCAATTTGCGCTCGCATGGCAGGCAAAGCCGTAGGTAAGTTTTAGATGTCCTCGTTTTAGATTCCACTGCATTAATTCGTCATATTCATCATATATAATTATGTCGGTTCGATTTTTTTCATATGTATTAATCCGTTTACAAACAAAAGGCATTATGTATGGACAGAAATGCGTTGTGTGGATGCTCGCACATCGTAAATCGGTATAGAATAGAATATAATTTTTTTTTTTAAATAGGTACTTTTGATTCTGTTGTGATCACAACTTTACCTAGCTCAAACCTTACCTACCTATAACAAGCACGATGGAAGTGCTCGCAAACACAACATAGCGGTCATCCTTACTCCATACCTACTTACAAATGCGAATGTGAGTTTGATTGTTACGCTTTCACGCCTTAACTACTCAACCGATCATCATGAAATTTTGCGTACACTTTTTCAGGAGTACAGAGAAGGACACAGGGTACTTTTTGTTCCGGAATTCACGCGGGAACTCTAAAAATAACGCTGGAGAAACCGCGTGGGACAGCTAGAGATATGTAGAGTACTGTTACAACGGTATTTTCTGTCCTCGGTGTATAAAATTAAACAGCCGTGTGAAGACGAAACGTACCTACGTAAAGAAAATTTATCTCTTTTTAAAATGAAAGTACTTACCTAAGTAGCAGTTCAAATAATTTCAAAGTTTACGTGATAGATAAACCCATGTGAATTCACGATAAGGTATTTACTATTTAGTTGTTGATTTTTAATAATTAATTTTCGCGATATTGATATCTAGATGCTTCGACACATTTCACCTGATTCATTTGGATCCATTGATTAACTATTAACCCCTATTTTCCCGAGAGCTTTTGCTCACTATCGCAGTAAAACTACACATAGTTATTTAGATTGTCTCTATATTACAGAGGGAGGGCGGCCATCGTGAATGACTGTAGGTATATTCCGCGGCAAAGATAGCTAACCTTGCGGCCAACCTTGATGTTTTGTTTCCGGGTTGCTAAGGTCGGACCTGTAGTTCTAACTGTTGTTAATTTTTTTTAAATAAACAGTAGTGGTAACGCTATATTACAATTCGCAACAGCAAAATTATGTGGCGTAATATTTATGACCCTGAGTTGTAATAATTGTGAACAATTGCAGCATTGTAGAATGCAGAGGGACGGTTTTTACGTAGTATCTATTAGTCTCTATACTTTGGTTTTAACTACCGTAATGTTTAGTTATACTTTTTTTAAACGTATCCAACAGAGAAATAAGGGGCCTCTTTTGACTACGAATTAATATAGTGATGTTTTATGGTAGTCCTTTTAAAATAGTTGCTCCATTTGCAGCCATTTTGTTTACCCTGAGAGTGAACTTTGACAGAGAATTGTCTCGGGAAAAAAATTAAACGTACAACATTGCCTTCATTAGTATTCTTTTATTAGAGAAAAATATTGCCATTACGTCATATTTATGGAAGAAGAGTAGAAAACAATACGTAGCTATGTAGCATACATTAGTTAATATTGATTAATGCCATGAGCACACGTGGAACACTTTTATAAGTTTCAATAATCTTATGAAATGGATTTTAAAAAACGTGTTTTAAAGAAAATAATAAAAATGTCACGTACTGTTAACGTAGATTCGATTAGATATAAAGGGATTGAAGTAAGAGATGCAATTGGAGATAAAGTAATGAGTAAGTAGGTAAAATAGCTAAGCCGATATTTAAATAAGTAGTAATAGGTGAATAAATACTCACCCCAAGTGTGTGTTCCTCACGTGCGTTTCTACGAAATGACACGTGGTGGTGCTGTATTCGCAGCCTGGCCAGGTGCATTTGAAGATGACTGAAGTAGCCTGGAACAATAAATAATAATTATAGGATGACACAAATTAATCAATCAGTTCTTATCCGTGAACTGAGATGTTTATGAAATAAGCGTAGTGAAAAAATAGGTCTGCCATAATTTTAATATCGAAATTAATATTTGTAGAGCGTCTAAAGACTCTAGCAGTGTTGTAGTGAAGTTAGAAGCGACTCTAGGTCGCGGCCTTGCCAACGCCGCAGCTATCAACAATGTGATGCATTGTTGATAGCTGCGGCGCTGCACTAGTGCCCCCTCCGGCCACCCACCCACAACGGTAATTAAATGCATCTCTAAAGATGTTTTTCCACTGGTTAACCATAGACTTATACAATTATTTTTTGTCTTTTACGCCTTAAGACCACAATGGCTGGCGATAAAGCGGCAAAGGTAATCTTAGCCTATGGAGCCACGCGATAATAGAGGATAATGTATTATGATATAATTCTCGTTCTGAAGGAAAATATTAAGTTCGTAGCATCGTAAAATCCAAAGAGAAAAATTAACTAGAGATGACATGTAGGCGGGGCCGGCGCCCCACGGTTGCAAAGGAAGTTAGAGCAAATGCTCTAACTTGCCCAAAACTTTTTTGCTAGTATCCCAAGTATATTTTCCTCAATATTCCTAAAACTGTGAATTTTATAAACAGTGACTAAAAAACGTAACAAAAAAGCGTTTAATATCTTTCTTTTAGTGCGTAATGAATAGTTTTGTGTGAAAATCACTCGCCGACACTGGTTTTCACCTGTTTTCGTACTAAACTAAGTTGATGTCCCTTCTATCAGTTATTTTCTGTTCTGTGTTAGAATCGGTATTAAATCTACGTATTTCAGAGACAGCATTATGTGTGTGGCAGGGTCTCAACCAGCGAACGAGCGAGCTTGGCAACGATTGCATCGACCTTGTTCAGCTCAATGCCACAGTATTATTTCGGCCGGCCGGCCGGTGCTGTGGAAAGCACTGTTGTCATGCTGCCCAGTTCTATTAATATGTCTTACAACTTAAATGTTGCAGTAACCGCATTATTTGACCATTGATTCTATCTACCTAATGTTAAATTTTGTTATAAGTCATCGATCATAATAATTTATGCCATATCTAAGACAGTTAGTGGAAGCTATAGTTGCAGCAGAAATTTTACGTTACATCAAAAGTTGAAACTAACAGATTATTAAATTTGTAAACACTTTTTTTTCAGTTTGGTGTGCAATAAAGAATTATCTATCTATCTATCTATCTATAGTTTCCACAAATTTATAACGTATAAATCTTTTGTCCGTCAGTAGACGTCGAAGTAATGTTTGATATTATATTGATGAATAGTGAAACCTGTGGGAACATATTTGGAAGTATATCAGGTTATAAGAAAACGAGGTCGTCAGTCGCAACACCACTCCCAAGGAAAGGCTGGTCGAGCTAAATAGTGGAATATACTAATAGCGGAGACTTTACCGGTTTTTGTATGTATGATACTACTCTGTTACTTATATATTTTAAGACAGATAAATTCTGTAGTTAATTCTTTGGGAAGACAAATGAATAGATAAAATATAGTAGTGGGATTTAAGTAAATATATATATAAATTAGAAAAGAAAGTACTTGTACCATCGAGCTTCCTGGACTAAAGAGCTAATAACAAAAAAATTAAAACCGACTTCCAAAAAACACAAAACTAAAAAGCTAAAAATAACAAAATACCGATTTAATCCAACAGACAAAAATACACGTAATACCTACTATTATTGGTTTGTGCTACCACTTTTCGATTTGAATTCGGTGCCAAGCCCGCTTACGTCTGCCCACTTGGGTTGTTCAGTTCACGACGAGCTCGTGGCAGGAGTGGACTTAGCCCATCTATCTACCTACTCCATACTTGGCTTGTCAGCGACTTTATATTGAAAAGTGGTAGTACAAACCAATAATAGTAGGTATTACGTGTATTCTTGTCTGTTGGATGAAATCGGTATTTTGTTATTTTTAGCTTTTTAGTTTTGTGTTTTTGGAAGTCGGTTTTGATTTTTTCGTTAAAAATTTGTTTATTTCTTGCTTTTAAGTGAGACGGTTTGTAATTTGTCTAAGTTACAATAGCCTAATGTCAATTGCTCATCACCTTTTACACAATATTGCTTTTTCCGATGCATGGATATTAATTTTTGAGGAGTTCTCCTGGTACATCACCATCAGTTCCACTTTGCCATGTACGTTGTGAGTTGTGAGGAGCATAAATTGTTTAGGAATCATATTAAAGTTAACGAATCGGAACTCGTGAAATACCTATTATTGAGTAGTTCCGATGACCATCTATGGTCTTCATCATTAGTTTCACTTCTTCAAATTTTGCTTTCCAAAAGCAAATAAACGATTTACTAATATATAATAAAACACAAAAATCGCTATAGGTCTGCCTATTATTTTTGAAGAGTTCCCTCGATTTCTCTAAGATCCCATCATCAGATCTCAATTTGGTGGTAAAAGGACAAACCTGGAAGTATACCCTCCAAACAAAAAAACAATTTTCCAAATCAAATCAGTCCAATCGAAACCCGTGAAATACGTATTATTGTTGAGTAGTTCCGATGACCACCTGTGGTCTTCATCATCAGTTCCACTTCTTCAAATTTAGCTTTCCGAAAGCAAATGAACTATTCACTATAAAAAATACTCAAACCGTTATAGTTGTGCCTATAATTTTTGAAGAGTTCCCTCGATTTCTCCAAGATCCCACCATCAGATCCCGACTTGGTGGCAATGGGGCCTAATTGGGAGTAAACTCTATCAAACAAAAAAATAATTTTCGAAATACATAAAAAAAAAACACACACACATACAATCGAATGCATAACCTCCTCCTTTTTGGGAGTCGGTTAAAAAAAGGTTTCAGTTACAAATCTTTCCATAAAATTACGAAATTGGGTAAAAATAATAATTACGTATCACACCATATTTAAATTGAAGAACGACTCTACATTCTAAAATATCCTACGCGCAAAAGTGTAAACATATCTGGTGGATGTTGTAAAGTTTTGTGTTGTGATTTACCTAAAACCAGCGAGAATTTTTAATGGGATTTAAGATTGCATAAATATCTGCATTTTGCAGCTCTAATAATTAATTTCTTATTAATATTGCAGATTGGTAATATAAGTATGTAGTTACTGAATCATTTTTTTCGTTATTTCTTGGAGTATAGTACTTGTCGGTCGGTACACGGCAGGGAACGGCGCCAAAGCGGGGAGCTTCAGTGTGGGGGAGTGCGGCACATTCTCTGGGGAAGTCTCCCCTAGCTGCACCATTGACCTACATTCCACCCTCATTCGCCTATCGCTGAATTCACGGCGTTATCACCAACTTGCTCTTTTGTGTCGAGGTACCTACCATACTAACTTTTATGAAATTAATATAATGCTATTCTGAACTGGCCTTCCTTCTACATCGTTGCATACAACTTAGGTGTATTTATTTACATATAATAAAAACTCATTTAAAAATATTATTTATACGTAGTTATGTGGAGGCACGGATACTGAAAATGGACCCTGCTGACTCAAGATCTATAAGCAATTTCACAAAATTTTCTGGAAGATATGAAAATAATACAAAAATATCGCCCTTCCCCCCCCCCCCCCCCAAAGTTGCAAAATTAATTCCTAGAGGTATCAATACTTGTATTGATAGGAACGCGGATATTATTGTATTTTCTTTTGTGCTAATACCGACCGACCGATAATTAGGATGAGTAACAACTCGGAACTAGTCCAAGTCTATGGATGCGTTCCAGATTTTCGTGCACTTGTGTGCATTGTGGCGCATTGTTGATGTGAGTTAGTGTTGGTTACACGTGCCGGTATACGGTTGTGTGTGCAGTGGAGTGGGTGTTTGTCGATAGTATAGTGCAGCGGTGGATGCAACTGTGTGCGTGACATCACTGCGGGTGACGGCCGGGGGAGGGAGACACGCGCGGGGAGCGACCAGCACGTGTCGTGGTCACAGGCCAAATGGGGGGAGGGGGAAGGAGGGGGCTCTCACACGAGAAAAGCCGATAGTTGCCAGGAGTAACCACCTCCTGCAAGCGTTCACGATTGCATAGAACATTATTTAGGACAATACCCCTAAATAACATAAGATAGCCTTATCCTCATTTCGTATAAAAACTTTGTTTTAAACTAAATTTGGATAACTATAACTTTGTAATTGTACATAATATACGCGCACGGTGCAAGATTTACGTGAAAATATTACATAAATAGTATATTATTTGATTATAGGTACACTTACACAGTAATAAGTTATTTGTGGGCTACTGAAGCATGACGCGACTGTAAATCAATTTAGATTACAAACGCATTGTATGCTAGGTACCTATATTATTGTAAATGCACGATAATTAGAGGCAGGTGCATTGCTGTATCGATATCAATATTTCATAAATGATACTCATTCTATCGATATTGCAGAAGTTTTATAGAGCCAATAAATATGGATACCTATTGGTATTTGTATTGGTAAGGTAGTACAAAGTTTTTACACAAATTAAGTATCTAGGTAATCTGGTGTTTTTTACACTAAATATAGGTATCGATAAGTTCTGATGAAAGAATAATAATATTTGGAATCTTCTTGAATGTTCTAGGTAATCTTACTATACTTATAAAATTTGCTCTACACAACTTTATTTTATAAATCTTGCTCTACATAACTTTACGTTTACACTCCCCAATAATATCGGCTTCTGTAGTTGACTGTCGTTCAACAGCAAGTTGCTGTAAGCAACGCATTATAACTCTATAAAAAATTCCGAACATAGGTGTACGAAGAAGAAGTCATCGTGAAAATGTTTTTATTCTTTGTTCACAACATTTTAATATAGTCTAAACTGTATTCTAATATTTAGGTCTTACAGTCGATTATCGTCTAAAAGAGTAAATGTACAGTAAACTTAGCCGGCATAAAATGCCGGTTTGTTGTTGCGCCGTCTCGCTCTACACAGAAGTGCAGAGTTGATATTGATTTGTTTTCATTGCGTCTCTTTTTTACATAGTGATGGCCATAAGTTCGTTTCGCTTGTGTGACCTTCTCCTTATTTACTTCACTTATGTGGTCATATAAGTTGTTTTCTTGTCATCTCGCTCTAGAAATACCTCTAGAAATGAGGAAGACGCCATTTTAAACGAGATTGTGCGCATTGGTAGATACTGCGTTGCCTGTGGAGTTAAGCTGTTAGACAAGTATTTTAAAGGATTTTAAGTAATGCCAACAGATTATACTGTAGTAACTACTACTATAGGTATATATATATTACAAAGGTACAATTTCTTTCGATTGTTGCAGGTATTTCAGCGAAAACTATCACCTGTCAGTACTTGCTGGGTATTGAAAAAGACTAACAATAAGACGTAAGACTAACATAAAATATTTTTGATAGGCAGTACAATAGTAGAGAATTATATTTCTTTACTAAAAAATGTTAATAAAAATATTTTTTAATTATTAAATAAAAATTATGACCTCAACGTTTAGGTAGTATGCAAAATTTAATATAGTTTCTTCCGCGTTAATTTCGGAGTTCCCGTAGGAATTCCGGGATAAAAAGTGACCTATGTCCTTCTTTGTACCCCTGACAACGTGTAGATATGAAAAAATTCGTGGTGATCGGTTGAGTTGAGTCGTTTAGCCGTGAAAGCGTAACATACAAACAAACAAACTCACTCACATTTATAGTAAGTATTTCTTGCTGTGCCATTGTCGGGAAGTAATCACGTGGCCAATGTGGCAGTTTATATTTCCAAAACAAACTTCATTTAAGTGGCACGTTACTAGAATATTTGCAAATAAAGATTTTATCACGATGTTTTAAAAATTTAGGTTCTTTGTTAAAATCATTCACGTTTCCGTCTTACCTAATTACGTATGTTGACGAATGTTTATAGAATGCAGATCCACAAGGTTTCGCCAGGACGTATAGAAAAATGTAATGACAAATAGGCACTGGACATTTTTTTCGTCACAAAGAAGTTGAGATGGCACCATGATTCGAGCGAGAGACCGATAGACTTGGATGGGTAGGTGAACAGTTTGCTTTTGTGTTGTACCGGGCACCCCATGAAGCCAAGGGAGCTGCATTCAGCAGGTCAACGAACTAAATATAGCTATTCTAACCCTGCCGTGAACTTACGTAGGTATATAATGTTATACACACAAGGATTGTATTATCATACCTACAACATCATCATTTTACAAAACAATCTATAACTACTTTTAAATGAAATGTCTTATAATATACTAAATATAGTTGCTTTTAAATGAATATCTTAGTAAATATGACTTTGTATAGAGTGATGATAGTGTAAAGTTGACACACGTCCAAAACAAATGTGATGCTTTTTGAGTTCGTCTTTGCTTGAATTTCAGTCAGAATAAAAAGGCACAAGACCATGTCCCACAGGTGGCGAATGTGTATAGAATGCGTTGAACCTGGACCGAAAAGAACCCTCCACCCTTCAGGCGGCACGCCCCGCGCCCGGCTGGCATCCCCGCCGCCGCCGACGAGTCGACCCGAGGCTCTTTGTGCTAACTCACCGACCACGGTACACGCAGAGAGTGTTATGACTACTCAGACTACACGTAGGTACGAATAGGTATATTCATACGAGAAATACACTCTCACATAATATGCCCGATCATTCGCCTTCATTTATATTGAAAAAAAAAAATAATACGATCGTTAAGCCTTTAATGTCATGATGAAATCTTAACGATCGGTTTAATAAGATTTGAATTAAAATGTCAGTCAAACGACAAGGTGAACAAGTGACCGTGTCAGAAGCGTTTATTGACGCACAGGGCATACTTAAGGTACTTATACCTTAAGCATTCCGTGTGCGTCAATAAACTCCCGGATATTTTAAATTTTTTAAGGACTCTACCATAGTTCCCTCATGTGACGTCTGTGTGTAACTTAGTTCGTTTATCTATACAATATTAGGTATAACAAAGTAAAGTTAGTAAGTTTGTGAATTGTGAGTTTGTGGAGTTGTAGGACGTAATCTCTGGATTTACTTACTGAACCGATTTTGAAAATTCTTTCACTTACAGGAAGCTACGGTAGGCCTGAGTGACATAGAGTACTTTTTATTACGAAATTCCCAAGGGAACTCCGAAATTACCGCAGGTGAAACCGTGGAGGACAGCTAGTTAATACATAACTCTAAAACGAATGGATGGATTTGAAAGAAATTTGGATTGAAAACTTAAATTGGCACCCTAAATTAGGAATACATACAGAATTAGGCAGATGAGCGTAGCCGCGACAAACATGCTATAGTATGACAATTATGAATGGAATAATTCGAGGGATGTACCTCTCCATAAAATGATATGATCTGGTATAGACAAGTGTTAATGTAATCTGGGCCACAAAACAAAACCATGCATCTGACAATGAGTCATGTAAGTAATTGATAATCTAGAGTTGAGTTAAAGATTATACATGAAATAATGATAGTGGTGATTCATTGCGGCAGGCCGGTCGCCAATTTGATCGGTGCTACAGCGCCGCTGCCCGCCGCTGGTCGTCGAACTCGACAGGTTCTAACATGTGACGGTTTCACTTTTTTTCCTCTCCCATCCTCTCCCGGACAGACCGGATTGTGAGACACCTACCTACCAATGCTGAATGTAAAATTCAAATAGATTTATATCGACAAGAAAGTCACGTCTTTTGTGTTTTACAGACCGATAAAATTTCGGTCAAAATATGTGAAACAGATTGGTAATGTAACGTTGAAAGTTGGCTAGAATTCAATTTTGCGGCTTCAAATACTTATATTAAATAATTCTGTCAAGCGAATTTTATTGCATTTGTAATAAATGTTCGTAAAATAGGCAGTTCATCGAACCCGCGGGACTACCTACTCATTATCGCGTCTGACGAACTCACTGCTGTCATTGTTCCCGTCGCGCACCGCGCTTACTTACGCGTATTCCACGGCTTGCATTGATCATGCAATAACGTCAAAATATCATACTTGTTCACAAAATTATCCACGAGTCACGACCTAAAAGCGACAATCATGCTTTGCAAAACTTCCTAAAAGTTGTAGATTTTTGGTTCATAAAGGAATGTTACATTAATAAATAAAAAAGCTAGGTATAAGACTTTCTGACAACTAGCAAACTGGAAAATAACCGTAATTATTAAAATTACCTACTTTTTATTATAATATTTGTAATCCAAATTTGGAATAGATTGAAGACTGAAGAGGTAAAGGAGATCCTTCGACATGTAAAGCGTAAACATATTTTGAACTGTCAAGAACGGGCAGTGCCCCGGCCCGCCAATGTCATTGCCCCGTCGGCGCCGGTTGAAAAAATGCATTGCTTCCATCTTACCATTGATAGCTAACGCTATTATTACAGTAGATATGAAGTGCTCCTCCCAGATTTAGATTTGAAATCGGAAACAAAAAAAACGTTTACATGCATACAGAACACTTTTAGAGTTGTAAGCTTTCTTTTGTTTTCCGTTACACAAAAGGATTTTTATTTTAGGAAGCCGATGAGGTGGCGGCGGATGAGAATAATTAAGTACCACCCACAAGATGACAAGACACGCGAACAGTTGATGCACTCTGCTAGTCAAATTACCTTGGAAATAATTTTGCAACATGATCCATATATTCGGGCGTGGACGCGACGGTTGCTTGAATGCTTGGGCATCATAAACTTTATCATTGTATTATAAATGCGGCATAAAAGGTGCCTGACCGCATCAAGGTCGACTCGGGGAGGTAAAGGAACTTAATGATGATTCATTCCCGAATGATTTGGGTTTCTTGTTTTTGCGTTTTCATTGTTCGATATTTTGGAGATTTTTGTAAAATCTTATTTTGTGTTCTAATTTTACAAATTGTACCTATTATTTAGAATAAGGTAGATGTAAATATTATATGGTTTCAAAAAGAGGGGAGTCCAGTTCGTTTGTGTGAGTATAGTGTGGGGCGATGACCCTAAGAGCGAGACGGAACAACAACAACAACACCGAAGTTGGCGCGCTTTTCTCCGACACCACGCCACCATCAATTCAATCTGCTATTAGGGACGCTATGTTTAACCGGTAGGCACAGCGAAAACCGTTTTAACACACAAGCAATAGATACCTGTAGATACGTACGTCGTAAAATATGTTTACCACGCTAAGGAATGTTCCTTGTTCGAAAGCAATTTCTAACAACAAATTAAGCAACACGAGAAGTGATTCATATTTAATTGTGTTCTGAGTAGGGAAAATGTAAACATATTTGAATGTAGCCCTGCGTTTTAGGTGCCAGCACGGTCATCTAATACGGTAATAAAGGTACAGTCACCCTATTTAAACACAAAGGCGATACAACTGGGTCGCTGGAATGGACCAAATGTGTATGAATGTAACCTATTTAGCTGACATAAAGCAAACTACTACTAACGTTCCGTTTGTGCCCGATTTGATAAAATACATTTCGATTAGTCAATACTCAAATTGAATAACTGTTAGGAAAATGGTGAAACATTTTGCATCATATAATTTCTTGGGTCTGCGAAGAGAACTTAAAGCTACTCTTTCTTTTTGTACTTATTCGATCGGTATTAGGCTGTAATTTAAAATGATTAGGTTTACAAAGTAAAATCGCTCAGACTTTTATGTTTTGCAAAATAAGTGCCGTTAAGTGGAACATCAATCTTATTTTTTCTAATGGGGCTTTGATTTGTACCTACACTTTATCTAACAGTGTAAATAGGTACCTACAATAGCGAACATTTTGAGCAGCGTTGCAACTCGCAAGCCAGTACCTATTCGACTTAGGTATCGTACATACTCTGGTGACCTACATTGATATCATACATTTTATCTATCTCGGCGAGTTGCGTTCCAATTAATCAAACAGTTCACTGTCACAGTTGCAGTAAACAGTTCGTGACTTTTGCTGTATTAGTTTTTTAAAGCTATTATCTATTCCATTATAAGTAGGTATAGTTAGTCGATAGCTCGCATTGGTAATAAACGTACCTATAATTGTTCGTAATTTCGGGTGGTCCCTGCAGGAAATCGGGCGAAGTTAATGACCGCAGTGTATGCGTGTGCGCAGGGTTGCCGGGTCGCCACCGCCAGCGGGGCACCGCACTCGCAGGAAGCTCAATACCGTATAATTATCACATAAACCACAGGTACTTACTACTGTCGCTATGTCGCTATTTACTGCGCGTTTATTACCATTAGGTGCAGTGGCACGAATCACTATTGTTGATTGTGTGATAATTACGTTATCTAGGTTCAAACACTGAACCAATTAGTGATGTGTAATATTTATATATTGATGTTAGTACAGAATTATAACTAAGTATATAATATTCCTTTTTCTGGAGTTGTTAGTTTTAGAATTGAATCATGTGTGAGTAGCGGTCACGTACATATATGCGTAGTGCATTGACAGCATGTATTGTCCGACTTTGTCTGGTGGTCAGTAACATAATAACGGCAATCAAAGCGGCAAAAAGGAGGCAACAGGCGACGGTGGAAGGCACTTATTTACAACTGTCGACCAGTTACACCACTCCTAACTGTTAATAAATGTACCTAGGTACACCGTAAAGAGACCGAGCCGCGCGCTTCTATCCAGTAGCTACCGCAATCTAATGCCTTCCGCGTTTTAAATATAGCACTCGAAGGCCATGCATTATCTGCGTGCTATAAGACGAACGCTCTCCATTTGAAAATAATAATTGAGTACTAAAGCCTTTGATTTTAAGTCCGACTTTCTTTAAATCTCACTTACTTACATAAAAATAATGAACTAAATTTTAATTATTAATATAATTTAGAGCAGGTAACTAAGGTCACCTCAACGTTAAATTCCAAAACTGGGGTATCAAGTTATCGTTAATAGTTTTTGTAATTAAGTTAACGATGTCTATTCATTTGTGTAAACATTTTTCCACGTGTGCAAGTGTAAAATAAAATAAATATACGATCCATCGTCAAGAACACGTTGCGGCTAAAATTATAATATGTTTAGGTACAGCGCGACAATCACGTTGTGCACGAGTTAAGATTTTTAGCTCACGTGAGCTGAAAAAGAGTGGTAGTAAGTAGCTACGTTGTACATATAGGTATGTAACTATAGTCACGCCTGCCTGCGTCACTTATTGGCTTTGTGACTTTGTGTGAGATATTTTTTCAAATATGGTATAGTTATAAACCAGTCACAGTTATACCATAGTTATACCTTGTGGGGACTAAACTTTATCTGATCTGTATCCTACTCGTTGATCATACTTAAATGTAACACCTACAACAATACAAATGTAATTATCAATTACGTACCATGTCAAGGTGTGAAAGGCTGGATGTTGTAATATTTGGATGTTTGTGGCCCAATCTCCACACATAGTTGAACGGAGTTGGATTTACCTTGTTGGAGTTACCTTCCATGGTGATCCATGGAATAGGCATGTTGACTCAATTTTTTTTAGTTCGTCATGTAGATTAATAAAAAATATTGGACACATATTTTTTCTTTTTTTACGTAATCAAAAAATAACAGTGCTACATTGAGTTGAAATTTCGTGTGACGTCACTAACTGGACAGTTTGTATTGTGGCTTATAGCGGTTATTGACGTCACCACCCCCCACCCTAAACTTTAATTCACTTTATCTCTGTATATTTTCATTTATTTGAAAAAGCAAAAAATACGTGTCTATTTTTTTTCTTATTTTCTAACTGACGGACTAATTAGAATTTCCTGCTAGAATTTAAGGATAAAAATTACCCTTTGTCCTTTGACTGAATTTAAATGTTAGGATGTAACTTAACGATTTCAATAAATTTTTTTGAGTTGAAGTCTGAGTAGGTATGGCAAAACGGCAAAATTTCATGATTGTCGGTTGAGTGGTTAAGGCGTGAAAAGATAACAAATAAACTCACATTCGCATATGAAATATCATATTAGGGTAATTAGCTTGTACACACCATGTTTGCTTATTTTCTACCACAAAAGTCTATAGTGTAGACTTGTAGAGTATAGGATCAAGAAGATGTTGTTATTGAACTACAGTCTACAACTCGTCGGTAGAAATTGTTTTGAAACTTTGAACAATCATATTACAAGTGTAATTATTTAGTTTTATCAGGCAATTATTATAGTGGCCGTGAGGCGCTCACGCGGAAGTTGGCTCATTGGCGCGTAGATGTCATTGCCGACTTGTTTATAGCTTGTATATTATAGTTACATACATTTCATATACATTTATTGGGAAGATTTATAATAATGTTTAAATAGATCTACTGCGTAGGGTTTCTATTATACAAACTATTACAACGCAGAATAAATTTTTATCTAAGTTTAGCTGTAATATTGTTTTATATTGGGAACTACTTGGAAGACGTGTCTGTGCCTAGTAGCGGTGAAAAATGTTCAAGAGGCTGCAATCTCTGATGACCCAGATTTCAGACGACTTCCGTATTTATTATGGTCGTATGATCCTGGCCTACCGATATAGACTGTTGCCTATTCCGTACCACAAAGTCACGTAATTAATGCACGTGCTGGCTAGTTACATATCTAAAGTAAAGGCAGCAGTCTGTTGGTTTTACTATCGGTACGATATTATGGTTTTATTTATTAGGTACACTTCAGCGATATACCTAATACTGGCTGCGTGCTCCTTTGAGCCTAGGTTCGCGCGCTTTAAATATAAATAAGAAAGTTATAGATTTACTGTGAAATATAATTTTGTTGCTAGAAGTTGTCCTATTAAAATTTTAATTTTAGAAATTCCTATGGAAAAAGAGTACTTTCAATTCCTTAAAAAAAAAGTCTTCAAAGTCTTTTCAGTTCCTCAATTTGTCAATTTTTCCGGCGACGTTTCGAATTTTCTTTTAATGTGAGTATTGCGAACATTCAAAACGAATCAATTCAGCCATTCCCAAGTGATGCGTTCATCGACGAACAGAATTTAGTTTTCATGTACTTAAACTTCATGAAAACAAAACAATTTCCTGTTCCACCTTATTGTTAAGTAAGTATATGGGACAAGATAAAAGGTCTTGATAGAATTAATAAACCTTTACCATAACAAAGTTATAACATGGAAATAAATGACCATGCAACTGTTTACAACACAGAAAAACCAATTAGAGGCCGTTGAGTTATTCTATCTACCTATTAATTAATTATTGATTATTATGAAACCATGATCCGCCGCGTCCATTACCTCGACGGGTGGCGACTGGTGGAAGCTTGTGGAGCTCGGAGCTTATTATGCAACTAGTTATAAGTACTACAACACTTGTAACTCGTGCCTCGTGTCGCTTTGTGACGATTGCCGAGCGCTCGAGGGTAACCATAACAATAATCAAACGAACACCGTGGCAGAAACCAGCGGAAAAACACTCGAGCATTTTCATACCTAATAACGCAAACCAACCTTAACTACATGATTGATATACGTCATTTAAACGTATATAATTCATACGTATACGTATATATACTGTTTCTCGTAGTATCGTCGATGCGAATTTCGGGATTTCCCCCGAATCTCTTGGTCACACCGGAACAAAAACTGACCCGACGACGTCAGCGAAGTGTGTCGCGTTGGTGGGCGGGGCCAGCCCTTGTAATGTAACAACATTAGCGTGTAGTCGTGAACGTTACGCGGTTTGACAAAGTTCACACAACTCCAGTAGTTTATGACGATTATAACCTTATCTATTGACGCGTGTTACAACTGCGTCTCAATCGAAGCACAAAGTGCACGGACAATCGTCATGTTATCTATCTACACTAATATTATAAAGTGGTAAAGTTTGTGATTTGTTTGTGAGAAGTAATCTCTGGGACTAAAACCGATTTAAAAAATTCTTTACTTACAGGATGCTACAGGATTCTTGAGTATTTTATCACAGAATTCTCACGGGAATTCTCTGAAATAAACACGAATTAGACTGTGGGGGACCAGCTAGTCTTAGGTATATCTTAATATATATAAATCACGTGTCACGTTGTTTGTCCGCGATGGACTCCGAAACTACTGAACAGATTTTGATAAAATTTTATAATATGATCCAACTTAAAAGATAGGATAGTTTTTATCCCAGAATTCCCGCGGGAACTCCGAAATTACTGCGGATGAAATCGCAAGGGACAGCTAGTAAATTTATAAAACAAAGTCCTTATTCGCGTCTGTCTGTATGTCTGCTTAGTTTCATATCAGTGTTTCAGCGACATTGATTCACGGATAGATGAGATAATAATCATTAATTGCAACTTAAACGTAGAGTTGACGCGACGATGCACATATTATATGCGGAGCCGCGGGCATCAACTAGTGCTCAGTAAAGCGAAGCGAGTACATAACATTAGCTCGTGCTCGGAAAGTGCATTGAAGGCAGAGGGCGGAATAGACGACTTCCACGTTAACCTTACATTTAGTTATGCAATTTCATGCAGAAAAAAGGAAAATTATACTAATCGAAGTTAATACGATTAGAGATATGTGAATTGTATACGTACCTACTACCTAATAATGATGTAGGAAGAGAACTGTTGTAATTTGTTAGTAACAAGAAAATCCCAATGTTCATTTTCGTATATGTTTAAAGAATATAGAGCAAAGATAGAGTCGCTCTATTATGATAAAAATACTTGTTTAATGTACAATATGTATAAAATTGTTATAGGGTAGGTCACCGGCCGGCGGCCACCGCTCAGTAATTATGTCACCCAACGATACGACATCGACTGTAAAAATGCGGATTTTTAAACGATCGTTCGCACGTAAATAAATACACCGTAGGTATCCGGTGGTGTATGCGAGAGACCTTGCCTTGCTCCAACAACCGTGCGGTGTCCTTAGTGAAGGTCTGCTGTGACGTCAGCCTCGTGTCAGCCATGCGAGATGCATGATAACATATGTTGCTATGTGCAGCGAGCCGATCATTATTATACACTAAGATGACGTGTTCAAATTACTCAAAGATTCTTTTTTATGATTGTTTGCGGTCACACAACTTATCGATTCCTTTGGGAACTATAAGAAGTTTCCTAAGTGTTGACCCTAGGGTAGCTCTTTCTAGACAAAAGCAACATGTGCGTTTCATGTAAGTAGTTTCGTTAAAATTTTTGAGCACTTTTTTTCTCTCGATGGTACATGAAATAATAGTGAGACCATGGACCAATAAAACTGTGAGACTAAAAAAATTATCCAGGTGAATCCGTTTTATGGTGACTAGTCAGGGCCAATACACATATACGTAAATCCTCTGAACAGGACCACCTAGAGCGGTTTATCCTCAGCAGGAAATCGAACCTTAGTCAGGTGTATTGTATGCTTATAAGGTCTGTAGACTAACGGAGTCGGATATACTCAAGTCTGTTTCGACCTCAGTAAAACTTTTCGCAGTAAAAAACGCCATTTTATTATCTATGTACCAAGATATGATAGCAATTAAACTATCATCTTCATATCAGCCGACAGAGTCCAGTACTGGACAAAGGTCAGCACAATTTAATTAGGCAATAATTCATTAATATAATAATACAAAAAGCATTTGTTACTACATCTTCGACCACAATATATGTACCTACCTAGAAGTTAAAAAGTTACAAAGAATGAGTTCAACATATTTTTTTTAGTTTTTACAATATTTGGGTATAGTAACATGACGTGACATGTATTCGCACAGTCAAGTAGCCAACGTTGTGACTTGTGAATAATTCAGGTGGGTCGGCGACGCCGCGTCTGGGCTTCGGTATTGTGGCTGAACTAATAATAAACCGATTGCAGCCGCTGCGCTGGCAGTGTCATACCATAGGTACTGCATACGCCATACCTATGTTCAGTGGATGTTATGTTAAAATGTAATTTTATCCAATGCGTTTTAAATGTGAATTTGATGACTGGATAAGATATTTCAAGAATAACAAAAAATACCTAACTCATTTAAATATTCTTTCAACTAATATAATTATAGGTTAAGTAACTAAAAGGTAGAGTAAAGGCTAAAGGCTACGCCAGTTAAAGTGTCAACGGTCAGGGTCGGGCCACGTCCCTTGCTAAACCGATAATTTACCGATGGGGAAAAAAGATTTTCGAGTGGCACCAACGTGGGATGGACGCAGTGTGATTTAGCAAAATTTGGGTGGACACTGAACAGACTAGCATAATGGTAGGGTCGCACGAAATTATTTGATATAAAAAGCCTAGAATCGAGTAATGGAAGACTGGTGAGGTTCACATTCAACAGAAGACATCTTGCTGCTGATGATGATGATGAAGTAACTATAGGTACAATAAATCATCAGTTTGAACAGTAGGCAGCTAGGATTACGTATGTGGAACTATAGTAATGGAAGGTGTGCTGCGTGTCTCCGGCCCACCCACGATTTGGCGCAAGGCAAGGTTACTTACTGGGCAGAGTTAAATGCGTAGACTCAGACTCGTAAAGACCGAAAAAATTGTCTTCGGCTTTTACTGTGCAAAAGTGCCTACCTATAAACTTGGCACTGCTGCTTAGAAGATCAAAAACTGATTATCTCATGCAATAAAATTGTCGTATGATCTTTGTCTGTCGATGGAGCATCAAGCTAAAACTATAAAAGGGACTTAATTTGGTTAAATACTCAAAGATTTCGATGAAACTTGGCCTAGGCATGTAGTTAAAAGTGGAATTCAAAGGAAAACAATCGAAATTTTGGTGGAGAATGGATTGTTTTGTTTTGTTAGGATATTTTCAGTAAATCCAAGAGGTTCCGAGGGAAACGCAAAATTTACGATAGTGAAACGGCGGGAAAAAATTATAAATGCAATGTGTTGTAAGTAATAGAGTAAAAAAATCATTGCTTTTCACAACACGCATGGATTTTGCGCGCGTGTGGGCACTTCTACGCAATGGCCTATATATAATTTAAAACAAACAATCGTCGACTTTCAATATAGGTATTTCAATAGTATTTTCTATGTAAATCATTAAAAATATCATAAACTGAACAGATTTCCGTGCACTAATACTTTTGTTTGATAAATTATATTATTAAGTGTGACTTAGTTTAGTTGCGCACTAATTTATCAGTAAGCAATAATGCTAAGTCACTTTGTGTCTGTGTATTCAAAGTAAAAATGAGTGTTGTCACTTGTTATCTTACACACATTGGATGTCATAAATATATTTATGTCATATTTACAATGGAGTTGCATAAGCACAGCCGCGCACGGCGCCTTGACATTGCGCGACACACCGACACACTGAACTGTGCACGTGGATCGTAAATTAATCATAGTTTTACATACACAAGCTTACACTCGCAATAAATAACATGTTTATGTTTGTGCGCGCTCCATGTGCTTGTATAGTTTTCATTGGTATTCCCCAAGGGGAATTCAGTTTAGTGCTAAATAGCTTTAGAGGTCATTCTTTTTTCATATAATATGTTACGACTCGATTGGCGCAGTAGGTCACCATGCCTACCCGCTAATCAAGGGGTTCCGGGTTCGATTCCCGGTGGGGACTTTGGGGGTGGACTTTGTGTGATGAACACAGGGTTCCATTTTCTAGTCTGATATATATATATATATATATATATATTAAAATACATAAATGTAATAATATGTAGTTTACACCACGTTTGCTTGGTTTCCAAGACACAAGCTTATAGCTTAGTGTGGGATCAAGGAGGTAGGTCTGTGTGTTGTGAAGTGGATTATTATTATTATATTATAATACGTTCAGAAAACATTTTACAATGCCAGAATAACTAATTTGTAGTAACAGAAAGTGTACCATTTATATACTTTCCATCTAAAAGTAAAAAAAACTAATTATTACCTCGCTTATTGCATTGTAAAATTTTGTATGTAATACGTGCGGGAGTCACCTATTATCCACACGCGTATCATAATTATTTTAGTATGAGATGTTTTACAAAAATTTTTAGGCTTTGTAAATCTGCGCTTATTGGAATAATTAACTACATCAAAATAACTTCTTCTTTCGCTACATTTTCCCGGTAAAGGTGGTCATTTGTTAAAATGCTTGATGTTCTATTTTGTGTACCTGAGGTATTTAAGGTTAGACGTGTACCTGTAGGTAGTACCTAAGTTGAAGAATAAACGTAGGTACTCAAGCGTCGTGACACAAAAGTGAGCATGATTTGTGTCACGGTCTACTTAAAAACTCGCCCTAGCGTCCGGCCATGTTCCACACGACTTGTTGCTGTAATGATATTGGCTGCGTAAGTGCGTTTAACCACCGTTAGCGATTAGCTCCACCAGTCTACGAAAAGTGGTCTAACCCCGAGGAATCAGAACGTTGAGGCCGACTTTATAGTTTCATTTGGCCTGTTACTCATATGATTATTTCAACTCACTGTCAGTATTTTATTCTGTTGAGTAGAATATGTACCAATAAAAACCAAGGTCTTTAAACGATATAATTATTATTTTTAAGTAATAAACTTACTTTTCTCTTGCGTGGATGCAACTCTTCGTAATCCATAGCGATACCTTCGTCGCTGAAGGATGATGATGCTGGCGGGGGAGAGGGCGTCCCGGAGCGCCATGACGAGCCTGAGCTACTGGATCCGGGAGAAACGGACGAGCGCCCGCCCGCCGCGCCTGCTACAATGTTACACAACACATCATTTAAAAAAATATCTTAAAATGTGAACGCAATGCGACGTACGTAGTCAGTCGTCATACGAATAAATTACTAAACGGAAGTGTGACCGCTAACTTTCACTCACAAGAACAGCTAGCTATTTTCACAAGCAAGCGCTCTCGCACATTAGAGTTCGCATCATTGTAGATGACTAGTAAAGTTTTATGAGTGATGTGTTGTGAGCGAACGCGCTTGAGATGGTGTTGCATAATGCATGTGGCGTTGTTTAAATAGTACGTAGTGTAATACTCATTATAATCAACCTTTTGGTCTGTCAAGATATCTCTTGAGAGTTTTTTTATTCATCTACATAATTAGCAGTGGAGAATTAATATAATGTCTTAAAATCCCATCAAAAAGTATTTACGTATTGATTACAATCTTTTTGAGGTATCTGAAAGTTAAGCTCACTCTACGCCTCTTGTAGTGGCGATTTTCTAATTATTTATAATAGATGTAAATAAATTTGAGTTTATATCATGTTAACGCTGTATTATAAAATACTGAATTCAAAGCATATAGGGACTTTATTTGGTGTAACATGTAATTCAAAATGCAATGTACTTTTATTTTTTGGAGCACGGTACTAAATACATTTAGTCTAGCTCACGAGACAAGAATTAAGCTGCTTCAATGAAATACCTGTCTAGACTCTGTCTAGACCGCCGTCTAGACGTTATCCATATTTTCAGAGATGTTATTTTAACCGTAACAAAACGAATCCTTCGTTAATATCCTAACCTAACCACTGTGTCTCCTGATTTTAATAGAAATATCGTCAATTAAGGCTTAATAAAATTAGGTATACCTTTAAGGTACCTATCGATTTATCTCTCTAATAGCCCGTTAAAATAATTTCTAAAATCGTAAGAAATCTCCAAGATATGAATTCATGCTACAGTTTAGCAAAAATATGATAAAACTATTTAGAATTGCTACTGTTTATGGACTCCTATAAGGGTTCGTGACGACCATGACACGTAAAAATAACGTCGAAGTTGGTTTAGCTGTTATATGATCGTCTCCAAGAGTTTTATCTATGGAGCGAGTGTTTATTGGCAAGCCCGTCCTTCCGCTGTGATGCAAATTGGAACTAGTGTTATAGCATCACCGGTGAGAATAAATAACGGGACAACGACGCAGCGGTAGGTAAATACCATTTTCATACCACCTGCTCGATAATGTCCAATTATATATCACGCAATCTCAACGTAAAGCAAGGCATTACATCCCAACCCAAGAGAGCGAGGTAATGTTGTATGAAACTCCCAAGGGAGTAAAGTGATTTGGAACGTTATTTGTAGGAAAACTCTTAACGTTTTGTTTTATTTTTATGTGTTCTGCCTGTGTTCGGCCAATTCTATTTTCAAATAAACCGTCTGCCCGTGTAAAGAGGGTTTATGTCTCGCAGTAGGTATGAAAAGTAGAGTATGCACCTCGAGGATAAAGTCTGTCTTCGTCACGGGCAGCTTAAACCCCTCGCTTCACTCAGGATTCTACATAACTCCCTCGCTTCGCTCAGGAGTTAAACTTTTAATTCCCCTCGCTATGTTCGGGGATTAACTCTAGAGTCCCTCCTTACGCTCAGGATTCAATATGCCGCCCGTGACGTAAGACACTGCTTTACTCCCTCGGTGCATAATCTACTATTTTACAAGAACCGAGTCGCTTGCGGCTTGACATGATATGAAGATGGTTTCGAAGGGTTCGCTCGTGTTTTCTTACTTAGTCGTGGCGACTTCGGTGAGCAGGTGCTGAGCGACATCAGGAGTAGGGCTGCGTTGCAGTCGATCACGTCGCACTCGCCATAGCCCAGGTCGCAGGAGCTGCTGGGGCGGCGTTTGCGAGATCTGCAACAATACGAAATGTGTTAATGCTCGTACCTCAGAGTAATAACCTCAGACAATAAAACTATGTCGTACTATGTATGTAGTAGATGAAGCGTATTAAATTTTACGAGTAGGGGCTATTTTACGAGTAGGGGCTATGTCCTTTCATGACGTAACGCGACATTTCGACTTGTTAGAATATATCGCAGTTATTTTTGATTACGTAAAAAAGAAAAAAATACGTGGCCAATATTTATAATTAATCTACATGATGGACTTAAAAATAAAAATGTTGTCACTTAGCCTATCTAACCCTTTCACCGTCACGTTTTTGAAGCCTTAATATGGCTACAAAGACATGGCCATCACCTCCAGATAACACGCTTGATAGATATGATTTCTCCTAGTGTTGGGAATGCTTAATATCTATCATATTATATTTATATATAAAAGTCAGTGCAGTGGTATGTTAGTAACATTACGTTACGTTTACGTTTCTGGCTCTAGGAGCATGTTTTTAAATATAATAGATCGTATATAGAACGGTATTCAGCGCACGCATATAGTCACGCATATAGTAAAAAATGGTTGTATAACTATGTAGAAATCATGTGACTCCATCTTTTGGCGCGAACATAAATTCGCGCCGTTCCTGTGCGCACATACTACTATATCTAGTTATGTTATCACAGAACATGTTATATCACTTAGTCACGTTCGTTTTTTTTGTTTTTCTTTAGTTATTTAAAAGTACAACAGTCGCTGCCGCAGCTAGTGAAACGTCTTCTTAGCGACGACATTGTAGATAGCATAGCACTGCAGGACGAGAAACAACAGTGGTTATTTAATATTGTTATATTGCATTTTTATTCTAATGTGTTCAGACTTGTTTTATGTTGCAATGTTGTATAACAATGTTACATGATGTGGACGTGTTCTATAATGGACATGTTCTATAGTCTGTACGTACCGTTATACACAAACATAGTTTTTTTACAACGAAATTGAACGAAATTTTGAAAGCAACTATACATATATATAGCTCTATAAGAAACTATAAGAAATACGAGTAGCTTTAGTGGCATTAACATACATTTTTTATTAGGCGATATTTCTTCAATTTCTGCGAAGCTCTTGCATTTTCTTTTTTTACACGTACTGCTAAAATAAGTACGCTTGTACAGATAAATAGAGTAAATAAAACTCCGTTTGACTTATAAGTCGTGTTGATTTTATGGAAAATTTGGTACCTACCTATAAAATTATCCAGACCTTGAAATATGACACGTGTCAAACGAGTAAATAATAGGTAAGTACTATATAAAAGTTTGTGTTGAGTTGCGCAACAGGTCTGACTGGGATGGAGGCACTTGACGGGTTGCGTAAGGACGGGCCGGGGCGTTAGGTCTCGACTCGACGCGTCGGCCCGGCATCGCCCAGCGAGAGCGCGAGCGAACCGCACCACCTTCGCAAGGACGGCCGTTCATCTCAGCACAACACACGGTTGATATCACACAGTACAACATACGTTCAACGACCCGTAATTACACATTATTTTTGCATCGATAAACATTTATTGCAAAGGTAGTTGCACCGGCGGCGGCGCGGCGAATGATTTAAAAACAACGTGAATGACCTCCAAAGGCATCGTTAAAGATGTTTTGTATACCTACCGTATTTAGAGATAATTTTTAATTAATATAAGGATTCTATGTAGAAATAATAGAATTGGAAGGGAAATTAATCGAATATAATGTAATTATTTCAATTTATAAGGAAGAAAATATTTATGTCGCTGTATAAGAACAGTGCGTCAATGACTGCTTGACGTAGATATAATATGTATCGTTAATTATTTATTGTAAATACCGGATGACGTCAGGCGGCCTCATCGGAAATTACGACGTAGATCCAATGTTATCAACCGTGGACGGAACAATGCGCTAATCTCAACGCTAACTATTACGCAATATGACAATTTGACAGCAAACTGTGTGCGTGGCGTGTTGCTTTATTTATAATACGTATATTTTTATTACGTTTCAGTCCAGTTCGATGGTCGAATGACCGACTCGACTTGCATTCACTTCACAATTAACACATGAGGTATATTGATCGTATATTTATTAAAGAACAATACAATGTTAGGTTAAACTGTTATCCGACCTGCTAATGTTTAACGCACGTCTTTAGCGACGCATTTTTACAATTTCAGGAGTATAAAGTTTGTAATGCAAATAAGACACGTTGGCGAACATATCGAATGACTCGAACGCGGTAAATACTTATTGTTCGTTTAAGCCAATTTATGGTTTCTTCAAATAAGATTTGATTATATCCCCAAATTATTAGATTATTGAGGTGAACTCTACTTAAAGGAGCGTGCTAGGCCGTTGTCCTGTCGGCAGTCGGGACGGCTGGCAGATATTCACGAACGGAGGCAAGGTGCGTCGATCCCGAGCTAACCGCCGCCAGGCACAAGGCCTCTGCCCTAGGTCGGTCGCCGACTCCAGCCTGTCGACCCGCCTCCTGTCAAAGCTCCTTAACCTTCTCAATACACTCATTTCGCGCTCCCAAAGAACTAACTGTTGAATATGTGTTACCTGTTGACAACAAAACGACGGTTTCTAGTTTTCTACCATCGATCGATTACCATGTTTTAAATTAAAAAAATATGTACCTACAATCCGATATCTTCTACTAAGTGTTAATAACGTTTATACTATGTTTATTATTTACACAGTTCGTCGATAGGATCGCTGCAGCGAAGTGACGTTGATCGAATGATATCAGGAGAGCGTTGACCGGCAGCGCCTAAGTACGAGGTGACTCCACTGACTTTCCCGCGATAATGGGGATGTTTCTCGGTGCGTCGCTGCCCCGCCCCGCCCCGCCCGCCCCGCCGGCTCGTGAGTCGTGACTGCTCGTGAGTCGTGACGTATTTTCCTGCCCACGCTACTGACTCAATAAAGCTCACGTTGCCTCTATTGTTTTAAGAAAAGCTGTAGCTGTGTAGCTTTTAATAAAAACGTAATTAATAAATAATTTTTCCTCTAAATAGTTTAGTTAACAGAAATTTATTTTTATAGAATCCTCTCGTTTCAACTTTGAGTCACGTTGATATCTATTAATTGAAAAAACTTGAAGTACAAGCTTTACTTAACATAGCATGACGGCTCTGCATCTTAGTATAGTAGGTACTTTAATATGACTTTATTGATCGTCTCTTTATAGACACTCCGGTGAAAAATATCCGATAAAACGTTTGTGTATAGATATTCACTAATTCCATTATTAAATCTTTTTAGTACCCGCCTACATAGATACATTATTATTTTATGGGATATATATTATATGTAGCATAGTACCTACCTATTGTGGGACAATAATCAAATTTATAGTTATAAATTAATATTTTTCATTGCTGTTATTCTCATAGGTACCTATATAAAATAGTTCTATTCAATAAAAAAGGTGTTTTTTTTATAAATATAATCACGTAGAATCGTTGTTGTAAATTGCTGGTGAATAAACAGAAACTATTGTCTCGAAGAACTCATTAAACAATTGTCGTACTTGAACGGTTGTTAAACTGTAAAAAAACAACAACCTTAGGATTATTTATAGTATACTGACTGACTGGATAAGGTTACATTCTCTATAACAATGCTATACGAATATATGTGGCCAGGTAACCAGACTATGACTTATCTTCTTTAAGAGTATAGTGAGATTTATTAAAATATTTTATATTTTAGTTTTCCTTGCTTCATATGTAAATGTCAAACATGTACATACAAATGTTTAGAATGTGCCTGCTTAAAATGTAACTTTAGATATTCTAACCAATACTAATAAAGAAAGGTGATCATTGATTCTAACTTCTCAATTAGCAAATTTTATGTGACAAGCTATAAAATTCTTTCTTAAATAAATAAAAAAATAGTTTGTTATCAATGTAGAGTAAAATACGTATTTAAATAAAGGGGATCTCAAAATTTTGAAAGTGGTCATGCAAAGTTCTTACACCGTGAGTCAGCCAATTGCACACATACAAGCTGGATTCGTGCCTATTCCTAACCCGGATTAATGGATCGAGATCACATCCATGGGCCATGATTTGGTTCGGGACCTCTTCGGTCTGATTGATTTCTCTTCGTGCAGCATTGGTCGCCGGCCAACACTCTGCGTGTAGTTAGTTACTTAGGTATTAAGGGTTTGTGAAGGAGATCGGTCGGCGCCTTAGAGCCAAAAGCTGTTATCATTGTTTCGGCTCGGTCGTGGTACAAAAGTTATTCGTGGCAGTTCAACGCGGGAATGCAACAAACGTCATTGGGTCTTTTGCGACAGAAGCGATCAGGAGCGGGCTTTTTGATTGAGGTGACAAGTTCAGTTACAGTTACTGGATAGATGTTATTTGTTAAGTCATTTAAGTTAATTATACTTAGTCTTATATTGTAATTTTGTATGTATTTTGTATAAGTGTATATTATTATTTTTTGTTCAATAAATACGTTCCATTCCAGCTGTGTGCACACGCCACGTGCGAGCGAGCTCTACATTTAAAGTAGAGGTTGCAATCTGTGGTTTCAATATTAAATAATCTAACCAATATACGATATCTCGCACTATACAATATAAATACGTAGTATCGAACGACCTTGCCACCCGTTGGCAAGACGAGCTCAAGCCTCAGCGACAACTTGTCGCCAACAGCATTTTAATCAGCAAACATTCAGCACGGCCCACTTGCGTAATCAGTTTATATATTTTACTGTTAATCTTTTATATTACAGTTTACGCAGTTTATTGTGTATTTAGGTTTATATGATAAACAAGTATCCGCGGTGGCTAACGCTTATATATTGGCTTAAGGAAAAACATCGAAAATGGTCATGTAAGTAAAGAGAATATTTCAACTAAGCATTACCTAACTGCATGAATAATTTAGAAAAATCTTTAAAAAAACCAATAATATTGTTTTTCTTAACACAAATTAAGAAGCGATGGCACAAGAGACGATATTTATAGGTAGGAATCCATAGAGTATTGGTATCATACAGGTTTTTGTTATCTGACAAGGAAGTTTTTTCTTTAAATAGGCATTTACTTGGCAAGGTTGCATAAATTATCACTAAGGTTATTTTTTTGCAAAGATCGTGTAAATTGTACTATCTTTATTGAAATAAACAGTACATGTACTAACTTAGATATCTAACTACTCTGAGGTTAAATTCTCCGCATGTTAGCATCACATATCATAATACCTCTTACATAACCAACGCTTCCTACTCGTTGCCAGCTATTTGTTGGATAAAGCGAGTCAATGTCATATGATAATGAATCTAAATGCGGCAGACCTTCAATTTTTACCTGCCTTATTTAGGTGTGTACCTATCTATAATTAGGTAAGTATAGATTAAACGTAGCGAAAAATCTAGTAATACGTATGTGTAGGTATCTCTATTAAGTGTACAATTTGCACTGACATAAAAAAAAATCAGCGATATTTAAAATGGAATTTGCAATCAAATTGATGTAGGTCGGGAGTCAGGGCGTCTGTCAGCTAATCTTAAGTACTTTAGTGTTTGCAGTATCGACCGATTAATATGTTCGATTCCTCCCGTTTTACCCCGTCTCGGGCGGTCCGCGGTGAGGTCATCACAGTGACTTGGTATCTGTGACTCAGATTCGAGTGAACACCATTTTAATATTATATTGGTTGTATATAACATACCTATGTTACCTATACTTTAAATTATGTAAGAATAATAATTTTGCATGCAGTAGGTACGGATGAATCTAGGAAAGACTACGAATTCACAATTTTAGGGTGAGGAATACAAACAGCTAGTCCGGGCCTTGCGACTCATAGTGTTTAAAGGTTTTTCAAACGCAACAACGCTAACCGTCAATGCCCACGTTCTTCTCCCAACCCGACCAAATATGCTCTGCAGAAGTTACCAAGTTGTGATGGAGAACTTCGTAGTGTTGCTAATCGACAAATAGAGACATGTCGAAGTAGATTTATATGTAGGTATGCCAATTATTTTATATTATGTGTATATAGATTATAGATACATAAAAATGAATCCCTATTTCCCTTGGTCACGGCATCACGCGTGAACAGCTGGAACAATTTCGCTAATTCTTTTTTGTTTTTTTTTTAATGTGAGGCCAAGAAGAATAAAACAAGTTTGGAGTTACTGCGGGAATTCTGAAACTCACGCGGGTGAATCTCCGAAACAGTTGGACCGATTTTGGCGGGACTTTCACTGCTAATTAGCTGATCTTATAAGGAGTAAATTAGGCTACTTTGGAGTTCCTGCAAGAATTCCGTTAATCGCGCAGGTGAAACCGCGGGGCACAGCTAGTTATTATATATTATATGTCATAGTTATTATATATTATTTTATATGACACCCACTACTAGGAAACTTACAATGACTCTCTTTTATAATATAATCTTAGACCACAATATCGTAAATGTCGTCCGGTCATAGTGGGGGTTGAGGTGACCTTTATGTGATGGGCTCCAACGACGTGAACGCATTAGTGCTTGTCACATCACGCTACATTTTGAACCACAATCCAGTCATCAAAGAAGTCGTTAGCCAAATTTAGCCTTTGTTCGTTCTCTTCAAATCCATGCAATTCTTAAGAACATAATTATTAAACGGACACGTCAAAGTGTTTTTGCTCGCGAGGCGGTGAACTGACTAAAGGTAGGTCGATGGAAAGTCAACCACAATCTATAAGCAATTTCGAGAATCCGGTGCGTACAATTACCTTCTCGAACAAAAAAAAAACACGCTGGTTCATGTACCTAACTACCTACCCACACTAGCATATTGGTAGGTAGGTACTGTGGAGTACCGACATTAATTAAATTTCGGTATAAAAAACATTCAAAGTAATATAAAAAATCCATTTAATTGCAAGTTGCAAGGCGAAGATTATTTACAATGTAGTACCTATCTACGTATTTTTTAAGAATGTTGAACAATGAGTGATTGTAACACATTTATTTATGTAACACTTTCTCTAAGTGAATGCGAAATAGTTGCACCTGTCAAATGAGATAACGGGCCTCCGAAGCACCAACGAAAGCAAACGTTTACCATTACCCACCAACAGAACGGGAAAGTAACTCCCCCACCTTGAGTTGCGCGCACCTTCTCTTTGCAATACTTCCAACGCCGCCGGTTGCGCAAAGGCACGCGGAATGCGACGCTGCGCGCCGCGCCGCCCGTCACTTGCTACCTTACAACCGCAGCCTCAAGTCGCCCATGACACTCAAATATGCTCATTAGCATACAAGAGCCATACCAACCACTCATTTTGACAATGAAAGTGTTAATTAACATCCGTACAAACAGCTACTTGGTGACTTTGGCAATGGACTTTTCAATTCTTAATTCATAATTCGGAAACAATTGTACTATGTTTTGTAATAGTTTTTAAATTCTAAATAGAGCAGAGCTTTTTGCCCTTTGGCTTGTAAATGTGCAAACCTAAACGTCCTTTAGTTTCTTAACTGGTTTCTTGAAGGTTATAAAAGGTATTCTTATCTAAAAGGCGCACCCTTCACTTCCAAAGTCCACTACAATAAAACTCCGAGGTACTCTATCATAGAGCTGTCAGCAAACCCCAGATAAAGGTTTGAAATGCAATGCAATACTTCTTTGTCCAGAATATTTTTACCAATAATAATTGGTAAAAGATGAACAAAATAAATATGTTATTTCACAACTCCCGTGCAACTCCCAAACACATTTGATTAAAGGTCAATCTACAATGGTTATTAGACGCCATAGCTTGTGAAGGTTGACGAATTTGGCCTTCGCTAATCTTTACTGGCTGCTGAGTATGGTTTATTATTGAAATGCGTACCCACACAGTGAAACGAGTCGTGCTTATTACAAATTATGTTGTTGCAACAAATCGTTAGCGGGTTCTCACGAAAACACATTAAATTGGATTACTTATAAATGTTTTCAAAGACAAAACAAGACAAGACGCTTCTCTAGAATAAATGCGTCATATCATCGCTGTTATTGACTTGGCTTCGAAGCACGAGTAGGTACGTCGTTCTGCGCTGACTATAGTATACGGCCTCACATTTTGTAAGTGGGTCACTGTGTCACATTGCGGCAACGCTTAGTGTTAGTTGAAATTTTATAGGAGTTTTAAAAAATTCGCCTTTAAATTACAATGGTTTGTTAAAGAAACAAGAGAAAAAAAATGGAAAATAGAAAAAAGATTAAAAATTAAACTACATAATTACATAATTAAACACTTGTTCATAATCTTCAAAAAATTATGAATTTAAGGCACATACTTGTTCAGTAATTTGTTTTTCGCTATACAAAATGTCACTATTAATTGATTTTGCTGGTTCCAAACAATATTAAAAACACAATAATATAATAAAATAGAAACTTTAGTACCAGAAGATGAGAACCGGTTATGTGTTGTCTGTAAAAACTATGTACCAAAGACCTGCTTTTGGTAGCTATTTCATATGTTTACTACAAGCTTTGTTGTATGGTAATATATAGTTTACAGTTCGCTATAATTTGAGTCTCGCTTTTAATATTGTAACTTCTAGAAGCTACCAACGATATAATTACAACGGGAAGTAATAATGCCGAGGTTTGACTTTCGTGCACGTTTCTTTCGGCAGCTATTGCGAAATTTGGAGCACGAGCAAAGGAATGGCCTCTCACCGCGGTCACGATAAAAAGTGAAACTACGATGTTGAGGAGCGTCACGTTGCGCCAGCGGGCACCGCCATTTTACGTTGCTTATTCCGGTTCCACTGGTGAATTTGATTAGCAAACGTTACTTGTCACACTTAACAAAAAGTTGTTTGGCCAGTCTCACTGTAGGCATTACGATAGCTTTATATACCATTCGTAAACTGTAACTGTTTTTTAACGTATATTGCGGTAAAACCACCTAAAATTTGTGCGCCTACGCTTTATTCTTTTGGTATTTTCTTCACCTCTATCGCAATATTAGTACCGCCGCTAGTCGCGGGAAGGGAGACAAGGCGCGGGAGGTGGGATTCGGCTGCTGAATGTAGGCAAGTGTGACAAGGACACGCCCGCGTACTCCGCACTAACACTTCCATCCAGTTTCTAATGTGTTCGGTGTGCGTTTCGCAACAAGCGCCCGCGCCCTCCACTGCGTCTGCCGCCTTGCCAGCCCCACCACGCCGGTATTGGTAGATACGCCAGCGACTTATTACACTCTCTTACAAGACAACTCAAAAGCTGTTACTAACCTAATTCTGCCATTGATTAGTTCACAAGATTTGAATATAGTCATCTCATCATGTTGGAATCAATCATGTGCCTGTAAAACTTAAAAGTTTACATAGATCTGCAAGTAAGAAAATAACAACACAAGTCTCTTTGTACTCCCACCTATTTAGTTTCTAGGTGAAATGTTCCTGGTAACAGCCGAAGTAAATGATTATTGAAGGTGTTAGCAAGGCAGCGAATATTTATTAGAACCATTAGAAATGCGGTGGCCTTCCTCACTGTGCTCACGTCGAGGTGAGCCACTAGCTCAAGGCGAACTAACGTCGACATTTGGTTAATTAAGCTCCCCGATTTCCCGATACAAATACCGATAAAATGTTAGATTTACTATCTAAGAATTATAATTTTTCTTAAATACTTTCAATCGTTCAATTAAAATTTTAGCCATGTAAATTTTTGCACGGTTTTTATAACGTTGTTATTCAGTGAAAATGGAAAATGTACCCTTGGATGTGTTGTGGAGGCACTTCGAGGGTGGTGGAGGCGCGGCGGCGGTCTCCAGCCATGTCCGCGAGCCTGGCGAAGTCTGTATCCACGTCAGCTAACCTCGCGGACTTGCGCGACTCCAGCAGTCTTATTTCATCTAATTTCTTCTTGAGTTCTATCGGCGCCTGTTGACAAAGATGAGGGACTTTTGTAAATCAATAATAATCTATAAACATTGTTGTATCTTAGAAATAACCACACAATATATTACGGTTGCCTGGGAGAGATCGCTTTAAGCGATAAGGCCGCCTTTTGTATACCCAAGTAAAATTTAAGAATATTTGTAAAAACTTGTTTGTTTGGTGTACAATAAAGGACTGACTGACGGATCAACGCACAGCCTAAACCGCTGATCGTATAGAGATCTGAAACTTGGAGGGTGTCTTCTTTGAATGACGTAGGCATCGGATAAGAAAGGATTTTTGAAAATTCAACCCCTAAGAGAGTGAAAACGGGCTGCAGAGTTTGTATGGAATAATTCCGTGGGAACTCCGAAATTAACGCGAGTGAAACCGCGCGGGACAGCTAGTCCTATATAAAATTTCTATGATAATTATCACAATTAGAATAGATTTTTAATTCGAGCTCTATTATTTTAAAGCAAGTTATAGCTTGACTTGTGAATCTTCTCAAGTATCGGTTTAATGAATCTTTATGTATAAATTACTTTCGATCAACATTATTCCTTGTAGATATTTTACTGCTTTAAGTAGCTAAGTAGGTAACAAAATCTATTGTAATATGTTAGTTATGACGTATGACTATGGTTGCAATGCATTTAAACTCATTGTGTGGAAACTGGGTGTGGACACGAGATCAATATGCCCGACCTTCAGTTTGTAGTAGGTCGAGTTAAAATGACGTCATGACCGGGTCACCGGAAGTAAAGCATATAACATAATATAACACAACATAGGTAACTCAATTTATGCTAGCTGCACATCAACAACCACTGCTTGCATAGTTTACCCTAAGTATATCTTTTATATTGAACTCCTTAGTCCTTCGTATCTGTGAGCGTTAGCACGTGTGTCATAGAAGATAGTGGATTCGATTCTCACAAAAGGCAACTCTATACTGATAACATTATCTGCTGCAAAATTTATCTCAGATCGGAAATGACCATACTTAGTCATTATAACAGTAAATCATCCTAGTTTGAGACTAGCGCAAAAGTGATAATATTTTTTAGCGTAATTTACGCGTGTGTAACATAGCAGATGACATGATTGATGGATATTTCTTATATTACATTGATCTTAGGATTCTTCGCGGACCATTATATCAATGGAATGGAAAATGTTTATTATGGAAATATGTTTATTAGAAAATAAAAAATTAATAAAAACCCCGATACGATATTGGACTGTTTTATTAAGTCGTCGTCAACGTTGTGTGTTTATCAATTAATTAGATAACACTTGTGGTTTCGGCCATTATACCAATAGTACATTGTTATCCAAGGGGTGAAAGTAACTCATTTAGTGCCGAGACAGGGTTTGGCGCCCGAGCGTAGCGAGGGCGCCAATAGTTCGAGGCACTAAATAAGTTACTTTCTCCCGAGGGTAACACTGTGCTTTTCATTACGAATGCAAGGAAAGTCAAAATAAAAATAGGAATTAGCTAAAGAAAAAATGAGTGAAGATCGGATAGTCGCTTGACACTTTCCCACCTATTTCTTTTTCTTTGGCCGGCTAGCTATTCAGCCAGTATTTTTTATTTACATTGTGGCGACCTAAAAAAAATATTTTCTTTAATTATTAAGTATTAATTAAAGAAAATAAAAAAATATAAATAGGAATTAGCTTAAGAAAAAGTGAGTGAATTTTATTTTAATTAATACCTACTTAAACTTTACGTTATTTCAATTTTACATCGCGCTGGCTGTATAGAAAGTTGAAACATGGTTCAATAGAAATGTGAAAATAGACCTAGTTTTTTTTTAATAATTTGACAGTTGTCAGTTGAAAGCGATTCTCCCTAGGGCTGAAAAGGGCTACTTTCAACCCGCTTCTCAGGCAACTTCAGACCTACTTTCCGAGCATGAGTAATGAAAAATACATATTATCATACCTAATCGAATTTAATACTTGTTTTACACAGATCTTCAAACATGTTTTTAATGTTACGGTGACTTTTAACAGATTTTTCCTTTGCATAAAGTCGTGACCTTATTCATCCGCTTTAATAGGTATGGATATTGAACGAAGCTACTCGCCTTGAAGACGCTAGTTTCACATTTCCATGTTAGTAGGTACGCATAATCTTCAAAAGATGTGCAAAAAAGCAAGGCTAAAATGAGTCCGTTTCGTTCGTACTGATAATGACTTGTTTTGTCAACGATTTCCACAAACAGATAGAAGCTGTTTACCACCGCAGTTTATAATAATATTTATTAGCTTATTTTAATTGTATACCTATCTCTTCTTTGTTTTGTAAATCAATAAATAAGCCTCCAATAAACATCGGACACGTAAACTACTCTCAGTCTTCCGCGATACCCGCGCGGTAAAATATAGTTATAAACCTTCCTCATGAATCACTCTATCTATTGGTGAACACCGCATCAAAATCCGTTACGTAGTTTTAAAGATTTAAGCATACATAGGGATATAGGGACAGAGAAAGCGACTTTGACGTATACGTCTCAGCTAAAACAGTGTTAAAATGGCCAGGATTTGAAGACTGAGAATAGAAAACGCCGCTGTTTTGTGTATTTGTTTTGTATTTTAAACCCAAGCACCGGGCTCAAACCAGGTCTGTAACTCCGACACGTGTGACTACTGCAAGTTTAGGTTAGGTTTGAACTGTAACTACAACAGAGCCAAGTGGATTTTCTATCCTTGGTGCTAGCCGGTTGTATAACAGACGAAATAAATATTACACACAGAGCAAATAAATTAACTAGAGAGGACATGTAGGCGGGGCAGGCGCGCTACCGTTGCAAATGCTCTAACTTGCCCAAAACTTCTTTTGTTGCTATCCCAAGTTCAACACAATACCACAATATTCCTAAAACTGTGAATTTTGAAAATAGTGACTAAGTAAGAACATAACCATAAAGCGTTTAATACATATTACGTTAATGAATGTTTTGTCCGTGATGAATAGTTTTGTGTGTGAAAATCACCTGCCGACACTGGTTTTCATCTATTTCATACTAAAATAAGTTGATGTCTGTTTTATTCCCTTCTATCTGTTTTATTCTGCTCTGTGATATTACCTAAACAAATGCAGTCATGCAGCTTAGAGCCGGGCCGGCGCGGCACGTATCGTCCACCGGTTTGGCATTGGTTAATTTACGTTAGCATAGGCCCAAGTTTCCTTCTATACGCGGTGGCTGGCGTGGCTGATTGATTATACCTACTTGTACATAACTACATACGAGTAGGTTACTTATGATACAATCGTGAGCGTATGTACACTGTACGTCACTAATACTACACGTTCAAGATTTTATAGTCACTGAACGTGATGGCTATACTGGTTTGATAAATATTAATTATTTATTTGACGACCCCGATTGGCGCAATGGTCACCATGCCTGCCCGCCAATCAAGAGGTTCCGGGTTCGATTCCTGGTGGGGGTGGACTTTGTGTGATGAACACAGGGTTCCATTTTCCAGTATGGGTGTGTATAAATATATCTATAGTAATATATATATGTAATAATATGTGTAGTATATACCACGTTTGCTTGTTTTCACGACACAAGCTTATAGCTTAGTGTGGGATCAAGTAGATCTGTGTGTTGTGAAGTGGATTATTATTATTATATTGTATTTATTATTATATTTAATGTTTCATTTAAGTTATCATTATATCTCATGTCTAATTAGGGTCATTGCCCATTGGAACATTGAGAGCTCGGCAGAGGTATCTTTACCCACCTGATATTTTTAAGCGGCCTAATTTTTACTCAACTGTAAGAAGATCAACGAGATCGGTGACAGGCGGTTTGCCTCTCGCCTAATTACATGTAGAATTGTTCATCTTTTACGAGGTTCTTATGGACAGTTAGTAAAATCCCGTTACAACGCGTCACACGATTTTTTAAGAGTATAATAATAACGATTAATAAACACATTTGCTATCATAAGATTATGTCGTAATTTTATTCGGAACTCTACGTCTTTAAAAATTTTTTTTTTTTATAAATTGTCCCCGTTTCTACGTAACGATTTGTATGATTGAACGTATAGAGTACAGTTAGGATGTAAATTGTAATAAATTACCGATCTAACCACCACAGCGGCGGTGTGGTGGTTAGATCGGCCGTTCGTTGCGTGTGATAGCGGTAGATTGGCTTCCTCACGATCGCGGCTCAGCGTGCAGCCACAATCCGCAACCGGCCGCAAGAACGCTGCGCAGCGCAGGTGTGTCGATCACAACACACTTTCACTTTTATGTGATTTCGTGCGAGTGTGGACGTGTCATTAGCTACATCCGAGTTCCGACGGATCAGCGCGGCGCGCGGCGTCCGCGTCCCAGCTCTTAGTAGTTTGTGCGTCCCAGCCAACAAGCAGCCTCTCACTTGCAAAGCACTACGAAAGTGTTGTGGGTATTTTTTTTAAGTTTCTGCAATGTATCTTTAAGTGTCTCAGTCTCTATTTAATAAAAAAGGATACTTTTATAAAAAAACTGCAAATTATATTTATAGGCACTATTCTTTATATAGGTACTTTTTAATGTGTTAAAAAAGAAAAACTTTAATTTTAAGATTCGATAAAGATGTCCCAATCAACACCTATAATCTAATCATTAAAAAACAGTCTTTTTGGTTTGGCCCCGGCTTTTCTATTACTTAGGTACTCTCTATTTACTCATGCTGCGAATATGTTACGTAAAAAGTGACAACAGTTGCACAATTATTATTCGATGGTGAAACTGGTCGCTTTTAAATGCCAGTGAAAGTCATTGAGTGACTTTGACATGATAACGGCATCGGCACGTGATTATTGTGCCATTAAAAATACATTGAACACAATGATTAGTAATTGTAAAGGAATACCGTTCTTAATTAGATTTCCTCATCTAGAAAGGCTAAAGATTTTTGAGTACTAGTAGTTAGTGATTATTAAGATATTTTTAGAGAAATTCATTGTATCTACAGTAAACAGAACGAGGTAGTTATGAAATCGTAATGGCTACCTGGTATTGGAGTTCCACCGCCATACATTAATAGAGGTAGGTACCCATACATAGTTACTACCGACTTGCGAAAGCTCTGCCCGCTCTACTGCACATCGATGTTGCCAACTGCCGCTGCGCAAAACGGATTAACGATGATAGTAACACCTCTTTTTCGAAATATCGCAGTGACCCACATTGCAGTTGAAGATTGCCGTCAGCAAGTAAACATACAAGTGCTTACGAATTTTTGTCTTCATAGTAAGTATAAGCGTGTGTGTATTCGTAAAGGCGAAAGTTAGAGTATTTAGTGGACGTACCAACGTGATAGTGCTGCCACTCTATAGCATATCGATTGTTTTTCATATAAAACGAAAATCAATAGAACCATTATATAACTTCGATCATGCTCAATTGTATATACTACTGTGATTTGCAATGGTGTTAAATATTAATATAGTCAAAAAATTAGATAGTTTTTTACATTAGAGATAGTATTCATAGTATTAAAGGCCAGTGTCGTAAATATCGATATTCTAGATGATTTTCACAGTCGAAACATCGATAGCGAGTCTGTCGATAGTACGGCATCACTAGTACGCGTTGGAGTCGGTCAGCAGTTGCAGCTTGCTGCGTGCTGTTTCACACGTACCTACCTACCTCCTACCTCCCTTCCCAGCCTACGCACTATATAATCGTTTCTAATGTCTTCTTCTAACATATCTGCTGCCCATACCTACTATTAGTTTCGATTGAAATCTTTAAAATTATCATAGAGCTACATATTGTTAGATTTGGAAGATACGAACTTTGTGAACATCAAGATTTTTTGTAAGTAGCTAAGTACCTACCCACTTACCCAATACTGATCGTATAGATTCGACTAGCTTTCGTTGCGTCTATTAACATAAATGGATAGTAATGGTTAAAAAGAATATTTATTTATTTAGTTATGTATTATTCAATGCCTTACCCAAAAACTGACTTAAAATATGCGGGATCAATACCTACCTACTTAGTTTACTTTAATATAAGATTTCGACTACGACTGATGTTTAACAGTTCGGTGGAAAAAAACAAATGGATCGGCAGCGAAGTTTACGATGGTGATAGTTTGCCTGTTAAATATTCAGTGAATAAGCTGCAGTTGGGAGTCACGTAGACACGCATGCATAAGCATGCAACACCACTGTCGTCGGGCGCCCGTGCACTATAGTAAATAGGTCAATAGCTTTGCATTAAGTACTTATGTTGCCTCAAACGGGCACGAATGTACCTCTATAGACGCCAGTCGCCACTGATTGATTGAATATGTGGTAGGAAAATTGTATAAGTATAGCATGTCCTAAGTTTACAAAGAAATCTTTCATTAATTATTATATATGTATTTCGTTATTAAGGGTGGAACGTTGAGTCGGGGTAGTAAGCGTACTTAACAACTAAGTATTACTACAAGAAAACATTCTTATAAGATTAACCCTTTAACTTTTGGAGATAATCTGCAGTAAAAATGTTATTTTAAAGAATGAGTTCACGACACTGTGATTTTTTGGGTATTCAACCCTAGTTGATCCGGTAGAGCCTATTGATCCTTATAACAATTAAGTAACAGGCCTTCCAGCCAGGTCAAATTGTCCATTTTCTTGATGACTATTTCAGTTTTTCTGAAATCTGTGAATGCGGCATACTTGTATGCAAGTATATCTATCATACCTACACTGTACACGGTCCATTATTTTGGTTTAATCAAAAATCTTATAGAAAGGGGTGCCTACTTATGTTGTGGTTTGTGAAATCGATTCAAACGCATCCGCATGCGACTGCGTATATGCAAATATAAATAGGTTGCTAGTGTTCTCAGTCAGAATAATAGCGGTCAGTCCTTGAGCACGTCCGGCATTCTAATGTGGACGCAGTACTAAGCAGTAGGTAGGTATACCAAAAAGAAAACAATTTTTTTTATCGAGTTAAAAACAGTGACAGAATCGGGTGACACGAACTGCACATGTAAATAACAAAACTGGAGCATTGCTAGACAAATGTTCACTGTCCGACTGATAATGTTTCTTGTGGCTATAGCAAACTGTACCTATATCAAATCTCTTAACGGTCTCGTATCGACCCAGTTTTTTTCGTTTCGTAAGAGTAACATGGTGCCATCTTGTTAAAATAATAATCCTACTAATATTATAAATGTGAAAGTGTGGATGTTTGTTACTCAATTACGCAAAAACGGCTGAATGGATTTGGATGAAATTTGGCATGCACGTTGTCAGGGGTACAAAGAAGGACCTAGGGTACTTTTTATTCCGGAATTCTCGTGGAAACTCTGAAATTACCGCGGGTGAAACCGCGAGGCACAGCTAGTCCTACTAATATTATAAATGTGAAAGTGTGGATGTTTGGATGTTTGTTACTCAATCACGCAAAAACGGCTGAACGGATTTGGATGAAATTTGGCATGCACGTTGTCAAGGTTACAGAGAAGGACATAGGCTACTTTTTATTCCGGAATTCCCGCGGGAACTCTGAAATTACCGCAGGTGAAACCGCGGGGCACAACTGGTAATTAATAAATTTAAAATTGTTATTTTCTTTCTATCATTGAAATCTTTGTTTTTTTATCTATGCATTATAGAGATAATAATACTACAATTTAGATGTAAGAGTGTAACGATAAGAACCAATGATATTACAAGTATTGAGCCAAACAAATGCAGCTACAGCAGCTTACAACTAAAGATGATTGTTTCACAACGGATGTTCACGTTTAAATTGATCGGTCGATCGATTCAGTGGCCTTGCATTATTAGTGAAGATCTGCCAGCGCCGATTGTGCAAAACGGATGCAGTGGAAGCGGGGCACGCGAGTAGATATAGCTTAGTTTCAGAGCGGACCTTAGCAACCTTGCCCCGAAACTCCATGACCTACATTACAGTTAGGTACGTAAAAATTCAGACAGTTTTTATTACAGTCATTCTCCTTGAAATGACCACTGTAATATTAGTGAGTTATGCCGCGTTGGCTCAACAAAAACTGCGGGCGATTTCTTTTATTATGTTTGGTATAGCGTTAGTAAAAAAAAAAACATTACGTACATAAGAACACCTCATATTAATAAGTTTAGTAGTATTAAGTAGTAAAAAATCATGTTTGTGGATATACAATATAGTTATCTCATTTTCATTTCAATTCACCTAGCAAAGATAATTTGTATTCCCCTGTTGAGTATTTACAATTTTTAAAAGTTGTTTCTTTTCTTGAACACGAAGTAAGAAGTCCCGGTAGGTGGTGCTTAAATCGGTTCTCGTGGGCCAGCCTCATCGATTGCCAGGACGTCGCTATACGCGGCCCAGTTGGCACAGAGCGGGCCTCAGGTCGCGACCATCACATCTAGGGCATCCCGCATTAGCCCAGCTAACCTACCGACCTTACCATGCTCTATTTTATGTAGTATTTGGTAAAAAACGATGTGTCTATACTCTGTTACTAATATCTATAGTTGCTATCGCGTTTAACTGTCAGGAACAGCCCGATATGTCGTGAAGAAACTCACACACCTTGATGAAGGACTTCCAAAGACATGTCGGGTATTACCCAAAAGCTAAATGCGTAGGTAAGTCGCAAGATAGTAACAAAAATATGTCTCACGGAACTTAAAATTCGACTGAAGATTTTATATAGGTACTAGCTGTGCTCCGCGGTTTCACCCCCGTGAAACGCTTTAAATCTAACAACTTCTTTCCCGACCCCTGATTTAAATGAAACAAAGCCCATAAGTAGCTCCGACTAAGCTTAATCTATCTTTGAAAACCGTTGGACAGTCCGTTCAGTAGATTCGGAGATTATCGCGAACAGACAGACAGAAAAGTAATTTAATTTTTTTTTGTATTTGGTAACCATCTTTTACTGCCCCTTTCGAAATTTTGGTAAAAATATTCAATGTACCTACAGAAACGCGAATATTACTCTTATATTACAGTATAGATAGAAGAAGAAGATATAGATAGTTTTTAAAAACTTAATAAAATTACGCTAGAAATATCTGCAATAAAGTAAGTAACTTTTTACCAACAAATTCATTCAACCATGTAGGTTACCGTAACAGCAGGAAATTGACATTGTGTAGCTCGCAGTATTATAGAAACAGTAGTAATATTAAGAAAATAAAGGCCAAAGTAAGCAGCGCGCAGGAAAGATAAGGCACTGACGTATGGGTACAGTAAATAAATTTTGATATTTTTTATAAGATTAGTTGGTAATGGTGGTATGACGTCATGGTTAATGAGAAAGGACGTCATGTTGCGTAGGCGAGAGCGCTCAGTTTACGTAGGAGGTAGTGACGTCACAGGCGTAACACTCGAGGCGCAGATGCTGGCGCCCACGGCTGGCTTGCACTGGAGGCGTACCAGCGTAAACATAAAAATTAAATTGCACGTCGCTGTAGTCTTATGTAATTGAACGTGAAATCTGCACAAGGACGTTTGCTCGGTGTTTCAACACAACACGCGCGGCGATGCCAACCGCGTCGTTTACGTGCTGAGATTAAAAAAGCGAACGTACCTATCACCTTGAGATGCATTCACTCATTTCGCTATCCGTTATTCCGTTACCGAAACTGTGTGAGGAAAATAGTGTTTTGAGGAAGCTCATGTGCAACGCGCAGGCGTCGTGACCCAGTGTGACCCAAAAACGGGTCCAACCCACCGCGCCCCGTGTTACTAGTGCGATAACGGATATAGGAACCTGTTCGCTCCGCATCACACATATATACGCCATGCCACATGCGACACACGCATCGCCAACAGCACCGTTACAACGTTGACCTGACGCTTTTACCATGAGCACACACTTTATGTTCTGACATTAGCATATCTTAGTCGTTCCATTCAACGATGGCAAATGAAATAATTGTGCGAATTTACTTCTCAATGCCACAGAGAATATTGGAAGGAGGAGGATGATGGAGGAATTAAAAAATGTGAAAATCTACGAAATATATCTATTACCAGGTACCTAATTAAATAGTGCACCTTCAATATTTCAATATTGTGCAAATACTAAAAGGAAAACGCAAGTGGAGGTCACGTTTTGAATGCCGGTTGGTACGTAGTTGGTTCAATATCAACGTTTCTGGGTCAGTAGGTCAGCGTGCCGGAGCAGGCCGCGCCCCGCCGCCCGCACCCCGCCCGCATCGCGCACCGCTTGCAATTATAATTACTGCTATTTCTATCTACTATTATTAGTTATAATAGAAATCTTAACTAATCTCTGAATCCAAAATACGTTCACGACACGAGTCACGTCGTTATGGCGTCTTTCGCGTTCTACTCGTTTACGTTCTACGGGTATCGTGCATAGGTCTAAAGCTTGAATGTTTTAATCATAATTCGGCATTTTTCGTATTGATAGCTATTTACGAGTTTCGATGAAATAAATGAGTACGTAGGTATGTTAATGTAAGATGACATAGGATGCCAATTTGCGAATATAGCCAAACTTAGTAACTCCGATATAAGTAACTACCCACGTGACATAGCTGTAAATATACCTAACGTAAAACCAAAAAAGACATTCGCGACGCTGATTCACTGCGCGGAGAGCAGCGTCGCCCGCGCCGCGACGCGCCGCCGCGTGCCTCGCGCCTGCGCTGTGGGCTGGACGCTTCTCCGGTTTCAATGACGTAGCGTCGTCGTGGCGATACCTTTAAACGAAGTCGAGCAGTTTGGACGCTCGTTCAAATAATGATATAATACAACTACCATCCGATCAAATCTAACTGGTTCAAGGCAGTTTAAATGAGGTTTAGAACTGAAGGTTGGACTCCGACTGGGTAGTGCAGCACGTTATCTATTGGGAACGTTGTTTACGGGACAGATTACGTAACAGGTAACTTTACGACACGTCTTGACCGATTATTATGAAATTTTCTGTGTATATTTGGTATTTTTTATATCCCTAAGTGATAAGGGTGGCTCCCAGAACTTTATTTTTGGGACAAATTTTACTTTTCCTGCGGGAATTCCGAAACTCACGTGGGTCAAACCGCGGGGCACAGCTAGTTATATTATACTATTTCATATGATAAAACCTATTTATATCCCAATGAAATAGTTATAAAAATCGATCGAATACCTAGTTTAAAAAATCAAATACCTACGTACAAAATTATTTTTTGAAGATGATTAAAAAATGACCTTTTAACTAAATTTTTAAGACTGCAAAAAGTCTATGCTGAAATATTAGAACTATATAAACTTAGTTAAGAAATCTAAAGCGCTAATAAACTCGTAGGCATCCTCTTAGGGCACCTTATTTGTAACCAAATAATAAAATTTTGCGTTTTACAATATTTGAATTTGACGAACAACGGAATTCTAGCATCGTTAAACGGTCAATAATCTCGACGTTTTGGTATCTACCAAATGTAGGTCGAATACATTAGTCGGACTATTTTGCCAACTAGGAGAACAGTTTTTTTAACAAGTTTTTATTGCTGCGCGTGCTTGAATTACGACAATTCATTCATTACAAATGTAAGAGAGACGTTTGTCTGCAAAGTTTTTAGCCACTTATTGCAAATTAAAACGAAATAGCCTCAAATTAAGTATAATATGACATCTATAATTAAATCTTTAAAGAAGAAAACCGATTCGGAAAATTCTTTGACTGATAGTACTTTTTATCCCCTGAAGTGTTAGCCTGCGCTCGGCAGCGACAAGAAAAACACCGTTGAGCGCTACGGTTTTTGTGAATGGAGGAAACTGCAAGGGAAACAACTAGGAAATTATACACAAAAATTATTAATTATTTAGATAGACTATTTCGGCCCACAACCAGAGAGAAGGTAATCATGGTTTTACCCACAGCCATTACAGCCAATCTACATTTGTAAAATTACGTAATTTGATCAGCACAATAACTACCCAAATATACTGTTCTTCGTTATTGAACTTATATGTACACAGTATTTGATACCTACAATCAAAATATTATTGTTTCTTAATGTCGTTAGTTTAAAATTGATAAGTCTTTAATCTTTCCCAACCTTGGTCTATTATAAAATCGTGACAAGAGATCGTCAAGACTTTATTGCATTGACGTAAAAAATCTTGCAACTGCGATAGTAAAATCGGCTGCGTATTAAAATCGTCGGATAATAAATATCTCAGGATATGCTACATTATATGTATGGAGGTGTTTACAAACTACGACAACCTATTGCGCATGTTGATTTCTCTTCGCATGTTTTCTTCACTTAGTTTCTTCACTGTTAGCCGCCATTTTTTTTAACTGTTTCTCTATGTACGTGTTAACATAAAAAAAAATGACACGTTCGTAATATCGCAAAGCCAGAAATAGTATTATTTTAAATAGAGAGATTTGGTGCAATGAAGTGTAGAATTAAGGTCAGTAGCAGTTGTACGAAATATGAATGCTTGCATTTTTCTTCAAATCAATTGTAATTTTCAAAGTGCAAACTTTGAAGTCCGAGTATCTATCTGAATTTTTGTTAAAAGTTGGTTTAAAACTAAAGAAATGAGTGAAATTCCCCGTCAACACGCGAACGCAGCTCTTACAACACGAAACGACAGTGCAAGTCTGTTTTATTGCAAATACCTCAAGCGGAGTGGAAAACATGGAAAACGCATATTATCATCACTCAACGTGAGTATTAATTAAGGATTTATTAAAGATTATTGCGATTTTAATGCAATTTTACGTTAATAACATTGTTGCTAACGTGCAGCGGCGAGAATACACGCATATTCTTTTTAATTGCTTTGATGCAATTTTAATACGTATACAATATACATAAGGAAATGGAAGTAAATTTTGTGCTTACACTAAAATCTATTGTAAAGAATCTTCAACGTTTGTATAGAGTAGGTATTTACGCGGATAATTTTGGGATTATCGTGCTCATTTTAAACGTAAAGAAAAAATATTACGCTTAAGGTTTTCCCGTGTTCCACTTGGAAGTGATTGCTGTGTAACCGGGGGGCTGGAGCTGGTCTTGCCATCGCAACGCGCGTAGCTAACGGTACGACGGGCCGCGGCGGCGCGCACGTGAAAATAATTCTTGACGTGATTTTGTAACAAATACCGTTGCTCGGTTCCGGCGTTTTGGGCTCGCCAGCGACCTTATTTCGGTCGCGCACTCTTTATTTTTATATCTCGGCTGCCTACAATGATGTAGTCACTAACAAACTCACTGGCCGATACATTTCATTATGAATACTGAACCGATTTAGATTTTGTGTAGGTAAGCGTAGCTAACGAAACAGAAGTCGAGATAAATACGAGTATTGATACAAGGTTCGTACTTTGTAAACAAAAACTCGTAGGCAGATACGATGCGCGTCATCCTGAATTGGAGGATTACGTAATGGTTCGTATTTGTTGAGTGTGAAAATATAGGTAATGGTCGTTTACGAACGCCGGCCGGGCCGACGCAAGCGAGCGGCGTTGGTGAGTCAGCGGCGTCAGCGCGTAGTTCGACGGAGCGAATTCCGCGTAGCGTCTGTGTGTGCCGACTCTACCTACACGTAGATAAATCGCGAGTGACGTGCTCTATCGTTACTCCTCATCATGTCACAAAATATATCTACTGTAGCGTGAAAAGTGCTTTTTAAAGTATTCATTCCCTTTAATTTATGCTTGGAACAAGAAAAATAATGGACATGTTTTAAAAAAAGTAGGTACTCTACCTTTTTCGGCAACATTAGATACTTTTAAACGATTTTTTTTTATTTATTTGTGATTTCAACATACCACTCAGAAATAATTATTATATTGAAGGTGGTTCGGGACTGCGTTGGGAACCGTCATACACGTATACGTACACGGAAAACACTAGTATTAAACTGAAACTTATTTTGGAACAAACGGTAAATATAAATATAGTCGAAATGGTATAATTTCAAAGTTTATCATGTTGGCTAACATTCTCAACTAATAACTCTTCCATTTTTTTTATTTTAGTTAAAAAGTACTTATTTAACAACAGAAAATTTAATATTTTAATATAGCAAATGCTCTACTTAGGTACCTACTTATTACTAAAGTTTTTTAGTAAATTAACATTAAGTTTTCCTTCAATAACAATGTCTGATAGAAACAATTTTTTACAAATATAAATATTTTTATTTATGTGCGTTTATAAGTTATCAAACCCACATAAATATGGATTTCAATAATAAGTACATTCGATAAAAAAAAAAAAACTTAATAGTAAACGATACCTTGAAGCGTGGAAAATAAAAATACCCGATTGACTTCTCGGTAGTATAATCTATTGTGGAGATCATGCACGTTCACAAACATGTTATGTATAGGTAGTGTCGGCTCAAAACAGGCGCGGGAGGCGCGGGCGCGGAGCTAGCAACTAGGCGTGACGCAGACGCGCATTTATCTGGCAAAACAATATTATTAGAGCTGTAAACAAATAAAGTACGTACTGCGCATCGGCCGCTACTTACGCTGATGATAACCATCAATAACAACTTTATCTAGCGGTTTAGATATTCTATTCTCACAGGGCCGCAAGGTATACAGGTATGTAAGTGATTAACTGGTGGATAACCTTTCCTTATTTACATATACGGACTATTTTTAATAGAGTGCAAGGTGTGTCCTTGCCCTCAGAGACAAAATTTGTTTTTACTGCTTTATTTGTCGATATCTGGATATTGAGTCAATAACATATAAGATACCGCAATTGTTAAAATCTGAAACTTTTCAATAATATTGTCTTTGTAGTAATTAGTTCCAATAATTTCATATATTAAATCATTAACAACATTTATTATGAATGAATCTTTGTTTCTAGCTACAATAAATAATTTTCAGCGAATTAGGGGGTAGTAGGTAGTTAGCGGGTGACTCGAGCGTGTGTTTGATTACGGCCGCGCGTCACGCGATTGTCGCGTGCTACGTCATCGTATTTACGCGGGCAGGCGAGGACGGCGCGGCGCGCAGCGGGCGGTGCACGGCGGAGGTGCGCGTGCGCCGACTCGCCGAGCGCCCATCGCTCGACGTTTGTTGCCTACTGCCCAGTCGCTTCCTCATTGTACCAAATGCCAATAGAAACACTACGGACGGACGTAGCAACTGCAGAAAGGTCGATTAAAGTAGGTACCTAACAAACAAAGCAATAAACAATCTCAATTTTGCGCATCAGATTTTGAGAGCTCCCAAAACTACCTGCTACAAAAGTAGTACGCTATAATTTCGCATACTTAAACTTTTATTTAAAAAATGGAATACCGAGTATCCAAAAGGAAATTTGTATTTGTACCTATAGCTATGTAGCTATAGGTAATCTCTCTGTTATAATAAATTAGTATTGAACAGATTCAAATTAGTAATTTACGTTGAATACAGCATTGAACAAACCAGATTAGGTACAGTACAGCGTGTCAAAAAGTTACTTTTTGAAATTAACGCGGAAGAAACTACATTAAACTTTACATACTACCTACACGTTGTTAAGGGTAGGCACAGAAAAAAACCTACTTTTATCTCTGAATACCCGCGGGATCTTCGAAACTAACGCGGGTGAAACCGCGGGGAACAATTTGTAATAAATATTTTTTAAACTGAACCCTGTCGGCTGTACGCGCTTGATACAAGTTCATTATCACTGTATTTACATGTTCGTCGTGCCGTGTAACTGACTAGGTGAGGAGACCTTTACTACGAGATTTTATTCGCTCCATGATGTCATGATTTATACGCGTGTAATAGTTTAGTGCATAAACTACATATTATAACACCTACCTACGCTACATTATAACCTTTGTTTCACAACTATACAAAGCCTACAACTACGTACTTTATTAACCATTATAAAATCACAAAAGCACATGGGCAAATTGAGTAATTATTTTATTTGTTTGACCATTTTTGACACAAAACTTTATTGGTTACAGCTAGAGTTTGTGGCGTTCGTTTTTTCTAGTCCCCTCATCAAATCATAAGATGACGAGTTCACCCACAGAGCAAATAAATTAAGGACATGTACCTACTTAGGCGGGGTAGGCGCGCTACCGTTGCAAAGGAAGTGAGAGCAAATGCTCTAATTTGCCCAAACCTTCTTTTGCTGCCATCCCAAGTATGTTTATCACAACATTCCCCAAAGTGTAAATTTTGAAAATAGTGCCTAAGTAAAAAACATCCATAAAGCATTTCTTTACGTTAGTGAATGTTTTTGTACTTGATGAATAGTTTTGTGTGCGAAAATCACCCGGCGACACTGGTTTCCAGCTGTTTTCATACTAAACTAAGTTCATGTTCCTTCTATCTGTTATTTTGTTTTATGAGTTCACCAGTCCGGCACCGCAAGTGTCACCTCCACGCACACGTCGGGTCTTATCACATCTACTAATTGCGTTGCCTCAATCATTTATTTACACATTAATATCTGTGTTATGTGTATTACGCAGTAATTAGAACATTGGCTCCATTACTAATACGGTAGTTTTAACACTGCGGCTCTTAGGCTGATGCAGTACCTATCTATGGAGTCGTATATTTAATATAACCCGTAGATGCTCGCTTGTTTAAGGAGCTCGGGCCAGCTCGGCGTATAACGGTGCACCCGAATTTATTTAACACGCGGCCGAGCTCGTCCGAAATCCGTATCTAAACGACTACGTGTGTTGGTGAATATTATACTAACAAATAAACCAATATAAAATTACTAAAGCTACTTTAAAATCCTAAGTCACGTCTTGTTGCCACACTCATATCGCTATCTATAGGTACTAATGTAATAAAGAGAAAAGATTTGATTTTTGCTTGTTTGTTTTTTACGATTTAACTCAAAAACTTACTTATTAAAAAAAAAATCACCATTAGAATGCTAAATTATCTTTGAGTAACATAGGCTATATTGTAACCTGGAATTCCCACGGGAACTCCAAAAATACCACGAGTAAAACCGCGGGGAACAGCTAGTTCGTTATAGTTTTTTTAATCATCCATTATGGGTTGCTGCAATTTTCTTTCGGAATCAAATAATATATACATTATACACTCGTCAAACTGTACAAGTACCTATCTCAAACACGCGATTATTCACGTGATAGTAAGTTATCATAATATAATTAAATAAGTCTACGCATATGTATGGTTACATATCGTATAACAAAAAGCAATATCTACTTTTGTATAATATGAGGAGATTATTTTTGCGATAAATTTTTACTTTTTTGATGTGGTCGAATTGTTTCCGGATTCGTGATAGCAAAGCGCGATAACGATAACATTGGCAATGATAAGCAGAGCCATTATTACAAGCTTAAATTTTGGAGGTCAAACCGTAAAATCTTTTAGGATGTCAATGTGTTGTTTTACATCTAGGTTGTTCTTAAAACTATCACGGAATTTGATTAGGTATCCGTAGATATATTATATTTTATCATTAATTGTGCTAAAAGTAATATGACTTTTCAAAATGTCACTGTTGTTGATGTTATGTAATATATCTAAATCATATAATAACAAAAATCACTGTATAACATTATATAAGTACCCAAATGTTTAATATAATCTTAAATGGGCACGTTTTGTAGAGTCCAGAAGCAACCGCCCCCACCCGCCGCATACGCCTGACGCCACCCGTGACACGTGAGTACCTACTGCACATTTAAAACGTGCTTCTATTATTTTCCTTCTCTTCCATATATATGATATAACAATCTTCAAAATCCCAAATATCCACTTGGAAAAAGGGTCATATAGTGGTTTTTTTTTTGGCAAAAATTGTCGTTGAAGTCTTTTACTTAGAAGTAACATAGACTTAAACGGGAGCCTCTACGCTCGCTACGAGTCTCTACTGCATCTACGAAATCATTTGATTTGGTTACAAAATTTAAAAAAGGATTATATTTATATTTTTGGCACAATTATGGTACTGAAAAAAATAATAATACTGACCTCAGCACCAGGCGCATGCACTTGAACGCGCAGCTCATCAGTCTCCAAGTTGTGATGCAGTACGTCGGCGCGCACCTCGCGCCCGTTGTAAGTGAGGAAGACGCGCTGGCCGGGTCCAAGGCGCACACCAGACATACCCCGGAAACCGGGCCCGATCAACTCCACGTCACGGTACTCGCGGGACAACTTGCCGCCGTCAAACCTTACCGTATAGCGGGTGTTTGGGGTCAAGTTGATGCAATTATTGTTCTCTTGAAAGGTAGCCGGTGTCTTCACATCTTGGATTGTACCCGAATAATACATATTGTCGTCTCCTAACGCCGCTACGCGGGTTCCAATGATGGAGCGCTTTGCTAATCTCTTTCCAGTCGACATGGTGATTTCAGTCCACACAGCCTCTATAATTTAACACTGAAAGGGCCCACGGTGTCCTGTGGCCTTTAGATAATTCTATTTTCTCTCTTACACGTTCACTTAAAAATTTCAAATTGCCCGACGTACGCGCTTCGCGGGGTAACCGTCACAAAATTTCGGGAAACTACGTAAATTTCGACGCGATTCTGCGCGCAGCACACGGTCCGGTTCCTCTGTAGGCCGGGGTTGCTCGCGGCTCTCACGCGGAAACATAATACGAGGGCAGGGTCCTCGAAGTTCGGGACAAAGGAAAATCCTTTCGCGGGAATTAACTTCGCAAGAGAGCTCGTCACGAACGACCTCAACACGCACGATACCAACGAGAACTGGCGCGCGGGCTACGAGTAGCGACCGGCGCGAGGCGCACACCGGCCGGCCGGCGAACGGGAGGGAAGATCCTTTGTCTCGCTTATTTGTTTTGATACTCAGCTGTTCGCAGGAGCGGGTCAAACGACACAGACACGGCAAGTGCAAGTGAGATGACGAGTTCGGATAACTTCGGCCTACGGGTATTTCATTCGTGTGACCTCGCTATTTTGAGCAAGCTAGCACCGACGCGCCCGCCTATGGTCCAGCGAGCGGTTGCCGGTTGCAGCGGTCGAGATCGAGCGACGTCGACGTCGAGGCGGCGCCGGCGTGCGGCGCGCCGCGGCGTAACGGCGGGGTCTCGGCGATGCCGGCGACATTGAGCTCGCCGGCTCGGTTTGTTCGTGAAACGTTAACAGGGTTGCACAACACGCGTCAGGGCTGTGCCGCCTGCACAGCCCGCGCCGGGCCGCCGCTCGTTGACCGAATTGTGTGACACAGTTTCTATTCAGATTCGGGGTCAATTCAAATGTCAAGCAGTCAGCAGATGCATTTACGATTTATTATGCAATATATTGTTTGATTTCGACTGCCGATACGCGCTTAGAGAGAAGGAATTTGCGATTTCTAGCAAACTGTTTTGCGAGTCTCACTTTTACTTTCACTTGTAAATCGTCATGACAGACTGATTAAAGACGTACGTATTATCTTACAACATCGAATTTGAGATTACAAAACTAGCTTTCGAATTGAAATTTGTTGTGGTGATTTTACTCGCGTAAAGCAGTAAGAAAACGTTTAGACCACATTTATCTATTAGGTATAAGATTCTTTTGTCACCATACTATATTGTATCCTAAGCTTGAGAGATTTTAATGAACAGTTCATAAGTACCTATGTCACATAGGTGCCAATATTTTATTACCATTTCAACTTGACGTGTGGGTGATGAGAGTAGATGTCTAGGTTCTATACATATTAAATATTTCGATACTTTTATGCTGGTTCGTCAAAATGAATCGTCTAAAATTGTCATAGAAAACGCTTTTTCATCAAAAAGTACAAATCGATAAATAGTTTGCCTCAGGTCAGATATTAAGTCAAGTTTATATATGTGACCGCTATCGTAGTATATTTATTACTCTGAGCCGCTATTAAAGTACCTTTATAGGTACAAAACGTAGAGCTCCTCACGTCAGAAATTCAACGGAGTAACCTACCTGTTACACTCAGTCGATCGTGAAATTTTACTCTTATCGCGCCCGAGGAAGTATCACTTCGGAGTTATCGTTTATACTTAAATACCTTTACTTTTTATATACGCCTTCACATAAAAAAAACAAGAACTAAGAACGGTTCCTTTAAAACAAACGCAATCGGAAAGTAGCTTTAAGTTATAGAATAACGTATGTACTTAATGTTTAACGGTTATCATCAACAATAATCCAATAAATGGTGGGTAGGTATCCATCGTTTTGCGTTACCGACGAAGTGACAAACGTTTCAGCAACACAGTGATAAAATTTACCTATTACCTAACTTTTCCTCGTAGTTACTGTTGTTAATAGCCAACCAATCATAATGTTTTATTAATTTGTCACGTACAATTAATTCGGTTTACTCATCATTATGGACACGTTTTTAACATTATTGTATCTTTTATTCAACAATGTTATCATTGTTTGACGTTATTATTTCCTAAAGTGAAATTAGCTAATTAAAAAAAAAATCACTTTGATATTTAGAAAACCGCGATAAGAACTCACCTAAGTTACTAAATGACTAAATTGTATTGTTTAATTATACATTATTATTACTAAACTAATGCGATAATAATGAATTTTAATAACGCAATTAGCTAAAATTACTTACATAGGTACCTACTTTGTTTTAATACATACCTAAATTAGGTACTATGGATTTAGATTCTATAGACCAATCCAGAAATATAGATTTAGTTAGATATCTAAATCAGTTTTCAGTTACCTATATTGGAGAAGGGGAAACACAATATTATACGTACATACGGAAAGTTGTCCCAGTTTATACAATGCTTTTAAGACTTAAAAAGCATTATGTCAAGATTAACTTCATATGTTAATATTATCTAAATGAAGCTAACTAGTCCATAAGTGCAAACAATACAGTTTTATGCGAACACTGCAACCTTATTACATGATTTCAGTCGATACCAACGTGCGTGACCCGAAGGAAGTTATTGCTTCGCACAATATTTTACATTATTCTTTCGCTGCTATGTGCAAATAATATGAATCAGTAAAATAGAACAAACACACCTAAGGCGGCTGCTCTACGAAAAAAAAAACCAAGCAACTGTAGCTTTTTGAAATGAGTTTTTTCTGTAGGTATTTTTGGTACTTTTCACGCATAAAGGACGTTGTTACATACTCGCAACCATCAAAAACGCTTTAGACTTAGAGAAATAAAAATTAAGTTAATCATTAAACTATGGAAGATTTGTTTTAAATAAAGCGATTCCCGGTCTTTCGCTGCTCCTGTAAAATTTATTTAGCTGCAACAACCATCAAAAAGGCTTTATTCTTAGGAAAATTAAAATTAAGTAAATCGTTAAACTATGGAAGATTTGTTTTAAATAAAGCGATTTTCGGCTTTTTGCTCCTCTTGTGAAATTTATTCAGCTGCAATTACTTTGTTTTAACGTAGGGCTGTCGAAGGGTCAGTAAGTAAAAACAGGTTACCTATTCATTACCCTCCTGGGTCAAAGTTCTTTTTCTATTACCGAACTAGCTGTGCCCTGCGGTTTCACCTGCGTTAATATCAGAGATTCCGCAGGAATTTCGTGATAAAAAGTAGTCTAAGTTACTCCTTATAAAATCAGCTATCTGCCAGTGAAAGTCCCGTTAAAATCGGTCCAGCCGTTTCAGATATTAGCCTAGATTAGATATTATTATTTAAAAAATGGGATTTTTTTGATGTAAGTTCCTACCGTATATACTTTTGCATGCATTTAGTGAAAAGATGTTAATTTAAGATCACAAACAGACACTTCAATTTTATTTATATTTCTAGACTCTAGAATATTACTTAACTACTACTGGACTGTTAAACTACTACTAAAGGGGAATAAATACTTATAATATATAATAACCACTATTCTAAACGTTACCTTGGAATAGTACCGCAGTGTTTTTACACGTAACGATCGAGACAACCGCGATAATTTTATAGATAACAAATTGTAGTAGGACGGCAGATAGTGGCGTACCTACGTCTTGTTCTATTTGATTACACAAACATATACGAAAACTTCCATTTTATCTAATATTTAACCACATAGCACGGTCCCTAGAGAATAAATTTCACTATCAATTACCGAGATAAGTATGTAATAATAAGCAGGTACCTACTTTAGCTAGAGATAGTATCACGTTTTGTTTGTATTTCAAAATATTATACTTTAGTTATAATGAGACTAGATATTTGAAATAGGTCTCTTTGTTAGTCATTGAAATTTTATCTCTACATAATAGATAAATTTTATTATGAAACACACTATTTTCTAGTAAGAGTCATTACCTAGTTAGTAGTTATTTATGTAAGAATGTTACCTTTTAATAAAATAAATTTGTTTTTTGTTATAAGAAGACTAGCTGTGCCCCGCGGTTTACCCGCGAGAGTTTTGGGATTCCTGTAGGATTTCCAAAGTCGCAAAATTTTCACAGTAAAAGCCCCGTCAAAATCTTTTCAATCATTTCCGAGATTCACCCGCGTGAGTTTCGGAATTTTTGCAGGAACTGCAAACTTCTTTCATAAGAACCTTCTCATTACAATTAAAAAACACAATCAAAAACGAATTAGCGGAATTGGTCTAGCCGTTCACGCTTGATGTCGTCGTGACCAAGGACAATAGGGATTAATTTTTATATATAAGTATAAACTATTACTAACTAGTGTAAACTTGAATTTCAATTGATTTTAAAAAGGTAGAGTTTTACTATTTTTTTGTTCGTAAGCATGTGGTCGACAAAGCGTTCAATTAGTTCGTTTATAAACGGCGCTGTAAATCAGGCAAATTGTACATTCTTTACCCAACGCTCCCGATTTTGTATCTGTGAGCACCTCGACACGCTAGATTAGGTTATGTTTGAGCAGTTACCACAGACTACATACAGATGGTAGGTATGTTCCAATTTCCGAAGAAAAAGAAGCCACCACAAAGCACTTACCGTATTCGGCATTATAATATAAAATACTGATCTTTTGTAAGCAGAACAATAATGCAAACTGCCTGCGATAAATATCAACTAATCAATACTAGTCACAAGACGACTTTTCTTCATCGTTAAAATATAATGTACTAGCTGACCCCCGCGGATTCACCCGCGGTAATTTCGGAGTCCCCGTGGGAAATCCGGGATAAAAAGTACCCTATGTCACTCAGGATCACTTTAGCTTCCTATCTTTAATAAGTAGATCCATAGATAACAACCTCACAAACTCCGGAGTTTCCGCGGGAATTCCGGGATATACCCGCACCCTTTGTCACTCGGGATCACTGTAGCTTCTTCAAGTGAAAGAATTTTTTAAATAGGTTCAGTAGACCCAGAGATTACCCCTACAACCTCATAAACTCACAATCTCTGGAGTTCCCGCGAGAATTCCGGGATAGGAAGTAACTTACGTCATTTAGGATCACTGTGGCTTCCTATAAGTGAAAGAATTTTTAAAATCGGTTCAGTAGATCCAGAGATCACCCCCTACGATCTCACAAACATACGAACTCACAAACTCCGGAGTTCCCGCGGGAATTCCGGGATAAAAGTACCCTATGTCACTCAAAATCACTGTAGCTTCCTATAAGTAAAAGAGTTTTCAAAATCGGTTCAGTAGATCCAGAGATAGCTGTTCCCCCTGGTTTTACCCACGGGAAATTCGGAGTTTGCGCGGGAATTCCGGATTAAAAAGTACCCTTTGACACTCAGGATCACTGTAGCTTTCTAAAAATGAAAGAATTTTCAAAATTGGTTCAGTAGATCCAGAGATTACCCCAACAACGTCACAAACTTTCCAACTTTTGCTCTTTATAATATTAAGTATAGATATTTAACAGAAAAAAAATATTTAAGACTTAATCTGCCGTCGCTTTGTAAATCAATTTAGATATACTTTATTTAAACAAAATAAATATCTACGTGGATTTAAAAAGGACATTGGAGGCGCCGGGTATCGATCCCGGTACCTCTCGCATGCTAAGCGAGCGCTCTACCATCTGAGCTACGCCCCCCTTGGCGAGATGGCCGAATCATGTCTATAATATAACTTTTAATTCATATTAACAAACTTGTAATTAATTCACTTTGATGAATAACTGAATTGCAAATAAAAATGTATGTTTGGAATAAATCGAAATACGAATTAAGTTACAGAAAAGACAGTCATTGTGAGTTCAATAAAAAAGCGAAAACATCGTGAGCTTGATTCGATAAAATACAATAAGTCATGGGATGACTAAAAGAAAGTCCACACCTCAAATCAATTGTCAGTTTTTATTCTATGTATTTGGTCACAGGCATTGCAAGCTTTCAGCTAATATTAATTTAAATATAATTCACAATATGTTGTTTTGCGGTTCATTCATATTTACAACATATAAAATACAAGTTGTATCGACAACACAATCTATTCTGTAAACTAAAGTAAAAGTTGTATAAAAAATAATTGCGTTTCTATGTATTTATTTAATTTGTCTTTGCATTGAATATTGAACTTCCATAAAAAAGCGAGTTCAAAACATAATATGACCCCATCGATATTTTTCCTAAGATAACAGAGTTGGTCCCATAGCAAAAGCAAACAAAATATCGTTCAGAATGTAGGGTTGCCTGCAAATAATAGCCTATTCAAAACAAACCGGCACATTTTTGAATATTGAAAAAAAAGGTACATTACTAATATGTTTAAGATTGACAAAAAAAAACAAAGGATTAAGCGAGCCTATTCCTTTTTCTGAAGTCGGTTGAACAAATGCATAATATTATGAAGTTTACCTTATACCCTGTATACGTAATACCTATATCATAAAGTTTTATATTTATAATTTAAAAAAACCATAACATATAATTGCAATTCAATAAATAAACAGATGACAATTTCCCCACCGGGAATCGAACCGAGAACTTTTCGATTAGCAGATAGGCATGGTGACCTACTGTCGCCAATCGGGTCGTCAATGACTACGAAGCGGCGTTGTCGGGGTCGTGCAGCGCCACGACGAGCGCGCCCTTGCCGACCGCGTCCCCGGGCTGCGCGCGCGCCACGCCCGCCACGACGCCGGCGCGCGGCGAGCGCACCACGTACTCCATCTTCATGGCGATCACCACGAACAGCGGCTGCCCCTTCACCACCTGATAACAACCATACCACATTGCACAGTAAGAACCAACCCACACGGTGCGGTTCGGCTCAGGTGCGCCTAAGCGGCGCCGCTACGGTATACTACATACAAAAATGCGTTGTAGCCACACGGCGCCGTGCGGTGTGCTCCGGCGCCGCGCCGCGCGCGCATTGGGATTGAGACGAGGCGGGGAGGGGAGTAAGCGGCTCGCTGTTGTTTGTCCTGTTCTGTCACGTAGCGATGGGCAAGCCTACTCTTTTTGTCGCCGCTGCGGCGCCGCGCTGCCCGTGTGGCCGTCAGTACGGCGAAATGTCTTGTGGTGCGGCGCCGCACCGCATCGTGTGGGTTGGCCCTAACGTAGAGGCGTTACTGTCTTTTTAATACAGTTGCTCAAAAAGTGACGTATTGCAGGGACGTTTAGCGTTCGGGATGTGGGCTATTACATACTCGAGCTTTTTGTTTACCTTTCCCGAACTCGTGCGTTCTCTTTGCCAACTGTCAAATGGCGACACGACTTTGACACACTTTTTTGCATTGCGAAACGTAGGTTTCGCATTACTAATACGACTAGCGCCATCTCTTGATCACAGTTGGAACTTAGTTGAGTTTGTTGTGTTTTTGATATTTTATTAAATTTCTTCATTTTTTTCGCAACTGTATTAAAAATAGTTGTTCAGTACACGTGCGGAACCGTCATTGCAACTAGTTCCGACTGTCAACCCTCACCTTCGGCTGCGCCTCGGCTCGGGTAGACATTTGTCGGAACTCTTTGCAATGACAGGGTTTCCGCACTTATAATGAAATATACTATACTACAGACATGTTTATTATTATATTTAAACATACGTTGAACCAATGATATCATATTTAAGTATTAAAGGAGGTAGATATGGCACTAGCGCGCGGAAACTGAGGCCTTCGATTGCCCCTAATTGGAGGCTTTGCTTCAAACCGTTTGCAGATACCTATCTCTTTCTATTGGATAATTTCCGTATATTTAGTAGTATTATATTATGTGATATTAGCTTTCACATTCAGATTTAGCCATGAGATGAGCCAGTTAGTTTCGTTACCAAAGATAACTCAATCAGACCTGAAGTCAATATAATATGTATATTTATTTTTTTATTTGAAATGATTTCAGTCAAGAAGTTGACACACATTCGAATTTCAAGTTCTCACAGATCAAGGTTAATTGACCCATTATAACTTTTGTTGATCAACCACAATCGGTGACTAAAACTAAATCTGTGAGAACGCCGCCTTAATTCGAGATTGCGGGGTATGAGAAGGCATGAAATTAGTGGGAGACGGAGAGTGTCGCTACTTTACAATAATAATCTGTATTCTTTGGTGAAACAAACGAACGTTACCTTGTCCCCTTCCTTGACGAGTATCTTCTCGAGCACGCCCGGTGTGGGGGAACAGGCGTTGTCGACAGACACCTGCGCGCCGCCGCCGGAGGCTTGCTCGTGCTTGGGCGGCGGAAGCTCCACTACTGTCTGACCGCTCTGTATACACAAACCGATACTTATTGTTCAAAGAAAGTGCAAGTCAAAGTCAAATACCTAATTTTCTTCAAAGACCCTTATTTATAGTACGTAGTAAGTAGTGTCACAGATAATATAATACTGGTAGTGTATAAGAGATAAAGTTTATGTATTCCTAAGATCTAAATATCAAACACGGATTGAGCATTGGAATGTAGGAATTTTCTACTAATGAAATCGTAAGGTTGGGTTGAATTGGACTAAGAACATTCCATTCGAGTTATCCTGGACCTGATGCAAGATGAAATCTACAAATAATAAATAAATAAATAAATAAATACACGTATGCCAATCATGTGTTCGTGAAACAGCGTGAAATCACCTTCAGTGACTCGCATCCAAGTACTCAGCCTCTTTAGCCTGACTACAAAATTACTTTACTGCGCTTGCGCTCTCAGTCATTCTACGCCCATTTAAGGGAATGTTCCGATTTGAACTGGAGCACAGTAAGGTATGACGTCAATTTAGTATACTGCGAAGCCGTTTCTAGTTTGCTATACTGAGCTATACTGGTTGCTGTTTAAAACGTAACGTAGTCCAGTATAACTGTCATCCATGTCATTGTCATGTCACGCTGCCAACCACTCATGTCAACCGACCGACGCGGTTGACCAATCATTGGACCGCGGTTGAGTACCTTACCTAGAAAGCTCCAGTACCCACAGTACAAAAATGGCGACGATTATGACGTCATGTCGCCTACTACGGATACTGTGGCAGTATTCTGAAAGTTATATCGGAACGAATTTCTCGTCACTGCGAGCACTGGACCAGTGCTATCAGTGCTATCAGTATATAACGGAACATACCACAAATCTAGGATGACATCAAGAATTTACCTCATCGTAAACGTGCACTTGTCGCTGGTGCACGAGCAAACCGACGTCGCTTCGCTGCCCTCCGACGACGGTCACCAGCCGCGGCCCGCGCGCCGTCTGCCGCAACTTGGCTTCTACCCTCAGCCACTCTCCCTCATTCACCCGCACACGGTAAATACTCTCCGACGGATTCTCGTATTCTACAGTCACTTTTACATCTAAAATGAAAGAAAAGTATGGTTTACTAACTGTTCCCAAAAGTTTCTCTAGCGTTCATTTCGTAGTTCCCGCGGGAATTCCGAAATAAAATGTACCTTATGCCCGTTTCTGTACCCCTAACAACGTGTGTGCAAAATTTCATGATGATCGGTTGAGTACTTAGTGTGAAAGCGTAACAAATAAACAAACCCACATTCGCATTTAGGAAGAAAGATAAAAAAGCCCCATCATAGAAGGAAGGAAGGAAGAAGAAAGCGGTCTTTGCAGTTTCCACTAGAAAATTTTAGTGGCAATCTTTCGGCTCCATTTGAAGACCATCGTCTTCCGTCCTACTATTAGTTATTTGGAAGTTTTAGTTCCTAGATCCCGGCTCCATCATCAGACAGTTCGATGGTACCATCATATTGCATTGTCACCGAAGTTACATAAATATACTTTCATAAACTTTTCACTGAGTTATTGCAAATTTTTATGAAACGTGCAGGCAATGTACCAACATTGCGAGTTAAATATAAAAACAAATATAGTTAAAGCGAGGTAATTGTGAGACCAAACGACAATAAATACTGACTATAAGAACAGATTTCACACCGAGATTGTATTATGTATAAGGTGAACTGTGAACAGCCTACATACAATATAATTATAATTTCATAAGGTTGCCCATTAGTGTCATGTTATACGTAGATTTTTGTCTGTGCGATATATTGACGACCAGATTTGCGCAGTTGGTGACCACCAAGACTACCCGCTAATCAAGAGGTTCCGGGTATAATAGGAGAAACTGGAACCGACTAGTACCGAATCGAAATACAATAAAGACCACACTGTACAATAAAAACTGTTATGCTATGTGTTTAAAAATTTATAACAATATACCAAAAGAAATTATAGCATTAACGACTGCTAAATTTTCTAAAAATTAAAGCAATGGTTGCAATCTCAACTCTACTATAGTGTGCAAGACTTCCTGGACAGAAAAGTTGACTATTAATTTGTGTTTATTAATTTCTTCATTGACACTAACATTTTGAAATTACATTCGTTTTGACATTTAATTATTGTGATGAATTGATTGAATTTAATATATTTTTCATTACTCATACTCGGAAAGTAGATCTGAAGTTGCCTGAGAAGCGGGTTGAAAGTAACACTTTTCAGCCCTAGGGAGAATCGCTTTCAACTGACAGCTGGATACTGCAGAAACTCAAGTTTTTTTTATGTCATAGGGGGCATACTTACTGGCCAGTAGCACACCTAATGGTTGATTTATGTAAAATAAAATTCACTCATTTTTTTCTTTAGCTAATTCCTATTTTTATTTTGACTTTCCTTGCATTCGTAATGAAAAGCACAGTGTTATCCTCGGGAGAAAGACTTATTTAGTCCCGAGACGGGGTTTGGCGCCCGAGCGTAGCGAGGGCGCCAATAGATCGAGGGATACCACCTTCACCTTCACCCCTAGGATAACAATGTACTATTGCATGTCACTCAATGACTAGACACTAGAACTTGAATCAAAATTAACAATGTACCCATCTTTTAGAACAATGTCTTATGTAAATAAATGATTATTACTATTATTATTATTATTTCGATTCCCGGTGGGGGTGGACTTTGTGTGATGAACATAGGGTTCCACTTTCCAGTCAGGACGTGTTTATACATATATCTAGTATTATATATATATATATATATAATTACTAGCTGTCCCCCGCGATTTCATCCGCGGTAATTTCGGAGTTCCCGTGGGAATGGGCATGTTGACTAATTTTTATTTTTTAGTCCGTATTGTAGATTATTAAAAACTATTGGACACGTACTTTTTCTTTTTTTACGTAATAAAAAAAATAACGGCGATATATTGAGTTGAAATTTCGCGTGACGTCACTATTCTGACAGTTTGTATGGCGGTTTTAGCGGTCAGTGACGTCACGACCCCCTCACCCTAAACTTTAATGCGCTTTATCTCTGTATATTTTAATTTATTTGAAAAAGCAAAAAATACGTGTCTATTGTTTTTTCATTTTCTAACTGTCAGACTAATTAGAATTTTGATTTTCAAAAGTAGTCCACATCCCCATTCCGGGAAAAAGTACTCTACGTCCTTCTTTGTACCCCTAACAGTAGTTTAAGGTAATTAGCTGTTCCCCGCATTAATTCCGGAGTTCCCGCGGGAATGACAACAGACATCCTTCAAGACTAACCCCAGACCAACTAAAATCTTACAAGGTTGGGTCTTTTTAAACGTATCATATCACCCGACGTGTCCAGCAGTTGTCGAGCAAATAACGTGACTCGTGATTTATATATATTAAGAAGATATTATGTAGTATATACCACGTTTGCTTGGTTTCCACGACACAAGCTTACAACTTAGTGTCGGATCAAGTGGATCTGTGTGTTGTGAAGTGGATTATTATTATATTTGTTAGGGTATAGTCATTTGAAACTTTTGTTTGTGTTTAGAGGATTTTTTGTATATTTTTTAAGTTTCTGCAAGCGCTTTAATGTAACAAATAAATGTTATTTTCTTCATTCAAGCTTAATATTTCCAATCGTTAACAATTTTATTACCTTTTCCATCAAACACCATCGGTATTGTCTTCCTTAGCGAATAGTTTGGTCTCCATGCGGCCGGCTTTACTGAGATACGTTTCCACGAATCGTCTGTCACATTTTCAGTTTGACTAATGAGTAGCTGTAATTAATATCATTATTTATTTATCATATATTTATAATGTAATAATACACATACGAATATAATTTTTATTTCTTTTATTACTAAAGGGCATATGGTAAATGCTCTAACTTGCCCAAAACTGCTTTTGCTGCCATCCCAAGCAGGTATATTTACCACAATATTCCCAAAACTGTGAATTTTAAAAACAGTGACTAAGTAAAAACCATAACCATAAAGCGTTAAATACATTTCTTTACGTTAATGAATGTTTTAGTGCGCGATGAATAGTTTTGTGTGCGGCAACACTGGTTTCCATTTGTTTTCATACTAAACTGAGTTGATGTCCCTTCTATCTGTTGTTATCTGTTCCGTGGTGCGGTGTGTACTCACGTGGCCGAGCGCGGCGTGCGCGGCGCGCCGGTCGCTGAGCGCGCGCTCCGGGAACAGCTCGCGCTCGTGCTGCGCTATGAACGCGGTGTGCACGTCGCCCGACACGAACGCGCGCGCGCCGCTCAGCCGCAGCAGGAAGTTCACGTTCGTCTCCAGGCCCGCCACCTTCATTAATATAATTATCATTTTATAGCTGTTGTTGCCCGCGGTTTCATCAGCGTTAAGTTCGGAGATCCCGCGGCAATTCCTGGATAAAAGTACTCTATGTCCTTTTCTGTACCTCTGACAACGTGTAGTAACTAATTTGATTTCACCTGCGTTAATTTTCGAGATCGCGCTGGAACTCCGGGATAAAAGTACCCTATGTGTTATTCTGTTGTATAAGCTATATTATTGTAAAGTATCGTTAAAAACCATTTAGTACTTTTGGCGTGAAAGAGTAACAAACATTCATACATCCATATAAGTAGTAAGGAATTAGTAAGGATAGCTATTGCCCGCGGTTTCACCTACGGTAATTTCGGTGTTCCCGCGGGTTACAATATAGTCTATGTTACTCAGTGATAATGTTGCATTCTAATGGTGAAAGATTTTTTTAAATCGATCCAGTAATTTTTGAGTTTAATTGCAATAAACAAATAAAAAAACAAAAAAATCTTATCTTATCTTTCCCCTTCATAATATTAGTTTAGACTAGTCTGTCCACCTGAATACTGAAGCTTCCTACAAGTGAAAGAATTTTTAAAATCGATTTGGTATCTATTTCAAACAAATAAACGTACAAAAGAATCTAATCTTTTCTCTTTATACTAGTAGCATAGACGACGTGTAAGGATCGGTTCAAATTAAACTGACGAATGCTCGAGCACTCAACGCGCACCATATGGCTGACAAAGGAACGGGTGGCGCCAAGCAAAGCGCAATTTGAAATTAGCAATTATACAGAGTGTATAAAACTTTTAATAAAATTATTAATAAATAATAATTAATTGACATAGTAAAATACATTTTGTCTGTATAAATTTCCATGAGAAGCTTAAGTTTGCCATTATTTAAAATATAAAAATTACAAAAAGGTGTATATACTAAAATATAAAAAAAAGCTTTGACAGCTATGAAATATGGACCTTAGCATTTCTGCTAAGGCAGTCAAGAGCAAGATTAAGCGTGGGTTGTCACATTTATTCACCTGATACTCTGTGAGCTTGGCTCTGGTCTTCGCGAGAGCTTCGTTGCGGTCTCGTCCCCATACCACAAGCTTGGCGATCATGGGATCGTAGTGCACCGACACCTCTTGGCCTTCCCGCACCCCTGTCTCCACCTAGAAAATCAACATTAGCAGATGATAGATAGTATGATAGTTATCAAATGGCTTAAATGTAACTTGATCAATTACATTCGAGATATTAAAGCAAACGAGCGAGCATTTTCTGCATATTACGTATTTGTATTTTTTTGTATTTTGATCAAAGATATTTTAGGCACAGATAATATAATACTATACTTTTTAGGTATTTTGATGTTGATGCCAAATAAAGTATGTGCCTATGTCTATGTCAAAGCGCGTGAGCACAGAGTACTTAGCGAGTTGAACATTCTACTCTTCGACACAAAGAGCGCGCGATAACACCGAATGCGCTTTAATATTTCCGATCTCGTTCACCGTGCCTAAATTAAAATCAAACTGATCGCGTCATGTAACGCGAAGAAGGGCCGAATATCCGGTAGCCGGATATCCGGCGCTCCGGCCTTGTAGCTTGCCGAATATCCGGTATCATATTGTCATCTCTAATGTGAACTTTATAACTGTTGCAATAAGATTCAACGTCTTTCAAAAGTGTTCACATAATATCACTGTTGCTGAGTTGTACAGCGAGTACTCACGCGCACGTGTGGCTCGGGCGCGGGGTGCGCGAGGCGGGCGAGCGTGCCGGCGCGCGGCAGGAACCCGGCGCGCGGCTCCTCCGCGTACACGCGGCACTCAACCGCGTGGCCGCGCCGCACGATCTGCGCCTGCGACAGCGGCAGCGGCGAGCCCGACGCCACCAACAGCTGCCACTCCACCAAGTCCGTCCCTGGTGAGCGAAACGCGCGCACGCATTGGGACATCGCGCATCTAATAGCCGTTAGGGTTACCAACTCCCGACATTACCAAACCGGGAGGATTATAAGAAATCCGGAGGGTTAATTATTACGCATATTTCAAGATCAATATTAGCCAAATCGGTCCAGTCATTCTCGAGTTTTAGCAAGACAAACGAACAGAAATTCATTTATGACAGATTTCCAAAAAAAGGAGGAGGTTCTCAATTTTTTTTTGTTTGTTTGTTACGCGATTACTTGAAGATGGCTGAACCGATTTGGAAAATTCTTTTTTTTTTGATGGGGTATACTTTCACGTTGGTCCCATTGGCATTATAGTCAGGATCTGATGGGATCATGAAGAAATCGAGGAAACTCTTTAAATATTACAGTCACACCTATGGCGATTTGGGTAGATTTGGGTCACTTTATCTATACTAATATTATAAAGAGGAAAGATTTGATTTTTTGTTTGTTTGTTTGTTACGATTTAACTCAAAAACTACTGTACCGATTTCAAAAATTCTTTCACCATTAAAAAGCCACATTATCCCTGAGTAACATAGGCTAGGCTATATTGTAATCCGGAATTCCCGCGGGAACTTAAACAAAACAAGAAAAAGAAAAAAATATATATGCATAAATTAATTAAATAGAGCGTTTCAAAGTTCCTAATTTAGACCTTACCGCCGAAACGCGGAATGACGTCACTTGTTCAAAATTACGCCTTATTAATCTGTGATAGAAATGTCACTGTCGTATTGACAGGGTCATATGACACTGACAGACAGATAACTTCAATATCCAAAAGCGAAATTAAAGTTGAACTGTGTCGATTTACTTCCAAAAGTTCCAGTAAAGAATCGAAATGCATCTTACCGATGCATTTTAAAGTAAAAAACTTCAGAAAATGGAAAATATGCGTTGACTGTATGCAATTAGTTTCTTTTGCCTTCTCTGAAAGAGGTAAATCTTTCCTAAAAAAATAAAAGTGACGTCATGTGTTAAGCGTGACTGTGATTGGTGTTTCGTTGCAACGTTCCGTTTCACAAAATTAAAAGTTGAATATTTTGGAAACTATTGTAAATTTTTTAGTAAATCTTTCACGATAACGCTTTTCTAAGGCTCTATTTTTGAAATATTGACACAATTTCTTATTATAAATTTTATGCAAGTACCCTATTATCGCGAGTGAAACCGCGCGGGACAGCTAGTAAATTTTAAACCAACTCACTTAAAAGCGAAAAATAAATAAAATTTTAACTAAAAATTAAAACCTATTATTTTTATACATATACACCTAAGAACTAAGAAGAATGATTATAGACGCCATCATTAAAGAAGAAGTTATTATTATTAACCTGTAATCATCTCGGTGATGGGGTGTTCGACTTGCAGACGGGTGTTCATCTCCATGAAGTGGAAGTCGTGCGTGACCCGATGCAGTATGAACTCGACGGTGCCCGCGCCCACGTACCCCACCGCCCGCGCCGCCTTCACCGCCGCATCGCCGAGAGACCGGCGCGTTTGTTCCGATAATCCTGGCTGTAATGTTTTAACAGCACTCTGTGTCACTTTCTATTGCGACCTATGCACTAATACTACACCCGTGACACTCCATACAAGCGACTAATTTAAAATAGTTCTTTTAATAGTTCTTTAGTTCTATTCGGTTCCGACGATAGTACGAGTAGGTCAAGTTGAGAGTGAGAGACGCGCTCGTGTCTCAATGTCATGACTCGTCCTATCGAACCGATTCGGAACTATCGACGTCCCGCGATACGTCAGCAGTCGATATTTCGGTCGGTACTAGGATAGCGCAACCGCCCTTTCAATTACTCTCGTTCGTTTATGTACTAAAAGTACGATGTACTTATAAAATACCACTTAACCGCCTGCCCCAGACGCACAACAACATGTTAGCAGATCGGACTACCGAAGAAAATTATTCTAATAAAAGGAGTTAACTCTATCAGCGGTTCTAATCCGCTAACCTTATCCGGGAACCGGATGGGAAAACCGACTCGCGGTCGCTGTTCGCGTACGAGGTGAGGAAACGTTTCTGCTTTTAGTTCAGTGCTCGGAAACGTGTCTTTTAGTTGGTTCGTCCAAGACCCACGACCACGACTAGTGCGCAAGCGCGGATCCAGCCCCTAAAAAAGGTTGATGTAAACTACTAAATTTGTTGCTCGACTTGGCGGGGGCACTGCCGTGCCCCCAGATCGATCATGATGACACTTTTACAGATTAAAAGTATATCATATCGCATTCGAAACCACGCACGGTTCTTGTTCCTTTTTTTACCAATCCTATCAACCTCAATGAGAGTTGTAGGCATGCCTACCGTGCCCATAGAAGGCTGGACACGCGCCTGCTGGTGCGCTAGAAATTATTCCAACTGGATGTAATGTATTCTCACCGCTGGTGCCTCCTCAATGATTTTCTGATGGCGCCGCTGCACGGAGCAGTCCCTCTCAAACAAGTGGACGACGTTGCCGTGCATGTCCGCGAACACCTGCACTTCCACGTGCCGGGGGTCGGTGATGTATTGCTCCAGTAACATACTGTCATCGCCGAACGCTTTCAGAGATTCTCTTTTGGCTGATTCAAGTTGTGTTAAGAATTCGTCTTCAGTCATTGCTATTCTCATCCCCTGTGAAGAAAAACGAAAGTCATATACTTATTATATAAAAGTAGTTCGTGGGTGATTGCTTTGCGGTGTTTTTTGTTGTTGTTGTAAAAAGGTTCAAATTTGATATTTAATGGGCATGTTGACTATTTTTTTTATTCCGTCTTGTAGATCAATAAAAAATATTGGACACGTATTTTTTATTTTTTTGCGTAATGAAAAAATAACGGCGATACATTGAGTTGAAATTTCGCGTGACATCACTATTCGGACAGTTTGTATGGCGGTTTTATCGGTAAGTGAGGTCACGACCCACTCACCCTAAACTTTAATGCACTTTATCTCTGTATATTTTAATTTATTTGAAAAACAAAAAATATGTGTCTATTGTTTTTTTATTTCCTAACTGACGGACTAATTAGAATTTTGATTTTCAAAAGTAGTCAACATCCCCATTGTAAAATGTTTATACTTTTCCTCCCCCACCGCGGACAGCTTTTATCATCAGGGGGAAACCAATCTTCTGAGCTTCCGCCTTCAGTGTCTCAATGCTTTGATCTTCCCCATGGTAACCTTTTACAATGGGCACTCCAGCCTCAGACATTATTGCTTTTGATGTACTAAAAAAATATCGAAGTCAGAATTAAGACATTAAAATAAATTAACAAAAAAATTAAAACCGACTTCCAAAAACACAAATCTAAAAAAGCTAAAAATAACAAAATACCGATTTAATCCAAAAGACAAAAACACACGTAATATTATTATTGGTTTGTGCTACCACTGATCGGTTTGAATTCGGTGACAAGCCCGCTGGTGTCTGTCCACTTGGGTTGTTCTGCTCACGAAGAGCTGGTGGCGGGAGTCGACTTAGCCCATCTTCCCCCTCCATATTTGGCTTGTCACCGACTTCATACCGATCAGTGGTAGCACAAACCAATAATAATATTACGTGTGTTTTTGTCTTTTGGATTAAATCGGTATTTTGTTATTTTTAGCTTTTTTAGATTTGTGTTTTTGGAAGTCGGTTTTAATTTTTTTGTTAAAAATTTGTTTATTTCTTGCTTTTTAGTGAGTCGGTTTGTAATTTATCTAAGTTACAATAGCCTACTATCAACTGCTCATAACCTTTTACAAAATATAGCTTTTCCCGATGCAGGGACGTTCATTTTTGAGGAGTTCACCTGGTACATCATCATCAGTTCCACTTCACCATACACCGTGTGACGAGCATAAATTGTTTAGAAACCACATTAAAGTTAACGAATCGGAATCTGTGAAATACCTATTATTTAGTAGTTCCGATGACCATCTGCGGTCTTCTTCATCAGTTCCACTTCTTCAAATCTTACTTTCCAAAAGCAAATAAACGATTTACTATAAAAAATACCCAAATCGCCATAGGTGTGCCTATAAATTTTGAAGAGTTCCCTCGATTTCTCCAAGATCCCACCATCAGATCCTGACTTGGTGACAATGTGACCAATTCGGAAGTATCCCCTTTCAAACCAAAAAACAATTTTCCAAATTGCTCTAACTAGAACCCCTGAAATACGTATTATTGTTGAGTAGTTCCGACGACCATCTGTGGTCTTCATCATCAGTTCCACTTCTTCAAATTTTGCTTTTCGAAAGCAAATGAACGATTTACTATAAAAAATACCCAAATCGCTATAGGTGTGCCTATAATTTTTGAAGAGTTCCCTCGATTTCTCCAAGATCCCATCATCAGATCCCGACTTGGTGGCAATGGGACCTAATTGGGAGTAGACCCTTTCAAACAAAAAAAGAATTTTGTAAATCGGTCCAACCGTCTTCGAGTAATCGGTGAACATACATAAAAAAAAAAAAAAAAAAAAAAAAAAAAAACATACATACAATCGAACATAGAACCTCCTCCTTTTTGGAAGTCGGTTAAAAAGTACTGTTGCATCTTATTGCTCTATTGAATGGATAAATTAGGAAGTTGTTTCAATAAATCTTAGTCAGTATAAATGCAATTCTAACTCATGAACTTGTAGGGTACATCTTTTTAAGAATTTGGATGGGTTGTCAAATTTTGATAATGCCTACTTGAATACAGGCTAGTGAAAGTTTTGAGATATTTGCCACTAGCTGTTTCCTGCGGTTTCACCCGCGGTAATTTCGGAGTTCCAGCGGGAATTCTGAGATAAAAAGTATCCCATGTCCTTCTCTGTACCCTTAACAACATGCATGCAAAATTTCATGATGATTGGACAAACAAACAAACAAAAAAACAAACTCACTTTTGCTTATAATATGTATTAATAAAGATAGTAAGGATTGTCCTGTTAGTGTCATTAGATTTAATACTAATACATATTATATGCACTTTTTTACGTTTATTATTTTTCAGTCAAGTTTGTACATACCTATATCGTATGTACCTACGTACGTACCTTTATAAAAATTAAAAAATAAAAAATTTTGGATTCTCTTTACGTATATTAAAGACGTTGACTTGTGATGTAGGGATTTATATTAATACTACAATTTTCTATCTTAATTATACAGTTTAATATTATCGAAAACTGTCTCCTAATGTGAAAAGAATATAAGCACAAGCCATGTTTTTGTAGTCTACATACCTTTTAATTCCCATATCTCTAATTGCAGAGGGTGGGGGTCCAATAAAAACAATGTTTTCATCGCCACATTTTTCGCAAAACTCTACATTTTCGGAAAGGAACCCATAACCAGGGTGCACAGCTTGGCTATTTGATTTTTTTATTACTTCTATTATTTTTTCTGAATTCAGGTAACTCTGGGATGACGGTGCTGCTCCAATATTGTAAGCTTCATCAGCCTGGAAGAGAGTAATTTGTTTATCAGAACAATCTTTTTCAACATAAAAGATGAAAGAGATCATGTGTTGTGTGTGTGCACAGTTTAAAAATTTTAGTTGATTTATCATTATTATTTTATGTGGAATAGTACAGTTAAATTAGCATCACACTTGTATTTAAAATAAAATTAAGTAATAAAATTACCATTTCCACATGTGTAGCATATTTATCAGCATCTGAATATACAGCCACAGTCCTAATACCCAGTTTCTTGGCTGTGCGCATGACCCGGCATGCTATCTCACCACGATTAGCTATTACAATCTTGTCTATATGTCTTCTTTGGATGTCTGGTTTCAACTGATGACTGTGATTGTTTACTGCACATCTTTGATTCAAATATGGGCTGGATAAGCTAAAACAAACAACCAGTTTTAAGAAGTTTTTGGGCCTAATGAAGGAATGAACAAATATTTGTTAAAATAAACAAAATGGATAAATGATAAACTTGATAACATAAATAATTGTGTCCATGACTGAGTAATCAGATAGAATGAAGTGTCCATACATTTAGCCACTATAAAGTGACAATATATTATAAACCTAATAATTAGATCAATCCTTTAATATTTATATCTTTGGTTAATATAAACAAAATAGTCTCACCAAATCTTATTTATACGTTTTAAATACGACATACTAAATATATTAATAGGCCCACATGTAATACAAATTGTTCATTACAATTATTAAACCTTCAGATCAAAGAAAATAATACTCTCTGCTTCAGTTATAAGTATCTACTTCGTTCATAAAAAATGATGTAAGAATTGAAAGATAACTGTAACTGTAACTAACTACCAAACTACTATCAGTAAGGACTCTGACACATTCATTATCATTTCATTAACCTTTGGATGCGATTGACGTTTTTGAATTATTTTAGACTACCTTGGCTTTAGACTACAAACTACTTAGAGATCATTAAATTATTATGGGATTGGCGATTAGAAACTAATATTTAGGTCATAAGTGATGTTAGTAGGTACCATGATTATAATTGCCTTTGTCAACATTTTGTTTTCAATATTAAGGTTTGTTTTCAAATTTTTGGTTCTATTTAATCCGTTTTTATCAATTGCAATAATTTGCTCTACAAGAAAAATCGAAAATGTAAACAAAAGCTACGAATGATGTCACAGCTGTCTTGTCGGCTCAGCGGCTGTCGCCTGTCACTCATTGTGGGATACCTTTTTTTTGTTAAAACCCCAATGGGGAAGGCAAAAGAAGCCAAACCCATACAGCTCCAGTTCAGTTCAGTTGTATTTTTCTTCTTCTGAAGTTATTTACATCGAAATGCATTGGTGAGATATATTTCGATGCTTTACCGGAACTTTTAGTAGCAACTCTTCGTAGTAGAACCATAATAGGACGCGCTGTGGGAAGTTGTAGAGTAAAACGATAACCTCCCGATGAACGCCCCATTTTATCTGGTTTCATGGGTCGGTCCAAACTCCAAATAGCACTTTTTGTGCTCGTGTGCGATATATTCATGCAAACCACAAATTAACTAGACTTCAAACCTGTTGTCTGTTATGTTATAGTAATAATAGACCGTAGACGACCGAATTTGGCACGGGCCGTACCATTGAACTGTGCGGAGTGTGCGGTGCGACCTGTGCAACAGACGAGCGCACGGTCCAGTCTAGTCGTTATTGAGCATGCAACATGTCGCTCGTCATGTCTCCGATTAAAAAAAAACTAAGTATAGCAATATGAAACTTATTTAAGACTAGCTGTGCCCCATGGTTTCACCCACGTGCGTTTCGGAATTCCCACAGGAACATTTTTTCTACGTGTTAATGAATTAACTGAAAGCTAGAAAGTAGTTTGCTCAGAATCAACTAGCGAATTGATCGATCGATAGGTTATATTTTTACTAGCCCATGTCTAAATTATTTATAGTACAATATTTGGTGCGTACGCTGCCCGCAGCAAAAAAATCGAACAGGTAGGCGTGGGCGTAGTGCTTGGAATTTCCAAACTAACGTTGAATAACTTTTAAAGTATAATTTTTTTCGCCGTAAAATATATTTGAAACATATTATTGTTTTTTTAAAATGGTGTGTATCAGGTTTTCAGTTAATTCATTAATCATTAATCATAGGAGCTGAGCAGTTACGATAAATTTGAAGCAAGTCGGATGAAAATGCGCTTTCGAGCTCTTATCCTCGCATACTTTTACTCAATCACGCAAAAACGGCTGAACAGATTTGGATGAACTTTGGCATGCATGTTGTCAGGGGTACAGAGAAGGATATAGGGTTCTTTTTATCCCGGAATTCCCACGGGAACTCTGAAATTACCGCGGGTGAAACAGCGGGGCACAGCTAGCTAGTTTTTAAATTAATGTAGCCTATGTTACTGCTTATAACATCAGCTATTTGCCAGTGAAAGTCCCGTTAATTGATCCGATCATTTTAGAGATTAGCCGGAACAAACAGATAGATAGAGAAAAAATCAAACAACAAACAAACTCACTTTCGCATTTATAATATTAGTAAGGATGTCAGTACCGTATATACATTCATATGCATTTAATGTACATTTGGTAATTTGTAATGTTAATACCTATAATAATTGTAGTTTTTGGTTGAATAAATAAATAAATAAATAAATTTGGGATTACAAACAGACACTTCAATTTTATTTGCTGAAAAAGCGCCGAACGGTTCGGTGCGTCGTCCACACGAGCGAACTTAGTACGGAGCGCACCGCGTTCGATGTGCAAACCATCGAACACATCGCACAGATGTTATAATAATAATGTGCGGCGGACAGCCCTATACAAAACCGAATATGATACGGAGCGTACCAAGTTCGATGTGCGGAGCGCACCAAAATTGATCATCTGTTAGCAGTCTATTAGTGACAGCACGGTTGTGTAAAAAACATTGAAATATTGAAATACATCTCACCAATGCATTTTGATGTAAATAACTTCAGAAGAAGAAAATACGATTGAATTGGCTGTAGGGACTTACTTCCTTTGCCTTCCCCATAAGGGGTAAATTAAATATAACAAAAAAAATAGTGAAATCGAATAACGTCTAAACTAGTGATTACCTTCTCTCTGGTCTAAACCACATTTTCTTTTCATGCCCACTTTACGACCGGTCCGTATTCCTAACTGATCTCTCCTTTCCCTCGATGTTCCTTTTCCTACATCTATTATTTCCCTGCTGTCTTCAAATGATTTATTAATATTTAAATGTATCGTATCTTTCCTGATCTCCAACGACATTAAGATATAATCTATCTGTATATATAATAATATTTATGATTACCTATGTAAGTAAACCAAAATAACCTACAGTCTCCAAATTCCGAATCCGCATCACAAATTAACTAGACATATGTCTATCCGCATCCTTTTCATGTTTATCATCGTTTCCCTACCTTGAAACTAGCGAAATGCGCAAACCGCGCGATGCCATAACAAAAAAAAAAAAAATTGCATTCTGTAAACATCAGAGAGAAGGTAATCACTACGTAAACATCAAACAAAAAGAAAACTCGAAATTCGAATCAAGATTTGGATTTCAAGTGACCTATCCGTTTTGCATACCGTGTTCTTGTTAATTGACTCCAAATTGACTCTGAGTTGAGAGCTCAGTACTTACTTGGAAAGTGGCCAGGGTGGCTAATGAGCCTTAACGTAATATCACAGTTTAATATGTCTGTGCCAACTGCCAGTGAGATAGTAAAACTTTCGAGCTCAGAGAGTTTTTATTTCGTCTGAGCTCAGAACAAATAAATTGTAAGGTGTTTGCACAAGGCTATGATTACATTAGTACCTACCTACTAATTTGTGTTAATTGGTCTACCTATGACACCAATTTAACTCCAATATGGGCATAAAAGGATTGTGGAATGTATTAACACCATATAGTGAAAAGAAATCAATGCATGAAGTATAAAGTTCTTACTTAGTGTCTGAATGATTTAAAATAAATATAATTATATTTAGATTTTAAAATAAATTTACATATTTACAGATACGTGGAGAAACACTTGCAATTGATTTGTCTGGTTGGGTTTGTGATAGTCAGAATGTTACAGATTACCATATCCAGCCTAAATTATATCTCAGGTGAGTTAAACATTAATTTGATTGCCAGTTGATTAACAACAAAGCAAAGCTTGTTATTGCTGCGTATGTTAAGTTTGAATTACAAGCAAGCAAAAGATCTTTATACAATCACAAATACAGCAAGTGATTCTAAGATAGAATACTAGGAGTAGTGAGGCACAAGAAACAAAAAATTGGTGCTAGTGTGAATGTTTAACTATTCAGCTCACTAGCCAGAAAATTCAAAAAAAAAATAAGAAAATAAAAATGTATCAATCTAGTGTTCCAAATTGTTCATCATCTCCTTTTTATTAAATAGAATATTATTCTATATTCAAAACATTTCCATCATTGAGCATTTACTACTAGATTGGTTGTGAAAAAATATCTATCTACATTTCAAAGATGTGTTTTTTTTTCCAGAAATTTGTTTTTCAGAACCATTTACTTGTTACTTGCTGAGATAAATCCTATATTTGTGCTGGAGGGTGATGCACCTGCGCTAAAGTGTAATGTAATGGCAGCCCGTAATGCTATACAGTTCCGTGGAGCTGCCCCTAGGACTGGCACAGGCACCACAAAGCAACCTGATGTAGGACGAAAGAGATTTAAAAATGTTCTTAAAGAAGTATGTTGGTAATTATTATTATCCTACCAGCTGATATTTTTGTATCACAATATTCCTTTGAACTTACTGAGGCAAAAGTATTCTCCAGGATAATCATGCTATGTTTCATTCATATTACATGATAATTTTTAAAACTTATTAATTTTTTGTTATGAAATATCTAACCAAAATTCCAAAAATAATGCCCATCAGTTAGGTACTTATTTTGCAGCCCTACGTAATTATACCTTTTCTTAATGTACAGATACCAGATACCAGATTATGTATAAATAATGTAGCAATAGCTACATATATACTATACATAATCTGGTATCATATCTACCGAAAAATGATATTAGGTTGCATTCAAAATTATGATGGTTTTACGATCACAATATGCACGTTTTGACACTTACAATATCTAGCAATAAACCAAAATAAGCATACTTAAAAAATCGAAGCTGCCTAAACATGATTAATTTATTACAAAATCACTATTTTTCTGATTGGAACTAAAATATGATAGCAACAAAAGTTACATAATTGCCCTGTTGATATTATGAGATTCATTAGTATACTTCCATTCAAAATTCCATTCACAAAACCAGGAGTGTGTACAAACCTACGACTCTGGTTGCCTGACTGTTGTTTTATGTCTTTTGATATTTGTAGGTATATTTGTCACAAAAAATATTCCAAGACTACCTATTACTTATTTTTGTTTCAGTGTGAAATTCTTTTGAACTGTATGGGTGTTAGATGTGTTAAAGGAGATGGCGAGGCGGAAGCCACTTGTGCTGCTATGAATGAGCAAGGTGTTTGTATTTTTTTTCCAAATATTTAGAGCAAACATAGTACTAGTTTAATGATATGACCCATTTTAATCTCGCAGAAACTGGACTGAACTAAAATTACTGAATCGAAAATACAAAAATTTGTTTATCTATTGCCGTATTTCCGACATTTGCAGACTGTTTAGCTTGTAACAATGAAATTTTTTGGAGTGTAGATGTATCTATAACTTGAAAATTCAGCAAAGTTGTTGCACACGATTTTACGGCTTGATCACCTGTTCTCAGTTTGATGTTTTCTCCAACATCCCCTGTATAGCATAATAGCTGTGCCGCGCGGTTTCACCCGCGTTAATTTGATGCTCCGCTACTCTTGGTCGTAGCGTGATGTTATATGTGTACCCTGTTGCCTTTCTCTATAAAACGACCCGATTGACGACCTGATTGGCGCAATGGTTACCATGCCTGCCCGCTAATCAAGAGGTTCCGGGTTCGATTCCCGGTGGGGGTGGACGTTGTGTGATGAACACAGGGTTCCATTTTCCAGTCTGGGTGTGTATATATATATCTCTATAGTAAAATATATATGTAATAATATGTGTAGTATATACCACGTTTGCTTGGTTTCCACGACACAAGCTTATAGCTTAGTGTGGGATCAAGTAGATCTGTGTGTTGTGAAGTGGATTATTATTATTATTATAAGTAATGAACTATCTAACACAAAAAGAATTTTTCAATTCGAACCAGTAGTTCCTGAGATTAGCGTGTTCAAACCAATTCTGTTAGTATAGATTGTATTATGAATGAATGACAGTTAGTGGACGCAGTGGTGTCGCAAGACTCTGATTGCTTCGCGTACGGCGCACGGCGAGTGTACCGCAACTTTAGCGTGTCGAGCGCAGCGGGCGGCGGCGCGCTGCAGGGCTCCGTTGACTGCTACGACGCGCAACGCATGCTCAGCAATAATGGTGAGATGGTTTAAAAAAAAAAAGAAAAACGACGTTTCTGACTTAACGCTTCCTATCTCATTCTCTTGCAGGCTAAATCCTATTTATGAATATGTTTTTCTCTTTTTAGTGTTACTTTTTCGTTTCATCAAATTTTCAAATCACAACGGTGCAGTTTTCACTTAAAAAAAACACCCCTCTTTTTCTTACCTACCATTACGTGGGACTGGGACTTACGGTTCGATACGTGTCATTTTGCAGGATTTGGGCGTAACAAAATGGTAGCTCTAGCCATGTTGTGTGGATGTGACTATGGTGTGGGTGCTTGTGGGTCGTCCATTAATACTGTTGTGTCTTTTTTGCATACCGTACCGGACGCCGATATCATCCCTAGGTAAATTCTATTAATTACACCAACTGAAAAATCTGAAATGAGTACATTATAATTTGAAAGGAAGAACCCAAATACCGATTTCTATTAAACTTCAAAACAACCTAACCAACTTCGTTATAAGCTTCCTCCATAGGGATTGAATTCTCACTCACGCGGGTGAAACCGGAGGCACAGTTAGTATAATGCACTACAATGCACACTTTTTTCTAAAATTAATAAAAGTAGCCTAAGTTACTCCTTATAAAATTAACTATCCCGTTAAAATCGTTCCAGCCGTTTCAGAGATTAGCCGGATCAAACAGACACAGACCATTTCAGAGTTCCCACGAGAATTCCGAGATAAAAGTCCCCGATATCTTTTTTTGTACCCTTGAAAACGCGTATGCAAAATTTCTTGATGATCGGTTGACCCGTTAGGGCGTGAAAGCGTAACAAACAAACAAACACTTTCGCATTTATAATGGGTAAAGATTATTATCTATCAACACCCTTTCGAATTATAATGGTTAGAACTATTCTAGTAGGTATTCTCTATCTAGTATCTACCCACTTACATACATATGCGTGGATTACAATGGCACCGTGTCGCATGGTAGGTTGTTGTCGTGGGTGAGCGACCCCGAGTACTACGAGCGGCGGGCGCGCTGGGCGGGCGCGCCGGGCCGCTGTGACCGCTGCGGGCACGTGGGCCGCGCGCACGCCCGGAGCGGGTGTCCCGTGTGCGCCACGCACCGCGGCTGCGGCGACAACCAACACAAGTAAGTGCCAACCCACACGATGCGGTGCGGCGCCGCAGCCCAAAACATTTCGCCGCATGGGCGACCACACGGGCAGCGCGGCGCCGCAGCGGCGACAAAAAGAGTTGGCATGCCCATCGCTACGTGACAGAACAGGACAATCAACAGCGAGCCGCTTACTCCTCTCCCCACCTCGTCTCTACTCTGAAGTGAGTGCGGCGCGGCGCCGTGTGGCCACAACGCATTTTTGTAATATACCGCAGCGGCGTCGCTCAGGCGCCTGACCTGAGCCGCACCGCACCGTGTAGGTTGGCTCTAAACAAGCACTACCTGCATACTTATCCACAAAAAATACTAAATATTACTACCTAACTAGGTAGGTATATACATAAAGAAACGACAGTCTACGCCCCCCTTCAGTAGGTTAGGTGACCGCCGCGTATGGTACGGCAAATCTTAGTTTTTAGTCCATCATGTACAGGTCTACGGTTTGCACTAATTTAAAAAAGCAACTAATACGTATCCATTAGTTACTTTTTTAATAACTTACGGACTAAATAGAATTTAGATTTTCATACCCCGTCGCCATTAGGTACCTACTATGTAAAGAAGCGATAATCTACGCCTCCCTCCAATTTCGTGCCTTACCACGCCCCGCCTCAACGTAGTGGTAAGCAAAGATACTGGCGCCTGGCGTGTGCTTGCGGTCGGCGCAAATCAACCGGTGATATTCCAGAGATTTTTCTCGATGTCTTCTGAATAGAGGACTATGTTACACTGTCTATAATTTACAAAACCCCACGCTGACAAGCGTTTCATTAAAGCACACCGACACTTGTCGTATGTTGAATATTGTACCTACTTAAATTGAATGCAATACAGTCCTTTATTCGGCGACATCAAAAAGATACTCGAGCAGTAGTCATTTATTATTCCTTTACGAATTTCACAGTTAAACTTTAAAGTTATCATTTCCAGACGTTCTATCATTGTTATAGGTCGAAAGTGTCGGAGGTGAAACGCGAGCTGTCTCTCCGCTCTCGCGCGCTGTCGTGCGGAATGCTCTTTCCAGAACCTAAAATTATGAACGAGTTCTTGCAGAGGACGTCTGAGAGAATTGATATTGACAGCTTGAAGCAACCTGCACCCAGTCTCATACAGTTTGTGGTAATGCAATTTTTCCATTTTTATCTGATTTCAAAAAAGGGTAGGTTATCAATTCGGATGTTAATATATATGTAGACTAGCTGTCCCCCGCGATTTCATCCGCGGTAATTTCGGAGTTCCCGCGAAGGTTTCGGGAAAAAATTACTCTATTTCCTTCAGTTCCCGAGGGAATTCCGGGATAAAAAAACTATCCTATCTTTTAAGTTGGACCATTTTATGAATGGTTACAAAATTGTATCAAAATCCGTTTCGGAGTCCATCGCGGACAAACAACGTGACACGTGATTTATATATATTAGATTATAGAAGGAACAGTAGCAGATAACAGCAGATAATTATCTGTTGTTGTAATGGTAGCTGACTAACTGATGATGATAACATAACACAATATAACTGAAGGCAGGGAAAGGTAGACTATTAGCTGAGCGACACATCTAGAACCAACTAGAAATTATTACAATTAATTGCACCAACATAGAAGTTGTACAGCATACCAGATATCCGTAGGGAACACGGAGCAGTGCCTGGGACTTACGACCCAGGTGTAGGTTTAATGGGTACCCTTTCCAATGCATGAACGCTCACCTCCACTGCCCGTGCTCCCGACTTAAGCAAACCTCTGGAAACAATTAGATGTCACAGCACACGTAATCACTTTAGCCACTCTAGATTGATACGACACTGATACGACACTATAACTGCACTGAACCGAACACAAAGTAGTAATGAACCGTCGTGAACGCATACCCGCGTTTTACTTTATAACAAGTTCTAACAAAGACGAGTGGAGCGGGGGAACGAACTTACTACCACCGCTATTCGACAGCAGGAAGCAAAAATTATTTTTAATGAAACTACCCTTACGCTGACGTATATATACTTTATGTATGTTCGGGCATAACTCCGCCATATTTAGACGGATTTGCAAAATCCTTTTTTTGTTTGAAAGGGATCGCACGAGGTGGAAAAAAAAAAAAAAAAAAACTACAATTAAACAAGATACCTAGTAGAACTTAAAATATAATGTATTAATGTTCCCATTGTAAGGTTCTGTCCCATGACAGAAACCTTTACTGTACGCACTACGCACTAAGCCGGTTTTTTGTAATATTTGGCCGTAGGTGTTTGTTTCGGCGTCGGTGCGTCAATTTCAGGATTTATCGACGGACGTGAACACACACACACACATTAGTTATGTTTTTTGTTGTTCCAAATTAGTTTTTTTTTTCAGGGTATGCTTATTTTGTTTTGTTTAACTTCAAAAATAATAATTATATAATTATATTGTTCTTCACAGAAACTGATGACCAAAAAATTGGAGTGGTCGGAAAGATACTGCGTGGTCAAGTTTCTGCCATTGTTGACCAAGTGGCATCTACAAGATAACGTTCCATCTAGGTCTATCAGGCCTATCGCTATTAAAAAAAAGAGGACACCTAGAGGTAAAACTTTGAACCTGAGAAAACTTACAGTATTCTTAGATATTGTGATAAAATCAACCTTTTTTATTTTTTAGGAGTACCGAGTTTCGAAGTCGTGTGGAGTGATATTGATGACGTGTATGAAGGTTTGATTCCTGACGATCAATTTGAAGGTGAACTTGTGTTTTTGAAGTGTTAATCATGTTATTTTGGGATCAGTATTTCACGTTTTTCTTTGTATTGGTTTTAGAGGATGAAGATCCTTCTATTGTGTGGACGACAACTGAAAGGCAGGACCTGATGCGACGGTACTATCTCGCTTTAGTTGAGGAATTCGAGGAATCAATAAAGAAACCACCAAAAGTAAAGAAGACGAGACAGAGAAAGAAAAATGACAACGATAATTCAGAAAGACCTAAAAGGAAATACAATAGAAAGCTTAAAAAAGTTATCGATGCTGAAATTCACAATCTTAGTGAGTCTTTGAGAAAAATGGATATTTTAAAAAACAGATCCGAACTGAATGGCAGCAAAGCTAATGTTAGTGTGAAAGTGAATAAACTAAAGAGAAAAATAAAAGCTACTTCCAAAAGAAAATCCCAGAGATCAATTGATAGTTTTATAGCTATTAAGAGGAAGAAATCTCATGAAAACTTGAAAGACTCTTTGGATTATAGTGTCAGAAATATTTCTCATGTTTCGATACGAGAAGACATTGAGATTCCTGATGCTGATGAGTGTAACAAAGAAAATGATAAGAAGTTTATTAAACATTTGAACATGTTTGATGAAAGCCAAAGTGATTTAGACGAATGTGAGCTGTCAGACATCGTAGACAGGATAGTGACGAGGGCACCAGCATCAAGAACAGCTAAAGTAGACAATAATTTGGTTCAATTAATATTCAACAAATGTGTTTCACCTAGAAAATCTGTTTTCAAGAAAAGCATATTAAGTGAAATCCATATGAATAGTTCCACTCCAAACAATAGTCCAAAAAAGAATATACGCTTCAGCGCTAATGTCTCAAATAATTTATCACGCTCTAGAGAATCGAAAGTGAATACCAGTTATTTCTTTGATAAATTGACCGAGAATCGAGATGCTTTTGAAGTATCTTTCGATTACAAACACAAAAGTGCTATAATTGACTGCGATGAGACCGTTGATTACAGCTTGCCTGATGTATGCTTGTAAAATAGAACTACCTACGACTTATTGATAAATGTTTTTTGCAAGTATGAATAAATAAATAAAACTAATAAAAAAAAACTATTTTATTTTTTAGTACCTAACAGTTACAATCACGTTTATTTGTTTATCCCACTTTTATATCTCAGAAATGAAATAACTAGGTTCCTACTTATACTAGGTTGGAATTGAAAGGCGGGAGAGTGGAAGAGAAGTATGCTTAAAAAAAATATACATACAGCCGAATGCAGGACCTCCTCCCTAACAATAGGATTATTTTAAAATAGATTGATAGGAGAATAAATAAAACAAGGTAGGTGCTATAATTTTATATTAACATATGAAGAATTAACATTCTCCATAATTTAAATTTATTACAACAAAAATTGTTATGTTTAAATAAAACAACTCGTATCGCGGTTCATGCATGACTGATATATTATTTAATAGTTTTGAATACCCGACAATCATTTTTATTAATTATATGTAAGTACCTACATTACAACATCTCTCTCCTTATACAAATAAGTAGGTACAATCATCAAGTATCTTTTATTTTGTTTTTTTTTACATTTGCTGCATACACAATATCTTGAAGCAATAACAAATATTATTTTTTAATTATTAAGTTATTATCATAACAAATTTTTGCATTACCTTTCTTATCCATGCTATAAGAAGGAATACCTTATTTATTTTATAATCATCTAAGACTGAGATAATCATCTCAGTCTGAGATAATCATCTCAGTCTGAGATAATCATATTCAATATCTATTGGTTAGTTTCTCTTTTACTTATTATGCAAAATTAATACTTAAATTATTAATATCTACATTACTACTACCACATTATTACTACCACATGACACAATAGCAGCTATGTATTGTATCTCGAATGAGAGAATCGTTGTGGAGTGATGACTCGTCTTCCAGAGCTAGTATAGCGGCCTGGTGGACGCTGTAATTCGTTATTAGCGGTACAGAATGGTGCTGCTCCTGTACCACCATAGAATCCTAGGTCATCATAATCTTTTCTAGTTGAATACTAGTAAATTTTGTACCCGATTCATTTTTATCACTTTTATCACTTCTGGAACTCTGTGTTGACATTTTATTTTTTGTAAATCCCGTATCACTTCTCAATTACCTAGACTAGTTTTTTCACACCTGACACCATGTTATGTTTAAATGAAACAACTCGTATCGCGGTTCATGCATGGCATGACTGATATATTATTTAATAATTTTGAATACCCGACAGTCATTTTTATTAATTATATGTAACTACCTACAATACAACAAAAATGTCAAAATCAGCAAATTTTTGACGCTTTTATATGTATCCTGTATATATGGAAAATGTGTCCGAACCATGGTCGATGGTCCGAACGATTATTTCGTCTATTTTATACTAGTAATGCTAAAAATAATTTGAAATACTGTTATTCACGTAAACACCTTTTTCGTAAAAGTAAAAAAAAAAACGAAACACATGGGTGGTGATATTTTTTTCATGTTTTTTGTTAATTAATTTTATCCACTAAGCAATGCAGATTCTAAGTATACCATTTTAAAGTTATGCATATCTTTAAAATGACTGGACTCACAGTTTTCACCTGTAGAATATGTTGCAATGTTGAACGAATATGATTGTGGGAATATAACTGCCACATTAGTGTGGGATCAAGTAGATCTGTGTGTTGTGAAAAGAATTATTATTATTACTATTATTATTATTTCGGATTACCATGTCCTGTATAATATTATAGAAAATGGGTATTTCTGGAATTTTATTTATATTTTAATTATTTTAATTAGGTATACCTACCTCAGTTTTATTGACAGAATAGGTAATTTATAGTAGATTATACACCGAGGGAGTAAAGCAGTGTCTTACGTCACGGGCTTATATGGACCCTGAGCGCGGAGTTCAAGCCGCCCAAGGCTTTATTCTCGAGGTGAAGACTCTACTTTTCATAATTACTGCGATACAATAAAAACTCAAGGCTACATAAATAAAACATTTCCGTAGGTACCTACGTAGCTACATAAAAGTACCTGCCTAATTTCTGCTGAAGATTGATTTTAGTTGTGGGAATAGTGAACCGCAAATCCAATTGTAACACTGATTGTGTTGAAAGCTTCAAACCGCCGTTGTGGCATTTCATTCACACGCCAGCGTATTTAGTACACCGTTATCATTTGACCGCATCATTGGATTTGTTGATGGATAGTAGGTACAGTGAAAGTTCGCAAGTAGAATTTTTGATGGAAATCCCATCGAATATTTTACGTATTTTTTTTAAAGAATACTTCATTTTTAATAACTGAACGGTCATCGATTTTATTCGAATGACATTTTATATAAGATTGTTGACTTATTATACAATTAGGAATAATAAAATATATTACATACCTACGTATATTCAGGTATATATTATCTACATACGTATATCGGGAAAAGTAAACAGCGGAAAATGAAGAAGTTAATCGATTTTAATACTCTCGGCCTACGACAATTGCTACGGGTTACGCGCGTAGAGCGAGTCTACGTTGTAGACGTCGCATATCTGTATCAATAGGACATAAGCAATAGTGTGTTAATCCACACTGGAGAAATTTTGAGTAAATCGTGTTTTAAAACTATAGCGCTATTTTTTGTCAACATTTTTTTATGCTCAACATTTTGTTCGCTATTTAAACAATGTGATAAAGTAAACACATAGGTACATAGTTAAAAAACGTTCTGTAACTCTCAATAAAGCGTTTTGTATCAATAATTTAATTTTGTGGGTTAACACGTTATTGCTTATCGGTTTTCACTGAAAAGCCAGTTCCCATTCTTATTTCAGGCCGGCAACGCACCTGCATGCCCGTGGTGCAAGCAAGAGTAGAAGGTCAATGTTCTCGCGGCCGATCACACGATGGACGGATCACGGAACTCATAAAATCATCGATAAACTATTTCCTTACTGAGTGCACGCACACACACACACACACACACACACACACAGTGCATGGAGAAGTCTCGCAAAGCCGCTATCAGCTTAGACAATCCATGACCACGAACACTCCGCCAAGAGTGTACCTACGACTGAGAAGTAGAAGTCAGTAATTGTGCCCATGTAATGCCATTTACTAACGGCCGCACTCAGAGACGTTAATTAAATTAATGTTAATTGGCGCTTGACTAATTAACTGAAATTTTGTTAAATGCCAATTAAGTAAAAACGACTCTGAGTACAGCGGTAAGCAATAAATTATGTATTAAGTGTCGAGTATAGTGCTTGCCGTTATTATTGAAATTTTAAGTTTATAGACATAGCGATTTGGACTTTGCGCTGTTATACATATTACATACTTAGATGTAGGTACGAACGTGGGTACACAAAGTTAATCGAACCGGTAGGTACCAACGGAAAGGTCTATGATGGTCTACGAAATTGTCTATGATGTAGTAGATATTATGGCTTATGGCTGTACATACATACTATCTTATCTGTCATAACGTTTTCTTTTATTTTATCATTCTTGTTAATTTGAATTTTGTGTAAGCCTTAAAAATGTCCCCCACATTATTTGGAATCGTTATTATGTCGAATAACTTTTACTTGATTTTTTCCCCAATAGTTCAAAGATTTTCAAGTAATGTCTACTCGTAGCTGTTTTAGTCATCAGGGCTCTGATTCACTATGACCACAACAAGCTTGCCTAAGAAGTATCACTTTAAAAAAATAGGTATAGGTATAGTCAACGTTAATGCATGTAACAGAATATTTATTTTTATTTATAACAACTAGATGCGATTAGACCTATGAGGAAGATGTTATTGATCATAGTGAATCAGGGCTCAGCTATGTGTCTAACATCTACCTATATCCATTTAGTATTTAGTTACACAATTACATTTGAGGTCATTGTGTGGGGTCAGCGAGTAACACCTCAAACCCAACTGAAAGTTGCTAATAGTTCATCATGAATTTTAGAATTGAAATAAATACCTTAACCTACATAGGTACCCACTTAATCTACTAACTTTAAACGAGCCTTACTTTCAATTATAATGAACGTATCTCGGAAACGGCTCCAACGATTTTCATGAAATTTAGTATTTCATGAAAATCGGTTCGGGTTTCGGGGGCGAATAATCGATATAGCTTCATAGGTAACATTTTTTGGAAAACATCGTTTTATCCGTGTTTTCAGGCAATGAAAAATGAATGTTTGGTAGGTACTGCTTTACCGACACAACAACAAAAGCTACTTAACAATAGATGGCGTGGAAACTGTGATGATAAATAGTAGATTGTATGACAAGGTATTAAAATTGTATTTTTAGGGCGAGGGCGTTATTTTGAATCCCTCTCTCCCGGGATTCAAAGGAAATCGCCCGAGGAAAAAATAATTTTTCATTACTCATACTCGGAAAGTAGGTCTGAAGTTGCCTGAGAAGCGGGTTGAAAGTAACCCTTTTCAGCCCTAGGGAGAATCGCTTTCAACTGACAACTGTCAAATTATTAAAAAAAAACTAGGTCTATTTTCACATTTCTATTGAACCATGTTTCAACTTTCTATACAGCCAGCGCGATGTAAAATTGAAATAACGTAAAGTTTAAGTAGGTATTAATTAAAATAAAATTCACTCACTTTTTCTTAAGCTAATTCCTATTAATATTTTTTTATTTTCTTTAATTAATACTTAATAATTAAAGAAAATATTTTTTTTTTGGGTCGCCACAATGTAAATAAAAAATACTGGCTGAATAGCTAGCCGGCCAAAGAAAAAGAAATAGGTGGGAAAGTGTCAAGCGACTATCCGATCTTCACTCATTTTTTCTTTAGCCAATTCCTATTTTTATTTTGACTTTCCTTGCATTCGTAATGAAAAGCACAGTGTTACCCTCGGGAGAAAGACTACTTTCACCCCTAGGATAACAATGTACTATTTCATTACTCATACTCGGAAAGTAGGTCTGAAGTTGCCTGAGAAGCGGGTTGAAAGTAACCCTTTTCAGCCCTCGGGAGAATCGCTTTCAACTGACAACTGTCAAATTATTAAAAAAAACTAGGTCTATTTTCACATTTCTATTGAACCATGTTCCAACTTTCTATACAGCCAGCGCGATGTAAAATTGAAATAACGTTAAGTTTAAGTAGGTAGGTATTAATTAAAATAAAATTCACTCATTTTTTCTTTAGCTAATTCCTATTTTTATTTTGACTTTCCTTGCATTCGTAATGAAAAGCACAGTGTTATCCTCGGGAGAAAGACTTATTTAGTCCCGAGACGGCCGAGCGTAGCGAGGGCGCCAATAGATCGAGGGACTAAATAAGTCTTTCTCTTTCTTTACTTTCACCCCTAGGATAACAATGTACTATTAATGCCGAGTAGTACACTCTACTTTTCATCCCCCTCTATGAGAAAATGAAACAAGAAATCGCTGTAATATATTTAGGTATTTGTTATTAAATATAATACAAACCTAAATATTTATTGCGTCCATTCTACAGATTCCGGTGTTAATATTGTGCTCTCTTCACGACTTGACGAATATATTTTGTGAAATCAATGATAAATAAACATACACAGCACATCAGCTGCCGCCTTTTTCTTTTGTTTTGTTTGAGGCGCGAGTCTCCCCGGCCAGTAGATACTTTATTCATACAATTTGTGCAGTATTTGACGTTCGACCTCCTTGGTCGTCTCTGGCGATAGACATTACAAGTTTCATATTCCAAATTCACAACTTATTATTACCCGCTGTTTAGTGGGTGAAAATGGATTTCAGTACAACTTTTAGTTTCACCATCTCACTTATTGAAGGGAACCTAAACGTACCACTTTAGGTGCACTTATATGCGAATAAAACGTCAGTTTTTGAATAGATGGGATGAAAAATATATTACTTGGTACATACTTACGTAAAAATTGTAAAATTTACCAAAAAAAATACAGGTACTCGGTACTAGTAATTAACGTTTTTACTTAGCTGTGATAAATGCTTTGAATTTGAACTCCCCTTTCGACGAACCTTTCATAAGGCAGTCAATTATTCATTCTGTTTCTAAATTTATAAAATACTTAGATTATAGATTTACTGTCGTAACATAATAATCGTACCTCCGCTTGTGGGAGGCCACAAGAATCTCTCTCACTCTGAATCTACATACGATGATTTAATTTTATTTGAGTGGATCTTAACGTGTCAAAACACTAATTGATTACATTCACGTGCTCTCCGAGTGGGTACCTACTACGTGACGCGCAAGCTGAGCTTGTACTCGCGACAGTCGTGCCTCGTAATGTACAATCTGCTACATAAGGTAGCCTAACTGCAGACTTTAAAATCGCGCTATTGAAAGTTTGAGAAAAAAAAAGAAAAAAACACCCTTCGGCTAAGAATTCATCGTTTATCATCGGTTCTCTACCTACCTATATGAATATGCATGTTATGTATAATATGGCATGTTTGAGCAATATTATAGATGACTATAGCTTTCCCCCGCAGTTTCACCCGCGGTATTTCGGAGTTCCCGCGGGAACTACTCTCACATCACGCGCGCCGTTTGCGGTCGTAGGGGGCAGACTAACTTGCACCCTTCCATGAGGTTAAGTCGGGTGTGTGGATAGCCTGTCACAGCGTAAAAGCCTAACAAAGTAGGTACCTTTTCCGACACTACTAACATTTATATCGTTATATTTAAACCAATTTACCCAAAAACTTGACAAATAATTTACCTTATGAATCGCTCTATCTATATCCGCATGAAAATCCGTTCAGTAGGTAGTTTTTGTGTTTATCGCGAACAGACAGACGCGGCGGAGGGCTTAGTTCTATAAAATATGTAAGTATCTAAGGATATTCAAGAAAAAAATAGTAGCAATAGATACATTGGGTACCTAGGTATATCAATAGGTGATACCACTTAGTCTCTCAGTGAAAATGTCAAAGATAATAAGGGATGGAAACGTTGTTTCCAAGTGACTATTTAAGTGACTAATCTAGACATTGAAAAACATTAAAGTGGTATGGAATCTGCGCTAAACCGATTGAAAATTTATTTTCAGTTACAAAACAAAACGTTTTTAAACGAAAATAATTATCAAACCTTATTAAGTAATAATCTTAATCTTATGTCTAATAAATATAAATCACGTGTCACGTTTGTCCGCGATGGACTCCGAAACTACTGAACGGATTTTGATAAAATTTTGTAACCATTTATAATATGGTCCAACTTAAAAGATAGGATAGTTTTTATCCCGGAATTCCCGCGGGAACACCGGAATTAATGCGGCGAACAGCTACTGTCAGGGCCGTCACGGGTACAAAGAAGGACGTAGAGTACTTTTTTACCGGAATTCCCGCGGGAACTCCGAAATTACCACGGATGTAATCGCGGGGGACAGCTAGTATAATATAAAATCTATATGATAGATATATATTTTTGTGATTAATAGAGAAAGATCTCCTTCAGGTAGATTTTTTTAAATCAGGACCTTTATAATAGTACATTGTTATCCAAGGGGTGAAAGTAACTCATTATAAGTTACTTTCTCCCGAGGGTAACACTGTGCTTTTCATTACGAATGCAAGGAAAGTCAAAATAAAAATAGGAATTAGCTAAAGAAAAAATGAGTGAAGATCGGTTAGTCGCTTGACACTTTCCCACCTATTTCTTTTTCTTTGGCCGGCTAGCTATTCAGCCAGTATTTTTTATTTACATTGTGGCGACCTAAAAAAAATATTTTCTTTAATTATTAAGTATTATTTAAAGAAAATAAAAAAATATAAATAGGAATTAGCTTAAGAAAAAGTGAATGAATTTTATTTTAATTAATACCTACTTAAACTTTACGTTATTTCAATTTTACATCGCGCTGGCTGTATAGAAAGTTGAAACATGGTTCAATAGAAATGTGAAAATAGACCTAGTTTTTTTTTAATAATTTGACAGTTGTCAGTTGAAAGCGATTCTCCCTAGGGCTGAAAAGGGCTACTTTCAACCCGCTTCTCAGGCAACTTCAGACCTACTTTCCGAGCATGAGTAATGAAATAGTACATTGTTATCCAAGGGGTGAAAGTAACTCATTTAGTGCCGAGACGGGGTTTGGCGCCCGAGCGTAGCGAGGGCGCCAATAGTTCGAGGCACTAAATAAGTTACTTTCTCCCGAGGGTAACACTGTGCTTTTCATTACGAATGCAAGGAAAGTCAAAATAAAAATAGGAATTAGCTAAAGAAAAAATGAGTGAAGATCGAATAGTCCCTTGACACTTTCCCACCTATTTCTTTTTCTTTGGCCGGCTAGCTATTCTTCAGCCAGTATTTTTTATTTACATTGTGGCGACCTAAAAAAAATATTTTCTTTAATTATTAAGTATTAATTAAAGAAAAAAAAAATATAAATAGGAATTAGCTTAAGAAAAAGTGAGTGAATTTTATTTTAATTAATACCTACTTAAACTTTACGTTATTTCAATTTTACATCGCGCTGGCTGTATAGAAAGTTGAAACATGGTTCAATAGAAATGTGAAAATAGACCTAGTTTTTTTTTAATAATTTGACAGTTGTCAGTTGAAAGCGATTCTCCCTAGGGCTGAAAAGGGCTACTTTCAACCCGCTTCTCAGGCAATTTCAGACCTACTTTCCGAGCATGAGTAATGAAAAATCAATTACATGTCGTCCCCATTATATATTATACAATATTCAATCAGTTTTAACAAAACAAAAAATAAATTTACACACCAAGTAGATTTGTTTGCGACTGCACCAGCACAATGACGATGTTTTGCCCTCTCCCCCGCTTTCCGTGTCACCTGCCAGTTGCTACTTTCCCAGAGGTATCAATTTGCGCCATTTTTAATCGTTTTCGATCGGTGCTTTACGATGATATAAAAGTAGATGATGTAAATTTAAATCTATATGTATAAAAATGAACCCCTCTTTCCCTTGGTGACGGCATCACGCGTGAACAGCTGGACCAATTTCGCTAAATCTTTTTTGTTGTGTTTCTTATTGTAAGGAGAAGAAGGTTAAAAGAAGTTTGGAGTTCCTGCGGGAGTTCCGAAACTCACGCTGGTGAAGCCGTGGGGCGCAGCTAGTGGTTGATGTTAACCAATGCCAAAAATAATAATACTTATGTGCATAATTATTGTTTATTGAAGTCGTTTATCGATGCATAAATGCACACATAAATTTTCATAATATCGGCTTTATATTAAAGTAGCATTATTATTTACTTAATTAATGATTTTGGCTTTGTTGGTGGTGGTTGGACTTGAAAATTGTCTTTTTTCAATAAACCATAAAAAAGATTTGTTTAGGTAATAAAATCAGCTTTTGAAAAAATTGCAAAAGAGATTATGTATATATTTGTAACGAAAAATATATATTATTTAATTGTATTTATTTTAATAACTACCCGTGCCCCGCGGATTCACCTGCGTGCAATGCTTTTATATCACAGTTTCTTTTTTCGACATTTCATTTAAATGTAACAAAGCTGTATGTTGCTCCAAGCTAAGCTATCTGTAAAAACTGTAGTTCTGGAGATTAGCGTGAACAGACACGCGGATTCTACTCTTTTATTATAGTAGGCATAGATATCAAGTTATTATTATAATATGTTTGATATATTTTGTTGGTTTAATATCTATATTTTGTTTGATAGGTATAAAACATAAACTTCAGATACCGTCTCTAACAGACAATACAAGAGTAGGTATTAGGTATATTACCTGTGGTACAAGTAAACATTTATATCAACACAGTCATATAGTTTTCATGCGGTTTTTCCCATACATTCCACAAAGTCGATACATTTTTTATTTTAGAAGACTTTCCTTTAGTTCGAAAATGGTTTTGTTGTTCCTTAGTTGTTAAATTCATTTTATTGTTTGCATTTTGTTACGTGTACCCCAAAACTAGGTAAAAGCATTATGGAGAAAAATTAATGCGAGCCCGTCTAGTATCTTAGCGATATTACTTATAAAATATTGTTGGTATACCTACCGCTTTTAGCCTGAGAACAGGCCAATCCTACCTCAATCGCCGTTGCTCTCTGCTAAGTATAGCGATCCCTCTTATCTAATAATAGGACTTACAGGTTTTATACCTTTGTGAGTAACGATGTCAGTATAGAGGCTTTAGTTAACTTCTCCTTGCTAGTTTTATAAATAAATGAAACGAGTACCTACCTACTTAAATAAATATCGATTTAGACTAATTGTTAAACAATCGTTTGATAGATACTTTACTATACTTGTACCTAATAGCTCATTTTGATACGTAGATAGATTCATTGAAAATGTATTTATTTATTTATTCTTCTTGCACAAAATAGTACAAATGGCGAACTTAATGCCTTGCGGCATTCTCTGACAGTTAACCATTGGGTTGACAGAGAGATAAAAGGGACGGGGTGTGCAACCTACGGAAAAAAACGAAAAAAATAAATAAAATAATAGTATTAAAAACTAAAAACTGTTATAGACTAAGACATAAAAAAGGAATGAATATAAAAAATAATTAACATATAAATATTACACAGCATAAAATACGTACTTAAATATTTAGGTATTATATAAATATACATAAATAAAATTATATAAGTAAATATACACACACACACATATCACACACACACACACACACACACCAAAAGGATATACAGAAACATTTAATAATAGGGATATCTAACTTAATACATAATAGTTGAGAAGGTGGGAGAGTTAAGAACGACTGCAGGTTTTAAATGACCACTCCTGGCAAGCCACCGGACTCTAAGAAATAATTTCGCACTCTATATTTGAATATGAATTTGTTAGGGCATTTACGCAGCTCTAAGGGCAACAGAACTGCTAAAAAGATTTGCCATTTGTTCTTGATAAATAGCCATGCTTAATGCTTATACAGAGAAGTAGGTAACTAATACCTATTAGATTGCAATATTAAGTACCTACTGTCGAACAACAAAATAAATAGCAATGCTAATTTAATTGATACTCAGATTAGCATTATTTCCCCTATTTTTTCTTGGGATCTCTAGTACTATGCTGTGGAGTGTGGATAATATAGCAAGGGGTGATTGATATTCTTAGAGGTTCTTCATCTCAGAGTGATGACGTCATAGTATATTCTATTATCGTCGAGCCAACAACCAGCGATCGTGGGGCGAGCGGCAGCCACGTCTCACATAATATGCTCACAACTATTCGATTCATACACCGAAAACTCAGCACTGAGATGGACTCGATTTCCAAAGTGTACCATACGACCGGATCGTAAAATAATAAACATAAAATTCTAAATCTTTTTTTAACCTTATCACTGCGCTAGAAGGAGAAGCGTGGTGGGTTTGTTCACCTCTGTGTCGTCGGATTTCGCCGAACGTCGGGAAGATTCGGGAGGCTGTGCCGCAGGGCGCGCGCGCGAACCCGGCCGCCTCGCCATTGCGACGGAGGCTGTCGTGTGTCGGCGCTGATCCGAGCGAGCGCTCATCCCGCACCGCACCGCGCTGCGCCGCCCGTGCGTCACCGAGCCGTGTGCCGCCGCGTCCACCGGGCCGCGCGAATACGCCCTCCGCCTCGTGGCTGTCCTCGCGAAACGCACGCTCACGTAACACGGTGGTGCCAATTGTTCCGCGCTGTGTGTGTACCGTGTTGTCTTTATTCCAGCAGCTACGCACCCAAGGGCCCGGCGATTGTGGCGCAATGTAAAGAAGCCAAAGCCGTGAATCCATGTGTAAGTGGGTGCGTTGCGTGATTATTCTCATCGAAAGCTAGCTAGCCTGTAAGCGCGATGTCTCCTACGAGCTGACAATATTTAAATTGAATTGTATATAGATATGCGGTTTAAGAAAGGATAAAGCGTTATGTATTAACCTCTCCGTAGGGCCATAGCACGGAGTCACGCACGTGCGCTTTTGTCTCTTAAATTGTACGAGATATCCGTCTCTTCTATGAAGAAATTTTTAAATCAAAATTTTATTTTTTTGTATGTTCTATCGAGTATATTACCAGCAATGACACAGTCCTGAAAAAAAAACCTTATTTAAATATAAAACGTAACAGGTGTCGTCGAATTCACTGTCAGTCATGTTTGACATTGAATCTAAAGATTTGATGAAAAAATCAATACGATTTATTCTTGTAGATTAGCAGAGTTCTGTAGGTCCACGAATGTTCTGCAGTTACATTACGTATCTGCAGTGTATTCTAAATTAAAGTTCATTTGTGCTTATTACATACCCAGCTTCTGTTTGTGCTCAAGCTGCATTGTTTTTTTTATTTGTTAAATCCTTACTCAAAACAATGTTTAAACGACGGAACATTCACCCACCTATACGTCCCCGCACATAATTATGATTCACTTATCAATGTCAGAGGCGAGCGTTAGCGTTTCTTTGTTTTGCCGGTACCCGGGCTAGGGATTGTTACAGGAATAATGTTCAGTAAGATTAATTGCAAGCGTAACCGTGGTCCGCATATTTTTTAGGATTGTGCTAGGTGTTCAAAGTTGTTCCGATATTCAATTATCATGTTGTAATATTATATTTTCATATAAAAAGATTTGAAAGATTGACCCAAGATCTGCCATTACATGTTATATCTTTATCTATACTTACTTCTATACTAATATCAGGTATAAAGAGCAAAAGTTTGTGAGTTTGTGAGTTTGTGACGTTGTAGGGGATAATCTCTGGATCTACTGAACCGATTTTGAAAATTCTTTCACTTATAGGAAGCTACAGTAATCCTGAGGGACATAGGGTACTTTTTATCTTGGAATTCCCGCAGGAACTCCGAAATTACCGCGGGTGAAACTGCGGGGGTCAGCTAGTACAATATAATAAAAAATTGACTACGGAGGCAATGCTACGTTGAAGATAGAAAAAAATAATAATGCAAAATTTTATAAGCAAATTCAAAACAAAAATAATACATACGAATGTATAATATAGGTACATGCATCACGCAAAAACTACAAAACAAAACTAGACGAGGTTTTCGCAGTTGCCATCTTTATTACATACATACATACATACATATATACTCCACCGCGTCTGTCTGTCTGTTCGCGATAAACTCAAAAACTACATAACGGATTTGCATTCGGTTTTCACCCATATTTGTCCAGGTTTTGTGTAAATTGGTTGAAATATAACAATATAATATGTTGAAAATGTCAGAAAAACTGCATTAAATTTTGTATAATTGCTACACGTTGTCTGGAGTACCTACAGACAAGGGTACTTTTCTTTCGGGATACCTACGGGAACTGCAAAATTAACGTGGTTGAAACCGCGGGGCACAACTAGTTCTAACTAAAAATGACCTTGGTCTCACTGCAATCGGTTTATGGAAAGAGGAATAATGACGCGGTTTCAAACTTAAAGTGAAGTGAAGGTATACACGAGTAAGTAACTATGTGTAATTTTTTTTGTTTCACTTCTTGTATATTAGTTCTTAATTAGGCACGTAAGTTCTAGCATATTTTTGGTTTAAAATACCACATTACAAATAATTAGATTTGTATAGGTATATCTATGTATTTAAATAAAATTATAGAATCTTTACATAAGTACCTACCTAGCTATTAAAACAAAGAAAATAATACAGGAATTGGAGGAAAGTTAATAATGGTCATGTCAAGAGAAACGTTTGAAAACCGAACAACGCGTTTAATGAGATTGTTTCGTTGAACTTGAGATTGTCTTCAGATCTTTTGAAATTTTATCTCTAGCTGTAGATGGGAATGGCTCTGTGTCCCTATGGATATAGATAATACTCAGTATAATAATGGTGTTTATTCTGAACTTATTTTTACTTCTTATTGAGCCGCGAATCGTGTTGGAGCCGTGTTATGTATGTTTCTTATTAGGAGGGTGAGAGTTCAGTTCCACTAGTCTCTACACATATGGGTCTATCTATTCTGCTCCCCTTGCTAAATTGCCATTCTAGAACCCAGGTCAATAGAAACTCTAGTTTTCACGTGGTCATTCAAAACTTAAGGTTTATTTGACTGACCAAGTGAGAAGTGACACGATTCGTTACTTAGTTTTCTATGCGTTAACGATTGTAGAATGACAATTTGGTTAGGGGGCTAAGCTATGTATGAATCAGAACCATTGCCATAGGATAGGTATAGTACCTACAGTAAAGGAAATGAAAAGGACTCCGAAAATAAAGCGGGTTAACTAGCGGGTGAGCTAGTTTCACAAGATCAAAAAGTTTCAGACCGTGATAGATCCAGATAAATTGGCACATCAAAATAAGCATGAACGCTCCTTACGATAAATACCACTAGCATATTATATCTACCTGCATAGCCAGATTTCAGCACTGCAATGCGATCAATTGGGTTCAATAGATTCGTATCGTATCGTATACGGTAACTGGCAGAAGCAAGATTAAACTCTGCCATATTATTTTAAACCGATGTTTCTTTGAAAGGAAGGTAAAGTAAATCTCTATTACTAAGAAGCCAGTTATTGTTTTAAATTTTGTTTATTTTTTCTTTGTGGTCTAAGCTAAGAAGCATTTATAAGTAGAGCGCAAAAATTTGTTATTTGTTTAAATGTATCTTTGCATCATTTTATTCTTTTGTTTTGATAATTAATTGAAAGTTCCTCGGTAACTAATAGTAATGGGATAAAAGTAACTTTCATCTACTTTCAGGACCTAAATAAATCCAACTATAAAACAAAAATTCGGTCAAATTTTCCCATTTATACCTAACATTAGTTAGGATTTGATCAAAATGTTAACAGTTACCATTCTTTAGTTTAAATGACTAGTTAGAAGTAGGTAGAACACTCATTTCATTTTAGAGTTAACTAAGACTATAAACGTGCCATTCTTAGTAAATGCACTTGCATAAAACTGTAGCGTGCTGAGTTAAGCTGAGTGTAGTCTATCAGGCACGAAAAGCTGGGAAGCTTTTAGGCGCAACGTATACCTATAGTATCTATGCTGAAGTGCTATACGGTGCGGCGGTGGTCCGTAAGCCTGTTATATAAATGGAACGATGCCACCTGTGTGGATTGCCTATTAATAAACGTAGCAAGCAAGCCACGATCGTTATAGATGATTCGTGCTTATCTGCCTTAGGCGCCTAATATGGAGCTAAGTAGTAAGTACTTGATCACACGATAAAGACCCAAATATCTCTTATACTCATGCTGGATAGTCAACTTGAGAAATAGCGACACAGAAATTCTTAAAGGTAAAGAAACCTTTTTAGTAACCTAAGCATTGAGTCATGTCCATAACAGATTTGCTAGTATCAGGCCTGCTGTAAAAATTTAAATTTGAGTTAGGTGTTTTTTTGTCTCGTCACGCATATCACAATATACTGATGCCAAATAAAGATGTCTATTAATATAAAAAAAAAACAACTTGTAAATATTCTTTCAATAGAATATTCTATGCAAATTCCTTTTTACAGGCATATTTTTTATCTAGAACAGCCCTTATTAACCACTGATTGCAGCATTGGTTAAAACAGATTGACTAACCTATAAAAATAAATATAAGCATTAGGTAGCTAATCCAGCAACCTATCCTACGTTACTATTTTCTTGACTTAATGGATTCCTAACCTGTCTACATGTTAAGTAGACCCAAACCTTGTTGCATTTACTTTTATATCATTACTATCGCTTTACGTGGGTAGGTATATCCAGCATCTACATATAATAATCATAAATCTTAAATATAGTCATAAAAAATTAACCGTTGTTCAATCTACAAATACTTTTTTATATTGTTAACAATCTTTTAATGATTAACGTCTTGTTTTTAGAATGATAGATAGATATTGTAGAAATTTATGTTCTATCAGTCTTACTAACTATGTAGAGAATTGTTTGTCTATTAGTTTATGCTTTATTATTTTATTAATAGTGGTTAATATTTGTAAATTCTTGAGGAACATACAAAGTCAAAACGAGGGTTATCGGAAGAATCACAAATACATACTCAGATCACAAGAGTGTAGCGAGAACGCTTTGTGCGGAGCGGTCGCGAAAGGTATCTAGGTTAGACATAGGAGAGGTTGTAAAGAGCCGTAAATTGTGTAGTAGCAACAGAATGCGGCAAATATGAAACGCGTGTCGTTCCAACGGCGAAGTCTCGGTTAAACAACGAAAACATCCGCGGAATGAGCGCGTGTCAGGAGCACCTCTAGCGCAAATGACAACCAGTACCTACATAATATAATATGTACGCTATACGCACGTGACGGGTTAACAAATGGAAACAAAGGTACAGACGTTTAGGTACCTATTTCATTTTCTTTATATTTTCGTCATGATACACTTAATAAATAATTTTTTAACTAAATCTTCTTTAAGCGTTGAATTATCTTGATGAAGTAAGTAGGTATGTCGGAAACGTAACACGACAACGAATAACTTATTTATTATTATATTGAATTATAATAAAAAAAAGGTTATTTTTTAACTTATAGGTAGGTATTGTAGTTTATTCGTCATATCTTCAAAGAAGTTTTACTTCAACTATAATATTATACTACTCATACTTCCACTATATATATTTTTTTCAAATATATTGTGATATTGTATTCGCTCACACGTAAAAACACAGTTTACGCGTTTGTACGAATCTCATTGTTAATACTCACCTACTTTTTAGATGAAATTTAATTTTAATTCAATAAACTGCCTCCAAGTTCAAACTAAGAAGTGGTTCGTTAATTTTCCTGTCAATAGTTGTATTTTTAACCGACTTCAAAAAAGGGGAGGTTATCAATTCGGATGTTTATTTTTTTATGTATGTTCGGCCATCTCCGTCGTATATTTCCGATTGCAAAAATTATTTTTTTCGAAAGGGGTTTATTCCTAAATGGTCCCATTTATTATTTCATTAACATCTGATGACGAGTTTCGGACACCGACAACGGAACTCTTGAAGTCGGTTTAATTTTTTTTGTTAAAACTTGTATATGAAGTACGAAAAATAGATTATAATATAACATGCTGTTTTTCACTCTCCATAATAAAACAGCATCAAAGATATCTTAAAATAGGTACTCTCTTAACAAACCAGCCTTTTATAAAAAAGGAATATTTTTGCACTACTTGGCTGCTGAAGCCTTAGGGAGAAAGGTAAACATTAAAGCTTTTTCCGGATAAAAAGTTACATTTCATAAAAATATTTCAGCTTGATTTACCTGTAGGTTTTTACTTTATAAGCTCACGGATGTAAATATGTACTTTCAGGAGCTAGTGGGAGTAACTTTAGACGGTTACTAATTGTGTTTATTACGTGCATGTAGGATTCTTGGCTTAATTAAATGTGTATCTTAAATGAGTATTTCTGAAAGCAACATGTTTTTCTCTTCATTGCTTTTCTCACCTTGGTTTGGTTTACTAGGTTCCTGTAGTTGGCGTGAAATTGCTGTGAGCTTTTAGATTGTAGCAGTAATAACTCTTCAACTTCACTTGTAATTTTAAAGGTGTTATAGAAAAATAAATAAATTCTTTGAAATATATACCTATATAAAAAAGAGTATAATTAAATTTGTAAGTATAGTTTGATTATTATTATTATTGTAGGTACACGTTTAGACAGTCATATAATTTCATTACATTTTCAAAAATCATTATACCTCAAAATTTGTAGCTGCTCAAACATATTAATTAACAGCAACACCGCCATGTTTTTAATTGAAATCGAAAAATGATAGCAACAATAGTACATTGTTATCCTAGAGGTGAAAGTACGAAGTAGATCGAGGGACTAAATAAGTCTTTCTCCCGAGGATAACACTGTGCTTTTCTTTACGAATGCAAGGAAAGTCAAAATAAAAATAGGAACTAGCTAAAGAAAAAAATGAGTGAATTTTATTTTCCATAAATCAACCATTAGGTGTGCTACTGGCCAGTAAGTATGCCCCCTATGACATAAAAAAAAAACTTGAGTTTCTGCAGTATCCAGCTGTCAGTTGAAGGCGATTCTCCCTAGGGCTGAAAAGTGTTACTTTCAACCCGCTTCTCAGGCAACTTCAGACCTACTTTCCGAGTATGAGTAATGAAAAAGTTACATAATTGCTCTGCTGAGCAGTAATTTTGGATAAGTAGGTAACTTTCATTAGTGCCTGGACAGCTGTTTATTGGCGTTTCGGAACAATTGAACGCACTCAAGTTTTAGTAAATTCTACGGGACCGTTAGGTTCAGATTCCTACTAGGGTTCTGCTGATGACGATCATCAGCACTTAGATGGTAAAAAATTATGTATGAATATCTGAAGTCGAGATAAGTTGTTTCTTCTGCTTACGCGGAAAGTTGGCGACTGTTGTTTATACATAGTTCCCACCACAAAAGAGTTTAATAGGTACCTACATAGTATAAACGAGTTATACTGTTACTGGAAGAAGTTAGGAGTGGAAGTTGCCGCATTGTTATGAAACTTGTTAGTGTAGACACTTAACATTCCATTAGGTAATTCACTACTACCACCATCTTCTGATATACATATTATGTCATAATCTATACTAATATTATAAAGAGGATAGATTTGTATTTTTGTTTGTTTGTTATGATTTAAATCAAAAACTACTGTACCGTTTTAAAAAATTCTTTCACCAATAAAATGCTACATTATCCCGGAGTAGCATAGGGTATATTGTAACTCGGAAATCTTGCGGGAACTCTGAAACTACCACGGGTGAATTAATAAAATAATTAGTGATTATGACAATAGGTATGTATGTCATTACGAGCTGATCTCCGCGGCGCTGCTCGCGGGAATTTGCGGATAAGGAACTCCAGGATAAAAAAATTCCACGTATTAATCTGTGTGCCAAATATCCAATATTGTTCGCCGTACAAGCCTGATTAAGCGACAAACATCTATCCAAACATCATTACCAACTATCATAATATTTATTACCTAATATAAGCTGTTTTCCGCGGTTTCACTCGCGTTACATTATAAAAATGGGTCACGGTATGTGCCCTAAGGATCAACAAACGGATTCGTTACCTAGGAAGCAACAAAAAGATTTTTTAACTTTTGAAATTAAGTGATAAAGCACATCTGGAGTCAAACGTACTGTTTTAAAATTTTCTCTATTTTAATAAAATCTAATGCAGTATTCGCAAGCTTCCGAAAGCGACTAATTCGCGATTACCAATGTTAAAATTACCTAATTATACACCAGTCTGTAGTAATAGTGACTTGACTGTGTAGAGCCTCATGCCCAATGACGCAGAATTACAGAGCACAATATAGAATTATCACTTAATCGACAGTTAATTTCGTACCGTTACGTACGTATACCCCGTGGGTACTTGTACACACAGCGGCGTTGTGTGTGTGTGTGTGTGTGTGTTTGTGTGTATAGTGTTCAAAGAGTTTCATTTGCAGAGGATCCGAGTGTTTAAGCCCCAGCGAACTCGAGAGATTATCGGGAGTGAAAGTCCTAACGTCAAGACAATGATTTGTTTGCTTGAACCGGGAACGTACGTGATTCCACCGCTGTTTCAGGCCACGATAAACGTAACTATAGAAGTTTAGGTAACTAACAGTAATTGTTAGTTATTCACGTTTAGTTTAATTAATTTGCGTTTGAACAGAGCCCAGTAAGTTTTTATGAAGTTCGTTTTCATGGATAAAAAAAAAACAAAAAAACGTATAATGTGTCAATGTTTGTTACAGCAATAGAACCATGCAATGATATTTATTTAAGTATTAATATTTATAATAATCATTGGTTAAACCTATTTATTTGGCTTTGTTTTCTTGTTTACATTTACCTAGCTTTCTCAAGGTAAATAAATAAGCTATTTATAACTTCACACATAACTAGCTATAGATAAAGATGTACAATGAAGATTTTTCATAAATGCAGGAAAATGAAATTACAAAGCGGAAGAATCTAGAGCATTGATTTTCGAAATGATTAAAACTATTTAACAGATTAATACGGGTTTCTACATTGACCTTGTTTATAGACATTGTCTCAGTATCACCATCAATTCACATAAAAAGGCGTTATTCAATGGTAGTCGTTGGATGAGCTATCTAATCGTTTATTTTGTACTAATTTTAAGATCGCAAGCAATTTGTGTAGTTTGTCCATTTGTAGTCAGATAAATCATTTTACCTACCTATTATTCGTCAGTTTACAACGTTGCGATTGCGAGCACCAACCACAACAAGCCAACCATTTACAAATGAAACATCAAACAATTATAAAAATTTCTTGCGACGAATATTGTTTTGTTTGATGCGTAGGCGCAAGGCGGTGAGCGGTGGAGCGCGCAGGCAGTATGGCTGCGCAGGCCAGCTGATAGCATGCGGGCGGCGGCGCGCCGGCCCGCCCCGACCTAGCCGATCGCACCACGACCGCCACATTCACGGGTAAACCATACACCTTCAACTTCTTAATCTTTTAGAATAAACGGACAGTAGCATAATCTTAGGAGTAGCTTTTCAAAAAATTCTCAAAACTGTACAGTCACGTAACATTTTCGCTTGAAAATGACCTCAAAAACCCCGTCTCTACTGTTTTTGCACTAAGTACCTACATTTCATATTAGCCCACGTTTCTGTTATGTTCAGCATTACCACAAGCAATAAAAAAATAATTCCATCAAACCTAAATAAAGCAATTTAAATTTTATCAACCTTATGTAGAGTTCAAATTACAATAAATTAGGTTCAGATTTTAGATTGAGATTCAATTGTTGGCGCAAATCGACCTAAGGTCTAAAGTAATTGTTTCTTATGGACTTTGACTTGAAATATGTATGTGGTTTCTGTCCCAACTTGGGTACACAGAGATTGGTTAATTCACAAACACGGTTATAAGGGTCACCAATATCGAATTGTGTAAATAAAACTTACTCAAGTGTATACCTCAGGAGGATTTACTCAGAGCCAACTTTCTTACTATACTCCCTTTCAACCATTCTTACTATCTTTACTGAAAGTGAAAGTGAAAGTTTGTTTTTTATTTGTTTGTTTGTTATACTTTCACGCTTCAAAGGCTCAGCCGATTTTCATAAAATTTTGCATACACGTCAGGGGTAGAGGGACATAGGGTACTTTTTGTCCCGGGATTCCCGCTGGAACTCGGAAATTACTGCGGGTGAAACCGCGGGGAACAGTTAGGTACCTAGTTCTTAGTAAAATAATCAAACTGAAACGAAAAATTTCTTTGCTACGGTTGCTACGGTTACAACTAAAAAAACAAAAAGATATAAGACATTGATGGAAAATAATTCAAGATTACTTTTCTTTATTGAAATAAATTGAAAAGATTGTACTATGATAAAAATATCATCGTACCGCGGTAGTTGTCTTTTTTGTCTCTATTAAATAAATTGAGAAAGAAAAGTGTAAACGTTTGTCATTGAGCAAGGTCCCGTATGGTCCGTGCGGAGTAAATTATGTCGGCCGTTCCTTCCTGACAGTTGGCTGATTTCTAGTCAACTTTTTTTGTTCGGTAGTCTTTGTTGTCGCCCATTGTCTACTCTGACATCTTAATATTTTCATTGCTTTTTGTTACCATATTTAGGGTTCCGTACCTTGAAAGGATAAAAGTAACCTTCACAGGATCGCTTCATTGTCTGTTTGTCAAGACCCTTTTTCTCAGAAACGCGTAGAAGTTACGTATAAAGTTGAAACTTGAAATTAATATCAAATACCCTAAGCTGTGAAAATCAAACTTCTAAATCAATGAGAACAATAGATACGGCTGTCCATTTCGTATATTTTCATTACTCATACTCGGAAAGTAGGTCTGAAGTTGCCTGAGAAGCGGGTTGAAAGTAACACTTTTCAGCACTAGGGAGAATCGTTTTCAACTGACAGCTGGATACTGCAGAAACTCAAGTTTTTTTTTATGTCATAGGGGGCATACTTACTGGCCAGTAGCACACCTAATGGTTGATTTATGTAAAATAAAATTCACTCATTTTTTTCTTTAGCTAATTCCTATTTTTATTTTGACTTTCCTTGCATTCGTAATGAAAAGCACAGTGTTATCCTCGGGAGAAAGACTTATTTAGTCCCTCGATCTATTGGCGCCCTTGCTACGCTCGGGCGCCAAACCCCGTCTCGGGACTAAATAAGTTACTTTCACCCCTAGGATAACAATGTACTATTTTACACTTGCTAACGAAATCAAAACTATAGGGTATTTCTAGTTGACCTAGAATCATAAAATGGTAAAAAGCAAAGTAAAAAATTAATTACTAATAACAATTAAGTAATTAAACAAAATACTAATAATATTTTATATACTAATATTTTTGTTAACAAGTTACAACTGAACGGTTATCTCTTCGAAATGTATTAACAACACTTAATTAATTCGATCGTTGTTTCAACCGTTGCAGCTTTTAATTTTTTCTGAACGACCTGAGTTCTAATCAGCGTTGCCCTCGTCGGGTATGTAAAATTGCCTTACCAGTTACCACAAAAGTTTGGATTTTTCCCTCGACGCGACGTTGTGCGGTGCAAAAAACTGAGACGTGTAAAAAATTCAAAAGTCTACTTCCGTTCCATTGTCTCGGGGGAAAATAGGAATACATTTACTAATATAAAAATTGAAAATTGAATTAATAAAAACACAATGATGTGTTTCGTAGCCAATAAAAAAAAATGGAAAGAAATACCTATAAGTATGCTTGATTAATATTAGATTTAGAGCAGTTACTCCATTTTGGTTTTCTTTGAGAAAGTCAAAATCAAGTCAATTTTATTATGTAGGTAGGTATGTCATAAGACAATAAGTATAGCAACACGTGAAGCTATGTAGTATGTACCTATACGGGTGACGGGCCATTTTTCACGCTCCCGTCAGTTAGCCGCTGTTAGCCGTATCAACGAGTAGAACCTTCCACCTAAGGGGCGCTAACGCCAAGTGAAATAATAAATGACTTAGCAATCAGTTTTTGATGTTAATCTGTATTTAGGTACACAAAGAGTAGTATCTCAGAGTAAATATACTACGTACTTTAACGACACACGCGAAAAAGTCTACCATTTTAACCAAATACATATACCAATATCTACTACCTAGTCCGCTATCAATAACTTAACACCAAAATAAGTAGATACCTACATCATAAGAATTCAAAGTCCATTACTAAATTTTTGGTACGATAAGCGTAATCTATGATAGAATAAAAATTAATCACATTTCCCTTGGTCACGGCATCACGCGTGAACGGCTGGACCAATTTCGCTAATTCTTTTTTGTTGTGTTTGTAAGGAGAAGAAGAATAAAAGATGTTTGGAGTTCCTACGAGAATTCCAAAACTCAGGCGGGTGAATCACCGAAACGGATGGACCGATTTTGACGGGATTTTCAATTTGGAGTTTTGCGGGGATGCCAAAACTTACACGGGTGAAACCGCGGGGCACAGCTAGTATAATATAAAATTAGCATCATATTACCTATATTAGAATACATTTCTAAACTTGAGATGGAATTTAGTAGGTATATTAGAGTATCTACTGATTTAAGAATTTGAAATTAGTAGGTACCTATCTACCTAGGTTTCTTAGCTTTAAGGTTATTGAGGGTGCGGTATGGTTTTTTTCTTCTTTATCGGAGTAACTTAATTTATTTAATTGCTATTCGTCTAATGTCAGAGAGGTTTCATCTGGTTCTGAGTACAAAGATGTGTAACTTACTTTGTTTTTTCAGGAACCTCTCCATAGAACATTGACTAGTCCCTGATTAGTTTGTTTGGGTTTTATTTTTCTTGAGTGCCTGTTGTATCGATTCCTTAGATATTTTAGATATAAGTTAAATATTAACAAATACAAACAATGTTTTTAAGTAAGGGATAAATAAAGCTATATAATTAAACAAATAAACAAATAAATAATCTACCTAGGCATAGTGCTTTATTGGCGTATCGCTCGCCACTGCCGCGGCAAGCTCGCTGCTCGTATCACGCGTTGTGCAGTGTGCTCTTTTTTAAACATAATCTAAATTTAACTTCACCCCAACATGCTACACTCGAAATTTTGAATTTGGCACCAGTTGTAGATGAACCTTTTTATGTGTAGTTAAATGTTTTCGTATAATGTATTGGTATTATTAATATAAACTATAGTATTATTTATTTGCTTTGTGAATCATTTTCAAAGTTACATCTAGCACAAAATCATAGATAAAATAATATTGTGTTTTAAGTGTATATGGACATAGATAAGCAATAGTGTGTTAACCCACATTGAAGAAATTTGAGTAAATCGTGTTTGATAATCATAGCGCCATTTTGTTTCAACCTTTTTATGTTCAACATATTTTTCAATATTTAAACAATGTAATAAGGTAAACACATAATTAAAAAACGTTCTCTAACTCGCAATAAAACGTTCTGTATCAATAACTTAATTTTGTGGGTTAACATGTTATTGCTTATCTGCGTTCATATATTTTTTTAAATGCATACAACAATTTAATAGCGAGTGGAATACTTAAAACTTCCACGCTACTTACTTGGTCCCTATTTATAAACGTTACTCAGTCGAGCGTACCCAGCTTTCAAAACACGTTTCGCGGTGTCGTGGAGCGTCGTGCTCCACTGTTTGACTCTTTTTGCGTTGGAAAATGAAGAAGATAAACAAAGACTTGAGAGTTTATCAAGTTTGAGTAGCATTTATTAATACGGGCCTAAGTTTTTTGTAAGCAGAGGGCGATTGAGCATGAATGAATAGCAAGGGTTATTCGAGCCCAAGAGCCGGAAACTTTTACATAAATTATTATTAATTATCAAGGAAAGGGAGGAGGCGAAGGGAAAAAGTGTTTGTGAAAAGTCCCTTGTGTACTTAATTCGAATCAGTTTGTTTTTAAACTTTATAATAGTAAACTAGTAGATTAGTTGAAAATACATTTTTGTGGTTCCAAGAATAGTTGTGCTCATTGACATCATATACGATGGGAACGCGTTTTGACTATCAATATTATAATGGGACATGGATGACTAAAGTTTAATTTTTAGTCCGTCTTTTATATTAATAAATATATTGGACACGTATTTTTCCTTTTTTACGTATCTAATAAAAAAATAGCGGCGATACATTGAGTCGAATATCCGTGTGACGTCACACCTAGGTAGGTAGATACACTTTATACTTCGATAAGACGTTGCGACCTCCCACTGCTAAACTGTAATGCGTTTTATCTAAGTATTTTTTCAATAAATCGAAAAAGCAAAAAATACGTGTCTATTATTTTTTTACTATCTAACTGACGGACTAAATATAGAATTTTGATTTTTATACCTTGTCATCATGCCCATTGGTAATTTTTTTCATTAAACTATCTTTAATTGGTAATTATTAAAATTTCTTTAAATCCAATTTTTATATCTTAACCTCAAGTCATTCAAGTTCAGATAATGTTAAGAAAATGAATGCCTACTGCATGTAAAGCTTGTCTAAGCTAAAATGACGCGCCCCTCCATCGGGTGTACGCACACGCACAACCGTTAAAATATCGATACGTCATACGACACAAATCTGGTCTTGCCATTCGTCCTCAGCTGCCGCATAGTGTCGCCGCACTCACACTATTAAAGAGATATCTACATAAGAGATATTATTAATACATGATCTCGCACATCTAAAACTGCTATAATTAATAATAGGGCGCGTCATTTTAGATTATACAAGCTCTACCTATCTAATGAAGCTGGATCAATACAAAGTGCGTTGTAAGTAAATAGGTGGGTACACAATAGAATAAAGGAATGTTAAAGATTGCGAATTCAATAGAGCTCGCAGAACTTTTTTTTGAAATTTCACTCCAAAAGTGGCTATTTGTTTTTACACAAACGTTGTTCGCAAGGTTGTGAGCTGTTTCATAACAATAGGATGATGGCTCGCCTTGGGAACTATGTATATTGTTTGAAAGCATCTGAATATAAAACTAAATAAATATTATCAGATACAGCCACTTAATTTCCCTTCGAGAAAGGAATTCTAATTTTTGTTTTCATTAACTGTAAGTGGTACCTTCGAAACTATCAAGAGCTGTGATCTATACATATAATCTATACAAATGAATAAAATTGAAGTACCTGTCTGTTTGTAATTCCAAATAACAGCTTTTCACTACATGCATATGAAAGTATATAATATGGTACTTACATAAAACAGTTTTTTTTTTTAATTTTTGTGTGTCTGCCTGTCTGTCTGTTGAATCCGGCTAATCTCTGAAACGGGCTGGACCGATTTTAACGGGACTTTCACTGGCTGAGTAACTTAGGCTACTTTTATTTTAGAAATACAATATAGTTCCTGCGGGAATTCTGAAACTCACGCGGGTGAAACCGCGGGGCACAGCTAGTGGTGAATAAGTTTTATCGGTCTTTCTCTTAGTTATATTAAACATAAATTTTCTACAGACAAACAAACATATTCGAGTTTCTGATTTTTATTTTGTACTGATGCCATAATCGCACCTTAAGTTAAGCAATATTGTTGTTATGCCAATATAGGGTATTTATATTTTACTAGCTGTCTCGCGCGGTTTCACACGCGATAATTTCTAAGTTTCTGCGTAATTGTTCCATAACTTTGCAACCTATATTTTCATCCCCTTAGGGGTTGAATTTTAAAAAAAATCCTTTCTTATCGGATGCCTACGTCATACAAACAACACACCCTCCAAGTTTCAGGTCTCTACGATCAGCGGTTTTGGCAGTCATTCAGGACAAAGCATTTTATATGTATAGATTAGATAACTTTATCTTAAAATTATACTTCTGTATAGGTCGTTGCTAGCTCTTTCATTTTACATAATTTCACAGTAGATTGTTTCTACTACGATTACTTAACGCGTTGGCCCAAATCAAAAATGTGTACAGAACCGTAGGAATTTGCCCCTAAAATATATATACATCTATATATATAAAATCCTTTGCCCTGAATGACTGATGGATCAACGCACAGCCTAAACCACTGGTCATAGAGACCTGAAACTTGGAGGGTGTGTACTTTGTATGACATAGGCATCCGATAAGAAACGATTTTTGAAAATACAGCCCCTAAGAGGATGAAAAGGGGTTGAAAAGTATGTATAGAAAAATTCTGCGGGAACTTCAAAATTATCGCGGGTGAAACCGCGCGGGACAGCTAGTAAGTATATAAAAATGAATCCCTGTTTCCCTTGGTCACGGCATCACGCTTCAACAGCTGGACCAATTTCGCCAGTTCTTTTTTGTTGTGTTTTTTTTTTTGTAAAGAGAAGAAGAATAAAAGAAGTTTAGAGTTCCTGCAGGAATTTTGAAACTCACGCGTGTGAATCTCCTAAACGATCGGACTGATGTCGACGGGACTTTCACGGCTGGGACGACGGGAATTAGCTGAATGTTATAAGAGTAAATTAGCCCATTTTCTTATTGGAATTCTGAAATCGCGGGGCACAGCTAGTGAACAACCTACATATTTCACGATAAAGATGTGGTGGATATTACGCAGAATAACATCAGGTATTTAAATTGCATTTAAAGGTTCAACGATCATTTGAATTTCCATGTATTTAAAATACAGACGAAAACTTCTCAAACTTTCCATCTTTTATTATTTTAATCAGGAACATTGGTATTCACAGATAGCCTAATGGCGTAATTTGCTCTAGACGAGAGATTGCTCGGTGAACTCTTTTTCATGAAACTAAGTTTTTTTTTCAATCTCAAGATAGTGGATAATCCCGAGGGATCGTGATGAAACATCCTATCTTCTCGCATATCGGACGTACGCATCAGGTTCGATAAATGGATTGATTCTTTTGTAGTCCGCTCTTACGTAGGCACCTATGAATTTTATATCACATAGAATATATTAGGTATCTTCAAACACAGAACATACGTATTCATACTAATATTACAAATGCAAAAGTCTGCCTGTATATCTATTACCTTTTCACGCTTTATAACTACTCAACAGATCATCATTAAATTTTATATACCCGTTGTCAGGGGTATCCAAAAAAAAACAAGAAGATAGTAGATTAGGATAGCTAGGTACTTGCATATAATCTCCATAAACGTCAGATTATAGGCTTAGTAAGTTTACTATCTTAATATTTAATAAATGAATTAGTATCAGCAGTCGGTTCTTAAGTAGCATTCGGAGTTACAGGGGAATGTTTTACATAGTGTGTAGTTACTTGAAGGTATCGATGTACCGCGGTGGCTGAAGCAGCGCGCGTGCACTCGCTATGCCTATGTGGCGCTACACCTATATCTACCGGACAGCAACTATTTCCTAGTTTAATTTTCGTGAGATTTCGCGTAGAGAGCACAGTGTTGTGCCATCAAGCAATCGTCGTAAACTAAACCCGTTTACGACCACTGCTACAGTATATTCCCACTCGTAAAATGGAAATAGACCCAGCTAGATTATCGTACCTACGACCAAGTTGAGACTAATGTCACCTATAACGGCCACACATTGAAACCCTACAATTTTTATAACCTAGATTTCTACAATGTAGGTAGGTACATAGTTTCACTTACAAAATGGAAATCAAACACGTAAAAAATGTAATTACTTCTTATAAAATTTGTAAAATGGGAAGATAAATATTCATTATATGTTTAAAGTATTAGATATATTTGAAGTCAACACCCATAGAAGCAATTAATTGAAACCGTAGCACTATTGTAATTGTTTACTTGGTACACTGATTTATCACTGATTGGTTGGACGAGATAGAAGATGATAAGCATTAAAGACAGACTCTTCGACTGTGTCTTTGATTTGCATACTCTTATGCTTAAGATGTTGTGGAAGGTATTCAGAAGTCAATTTCTGTATCTACTCAATTCTTTATCTATACCAAAGGTTCCCAAACTTTCAAAATTTTGCTGGTTCCGGTCCACGGTGGACCCAATGCAGCATTTCTACCAAACTCGACACAAAATGTGAAGATTAGATCTAATGGAAATTTGCGTTGCAGCTGAGTTTGTCGGAATTGATTAGTTAATGGTTAATGAATTAATTGATTGTGCTGTGAGTGGATGTCAAAAAAGTGGATCCATCCAACGTTGAACTGAATATGCAAGTTTTTACATATTGTAACAGTCGCTGGGCTTTTTAAAATATTATCTGCCTACACTGAGTGAAGTCAAGTCAATATTTTAGTTCTCCACTATCAAAACCAGATAATTTTTTGTGAACCCCCGCTTACGAATTGTGAACCCTCATTTTTTGGTCACGCAAACGTAGACCCCCGTCGAGTCTCCCGTGAATAGGGTTGCCACCTTTTTTGGAAAAAAAATAGTATTTTTCCGAAAAAAGATGCAAAAATATAGTACTTTTGGGAAATGCAGGAAAAAAAATAGTACATATATATTTTAAGTCATTATGTATCGGGCACTGGGCACCATTCATCTATAAATTATTACCAGTTTGACAGTTGAAGTTTTGTTGCCACGTATGCATTTCGTTCTGAAATTCCCCGTGCCACGCTGCAGGTGCCTTCCAGACCAGTCACAGTTAATATAAAAAAGCGTGACAGTAGAATTAGGGATAAAAATATAGTATTTTTCGTACTTTATTATTTTTCTATAATATATAGTATAATTGACTGAAATATAGTACGATACTATATAATATAGTACGGGTGGCAACCCTACCCGTGGACCACTTTGGAAACCAATGATCTATACTAATATTATACAGAGGTAAAAATTGTGAGGTTGTAGGGGTAATGTCTGGATCTACTGAACCGATTTTGAAAATTCTTTCACTATTAGAATGCTGCATTATCTTTGAGTGACATAGGCTCTATTGTAATCCAGATTTCCCGCGAGAACTCCAAAATTACTGCGGGTGAAACCGCGGGGAATAGCTAGTGCAATATAAAACCACAATAATTCCTGTCCAACTTTATGCCAGAAAACAGAGTGCAATAGTTTTGTTAAGGTTGTTTTGGAGAATTTGTATTCCCAAATCGGCTTCCATTTTTCTTCGAATACGGTGTAAGTAATAAGAAAAGAACTATGAAATGAATTGTTGTAAGAGGCAATATTTCATATTAAAGAGGCATATGAATGTTTTTATTCACTTATTTATGGAAAATTCTTTTGTAAGTTTTATCTACGGAGTTCTTACAAACGAGCACTTATATGTGATCTAAATATCTATCTCATTATATTATATCTGTATAATTAATTTCAACATTGGCTGTTCATGGTTCACCTACAAGTCAATGTTATTAAAATCAAATTTAAACACAATTACTTATACTTACCAGTTTGCCCGTTATTTGAATTGCGAGTGAACTGTACTAAACTGTATGAAAAAAGGTAAATAAGGTCAGAACTCAGGGGAAATAAAACTTTTGTACTGTTATTGTAGCTTCTATTCTACTGCTGCTCTTGATAATTATATAGGTATGTTGCGAATAAAGAGTCGATATAAAATAGGCACAGCTATTCAACACGATTTAGTACGTATGTAGTGGAAAATTTGCTGATTATTACTGTGTTGAAAAAACAAATGGTCGATACCTTTCTGCACTATATCACTCAAGAGGTAAATAAATGTTAATACATACAAACATATTCGAAATATCACAGATCTACACTGAATTCGAGACAGTCACAGTGATCGCGTGGCTCCATTGAGGAAACTTTCTGCTGATATTTGTGTGCTATGTTGCGGAGTGACGGTGCCTATCTCGAATATATAAAAAATAAAAGCGTGGAAAACAAAACGAAATTCACCGCCTGCTATCGGAAAATAATTGTATTCGAGCTTCTCTTAAAAGGTTATTTCGTTTCATACGATGCACGTTCATATATCCTTTTTTTATTTCATGAAGTACCTACTTCAAATTATAATATCGCCACAAGTTAATAATAATAATTTATTTGGTACCAAAACAGACACAAACGTAGGTAGATACAATAGTGAGGCTTAAAACTAACATCGAAATAATCTTAATTGTCCTATTTTTCGTCGTAGGATAACAATCTAGTTTCGAAAGTTTAAGCTCGTAATGGCGTTATAACTTTGCAAAGTTGGTTATATAACATTTATTTTGAACGGTGAAATAGACTCTACTACGGTCTTTTTACCAGGCTTATAAAGCATAATAAAAAACTGTATTACAATGGACGAAACTAGAATGTAAGGTTAAATGACACTGTTAAAGAGATGATGATATGGCCCTAGTTCACAGATATTTTTGTCACTCATGAATGTCAGCTGCTGATCCTATGATAATTGTTTTTGTAAAGAAGGAAATAGGATAATTATTTACTGTGTACTCGGTATCAGTACTTTTACCTATAATACCTTCAAAAATACTCGTCAGTGCAGCTGATTCCAAAACCAATTCGAATTGTTTATTTGGGTAGAGTTATGCATGGAGCGGGAGCATCAGAGTGACCTCTCGTATAATTTATTACCAAGAGCTTAATTTCAAACGGGAAAAAGGAAATCCGCATAGGCACGTCGAACAGTCGCATACATTAACGCTGCGGTCCCGACTGAAATAAGCATTATTGATGGAAAATAAATCTCATCTGACATTTCTGATGTATAATTATTTTTATATTAATCGGGATCAGTTTTATCGCGAATAAACGCGTGTATTTACAAAGAAAATAGTAGGTAGATAGTGTATTACGAGACAAGTGTCGCTAAACATGTCGTGCTATAGTTGTCGTCGTGCGTGATGTCGCCCGACATCTTACAAGCTCGGCAATATCGAGTCACTCGGCTCGCTAGTTTTCAAGATGTTTAAGGACGGCTCCCATATCTACAGCTAAAGGGGGTGCATTAATCTTTTGTTTATCTACCGAATCGAGGGGGTATCGTTAAATAGAGCTCATTGAGTAGATAAAAGCTGTATTTTTCGTTTTTAAAAACATGAAAAGCCGCCAAAGTCATCTTTGGTTACAACATTTTGTACCGAAGTATTTTCCAACTTTCCGTTGACCTAATGAACTTAAAACTTGGTGATAATATTATTATTATGTATATTTTACCAACAAATACCAACATAATGATAAGTCGATGTTTTTCCTTGAAGTTTTATAATTTTGTTGATTACAAGTTTATTTTGCGGTTAAACGCGTACGCGTAGTACAGAAACGATGCGGGTGGCGGCGACAAGCCACTGCAACGGGTGTACGGCGTATGCGCGCCATGAGTGCTACGAGCGGAGCGTAGCGTAGCGATAAGCCCTGCCCCCTAGCTCTATATAAAGCGGCGCGCAACCCGATACGGTACGTACTATCGGGCACGACACGGCGTTGCGAGCGGATGCTGTTTTTGAATTTTTTTGAGCGCGTAATAATTTCTAATTGCATAATTCTTTTTCAAGTTATCTCATTCACGAAGAAATCTGTAACATCTAGCTCAAGAGACTCTTCATTATTCTGCCTCTGCTACTGCACGCACAGACGGCTCTTATATTTGGTACGGAACCCTGATTATTTAATTTCATTTGCAATTAGTGTATAATAAATACACAGGTACCTACTTCTGTAAAATTTGTAAATCACACATATTATTCTGTTTTAGAAAAAAATCGATTTGAAAAGTTTTGAAAAGTCCATTTTTTTCTCTGTTTCTATGTCTTGTATAGAATGTTTGATATAGAAGACAATATGACTTATCTTGTGTCTTATTGACTTATTTTGTGATTAGTTCTCTTTTAGCTACAACCTTTAATCAATTGTTATTTTTCCCTTCTTTTGCAAAAAGTCGTTAGTAAAAAGTTCAAAGAATAACGCGACATGAGAAGAAAATATCGGTGTCTATTAAAAAAAAAGATTCTTTCGTTAAAAATATTTTTTTTAATTAATAGCTATAAAATGGTCATAAAAGACTTATTTATAGTGTACTTAGTATTTATAGCAAGTGGAAGGCGACGAAGCAGAGGCGCGGCGTGCAACCGCTCGTAATTTATATTTTAATCAACGATCGTAGCGCCTGGCTCGCCGGATATGACTAACGTCCGCTTCTATCCACTATACTTACTCGTGTTACCTATTTTCTTTTGATCAATGAAAAAGTTTTCACCATTCTTTTATTTTAGTATTTTTATAATGAAATTAAGCCGAGTTAATGTATTCATTGAGCTAAAACAGTAATAGCTTCACCCTTAACAAATGTTCCAACAAAAAGTTTATTGCCAATTTGCAAGATAGAGTCTATGCGTTATGTAGATACTTGTTTGACGTTATGCTGGCACGTTTCCATTAAAAAAAAGTAGGTAAGTATAAAACACACACATCGTTAATACAAAACGGTTGTCGGGCGTCACGCCGACTGCAAGTCACGCAATATCTTCCTTGAAAATGTAGGATGGTTTACCCATATGTGAGGAATTAAGAAATACCATCTCTGCATATGATGATGAAATTAAACGAAGAAAAAATAAAAGTTTATTAGGTACAAAGTTTTACAACGAATTCTACAAAGTTGCACTTTTGCCGCTAACTGTCTTAAATTCATGACATTATATCATAACTTTTACTCCTAGGAATACATAAAGTAGGTATATTTTTTCCATATATTGATCTGAACATAAACTATCTACATATTAGGTACATAACTTTATTAATTAGGTACTGGTTTTTTTTTTTTTATGTTATAGAGGGCAAACGGGCAAGTGGTACACCTGATTTCCGCATAATTCGTGCAGATTTTTGATAGATGAATTAAAATTGTAAAACTAATGTTTAAAATTCACCGAAATCATAATAATTCTTAAAATATTCCCTATATATTTATCATAAGTTCTATTACAATTTTGTTACTCTTGTATTCATACATAGATATCTATTTGGAGGATGTTAATACTGCATTTAGATTCGAACGAAAAATACGAAACTAAAATCATTTATGGATACGAGACATTATTGGAATTTGGGCTCAATATAGCCGTTGACAAGCGTTTAGTTGGCACTCAGCTGAGTGCTGGTGGTGCTTGTGCTCGAGCCGCGATCGACAGGAAATGCGACGGAGGTAAAGTGGCATTGCTCGTTTATGGAAATCGTATTCCTTCAGACGTGAGGCGACGGCCTGCGTATAGTTTAAAAAAAGAAAATGAAAAACTAAGCAACTAACTTATGCAAATAATAATGATTTATTGTTAAGATATTGTAACATTGGTTTGGTTTACAGTAAAGATTATTCTATTCTACTTATTTTAGACTACCCTTTTTGTTAGCTGAGTCTACTTTTCATAAACTGCTTACATGCCGAGCTTTATAGACCCATTAGCTGGTCCCGCGGTTCACCCGCGTAATTTTGGAATTGTGGTATACATAGGCGGATATAGGGGGGGGGGGGGGGGGGGGGGGTCTAGTGCCCATCCCAGGATGTTGGGCTGCCGATTCGAAATTGCTTATTTACTTTTCAGCAAAGCTTGTTGTTGTTAGTATACCTACGGAATTTCGCATCGGCCATGGCATGTCAAGGGCAAGGCCCCTCTAAAAATAACTATTTTTAGAGGGCCCTATTTAGATACGCCAATGATGGTATAAAGGCACTCTATGTATAAAATGTATTTCCTGCTTCTTCTTCTTCTTCTTCTATGTCCTTTTCTGTAGGTACCCATAAAAACGTTTATAAAAAATTTCATGATGATCGGTTAAATGGCGAAAAGGTAACAGACAGATAAATAAACTACTTACCTACATGCCATAAGATCCTATATTTTAACTTTGACCCTCTTTGGGGTTGAGTTTCGGAAAATCCATCCTTAGCACATACCTTTATAAGGAACCCTTGTGCCAAATAGAAATCTAGATTTAGCGGTTTGGGCTGCAGTGCGTTGATATGTCAGTCAGCCAGTCAGATAACTATGTGTGGTACTGTCGGGCGGGCAGTGTTGCCAAACCGCAGAAAAATATTTAAGGAAACTGGAAAGTGGCTAAAACTTCTTATTTAGAAGATAATTTTTATAGATATAGTATTTTCAAGTTGTAAATACAAAAAAAAAACAGTATTAGTTATTTTTTAATTACGATGCATCTGATTACCGCCCCTAATACAAGCCTTCTAATACACCGTCGCCTATAGTTCGTCGTATGTATCAGTAGGTACAATTTATAAGTTACACGCTCTCATATACTTATATATACTTAGCCTAAAACGTTTGTATTACTTATTTCTGTCTGTCATGCAACTGTTGTACCAGGTTGTACCTATTCGATTTTTCACTCACTTTTCAATATCCTGTCAAACTGGAATATAACAAGTTGTCGTGGTTTTTTTTTAAAATATTATTGTTTGCAATGTTGGTCTTTCTCTTGTTGAAAAGAAAAAGGTCTTACATAAGTACGTATATATGTACCAACATAGTATTTTTTTCTCTGGGCTTGTACCTAATACCTACTCGTAATTGAAAGTGTCCGTCGCGTCGTTGAGATTAGAAATGGTCTCAAAGAATGGATTGATGAGATTAAAAAATATACTGACCAGAAACAATGTGCTTGCGTAGGTTGCTAATGTTCCGTCCAGGGAACCGCCAAAAGACTATTAAATTAAATTGTCCCGCAAAGATGTCTGTCGTGGCATTGGCGCCGGAAGTGGGCCATTCACCGTCCCACCATCCCACGTTCCGACTCCACTATTAACTCATAAATTTGTCGAACCGCATTACTGAGCGCTTTGTAATCCGACCCTCAGAGAGACGTCGTCAATATATTGAAGACACTCAAATTTTCCGCATTCAAAAACTTAAAGCTATATATATCTATTAGAGAATGCTCTAGTTTTTTCTAATCACTGTTTGAGCTGCAACATATGAGTTTTCCTGATAGATATTGTAACTTTCACCCTCCTTCATCAATTTATGAACAACATCAAAGATGTTGAACATTTTAATTTGGCCAATTTCGTCTAATAGTTAGACCCAATTTTACGTTGTGTTTTAAATGACTCCAGTTCTTTTAGGTTGAGATTCGATTCCGTCACCATCCTATCCGCATTATTATAATGGGTCGAGGTTGGACTTAGGTATTAATTGAATAAAACAACCATCAATTAATTTGACATTTTATTTTAATATTTGTGCATAATATTTCTTACAAGAGATATTTATATTTAGTACACCCAACTGCGTTTGAGTTGGGTGACATTCGTTCCTTATATGAACTCGCTCTACACGAACGGTTCTATTTTTAAGTGCGAGACTACACTGTACATTTATTTAACGTCTGTGCGTTAATAGTGTTGTTAGCCCGGAAGCAGAGAGACTCCAAAGACGGTAGCCTTATTACAGTGGTACACATAATCACTAACTTACGTCTATCGACGTCAGTAGTGTTCGGATTCTGAGATAGGAATATGATGCTCATAGAACACCTCCCATACGATGTATAATTATAATCAACTTGATATTCCAATAGGAATATTTACTATGGCTCTCACTACATAACAAGTTTATTATATAGCGAGAGGTGGAATAGCCCCGTCCTGCGCTACCCACGGTGATGGTCATCCACCTGCTCATAAGCAGATACCACCCCCCCCCACCTGTGTTGCACAAGGTAGAGAGTTCTCCAAATATGTATAACCGACATCCGTTAGAGGATGAATCAGCTATATGAGACTGTACGTCCCGTATCAGCAGCAATCGTTGGAGGTCATAATTCGGCGGTGCCGAGACCCCTGGGTACGTGTCAGCCCGAAGACCGAGGCCGTAATGCGGATAGTACCGCGACCTCAACACCATCCCAATAATTCAAATATAAGTGTATGAGACCAGTCTCGCCGGACATCATAACTTCAGTCGGTCAATTTGTGTTATAGTAGCTACACGTAGCTAAGGCCGAAGCCCAATTGATTGGATCACAACTCGTCCTCGTACAACACCCACTCAGCACTCGTTTATTTTGATAAACAAGTCGTGTTGAAAAACACAACTGTTTACCGAGATCAAGCGTTAACGACTAGGTCGTCCACAGCCGATCCCATAATCTCTGCACAACGTAACAAAGTCACAAAGCGCATTGACTATAATTATTATGTTTGTAAAAAAAAGAAAGTAATGTCATCTTGAAAGAAGAGCGTTCAACACTCCCTTGGTGTAGGAAGCGATCCCGCGTCTCCAGTCAGCCGCATAGTCGATGATAGTTTTTGAATAACACGGAAGGCGTAGTTATTCAATAGACAAGATACAATACGTGCACAACGAAACCCGTCACGGCGAAGACAACTCAAGGCGCGGATTTTTACCTCTCCACGTTATCTTACGCTCGCGACGCGCGACGTCTAACCGCTCAGGATTAGAGTTCATCGTCGTTGTAAATTCCAATAAATTGAAAATACACGTATGCATCGAGCCGATAAGATGTGATGAATTATAATTTAATAACAATAAAATTACAATCCATACACACCGAAAGCCTTCCTCATAATAATATATGTCTTCGCACAAGATATCCCAACGGACGTCGAGCGCGTTGACAAGGCTTTCGTACAGAGCGACAAGTCACTAAGTACGTAAGCTCGTTCGAACTCCCAACTACATCATCTTTATTGTGAAAGTGGTCGCCGGCATTCTCATCTAAGACCTTCACGTGAGACTTCAATATAATTATTTAGATTTGTATAATAATACAATATCTGTATACGAGCTACCACCAAACTCGTTTGTCAACACTCTATGTTAACTTAATATTTAGATAAGCATAATAATGCAAATCTATATTCGAGCCACCACCAAACTCGTTTAACAACATTTAATGTTGTATACGCGACGCGCTCTACGCGCGACGCGTAGCCTCTCGACTCGCTCGTCCGCCCGCCGCGCGATGCCACTTCACGTCTCAGCCGCCCGCGTGGATACTGGCGGTGCGTTCACGTCTCGTTTGAGAGGGGTATGCGGGGGGTTGGGGGGTACAAGTCGATATCACCGTTACATCTGAAACCAAGCACACGGTTAATATACCTTATTATAAACATTTTATTTCATATGAATAATTACTTTATTCATTTTAGTTTATGAATTATACATCAATAATCATACAAAATTTAGATTGTGAGTTTATCAACTCGCAATACTTTAAATATATTTCAACTTAAGTTTTATAGTGTATTATATCATAATACATTATACATATAGTGTATTATGTTATAATACATTATACATATATCTTTAAAATGCTTTTTCGAATATAAATAAATTTTTAAGCCTCATAGGGCGTCACAATCCCCCCCCAAAGTTTTATGAAACACTGAGTAATAAAACTTTCTAAGTTATTTTCGCCTCTTTAATTATACCATAAATTTATTATTATTTTGGGAAGCAGCCGCCCCAACACCCCTCCAACCACATTCAATCGTTCACCAATAAAGTGATGTGGAATGGCGATGTGTTTGTTATGGTATTAATTAGTTTTGCTAGATCTCATATAGTTATGCTTTATCGCATAATAGGCGATTAAAGTATGTTTGTTATATCAAGACATCTTTTGGTTTTTGAACCAATATATATTGTTTAACTGATTGAATGTGATTGAGCCACTTCTCCCTGACCCAATTTTTTTTTTTTTATGTCTTTATTCACTTAAATAATTATCACAATTATTTATGTACATTCGAATCAACAATATTTACAATCTTAAGATACAATCTTAATGATTAGCTCCTTCTTACAATATTATTAACAATCATATCAGGGTACAATCTTAATAATATTTATTACATCGAATCAACAACATCAACAATCATAAGATACAATCTTAATGATTATTATTTCGAATCAACAACATTATTTACATATTAACAACCATCTTAAACATTAAAAATGTTTACATTATTATCGGACCTTCGGGGTAGTCCTTTATTATTTGTAATATTTGTACAAGTGAATAGCATTATAATTGCCTTTAAGGTTATCAGTGTTCACGTCTTGTAAAGTATAAACATTATTGAAAGGCACGGCGGCCACTCTGTATGGACCTTCATACAAAAATTCAAACTTTTTTGTCTCTTTACGCCCTTTAACGGACCTGTTATCTCTACGTATTTTTACTAAGTCACCAATTTGAAATACAATCAATTTATGACTCTTGTCATATTTTGTGCGTCGTACATTACTAGCACTTTTTAAATTCTCTCGAACTTGAGTTCTGATATCGTGTAAATTTAAGGGTTTTCTGTTGATCATGAGCTTCTCATCAAATGATAATTTATTTGGTTCACCGTACATAACTTCACACGGAGTGAAGCCTATACTGTCATGAAAACTATTGTTATATAACTCTTCTAAAGTCGGTAGTATATTAGGCCAAGACTTATGATTCGAACCACAATAGGTTCTAAACAATCTTCCCAACTCTCTGTTTACTCTTTCAACTGTATTCGGTCTAGGATTTCTCACAGTGGTATATATAGCTTTGATGCCCAACTCTTTCACACCATCTCTCCACACATTACTTATAAATTGCTTTCCATTGTCTGTCATTATAGTTTTCGGCTTTATAATCTCTGAAAAGTGTTTTAGTTTAGATAAAACACTTCTGCCGGTGGCATCTTTCATCGGGTATAACTTTATAAATTTACTGAATGTGTCCTGAAAGACTATTATGAATTTCAGCCCGAGGGTTCCTGCTGGTAGCGGTCCGTATATATCTGCCATTACAATGTCTCCAATGTCTTTAGACAATATCGACTGACAGGGTCCAACATATTTAATATTCTCGCTCTTTGACATTTGGCATACATGACATGTTTTAATCCTCTTTCTCACATCTCTAGTAAGCGCATGCCAATAAAATCTATCTTTGATATATTTTACAACTTTATAAGCACCTTGATGCCCCATTTCAAGGTGTACTTGATCGATTATATCGTTAATTAAGATTTTTGGAAGATATATGACTTCCTTGCTCGTCTCAATTGAACTATAATACAAAATGTTGTTTCGTAATTTACATCGCAATATAATTCTATCTGATCTACTTTGTGCCACACTCACGCTTCCCAGACGTTCTTTAATTGCGCTGATATCAGCGTCTAATGATTGTAGTTCAGATAATCGGTTCAATTTTTCTTTGAGCTCAACATTTTCAGTAGTTTCTGTATATAAAATCTCGAAGCATATACCCCTATCTTCCTGTATATGCTTGCCCTCAGGCAAATATCTCGATAATATATCAGCAACTAAATTTTGTTTTCCTGTTATGTGTTCTACTTTATAATTAAACTGTTCCAAATAAAGTATCCAACGCGTTACTCTACTGTTATAAAGCTTCCAATTCTTCACGAATATCAGAGCTTTATGATCAGTTTTAATCGTCAACTGTGCACCTCTTAGATATGTTTCAAACTTTTTTATACAACTTATTATTGCATAAAATTCTTGTTCAGTTACTGTCCAGTTTAATTCTGGTCCTTTTAATGTTTTACTGTGGTATCCTAAAATCCTCATTTCGTTATTATCGTCCAATTGATAGAGCACACCAGCCAATCCAATGCCCGAACAATCAGTTTGTAAGTAATACGGTTTATTAAAATCCGGATGGTGTAACATCACGGTTTTTATAAATCTTTCTTTTAATCGATCAAATGCACCTTGTTCCTCAGAACCCCAATTCCATGATTGATCTTTCTTTAATAGTTTACACAATGGTACGATCAAATTGCTATAATCATGTATAAATCTTCGATAAAAATTACAGAGTCCCAAAAACGCTCTTAATTGCTTTACTTTCTTAGGTTTTGGAAAATCTCTTATACTCTTTAACTTGTCTGGATCTGTTTGTATCCCTTCAGTGGATATTATGAAACCCAACATCTTAATCTCTTTACATATAAATTCACATTTTTGCAAGTTACAGGTCATACCCGCTTCATACAGTTTGCCAAGGACCGTCTGTATATGTTCGAAGTGTAAATCCAACGTTCCAGTTGTGATAATTGCCAAGTCATCTAAGTAATTCACACAAAACTCTCTTACTTCCGGACCCAATATCTTGTCCATTGCACGACTGAAACTTCCCACTGAAGTCTTCAATCCTTGTGGTAGTACATTGTAAACATACGACTTTCCATTGAAGGTGAACCCTGTGTATTTTCTACTTTCTTTACAAATCGGTATTTGAAAGTATGCATTATTTAAGTCGATAGTGGTTATATATTTCGCACCATGAAATGAATTCAAAACATCCAATTGCATTGGAGGTTTTTCAGTTTCGCCAATCATCTTTTTATTTATGCCTCTAGCATCTAATAAGACTCTTATAGAGCCGTCTTTCTTCAATGTGAACGTTAACGGACTACTGTATGGTGTTGACATTCTCGTTATAATACCATTACTCTCCATCTCATCCAACTTCGATTGAAGTTTCGCCCTGTAGGCGTATGGTATAGGGTAAGATCTGTTTACAATAGGAAGCTCATCGACCATCTCTATCTTATGTTCGTAGCAATTCGCTCGTCCTAGTTGTTCGGAGAACATAGAAGCATAAGATTTTAGAACAACTTTTAAAGTCTCTCTATTTTTAGTGTTTAAGTCGCAACCAATTTTTATGTTATTAAAAATACTTTCAAAACTTGAGAAATCAATTTTGCATATTGCTACAATATTTCTCTTGAACAACTCTATAAAATATTCTTTTGCATCTTTAGTTATATACATTCCAGTCTTATCAGTACTTAAATCTATGATGGCCCTATTCATCCTTAGCCAATCAAAACCAATAATACAAGATCTTACTAATTTAGGCACAATTAAGAAACTTGTTTCAATAATTAAATCGTTAAATCTCACAGGCAACAATACTATCTGTTGTATTTTAGAGCTCTTTTGTCCGAGGACACCTCTTATTTGGATTGCTTTTACAGGCATAGTAGCTAAATTCTGATTTTTCTTTGCAATTTCGATCCAGAGCTCTTCTGATATACAGGTAATATCGCTCCCTGTGTCCAGGAGAGCCTCTATCTCAAAATTGAATATATTTATTACAACTTCACTTTTAAAATTTTCTAGTACTTCAATTTCTCTCTGAGATTCATTTAAAACAGACTTAACATTAAGTTCTGAGATAATGACTCCCTGTTGTAACATGTCTTGTCTATTTTGTAAGTGTTTTACAAAGTTGTACTTCATATTATTAAACTCATAGCCTAACCCCTCTTTGTGAGTTTGACCATTTAGTTCGATAGGTTTGTAGAGTCCTTGAGAATTCTTTCCTAATTTCTCGCCTGGGCGCCACCCCATGCTCTTCATAATGTCGAACCCACGGTTCCTTACACTACCGACTGCAACCGGAACCCTCTTCGCAGTCTTTAGTTGTTTAAAGGTGCGGTGCCTTCACTCTCCCGCTCCTCTTCTAAGTTGCCCGATGTCACTGTCGACGTCGGTTTTGTTTCACTAGGTTTCCGCCACTCTTTGCGGTATTTATTTTGAAAATCCTTTTTCCAATTTTCATTAATATTCTTGTTGCTTTTTTGATATTTCACAGGTTGTTGCCTTTCCTCCGCTCTATTATCATCCAGAGCCCTGAGGAATTTTGTTACCTCAGCAATTGTCTGACTCTTAGACCAGAACCATAAATCTTGTACATTAGTTGGAAAGTGTTTGATTATATCGGACACCAGATCCTCCTCTGGTATCTGTCTTGTAAGCATTTTTGCTTGCCCTACGAGCTTTATAAAATGATCGGACATTTTCGGACATTTTTCCCCGTTCCATTTGTTATACGCAATCTCTCTACGTATTTTGTCTTGCTCGGGTTTTCCCCAATAAGTTTCGAGAAATTCTCGTTTAAAATCATTAAAACTATACCATGAATCTTTATAAATTCGGGCCCACGCCTTTGCCTCCGCCTTAAGACACTCAATAGCAATCTGTACCTCTCGTCCTTTCACATCACGTCTCTTTTCAAGATACGTTTCTAGGTCCTCGATAAAAGTAACCGGATGCCCCTTCTCCGGGTTACTGAATTTAGGTTTTTCGTGTTGTAAACTCGATATATCGCTTACATATATGACTTTCTCTTGAACTTCCGGCTCTGAACTCTCAATTGTAACCTCTTGAGGTACATCTTCCTTTTCAGAAGGCCGCTTAAGCTCTTGTTCGAGAACTTCAATTTTGTTTTGTAACCGCCGTGTAGTTCGCTTGAACAACTTGTACAAACGATCATACTTTGTTTCATTATCAGGTACCTCCTTTTCTCTGCCTTCGCGCCGCCTTTTACGCTGTGGCTGTACATTTTCTATTTCGGTCTCGGCTTCAACAGACGCCGTGGGTCCTTCATTCTCCTTCCTCTTGCCCATTTTTATTTATGCACTGATTCACTAGATTAAAGTTATTAAAAATTAAACTAAATCACAAGACAAGTCACTTAACAACTATTACACTTAACAACTATTATGATACAATTAATTTAAGGATCGTCCTTGCGATGTCAGTAATTCGCTTTTAGCACTGTTAAAATGTCAATAATTGTCTTTACATATCACTTTCACTATTGATGTTACTCGAGATAATGTCTTTTATACGTATCACTTTCACTATTGCTGTTACTCAAGATACGTATTTAAATATCACTTTCACTATTAATGTTACTCGAGATATGCATTAATTATCCTTCGGCAATCTGTAAGAGCATTGCAAGTTAATATTCCCAGCCTCAACACTTATAATGCGGATATTCAGAGTCAGGGTCGAATCTCATAACCTTTCCATTTCACGGACAACAAATTGTAGGGTGTTACCCCTACGTTATTATGTTTAAATAGCCATGCATTTATTGACCTAGGCCACTTGTATTCATTTCAGTCAACCATGCGATACGCTGTCGCGGTCGTTTTTATTTATTTGATTCAACCATGCGATTCACTGTCGCGGTCGTTTATTCGTATGTAAGCCAACCTTGCGATGCACTGTCGCGGTCGTTTATTCGTATGTAAGCCAACCTTGCGATGCACTGTCGCGGTCGCTTTTACATTACTAACTTAGCCATGATCCTGGTCACGGCACCAAATTGTAACTTTCACCCTCCTTCATCAATTTATGAACAACATCAAAGATGTTGAACATTTTAATTTGGCCAATTTCGTCTAATAGTTAGACCCAATTTTACGTTGTGTTTTAAATGACTCCAGTTCTTTTAGGTTGAGATTCGATTCCGTCACCATCCTATCCGCATTATTATAATGGGTCGAGGTTGGACTTAGGTATTAATTGAATAAAACAACCATCAATTAATTTGACATTTTATTTTAATATTTGTGCATAATATTTCTTACAAGAGATATTTATATTTAGTACACCCAACTGCGTTTGAGTTGGGTGACATTCGTTCCTTATATGAACTCGCTCTACACGAACGGTTCTATTTTTAAGTGCGAGACTACACTGTACATTTATTTAACGTCTGTGCGTTAATAGTGTTGTTAGCCCGGAAGCAGAGAGACTCCAAAGACGGTAGCCTTATTACAGTGGTACACATAATCACTAACTTACGTCTATCGACGTCAGTAGTGTTCGGATTCTGAGATAGGAATATGATGCTCATAGAACACCTCCCATACGATGTATAATTATAATCAACTTGATATTCCAATAGGAATATTTACTATGGCTCTCACTACATAACAAGTTTATTATATAGCGAGAGGTGGAATAGCCCCGTCCTGCGCTACCCACGGTGATGGTCATCCACCTGCTCATAAGCAGATACCACCCCCCCCCACCTGTGTTGCACAAGGTAGAGAGTTCTCCAAATATGTATAACCGACATCCGTTAGAGGATGAATCAGCTATATGAGACTGTACGTCCCGTATCAGCAGCAATCGTTGGAGGTCATAATTCGGCGGTGCCGAGACCCCTGGGTACGTGTCAGCCCGAAGACCGAGGCCGTAATGCGGATAGTACCGCGACCTCAACACCATCCCAATAATTCAAATATAAGTGTATGAGACCAGTCTCGCCGGACATCATAACTTCAGTCGGTCAATTTGTGTTATAGTAGCTACACGTAGCTAAGGCCGAAGCCCAATTGATTGGATCACAACTCGTCCTCGTACAACACCCACTCAGCACTCGTTTATTTTGATAAACAAGTCGTGTTGAAAAACACAACTGTTTACCGAGATCAAGCGTTAACGACTAGGTCGTCCACAGCCGATCCCATAATCTCTGCACAACGTAACAAAGTCACAAAGCGCATTGACTATAATTATTATGTTTGTAAAAAAAAGAAAGTAATGTCATCTTGAAAGAAGAGCGTTCAACACTCCCTTGGTGTAGGAAGCGATCCCGCGTCTCCAGTCAGCCGCATAGTCGATGATAGTTTTTGAATAACACGGAAGGCGTAGTTATTCAATAGACAAGATACAATACGTGCACAACGAAACCCGTCACGGCGAAGACAACTCAAGGCGCGGATTTTTACCTCTCCACGTTATCTTACGCTCGCGACGCGCGACGTCTAACCGCTCAGGATTAGAGTTCATCGTCGTTGTAAATTCCAATAAATTGAAAATACACGTATGCATCGAGCCGATAAGATGTGATGAATTATAATTTAATAACAATAAAATTACAATCCATACACACCGAAAGCCTTCCTCATAATAATATATGTCTTCGCACAAGATATCCCAACGGACGTCGAGCGCGTTGACAAGGCTTTCGTACAGAGCGACAAGTCACTAAGTACGTAAGCTCGTTCGAACTCCCAACTACATCATCTTTATTGTGAAAGTGGTCGCCGGCATTCTCATCTAAGACCTTCACGTGAGACTTCAATATAATTATTTAGATTTGTATAATAATACAATATCTGTATACGAGCTACCACCAAACTCGTTTGTCAACACTCTATGTTAACTTAATATTTAGATAAGCATAATAATGCAAATCTATATTCGAGCCACCACCAAACTCGTTTAACAACATTTAATGTTGTATACGCGACGCGCTCTACGCGCGACGCGTAGCCTCTCGACTCGCTCGTCCGCCCGCCGCGCGATGCCACTTCACGTCTCAGCCGCCCGCGTGGATACTGGCGGTGCGTTCACGTCTCGTTTGAGAGGGGTATGCGGGGGGTTGGGGGGTACAAGTCGATATCACCGTTACATCTGAAACCAAGCACACGGTTAATATACCTTATTATAAACATTTTATTTCATATGAATAATTACTTTATTCATTTTAGTTTATGAATTATACATCAATAATCATACAAAATTTAGATTGTGAGTTTATCAACTCGCAATACTTTAAATATATTTCAACTTAAGTTTTATAGTGTATTATATCATAATACATTATACATATAGTGTATTATGTTATAATACATTATACATATATCTTTAAAATGCTTTTTCGAATATAAATAAATTTTTAAGCCTCATAGGGCGTCACAATATCAATATGCAATAGATCAGCTGTTATTAATGTGTCTAGTTGTAGGTGCCAGGCGCAGTTTTAGGCCAAAATATCATGTCTTACTTTTTGCTCATTTTGCAAGGTAGGTACCTATAACTAATTGACTCTTAATTTTTATAAATATTTCCTCACACATGATCCTGCTTTTCGCTCAAACTGGAACAACTCAAAGAAGGAAGGTAAAATTTTATTAATCCTAATTTAAAAGTATCTAGTAATTACATACATATACGTATCTAATATCTATATGTAATCACTGTATAGATACTTCCCTGAGGAGTAGCCAGAAACCATAGTCATAGTCATAGACATGTTTGATGTTGAAGACATATATTTTATTTGGCATCAACATCAAAACACCTAAAATATCTTTGTTCAAAATACAAAAAAAGGACCTACTTAAAATGCAGAGAGTCCACTGCTTCGATCCTTACAGTTGTGCACATAATAATTATAATCATCTGCCCACTTTTGCTCGCCCACTGGTTCCTTTTGATCTTGATGAAAGGCAAACTTTCTTAAAACGTTCGCTCCCTGATCGAGAGAGCTGATCGCGCTATTTCGGGACGAATATTTTACCAAAACAAAAATATTATGATAAACACAATTCGTATCGCGCTTAACTACTATTTTAACAGAATTGTCTCAATTATAGTACAGCAGCCCCGTACTTGTTTTTTCAGAGACGAATAGTTGGCTGAATCTTCGTGAGTAGGTTTAGTTCGACGAGACGACCAGGCTTTCCCTTCAAAACTTCCAAGCGTAGGGCTGGGAAAACGCACCACTAAATTTGTAGGATTACTTATGTGGTCATGTCGTTTATTAAGCTGCATATCTACAAAAATTCAGCCTGTTCTTAATCATTTTTATGACCTCGTTATTTGTACATATTCGAAATGCAGGACTCTCCAGTCAAGCCAATAATATTGGAGGACAATTATTTTTTGGGTTTAGGTATTATGCAATTATCTTAACATTTCAATAATCAATTTTACTGTTACTCATTCAATTTCGACACCCCACCAAATCGAAATGTTTGTCACCTGCTCACTACAGTAGCTAGGTACCCGTTTCGAGAATTTTCTCAGGGGAAAAGCTTGGGCGTCTCGTTGAACTGAACCTACTCACGAAGTTTCAGCCTGTTATTAGTCACTGAGAAAACAAGGCGTGGGCTGCCGGACTATTAGTAGGTATTTGGATGCGTTGGGCGATCGAACTAAATTGAACGTTCAACTGTTTTCTAAACATTCATCATACGCAAATTGATGAAGTTAATATTTTTTAATATTCGTATACAATATAGCAATATTAATCTATTAATCTAAATGTGTCAACGTGGCAACTTTGCCAAAGGTTGGATAAAGAATAGCGCGATATAGGTTAAACGTTATAAATATTGTCAAAAATAAAACCAAAATCGCTAAAAATTATCGCTATCGTCCTCAGCTTATTATAGCTCCTTTTATTATTTTTCTCGTAATTCTAAGTCTTTTACCCTTGCGTGCACGTACCTAGTGATTTAATTGAATAAAGAACGATCTCCACTAGGTTGAGCTGTAATGGAATTATATGAATGCAGAGCGGCTATTAAGTTATGTGTCGGTACTTATTGGATAATTGCACAGTTAATTTAATCATGCTTATTAAAAGCGGTGCTGTCGGCTACACGGAGCTAGGAATATCTTATGAAGGCTAAAACGCTCCAAAGTGTTTAGTATGAATGTACACGGAGCTTGTCGTGAATATTATGAACCTGAGTTGCTTTAACTCTGAACTCATGCTTAAGTTATATTAATAATGAGTATTAAGTTGTTCTAAAATTCCCTTTTCTATAGGTATAACTCTAATGGACTGAACTATGCGTATTCTGTATGTAATTTCTATAACTTAATACTGTTTATGCTATGCTGTTGATACCATACGCCAGTCTTTGTCCAACAGTAGAATGAAAACATGTGGAAAAAAACTAAGAAGCTAAAAATAACAAAATACCGATTTAATCCAACAGACAAAAATACACGTAATACTATTATTGGTTTGTGCTACCACTTTTCGATTTGAATTCGGTGCCAAGCCCGCTTACGTCTGCCCACTCGGGTTGTTCAGCTCACGACGAGCTCGTGGCGGGAGTGGACTTAGCCAATCTACCTACTCCATATTTGGCTTGTCACCGAATTAAAATCGAAAAGTGGTAGCACAAACCAATAATAGTATTACGTGTATTTTTGTCTGTTGGATTAAATCGGTATTTTGTTATTTTTAGCTTTTTAGTTTTGTGTTTTTGGAAGTCGGTTTTAATTTTTTTGTTAAATTTTTGTTTATTTCTCGTTTTTAAGTGAGTCGGTTTGTAATTTATCTAAGTTACAATAACCTAGTGTCAACTGCTCATCACCTTTTACAAAATATTGCTTTTCCCGACGCAGGGACGTTAATTGTTGAGGAGTTCTCCTAGTACTTCACCATCAGTTCCACTTCATCATATACATTGTGACGAGCTTAAATTGTTTAGAAACCAAATTAATGTTACCGAAACGGAACCTGTGAAATACCTTCATCATTAGTTCCACTTCTTCAAATTTTGCTTTCCGAAAGCAAATAAACGATTTACTATAAAAAATACAAAAATCGCTATAGGTGTACCTATAATTTTTGAAGAGTTCCCTCGATTACTCCAAGATTCCATCATCAGATCTCGACTTGGAAACAATGGAATCAATTTCGGAGTAGATAGAAAGGAGATCCTTTCAAATTTTCGAAATCGCTGCATTCGGAAACCGTGAAATACGTATTATTGTTGAGTAATTCCGATGAGCATCTGTGGTCTTCATCATCAGTTTAACTTCTTCAAATTTTGCTTTCCAGTAGCAAAAGAACGATTAACTTTAAAAACATATATACAATCGAACATAGAACCTCCTCCTTTTTGGAAGTCGGTTAAAAAATACCGAAATCTCTATAGGTGTGCCTATAATTTTTGAACAGTTCCCTCGATTTCTCCAAGATCCCATCATCAGATCCCGACTTGGTGGCAATGGGACCTAATTGGGAGTAAACCCTTTCAAACAAAAAAAGAATTTTTGAAATCGGTCCAACCGTCTTCGAGTAATCGGTGAACATACATAAAAAAACATACATACAACCGAATGCATAACCTCCTCCTTTTTGGAAGTCTGTTAAAAATAACAGTTCATGTAACTTAGTCAATATAAAAGCAAAAGGACTGTACCTACTTACGTTGCCGATAAAATGTTTCTGGTCTCTTTATCATCACATTACAGTTTGTACGACACTACTTATGGCCAGTAGCAAAAAAGGTTTAATCGTCTAGGAACCGGAACATTGTTTATTAAACGCGATAAACGTGATATTTCAGGGTAAACAAAGCTATGTATATGATTTCTCATTATTACCGACCACGGCTCGTTATCCCGCACGTATTGTGATTATTACTTCCATTGATTAACAAAAAATACGTGGTCTATTATTATCTATTTCCATATCTTTTTTATTGCTTGTTTACGTAGCAAATTTTTATTTTTATCCAATTATGATTTACCTAATTGAAACACGGTAAGTAAGAACGTAGTGGTAATATACTCTTTGGTAGGATACACACGCAGAGAGAAGGTAATCACTATGTACACACGTACAAACAATAGCTAATCTTTATCAAAACTGTCAAATATTTTCTTTGTTTTTATTTGGTTTGCCTATGGATTTAGATAAGGCACATATTTATTATTTTTTTCAATGACATTCTATGTATTAAAAGTATTAAAGTAAAAGGTTTTTGTTTCCTTGTGCTCAAATAAATATAATTTCTTTCTTTCTTTAAATAAATAGAGTCAGAGTAATTTTTTTCAGAATTATTAGCATTTTAATTATATTGACCTTATTGTTATGTTTTTTAAGAAAATAAAAACGTATAGGTAACTAATGTTTTTAATTTTATTTCGAGTTACAAATAACGTAGAAAAATGTCTGTTATTTCTCCTATAAATAATACTTGCGCAATAAGATGTTAAACTTATGACTGCCACTTCGCAAGTGTGCGAAAGAGAAAATTAATGCACGCATTAGGTATAATACCAGTATGGCTATATAGAGCAGTGTGCCGACTCCCTAGCGTGTCGTCTTTGCACATACTTAATGTCCTCTATATCCTGAGCCCTTATCAACTTCGCGCTATTGCCAAATGAAAGTACCTATCAATTTCCTGTCCTATATTCTGTAGTTGTATGGGGCTTGAGAAATGGTCCACGAATAAATCGTACATTCTAGAGTTATTTCACGTTACGCGTCAACTTAGCATTAATTTCGAATAAATATACATGAGAGAAAGTGTGCTCATAGGACAAAAAGTTACAGTAAAGATAAAGCTCTCAAAGTGGTAAAAATACACATTATACACACATAATCTCCTAATGGTAATCATTTATTTTTTTAATTATTATTATTAATTTACAATTTATTCACCGTTATTATCTACTACCATTCGCCATCGATTCGGCAGGGAGATGGTATCCGTAAACTTCAAACCTTGGTTGATCGATCAAAGACAAGTCATCACTACGAAATCGTTGCTGTAGCTTCGAAAACTGCGTCATGAGCTAGCTTTTGATATATTTTAGGTGGCAGCTTTTGCTGCAGAAAAAAATTGGACATGTATTTTTTCTTTTTTTTACGTGATCACGGAGGAAGATAACGGTGATATACCTACGTCCTACATGGAACCGAAATTTCGCCTGACGTCACGCTTTTATATTTAGTTATGACGTCACGAGCCCTCGCTCTTAAATTTTAATGCGTTTTGTCCAAGTAATTGTTCAATAATATATGTGTGTGTGTCAGGCGCGCTGGAGAGCGGCGCGCTGGGCGGCAGCGCCGGCGGCGGCGCGCTCGGCGCGCTGCGTGCGGTCGACTCGCCGCCCGCGCCCAGCCTCGGCGCCAGCCGGCACAGCCTCATCGGTGAGTCGATTGGCTAGCTTACTCTCCTTAATTAAATTCAAATTCCCGCGGGAATTCCTGGATTTCTCATTTGGAATATTAGTATAGATTTCACAAAATACATACGTAAATATTAATTTTTAAACTAGTCTCTTATTCTGTTGAAAAAAGCTTGTGTGTTACACGACATTCTTGAAACTTACATAATATATACCTACCCACCTGTTTATCGCTATACACTTTTGTATGACCGCCCGTGTTTTCGAGATATTGATAAATAGCATTTTCTTTGTTAGTGCTATTTTTCGTTTTTCGAACGCCCAAGACGTCTCTACACTTTTGAAATACAAAGGCAGCACGCATCATATTCGAGTAGACAACTGCGAGCGTGTTCATCGAACGGATGCCCCGGTTTAATTTGGCAATATATTAAGTTTAATTAACAGGATTCCAAGTTGTTTGTCGTAAGTAAATTGATGAGTTGTGTAGTGTGAAAGTTAGGGTACAGGGTACAGGATACAGTCGGGGCGTTTCCGAACGGAGGGGAACGAGAGCCAGTCGTAAATCTAAGCTACGTGGTTTAGTATTGCTCTTGATTAATATACTTTCAAGCAATTCGATGTTGCTCAGTCTAATATAGCATTATTTATGTGGACGAGCAGTTGCAACGGTTGTGAAATAACAAAAAATCTTACTTTAATATTGTAAATGCGAATGTGAGTTTGTCGGTCGATCATATTACACGTTGTCAGAGCTAGGACGTAATTGTATAGGTAGGAGTAGAGAAGGACATAGGGTAATTTTTATTCCAGACTTCCAGCGGAAAGCAATTCTGAAACTAACTTTGGTGAAACCGCGGGGAACAGCTAGTATAGTAATCCTTACTAATATAAATGCAAAAGTGAGTTTGTTTGTTTGTTACGCTTTCACGCCTTAACGGCTGAATCGACCGTCATGAAATTTTGCAGCCCGTTGTCAGGAATACCGAGAAGGACATAGAGTACTCTTTCCCGGAATTCCCGCGGGAACTCCGAAATTCCCGTGGGGGAAACCGCAGGGAACAGCTAGTGGTATCTTAAATGCAATACTAACCGTGTCATTTACGTTTACATGCCTTACAACTTCTCAATCGATCACCATCAAATTTTGCATACACGTTGTCAGAGATTTCTTATCTCGAAATTCTTGCGGGAACTCCGAAAGTAATGCCAGTTCTAAATACATTCTAGTACTTTTTTCTTCTTTTTTAGCTTCTAGCTTGGACCACAAAACCCTAGTTTAGAGAATTCAATGCAATGAAATAAATAATGATTGGGTGGAAGTAATTCCGTAATAATAGGCAAGTGCGTTTAAGTTTCCGGGTAGAAAATTAAATTCAACCCTATCATTATTGTTGGGCACATTATACTTGCAGAATTATTGAGCGGTAGACTTTGAGAAATCTCTCGACTCTTAAATAGATGACTAGGAATTATTCATGTGAAATTTACTACACTTTGATTGGAACTTAATAATATTTCGAATTGCTAATGACAAGTTTAAAGCACATAGCAGAACAGCTAATAGATGTCTTTCATACTAATTCTCTAATAGCTATATTAATACAGGTTCAATACAAAATACATCCTTACTAATATCCTTAGTAATATTATAAATGCGAAAGTGAGTTTGTTTGTTGGTTTGTTTGTTTGTTACGCTTTCACGCCTTAACGGCTCAACCGATCATCATTAAATTTTGCATGCACGTTGTCAGGGGTACAGAGAAGGACATAGGGTAATGAAGGGGAACTCCGAAATTACCACGGGTGAAACCGCGGAGAACAGCTAGTATATTAATAAAATACGGAAACAACAAAACCTATCTTTTATTAACATAGCAACGTCTTGCTTTACTAACCTCGTAAACTGACATACAGGCTTACGTAGGAAGACCGGTCGAGGATTTTTGAATTTATTGTTACCAATTTTGTATGGAGCCTACTCTGGAGATAAACATTTAAAATAAAAATTCAAATTCAATTTAAATACCGACAAAAAAGAAGAAAGGACAGAGCAAAAGTCAGCCTTATTGCTACTGATGTAATCTAGAGGCAATAAAAAAATTTATTATAAACGTTTGTTCGCCACTGTCGGAAATATTGCGTAACAAATAACAATAGAAAAAAAAATAAACAAAATAGAAAAAGATAAATAGAGAACCTTTTTTTTAAACTTTATAGTAGGTATATAATAAAAAAAAAATTACAAATAAAATATTTTACCAACGGTACTCTTTTCATTATATTAATTTGCAAAATATACGTGTCCATAATGGTGTCCATTATTTTTTAACTGACTTCCCAAAAAGGAGGAGGTTCTCAATTCGACGCGTATGTTTTTTTTTTATGTTTGTTACCTCATAACTTTCGAGTGGGTGAACCGACCGGGTGATTTTTAACCGACTTCCAAAAAGGAGGTCCTATGTTCGATTGTATGTATGTTTTTTGTTGAATTTTTTTTTATGTATGTTCACCGATATTACTCGAAGACCGTTGGACCGATTTGAAAATTTTTTTTTGTTTGAAAGGCTATACTCCCAATTAGGTCCCATTGCCACCAAGTTGGGATCTGATGATGGGACCATGGAGAAATCGAGGGAGCTCGTCAAAAATTATAAGCACACATATAGCGATTTGGGTATTTTTTATAGTAAATCGTTTATTTGCTTTTGAAAAGCGAAATTTGAAGAAGTGGAATTGATGTTGAAGACCACAGATGGTCATCGGAACTACTCAACAATAATACGTATTTCACGGATTCCGATTGGAGCGATTTCGAAAATTGTTTTTTTGTTTGAAAGGGGATACTCCCAAATTGATTCCATTGTCACCAAGTCGAGATCTGATGATGGAATCTTGTAGTAATCGAGGGAACTCTTCAAAAATTATAGGTACACCTATAGCGATTTTTTTATTTTTAATAGTAAATAGTTTATTTGCTTTCGGAAAGTAAAATTTTAAGAAGTGGAACTGATGATGAAGATCACAGATGGTCATCAGAACGACTAAATAATAGGTATTTCACAGATTCCGATTCGTTAACTTTAATATGGTTTCTAAATAATTTATGCTCGTCACAATGTATATGGTGATGTGGAACTGATGATGATGTACCAGGAGAACTCCTCAACAATTAACGTCCCTGAGTCGGGAAAAGCAATATTTTGTAAAAGGTGATGAGCAATTGACATTAGGCTATTGTAATTTAGAGAAATTACCAACTAAGTCAGTTAAAAGCGAGAAATAAACAAAATTTTAACAAAAAAATTAAAACCGACTTCCAAAAACACAAAACTAAAAAGTTAAAAATAAAAAGCTTATAATGACAAAATACCGATTTAATCCAAAAGACAAAAACACACGTAATATTATTATTGATTTGTGCTACAACTGATCGGTATGAAGTCAGTGACAAGCCAAATATGGAGGGGGTAGATGGGCTAAGTCGACTCTAACCACCAGCTCTTCGTGAGTAGAACAACCCAAGTAGGCAGACACCAGCGGGCTTGTTACCGAATTCAAACCGATCAGTTGTAGCACAAACCAATAATAATATTACGTGTATTTTTGTTTTTTGGATTAAATCGGTATTTTGTTATTTTTAGCTTTTTAGTTTTGTGTTTTTGGAAGTCGGTTTTAATTTTTTTGTTAATTTATTATCTAACTGAAGGATTAAAAACAATATTTTAATTTTCATACCCCGGCAACATTCAATGCTGTATTTTGACAACAAAATTAACACGTATCTAGAATTGCGTCAACGAATACGATTATGGCTTTAATTTTCCAACGTCACGGGCTTACAACACCATTTGACTAGGCAGGATTGTGGCTCCACTCAACCGCGACCCCGCGCTGCGCCGCGCCGAGCCGCACAGCGCCGGCACCGCACACCGCAGCCACTCGTACCTCGCTTACTACTGGTTCAAATAATGATTATTTCGAATTTAGGTATCGTTTACGTCACATTGTATGTATTAGTACTTCATATATTAGGTTACAACGTAACTCGAGTTCTAAATCCGTGTATCTACACGTGCCAAGTGTTAGTACGCTATGCGCTTTAGGCTTTAACGCGCTTCAATTCTTTCAGTCAAAGTTTCCATTGTGATAGTTCAACAATTCCGACAACATTAAATTAATAGAGATTTATGACCATTAGATGCCACTTTCTGGTGCCATTTTTAAGATGTTAAAATAGATATAGGTACCTACCTATGTAGACCAGGAGGCAGTTCTTATTTAATCGACTTCAAAAAAGCAGGAAGATCTGTGTGACAGTGGATGTATATATCAAAATTATCGGAAACATATCTTTTTGTCATTTGAATTAAAACTTTATTTTTATATTTTTAGCTTTTTAGTATAGAATAGAATAGAATAGAATCATTTATTTCACATTATCAATTTCATAGTTATATTACTAATAAAAATGTCAGAGGATAATATGATCGTCAATAATAATAAAATAATAATAATAATAAAATAATAAAAGTATCATAATAAGAATGTCAATAATTATAAAAATAATAAAAATGTAAAAGTAATAAAAATATACCTACCTATATCGTGCATTTTTGAAATATTGAAGTCGGTTGATGTTATTTTCAATTGTTGGAGATATTTCCAAAGCAGAGATTTAGTGCTTATTAGATGCGTATGTATCAGAATATATCCGTACGTCGACAACTGAAGACGGTGGGCGACATGCGACGTGTATTTCATTTCGCGTGTTGAATCAGCATAATGGCGGCACAAATAGCCGACGTGTGCTTACTGCTTAGTCTACGTGACGAAATGCTTAACGTATCAATATGCTATACCCGACATCCTTTCAAGAAAAATCCAACAAACATTTATTTTCAACACACGGTGTCAATTTTCTTCGCGTTTATCTCCTTTTTCCACGCCAAGGAAAATGTAATCTTCGTACCTACCTACCTACAGCCTACAGGAACATAAATAATGTTGCTTAACCGAAGTTTAAGTTGAGATTATCTACTGAGTGTTGTTCGATCTTAGTTTCGGTAATAACATACTTTGGACAAGATTATATTTTCGAAGCTAAAATAGTTTCATAAAATATGTCTTCTTCATAATGGATTCAGCGTGAATAAAGAGCATAAAGTTTTTACGACTCTTCGTCGATAGATATACCTAAGGATAATAATAATATTATTACCGTGCATTCAAGGCGGTGGTAGTTATTTTAAAAATTCGAAATAAGCACAGACACTAGATTTATTTGTAGAAGGGCCAGAAAGTCACAATAGTAGGTTGCTTTTTTATCGGAGAAAGTTTAGTTAGTTTAGTTACATAATATTATGTAACTAAACTAACTAAACTTAATAATATAATTATATTATGTAACTTTTGTTTCTATCATTTTTCGGTTGCAATCAAAAACATGGCGGTTTTGCAATCAACCAAAATAAACATACTTCAAAAGTTGAAGCTGTCTAAAGATGATTAATTAATTATAAAATCGCTATTTTTATGATTGAAACTAAAATATGGTAGAAAGAAAAGTTATATAATTTTATTGCCTTGCGGATTTTGTACATCAAAAAGGCAATTCTGCCTGAAGCAATCCTTGTTGTATAGCCGGGATTGCTTCATTGTGAGATTGATAAAATGAGGTCTACCATCTTTTTTAAAACAGTAAAATTATTATCACCTACTATTTTAATTACATCTATAGCACTATGGTACAAAGCGAAACTAAAAGATTGTAACTGCAAAAAGGGTTTACTGTAACGACTCTAACATTTCTGTTTTTAATTGCCTAGTTGTTTTACTTGCTCGTATGTGATGTCTTCTCAGGTTTTGTTGTGTATTGTATAAGTACCTATTACTGTAGGTATATACTCGTATTATATATGTAGCTGAACAATAAGTAGGTAAGTAATATGTGCGTAACAGGTGCGCGGGTCGACCCATATACCAACTCAACGTTTTATGCGTTTTCATTTCGTTTGTCCCATCATACAGCAAGTCGGCAAAGTTCTGTGATTTATTATGTTAATAACTGTGGTTAACATAGCTAAAGTCACAGTTGTCTACTGAATGTGGACAAAAATCTGTTATTCGTATCATGTGGATATTACCTATATTGAGGTGCTCTTGACCGAGCAACTAAATTGTGTTATTGAGAAACGTTGACTTATATTTTACTAGCTTGCCCCCGCGATTTCATCCGCGGTAATTTTGGAGTTCCCGCGGAGGTTGTGGGAAAAATTACTCTATGTCCTTTAGTTCCCGAGGGAATTCCGGGGTAAAAACTATCCTATCTTTTAAGTTGGACCATATTGTAAATGGTTGCAAAATTTTATCAAAATCCGTTCAGTAGTTTCGGAGTCCATCGCGGACAAACAACGTGACACGTGATTTATATATATTAGAAGATATTAAAGATTTAAAATTGTTTTACTTAATTGCTTCACAATTGCTCCAATAGATATAGGATGGCCAAATGTAGCTAGAACTTATTAACTTAATAAAATTTTATTTAATTATGACACATAGATACCAAAATTACATCTTTACATTTGAAAAAATAATTTCCTTAAAAAAATTCACATAACAATTACGTCTCCAGGAGCCCAGCTCCGCAACTGTTTGCTAGCCTTGGTTAATCTCCAACGAAAACAGAGGAGTGTTGTTTAACGTGTGTATCTGTATATGTGCATCATTGCTCCCAAACAACTGAGAAGATTTAGATTTAGTTTTTCTGTCTGAAAGGTGACTTGGTCGAGATTAGTCTCAGCTATGATTCAAGTAACCCTGTTCAGCCGTTTGAAGATTATCAGCTCTAGATAGTAACTTTAATGCTATAAGAAGAGCGTAACCTTGGACTGTCAGTTTTTTTATAGTAAATTAATTTGTATTTATTTTGTGAATGATACATATTTGTTAAACATTATTTGCTCTGCACTTAATTTGTAAGTATTTAGTTGTTTTGAAAATAATATATTTGTCAAAATTTATTTACTTAGGCTTATTAGTTGAAAATATTTTAGTCCGTCATTGAGCTCTCATTAGCATTTCTTGTGAAACACGCACAAACTCGGCACAAAGGAGCTTAAATGACCTATGTAAAGGTTGTTTGAATGTTCGTTAAACTTTCAGCGGCTCCGCCTCTATTCAAGGCCTTTCTAGAAGACGTCGACGAGTTACTTTTAGTAGACCCCTTAAATAGAGACGTAATTGCGACATAATTAGTCGGGATAGAACCTAAGCTTGACAGTTCCCCATCTGTTTCAGGCTCACTCCAATTTTGTGAAAAAACTACACTACACGAAACGCATTGGAATGTATTTGCAGAAAGCAGATAAAGTTGGTTAATCTTCGACCGAACTTGAACAAGCGGACCAAAAGAATACTAAAATCGAATATATTACGTTTAAAGGTTTTTGTTTGGTAAATACATTTCTAAATTGTGCGATCAGCTTCCTCGTGTTGTTCCAACATCGCGATTCGAGAGCATTCGAAAACAAATCCGTCCATAAAGCGATGTGCATCTGCCTCACTAAGTTCAATTTAACTTATACCTACCTACTTTAGGTTTTATAGATACTTAAGAACAGCCAATATAAGTTATCGCAACAAAACTACGTATTTGCATCTACGTATACTTACTAAAACTGAGATTTCAAAGAAACCTTGTCCAGTTTTGAATTTAATTTCAGTGTTTTAATTTTATTTTACAGACGAGTATAGTTTTCGCGAATTAACAATTGCATTTACCTGTAAAGCTTTTATAATCAATCTGTTTGCATTTCGAATTCGTGGTGTTTGTCGATCTAGTGCTGGAGGTGTCGGGGGAGCGATACGGCATTTATATGAAGAATGTACAAAGTTGGAGTACGAGTAGTTGATTACGCGCACGTGTCTGTGCCGGTAATGTATCCCGCGCCGCACATCTCACCCGGACGCGTCCCGGAGGTGGGGCCTTTAGTTACCGCTGAACGAGCGAGAAATAATACCTGCATCGATATAATATATAACTTACCTATGCCTTACTTATAATATGTTGAATGACGTCGTATCGTTCCATCGAGTTTCAAGCGTTCGAATTCAAAAAAATTAATTCTAATAAGCAAATATTTTTAAAGCAATTGTTGAACACAATTTTTCTTTTACAAAACTGAATCCACTTCACAACACATACACAACATATACACAAGAAACCAGCTGAAATGCCTGTCGTCTGTTAGAAATGAAGAAGAACTAATTGAATTTAACTTACAATTTATAATCTAATAAAATGTATAAATAATAATAATTGAACTTCTTAGACAGTAACTCAAATCAGTTTTGTTATTTATAATCTTGTTATTCAATTAGCGATAAGTGCGATTTGGTTATCCTTATACTATTAGAAATGCGAATGTGACTTTGTTACGCTTTCATGCTCTGACTAACGCTATACCGGTCATCATGAAATGTTTCACACACGAGAGGGAAAAAGACAAAGAGTAATTTTATAGAGTAGTTTTATACCGGAATCCTTCCGGGAACTCTGAAATCAACCGCAGGGAACAGTTATTTCTTAACTTTTTCTCCCGAAGTTCCCACGGAAATTACGAAATTAATGCGGATGAAACCGCGGGGAACAGCTAGTTATTTAATAAATGTGAATAAAAAAGGCACAAAGTACCTATGTGAAAACGTAAAAGATTTTTTTAATGTTGTTCAAAAATAAAATGAGATACTGCTCTACATTACATGCGTTCATGAGCTGAAGTAGAAGACACGTGGTGCGCCGCGCGGCGACAGCCTCGAGTCGAGGCCGGCTATCTGCTAATTGAATCTGAAAACTTTACCAACTTGCGAGAGAAATTTGATTAGCTTGCCATCTTCGGATACATTTATTTTCTTACGTTGGTACCTTAGTAAGTATCAGCCGTGTGATCGATCATGTCTACGAGTGGTAGATAGAGTCCGCAACTATGTGTATATAGGTAATTCGTACCTACTTTACGTCTGTAAAGGTAAATTATTATTTGATATGATTTTCTTTGGATTCAGTATCTACTATTATTTAAAAAAATCGGCCATGTGCGTGTCAGATTTCGCACATTTAGGGTTCTATACCGAATGTAGAATATATGAGCCGTCTGTGCGTGCAGCAGCAGAGGCAGAATAATGAAGAGTCTCTTGCGCCAGATGTTACGGATTTCTTTGTGAACAGAGATTACCCGAAAAAAATGTATTTATTTTTTATTATTTTAAAGAACTTTATTGCACTTTATCGTACAAAAGGCAGACTTAATGACTAAGGCATTCTCTACCAGTCAACCTTTTGGCTGGGTGATAGCTTAGTAATATTATGTAATTAGAGGCTAGGTGATAGTTTATTAATATTACCTATGTAGTTTAGTAATATTATATAATTAGAAATTATTACGCACTCAAAAACATTAAAAAACAGCATCCGCTCGCAATGACGCGTGCCCTAAAGTACGTGCCCTATCAACAACTGACCTTCTCATGCTGCACTCCCTGAAGGTGGAGGGGGGGGGGGGGCAGCAGAGGAAATTGAGACCCATACAGGGAATCCTACGCTCTTCGCTGAACAACGGACAGAGCATTCCCAGAGTCCTACGGACTCACTGGATCGCCCTGTTCCTAAAGCAGATGAATCTGGATGAAATCGTTTCGTATATTAAACGGGGAGCTCCGACGATGGTCCGCAGTGTCAGAGACTGCTATGGAGAGTTGTGCCCTATCGGGTGTGCGGGCCGCTTTATATAGGGCTAGGGGACGAGGCTGATCGCTACGCTACGCTCGTAGCACTCGTGGCGCACGAAGACTCGTAGCAGTGACTTGCCGCCGCCGCCGCCGCGCCGCGCCGCCCGCATCGCTTCTGCATGTGCTACGCATTTAACTACAAAATAAAGTTGGTTTAATAAAGAAAATTATAGAATTGCAAAGAAAAACATCAAGTTATCAATTTGTTGGTATTTATTGGTAAAATATACGTAATAATAAATATTATCACCAAGTTTTAAGTTCATAGGTAAGTCAACGGGAAGTTAGAAAATACTGCGGTACAAAATTCAATAAAGAAAGCTGACTGTCGGCTTCTCATGCCTTTAAATTAAAATTCAAAATCAAGGACTGCCTTTCATGCCTTTGTCTTTCATCGTCGTTCGTTTCATACATTTTGAACATTTTCCCTCCTCGTCAACCTCGTTTCAAACTTTGAATCTCTTGGTTTTCTTAAGAAGTCGTGATCAACTATATTAATAAATCGGAAATGAAATGGCCACCGAAGGGGACTATAAAGGGATGTACCAATTTAGTAAACCTATCAAGTGACTAGACGAACCCGACAAACAGTGTTTTAAAATTGCAAATAACAATTTTTAACCATAGCTTGCCTCAACTACAGTTAAAAAACTTGCTTATATATTCTAACAATAAAAGGAAGTCTTGAACAAAATTTCAAATTTCCAGACCCAGAGGTTTGAGCTGTGCACTGATCCTTATTTAGTTATTAAATTTCCACTTTAACTTGAAACGATATTTTTATTATTTCTTTTAGTTAGGTACCTATTAAATTAATTATTCGAAGAAAATTTAATACATAGATAACCATTTCATTTTATTCGAAAGTTTCTAATAATACTGAATGAAAACATTTGCCGTCGGTAATTTGTATTGGTTTAGATTTAAGGAAAAGATAAGAAGGATTTATGTTGAGACGGGAGCGAATTTGATACGAATCCGGCCAAGTAGATTGTGTTTGGAATCGCAAATCAAGATGTTATTTATTGCTCTGATGTTTTATTAATTCACAATACCTATAGATAAGTACGTCCCTGCTTAAGTAGGTACCCAATTATGCATTTAACATCACACATTCTTTTACTGCATCAGCTATTATTCGCTATCACTAAATACGGTGACTATAAGTTGTTTAATTAGATACGTTAGAAAATTCGAGAATATAATCAAAGACGATGCTATTTTTCGCAGTAGTTTTACGCCGTAGGTACATATAATAATCTAATGGAAAATAATTAATTTAACTGCACATCAAAAAATCTCGTATGCACGCTAAATGTACCTAGCACAAGTCTAGATACTCTTATCAATTACCATAATATATGCATCAGGCTACGCTAAAACTAGAGCTGTGCAGCGGTGCATATTTTGATGCACAATTAGTATTTCAGCTAGAAAAGTAATAAGAAAGACAAGGATAATCTGGTTTGTGGTTAAATACCTATAATCCATGATCATAGTATATGTAATCTAATATATATAAATCACGTGTCACGTTGTTTGTCCGCGATGGACTCCGAAACTATTGAACGGATTTTGATAAAATTTTGTAATCATTTATAATATGGTCCAACTTAAAAGATAGGATACTTTTTATCCCGGAATTCCCGCGGGAACTCCGGAATTAATGCGGGGAACAGCTAATCACCGTAAACTACCGACAGGGGTACAAAGAAGGTCATAGAGTACTTTTTTCCCGGAATCCCGCGGGAACTCCGAAATTACCGCGGATGAAATCGCGGGGGACAACTAGTCTAATATATATAAATCAGGTGTCACGTTGTTTGTCCGCGATGGACTCTGAAACTACTGAATCGATCGTGATGAAATTTCGTCACTATGTTGTATTTGGCCCAACTTAAAAGATAGGATAGTTTTTATCCCGGAATTCCCGCGGGAACTCCAAAATCACCGCGGATGAAATCGCGCGGGACAGCTAGTAGTGTATAAAAATTTGTACTTAGGTTACCCCGGCCCTAAGTAATTATAGTTCTGATAAAAGAATAATTATGTACATATTTATATATAGTCATATAGATATATGAATATGCACAGCTGCAACCGTTAATGTATACGAACAGGATTTAGTTAGTTTTAATTGCTTTTCGTTGCCTGCCTCTCGGCGTACAGGGAAAGGCTATTTGCGGCGTGTCAAACGAAGGAGAGAAAGCTCTTGGTATCTCCAGTCTTAGTATAGGGTGGACTGTCGTAGAAACTTAGAAAGTTTAATCTTGCAGATGCCGTTGCAATTTTTTTCACACAGATCGATTATACTAAAGTAGTTATTAATTATGTACGCTTCGTAGTATTGAATGCTAAAAGCTCGACTTTGGTCCAGGAAAAAAAAATCTTGTTGGTCACGTAGAGCGCAAGAGGGGTATAGCGGAAGACGAACTGCAGGCATGGTAATGGGAGAGATATAGCATCCAGGCATCCATTCACCAGGCGGAGGACAGAGCCGCCTGGAACGCTCTGGTCGTATACCTAGTCACATTCACGTCTAAATAATTAATGAAGAGTCAGTAATAATATATAACGCATTTTTACTAGCCTTTTGAACGGTTCCAGTATAATTAGTATTTAAAGTATAGTTCTCAAAACAAGAGGATGAAATGTATGGAATGTCTAAACAAGACAAATCTCCTTTATAGGTTACACGCGTTCATACTTCATCGTAACTTTGATAGCGTGTCTTGAAAAAAGTTTATCAAATGAGGTTTAGGTAGGTAGGTACGCATAAAATATACAATCATTGTAATACCAAAGGTTATCCTTGGCATTTGAGTATCGATATTCCTAATCAACATACCTTATTTAGTTTTAATAATATCTATCTACATACATAAATAACAAAATTTAACGAGTAACTTGAGTGCGACTAGAAAATTTTTATAAAGAAAATATGTATTAGTAGGTAATCAGAGTTTTATAATAAAAATAAAAACACTAAAGCTGGTAGATCCTACTTATATTATAAGAATGTATGTATGTATGGATGGATGGATGGATGGATGGATGGATGTTTGTTACTCTTTCACGCAAAAACTACTGGATGGATTTAAATGAAACTTTACAATAATATAGCTTATACATCAGATTATATTCTATTCTATTCTATTCTATTCTATTCTATTCTATTCTATTCTATTCTATTCTATTCTATTCTATTCTATTCTATTCTATTCTACTCTATTCTACTCTATTCTACTCTATTCTACTCTATTCTACTCTATTCTACTCTATTCTACTCTATTCTACTCTATTCTACTCTATTCTACTCTATTCTACTCTATTCTACTCTATTCTACTCTATTCTACTCTATTCTACTCTATTCTACTCTATTCTATTCTATTCTATTCTATTCTATTCTATTCTATTCTATTCTATTCTATTCTATTCTATTCTATTCTATTCTATTCTATTCTATTCTATTCTATTCTATTCTATTCTATTCTATTCTATTCTATTCTATTCTATTCTATTCTATTCTATTCTATTCTATTCTATTCTATTCTATTCTATTCTATTCTATTCTATTCTATTCTATTCTATTCTATTCTATTCTATTCTATTCTATTCTATTCTATTCTATTCTATTCTATTCTATTCTATTCTATTCTATTCTATTCTATTCTATTCTATTCTATTCTATTCTATTCTATTCTATTCTATTCTATTCTATTCTATTCTATTCTATTCTATTCTATTCTATTCTATTCTATTCTATTCTATTCTATTCTATTCTATTCTATTCTATTCTATTCTATTCTATTCTATTCTATTCTATTCTATTCTATTCTATTCTATTCTATTCTATTCTATTCTATTCTATTCTATTCTATTCTATTCTATTCTATTCTATTCTATTCTATTCTATTCTATTCTATTCTATTCTATTCTATTCTATTCTATTCTATTCTATTCTATTCTATTCTATTCTATTCTATTCTATTCTATTCTATTCTATTCTATTCTATTCTATTCTATTCTATTCTATTCTATTCTATTCTATTCTATTCTATTCTATTCTATTCTATTCTATTCTATTCTATTCTATTCTATTCTATTCTATTCTATTCTATTCTATTCTATTCTATTCTATTCTATTCTATTCTATTCTATTCTGATTATATATATCTACGGATATACCTACGGCTTAATTATTTTAAAACAGAGCATAAATGTGTAACATCGGTACTGCGCTATATAAGTAAAAAGTACCCTTCTTTCTCATATACAATGGCGAATAGGTGAAAAATACGAAATCTTAATTTTTAAAATGTGGCAGTTATTTATGGAGGAAAATAAATGATGGAACACGATACAGCTATAGACTAAAATTATCTAATTAATTTAAAAACAACAACAACACAAACTAATTAGGAGCAGTGCAGCTGGCGCTTGGCGCTGGACCGGACGGCACGGTTGCACCGACATCCGGTTGATAGAGAATCTACGAGAATTAAAACTTGCATTTTTCTGATATTTAATTTTACAGTTAACCTTTGCTGTCAGTTTCTATGATGACCACTTTTGATACACATTTTAGCTTTTATAAACGTAGGTATAGTGATAGGTATAGTAACGTGGACACGATTAAATGTATATATAGTACATGGGTAGACAACCTAGAGTCACATCTAAGAAATTAATTAAAAACGATGGAACTCGAACTTAATCATATGTCCCAGTAATTAAGTGAGACACTAACGGACGCAAACAGAGTCATTAAATTAATGTCAATTGGCATTCAACTAAATTTAACTTAATTAGTGAAATGCCAATTAACATTAATTTAATCAATGTCTCTAACGGCCGCACTCGGAGTCGACTTTATTGATTACTTAGTTAAGTATAGATTTTTAAAACAAAACTGCCGCAATCAGAGACGTTCAGTAAATGAATGTTAATTGGAATTTAATGAGATGAAACTTAATTAGTTAAATGCCAATTAACATTAATTTATTAAACTTGTCTGATTGCGGCAGTTTTGTTTTAAAAATCTATTCTTAACAAAGTAATCATTAAAGTCGACTCTGAGTGCGGCCGCTGGTGTAGGTACCTAATATATAAGTCATATCTTTTCTCTGTGGTAGGTATAATTCTGAATAACTTTAAATTTATTGAATCTCGAATTATTCATCATAAATACAAAATAAAGCAATTCCATTTCCAAGAAATAATAGAGAAATGTTATTTTAATAAACAAATATACATTAGGAAAGTTTAAATTGAAATAAAACATAAATAAAAGGTGAATTTAAACTCTCGGGAATGGAAAACCACTATAGAAACTTTGCAAAATACATTTTGAACAATACTCGTATCATCGAACTAGGACTTTCGATATAAAAGTCTCTATGGGTCACGGAACACTACATTTGAAATAGAGTAAATTCCTGACTATCGGAAATTGAATACCTAAGTTAATGTTTATTTTTTTAGATACTATTTTGTACGTATACGCATATATGTATGTCGTCGCCACATCTAATAGTTGGCCAATGGGCATGTTGACTAATTTTTATTTTTTAGTCCGTCTTGTAGATTATTAAAAAATATTGGACACGTATTTTTTATTTTTTTATGTAATCAAAAAATAACGGCGATATATTGAGTTGAAATTTCGCGTGACGTCACTATTCTGACAGATTGTATGGCGGTTTTGCGGTTAGTGACGTCACGACCTCCTCATCCTAAACTTTAGTGCGCTTTATCTCTGTATATTTCAATTTATTTAAAAAAGCAAAAAATACGTGTCTATTGTTTTTTTATTTTCTAACTGACGGACTAATTAGAATTTTGATTTTCAATAGTAGTCAACATCCCTGGCCGGCCATTTGATTTTATTTGGCCAGTAGCTATATATCTACTATAGTTAGTTTTATTCCCGAGGGCACTGTGTTTGCCTACTAGGTATCTCGGCGACTCTGCAATGTCACGACAAACTTATTTAAGTTGAGGGACATGAAGATTGCGTATTTTGTACCTTTTTTTAATGAATAAATCAATAAAAAATAATAATGTGGCATTTCATGAAATGGAAAATAACCGCTGGCCACTCATTGGTATGGTCTGACCAGATCAATGAATAAATCAGCGTTTAACGAAACGAACAGTTAAACGTACCAAACCAAACAATCAGTTAAACCAACCCAAAGGTTCGTGACTATATCATAAAATTATTACAATATCCGCCGCTAGAGGAGATGATAACGCATTGTTTATACGATCCCTATGGCGGCGCTAAGGAAAGTAGGGTGACCAAGCAATGAAAATCAATATTATTGGATTTCCACATACGACACTGGCAATTGCGAATGAGTTTTTAATTTTTTAAGAAACCAACTTAGATCCTATAATTCGAATTCTCCGATGGATTTTTTTTTGTCTGATTTTGATAGTTCACAATTAGTCCCTGTTTTTTGACTTTAGGTAGGACTCTAGCACCCCCATGTTCATGAAATGGCCGGCCATTTCATGGCTAGTTACATCGTGATTTGTCCAATTGTCCGCCCGCCACATATTTCGACGCAGGTGTTGAGTTTGTGAAGTTTGGCCTTGTAGAGTTATGGCGTGTAGAGTTAGAAGCTATGCTCCACATGAGTCTCATTTTGGCAAAATTTTACATGAAAATGTTTTTGGTGGGATTTTCTTTTTCTGTATTACTTTGGTGAATCAAATCAGTCCAAATATTATTATTCTTATTTACTTATGTTATATTTATTAAAATCAAAAATAATAAAGCAGACTATTTCAAAGCATATACGTCACACTATGTTGGGTGTAGTGTGTTTTTATGCGATCCTTTGTTCAGATTTTGTAAATTTTGCGTCGCAGTGCGACGCGACGCGCCGTAACTGCCCCCGGCATCTAAGTGCTCGAAGTGGCTAAAAACAAATAAAAGTGACCGGAGGCGAGAATAAGTCGGTAATATTATACATTCGTAGAATTCGCGTGTCCCTTCATGATAATATTCGGAACTACTGAACGGATTATCAGGCTTTATTTAATTCAAATCGAATGTCGGGTAAAAAAGTTTTTATTAAAAACGTTTCATGCGGTTGAAACCGCGGGGCACAGCTAGTCTAGGTATACGAATATTAAAAGAAAAAATGATTTGATTTTTTTGTATATTTCTTTCTAGCGAATAAACTCATAAACTAAGTACCTACTGACCTAATTTAAAAAATTCTTTCACTAAATTTCTGAGTAATATAGGGAAACCAGAAATCCCACGGGTACCTACTCCAAAATTAACGCGGGTGAAACCGTGGAGTTGATCGGTTACTATACCAATCGATACTATAGGTATTATAGGTATAGGTTATACAGGACGTCCTGTAAATCGACGTCAAGCCAGAAATAACAGATATAAAAATCTTTGCTACGCCTATTTAAAACAAAAGGACAGTCGTTAAAAACTGACCAAAGCAATAATTTTGAAAAAAACTTCATTGGCAAAAACTTCAATTTTATTTTATTTATTTTATTTTCAGAAACACTTTTCAGGACTACACAATAAGAAGAAAATTGAAAAAAGTTAAAGTTTATAGCAACAGAAGTTAAAGAACCATCGCAGGGTGTAATTTTTATAAGGAATAATTTTTTTTAAAGATTTATTTTTTTACGTTTTTCTATTAAGTTATGACTTAGCCTATCACCCGGTTCGGCTTGACGTCGATTTACGGGACACCCTGTATATAACCGGGTATGCTAAAAAAGAAACATACCACATTCCCTGTGGCTTTTTATTTTAATTGATATTTGAACCGTCTATGCTTTATGATTAATCATCATATTAAATTAGTAAGCACTAAATAACTTATAGGTAACTGTTATGTTAATCCACAGATAATGTAATACTATTTTAGGTTAATCATATCTAAGTAGCTAAATGTATTAGGCCATTTGTTCTCCAATTAAAGTATGGTACATAACATCCACAAAATTAAATGAAACAAAATTATTTTATTTTATCTTACAATTAGATAAATTTTAAAACCTAGTTTTCTCATTTCTAGTTTTGAAAGTATTCTATTTATGTAACTACATTAGATTCTCATAGAGTCAATTAACCTAACTGAATTTTTTTTTAGATATAATCGTTTTTTAAACAACGCAAATCATATGTTATTTAACGACTTTAAATCTCAGAAATAATTAGGTAACGATGATAACAGCTGTTTTTCAAGTCTACCGCAGCGCCTTACCAGTTGCGCCAAGAAGGCTGTGCCGGTTAGTTTTCCCAAGTGAGTCAGTTCGTTAAGAAATTTCCACAATACTTCTCTGGATGCTTGCAAAGTTGCTTTTCATGCCCGTGTTTCGTACCGGCACTTTCACCACCTTCATGTAGAAATGTGTTTAAAACTAATACGTTCTGAACAAACTTATACGCTTGCACTGCGTTCTTTAGTAAAGTTGCACGATAAGGCGATCACAAATCATGGTAGGTACTAACATTTTTATAAATAATAATTTTACTATATTTAACCGCTCTGTATTTTAGTGGTAAGGAAACCTAACCGCTACACCACATGTCGCGGGTTCGACCCCGCATTATTTATGAGATGAGTTTGAATTTTCAAGAATATGTAAGATATGTATGTATTTACTAGAACATATAACATGTAAGCATTATTATTAATATTATCTTTCGATCAAACGTCATGACTCTGATTTCCAAGGTAAAAAGCACTTTGTTCTACTCTGAAAGGAAATAAACCAATCATACGGCGCGGCGTCACTGTAGCGTATAGATTGCCTACGTGATAATTTTTTTCTCAAACAAATTAAGTATACAATATTTTGTAAAGTTCACCGAGCCTCCCTTTTTTTATTAACTTACAGTTTAGTCAGCCCTAGGGGCTCTGAGGCCCATATAAATACCTATAAATGCTACTCAAACTTTACTCTCACTGTTTTGTTCGACTTCTTAATTTTCCAAAGCGTTAAGTGAAACAATTGCTTGACTGGGTCTATAAATAAGGGCCGAAGTCTAAAAGTTTCGATAATACCTATCCAAACAATGAAAGGTATCAAAAACGGATTCCAATATATGTTTCTGGATCGGATTTTGGTACTTACTCGTACAGCCAATCGGATTGTGATATGTGAATATAGCCCCTGTTAATCAAAGCATTCATAACTAGGTAATATTGATAGAACACATAGGATATTACCTATTTTAGCCCTAATTGCTATATAAATGAGGGTGTCTCTGCTTTATACATAAACCAAAGTAATGAACATAATAATAAACTTGGACCAAATATCATTGTATTACTAATATATTAATTTATGATTGATTTTTGAATTCAATTTGCGGTTGATGTAATGATTCAATCTTCTATTTATATTACTAGATATAGGTAGGTTAAATTTCAAGCAACATTAAGTTTATAGTATCTTAGGATGACAGTGACAAGGGAGACCTTTAGAGTCTCAACTTTTTTGGACTAGCGGAGATCACTGGATCGATCGCATATTACTTAATATGTTAATTTTCACTGACTTTTCACACAACAATGTTGAACAAAGGGCTGCTTTTGGGCTTGAAGTAACTCCGGACTCGGCGATAATAATAAGCTGTGTTATACCTACCTTAAGAGAGGATCCTGAGAAAAATTACCTTTAGCACTTCTATATCTATACTTATACTTATATACTAATAGTATTACAAAAAAATAACTATTGATTTTTTTGTAGGTTTATTCATTATTGTCTGTATTGAATAAACTCAAAAAAGTTGTAGGAAGCTACCGTGTTCCTGAATGACTTTATCTCCCGGAATTCCCATGGAAACACGGCTAGTATAATGGATCAATTTGTTGTTTGGTACAGAAATGATGACGTGCCGACTGAGCTCCCGGCGGCTGGGCGGCTCCCGCGGCTCCCTGCAGGCCGGCACCGCGTGCTCCGCCGCCAGCGAGCTTGACCTCTCATCGCGCTCACGTCGTGCACACAAAGCCAGGTAACGATCGGACCTCACTCGCACGGATCAGTGATGTTTTCTCCCATTCCATTTTCATCCGCACTTGTTTGTACTAAACCGCAAGTCCAGCAGCGAATATTATTTTGCACTAGCTTTTTCCCTGCGGTTTCACCCGCGGTAATTTCGGAGTTCCTACAGGAATACCGGCATAAAAAGTACCCTATGTCCTTTTCTGTACCCTAGAAAACTTGCATGCAAAATTTCATGATAATCGTTTGAGCGGTTAAGGCGTGAAAGCGTAACAGACAGACAGACAGAGTCGCATTTATAATATTAGTATGGATGGAAATGACATTATGTTGAGCTGAGAGTTTACTGAAATACCTTTGAAGTAAGAAACAAAACAAGGAAATCTGTCAAAACACAAAATCAACAAAATAGTGGTTTCTCGTCACGATGTCAATAAACAAGGTACATAACTCTTGTACATTGATACATTTTTGTACACGTGAGTTATAATGATAAGCTTATTCCCCCACCATTTTATTCCAACTATTTTACAAATAATTAAATAATTATCAGAAGCGGTGGGACAAGGGGTTCGCACCTTCGCACCTTCGCACGTTTCATGAACCTAAGCGTTAACTTTTGCCATTAAAGACTTTGCAATGATTTTAAAGTTGCGATGCAAATAAAGATAACAGCACAGTGGTAATAGTTGAGTAACTTTGTTACTAAATTAGTAGTTTATAAAATAAAGAAAAACATACAACATGCTGCTACATACAAGCTGTTTTGCTAAATGGTAGGTATAGAAGCAATTATTTTACTTGGTATAGGTATTAGGTACCTAATAACAATTATCCTATATAACCTTTTTTAATTATTAATTATTCGATATAAAGATACATTAAAATATAAAACGACTCATACCTGTTAAGGTATAATTATTTATTTAATATTGTATTATTTTCAAAGATGTTTGCTCCTTTTTTAAGACTATCTATCCTCTTCTTACTACCGCGTGCTTATGATAATGATATGAATGATTGATGAATTGAACATTTATGCGAAAACAATGATTACACCTATATTACTAGACTAGCTATGCCCCGCGGTTTCACCCGCATGAAAGATTTTCATACAACAATTTTTTTTCCCGACATCCGATTTCAATGAAACAAAGCCTATGTAGCTCCAGGCTAAGCTTAATCTACCTGTGAAAACCGCATGAAAATCGGATCAGTAGATGCAGATTCAGTAGATTATCGCGAACAGACAGACAGACAAAAGAATTTTTAAAACATTTTTTTTGGGCTTGGTTACTTTTCTTTTATCACCCCTTTCAATTTTAGGTAAAAATATTCAATGTACAGAAATAAGTATGGTATATCTATCTAGATATACCATACTTATTTACAGAAAAAATAACAATTCGCTCATCTCTTCGTGGAAAACGAGCGATGTCTCCATTAAGGCGAGAGTGGAGTGGATCGAGAGCCTGTCTCTTGTTTGCTAAGCGAGGTGGACTCTATTATAAAGAGCTTCTTAATTCAGGAGTGCCTGCTAATTCGACGTGCCAGCCCACTCTTCACCTTGGGAACAATAATACACTATAAACTTAAAATAATATTAGGGAGGGCCTTCTAGTTTTGATAAAAAAGAATAAAGTTAAGTAAAATATCTATCGTCAGTATTTTTACAAATTTGTTAAGTAAAAAAGATATCTATGTAATATAAAAATTCAGCGTGTTACAACCACTCTTTTCCCTCAAATGAAGCGTTCGGCGTTTTATTGAAATATGATAAGAAACGTTTCGTTTCACGACATCCATTAAAGTTATGTGAGCAAGCGGTTCGTCGGTAGTCGATACCGCAAGCCGCCGGCGAACCGACCGTATTTTTGAGCAGTTTATATCTCATTTCACGGTACGACAGCTAGCAGCGAAAGCGGCTCCTTTAGATCCACACAGTCGCATTGAAAAACCAATTTCTAGCGGCGACCGCTCGTGCGCTGCTAAGGCGATTGGAAACCAAACGAAATATATATTTCCTCTTTCTGAAAAATTGTGATTTTTTACTTCGATGATTTCAGATTTGGTTGATATAAAAATAAATGACAAGTGAGGTACGTAGGTATTACGACATATTACGATGATAAATGTAGTAAGATTGATTGACCAAGATACATTGTCCAATCAAGTAATTACATATTTGCTAAGAAAGTGTCATTTAAATTTTTTTAGTTTCTAAATTGTTTGATGATTGTAGTAAATAAGGTAGTTCAAATCCAAAAGATAAAATCGATTCATTTAGGTAGTCGCCAATGAAATGTCTCAGAAGATATGATTTTATAGCGTTGGCGTTATTTTCACTTCGTCTTTCAATGTCAATACTAATATTATAAAGGAGAAAGATTTAACGAATGGTGACTAATTTTTATTTTTTAGCCCGTCTTGTAGATTGTTAAAAAATATTGGACACGTATTTTTTCTTTTTTTACGTAATCAAAAAATCACGGTGATATATTGAGTTGAAATTTCGCGTGACGTCACTATTCTGACAGTTTTATAGCGGTTTTAGTAGTTAGTGACGTCACGACCCCCTCACCCTAAACTGTGCGCTTAAATGCACTTTATCTCTGTATATTTTAATTTATTTGAAAAAGCAAAAAATACTTGTCTATTGTTTTTTTTATTTTCTAACTGACGGACTAATTACAATTTTGATTTTCAAAAGTAGTCCACATCCCCATTTTACTACTTAATCAATTTAAAAAATTCTCTTACTATTATAACAAGCAAGCTACAGTGTTCCTGAGTGACATAGGATATAAATATTTGTCATGGTATTCCCAGGGGACCTCCGAAATTAATGCGGGTGAAACCATCTGGGGGATAGAATAGAATAGAAGCATAGAATAACATTAATTTATTTCTGTCCAACACACAAGAATAATAAATAAACATTAAATTAATCTAAACCTTAACCTAATCTAAACCTATAGTTATCTTGCATGCTCTGCTGAATGAGACATCAACTCAGCATCGACTAATATCTAGTAAAATTTGTGAACAGATTAAAATTGCTGGGCGCCAGCGGCGAGGCGCCGCTGTTGGGCGGGTGGCGCAGCACGCCGCACACGCCGCACGCGGCCGCCACGCCCGCGCCCCACCACTCCCACAACCACCTCGCCACACCGCACTGCAACGGCACTGACAGGTAGAGTTCCGATGAAATATAACCTCCATTAAATTTTATTATAACTATTAAATTTATCTATTTGGATGATATAATTTATTTTGGAAAAGATATCATTACTCCTTAGATATTGTTTCGTGAAACTTACCTGCTTGAACTTGGCTTGATACGCTGCCGCGTGACAATGGATACAAAAAATATTTTAGAATAGATATCATTACACAAATTTGAAATGAAATTAAATAAGTTACGTAAGTCAGTAAGTAAAAAGCGTAAGTGTCTTACCGCCGCACTCAGAGTCGACTTTAATGATTACTTAGTTAAGTATAGATTTTTAAAGCAAAACTGCCGCATTCAGACAAGTTTGTCAGTAAGTAAAAAGCGTAAGTGTCTTACCGCCGCACTCAGAGTCGACTTTAATGATTACTTAGTTAAGTATAGATTTTTAAAACAAAACTGCCGCATTCAGACAAGTTTAATAAATTAATGTTAATTTGCATTTAACTTATTAAGTTACATCTCATTAAATGCCAATTAACATTAATTTACTGAACGTCTCTGATTGCGGCAGTTTTGTTTTAAAAATCTATACTTAACTAAGTAATCATTAAAGTAGACTCTGAGTGCGGCGGATAAACAACTAACAACAATATCTAAAAACAAACTCAAATATCCACAAAAATTTTTGATGAAAATTTATTTGTGTATTTAAATGTATAAACAATAAATTCTATATTATTTGACAAACAGTACCTACCGAATAGTATAAACACTGAAGAAAACATGGAATAAACGTCGATAAGTCATATTTTAAGATGTCCCATAACTAGCGACTAACCCACAATAACAACACAACTATAGGACTATAATCAGCAGGCCATGCCCTCACAATCAGTGGTGATACCAAACCTTCTGGCGCGTTTGTTTATCGACTCTACTGCGCGAAATACGCACAGTCAACAAGCTGGGCGGGAAATTGCTTATCGCTTTGACAGTTATCGAATTTTATTACCATTGAAATAAGATTCAATACTGTCAAAATTGTTACGTTGTTTTCTATGTCGATGATAGACAAAGCTACTTGTAAACCTATTTGAGAGCTAACATAACATTTGTATACCTATATCTCATACCTAAGTATTTGGATGCCGTAACGAAGGATATTTACCGTGTACGTGCTTTTATACTTAGATTTAGGCAACGTATTATAACGGTGTACAAATAGGCTATTAATTTGTTAATTAACCCAAATTTAGCTAAATAAACTCCATTAAAACCGATGTTGTTTCCTGATGGCATCGGCATGAACATAAATAATATATTTATTGCTATAGGTACAGAAGTCAGTGTTACCTATCACTTTATTATTAAAAAGTAGTTTTATTAGGAGAATTACTTTTTTTTTAATTAAAAATATTATAAGTAGGTGACTACTACTACATTTTTACTATAACTTACGATATTTGAGACTGTGTAAAAAAATCTTAAAAGTATAATGTCATTAAATCTGAATCTATACACTTAAACTTACCTAAACAAAATTGAAGTATCCGTTTTTAAGGTCAAAACAGCTTTTTTAATACAGTTGCTCAAAAAGTGGCGTATTGCAGGGACGTTTAGCGTTCGGGATATGGGCTATTACATACTCGAGCTTTTTGTTTACCTTTCCCGAACTCGTGCGTTCTCTTTGCCAACTGTCAAAAATGGCGACACGACTTTGACACACTCTTTGCATTGCGAAACGTATTACGAATTACTAATACGACTAGCGCCATCTCTTGATCACAGTTGGAACTTAGTTGAGTTTGTTGTGTTTTTGATATTTTATTAAATTGCTTAATTTTTTCGCAACTGTATTAAAAATAGTTGTTCAGTACACGTGCGGAACCGTCATTGAAAAGAGTTCCGACTGTCAACCCTCACCTTCGGCTGCGCCTCGGCTCGGGTAGACATTTGTCAGAACTCTTTGCAATGACAGGCTTTCCGCACTTGTAATGAAATATACTATTTATGAAAAGCTTGTGAAAGTTACTTTCTGTACAAAAATCAGTTCGAAAATTTCTTGTCTGTTTTTTGTTTTCTCCGAAACTGCTGATCTCCGATCTTTGTCTATCTGTCTATTTGTTTCGGTTAATCTTGAGAGTCGGTTAGACCGATTTTGACAGGAAAGGCACTTACGAGATAGCTGATGATTTATGGAGTACTAGCTGTGCCCCGCGGTTTCACCCGCGGCAATTTCGGAGTTCCCGCGAGAATTCCGGGATAAAAAGTACCTTATGTCCTTTTCTGTACCCCTGACAACGTGCATGCCAAATTTTATCCAGATCCGTTCAGCCGTTTTTGCGTGATTGAGTAACAAACATCCACACTTTCACATTTATAATATTAGAAGGATAAGTAATTTAGGCTACTTTTATCAATATTCTGTGGGTGCGCGGGTGAAACCGCGGGGCTCAGCTTATTTTTTCGTAAATGATGTACCCAAGGTGTAAATCAATATAATACTTACAATCTAGCCTTAAGACTAATAAGTATTTCGAATTTGACCTAACCTTCTAAAAAAGACGATGCTGAGAATGCTGAGAGTGTATAAACACTTTTTTTATTGTTACAAAAATAACTAGATAACTATACGTATAATCACTAAAAAAAGAAATTAGTCATATTATAGTTGGCCCTTTGGGAGTTTTCTTAATAAAATTGAAACATTTTGCTTATGGTAATTTTGGTATAGGTATTTGTCCGTTAAACATGTCTATAAAGTAGTTAATAATAATTCAGGATTTCAGTAGTGTACTCGTAACGTGCAATAAATTCGCAGGCACTCCTTGCAAATTTTCAAACATGAATCCAATAACAGCTCATTACATGGATCTCGAATCTTGATTAATTTTTTTTTTGGCAGTGGAAGCAGAGGCGCGCTTCGGAGGAGATCAACGTATGCCAGCGGACGACTGCGGTCCAGTTCACATTGGTCCTTTGTGTTCGATCCGGCCGGCCGGCTCTGCTACTACTGGTCTATGGTCGTCTCCCTCGCTTTCCTGTACAACCTGTGGGTCATCGTCTACAGGTTCGCCTTCCAAGAAATTAACGGTAAGAACAATCAATAGCAGTGAGTTCAGAATCCAGCTTTTATTTTTTGTTTTTTAATGCCGCTCTCGGCAACAAAACTGCCAAAGTTACTTAGTATTTAGGTACTATGGCCTTATAGAAAGTTTAATTTTAACCGCATAATAGATTATAATATAAAGATTACGTAAGAATTAAAGGTAACATAAATAAATGAGTTTCCAACAAAAAGTTGTCGCTCTAATACTTTAAATTATTTTATTATGAGGAGACTCTTCTCATGTATAGAATTATGTAATTTCAAAAGGGAATTAATTGGACGAATAATAATAATTAATCTACATATAACCTTCATTCGCTTCCATTAGGTACCTCAAAGAAGAGTATAAAATAAACAAAATATCTATTTATGGTAACATCAAAAAGATATAACTTGGGACCCAAGCAGCTCTGTACGATTGTGCATAGCTGCTCTTAACTTGTGGAAATTAAATTGCCCAACCAAATCGCCTTTCCTAGTTAAGCATTTCGCATCAGAGGTATTTGGAGGCCATTATAACATTGCCTACAAATTTTAATTTTTAACATTCGAATTGTTTTTATGTTTAAAAACCATGCCAGAATCATTTCCAGTGTATTAATACTTAGCAATGTACTATAACATTTTGACGCAGGAACGTTGAAGTTTTGTATTATGCTTTAGCTCTTTGCACCCGCGATGAGTCCCGTTAATTCTCCTAATTTTAAGGTTAATTTTCTCAAGCTGATTAGAAGTTAGAATTAAAGGAGTCTTTAATTTTGTTTAACTAAAAGACAATCAAGTTTTATCGTGATAAGTTCGACCATTTTCTAACGAAAATGTTGGGAATGCTCATTATTAGGCAATGCACACGTTTATCTTTAAGCAAAAATGTTCATTACGAATAAAAGTTTTCTATCCTCTTAAAATAGGTAGATTTTGTCTCGCTCGCTCGCTCGTTATCTAGACACGCGGCAGCGTGTCAAGCCATACTTCTCAAGCTGACAGAACTGGCGAGCAGTACCGTGTGTTATATTACACGAACCATTTGGAGCCACTTTTCACCCCCCATAATTCAAAAACCATTTAATCTATACATGTCAAATTTGGCTCATATATTAAAACTTGCGAGATAAATATGTGCTCCAAATCCAAATTTCATTAGCACACCTCAAACGGTTATTTAGATATTAACCTTGAAAAATCGTGATTTTTATCACTGACTGACCTATAGACCAAAATTATAACGTACTTGCAGATGGCCTAGGAACTTGATATTTGGCATCAAGGTAGACTTTTAGGCGTAAACAAAGGGAAAAATCTGAAAACTGGAAAAACTAAAAAAAAAGATAACTATCAATAATTTAAGTTTTTTGATTTTTCCAATCAAGAAGGTAATATAACAAAGTTAAGTATTGTAGTATGCAACTGGCTAATCAGAATTTTGAAATATTCTTAATGATGTATTTTACGCCACTCAATTAAACTTTTCTTTCATTCAATTCATTCATTTTCACTGATTTATAGGGATAAAACTAGCTTATATTCTCGAGTTAAAAGTGGTACGTGAGGTACGAATATAAAATATAATTTATGAATATCTGTGAATATTTTCATTAGATTACGGAAATATCTATTACATATTTGATATAGAAAGTTTTGTATGTAAAAATGATCCCATCAAAAACATAAATGTGAAAGTGGAAGCCAAAGTCAGTATTAAGTTTATGCGTAGTTGTCGACTTCACCGATAAAAGAATTGATATGTAAATAGGTGCCAAGTTCTGTAGATAATCCTACATATTTAAAGGAGCATACAACCCAGCTAGTTTTCACACACTAGTTATCTTATATTTGGCTAAAAACTATAGTATAAATATTTTTGATATTGGCTTGTTTTTACCAGCAAACCAAATATTGAAGGGGTGAGATCTATTGACCTTACAGTATAAAAACAGTAACTTGCTCATAATAATAAAATATAAAGAAGGTACATAATTTGACTAGCTAAAGATAACTTGAATGTGAAAACTAGCCAAGTTGTATGCTCCTTTAAAAACATTTCAGGATTATCTACAGAACTTGGCACCTATTTAGATATCAATTCTTTTGTCGGCGAAGTCGACAACTAAGCATGAGCTTAATACTGACTTTGGCTTCCATTTTCACATTTATGTTTTTGATGGGATTATTATTATTATTATAAATCTTAAGTTGGATGGTAGTCAAGAGAGATGCTGCAAACTATTGCATAAAAAAATTAAGCTTCACGCGAAGTCGCAGAAAACATATAACTTAATATTCCAATACAAAATTTTCTAAACTGGTAATTCCTATTTGTAGGTATTTTTAGGTAAGTTCAATAAGAAGGTAATTTATTGGAAAAAAAATATTTCCCTTGTTGCAGGTGAAACTTTAATAGTGTGGTTCTGCCTCGACTATTTTTCGGACTTCTTGTATTTGGCGGACATACTATTTCACTTCCGGACGGGCTACCTGGAGGACGGTGTGTTGCAGACAGACGCGGGCAAGCTCAGAGCCCACTACATGAACTCCACCACCTTCTATATCGACTGCCTCTGCCTCCTGCCGCTGGATTTCCTCTACCTCTCCATCGGCTTCAATTCCATCCTGCGGTCGTTCCGTCTCGTCAAAATATACCGCTTTTGGGCGTTCATGGACCGTACAGAACGGCATACGAACTATCCAAATTTGTTCAGATCGACCAGTTTAATTCATTATTTGTTAGTGATATTCCATTGGAATGGGTGCTTGTACCATATAATATACAAAAACAATGGGTTCGGTAGTAAAAACTGGGTGTACCACGACACCGAAACGGCAGATGTGGTGAAACAGTATCTGCAAAGTTATTATTGGTGCACGTTGGCGCTCACGACGATAGGTAAGTTGAGATCCTTTCATAACTAATTTTAAAGTACCTATATTTTAGAATAGAATAGAAATATATTTATTTACACACACACCACGACATTAAACAACAAAATATGTAACAATAATAAAAAAAAAAAATAATAGAATATTAAACAAAAAAAACCTTCTAAACGATAAAAAAAAAACATATTTTCTACAATTTGCGTTGATGTCTGCGTACTTTTATATTTACAAACGTATTTGCCTATATTTTCTTTATCTTAAAGTAGGTAAAAAAAAGTGTGTGTGTGGTCAGCTCTGACGCTTCACTGGAGTTTACTTTTGGTTTAGTCCTTATTATTTATATTATCTCTGTTTATTGTAAATAAAAACTTTTTGTTGCCATAGCAACGTTTCGAATGCGCATGTCTGGCCAGCTTATTTGTAAATAACAACGTCTAGTTGCTATAGCAACGCGCGAGATAAGTTGCGCACGAATACAATTATAGTAGGGCAGCCGAAGATGCTAGATGAGAATTTAGTCAAGCGTCGTTGGGACTTACTGAGTTTTAAAGATTAAGAAATAGAAAGCGAATAGGGTTATAATATGATGTTTTCTCTTTCACCGGTGGGTAAAGTTTCTTCAAAATAAAAATAAATAAAAATTAACCGCGCTCGAGAATGTAGTGGTGGCGGTTTATTTCGTAAGTTTGTGATCCTCTAACGCCTTTTGCACATTATAAGAAATTAACTAACTCCCTTACGTCACGTTTAAATCGTCAGATTAATTATTATTCATATGAACACTTTTCAGTATGTAATTAACCATATCTTAATTTGATGTGTTTGAGTAGGTATTTATAGCTATCGATTTTTTTGTACTATTCCGATCTTACACGTGCGGCCTGTCCTAGACGCGCGACTTTGTGTTGAATGTTCAATAAAAAATGTTACTGTTAGTAAGAATATTTTGAAACCCTACCAAACCGACATGTTTTTCACCTGCGCACTTCATTAATAGCTACCCGTTTCGAGAATTTTTATAGAGGAAAAGTTTGGGCGTCTCGTCAAACTGAACCTACTCACAAAGTTTTAGCTTGTAATTAGTCGCTGAAAAAACAAGGCGTGGGCTGCCGGACCATAATGCATAACGTTTAATTTTACTCTATTTTTTAAACTTTTCGGTTAACTCATGTGTTTGTTTTGTTTTTTTTTTTTATTTAGTTGTAGTTTTGATGTTTAATCGTAAAAAATAAAAATATATTACATCTACATAGATAATATACATATTTATACGTATTGATGTCATTAGAATGAACAAAAGCTGAATGGAAAAACAAAAAACCCATCGACTTATATTATTACTTTTTGTACTATGGGTTTAAGCTTTAAATTATGAAATGTAGGTCATTGAACAAGCCTAGTGGTATTACGAGTGTCACAATAATGGCCCTGCTTGGTTATTTCTGTGCAGACCTTTTCTAGTCGTATGGGTATCAATTTAAAGCCTGAATAAGCGATACGGCCTCTTTGTATGAAAACGAAAGGGTTTAGAAATAATAGTCGGTCATTCATAATATTATGATAGGATAATTGATTTAAGTAAATTTAATTAAACTATCATTTTAATAAAATATTATTTTTATAATGTAGTGTGTATGTGATAGACAAGATATTATATTATTTTTATTTATTACTATGTACTAGCTGTGTCCCGTGGACGTGAGTTTCAGCATCCCCGAAGGAACTTTTTTTTCTAAAATAAGAGTAGCCTAAATTAAAATAATTTTTGATTTTTTTTTAATTCTAAGGTACCGTATCTACTTTTGTATTTAGTGAAAAGCTGTTAATTTGGAATTACAAACAAACATTTCAATTTTATTTATGTAGTATATAATATATACGTATATTAATCGAATACAAAATCAATAATACCAATTAATTAAAACCTGATAATTACTTGAACATGAAATTGAGTTAAATTGACAAACACTCAACGTTCTCCTAATAGTTTTCACCTGGACGGTTAACAAAAGCATTTTCGTTAGAAGTTCGAAGTGGTATATTCGCAAGTGGTTTTATAACCGAAAACATGCGGTTCTGTAATGAACCCTCAATTGATCCGGTTGATGACAAGTGACAACAAAGTTTAAAATTTATTATTCCGTAGCCTTTTCTCTGGGGAATCAGAGTCTCGTTATATTCGTCGTGTGAATTAATTCTAGCATCGTTCGCTTGCTAAAACTAGGGTATTCAATATTTTCCCGGTGCTATTGCGAAATTGCTTTCCCAGGCGGATGTTACTTAGGTATATTTTTTATAAAAATAAAATTTATTATATTCTTGAAATTGCCTTTATTATTCTGACGCCGTAAACCGACATTTTAAGCTATAAATTTTTTATTACTTCTAAAATTAAGTAGATACTTAAAGTTATTGGAACTATTTAGAAAAATAAAGAAGAAGTAAAGAAATATTGTAATATTATAAACTTTGTGAATTTCTAGTAGGATTAATATTTTCTAATGACTTTAAAGTGTTGATGATTATTGTGCCTATAATCAAACGTAAAATTGACAGGCAAACTTTTTGCATAAAACATTTTCAAATAAGGGATAAAGATTCTATACAGGGTCAATATTTTCACGGATCCTATGAGCGTGAAAATCTTTTTAGAATTGCTATAAAAACAAAAGGTTATGAGAGTTCGTACGGGTATGTTAGTACTTGTGAGCGCGGTCCGTAACGAATATCGTTAAAACTGATGGCTGCACAGATTACGTGACGTCATTCTAATGTGAAATTATATTTTTATAAAATCCTAAATTAAGGACTCGCTAGCGTATGAAATGGAGGCAGTTAACATGCTGAAAGTACCTATAGTATACGTAACTCGGATTGCAAAAAAAATCTACTTTATTTTATCGTAGATACTAGATATATATTATTATCTACACTGAAATGATGAAATCATGCGAGATGGAAAGTTTACAGTAAAAACCTATAGGTTTTGAAACGCTGCCGTGCATTAACAGTCTACAAAGCAAATTTTGAAATTGCGTCTAAAATACGACCACCTATGTGGAATACCTACGGTGTTATAAATCACTAAGTACGTATAGATTGATTAAAATACTTGAAATTCACTAAAAGGGAGAGAGATCAAAATAGAAAGCATTGCTCACAGTTTGTCTAGACTAGAAAATAAGATCGAAACGAGAAGAATTTTGGGAGGACCAAAACAATCGACATAGCTTAAAGAATTACAAAGCTGAAGAGGCAATGGGCGGGGCACTTTACTTGTAAAGCTGACGACCGTTGGTATAGAAAAGTTTTTGAGCGGGGAACTCGCAACGGTGGACGTGGTTTGGGCAGACATCCCACAATGGGTCAACGATCCGGAAAAAATCCCTAAATGAGGGTAGAAGGACTGGTCATCGTGAAGATCCTCGGAGGGGACGCTTCTTCAGCGCTGGACGTCCATCAGTCCGCGTGATAATGATAAAGTAATTTAATTCATCTTGGTACAATAAGATTTCCAAAATTCAAAATATAAAAGTCATGGAACCGTAAAATTACTATAATATTATAATTAGTCTTAAACCGCTGTCTCTGTCTTCACAAAAAAGTAGCGATTGTTGAATCTGAATAAAAATCTGTATAATTTTAACGGCTTTAGGTATATTTAGGTATTTAAGATGAAGAATAGAATAAAAACATTCCAATTTGAAGATCCTCCAGTCGAGCCCTGTTAACGTGAAGTGTCTTCGTTTATCGGAACAAGGGTGACCGCTGAACACTCAACTGCTCAATGAACCAGTCGATCGATTGATTGTTAGACAGAGGCTTCAATGCAGGATGTGATTGTTAGGTATATTTTCAGCCTTTGTGGTTCTTTTAATGCATGCATGTGCATGTTACATGAATAACAATAACAGGTGTATGATAACTGGTATTATTATTTGGGATAACCATAACCATTATGAAAAGGGGCGATTTTATTTTGTACTGAAATCTCATTTTAATTTTGATTACGCTATAATCGTCACTGTTAATTACTAAACAGTAAAATAAATACATATGCGTACCTATCCGAGAATCCAAGATAATTTTTTTGTATATTTAAATACCTACTTGACCACAGACAGATTAGGCTTGTTTCCGGGGTATGAAAATCAAAATTCTATTTAGTTCATTGATAAAAAATAATAGACCCGTATTTTTTACATATTCAAATTATTGAAAAAATACTAAGATAAAACGCATTTAAAGTTTAGGAGTGACGACAAGAGCGGGTCTTGACGTCATAACGTGCTATAAACTGTAGCACGGCGTAACGTCACGCGGCATTTCCAACTTAATAATTATATCTCCGTTATTTTTGATTATCTACGTAAAAATGAAAAAATACGTGTACTGCAATATTTACTAACTAATTATTTATTAATCTACAAGACGGAATCGGTATTAAAATTTGGTTGAGAAGCCCATTCGGTATATAGTTGTATATACCTATATATATATATATATATATATATATACTTAGTAAGAGTCTGATTATTTTTTTAGAGTCTGATGTTTTGTTTAAATATTATCTACTTACTTTTTTATTTTTACTTTTCTAGTATGTCAGGAAAATCTATATACAGGTACCCTTTACCTTCTAACCCTGAAATGTCCGCATTTTATGCAAGAATGTGGAAATACTATGGTTATCCCGCCACTTGAGATTGTTGTCCTTGTGCATTGTGATCAGCATCGTCACAATGCTTAGGAAAATTACATAACAAAACAGTTGGACCCGCTTTTGGAGGGTAAAAAAAAAAATTGTAAAAAGCGAATAAGTTCAAAGAAAAAATGTCTTTATTTCATTCTATTGCATTCAAAATGGGCGATAGTATACGACCTCAATGCTAAAACATTAAAGAGGTAGTATCAGCTCACAGGGTAGTATGCCTATTTATATAATAGTTACATAGGTACACCTCGTGGCAAAGAGAAAAGTGATTAGATTAAATAAAGAAATCCTCGAGTCACCACCTCGCATCTACTATACCGCTCTGCGACTTTACCGGAGGTCGACACTTTCCGCCTTTGAACAGGGAGATAATTGCAACCAAGATAGCGCTTGTTTATGATTCGTCTATTCATATTTATTGTTAACGAGTTTCCCATCCTACTGGATTGTTTTTAAACAGGAGCAAAATTTAATTATGAAGCTGTTTTGGAGCTGAAATTATAAGGCAACCAAACCTACGAGTATGTGCATTTAATTAAAAAGAAAATGTAACTAAAACGTCAATAAACAAATTTTTGGGCCAGTATTTGCTATTGCTCGCAATTCAGACATTCACACAATTTGATAATAAAAAAATATTATAATTTAATGACAATCGTCTGAAGTCTCATTGCGACTGTGTGTGTTTTTCATTCAATTGCATTTCGTTTTCGCTATAAAAGCTTAGTAAGATTTACCTAACTTATTTGTACCTAAGTATATTAAGATTCATTGTGAAAATATGTTTTTTGATATAAATGTTCAACCGGAACAAAATTATTTCTTTTAAATTATGATCACGGTAAATATTGTTTAATGGTGTGGACTGTTTTAAATAATATGATGGAAGGTAGAAATCAGAATATAATTACCCTTCGTGATCATACCTCCAAAATATGATAAATTAAATGTTTTTTTTTAATAAAAAAAATCGAAATTTACAAGTTTTTTCCCATTGTTTTCTAACTATTTCTATATCTTGACAAAAGAGAAATCCATTGGATTAGTTAGAGGCAATCTTAAATTAAAGTTTCGCGCTAGATCGAAGTCAGAAGATTGGTGTTGTTTTTCTGTATGGGGTCTGCTGGACCCCATATGACGAACGGTTAAAATTAAAACTATCCTATTAGTGCTGAGCAAGTCTCATACGTTCCAGTCAGTAGGTACATCTTTATTCGAAGGAGGCTGCAACAATTTTCTTAAAGCAAAGCTTTATTAAACTTCTTTTTATGAACGTATTTATGGCGAAAATCATTCTCTCCGTTTTCACGGTCAGTGACCAAATTAAGATGGACAAAGACGAAGAATTGTTCCAGAAATTATTTTATATTTCATTGTATATAATTTGTTTGAAAAGAGATCATTTAGGTACTTTGATCATGATAACGGAAAGGTCTAAACTCTTTTGAGGGCACGTAAAACGAACCGTTAAATTAAGTAGCAATTTTTATTTTTTTAAACTCATTATTTGTAACATAATAGTTCACGTCGCAGTGATGTTGTCAAATCCGTGGTATTATAATCTCTCTAATCCTAACCAATATTATAAGGACGCCGAAAGGCAATAATAGTACATTGTTATCCTAAGGTGAAAGTAACTTATTTAAGCGTAGCGAGGGCGCCAATAGATCGAGGGACTAAATGAGTCTTTCTCCCGAGGATAACACTGTGCTTTTCATTACGAATGCAAGGAAAGTCAAAATAAAAATAGCAATTAGCTAAAGAAAAAAATGAGTGAATTTTATTTTACATAAATCAACCATTAGGTGTGCTACTGGCCAGTAAGTATGCCACCTATGACATAAAAAAAAACTTGAGTTTCTGCAGTATCCAGCTGTCAGTTGAAAGCGATTCTCCCTAGGGCTGAAAAGTGTTACTTTCAACCCGCTTCTCAGGCAACTTCAGACCTACTTTCCGAGTATGAGTAATGAAAATATGAACGCTTTAATGAGAGTTATTGACCGTTTCTTAATATATGTTTACTAGCTGACCCCCGCGGTTTCACCCACGGTAATTTTGGAGTTCCCCCGAGAATTCCAGGATAAAATATAGTTATAAACCTTCCTCATGAATCATTATATCTATTGGTGAAAACCGCATCAAAATCCGTTGCGTAGTTTTAAAGATTGAGGCATACATAGGGATATAGGGACAGAGAAAGCGACTTTGTTTTATACTATGTAGTGATATGGTTAGATTGTTTGAATACCAACAAAATGATAAACATGAAAAAATTATGACAAAATTGCGCTATAATTTTAAAATACGATTTACTCAAAATTTCTCTGGTGTGGGTTGACACACTGTTGCTAATCTATGTCAATAAATGTGAAAGTGAGTTTGTTTGTGTTTTACGCTTTCACGCCTTAAATATGTATTTATAAACATAATATTATCATGGGGTGCAGATAATTTTATCCCGGAATACCCTTGGGAACTCCGAAATTATCACGGAAAACCCTGGTGAACTGCAATATTGTAGCTAGTGAAATTATAATTGACTTTTCAGTGTTATTGTGCTTTCATAGGGCCATCATAGTGATATCATAATAATCATTATTAAGTATTATTATATAAGTATCTACATATTATTATGAACTGATTTCATAAAAATACTTGAAGAAATAAATATTTTTTTGTAATTCTCAAAACAATAGTTGTCTGTTATGATTGGAGCGAGCTCACAAATGATTTGTCATATACCTACCTACTTTTGATGCTTATCCCTATACGAATATTGTGAATGCGAAAGTATAACTTTGTCTGTCTGTAACGCTTTCATGCCTTAACAGCTGAACTGATCATCATGAAATTTGGCATAGATGCTGTTAGGGGTGCAGAAAAGAACATAAAGTACTTTTCACCCCGAAATTCCCGCGGGAACTCCGAAATGACGCGGATGAATCTCCATTAAATTTTGCATACTATCACGTTGGCAGCGGTAAAGAAAAGGATATAAGGTAGTTTTATCTCAGAACTAGTTGTGCCCCGCGGTTTCACCCGCGTTAATTTCAGAGTTCCCGCGGGAATTCCGGGATAAAAAGTATCCTATGTGTTATTCTGATGTATAAGCTATATTATTGTAAAGTTTCATTTAAATCCATCCAGTAGTTTTTGCGTGAAGGAGTAACAAACATCCATTCATCCATCTATCCATACATACTTACAAACTTTCGAGTTTATAATATTAGTAGTATTCCCGCGGGTACTCCGAAATTAACGCGGGTGAAACCGCGTGGAACAGTTGGTACAAAAATAAGCCAGATGCGGAGCTTCTATTTCTGCATGAATGGTCACAAGACACAAACTCCGCAGCAAAAATGATATTGAAATGCGGATTAATGATTGTTTCCTTATCTAAGTAATTTCAGGTAAGTATTTATAGTGAAATTTTCAAAACCTATTGATTCATAAAGTCACTGAATGTGCCCAGTTAATACAATACAATCCATGCAAACTTATTATAAATGCGAAAGTTACTCTGTTTGCTGTCTCTTGCCTTTTACGCCTTTACTACTCAACCAATCATCATGAAATTTTGCATACATACCTATTGTCAGGGGTCAAAAAAGGACATAAACGTTTTATCCGAAAATTCCCGCAAGGACTCCCAAATTAACACGAATCCGTCACATGCTGTATGAAAAGGAGACGGTTGACATAATTCACCTGTCACTAATAATAAAATTATTGTAATACCTATCCATAATTTTAAAACACCTAAGTAATATTTATAGTCACCGCGTTTGATCCATTATGACCACAAACGACTCTTCGATGTCATCAAAGAACCTAAAAATGTGGTAATGAATGAATATAAATAAGCATTTAAAATGGATTGCTAAAACAGTAATGGAAAAAGTTTAATCCACTGTAGGGAATAATTCACCCAATGGCGAAACATTATAAGCGGCCGTGTTGATTGCTTTGTAAAAATAACTTACGATTAGTCTTGTTTGTTCAACATTTATCATTAAGATTAGGGTAGGAATTAGTCAAGATCAGTATGGTTATTTATTGATTTATTTATTCGGGAAACAAACGGTACAAAAAAGGGTTAGATTAAAAAACATATAAAAACCTAGATAACAGTTTCCACATAAAAGAGTTACTTACTACAGAAAGTTCATAAAGCAATATTATCAACATCCCAAGAGCAACGTTAAACTCTATGAAGTACTACGAATTTCGACGACTAATAAATAATTTATTAATGCAATATTATTTAACAGTATCTTAACAAAGGTGGGCTCCTTGCCTAACAGACGGTCGTAGTTTATCGACGTGCAAAGAGAATAAATAATATCTGCATTGCAAGCTTAGGTATGCCAACATCATTAGGTAGTCAAAGAATAGACAAAACGAGATGTGAAATTATTAATAAAATTGTTTAAAAACAAGAAATCTGATATCACTATACCTGTATAATGGTCTATGTCAGTAACCGTAGGTACCTATTGCCTGCAATAAGCTTTGATAGCTTGTATTTATAGCTCCATATTATCTGAGTGAATACGAAACGCTATCTAGTCTTATACGCTCGTAAAATATCTAGCTGAAGTTCAAAGCTCGACCTTATTGTAGGTATCTACATTTAAATTACGTATATACCTACTAGAATAGAATTACATTAATTTCTGCACAACACGCAAGTAATCTAAACCTATAATGATCTTGCATGCATGCTAAATATATATAAAACACGTAATTTTGTTCGAATAAAACATCCTTTTTTAAGTTCTAAAATTTTTTTATGCATAAAAATTCTCGTAAAAACTAGTTAATGATATTGTTATGGTATTTCAATATGTGGGATTTTTATATTAAAGTCAGACGTCCTATTGATACAGGCATGTATAGAAAACATGAAAATTATGTAAACACTTTTGACAGTCGTATCTTATTGCGATAATAGTTTTAACCACTGTGTGTTACACAGGTGTTTATAAATTGGTACTGACTGTACAAAATGCACGAGATTCAACATTTTTAATTTTTTTTTATACAAGCTTTTATTTTATTTTCTCTTTAGGTACCTAAAATAGATATGCTATTGTAGGGGCAAGAAGGAATAACGCTTTTTATGTGTTTAAAAAAGAACATTAGCAGTAGGTACAGAGTTACTATGAGTGAGTTATTATGATTACTGGTGACAAAATTTATATCACTGCCAACTAACTTCTTATTGTTTACGATAAACAATAGCAGTAGCAGTTCCCAAGGGAGCAGTACAATTTACTATAATAAACGTTATCCGCAAGAAATGGATTCGGATCAGACGCCCCCACGTCCTTGTCATCTCTTAGAGACGATCTGTCTTATCTTCGCGCCACTTTCTTATTTCGTATGTATGTATACGACTATTTATATGTACATCCCCTCATCGTTCACTTGTGAACGGTATATGAATTGTGTTACATGGGTATTTGATCGAAGTAGGAATAATATATTTTATTGTTACCACCGGTTACCTGGTATACTGACGTATTGCTTCTTATCTAAATAAAATTTGATACAGCGGCATGGATGGTGAAAGCAATAAATTTTACTCGTGTAGGTAGATCCATACGAAAGCACGTACCTAATCAAATCGCGATTTATTTGAAATAAGAATACGTCATAGCATAAGAATGCTCATATTCAATGCCACAGGTGTGTGGGATAAACACGATGGAGGCTTATCGTGACATTGGATAGTACTGGTAAAGGAAAATAACAGAATTATTGTAAAACACAGTTTACGACTGACTGAGACATCGCTTAACATAATATATAAATTAAAATGCATGTGTAGGACCGTACGATGTTTAAACAATTTACTATAACTATAAATAAATACAATTTGATTATAATTTTTTAGAATATTTTTATTTTATTTTATATTAAAATATATTTTCAGAACGTTAAATCAATAAATATGTAAAAAAATATTTAAACCGTATAAGAGAAAGTAGCTTTTCAATTCTGACCGTGGTTTCACTCAGTTCTTCTAAACAACTATTAACGCTCACGCTATCATTTAAGTACCTAATTCTTTCCGATTTATAATAAAATTTGTAAATTTTAAAGATAAGTCGATGTTTTGTAATCAAATCTCGATCGATGTTTTGGAATAAAGTTATTAATTCTTTACTATGTTATCCAGGTGACTTGCCGCGGCCGCGTAGCAAAGGCGAGTACGTGTTCGTGATAGCGCAGCTGCTATTCGGGCTGCTGCTGTTCGCGACTGTACTGGGGCACGTGGCCAACATCGTCACTTCCGTCAGCACGGCCAGGAAGGAGTTTCAAGGTGACTTCACATTTTATTATAATTATAATAAGCTTTATAATTTTCAAAATATATGGTAATACGGATTAATGGAAGTGATACGGTAGGTATAGTGAGTTAAACTGTAATAATAAAACCTCAAAGTGTAAAAAGGTGTGCTCTCTTCCTATGTTTTCCTAATGTCTATGTCTATGTCTAAAAACAACATAAAAACTCTACGCATTTTTACATTAAAGTTATTTTGGTCGTCAATTTTAAGGTTGTTTCATATTTATTCATTCTCTTAAATTTCCGTGAAAAGGTTTAATTTTGGGTAGATAGGTCTACATCGCCTGAGGGTGCAGATACATAGGCGGCGTAGTGCGTGGGTCTACGCGTCGTAGAGCACCGTAACTCTGCGTAGCGTAGCAGTCATATTATCGCACTAAGCATGTAGACATGCCGACACGTGCCGTGAACCCACCTACGTGTGCTGCATGCACATCATGTTCTCAAGACACTTTTTCAATCAATGCTTGCGATCCCTATTATTCTATTATTTTCCTACAAGCTAATAGTTTTTAAATTCAAATAGATATCAATTATAGAATATCTAAAAGGAATCAACGATACGATATTACGATCTGCTTATATAGATTTCGTACACGAGGGAGCGGTAAAGTTGTCAACAACTTTAATTAGCACTGCAAGTCGGTTGACAAGACAATGGCGCCAAGCCGCCACAGAGCAGGCTGAATCCGTGACCTTCCTCGGCGGCACTGCAGCGAAATAGGTCAGCGGCTTGAATGCTATAAATAGCTTGGCGAAAGTCGGGCGTTGCGTCCCCTTCCCACCCACCCCCCGCCGGCCCCCCGGGAGCGTCCCGCGCCGCGTCCGCCCGCCATCGATCCGCCCGCGACGCGGCGCGCCGCCACCACCGCCGCCCGCTCCCAACGCCCGTCCGAGCCCAACTATTTGACAATTGATCCACCTGCCAGCCAGCCGCGCGCCTGCCGCTCTGTCCGATGCCTGCTGCGGGCATCACAACAACCACTGTCAACGATGTCATCGGCTTTGTTACCATACAATGCTACGATAGGTGCACTGACGTTACTTTTAGGAGTTTTATTTTGCCATCGTTCATTTTTAACAACAACACTTTGGTAATCGTTACACCAAATATACAACGGTCTTCGAGTGTGTTGACTGTTGGGTAATTTTTCATACTCAAAGTCAATATATATAAATAATATAAATAAATAAATATGGTCGCGAAACACGGGCATAGTAATGTGCCTTAAATGCGGGTAAAACAAAAAAAACTTCCCCGTTTGATGTGAGTTTAACTAATTATAGTTACCTACCTACATATTATGTAGGACTTAATAAGAGGAGAAATTTGCGAACCGAGTGTAATGATTACAACACAGCCTTATCAGGTTTAAAAAATAGAATCTATTTATTTACTCTTCTATCTATCATAAATCATAAAGTGAAAAGGTTAACACAAGTGAAACCACGGGGCACAGCTTGTGAATAATAACATAACCACAACGGAACATCAACTGAACGCGGTAAAGCGCTAGCCCTTGCAAGTTGGTAACTACCCGGTTAACCAGATTGTTAAAACTACGGCAGTTTAGATGTAGCACGCATGGGTATGTGAATGTTAATGTTAGTAGGTATAGAACGAAGGTTACAACACGTTATTTTAACGTCAATTATATTAAGAGGTGGTCCCACTAACTTCACTCGCAATATAGTAATTATTATTAATATATTTTTTTTAAATAATAACTTTTATTCCCTTTAGGCGCATTACGTCCAATTCGTAAATGGTCCAAACGTCAAATTCGCAAATCGTTCAGCCGGCCGTTTTGTAAGCGGTATAATCCAACTAGCTGTTCCTCGCGGTTTCACCCGCGTTAATTTCGAAGTTCTCCCTGGAATCCCAGGAAAAAAGTACTCTCATGTCCTTCTCTGTACCCCTGACAATGTGTATGCAAAATTTCATTATGATCGGTTGAGCCGTTAAGGCGTGAACGCGTAACAAACCAACTTACATTTGCATTTATAGTAAGGACTAGCTGTGCCCCACGGTTTCACCCGCGGTAATTTCGGAGTTCTCGCGGGTATTCCGGGATAAAAAAACCCTATGTCCTTCTCTGTACCCTTTACAACGTTCATGCCAAATATCATCCAAATCCGATCAGCCGTTTTTGCGTGATTGAGTAACAAACATCCACACTTTCACATTTATAATATTAATAGGATGACCAGCATTTTTTTTAACTATCTCGAGTTCCAGACGGAATTTCGAAAAAATCGAAACATGAGTATCTAAGTTAGACCCTTAGCAATACAACAAAAAAAATCGCATTCAATTTGGTGCAGTAGTTTTAGCGTAGCACGAATACAAACATACAGACAGACAGACAAAAATTCTAAAAACGGTATTTTTGGCTTCTATATCACTCATAGAGTCGCCTAAATTTATTTTTTCTTATTTATCTCCTATGTACAGACATCGACCTGTTACAATTTCATTATGTGTATAGATGTATATATATACCGTCGACATATTATATTTAATGTGGCTGTGGCTTTGTTTGTGTTAGTTTGTAAAGCCGTGCAGACGGAAGCCTGAAAGGTACCTACATGCACTGAGTTCGACGTTGATTTGTTAGGCGAGTCGGGCGCAGTGTAAACAATCCAGACTTGACCGTCGTACGCGCTGTACTAGTCTACTTAGTTTGCATACAAATTGCTAAACTAAGTACACAGTGTCTATCTATATGTTCTTACATACCTATACCCACCTACATAATTAATATCGCGGTTTCACTTGCGTTAATTTCGAAGTTCCCTTTAGTTCCCCTTGTAATTCTGGGATAAAAAATACCATATGTCCTATTCTGTACCACTAAAAACATGTATGGACATGATGATCAATTGAGTTTAGATTAGGTATACTCTTATATTATTACAATGTTTGTTTATTATTCTTGTGTGTTGTGCAGAAATAAATGTAATTCTATTCTATTCTATATCAAGTAGATGTGTTGGTTGCGGATTATTATTATTATTTTATTCTTTTCTGTTGTGTTCTATTCTATTCTGTTCTATTCTATTAAGTAGTTGAAGCGTTAATGCGTAACAAACAAACAAATCAACATTCACTAGCTGTTCTCCGCTGTCTTCTTACTCGCGATAATGTGGGAGTTTCCGCGGGAATTCCGGGATAAAAGTACTCTAGGCCCTGCACTGCTGACGTGTATGCAAAATTTCATGATGATCGGTAGAGTAATTAAAACGTTACGCTTTTGCGGCTAAACGGCTCAACCGATCACTACGAAATTTTGCGTCCTCGTTGTTAAGGGTACAGAGAAGGACACATGCTACTTTTTATTTTGAAATTCTCCATTGAAGAAACTAAATTTAATTTTGCATACTACCGACATGTTGTCAAGGGTACAGAAAAAAATATGACTTATTCCAACTCTGAGTCCGATTTAGGGTCGTAAGTATTTTTATTTCTGAAACCTACCCGCGGGATCTGCGAAACTAACCCCGGGGGAACCGCGGGGAACAGCTAGTAAGGAAAAAGAATCACCACACCTTTCTGTTTCTCGCTGTGTATATCAATGGATTATTGCAAAACCACGTTGCGAACCACTCGTTTACAAACTGTCGACATTTTGTGCAGTGCTGAAGACTGAGAAAGCCGCTGTGTTCTATTTTCGAGTACTCCGACATGCCGTGAGTACAGAAAAGGACATAAGGTACTTCTTATTACGGAATTGCCACGGTAACTCCAAAATTAATGCGGGTGACACCGCGGGGAACAGCTAGTGTTCAATTCTTTTTTATTTAAGTACATGATAGATAAGAATATTGCGCTTCTAATGTAGTAAAAACTCTAAATTTTTACCTACCCTACAATTTTTTTTTTTAAATAAGTCTTTCGTATTTAAAAAAAATCGAGGTGGCCCACTGTGAAGAAAAAGCCTTGTATGTACAATGTAATGGCTTGCACATACCGTGGTAACAACTCGAGTGCTTTCCTGCCTCAACGCCGCCGTCGGGTATAACGTCACATGCTTTGTCATTCTACGAGCTTACGTCACTACCGTTACTACGATTTTCCACAAGGTCAAAATAATAATCCAATACGTAAAAGCAAGACTAGCTTAAATATGTATGTTTGTAAGTATAGTGAGTATTTCATCCGCGTTCGCTCTACCATATTTGCTATTCATCGGGTGTACCGTTGACAAGGCGACCGCACTCCGGCCGATGTTTGAAGAAGATTAAATTACTACCGACCTCGCTACACAGTGCGCAAATTGTTTGCAATCACATAAACGACTACAAAGTTCACTTGTCAATATTGTATTTTCGAATTACAATGGACGTTAAACCGATTGATCCACGAGTAGATACGTAATCTTAAAAAAGTGACTGCAAAAAGCTTGGAAGCATTTGTAATGGTTGCGGTTGTTTAGTGGACATGTTTACAAAAACGCGTTGGAAAGATTAATACTATTAATACTGAATAATGTGTCGACTTATATGTATAAGCATAAACATCACTTATAAAAAGGTGAAACAAAAAATCCTGGCGAGACTGAATTGACTGAATATACATTTATTTTTAAGCTCGATTGTGTCTCCAACTTTAAATTGAGTAAGGTGGTTTGTATCGGTTTATTATTGCCCTACTACGGAGACAAAGTTTTTATGTCTGTGAATGAGAACAGCTTATAAAATTGGCTATTTGATTATTAAATATTTCGTTAATGCATTGCTTAAAATATTATTCATTTATCTTAATATATATAAATTACGCGTCACGTTGTTTTTCCGCGATGGACTGCTAAAACTGAATCGATCATGATTAAATTTGGTCACTAGATATGTTGTAATTTGGCCCAACAAGAAAGGATAGTTTTTATCACGGAATTCCCGCGTGAACTCCGGAATTAATGCGGGGAACAGCTAATCACCGTAAACTTCTGTCAGGGGTACAAAGAAGGACATAGAGTACTTTTTTCCCGTAATAGGCTAGTTTCCTAAATTTTTCTTTTTAGTCCGTTTTGTAGATTATTAAAAAATATTGGACACGTATTTTTTTATTTTTTATGTAACCAAAAAATAACGGAGATATATCAAGTCGAAATTTCACATGACGTCACGCCTCGCTACAGTTTGTTCGCACGTTATAGCGAGCTGTGACATCACGAGTCCCCCACCCTAAACTTTAATGCGCTTTATCTATGCATATTTCCATTATTTTAAAAAAGCAAAAAATACGTTTCTTTTATTTTTTTATTATCTAACTGACGGACTAAATAGAATTTTGATTTTTTTACCCAGGAAACTAGCCTATTCCCGCGGGGACTCCGAAATTACCGCGGATGAAATCGCGGGGGACAGCTAGTTGTGCTAGTAGTAAAATAATACACAAGCTAATAATAGCTTACTGCGGGTCCAAGTAGATCTGTGTGTTGTGAAGTGGATTATTATTATATTATTATTATCCAGTACTAACAGCTCAATTCAATTAATAAACTAAATTATTCATGAAATTTTAAGGATCATTCCTCTTTCCTTCGTATTAATAATTCATATTTCAAGGTCATTCACCTGCGTAAATTTGCGTTTCTTGTTTTCTTTGTGAAATAAATAATAAATATATAATAAATATTTATTTATATTTATTTATTTTTCACAATAAGGATTACTAATTTTACATAGTGTATACTTGACTATATTGTACGTTTGTATCGTTGCTTACAACTTTAATAACTTAGGTGGGTATACTATAGTCGTATACGTTCAAAAATCCTTTGCGGACATTAGCGGCCTAATATGTACTTACATGCAGATAAGAAATCGGACATAGGGGATTTAATCATGGTGTGTTTTTTTTGTAGGCACAGTTAACTTTATAGAATTCCAGTTAGTAGTTTCTTATTTTTATTTTGTATGCGAATTGATAATCATTATCATAATTTTAAACTTGTTTCTAAAAAAGTGTACCTAATAATTGTAAAAGTAAATAAATTGGAGATATAACTGTTAGTAAAGTGCGCTTCAAGGTGTAATTATGTCATAGCAACACCGAGTTTGCCCGACACACAAACGTAATTTGGCTTAGCGCAAGTCCCCGCTGGCAGCGAGGGTTGCAGGTGAGATAAGATGTGATTTGCGAACAAGCTAAATTTAATTTATATCTTAATTACCGGTTACGACGTCTACGACACACACAAGCAGGCTTCAATAACAAATATAACACATAACATTGTGATATCGATTCGAATAAGATTTTGTGAAACTTTATAACAGAATTTTAAGAATGACGGCTAATTCGAGGAATGCGTTAATTGTTGTTAATTTTTATCACATAGGTATATAAAAATATTTACTAAAAGAATTATTGGATCACGCTGTCATTGCGACAGTTTAAGTTTGCAAATTGATTAAAGGTATATTTGGACATAGATAAATAAATAAATAAATAAATAAATAAATAAATAAATAAATAAATAGATAAGCAATAGTGTGTTAACCCACACTGGAGAAATTTTGCGCAAATCGTGTTTTAAAAGTATAGCGCCATTTTTTGTCAACATTTTTTATGTTAAATATTTAGCTACATATTTAAGCAGTGTAATAAGGTAAACAAATTATTAAAAAACGTTCCCTAACTCTGAATAAATCGTTCTGAATCAATAACTTAAGTTTGTGGGTTAACATGTTATTGCTTATCTGCGTCCATTTATATGTGTTATTAATACGATCACTAATCATTTTATCATGATTCGCGAAATAATACCGATGATCGATATTGATTTTTTCCATGGTACGGTGACACTGCGTTCATGATGAATTTGTCAAAATTTCTTTGTTAACGTTAACCTAATCTGTTGTTACAGCCAAACTAGATGGCGTAAAGACTTACATGCGCATGCGACGGGTGCCGAACCACCTGCAGGTGAAGGTCATCAAGTGGTTCGACTACTTGTGGCTCACGCAGAAATGCTCTGATGAGGAGAAGGCTGTTTCTTGCCTCCCCGACAAGCTCAAAGCGGAGATCGCGATTAACGTTCACCTGGATACCTTGAAACGGTAATGTATCATAAAATTTACTAATTGATATAAATTATATTACAAATATTTTTTCCGACTGATTCATCAGGACCCAGAATATGGGTGGGTGATTAAAAAACCTGAAACTTTGCACAAGCTTTTGCTTCTTTAGGTATAATGGGAATATTGGAAATGGAAATACCCTTAATTTTGTAGTTAAAGTGATGAAAATCGGTATTTGAACTGTTAAAGACCTAAGATTTGGGATTCTGGGAATAGGACCTAACGCATCTGAAGGTTCTTTTCAAATAATAAAATAATCACGTAACCAGGGTTTTTGGTAATTTATGGTCAAAAACATGAAACACCGGTAAAACGGCGGGGAAGAACAGCTACAGCAACAGAATCATATTTTGTGAAGGTTTAACTAAGGTTTAACTAATATTCCACTATAGTCCCTACCAGCCTAAATAAGAGTGGATCGTTTAGCCTTTAGTGGTGATCAGTGGAACAAAATGTCACTTTTACCTACTGATAAGTTTTTTTCGAATAAGTTACTAACCTATCTGGAGAGACTGATAACACAAATAAAACACCACCTAGAAAAACACGTCGTCTTAAGATACGTCTGATGATGCGAATGTGTCAGGAGCTCGGTGGAAATTAATTTCCCTTAAAGTCATGATTCGTAACTTTTTTTTTTATTACACCTTTAAGCATGATTGACGTCTAGGGATCTTGCCTTAGGATATAACTCGCTTTTTTAATATGTTAATGTAAAGATGGAGACGATAACGTCGCAAGTATTCACATACAAACGCTAATGCAATGTAGCTGTTCACGCTTAATATACCATGATGTATAATTAAAAAGGGAGACATTTGCTTTTTACTTCCATGAATAATGCAAAAGTGTTCGTTTACGATCCGTAAATTTTTGTCGCCAAATGGCTTTGCTGAGCCTTACCTTTTTTTTGTCGACTTCAGCTAAATCCTTTTTTACGTAGGTGAAATTACCTACCTATGTAGTAAATGTGTGCAATTCATGTGTGCGTGTGCTATGAAAAAGTAATGTTATTTACCTTTATTACGAGTGTTTTTCATGTTTAAGGTAGTTTTGTTTTATGTGTTTTCAGTTTTGGGTTACAACAAAATACACATATCGACTGAAATATATTTTTTAATACAGTTGCTCAAAAAGTGGCGTATTGCAGGGACGTTTAGCGTTCGGGATGTGGGCTATTACATACTCGAGCTTTTTGTTTGCCTTTCCCGAACTCGTGCGTTCTCTTTGCCAACTGTCAAAAATGGCGACACGACTTTGACACACTTTTTGCATTGCGAAACGTAGGTTTCGCATTACTAATACGACTAGCGCCATCTCTTGATCATAGTTGGAACTTAGTTGAGTTTGTTGTGTTTTTGATATTTTATTAAATTGCTTAATTTTTTCGTAACTGTATTAAAAATAGTTGTTCAGTACACGTGCGGAACCGTCATTGCAACTAGTTCCGACTGTCAACCCTCACCTTCGGCTGCGCCTCGGCTCGGGTAGACATTTGTCGAAAATCTTTGCAATGACAGGCTTTCCGCACTTATAATGAAATATACTATTCTTGTTCCAGTGTGGAAATTTTTCAAAACACTGAGGCGGGGTTTCTCTGCGAACTTGTACTAAGACTAAGACCAGTTTTGTTTTCGCCCGGTGATTACATTTGTAGGAAAGGTAAATATTGAATACGAATTACCCAAGAATGTATTACGGTCTCGTTTTAGCAGAGTATGAAGAGTGTTGCACAAAATTGTTCTCAGGCGAAGTTGGCAAGGAGATGTACATAGTAAACAGGGGAAAGCTGCAGGTCGTCGGCGACAACGGCAAGACAGTGTTAGCTACACTCAAGGCGGGTTCTTATTTTGGCGAAATTTCCATTTTGAACATGGGCACGGCAGGTAAACAACTTGGTAAATATCTGGGGCCCGAGACGCCACGCCATTACTACTCTTGTTCTATTTCTTGAAAAGTTTTGTAAAGCAAACGTTTCGAGGAGACGCTGCAATCAGGCCGAGGGAGCGGCCGCGACGCTAACAACAGGTTTTGGGACATCAATCACAAACACACGGCTGTTACCGTTTGTCTTCGTGCATATTGTTGTCTCTCATTCGCTATAATTTATTCTAGCTCATTCAAAACTCTAAAGATAACAACAGCATTAGTACGATAAGCGCTAACGCCGTACAAAAAAATAGGGAATGCAAATTTTATATATTTTTTCAAATTATTTCGCAATTTTTATCCAATATATACTAAAAAGGTTTTCATTGTATTACTCTTTTACCTCATCAAATTCCGTATACCTAATTAGAAATTTGTTTTCATCTTTTTAGACTCAATTTGGAAAAAAGCTTGATGTTATATGGCTGTTATAACTATTTACGAACGACAATTTTATTGCAATTAAAAAACAAAACTTCACTTTAATTATGGGTAATGTGAAAATATACTGTTCGAAGTTTTAATAGCCATAAAGCATTAAAATACTTTACTAAAACAAAACATTTTCTTATATTTTTAATAATTTTAGTGCGTTTTTTTGGACAGGCTTCTTTCGTGACTTTCTAGTAGTTAGATTCGTGTATGTATCATTTGCGGATTTGATGTTATCTCCTGTGGTTGTATTGAAGGCAGTGTCCCCGATCGCTTTGCATCCTCCCTGAATACCTAATACTTTGGCGTGACCTCTTGGTGCATGTAACCCAATTTTATTATTAAGTCTCTATCATACTTTAATTTAATAATCTTTCGTCGTTCTGCCGGTTTCCTTAAAATAATTATTTTTCTTTTGAATTACGTCATAGTCATTCTTAACCTGTAGAACTGCTTCGTTCCTTTAAAGATTGAAATATAAGTACAACTTTTATTGAGTTAACTATTCATTCCATGAATTTTAAATTCTTAATGCTTTATCTATGTATCTACATCAGGAACACAAAATAAAAAAAATTATAGAAATGGCTTCTTATAGTACCTGTACGTGGTTTATTTTCTAAATTTCATTTCATGCGTAAAATATTTTCAATCTTTAGGTGTAGTAAGTTCTATTATCTCTTCCAAGATATTCTAGTTTTTTTGAGATTCAGTCTTTGCTTGACTCCCAACTGGTAATCTGCGATCTTCCGTTCTCTGCAACCCTGGTGTTTGGTCTTTCTTATTGAACTTATGAACTGCATCGGCTTTGAAAATTACGGCGTTAAAAGAAACCAATCAAAGTCAGAACAGTTCGTAAGCTGAAGGGATCGAACACCGGTTGGCACGGAGTGTGTGGATGACACGTCGACAGGAAACCGGCGGACAGCATCGGTGCGCTCCGTCGGCTATTCGGATCTGTTCGTGCTCAGCAAGAAGGACATGTGGGACGTCCTCAAAGAATACCCAGCCGCCAGAGTACGACTCGAAGCGATAGCCGTCAAGAGACTTGAGAAATATAAGAAAGCACCGCTTGAAAAAGGTACCTACAAGGAAAAATTTAATTCATAGTGTTCGTATAAAAATATCGGCCACCAATTTTGATTGAGATTTATTGTAGTGGCGATGGGTCGGTGTCAGTCAACACCGGGGCTCGTGGAAACGAGCGGGCGAATACCTATTGAAGAAATGCAGCTACCGCCTGCACCGGCACCGCCAATGATGCACCCTTCACACCTGCCTTCTTACCGGGACCAGATTTATAGGTGAGGAAAAATTTGTGTTTTAGCGAATAATGACTACCTACTTTAAATTTAGATACTTACCTAAATTAATACTGTAATTGCAAATCAACTCATTAAAATTAAACTAAATATAAACTTATAACTTTCTTTTCAATAATCGACTGTCGATAACATTGATTTTGAACATCTTTCGATGACTTATTGTTCCCCGTATTTTTACCCGCGTTAATTTCGGAGTTTCCGAGGGAATTCCGGGATCAATAGGTAGGTAGGTAACTTCATGTCCTTTTTCGTAACCCTGACAACGTGTATGAAAATTTTGTGTGGTTTCACCCACGTTAATTTTGAAGTTCCCGCGGTGATTACAGGTTAAAAAGTACGCTATTTTATAATGATTGATTGAACAGTTAAGACGTGTAAAGGTAACAGACAGAAAGGCAGACAGACTTAATTTCGCATACGAATTAGCGGCTATAAAATACTTGTGTTTTAACATTTGTTGTAGTTCGTCAGTAAGCCCTCTTCGTGTAGCATCTCCGGTGGCGTCATGCGCGTCGAGTGTGCGCAGCAGCGCGGCGGGCGGCGTGGCGGCGCCGCGGGTGCTGCTCGACTCGCACGAGGTGCTCGAGTGCGAGATCAAGCGGCTGCGCGAGCGCCTACACACGGTTGAAACGGAAAACGCCGCCATGTCCGCAAAGCTTAGCCAACAGCAGTGGGAAGTTGATCAAAGGTAATGTCATAGGAATAACAGCCAGCAGTAGTGGGAAGATCAAGTCAAGAAGTCGATCAAAGGTCGATCATAGGAATTAATATTAACACAAGTGTGAAAGGAAATCTCGCGCTCTAATACATCGCTGGCTTGCATCGCCTCATGCACGCACGTTCATTTGTGTGAGCTGTCAGAATTTAAATTTAAAATTTTGTTTTTTATTATTTAGCAGCAGAAGTAGGTAATTATTTAATAGGCGTAACAGGGCAGAGCTAAGCGGTTACTGTTTGAACCTCTAGTACCACTTTTCTCGTCATCTCCTCTTCGTACATGATCCACAGCCTCGTCAGACTATATTTTCTTTGACTCTCAGTATTGTTTGATCGCAGACTTCAAGAGATCGAAATGCAGATATGCGGTGGTAGTTCGATAAGCTCGCAAGAGGACAACGAGCGCAACCGCGAGAGCATCATTTAACGACGCGCTTCACCGGCGCCCCCGCGCATATTCCAGCCGCTGCCATCCCAGCCCGTGCTGCGACTCTCCGCTGTTTTCTGATCCCATTGTAGTGAAGCACTACTGCGGCCAACACGAGCTACCAGACAAGTGTTGTGCATGTGACTTCAGTGAATCCCACACGTACGTTATTTATATAGATACGTTTACCGTTAGCTACACCTACAGTGATTTATTGTAATTTACCTAGTTACAAGGGGATTGTTAAATAAAATACGAATGAACTTTATCAAATTTCTATAGATACCTACGTATTGGTACGGATTGCTAGGTGTCGAGTGATCATGGAGTGAGATTCTTTAATCTAACGTCGTTGAGGTGCATCGAGGTGGCAGTGAGACTAGTGAGTGCAGGGATTGTGCGGCGGCCGGCGAGGAAGCTCGCATCACGTGTCTCCCATGTACATACTCTGTTTAGTTTGTGTTAAGTATTATTCCGTTATATCTAGTAATTATCGTTCATCCTGGATAAAGCTGCTCGATTGTTGTGAAAATCACAGGAGTTTTTAATTCTGTAAAACAGCCAACACTGTTGCAACATTCAGAATTATTTTTGTTTATTGTTATGGTAATACCTAATTGTTTTCCTTTTTGTTGATGTTGCAGGCGATATATTTTAATTTCGAATCTGCAGGTTGTTTCTGTAAAGTAAACGTGTTTATTGTAAGGTTATTATTATGTATAACATTTATAATATGGTCATAAATGGTGTGACATATGTTAAACTGGTAAATGGGTGTGGTTAAGATTTATTCCACCTTTATTGTATAATACAATATTTGTAAGGGGTATTGGGATAAGTATGTCCTTATCCATTAAATTTGAGCTTTAATTATTGTATTAAAATCTCTGAAGACTTAAATTGAAATATTGAGCGGTTTCCGAACAATTTTTTATCGAAATTTTATTCGTTTACCTCAACACCGTTTACATATTATATTAATTGCATTTCACTAAACAATGCACCTAATATTTCTATAGTCCCAAAGTTGTGAACTCCATTCAGACATGTTTCAGTTAGGAAGTTTCCTCTTTTACGCTCTGGAACTTGTCTGGTTTCAGCAGTTCGTAAGGTATGATATAAGTGGTAAAATAGTTAAACGTTATGGTCCATTTTAGTACCTAATATAAATGAACCTTTATACTAACGGAAATTAAGTTAATAATTGTTACAATGTACGAGTAGATACGGTGTATAATAAACTGGGAACTGATAAGACAGTATGCTAAAAATCACTACTGCCAAATAAAATTTAAGTAGATAAAAAAATGTTTTAATGTAAAATGATTACCAAGTAACTAATAAAAATTTTGTACTAATTCATTCTAATTATCTATAGTTTTGATTTTGAATCGTTGTTTAAAATTGTAGATAGTAAGTGAATTTAGTTGGAAGCTCCGATACGTACGTACTAATTATTTTATTTTTAATTACTCCTACGAAGCTCAAATATCAGTAATATAAACTTGCAAGAAATAATTTAATAATGCTAATTTGTCACATTTTACAGTTAAATTCATGAAATTATGACTGTTAAATGTTCAACGTATAATGTAAATACTTGTAATTTAAATACCTATTTGTAATTCTCGACGATACCTATATCGTTTGGTTTTTATATAAGCTATTTAATTGTAAGCGCAGATTAATTTGTTATTGGGTGAATAAAACCATCAAATGGGTTTGAATGAATTTACAAAACGGACAAGATAGAGCTACTATTACAGCGATGAAGTAGGTATTTGCTATTCTTCTTGGCATGTAATATCATTATCTCAATCCATAACACAACTCTAACAACTTGACCTCGACAGACTAAAATTACAATGCGGTTTAAATTATACCTAGGTAAAATTGGAATGGTAAAATAAAAGAGACGAATTTACAGGATATATTATAATCTCATATTTCCTGAAAATTCGTTTTTATCCGGTCTTATAACAAGTATACCTACCATACTAATTTTATCCTCTTCGTGGAAATGGCGTGCGAATTGCGACAGAGAATTTCGAAGTCAATCTTGGTTTTAGTTTATGTTCTCTCATCCACAAGTAGATGTTTAGTATCTAACAAGTTATTTAGTGATAAATATCTGTGAAACGTTTAAAATATTCATCGAAAGAAACACATGATAGATTTGAAAAAAATAATAATATGAGAGAAAAGGTTTTTTGTCACTTAAACTTTTTGAGTTTGATAAAAATATCAAGCGATTACTATTATCCTTTTATAGCTGAAATTTGAAATTTAATTTAGTTACATAATATTGTATCTATAATCAAATAACATGGGTTATCTATAATAATAATATTTGACAATTTCATTTCCTGGACATTCAGAAATATAATAGATAGGCGATAAAACATAATATGTAAATAAAATATTTATTTATTGTTATATATTCCGTAAATTCTTCTTACATATTTCTTGATTATAAAACGGTACAAGAGAGAGAGATGCATTATGCAATTGAATGTTAAACGAAAACGCAAGTGCTTTTTATCGATGTAACTATATTATGTAGTTATACAATTCTTCAGGAACCAGTGTGTGCCGCAAATGTCTCGGGTCAGAAAATTTAACGAATCGTAAATTGATTTTATATTAACTATTATATAAGTATTCGCTGTTTCTTTACAATTTTGAGAGGCAGATTTAACTAAATTTATTCATTATGTGGTCATCGTGTACCAGTTTTGAAGCTGATGGACATGAGGTTCTGTTTTGGGAGGTTGCAGTAACCGAGCTTGTGCATCTTACATTGGAAATTCAATTATATATCGCACATGATTCATTTTATTGTTAATAATAAAAAGATTATGATGATGCAAAAGTTGTTGTTTCACTATATTTTTCAGTTATAATATTTTATTTCCACACCTTACGAACTCATCCGCAGCTTCTTTTGTCGTACCTAATTTCGGAACTCTTTGAAATATTATGTATTTATACCTACCTAAATGTTGCTCAGAAACTTAAATGATGGTTATTGTCGTGGTATAATGGATTTTATATTTCTTTAAAATTATACTTATTAAAAGTTTTTTTTTATATAAAATAGACTAGCTGTGCCCCCGGTTTCACCCGCGTGAGTTTCGGAATTCCCGCAGGAACTCCAAAGTAATCTACTTTACCCATTGTAACATCAGTTAATTAGCGGTAAAGTCTCGTCAAAATCGGTCCAACCGTTTCGAAGATTCAGCCACGTGAGTGAACTCCAAACTTGTTTTATATTCTCCTTATTCTCCCTCTCCTTACAATAATATAAACACAACAAAAAATAATTAGCGAAGGCGATAGCGATTGGTCCAGCCGTTCGCGCGTGATGCCGTGACCGAGGCTAATTGGGATTCAATATAGATAAGCGTAGATACGTAGTATATTTAATACTCTGAGGATAAGCTTATTCATTTATTTTATCGTGAATAGAGATTTAACGTCACATATAAGTATATGGAAATAAGACCAGTACTTTTTCTTACTTAAAAGTAACTAACAAATAGGCGTACCTACCTACCTAGTGGTCTAATAACTAACAACGCGGTCTGACTTCTACCCGATCGTTGATAAACCAAAGGAAGAATTTGTGTGGTTATTTTATATAATACTAGCTGTCCCCCGCGATTTTATCCGCGGTAATTTCGGAGTTCCCGCGGGAATTCCGGTATAAAAATCTATCCCATCTTTTAAGTTGGACCATATTATAAATGATTACAAAATATAATCAAAATCCGTTCACTAGTTTCGGAGTCCGTCGCGGACAAATAACTTGACACGTGATTTATATATATTACTGTCCCCCGCGATTTCATCCGCGGTAATTTCGGAGTTCCCGCGGGAATTCCGGGATAAAAATTATCCTATCTTTTAAGTTGGACCATATTATAAATGGTTACAAAATTTTATCAAAATCCGTTCAGTAGTTTCCGAGTCCATCGCGGACAAACAACGTGACACGTGATTTATATATATTAAGACTAGCTGTCCCCCGCGATTTCATCCGCGGTAATTTCGGAGTTCCCGCGGAGGTTGCGGGAAAAAAGTTACTTTATGTCCTTCAGTTCCCGAGGGAATTCCGGGATAAAAACTATCCTATCTTATAAGTTGGACCATATTATAAACGGTTGCAAAATTTTATCAAAATTCGTTCAGTAGTTTCGGAGTCCATCGCGGACAAACAACGTGACACGTGATTTATATATATTAGATTAAGAAGATTATATCCAATTATGTTTTCCGCTACAGATTTTTAACTGGCACAGTGTTAACTTCACTAGACTCCTTTGTTTCAAATGTTGTGAGTAAAACACTTTGACTGGATCCTTTTTTTTACTGCATATATAAGTACGTATTAGGTAAAAAAAGCACTCGCAAAGGTAGGCAACTCCTCTTTACGGGGTTACCAGGATTTCCTCTTGTTTAATATTTTAGTTCGCTAAAAACGCGCAATCTGCTTTCCGGTATAGGTACGAGTTTTTATGCGGTTTTTTTGTTTTATTAATTATTTAGTTCAAGATCCCTTGTTTTTTATATGGCACCTTTGTAAAAAGCTCAGAAACGATACCATTCTGCGAAAATATATTAATCGAGTGACAATATTATCAGGGGATTTGTTTAATAAGTCCGAGGCAACTAAATAAAACTAGGGGACAGAGGAGATGGTTGCTCTCTGGCATCAGTAGGTAAGTAGTACCTATCGAGATTTCCTTTAAAAATTTGTGGATTTAAGACGTCACTAATTAAAATTGCTTTAGTTTGCTTTTCATAATACCGTATAATACCTACTTCTAAGTTCTTAGTTATTTTGAACTGACTATTGCCCGCAATTATTTTAAAATTTAGTCAATGTATATGTATGATTTAAGTTACTCTTTTAAACAAGACATAGCAAACCCTGTTGAATTCTGAAATAGCGTATTAATTAATCCCTTAAAATTGTGTACAGTCTGAGAAGATTGTTAACGGGCGAAATCACGAAGAACGACTACCCTGAGAGAAAAATAGGGGCTTGTTCGGTAAAGTTCGCGACCGAAAAGATTCCCACCGAAAATTGGTCAACAGTACCTACTACCAGTGTTCTTTTTTTCTGTCTTTAAGGTACATTACAACAAGTAACAAAAATGATGATATAGGTATATTTATTACTAGCTGTGCCCCGCGGTTTCACACGAGTTTCGTAATTCCCGCAGAAACTCCAAACTTCTCAACCGCTTACCTTTCCTGAACTTCCACCAATCTTTAAATTTATCTGATTTTATTACTAGCTGATCTCCCACGGTTTTACCCGCGTCAATTTCGTAATTCACAAAGGAGCTCTTTATATGAAAGTATCAGGGCCGTCTTAAGCATATTCTGCGCCAGGGTGCGGGGTGGTCAGCCTGCGCCCTTATTCTTGTCAAAAATATTAATGTTTTACTTATTTATTTCTCAAAATTCTGTATTCTACAACAAATTATACAAATAAAAAAATCTATTTACCTATTCCAAATTTAAAAGCCTGCAAAAAATACATTAGTAGTATTTTTCATCAGTACCTAGTCATCAGTACCTAGTCATGAAGTTATATCATCATGCATTAGACGTACTTACCTAAAGCGAAGAAATCGTACATAGTAAGTATACGAATCTAGTTAGCGCTCGACCTGCGTGCGCCCCCTATGACTCTGCACCCGGGTGCACCCGCACCCCTACAACCCCTGGGTAAAGACGGTCTATTATTCCAAGACCTAAATTACTCCTATAACTACCATAATATACACCAAAAAATAAAGTTGAGCCCCCTGCGGTTTTACCGGCAAGAATTTTCGTATTACTGCTGTGGATTACGTGTGTACTGTGCAGGGGATTACTGATGTGATATATAAAAGTATCCTATATCAATTAGGAACACTGTATCTTTCTATCAGTGAAAGAATTTTGGGAATAAGTTCCGCATCTAATCTTTTCTATTCATAATAAATAATATAAGTAAGTGTAGAAAAATCAATCTTTATTTTATCAAGTTATGTCTCGAATTTCTGTAAATCACAGTTTTAATTACAATTAATTAATTTTACAATTAATTAAGTTTTAATTTAGATTTTCGTTAAATATCTAAAAAAATACTTAAGTAAAGGCAGCCTTCACCATGCATACCTATCCTGTCCAATAGCTACACTCGCTAAATAAATCATATCTTCTCTGATATTTCATTTAAAGAAAAATATAAAGGAGTCACTTAAATGCACAATTAGTGAAATATATCTATAGTTAAATATTAGTGAAATATATCTATAGCAAAATTTAATTAAAATATCGTATTAAAGTTACGACAGAAAGAGATATTTCAGCTGAATACGTCTTAATTCCTTCGAAGGACCGCAAAAGCAAGACATATTCGTCTACATTCCTTCCACTCGGATGCATACAAATTTGAACCCGCATTCATATCGTCTAAATTCCTAACCTCACATTTATTTCTAGAAATTACCTTTTGTTTGTCAATGACAATATTCAGTTGAGTAACGAGGTATTTAGTGAAAACAATACCTATAGCAATTAAAACATTTAACTTAGTTCTGGAAATATAGATAACTCATTAACTTTTGCTTATATTCCTACGAATCGTATGTAGATATAAAAGCTTCTATCTTCTATTGTTTTGACTGAAAAGACCATTTGTACCAAAGGTATAAATTGAGACACGTAGGTATAGGTACTAAGAAAGGTTACGGTTAGATATTCAGAAATAACAGTGAAATAGATATTGAAATATTATCATTCTTATACAAAGAGTTCCCGAGACAATGCGGAAATTAACGATGAGGAAACCACGTATCGAAAATTTAAACAAATGTTGTTAGTTTCTTTTTGAATACTATGAACTACATATATACAAGAACAGGGACTTTTCTAATCTGCTTCCTGGAATAGGTACATACTCACCTAAAAGTTCCTCACAAAGTGTCGCCAGCAAGCTGTTTACTTAAATAGGTAACTACTTAGAACATTTTGCAGTCAGCATTGCGCAGGATTGAGTATAATCCGACTCGGAGCAACTTAATTTTCGTAAGCTGAATAAAGAGATGAAAAAAAGACGGTCAAGTGCGAATAGATCTCTCGTTCTTAGGGTTCCCGTACAATAATTTATGATATTGTACACGGTAATACGTCTTATTACTTAGGTAGGTAATAATTATTTTGAAATTCATTAAAGTGTAGAACTGTGGCACACGCGCTTGTATATCGCGCATGATTCATTTTATTGTTAACTAACTGTGCCCCGCGGTTTCACTCGCGTTAATTTCGAGGTTCCCACGGGAATTCCGGGATAAAAAGTACCCTACATCCTTCTCTGTACCCCTGACAACGTGCATGCCAAATTTCATCCAAAACCGTTTTTGCGTGATTGATTGAGTAACAAACATCCAAACATCCACACTTTCACATTTAATATTAGTAGGACTAGTACTACTGTAGTACTAGTAGACTAGACTGATCTGTATTTTTTGTTCGAATTTCAACAGGTCAAAGTTCTCTAAGCCGGTTTTTAAATCCAGGATTTGTTTAAAAAAAAATAATTTTAAATAATTAGGTACCTACCTAAGTTTATATAAAAATGTGTACCTACTACTTACCTAAGTGTTTTTGGTAAATGTGTGTCCGCAGTGTGTTTTGTGGTACCTATTGAATTAACAATTTGGTCAAATATAGCCATCTATAATTTTACTGAAATAATACCAAAAATTCTTGTTGAGAAAAGGGCTTTGTACTTTTTCGTATTCCGTTAAATTGTGCGGAACTCTATAATAATAATTTTGCATCCCTAAGTAACTTTTAAAGCTCGGGTTATATTTTTACTACTTATCTACTTACAAATTGAGTTTTATTGGCTTGAGACGGCAGAGAAACAAATTTTTCTCGTTAAGCAAAATATTAAGTCATAATTTAAAGTATAAACTTGACCAATTTAATGCTTATGTTGACATAACATTTCGACAAATTTTCTGTTTAACTTAAAATTTTCATACAAGTATATTTTCTTCAAAATGAAATGGATATATTGTTCTATTTTTTGTACATTTTTCAACGATAAACAAGACAAACTCTACGTTAAGGAATAAGCAAAACTATGTACTTACATTCGATTCCCAAGACAGCAGCTCCAACCCGACACGAGTCACTTGGGCATCGGGAGCTCTGATGGCACATTATTCAACAAAGTTGCGTTTCGAACAGTCACGTCAAGCGTGAAGTGGGTTTTCGACGCTCAATCTTTTTAAAATCTTTTATATCACACAGAAAAGAATCTTGCAATCTAACATTGTTTCCATTTTGATGCTCCTTTGAGATACTGCTCTACTATCTCTACTGTAAGATTTAACAATTTAACCTACCCAGGTACCTACTTGTGTAAATTACTTAGTAGAAAAACTTGAAACTAGAAACATAAACAAACTTTTAGACATGAATTCTTCTGTTTGCGTTTTCGATATAAAAAAATATGACTCCCCTAAAGCTTAAATTTTTTATTATTATTAAACTGATACTAACTTATTTATCAAGAAATTGACATTCATCCAAAAAGTTTGTAATTAATTACTCCAGAGATAATTCAAGATTCGAAGTTGAGTCTAATCCGATAAAATAATTTTTCGTCAATTTAGCTACAAATTACTTGGTCGATTAAAAAGATCGTATCGAATGGCATCAAAGTATAATAGTATGTAATAGGCCAGAGACCTACGTTTTGACTATAGTTTTGGAACTTCACAATTTTTTGTAAATCAATATATCTCTTATTATATTTTAATAAGGTGTTGGTTGTGTAAGAAATTTTTTAATAGGTATACATGCGGTTTTTTGTTATTTAACTTGTATCTTCAAATACATAAATAATAATCTATACTAATATTATAAAGTGCAAAAGTTTTTGAGTTTGTGACGTTGTAGGGGGTAATCTCTGGATCTACTAAACTGATTTTAAAAATTCTTTTACTTATAGGAAGCTACAGCAATCCTGAGGTACTTTTTATTCCGGAATTGCCGCTGAAACTCCGAATTTCCCTCGGGTAAAACCACGGCGGAACAGCTATCTCTGGATCTGCTGAACCAATTTTAAAAATTCTTTCACTTATAAGAAGCTACAGTGATTCTGAGTGACATATGGCACTTTTTATTCTGGGGTTCCCGCGGGATCTCCAGAGATTGTGAGTTTGTGAGGTTGTAGGGAATAATCTCTGGATCTACTGAACCTATTTTGAAATTTTTTTCACTTATAGGACGCAGTAGTGATCTTGAGTGACATAGGGTACTTTTTATCCTGGAATTCCCGCGGGAACTCCGAAGATTGTGAGTTTGTAAAGTTGTAGGCGAAATCTGTGTGAAACCGCGGGGGTCAGCTAGTCAATTATAAAGAGATCTTTCAACTCTACGCTTTAAATATAATGTTATTTCAAATGTAATTACACCCGCGGCGTTTTTATATCACTTGCCAACATTCAAAACCTATTAAAATTTTAATTCCCTTTGGCGAGAAAGAAGTAGAGTCGTAACAAAGTAGTAAAAACCAAGTTTCCTAATAAAAAAATCTTTGGAAAGGGTAATAGGTTCTAGAATCAAATCAACATGGAAATCTGCCTATACCTATTATACTGTACTTATTGTTGGAATCTACCAGTCGATTTTAGATAAAAATATTTTACTGAACGAATTGAGCTAAAATTTCAATAGCGAATCTGTAACCATAATAATATTGTAGACAATAGATAGGTACCTATTCCAGAACTCTTTCAACTAAAATAACATCGAAATTGGGGAAAGGTTTATTTTAGCGGCCAGGTTTATTTTCAGTGGGACACGACCGGCGCGCGTCGTGCAGTAATGAGCAGTAGGGGGTGTGGGCAGTGAGTAGGGCTGCAGTGACGTCGGTGCTCCATGTACCTACTTGGAGGGTAACTTTTTTGTTCTTTGAAAATGCTAATCTAATCTTCCTATAGGTATAATTTTTTTGTAAGATATTTCCTGTTATTTATTTATTCATTCAACAATATCCCACAACACTTGACACAATTTTAGGACTTTAGAAAAAATCTATTTAGGTTATTAAGAAATAATACGAGTAACATGTTACCACAATTTATACAACACCAGTATTATCAGAAAAAACTAATTGCAGTAAGAATAAAAACTTTCAGTTATATACATATATTTATTTATTTCTTACTATTTACAAACACACTGATAGCGCTCGTACGAGTTAGATTAATCTAAAAAATTCCGAGATGCACAGTTCCTTGCAAATCGGCACATGAAAAAGTGGCATCGGACACTTGACGAAAAAAGGCAAAAGGTTCTATTGAAAAGAAGAAATTCGATTTTGCTTAAACGACATAAAGCTTTTTTAAACGCAATAACGCACCTATACCTATAGTACCTACCTACTAATCCAAATAAACGCTGAATTTCAATTTTAGCATTCTTAGCCTTTTTTTTGTGAGGATGTTTTTTGGTATATGTTGTTTAGGTTTTTAATAATAATATATCACTGCATGTAGAAACCTTTAACAGGAATCTTTGTGAATTTATTTCACAGAATGATGATCTTTTTTATACAGGTAGGTATACTTATCCAATATATTTTTAAGCTGCTAATAGGTACTAAGAATGATGCCAGCATTGCCAGCGGTTTCACTTGGATATGATTCAGGATTCCCTTAACCATATGCCAAGTTTAATTAAAATCTGTCCAGTAGTTTTCGTCATGAGTATTTAATCAACCCTTAACCCCCCGCTATTTTTATGTAAGGTACTAGCTGTTCCCCGCGGTCTGAGCCGCGCTAATTTTAGAGTTCCCGCGAGAATTTTGGGATAAAAAGTATTAAATGTTACTCAGAACTACCGCAGCTTCCTTTAAGTGAAAGAATTTTTGAAACCAGTTCAGTATTTTTTTGTTTATTCGTTATAAACATACAAAAATTCAAATCTTTCCTCTGTAGTTAACAAAAATAATATTGTTTGTAACAGGAAGTTAAATCAAAAATATTTAATTTACATAACATACGTATAAGTGTCACACATTTTCTATGCTATTTACAATTACATTAAAAAGTATATTTTTAGTAGACTTCCGGTGAGACGCGCCCCTGAAGTAGGTACGAAATGTCCTGTCAACTGCGGGACATTCCGTCATTGTTTGCGTATGTAAAGCTTATTAATTCTATAAATTCAGTTAATTTATACGCTGATGTTTAAGTTACCTACATCACAGATAATATAATACTATACTAGTACCTACATAGTTTTTACTCTTCAAATGCATCTCCCAGCAAAAAATAGAGACTATGACCTACATTTAGTTTGGCAGCTAATATAACTTTAAAATAATAATGCACATTCAATTTTTTACTGTTCCTTTTGATGACTTTGAATATAATTCAGATTAAATTAAAGCCTCCAAGTGGAAGATACAAGCTATGTCAAGATATTTCGAGATCATAAGCAAACAACAAATTTTTAGATACTTCAGAAAGATTCTTTTATAATGATCAATCAAGCTAAGCTACAACACTCGTATGTGTCTAAGAATTGCACACGTTACGTTTTCGCTTGGATATTTTGTGCTTCAAAACATTTCTCTTGTGTTTTGACCATTGAAAAAAGGACAGTAAAATTGATACCTTGCATACGTACATTATTATTAAAATATAACAGCATAAATACACCGCATAAATCTCACTTTAAATATTTCATAGAGTTCTGTTATTAGATACCTGACATTTTGTTTAAAAATAAATATAGAGTGCAGCTAGTGAATAGAGCAGTTATTTGCGTCACTGTTCATCTGTTTACCAAAACCGTATCAGTAGGTAACTTTTATGAAGTAGAAAAATGGTTGACCTGTCCTTAAGCAGGCCTCATTAGCTTATTGGGTTGGCAGCGTCGAGTCTCAGTTATAAGTGTTATAGTCTATGGCGCGTAGACCAGCCCCCTTAGCCAAGGTGACTAGTGCGCCAATCAGGTCGTCTGGTCGTCTGGTCTCGTCTCGTCTGAATGATCTATGCGTTAACGATTTTAGATTATCAACTTGGCTAAGAGGGCAGTTCGCCGAGCGTATGAGGTGAGCGTTGCGAGCCGCCATATTTAAGGCGGATCGTGGTGTGACGATTAATCGCGCATTCACTTCGCGGTCAACCGCAGACTTCCGTGGAACGATGGATCGGCTTTATTTCAGATCGCTGAGATTTAAGCATAAAAACGAACACAATGTCCCATTTTAACATCCAATAAAGCAGGTAGTTTGACTTTTTATTTTTAGCTGCTTACTTAAATTTTATTATATTTTAAGAGCAATTCCCGTATTTCTGGCCTCGGACACGGCTCTAAGGATTTGAATGATTTTTTTTTTGTTTTACTTCCCAAGTTTACCTAGATGTGTACAGATGACACTGTAGTCTGTAAGTTACTTAGGAACTTATTACCTACGCCGACTGAATCTTTATGATTTCAAAAGTGAAGGATTTTTTTTAAAATCCTAATTGTCAATATGACAATAGCTGTCAAATAATTTATATACATTTGATTCCTTTTACGGTAAGTATGTCTCTCGTATGTCTCTCAGAAGAATTATGTCTATTCAGCTATTAAAATGTGATTGAAAAGTTATTAAAATTTGTGTAATTTTTTCACAATGGACAATTTAACCAAAAAAGTCGATTGTAACAACTTACCCCGATTTGGGGCTAGTTGTTACATCTTCGGGGCACGATGTTACGGTAGATAAATAAACAAAATCATCAATGAGCAATTTTATTTTATTATATCAAAACGTTAAAAACTTTAAACAGTCTTCTAACATTTATGAGTAGGTAATTATAATATTATCAACCTATAACGTAATTTTGGTAGAAAATAATATAACTTTGGCAGGAACTTTTCTAAATCTTATATAAAAACAAAGAAACTTCGTCTGCAATTTACAACTTGTAGTAAAATATTTATATCTACTAATTAGTTATTTTAATAAACTTTTAGCAAACTAAAATATTTTGTATTCTAACATTTTTACTTATATTATAGAAAAATATATAGTTATTTATATATAGAGGTAGGTTATTATTACATACTAATATTAAATTAGGCTTCATCAGAATTGCAATTAATGCAAATGAATGAGTGAACGTTTTTCGTTATACATTTGACATGGGCCCACATTTTGCATTCTTAACATTCTACCCAATCTACATGTAACAACTTAACCCAAAAAATTGTAACTACCTGCCCCATGGCACGTGTTTTAATATCAATTGAAGTCACCATTAATGGATATCGATATTAGAAAAAAAAAAATATTGCAAATTAAAGATAGATATATTATGAACGTTCAAGGTTAAAAATTTTGGGAAAATAAAAAATATAGACATCAGGAATCAAAAATTTCGTAAAGGTTTTTTTCTTTCTTGGTTGAAATCTAGACTCTTATAAGAGACCGAGAGGGTCACAAAGCGATGCGGTCTCTTATCATGGGTACTACTCCCGCGGTAACGGATAATGCAGATCCCGACAATTTCGATACTAAGTATTGAATGCGTTTGTGAGATGTTCATTATCATGAATCATTTCTTTGAAGTGTTGATAAAATTGTCGCAGTTTAAAATCCCGGTACAAAAGGAGTAACTTCTTACCCCTGTAACAACATGCCCCCGCTCCCCTAGTGTATTGTAGGTGTCAAGACGTGCATATTGTAATCGCAAAACCACCATGTTTTTGATTGCAACCGAAAAATGATAGAAACAAAAGTTACATAATACCACAGATGTATGTGGGTAGAAAGTACCTATGTATGAAGAATCCAAATTCCATTGTACACACGAATAAAATCGCGGCCCGAATATATAACACCTAAGTATAGGTAGGTAGTTTTAATAAAATATAAATTGTTTAACTTTGCTCATAATATTGCAGTTGAAAAATTATTTTAAAAAAGAATTTCCATTAGTACTTCCCTCGATATTTTACAATATTTTTCTTCATAAACAAGTTTTCCCACGAGCACCGGCATCGACCCGGTTAAACGCAGTGAAGCGTTGGTTTTTTAATTGCGTTCCTGAAAGAAAGTTTTGTCACAATATTCTGTTTAAAACGTAGTCACAAACCCGACGTAATCAATTAGTCCACAAAGTAACACATAATATAGTACGAATATCTACTTAAGTTTGCATCTTTAATAAGGTAGAACTACCTGATAAAAAAAACTATGCTGAATCTATATCTATAATATAATAGGGATGTTGACTACTATTGAAAATCAAAATTCTAATTAGTCCGTCAGTTAGAAACTAAGATAAAGTGCATTAAAGTTTAGGATGAGGAGGTCGTGACGTCACTAACCACAAAACCGCCATACAAACTGTCAGAATAGTGACGTCACGCGAAATTTCAACTCAATATATCGCCGTTATTTTTTGATTACGTAAAAAAAGAAAAAATACGTGTCCAATATTTTTTAATAATCTACAAGACGGACTAAAAAATAAAAATTTGTCAACATGCCCATTATTTAATAGACTCCCTATGATTAAATACTAAATCTACTATGTATCTACAACTACAATATGATCCATGGAGCTAAAACTTGACAAGTAATCCTTAATCCTACTAATATTATAAATGTGAAAGTGTGGATGTTTGTTACTCAATCACGCAAAAACGGCTGAACGAATTTGGATGAAATTTGGCATGCACGTTTTCAGGGGTACAGAGAAGGACATAGGGTAATTTTTATCCCGGAATTTCCGCGAGAACTCCATAATTACCGTGGGTGAAACCGCGGGGCACAGCTAATTAGTTGATAAGTAGGAGACATCAGTATAAGAATGGATTTACTTACTTAGGTACAATTTTTTTCGCGCGACTCCTAAATTAGAGCGGATGCGAGTGAACAGTTAGTTACTAATATGGATAGCTTATACGAGTGTCATCGCAGTCATCATACATGAAGCCTTTAATGTCCCCACTCTTGGGGAAAAGGTTTACCCTTACGCTGAGAGTGTGTGGGCGGCAGTTATCGTACACCCAGCAGGTACCTACTCTACAGATTGGTAGATTTCACTCACGCTTTTGAATAGCTTCTGATACCTACTAGAGGTTTATCTAATAAAAGGTTTTTTTTTATTATATTGTAGTCTGTGTTTAATGGATTTGATTTATTTACTAGCCCTAGTTACAATCGTGAGTCTCTGGGACCGAACTATAGTTTCCGCCTCGCTAAACTGCCACAGTATAGGTACCTACCTGCTAAATAAAATATAATATCCGATTTTTGCAGAATGCAAAATATACGTATAATCCGGATACAACTATTATTTATGTATGAGTCTGTTGGAATTCTACCAAAACGTTCCGTAAGAATGTCGGAGTATATAAAAAATAGACGATCTTGGCCCAACCCTTTTATAATAAAAGTATACGTGCTTGTATTGCACAAATATATCGCAAACCTTCGACACTAGCTGTACTGAAAGCAAAGACTAAAAGAATTGCAGCTAAGTTTAATTTCAGGGGAAACCTAACATTTTAAAGGTTTTGAAGATTGAAGGTGAAAAGTCCTCAAAGAAACGAGGCACGCGAATAGTTAATACTTTTCGGAAGCCCGGCTAGTGCACAGATTCCGTGATAGTGGTTCCAAATAAAATGCTGTATTCGTTACTTTATTTGTTCTCACAGCGAGAGCACCTGCCCGCGCCCGAGAGCGCTCCGGGCGATCGTCGATCCACGTTAAAACACGTCATATCGCTATTTACGTTGCGGCGGTAACGTTTTTAGTTTTTATTGTTATTCAATCTGGTATTCTCGAATCGATATGTTGATAGAATAGAATGGTTTTATTTTTTAAATGCAACACGACACATTGATGCATTGGGGCGTGTATCAGTGTGTACACGCGCAAGAAGTGGATCATTCTTAATAAGAATGGTGTGTTCTTGCATAAAAAGCGTATTGTGAAACTCGTAATTCCTAATGAAACCTCCTAGCTACCGAGCTGAAACCGCCCAGAGGCCGCTTTTATAAACAACAAGATTCATCTCATCACCACTATTCATATACAGGCTGTAGGGTTCAACGAGGGACTTACCCGATATAACTCATGCTTACATGTAACAAAAAAAAACTATTAAAAGAAACAAATTGACAAATAACCGAGTAAACCTTAAGTAATAACTTTGATTAATGCGGGTGAATGACGTTTACATTGGATTTTTAGGCGTGTCAGTGGCAATCACAGTAAATCAATGGCGACAATACAAAGAAAAGGGACGTTGAACGACCTTTAGTCGTTCTTGCACGAAACATTTTCGTAAATAATATTTTCAACGTCGATTTTTTATTTTATTTTATAAATATAAATATATACACGTATCTATATATTTAAAACTCTTGTAGGTACACATTACTTATTTGACTTGTCACCGACTTCAAATCGATCAGTGGTAGCACAAACCAATAATAAAATATTACGAGTATTGTTGTCTTTTGTATTGAATTGGTATTTTATTTTGTTATTTTTATTTTTTAGTATAGTGCATTTTTGTGTTTTTTGGAAGTCGGTTTTAATTTTTTTGTTAAAATTTTGTTTATTTCTCGCTTTCAAGTGAGTCGGTTCGAAATTTATCCAAGTTACCTTGGCCTAATGTCAACTGTTCATCACCTTTTATAAAATTGTTAAGGAGTTCTCCTCACCTCACCATCAGTTCCACTTTGCCATATACATATATGCATTGTGATGAGCATAAATTGTTTAGAAACCATATTAAAGTTAACGAAGTATCCTTTTTCAAACAAAAAAAATAATATTCCAAATCGCTCCAATCAAAACCCGTGAAATACGTATTATTGAGTAGTTCCAATGACCATCTGTGGTCTTCACCATCAGTTCCACTTTTCCAAATTTTGTTTTCCGAAAGCAAATAAACGATTTACTATAAAAAATAGCCAAATCGCTATAGGTGTGTCTGTAATATTAGAAGATTTCCCTCGATTTCTCCAAGATTCCATTATCAGATTCTGTTTCATGACAATGAGACCAAACGGGAAGCACCAGTTTTCGAATAAAAAAAAATCATCAAAATTGGTTCACCCAGTCAAAAGTTATGAGATAACAAACATAAAAAAAAAATACGCGTCGAATTGAGAACCTCCTCCTTTTTGGGAAGTCGGTAAAATATGGAACTTTATTGTTTTCTGAATGTAAGATGAAAAACAAAAGCAATGTTAAAAAAGTAGATACACATCACAGTACGTTTTATAATATTTCAGTTCAGTTGGTGTTATTAATTTCGCTCTACATTTCACTCGGTATGTAAACCGCAAACTCATCACAACGAACGTTCTCGTCGAGTTTGAAAACACATTTACAATCTATTAGAGCTGTGGTTGATGCATGGAGCATAGTGAGCGTTGTGAGTTAGTGACAGTTTCATTTTACACAGGAAAACTTATGCTACCGATTTAAAGAAATAATGATAAAATTTGGACATTAGTTAACGTAATCAAATAATAATGTAATGGTTGAAAATTAAATCACACAGTAACACCTCACAGCCGTAGGTGGGGGGGCATTTTGGGACAATGCCTTACCTTGAAATCACAATGCCTACCTTAAAAATACAAAAACTAAGACAAATTCTTACAATTCAATTATTTGTTCATAGTTTGAGATTAAAAAATTGTAGCGATAGGTATCTAAACTTTTCCAAACATACCACAGTTTGTGACATTCTATCATATTATAATAATTCTTTGTTCTGTGCATCGACCACGTTCTGTGTATAGATGGCATTTGGAACGATTTAGGAGCCCGTGCTACGAGGCCAGATCAATTATAATATTTTTTATACTTCCGCCCTACCTGTAACCTGCATAGATAATATAATACTATACTAGTACTATAACCAAAGCTGCCCTACCTCAAATTCGACTCTAGCTACAGCCCTGTGACACCTGCGAGGTTAGCCAAGTTTATATTCTACAATTGTTATCGCAAATAAAACATAAGAAACGAATCGCCATGTCACTTGGTCATCCAATCAATCAAAACTAGTTTTGAGTGACATTTGTAGAATGCCAACTTGACTAACCCCGCTGATCCGAAACTAAGCAGAGCTTCTAGACTATGGGTACCAGGCAATAATAATAATATATAATTTTTTTTTTTTATTAAATACGTGTGCCAAAAAATAGTAAGACGATGACCACGAGTAAGACATGCCAAACATTTAAATACTCCAGTTGAAAGTACCTTTATCATCACAAAAATGCGCACCCTGATGCGGGGACCGAACCTGCGACATCAATAGCGTAGTAATAAGGCTTGCTATCTACTAGGCTAGAGAGTGTTGTATAAAGTAAGGTGTAGAACTATCGTGGTAAAAATAGTGCACTTTAAATAATATAGCGGGTTCCGTGGAGTGAATACGAAAGAATAAAATGCATTTCAGCTCAGATGTGATTGGATTGAACAAAGAGCGGGTTCCTCGATAGTTAAAGGTACCTATGACGCTACCGTTGGTAATCAGAAGGTAACCGGATTGAATCTATTTTCAAATTAAATTTTCCACGTAAAAATGTGGAGATGGTGTTCTAGAATAACTTTTTCATTATTAGCAATTCTTTCATTTGTATCATATAGGTACACAGATTTTGTATGGTTTTCGTTCATTAGTCCTTAAAAACCCGAAAATGACTGATCCCAATGTACTTAATTGTTTTTTTGTTGTGTTTGTTCCTACTCGACAGAATAAAGTTTGTATACAAAATATTGAAAAGAATTGTAAGTTCTTGAGGGAATTCTGAATATCACCGCGGGCAATGCTAGTAGATAATATACCTTTATCACTATCGGAATAGTTACAACCAATAGCATTACAATTTTGGGAAAAAATAATATCTATAATTTCATTGTTTATTTGCATGTGCAAAAAAGGAGATACATTTCTTTACATATTTTTAATACATCATTCTCAGATTTTATGGGCATATAGTTGGCATGGTATAGATAATTAGGTAACCTACCGTTGTTTAATTAGACATTATCCCACAAATTTACCTACTCAATTTACTGATTTAGCAACTTACTTGTCGTCGGATATTAGACATAATGTACATTATATTATTTTACATACAAAACAACTTTACAGGTAGGTACTTCTGAAAACTTAATATAAGCGCACGGCCATTTCTCAGGCTAAGAACCAGCAAATGCACGTAGCGCGTATTTTGAGTTGTTTTTATCACTGATTTCGTCGCTCTCGTTTGTGTTAATAATGATAAGAACTTTGTAGAAAACTATTTTATTAGGGTCTTAAACAGAAAATTGTACTTGAACTATAACTGATGTCTTCTGAAATTTTTTTTATGTGATACTAGCTGTGCCCTGCGGTTTCACCCGCGGTAATTTCGGAGTTCCCGCGGGAATTACGGGATAAAAAGTACCCTATGTCCTTCTCTATACCCCTGACAACGTGCATGCCAAATTTCATCCAAATCCGTTCAGCCGTTTTTGCGTGATTGAGTAAACGTATGCGAGGATAAGAGCTCGAAAGCGCATTTTCATCCGACTTGCTTCAAATTTATCATCACTGCTCAGCTCCTATGTGTCTTAGCGTTATGTTATATAGCCTATAACCTGCCAGGAGTATGGACTATAATCGTACCAAGTTTGCTTAAAATCCCTTCAGTAGTTTTTGACCCATGCGTGCACATACAGACAGACAAAAAATTTATTGATTGCATTTTTGGCATCAGTATCGATCACCAGTCATCCTCCAATATTAATTTTGAATTTCAATGTACAGAATTGACCTCTCTACAGTTTTATTATAAGTATAGATTATGTAATCTTAGGTATAATTTTTTTTATTAGTTTTTTATATGTTACTGACAATTTGTAAATATCAATTATTTACACTTTTTGTTTTTCAAATTTACGATGTTTATGTTTTATTTGTTAATTATTTACACTTTTTCCTTTTATTTACCTACATTGTTGCTTTTGTTATTACTATTTTGTGTATTACAAAGGTAGGTATTTATTAATATTATAACAACTTAAGCTGGAATCTATGACTATGTAATAATTTTGACACGTATAATTAATTATCAAATAAATGAATACGAACATAAACAAAAGTCTTGGCCATAATTTGATCGAGCTGAACTTTTTGGGTTCGAACTTGACTTTATTTACACTTTATGTTTATAGTGAGGTGTTTTTTGGAATAGAATGCAACAATAGAATAAAAGTTTACACGTCTTGATACATAATAATATTGTAGGTACATCAAGTAAGTCCTGAAAGTGATATATTTCAATGAAACCCACGTGCACACCTCAGCATGCATTGAATAGTCAAACAGACATAATATTGTAATACATAGAATGTCATTGCATAATATACCTAGTGCAGAAAATTCAAAATCATGCAATAGAAAGAATAAGTAGATATTGTGAAAATCGGCACACCTTAAAATATATGTGTTTCCAGATATGATACGTAGACGTGCGTGGAGAACGAACTGTAAATCCATAACAAGAGCTTCGAAGAAATGCTCGTTAGAGTCCAACCCTGGATGATTTATCGCCGGTGGCAGGAGGCCGCTAGCGCTCCTGCCTCATGATTAATTACTCCGCCAGTGAGAAAACTATTGCTCTGTCCTCCTAGACTTAATTCGTATGGTGTTTATCGATATTAATCATTGTTATTGGTGTAATACGAACACTCGGTGTGCTTCGCGGAGGCCGATGTTTTAGCAGTGGCTGTGTCATGTATTATTCAAATCGTTCAATGATGCCGACTCGGGGCGCGGCTGGATCCGCTCGTTACACGAGGTGCGCCGCCACGCATTCTCCTAATGACACCATTTGCTGAGATTGTCTGGTAAGGGGGCGCTCGCTAACTGCGCTGATTGAACTGAAAAATGTTCAATTTCTATTTCTCACGAAATGTCTAAAATATAAATATCTCGTGTCACAGTGTTTGTCACCGAACTCCTTCGAAACTCCTTGACCGATTTTTATGAAATTTTTCGGAATGAGAATAAGTCGTATGATGGCTATTTTTTATATATCCTAAGTGATAAGAGAAACCCCCTCCAGATTATTTATTTATTTTTTGGACAAAATTTTACTTTGGAGTACCTGGGGGAATCCCGAAACTCACGCGGGAGGAACAGCTAGGTATAGTATAAAATATAAGTATAAGACAACTGTGATTTACTTATTGGCTCTATATGTCATATCGAATCCGACTATTCTCTTGGAAAAATTTCTATGTACTTATTAGTGCTGTATTCTCCTTATACTGTCTACCTATATTACGCTGTACAGTGTACACCCACCACCTGCTTCCAGTTTCTGTCTACAGCTCTCTGTCACCTAAAGGTTGCCTTGAAAAGATTTAGCTATAAGGCCGCCTTTTGCTCTATCCTTTCTTCATAATTTATTTGTTACTTTTTGTGTTTCTTCTGGGGCAATAAAGTATATTTGAATTTGAATATGAATTTAAAAAAATTCTTTTCTTAATTTAATTTTGAATTGTAACTTCTTTCGGCACGATAAGAACACTCTGAGGTGCTATTAAGTAACTTTTCGGTTGCAATTATTAAATACGTTATTACAGCTAAAATACCTAGAAATCAATCAAAATAAACATACTTACTTCAAAAGTTTAAGCTGCCTAAACATGATTAATTACTCACAAAATCACAATTTTTCTGGTTGAAATATGATAACAACAAAAGTTACATAATTTCCCTGCAGGATTACATTATGTTACGTGTTAAGCGTTACCATAAACGTTTCAAGTTTTCGTAAGTACTTATTCCATACTAGCTGTGCGCCTCGGGTTCAGCCGCGTGAAACGTTTTTTTGTAACAACTTTTTTTCCCGACATCCGATTTAAATAAAATAAAGCCTATATGTAGCTCCAGGCTAAGCTTAATCTATCTGTGAAAACCGCATTAAAATCCGTTCAGTAGATTCGGAGATTATCGTGAACAGACAGACAGACAGACAGAAAATAATTTTAAAAACTTTTTTTTGTAGTTGGTTACTCTTCTTTTACCGCCCCCTGTCAACTTTTGGTAAAAATATTCAATGTACAGAATTGCGGCTTCTACTCTTTTATTATAGCATGGATTCGTATTGCACCATTTATACGTTTGTTATAAACAGGTGTTCTAGTGTTTATTAATTATTTATACATTTAAACTTTTTTGTAAGTTTTCCAGTAAAGTAATTAGTTTGGTTATGAATAGGTAACGTAAAAAGTGTCACGTTTTGCGCACTCATTTTTTTTTTCTTTCTTATTAATTCTGTTCTGTGTTTTATTCAAATTATGTTTTTCGTTTCGTGCGTTTTTGATATGAGAAACTTACTGTAGGTATATAAAACTTTTTGTATTAAGAAGTACATATCTAGATATAATATTAAGCTAGCTGTTGCACATCAGTTTTATTAAAAGTTTACTTATTTATTCGATTTAATTGTGTTTATACCTTTTGGAGTGGAAGTTGTAGGGTTATCCGAGCAGTTTATGTTATTGTCGCGGGGGGTCAGGTCACCGCAGCAACCGCTCTACATTAGCAAAACTTTAATCCGGCCGGTGCGCCCCGAGGGAGCGAGTGTCCGCGTTGTGCTGACTCGAGGCTTGGCACCAAATTTTTGTGAGCAGTAAATTTTTCTTAAGTCTGCCTCGTGCCAGTCCGCCAACAACATATGATCTTAAAACTCCTTTTTTAGGACTATGCTTTTGTGGCAACTTCTGTAATATAACTAGACGTTACCCACGAATTCGTCCGCGTGGAATTTCGATTCACCATCGTACCTTCACATTACTAACATACGTGTTAGCATACCTTACATTTTACAACCCAAACACACACACACGCACACAGTCATTGTTTTTAATATCTCACATGTATTTTCACTTTACTTTCCTATCAATTTTGTTACAAAACAACTGTTTCATACTGGATTTTGATTGAGAGTTTTGGGAGCAGTTTTTTATCATAACAAAATACAGAGAATACGGAGGACATTGTTTAAAAATAGCTTAATATTACAAAATTAATATTCAAATATACTTTATATCCTCAATGAAACATTAAAAATTAACAAATTAAATAGGAAGAAAGGATAGAGCAAATACATAGCAAAAATATCATTGATTCAATGTTTCAGAAATGAGCGCTCGTTTTTTTATTGATGTGAAGAATCAGCACTGTCAAAAATATATATACTTGTATAGCTATGTATTACGCATTTACAAAAATTAAAATAGCATATCATCAAAGTTTTGAATTAAAACTTTTTTTGTCAACAAATCGTTGTGATTCTAAGACTTCTTTTGAAGAGCAAAGGATCAGCAGAGATCGAACTTTGAACATCAAATGAATTAAGTATCTATATCTGTTACCTTATAAAGTCGATTTTCGCACATGTATTTTCTTTTAATTGCAACTAGCAATAAGTAGGTATATTACATATTATGTTCTTACTTCACGTACGAGTGTGTAGGTATGATATGATATTTTGCATATCTACTAGATTAGCATAAACCTATTGTTTTGGAACCATGCTTCCGTAACAAATTAACAATATATCTAAATACCTATACTCATATACCTACTTTCAAATTTGAAAGTTGATAAATTTTTTAATCAAATAAAACACAATATTTTAAATAATCGATCCGTACCAAGATGTATCATCATGATTAAGTTTCTCAATTACGCAGAAAATCTAAATAGATATTGTTTTTTTTTACAATAGACCTAATAGAATCGGAGAAAAAGTACATAATATTATAGTACAGCAACCATAGTGAAAGCAAATGGGTAGATCCATTTGAAATCTAACCGTAACGATCCACCGTAGTGTTATATGACATCTATTGTAAATAAATTCAATGAACTTGCTCCAACTTATCTCATTCACTTAGCATTGAAAAGAGGTATGTTGTCGGAAACATTTCCGTTGTAGGTGGGTTTTTCGCAACGGGTATATTTCCTTGGAGATAAAAGGCTGGCTGATAAAAAGCCGGCTTCGTGGTAATAGCAGCGGCCTGGGCTACAGCGCGGTGCAGCGAACACTTGACGAATTGCGCACCAGCTGCTGTCTACCCCCACGAGCTGGCGGCGGTGCCGGAAAACACTAAGAACACTATACATGAGGTTTTACCATTTGACATGTGTAATTTTTTTCTTTTTGAACATGATTCATTATCCTCGTGAAGTCAGTCGTTTTCCAAATCTAAACGGGCACCCTTACCTTACTTGGTTTAAAACTACTTTGCAGATCTTTACAAATTTAGGTTCAAAATGTACCTACATGTTTGGACGTTTGGATGTTTGAATGTTTGGTACTCAATCACGCAAAAACAGCTGAACGGATTTCGATGAAATTTGGCATGCACGTTGTCAGGGGTACAGAGAAGGACATAGGGTACTTTTTATCCCGGAATTCCTGCGGGAACTCCAAAATTACCGCGGTAAAAGTGTCACAATACAAACTGTATATAATTACTTATATATATTTATTGCTTTCAACAGATAGGTATACTAAACATATTATCTAGTAAAAAATATATTCCATCAAAAACAAATTATGTGAAAAAAGTGACATTCGTAACAAAAACACAAGCAAGATAAAAAATGCATGATAATGACTTTGTTTTTAATAAATAATTAATAGAACGGAGATCTACGGATACCAAGTTCTATCGAAGCTCTTTCATAGCTCTTTCAGTCATCTTATTTATTTTGTCCGGTAACTCAATTGTGCGTTATATCTAATTCACCCGGTTCCATAAATTACATAAAAGAAAGTGACCGCATTAAAAACTTAATCTTACTATAGACACACAAAATTGCAAATCTGTAGGCTTAATACATTTTAAGAGGGGGAGTTGCTTCACGAACTTGGCTGATACACTATCGTATGTATAGAAAGGTTGGATAATAATATTCATAAAAAGTCACTCGACAGAAAATATTATGCTTTCAGAAGAAACTTTGAGTATTGTAAATTGATTTGAATGATTTTGAATTACACTAAATACTTTTGCAGTAGGTACTTTTAGACAGGGCTATTTTAAGAAATTTTATAAAGGCGTGAGGATCTTCTTTCACCCGACCGCTCATGTTTTTTTTTATTCTCAGCTTTATACACGAAATAAATCAAATTTTAGGTACCTACTTGTTTAAATTAGTACCCAACTAGCAAAAAAGTTCTGAAATGCATATTTTCCAGGAGTACTAGCCTTATAAAACACTTACACTGGTGCTGGCATATGCTACTACTCCTTTAAGCATCCGAGGAGATGCTGTTTGGGCTTTAGTTGCAAACACTCTTGTATTTATACTTATAAGCACTTATAAGGTCGTAATTACGGGACCTTATAAACCAGGTTCTGGATTGAGATTATAAGCGCATATAAGTTTATGACTTAGGTACATTATAAGGAGATGAGGTTCATAACAGTCTTTTGCAAGGGTGATGTGACTTATTATAGATAAGCCTATAACTGCATTCATTGAGGTCGCTTTTTCCTACTATGCGATTATATGAGCATTATGTAATAGTATTATTATCCAAATAAGAATAAGAGAATGATTTCGAACGGCACCGAATGCAAAGCAATCAGTAGCACAAACCAATAATAATATTACGAGTATTTTTGTCTTTTATAGATGTTAAATTGGTATTTTATTTTGTTATTTTTAACTTTTTAGTATAGTGCATTATTGTGTTTTTTGTAAGTCGGCTTTTTTATGTAGTTATTATTTTATTTAAGGTTATTTAAAGTTTTAAAACTTTTTTTTTCATCTATCCGCAGCCGGGCAATGAGGATGGACGTAATCAGTCCTTATTATTAGATCTAACACGATCATTATTTGAAAATATTTCGTTGTCAACACAACAAAATCCCAAAACCAATTAGGGTAGCAACATTTCTGATATAATGATTTCGAGAAACAGGTTGGCGGTTGTCACTATTGAAGATAGTTGAACTAACTCCCGCTGTTTACATGTAAACCGAAATATAAAGGTCCAACCGTCATTAGCAAGAGTAAAAGTTGGAAAGATAAAGGAAAAAAGATGGAAGGGAACATAAAGGGGACAACCCGGAAGTGCGTAGGTACCTAGATTGCGTGTGCGTACATGTAATAAAACAGGTTTACCTACTTGTCGGTTTGTGGGTTAGGATTCACGCAAATTAGCGGATTTCAATTAAAACTTAAACTTAAGTACCTCATCCTGCACTTATTATAGGATACTTCTATCGTAATACATGAGAGGGTAACTCAAAATTCGCGAGTGAAACAGCACGCAATTGCTAAAATTATGGGTATGTTCTATATTTAAAGCCTTTTTAAGTAAGCACACTGTAACTCCTGCAGTTTACCCACCAGTAAATTCACTGTCACATTTTTGACCTCCTATAAAAGATACACACAACTTTAATAACTGTGCAGTGTATCTTTATTGATTTTCCTTTATTCGTTCAGAATATTCAACAGTTTATTGTAGGTAAGTCAGACGTACATACTTAAAAAGTACGATGTTAGTGAAATGCACCTCTGTGGTAGAACGTACGAGACACTAAACATATTTTTGTATTGATATTCCTACAAAATTGACCGAGCGACAACGACAATCTCGACGGCGAGCAGTTTCGACAATTGTTATCATACCGATCGTTAAATAGCGACCGAAAAATCATAACGATAAACATCGCTTGCAGTAACCAACATTACATTAAATCCAAGTGGTAGTCGACTTAACGATCGGTAAGATAACGTTGTCGAGACTGCCGGCCGTCGAGATATTAGCACGCAGGGGTATCTAATAATACCGTGACCTAGAGAAGATATAAAAAAATACATATTACTCCTTGCTGCAATCATGAAAATCAGCTCGGTATAATAATAATAGTATCTTTATATAAAATAAATCTATTTTAATATTTAATCATTTTACCTGTCGCTTTGGCCTGTGGGTTCTTTGTTATAGAACACAGACCGTAGGTAGATACTTAATGTCGCACTGCAACACCGTACCATACTAACCGTACTTACTACTACTTAATTGCAACGAGCCATCTTCACTGCACGGCAGTCGGCAATCCTTTGACTCGGGCCAATTACTCGTCCTTACAAGCAAAGCAATAGTTGCTTAAAATGGTTTTTTTTAGCATAAATAATCTCGAATTTAAAATTAAATTTAAAAGTTCTAAATAAAAGATCATATTTTTACTTTAGTACATCAATTTATCTATACTCTATACTATAATAAAATAATAGAATTTGAGTGTCCGTACATTGAATATTTTCATAAAAAATCAAGAAGGAGCGATAAAAGAATAGTAATCAAACATAAACAGCTATTATATAAAGCAACAATGCAATGAAAAGATCGAAGGCTAAGACGCAGCGTAGATTAGGTTTTCTTTTGAAGACGAATACGACGACGGCGATGACGACGGCAGTGGCGACCACAGGTGCAAGCGACGACAAAGACAGTGATGAAGACGATAAACAGGTTATCCGGTTCTTCCACTTCATTTTTGTTTGGATTCACCAAGTATTTGATAAGAAATTCATTTTTTAAGCTTTTTCTAAATGACTTACCCCTTGGCCACTGGTAGCTGTGGCCAACTTCTTATGTTGTCTACCATTTGTTTTTGACGTTGCCGCCGCCGCCACCGCCGCCGCCGTGACTGTGGCGCCGCCCTTATTCCGTAAATTTTGGCCTCAATTCCATTTTAACTTCTTAAGAATATTTACTTGAATTTTATTTCACACTTGTCAGTCCGTTTTTCTAGTTCTTTTTGTTTTTTACTTCTTTTTATTTATTTTCCGTAAGCAAAAGTTGGGTGTATGAATGAATGTCTTGTGTCTAACCCAAGTGGGTTTGAAAGAATTCCTCTTTTCTGTGATCCTATCACCATTCTTTAAAAGCAAATTATTCTGTTGAATTTGCGTATCGACCATGTAATATGTGCGTCTTAACAATTATATTGGAACAAATAAGATGTATATAAGACGGTTGGCATTGAACATACATATCTATTTATACATCTATTAAAATGTACGTGTCTGTTTGAATTAGAATTGTTGTAATTCCAAATTAACAGTTTTTCACTAAATGCATAATTATGGAAGTACATACTTACATAAAAATATCCATTTTTGGATTTTTTTTCTGTCTGTCTGTTTATTCGGGTTAATCTTTGGAACGGGACTTTCACTGGCAGTTAGCTGATGTTTTGTTATAAGGAGTAACTTATGTTACTTTACAGCGGATAGCGGATTTCAACGTTGTTGCTATTTGCATTAAGATTGTATAATATATAAAAAATGTTAGGTATAGAGGTCGACTGTACTTATGGGTACTTTGTAAACTACAACTGCGAGCAGACACTACTGCTTTAAAGGATAATTTTCATAGAAACTTTACCATTTGCCATTCTTAAAATGGTAATATTTTTGTCCTAGTGGAGTACGGCCCCATTTATTCAAGAGCTCGGTCAGTGCCGACTGGCGGCGCAATTTGCACGAAATTCGTTATAATGAGGGAGTTTATGATTTTTGTTCCCGACATTCTTGTATCAGTACAGCCAGCAAATAGAGGTAGAATAAATTCTCTTTAGGTAATGCAAAATTGTTATTTTATGTGCAATAAAGAATTAAATAAATTAATTACTATATAGGTAATATAATCACAGTAAAAATTTTAATAGTGATTTTTAAGTTCATGACATAAACTAATATTCTCGGCTTAGTAGGTAGGTCCATTTAGGTAGGAATTTATAGTCTGGGCGTGTTTATATATCAATACTACAATATACAGGAATATTTTTTAAGCAATGCGCAAAAAATTTTGGTGGTTCAATATCAGTTATAGAACACATTTCCACTATTTATTCAAAACTTTTTTATATTATTTTATCCGGCTTTAAATTAGCAAAATATGGACACTATCAATTCGTAATAATATCAATAGGCACGCGCGCCGCGCGGCGTACGCCCCCGGTATTGCAGCGGGGGTGAACGACCTCGATCAGCTGTTGGTACATTGTATTGTAACGCACGCAAATTACCTAGCCAAACGAGAGCTCCGCGCGCAACGGTGGCGGCGGCGAATAGAGTAGTCAATAAATCAATTGCAAAGTGTACATATTTCGTTCACGATAACTTTACTTTTTTGTACTAAGACTTATCAAAATAAAAAAAGGTTTATTAAAACTCCTTTAAGTTTAATTTGTAAAAGTTTGCGCACTGAATAAAAAATATTCCTGTATAATATGTTATAATATATGAAGTATATTCCACGTTTGCTTGGTTTGGCGACACAAGCTTATAGGTATGTAGCTTATTGTACGATCAAGTAGATTTGCAGTGTGCTGTGAAGTGTTATTATTATTATTATTATATTAGAAGATAGAGAGAGAGAGAGAGAATATAAGAATGTGAAGTCCTTTAAGTATCTAAATCCTAAAGGGCTGATTTTTCAATAATCACAAATAAGAGCGGTTCTTTATATGTAAATGAAAAAATGCTACTAGTTAAATTAGGTACTAACTGTTCCTTGCGGTTTCACCCGGGCTACTTTTGGAGTCTCCGTGGGAATTCCGGACTTAAAAGTACCCTATGTCATTCATTTCCTATAAGTGAAAGAATTTTTGAAATCGATCCAGTAGTTTTGAGTTTATTCATTAAAAACATACAAAAATACAAATCTTTCCTCTTTATAATATTACTGTAATTATTAATTGTGTATTGAAAAATCAGTCCAAAGATTAGAGGCGATATAGGTACCTTCTGCTTTGAATGAGTGTTCACATCCATAGAACATCGAGCCGCCATTAATTCAAGACGAATTACTTTCACATTCACAACTAGAATTTATAAAAACGCTTCATCATTTTTGCGCCGCGCCGTTAAGTTTTTGTTAAATTTTGCATTTGTTGGCTTGCTGCTGCTGTATTTATAATTTGCGATTTGTGAGTTTCAAACACAAGTATCTGGGATTTTTACTTCGTCTCCTTAAAACTTTTGCTTTGGAAATATTTTATTCTTTCTGTACACAATTGTACATAGGCCAGGGTAGATACTAGATACCTACCAACGTTAACTAGCTGCATACAGATTGTGTATCTATTTAAATAGTGTTGAACCACGAGCATCCACTACATAAGTTGGTCGCAACAACTTTTCAAGCTTTGGATTGTGGCCAGGACGGGCTTATTCAAATTAAGGGCACTGTATGTATAGTTTTTACTCAGAAATAGGGAATGTTCATAAATATAATCAAACAAGAGCTAACTACCACGATACAGTTTCAATGAATAATATTATAACTTTATTATTATAGAATTATCAGAACAGGAATAAGGTTAATAAGGTAATATGCTTGTGTAGTGATTACCTATAGGGAGTTTTATCAAAAAATTATATAATCACTACGTTTCAGTATTATCTTCACCACTAACATTTTACATATTTGCTACTGAAGAGTTTGTTGCGCAGCTTCTTCTCTTCAGCCATAGCACTAGGAAGCTGTGAAGGGTGGATATTTTATGGGTGCTGTCATAATAACTGTAATATAATTGGCGTTAAAAAGAGCCACATTATGAGCCAAATTTGAATAAATTATTTGACATTGACTTTGATGCTTGTCGAGTGTCATAGTGGTTTTTTCCTCAGAAGAATGTTTTTTCCCTGAGTTCTTCTTCTTCTTCTTTAATAATGGCGTCTATAATTATAATTTGCCAATGACAACGTTTCTTAGTAATAAAAATTTCTTCATCTACTTCTTTTTCCTAAGATATATTTAATTTCTATGTAGGTTGTTGACGAGTGAAAGCCGTATCGAAAACACGCGTGTCCCGTTTGTCTTCGTAATTTCAGTCACTTATCAGCATCTATTTTGGACCTTGAGCAGGAAACTGGCTTTCAAGAGAGCCATGTTTTTACTTGGGGAATAATCTAACATTGTCATTGGCATTTCGCCATAATTTAAGAAGTGGATGAAGAGATTTTTATAATAAGAAAGATTGTCATTGGCAAATTATAATTATAGACGCCATTATTAAAGAAGAAGAAGAAGAATTTCTATGTATATAATATTTGTGTGATACAAGTAGATATAATAATTAATTAATTTTAAGAAATACCTAAGTGGTACCTATATTTTTGTGCTCATCAGTTTATTTACGTATATATTTCGTATAAACTTTTTATCTTAGACATATAAAAGTGAACACAGTACTTCATACGACATATAAAAGTGAACGAACACCAATTCATTCACTCATCACGAAAACAACTTACGAAGCCGAAATTTGACAGGTAAGTAGTTCTTGAGGAGTAGAAAGAAGAAGACTTGATATTGATAACAATAGAATGTCTTTGATGACAATAAAGAATATTTTTTTAGAAGTCTATGTAGAAATCTCTGTGCAAAATATTTACTGAAAAATGTAATATAGCTATTGGTACCTAAAGAATATAAAGTTACCCTGAAGTGAGCCCTTACCTAATGACCGACAAGCTTGTCTATACACATACATACATATATTCCGCCCGCAGGCGAACCATAAAAATGTTAATTCAACTGTGGCGAACGAACGGAAAACGTCGTAAATACAAACGTATATTTCCTTGTATTGAGGATGACTTGCAAGTCATAGTAAAACGACTAATGTATTGTGGCTGAATGGGAAGGTACTCAAATAAATATAAGGGATCGTCTCTCGTTTCAAGAATTTGTTGAGATCCAGAAAGCGTATGGCATTTTGAATGCTTTCATTTGTTTGAGTAGTGATGGTAATAGTTATTTGTTATACATGAGTGCAAAGTTGCTTTTTAACCGCGTGCTCAACTTTGATGACCGAGCATGCGAAGGATTCTAATATTGAATCACGAGCGCAGCGAGTGTTTAAAAAAATTATAATCCTGAGCGTTAGCGAGGGAATCCAAAGAGCACAAGATGAAAAATTTTTGCACTCGAGTGCAACACGTAACTTTTCATCTCCCCTCAGCGAGGAAATGACTAAATGCAAAATAAAACATTTACAATCACAAGATACTTTTATTTCAGTTTAGATATGTATGTACCTACAACATTATGATAGGTAAGTATTACAGAAAAATATTTATTGGGTTGGTAACAAAGTCTTGCGACAGACAACACAGTTGAAATAGAAAAAAAAAAATTTTAACAATAAAGGATTACTTAATAATGTAGGCGCCTTCTGCATCTACAACTCGTGCTCAACGCTCTGGTAGACTTTGCACGCCTGCAGCCCAGAATCCTTCTCGTCGTGAATTGAAAAATGCATCCAGGGACTTAGTATATTTACCACAATATTCCCTAAACTGTGAATTTTAAAAACAGTGACTAAGTAAAAGCATATCCATTAAGCTTTTATAAATTTATTTACGTTAGTGAATGTTTTTGTGCGCGATGTATAGTGTTGTGCGCGAATATCACCCGGCGACACTGGGTTGGTTGGTTGGTCGTGGTTGGTTTTCATTTGTTTTCCTACTAAACTAAGTTGATGTCCCTTCTATCTGTTATTTTCTGTTCTGTAGTATAGACTATAATGATATGGGTGCCAGACCGTGCCAGATCGTTTTGAATTTATACTTAATTTTTAATGATACACCCTAAACAGACTCAGGGCAAACGTCGTCCATCACATAAATACCTAGGTACTTAGCGTAGTAGTCAGGTTCACCTAACCACTATACTAATTTACTTATATACGAAACCAACTGTGCCCCGCGGTTCTACCCGAGTGAGTTTCGGAATTCCCGCAGGAAGTCCAAAGTAGTCTTATTTACTCCTTATAACATAACTTAATTAACAGTAAAAGTTCCGTCAAAATTGGTCCAACCGTCTCGGAGATTCATCCGCGTGAGTTTCGGAATTCCAGCAAAAGCGTGATGCCGTAACCACAGGAAATAGGGATTCATTTTTATATATATTATAGATTAGCTGTGCCCCGCGGTTTCACGCGCATGATACGTTTTTATACAACTTTTTTTCCCGAGATCCGATTTAAATGAAACAAAGCCTATATGTAGCTCCAGGCTAAGCTTAATCTACCTGTGAAAACTACATGACAATCCGTTTAGTAGATTCGGAGATTATCGCGAACAGACAGACAGACAAAAAAGTAATTTAAAAACTTTTTTTTGCTTGGTTACTCTTCTTTTATCATCCCTCTCAATATTAGGTAAAAATATTCAATGTATACAGAATCGCGGATTCTACTCTTTTACTGTAGTATAGATTTTACATGCGCCAAGTAAAAAAGTATCTTGGGGCTGGTTGTTATCGAGATAAGAAAAGTTAACAATTTTCCCTAGTTAAGATCTATTAGACGGATAGATGAGTAAGAAAACAATTACTTGACAAGCCACCACTGGCCAAAGCAGCCGTCGGTGTAAGAGGAGAGAAGCCTGTGTTACCCCTTCACGAAGCACTTCCCACATAATTATATTTATATCTTTTCTTCTTGGAGCTATTTTCATTCAGAACAACTTACCCCAGTAACTTTCAGCACCGTTCTCTCTATACTTACTCAGGAAATGCGGGTAGATACTTAGTAACTTTGCACATTGATAACTTTAATTTAATATCCCTAATTTGATAGCTGTGGCAAATGGCAATATTTATTACAAGACACACTGCAGAATTTAAACCATATGTCTTTGTAAAATAACAATTTCTATATAAGTTCCTGCAGCAGTATACAATGCTTCCTTTAAGCTGGACCGATTCCTTAAACGAAACACGTAGGATTGAGTGGACGGCAACACATCCTCAGAATGTCTAAGAAGTCATTGCGATGGACATCGACCACTCGAGTGTCTCAAAAAGTAGGTGCACGGTATACCTATATCTACTTCAAGTATCTACCTTTGAATAACCAATCTCGCCAAAAACATTTTCATGTAAAATGATGTCAAGACGAGTCCACTGACAAAAAGTTATCAGATCTCATGTAGAGCCAAGCTTATAACTCTACACACCCTAACTCTACAAGGCCTTAGTTCTCAAACTCTACACCTTATTCAGAGTATGTGGCCATTTCAGATTAGCCGAAACAAACAGACAGAAATTTAGAAAAATGATTTTTTTTATGTACCTAATATGTTTTTTGTATGTACTCTTAGATACTTCAATTTTATTTATATGTATATATAATAGATATATATATAGAGATACTAGGTAGAGATCTCTAACTCTCTTAATACGGCGAACAGAGTAGCTGTTCTACGAATCAACCGTGCCCTGACCGAGCTAAAACCGAGTAGCAGTATGTGGGTTCAATTCCCTATAGAATATATTTTTTGTTGATAAAAATTGGGAAAATTACTAAGTTGCTGGTTATTATACTTACACCACTTCATACTTACACCAGCTTACTTATTCATTCTTACACCACTGTGTATAATTTTTTTAAAAGCTAAATCTGACAAACTAAATAATTTTAACGCTCGGCTTGTACTAACTGCTGACGGTTCACAAATTCGATGATTAAAAATTGTAACCAGTAATTAGGTAAATTTTGTGCCTGTCATTTTCCGATTTCAATCCGAAACATAGCGGTCTTGTGATTAATTGATCATGTTTAGACAGCTTCAACTTATGAACTATGTTTATTTTGGTTGATTGCTAGATATTGTAGTTGTCAAAACGTGCTATTGCGGTTGCAAAACTGCCATGTTTTTGATTGCAACCGAAAAATGATAGAAACAACAGTTACATAATAGCCCCACAGAAGGCAATATAGTGTAATGTGGTGATATTTTATAACGAAACGTGGAATTTGTTTCGTTTCGCACGAAATTCTTTCAAATTTCCTTCCCCTGACTGATGGGGTTTTTGTACAAACAAATCCTCCACACTGCCGCAGGCTAGTGAGCGCGTACCTTACTCGCCGTCAGCTTCCCTAAAATTTACCGCCACTGTCACCGGTCTACTTTGTCAAATAATAAACGAGGGCGAAAAACATTGACGGATTATCCCTTCGCCCGGCGTGACGGTACCGATGATCAGCATCATGAGATAAATCTTGTTATACCAACATACGTATACGAAGTGTATGCCTGCCTTATGTATGTACCATCGTACTTATATTATGTTAGGTTTTCGTTTTGTCACTGTTATACAATAATGACGTCCTTACATACCTAATCTTCTTCCTCTTCTTTATAAATAAAAATAAATGTTTGTATGTCTGTTCTCTACGCGTTTCGAAATCATTGGTCCGATTGTGATGAAACTTTGGTGGGTTGTTCTGCCTGCGTCCTCAAAGGTTCCTGATCCCAAAACTCACGCGGGTAAAACCGCGGGGCACATCTAGTATTATTAATAAAACAAACTTCTCCGCCGCGTCTATCTGTCTGTTCGAGATAACTCAAAAACTAGTGAATGAATTTTCATGCGCTTTTCATGGAGAGTTAGTGATTGAAGATTAAGGTTTATACGTATATTTCATTCTGTAATTCCCGCAGGAACCTCGAAATTATCACATATAGGTACGCATGGTGAATTTATAAGTGGGCGTGAATATTTTTAGTCAAATCCAAAACTATGGTAGTGAACAATGATCAGAGGAGTATCGGGGCCGAATCCGATGAAAGTTAAAACAGTATTCTCAGAATTTTTTTAACCCCATTCGTTAGTGTCACTTATCAGGATCAAATTCTGGGAAGTAAAGTAAGATTTCAAAGTAAGTATAAGGTCTCATTTTTTCAGAAAATATTATTTTATTTTGAAACTGTAGATAATCAATTTCTTCGGAAAGGAGGATTCATTAAAATGACACCTTTACGTTAATTTGCCGTTTACCAACAATTTTTAACAAGTCTGAGTAGATATATATAGATTTAGTTATTATTTAATCGGCCCGAGACTTTTTTAAGCAACCACGCCCACCTGAAAAATTCACCTGTATACATAAATGATATCCGTGGTGTCGAGCTGTGGTAAAGCAGGGGTTCGACCTCCAGTTCATGGACTCACAGGTATTTTTCTGATCTAATGTAGGAATCAAAACTATTAGATTAGATTAGATTAGATTCATTTATTTCACATTACCAAATTCATAATTACATTTAATTATAATATGTCAAAGGATAAAGTGATCGTCAAAAATTTAAATTCCAATAGGTATAGGTAAATGACACAATACAAAAGAATTACACAATTAGGTGCACATAATGTCATAAATGTCAATTATTCCACAGGCTTCACCATCAATGAACACATCTTAAGGAATTATGCACAGGGCATTCAATAGTGTGTTTGAAGTCCACAAATACTACCTACGCACTATGAGCTCACGTGGTGGACTAACGATCACTCACCTTCAGCGTTAGAGTAGGTCTGTGACCGAACATGTGAGGACAGTAAAAGGTCATTTCGCTAATGATATCTTTTTGTCCTGGAAAGGACCAAAAGCTTTGTGAAGGAAATAAATCTTTGCGTAAAAGTGGACAGGTATTTTGATTTATACCTACTTAATTATTCTACGTACTACCTGGTTACCTCGGCACATTTAAAGCTATACAAATGAATGCAATTCTCCTTCTGTAATTAAAACAGTAGTTTTAACCGCTGCCATGAGGCTGATTCCAAATTTATGAAGGGCTTGTTGCGAGGCGGCGCGCGGCGCGCGGCGGGCGGCGTGCGGCGGCGGGTGACTGGGTTTGCGGGCGGAGAGTCCACTGCTAATCTTATAAATTATGAAAAACAACGAGAAAGCAATAAATTACATTCCAGCACGGCCACCCGACGCCGGTGTAGTAACGAGCCACACTACGCTACACTGCCAAGGACCTACTGACTTATTAAACCACATTATACTCTCATTCCATTATTCTGTTGGCTAAAAAATACAGCGTGTGCCTACTTCGCTAACTTTCGTCAATGTTGCGATCTCTTCTCGTAAATTTTCTATATTCTAGAAAACAGTGGATCTTTATGAAAAGTAACATCTTAAGTTAAATTTACAGACTTAACGTCAACATGGCGAAGATGCGGTCATCTAATTTTATTATAATGTAACATATCGATGTGATTAAATTCTGTGAATAACTGAATTTATATTCAAATTAAAAAATTTAATCAAAATTATTTCATATAAGAGTCGGAAAATACCAATAAGGTAGGTGGTATACGTATTTCAAATTACCATTGATTTAACAGTCAATTATAATTGGTTAGGTATAATTGATAAATTAGTGAGTGATAGGTAATGGAATATGAATTTTTAAAAAGCATTTAAAAAAAAAGGTTTTTTTTAATAAAATAAAGGAAATCAAAACTAAGAAGTGTATATGGTTAATGTTACTAGACTTCCAGACGAAATAATAATCCAGCTGAAGTGGTAACCATGTCGCTCCACAAATCAAAAGTTCCCGTGTTCGATTTACAGTGGAAATGGATTTTATCGTTTTGTAAAATTGTGTGGTGTTGAGGTACTGCTTCAGTCTGTAATAATGTAATAATTATTATGTGCCTATCGTTGGTATGTTGGTATGGTTGGTTGGTTTGTTGGTATATTGCTATAGTGTATGTTGGTATTTACCGTGACCAAATCTAAGAATTAATCAATTCATGATGTGGCCGACCATTTCATGACATGGCAAGATTCGCATATGAAAAATTGTATGAGCATTCGCATGTGAATTCGCGATTCCGTGTGTGAAAGTAATTCGAACGATTCAGAAATACGTCCCGATCGCGCGAGCCGAACGAGCGCGAGCGTGGCGAGCGTGTGGCGGCAGCGGCCGGCGATGCGCCAAATAAAATGATCAATTATTATCATCATGGATGTCACTATATTTAGTCGATCATTTAAAGAAATGCAACGGTTTCACATCATGAATTCTTAAGATGTGGCCACGACATAAGCATCTATATATAGGTAATAACTTACTTGTCTTGATTTTCACAACACATCCCCTTGTCTTAGTAGGTAGGTATGGGTTTAAGTATTGTAGAATTTTTGTGTTGTGAAATGACACTAAATTTATCTATATAAAGGTACCTACCTACCTTTATATAGATAAATTACGTAATGTGAAAATATACACATCGGTATTCTGAACATCATGCCACGACGGTTGGGTATAGGTATGGTAATTAATAGACAATAACGTGACACGGTATTCACATTCGGTACGTGTGTTGCGTGAACGTTGAATGCAACAATGATGTTTACATTGCATTAGAAATTACACTTTCCCAAATTCGCGTTATTATTTTGAAATTCCCAAGCCTGCTAAAGGCGTCATTGAAAGGTGTTCTAGAGAACTTTTGCACAATGCAGCGTTTACAGCTCAAAATGAATATTTATGCCCGTATTTAGAAACGCTACTCAAATTGGATATAATTATATACCTACTCCCAAATTGTGGCTTGAGTTGTTCATTTTCCATGGCAATGATAGACGATAAGCGAAATATCGGGATAACGCATCCAGTCAGGGTAGCATAAAGCGTTTATAAATACGTTAGACATTATTACTTTGTAGATTTGTTTGCACTTATTAATATATCGTCAATTTTTATGAGTAAAGATCAGGGTCCTTATTCACTATGACCATAACAGGTCGTGTTAAGATAACGCGCCACAAAAATTGTCTTTCCCTAGCGCTCAAATAAGTCTCACTTTAAAAAAATACATTCACAATGTGGCATAATACGGCACACAGAATATTTATTTCTAATATTTTGGCACCTGGAGCGATTGAAATTGTGTTGTTATAGCCAAGGAATGTAGTTAGTCATAGTGAATATAGGCCCAAGATTAAAGATGGGCAATCAACTCGGTGATAGGGTTTAAACCTTTTACGATCTTTTATCGGGCTTAAACCTGAAAACGGCACTCTTTTATCGGGTTTAATCCCAAGCACCAGATTAATTGCCCATCTTTGTATACCTGTGGTAATTACCTTCGCACAAGCTACAATCGCTACAATAGGCTAGTTTCCTGGGTAAAAAAATTAAAATTCTATTTAGTCCGTCAGTTAGATAATAAAAAAATAAAAGACACGTATTTTTTGCTTTTTTAAAATAATGGAAATATGCATAGATAAAGCGCATTAAAGTTTAGGGTGGGGGACTCGTGACGTTACAGCTCGCTATAACGTGCGAACAAACTGTAGCGAGGCGTGACGTCATGTGAAATTTCGACTTGATATATCTCCGTTATTTTTTGGTTACATAAAAAATAAAAAAATACGTGTCCAATATTTTTTAATAATCTACAAAACGGACTAAAAAAAAATTTAGGAAAATAGCCTATTACAGCTTTTAAGAGATTAAAAAATAGTCTGACTTACCTTGTCTATTTTTAGTATTTTTTTACCTATTTCTCAGGCGTACGCATAATATAGGTATTACACGATTTGCGTTGATAAATTTGCCTAATAAACTCTCATTAAGTTGGGTGTTTGCCGAAAAATTACGATTTTAACTAGGTATACTAACTTCATATTATTGAACTGTTGTTATGTCAGAAATCCGCATTTCAGCTAAGTGGGAAAATTGATAGAAACTTGAAGTTGGCACTTGGCAGCACCTGTAGGCCAAATGCTGTCGTGTCCTTTACTCACACATTTAAATTTATTCACGAGGTAGGATGCCATGGGCATGTTTTCGGGATTCAAGCTCTATACCTCTATACTATAATATTGTTATTACTTATATAAGGCCATGCCGCATCCGCGTCAATACTGTCTTTGTCGCATGCAATGATTCGAAACATCTGCACATTGTAAGTGTTATTATAATTTTATATTATAATACATAATATTATTATTAGTGGGATTGTATTAACTTGTTAGTTCTATATATTTCGTAACGATTTGTTTAACTCATTGGCACTATTGTGAGTAATTCTTATTGGTTGTCTTTCTTTTAATGTGCTGTAGAGTTAGCTTTCAATAAATAAATAAATAAAAATAAAAACAAATTCATTGTAGCATTATGTAGACCAATTGTACACGTTTTTGCTTTTTTACAAATCAACGTTGGTATACATAATATTTTATTAAAATCAAACAAGATTTGTGGTGAGTGCAAAATCGCCATATTATGGTTGAGGTTTTTGACCGGGCCCGCATCAAACTAAACCTCGTGTGACCCTGGAATCCAATTTAACTCTTTCGCAGATAAAAGCGAGCATCAAGAGCTTATACCGACTTATATCCATATATAAAATTAGCTTCTCTCGCAAACACATATTGCGTTCTTATTTTAACTATTTACCTACATAACTATATATATTATTATTTAAAAATGAATCCTTATTTCCTTTGGTAACGGCATCAAGCATGTACGGCTGGACCAATTTCGCTAATAATTTTTTGTTGGGTTTTTTAAGGAGAAGAACAATAAAAGAAGTTTGGAGTTGCTGCAGGAATTCCGCAACTCACGCGGGTGAATCTTCGAAACGGTTGGACCTATTTTGACGGACTTTCACTGCTAATTAGCTGAGTAAATTAGGCTACTTTTGGAGTTGCTGCCGGAATTCTGAAAGTCACGTGGGTGAAACCGCGGGGCACAGCTAGTAATAAATAAAATTAATCAAAAATTCTGATTTTGTACATTTAGCAATGTATCCCATTCGTTTATTATGATCTTTGATTAATTATTATCGCTAATGTAGAGTATGATATCTATGAGCAGGCACGTTTTTTTTCTTCAGATACCTAATTAATCAATCTGTTCACCTAAAACATTTTTTTTGTTTAATAACCATGTTAAATATTGAAATTAATAACAATTTGAATAATGCTCTGTTGTTGTTCTGTGAATGTTCTGTAAAATGTTCTGAAAATTCAAAACTTTTCAAAAACTAATCAAAATAAAGTACTTCATTTCCTTCTTTCTGCGTGTCAAATGCACTAGCCCACCCCACCCTTCTTATGTATATCCGCGCCTGAGTTTGATCAAACGTGATCAATTGATTATGCCGCCTTCCCTTAATGAACATGTTCAATGTGTCAGTAAGTAAATATAAATCCACGCCATTCATTCCATACGTTTTCCCACGCTATTGAGTAATTCGTCACTATCACGGAATTCCAATGAAAAACCTAATGACACTGCTCAAAGCACCATATGGCCGCTGTGACCATCAACCATATCCAAAGACATAAATGGGCACGTTGTCGTCACAGTTGGAATGCCTATTGCCTCCGCGGTCTGCGCCGGGGCAGCCTTGCCGCGAGGGCGAAGGCGGGGGGAGCGGTGGAGGGGGGACCTCCCGCGCAACCTGCTGCCTCCGTCCCTCCTCAGAACTAGTACCTCACTCGCGCCCACCGCGATTGATTATGCTCAATGGCCGTATGCGCCGTATTCGCATACACTACGAAAAATATCGTGTTAAGTAACAAATAAAAAAAAACATAACTAACAATTGTGGAAATTGTGCCGTGATGAGAAGTGTTTGTTGTTTTTGGTGAACTCATATTAAACGGACGGATCACGTACACTGGACACAATAAACGCCTTGCGACGTTGGTTTGATGCAGAAATATTGAACAAGGGCACCGTCAATATTCATTTCATGCAGTTTGAACACGAAATTAAGTATTGATTCGACTTAATAAAACATAAGGTGAGTAGTTAAATCACTGATCCGTGAATTTGGACATAATAATTATGTAGGTACGTGTGTAGTTTCATAACAGGTGAATCAGTTTTATGAATGACTGTGACGACCGGTTTGTTTAGTTTATAACAAAAGTTAAATAAGTATATATCTACTCTGGTTATAGTATGAACTCTCGAAGCGCCTTATGAGGTAGAGTTACCGATGGTGACAACAAAATAAATGGTTAAATTGTCGAGTAAATGACATCATCATAAAACCACCTATAGGTGCATAGGTACCTATATATGGACGCAGATATGCAATAACATGTTAACCCACAAAATTAAGTTATTGATTCAGAACGATTTATTGAGAGTTAGGGAACGTTTTTTAATTGTGTGTTTACCTTATTACATTGCTTAAATATGTAACTAAATATTGAACATAAAAAATGTTGACATAAAATGGCGCTCCTACTTTTAAAACACGATTTACTCAAAATTTCTCCAGTGTGGGTTAACATACTATTGCTTATCTATGTCCATATAATATATGACTCTTGGGGTACAAAATATGTTCGAGCTCCACCCACCCAAATAACACACGTGTTAAGGTTAAATCATCAATTAAGCATTTATTAACTATGGTTTTGGTTTGAATAATCATGCAAGTAGGTAAGAATGTAACTTATTTTACGTAAAATAGAACACGTTATCCTAAGGCCGTTTAAACCGAAACGACTTTTTTATATAAAAAAATAATTATGTCAACTGCGTCTTACGGTTCTGCGAAAAAATTTAAAAAAAGAGAGCCCAAATACCAAATTCCATGACTCAACTACATAACTGATGGTATTTACAAACTTTCAGTTTCCTTTTTATTCCTTGGAGGGGATGAATTTAAAAAAAATATCAAAAATTAAAGCCAAAACAAGAATGATTACTTAATATCTTTCTTTAAAAAAAAAGAAAATTGCCTTTAAAAAGTAAACCCACTCATTTTTGTTTTGTTTTACTTTTTTTAATTTTGAATAATTTATTTTTATTTTATATTTTAGTGATAAGTTTTTCATTTATTTTATGTTTTGGGTTAATTAATTTCTAAGTTACGGTTAAATAGATAAGAAATAGATAAGATAAAAAAAAATTGAGTCGGTTAATCAGTATTGTGACTCTGAAGAAACTAATGAACCGATTTACCTATAAAAATTTTATACTAAAACTTTTGACTTCTTCTGAAACCGATTTTGATGTGGTTTTCAGATAATTATCTTACGTACTTATCTGAAAATCACATCAAAATCAGTCCAGGCAAACACAAGATAATCGTGTACAAACATACCTGCAAACATACATACAGGTCAAACTGAGAATTTCCATTTTCGGTTAAAATCCTTTCTTAGAGGGGTTGCCTACATTACAAAACAACGCGTTGTGCTTATTTTCATGTCAAAAGTTTCTATAGATTTAGCATTGATGATGATCAGTGATGACATCTTTTAATTGATTTTACTCAGAGTCGTTTTAATGATTTCGTTAAATTAAGTAATTAGTAATTAAACTAATTAAGTTAAATTTAGTTAAATGGCAATTAACATTAATTTACCTAATGAACGTCTGTGAGCGCGATAATTTTGTTTTTAATATCTTTACTTAAAATTAAGTAAGCATTTAGACTTTAAAATTACTTAGTTAAGTATAGATTTTCAGTAAATTAATGTTAATTGGCATTTAAAGAGATGTAACTTAATTAGTTAAATGCCAATTAACGTTAATTTATTAAACTTGTCTGATTGCGGCAGTTTTGTTTTAAAAATCTATACTTAACTAAGTAATCATTAAAGTTGACTCTGAGTGCGGCGGTGAGTGCGGCCGTTTGTCTTAGAAGATTGTCAAATACATTTAACACGTAATAACAACTTGCCTACCTATTTTTTACAATATAACTTATTATATACTCAGTAAATTTACATTTACATAGGCATCGTGTTTTGAACATAATAAAATTATGATCGCACGATATTACCATAACAGTATGTATAGTAAGTACTCGTATATATTCTGTGCCTTTGCGTATTATAAACGTGGGTAGATAATATGTTATAAAGACATGTTTGAATTTTGAATAATTAACGCAGTGGAAAATTAGAGGGAGTCCAATTAATAGGGCTTTGTTCTGAGAGTAGTTTCATTGCTATCAAACAAACTATTACGTAGCGCGTGTTCTCATAATATTTACCAATTCACGTGTTCACTTGTCATGAATATTGAATAGATACATAGACCAGCTGAGATTTTCTCTCGCATGAACAGTTTTCGGTATCAGAAAGTGGCAAAAAGATTTTTATAAAGTTGTTGGTCTTCCTAAAAAAATATATTTATAAACTAAGTTATTAGCTTTTCACTTATTCGTTGTGAACTTGTAAGTTGTTTAAGTAGGTAGTAAAACGTTTCTATCAGTACTTTAAAACATTTGGACAAGGTATAGGTATCATTGAAAAATTTTAATATACTTATATTATTTTTATTTGGGAAACGAAATTGGGTGATCAAAAAACATTTTAAAAACAATTAGACTGTCACCACACATTACACTTAATAGTCGCTAGAAAAAGGAAGGTTTAATTTTAATTTTTAAAATTTATAATTGATTGTTGCTCTAACTTTCTCTCTCTCTCTACTATCAGTTTTATCAGAGCTACCTATTATTATTGGACGCACAACACTTTTTATTTGTCATTAAGTTTACTCTAAAGCATATTTAGCCTAAATTAAGTTAATTTTTCTGACGCACATCATTTTCCGGAGAGAACCAAACCCTGCCTTTATAAATGCAAGTCTGCGTAAGTACACTGACACTGTACACAGAGACGAATAGATGTTTCTGCGCCAATGGTTCACACATTATCGGAGGCAGCGGTGCACGAAGCGCGTCGTTAGGCGGGTGCTTGTTAAAAATAAAATTATACAATAAATTTAGCACCCTCTGGCTGGCACGACTCTTTGTTGATATGCAGTGTACGTGTTTACTTACACGGACATTGCTGTACTACCTTAGCTTGATATCGAGGGACTGTCAGGTTTTTAACATGACATTCTCAAAATGGAAATGGAACTGGAATAAAAATATAATTTAAAATGTATTTTTTACATAAATGTGGGTGAGTTTCGCATCATATTGAATTTCCAACAATATTAAATTTCCGTTCACAGTAAACTTTTACTGTGAAAAAGTCTTGTTGTGTGTGGGAAAAAAGTAGGTAATTGAATTGTTCTGAATTTAATTTCAATGCGTATTTACCAGAATTTTGGATTGAGAGGGTGAATTTTGAATATGGTAGAGTCAAGCGAAGTGGAGGTAGGTAGGTGGATTTCGAGTAGGTACCTAAAAAAATATGTGGTACAAAAATTATAATTATAAGAAGGACACTTATATATAATACCCATAGTATTATAGGAAAATATAATACTTATAGTTTCATACATATAATATCTTTAGTTTAATATTATATTTTCTGTGGTATGGGTACAAAATAAATAGCTGTTGATATAATAGATTGTAAGTTGTAACAACGATGTATATATTGAGGTCTATCTACTTTACAAAACCTAATTCTATTACTTATTAAGTTCAGAGAATACGCGATATCATAGCTATTGTAATTTGAAAATATTGTACCTACTATGAAGCAACCAGAAAAAACTATTTTCATAGAGTTTTGGAGCTCTAAAAATAAATGGATTACGTATGGTGTTCTCACCACAGCTCCAAACTGTACTAATAATCCCATCCATTTACAAACTGTACTTATTGCTAGTGCATCCACTCTCGTAAAATCCTCGTGGGCGATAAAACATTGTAATAAAGGTGGGCTCTCCGGCTATTTTTATGTCGTCGGTTACGTACCTCTGCGAGAGGTTTTTAATGGCAAAAGCTTTAATTATCTTTAACCTGTACTGTATAATAAGCATTTGCTTTTTATTATTTTTAAATAAACAAATATAGTCATAATGTGGTAACCATGGAAGTAAACATGCTATAACATTATTTAGTTTCTTATTCCCATACTTCATTCGGTGCTGCAGTGAACACGAAAATCATCGGAAATAAAATGTAGAGTTTAGTCACTTCCCTTTACAGGTTGTGTGTTCTCTTTAAATGGTTTTGTATTTAACCTGACCTTCTCGTATGTAGTTTTAACTACCTCCCAAAAATCTAAAAGCACTGTATAAATCATACCAAAAATTTTACGCGTCATGATTTACGTAAACGCAGAGCTAGCCTTTGAAAAAGAGTTGCAATTTATAGAGCACTGAATACCCACCCGCTGATCAGTGTGCCTAGTAGCTGTTTATCGGTGCTGTTAGTCTGTAGCGGGACTGCAAAATATTGATTTTGCAAAATAACAAATAATAAATATTAAAGATGTCTTTGTTAATAGTAAAATTAATAATAATAAAATGACACAACGTGGATAATAATCAAAAATAACTAGCATTTCTTGGTATTAAAGGAAAAAGGACAACTTAAGTATTTTTTAAGATTATATTATTTATATTATTAATGAATTGAAAGTCATATTTTTTACTCAAATTTTACGTCACATGACCTTGTTTATACATTACCAAAACGTTTTCCAATATTATATTTTAACTAGTTAAAAGTACCCTACGCCTTTTTCGGTACCCCTGACAACTATAGATACACAAAAAACTATTAGTTGAGGCGTAAAACGTAACAAACGAATAAATTTTAATTTTCATCTATAATATTGTGTTAGTTAGGATTAATAAAATTAGTTGTCACACTATACTAAAACCATCATCATGTTCATTTCATTTATATTGGTTAAAAAAAAAATACTTACATATGGACAGAGTAACGAGTTGCGACTGAATAAGCAAGCATAGCCTACTTGTTATGTACGGCATATATCTTCGTCATGTCAAGTGTAGGGTGTAAATAAATTTGTAAGTAGGTATATAGGTATACTATGTAGGTAGTCTGCGTGGGTGTAGTCATACTTACCATGTTAGAAATATTTTCTGGCCTTTTTAACCGGAGACTAAGTGCGTTCTCTGTCCTAAGAAATAATTTTGTTGCAGAGAATACTAATATTGTCATATAGATAAGTACTCTATTTCTACCAGGATCTAGAATGTTTAAAGCGCAGTCAAATATAACCACCCACAGAGAGAACAAAATAAAAACGAAACAGAACGAAGATGATAAAAAAACGGCGTGCGATAATTAAAGTACAATAATAAATCATAGACTGGTAACTTTTCTCACAGTTGCCGTCACGGTTTGTTAACAAGTTACAAATTATAAAAAAACTCACATTAATTTTGAATGACATAAGCTTGTGAAACGTTTCTACGCTATTAATTTTTAGCAACATACAGTTAATTAAATGTTTTTAAATATCTTTCCTAATATATGCATATACCAATTAAAAGGATTACCAGATAGGCTTTTGAAGGTAATCATCGTGAGGAAAGCTCACGTTCAGAAGCAAGTCTAAATCGTATTGTGAATCGTGAAGTTCACCAACCAAAGTAGTGGAATATATCGCCCACCGTAATTTGGCTTGTATCCCATGCAGAAGTTAAGAATATTAAAAATTATAATTATTAATTAGGTAGATTGATTGCTACCTGTACTTTTAATGTCTTTGTATTATCCTATTGGTATGTTGTTACTGCACTTATTCAATGAATGTAGGTATATTCATTGCATAAGGACTAATAAGGATTATACTGAAAGCTCGACTAACTTTGCAAGTAGTATTTTCTATTCTTTGGAATAATTTTTATTTATTATATTATTTAAGTAGCTTAAATTAGGGCCAAACAATCTCCTAAATCCACAACAACTACAAAATTCACAAATTATTATAGTTAAGTAAAAAAAAATCACGACGCCATCAACTTTTGGTTAAATGAATGTCTTCATCTACTTATATATATATCACTTGATGTATATCAGATAAAATACATACGTAGGAAGTGTGATTTGTATCTTATTAACAACTTGTATTTAGTGGGCGATCTGATTAATATTAAAATATTTATTGTTGTTAACGAGTGGATACGTGATTTATATTTTAACAATGATACCTGTACGAACCTTTTTTGTGTTATAGGTATCGACCAATTTTTATATTATCATTTGCGAATTAAATATTTTGTACTACTGATATATTAATAACACGCTTTTGATTATGCTTGGTCTGTATATTTGTATGGAACAGAATCTTTGAAAGTGAAAAAGTCGGCTTAAATTGAAATTTTGCACACTTATCAGAGAGACCAACGAATAGCGATTTTTACATCCGACATGACATGACTAATGGCCATGGCCAAGTACCTACACGTGAGTCCTCGAGTTACTATGTAATCAAAAATAAATGATAGTTAAAAAAACTAAAAACCCTTTTATAGTTTGCCGAACTAAACAGTAATATTTTTTAAAAATGGAGAGTTCGTTCTATAGCGACGTAAAGTTCACTGGCTTATTATAATTAAAACATAATAATTGTCATTTTTAAATAATCAACATATAATTAATTTGTTGATTGTACAAATTTTGGGGTGCTTAATATCAAATGTAACAAATAGACCACAGTTATTGTTTGATACAAATAAAATTCGTTACCTACCGATAACGAACAGTACAGCCAAAGTAATATAACCACTACGTTTTAAGTACAACCAAATACACTACAATATTATAATTAAGTTATAAAATTGTGTTCGACTTTTTAGCGTACCATTATAACTCGTTCAGCCATCAACAGCAACACGCAGCAATAACGATAAAACCTGCGTACAGCGAGGCATAGCATTAGCCTACGAAGCAAAAATAGTAAAAAATAAACAATAGAAAAATCGTGGCTGCAGTGACGGCAGAAATGAAATTTAAAAACGAAACACTATACAAAAACATGGTGAAAAGCACATTACATTATTTTTTTGGGAAATATTCCGTTAAAGCAAATTAAAGTAGTTGTAAGCCCGAGAACGAATTAAGTAAAAAACAGAGAAAAACTATTTGCCTAGTAATTCTTAGAAATATTTAGCTTAATTCAGACAAAATAGGTACATATCTAAATTTATAAGATGTGCAACGCTTCATAGCCCAAAAGCTAATGACAAGTTCGGTGAAGGTAAACGGATTTTATAAAACAACAAAATTAGTCCTACCTAAGTCAGTGTCGGGAACGCCATTCGCGATTATTCTACCAATACATACGTAATATATAATAAGACGTTGGAAAAGAAACAGACTAAAACTCCTCGGAGCTTTCTACAAACATTGATATATTAAATCTTAAAGAAATACTTTCATCAATGTTTACAGAACTCTTAATTTAGAATTGATTGGTATAATCCGGAAAGATACCCAGGCTATTACAGAAAATTTAAAGTACAGTTCAATTGACCTAGTAAACTCAGTTTTAGGTGAATATATCTTTGCATCAAGGAACTATTAATTTGTCATAATACGTACAATACCTTCCTCAAATTCGTCACTAGCTCCTCAACTATTATTTGCACTTTAAACGCTACATCGTGCTTTTAGAAGGTTGTGTGTTGACAATGACATAATAGCACAAGATCAACGCCACTAAAATAGACATGACGCTATTATCAGTTGGTTGCGCTGTGGGACTGTGGTGAGGCAACCCACAAACTATTCACTGTAAGTCTATGTTTAAACAACATAATATCGATGAACTATTTTTTATAAGACTTAGGCCCACACATTGTTACAACTACGACTGTAAGTAAAAACGTACACCACAGTGCTGGCGGATGTCTACTTTGTAATTTATTGCTCGTTTAAACCATAGGTAATATTGTTATTTTATTTCTTTTCGTTTCATCTGTCCAAACTTTCATCTGATCTTAAAATAATAGTAATAATTTTGGTTGCGTTATTTCGTAAGGATAAAATATTGATATAAACCTTCCTCATGAATCACTTTTATCTATTGGTGAAAACTGCATGAAAATCCGTTGCGTAGTTTTAAAGATCTAAGCATACTTAAGGACAGACAGACAACGGAAAGCGACTTTGTTTTTTAATATATGTATGTAGTGCATGACGTAATGTAATACCTCCCAGACAGCAAAAACTGTACTTTAATTAAGTTTGATTTAACCCATGGAAAGCTAAAAAACCGGTGAAACTTTGAATATCCTCGCAAAGTGGTGTAAAATTACACAAACTGTAAAATTACAAAATTCAAGTAATAGTCTATCACGTTAATTCAAATTCTTCAAACGTTATATAGAGAAAATATTAATAATTAATGATACATACATAATATATCCGTCTGGTAGACAGATACGGGTGTATGTATGTGAATGTAATGTCCAAAACATCCCATTACTGAATCTGTTAGTTTTGTGGTATAAGACATATTTGGACATAGATAAGCAATAGTGTGTAAATTAAAGTAAATTAAAGTTTTAAAGTTTTGTTTCAACATTTTTATGTTCAATATTTAGTTACATATTTAAACAATGTAATAAGGTAAACAAATAATTAAAAAACGTTCTCTAACTCTCAATAAATCGTTCTGTATCAATAACTTTGTTTTGTGGGTTAACATGTTATTGCTTATCTGCTTCCATTTTGTCAGAGGTCGGAATAATTTATCACGAACAACACTCAATAGCATGTTGTTAATTACAACACTTCCTACAAAATATTCATTATTCATATCATGAATTTTTATAGTTCGTTTGATCATAACTAATTCAATATTCTTTTTAGATAAGTACTGCCACTGACCATGAGATAGGTCAATTTTAAATAGACAATGAAATGCAAACACTGTCACCCCCATTATTCACCATTAATAAATAAGAATAGGTAGGTATAGTTGACAAACTATTGCAATGGGAGTAGAGTGTAGACTAATCCAACGATAGCTCTACTAGAAAGCGAATCACATGCGAATGCTCAAAATATTTTTTAAACATTCACATGTGAATCTTGCAATTCCGTGCGCGTAAAGTCCTAATTCGAGCGATTCAAAAATACGGTTCTAGAGCAATTCACTTCAGATTTCTGCCTACTACCTACTACCACTACTACTGCTACTAATATTATATAACAGATACTAAATTCGGAATTTTTGGTAAATTTTACCGCTGTTCGACACTCATTCCCATTATTTGGTTTTATTAAACGTCTACATTCTTACACAGAACTTGAATTGGATTAAAATCATAAATTGTGGTAGCCATATGTTATTTCTTTCATCTTCAAGAGTTGGTATTTAGTTTTCTCCCCCGAGCGAGGACGAGACACACGTAACTCATAATCGCACCCCGAACGAAGGGCAAAGCCCTGTCAGTGCACTCTGGGGAAAGTTCAACGGAATTCTGTCTCAAATATCACGTACCATTTGTTAGAACTAATAATATTAGGTACCTATAGATAAACTATCATAAATAATAATCTTATTACTCATTGTCATAAGTATTATAATTCATGCGTTTTACTAATATTTATGACTTATTCTATTTCATAAATAATCTATCTGTTCGCGATAAACTCAAAAACTATACTGAATGGATTTTCATATGGTTTTCACCAATAGATATATAGAGTTATTATAAGAAACGTTTAGGTGACTTTGTTATGACTTTTGTAAATTTCAGGTTGAAAAATAACGATAAACGTTGAAAGTGACGGAAAAAGTGCAATATATACCTAATTAATCTTTTGCATACCTACAACACGTTGTCAGGGGTAAGGAGAAGGACATACGGTACTTATTGTCCCGGAATTCCCGCGGGAAATCCGAAATTAACGCGGGTGAAGCTGTGGCGAACAGCTAGTACTTTTATAAAAGTCTAAGCTGAAAGTCACACTTAGGGCCTAAAATACTGAAGCTAGGAAAAGTTGAGTCATCAAGGTAGGGTAGCCGCATGATCGATATTATTTTTAACCGACTTCCTTTCTTGCCTGCATTGGATTTTTATAAAGTAGCGTGGGCCCCCTACGGTTTCACCCTCGTCAATTTTGGAATTACTGCAGGAACTCTTTTTATTAAGATGAAACCCTCTCTCCGATTCTAAGATCTAGATCACCCCTAAAATTGTGTCAAATCGTATATGGCTAATCTCCCTGTGATTTATCCTCATGAATTTAGTAGACATATGTTTTGCACGGGATAAAAGTATCCTATGTCACTCGGGACAGGTACTATATCTTCCTACTAGTGATAGTTTTTTGAGAACTGGTATAGTAGTTCAAAACTTACAATAACTTGGCATCTTGATAGTCTATTAGTGTAGATAATATATTTTTTAGTTGTTCAAAGTTTGCATAAAATATGCAAATTCCAAGTGAGTGAAACAATGCACAACAACCAGCTCACAAATATCTATGGCAACGCGACGTAGTAAATAGTAATTTGGGTATGCTACCACCTGTTCGTTGATGAGAAAGTCAAAAGTAGAGAATTAGACTTCAATCATAATTCATAACGCTGCTGAGAGAATAAGCTAACATTTTATAGAAATAAATACTGTATAACAGAACATAAACGTCACGCTCTCTCGCCCGGGGACTCTCCTAGGCCATTTCAACAACAAACTAATGAACTTCAAGTTTGAAACGTGACCACGATAACAATACATACAATTTCTGTCTACATAAATACACAACTTTCTTGAAACGATTTATTAATTGTTCCGCGTACAACGCTGCCCATACTATTTCGAGTTATTCACCATTTTGCTGTTCCGAGAATTTGTTTACTTGCTCCTAATAAGTGTCAGATCAGAATATAATTTTTATTTCCAGATTACAACGATGTGTAGCGTCAAAATTAAGGTGACTATTGAGAGAGAAAAGTGTTTTGGTGACAAGTGACGAAACCGAAGAGCACTATGGAGGGAGTTCGGGTGACGCACCAAGGGGTGCGGGCTCATTCGGCAGAGGGATCTGCCAACCGAATCACCCAGGCTGGGCTAGCAGCTCGCAGCACAGCGGGCACCGCCGCTAAAGGCATGGCCATCAAAGGTCACGAAGATCTATGGGTCGAAATTCAAACCAACACATTTAAGAATTGGGTCAATGAAACCCTCAAACCTATGAATGTAAAGGTAAATGCATTGAATATTATTTTGCTGCAATATTTTATTGCGAAATTTTATTCCATTGTTCCATTCGTTTAAACTCGTACGTAAACGTAAATATGGGAGGTACCGTTTATTTTGAATGCATCAATAATTTATGAAATGTAATTTACAATGTCTGTATTTAAACATCAGTACTTAACTACTTAGCTATTTATTAATAACTAGCTGTCCCCCGCGGTTTCACCCGCAATAATTTTGGAATACCCGCGGGAATTCCAGGATAAACTATACGTGTAAACCTTCCTCTTGAATCCTTTTATCTATTGGTCAAAACTGCATGAAAATCCGTTCAGAAGTCTTTGAGTTTATTGCGAACAGACAGACAGAGAGAAGCGATGGAGGACTTTGTTTTAGAATATGTAAGGACACATAGGTAAATAAACTCATTTTGTATGTGACTCGATCGTTATGACTATTTCGTTTTTGCAGGTTGTGGACCTAGTGGAAGATCTCTCCGATGGTACAGTGCTATGCATTCTGGTAGAGGCTTTACAGGGACGAAGGTTGAAAGGCTGGAGTCCGAACCCAACTAACCAACACCATAGGCTGGAAAATGTGACCACCGCACTTCAAGCTATAGAAGACGATGGTGTTAAGCTAGTTAATATCGGTATACAAACACAAACTTTTGCTTTATGTTTCGATATCTTCGTCTAGTAAGCTTATTTTTAATTTTGTACAACTTTGGTAACGTCATGTTTGTTAGTGTTGTAGTGTTTGTTATTATTATTAGTCGTTTTGTTGGTTCGTTATTGCATTCCGAGCCCGAGTTTTATGAATGAAAAAACTGAAATTTATAAGAAAAATAAATACTGACTATCTAATTTTAATCGGCCCTACACGTTAACTACTGTTATCGATCATAATTCCAACAATCGTCATGTAGGCGTTTAAAATTTCACAATGGAGTTTTCCAATGAACAAAAGAAGAACACCGGTTGCCGTGCCGTTATGAATTTTAAACAAGATTTAAATACTTTATGCTATAACTATTGATATTTGGACGCAGATAAGCAATAACATGTTAACCCACAAAATTAAGTTACCTATTCAGAACGATTTATTGAGGGTTAGGGAACGTTATTTAATTATGTGTTTACCTTATTACATTGTTTAAGTATGTAACTAAATATTGAACATAAAAAATGTTGACAGAAAATGGCGCTATAATTTTAAAACACGATTTACTCAAAATTTCTCCAGTGTGGGTTAACACACTATTGCTTATCTATGTCCATTTAAAACACTTAATTCGAACGCTGACTATTTAGAAAATCTATTACTGTATGGAATGTTGTAAAACGCTATTAATATCCGTTCCAGGCAACGTGGACATCGTAAATGGAAATCTTAAGCTAATATTAGGTTTAATCTGGTCACTGATCGTGCGCTATCAAATTGGCAGAAGCAAATTTCCTCCTAGGTAAGTATAAAAATTTACCTTCCGTTTTAACAGGCTCTTCTTCTTAATTTCTTTGACAATGAACCCAAAAATTATGTTAGTTTATAACGATAGCTGTGCGTCTTAATAAACGTTATCATTCAAATAAAGGTAGGATAGCAAGGACGATACTTATTTTCTACTATGTTTCTACTATTTATACTATATTTTATTGATATATGTACTATATTTTGTACTGTCCCCCACGGTTTCACCCGTGGTAATTTCGGAGTTCCCACGGGAGTTCCAAGATAAACATTACGTATAAACCTTCCTCTTGAATGACTCTCTCTATTGGTGAAAACGGCACGAAAATCCGTGCAGAAGTTTTTAAGTTTATCGCGAAGAGTCAGACAGACATTCGCGGTGGAGGTCTTTGTATTATAATACCTGTGTGTAGTAGTGTATACGCAGGTGATTTTATGTAGGTTTTGTGCCATACTAGGTTTTGCTGTACTAAAGCAAAAAAGCAGAGTAGAGCAATAGGGATGTTGACGATTTTTGAAAATCAAAATTCTAATTAGTCCCTCAGTTAGAAAATTATTTTTCAAATAAATGAAAACACAGATATAAAGCGCAGTTTAGGGTGGGGGCTCGTGACACCACTTACCGCTACAAGCCGCCATACAAACTGCACTGGTTGGTGACGTCATGCGAAATTTCAACTCAATGTATCGCCCGTTAATTTTTGATTACGTAAAAAAAGAAAAAATACGTGTCTAATATTTTTTATTAATCTACAAGACGGACTCAAAAAAAAAGTCAAATAGCCTATTGAAATTGAAATGCTAGATAATCCCCAAGACTGCAAGTATACGTAGAATTATAAAATACTCAAGTTAGGGCTAACATGGGATAAGTCTTGTTCAAAAATTCTAGAACAAATATTATGGACTATCAAACAAATCAGCAATCTGACTTAAATATTAATCTAAAACCGGATAAAACTAAGTATACTTATCTATGGTTAAAACTCACTAGTTACATTTCTATTGCAACAGTATTTTTTTATGTTTTTATTTAAGTAATGAATTCTTTCTGTTAGATTAAAAGTGAAATTTGAAAGATTTAAAAAATACTATACCTAATTATAACGCTGTACATAATTCATGTATATTATGTGTTATATAGATTCACTATGTGTTAGTCATTGTGAGCAGACTATAAAATACATAGTTTCAAATTGTTATTTTATTGTAGAAAGGTGATGTTATCGTGGCTGCAGTCGGCGCTGCCGGAGTGCCGCGTCAACAACTTGACTACGGATTGGAACAGCGGCGTATTGCTCTCCGCGCTTCTTGACTATTGCAAGCCAGGCACTTTTCCTCATTGGCGTGAGCTTAGTAAGTATTCAACACAATTTACTGCCAATAAATCAATACAGAGGTGTCTTATCACATGGCCGGAAATATGCTACCTCAAGACATATACTTACCAATGATTGTAATAAAATTCAGGTTTATAAAAGACTAATTTTCCACTGCGGTTTTACTCGCGTTTTATTTTTCTCATCTGGGTTAAATATTATGACGTGTTTGTCTATTTGAAAACAAGATAGATACTGTTTTAAATCTGATGGTACAACTATTTAAACTTCCAACCGCTTTCGTCTTTACCTATACTAATATTAAGTATAAAGAGGAAATAATTAATTTTTTGTTTGTTTGTTACAAATTAACTCAAAACTACTGGACTGGTTTCTAAAATTCTTTCACTATTAAAATGTTACATTATCGCTGAGTAACAGGCTATTGTAACCCGCGGGAACTACGAAATTACCGCGGGTGAAACTGCGGGAACCTGTTAGTCACTTATATACCTTTCTCAATGCTTGTTTACATCATATGATATTATTATGTAGGTATACCTATATAAAAAATATATTTAAAAAAATGCATACCTATTTACTTAAATAAAAAAAAATGTAAAAGTACCTAATCCTAAATTCCTAGGCTCGATGACAACGACGGTAAGGTCTGTTCGATGAAAAAGCAATTAGTAGGTAGGTACCTACTGATGTAATTGTTCTTAGTTTCTATTCCTAATCTATACATGTACCTATACATATAAATAAAATTGAAGTGTCTGTTTGTAATTCCAAATTAACAGGTTTTCATTTTTTAATTTTTGTCTGTATGTCTGTTTGTTCCGGCTAATCTCTGAAACGACTGGATCTATTTTAACGAGACTTTCACTGGCAGATGTTGATGTTATAAGGCGTAACTTAGGCTAGGTACTTTTATTTTTGAAAAAATCGTACCCGAGGGAATTCCGAAACTCGAACTCCGAAACGCGGGTAAAACCGTGGGGAACAGCTAGTTTTTAATAAGAAATTAACAGAAGAAGATGAGTTAGTCTAAAACCTCTTTACAGATCGTCATGAAGCTATCGAGAACTGTAGACGTGCTATGAAGCTAGCTCACCAAGAGTTCGAAGTTCCCATGGTCTTGGAGCCAGAATACCTGGCGTCTCCTTGGCTGGACGAACTGTCCGGAATGACGTACCTATCGTACTTCATGAAGCCGAACTCACCGGGGTTTCGAAGCACCCTGGAGTGGGTCAACTCGCGTTTGGAGAGGGCAATAACCAATTTCACGGTAAATCAATATGTTGTACATAAAAATGAATAAGCATTTGTTTTTTTTAGTCCTCCATGCGTTTCGTATTGTACCTATGGTTCATCCTTTAGTGGATTATTGTGTGGACTGTGGGTGCCAGAAAAGGTTTTTTAATAAAAAAAAAACCTTGCATGACACAAACCAACTAATGAGACAATTTGGTTAAATAAATTTCTAAATAAAGTAAATAGCTGTAAAAAGTACACTGAACTTTATATTCGTAGGAAATTATACGAATTTTAACGCTTTATTGGTAGATATTGAAATATGCAAGAAATGAAGATAATAATATTATACGAAATCCGTTTAAAGTGGAGAACCACTGAATGAATTATTTGTTTTATAAAATGTAAGTAGATTTTCCCAAATTAATTCAACAGACTGATTGGAACGACGGTCGTGTGGCAAATGAATTGGTGAGGAACATGGGTGGTCCAGCGCTACCTCCAAACAGGCTGCGACGGGACCCGGCACGATGGGAGGAAAACAACCAGTACGCAATAGACGCTGCAAAGAAATTAGGTGATATTACCTTTATCATTCACGATTTAACCTCCGCCAAGCTCAATAATTTGAAAGAAAGAAAGAAAATGAGTTTATTGGTCCCCATCAAAAAGAAACAAGACACAATACAAACACAAATAATGTGAAGGAAAAGGAAGACTATGCTGTGGTCGCTGTCGCAGCATAAATGCTTCATTCTTTCTTACTTCTATTTGGATTTAAATTTTATTAAAAAAATTATAATCAAGATGGCCTGTACTCATTCGAGCTAGATTAAAAGGTTTTTAAATATTGTGACTGACCAAATACTGCTCTCAGGAATCAACCCGGTGCTGTCCGGTCGAGATATGAGCCAAAGTGATGTCGAGCACCTGGCTGTGATGGCTTGGGCTTCCCAGTTCCGGAACGTACCTCAACGGCCGCCTATCCATAACATGTTACGAGTCGCTCTTGATTCTACATCCGGAAGAGTAGGAGAGATAGTACGTATACATAATACACATGTTCATTTGAATTTGGTGACTTTTCGTTGATTGTAATTGCTTGAGGAATATACGATGAATTCACTCTCAAATCTTTTATTGCTGTTTATGTACCTACATTAATAGCAGGTGGTAGATAGTTTAGTACTATATACTTCTTATTTTTGAGAAAAGGTAATTTGTGCTGCTGCGTTAGTCTTATTTGTACTGTGCTGTCCATAAAGGTTGGAGGTGACCACACCGGCCTGACGCATTTTGATCGGGCGCAATCGTAAATAGGTTGAATAATTTACCTAGATTAAGGTTGAAGAGTTTTATAACTAACCGCTTTTGTTAAAATTTACCTTCAAAACAAATATTGGGTTAAAAACCCGTAACAAATACTTACATTAAAATTAATTTAGTTTATATGTAATGTTAAAAAAGATTAAAATTAAAGTTTTTTTTTTCAGACGTACATAAAAGTTGTAAGCATATCTAGCGATCTTTCTTTATCTGATGTGAAAGTATCTATAGTAAATCCTTTGGAGCAAGAATCGAGACTGAAGTTAGACTCGCGCGGTGCTGAAGAGTTTGTACCGGAACATGCGGGCATGCACGAGGTGGTTCTAACAGTGGATGATATCAGGTAATTATTTAGAATTCGCAGTTGAACAGTGTCGGTTTTGGATAATGTCATCCTCATAGTCAGCGATGATTTATGATGATGACAGAAGAAGAAGATAATTGTCGTATTATAATTGGGTATTCTCCAGGGTATGAAAATCAAAATTTAATTAGTCCGTCAGTTAGAAAATAAAAAAATAATAGACCCGTATTTTTTGAATTTTCAATTTAATGAAAATAAACATACATAAAGCGCATTAAAGTTTAGGGTGGGGGACTCGTGACGTCAATATTCAGTATAAGCCCCATACAAACTGCACCGGGTAACCGAAATTTCAACTCATTGTGTCGCCGTTATTTTTTGATTACGTAAAAAAGGAAAAAATACGTGTCCAATATTTTTTACTATTCTACACGACAGACTAAAAGAAAATTTGTCAAGTAGCCAATTGACTGACGATAAATGTTTAACATTATTTTAAACAATAGAACGTTTTGTTACTTGAAATAATTACAGACCTAGTTAAAATAGAGCACAAAAACATGGATACGTAGGAATATAATTATAAATTATTGATTAATAATTGATTGTGTTTTTCAGAGTGGACGGAAGATATTTCTTTAGAGTTTTACCAAGACTGGTATCAGTGCCACCACCGGGGATGGCGCCATGTGCCGTCGGCAGCATTGTGGAAGTACTCGTCAGCGCCACAGGTAGAATAAAAAGTTAAAACTACTGCATTATGACAATAATAATAAATAATCATCCATTTATTTGAATTAGAAATTATAAGTACAGTATGTAAGATAACGGTGTTGTTTAGGTGGGGGTTTTGATAAATACGTATGAAATGTAGAGTCCACCCGACAACAACCGCTACACCATGTTATCTTGTCAGGAGCACCTCGCCGCGAAGACATAGACGTGACGGCGCACTCCCCGAGCGGGCGCGCCGTGCCGCTCGCGCCCCGCCACCCCCCGCCGTCGGCGCCCGGCACCACGGCCTCCAGCGCTACCTTCCAGCCCGACGAAGCTGGAACTTGGACCATCGCTATCACTTACAAAGGCGAACACATACAAGTGAGTATAACAATAGATCAGGTTACGCCGCGCCCGCGTAGGATCAAGTTTTTTCACACAAATATTCGAGTGATGAGTTAAGTAACCATCTCTACACGTTGTAAAATATACCTATCAATAGTAAATTTTATAATCCGTCGCCGAATATTATAGGTTCGATATAGAAAATAGCGATAATTCTTCTGTATTCAGACAACAAAAATTATGATTGTTTTTAATATCTTCAAGCACCCCATGAGATAGGTTAGAATTAAAGTTAGAAATATAACTCCAACAGAGTTAAACGGTACAGTCAACAGCAGATTGGTATTATATAGAAGCGCACAGTGTATACCAGAGAGAAGGTAATCACTACGATACAAATGAATCGAAACTGAAATAAAAACAATAGTAAAATCAAATTTACTATCACCATTGTAGGTATGTTTTAATAACATCAAATAAATCTTTACAATCAAATCAAATCTTCACTATGACCTTAAAAACCGAAGTTCAACGACGACGATGACCTTCAGTTTGCTACGAAATAATATTTGTTAACGCTCGGTTATAATTGAAACACTGTGTGCAGTGTGCTTACAACCATCACATCAATCAGAAAACTTTAGTTGCATAGATAATTATTATGAGAATGAGATCATTAGGAATGTTTAATGTACCTACCTGTAGACATCCGAATTGCATATACGCCAGCTACGCCCACAATGCATTTTCTGTCTTCAGCATTTTGATATAAAATGCCGGTCATTTAATTATATTTAAATATTATAGAAATATTGTTTATTAACAAATGACATGCCTAAAGAAATAAATCATCCTATGATACTCTTTGCTGGCGATAGTACAATATTATTTGAGAGTGATAAAAACATCAAAACTTTTTACAATAATTATGAAAGTGACAATAAATACTGTTTAGAAGTAAAAATAAAACTACAAAAAACCAAATTAATGACCTTTAAAAAGCCTAATGAATGGACTTTGAATATTAATTATCAAGGCACTACTATTGAAGAAATGAATTTTGCCAATTTTCTGGGGTTATACATAGACGACATGAAGTGGAGGACACATACTGAAGTTATCTGGAAAAAGCTCAGCCAATATTCCTATGCACTGTATTGGCTCCGAAAGGTTGTCAATGAATCAGCGCTACTGGTGGCATACCAGCTCCATGGTCTTGTTGTATCCACACTTAAATATGGGATTATATTCTGGGGTAATTCTGATGAAAAATAATCTGTTTTTAAAGCACAGAAAAAATGTATTCGCGCTATATGCAATATAAAAACCACTGAAAGCTGTAGGCCTCACTTCAAAAGGCTGAAACTTCTTACATATACATCATTGTACATTCTAGAAGTGGCTGTATTCGCTAGAAGTAACTTGCACTTATTTAATACTCAAAATAATAAACGAAACAGCCTCAAGCTCTCTTGTCCGCGTTCTACGACAGCGCTTTTTCATCACTACATATAAAACAAAGTCGCTTTCTCTGTCCCTATATCCCTATGTATGCTTAAGTTTCTGCAGTACTGTGTTGCATTATAAAGTTTATTTTAATTTCTATTTTATGTTTATACGTCTCAATTCTTTTTCAAAAAAATGTGATCTCGACTTATTTGGACTTACTTTACAAAAATTCAAAATTACCGTGCTTAACACTATTAAATGATTATGTTTTTCTTACTTAACTGCTTCTTCTGAAAATTTAAATAATTTACTAATAAAAAAGTTCAATGATGCGTTAAAATAGTTCCCTTACATTTGAGTTTGGAAAGAGTAAATTCGCATTTTTATTTTGTGTACATTTATTGCTTCTTTCTCTCGTGCATGCTGTGGCGACCTATAATTGAGGCAGCGCCATAATTTTTTCATTATAATATTCTATATTGTATCACTACCAATGTTAAGGTGTATGCTTTGTTGGTCGTTCTTTTCAATAAATAAAATAAAATAAAAATAAATGACAGGTCACAGTAGAATCATATACTTTGTAAAATATCACACCTGTACCTACCGTACCTGTGATCACAAACTAGTAACAAATAAATAACAACAATAGCGTGAAAACTGTCCGTGAAGTGTTGGGTTAATAATTGTCATTGAAGTAATATTGTCAATGATTGTTATACGTATAAATTTATGTAAATACAAAAATATAGGCAAAAAATATAACTTAGTTACATATCCAGATGTTTTATTCGTATTTTTCATAAATCATATTTTGTTTCACTTCCATAACATTGAATATTCATAAAGAAATCATTTTAAATCATAAACAAAATATAGAAATACCTCGAGAACTTTTTTTTGGGAAAAAGATTACAGTATAATTGCTTTCTTTAATGGTTTCATTCAAATATTTCGCATTTATTGAATTGCTTTATTAAGACGAAGCCATATTTCAGGTACGAAGTTTCCCGTTGACTATTTACGATCACGATCCTCTGTGTATCGATGATAACGAGACAAGTAAAAAACGAACAAAGTTATTGACCTAGTCCCTAAGGAAACGACGCAACTTTGTTTTGCACGTTTGCACCCGTAGATAAATAATAAACCTACTTATAAGTAAATTACTGATAGGTCGGTTTTAAAACCTTTTAAAGGAATGTGCGTAGATATCCCGGGAAGTTTATAAAAACTATATCGATCAAATAAAATATTTTTTTTCATATACAACTCTTATTAGCTCTCGTAGATTAGAACAATTTGATTTTAATGCCAAAATAGCCGTCTTGCATGATTAGAGAGGAAAAAATAATTGTTCCCGTCCGTCCAATACGATTTAAACTTAATTAAAAACTTTATTTCCCAGGGAGGTCCATTCACATGTGAGGTATTCGACCCAGCCGGTGTGCGTCTGAGCTCTGGTGCCTTAGATGGTGCTGAGCCCTTGAAACCACACTCTTTCGAGCTGGATACCAGCGGATGCGGAGCCAAGGGGGATCTCCAACTGGACATAGTCCACGACAAACGAAGTGTAATGTGCGCTCTGGAAAAACTATCTGCAACTAGATACCGCGCCACTTTCATGCCAAAATCATCTGGAAAACATAGGGTAAGAATGATTTGTACCTACAAATTGATATCTAGTTACTTAATTATAATACAATTTTAAATAATGTGTTTCTAATACTTTTCGCGTCGCCAATGAGCAAAGAATCAACGCAGATAGTGGAAGAGTTGGGAGAAGATGACATAGGCTCCTTTTATCAAATGAAATACGAGTAGATATCGGTCTGTGAACAAAATAACGCGAGAAAAAACCGCTAACTGTCAAGGTACCTATACACTCTATGGTAGGTATGTATTTAGGGATTCTAGCTTTTGGTTTTTCCTATCATTTTATTCAACTTTGCAAGAAAAGAAACTATTAGGTATTACTATTAAGTATATTGTATATTTTATGTTAGATTGATTGTTTGTAATATTATGTGCATTATCACTATGTGCCTATACTATCAGTTTGCAAAGCTAAAAGTAAATTGTTATAATAGTAAAAAATATTTTAAACTAAAATGATAAACATACCTATGTTCATAAAATTGTATGTAATCGACAACTCCTTTATATCAAAGCAATAGGTGAATATTTATTATCGGTAGGTTTTGTATACTGGGGTCATAATTAGAGTTAGATAGTTGTTATTTTCATATACAGTAACAAATCATTGTTTGTTACTGCTATAGGGGGAAATATTGTAAGGAAACCTTCGTGACCGAGAAATTCTCGAGGGATTTGTATACACTATAGGAAATTAATTGATTCATATTATATCGGCGTAAGGAACAAAGATCCAAATTCCCTTATAAAAAACGGAGGCCTGAGCTTGTCAGTGATAAATGCTTCTTTGTGAGGCTTCTTGAATCCGCTTATAGGTACCTAGTACCTACCTACATATTCATATACCTTAAAAGGTGAATATCTGAAATGAAAGAACTGGAATATATTAATTCGTGGTCATACTTCATTCACTTAATAATTTTTTATTAGATGTTACCTACTTATATTATATACTTTGTAATCTGCCTTGTCTTGTCTTGATGAACTCTATAGTCAAAATGAATGCGCATAAAAATCAAGAACTCCGGCAAGTAATTCCTATAAGATCCGCTCTCTAATAGTGCGCTTATTGAAAGAAGAATTTCATTTTATATTTCAGTTATATATTTATTTCAACGGTTACGACGTCCACGGATCGCCGCACATATTTAGAGTGGGGTCACGCTCGAAAAAGCTCCGGGAAAGCGCCAGTCCATCGCCAGCTTACGCGCGAATATCCAGTCCAGGTATATTACGTATACCGTGACCTTAATAATCTACAGGCCACTGCACACGTTGCACAGTCAAACGAGTATTCAAGTGTTTATTTTATATAAAAGAGTTGAAGCCTCGGTTCGAAAGACATCAAACTGATTGATGATCATATAACTTATATCTATTGTCCAATTTCTTTGTTTTTATGTTGTCCTTGTATGCAATAACTGTAATATTAAATAAATAAACAAATTGATAATTTATTTTGATGTAATATCGGTATATTTTATCTTAAATTGAGTATCTACCAAAAAAAAAGAGACAAACTACATATAAGTATAATATTTTTTATTCAGCTTGGAAAAATTTGTTCAATTTTATATAGAGGTCTAGTTACCGAAAACCTCGAATTATTTTTGTGTGAAAAAAGTGGCCAAATACCAATTTCTATGAATCTATAATATTATTAGAACGAACGGTAGTTCTAAAAAATCATCTATTTAGGAGTAAAAATTCCGAAAACCTTTCAAAATTCTTTTTGTAAGCCCAGTCAGCACTCTTACTTAACTTAATATGTATGTAGGTACGTAGTACTTATATATACGTAAGACAATGACTTGTTAATATAATATCTTTATGTTAAGCCATTTTGTTTTCATATATTACCTATGATAGAATGAAATGCAACATTAGTGTTACATAACTTGATTTTTAAATAGACAAAGTGCTAGATATACTATCAGCATATTCGCCCAGTCTTAGCGCTAAAAGGAAGGGTGGATGTTTTACTGGTGCTGTCATACATAATTTTTGTAGTAAATTTTTTGACGTCAAAAAGAAGAAACTTTGAATAAAATTATATAACTTTGAAATATGTATATTACAGTTACACGATTCAGGTCGGACAGGTCGGAAAGTCCACTCAACCATTACAATTTATACGAATCGAATACGACAAAGCAGAAAACGAGCTTGTCGGATCGTCGCGAGGAGAGACGTGACACTGCGGATTATTACAAAACCTATAACTCAGACGTGAAAGATAAGAGTTACGACGTCACCGATCACTATGCCAGAGTTAACAAAATGGACGGTTTCACCACGAGATACGGGTCGGAGAGCCCCAAGAATAGGACAGCCAGTCCTATTACAACTAAACATTTGGGAAACGGCGCTCGTCTTGAAGTAAACAGGGAAAGCAGCCCTTACAGAGCGACAAGCCCTTACCGTGCTACCAGTCCGTACAGGGCGACCAGCCCTATTGCTAGAACGGCCAGTCCACTCGCAAGGAAGGAGAGCCCATTGAACAGAACGGTCAGCCCAATTAACAGGTATACTATTTAATCTATCATTTTCTTTCGATAAACACTAAGGCGTGTTGGAGATGTCAATACCTTTAATATAAAAAAATCAAATGTAAGGTTGTTTATTAGTTGATGGTTACGCTTTTACGCTTTAACCACTTAGCCGATCAAATTTGTTCGCGCAAACCCCGAAATTGACGCTGAACAGCTAGTTTTATCATAATTCAGAAGTCTCAGTAATAAATGTTGTTTTCCTGAATAAATACTGCCAGTGTAGGTGATGAATGGGTAATGTTTTATCCATATGAATTTTATAACCACATCAATTTATAAATTCGAGTGTCCTTAGTAAGTAAACAGATATTTATTTAAATCATCTTATTATAATAATATATACCTACCTAACCTTTTTTGTCGAATAATATTCAAAGGGTATGATGTTACGCACGTTTATTTGTATCCCGTTGACCTATGTTTTCGGTTTGGGTTTAATTTCAACATGCCCATTTTGGTCTGGTGTGCGGACAAGTTGCCCACTGATGAGGAAAGAGAGTCCTTTGTACGGCACAGCCAGTCCAATTAAGAGGTAACCAATGTAACCACATTCACTCCGTACACACCGAATCCACGTCAAACTGTCAACTTGTTCAATGATGCGACGGCGAACAACAAATAGGTACATCGTTTGCAATGTAAATGGATGTTATGCTCGTAATATACATATGCCTACGGAATAATTATTGTAACAGTATTTCGATTCGCAGATGTAATAATATAACCTAACTCATATTGTGAATGTGAATGTAAGTTTTGTTGTTTGTTATGCTTTCTCGTCTTAACTACTCAACCGATCATCATGAAATTTCGCATATACTAGGTACCTACGTTTTCTAGAGTACAGAATCGAACATAGTACTTTTCGTCCAGAAATAACACTATCCGCAAGGGATGGTTTAATTGATAAAATATAAATTCACGCGAGCGAAACCGCAGTCACTTACTAGTTAGCAATAATAAGTAATTTCCAAGACTAGATTTACCTATGTGCTGTCTCACATAAGAAATACGAAAGAAAATCAAATTCTTCACGATGTTGATGTCATCACAATTTTTTTTTAATAGCTAGGTACAAGTAGGTTTGTATATGTTTTGGTACCTATAGGTTTGGCGATTTATTTAAACGCGTATTGCATAAAAAAACTGCAAGAATTTAAACAAAACTTGACTTATTAGTAGCTTATGTTCCGACTTAACATTTATGATATCTTGTCTCAAGGTACACGCAGCAGAGGAATGCCGAGATAACCCCGAAATTACTTCAGTGATAGAAACCGCGAGGAACATCTAGTCATTAAAAAAAAAACATGTTTTTAGTTTATATGTATCTTATATCTCTGAAACTATGAGGCGCAGACCCATAACTCCTTGTTTTCGTGATGTCTATGTGATCACGTGGTCAAATTTTCGAAAGCTTATATATCTTGGAAACTATGAAGCGCAGAAACATTGTTCTGACCGAGTGCTTCACGACACCCACGCATTTTTTTTATTCAAGACAATATTACCTACCTGATATAGTGTCAAATATGTTAGCATGAATAATGGAAAAGACTTTTAATAGGTACCTACTAGCTGTTTCTCTCGGTTTCACACGAGTCAACTTTGGCACTCTTGGGAAATCTAAAAAGAACCAATCCCATACTTATCACAAATTGAACCAAAATAAAACACAGTATGCCAAATTTCGAAGTTAATAAATAATAAGTACCTACTATAAAGGTCAGATTAAACTAACCGCAGCGATTGCCGCGGACGACGGACCGTATTCGGGATTTATGAGAATATTTTCATTACAAATCAACCCAAGTTCCAAGTTGTATCTATCAGCTGACTATCTGGATAAGTGACGTCAAACAAAATAAAATGATGTACTCTAACGTTCAATTAGTTCGACTGTAGGTAATTTAGAAACGTACTTTGGTTTCGTATACGGGATAACATTAATACTTATATTTTGTATATGTTACTAAAACTAGCACGTTACCATTCCGATGCTCGTCACTAAGTATTGAGCTCGTCTCGACTGCTCATCACCTCAATTGGTTTTAGTAAAGTAAGTACTGAGTGCTTTAAGTTCGTATTAGCTGGGTCCTGAATCACTATGACCCACAACATTCCTAGATAAAAACGCGCGTGCCTTTAAAATCTTATGCCAAATGGCAAAAAAAAACAATTATTTAGGTACATAGTGTAGGTATACTTATTTCTTTAAATGAAACTTCTTTGGGCACAGCGACAGAGGTGAAGCCAATTTTTGAAGTGAAACTTTTTGATTGGACGAGACCTACTCGTATTGAGAGTAAAGTTTCAAGGACGCGTCACGCTTAGGCAAATTTCGTTACATGTGAGAGTAGAAATACGTAAGGCGAAGAAGAATTGAATGATGAATTACCTTATGTATTAGTCACTACCACGGTGGTGCTTCTTCTAGCTCCACGCGCCGCTAGATGGTGCTTTAGCTAAATCTACAACGTGTTACTGATTTGTTCAGAATCGACTTCCGAATCGATCGCACCACCATTTAATATAGGTTATATTTTTCCATATTTATCAGTCCATATCTATATTATTTAAAATACAATATTTGGCGCGTACGCTGCCCGTAGCAAAAAAATCGAACTGGTCATTGACACGTAGGCGCGGGCGTAGCGCTTGAAATATCGTAGATACGTCACCTCCAAACTAATGTTGAATAACTATTGGACTATTAATTTTTTCGACATAATTTATATTTTAATCATATTATTGTTTATTTTTTAAATGGAGTATAATATCAGGTTTTTGGTCAATTCATTAACACGTTGTATATTCTATTTATTAATGGTTCGACTGCAATGCAGATAAAATTTTAAATTTTCACTATTTGCGCGTGTACACACAAACACTTTACACAATATGTGCTTTTTTATGACGCGCTATCCTAAAGCGACGTGAAGGTCATAGTGAATCAGGGTACGGTACCCTCAGACTTGGTCTGAGTCTGTACCTACATCATTTATTACCCGGTGGCATCGGTTCAGTTTATAGGCTACCTGAGTGATACATAAAACTGAAACCAACTGGAATCGTATCAATACGGTTAGCATCAAAAATAGCCGAATATGTGACGTTATTCGTAACTTATTATGTCGACTGTACCCACCTACTTTCTTGCAAAATGTCGAAGTTATAATAAATTCTCTTTTGCGAAACAAATCAATTTTCAATCAATTTCACGATAGAAAATTTATTCAAAAACACAAACACTCGCATTCGTTATGAAAGATTTCGCTATGGAGTGACAGGTAATTTCTATTGAAAAAACTGCGGTGTTCGCTTGAAACGCCACGTTTTCATGAATAATATTTAATTTTCATTTCGGATTAATAGCAAAATCGAGAGTTTAGTAAATTGTTATGCTGTAGGTATAACTCTCTGGATTATAATCTTCTTCATAAAACACTTTCACATATTATGGTAAACAAGCGATATTAAATATTTAAAAAGCAGCTTAAATAATTCAAAATACCCTATGATAAGTCACATTCCTTTTGAAACACGAATGAGTACGAAAGTACAATGCTTAAGATCTTAGGTACAAAACATACTTTAGACATATTGTTATGTCTTCTAAATATGATGGGTACAAACAACGTTAAAAATTTTTACTTCCAAAGATTAAAAAGTTAAAAAGTTTTTTTTTTCTGCTATAACGTTCACGTGATTTTGAATTTTCTTTCTAGAAAATAATTACCACTTTCAAAAAACTATTTTGGAAAAGCGCAGTATGTTATCTATCTATTTAATAAAAACTAAAGTTAATTGCTAGTAGTTAATTGGTTAGGTATGAACAAATAATACTGGTATATTTAAAAAAACACAGCATGACGTATCTTTTACGAGGAGGAAGTACAACTTCTTCAGCGTTTGTTTACTGTTGTTCTGTGTCGTGACAGATATGATGATTACTGTGAAGCTTATAACACTTTTCCGTCACGCTTAGGTACACGTCGTCCAAACATTTCTGTGAACTTACCGTAAAGAGGTTTTACTGCAAAATAGAAATTTTAATGCTTTTAAGAAATCCTAGGATGAATTTTTAATTTTTTCTCATAATGTTATCTTTATCTATTTCTAAATACATTTTATTTACGACAGAGTGAGCAGCCCAACGGAGCGGTACAGTCCGGTGACAACGACCAAACGGGTGGTAGAGAAACGCTCCAACTATAAGATGTTCTCTTACAGCGGGTCACAGGATAATCTCGATAAGGATAGTCCGCTCTCCTCTCTAGAAACCGATCGAACGAGAAGACTTGGTAGTCCAAGTAAGTCTACTTTTATGTTGTCAGATAAATGGTTTAATGAGCAATCAACTCTATTGTGTTCGATATTAATAGTATTGTTACGAGGCCCATGTTTTTGCTATTGCTTTTGATTTGATAGCGATTCAGCTATTGTTCAGTGTATTTGTTTTTCTTATTATTAAGGAAGTAGGTATAATTACTAATAGATTAATTGTATTGACTGTAAAAGTTATTTATTTGTATACAAAAACAAAACATTGAGTTATAAAGATTTTCCTTTAACTATATGAATTCGCGTAATGCTTGAATATTTAAACTACTATACTTACCTACCAGTTCACCATGTTATCAATTCATGTATTCTAGCTCTGTTATTGTAATAGGTGTTGGTGATCCGGGCGGGAAGGATTACCTCAAGAGAAAAGACTCGTGGGATGCCATAGAACAAACGAGACAAATGTTGGATAGTAACAGGTACATAAAGCTTACCAAGAGTAGGTAACTGTTGAATTAGCAACAGAGAAAAGCTGACATACAAAACAAAATGATGCTTCTAGCTATACCTAAAATACGGCAACAACTGCATTATACGATATTATATTTTATAGTAAGTACATATACAGATTACTGAGTGCATACAATAATCTCGTATTATTGTTCTCGCAGCTTAGAACCACCGTACGTCCCGTCACAGCTTAAGGACAGCACACTGGATCGCGAAACAAAGCGCAACACACAGCTCAACAAATTCAGCGATTTCTCGCACGACTCCTTCAACCGCCACCTCGACCGATTGGCCGACGAGAGAGACTCCGACACTTACACTAGTCGAGTGAGTAGCACTTTTCACGTCGCCTTCCTTATTGATGCTTTTGCCAACACGAAATTTATCACCATAAAATGACATGACAAAACTTTGAAACATGCATTAGCAATCACCCAATTTTAAGATGGCAGTGAATATTTTTTATACTACCTACCATATTTTATTTTTACGCCATAACTCTGTTACAATAATATAGCGCTTTAGCTCGGCAACCACGTTTTTTGAGTGACGTTTAATTTTCTCTGCAATTATTAAATGTTAACTTACATTTCCTGTTATAAAGTAGCTTTTACCTAAAACCAATACTTTAATTAAATCTAGAAAAATTCATCGCCGATATCCGACTGATTATCATTTCGTATTACTAGGATATTATCATAAAGCGCCAGGTTCACATCTTCATTGATACGAGGTCGTAGGTATCATTTTTATGTTACTCACCATTTATTCTAATTTCGTGTCACCAGGAGATCAAAAAGCGCGAGGTGCGTGAGAGTTCATACGTGGTGCGTGACTCATCCTATAGTAGTACCGAAGAGAAGCACCAGCAACAACAACAACAACAGAAGCAGTCTTTTTTATCCAATAGGCCCCCCCGCGACCCAAACGGGGGGGCCTGGAGTGAGACGGACGCAGCACACGCCCGTTTCAGGTACGTACCAAACATACCACCAAGTAAATCTGAACAACAATACATTCGTCAATCTTCGAACAAAAATATTTTTAAAACTAGGTTATAACAGCCCCTTAGCAAACTGAAAATATCATAGTTTTTCCAAACAAAGACGTTCTACACTCGCGAGCAAAACTATGGAATCGCAGACTGCTGTAATTAGGGCTAGGGGAAGCAACACAAAATATTGATACCGAATATTCAGGACCAAATAAAGATTATTCTCTTAAGTTTTGTTTGAACTTTTTCCTTTCTCCTTCATTCAAACCAGGACAGCTCCTGAAATACGGGTACAATTTTAAATTAATATGGTATTAATTAAAAGTTTACAGTATAGCTTTCAAATGGTGTCATTTTCATTCATCTTCATTAGTCATTTAGTTTTTAAAATCGCTCGTAGCAAATTACAAGTCAGCGATTCCATAGTTTTGCTCGCAAGTGTATATTGCTTTCCAAAGGTATGCTGTGTAAATACAATGCAATTATAGGTTTTAGTTTCAGTTAATATTTTTTATATATTAAGTTGAAGGAATTTTCTGCAATAACATTCCAAACACCAAAGATACCACCAACCACACTTTCTGTAAATCTTTTGTTGACTGGCAAGAGTGCTATTATTTTTTTATTATTATAATATGATGATATAAATTACAAGTCATTAAAATAAAATGCTGTGAGTGACGTCAGAGTAATATCGAGGATTCATGGAGTGAATAAATGATATAGAAGAAACCGAAGTTGCTTTTAAAACAGAGTTTGACCGTGTTTCAATATCAATTATTCAGAGTGTATAATAACTCCAACCACGTGCGAAAGCTAGTACTTTCTGAGCTTAGATATTATTTATAGTTTTACAATAAAATGTATTAACTTCACGAGATAGCTTCATTTTAAATTATCTAGCAATCTTGTTTTTTACTCGTTATTATATCTTTCCTAAAAAACGACGCTGCCTTAATAAATATTTTTATCATAATAAAAAATTAAACTTAAGCTGACTGTAGAAATGAAAATGGAATATTTACGTCAGTTTGTTTTCTCTTAACTGAGCGGGTTTATAAGTCCGGCTTAAACGAAAGTCACGGATGAAATAACATCTCCCGTTTGCAAACAAAGCTCTCGAATGCTAGAGAGTAGAGACACTTCTCTAGCATGACGAAGCCATAAATTTTATAATTTTCACTATTGCAAATAAATGGCGAATAGAAAATAAAGGAACATTTTCACAATTTTGTTCTGAATTGAGCGATAATAATATAATTGGCTTAGTTATTTTTGTTAAAAAACATTAGTAATACTTATACTTAGTACGAGACAATATTATCAATAAGCTCAATTATATTCATGTAGTTTGTTTTTACCTCGTTGTCAGTATTACTTTATACCTTTTAGTTTACAATGTATCTACCTAATTTATACGGGACACTGATTTTGCTTTAACATGCAATAGCTACTTGGAAAAAGCCATTATCAAATGGAAGGTTTTTAATTTTTATATGTATATACCTATTTAGAACGGCGATTTTTTCCTATCAAGCTTTTATTGAAGCTGCGATTTTTCGTTTTTTTAACCGTACTCCAGATTGTATGTATTTTGAGCTAAGTAGGTAACAAGCGTTTCGGAAAATTATGCTTGGTTGTTTATAAAAATACAATTACTCCGAAAATTATGCAATTCACTTAAAAGAATATTGTATTAATTGTACTTACTAAAATATTCTTACTACTTTTTGTATCATGTTCTTATTTTTTAATAGATTAGATTAGATTAGATTAGATTTATTTATTTCACATTATCAGATTCAAAATTACATCAAATTATAATATGTCAAAGGATAAAGTGATCGTCAGATTTCAATAGATAAATGTCAATAAGTGTAAATAAACGTCAATATACAATTACAAAATACTGCCAAAATCATAAACAGAAAAAATAATTTAAATGTCAGACAAAGAATAATAAATATACAATATAATAAAATAAACCAACTAAATCTATGTCAAATGTAGAATAAAAAAAAATAAAATAAATGTAAATAAAGCTACACAATGTAGTCAAATCTTAAAATTTATAAATTCATTTACCGTATAAAATTCATTTTCCAACAAAAGATTCTTTAATCGGCGATAAAACGTTTCGTCATCGGTCACGTTTCTTAGATCTGCAGGTAGCCGCTCGTAATAACTTGGACCTATCACGCGCGGGTTTTTTGCAGCGAGTTGCGTTCGGTGCGGAACACTCGCGATCCGCCCCATGTTCCTAAACGACCGCCCCCCGCACGTTCGCCGACCAAACGTGTCAATGTTGCGACGGACATACGATATCACCTCAAACAGATACAGACCGGTCATCGTCATCACGCCGTGCTCCACAAAAATCGTCCTACATGTTTGTCGAGGCTTTATGCCAGCCAGAATACGGATCGCGCGTTTTTGCAGTACAAAGACACGGCCTGAGTCGGTCGAGTTTCCCCACAGCATTATACCATATGACATTAGAGACTGGAAGTGCGCAAAATACGCTTGCCTTAGTACGGCACTAGAGACTAAGGGGCGCAACTTACGCAGGGCATATGCAGCACTACCAAGCCTATCACAGAGATGTTGTATGTGCGTTTTCCAATTCACGTTACAATCAAGTGTAAAACCAAGAAATTTACATGACTGGCATAATGGTACTGGATTGGTTATACTAAGAGGTGTCTCGACCCTCATGGCCGTGAAAAGAATTATATTCGATTTCGAATGATTTAATATTAGCCCATTGGATGAGAACCATGTCTGTAGTCGCTCGAAGGTGCTATTTATTTTAATATTAAGATCTTCGTAAGTCCGTGCGCATACAATGACAGTAGTGTCATCGGCGAACAGGACTACCAAACCGTCTCTAATAAAATGGGTTAGATCGTTTATTAACGTCAAAAATAGTATATTTCCGAGCGATGAGCCCTGCGGAATACCAACAGTTATGTTCCCAGCCTGAGATCGGTAACCTCGACCGTTCGAAGTGATCTCCACCAACTGCTTGCGGTTTTCCAAGAACGACCCCAGCAAACGGTGGGCATTGCCTTTTACGCCGTACGCCTGTAATTTATCTAGAAGGAGATCACCTCGGACAACATCGAAGGCTTTTGTGAGGTCACAGAAAACACCAGCAGTTTTGTATCCATCATCAATACCCGATAATATCGAATCGATTACCTGATGGGCAGCTGTGGTAGTGGATTTGCCTTTCCTGTAAGCAAACTGTCTGTCAGTAAGTAAGTCATTTACTTCAAGATGGTCAATTAAACTAGAAGAGATAATCGACTCAATAATTTTCGATATCGTGGGGACAATAGATATGGGCCTGTAACTGTCGACCTGGGTTTTATCCCCCTTTCCCTTGTAGACAGGACACACTCTGGTCACTTTCAGTACGTCTGGGTATACGCCGAGAGAAAACATGTTATTGATCAGACTCACTAACAGATCAGCTAGTACTGGCCATGCAGACAAAATAATGTTGACTGATATATCGTACACGTCTAATGTACCAGACTTCGATAACATGCGTCTCAACACCCTATCAAGCCCCTCTCTAGTCACGACTGGTAACGAGTAATCAGGCGGATTTAAGTTATCTACGTATTCACTTAAATAACTAAGTGCCTTCGCTTTATTAGTTTTTAGTGGGAGCTTAGAGGTCATATTAAGGTAGTGGTGGTTTATGTGGTCTGGTATATCATTTGTTGGGACCGTGACTCCGTCACTAATGATATCCAGGATCTGAGACTTACTATTTGGTGATATTTCATCGTTAATCACTCTCCACATTTCTTTTGATGGATTTTTCGCGGATCGCAGCCTATAATCGTTATAGTTTCGGCGATCTCGCAAGCTAGTAGACTTTATCAGATCCGAATAATGTTTAACGCAATCATCGATAGTCTGGTCATAAGGATATTGGTGTTTTATCGTACAGAAATCGTCAAACTTTCTAATGTAATTCGATAACTCGTCAGTTAGCCACGGTACACTGTTTTTCTTTTTTAATTGTAATTTTTTATAAGGAAAATGAATATTAATATAATACGTCAATACAGAAAATAGTTTGTCAAATTTGTTGTTTATTGTAATGTCAGATATGTCAATAAAATTCCAATCATAATTAGTTAGGTCAACATAAAAATTATAAATAGAATCTCGTGTGAATAGTCTCCGCTCCGCAAAACTAACCGACTGGCGCCTACCGGTTCCACGAGTACTCGTTACCACAAACAGTTGAGCGTTGTGATCACTAATCGGTGCATCTATGGGGGCGGCACTGACATCATCATCACTACAAGCCACTATTCCACAGTCTAAGGATGTGCTGCAGGTATTTGTGACACGCGTTGGAAAATCGACTATATTTTTGCAGTCATAGCAACATAGTAAATCGTTTAAATGTCGTCTATCGCAGTTGTCTGTAAGATAATCCACATTTATATCGCCAACCAAAATGAATCTTTTGTTTTCGTCAATTAGTTTAGATATTAAAACTTCAATTATGTCTAGAAAATGTCTAAAATCTCCTTGTCCTGTTCTATATACACCAATTATTATCAACTTTGTAGAACATAACTCAATTGCGGTTAAATCGCAGTGAAATTCAACGGCAAAGCGCTGCAGGTCAGGTCTCTGTCTATACGTTACCCCGCTATGTACGTATAGCGCAACGCCGCCGTGCTCGATGCGCGTGCGACAGTAGTAACCGGCTAGTTCATAGCTACATAACCTCACGCGTTGAATCTCACCCGATCTACACCAAGTCTCAGAACACACTAGAACGTCAGGATTGTACTTATTTAATAATAAATCTAATAGTCCTATCTTGCTTGTTATAGAACGAACGTTCTGATGAATAATCGTATAACGATCTACACTACGTTTGGAGGTTACTATCGGTTCGTTGTGTGTCGGCGCGTTCGCAAGTTTTTTGGATTGTGCTCCTTCTGTCCAGGTGTGTGTGTGACGACGTTGAACGATCTGATCGATACCCCTTCGGGCCATAGACTGGGGTTTCGAACATGACGTGCTCGTGCAGACGGGACATCAAGTTTAAAAGAGGAATAGTCGCCGCGAGTGTCCAATTTTTCACAGCGGATATTATTTAATTTTAGACGCGACTTAAGGTGGCCTATGATGTCATCAGGAGTGGTCTCCACGCTAAGGTTAAACAGATGAAGACTGCTAACGCGAGGGGGGCCTGCTTTAAGACTGCAAGTGTTACCTTCGGCCGCGACTGGTGTGAGCTTTCTCTTAGGGGCAGCCTGAACTGCCTCTGCATATGACGAAGGAGGCCGGTTCGATTTTGTAGTAAGTGACTTAGCAGTCGGGGTGGAGGTGTCACCTGTACCTGGACTTAACAGCTGATGGTTTTCTACAACTGTGTTATCGTTGGTGGTTGAGGTGTCCAGTGAGTGCATCATTCCTTGTGGCCCAGAATTGTTCAGTGTTAATGGAACGGTTAGTCTTGCTGGAATGGAAGTAACTGCGCCCAGCGTATATGGGATCATTGGTTGTATGGTTACGTCAGGTGAGTTCATAATATTAATATTTTTAGTACATTTTTGACCGTTATTTTTATCGTCAATTTTGCACCTTACTTCGTCCAAGGTCCTAATAAGTCGTTGTATATTGTCATTTTGTTGTTCAATAAACGACTGTTGTATATTAATTATGTTGAAACACTCTTCTAACTTCATATACATTGTAGTGATTTTCGAACCAAGGTTAGAAACAGTGTCTACTAACCTTTCCATTGCTGCCTTAGTTGGTGGAGCCATATTTAGAGTTAGCTAATAATAATATTCAAAATAATAATTCGAAATGCTTGAATATTCGTAGATTTCTGCCACTAATTATATTTTTAATAGATTAAATATTGGCGCGAATAAATTTACGTACCGCTCATTTGACAGGTGAGGGTATATAATAAACGTATTTTGTTCTTCCGCAACTTTTAATTTTTTATTGCTTAGATCAACGTACCACCACAGATAATATAATACTCAATACTAATATTGACATAAGTAGTACGTAGGTATATATTATTATATCCTCTATGATATTAGGTATCTGTGACTTAGTAAAATAACTACATGGAGTATGCTATTAGATAAGTAAATCTAAATCTATACAAAGGCACCGATAATATCTTACTTTTATATAGATTCAGATTTACTTACTACGTCAAATTTACAAGTAAAGTATTACTATAAGAATATAATATGCCCCCTCAAAGTAAGAAGAGCTCCGGTTTATTATATTGTAAAATATTGTATTTATTTGTCGCAGACCAATTCAAAGGGATAACAATAAAGGTGCCAAAGGAATACTCATAACACCAACGTACAAAGGAGTAGTGGGGCGACCGGTAGAGTTTATAGGTAAGGGTTTTTGTGTAAGCACAGTATACGGAATACAGTTAACATTATTAAGGAGTTCCATTCGATCACACTCGCTAAAAAGAAAATCGACAGAAGGAAATGTAAAATAGGGTACATTCTTTTTTATAATATAAGAGATGCCGTCAAAAATAGCCGTTTATGGAAATAGAATAACTCGGAAGATATGATTGTTGTTATAGCAAGTGTGACTGGAAGGAAAATTGAAAAAATAAAATTTGCTCCTATATGACCACCACCAATGATAATATTTTCATTCCATTATTTCCATGCAATAAATTTTCCCTGTAGTATAATTACATTAAGATTGAATATTACCGAAATAACCGTATGATTAAATGGAAATTTGGATACGGGAAAGAGCATCATAGTTTCACGAACAACATTCTGTGATGTTTATAATTTATATTACAAGTTCATAGGTACTTATCTATTACAGTAGGTATAACTAAGACTGAAATTTGTTATTTATGTAATATGTATAATAAGTTAAGCAAACTATTCTTCATCGATAGAATAAATATAATCTCCATATCTCTTAAAATATTTAATGAGTATACTAGCAAGTAGGTAGTATCCTTTTAAAAAACCTTTGACTATACTCATCATTGAAGACGGGAACGAAGATTGCCAGACGTAAGATTTGTTTGTTTACTAGTGGACTGCAGCCAAGCGGGCGCGGGTCACCTCGAGCTGGAGGTGTCAGGCGGCGATGGAGGCCTCGTGGCGAGCAGCGTCCGCGCGATGGGCAACCACCGCTACGCAGCCGTGTTCACGCCGCGTGCGTCTCAGCCTCATACCGTGAGGGTCACTTTCAACGAAGAACATGTGCCCGGTCAGTTATCTTAACATATAAATAAAATTGCAGTGTCTTTTTGTAATTCCAAATTAACAGCTTTTCACTGAATGCATAAAAAATCAGTTCTTAAATTTTTTCTCTGTCTGTCTATTTGTCTGTCTGTCTGTTTGTCGTTCCGGCTAATCTCTGAAACGGATGGACCGATTTTAACGAGATTTTCACTGGCAGATAGCTGAAGTTATAAGGAGTAACTTGGCTACTTTTCTTTTAGAAAAAATATAGTTCCTGCGGGTATTCCGAAACTCACGCGGGAGGAACCGTGGGGCGCAGCTAGTCTTGTCAATAATATCAAACTAGCTGTTCACCGCGATTGCACTCATGTCCATTTCGGATTTCTCATGGGAACTCCATGAGAAATGTACCCTATGTGCTTCTCTGTACTCCTGATAACGTGTACCTATGCAAAATTTCATGATGATGGGTTAAGCCGTTAAGGCGTGAAAGCGTAATAAACAAACAAATAAACTCATATTTGCATTTATCGCATAATAAGGATTACTTTATGTACCTACGAAGACTTTAAAGTTTACTGAAGCTACGAAGCAATTTCAATTTCTATAGTAACAATGGAACCTGCAAAAGGTACTTACGCTTTTTAAAGTGCACTACAAAGTAATTTCGACACAATGCAGCAAAAGATTTAGTTTTGTGATCATCAAGTGATAGCAACTCTATCCACAGGTATTATGGCTTTCTTGTATATTGGAGCTCTTCGACATTGATTTTTTTTTAATAGGTGCAGTGATTGTGTATAAACAATATAAACAATACAAACCTTTATAGATACGTCTCTTTTTCAAGCTTTTATATAATTTTTCATTACTCATACTCGGAAAGTAGGTCTGAAGTTGCCTGAGAAGCGGGTTGAAAGTAACCCTTTTCAGCCCTAGGGAGAATCGCTTTCAACTGACAACTGTCAAATTATAAAAAAAAAACTAGGTCTATTTTCACATTTCTATTGAACCATGTTTCAACTTTCTATACAGCCAGCGCGATGTAAAATTGAAATAACGTAAAGTTTAAGTAGGTATTAATTAAAATAAAATTCATTTACTTTTTCTTAAGCTAATTCCTATTTATATTTTTTTTTTCTTTAATTAATACTTAATAATTAAAGATAATATTTTTTTTAGGTCGCCACAATGTAAATAAAAAATACTGGCATTTGCTAGCCGGCCAAAGAAAAAGAAATAGGTGGGAAAGTGTCAAACGACTATCCGATCTTCACTCCTTTTTGCTTTAGCTAATTCCTATTTTTTATTTTGACTTTCCTTGCATTCGTAATGAAAAGCACAGTGTTATCCTCGGGAGAAAGACTTATTTAGTCCCTCGATCTATTGGCGCCCGAGCGTACCGAGCGAAACCCCGTCTCGGGACTAAATAAGTTACTTTCACCCCTAGGATAACAATGTACTATTACAATATTCGCATGCACGTTGTCCGCACTTTTTAACAAAATTTGCGGAATATTTTAACCAACTGCTGGTATTCGATTGCAATGAAATTCGGCATACCTAAGTTTGGTGACATATTCGTTGATACCATCGAACTGATTAACGATGAGACGGGATGCAGAGACTGAATTTTAGCTAGTTTTTGTTGCTATGAGTACTTTGTCCTACTACGTCATCATAACATGTAATATCACGTCATGTTATGATGACGAGGTTCTGAAGACTTTGCCAGTTTTGGCCATGCCATGGTTTTGTTCTCATGAGTACCTGCCATTGGCTCACATGGACACTTTTCATTATTATTCTAATAATTTTTTTCTACAGAATATCAATTTTGAACCGCATTATTAACTTTCAAGCCCAACGCTCGTCAAAAATTCGATAAATGTGCATGGATGCAAAATCAATTTTGTAATTGGCAAACCGACACTCAATTTTCACCTTCTGCTGTCGACCGTGGAACGACATGCTATTGTGTTATCCGTTAATTACAACTACCTACATCTATCCATAGCTACACATGGAGATAAAATTTCATCTAGAGTTTCTATATTGTTAAAGTAGACATTATTCATCAATATTGTAATTAAACATTAGCGTTTTTGCAACTTTACTAAACGCTTGAATATAGGTATATACCAAATACTACGAAGGAAAATGTATTACATTCCACAAACAAATAAAACTTCCTGTACCTATTTATTTATTACCTATACCTACAAGTACACTTACAGTATACATTCAAAGAGGGAACCCTCGCGCCCCAGAGACCGCCTTCGAGGAATTAGATAGGTACCGCCGCCGAGGGAAACAAATTAAAATTGCAACTTCTTACAACATTTATATATACGTATACGTACAAACACACCTAATTTGTGATTATATATTACTAGCTGTACCCCGTGGTTTCACCCGCGGTAATTTCGGAGTTCCCGCGGGAGTCCGGGATAAAAAGTACTCTATGTCCTTTTCTGTACCCCTGACAACGTGCATGCCAAATTTCATCCAAATCCGTTCAGTCGTTTTTGCGTGATTGAGTAACAAACATCCAAACATCTAAACATCCAAACATCCACACTTTCACATTTATAATATTAGTAGGATTTCATTGCTTTTTCTATATTAGCACTTTGAAGTGTAATGGAATTTCTTTTATGTATAATTGGTTATTGTATTGACAAAATTAAAACGTCAAATTTTCCATTTTAATTATTTATGAATAGTAAATAATGGGAGCGCTGGAAATTAAATTACCTATACCTACGTAGATACACAGAATTTCCACTTTTCTTTGGGGACTCTACTTGTTTTATATGTATATCAATATGTATATGTATATATCAATTAATACATTTTTAAGGAAAGTAAATTGTAATCAAGTAAAATACCTATGCAAATGTTGACTACACCTACCTACTTCTTATAATATTTAAGTACTTGTCTTACTTTCATGAAATCTTTTAGCTTTTGATGTCGCATTATTTCCTAATAAGTAGGTACTTAGAAAGTGTTTTTCTTTAGTTTGAGATGTGTTTTACATAGAGCGTGTAATTCGGCCTAATTGCAGCAGCGTCGCTACAGAAAGAAACCGCCATTACGGCATCAGGTCAGACGTGTCCGGGCGCATGAAAGTGTCAACTGCGCTTAACTTACTTTCGTCTTTTCTAATTGCATATGATGAAAAATACCTACCGGTCGTAATCTAATTTGCGAGGTTGTCTTTTCCACAAAACACTGATATTACCTTAAAGTAACACATAGATATGAGTAACACAAAGTAGTAGATACGTTTCATATTTTAATTATATACTTACCTATTACCTATATCTACCTAATTTATCATTAAAAATATAGTGCTTACACAAAACACAGCTGTTGTCTGACGGGTTCATTAGGTTAATAGTACGTTAAGTGATATTTACATGTCGGTAGATTTAGTTATTAAGACTTATTTGCAATTGTATTTCATAAAAACGAGTAAAAGACCACTTAATAATATAGAGGTTAGATATATTTATTTACTTACCTTCTAGCATTGAGTAAGAGATATTCGCTTGAAGGAGCGCGACCGAGCGGTACGGTATTGTGAGCTTATGAATTCCAAATAGGTACGTATGTATACCCTACTCGTATACTCGGCACTCGTACTAACCTAAACGAGTAGGTGTGCCTTAGCTCATGCGAGAAAATTAATGTTCCGACTTATTTAGTAAATTAACTTATGTTGTTATACAATAACATAATATATAGGTACGAGTAATATAAGGTAATTTTTTTATATGTATGATCAGCTATTATTAGTTCAGTATATTGATCAGTAGACCGTTTTACGAGATAAATATGCGAGATAATTATTTTACGATGGCAACATCCAGTTCAATTGTTTTTTCTACTGTAGGTACGTCAGTATTTTTAAATTACAGAATATTGGTGAAGGCGCCCTTAGCCAAATTGACATTCTATGCAATAGATAACGCATCTATAGACGCATTTTCACGTGGTCTGCACGCAAAACTAAAGTACCTATTTATTTATTTAAACTTTATGCACATCATGGTACAAAAGGCGGGACCGCCCACATCCAAAATTTGAAATTTTACCTCTTTTTATTTATTTATTTGGGAAACAAACAGTATACTAAACAAGCTTATATAAAAAGGGGTGATATAGGGGTAAAGGGGGGGGTATACTATAATAAAAGAGTAGGATCCGTGATTCTGTACATTGAATATTTTTAACAAAAATTGACAGGGAGCGTTAAAAGAAGAGTAACCAACCACAAAAAAAGTTTTTAAAATTCTATTCTGTCTGTCTGTTTGCGATAATCTCTGAATCTACTGAACGGATGGATAGTCATGCGATATCTTAGTCTGGAGCTACATATAGGCCTTTATTTTATTTAAATCGGACGTCGGGAAAAAAAGTTGTTATAATATAAAATCGTTTCATGCGGGTGAAACCGCGGAGCACAGCTAGTATTATAATATCATGTATTTTGTAACATTGTGTGAAAAATGGAAAAATAATATTAAACTAATCTATTTTAATATTATTTTTCCATTTCCATTTTAAAATAAACTTATTTTGTACTGTTTGTTTCCCAAATAAATAAATAAAAAGAAGTAAAATTTCCTTTTGGATGTAGGCGGTAGGTAGGTAGGTAGGACAGCAATGATAGCTCACTGGTTAGTGCGTTCGGATTAAACGCCGCAAGGTGTAGGTTCAAACCCTAACAATGAGCTTGAGCTGTCGGTGAAGGAAAAACATCGTGAGGAAACTATAGCATGGTGGTAGGGCACTCTCTAGTGCCCGGCTGGCTAGCTACCACCTTTAAGTTGCAAATCTGTCGCCAAGCATCTAACGGTGTGTTCCGGCAGCCCCACTTGAAAGCCAGTTCCCATCCCCATTCCAGGTCGGCAACGCACCAGCATGCCTTCTGGTGTTGCAGATGTCTATGGGCGGCGGTAATCACTTACCATCAGGTGTACCACTTGCCCGTTTGCCCCCTATGACATAAAAAAAGGTACAAAAAAGGAACAACTGCACCGATTTTGTAAACAGTCTTTCACTGATGGAGGGCAACATTATCCCCGCGTGTCACAGGATACTTTTATCTTAAAACGAAGAGTTCCCGCGAGAATACCGAAGATCGCGCAGATGAAACCGCGGGGGAGCAGCTAATGCTAAAAAAATATTAGGACAAATGTGATTTAGACAAATCGCGACTTGGACAAAACAACGATTGTCAATGTTTTTATTTGATTGTGTGTAATTTCAGAATTATAAAAAGTGTTTAACGATATTTTTCTGGTAAGTATTTATTAAATTGTGATGGAAAGATCTATGGATAATTTTTCAACTGAATAAATAGCTAAAGACGGAAACCCACTTACGTGTCGTGTCGTGTTGTGTCGCGACGGAATCACATCGGTTTCACTCATACAATCTGTGTATTTAATATGATTAGAGACACATCATTTGTACCAATATCTTGTGCCATACTTATTTTCTGTTATAGTGCGTCTCTAACCATAACTACTAAATGTATAAAGCAGGTATTCTTCTGCCGCTACACAACATAACACGACACATAAGTGTGTTTCCGCCTTAAACAAAACATTCATTTTATGAAATTACTAGGTTTTCCCCGCGGTTTCATCCAAATCATCCGCGTTAATTTTGGAATTCCCGCAGGAATTTCGGATTAAAAATTAACCTATGTCTTTCTCTGTACATCTGATGTGTATGCAAAAATTCATGATGATCGGGTTGAGTAGATAAGGCGTGAAAGCGTAACAAACAACCAAAGAAACTCACTTTCGCATTTAGAAAAGTGGGTATAAAAATCTGTTGTGTATGTGTTGCAAGTACGAATTTCAAGCTGGTATTCCATTCGATAGAATTCTACGATAACAAATAAATGTGGAATGTACTATAATAGTACATTCCACATTTATTTACTTACCAAACAAATGAACATTTTATTTATTACCAAACAATTTATTTTACTTACCAAACAAATGAACAACGCTGTGAACGCAAAATTTCTAGACATATTCAAGAAACAACCGAGAAACAATTTAATACAATTTAATACAATTTAAAACAATACAATTATTGTATTGTTTCTCGGTTGTTTCTTGAATATGTCTAGAAATTTTGCGTTCACAGCGTTGTTCATTTGTTTGGTAAGTAGCAACCTAATACGTAGGTCAGTCATTTTCTATTTCGTTTTTATATACCTACCTAAAAACTGTTTTTTTCGGTTTGTTTAAACGAGCGTCACGCATAAACTACTAGGTATACAAATTTATCAAAGGAAAGGGAAAAACGCGTCAGCTTCGTCCGCGTCGGTGCGACTTTACTGTTCTTATTTTCTGTGAATATTTTTACTAGTTTTCGCACCTTAAGTACTTACTTCCCATTACTAGGTATTCGCTAATGGACCGATTTATAATAAGTTAGAGTTGCCACCCTCAAATATAGAAAACCAGGATTACAAGGTGGAAATTATTACCAGGACACGACGGCTTAAAAACAGGACGCAGAAGAAGTCTTAGGGCAGTAGTTAATTTATAGATAAATATGATATTTACGCCATGGAAACAGAGTAAATGAAACTCAAATAATAGCAGTTCCAATTTTTTATGAAAGTATCTTCAGTTTAATTTTACCGGGCTCACCGATAAAATGTACGATTTACGAGAGTAATAGCGCATGAATTTTAAAAATAGGACGCTTTAGAAACCCAGGATATGACTTAAAAAGTCAGGGCCACACCCTAAAAATCAGGACATTTCCTGGGAAAACAGGACGGTTGGCAATTTTAATAAGTGAAACTTGGTACCTATTTAGCTTATGTTTTGAATCAACATAAGGAATAAATACTCTTACTACATTAAAGAGTTCCCCATGAAATACTTAGACTAGGAAACGATATATTAGACCGACTACTAGGTGCTTAGGTACTACCATTTTTAAAAAGCAACTGACATTACTTTAGGCCACCTATATTATTATAGATATCAATTTATAGGTTTGTACCAGTAAAAGTAGTGCTAAGTTGAAATCACACAGTTCCTGTACGTGTACATGCTAGTACATACCTATAAAAAGTATGTAGGTATAGTACCTACCGACTATAAACAGGAGCTCAGTAAAAGTTAACATATTACGTATCGCTTAACGCTTGTTAATCCTAGTAAATACTAATTGCACATAATATAAAAGCATAAGCTATCAGGCAAGCTTCTCCCACGCCGGCGAACCTTCGACATGACATTGTATTGTGATCGCAAATAAATCTGCTATTGTTTGATATTCGCTAAATACTGGTGCATTCACATCAAATAATAGGAACTTTTTTGTCTCTCTCTCTCTCTCTCTAAATGAATGAACATGATTATCAAGCCATTTCGTTCTTACCAGTACCTATCTACATGAAACTTGGAAGTACTGAGTGAATAAAATGAGTCGGTACATCAATGTACCTATAGGTACCTGTGTTTTGTGTATTCCGATATTACTAAATAATTACTAAATAATTGTTGACACAAACGATTTGTTATTATTATTATTATTATTGTGATAATTAATTATTGTAAGCCGACTTGTTTGGAAATCTATTTTTATTATATCAAATTCAATTCAATGATGCTTCAATAGTGATTAATATAGGTATATTGACATACTTTAACTGATTGATTGGCAGCGTTAATTCGATTGAATTTAACTTAATTATATAACATTATTAGTGTGAATCAAAGTAGGTACCTACTTTGTTAAACTTTATATGGGTCCTGTGCCTGAATTAAACTATTTTATTATTATTATTATTACGGGGTATGAAAACCTAAATTTTATTAAGTCTGTCAGTTAGATAAATTGAATAAACATGTATTTTTTAATTTTTTAAACTAATAAAAAAATAACTAATTAGACAATGACCATTAAAGTTTATATTAAGATTGGGGCCTCGTGACGTCATAAACCATTACATATTATATATTTTTTGTTATCATACATATCCACGGGCCTACCAAATATGTAAGTATCTATATTATATCTGTGTACCTACATGATGGACTAAAAACTATTTATAGTAAGTTAATTAGGTAGTAGTTAATAGTAGTGCTCGAATCCTTTATAATACGTAAAAGACGTGATCGAGTTTTGGTAACTTTTTCCAATAATAATAATAGTAGTCATTTCACAATTATCCTATAATTTTGGACAACATCACACATGTTTCATATAGATACCTAATACCTATATAGGTACGTGGACAAATTGATAAAAATTAGTGACTACTGGCTACCCATAGGTATCCTGCTTCCACAGTTTAATTATATTAATTTGTTTGCGATCAGTACTTGAAGGCTCTCGGATTCCAACGCCGCCATTTTGAATACCATAGTGACGTAGCTGGGCGCGGGCGAGTCGGTCTGTCGGTGCTTGCGCACGTCGAGCTCACAGCTCGTATTTGAGTCTCGACCGCATTCGAACAAGGCTATGGTTTTGCACCGACAAAATGCAATTCCGTCGTGTATTTCTCCGCATACGTGATAAAAGATATTAAACAGTGCTACTATTACAGTGTCTCTCTGATCTTTTTCACATTTCTATAAGAACAGTTGAGCTCTATTGTTAGATTAAGAAGCACTTTTCGTGTAGTGAGTGTATGAAAGTGTTATTGTTGTGATTTCTTTTTGTTACAAGCAAATACAGTGCCCCACATTTTGTTGCTGAGGAATATCCGCGTCTCGGCAGCCTATATCGTCCTCGTTAAGTGAGTTCATTTGCATATTGTTGTGCTGAATCCGTTTTGCAGCTATCCGTATGCCAAATTCAGTGTAGGCTGTGTGGGTGAGACACGTCATGACCGCAGCTATACCTTTTTAAGTATTCAACGATAATATCTGGCCTCTGCGGTCGCTACAAGATATTCTGACACTGAATTTTTATTTAATACAATCCTAGAATATAGCATTTTGAATGTTTCATAGATATCTTTACTGCATATAATATTATTATTTATTACCACATAGACCAGATTATAGTTCAAAATATTTTTGTATGTACCTATATAAAGGATATCATAATATTATCTAAGGATATAAATATTTTTAAACCTAATATTGTGTGTGCAATAATCGAATAACTCAAATTCCATTCAATGAGTGATGGAAATTAAATAAATCAAGGCTACATCACAACTTTTAATTACCTACCCAAGAGTAAACAAAGTGTATACGTGCGTTGAAGTCTTTTGTGAAGAGACCACTCCCACGCATCTCTGATTCTCCTACCTGTCTTAAACTTTATAAACCGGACAGACTAAAATCTCCTTTATATATATTTAAGATAATGATTATAATGAGTTACGCTATGGTATGGTTGCATTAAGCCGATAACGGATGTTAGTTCCTTTTTTATCACACCTATGGTTCGTTGAATCTTCTTTTGCGTGAGTGCGTGACCGGTAATAGCATAAATTGTACCTTAACGAAAAAACACGCAAGAATCGAATAGGTAATTAATATATAGTTCCATAAAAAGCTTGCATTAAAGTGTAATATCTCTTGTAACTAGGTAGGTACTTGTAATTTTACGCACCAAACGCATAATTTCAATTCCCACGCCAGCGTTTACCTATCGTATAAAAGAATTTTTTGAGCAGGTACCTACCTATACCTAATTAATTTCAAATGATCATAAAACAAAATAAATTGAAAACCGCATTAGTGTATCTAATTCTGCAATTAATTCAATGCAATATTAATCTGTAATAACATGAAATAATAAAAACTGTTGATATCTAGGTAAGTAGGTACCTACTTAAAATAAAACTTGAGATTTAATGCGAGGGAAAACACAATTTTATGTATGTTTGTTGGCTTTATTGTTATATTTATCACTATTATTAAACAATTTTTGAGTGAAATAACCATAAATAATTTTAACGTTTCGAATTGGCTAGTGAAAGCACAAAAGTGGCTGGCTGTGGCAACCAGTTAAATATACCTTTTATGAAAGTTTAAACTTACTAGCAAACAAATATTTGAGCGTATCTTGGATATGTACTATGCATATTACGGTTGGTAAGTATATGAAGATTTTTTGATTATGCAAATCGGTGGACAACGAACTCGAGAAAAAATCTATTACTAGAACTAGATAGGTAAACTTGATAACCGCCGAATTAGAAAGAAGCTGCTGCCAACGCCTAAACGTTATTTGAGTCAAGGTTAGAAAAATGACGAATAAATGCCTTTTGTTGCCTACTTTAGTTACTTCTTTACGTAGGTACCTATTCTTATCATTATGCTAACAACAAAGAATATTTGATTGATTGAATATCAACGTATATTTTGTCATAAACTGATATACCTACCTACCTACCTAATATATACTTATTTAAAAGATATTTTGGAACTTACGCTCTTTAAAGACATTTATTTACTAAATACTTACCATGAATACGGTATGCACATGGTAAGCAACTTACCTGTAGTAATATAGGTTCCGGGCTGTCATTATTTATGCTTTAGATACCTAAAACGCACCAATATAACATTCTCTAAAAGACAATCTTTTTAAAATAAATTAATCGAATTAAATAAATTTGAATATCGATCCAATCACAAAACTCAAAATGTTCCCACACCTCTCCGTATACCTACCTACTCATTGGATACGGCGTTTTTCACTACATAAACTATAATACAGTTAACAGCTAACAGTTATTTTATCAAAAACGATTATACGTACGATCATCATAGCTTTTATTTAATTAGAGGAACGCTATTCTAAGGAAGGATCACGTAGCTTAACAGCTATAATATACGTATAAGCATGGACCAATAAAACTAGATTTATTGGTCCATGGTAGGTATAAGTGTTATTTAGGGATTAATTGATTAAAATAAATAACATAAATAATTTTGAAGAAAACACAAGACTAAGTAAGAAAAAAACGGTTAGTTTTCATAAGGTTTTCAATAGTTTTGTTATATCAATCTACTATTTCTTAAGATTCTGCAAATTCTAACTTTAACATTATATCGAATGTGAGTTTGTTCGTTTTGCTTTCACGTCTTAACTACCAAACCGAACATAATGAATTTTTGCATATACGGTACAGAGAAAGATGTAGGGTATCTACGTTTATCCCGAAAATCTCGCGGCAAATCCGAAATTGACGCGGGTGAAACCATGGGAAATGGCTAGTAACAATTGTATGAATACATCCCCGAAAACAATACGCACTTACCTATAGGTATGGTAGTTATAGTGTACCTCAATATTTACTCGTTATTATAATATGTTATTATGTTTTACTAAACAATGATGTATAATATAATACAAGAAGTGGCCGATTTCTGTCTTCTATCAATGTTTTAAACATTCAGGATGCTTCTATTTTGGATGTTACACAATGGCATGAGAAATATAGATTGGACAAAAAACAGCATTGTTTAAAGTCACTGTTAAAGTTGCTATTACAATAGGTGATGTCACATTTGATTCTGTGCTATAGGTACTTTGTACGTTTTATATCTATAGCTATACGGTCCAATACCTACTCTGGGCTTGACGTAGATTTATAAGTTCAGTAGCAACTGTACTGCTGACCAGTTCCCTTGGGCACAGATAATATATATTTTCAATGTTATACGCATTAAAAAAATTCCCTTAACCCTACTTTGCTACCTTATATTCCCCTCTTAATTTCGGGTCTATTAATTATTATCTATTAACGTTATAATATGCAATAATATGTCTATATTTTTATATGTAGGTATATACTTATCTTTGCGCCAATGTCGTTCAACTTACGAAATAATCATTTGACTTTATTTTCTAAATGGATACCCAATTCATTCCATTCGATACGAACCTCATTGTGATTAAGCCTTATATATTTTATTAAACAAATAAAGATAAAAGAAATCTCTTTGCAGCGCGCCCTTATTAGTGAAACGTACCTGTCTGTATAAAGTCAACGTACGGAAATCCTTAGGGTTCCCCCCTGACAATGGTCATCTCGCACAATGAAAAGGTAGGCCTTCCGCTTTGCATGGGAATACGTTGTCGTACATACATACGTACTACATATCTACTCATACATACATAGGTATCGTTATCATATTGTAATTAGTAACTTAATGTTATAAAAATATGTGTTGTATAATAGGTAGGTATATTAATAATTACATAATAATGTCTGTCCCCGCGATTTCATCCGCGGTAATTTCGGAGTTCCCGCGGCAATTCCGGGATAAAAACTATCCTATCTTTTAAGTTGGACCATATTATAAATGGTTGCATAATTTTATCAAAATCCGTTCAGTAGTTTCGGAGTCCATCGCGGACAAACAACGTGACACGTGATTTATATATATTAGACTAGCTGTCGCCCGCGATTTCATCCGCGGTAATTTCGGAATTCCCGCGGAGGTTGTGGAAATATGCCCTTCTTTGTACCCCGACAGTAGTTTACGGCGATTAGCTGTTCTCCGCATTAGTGCCGGAGTTCCCGCGGGAATTCCGGGATAAAAAGTATCCTATCTTTTAAGTTGGACCATATTATGAATGTTTACAAAATTTTATCAAAATCCGTTCAGTAGTTTCGGAGTCCATCGCGGACAAACAACGTGACACGTGATTTATATATATTAAGATTATACTGAAATGTTTCAAGTTACAAAATTGCGAAAAAAGACTTTACAACATGAGAATTTTTGACTTACGAGACAATTTCAAAATTTTCTCTGTCTGTTCACTACCTACAAATCTACTGAACAGTTTTTAGTGCAGTTTTGACAGACAGGTAGATTAAGCTTAGTTTGGAGCATCATAAAGCTTTGTTTCATTGAAACCGGATGTCGGGAAATACCTAGTTGTCGTTATTTAAAGGCATTTTAGGAAAAGGAAGGGAATCCCGAAACCCACTCAGATAAAACAGCAGGCACCGGCTAGTAACTCAATACATAAAGCATTTATTTGTAAAACTTTTGTGTAGTTTGCGTGTTATTATTGGTTTATTCTGTACAGCGATTGAAGCCATATGTTTCTTATAATAATGAATATACCTACCTACTTATATTTTCGCAACGGATTTTAGTGCGGTTTTCACTATTTTTTACTGAACTTCAGAAAGGTTTATAATATTATGCATAATACGGAGTTACCGAGGGCATCCCGAAATTCACGTACTTACGTATACAATACTACGTATTATTCATTCTTCATTCATTCTTTTCATTCATTATTATTCAATAAAATAAATTAAAATTAAATTAAATTTCTTACCCAATATTTTATTGAAGATAGGTACATAGGTACCTAAAATTAAATTAATTAATTTTGTTTAAAATATCCTTAGTATTCTATTGTCTAATATTTGGGTACGTCTTAATGGGATATTAAACGTTGACAGAAATAGATTAAAATTATATTTGAGAAAAATCTGTAATGTAAAGTTACCAAATGCATCATTATATCATGATAACGTGTCATGTAACGTGTCATGTTTACATCAGAATGATGATATTCCGTATTTCATCTACTCAGGTGTTAAATTACATCATTCCTAGTTTTATTATGAGTCGCTATCAAAGACATTCTATAGAATAAATAGACAAAAATAAAATGTCATTTTGAATAACGGTCAGATCAGGGTCACCACCTTTTTTTGGGAAAAATATAGTATTTTTCCGAAAAAATGTGCAAAAATATAGTACTTTTGGTAAATGCAGGGAAAAAAATAGTACCTATAAAAATATTTTGTTATCATTATGTATTGGGCAGCATTTATCTACAAATTATTGCTAGTTTGACAGTTAACGTTTTGTTGCCGGGGACCTATGCCGTTATGAAATTCCCCGTGCACTGAGGGTGCGTTCCAGACCAGTCACAGTTAATATAAAAAAGCACGACAGTTGAATTAGGCATAAAAATATAGTATTTTTCATACCATATTATTTTTCTATAATATAAAGTACAATTGACTATATTTTAGTCAATTACGATTACGATACTATATAATATAGTACGGGTGGCAACCCTAGTCAAAATTGACACTTTTTATAATAATTTGTTCAATTTAATATTTGGGTCTAAAACAGAGTGATATAATATTATACCTAATACGTACATACATATACCTCTTTGGGTTTTTATTATTAGGCAAATATTGGGTAATCGTTTACTCATCGGAAATATGTAAAGTTTACAAAAGACAACAAGTAATTGACTGATTGCATAATCTGTAAAACTATTCATCAAGCACGATGTCACTTAAGATAAATAATTTTCGTTCAAACTTCTCTTCACGGTTGTAATGTGTGATAGAAATCTCGAGAATAGTGGAAGAGGAAGTTTGACCAAGAGAATAGACGTAATACGAATAAAGAAAATTGTCTTTACACACGTAACTAACATTACCTAAGTTCTAGAAATTATACAGTACAGCACCATGATGTATATATGGTATAACACCTGCACGATACAGAGAAAAACTATTAAGTACCTACACATAACATCGTTTACAAAATAACGTCGGTTGACTTTCGAAACACGCTATGAAACAAGTTTATAATATTAAAAAGCAAAAACCTTTACCGCCGACACAATCAAGTGCTATTTCCGCTATTTAATGACATTGCATTTTCATATTAAACATGAATAGGTAGGTATGCTATTTACAGTTTTACATGCAAATATTAATATTATGCTACGATTTGTGTAGGCACCGTGCACAGATAGGTATCTACATATTTTTGAGTTTACATTATACACGTTGATCTTTTTTTTAACTAGCCCACTATTCTATAGCACATTCCTAGTAAAAAATCATATCTTTCAACGGTTTGTATCTTTGATCATACAGGATAAATTAATTATTGGGACATTAACAGATTATATAGAATTGACAAAGATACTAACAATAAGTCTAGTAACAACTTTTTTTTTATAATACAGGTCTTATACACGACAATGTTTGGTAATGTCAATTGGGTAAGTACTAACGTAGCCAGTTGTAAAACCTGTAAGTTATTTAAAGTGTGAATGGAGGTCAGCTAGACAAGTCATATTTGCCGTTCATTACATTCACACATTTATACAATAGGTAATTTCAATAAATTCGTATACCCTTTAGATACAAGGGACGATAGTACTTAATTCAACATAAATCCCTACTAATATTATAAGTTCGAAAGTAACTCTGTCTGTCTGTTACGCTTTCACGCCTTAACGGCTCAACCGTTCATCATGATATTTAGCACACAGGGGTACAGAGAAGAACATAGGATACTTTTTATCCCGGAAATCCCGCGGGATCTCCGAAATTTTTGCGGGTGAAACCGCGGGGAACAGTTAGTATCTACTTAATAAAAATATTAAAAAAACAACGGAAAATCACAGAGGAATACCGGGGTAAAACGTACCCAATATATTTTTCTCTTTCACCATGTATATATCCATGACGATCGGTTGAGTAGTTAAAGCGTGAAAGCATAACAAAATATTAGTTAGAATTTCAACATACGCGTATTCTAAAGCTTTGTTTCAGAATTTCAAAGCAATCGGTGAAGAAATTATATTGAACAAACAAACATTAACATTTTTTCAACTATTGTGAATGAAACTAAAATAATAATGTTTTTGATTTCTCAACCACCAACTTTTGCATTAACTACTTGTTACCTACTATTACAACAAGTCAGATAGCGAAGCACCATTTGAAGGCGGCCGGCATCTAATGCAATCTGTGGTTAGCGACAGGCGAGTGTTCGCGAGCTTACTCTGTGTGACTATTTGTTCATGAATAACTTTAAGCTGGTTCGCTGTAAGTAGGTATTTAACGTGTGTTCCACCACGGTATATGGAGGTGACTAGGTACGGAACCGTTGGATGCGAAAAGAGGTCACGAGACGGAGCGCGACCAAGACAATGCGCAACCGGCTTTATACTTATTGACCGCTAACACTGATGACATGGTGTTTAATTTTTGAAGTAGAATAATTTATATGTTTTAGTTTGTGTTGAATGCAACTCGTGCAATTAACATTTTGACATCAATTATTTTCCTAGAAATATTGTAACAACTAACAACGTACCAGAATTTTTTTAATAAATTATGAGTTTGAGCTTTTGCAAAATTTGTAATTAGTGTCGCTTTTAACAAGTTGTCGTGACAATATTTTTATTGAGTAACGAAATGAGTTAACTTACGATTTTAAAATTATTTCAAGACAAGTTGTTGTTGTTCTAGATTCAAAAGGCCACTCTAACCAGATTCTAAATGAAGCTATTCGAATATGTAGTAACTAGTAGGTATATTATTTAATTATTAAGAGCTATGAAGTAATCAAATGTGGGACAGAATAATTTATGGTAAAATTTTTATTTCATAGTATTAGCATTTTATTTAGTTGTTTTTCTGTTTTATTTTACTATCTATCCTTTCGTCTTGCTCATCGTGATGTTCACTGAAGATCAATTCTGGTCACTCACAACACCTAGGATCGATATAACTCTCTTCTCTCATTGAGCTGACCGGGATCGGGTCGGGGTAGGTATATGAGAAAATTCAAGATAACCTTATAGATACAGAAGCCGTTGTGGTTTTGTGTCAGCAGAATTGGCCCTCTGGCCACATAGCGCTGACCAGTGCGATCTGTCCGTAGGAAACGAGAGGCGACACTACGAACCGAACAATTGCACGACTGACGTCCGCTCTCCACGACGCGACGCCACGGCATTAGGAAATAGGAAACACGCACCCATCTGTGTGGACACTCCATGTTGAAGCCCTTTATTGTTATGTTCACATGTACCCACACAAATTATAGAGTAATCTTTGGACTGGTTAAAAAAAATCGAAGTTAGTAATAATAACTGTCTTCGGTCACAAGGGTTTTTTATATATATATTTTTATGTAGTCTCGATAATTCTTGCTAACATATCTATCCTAATATTATAAAGAGGAAAGATTAATATGTTTTTCGAATAAACTCAAAAACTAGTGAACCGATTTCAAAAATTCTTTCACCATTAGAATGCTACATTATCAATAAGTAACATAGGCTATACTGTAAACCGGGATTTCCACAGGAACTCCGAAATTACCACGGGTGAAATCGCGGGAAACAGCAATAGTAACTAATAAAATTAAACATAAATAGTTTACGCTGGTCAATGACCTTTAGAACTTTTCATACGAAAGAATCTCGGTCGCTCTGATATTACCCATTAAATAGAATGAATACAGTACCAAATTATATAAAATGAAATACGATTAGATAACTTCGTATAATTTTGAACTGTTTTATTAGCATCAAAGGTCCAGGGTCCAAAGGTATTATGTAACTTCAATTTCTATCCTTTTTCAGTTGCAATCAAAAACATGGTGGTTTTGCTATTACAATATGCTCGTTTTGACACCTACAATATTTAAAAATCAAAAAAAATAAACTTACCTACTTCAAAAGTTGAAGCTGCCTAAACATGATTAATTAATCATAAAATCGTTATTTTTGTGATTGAAATAAATGCTGCCCTATTGATAGTAATAAAGATGACCAGCGCATACCTAGGTAGGATCGTGGTAGGTTCATGCCTACATAAGTATTTGTCTGGATGAAACAATGCATTATTTATCAATGAATTTTGATAAAATGTATTAACCTTTGAAATAAAAATAGGTTTACCGCAAATTTTAAACCATGGACATTTTGCGAATTGGTCGTAATGCGCTATTTTATTGTTTAATTTAATAAGTAGTATAATGGTTAGTACCATGTTATTAAATTGCAAAACTATAACTACTTACTTAATATTTATCCTCAGATTTCACTTGAAATCGATATGAAAAATCGACCAATCATACAGTACCATCAATAATAAGCCTCAATATATTGTGTAATTAAGATACACGTATGCTATTCCATATTAGTATGCTATTCTTATACCGATTTGATTTATTTACTGAATAACGATTTTGTTAGATATTCTAATCACATATTTTTCCCATGGACATTCTGATGTTCCAGAAACAGTACTAATTGATGACTCTACATAATATAATATTAGAATATAACATTGTTACATTTAGAGCACAATTTTTTTTAGCAAAAATGAAGTTTATAAAGATTAGGCGCAATTAATTCTGCCTTGTAATTTAACTGGTAAGACTGTAAGTATACTATCGTACATAGCTAATTTTATTTTTCAGCAAGTTCACCGATATGCAATAATCACACAACTATAAAAATTGTGAAACTTAGATACTTTCTTTTACCGACTTTTTAAATTATTTTAATATAAGTAAGTACCTAATATATCTTTCGCAATGTAACGACGAATGGGCATAGTCTAGTATAGTATTATATTATCTGTGGCATGGTGCAACGTTGCAGGTAAGTACGTAGGTTTAAACATGTAGACGTATATTAAACACCTTAACGCACGTTTTCCTGTGCTTAACCGGTTAAGCAATACAAAGAAATTGAATTTTTATATCGATAACGATATAAAAATTTTTAGTAAAAACTACACGATTTATTATACCTGCTTATAATCTGGGATATATTACAAAATTAATGAGGCACACATTTTTTTAAGGTATAAATATTTGACGTACCCATTCAATATGGTAGAGTAATGGTAAATTACAAATTCCTCTGGTTTGATACTTCATGAAATAATTTTTACTTTATTGTAAAAATACTTAAAAGTTTTAAGTACCTACCTACTTACTATAAAGGATAAACTAAATAATAATAATTACAAAAGTATATTAAAGTATTTTTTGTGTTAAAATATTTTTTTGTAAGTTTATAGCTGTGCACCGCGGTTTCACCCGCGTGAGTTTCGGAATTCCCGCAGGAACTATTTTTTTCTAAAATAATACTAACCTAAGTTACTTCTTATAACATCAGCTATCTGCCAGCGAAAGTCCCGTTAAAATCAGTACAGCCGTTTTAGCGATTAGCCGGAAAAAACAGACAGACAGACAGAATAATTTTATTGATTTTTATGTAAGTACCTACCGTATAAAGTAGACTTTGATATGCATTTAGTGAAAAGTTGTTAATTTGGAATTACAAACAGACACTTCAATTTTATTTATATGTATAGATTTTAATACAATAATATTAATGATAGCATAGAGCATTAGGTATATAATATTTTAAATGGAAACAATACGCCTGACTAATCTTCTCGTACAATACTGCTCTTCTCATCAAAATCGTACCCAGGCCTCTTCATTATAAAATAACGAGATGACTAATACGGCGGCTCATTGATACTTTGGTAGAGATTGCTTCACTAGATAAAATATAAAATAATAGTAACATTAAGGTTGTCGTTACGTCAACGGCAAGGTTAACTTCATGATAATATAGCAATGGTTTTACAGAACCACATCAGATTCGTTAATTTGCAAGGATATTATTGAAGGTACCAACTTTTATGTTGTGGTTACATTTTAGATTAGATATCCACATAATCACCGTGTTAGCGTGCAAATTTCTTCAAAGAAGCCAATGGATTGTGGTATATGTACCTATTATACAGGGTGTAAGGTAAAACCAGGGACGTAGTAAAATAAATTGTTTTAATGTTATAAAAAATATTAAAACAATTTTTATTAAAAGTTGCTGAGATGATGACGAATCATACGCTGGGTCATTTAACGCTTCTTTCCTTTTTATGGCCGTTCGCCAGCCGACAAATCAAATGTAAAGGTCACTCACCCGCATAACGCAACGTTTTTATATTCAAGGCTTTTTCTGTGATTTAGCGGCGTTTCTTATAAATTACCCTGTATAACAAGCATATTTCATAGCAAAAACTGTAATTAGAACGCTCAAAATGAAGCGGACAAAGCGAGAAATTTCTATCTTACATAATTTGAATAGAAGCGTAAAGAATTTCTCTATAATTTATGATTAGATACGCGCATTACGTGCGATAGTTTCTCATAAAACAACTGTCGATTTTGGATACACAGGAGTCCTCTGTCGTTGTTCTATGACTTGTCGTCGTTTTTTCTCCTATTCGACGATATTCGATGAATGGGAATGTTTATCACTAAAATATTAATGCGGTTTATGATCGTTTTGATTCGATCGTTAACGATTTTATACGTTCAGTCTATTAGTCTGTGTTCTTCTTGCATTCACAGTGAGCAGACACTTTGGTCGACCGGTCATCCGGTCTCATCTCGCTTGAGTTGAGAATGGTAATATCTATACATATAATAAAATTTTAACAGGTCGATGTCTCTACATGGGAGATAAATAAGAAAAAATAAATTTAGGTGACTCCATGAGTGATATAGAAGCCAAAAATACCGTTTTTAGAATTTTTGTCTGTCTGTCTGTATGTTTGTATTCGTGCTACGCAAAAACTGCTGCACCTAATTGAATGCGGCTTTTCTTTGTTGCATTACTAAGGGTCTAACTTAGATACTCATGTTTCGATTTTTTCGAAATTCCATCTGGAACTCGAGATATCATCATCAGATCGAGATATCATGGTCATCCTAAAATAATATTCTTCGTTGTGGTTTTGTTTTGCTTCGTACTTACCTATATATTCCAAAATAGCGCGATCGGCCTTTAAACCTGCAGTTAAAAAGTGCTCATAATAACATTTTAGAATAAACGAGCGTTCGACCCTTCGTTAAGTCGTAACACAGCTCCAACGATTTCAAAGTGTTTAAAAAAGGGACACCCTATTAAGAAACTCCATTTTCGTCCAAGCGTAAAGTTTATATTTTCGGAAAATTGCGTCCCATTGATGATTAAATTTTGGCATCATCTTAACATAGATACCCACGTACTCCTATAGGTATGTCTATTCGAATACATTTAATAGAAATAAACGCCGTAGGTTAAGCAGTCACGCAGCCTCATTCGTATTCTATACAATTTAGTAGATAATAATAATAGTTTGTTGAAAATTTAAATGTTAGAAATAAAAATTTTATGATGGATAATGCTTTTAATAATCAATAGGTAACTGTATAGATTAACTGAGGTTAAAAGTAGGATAGCAGTAGTTTACCGTTACTCTAAAGTTCCTGACATGGTAAAGGCAATGATATAATTACTGTTCATTGGACGTTGAACACGGGCGCGGTCAAGGAGGGTGTGCTCGCGTACCTACCACCTGTTCAAAACTATTACATCTTCGTACCTATATCTCATCTATCAACGCAAAATAGTCTTGTAATCGGTGTACAAATTATTACACATAAATGTCTATTTAAAATTCAAAACACTCAGACGAAATAAATTATTTCGTCTGAGTCAAAACATATTAGGTACAAACCTCATCAAAATGTGTCTTTACATAGTAGGTATATAAAAAAGTCGCTTCCACTGTCTGTTTGCGATAAACTCAAACTACTAAACGGATTTTCATCCGGTTTTCACCAATAGATAGAGTTATTCAGGAGGAAGGTTTATGTCTATACTTTATCCTGGAATTCCCGCGGGAACTCCGAAATTACGGCGGGTGAAACCGCGGGGGACAGCTAGCTTAGGAATGAAAACTAGCTCCGCCGCCACCGCCGCCGCCGAGACTGGCCAAGGGGTAGTGGTGAAAGAATTTTTTGAAATCCGTCCAGTAGTTTTTGAGTTAAATTCGTAACAAAACAAAAACAAACAAACAAACAAAACATCAAATGTTTCCTCTTTATAATAATACCTAGCATAGATTAAATAATCGTCATCAGTCTACGCCACTAAGTACAACGTTTGTAAAAGAATAAGATAAAAATTTTATCTTAATAGTGAAATGCCAATAATAACAGCAGCAAGTTATCATACGTATTCATACCGTATTCATAAGCAGTCATACCGTTGGGTCATTCATCGCCCCTTTCTTTTCTACTGCCGAAGAAGGATTCTCTTTGAATATGTTTAAATTTTATCAACAAAGCAATATTATTGTACTATAGGAATAAAATATAAAAATGGAGTGCAAATTAACATCCAAGATCAAATTTTGAAGAAATTTATTGCACATTATGTTTGACAAACCACAATATTTGTATATCTATGACACGTATATCTATAAAATCGTAATAAATAGGCGTTTGCCTATATTCATCTAAGATGATTTTTTCAACAGTTGGTATTATAATAAATCAAATCGTGATATTTTTACTTTAAAATATGGCGTCGTGAATGCGAAGTCGTTTTCAAAAAAGTTTTATTTTTTATAATCAAGTTCAACCTCGCTAGGCGTAGCTATCGTCGAACATACATTTTAATTTTTAACACGTTGGAATAATTTAGTAAGTACGTACCTATTTAGTCGTTCATTTTACATACATGAACATTGTAAGCTGATACTTTTTCCTGTCCAAGAATTTATTTTATAACACCATTTTTTGGTGTTCATTAAAATAACGGTATACCATGCCGCTTATGAATTAAGTCAATATTTTCATCAAAGCATGTCTGTACCATAATGTTCTGTGAAGTTGGTCAAATTATTTTGTATGGGTACTTTCTTACTTGTTATCGTTATTGATAAAAAATAACCATTGCGTAAAATTTTACAAACTTAATTGGACGCAGATAAGCAATAACATGTTAACACACAAAATTAAATTATTGATTCAGAACCATTTATTGAGAATTAGGGAACGTTTTTTAATTATGTGTTTACCTTATTACATTGCTTAAATATGTAACTAAATATTGAATATAAAAAATGTTGACATAAAATGGCGCTCCTACTTTTAAAACACGATTTACTCAAAATTTCTCCAGTGTGGGTTAACACACTATTATCTATGTCCAATTGGGATATTCTATCAGAATTCAGAAGTGTATTGAAGAGAAAAATTAGAACTTTATAGGTCCAACTTGTTGCAAGAAATATACGTACCTACCTAATTTTTAAAAAACCTGACAAGATTGTAAAAAAATCATAGACATTAGATTACATATTGTATCGTTTACAGATAATATAAGCGTACATTTTTTTTTACAAGTTTTTATTTAACTGGCAATGTATGTACCTATAGATGAAAGTGACCAGACTTATTTTATCAATATTTCAGTACATAACACTTGAAACCTTTTTTCGAAATCAAATAAGTACTTTACTACCTATACTTACATTATAACCAATTTTTATTCCCTGTACTTAATAGGGTTCCTAAATGAATTTCAAATTCACGTGGGCAAAGCCGTGAGCAACAACTATATGTATAGTAGGTAATTTATAGTCAGCGACACATTATTCATAACCAATTATTCCATTACGAAACTTACACATGACCTTCTTTTGGTGTTCGTATAAAATATGTAAATTTTGATATTAATTATGTATTCAGTTATTTAATAATGTTGAATGAGTAATATATGATGGTATGTGGACATTGTTGCAGGTTCTCCGTGGAAGGTCGAGGTGATGGCGGGGCCGGCGGGGGGCGGCGGCGGGGAGCCAACGAGGCTCATCCCTGCTAGGGTGCCGGCCGTCTTCGAGATATCCACGTCGCCTGGCTCTTCGACGTTTAGTAAAAACGAGGTAAACGAGGTATCTAACGGCCGCACTCAGAGTTATTTTAATGATTACTTAATTATAAGTAAAGATTTTTAAAACAATTTATCGAATATCTCTGATTGCTGCATTTTTTTTTAATCTTTACTTACAATTAAGAAAATATCATTAAAACGACTCTGAGTGCATGCGGCCTTTACTTTCTAACTTTCTCAGCTCTACTTACCTAAGTACTCTGTAGTTATATATGTATAGATGCTATGAAAATCCTATACTTAGCTAATCGTTATTGCCAAATACTACATTTTTTCTGTTACTGGGTACTCAATAATATTTAAAAACAATGTTAAAAAGATCAATAAAAAATTATACTTGCCTACCTTGTATAATTATCGGCACCGTTTAACTTTACGATGTAGGTAACATTATAATTAAGTAGAAACAATAATAATAAATTTGATGAAATCGTCAGACATTTAGGCAACAATTATGCTTGAGTCTATTGAAATATTATTTCTATCGCTCTTAAAACTGGGTCATTTTTAATGTGTAAGTATATTGCCTACTAGCGGTTCTAGATAAACTCATTACCTACATACAATATATTTTATTATTTTGCATAAAGTTGTGAGAGAAATAGCACCTAGTTGTAATTATTTGCTTTATTCTAATTTTATTTTTCAGCGTTGTATTAAATACCTGTGAATCTACACACAAATGAAACCTGTTTGTCTGTATAAATCAGTAACATGCATAAAACTACTGAACTCGCTTAGAGTTCTTAATAAGAAACCATAATTATCATGTTTCTATTTTGAATAGGTAGAAGTAGGTAGGTATGTCTAAAGAATTTGTATGGCCATTACCTAATAGAAAGCCCGCCACATGGAAGCACCCTGCCAAGCTACACAGCCATCTGAGCAGTGAGCCATCTATCAAATATGGAACCTTTTCATTATACTGAATTGGAATTTTTTACCGTAGATTAGGTACGTCTTTCAATCCAGTGATCCTAAAAAAGTGCAGCCAAAGAAAATAATATAATCGCTGAGCGTGGCTATTCAACTTTGTAAATATTTGGCTCGTCAAAGTTTGCTGTAACTTGTTTTGGACAAAGCAAGTAGGTTCTCTATATGTATCTTCAGAACGTCAAATACCAGTAGATATACCTAATTATTGCATAGCGTTTTGTGCTTCCTTCTACCTTATACCTTTCAAAAACACCTTCTTGGTCCTTACATCGAAATAACCGCTAAGCAAAAAAAGCTTCGTAGACCCAGTAGGTAGGTAGCTAGATCGTCACGTCAGTCAATCGCTCGGTCTCGTGAAATTCGGGATTTCCTCAAAAACTTACTATTTCGGGACATCTATCATTACTCAGAGATACTGTAGCTTCCTATCAGTGAGAGATTTTTTTGAATCGGCCCTATAAAACTAACTTATTCATATATTAGTAGATATGAATATAATAGAACATAATTATAAACTGTATTATGTACCACTATTGTATCTATACTCATATTCCTGTTCAAATCTTGTTGTAATTTTAAACTTTTTGTTCAAGGTGGGTGTAAATGTGACAGCGCCGTCCCGTCGGCCGGTGACAGCGCGCGTGCTGGACGTGTCGGAGAGACCCGGGGTGTATCGCATCGAGTTTACACCAGAAGAAGTCGGCACACACCTTATCGACGTGAGTGTTACATTACTAACGGCCGCACTTAATATTTAATTTATTACTTAATTTTAAGTAAAGATTTTTAAAACAATTGCCGCAATCAGAGACGTTCATTGAACTAATTTTAATTGGCATTTGACTAATTAAGTTAAATTTAGTTAAACGCCAATTAACTATTAAATCAAAGTTGGGACTATTTAATCAAAGTTGTATGGATATTTAAATATGAGGTGCTTTTTGACTCTTTGTGTGTACCAATTACTGATCTTATTTTAATTTTCAAAGATATTTTGAGTAAAAATATTGCTAAAATTTTCAACTAGCTGCCTTGGCTAACAATCGTTACATTATTTCATCATTCGTTTCAAGAGAGAATCCGTCTCGACTATTTCGTCGCTGCCGTTTATTTTCGCCTATTTGTTACAGTCCCGTGTTCCACAGTTTAAGGCTTGTTACGTTCGCTATTGTTGAAACTAAATCTATAAGGTTTAGGTAAACACCTCCGTTGTGGTGGTAAACAGCTGAGGCATACTATGTAAAGGTTGTATAACATCATTGGATAACTCACAGAGTAAACCTTAAATAAAAACGTGGAAAAATACGAGTGAACGATCTTAACAATAATTGTCTGCTCTTCAGCGGCCATACAAAGAAAACGGACGTTAATATCTATAAGAGTATATTATTATGTGCTAAAATAATTTCACAATAATTTTGTACCTAAAATAAAATATTTTGTTATGTTTTTTAGATCATTTTAGATCATTGAAAGAAGAATCTACTAATACATTTTTTTTTTCAATACGTCCGTCATTTAACCTTAGACCCTGTATAGTTACTTTTTAGTTGATACTAAGTACTTATTTTATTTTTTTATTTTATTTTATTAAGGACAAAAACAGCCATCATTATTACTATTACATCATATAACTTAAAAATTTAGAAGTAAGGCCAATAACAGTTATCCACTTAATTATATAATACCGTTTGGAAAACAACAGCACTTTCAATACCTACTTTTACCTACCTTACTAAGTACAATACAATACATTTACAGTTGAATTACAACCATTGCTGATTGTAATTCAACTGCAAATAAAGACAACAATAAATACATACAGTTGCATTGCTACACCAACTCTTAAGACTAGAAAAATTGTCCTTGTAGTTCTATCACTTCCTGTCTTTATTATAAAATACATAATATTACGATATTATTATGTCTATATTTTCTATGGTCATACATATTTCCCTATTCCTTATCTTCAGGTGTCGATCGCTGGTGACAAATTGTCGGCAGGCCCTTTAGTGGCAAAGGTTTACGACGCCAGTCTTATCAAAGTCACAGATGTAGGCAATGCTGTGGTTGGACAGCAGTGCCAATTCCGAGGTAATAATATTTCTGCTTGAGTCAGCAGTCTATTGATTTTATTACTATTTTGACCATTAAACTGAAATGTGCACGCTCATGTAGGTATAGATTAAAAAAAAAAACGAGTGCAGTCGCTACGATTTTCATCAAACAAAATAAAATATAAATTTCAAAAAATTGCATCTATGTATATAAGTATGTCATTAGTACATTTGACTTTGCACAACTCGGTTTTCTACCGATAGCCACCGTTCTTAAGTTTATTAGGTTAATATACCTACCCACTTACGGGGTAAAATAATCAGGATTGCCAAATTGAAGAAGAAAAAAGAAAAAGCACTTTATTTTATCCCGTTCGTCAAAATTGGCTGAAGGCGCTCTTTTTTTTCTCTCCAAATATAACTTGTTATTTCATTGCAACATTTGCAATTTTGCGATAGGTAGGTATACATATTTTCCGATGACAATTTTATTTCCAGTATGGTCGTACTTAATATTTTTCGATTTTTTTTTCATCTTTAGTTATGTTATACACAGTTCTCAATTATTTCGAAGTTAGTTTTTTTTTAATTACGTATAGGTATAGCTGAGTAATATGTATATAATATATTTAGTTACACGGTAAATTGGTATCGGCAATATGGGTTCAAATTGGTATATTGTGATGAATTCTTTACCATAACCGACGAAGGATGTAGTCCATTTGAACGGTCTTTAGGAAAGGGATTCTATGAGGTACTTAAGTACATGATGCTTGAAAATCAGAACCAAAAAAATTACGATGCCTTTGGAGTTCCAAAATAAATATGTAGGCTTATTGTACGTGTTGAATTCATGTCTTTGTTATTCGTTACAGTGGATGCGAGTGCTGCCGGCGAAGGGCAATTAGAAATTTCCATAAATGAGGGTGAAGTCCCTAATCACGTGCAGGTAAACATGTCTAGCTTGCCTATTTGTTTTTCTGGTCTCTGGTAATTTATCAACCACCAATTACGGAATTAAAAGTATTTTAATTAATTATTCTTTACATCATTCTATATGCATTAAATATCTTTGAGATGTATGTAGCTATCGCTAAAACTGCACCTAGGTAACTAACCAATTATGTTCCAAAAGCGCATTAATATTTTTTAGAAACAAACTTCGCCGCAATTCTTAAAGAAATGGTAGAGCTATTATAACGCTACCTAAAATGTCTATAAGGATCTTGAAATATTTGTGCAAAATAAGGGAAGGTTAAATTCGAAACTCACGCGGGTGAAACCACAATGGGGCACAGCTAGCAAAGCCATCTAGTAATTTTTTACGAACTATGAACAGTGGAATACAACCCACGCAGTCGTGATGCTTTTTTTCTACAGTTCAAATTTTAAAATACAGGTTGTAGGTGGTGGAAGGTGCCTGGTGTTCTGGAGACCAGAAACTTCGACTCCTCATCGAGTTGACATCAAATTTAACGGGGAGCCAGTGCCATCGTCTCCTTTTATATTTCACGTAGCACCAGCACAAAGAGTGACAATTGAAACTTCACAAATTGGTAAGGATACGTGATATCATAGCCTAATACATAAGTAACGCCAGAGGCATCTCTAGCCCATGTAGCGCCCGTGTGCAAACATTATCCTAGCGCCCCCTAGTAAGCGCGCGGTCAAAATGGAATAGGTACAAAGTACAAGCACATCAAGTTACCACAAACTAAGTGGGTAACTGAGGAGCTATAGACCTACGGTGAGTTCGGACCGTTAGGTCTACGTCCTCCGCACTAAATGACAAGCTTAACGGAAACGGAAAAGCTTATAATTGTTTAAAATATAATAGAAACAATGAAACATATAAAACATAAAGGTTGTCTGGAAGAGATCGCTCTGAACGATAAGACCGCCAAATTGTGACACACTGTAGTAAAATTGTTTTTTTTTTATTGTTTATTTTAAGTGGTGTTCAATAAAGAGTTTATTAACATACGGAAATATTTTATTATTTTTTATAAATTGTATTGACATTTTAATTTTTATGTCAAAATTATATTAAAATCACAAAATAAATGCTAAAGAGATTTCAATATATTATTCTAATTCTATTTTAATTTTGCTGCTGTTTTAATTTTTTCCAATTCACACATAACTACCTGCATAAAAAATTTGCAATATTAATATTTTAATTTTGACTTGATTTAATTTTTTTGTTATCTAATGATTTTTTATGCATACTTACTATTTATTTATTTATTTATTGTTAACACATACGGTACAGGACCTGATTACAATGGTTAACAAATACTAGTAGGCCTTGCATACAACTCCTCGCACATCTTCAGACACACAGACAATAGCTTGAATTTTAGTATTATAGGCATTGATATATTAAAAATAAAAAAACCCTAGATGCATAGTCTCGCACAAAAGTAACACTCGGAATCGTCTCCAAGCACTTGACAATTCTACATAAGTAGTTATAGTTATACTATAAACAATATTTTGGCAAAATCAACCTTACGCATCTGCTTTACAAAGATGTAGTCTAGTCAAGGCCGAAGTCGTGCTTTATTCTACAATAAAAACGTGTAAGTCCGCCAAATACTCGACGCTTACGACGTTCTGGTCGCGAGGTTTTTATCACTGCCCAACACTGCGGTGACACTGTGCTCAAAACGTCCCCCTAAAATGAGTGCACAATTGCGAATTGTACACTCATTTTAGGGAGACGTTTTTGAGACGCTCAGTGTGTATCTTGGGTTTTTAATATTTAATATAATATGAATGATTATAGGTAGGTACCTACTTGTTAATTTATATGCCTGCCTGCCTTTTTTAACATAAAACGTACAACATCAAGAAAAATAACTCACTGCCAAACGACTTCCGGTCGTTCCGCCGCCTCATGCGTAACGGAGTAGGTACTTACTTATATATTGCTCAGCTGACTTTGACATTTCTTTCATTTTTTCAATATTTATTTTATATTATTTTCATTTTGACTACCAACTATCGCTACTAAGTTTACTGACTAGTTTTAATTGAGTTTCTGTAATTTTTTATTTCAGAACTGATCCCGGTGGGTGAAGTCGCATCATGTTCGGTCCGTGTAGAAGGTGCGGGGGGAGGCGAGCTGACAGTGACTGTGCGTGGTCCGAGAGGCGAAATCCCAGTGCGGCTGACTGGTGATGCGGTCACCGGTTTAGTGGCTAGCTTTACACCGAAGAATGTTGGCCCTCACACCCTCACAGCGCACTACAACAGTCAGCCAGTACCAGTAAGTAATGAAAGTCAGTGAACTGATCTGTCTTAAGTGTCTACTCTAGTCAATTTCGTTAATATTCCTTTCATTTTTTAATTTAATTGTTTCAGGGAACACCTTTCGTCTGCAAAGCGTATGATAGTAAGCTAGTCAGTGTGAATGGTGGATCTTCCTCACGAGTCGGAGTACCAGTTCAACTGGCAGTTGATGCTGCACAAGCCGGTGAAGGAAACCTTGAAATAACAGTTGCTGCCCGAGGACTCAATATACCTACACAAGTCCATCCGCAAGTCAGTACTTATAAACTAGCCGTAGGCGTAGAGCAATGTTGCCAGTGTTGCTTAGGCCTCTTTGCTCTAAAACTATAGACACTAGTTTATTCCATGTTTCTTTTTATTATTATTACAGGGAAATGCTCGATTCACAGTTTCGTTCACGCCTACAGAAGCATGTGACCATGTTGTAAATGTCTCCTTCAATAAGGTAAAATAAGAAAAGAAATCGTATTATTTTTAAGACAATTATAGCCAGGTAAAAACCTTTCAAAATGCAATACTGAGTTATTTTAAAAATTATATAAATGTAAAAATTACAATTTCAAAAATTTGAATCTAGATTCCACACTAATTTTGCTAAATTTTTGTTTTAATTTAATTTATATTGACAGAGAGAATTGCTCTTTGTGTTTAGTTTAATAAGAAAACGAGGTACAGTCAGCATCAAAAACATATAAACACTTTTGTCAGTTGTTAAACTTCGTGACTATTCGACTACTGCCAAAAGTGATTACATATTCCTAATGCTATTTGTACTTGTAAAAAAAAAAAAAATTTACCTACTACCAATAGATGCGTGTGCCTGGCTGCCCGCTGGTAATAGCGGTGTCGGAGGGTAGCGGCAGCGGCGCGCGCGTCACGTTGCCGGGGCCCGTGCCGCTGCACCAGCCCGCCGCGCTCACGCTGCACCACCCCTCCGCCACGCTCGACCAGATTGAGGTCAACGTCGAGGGTGAGTGCGCACACCTCTGTCAAGATTCACAGCACAATGTCCATTGTCCAAGTCGCATTTTGTCCAACAATGAAAATGAAATCAACACATCTTACTATATGTAGTAGTGCCAGGTAATAAACCCCCAATTTGCTTTAAAGAGTATTTTGAAATCAGATAAGCGCTGTGAAATACTATTTAACTTGTATTAATTAACAACACCAATTTTCTTGAATATCTACTTACATAGGGATCTGACGGCCGCACTCAAAGTCGTTTTAATAAAAGATTTTTAAAACAAAACTCGTTGTTTCAATTAATGTTAACTGTCATGTTATAACTAAGTTAAATTTAGTTAATTGCCAATTAACATTAATTTAATGAATGGCAGTTTTATTTTAACAATCTTTACTTAAAATTAAGTAATCATTAATTATAAACGACTCTGAGTGCGGCCGTAAAAGTGTTGTTGTTACATTACCTACACAATTAACAACTCAATCCTTTTATTGTTATAGTAGTTTTACTTGGGCAAAATGAAAAGCGAAAGCATTGCATAATATTATCGTTATTCTTTCACAGGGTGGTATAGATGAGAAAGTCTCAAAGTCGATTGAACAAAACTAATAAGGAATAGTATCATTCTGATAGAAGAGTACAACTAAATTTAAATCATTCTGATAGAAGGGAGATAAAAGGGGAAATTAATAATCAAAGAAGTATAGTTTAGTTAGGATTAGGTTCACATTTATGCTTAGCCTACTAACAAATTATCCATCTCTATTACCACTCAAAACTTTTTACTAATATACCTACCTACTAATGACATTATCCTATCTACATCATTATTTATAGGATAAGAATATAAAAAAATAAATGAACAATAATAAATTTTAATTTTAAAAAATACGTAGGTACCTACTTAATATTAGATAAACATACAATAAAAAAGTTTTTTTTTTTAATATACGGAGAATACTCGAATAACACGACATTGACATTGAGTAATATTCATTATTTATAATATTATCGATCGAAATAGCTCATCCGCTTCGCCCTAACCCCTAACATCGGTCATCGGAGTGCCCACCGCGGCTGCGAGGGTGGTAGGACGGTTAGGGCGTGGCGTGAGCTGAGCGTACATCGGACCGGCGCAGGTCCGAACGGCGCGTCGGTGCCGGCGGCGGTGGCGGCGGCCGGGCCGGCCGTGTTCCGCGCCGAGTTCGTGCCGCGCGCGGTCGGCGAGCACCGGCTGAACGTGCTCGTTGACTCAGCGCCGATACCCGCCAGCCCGTTCCATTTGAAAGTGAGCTCTATAGCGTAACTGGATTTGAACTGAAATTCACTTGTACATTCTTGATGGTATTGTTACAATATAGTATCCGATTTCAGGTATACGATGTGACGGCTATAAAAGTTAAGGATGTTGCGCATGGCACTGTCGGCAAACCGGTGACATTCTTAGGTATGTTTGACAGTTTTTTTGCACCCATAAAATGTGTGGAGAATTTCATTGTAAAGTGTCACTGCGTTTTCGTGTGTCATCAACTTGGGTATTGTTATTTCTTGAACATCTCGAAAGTATTTGGCAAAGAAGTGTTCCCGGGCACACGCGTTCGGAAGTACTAGTAAAAGAATCTATGCATAAATATGATTCAATAGCATGTATTAATCACATCATCATCATTAAATATATGCTAGTTTCAGGTTTAAGCAAAGACTGGTTTACTTAACTACCCTCATTCAAAATCTGAAATAAAGCCTTTTTATTTGTTAACTACCTTTTCCCCGTGGTTTTATCCGTGTTAATTTAGGGAATTCCTAGAAAAAAGGAACACTATTATGTCCTTTTCTGTACCCCTGATAACTGGTCTACAAAGTTTCATGATAATGATAGTTAAGGCGTAAAAACGTAAACTCACATTCACATTTATTAAAGGGATGTATGTATAAAGACATTGTGTATGAATGTATCATGTATGAATGGGCAGTGGAGACGATGGCGGCGGGGCCCGGCAACCTAGAGGTGACGGTGAACGGCGGGCGCGTGCCGACGGCGGCGGCGGCGCAGGGTGCGCACACCTACGCGATCAGCTTCACGCCGCGCGACCCGCGCCCGCACACCGTCGAGCTGAGGTTCAACGGCGACCACGTGCCCGGTACGTAACTATACATAATTATACACCCGCCACATCTACTGTACCTTACCTTACTATACCATCCCTTACAATACCTTACCGTTCCTCACTATACCACACCTTGCCATTCCTCACTATACCATACCTTACCTTACACAACTGCTTTAACTTATAATATATAATGTATATCGATGGTTTCACTCACGTTAATTTCGATGGTCCAGTGGGAATTGCGGGATAAAAAGTTCCATTACCAGTATGTCACTCAGGAAAACTGTATTTTTGAGTTTATCCATTACAAACATACGACAAATCAAATCTTTTTTCTTTATCTATACATATAAAATGCTTTGACCTGAATGACTAGCTGACGGGTCAAAGCACAGCCTAAAGCGCTGATCGTAGAGACCTGAAACTTGGAGGGTGTGTTCTTTGTATGATGTAGGCATCCGATAAGAAAGGATTTTTGAAAATCCAACCCCTGAGGAGATGAAAAGGGGTTGCAAAGTTTGTATGGAACAATTCCGCAGAAACTTCGAAATTATCGCGGGTGTAACCGCGCAGGAAAGCTAGTAATATTAATAAAGATAAAGGTGTGTTCAACGTGCATTTATCTTTATTGTAGTGAGACTGAATATTATGTGTTGCCACACCCAACAGGCAGTCCGTTCGTGTGCCACGTGTCGGCGCCGGCGCGCGTGATCGGCGCGGGCTCGGGCGAGTCCCCGGACAAGGTGTCGGTGGGCGACGCGTATACGTTCAGCGTCGACTCGCCCACGTCGCCGCACGTCGAGGTGCTGGGGCCGGCGCGCCGCCCGGTGCCCGTGCAGGTACGCGGCGGTGACACTCGACAGTGCTTAGCTATTTTTAAACCTAACGCAAACATAGGGGTATTGTAAGTTCATGACGTGTATCTTTTTAACCCTTTTACCACTTCCCCTTAATATCGTTACGTTACGTTACTAACAAACCACTGTATCCACTGACTTTTATATTTATTAGAATATTAAACATAATATTAAATAATCATCTTCTTAAACCTAAACCTAAACATTACCACTAACACTAGGAGAAATTCTGCCTATAGCGTTTGGTTTGGTTTGGAGGTAATGGCCATGTTTTTGTAGCCATAGGCTACCAAATACCTACATAATTTCTCTTTTCTTGATCTCTGTTTGTATTGCCCTTGTGTTCATTATTTGTTTGAAGTACCATCTAGCCATCACCTAGCCAAAAGGTTGACTAGTAGAGATTAAGTTATGGTTAAGATTAAGGTAGGCATTAAGTTTTGCTTTTGTACAGTAAAGTGCAATAAAGTTCTTTAACTTAGTTGCAAATCTCGAATCTAATAATCTTTGCTATTTTTATCTGGAATACATTATAATCTGTCCTGATTTGCGAGAATGTTCGGATTAATCGCAAATCGTCGAACAAAATAGTACCTACTACGCCTAAGGCCTGTAGTTGTACATGTAGTTCTAGATATTAGGTATATAGTTGGCCTGAGCTGGCCACTTAACCAAAAAAAAAGTACATTAAGAGGAGTTTAGTAAGCCTAACACTACTGAAATTGTTGTAGGTTTCCGCAGAGGAGACGGTTGGCGAAAATGAAGCGAGCAAAAGATACACCATCTCTTTCGTGCCGGTCGATGTCGGCGACCACAGTATTGAGGTAAGACAAGCACAATTATTTTCTTGTTACTTTTTTTCCAATTCTAACAACAATATTGAAGTTCTAACGAAGTGTGACCTTGACTAATCATTAACACAATAATAATAATAATTCATTTATTTCAGGCAAAATAACCCATACACAATTCATTTGATTGCTGTGAAACTTCGGCTTTAAAACACGCTACTAAAAACACCCAACTTTTGTCGGTGCGAATATTACGCGCGGCTCACGCAGACATCGATTGGTTTTCATGATTCAATTTTGAACAAAGTTTTAAATGAAACTTGAAACTCTAATACGTGTTATAATCTCTATGTGGTAAACCAAATTTCATATATTTTTGTAAATTAGATTTAGTTATTGAGGGGTCAAAAGCGACTCCGAATGGTTCGTGTTCTGTGACACTCGGCTACTGCTTCGTCAGTTCCCTTTTCTTTGCTTGAACCTGGCTTGACATGCTGCCGGCTGCCGCGTGTCTACATGAGTAGTGTGGGGTACAGTGAACTGCGTGTTGTATGTTGCTAATTGATAAACCATAATATTTATTTATTGTTTTGACGTGAGTACGATTTAATGATATGAGTGGACGTCACGCGACGCGGATTCCGAGCCGATTGGAATAATATTAAAACAGTAGAGAAACTGATACCTACTAACCGACGTCCTTAACCGATATGCATCGAATGCCGCGACCGGGCCACAGGAAAGCGGGTCGATCGCATAAATCGGCTTTATACCAACTAGTGCGACCAGTAGTTCGATGATCGAACTGTTTGGACATTTTTTCAAAATTGTTAGACAGACTGAAGTAATATAACTGTGCTGTCGCAAGTAATTTTGGGTTTCACGCTGTGTACCGAACAAGTAGTGTTTTCTTCGTTCACCCCTTCGATCATGATAGCTCAGTGGTTGCTGCGTTCGGACCAAACGCCGCAAGGCGTAGGTTCAAACCCTAACAATGAGCTTGGGCTGTCGGTGAAGGAAAACATCGTAAGGAAACCATAGCATGGTACTGTTCTACTTCCCGGCTGGCTAGCTACCACCTTCAAGTTGTAAATCTATCGGTAAGCACCTAACGGTGTGTTACGGCCGCACTTGAGAGCCAGTTCCCATCCCCCATTCCAGGTCGGAAACGCACCTGCATGCCTTCTGGTGTTGTGATGTGATATCCATAGGCGGTGGTAATCACATACCATCAAGTGTGCCACATGCCCGTTTGCCCCCTACGACATAAAAAAAACCTCGTGCAGTAGATACAATGCGATGTGAACTGAGCCCTTGTGTAAGGTATATGTGGCGTAACGGCAGGTGCGCGCCGGAGTGATGGGCGGGCACGTGGAGGGCAGCCCGTTCCTCGTGAAGGCGTACAGCGCGGCGCGCGTCGCCGTCACCGACATCGCGCCCGGCGTCGTCGGCCGCCCAGTCTCCTTCACCATTAACGCCTCGCATGCCGGTGAGAAAACAAATACATATTTATGTTTAATACCGTCGTAGATCATGGAGTTGACAGCACCACAGATAATATAAATACTATTCAATGTTTCCGCGAGAATGTTGGGGTAATGTCCTATTCTGTATCCCTAAAAACGTTTATTCAAAATTTCATGATTATCTGTTTTATAGTTAGGCCTGAAAGCGTAACAAATACAAAATCTTTATTATTTCAGTTACGGTAACATTGCCACGTAGAGATATATGCTTTAGGATTTTATTTTTGGTCTTAGAAGCTCAAATTATAGCATTTTTATATTTTTTCTAGGCGCTGGCAATTTGGAAATCATAGTGGCTGTCAATGGAAGAAATGTTCCGAATTACGTTCAGAGCGAAGGCAATGCTAGATTCAAGGTTTGTTGTGTGATCTATATCATCTAAAATAGTATATTTCATTACAAGTGCGGAAAGGCTGTCATTGCAAAGAGTTCCGACAAATGTCGACCCGAGCCGAGGCGCAGGTTTTCTACTTGCCACTTCTTCGTTTGCAGGGTCCTCTACGCAAGTAAAACCGCGGGTGCAGTGCAGCTAGTTAAGTAAAGATACAGCTTAACTCTTTCACATTGTCATTTGTTTGTTTGCGTGTAGGTAAACTTCAAGCCGATTGAGGCGGCGCCGCACACGCTGTCGGTGCGCTTCAACGGGCACGCGGTGCCCGGCTCGCCGTTCACGTGCGCGGTGAGCGCGCCCGCCGCCGCCGCCGCCGCAGACGCGCGCGCCGCCGGGCCCGGCCTGGTGTCCGCGCCGCGCGGCGAGCCCACCGAGATACAGCTCACCGGCTTCCACTGTGAGTGTCCGATACGTCGTAGCTAGGGTTGCGTTCAGAAAGCACACTCGGCTGCACGCAGCTAGGGCTGCGTTCAGAAAGGACACTCGGGTGCACGCAGCTAAGGCTGCGTTCAAAAACCACACTCGGGTGCACGCAGCTAGGGCTGCGTTCGGAAACCACACTCGAATGCACGCAACTAGGGCAGCTCTCAGAAACCACACCTAAATGTACTCCATCAGATGTTGTTCAGATATGAGAAGGTTATTTAAGTTCCTTCCGCAGTTTCACACTCGTTTTACTCTTTCCACTTATGAAGAACCCTAAACCCCTATTTATTTTAAAACAAGAATCCAAATAGGTACCAATTTTTATGACTGTCTTTAAAACTTACGAACTTTCACTTTTTTTGGGCGTTGAATTTCCCATACAGCTTTGTTTAGTGATTGTCTACAATGTAAAAGGAAACTGCAAAATTTCGAATTTCTAGATTTCGTGTAACTAACACTCCAATTTCATACGATTGTCCATATTATAATGAACTAGCTGTTTCCCGCGGTTTCACCCGCGGGAAGTACGGGATAAATAGTACCCTATATCCTTTTCAGTACCTACCTCAGACAACGTGTACCACAGATAATATAATACTATACGTGTACTAAGCAATAATTAATTCAATTTTACCCGCCTTAATTTCAGGGTTACCGCAAAAATTCAAGGATAAAAAGTACCCTATTTGTTATTCTGATGTATGAGCTATATTAGTGTAAAGTTTCCTTAAAATCCATTCAGTATTTTTTGCGTGAAAGAGTAACAAACATATATCCATACGTACAAAGATCATTTCAGCAGCAGCAGATTATTATTAAATCAGTAAGAACAACTTGTGATAAAAATAAATATATACAAAATAGTTTTGCAGTTATCTTGCAAACAAAGCGTGCTGTTATGATTATCCGTCGCTATTTACTAATACGATGTCAGATGCATAACATAAACTATGGCTAGTGTAAACAAACAATCATGCAGTTGTCTAGTTTCATTGGATGGTGAGCGGTTGACGGTTGTAGAACGTATATAGACATTTAGTCTGATATTTTGTGAAATGTCACTTTATGGTCTTATCAATAAATTACCGTACAACTTGACTGGTACTACGAAGAAATCGTTACATTACAAACGTATGTATCAACTTCTGATTTTTGAACTTTTTTATTACTCAAACCAATTTTTTGCGGTGATTTTTTACTTTTGTTTTTCATATTATCCGTTGTACATATAATATTTACATTAAATTTTACAAGAACTACTTACCAAAATGCAAATTTTTATGTCTACTAGGTAGGTATAGCGGTTCGCAACGAAAGAGGAGCGTTCTTGGCGGGATCATTTATTTTTGTGTTGTTACCGCCGCACTCAGAGTCGACTTTAATGATTACTTAGTTAAGTATAGATTTTTAAAACAAAACTGCCGCAATCAGACAAGTTTAATAAATTAATGTTAGTTGGCATTTAACTAATTAAGTTACATCTCATTAAATGCCAATTAATACTAATTTACTTAACGTCTCTGTTTGCGGCAATTTTGTTTTAAAAATCTATATTTAACTAAGTAATCATTAAAGTCGACTCTGAGTGCGGCCGTTAGTTGTTACAAATTTTATGCAATTTACCCATATAGCATCGTAAATTGTCATTGCAAACCGTACATTGTACAATGACGCAAATAGAAATACATACATTTATAATAGGTACATAATATAATACACGCAATATAATATGTGACTAAATTTTAAAAATTAATAAATTTATTGGACACAAAAGTGTGAAAAAAGATATTTTTCACGAATTGCTTCAGTTTAATACGGGGTTATAAAGAAACACCCACTTCTACAGTTTAATGGGCTTTATCCAATTTTTTTTTATTAATTGTAAAAAGCATAAAATACGTGTCTATGATGCTTTTATCATCGGACAGACTAAATAGAATATTGATTTATATATCCCGGCATACTATATGTGAAAATTCTTAGAACAGGAAAAAACAAGCAAGATGCATTGCATATTTAACTTAACATGGGTGTTGGTGTGGTCCCCAGCCGCGGAGCCGGTGGTGCAGGTGACGGGCCCCGGCGGCGCGGCGGTGCGCGCGCGCGTGGTGCCCGCGGGCGAGGGCCGCTACTCGTGCACGTACACGCCGGACGCGGTGGGGCGGCACGCGGTGCACGTGACGTGCGGCGCGCGCCACGTGCCCGGCTCGCCGTTCACGTGCAACGTTTACGACGTGCGCCGCGTGCGCGTCTCCGGACTCGGCCCGGGAGGTGAACACTAATACTCTATAGTCTATACAATATTTCTTTTTATATTGATATTCAATCAAATTTCTTATCAAAAACCAATCTATGTGCGCGTGAGCGGTGCGTAAAACGTTCGCACCGATAAACGTAGTAGGTACGCTTTTTCCATCACACATGAAATTCCATGACTGCGTGCGCTAGATTTGGTTTTAATACACTGCATAACTACACCAGTGATACTCCATGCAAGCGAAGTGATTTAACTCCCTGCTAGCTGCACTACTACGGCGGCCGGCTTTCCCGTAGGTACCTACTCGTGCTATGTGTGTGTGGGTTCGAAATTAAAGTTGAAATTGTCCAGCGCACAAACAGCAGTAACAATTTACACCTCACCTACATCACCTCAATATCACCTCTAGATTTACTGCTGTGTTGTGGTGGGGCGGGGGGGGGGGGGGCACGAATTTGGCGGGGGGCGGAGAGTATCGCTGCTTAACTTTGTAATAGTCAGTATTCCTTGCTTTAACACCCACAGCGATTAGTCAGTGCGTGTAAATACAGTATGCTTCCAGAGCTCGAGGGGACCCTCGACGGGCTGAGCCTGGAGGATGGCGCGGAGGAGGAGCGCGGCGTTGAGGTGGGCAAGCCAGTGACGTTCAGCGTGGACGCGGCCGGCGCGGGCGAGGGCACGCTCGAGCTGGTCGTCTCCACGCCCTCCACCACCGTCAAGGCTGAGGTATGCGCGCGCGCAACACAACCCCGTCCTATATAATATGTAATGTATATTTACACAATATAATGTACAGTCGCGTGCAGAATGTTTAGATTTTTTTTTACTTACTTACTACGCGTATACACGCTGATATTATGGCACAAATAAATGCATTTTACTTATATTTCCACACTATACAGGATGGAAATTAGAGATGGGTCCGCTAATAATTAGGACTCTATAAGAAGCTTTTCCAGACATATTTTTGTTGCCGAGATCATTCTTAGCAGCCATGTATTTTCTCTAAATAAGGAACTTTTCCTTACTGTGCTACAATTAATTTTCCTTGCAAAATGTATGGGAAAAGTTTTTTTTCCATTTGTGACATTTGGGATACCCTAACCTAACTTGGCCCCATAGAGCCTTTTGATCCTTGTCGGAGAAAGGAAAATTTAGTTTGGAAAATCGCTGTTTTCGCGCTGACTGTACATTTATTTCAAAATCTGTAAATGCCGATAGCAATAACTCAAAAAATAAGGGATAGTCTCGTTAGATCATATTCGCGTGGCTTCAACTCTTAGGTAGCCGCCCTTACTGACCTGTCTCAAATTTCCACCCTGTAGACATAGGGTACTTTTATCCCCGAACATTATTATTATAACTCTGCGGGAAATACTTTACGTCGCTTGTCCACGAACTGGAAGACGCACCGTGGGTAGGCCCGCTACAAGGTGAATCGACGGCTCGGTGAAGTCGCGGGACGCCATTGTATGCGGGAAGCGCAGAACCGGTCGTTGTGGCGATCCTTGGGGAAGGCCTATGTCCAGTAGTGGACGTCTTTAGATGACGTCACTTAACTGAAGTATTCCCGCTCTGCTCGCCGCTGTAGGTGGTGGCGGTGGCGCGCGGGCTGTACGACGTGACGTTCGTGCCGGTGTCACGCGAGCCGCACCGCGTGTCCGTCACGTTCAACGAGCAGCCCGTGCCCGGCAGCCCGTTCGTGTGTCGCGTCTCCGAGCCGCACACATACGTGCAGATCGGTAAGTGCGGGCGGGCGACGCGACGTGTGTCCACCCACGTATAACACACGTGTGTGCACACAGGCGCTGACCATGGTACTGACAGCAATAAACATTACATTACTAAAAAAACAGCAAAATTAAATATAAAACTAAAAATACTCGTGTGTGAAAAAAGAATGGTAAAAACTTTTAGTGAATGAATAATAATTTATTATTATCTAAAATATTTCATTTAATCCAATTCGATTTTTTTTTGTTCTCGAGTAAAAATAAAAGTACCTAACCGAATTTATTGAGAATTTTAAAATATATTAATAACAATATATACTACAATAACAAATTCCAATTATTATCTAATATAAAAAAACTGTTATCACTATTTATCAATTGGAAAGCATATGGATAGAATCTCCCCTGTCATGGTCTCTCACAGTGTCTAGTGCTAAAGTGAAAATTAATGTGTGCCCCTAATACAGAAGTTATTGATTTACATCCTCACACTCATCAATCATCAATCATCATCAATAGATTGGAATGCGTATGAAAACTGAACCCCCAATTGTATATGATATACCCACGTATTTTCCGCCAGGCGGCATAGCGACAGTGGACATAGACGAGACTGTATCTGACGTGGAGGTGATATCGCCGAGCGGCGTGCGCGTGCCGGACGCGCACCTCGAGGACACCGGGCTGCTGACGTTCCCCGCGCGGCGCGTGGGCCGCTACCTGGTGCGCGGCGCGCGCGGCCCGCTCGCCGAGGTGGAGGCGGTGGACGCGACCGCCGTCAAGGTGCTGGCGGTCGGCGACGCGGTCGCGCACAAGCCCGCCGTGCTCACCGGTCAGTGACCTGCTGCACTTTGAATTATAATAGTCCTATTATTGAGCTATGTAAAAATTTCTGTGACAGCAAGTAGACAGTGATGCGCGGTTCTCTTGTTTTTTTTCTCTTTGGTTCAGAAGTTTAATCGCTTTTCACAGAAGTTAGAGCATTTAAAATGGGTGTATGTAAAAATTTGCGCCCTAAGTAAGGTTGTAAAAAAAGACTGGTTGACTTAGCCACGATCGCCTGAATTAGTAGGTATGCGTGTGTAAATAGTTTTTATAGTTATTTAAATGGTCTCACGGCTACACCCGTTTTAAAGTTGTATAATTATATTAAAATTGTATTACTTTATTTATTAAAAAGTTACACCAACACCTACAAACCTTTTATAGAATAGAATAGAATATTTTTTATTGCGCAATAGACACACACAAGGTTTACAAACAATATAACAAAATCACAAACAAATTCATTGCAAACTAAACTCAAAAAATATTGGTTGGCTGGTCGCGGTGTGTCTCTGCTGCTGCAAATGGCAGCTGACTCAGCATATGCTGAGGATGAGAACCCTCAGCGCTGGTTTTCAGTCAGCGCCAGCAGTCCCACGAGCGTCCCAGAGTGCGGCGCAGTGAAGTAGAAAAATAGATACATAGATACATGATAATTTGTTCACAGTATAATTAAATAATAAATACCATACAATATACATACGTAAATAGAATAGAAATTAGATAAATACACAATATCATAAATTATATACAATCATTTTATAAAAACTCAATACATACATAAATAATATACACATATAGATCATATCAATACATAATATGCATATATATTTTATTTCTTTTCAAACCTTTTTATTTTTTACAATAGACCAAGTCCCTATACTGACAGGTGCAAACTAAGTGCAATCCTTACTATTATAAACTAGCTGTGCCTCGCGGTTTCGCCCGCGTGGAAAGTTTTTATGTAACAACTTTTTTTCCTGACATCCGATTTGAATGAAACAAAGCCTATATGTAGCTCTAGGCTAAGCTTAATCTAGCTATGAAAACCGCATGACACTCCGTTCAGTAGATTCGGAGATTATTGCGGACAGACAGACAGACAGACAGACAGAAAATAATTTTAAATACTTTTTTTTTTGGTTGGTTACTTTTCTTTTATCGGCCTTGTCAATTTTTCTCAAATATATCCAATGTACAGAATCGCAGATTCTTCTCTTTTATTATAGTATAGATAGATGAGAAAGTGAGTTTGTTTGTTTATTTGTTTGTTTGTTTGTTACGCTTTAACGCCTCAATGGCTCAACCGATCACCATGATACTTTGCGGGCGCGCTGTCGGGGATACGGAGAAGAACATAGGGTACTTCCACCCCAGAATTCCCGCGAGAACTCCGAAATTATCGCTGGTAAAACCACGGGGAACAGCTAGTTTACAAATAAAATTAACATAAAACACAATTTAAAAAAGAAGCTAACCTTAAAAAAAAAATTTAAAAACAAATTTCTCACACACAAAATAACGCAATTATTATTGTTTATTGGTACAGTGAGCACCAGCAACGCCGGCGCCGGCCGGCTATCGGGACGCGTGTGGTGCGGTGGGCAGCAGGCGCCGCACTCGGTGCGGCGGCGGGGCGGCGCGCGCCAGGAGCTGGTGTGGCACCCGTCGCGCGCGGCGCCGCACCGCCTCGCGCTCACCTGGAGCGGCGTGCCCGTCACCAGGGAGCCGGTCGTCGTCGACGTGCAGCCACCGCACCACGGGCAGGAGGTCAGCGATCCATCATCAGCCTAATGACGTCCAAAACTGCCCCCTAGCCAAGTTCACAATCTACAGCCGTTAACGCATAGGAAACTGAGGAACAAATCGTCATGCCACACGGTCACGTAAAATCGTCCCACCAAAAGTCCAGTTTAACGTGACCACGTGACATAATGACTTTTCCCTTAGTTTTCTATGCATTAACGATTGTAGATTGTCAACGTTAAGTATCGCCAAAACGAACGGTCCTGCGCTACCCGCATCCAATGGCGTCACGCGACCTTTACCGAGTCAACGGTCCACGATGTAGCGGGCCTACCCACGCCGCGTCTTTCGGTTCGTGGCCGCCAGAAACTACCTATCGGTCATCAGTTCTTCGAGCGATGTGTCCCGCACAATGCCACTTATGGTTTGCTATTGCTTCGAGCTATGTCAGTAAAGTTGGGCAGTTCTGTTTGTTTATTTGTTACGGTTTCACGTCTTAAATACACCGATCGTGATAAAACTCTGCATACATGTTATCAGGGGAACAGAACTGCATAAGGTTCTTTTTATCCCGAAATTTCCGCGGGAATTCTAAAATTAACGCAGTTTTTTTATATAAAAAGCCAACCAGTACATACCATAATTCAGATCCGTTGACGTTGGTGTTGATGATAGTGATTTGATGTTGGTGTTCACTGTGCCAGGTGTCGGCGTCGGGGCTGGGCCTGTACCAGGCGCAGGTGGGGCGCGTGGCGTCGTTCAGCATCGACACGCTCGGGCGGCCGGCGCGCGAGTTCGACGTGGTGGTGTCGGGGCCGGGCGCGCGCGCGCTGCCCGTGCGCTGCTACCAGACCAAGTCGGGCCTGCTGCAGGCCGAGTACACTATCACCGACGTCGGACAGAGCACCATCGGTAAGATGAGGATACCTACTCACGCACACACGCGCGCTCACAATTTTTTTATTTTTAGTACTATCGTATACCTAGTTATAAGCCTGCAGTTTCAAGTAAAATATATTATAATTAATGTACTTAATTGGATTTATGGTGCTATAGATTTCATTATCTTTCTCGGAACTCGGAAATTAACTTGAAATATCACAATTTAAAAAACCGCCGCGCGCCGGTGAGAAAGGGAAGGTTTGTGTGAGCTACGTATTTAGAGAAATAAATAAATATTAAACCGTGTCGATGCCTTCTATCTGTTCTGTAGTGCTGATACCATACGGTAGGATAGCGAACCTACCTAGAACACCAAGTGTCGCGGGTTCGACCCCTTGTGTCTGGATGTTTAGTAAGTTAAATATCTTAAGTATGTATATTTATCAAATTAATAATTCTTATTTACAGAGGTTCTCCACCTTTCAAAACCTGTCTCCGGTAGTCCGTTCACATGCGAGTCTTTCGATCCGAACAAAGTCACTCTTTCGGGCCTACCGACTGGCAACATTATTACACATACACCGATCAACTTCACAGGTAAGGATTTTCATTCAGTGTTATTCAGCCAGTAGTTACCTATATTAGTATATCGATATATTAGGGGAGACCCTTATCGAGGGGAGAGTGATACGGTTTTGTATTTTACGAGAGCTGAATCAGTGGTGATAAGGGAAATTTTCACCGTGTCGTTTGATGTCTCCAGTGGATACGAAAGAAGCGGGCGTGGGCGAGCTGGAGGTGGTGTGCGAGGCGCTGGACGAGCGGCGCGTGCGCATCCCCGTCGACATCCGTGACGACGGCGCCACGCACCGCGTGCGGCTGCGCCCCGCCGCGCCCGCGCACTACCGCATCTACATCAACTACGGAGGTCTCTTATCACGATTATATAGGATTAATAGGCATAGAACGGTGTTCAAGTGTGGTCAAATAACAAATAGAAGGGACATCAACTTTGTTTAGGATGAAAACACGCACTAAAACATTCATTAACGTAAAGAAATGTATTAAACGCTTTATGGTTATGTTTTTACTTAGTCACTGTTTTCGAAATTCACAGTTTTGGGAATATTATGGTAAATATACTTGGGATGCCACTTGCCAGCAAAAAAGTTTTAGGCAAGTTGGAACATCTGCTCTAACTTCCTTTGCAATGGTAGCGCGCCTGCCCCGCCTACATGTCCTCTCTAATTAATTTATTTGCTCTGTGGGTTTCTACCCACGTCAAACGTAATTTCGCCCCGTTCCCCGCACATTGATTTGTTTTTGTGTTTCGATTTCGAGCATGATTTGTTATAAACTATCGTTCTTTGTGTAGACATAATATCACCTACCTATCTAAATACTGAATGAATACAGTAAACACTGCTCTTCATCTGGAAACGCTCTCAAATCATAATGTGCATTCTTTAATTTAAAATGAAGAATCTGTGTTTATCTATAGAGTTTATATTATCTGTGTCTATAGTATAGATAAATAAAAGTATAGATTCTATACTAATACAATATAGACAAAAAAATTGTTGAAGTATGAGATTTTAAATCAATATTGCAATGGATAAATTTATAAACTACCTATTCAACCGATTTTGAAAATTCTGTCTGTGAATCCATAGCGTTCCTGAGTGGCATAGGGTAGGTAATTTTGAAAATGAAACCGTGGGGGATCGACTATAGTTTATAAAATACTGATTGTTAATATGAACGGTGCAGGCAGCCCGGTGGCGGGTAGCCCGCTGTCGCTGGGCGTGCTCAGCGGCCGCAGCAGCAGCGCCGCGCGCTGTCTGGGCACGGGGCTGGCGCACGCGCACGTCGGCAAGGAGGCCGCCTTCACCATACACTGCGTAGAGGACGACCCGCCCGTCGTACAGGTAGGTACATCACGTTACACCAAAGATTTCTCTGCACTACCCTCTTAGCCAAGTTGACAATCTATAATCGTTATCGCTATAGAAAACTAAAGGCCTTCTCCTCATATCGCCTGTTCACGAAAAGTTTAACTTCCGATTGGACATCTAAAGGCATCAATTCCATTCAAGTATTACGCGCACATTCGCATTCGAATGCCCTGAATAGTTAGTTACGTTGACATGTACGGCTTCGTTTACAAAGTGTTTCTTTGTTTGTCATACGTTATAAACAAAAGGTGGAAAAGCTAACGGAGAGCAAGGAGGAGAGCGCCGAGGCGAGCCTGCTGGAATGCCGCGTGGTGAGCGGCGCGCCGCGCGAGTGGCTCTGCGCGTACATCCCGCTCGTGGTGGGCCTGTACGAGGTTCGCATCTCCACCAGCACCGGCCCGCTGCCCGGCAGCCCCTTCTCCGTCAAAGTGAGTATCGCCACTGCACTGCTAGTATCACTGACTTCCAATAAAAGGAATTTTAGTTTAGTTTAGTAAGCGCTCAGGCGTTTACGGGCTTAAATTGGATTTAAACCTACGTCCCGGGTTTGAACCAGGTTGCACTACACTCCTTATCTCTCAGTGAGGTAGGTAAATGTATGCAGACATGGCAATTATATGTATACAACTCCACGAGTTTGTGACGTTGTAGGGGGTAATCTCTGGATCTACGGAACCGATTTTGAAAATTCTTTCACTTATTATACTTCACTTAGAATTCCCGCGGAAATTCCGAAATTACCGCGAGTGAAACCGCGGGGGACAGCTAGTGTGTAATATTATATAAACATAGCTCGTAAGTGTTGGTATCGTCGTCGGTTGCAGGTGATCGACACATCGGCGATAGTGCCGGTGGGCGGCTGGGGCGCGGACGCGGCGGGCCGGGTGCGCGCGCCCTGCAAGCTGGTGCTGGACACGAGTGGCGCGGGGCCCGGCACGCTCGAGTGCCTGCTGGCGGGCCGGCACCAACGTTAGCCCTGCATGCTTAACTCATTTAACTGACCGACCGAATAGAATTTAGAAAACAAATTAGTCAAATAGCCTATTTATGTTGTTTCTTTTTCTTGTGTGTTGTGCTGACATAAATGTATTTTCTTCTTCTTCTTCTTCTTTTTCTATTGCTGTTGAAAATGCGTAGTAGAGACCCTTAGGTGTCGCGTATGGCATTGAATAATCGATTGCGTGTCTTCGACAGGCGTGGAGACGGTGTCGGGCCGCGCAGTGGTGACGCTGGCGGCGGCGGAGGGCGCCAGCGGCGAGCAGGAGCTGGAGCTGTCGTACAACGGTGCGCCGGTGGCGGGAGCGCCGCGGCGCGCGCTCGTGCCGGCCGCTGGCAGCGCGGACCGCGTGGCGCTTGCCGGCCGCGGGCTGGCTCACGCCGCGCCGCACACGCCGGCCGTGTTCACCATAGGTGAGTGCAACTGGTGTATTTATCTTTGGAATCTTTTGTTGTTTTGTCCATTAAAATCAAAGAGTACAGAATACGTAAAGAACCGACACTCTCCGCCTCTCAATAATTTCATCCCTCTTCATGCCCCGCGAAGTTTGCCCCGCGACAATTTGTCACTGACAGCTGACAGTTACTGTCAGCTCGCTGGTGACCTTACGATTCGCACACGCGCCCAAAACATGCCCACGTGCACGTTTTCCTATAAGCCAGCCGTCTTTACTTGTGGGAAAGTACTTGAATCAGTTTATTTTCGTGAAGTATTGAAATCTGGCTGATTGATATTTCGGCTTTAAGGTAAAGGGAGTGAAGTCTAAATTACAATGATCGTAAGCGCGTAAGCGTAATGAACGAAAGCTTTATGTCACTTCGCAGTGCACAGATTTACTTGATCCCACATTAAAGTATACGCAAGAATTCATATCAAGCTGAGCTTTCGGTTCGCCGGAAGTCGCGTCGTGTCGTGACGGAACGTGACGGTGTATGTGTTTGGTCGCTGCTGCAGACGGCAGCGCGGCGGGCCCCGGCTCCCCGGAGGCGACGCTCACGTCCCCCGAGGGCGAGGGCGTGCCGGTGTCGCTGGCGGCGGCGGGGCCGGGTCTGTGGCGCGCCACGTACGCGCCGCGCCGCGCCGGTGACCACCTGCTGCGCGTCACGTGGGCCGGCCGGCTCGTCAAAGGTAAAAAATTACGTAATAGAGTGATATCAGTTTTCGGCAGGACCACCATATTTAAAGTACTAGTTTTAAAGTAGATTTTGACATAGAAATATAAACTTGTCGTATTTGTTGTAACGTATAAATTAAGCTCTGTAAATATTTCCGGCTAATTTTGCCACACCTTATGGCTTATATATACCTACCCATATACATTATCTTTATTTGACATCACACCAAGTACTTATTACCTTTTGTATTTTATTTAGGACCAAAATAATAAAATAAAAATAAATAAATCAACAGTTCACTATAATAACGCATCTGTACGTTGGTATCATCTTACTAACTATACTTTATAACTACGAGAAAAAAAACATAAGATTATTTTGACGCCAATTTATATTCATTTATTTAATATAATTAATTCACACAAATACAACATAAACAGAGACCAAAACTATGTACAAGGCAGACCCATATAATATGATGTGTGTGTGTGCAGGTTGTCCGCTGAGCGTGAACGTGAGCGCGGTGGGCGAGGGCGGGGACGCGTCGCGCGTGGTGTGCTCGGGCGCGGGGCTGGCGGGCGGCGTGGTAGGGCGCGAGGTGCGCTCGTGGATCGACACGCGACGCGCGGGGCCCGGCGAGCTAACCGCGCACTGCACCGGACCCAACAAGGTACCCGCCGCCGTGCCACATTACACTCTAGAGTCTATAACACTATGGGTTTGTTCCGTTATTACTGACAGCACCAGCCCAGTCGGCTGCTTTACGGAAAAAAACAAAGCAACTGGCGTTTTTTTTTTTTCGAAATGAGTTTTTTTTTGCCACTTTTCACGCATAACGAACGTTGCTACATACTCACAACCATCCAAAAAGCTTAGATCTTAGAGAAATTAAAATTAAGAAAATCGTTAAACTAAGGAAGATTTGTATTAAATAAAGCGATTTCCGGTTGTTTTGCTCCTCTTGTAAAATTTATTCAGCTGCCACAGTGCTCTTACTGAAGAGGAATTCGTTTTGTTATAGCGGACAGTACACTATCATAGTATGCTAGGGTGGGCAGTATGACGTCATAATCGTCGCCATTTTCGTACTGTGAGCATGGTATTTTCTAGATAAGATGCTCGCGGTGGTTTGATCACTGATCAACCTCAGACTAATGATTGGTCAACCGCGTAGGTCGGTCGTCAATGAGTGGTCGACAGCGTGACATGACAATGACATGGATGACATTATACTGGACTACGTTCCGTTTTAAACAGTAACCAGTATAGCTAACTATCAAGAAATGACTTTGCAGTATACTAAATTGACGTCATACCTTACAGTGCTATCAGTAATAACGGAACATACACGAACACGAATGTTCATCACGTAAATGCTTATCGAACCTGCGACACCAGTCAGGTTCGCATTCGCACTATAGCAGTGGTTCCCAACCGCAAGAGCTAAATTATGGTCCGCGAAAGATGTCAAACTGAACGAACTCGCGCCGTATTAAAAGCGAGGAGGGTGACGAACCTTGCAGTCCCTGCTTTTAATAATGAAATCAATATGAACCCTGGTCAAAAAAAGGGTTGGGAACCACTATATAGTAATATTAGCTTTTCCCCCACAGTTTCACCCGCAGTAATATCGGAGTTCCCGCGGGAATTCCGGGTTACAATATAGCCCATGACAGAAATAACGTGGCTTTCTATTGATAAAAGAATTTCCAAAACCTCACAAACTCTTTGTGAATTTTTTATAATATGTAGGTATTAGTATACATATGAACACACTATGAATGTGGGGACAGGTGGCGTACTGCGAGCTGTACGAGCACGGCGACGGCACGTTCACGCTGAACGTGAAGCCGGCGGAGGCAGGCCGGCACGTGCTGAGCGTGCAGTTCGCCGGCGACCACGTGCCCGGCTCGCCATTCGTGCTCAAGGTCGCCGGAGCGCCAGACCCCTCCAAGGTCAGTGACACACTCCGCTCTACGCCACGCCACAGTTACGCCGCTGTGGCCTGTTCGGCTGCTACTGCAAGATTTCGGTCTTTGGAACATGCGATGACTATTAAATTTCGACTCAACGTATCTCCGCATTTTTTTGATAAAGTACGTAAAAAAACAATACGTGTCCAATATTCTTTAATAATCTACACGACAGACTAAAGCCTAAAATTTAGTACACCAGCCTATTGTGTGCGTGCGCAGGTCCGCGTGTACGGGCCGGGCGTGGAGCCGGGCGTGCTGGCCACGTTCCAGTCGCGCTTCCTGTGCGACACGCGCGGCGCCGGCGCCGGCCAGCTCACGGTGCGCGTGCGCGGGCCCAAGGGCGCCTTCCGCGTCGAGATGCAGCGCGAGAGTCAAAAGGACCGCACCATACTCTGCAAGGTGACATAACCATACCATAAGCATTATATTAATTATTTGTAATTACTAATCAAGCACCGTTATGCTTTAATATAGTGTTTTGTTAAACAGAATCCTTAAAAATGCCAATGCAAGGTTGTTTGTTTGTTGCGGTTTTATACCTTAAGGTTAACGGCTCAACCGATCCTCATAAAACGCTTCAACTTCATAACTTCATTTTTTTTTTATTTTAGTAAGCCATTTGCGCCACTTCTGTTGATCAATTTTGTAGCATTTATAATAATATTTATTTATTATTTCAACCAAAAAAACTACAATATAGTAATGTGTGTGAACAGTTCTCGCCGACGGAGCCAGGCGACTACCGCGTGGAGGTGCGGTGGGCGGGCCGCCACGTGCCCGGCTCGCCGTTCCCCGTCATGATATTCGACACGCAGGAGGAGCTGCGCCGGTACATGCAGGCCACGGCGGCCGCCACCTAACACGGACCAGACACTGTGAAAGCTGCCTTAAGCGTCATCGACACCAACAGATTCAAAAATAATGCTAGGTTGACACAATGTATAAGCTCCCAAATCATTGACTCTTCAACGATCAGCCGAAACCACTGAAGATCTGCAGCTGAGATCTTTCGAAATTTAACCTCCATAGATATGAAAACTTTGTATGGGCAACATAATAGTTTTCTGTCTATTGCTTTGAAACTAAGCGGTCTTTGATAAAAATAATTATTAAACACCTGCATTTGTAAAATGTTATCACTTAAAAATGTGGTAAAAATTTTGTATGACACCCGCGGGTGAAACATATTAAATGGCTTCATGTTTTTAGCGACACACAGCGCCCTTTGACGACGACGCGGCGTCCAATCAAAAATCTTCAAATATATTCATGATAGTGTCAACGCGGTGTTAGTGCATTCAAAACGGGTCAGTTCGTGTCGATTTTATATAAAACCTAGTTAACCACGACCACCTGCCATTAGTATGCGTGTGTAAATATGTATACGATTTTGTTGTTTTTTTTCATGATTATGCGTGAATGTAAAGATGTGCTTGTTGTATACGTGTGTTTCTCGTTCCCCCTCTCACCCCACCTAAAGTCTACAAAAATTGTTTTTTTTTTGTATTGAAACTAGTTCTTATAGTTACTCCTGTTTTGAATGCTCTATGGATCAAAGATATCAGCGACACTCCCAAGTCCTAGTGCCTTGACGGTCATTGTCTTTTCGCGTCTGGCAATTTATTTCAATAAACTTTGTGGTTAAATTTAGTTGGTGTATGATGTAAATACAAACTGATTGACTGGTGATATTGGCACGTGTTTAAACACCAGAATTAGTTTTACAGGCAAACTCGGCACATGATTGTTGTGCCGCTTTTGCTGGGACCTCAGAAGAATTATTCTTCTGAGGCTGGGACCGACTAATTAAAGATCAAAATGAGTGAAATGTCTACCTATCTGTCAATTATATTCGTTAGACATTTCGATTTGCATTATTTTTTATGGTTATTAATAAACTAACTTTATAACTGGTATAGAAATTAAGATTAGCGGCGCCAAGAATAAAAATGCAACAAATAACAAAAAATTAATGTAATTATCGTATTCGATTTAGATATTACAATGTAATAATAAATTTAAGGTAATGTAAAAATGTTTTCGTCCAATTGTTTTTTTGATACAATATAAAAAACCTAAATTAGGCAATTTGTTTTATATTGTATCTAGATTAAATGAAAGAGCATAATAAAATTGGTTCATAAATTAATATTTATTAATATATATTATCATTTTTAAGATGTATTTACACTCATTTACTATTGTAAACTAACGTACTCGTTTGTTATTGCCCAGCCTCGTTGCTACCCTGGCGCAGTTCCAGCGGTGGCGGACAACGCTGCTGCATTCTGTTACTAATTGTTAATAAATCGGACTTTATTAAACGTATTAGTTTTATTTCTACTAACAGTATAGTCGATTATACAGCCCAACAATTGAAAATAAATTGGTAATGTTATTAAAACTTTCTGATGGTTTACTCCAACGCATCCACATTTTTTGCTACAGACAACGAAGAAGATTGAAGATGACATGACATTTTTTTCTTTATTCCTGTTAAATGTCAATGTTGTCCATGGACCAATTAAAAAAGTTTTATTGGTCCATGATGTTGTCCAATGTCAGGTAATGGTTATGGATTATGGAACACTTGAGGTGTATATCTGAACGCAACGGTTCGCCGATCAGGGTACGCCGCGGGATGCGGATTGCCGGCGAGTTGCACTCTTAACGCATCCAAGCTCTGCCACAGTTGCTGCATCTGACCGAATATTATCACTTCCAAACGCTGAATTGAGGTGTGCAGTTCTCCTGAAAAAATAAAGTGAACAACATTAGTCCTATTATTTTCATCACTGAACAAGTCGCGCGATCCGAGCGAGCGCAGCGAGCGTGCCGCGGCAGCGGCCGGCGATGCGTCAAAAACAGTGTTAGAGTCTGTCCAGATGACGCATTTTATGCGCGTGTCGAGAACGCGGGAGACGAGAGTCCGACGCGTTGCAAGCGTTTTACGCGTGAGAGCATCTGGACGGGATGTATGCGGCTCTAGTATCTCGGGAACACACGCGTTCTCGACTCGCGCGTAAAACGCCTCATCTGGACAGGCTTATACGGTTCACGAATTTTTGACAATTTACAACCTCGCGAGATAGATCTAAATCTAACGGTATTTACAGTTTTAAAGTTACATATACAATTTTTTTTTTAATTAAAGTTTCATTCGGCGTGCAAATCTCGTTACAAAAAAAAACGTTATAGATCAATACCTTTTGCATTAAGCGGACGACTAATTAGTCGTCCGTTTAGTGGATGACTAGCCACAGCCTTAATTTGATCTCCACATAATATATTTATTGATTAAATTATTATCGTTGTCGATACTACGGTACGATTGCTATTTGCTCTTGCTACGAATAAATAACTGTACAAAATAAATGTAGAGTCCCACGAGTATGTAGACCATTTACGATACCTAGGATTCAAGAGTAGGTACCAGGGAAGCATATAGGTACTAACTGGAAGTGACGACACCGTGCAACCTCCTCGTTATTGTTGCGTTGGCGGTGGCATTGACCTCCTGCGTCTTCACTGAGCACATGGCGCGGGCCTCTTCGCGCGGCCCGATGCCGTGGTACGTGGCGTTGCGCACCTCTAAGTACGGCTTGTGGTGAGTTTCGTGGGAATCGTTCGTCGTGTATCTAGTCGATCGAACTGCAATAAAATAGATCAAATAACTCTTCTGTATGCATTTTGGAAGACGGTGAGAGATCGTGTTTTTGCGGCATGTTATATCTATCATCCAGACACTAAAATCGAGTGCACCTTGTATTTTTTGGGCATAAAAATTTGATGCTTTTAACTCGAATATGTTTAAGTTTAATGGTAATACATATTATATAATATGTACCGATATAATTTTCTTTCCAAAATTCCAATATAACATTAACCAGGACCTAGCGAGACCTCCCTGAGTTACAACGATAACAGGGTGGGATTTTATGGATTTTCAATAATATGAATGAATGAATGAATGAATGAATGAATGAATGAATTTTATTAAAAACTTTGTTACTTATTTCTAATACAAAGAGCTGCTGGCTTCTGATGTAGGATAAACCTGTGTTTCAGAAGCCAGCGTTACCAACTCGTAGTGCTTCACTATTATAAATAACAGAAGTCTTAAAAAATTTAAATAACACTATGTACTACACTATACTAATTACTATACTTAGATTTAAACCAATAAAAACCAAACCCACTCCTCTCTAAACTCACTGTGTGTGTGAGAGTTATCTCGGCATAGTGCACCTTCCATTACACCGAGACAACTCTCTCAAACTCGTCGTAGTTAAATTGAGTGAGCCATTGTATAATAATTTTTTTAATTTCGTGGTTGCTACAATTTTTAATGTTTCTATCTTTTTTATAATTTTGTTGTATATCCTAGGAGCTAGGCAGTTAAAATGGTTTTGTGCCAAAGAGGTTCTAACGTGAGGTACAGGGCATTGGAATAGTCTCTTTAAATTAAATTAATTTCAAAGGAATTATGAATTTCCACCGTGTCTAGGTCTACCCAGCTGTATATTATCAATTAAGAATAAGTTCTAAGTTCTAACTCTCGATTAAGAATAATAATAATAAGTTTATTTCAATCAATCAATCAATCAATGAATCAGCCTATTGCAGTCCACTGCTGGACCTGGACGTAGGCCTCCCCAAGGGCACGCCACAGTACACGATCTCCCGCTTTCCTCATCCAGCCACTACCAGCGACCTTACTTTAACCATATAATATAATATTATAATTAACTTACAGGGGATCATTGATAGAAGCGCAAATTAACCGATCATTGATTGAAGCCCTATTGAAGACTACCAGGCACATAGAGAGACCGCTCCTCTCGCTCTACTTCTGAGCCGACGCTCGGCTGCTCTACGGAAAAACAAAGCTACTGTAACTTTTTAGAAATGAGATTTTTTGTATTTTTGCCACTTTTCACGCATAACCGACGTTGCTACATACACACAACCATCAAAAAGGCTTAGAGAAAATAAAATTAAGAAAATTGTTAAACTATGGAAGGTGTTTTAAATAAAGCAATTTTCGGTTTTTTTTTCATCCTGCAAAATTTATTCCGCTGCAATTACTTTGTTTTGCCGTAGGGCAGTTACGCTACCGACACACATTTAAAGTCAACTGAATATTTTTTCCTCCTTTACTTTGGTATAGGTAGGTATGTACAACGGCTATCACCATAAATTTCACTACACCTTACACCATTGTATACGTATTACACGAAAAGGAATGACATACTATAGTGTGCGAAATTATCAGGGTTCCGACTTCCGGCAACGGAACGGACGGTTGTTTGTCCTTTGAAGGAATCGAACCCATATCCTCCAATGTAACACAAATAATCGCTTATCTAATACCTATTTAGTAGTAGCTAAGTACTTACTATGTGGATAAACAGGTGCAGATGTGACTTGCATTTCCGCTGCTACAACAAAAACTATCACAAACATTGATCTCCACATATTATTCGCTGTCGATACCTAATAAGTAGGTACCAACCTAAATTTTATTCTTGACTGTTTGATTATTTATCCTTTTAGTAAATACCTACTTTGGTCAGTATATCATCTATTATGATATATACCTACGTGAACTTATACTCGTAAAAACATCAAAATTACCGTTTCGTTTTTTATCACAATATTGTCACATATAAGATAATTAATACTATACTATATTGTAAATAACTCCTTTGATTGATATTTCGTTTTTTTTTTTTCGTTTTTAAAACACTTGCATAATCTAGACTGTAGATACCTAAGTACCTCTTTAGGTGGGTTTCAGCGGGAAAACTATGTAATAAGGTAGGTAACGAAAGATTTATTATTTTGTAACTAAATGTTAACAGGATTATGTAGAGCGCGTCCCGAGCAACAACGCGGGAACCAAACTAGATGAAGACTGATGGACAGAAGAATAAATACATATAGACTGTAGGTACATTGAGTATTCGCAGCTAGGTACTATAGGCCCCCATCGGACGTGGGTATATGACCGAATATTGTTCCGAATTTCAGAGCAACCGATATACCTACTCAATCACATACTTATTCATATTATCGTAGACCTAGTTTACTTTGTGTGAGGTCATCACCATCTGTTAGTAGTGATCGTACCAAATTCGCTATCATTTTGTCTCATCTTGTTTAAAATTGTGGTCGGTCGAATAGGAAAGTCAGGTAGGTACCTAATGTCTTTCTTATGAACTAAATCCCAAAGGTAAAAAGTAGATATACGTAGCTACCTACTTATGTAGCTAACTTAATTGCGTAGCTACTTAATTTTGTGCGTTACTTCTACGTGTTATCTATCACAATGTTTTAAGTACCTATAGAAAAATATTCTTTCATCGAAATCTATTCGAACAATGTCTTACAGATACTTATCTACAAAACTAGTGCGCGTGATAATGAGTAGGTAATGATTATTTCATGTTCCTCATTAATGCTGTGATATACCCAACACGAATGAAATCAACATTGAATGTTTAAGTAGGTACCTACCTACCTTATTACAACTCTACAAACGAATGTTTGTCTGACTGCTATGGTGCCTAGATAATGATTGCTTTAAATATACATAACTATCATAAACTATTATGAACACCAAACTGAGACCAAATTCGAATGAATATTACTCTTTTTGTCTTGTTATCAATGCCAACTGGTAGAAAATGCCGCAAGGCATTAAGTTCGCCATTTGTACTTTTTTGAGCAATAAAGAATGAATAAATAAAAATAAATAAGTATTTACACAAAATTAGAGAATTTTCAAGCTATAAACCCCTAGATATGGAAACCAAACTCACGACTCTACCATGGAGGTGTGCAAAACCTACCTAACATACAAATTTTCTTTATCGAAAGATCGTTGCTCATAAGAAAGTAAGCACTTACATACACCTACTAGCTGATAATTAAAATTTACCTACGATTGAGTAAGGCGATATCAATACAAAGCAGACGCCACAACATCAACAAACCATCCACGCACGCTGCCACGCAATGAGAAAATGTTTGTATTTCTCATTTTCCCTCCACTATTAATAAACAGAGTATGAGTCAGTGACTAATTCAGTAAGAGTAGCTATGTGTAATGTGTGTAGTCATAAAAATACTAAGGATTTGAAACTTTATACCTACACGATAACGGCCTTAACAGCATACTGTATCTACTTAATCCTCAGTAACAAATACATATTGCCTAAGTGAGTAAGGTACTCGTAAATCGTAATATTGTATTAGGTGCTAGATGCAAAGACTAGCGTTCACCCTTTCCAAGTCTCAATCAAACAAGTTATGAAATGTGAACGATGATGATTTGCAAATCAGATGATGGATCCAAATCTCATACACCAATGAGTTCCTAAGGTATAGGAACGCCAAAAAGTTACAAGATTAAAGTAGGTACATGGGTTCGTGGAGTCTTGGCGGAGTCGAGAAATAAAAAATCGGTAAGTACTTAGGTAAGTAACAGACGGAAGGTTTATAAATAAATATCGTTTAATTGATTTTCGACGGGCTTCCTTTCGTCACGCTCTACTTATAGACTGTGGAACAGAGTCATTGACCCATTTAGGTATTCCATATCCCAGAGACATAAAGCATTAAATTGACAAATCTGAATGGACGTCTAACCGACCATGTCTGATGTGTCATTGCATTATTTATTGAGTTTTTAAAAACCACTGAATAAAATTAGGTAATACCCTACTGCATAAAATCAGTCAACCAAGGCCGCGAGTCATATTTATACGTATTGGTAAGGACCTTTCTTATGTGAAAAATCTACCTACTGTCTCTGATTATACCATTCAAACGTCCATTAAACTCAATTAAATTAAATTAAATTGAAATTTAATTAAAGTTATATTAATTACCCACGTATACTTGACGCAGGAATAATGGTGTCAAGGTTTCCAAATGTAACAAAATAATGGCTATAACTATAGTGTGCAACTTGAATTGTTATGCTAAAGGCAGACAATAAAAAATATAAATAAATACTACGGATGTTACGAGGTAATTTATCGGAACCAAAATCGAAGTTGAAGTTTTTAAATATGATTTGTCGTTGTTTCAAGAGCTTAAAGCTAGTATTTATGGTATTTAAATAAACACACCAATATTATCCATTATATTTTTATATTGTCCAATCATATATTCTTTTTTCAAATTATATTATGGGTACCTACTACCTACATTCAAAGAGTCTGTAACAGTCGTTGTCTTGAAGAAACCGGAATCGTTGTCGGAGGTTGTGGCAGAAGAGAGATGTATTAATCATCATTAGTATCTAAATATCATGGGAAAATGTATCAATTAGGCTACCACTTGGAGATAACGTATCTACTTCAATGAAGAAATCGATGTGACGTCAACATATTGAATAATTCGCCAGTTTACAAACGGCCGGGATTTTTATAAAACCAAGGATAGAAAGTGGATCGGTAGTGTTTGACTTTCAATTCAAACCTAACGTTCACAGCAACCTTGACTTTGTCAACTGCGATCAAAGTTCTAACCCAACCTAATCTAACACGTCAGCGTTGGAGTAGGTACTGCCAAAAATATCAAAATACCGGCGTTTATTGTTCTCGACATTAGGTATATATACGTACAACGTGTTAATGAATTAACTGAAAACCTGATACACCCCATTTAAAAAAATAAACATTAATATTATTAAAATATACTTTATGTCGAAAAAATTTATACTTTAAAAGTTATTCAACATTAGTTTGGAGGTGACCTATCTATGAAATTCCAAGCGCTACGCCCGCGTCTACCGGTTCGAATTTTTTTGCTGCGGGCGGCGTACGCGCCTAATATTGTATTATAAATAATTTAGACATGGGCTAATAAAAATGAAAAAATATAACCTATATTAAAACATAGTGCGATCGATACGCTAGTTGATTCTGAGCGAACTACTTTCTAGTTTTCAGTTAATTCATTAACACGATGTATAGAACAGCCGTCCAGCTGAACCAACCACAGTCATGTAACGAGAACTTATTATTAATGATGATACCATCAGCTTAACGGCTCATCATGCAATTTTGTACACACATTGTCAGAGGTAAAGAGAAGGACATAGGATCCTTTTTATCCCGGAATTCCCGTGGGAACTTTGAAATTTCCTCGGATGAAACCGCAGGGCACAGCTAGTAAATAATAATATTATCTATTACTATCGACTAGCTGTGCCCCGCGGTTTTACCCGCGCGAAAGGTTTTTATACAACAACTTTTTTTCCCGACATCCGATTTCAATGAAACAAAGCCTATATGTAGCTCCAGGCTAAGCTTAATCAACCTGTGAGAATCGCATGACGATCCGTTCAATAGATTCGGAGATTATCGCGAACAGACAGACAAACAGAAAAGAATTTTAAAAACATGTTTTTTGGACTTGGCTACTCTTCTTTTATCACCCCTCTCAATTTTAGGTAAAAATGTTCAAGGTACAGAATCGCGAATTCTACTCTTTTATTATAGTAATAGTTGTGCCCCGCGGTTTCACCCGCGTTAATTTCAGAGTTCCCGCGGGAATTCCGGGATAAAAAGTACCCTATGTGTTAATCTGATGTATAAATTTATTTATTTTAAAGTTTCATTTAAATCCATCCAGTAGTTTTTGCGTGAAAGAGTAACAGACATCCATCCATCCATCCATCCATACATTCTTATAAACTTTCGCGTTTATAATATTAGTAGGATTATTAGGATAGATGTGAATTCTTACTTGGATGTTTAAGTAAAGGTATGAGTAAGCAAAAACAACTGCGAATCGTCCAGTGAAAGTTACTGCAACCTACTAACTGGTTCCTGAAAAAAATGGAGAGCAAATAATCCGAAAAATACATCAACTACAAAGACATCGACTGTCCCAGTAAACTGTTTGATATCAGGAGTAGGTAGCATCCTTCTTTCGAAACAATATAAAGATAAGCGTAACCTTTAGTTTAATCAATGAAAAATTACTGTTAAAAACCTGGTTACGAAAATATATTCGGTGGTAATTGTAAAAAACTCTCATTGTGACTGGACAGAGAGACGTACCTACCTACATAGTTACTTTTGTTCATACTTCATAAAATATCTATACCCACATATATCTACTTACATATATAATTATACAAATATGACAAAAATGAAATGTTTAATCTGGTTTTGTTTAGTGAATATTTTAGTAATTAGTTCGGTTACAACATCAAGCTACGGTAAGATGTTCTTTTTTCACACAAAATTTAAATTTGAACAATAAAACTTATTTAAATTCTCTTCAGTGATAGGCAGAGATTTTTCTGTGTATGTAACATATTTTCAGATATTGCTGTAAAGCCAAACAGAAGCTTTCTTGTGAACGCCGTAATAAAACAACTGTTTGAAATTATCAGGACGATAATGCGGAATGGAGATGAGGAGAGAAACATACCAGTTATGGATCCCTATGAATTTAAATTTAATCAGATAAATTTAACTGGAGATTTTATAAAGTTAGTTGACACCAAAGCTATCTTAAAGAAGTTTTATTTAGGACTGTTATATTTGTACTCTTTTTTATACCTACTGAGTATTTCGGAGATTATAGATATTTATACTAGATAAATATGGGGAAAATCCAGTCTAGAACGTTACTTCTGCTTGGTTTGGTCGGTTATAGGTTCGATTAAATTTTTTTGCCTGTTGTAAAACCGAATGATTTAATTATAATTGTTTTTTTCAGACTGAATGCCAATATATCTAACGCAGTTTTCAAAGGATTGGGGGATTTCGAAATTCGTCAGCATTCGTTCGACAAGAATGAAATCAGTCTTGAAATTGACATCTCGCTCCCATTTTTATCACTATTTTCTGGTCCGTATATTCAATAATTATTTTTATGAAAATCTTAACCTATATCTCAATATAATCTAACTAACCAGGTACCTTCTAGTTAGTACATAAGAAACTAAAATTATCTCAACTATCTTTTTGCTTACACATTGCAGTTTATTATAAAATGTATGGCAGCATTTTTAATGATGTGTTACCAATAGCAGGCAGAGGTTTGTTGGAGTAAGTTATTTTGTCTTTATTTATTATTAAAGTCAAACTACACGTCGACGAACAAAAAATTCGTTAACGAAGTTGGTGAATTTCACGTAGGTACTTACTTATAAAATCTCTCCTTATTATATATATAGATGGGCAATCAACTCGTTAACCCGTTTAAAGCCCGTAAGCGCCCAGGCGTTTACGGGTTTGAATCGGGTATCCGGGACGGGTAGTATAAGGTAACCCAAGTCCCGGGTCTAAACCGGGTCGATCTAATGGTAGACATATGTGGACATATTGCCTATACGTATATACAACTCCACTAGCTTTACTTATATCTAGTAATATTTCGACTGAATTACAATAGTGTTATACATGCTCTATTCACTGCTTCTTTTCAGCGTTAAAATACAAAATTTAAGATTCAGGGGAAAAATATATTTAAAACAATCGGAAAACGAAAAATCCATAATAATTGACAGATTTGAAAACCCGCAGTTCAATGTTGAAAGAATTGAGGTAAGGCTATACCTTTGCCTTAGACTGTAATATCCACAAATATAATTTACTAGCTGTTCACCGTGATTTCACACGCGATAAGTAGGGAGTTCCCGTGGGAATTCCGGAATAAAAAGTATTCTATATCCTTCTCTGTACCCTTGCAAACGTGTATGCAAAACTTCATGATGATCGGCTGAGCCGTTATGGCGTGAAAGCGTAACACACAGACTAACAGACAGATTTTTATACATTACATAACACATGTATAGTTATTTTGTGTGCGCGTCATCAGGATCTATCATCATGCTAAATTTCATGCTGTGTCGCACGGACAGATGGATACGAGAGTGGTTTTCTTATAAAGGAACCCTAAAAATAACGGACTAAAGAAAGATATTTTGCGAAATCCTCGAAAGGCAAAATTACGTCCATCTTTAAGCTTTATTAGTACCTAGTATACCTACATAATTTTATTAATATTTTTACATACTGTATCTACCTAAAAATAAAAGCGAAGGGAACTAAACAGTTAGTGATTTTCATAAAAATATTCGTCATCGTAGGTATCTACCTACCATGGTAAATATTTTGTAATATCGTCAGGTGTTATGTATATCTTATCTAACACAAATCAAAGTCTAATTTAGTCAGTAGTTGGGTAAATCTATACATATAAATAAAATAATAAGTGTCTGTTTGTAATTCCAAATTAACAGCTTTTCATTAAATGCATATGGAAGTGTGTATACGGTATTTACATAAAAAAAAAAACAATTTTTAAGAATTTTCTCTAATTGTCTGTCCGTCGGTCTGTCTGTCTGTTTGTTCCGGACCGATTTTAACTGGACTTTCACTGGCAGATAGCTGATATTATAAGGAGTAACTTAACTACTTTTATTTTAGAAAAAAAAGCAGTTCCTGCGGGAATTCCGAAACTCACGCGGGATTATTATTCACGCGAGTGAAACCCAGCGGCACAGCTAGTCTATAGGTACTAATATTATAAAGAGGTAAAGTTTGTGAGTTCTTGACGTTGTAGGATATAATCTCTGATTCTACTGAACCGATTTTGAAAAAAATTTCACTTATAGAAAGCTACGGTAGTCCTGAGTGACATAGCGAGTAGATACCTACCTTATATCCCGAAATTCCCGCGGGAACTCCGGAATTACCACGGGTGAAACCGCGGAGGACAACTAGGTAGTAGGTAGCCAATAAACGATCAAAATTATAGTGAAAGAGACCTTTTCCTGTAAATATAACGCTCGACTTGGTGGGGGCACTGCCGTGCCCCCCGCTCCCACCAAAAACATTTTCATGTAAAATGATGCCAAGACGAGTTCATATGACGGGTACTCTCAAAAAGTTATCAGATCTCATGTAGAGCCAAGTTTATAACTCTACACACCCTAACTCTACAAGGCCTAACTTCTCAAAGGCTACACCTTAGTCAGAATATGTGGCTTGGCCATTTCGCTCCATTCACTTGAGCACAGATTCGAACCTTACTGTTGTAAGGCACAGATAATATAATACTATCGTAAGGTGAAAAATTTATCCACTGTTAATTACTTTTCTGTTATACAAAGGTTTTTGCAGTAACGAAATGGCCAAGCCACATATTCTGACTAAGATGTAGTGTTTGAGAAGTTAGGCCTTGTAGAGTTAGGGTGTGTAGAGCTTGGCTCTAGGTACATGAGATCTGATAACTTTTTGAGAGTAGGTACCCGTCATATGGACTCGTCTTGGCATCATTTTACATGAAAATGTTTTTGGTGAGATTTCATTTCTTTTTGTAAGTCAAAATTGCGGAATTCACATACAAACTTCCATCCCCTAGTTTAAGGGGTTGGGGATAAAAGTAACAAGTTTTATAATTTTATTGTTGTTTGTGTACATATACTAGCTTACATGACAATTTTCAGCTTTCTAGCACATTAGGAAATACCCTAAGAATTTTGATGATCATCAGTGAGTCAGTGACGAAATCAGGGTTTTTTAGATATCAATAAAATATAAAGTAAAGTATAAAATTAAGTATAAGAGCTACGCAATTAAAACTTTATATGTATGATAAGTCCGCTATTGACAACATATCCAAACCCAAGTTATAAGGGTTCAAAAAAACGAAGCGCTTCGAGAAAAGATAGGTAGTGCTCCCGCTTCGCTTGGCTCGTCTAGCCCCAGGCACTACCGTGCCCCCAGATATAACCAGGTGAAAAAAGCCTTTAAATGTAAAAAATATTACCTGCCTTATAAAATTTGATGCTTTCAAATTAACTTCTAGCTAACGTGTAATGATGTAACGATTATTAGGTAGGTACTCGTACCAATTAGCTCCGTTTTTCCGTCCTCATAACTTCTTTCGGTTCCGATGACACCATGCAGCGTATAGCGGTTATGAATGGGAAACGTTGAGAACATTAAGAGGTAGAAACAACTGGAAATGATCTCTTCTATCTTCCGAACTTCTAATCAAACACACGCATAGGTATACAAACATGCTCGCACATAACCCTAAATACTTCGTTCTGCCAAAATTTAAATAAATTAGAAGTATGTAGAGAATTAGAGATACCTCTAGGTATATGCTCTTTTTCTGAAATCGATTTGAAATAGCATTTTTTTTTTCAGAGTTATACAGATTTTGACGGCAAAATAGATACTATTCTTAACAGCATGGCAAAAGACCTCTTCGCAACTTATCTCAATAGATTCCAAAAGGCAATAGCAAAAGCTTACAGCCCGCTTTTGATCGACATACTCAATCCTATACTAAATGAATTTGAATCTTGGAGGTTTATACTTACTATTCTTTAGTATGTACTAAGCTCCCTTTTGAAGTAATAAAGTTTATTTCTTCTTGAATTCTTTTGTTTTATTATAGTTGACAGCATAGTGATTACCTTCTCTCTGGTTGACAGTAAATAAAAATTTTACGAGGCCACCAAAGTAACGTGCAACGAAAAACGTAATATTAGAAAGAGTGAAAACATGTCTTACAATTACATCACACAATAGGCTAGTTTCCAAAATTTTTTTTTTAGTCCGTTTTGTAGATTATTAAAAAATATTGGACACGTATTTTTTTTTTTATGTAACCAAAAAATAACGGAGATATATCAAGTCGAAATTTCACATGACGTCACGTCTCGCTACAGTTTGTTCGCACGTTATAGCGAGCTGTGACATCACGAGTCCCCCACCCTAAACTTTAATGCGCTTTATCTATGCATATTTCCATTATTTTAAAAAAGCAAAAAATACGTGTCTTTTATTTTTTTATTATCTAACTGACGGACTAAATAGAATTTCGATTTTTTTACCCAGGAAACTAGCCTTACACTTTTAAGTTATAGACTGCTAACAACATAGATATGTTTGCTGCTTTTTGTTATAATATTTTTTTTTCTTTTAAACTTAACCATCAAGACAAGCAAGCATAACTTCTTACCTGTAATCTTTTTAAGGTTTGCTCTAGTCAAATGGCAAAAGCGATACTCATAACATTCATCATGTGTATGGGCAGTCAGATTACATATTTAAAAAAAAGGATGTACCTAAGCAATTATTACTTCAGTTGTCATCTACCTACCCATATTATTACAAGCTCTGCTCAGTTTTTTTTAAGTTTTGCATTATTACACAGCGCTCCAAGGTACTTCAAATGAAAATACGTTTGATAAGATAAGTATTCAAAAAACTTAGTAACTATCTACATACCTATAATTAACTTTCAATTTTAACTGTGAAAGTTTTTCTTATACCTACTACAGAACCCGATGGTCCGATATGCACCTCGGTTTTTTTAATCTGACAACGCGACGCGACGTTTAAAAGGCCGACGATAAGGACTGACGTATATACATAATAAATGTAGGTATACTTACTATTATTTGACCTATAAGTATACCTGTACCACAGATAATATAATACTAAACTAGCCTGTACCTACCTACTTACCCAAGTATACGAATAGTTTTATACCTCGCTGCCATTGCAATCGAACCTAATTTTTTCAGGGTAACACGGATGATGTGTTACGAAGTTACGAATTTTTGTGAATATACCTACATAGTTTTACCTACTGGCTCTAACTGGGTCTTTTAAGCAGGTTTACAAATCTATCAATGTTATGTTAATTTTCCTGTAAGGGAAGTTTAAAAACATATAAATAAGATTAAAGTAATTAATAACGATAAAGCATGAAGACTGTTACAATCGCTATCTTCATCTGTTTCAAAAGTGATTTGATTTGCGCTTTAGATCAACGATAGATGGATATTTAGGTACTTGATTGTTTTTATTTTATTGATTCCACTACACACAAATCTGTTTTGGCAGAAGCCTTGGCAATCGACTATCGTTTAGGATTTATCAATATCGATCAGATCGACCTATCGGTTAATAAGGCCGAACGCTCTGCCTACGTCAGAAGATTAAATTTTTGTTTTCATATTTAGAACACGACGGTAAAGGTGCAGTAGGCGGACGACAGTGTTGTGAAAAGTGTCAGGTGAGAATCAGATAACAAAAAATATTTTAATAACTATACTCAATCTTGGAAAAATATTATTTAATTATTAAATATTGTGTATAGGTACCTGAATAAGTTCTCGCTGTTCCCCGAAAAATCTTAGCCTTTTTGCATCGGGCAACAGGTACCAATTTCCTTAGCACAGCCAACATCAAGAACTAGGAAGCTCCAAGCATAAACTAATAGTAGATTTATGGTGTGTATCTATCGTCTCCGACACCCTATAGGTAATAGGTACCTACATAATAACCGGTTAAAGTGAGTGTCACACCACCCACATGAATGAAATGTTCCGTAGTTACCTATAGGTATTGGGGTAGAATGTTCACTGTCAAAATTCAATAGGTACTTATGTATCTCGTCTCGTTGAAAGCATTTATTTTAATTCTACCACTTTGTATCTTCTCAAATTACCACACATAATAATTAATAGGATATGTCCCAAAATTATTGTAAGATTTGAATTTGCCGCCATTTTTGCATTAAATTGTTAGCATTCCTGAAAAAATAACAATTTGACAGCTGAGAGATTAGAGTCAGTATAAATGGAGCGTTATGACTTACGATAAATCAACGTGTTTTAAATTTTTAATTAAATCAATTGAAAAATCCAGGGAGACTCGATCAGTTGAAGACGCTAAAAACACGTTTTGGTGTTCAGAATTGGCCCTCTAGATCGTGTGACCATTATAGATTTCTTCTTAAGGGGTTATTTGAAGTCAAAAGTCAACATGTCCGCAACCACCCGTGCATTACAAGAGAAAATTAAATGCTACCCTGCTTCGCTGCGCTGTAATGCAGAAAGGTCATTAAAATTTCCATAGAAGAGTGCGTACGTGCAGGAAAAGCCGTGGAAGTCATTTGCCCGATGTCTTGCGTTAATTTTGTGACATCCGTTACCCCTTGGCCACAGTCTCGGCGGCGGCGCGGCGGCGGCAGCGGCAAAAAGAAAAGGTAGACAACATAAAAAGTTGGCCACAGCTCGCGCCGCTGATAGCTGTGGCCTACATCTTATGTTGTCTACCATTTTTTCTATTCACTTTTATCATTACTGGAAAAAAATCCTCAATCAATGGAGACAATAAATTGGGAACAGAATCAGCGGTCGTTGTCGTAAAGACATTTCCCGAGAGGACGACTGGGATATTTCTTTAAAATACGTTTAATGCCCATTTTTGTGTTAGAGACATCGGCAGAGGGGTTAACTGGAACATTGTAAAAAAAAAATTAACAAACACTTAAAAAAAATAAAACCTACTTCAAAACACACAATATGCACTACAATAAAAAGTAAAAAATAACAAAATACAGATCCGAAAGATAAAAATAAACGTAATATTATTTTTATTATGTACCTACTAGCTACTGACATGCTACTGATCAGTTTGAACTCGGTGCCAAGCCCGCTCGTGTCTGCCCAGGGGCGGTACCTACTTACCTATTGGCTATTAGGTACCTATTTTACAGTACCTACATACCAATAATAATACATAGGTACCTACTTATTACGTGCATTTTGTCTTTCGGATTAAACCGGTATTTTGTTGTTTTTTACGTTTTAGTGTCTAGGTAGGTAGGTAGTGCATTTTTGTGTTTTGAAGTCGGTTTTAATTTTTTTGTTACAATTTATTTTTGCTTTTTATAATTTAATAAAGTGACAATTTATCTTATCGAATCGCAAACCATGAAATATTATATATTTGAAGAGTTCCCTCGATTTCTCCAAGATCCCATCATCAGATCCTGACTTCATGAACATGGGACCACCTCGGAAGTATATATCCTTAAAAAAAAGAATTTTTCAAATCTGTCCAGCCGTCTTTGAGTAATCGCGTAACAAAGATACCTACAAAAAAACATACAGTCGAACCGAAGAAGTCGGCTATGAAAGCATATTTTATTTTTATTTACCTATGAAAAACAGCTAGAACTTGTTCAAGTCCCTGTAAATAGAAAGATAACATAATAACATATACCTACCTACCTCCCGCTGACATAAACATGGCGGACTGTATCAATTCAACAGTTTTGACTAATTAGCGATAACTATTTAAGTATCTAGTTATTTTTTTAGGATGAAATCAATGCTACTTTTATTGTTGTGCGCGACCGCTTTGGTGGCAGCCGCACCGAAGACAAAAATAGATTTATTTGATTTCGGTGAGTAGATTTTTTTGTTATTATTTTTATTATTATATTATGTAGATCTGCTAACGGTTCCCCGCGGTGTCAACCACGTTTATAATAATACCTTTTAAATTAATAATAATAATAAACAATTCCACAACACACAGATCTACTTGACCCCACACTAAGCTATGAGCTTGTGTCGTCGAAATCAAGCAAACGTGGTATATACTACATATTATTAGATACATTGTATATTATACTATAGATATATATATAAACACGCCCAGACTGGAAAATGGAACCCTGTGTTCATCACACAAAGCCCACCCTCACTGGGAATCGAACCCGGAACCTCTTGATTAGTGGGTAGACATGGTGACCTACTGCGCCAATCAAGTCGTCAAATTTCAGAGTTCCCGTGGGAATTCCGGGAAAAAGTAACCTATGTCCTTTTTTGTACCTCTTGACAATATGTACCTATCTATACCTTTCATATTGATCGATTGAGTAGTTATTGCATGAAGTGTAAACAAACATTTGCATTTATAATATTAAGTAGTTAGGATTTATACAGGGTGTAAGGTTAAACGACGTACGCATTGAGGGAGCCCATTCAGTATTCGATTCTCTTCTAAATAAAAAAAACCCTCATAATACCTGTACTTTTCTTTAGGTACTTTAATATTGTTATTTTATGTGTAATAAAGGATTAAATAAATAAATAACACATACCTATCGTTGTACAAACAAAATGAATGTCTGCTTATGTTCAATGAAAATTGAACGCGGGATAAATAGACGCGAAACGACTGACGGATCCTAGCATATCTACATATTATTTTTCAACTCCCTTTTCCTTTGTATTCTATTGAAAAGATAATTTACGCGTGTAAATCCACGTTTTTATTAAAGGTTTCCTCTGTAGTATATCAGTAATTTTTTTTTTATATTTAGCATAAGTTATTATCGAGGGCTTCAATGCGCCCCTACTGTAACCTTACACTCTGTATAGACGAACAATGTAGGTATAGGTCCGATGATTTCGAGGTAACATTACCTACTTAAATAGCAATCATGGGTCATAAGTCACGTTTGGTTTAACATTGTCATTATACCCATACCTACCTACTGATGCCATTTTTTGATTCAGTTCAGTATAAAATTTTCTCTGAAAACCTAAATATCGTTTCTAAACGATAGTTAGGCTTTATTGTGGATCATAATAATATAATAAAGAACATAATGAGGCGTGAGTACCTCCTACTTATCAGCAGCAGATTTAAAAGTCTGCTATAGTGATAGATAATAAAATAAAATGTGAGTTTAGTATGTAGGTACATCTTTAGATATGGTCATAATTTTAGATTACTCTAAAATAAAGTTCCAGCAAGATTTGTATTTAGAATCCAGTTTTAGATGGGAAATGTCGTTAGTAGTGATACGTGTGGCAGCCACGTTTATATCGGGCGAAATCAATACACTTTTGTTTGTAAAACTTTGACAGATTTGCAGAACACGGAAATCACCCCTCAGAACCGCAATATCTTGGTGGATATACTCGTCACTATGGCGATTAACATCCTGCGTTCAGTCATCAAGAACGGCTCCTCCATACTGAATATTCCACCTCTCGATCCCTTGGAGGTAGCAGATTTCCATTTAAGCGTTCCTATTCAGGTTTTCAAGTAAGACATAAATAATGTTAAACCTACGTATTATCCGTACCTATTTTTTGTTGCGCATCTGATTTATAAAACATGAAGTTACATGAACTCAATCAAGAGTTCCTAAAATGTTTATTAAATTCCTATTCAGCGCTGAAATAGACTTGAAAAACGCATTGGTCAGTGGCGTAGGAGACTTCAAGGTCCACACAAGCAAGTTAACGGTGCGTGATTTGACTTTAAATGTGGACGTCAGTGTTCCCAGACTTTACATTTATGCTGGTGAGAAAACAAATGTTATACTATCTTCTTCTTTTAAACTGACTTCTTTATCAATGACACGCAATGTGCTTCTTTATTATTTTTGCCTGAAGTCTCTCTATATGAATATGTTCTCTGATAAGATTTTTTTTTCCTTTCAGAAAACTATGACTTCGTTGGCGATCTGTTCAATGTTATTCCTCTTTATGGCAACGGAGGTGCCGAGTAAGCATCTAATTAATTATTCTTTTCCTTTTGTAGACCTAAACCAAAGGCTGCTTATTAAATTATGACGTTTTACCTACTGTTTTAGGTTCGTGTTGGAAAATTTGAGAATAGCATTTAAAGCTTATTTGAAACAATCAGACGATGGCCAATCGGTGATCATTGACAGAATAGAAGGTGCAACTTTCGATATTCCTTCATTCAAGGTAAGCACAAACAGACAACGAAGAGAACTCTGCAAGTTAGATATAGGTAGTTACATATAGGTAGGTAGGTACCTTTAAATAATAAGACGAGATTCTTGTGTCTACCTACGTGTTTGCTAATAAACAAAATTTTTTGACAAAAAATTTAAAACCGACTTCAAAACACACAAAAATGCACTAGGTACACTAAAAAACTTAAAAATAACAAAATATTGATTTAATCCGAAAGACAAAAATTCACGTAATATTGTTATTGGTATGGTACTGATCGTTTCGAAGTCGGCGCCAAGCCAAATACTTAGGTCAGGGAAATAGACTATAAGTCCGCTCCCACCATATTCCAAACGTGTGAGTGTGTCGTTATAAACAAAACAACCCATGTGGGCAGAAACGAGCGGACTGGCAGTTGGCACTGACTTCTAACTGATCAGTAGGTAGCACATACTAATAATAATATTACGTGCATTTTTGTCTTTCGTTTTAAATCAGTGTTTTGTTATTTTTAACTTTTTAGTGTGCATTTTTGTGTGTTTTCAAGTCGGTTTGATTTTGTTTGTTATAATGAAAAAAAAACCGACTTCCAAAAACACAAAACTAAAAAGCCAAAAAATAACAAAATACCGAGACAACTATACACGTTATATTATTATTGGTTTGTGCTACCATTGATCGGTTTGAATTCGGTGACAAGCCCGCTTGTGTCTGCCGGTTGACGAGGTCGTTGCGGGAGTGGACTTATCCCATCTAAACATCTCCATACCTATTTGGTTTGTCACCGACTTCGCTCCAATCGGAACCCGTGAAATATCTACGTATTATTATTGAGTATTTCCGATGACCATCTGTGGTCTTCGTCATCAGTTCCACTTCTTCAAATTTTGCTTTCCGAACGCAAATGAACGATTTACTATAAAAAATACCGAAATCGCTATAGGTGTGCCTATAATTTTTGAAGAGTTCCCTCGATTTCTTCAAGATCACATCATCAGCACCAGCTTTCGAATAAAAAAAGAATCATCAAAATCAGTTCACCCAGTCGAAAGTTATGAGGTAACAAACATAAAAAATAAAAAACATACGCGTCGAATTAAGAACCACCTCCTTTTTGGGAAGTCGGTTAAAAATCTTGTTTATTTTTCGCTTTTAAGTGCGTTGGTCTATAATTTGTAAAATGACATTTTATCTCATTGAATCTCAAACCGTGAAATATTATTATATTATTTGAAAAGTTCCCTCGATTTCTCCAAGAACTCATCATAAGTGATCAGATTCATGATAGATAATGGGACTGCCTGAGGGGGGAAAATATACCTACTTCAAATAGAACAAGAATTTTTCAAGTCCGTCCAGCCGTCTTCGAGTAGGTAATCGCGTAACAAACATACAAAAAAAATCATACAGGCGAATTGAGAACCCCCTTTTTTTGGAAGTCGGTTAAAAAGATGAAGAACAACAATACAAATTTCATCAAAATTTTGAATTGCATTTGACGAGAATTTTTAATTTAGGGCGCTGTTTCACAGTTTCGTTACATTAAGCGTACCTATATAAATTTAATTTTCAGTCAAATCTAAGTGGAGTGATTGGAGGTGGCGACATCGACGCCATAGTCAACGCGATGATCGAGGACGTGGTGATCAGCTACGTGAAGCGTTTCAGAGGAGCCATCTCCAACCTGGTGGCCACTAACGTCATCAGATTCGCCAATCCCGCCCTCGAACAACTAGACACCTGGAAATATATCGAACGATTTTTGTAAATAATATAACATGACAAATAAAATAACCGTGTATCTTGCTTACTATAATGTGACAGATTTATTCTGACCGTCATTGTTTCTCCCTACAAGGTTGGAGGGGCGCTACTAAAACAAAGTCCTCCACCACGTCTCGCGTCTGTCTGTTCGCGATAAACCTTAAAGAATCTACTGAACGATTTATCTAGGTACATGCGGTTTTCACCAATAGATATACGTAGATAGAGGGCTTCATGAGAAAGGTTTATACGCATAGTTTATCCTGTAATTCCTGCGGAAACTCCGAAAATATCGCGGATGAAACCGCAGGGGAAAGCTAGTATCTAGTAGGTAGGTAGGTATATAAAATATCCCTTGTATCTACGTTTTCTTTTTTAACCTTAATTTTGACCCTAAATTCTACAAAACGTAACGTAATAGACAATAATAGTCACTAGGTACTCACACTACTCACTAGGTATATTACGTTCAAAATGAAAGAAAGTGGGTATGTAACTTCGTTTGTACCTAGATAGGATAGGGTCGAAAATTGTCTTTAATTACTTAATTTTTTCAAATAATATTTGGAGAGATTTAAATAACCTACCAAGAAAGAAAGAATTATATATATAATTCATTTATTTCAGGCAAAATAACCCATATAATAATTCATCAAATAAAATTAAAATAAAATTGAAATGAAATTATAATAAAATTAAAATTAAATTAAAATAAAATTAAAATAAAATTAAAATAAAATTAAAATAAAATTAAAATAAAATTAAAATTAAATTAAAATAAAATTAAAATAAAATTAAAATAAAATTAAAATAAAATTAAAATAAAATTAAAATGAAATTAAAATTAAATTAAATTAAAATAAAATTAAAATAAAATTAAAATAAAATTAAAATAAAATTAAAATTAAATTAAAATTAAATTAAAATAAAATTAAAATTAAATTAAAATAAAATTAAAATTAAATTAAAATAAAATTAAAAGAAGATTAAAATAAGATTATAATTAAATTCAATTAGCTAAATAAGAATACATAAAAATTTCATTGAATTAATTAAATAAACTAAATCAAATTAAATAAATAAAACTTCTTTAAAATATATAGGTAAAAGTCCAACAAAAACATACAATAATAATAAGTACCCACCTATTTACCTAGTACCTTCTATTCGGCACAGGTACTGTCACATGCCTTCTAGCAACTGTGCCGAATGTAAGGACAGTCCAGCCTGGCAATCATGGCCAAGACGGTGTTGGAGCTGGCCCGCACCCTGCGCACTAGAGAGGCGCCTCGCTTGCGCATGGTCGCGTGAAAACAGTCGACTCGCGCCTCCGCGAACATGCCCGTGGCGCTGCAGGAGCGGGGCAGCCCCATCACCGCCCTGAATGCGTTATTATATTGGACGCGGAAGGCGCCATAACTTTTTTCGGTGTAACTAGCCCACAAGCTGCACGTGTAAAGTGAAGTGCAGTACGCTCTAAATAGCGTGACCTTCACCTCCCTAGAGCACCTCATAAACCTACGGGCTATCATATTTACTCTCATAGATAGCGCCCTCCGCTCCCTTTCCATGTCTGCATGGTCCCTGAGATCAGCCGTGAGAATATGCCCAAAGTATTTAAATTGTTCTAACCTTTCGAGGGGAACGCCAAAAAGCCGAGAAGGTGGTAGATGAATGAGAATGGTGGTAAATGAGAATGTTCTGGGGGCATTTTGCACGACTGGACCCGAATGCCATGCACTGACTCTTCGTCACACTATATTTTAGTCCATGGCCTGCACAGGCGTATTCTTCGCAGATCCGTATCAGTCTCCTCAAGTCACAGACGGACGCACTCAGCAGCACCATGTCGTCTGCGTAACTCAAATTGTTGACACACACACCGTCAATATGGCAATATGCTGACTACTGAGCTCGACAATTAACCCATTTATATACAAATTAAACAATGTCGGAGATGTTAAGCCGCCCTGCCTGACTCCACATTCGAGCCGATACGGATCCGACACTGCGCCATCCCAAAGGACACTGTTGGTCTGGTTCGCATACCAATATTGATACATGCTGATAAGTTCATGTGGGAAGTCAACGCTCCTTAGTTTGTCCCACAAAAGATCATACGACATTATCGTTAATTAAGTAGGTATTCACATTTCACATAGCTTTAATATTATCTTTTACTTACATGGCTATATATACATGGATAATACTAATAGTCCAGATAGTAATCGGCGCTCCAAACTTCGCGACAAGTTCCGCTAATGTCCATCTTCATACCTTCCGGGCAACCGAAAATCTCTGGGGAGTCATCGCCCCACATACTCTTTAGTAGAATGCTTTTCTCTTTTACTACTTCAGGAATATATATTTCTTCTTTCTTGCCTTTCAAATTTGTTCTAGATCGAGCCGATACCTCGCCCATGACAATTATTAAACAAATAGACAATACAACTCTTAGTTGATTTTCCATTTCTACGCTTTAAATGATTGATGTCGTATTGTGGTCTGCAGATTTATTTTTATGACGGTTATCTCCATACACAGAGTAAATGGGACGTATGTAAGGTCACGTGTTAAAAAGTAACTTCCTTCGCCCACGTGAATGCCTACGCAAAATTTATAATATGTATCTGTACGACCATGCAACTGTTTAGAATGCGTATGAAACGAGTTAACAAAAACACAATCATCATCCATCAGTCGACAAACTTCCACAGCTGGACAAAATGCTACCCAAGGATCTCCGGAAATCTATCGTATTTACAGCGATGAGAGCTCAGCCCCCTTCGCTAAGTTGACAATCTATAAGAGTAAGGTAACGCGTAGAAAACTAAAGGAACGGAAATAACGGAATCGTTGTCATATTGTGGTCACGCAAAACTGAGCCCTTATTCACTATGACCATAACACACAGCGTAAAGACGCCGCAAAAATTGTTTTTCCCCTTCGATCAAAAAAGTTTCAGTTTAAAAAACTACATTTACAACGTGTGTTATGGTATACAGAATATTAATTTCTAATATTTTGGCATCTGAAACGGTCGGAATTGTTTTTAGGCCGCGCGTTATGAGCATGGAATTTTGTTGGCCCTGGACTTTTGATTGGACGATTTTATTTTTACGTGACCACGTGACATGACGATTCGTTTTTATGCGATTATGGATTGTCAACTTGGCTAAGGGGGCAGTGGTTGGCCCGTTCAGATCACATGCCGCAAGGCTAAAGGCTTAGGTTCAAATCCCAGCAATGAGTTTGACCTGTCGGTGAAGAGGAAAGCATCGTGAGGAAATCATAGCGTGCAGCATAGGAAAATATAGCATGCACCTCACTCCACTACCGCTCACCTACCTTCAAGTTGAAAATGAACAGTCTCAATTGAAAGCCAGTTGCCATCCTAGGCTAGGTGTGTTAACAATCTTCGAGTGCACACCGTCACTTAAATATCAGTTAAGCTGTCGTCAAACGTTTTTACGTTAGATTGGACCAAGGAAACATGTTCTCCCATACAAACTTTGCCCCCCTTTCCTAATCCTTTCTAATCGGATGCCTGATGTAACTTGGATGGTATGCCAGTGGTGGCTTTAGGCTGTACGGTTATCCGACAATTATTCAGGACAAAGCATTTTATATTTATAGACTAGCTGTCCCGAGCGGTTTCCCCCGCGATAATAGGGTACTTGCATGAAATTCATTATAAGAAATTGTGTCAATATTTCAAAAATAGAGCCTTAGAAAAGCGTTATCGTGAAAGATTTACTAAAAAATTTTCAATAGTTTCCAAAATATTCAACTTTTAATTTTGTGAAACGGAACGTTGCAACGAAACACCAATCACAGCCAAGCTTAACACATGACGTCAGTTTTATTTTTTTAGGAAACATTTACCTCTTTCAGAGAAGGCAAAAGAAACTAAGTGCATACAGTCAACGCATATTTTCCATTTTCTGAAGTTTTTTTAATTTAAAATGCATCGGTAACATGCATTTCGATTCTTTACTGGAACTTTTGGAAGTAAATCGACACAGTTCAACCTTAATTTCGCTTTTGGATATTGAAGTTATCTATCTGTCAGTGTCACATGACCCTGTCAATACGACAGTGACATTTCTATCACAGATTAATTAGGCGTAATTTTGAACAAGTGACGTCATTCCGCGTTTCGGCGGTAAGGTTTAAAGTAGGAACTTTGAAACGCTCTATTTCATTAATTTATGCATATATTTTTTTTCTTTTTCTTGCTTTGTTTAAGTAGGCCTTATATCTTTAAAATAGACTGAAAAAAAAAATTCATGCAAGTACCCTATTTCGTAGTTCCCGCGGAATTGTTCCATACCAAATTTGCAACCCCTTGTCACCCCGTTAGGGGTTGACTTTTCAAAAATCCTTTCTTAATGGATGCCTACGTCACACAAAGAACACCCCAAAAGTTTCAGGTCAACGGTTTAGGCTGTGCGTTGATCCGTCAGTCAGTCATTCAGGACAAAGCTGAATTCCAATCGCAAACCATAGCTAATCCGATTCATCCATCTAGTTATTTGATAAGATATAATGATAGAGCAGTAAAAACAAAGTAGGTAATATAAATACTGAAATTTAATAGTTTATAGTATAATAGTGTATTTTCTTTCTTTCTTTCTCATAATGAAAAACTCTATTAGAAAAATTAACAAACTTTCTAAAAATATAAGGGATGAATTATTAAAGTGGGTGTGGGTGGGCTAACTGCGAAAGCGAAACTGCGAAATAAAGAAAAAAATTTAAAAACAGTAGATTTAACTTTATATTATATCAAGAAATTTATCGGTTTACAAAAATTAAACATACAGAGACAACATACAAAGACAATCCGACATTAGAATTTTTTTAACAGCATACAATTTAAATGTTGATGAGAATTGGCGCCAAAACCTTTTTTTATTATTCCTATACTTTCAGAGTTAGTCTTCCAAAACTAGTTAAAAATTCACCTGTATAATAATTTTAAAATTTTGGTATAATAAACGTCTCGATTTATAGTTTCACAACCGTTTTTAAAATATATAGATACAAATTAGGTGTGTACAAAGTACAAACTCTACCAAAGAACTGTAAATTGATTTCTTTCCCTTGTACCTATTAATGGTTCATTATTATATCTAAAACAAATAGGTAAATACATTCCCTTATCGAAAAAAGACATAACAGTAAACAAAAAAATTACAGGTTTAGCTGATTGTGAAGACAATGAAAATGAAGATTTTATTTACTAGCTTCTTTTCGATCCAGTCCATGCATTAGAAATGTCATCTACTATTGTTCAGAATCTCATTGTTTACCTACATAAAATAACATTTAACAAATGCAATGTAATCAAATGCAAACTAAACTACCATTTTTAAACATTAAACAACAATCAAGAGCCATAATAATACAGCTGTACAGAATTAACAACAATTTATTAGGCTTGTCTTTGCATCTGAGGATGATTACTTTGTTACTTTGGCTGTCCTATGGCTGAGGCAATAAGTGTCGCTCCCGCGGCTGCGGCGGCGTTTGCCTTTCCCGGGGCTGTGGTGGAGTTTGTCGGTCGCGTGGCATTGGCGGGGCAATGGCCGTGGCACGGCGAGGCGCCGGAGGCGGGTTGCGCTGCCGGGGCTCTGGGGGTGCCTGCCTCTCGCGAGGTACCGGTGGAGAAACACGAGCTTTGATCTCCATTTTAGACACTATGAAAAACGAGAAATTGTTCAATAAATAGTGTTGAATGCTTTTAAGCTAGTAAATTATCATGATTCACCCGCGTTAATGTCGGAGAACCCGCGGGAATTCCGGGATAAAAAGTAGCCTGTCCTTTTCTGTACCTCTGACAACGTGTAGTATCTATGCAATAATTAATTCTATTTCACCCGCGGTAATTTCGGAGATCCCGCGGGAATTCCGGGATAAAAGGTAGCCTATGTTCTTTTCCATGTCAAAGACTACAGGCATGCTAAATTTCATCCAAATCCGTTCTGCCGTTTTTGCGTGATTGAGTAACAAACATCCACTCTTTCACATTTATAGGTTTAGACCAGCATTTGTTTTTTATCTCGAGTTCCAGATGGAATTTCCAAAAAAATCTAAACATGAGTATCTAAGTTAGACCCTTAGCAATACAACAAAAAAAAACGCATTCAAGTTGGTGCAGTAGTTTTTGCGTAGCACGAATACAAACATACAGACAGACAGACAGACGAAAATTCTAAAAATGGTATTTTTGGCTTCTAAATCAATCACAGAGTCGCCTAAATTTATTTTTTCTTATTTATCTCCCATGTACAGACATCGACCTGTTACAATTTTATTATATGTATAGATATTATGTTATTATTAGGTAGGTTTTCATTTTATTGTAGGTACTTCTTTTTTCTCTTTTCATTTCTCTTTTCATATTTCTAATGACTTACATACTGACTCAGCCAGCTTTTGTACAATATTTTTAACAATAGGAAGTACCTACCTAGGTATTACGTTTAAGTCTCAGTTTATTTCGTCTGAGGTTTAAGTTATTTCAATTGTGTAGGCATTATTCAATTAAAGTGTTTTGTGATTTATAAATAAATATCATTTCTTAATAAAAGAAACTATTCAATGTTTTCAATGTACCTACCTAAGTTTTCAATATAGTAACATAGTACTTGTAATATTTTAAGGGATTTTGCTTTTTGGCAATCTGACACAGTCACAAACGAAATAATAGGTATGAGGTATAGCATAATAAAAACTGTAAATAAGTAGGTACCTACTTACCCCTAAATAATCATAGCCCAATGAAAAGGATTAAATTCAATGCCAAAATTAATAGAATTAATATGGTAGTATTAAGTAAACAAAGATGAATTTAGAATATAATTACTAGCAAAAGTGGTAAACGTCATTGAGAAAATAATCACTACCTAGTGTGCGACGTGCGTTCCGTGGCTTCGCACGAATGCACTCGAACGCGCTCGAGTGCGCTCTGAACCCGTTCTGTGGCTTGGTGAAATTTTACTCTGATAGCTGTCAGAGCGTAGTTTGACCCGTTCCGTGGCTCAGAGTGCAGCAACCAAACAACCATCTCCGAAGCAGGTTAATTTTCACTCTGACAGCTATGTATTGTTTAAGAAGTGTCAAAGTTTGCGCCAAAAACCGGATTCATCGAAAAAAAAATCAATCGGAGTTCTTACGATCAAAGGGGAGGTGTCGTAGTCATAAAAAGTTTATAATTGGATGTAAAACAGTCTTATTCGCAATGTGAGTTGAGAGAAAACAAATGGCGCCTGAAATTTCAAATATTTTGAGGTTATAAAAACAACTCTGTCGTTCTGTGGCTTGGTTGCAACTCAAACGAGTGAAATTTTAACCGAACAACTGCGCCCAAATCCACGGAACGCACACCTGTAAACGTAACCTGCCAAATGGTATGGTCCACAAATTAACTAGACATAGTATGGTCAGAGAGAAGGCAATCACCACAAATTAACTAGACTGATCTACGACACGTTTGGGTATTCCCCCATACCTCAGCCCCATACGCCAACTGTAATCCCAGACGAAATCACAGACACTAGACATTTTTTTTTTCGTTTATTTATCCTATATAGGAAAGGCTAAGAGTACAGGGCCCATACTGCCAATTTAAGGGCTAGTTTCAGACACTAGACATTAGACACAGAGTACTTTTTTTTCTCTTCTTTTTGGACTCAACACTGAGTGTTATTTGCCACTTTCATTTTTGGAATTAAGACGATAGGAAGCAAAGGTTAGGAAGCAGAACGGGATTATTGAAGTAAATTAAGTTAGGGAAAAAAAAGAAATGGTATATTGGAAAATATTGGTAATAACTAATAAGCCTCAAAGATAATATACCGTAAAACGGGGTAAATAGACACAATTTTGAACTTTGACTTCATTTTTAACCGACTTCCAAAAAGGAGGAGGTTGTATGTTCGACTGTATGTATGTTTTTTTTTTATGTATGTTCACCGATTACTCGAAGACGGTGGGACCTATTTCAAACATTCTTTTTTTGATTGAAAGAGTATACTCCCAATTAGGTCCCATTGCCACCAAGTCAGGATCCGATGATGGGATCTTGGAGAAATCGAGGGAACTCTTCAAAAATTATAGGCACACCTATAGCGATTTGGGTATTTTTTATAGTAAACCGTTCATTTGCTTTCGAAAAGCAAAGTTTGAAGAAGTGGAACTGATAATGAAGACCCCAGATGGTCATCGGAACTACTCAACAATAATACGTATTTCAAGGGTTCTAGTTAGAGCGATTTGGAAAATTGTTTTTTGTTTGAAAGGGGATACTTCCGAATTGGTTACATTGTCACCAAGTCAGGATCTGATGGTGGGATCTTGGAGAAATTGAGGGAACTCTTCAAAATTTATAGGCAAACCTATGGCGATTTGGGTATTTTTTATAGTAAATCGTTTATTTGCTTTTGGAAAGTAAAATTTGAAGAAGTGGAACTGATGATGAAGACCGCAGATGGTCATCGGAACTACTAAATAATAGGTATTTCACAGATTCCGATTCGTTAACTTTAATGTGGTTTCTAAATAATTTATGTTCGTCACAATGTATATGGTGAAGTGGAACTGATGGTGGTGTACCAGCAGAACTCCTCAAAAATTAACATCCCTGCATAGGTAAAAGCAATATTTTGTAAAAGGTTATGAGCAGTTGACATTAGGCTATTGTAACTTAGATAAATTATAAACCGACTCACTAAAAAGTAAGAAATACACAATTTTTTAACAAAAAAATTAAAACCGACTTCCAAAAATACAAAACTAAAAAGCTAAAAATAAAAAGTTAAAAATAACCAAATATTGAATTAATCCAAATGACAAAAACACGCGTAATATAATTATTGGTTGGTCGACTCCCGCCACCAGCTCTTTGTGAACAGAACAACCCAAGTGAGCAGACACCAGCGGGCTTGTCACCGAATTCAAACCGATCAGTAGTAGCACAAACCAATAATAATATTACGGGTGTTTTTGTCATTTGGATTAATTCGATATTTTGTTATTTTTAGCTTTTTATTTTTAACTTTTTAGTTTTGTGTTTTTAGAAGTCGGTTTTAATTTTTTTGTTATTATATACAACTTCAATAGTCAAAGAAAATTATATTATGCTTCTATCATGTCTCTTAGGTGTTTCAATTGTTTCCATTCATGTTAATTGGCATTTATTCCTTAATTACAGCACAAAATGCAATAATGTGTTGAGTTTCTATTGACCCGCAAATGGGTACAATAGATACGAGGTATGGGGTGAATAGAAAAAATGCTAGGGTTAGCAATTTTCAAAGCTCAAGTGGACACCTGCCTAAGTAGGTACCAATTTTTACAATTTTAAACTTTAACTTTGTCCAACAAAGAAAAAGACGCAGGACAAAAGATAATTGGAAATCTCTTTCACTCTTATGAACTTAGCCATAACACTGTCTCGCTTATTATTCGACAGAGAAGTAAATCACCTCGTCTATTTCATTCTCCGTCTACGTATTTTGTAGACATTAGCACGTAGTGATTACCTTCTCTCTGGACACTAGGAACAAAACGATACGATGAAAGTGTGAAAACCTTTTGTGAATAAATATATTACATACAATACAATACAATACAATACAATACAATACAATACAATACAATACAATACAATACAATACAATACTAGTAAATACAAATACTTACTCGATACATTCCTTTCGACTTCCGATACCGAGTACTTTTTGAATCGATACTTTGAAACAAAGGTAGGTATCGGTCAAAAGTACTCGTATCGATATACCTGTATTAAGATTACATTTTAAAAAGATTTAAAAAAAAATTACGGTGATATTTAAAAAATAGCTCGAAACTGTTTAAGATAAGTTCACAGCGATTTCTGCTCAAGTTCCCACCTACATAGTTGGTCATTTCCGTCCGTATCATTCCCAAAGATCATAATATTATAATCACTACGGTCATTCCATTGACATTCCATAAAGTTCCGTGTTTCTAGATTTCACTCAATCAAGTTTTCCATTCTCCGTCTACGCAACAGTACCTCAGACCTCAGAAGAATGGTTTAGTTATAGTACGGACCGCCAAGAGGGGATTTGTGGATTAGCTAAAGCGCGTCAGATGAACATAAGGGTACCTTGCACCATGTTGAGTACCTCCTCCAAATATAGGCCCTCTACACTGGTGGGTGCGTCTAGAATAACCGATCAGATTAGTAAAAAAAAATCGATAACTCGAAATACTCGAGCGCGTCAGATTAAGATATGGTGGGTTAATTACATAGTGAGAAGTATGTATATGAATAATCTGACCATTTGAACGTGACGTAAGGGAGTTAGAGGATCACAAACTTGCAAAAAAAAAACGCAACTTCGACATTCTCGAGCGCAGTTGATTTATTTTTTATTTTAAAGTAAATAACTCAAGGATAGCGGGAAAAATATAATCTGCCGATTTTCATAAGCCGAAGAAACAAAAATCGTCTTCGAATCGAACGAGCAGCTGCAGTGAAACATGTACCTATTCATATCTCTGTCTTTCTTTCCCTTTTACTTTTTCTCTATCTCTCGCTCTCTCGCACCGTCCTCACACTACTTTCCGTCGCCATAACGTCATCACAGTATATCACGGCGCTAAACGTGTCAAATTATAACTTTTTTTGGTCGGTTAAAATACATATTAAAATAAGTTAAGGTAAGTATTACATCAAACTATAGGTTCACCTATAACCTTTTTCTAGCAGTCAGATTAATAATACCCCTCAAAATTATTGTCAGATTTTAAGCCAACATAACTTGGAGTGCAAGCTGAACCTTCTGTAAAATAATCTGACACGCTCGACTATTTCAAAATTGAGATTTTTTTTTGCATTTTCAAAAATTCGCTACTACCTTGCGTCACCTCCAAATTGGCAGATTTTCGAAGGGGAGCATTTTTAGGGCTCACTTAACATCCCCTTTGAATATCTGACGCGCTGGAGTAAATGTTTTTTTTTTTTCATTTTCTCCACTTCCGGATGGCCACCCCCACCACGCAAATCGGCAGATGAATATATTTTCGATATCAGAGACACCTTGGAGTGTCTAAACTACAATATCTGACGCGCTCGAGTATTTCCATTTTAATATTTTTTTTTACATTTTTGAAAGCCTGTAGAAGCTAAACCCACCGGTGAATGAAAAAATATCATATGACCTTATTTTGTTTATATCTCCTAATCTTCAAAACCCAATAGGTCCCAACGACGCTCGAGTCACTCCCGAATTAGCATCGGTATCTCCCGTACTATTATTCTTCTGAGCCTCAGACTAACAGTACCTATAGCTATGTTCTTATAAAATCGTCTGTAATGAACGTCTGTGGTCTACGCTATCCAACGCCAAATACGTCATTCAGTCATTCTTTATTCATCATCCCGCTCAGTGAACTACCAAAGTGAAGAGCAAAAACTGCGAATGAAAGAAAAGTGATTTCGGAAAGGAAAGTTACGTTTCATGATTTTGTGAACTTGTGTTTGTGAAAAATTCATTGTTGACTGTGTTTGTATAGTATTTTTGGAGCAAAGTTCCCAAAAAAAAAACGTACCGCTTGGTAATAATATGAGTAATGTTACCAACCAAAATGGAACAGGTCTAGAGCAGCAGGTCGGTACCTCGTGTATTTCGTATTGATTTTTATCTTTGTTCCTGCATGATAACCGTAAAATACAAGGTTTTATCAAATAAGGATTTACACCAGCAGCTTATATCTGTCTAATTCACGAGATGTATATATTTTAAGTCATGTTCCAGTTAGACTATTTAGTAGTAATTTAGCCTTATGTGTTTTGGGATAACCAACATGGCGACCTAGCTTTCTACTGTACTCGTAATTGATTTTTTTATTTGTAACTGGAATTAAGATGAAATGTCGAGTTTAGAGTACTTATCTAGCATATTCTGACACAAAAGTTAACTATACGTATCACTATCGCCATACTTTACAAATATCATTGCATATTGATTTTATTTTGAATTTGCTATTTCCCTACTTTAAAATTCTATAAGATGTATTATTACATCTCTTGTACCTATAACACCAGCTTTTCTATAATTTTAATTCGTCTTGGCACAGTCATTTTTAGGCCTCCACTTTGTGATCCACTAAAATATTTTTAGGTAATGGTTTTAGTGTATACCTATGTATTATACCTATCTTGCAAAATTAAACAATGTTAAATTTTAACATTCCACATGGAAGTGTAAGATAACTAAGTAGGTGATTATTTTATTTTTATGGCCCTATGCTCGATCACAATCCACTAAATGGAAACACTGTTTAGATAATATTATCATGTTGATCATGAATTTTTTGTCATGTATAATATTGTGAAATTCATACATTTATATATATGAAGGTATACCATACTATAGTCTAACTCCAAGCAAATTTTCATTAATAAATTATTTTAAAAATCCTCAAAAATTATAATAAAACAACAAGCTTAAACTTGAGGTAATTACTGAGGATCTCTTCAATTTCATTTTACAGAATTTCTATTCATATTCTCTCCTTGTAGCTGCAATGTCCGACACACCTACTTAAGGGGGTACAAAATATAATCTGCTGTATCTACAAATTTCAATGCAAAACTTTTTATTCTAGCTTGCTGGTCTGGACTTGCAGGCTCCGGCTCAAAAGAGTACTGGCCGCTATATCCCCCCCCATCTGCGAAGGCAGTTGCAGGGGAGCCCATCTCAGGGTAAGAAAATTACTGTTATAGTTGTTTTATTTCATGCAGTCTGTTTGGCTATGATTGTGCTGAGATGTGCACATGTACAATTGTACATTGTGTTAGTGTGCGTAACTTTGGGAGCACTCAGTTTCTATTGTAAACATGTTTACACACATAAATGTGCTCATCAGTACATGTCACTACTACAACCAAGGCAGAGCGGACTTAGTCAAATAGATCAACTATACTTAATGTCATGCCAGTCAATATTAAAAATACCTAAATAGTCATTCATTCATACGACCCGATTGGTACAGAGGTCACCATGCCTACCCGCTAATCAAGGGGTTCCGGGTTCGATTCCTGGTGGGGGTGGACTTTGTGTGAAGAACAGAGGGTTCCATTTTCCAGTCTGGGTGTGTTTATATATCTATAGTATAATATATAAGTAATTCTATGTAGTATATACCATGTTTGCTTGGTTTCCACGACACAAGCTAATAATAGCTTACTGCGGGATCAAGCAGATCTGTGTGTTGTGATGTAGATTATTATTATTATTATTATACATAATTTACCTTATCTTTACTGTGTTATTGGGTTAATTTGCATGAGCATAATTTATCATCAAAATTATTGAGTTTTAGTAATTTTTGGCAGAAATTTTTTAATAATTTAGACACTAGTTTACCATAGTGTTTATTAATTAGAAATTCCTTATTAGTATGAATACATTAATATTTTCTCAATTCTTTATTGTTTTTTTTTCTTTTATATAATAGTATCGGGCAATCAGGAAAGCAGCCCACCCGATGGTAAGTTGAAACCACCGGCTATAAACACCTAAATGGAGTTGCACTATGCATAATTGAAACTAGGTTATTTCAATAGTTTACTTTTAGTCCATCAATTAACAGTACATTGACAATTTATCACTTCCTTATCATGTTAATAATGCTGAATTGTGTCATTATATCATGGGACATCTAAATATCAAGTTAAAGTTAAAGTTGTTAAAGTTAAATAATTAATAATACTTGAATATTATTTTATTTTTTTCCAGTAAGGGCAAACAAACTTTGAATGGTCCACTTGTCAAAAATGGCCCGCCTCAGTAATCTAAAGTTATAATCCTAAAACATAATTTGTTATTAGGGGAAGAGCCTAAGCGTAGTAGCTTAGACGTTCGTCCTAACGAGTCAAGGGACATCCGTTCATCATTCGGAGGCAGCTCTAGAGGCTACGACCGTGGTGGTCGGCGCGACGACCGCGACCGTGGCGGCGAGCGTGACAGCGAGCGCAGCCACGATACGCGATACCAGCGCAGAGACCGCGGTAAGTCATAGGGGTCTACATGTTACGACGCCGCGCCCGGCACATGATGGTCCTGCCTAGGCGCAGCTTCTTTTAACTATCATAAACTGTGGTTATAGTGTGCATTCACTCATTCTCTGTAACTTCTTATTTCTATTCTTAATTATTGCTGTGCTTCTAAGCAGATGTCTATAAGAAGTCACTATAATTACGGACTGCACAGGTTTGTGTTAATCATGGCAGATTCACTGTTTATTCGATTTATTTGGGATTAATGGCTATAGTTATAATTTGAGAGATAGTTACTGATATTGCATCTTTTTTTAACAATGCCATAAAAAACTCCAATTTTTAGTTTAGACTAGCTGTGTCCCGGTTTCACCCGCGTGAGATTCGGAATTTCCGCAGGAGCTATTTTTTTCTAAAATAAAAGTAGCCTAAGTTACTTCTTATAACATCAGTTATCTGCCAGTGACAGTGCTATTAAAATCGGTCCAGCCGTTTGAGAGATTAGCCGGAACAAACAGACAGACAGACAGACAAAAATTCATAAAAAATAGATTTTTTATGTAAGTACCGTACTACTTGCATATATGCATTTAGTGAAAAGCTGTTAATTTGGAAGTACAAACAGACACATCAATTTTATTTATATGTAAATACCTATGCATAGATTTGATTTTATTGTTTTAGATGTTCTTTATAACACGTCAAATTACTGTTAGTATACCAAGTGTTGCATATGAAATAAAAAACGATGTTGCTTCATCGCGCACATGACGTCACGCGCACAGGTCGTGAACCCGGAAATCAGAATGGAGAAACGGAACGCTGGGCGGAGTCGGATCGCTGGGCCGACCGCGGCAACAGCGGCGGCGGCGGGCGCGGGGGCGGGGGCGGCGCCAGCAACGGCGGCGGGCGCGACGTGCGCCGCGACGACGACTCGGAGCCGCCGGCGCCGCGCAACGACCGCTGGAAGGAGCCCGAGCCGCGCGCGGACGATCGCGCCACCAACTCGCGCTGGGCCTCGGACGACGTGCGCCGCACCACCTCCCGCAGGGGTGACGAGGTACACTCTGATGTAATAACAACACTACGTGCGGCGTGTACACAAACACACTGTTTTTTAATCTCCAATCTGCTCTATTGTTGGTTGTTATGCAACTCACCACCGGTTTTTGAATGGATTAGTTAAACTACTTACTAAAATGTTAACTCGATCTATATAATTATACACAACATCATATAATGGAATTATAATCTCGTTTTTTTTTTCAAGTGTATTAAAAAATTAAACTAGGTTTACCTGATTTACAAACCTCTGAGGCGTTGATGACACAATGATCATTTGCTTTGAAATCATTTGCATTGAGGGTTTTAGAAACAAAAAATACTTAATAAACGATTTGTTTAGAATGACTGGACGATCCCGCTACCTCGCGACGAGCGGCAGGAGTTGGAGCTCTTTGGCACTGGCAACACGGGCATCAACTTCTCGAAATACGAGGATATTCCGGTTGAGGCCAGCGGCGACCGCGTACCGGACTTCATCACTACTGTGAGTTCCATTAATTTAACTTTTTTAGCTTTATAACAATATTTCTTAATATCAAACATTGTCTCCTGATAATAGGGATGCCTGCTGCAGATTGGCCTTAGGCCTCACATAATTATTTAATGATCGTTTTATTAGTATCTTATTTTTTAATTAGCTGTTTCCACCAGTATAAATTTTGGGACTCCCTTAGGAATTCTAAAGCTTTTAAAACATTTTTTATCATATGACATTCATCTCACTATCACTACCTAGTTAGAAAAATGTTATGAATTGATACAGTAGTTCCCTAGATTATCCCATATATCCAAACTTTACTATTAACTACTTCTTTATAATATTAATATAGACTAGCTGTTTCGGATTTTCTGCAGGAACATTTTTTTCTAAAATAAAAGTAGCCTAAGTAACTTCTTATAACATTAGCTATCTATCTGCCAGTGAAAGTCCCCCCTAAAATCGGTCCTGGTCCAGCCGTTTCAGAGATTAGCTGGAACAAACAGACACAAAAATTTTAAAAATAGATTTTTTATGTAAGTACCGTATATACTTTCATTTGCATTTTGTGAAAAGCTGTTATTTTGGAATTACAGACACTCAATTTTATTTATATATTGTATAGATACACGTATAAAGTCTATAAGTCTCATAATAATCTTTCAAATTAACTTTTGACGTTTTATTAAAATTGCAAAATAATTGATTCACGACATCAAATGGCGCAATGGTATCTCTAACAGAAATGGTAGTCAGGTGCTCATCTGGAAAAGCTGTAATTTCGAAGTTCCCGCGGGAATTCCGGAATAAACCAGACCTATAAACCTTCCTCTGGAAGCACTATTTAATGGTGAAAACTTGCATGAAAATCCGTTCGGTAGTTTTTAAGTCTACCCCGAACAGACAGTCGTGGCGGAAAACTTTGTTTTATAACATGCAAGGAAATGTAATATACTTAGGTATTTAAAGATAAAAATTTTGTGTTTCCGCTTTTGTACAATAGTTTGAGGACGTCAAGCTGACGGAAATAATGCGCTCGAACATAGCGCACGCGCGCTACGACAAGCCGACGCCGGTGCAGAAGTACGCGATACCGATAGTGCTGGGCCGCCGCGACGTTATGGCCTGCGCGCAGACCGGCTCCGGCAAGACTGCCGCCTTCCTCGTGCCCATACTCAACCAGATCTACGAGGCGGGGCCGGTCAAGCACGCCGGGTGAGTGTCCTGACAAACAATACTAATTTTAATTATTACCACTTCAAGAAGCAAAAAAAAAACTAAAATCGCATTATTTAAATTTTTTTTTTTTTGGTTCCTCTTGTAAAATTTATTCAGCTGTAACAATCATCAAAAAAGCTTTAGTCTTAGAGAAAGAGAAAACTATGGAAGGTTTGTTATAAATAAAGCGATTTCCGTTTTTTTTGCTCCTGTAAAACTTATTCAACTGCTATTACTTTGTTTTACCGTAGAGCAGGCGCACAGGGCCCTTATTCATTATGACCAACAATATTCTTTTCCCATAACGCGCCACCCAATAACACTATCCTAAACGTTCCAGGTGCAAAAATATAAGAAACTAGCTGTCGCCCGCGATAATTTCGGAGTTCGCGTAGGAATTTCATGATCAAAGTACCCTATGTCACTCCGGGCTACCGTAGCTTCATAATTAATTCATAAGTGAAAGAATGGTTGCTTGCATGAATTCATTTTTCCAGTCTATTTTAAAGATATATGGCCTACTTAAACAAAGCAAGAAAAAGAAAAAAATATATGCATAAATTAATTAAATCTCTCGTCCTTTCGATATCGAGCGTTTTTTTTTTGTATGGAAAATGAACAACACTGAATAGATGGCGTTGTTCATTTTCCATACAAAAAAAACGCTTTGCATTACGACGATATCGAAAGACGAGAGCGAAAAAATTCGTGCTCATTATTACTCCCTGCCACGTCACAAATTCACAAACTTTACCTCTTTATAATGTTAGTATAAATTTTTTTTTTGTGTGAAACTTCTTTGAACATGAGGAAAGACAATTATTGTGGCGCGTTATCTTAACGCGTCATGTTATGGCCATAGTTCATAGTAAGGGCCCAGATTGGTTGGTTGGTAACGATAAAAAATCGGTTCTTTAAAATAACCTTTTCCTCCGCTCATACGTGATGGTTGTGTTGCGTTTCGGCCGCAGGACATACAACCGCCGCAAGCAGTACCCGCTGGGGCTGGTGCTGGCGCCGACGCGCGAGCTCGCCACGCAGATATTCGACGAGGCGCGGAAGTTCGCCTACCGCTCCCGTGTACGCCCGTGCGTCGTGTGAGTATTGTTCACGTTTTGTTTGTCCTTCCCGGTACCCTTGACAACGTTTATGCAAAATTTCATGATGATCGGTTGATCCGTTAAAGCGTGAAAGCGTAACAAACAAACAAACAAACTCACTTTTGCATTTATAATGATTATAATTTATAAGCGTACCTACCTATACCTAAATTAAAATTATTATTATTATAGTCGCAGATCAAAATGTGGATTTTTGTGCTATGAAATCTGTAGTTTCTCCTGTGTTACTAAATATGTATATATTTGGAGGTTTTAAAAAAACCTTTTCTAATGATTGCCTGCATTTTAGAAAGCCTTGTAGAAAATTGCAAGTTTTTAGACTCATAGTTTTAGGCTTGTGTGTTGCCACTCTGTCAGGTCACCTTCCCTAAAGTTCAAGCTATTTTCATATGAAATGAAAAAATAGAGAGTTATTGCATATTACACTAAAAGTATTAAAAGTATAAAAAAGTTTAAACTGTTTAATTTCGCCTGACTCACTGAGATATCTTTCCAGAGTCGAAACAACTCAAGTGAGAATCGTAAAATCTGGATTATATGTCCGTACAAGTACATAATATAATTATGTAGGTTTCATTAAGACAAAAAATCTCCAATTTCATATCCCTCCTGAAAAGTTGTACAGAACTTGTATGAAAAAATATTCGAGACATTAGAAAAAACAGGTAGCAATAAAACTATTTAAAACATGTTGTTAAATATGTAATTTGTATGTCGTATTTTGAAATTAAATTTCATTTTAATATTAAACATAATATGAGTTACTAACTATTGATAAGCAACTTAGTTGATACTGTAGACAAAGTGGATGCTCGGGATGCTCCAATTAAATGACGTTCAGTTATCAACTATAACGTTATTATTAGATTCATTCATCTGTACAGAGAGATAAATGTTGCAGAGTTCAAAATAATAATTTTCCTTAAGATACATAGCAGAGTGAAACTAATGCTACCACTATAAAAAAATTATAACTTCTAAGATATATTAGTGAAAGAGAAAATCGATGGTAGAATATGTAGAATAGTAGAAAAATACTTACTTTGGATGATAAATCAATCATTTAAACATTGTCTTTTCCATTGATATTACCTATATGAAACACAAGTTAATCTCGGTGAAAATAATGTGCAAAAATTGAAGTCACGCCTCAACTCATTTAAACCAGTTTTTGTTTGTTTCATGAGACATTATTGATAACGGTACAGATACGGCGGTTCCCCGATACACGAACAGTTCCGCGAGCTGGAGCGCGGCTGCCACCTGCTGGTGGCCACCCCCGGGCGGCTGGTGGACATGCTGGCGCGCGGCCGCGTGGCGCTCGACCACTGCCGCCACCTGGTGCTGGACGAGGCGGACCGCATGCTCGACATGGGCTTCGAGCCGCAGATACGCAAGATCGTCGAGAGCCACACCATGCCCAAGACGGGCGACCGCCAAACGCTCATGTTCTCCGCTACGTTCCCCAAACAGATACAAGTGCTCGCCCAGGACTTCCTATACAACTACGTGTTCCTGGCCGTCGGCCGGGTCGGCTCCACCTCGGAGAACATCACACAGAAAGTGGTGTGGGTGGAGGAGTCGCAGAAGCGGTCGTTCTTGCTCGACTTGCTGAACGCTTCCAACTTGCTGCGGAGCTCGCGCCCCGAGGAGGACCAACTCACGCTCGTGTTTGTTGAGACAAAAAAAGGTTCGGCACTCTAATCTTTTTTTCTTTTGCTTCTTATGAACTTTCAAGTGAAATAATGTATTTCTATTAGCATTGTTGTACGGTTAGAAATGGGAATTTACGGTTATTTGTAAAATCTTCCTGTGATCTATTTTTTATATTTTCCTAAATTATTAGTAGACCAGTGCATTAATTATACTACTACTAGGAAATTTTTATATTGTTTTATATGATAATTTTGCTGGTCGTCCAGGCGCGGACCAGCTGGAGGAGTATCTCGACATGGAGGGCTACCCGGTGACGTCGATCCACGGCGACCGCACGCAGCGCGAGCGCGAGGAGGCGCTGCGTCGCTTCCGCACCGGACAGACTCCCATCCTCGTGGCCACTGCTGTCGCCGCTAGAGGTAAGTTGTACGCAGTTTATACGATGACTTTCTCGCTCAAAATGTCAATACAAATTGAATAGTTCCAATGGGCATCATGACTAAATTTTAATTTTTAGTCCTTTTATAATAAATATTGGACACGTATTTTTCCTTTTTTACGTTATCAAAAAATAACGGCAATATTTTGAGTTGAAATTCCGGGTGACGTCACGCCTTGGTACACTTTATACTAAGTATGTTAGCTGTTAGTTATGACGTTGCGACCTCCCACTCCTAAACTTTAATGCGGTTCATCTAAGTATTTTTTTCAATAATTCGAAAACCCAAAAATAAGTGTCTGTTATTTTTTTTATATCTGACTGCTCAAATAGAATTTTGATTTTTATACCTTGTCACCATGCCCGTTATGGTCTTTCGACCGATTGTGGAAGGTGATAAAAAAATAACAAACTTGCCTCATAGTCTGCACTGTACATTATAATGTCGATGTTGTTGGCGCGCAGGGCTGGACATACCGCACGTGCGCCACGTGATCAACTTCGACCTGCCGTCGGACGTGGAGGAGTACGTGCACCGCATCGGGCGCACTGGCCGCATGGGCAACCTCGGCGTCGCCACCTCCTTCTTCAACGACTCGAACCGCGGCCTCGCGCGCGACCTCGTCGAGCTGCTCGTCGAGGCCAAGCAGGATGTGCCCAAGTGAGTCACGTGAGAGCTGTGGAGCTCATTGATGATCTCCAGCAATAATGATAATAATAATATCTTTTATTTGAAATGAAACCGATAGGAAATACTATGTAAAATAGGGTAAAAACCTACAGATTTTTAAAACTAATTGAATGTTGTATACTCTGCAAAATGTTTAAACATGGCAAAAGTTTTTGATATTTTTTGTCAATCTAATCTATAGGAGAATATTACATTTTTTTTTCATATCTCACATTATATAGGTATTCTATAAAGATTAGTTTTTTTTTTTAAATAAAATATGAAGATATGATTTTTGATAGCGAGTCACGCTAGCTCGTGTCCTGTAAGAGCTTGTCCAGAGGAGGCGTTGTACGCGCAAGTCGAGAACGCGCGAGTCGAGAGTCTGACGCGCTGCAAGCGTTTTACGCGCGAGAGCATCAGAACGGGATCTATGTAGCTCTAGTATCTCTGGAACGAGCGAGTGACAACGCACGAGTCCGCACGAGCGTAAAACGCGTCATTTGGACAGGCTCTAAGGGCCTTAAGCTATGTTTTTTAGTTTTACTTTTGAATGCGACTGTACTGTACATGTTGCTCGTTCCGCCAGTTGGCTGACGAGCACGGCGGCCGACGGGCGGCTCGGCGGCGGCGGGCGGCGCGCCGGCAGCCGCTCGGGCGGCGGCCGCTTCGGCGGCGGCGGCGGCGGCGGGGCCAGCGGCGGCGGCGGCAGCGGCTTCGGGGCCCGGGACTTCCGTACGCAGACGCGCCAGCCGCCTCGCTCCGCTGGACCCTCCTCTATGGGCTCTGGTGAGTCGAGCACACTGACCTACGATGCTTGTACAATCTACCATCAGTGTGACTTCTTAAGGTGCGTGTACGTACGCTAGTTGAACAACAAGCTATTTTGTATAAAGCAACATGTTGAAAGTTGCTACATGTTGATCAACACAATGTTTATCATTCAACACAACAAACCTTTAGAAACCTGTCATGTTTTGTATCATCAAATGACGGGTTCATTCAACAATATATTTCAACTGTAGAACGTATTTTGAATGAAACTGTCGAATATATTGCACCAACAGATGTCGATCAATGTTGACCATACAACATTGTTGAAAACTGTTGCGCACGACAATCCGTTGCTTCAGATAATTGTTAAATTAGCGTAAATGCACCTTTATAGTGGACACAGCCAATTACAACTGAATTCGCTGTGAGCAACGGCAGGCACCTTGCGGAATAACGGCAGGCACGGGCCGCGTACTTACTGCGTGCCGCAAACACGCTCGTTTTGCGGTATATCAAACGCTATAGGTCGACGCGAGCGTGCTTTAAAGTTGTGTCGTGACTCGTGTTGACATGATAATGATCATAAATCTAAAATTCCGTTTTAGGACAACAGTGAGCGTAGAGACCTAAACGATTGGCGTTATCGATCGGCGTCAATGGCATTACCATACCATATGGATTGTAAAACTGGATACAAGTCATACACACACATAGAGTTCGCAGGGAACGCATTCCAAATCGTTTTTTTGCAGGCTACTCTTCATACGGCGGCGGCGGCGGCTCGTACGGCGGCAACTATGGCGGCTCGTACGGCGGCGGCGGCGGGGGCGGCGGAGGCGGTGGCCTCGACTGGTGGGACTCGTAAACGCCAACACACCGCCCCCCTCGCACCGCGCACACCCGTCCGGCCCCCGCCCAGCCCGCCACCCACACCACCCAACCGCGCCCTCAGCGACGACTTGCACACATACGCGCACTGGCAGCGTTGTGACATGTTTTATATTATAGATGATATTTTGTTTTTATTCGTAAATTGTCAGACTGAAATTAACCTGTGGGCTATTTCATAGTTTATTGTATTAATATTCATAGTGTTTTATTTATGAAGGACTGTTATTAAGGACGACGTAGACCGTAGATGATACGATAATTTGTATAAAAAAAAACGTAAGATAATGATGAAGTTTGTTAAATTGCAAGTGATGTATGCGATCTCGTTATTTATTTATTTTAAAGAGATCGTGCGTATTGTACGGCGCGTACGCGCGTCGTATCTACGGTTGAACATTTCTTAAGGGTGTCCACGTACGGTAAAACAATTTGCATATATTTTATTTGTATTTCGAGAGCGGTGCGATAGCGACGATGTGTTAGCGCGTGCGCGTGCCCGTGCGCCGGCGCCGCGCCCGCCCCGCGAGCGCTGAATCTCAGGCGCAGCGCGCCCTGCTCGCGGCGCGGGCGCAGCGCTCGGGTTGTTTCTTAATGCTTATCTCTCATGCGGTCGCGTGCCGCGAGTCAGCTGTGCGCGAAGGACGCGGCGCGGCGCGGCGCGCTCTTTGAACTATGTGCACGGAGTTAGCGTACGAGTTGAATATAAATGTCAAGTTATTCGGTCACACTTAGAATTAGCGACGAGCGCCGCGCGGCCCGCCCGCGGCTCCCCGTGGTTCGGCAATCGATTATTTGTGAAAGTAGTCGTTTAATAATATAGAAAATATTTTTGATGTTCATTAATCTGTATCGTGATTTACATAATATGTGAATGATATAATTATTGTATATTTTAACTGATGTTCTTATTGCTGAATAACCTTTCTGACACGAAATTTTCGAAGCATTTATGCACTCCTAAATCCAGATAGTTTATAACGCAGTACATTTTAGAAATTATAAAGTATCGATACAGCATTATTGTAGATTGCAATATCTAAATTTGATCAGTAGAAATATTCCATTCTGTACCATACATAAATAAAAATATTATAATACCATCTGTCATCGACGTGATCTATTATTTGAATGTGAATTTATCAATAAAAATTAAGAAACAGTATTTTATTTTATTTGCTCTCCTCATGCCAACCCTGTGCTGTAGGTGACGTAACAGGATATTATAGGTTGCAACCTATACCTAACCTATGTTTGGTTGTATTAACCAAATACATTTTAAACAACCGTTTTTCGGTAAAATTTTACTTAGGTAGCTTAAAATTGAAATATTTTGGAAATATGATATTTTCACTCTTAAGTCGTAGTCAAAAACTTGATGCTTTGATAGCCTTTCTACCGTCGTACCTAGTTCTATCTTCTAGTACGTAGTGTATATTATTACTCTGAAGTTCTACAGAACCTTTTTGAAGAATATTTTGCGATATTAAAATGGAGTGGGATGATTACGCTAGTAATATTAGTTCAATGGTTCTGGGTTATTAATATAGGTACCATGAGAACTCCTCTGTTTGTGATCAGCAAAAGATCTGGCCGTCCACGGTCCACGTAGTGTTTGTACGAAAAAGGTAGACAAAGTAGTAAGGGAAAGAATTCGAAGAAATCCTGTCCGAAAGCTAAAGATTTTATCTCGGGAGAAGAAGATAGCACCTATAACCATTTCGCGTATTTTAAAAGATGACTTAGGACGTGCAGCCTATAAGAGACGTACTGTCATTTCTTAACTGATAATTTAAAAAAGAATATAGGGTGGTAAAATCGAAACAACTACGTAAAGGGAAGTCACAGAAAAAATCTGTTTACGGATGAGATTTTTTTTACAATTGAGCAACATTTTAACAAACAAAATGACCGTATTTATGCTCACAGCTTTAAGCTTCTCTAAGGGAAGCTTCTCAATTAGTCGACAGAGTGCAACGTGGGCATTATCCGACTTCAGTGTTGGTTTGGTGGGGTATTTATTAGCTATGAAGAAGTGACTGAGCCATACTTTAGAAGGTAGTGAAGCCCCTTAACAACACCATGTTCAATAACTAAGAATGGTCCTTCCAGCAAGACTCGGCGCCGGGTCATAGGTAAAGCTCGGTCTACGCAATCTTGGTTGGAAACGAACTTTTCGGACTTCATCAGAGCTGAAGACTGAGCGTCGTCTAGTCCCGATCTTAATCCGCTGGATTATGATTTATGGTCAGTTTTAGAGAGTACGGCTTGCTCTAAACGCCATAATAATTTGGAGTCCCTAAAACAATCCATACGATTGGCAGTTAAGAATTTTACCATGGAAAGAGTGCGTGATTCTATTGATAACTGGCCTCAACGTTTAAATGACTATTGCAGCCAATGGAGACCACTTCGAATAAGCTTTTTATACTTTAAATAGTTTGATATTTATGTATTACATTAACACACTGTAAAAGTAATAAAATAAATATTATTTGCAATAGAAAAATGTTATTTATTTTTCTTTCTTACAGTATTTACGGCAAGACTATTTATTATGGTATACATGTAGACCTATATAATAAAAATGTAACGGATCGCTGTCGGTAGATACATGGAAGATATTATATGAGAAAAAATATTATTGCGACATTTATCAACGCAATAGCACCTCAAACAATGATTGTTAGAATTTTTGTCTGTACCTATGTCTGTGCGTGTGTGCATGCTAATCTCACAAATGGCTTATCCGATTTAGATGAAGTTTTCAATGATATACCTATTGTGGTAAGCTTCACTTAACATTTAGTGTTTGTTTCATGTCAATCGGTTATGCCAATGTTATGCCAATTTAAAGATAAAGAATCACGTGAACGGCTGGACCAATCTAGCTAATATTTTTTTTGGTTGTGTTTGTTATTGTAAGTTTGGAGTTCCTGAGGGAAATCCGAAATTCACGGGGGTGAAACCGCGGGGTACAGCTAGTTATCATATATATATATACAACAAAATGAGAATCTGTTAACGAAATTAAAACGTAACAAACAAACAAACTCACTTTCACATTTATAATACTATCTATTAAGTATAGTATAAGGATTTGAATGAAGCTACTCATAATACCGTTAAAACTTTTTTGGAAGTTAGTTTAATCATCTTTCGTAACTAGATTAGATACTACATACCTACTATATGGATGGCACCCTGACCTTATTAGAGAGGTAGAGAGATTAAACGGAATACGGCTACAGGTTATAGCACAAAAGTCCCTAAGGGAAAGAAACCTTGAGTAGAAGGCTAAGCGGTATTTTGCTTACGGGTATATGTAGGTAGGTACGTACTTTGTGTGATACCTGGTATAAACCATATAGGTATGAACCTAACTATCAATACTTAATAATGCTCTATCTTTGCTTTCTGACAAAAATCAACGCGCAATCTATCCTTATGTCTTTCAAAAATTCATTATTATTAATTTATCTCATCGATTACCCCAGTAATGGCCAACGGTTTATTGAATACATCTTTTTGTGGCGCCTTTTTATTCTGAGATCGCGTCTAGAGCGGCGAGACGCGGGACCCCGCCGCGATGGCACGCACGGAATGCTTAGAAGGTGACTCGTGGATAAATTACGGACATTTCTTCAATTTTAACGATTCATTTTACTATTTAATTTATTTTTATTATATGTTACACATTCGACCTGTAACAATGTTTGTTTTTGGGTCTGATTAGCATAAAGCTCACGCTGCGGACGAAAAAAAAAGACATCACGACGCGGCCATTCCAGTTCCCGATAGGTTTTATCTTAACGACGATTGTTAAACGTAAACGTTACATGTGTCTAATAAAGTAGATAGTGGGATGTCTTCATTTAAAACGTAGTCATTTGTCGATTTTTATCGCGTCTCGCTTGTGACATAATAAAACAATTAATTTATTAGGGATCGGTCGTTTCAAGAGACGATTGAACCGATCACTATCAGTTGCGGTCGTCGTTTGATGTACCTAATTGTTTTATGTAAGTAATTGCTATTAATTTATTGTGAACTAGCTGTTTTCCGCGATTTCACCCGCGTTAGTTTCGGAGTTCTTATTGTAATTCCGGGACAAAAAGTACCTACCCCTGACCCCTGTTACCTTGTAGTACGTATGCAAAATTTAATGCACTTTTTACACAATTTACACATAGCCTTGACAAATTACATATACTAATAACCTAACCTAAACCTTTCTCATGGATCACTCTATTGGTGAAAATCGCAAGAAAATCCATTCAGTAGGTACTTTTTGGGTTTATCGCGAACAAACAGACAGACGGACTTTGTTTGAAAATGATAGTGACAGTGCATCATAGAAACAAATATTGAACAGCTATACTAGGGTAAAAAACCATGGTTGAGTCGTACCTAAATTATAGGACGATCTGTTGCCGACGGAATCCGTTTAACATGGGTGTGACCGCTGGCAAGTTTGTATGTACCTAACTACCTACTATTATGGTTTTAGGTAGGTACCTACATAATATTATTTTTTTATGTTGTTAATAAAATATGATCATAGGATAAGGATGATCGTAGGAGCTGATATTTGAATTGGTCCCGCCATTTCCTTTCAATATAATATGGACCCATGGATCACTAGTGAGCGTATCAGCGTACGATTGGTATTCTACCCACCATAAGTTTATTGCTTCCTCTTTCATTTCGCCACCGCTAAGGACTGGAAAAGGAACTAACAACTAGCCTACCAACAAGCCTGTGATGCCTGAAAGCTATGATTTGGACCCCATCAAGACGAGAGTGAATGGGTGTAAAACTACCAACCTTCCCTGGCCTGGTGTCATGGCCATACCTATCGTCGCTGATTCTCAGATCAAATTATTTAACTTTGGACAAAGACTGATCAACAGGCTAAAAAAGTCCTGTTACATAGGCACCTATAGGCAATAATATAAAAGTGAAACTTGAAATGCTAGATCCTAATATACATTCACTACATAGGTACTTAAAAGGTTTTAGTATAGCTACGAAATTGGATCAAATTGGAAAAATGGTTTGTGTTATCAAACAGAATACTTTTGTCTCAGTAAAATGAGCTCCCGAATAGGTAACAAGGTGAACAAAAACACAAAAAATAGCCTCTGATAGAAGCATTCTGCTATAGCACTTATACCGAATACCTAGCTACAGTACCTACTAACTCTACTTCTTGAGTTCTACTCTACCTCTAACAACCTACAAGTTTTAATTAATCGAGATTTGACTGTGAAAAAGATAGGTATAGACATGTATAAAATAATATTTAGAATGAATAATTACACTTACAAATGGGCAAAACAGATCATTTATCATTTCACTCTACTAGAAAAAAGCGATTGAATAATACGTTAGCAATTTATATGAATGTCATTCAAACGTTTTCCAAGTTCCGACCACATGCTACAGCCTTCTCAAACAATGGCTTGTAAAACTATATTTTTTTTCCAAACTTTTATTATAAATAGAACAATGTGCTCCTCTACCATTGTGCTAAATTGTTAAAAAAGTAATAAATCATTCGCGCTACACGGAATTGCGTAAAATTAGAACAATTTACATTTCATAATAAAAGTTGGTACTATACTTGTACCAATAATGTTCCTTCACTTGCTATGAATAAACCTATCTACCTATTTGTCGACCTACCTACTATTTTAAAAACTGTTTAGCCTATAAGTACCTACGTAGTATATATTATTACTCTGAGCCCTCCAAATTTTTATAATTAATTTTTTTAAATGAAATTTTGTTAAATCTACACGATTGAAATCGGTGTTGAATTCTTGCTAAGTTGCTAAAATTTTGATACAGGAAGACCGTTGATTGTAAAAGCGAATGTATTATCTACAACGTGTTAATGAATTAACTGAAAACTAGAAAGTAGTTTGCTCAGAATAAACTAGCGAATCGATCGCACTGTTTTAATATAGGTTATATTTTTTCATTTTTACTAGCCCATGTCTAAATTATTTACAATACAATATTTGGCGCGTACGCCGCCCGCAGTGAAAAAAATCGAACCGGTAGGCGCAGGCGTAGCGCTTGGAATTTCGTAGATAGGTCACCTCCAAACTAATGTTGAATAACTTTTAAAGTATTAATTTTTTCGACATAAAATATATTTTAATCATATTATTGTTTATTTTTTTAAATGAGGTGTATCAGATTTTCAGTTAATTCATTAACACGTTTATATATTTTTTGGGTTCATTTACTTGAGTAGGTAAGTAACCTATAGCTACCACTACATGCTTTGATGCTTACATAGCTACCTACTATTTATTAATTTGTTTCTTAATTCAATTCAATATCTTTTTAAAGATTTAAAGAAGTCAAAGTCCAACATTCAATCACATCACACAAATTCTTTCGTCCCTAATGATTTATTGTGTTGGCAGGTTTATTGAACACTCAAAAGTGTTCGGTCACGGTCGGTGGGCTCATCGTTTTCTCCTAGCTATTATTTCGCACAAAGTGTGTTTCCTAAACAAGACATTGGATATTCACATTGTTCCGCGTGCTATACATTGTAACGTACGTCTTTGTACTCTATACACGGTCACACACAAAAAAAATACGTCTCTAAAATTTACTCGAGCGTCTCTGATTTTGAGTGACGTGTCTGTTAAATTCCTGAAAGTACATAATTGGATAAGTTAATTGTTTGTTTATTCCTTTTTGTTTATGATTATTTATTTTGTGGAATGTGATTTGTACCTATTTGTAAGTAATGGTAGGTTAGAACCTTCCTACATATCTTTTGTATACTTACCCTTTTGTACAAAAAGATAGTAGGTATATGCGTGACAATTCGTATTATACCTATTCATTTAAATTTATTGACTGACTTCTAAATTTATGGATGAAATAGTATATTTTATACATACCTAATCCTACTTTTTGTTACTCGCATCGTACATAATTTAAAAGATCTCAGTGACAACTTCGACCTATAAATAATTTTAATTATATCATGAGTGGGAAAATATGTAGAAAGAAATCGTAGAAATCTTTGTTATGAATTCTGCTAGAAGTATTGTGATGTAATGTGTTCATTTATAAGTATACGTATTTTTTATGTATCTATGTACTTACAGACGCGACTCTACATATTATAGTTAGGTAAAGTTTTATAGTAGAGACGTCTATACCTACCCATACTAATATCTATTATCAATGCGAAAGATGAAACAGACAGTAAAACCGTCGCGTCGGTGTGTCTATCTGTCGTCTTTTCATGTTTTAGCTACTCAATCGATCTTAATGATATTTTGTATACCTACCTACATTTTATCAGGGAGATAAATAAAGCATAAGGTAACTTTTAAATCGGAATTCCCGCGGGAAATCCAAAATTACCACAAGTAAAGCTGCAGGGAACAGCTATTTGACATTTTATTCGGAATCCATACAGGGTGGAAATGTTAAATGTGTCCAACCAAACGTATTTCATAAATTTTATACCTATAGTTATTAGAAAATTAAAGAGTATGGAATCTGCATTATTTAGGTACTAGTTACATACATATAGGTACAAAACAAAGGATATTTTAATAATAGAAAATGAACGTTACATATACCCACATACATTCATGACTAACGGCCGCACTCAGAGTCAACTTTAATGATTACTTAGTTAAGTATAGATTTTTAATACAAAACTGCCGCAATTAGAGACGTTCAGTAAATTAATGTTAATTGGCATTTAATGAGATGTAACTTAATTAGTTAAATGCCAATTAACATTAATTTATTAAACTTGTCTGATTGCGGCAGTTTTGTTTTAAAAATCTAAACTTAACAAAGTAATCATTAAAGTCGACTCTGAGTGCGGCGGTAAATGTTACAAATGCACTTTTGAGATGCTACAATTATCTTAAAGTAGGTACCTACGTTATTTATGACGCGCATAGAACTGTATGATTGAAAATCAATCACACACGATATGTTTTTTCTCTTTTAGCAATGATTCTAATAAGTATATGCAAATCCATAATATAATCTCATAACGCAGTTTGTGATTCACATTGCCGGCCGGTTGTAAACTTACGTTTTATTTTTTTATTTTTTTTATTATATTGTCACCGGTCTCTCCCAACATTGAAATTCAAGGATCATTGACGATCGGCACGAGACTGCAGCGCAGTGTTCAGTGGCGCGGTGCGTCTGCGACCACATGTCGAGGCTTCCCGCAGTCGCACGCGCAACCACTCAGCGTTGGGGGCTATAGGAGTAAGTTACTCGCTTGGAACACTAGTGGTACCTATGATAGCACTCAGTGAAAATCTATTTGCTGATGCCGTTTCGAGAAATCGATGAAAAATGTCTTTGATAAAAACCATTGATGTAGAAAATAAATTACGTAAAATTCGATTTACAGTTCCATTCGAATATCATTACCAAATGTGTCGTTGAAAGATATTAATCTATACTGATACCGAATAATATTAAAGAGGTGGATAAAAAAATTTTGTGAGTTTGTGAGGTTGTAGGGGGTAGGTAATCTCTGATGGATCTGCTGAACCGATTTTGAAGATTTTTTCACTAATAGAATGCTACATTGAGTGTAAAAGGGTAGGTTCTTCTTATCCCGGAATTTTGCGGAAACTTCAAAATTACCGCGGCTGAAACCGCGGGGGAGCAGCTAGGTATAGTAAAACCAATGTGAAATAAAAGTTAAGTATTTAGTAGGTATAGCAATGTAAAAAACTTTAAAACTTAGGTACCTACTCCTCTTCGACCTTGAGGGTACAACATAGTCTGTGCTCTAGCATTTCGTTGAACAAACTTTGGTAAAGGATAATATAATAACGAATATACCTACCAATAGACAAAAAATATAATCGAACTATTTCTCTTTACGACTATTACGCATTTAAAAATCCAATAGAAAATATGAATAAAATATTTTGCCCGTGAGATATAGTCGCGTTCATTTTTATTGTCGTCATTACCATAAGCATTCGACACCTGCAGCTCAGCTTTTTTTATCGAGAGAGGTTTAAAATTAGTGGCGCTCTTACAATACGTAATCTCTAGACGAGGGACTGTTTTAAGAACGTTCCCTTAACGGTATAAACATTGTTTATGAGTGTAATAAAACGCATTAAAGCAAATCAACCTGCAAACCAGTTAAGGAGGCGGAACCTTTCGGTAGGAGTGGCCTGTCACGAACACGCCTTGTGAGTCGCTTATGTAAAGGATATGTTATACAAGAAGGTATAGGTACCTACCTCCCTTATGTACTTAACCATGTAACTATATCCACATTGCTTTTATCCATAAAATAAATTCTTGTAAAATTATGTTTGCTAGTTTATTTATTTTGTAATCTGATTAGGTACCTACCTAGGTACTTATATTAATTAAGAGTATTTAGATATATATAAACACTGGTCTAAACTAAATAGTGTTACACTTTATCTGATGGAATTGATATCTAATAATAGCCTTTCATTGTAGGTACCTACTTATTTAAAAACCGCGACACCAAATATATAAGGTATTAGGTTAAAAAGGTTCAGTAGGTAGTTATGTAGATTGTAGGTACAGTACCTATTCGTTTCACGTTTCTAATATCTAAAAAAATTGCAATAAATTTCCAAAAAAAATATACTACATAGATCTATATTCGTCGACTGACGTAGCTAATATAAAATAGGTATTCTGGGATTAAATTCTTATAACATAATGATGTTGTTGACAAAATTAGCTACCTATGATATACCTAATTTTTATACTCGTATAGGTAGATAATAGTAGATAATAAAATAAATAGGTGATTCTTTTTTATGATTCTTTTTTTAATCAATGAGCCGATTCCAATGTAAGACTATTAAACGTCAAGTTATAATATAATACTTATAACACTAAACGCAGTAATTTATATCCTCGTTGATATCTACGACCACTGAAAAATTTAGGTATTTACTGTATGGAGATAGATATTAAGTCTCAAAAATTACTTTCTTTCTTATTTTTATTGGCTTTCACATATCTATAATGCATTTAGCCAGTTTCAAGTAAAATAAGTTAGTTAAGTGAGTTCAAAATTTGCGTTTAGCATCGTTGTACGGTTTAAACTTGTAGGCCATGGTACTGAATAGACTACAAGAACTTTCTCGGAGGTCTTGGAGGATACCGAAGAAATTAGCTGGAAATGTCATATATTTTCTTGAGCACACAAAAAACTGTCACTGTGAAAATTATTGTCCAATACAGCATAATAAAACACAACAAAATCAACTTTTAACAATTTTTTAATGACACCAAATATAAATGACTGAACCGCCATCTTCGATGCCCGCCAAAAAACTTTATTACTTACTTCTTCTATGTTATCTATTTATTTCCAACCAGTGTGGACATGGAGATTAACTCTGCAGCGCGGCAGCGTTCAACCTCTAGACTCTCTACACTGTACAGTATGGTATAGGTAGGTACTTAAATCAGTGAGGGAATTACAACGCGACGGTAAAAAGTTGGGAAATGACTTATATATTTACTAAATGCTCTCCTGAGGGCCCACCCTGGGTCTGATTTGTTTGCCGATGAGTGGATGGAAATCTTGAGAGTTGTATGCAGGGCCTACTAGTATTTGTTAACCATTGTAATTGGTCCTGTACCGTATGTGTTAACAATAAGTAAGTAAATAAATAAATAAAAGTGTATGATAAAATAATATCTAGCATCAATATCGTAACCATTATTTTCGCCATTATTTCCTACGAGGGATAGACTGCAGCTCCGCTAATGGATGGCATGTCGTCGTTTATAAATCGTTGAGATGCGATATTTATGATAGCAATTACGACCTTTTGTGTCTTATACCTTAGTATAATGTAGTATTACCATATTATAATATTTTCCTAGCAAATATAGTATGCTAGCTGTGCCCTGCGGTTTCACCCTCGGGAGTTTCGGAATTCCTGCAGGAAGTCCAAAGTAAAATTTGTCCAAAAAATAAAAATATAAACTTCTGAAGAGGGATGTTGGTGAACTTGGCATATCATTTGCCAGCAGATCAATTTTTTTTTAGAGTTCTGTTCGCATGCAGCTGAGTTCTAGAGTTCCTGATACTTTTTAGAAATAGTTCCGGCGTTTAAACCTGAAAAAAACGCTGTTGAAAAAATGATCTGCTAACTTCCCGTAGCAGATCATTTTCCGGAAAATCAAAAATAAAAGCGATTTTCTTGTGCATTAAGGTTAGTTGTGGAGTTCCTGATACTTTTCAGAAATAGTTCTGGCGGTCTTACCCTAAAAAAATCAATCTGTAAATATGGGTCTAGAAGTAAAAATAATTAGGTTTTAATCGTAATAAAAGGGTTTTAAAGCTGTTTTGAGGCAAGAAACTTTTTGTTTCTTAATGTTCGATATCAGCACTCTAGAATAGAACTAGTTTTAGGTGCAGAACTCCCGTTAAAGAGCCAGCAGATCATAGTATAAAAGTAAAAAAGTATAAAGATAAATTTTAAGTGCTTTCACCAATGCGTGGACTAGCACGTGGAGGCCGGAACTACCTCGTTTCTCATAGATAAGTATCAGAACTTCGATACAGAACTGGATCGCAAACCAGAACTCCCGTTTAAAATCCAGCAGATCATGGTAGAGTAGTAAAAAAATTAAAAAATATATTATTTTAACAGTTCCAATAGTACGTGGAGGCCGGAACTCCTTTATTTCTCACAGATCAGCATCAGAACTCCGATACAGAAGTGGATCCGAGACCAGGATTCCCGTTTAAAGTCCAGCAGATCATGGTAGAGTAGTTAAAAAGTTAAAGAATATTTATTTAACAGTTCCACTAGCACGTGGAGGCCGGAACTCCTTTGTTCCTCACAGATCAGTATCAGAACTTCGATACAGAAGTGGATCGTGAATCAGAACTCCCGTTTAAAATCCAGCAGATCATGGTAGAGCAGGTAAAAAGTTAAAGAATTTTAATTTAACAGTTGCACTACCATGTGGAGGCCGGAACTCCTTTGTTTCTTACAGATCAGCATCAGCACTCCGATACGGAAGTGGATCCGAGACCAGAACTCCCGTTTAAAATCCAGCAGATCATAGTAGAGTAGTAAAAAAATTAAAAAAAAAATATTTTAACAGTTTCACTAGCACGTGGAAGCCGGAACTCCTTTGTTTCTCACATATCAGTATGAGAACTTCGATACAGAAGTAGATCCAAAACCAGAACTCCCGTTTAAAATCCAGCAGATCATAGTAGAGTAGTAAAAAAAATAAAAATAACAAATTTTTAACAGTTCCACTGGAACGTGGAGGTCGGAACTCCTTTGTTTCTCACAGATCAGTATAAGAACTTCGATACAGAAGTGGATCGCAAACCAGAACTCCTGTTTAAAATCCAGCAGATCATGGTAGAGTAGTTAAAAAATTAAAAAAATATTATTTTACAGTTCCAATAGCACGTGGAGGCCGGAACTCCTTTGGGTCTCAAATATCAGTACCAGAACTTCGATACAGAAGTAGATCCAAAATCAGAACTCCCGTTTAAAATCCAGCAGATCATGGTAGAGTAGTTAAAAAATTAAAAAAATATTATTTTAACAGTTCCAATAGCACGTGAAGGCCGGAACTCCTTTGTTTCTCACATATCAGTACCAGAACTTTGATACAAAAGTGGATCCAAAACCAGAACTCCCGTTTAAAATCCAGCAGATCATAGTCGAGTTTAAAAAAGGTAAAGAATATTAATTTAACAGTTCCACTAGCACGTGAAGGACGGAACTCCTTTGTTTCTCACATATCAGTACCAGAACTTTGATACAAAAGTGGATCCAAAACCAGAACTCCAGTTTAAAATCCAGCAGATCATGGTTTCCAAAATGTTAAAAGTTAAAAATATTATTTTGATAGTTTGACGTATCACACTTATATGTTTGAGATTAAAAAAATCATATTTAATTATAGGATACAGCCAGATATGGAAACTCTTTTCTATAGAGTGCAGGACCACTAATTCTCTCGATTACGACTCCCAATGAGACCGGAACTCACATAAAAATATCAGCATATCACACTTATATGTTTGAGATTTAAACAAAATCATATTTCATTATAGGATACAGCCAGAGATGGGAACTCTTTTCTATAGAGTGCAAGGCCACTAATTCTCTCGATCGAACCTTCTGCTGTGACCGGAACTCACATAAAAATATCAGCATATCACACTTATATGTTTGGGATTTGAAAAATTCATATTTAATTATAGGATACAGCCAGAGATGGGAACTCTTTTCGATATGGTGTAAGACCACTAATTCTCTCGACTACACCTCCCAATGAGACCAGAACTCACATAAAAATATCAGCATATCACACTTTTATGTTTGAGATTAAAAAAATCATATTTAATTATAGGATACAGCCAGAGATGAAAACTCTTTTCGATAGGGTGTAAGACCACTAGTTCTCTCGACTACACCTCCCACTGAGACCGGAACTCACATAAAAATATCAGCATATCACACTTATATGTTTGGGATTTGAAAAATTCATATTTAATTATAGGATACAGCCAGAGATGGGAACTCTTTTCGATAGGGTGTGAGACCACTAATTCTCTCGACTACACCTCCCAATGAGACCAGAACTCACATAAAAATATCAGCATATCACATTTTTATGTTTGAGATTAAAAAATCATATTTAATTATAGGATACAGCCAGAGATGGGAACTCTTTTCGATAGGGTGTAAGACCACTAATTCTCTCGACTACACCTCCCACTGAGACCGGAACTCACATAAAAATATCAGCATATCACACTTATATGTTTGGGATTTGAAAAATTAATATTTAATTATAGGATACAGCCAGAGATGGGAACTCTTTTCGATAGGGTGTGAGACCACTAATTCTCTCGACTACACCTCCCAATAAGACCGGAACTCACGTAAAAATATCAGCATATCACACTTTTATGTTTGAGATAAAAAAAATCATATTTAATTATAGGATACAGCCAGAGATAGGAACTCTTTTCGATAGGGTGTAAGACCACTAATTCTCTCGACTACACCTCCCAATGAGACCAGAACTCACATAAAAATATCAGCATATCACACTTTTATGTTTGAGATTAAAAAAATAATATTTAATTATAGGATATAGCCAGAGATGGGAACTCTTTTCGATAGGGTGTAAGACCACTAATTCTTTCGACTACACCTCCCACTGAGACCGGAACTCACATAAAAATATCAGCATATCACACTTATATATTTGGGATTTGAAAAATTCATATTTAAATATAGGATACAGCCAGAGATGGGAACTCTTTTCGATAGGGTGTAAGACCACTAATTCTTTAGAATACACCTCCTAATGAGACCGGAACTCACATAAAAATATCAGCATATCACACTCTTATGTTTGAGATTAAAAAATTCACATTTAATTATAATAATTAAACATAAAAGTGTGGTATGCTGATATTTTTATGTGAGTTCCGGTCTCATTGGGAGGTGTAGTCGAGAGAATTAGTGGTCTCACACCCTATCGAAAAGAGTTCCCATCTCTGGCTGTATCCTATAATTAAATATGAATTTTTCAAATCCCAAACATATAAGTGTGATATGCTGATATTTTTATGTGAGTTCCGGTCTCATTGGGAGGTGTAGTCGAGAGAATTAGTGGTCTCACACCCTATCGAAAAGAGTTCCCATCTCTGGCTGTATCCTATAATTAAATATGAATTTTTCAAATCCCAAACATATAAGTGTGATATGCTGATATTTTTATGTGAGTTCCGGTCTCAGTGGGAGGTGTAGTCGAGAGAATTACTGGTCTTACACCCTATCGAAAAGAGTTCCCATCTCTGGCTGTATCCTATAATTAAATATGATTTTTTTAATCTCAAACATATAAGTGTGATACGTCAAACTATCAAAATAATATTTTTAACTTTTAACATTTTGGAAACCATGATCTGCTGGATTTTAAACTGGAGTTCTGGTTTTGGATCCACTTTTGTATCAAAGTTCTGGTACTGATATGTGAGAAACAAAGGAGTTCCGGCCTTCACGTGCTAGTGGAACTGTTAAATTAATATTCTTTACTTTTTTTAAACTCTACTATGATCTGCTGGATTTTAAACGGGAGTTCTGGTTTTGGATCCACTTTTGTATCAAAGTTCTGGTACTGATATGTGAGAAACAAAGGAGTTCCGGCCTCCACGTGCTATTGGAACTGTAAAATAATATTTTTTTAATTTTTTAACTACTCTACCATGATCTGCTGGATTTTAAACAGGAGTTCTGGTTTGCGATCCACTTCTGTATCGAAGTTCTAATACTAATCTGTGAGAAACAAAGGAGTTCCGACCTCCACGTGCTAGTGGAACTGTTAAAAATTTGTTATTTTTATTTTTTTTACTACTCTACTATGATCTGCTGGATTTTAAACGGGAGTTCTGGTTTTGGATCTACTTCTGTATCGAAGTTCTCATACTGATATGTGAGAAACAAAGGAGTTCCGGCTTCCACGTGCTAGTGGAACTGTTAAAATATTTTTTTTTTAATTTTTTTACTACTCTACCATGATCTGCTGGATTGTAAACGGGAGTTCTGGTCTCGGATCCACTTCCGTATCGGAGTGCTGATGCTGATCTGTAAGAAACAAAGGAGTTCCGGCCTCCACATGGTAGTGCAATTGTTAAATTAAAATTCTTTAACTTTTTACCTGCTCTACCATGATCTGCTGGATTTTAAACGGGAGTTCTGGTTCACGATCCACTTCTGTATCGAAGTTTTGATATTGATCTGTGAGGAACAAAGGAGTTCCGGCCTCCACGTGCTAGTGGAACTGTTAAATAAATATTCTTTAACTTTTTAACTACTCTACCATGATCTGCTGGACTTTAAACGGGAATCCTGGTCTCGGATCCACTTCTTTATCGGAGTGCTGATGCTGATCTGTGAGAAACAAAGGAGTTCCGGCCTCCACGTACTATTGGAACTGTTAAAATAATATATTTTTTAATTTTTTTACTACTCTACCATGATCTGCTGGATTTTAAACGGGAGTTCTGGTTTGCGATCCAGTTCTGTATCGAAGTTCTGATACTTATCTGTGAGAAACGAGGTAGTTCCGGCCTCCACGTGCTAGTCCACGCATTGGTGAAAGCACTTAAAATTTATCTTTATACTTTTTTACTTTTATACTATGATCTGCTGGCTCTTTAACGGGAGTTCTGCACCTAAAACTAGTTCTATTCTAGAGTGCTGATATCGAACATTAAGAAACAAAAGGTTTCTTGCCTCAAAACAGCTTTAAAACCCTTTTATTACGATTAAAACCTAATTATTTTTACTTCTAGACCCATATTTACGGATTGATTTTTTTATGGTAAGACCGCCAGAACTATTTCTGAAAAGTATCAGGAACTCCACAACTAACCTTAATGCACAAGAAAATCGCTTTTATTTTTGATTTTCCGGAAAATGATCTGCTACGGGAAGTTAGCAGATCATTTTTTCAACAGCGTTTTTTTCAGGTTTAAACGCCGGAACTATTTCTAAAAAGTATCAGGAACTCTAGAACTCAGCTGCATGCGAACAGAACTCTAAAAAAAAATTGATCTGCTGGCAAATGATATGCCAAGTTCACGCAGACTGAAGAGGGCCACCCTTATCACCTAGGGGTGTAAAAATTGCCCACAAACTAATCTCAGACCTGCTAAATATACCTATATACCTACACAAAAAAATTATAAAAATCGGTCAAGGTATTTTGGAGAAGTTCGATAACAAACACACGAGATTTTTATATATTAGACTACCTGTCCCGCGCGGTTTTACCCGCGATAATTTCGAAGATCCCGCGGAATTGCCACATTTTGCAACATTTTTCATCCCCTTAGGGATTGAATTTTCAAAAATCCTTTCTTATCGGATGCCTACTATGAAGTAGGTGTGTTCTTTGTATGAACAAAGAACACACCTTCCAAGTTTCAGATCTCTACGATCTGCGGTTTAGGCTGTGCATTGATCCATGAGTCATTCAGGACGAAGCATTTTATATATATAGATAGATTAATACTGGTGGTGATATAATATGTAAAATATGATAATCAGAAAACTGTTATCGCACTTCTTTTTCACGAGCCTTCATTTAGCCCAAATAGCTTCTTTAAGGAATTTTACGAATACCTACCCATGGGACCATCTTTAGGAGGCTCATAAGAGTCAAGAGATAGCGTGATTCGTGAGGAAGGTTCATATCTATATTTTATCCTGGAATCCCCGCGGGAACTACGAAATTAGCACGGGTGAAACCGCGGGGGACAGCTGCTCATATAAATATAATACCTATTATTCATATTTAGTTTAATTTTCATCTTCCGTAATTGTAAGTCGTAAAGACGGATCCCCAGATTCAGGCTTAACCTATTGCGGGATCCAAAACTAACTCGATGTAGGTTAACAAAACTTCTGGTAATACCTAAATTTATTCTTATTCCATTCTTATTTTTAAATTTCTTCGGTTAAGTATCAATTTCATTATAGTAACCCAAAATACTTACGTTTTTCGAATTCGTACTTATCATGCTAATATAATATTATAAATGTGTAAGTTTGTATATTTGTTACTCAAACACGCAAAAACGGCTAAATCGATTTGAATTAAATTTAGCATACAGTGTTGCTGTGACAGTTTGTAACAAATTAAACTAAATTTTCTAGTAAAATATGTAGCCTAGAGCTTTGCCAATCTTCGACTTTTTTTAATGCAAGCACTTACGTCGTACCCATAAATTCCTGCGAAAGCAAAAAAAAAGACTTCTTGTAATGGTCACAATGATAATAATAAAATACTTGTTTATGCTTGGTTGGATTCTATTTTATCTACTTAGATAGGTAGGTATATGAGAAAATATAACTACTCGTACAAACTATAGCCCCCAGTACTAGTGTATTATATTATTATCTGTGCCCCCAGTAAAACAGTAGTTAACTGAGACAATAAACGAAGAAAAACAAGCCCCTTTGTCTCTGTGAACCTAGACAAACTGCGGAAATTGAACATTACTATACCGTTTACAACATCTATAAATTATTCGTACGAGATGAGACTTTGGCTTGAGATTAGGAAGTTAAGTTATGTAGATATGTCTGTAGGTATAGGTACCTAGATATTAATTCTCTAGTAAGATGACAGAACTTTTAAGGTTTTTCTTCGCGCTTTCTAATCAAAAGCGCACACGCGGATGCACACCAAAATTCTTGATAGAGATGTTTAACTAATTTACACTCTCCCTAAAGTAAGTACATATTATTATGTATTTATCTTTTATCTACATAGATAATAAAAAAATATTAGGTACTAGGTAGGTTCCTAAATTTTTAAAAATAAATTAACTAAACTTAACTAACTAAATTTTTAAAATTTAGATATTTTTGTTAATGTTAGCAAACCTGAACCTGATGAAAAAAAATTATAATCTCAGTTAATTTTCAAAATTATATTTACGCTTTTGGTTTAACATGTATATTAATTGCTTTTACATGTATTTGTTAGTATTTATGCAATGGACTGAGAACCGTTGGGCCCCCCGTAGTTTCCCGCTGCGACTGAACATTTGCCGGGCCCACTCTTATATTCATATAATATAAAAACTAAAATAATTTACTGCCCAATGTGATGTTAGTTATGTTTAGACGTGTAGGTCAGTGTAGAAATGGAAATACAATAAAAAATAATGTGAAAATTACTAAGCGGACAACCATTGAATCTGCATTCTTGGCTTTGAAGTTTTAGATTCATTCTCACACACCTCTACCTACTTACTTACTGCAAGCTCAGACTATGCATTGTTATATCTGTGATAAAGTCTTGATCATTAATGCATTACTTACCTATTCTATGTTCATACATTCATACATAGGATTGAAAATTTCAAATCTCAAATGCGAATAGTTTACTACTATTCAAATCATTGTTATACATTAAATCATGTACCTACCTAAATATGTCGTACTTATAAGTATACCTACATGTGTAGTACACTGAGTGATGTTAATATTGTTTACAAATTTTCATCAAAAAGCAAAGTACCCCAGCTATACCTACTTCGGCGAAGCACAGTAGGTAATAGCAAAAAGAAACAATTACCACCACACTTAAAATGTTGAAATCTTTCTTCGATTACAAAAATCTTAACGATTTGAACCTACCTACAAGCTCGCGATTTCTGTAAAGTTTCCTAAGCGAGCGGCCGGGTAGGTCCGGGTGTCAACAGCGAGATGACTGCACTCACAGCTGCCCCAGCACGTCTGTTGTGAAAAAGCCAGGTCCCGCGGCGACACGTCTGCTATGATTAGTTCCGAACTATGGACAGTAGGTAGGCTAGAGCGTTGTAGACTCCGATAGGTACTAAATATACACAATAGAATCTAGATTTAATTTCGGATCGTTGATTTATCTTAGGAAATGTCATGTCGCGACAAAATAATTTGGATATCTTTTCGTTTATTTTTAATTTATTTTTTGAGATGTAAACAATTTTATAGTAAAAACGCGCAACGTATTTAAATAGGTAATATAAAGTAGGGTTGTGGTCTAATCTAAACTATAATATTGTAATAAATGAAAAATATTTGATTTTGTGTTTTTGTTACGATTTAACTCAAAAACTACGTACGTACCTACTTACAACCGTACTTATCTACTACGTAGGTATATCTACTTATCTAAACTTTGAAAATCTTTTCGACTGCTCTATAATTTTAATTTCACAAATTCCTTTATTTGTTAAAATGACAAAACGGTACATTGTTATGAGCGCGAATAATAACGACGTTCAAAGGGCAAGAGTCCATTCTGCGCCGACAGATTTAACGGCACATTCGGTGACTACAGCATTGACATGGTGGGTCTTTAGCAGAACCCTGCAGAGAAAATGGCGGGGTACCGCGGACACCCGCGATCACCAAACAATGGCTCATCGAGCCACGAGGAGTAATACAGACGTCCTGGCTACCATTCACTCTTTACAAATCAAACAAATTATATTATAAAACGAAAAAAGTCGACTTCTACATCCAGCTGTTTGTACTCGCGGGTAGGTACATACCGATCTGTTGGTAACAGCGATAATTGAATAATATTGCATAACATGCGAGAACTCTGTTCCGGAAATTGCGGTCACAATTCTTACTAAAAGATTTTTCAATCAAATCTTTTTTGGCTTAAACTAAAACTAAATGTTAATACAAAATAAAGATAAATAATTAATGATAGATACGAACTCTGTGCATTTGGTGTTATTTATGTAGGTACATGATCCTTGTACCTACATGATTACTTTATACTTTATTTTTTCTTTGTGTTGTCCTTCTGTGCATTAATTGTTAAATAAATTAAAAAAAAAAAAAAAGTCGATTCGAACAAACTGATTTGATCGTCAAAAAAAAAACGAAACAAATAATTTATATACCTACCTAATATGAGTTCTTGAACAATTAGAGATCTCAAGCACATAACGAACAAAAGCGAAATGATCATACAAGGAGGCATTTAGAGTCTACACTCAGTCGGTACTTGAGCGCACGTGACGTCTTTAATATCAAAGCGTAGGGAGCAAAGGATACTTGACGATCAAATACTTGTGAATTGAACATATGGAACTCAACATTTTGACTTTTGGAGTGCACACCATAAATAGAAATTACGTAACGCGCGTCTAAGTATCAATGAATAACGATAATACTTACTTATAGTTCATAATATTATCCAAAAAGTTGAGTAAAATGTAGAGCAGCGATCGAAATAACAGTTTATATAATTGGGTATTTAAACTTTTTTTGTCTTACCTAAATATGTATAGAAAGACCATTTAAAAGAAAACCATGATTTTTCTTTATAAATTAAAAGTCAATTATGTCACATTCAAGAAATATGTTTTTGATTTTACTACCGAGGCCTGCAAATAAAAAACAAATACGCGTCAACAAAAAGTATGAAAAATTATTTATCATAACTACTGTACAAGCTTACCACGTCTTACACTACACTTGCCAACCGTCCTGTTTTCCCAAGACAAGTCCTGATTTTTGCGGTGTGGTCTTGACTTTTTAAGTCGTGTCCTGGCCTCCTGGGTTTTTGAAGCGTCCTGATTTTAAAATTCACGGGCCATTACTGCCTCCAATCCAATCGTACATTATGTCGGTGGGCCTTGCATAATTTAACTGAAGATACTTTCATAAGCAATTTGAACTGTTATTGTTTGTGTTGCATTTACTCTGTTTCCATGGCGTAAATATCATATTACTATAAATTAATTACTGCTCTATACTTCTTCTGCGTCCTGTTTCTAAGCCGTAAGGCTCTGGTATTTCCACCTTGTAATCCTGGTTTTTTATTGTTCGAGGTGGCAACCCTAGTTTACATGAGATACAGTCGATAGTCTTCACAATTTTTGTTTGTTATTGTTGTCTGCTAAAAACACATTAGCTCCTAAAAAAGCTTGTATCAAATATTAGTAATACCTATTAGTATCATTTCACCTGTGTTTTATGAACATACTAAGGTAGTAAGTACTCGTCGAAGCAACAAGTCGTGAGAAGATTTAACCGTCTTCTATTGAGTTTGTTCAACGCGCTCCAAGTCAAAAGTCAGGGGAAAATGAGTATAACATATTCTTTGATTTTGTACGCAACAATGGGCAAATCGGTGGATAATTATACGCTTCAACAATGCTAGTCGCGAAGTTGTTGACTTCAATGCCTCGCGCCGATAACAAAACTACTTCCAATGCGCGAGTAGCCCTCTTTAGTGTTCTAAAATTTAAAAATAGCGCGCGCGCAAGAAAATCACTGCATCCCGGGGGTCCGTGCACTTCCGGTTCGGTTTCAAATTTCGATGTCGCGGTATTGTTTCGAGCGTCAAGGGTGGCACAAGTGTGAGGCGAGCGTCCGCTTCAGATGCAAGTAGTTAGTCAATGCAGAAGTAATGCTCAACTTTTTTATACTATAAGGACAATTTAGTTTAAGTTTATTTAAATAAATTTTGGGCAAGACATACGGTATGCGTGTTCAGTTTTTTTTAATGAATTTTAATTAGAATTAGGCTAGTATGTAGGTTCGACAATAATGAAATTTATGTTTGCATTTTTTTTTGTTTTTACTTATTTATTTAATCCTTTATTGTACAAAAAATAACAAATATTACAATATTTAAAGAAAATTAGGATGCAAATGGCGGTCTTATCGCATAGTTGCTAATATCTCTTCCAGACAACCAATGATGCGAAAGGTACAACAAAAATACATACGAGTATAAAAGAGTGGTCGGGCAACGCGTTCCGTACCCTACTACACAATACTTAAACATTTAATTTTACTTTTTGCCTTGGTATCTAAGATAGATAATAATAATTGCCAAAACACTTAAGTCTTACTTTTCCAAATAGTACAGAAGGTTGGCTGGTAAAGAATATCTTAGGAAGTAAGTCCACCTTTGGTACTGTTTGTGCGATAAAGTTAAATTTTTACTTAAATAAATATTGTTAATTTTTTTTTAACATTCACCTATTCGTACTTGCGTATCCCCGCTCGTCAACGGTTCTGAATCTATTCGTAATAACAGTGATTTTAAGAATAATCACCATTCTCTTAACGCCGGGGGTCAGAGCATTCAAAAGCGCATTGTTAAAACGCGATACCTGTGAGAAAATACGTTGACAAAAACGTTCGTACAAGTGTTCACTATTTCTATTTAGGGCATTTTATGTTAATCTCGAAATATTTTAAAAATTATTGTAAACCATCATAGGTAATAGGTACAATGTTTTTAACGATAACGATTGTGACTACTGTCTCTACAATTTCTAGACTAGGCAGGTACTTATGGGGCATAATCTCTAAATAGCATAGGTAGGTACATAGGTTGGACAAATATTTATTTTTCAGTATAGATACTTATATTTTTTTAACAGATGGTCAAATTGGTCCAAACAAAAAATTCAGAACTAGTAGGTATAAGCAGATAGATCCAGAAGGCACCTACATAAATTCAAATCTTTCAATAGGTTAGGTCTTGCATGTATTGAGGGAAGGAAATGAAACACTTTTACATAGGATCATTTGATATAATCATTTACGAAAAAATAAAACATGTCAATATGTAGGACTTCGCCTCTATAGTTTCTCTAGGGCGTATTCAGATGTTACAATTTTTTTTTTTTAATTTCTTTTATGTATTTGCCTGTTATAGCGAATCAAAGGTACCAATTCAGCAAAAAAAAAATTGACGCAAAAATGATGATTTTGGAGCCAGAGAACAAGTTTAAAGTTGGAAGTTTAATTATAATATCTCAAGTGACTAATGACTGGATGGAAATGGCAATAGACAGAGATAAGTGGAGAAAAATGGAGGAGGCCTTCACTCTACAGAAAGGCCCTAATAATAGTGATTTGTTTTCTTTTTTTGTTTGCATCTAATAATGAATTAATCTTTGTATTTTATTAATTTTGAATTTATACTTATTCTAAATAGTGTAATTTTAATTTTTATTTAATTTTTCTAAACTCAAATTGTATTTAAATACCAAATAAAGAATTATTTTTTTTATTAAGGAATAAACAAGGCTTTAATAATAATAATTATAAGTGTCATTATTTATCTAAAAGCCTCTAAGACTTGTATAAACTAAGAAAATGACACCTTGCATTCATAAATAACCCGTTGTGAGCATTTTCTAATTTCATCGCGCCGTTGTTTACTAAGATAGGAGAGTTTTATTAAATTACCGCTTTCACAAATAATGTAGAAATAATATTTGGGGTGGCAGGAGCGCAGGCCCGGCCTCGGCGCGGAGGCGGCGCCGCGGGGGGCTGCACTTTTAATTAAACCCTAAATTATTGTTCACCTTCATTAATTCTTGTGCTCCTGGTCGAGCCATACTAATGAGTTTGTACTTTTTGTACGAGCTCCGCTTGTATCGGGAACACAGATGATCCTCGGAGTCATAAAACGGAGCGGGTAGGTAGGTAGGCACTTCAAACTACCACTATACGCCTTCTACCAACCAAGCGATGTGTCGCAAAAAGTAATCTTTCCCCACATGGAATAGTCTGTTTTTACATTAACTGGTTTAGGTTTATCATAAATGCTTGTGCATTTTTCATTTAACTATTTTTTACTAGCTGTGTCCTGCGGTTTCACCCGCGGTAATTTCGGAGTTCCCGCGGGAATTCCGGGATAAAAAGAACCCCCATGTCCTTCTCTGTACCCCTGACAACGTGCATGCCAAATTTCATCCAAATCCGTTAAGCCGTTTTTGCGTGATTGAGTAACAAACATTCAAACATTACGTAAACATTAGTGGAAAACCTAGAGGTGCATATAATAGTTACTGCCGTATGTAAGTTGGGTAATACCAACTTGAAGAGAGGTTCGCGGTTATTACTTTATGTGGGTACCCTGGGTCATATGTTGGGCATGTTGACTAATTTTTATTTTTTAGTGCGTCTTGTAGATTATTAAAAAATATTGGACACGTAATTTTTCTTTTTTTACATAATCAAAAAATAACGGCGACATATTGAGTTGAAATTTCGCGTGACGTCACTATTCTGACAGTTTGTATGGTGGTTTTAGCGGTTAGTGACGTTATGACCCCCGCACCCTAAACTTTAATGCGCTTTATCTCTGTATATTTTAATTTGTTTTAAAAAAGCAAAAAACATGTGTCTATTGTTTTTTTTTATTTTCTAACTGACGGACTAATTAGAATTTTGATTTTCAAAAGTAGTCCACATCCCCATTGCAAGATTCACGTGTGAAAGCTTAAAAAATGTATTCGCGATACCGTGTGCGAAAGTAATTCGAGCGATACAAAAGTACGGCCCCAGGAATCAAAAAAATTCACGCGAATGAAACCGCGTGGACAAGAGCTAGTAAAAAATATCTAATAATATAGGTATTATAGATAAATGTTGTATAATAAATCTATTGATTGCCATAATATTCGTAAACAACAAGAAATAGCAATAGCAAATTTTTCACCACCCATAAATAAATAGGCCACTCATATTTGAAATTAAAGCGATCCTTCACAAGTTGCGGGCGGCGAGGAAAGCTCCGTCGATGCCTACTGCGAGCTGCGTGCACAACTGCGGTTGTGTTTTATACAATTTTCTTAGGTTATTTATTTATTTATTAAAGGGTCACGCAATAAATTGCGTTAAGTGGGGGCGACCGGAGTCCCGCCGGGCTCTGCGGGAGCGCCCATAACGCCGGGAAAAACGCGGCTGCCCCATGAGTGCCTTTCTACAATACCACCTAATAATATACTGTAGGCATATAGTCAGCCATATTCTTACATAATATAAACTTGTTAATAATTCCTTCAACGTAATACTAGTGTAATGAGGTCAATATAATAAGCATCCATTCAGAACATACCATATAACGTATCTATCTAGTTACTAGTAGATATACCAAACTGACAAGTATGTATTATATTAGGAAAAGAAGGCGATCATAGTAGTATATGTTCATGATAACGGTATAACCTATATGTTCATGACTATATTTTCTGTGGCGTATAGTGATCAACCGTCAACAGATAGATAATTAAGTAAAGGTAGTAAGTAATCACTACAAAAATTCGTAGCTAAAAGGTAAAAATCACGTGCATTTTACAAAAGTGCATTCTCTCTTTTCGGTTGACTAGTTTTAGGTACAAAATATTTATGATGATTTACAATGTTTCTTTTTTTGAGTTCCGTAGCCAATGAAAAAAAACAGAACACTTGTAATTTCGCCATGTGCGGATCGATCTTCGGTATGCCACAATCATTTTACTCGGAGACTATTGGTAGATACTATTAAACGAATAATATATGTATTAAACTTAGGCATAGTACTCTACATTTATGTAAATGTAACTGAGGAGAAAACAATTCAGTGCACTTAAGCGTGGGGGGTACCGTTAGATATAGATCTTAATAAATCAGTGATGTTTATAACGAACCTGATTTTCCACTGATTAAAATTTGAGTAAAATATATGTGTGCAAGGTAAGAACCAATATTTGAAAGAAAAAAATTGTGTGTCGTCCGACACACAGCTGGTTTTTACATTAAAACTCTATCTGCACTTTTACCGTTTTTATAAAAAAACGTAACGTTGATATAAATAGAAAGAATACAATTACAAAAAATGCAAAAACTAAATGCTCATGCTCATTATCTTTTATTTACATGTATTTGTACAAAACTCATATTCAAAAAAATGTAATAAGAATTAAGGAACTTAAAAATTGTATAAAACTAATCAAAAAGTAATAACCTAATATGATGTTAGTCTAAACAATATTTTAACAAGATTGGATGAGTGTGGGCGTGCGAGGGCGTGCGCAGGCGTGGCGGCTACCCTGTTGCCTCTTCTACGCACATCAAAAATACATTTGTCTTCATAAAAATTAACACTTCTCGATCAAATATTGTGTTTTTATCACTGGGTATCAATTATTACAACTTTTGTTAGCATCCCGGATGGCTAATGAAACCAATTAACTGATTTGTAGTAAATTAAATGACTCTTTTTTAAATGTTTTACGAGGAAGCAATAATGTCAATTAATTGTTATATCACCGTTATGTTATTATTATGGTAGATGATAATAACCAAAGTTTATTACCTAATAAATAAGACATTTAGGGTAAACTGAAACTTCAATATAAAGAATGCACGAGCTCAATGCGGCAGGTATATCAGTCAGCCTCCATTTCGGGTATCCTGTAGGGTGAACAAAGAAGAATTTTCCAAATCGGTCCAACCGTCTTCGAGTAATCGCGTAACAAACATACAAAAAAAATAAAGTCGAATTGAGAACCTCCTCTTTTTATGAAGTCGGATAAAAAATAAGTTTTTTTTTAAGTAGGTACGATCTATTCGAATACACACAGTATCTAGTCTTAACATGTACTCACACTATAGACAGAATCTATACATATAAAATGCTTTGTCCTGAATAACTGACTGACGGATCAATTAACACAGCCTAAACCGCTAATCGTAGAGACATAAAACTTGGAGGCTATGTTCCTTGTATGGATGTAGGCATCCAATAACAAAGGATTTTCTGAAAAAGAGGGTGAGAGTTTGTATGGGACAACGTTATTTCTTGGCCCAATCTAGTATAGGGTTGCCACCTTTTTTTGGAAAAGTATAGTATTTTTCCGTATAATATAGTTCGGGTGGCAACCCTAGCCCAATCTAACGTAAAAAAACCCATAAAAAATTCTAGTAGAACCATTTTCGACTTAAACGCGGATGAAATCTGCATGAGCAAAAGCTAGCTATATTATAAAATTACTTGTTTTAATTGATTTTTATCCACTTTTACCGTTCACAACACGCGAACATTTTCATAGGTTATTTTGAACTATAATATTATTATTATAGCATACTGATGAGGCAAATCGTCTCGTTGCAGATTATTACTTAAGTACCTAACCTATATTTCCCCGTTTGGAGCGTTTTTATAAAATTTATCCAATTTGTATGATTCCCTGTGTTACTTAGAAAACCGTATAGTCTAGTTACCCCTCGAGATTCCATTTCAATGGCATTGATTGGCAAAATCTGATAACGAGCCCCACTCAATGTGACAATAAACATTACTTAGTTAACATCGACTGGAAGAGATCCCAATGATTAAATATACTTTCGTATCCGACTGATTAGTCTGCTTGTATTCCAGTAGTTACTTAAATAAGTTACTAGTGATTAACCGTTATTCAAAACCTCTTGTTATTTGTTAGCAAACAATATTATTTTGCTACTCAAGTTAATACCTAGGAAAAAATCAAACTTGTCAATTGAAGTAGGTACGTAACGCATTTTTGATAGATATATTTTTACTAGCTGTTCCCTGCGATTTCACCGGAGTTAATTACGGAGTTCCAGCGGGTAGGAATAAAAATGAAAATTTATTTATTACCATAACACAAATAACATAGCAATTACTTGTACTCCCTACACTAGGCGTACCCTATAACGTGGGGGCCGTTTCAGATAAAATATACGTCCTATGTCTTTTTTATACCCCTGATAAAGTGTACGCAAAATTTCATGATGATTGGTTGAGTAGTTAAGGCGTGAAAGCATAAAAAACAAACTCACTTCGTATTTAGAATGTTAGGATTTCTTTAGCAACAATACCTAATAATTGATTAGTTGAACATACTCGTACAGCATACTATAGATTAATATACTTTAGATGCTCCTGTTAAATAAATAAATTATTGTTATTTTTGAATGATTTGTTTTTATATTTTCACATTTCTAACATAATATTGCGTATGTACCTAACATATATGATAAATTAAATTGACCGAGCTTCCGGTGTTAAGTCGACTAAAAATTCACCGCGCATATTAGATTATTTTAATAATAAAATCATTACTTACTACCACAAATTTTACTTAATTTATAATTTAAACATTCCGTTACTCACCACGTCCTGATTCACTATGACCAACAACATTCCTTGCCCATAACGATTGTGCCTTCAACGTACAACCCCAAATGCTCTAAGATGGCTAAAAATAACAATTAAGTATTTTTACAACTATTAAGTGTTTTTACACGTTTCTTATGTATTTTTCAGGTGAAAATTCTTGTGGCACGGCGGATAATATTCTTTATGGCACGTTATTGTAACCCGGCGTATTATGCTTGTAGTGGATCAAGGCCCATTATATGTTTCACTGTAATTAATTATTTGATAAAATTGCCAATGGTCCCTTAATTAAGACGCAGGCAAATGAATCCTACTAATATTATAAATGCGAAAGTTTGTAAGTATGTATGAATGGATGGATGGATGGATGTTTGTTACTCTTTCATGTAAAAACTACTGAATGGATTTGAATGAAACTTTACAATAATATAGCTTATACATCAGATTAACACATAGGGTACTTTTTATCCCGGAACTCCGATTTTACCGTGGGTGAAACCGCGGGGCACCGCTAGTAAGGTCATAATTTATGAAAGCATTAAAGAATTCAAGCAGAATGGCCGACAAGGTGATGACGGCCTAAAACTTCTTACCTATCTATAATTACCTACCTTTTCGTGAAATTATACAAAAATATGTATAATTAAGGATTCTTTTAGCCAAAAATAATTTCATCGTTACTTTGTTATTCTTACATCTACTTCGATTATTTTTTACATGGGACGAGGAAAGTACCTACCTGAAATTTAAGTAACATGCGGTTAGATAAGTAAATAAAGCACCGATATTTAAGTATTCATCGCACAACACATATTAATATAATAGCTAGGCGAGTACCAATCCAATAAGTTTTGGCTTATAAAAGTAGTTAAATCAAAATTATGATCGTCTTTTTATAAAGCTCTTTTCTCACCAATATTTTCTACTAAATAATTTGGCACGTAATTTTTTTTATTTACAAAATCTTACAGATTCATATTTTTTTCCAATCCCTTAAATCTATTCCAATATAAAATGTTTATACCTCTACGCGAAATGTTATTGATGAGTCAATCGGCGAGTATAGTAAAATTTGCATTTTTTTAACACGTATTTAGTTTCTTAAAACTTTCATTTTCAGTGAGGTAGATTTAGAAAAAGCGACATCAGACGATAATAGCGTATGATGTAGCTTTTTTAATTGTTTTATTTTTATATTATCATTATAAACGAGAGCGATAAAGACGCTAAAGACGTATCTTTAATAAAATATGCTTACTAAAGCCGTTGGATGACAATTGACCTCGCGCACTGCCGCGCACCTTGATCGGCGTTATATTGCGGCGTTATATCGGCGTTGCTATTGGTACCTATAAATGTTCAATCCGTCACACTTTACTTTCTCGTGAGTTTCAACTCATTAGATTCGTTTTTCAAACAGTTGGTCTATTTTGAAAATGGAAACAATTTGTCGCGTTCGATTCGTGGCGGTGCGGCGACTTTGATGGGTTTTTGTGGGCGGCCGCGGCGGCACGATTGGCCGCGTTGCTCTATAGTTGAATTACTTGCTTTTGTACTCTGTGTCTGTAATAGGTAGGTATGTACCCACCAACGGCCGTAGAACGTTGAAAGACGCTTAATTACTCATCGTTATTGCAAGAGTTATAACAGTAATTATTACAAACCCAGTTTCTTTTTCTTACTAAAAACTTGAAAATGCTCCACAACTTTTCAGTTCCTATTTTAATTGAGAAATTAATAAATCAATATTTCGAATCGACAGTTTCACCACAGAAAAAACTTATTGTTAAAATTATGTTTTGAATTGAAATTTGATCTATTATATAGGCCGCGAATCATCACATCGAGATACCGACTGAAATGGGACCGACTCAACCGCGAGAACAATCGTCAACGCAACGTTTTGTATCGAACTCGAGTCCGTTTCAAATCGTTCCATCTTTCCATCTCCGATTGGTTTTTACTGCGGCATGTGGTAACACCGACGCGGCGTATACCTTCGATCTCTTATTATTAATTACCTTCTTTTGTACCGACACACTTCAATCGATCGTCTTGATTAAAATATCTAAATAATAGACCGTCATTATGACCGATAACACATAAAAAGTAGCAACAGACCGGTTGCGCTAATTATATAAAATTAGCTACAGGCCCACCATACATAGCATTAAGGATGGAAAAAGAAGGAATGAGGTGAGGTGTCGATGGCATGTAGCTATACCTACTAAATATATGCAAAAAATACATTTATTAATTCTGACTATTCAGGGATAAACGTGGATAATTTCTCATAATAATTATGGTTCTTGATTTTTTTCATAATTTTACTAAAGACCGTTCAAAACTATGTACAGTAGGTACATTTACATTAATTTCTATCTATATGTGCAGTTGGTCTATTTTTTACTAATTCTTATCATAATTCATTATAATTTATATAAATTTTGAGTCCAAACTTTCGGAAATATTCCTCTACGGAAGTGCTACGACGATGCTACGAAAAAAAACAAACTCGAATTTCATAAAAATGTGTTCATTACGAATGGGATTAACAGATTCAAGATAATATGTATGATTTATGTATAACTTTAGATAATCATTTTAAAACGCACGCGCACGCAAATAATCGGAGTTATGTGTGATACGTGCGTGCGGCCACTCCTGCGCTGCCGCTGTGTCGAGAGACGGGAATAAATTGTTCAATACAGTGCTGAGTGAATGGCGTATTAAATTATGATTGCATAATACATACACATATATCCACGCGTTTGTTCTTTGACTTCTTTAATACGCTATTTAAACCACGTACGTCTGCTATGTCTGATTGGTAAAAGCTTAAATATTCTTTATCAGATTTCACTCACATACAGTAAATATTAAGTTTATAGGATGCGGAAAATTTTAAGTTTTGCTGATACCCATACTTCGAGGTTCTACAGTTTTTATAGTAGGTAACATAAAATTTAAAAATCTTTTTAATTGAATATATATAATTGTCGGTAAAATTAAAATACCTATATATGTAAACAAACTAGCAAACAAAGAATTAAATTATAATTTTCATAATTCCATATCATGCGGATTAAATTTGCGTGTTGACATTTTTATCGATTTTTATTACAATAATGAATGACTCTGCGTTAAAACATAGTTTTATTTTATTTAAATGTGAGTTCAACACGCAACAGGCAGGTAGCGCAGGTTTGAATTCAAAACGAAACATTTCCAAGTCCGAATCCAATTTCGTTTGAATGATTTAGGGAGAGAAAGAGGTTTACATCTGATTGTGTCGGCAAAATCACAGAAGTTTTCTTTATTCTTAGGATCTGAATAGTCATCGATCTAATATAATTAAGAAAAAATAAACTAAGACAAATCTAAAAATTGTAACGCATTGATGTCGTTGATGTCTAATATAGGAGAGTATTCAATTACAAAAAAGATAATGGCCGTTTTCATCCAAAATCATAATTAAAAGTAAATAAACTGTTTATGTGCCCTATAAACAGGGTCCATAAAGAACTGTTTACTAACTATCTTAACACCTTATGTTACTTAATGGATGTGCAATAAATAAATAAATTAGCAAAGACTAGGTACACATTTTTACATATCTACCTACTTTAAGTATAATTTTTACACAAACTAACGTAATAAGCAAGGATAGATAGAAATGAGTTAAAACTTGAAATCTTTCTTTTCTATCATTTTATTACCTGCAGTAAGTCTGTCTAAATAAAAATAAGCTTAAATGAATGAATGCAATATGAATATGTATTGTGAGTTTTTGTTCATTTACCTAACGATTCTTTTCGATGAGCATCAGCCGTCAGCACGCAAAAACAAAACGTTTGTATGATATTTTTATAGAGATTAAAGTCAACACAGTAAGTAGATACAAAGAACATTAACATATTCATTATAATACATTTAAGAGTTCTCGAAAGAATCGCAAAGATCATGCAGCTAAACCAATTGGTAACATGTAGCACTGAATTTTGAGTAATAGGTAAATAACGTATAATGTACCTACCTACATACTATCGACAACAATTTGAAATTAACTTTTACTTACCTTTCGTCAATCTTCAGCTTAATTTTCCGTTGAATAGTTCCAATGCTCCAATAAAAAAAATCATAAAATTTCTCTTATAATTGTGCAACATTGGATATTGTACGAAGAACGAATTGAAGTGGAGAGTAATAGAGCGTGATGCGGCTTGCTTCGCTGCACGCAGGTTGACGTTTAGTTTAATAATTCCAAGAAACTTTATAAAAATAGAAGATTCTATGCTGGTCGGGTTTCTGTTAAAAATTCTGTAGATACATTAAATAGGTCAAAGACGTCATCATCAAATCTTTAGGTGTAAAAATAATCTCAAGTGTCACTCCACATTTTATACCTAATACCTTTTGATGGTAAAAAAAAATACCTATATTACGTAAAGTTTTATTGTGTTCGTTAATTTCTCACACATATATGTGTACTTTTAGCACTGTTGTTATTATATCACGCTGTAATTAAAACAAATTACAAACTTTTTTAAATTTAATATTGTTTATTTGTGAGGGAGCACAGGGGCACTGGTCGCGCCATCTGGTGGGTTGGGCTCAATAAGAGCGGTGTCCCGTGGAGGTATTGTCCAGGATATTTTGTAGCTAGCACCACGCCCGACAAACACTAGGATAAATAATAAGGTTATTTTTAATGAAATACAAACTTGCAACCAGTGATAAAAGGGTCTGAAAATATTCATTATAAAAACGGATCTTTTCAAAAGTTTGCTTGTTGAGATGTATCCTATTTGTCATCCTAACTAATATTATAAATGCGAGAGTCTGTTTGTTTAATTGTTCGTTTTTTACGCTTTTTCATCTTAGATAACTAAACCGATCATCATGAAATGCTGGACTCTGGACTTCTGGCTTTTTACTTTTATCGAGGGTATTCTTGCGGGAACTCTAAAAATTAACGCAGGTGAAACAACGGGGAACAGCTAGTAGGTATTATTATATAATTATAGAATTTTTTAAATCAGACGTAATTAAAAATTCCACCGCTAATGAATTAAATTATAATACAAATGGGTTATTGCGTGAGAATTCAAGTCGTTTCGGTATTGAGTGAAAATTCGTGCATCAAACGAAAGTATGATAAAAAATGTATTGCGCGTGAGCACGAGACCTCCGCCCCCGGCACTTGAAAGCCTCCAGTCATTCCTCGGACGACCAATGCTCGGAGGCTTAAAACAAGTAGGCGTGGTATCCATGCAATCGCTAACACTAAAATTACTGTTTAAACCAAACTGTTTTGATTGAATATCAACCTTACCGTAGAGGAATTACGGTTCCTTTTTTCATGAGATTTATTATTTTTATACAGTAAACACGTGGAATGTACTTTTAAGTAATAATTAGGAGCAACAATTAATTATACACTGTGCTGGAATATCTAATTAACTACATCAAGCATTTTTGACGCTGCATATTTATCTACAACATACATAACATTTTAACTAATTTAGAAATGGATTATCTTGAGAATCCAAACAAGTGTGACAATTTGAATTTATTTATGACGAGATTAATATTATGGATACATTAGATACGTACTACAGCAAAACGGAAATGAGAGAATGGAAAAACTGTTATTATTTGTTAATGTTATATTTTATTTATTTATAAAATAAGATCATTATTTAAAAAAACGAATTTATTTATAAACCTTGAAAATATACAAGAGACGAAAATAGGTATGTACATACCTACGTTACCAAAGATTATAATATTTATAATGTAAATATGTTATTACATATAGGTATAAGTAAAATACATTATCAACACCCAACGTAAATGTTTCCAAAGAACAATTATTATTTTTCCCAACTATAATAGGTTCGGTAACTCTCCATGCTCAACATCGTGGAGGCGCAGCGTGACGCGTATTAAATTAAAAGCAACGACATGTGTTTTTCTTCCCACAGGAAAATACATTAGCTGTAACATTTCCCAAACTTCTGTCCCTATCGCACCGGCTACGTGCGTCTCGCTGGAAATGAAAAGCCCGATTTGGCCACCCTCGAAACTCGAAAGCTAACAGCGAGCTATCAACTTAACTCACTGAACACATTACGATACAAATACAAAGACGTTTTTCTCGAAGAAAATCACCATGAGCTTTGTATGTATCGTCGTACTCGTTCGCGCACGTTGCGTCCCTATTTGAAAAAGCGAGACGTTGATGTGTTCGAAAGTCCAACGCGAAGTCTGAACTATTGGATGAAAAAGCTTCGCTAAGCCCCGCCTGTCTGCTCGCGTAGAGGGCTCTGTTCGCGCCTTCTACGTCAAAATATTTCCTTGGAGCAGTATGTCGGTTGTGTCGAGGGGCGGCGACCCGGGAGCCCGCAGTCATGCTGAGATCCTCAGCGGAATCGGTGGACACACGTCGCGAACATTTTCATTGTTACGAAAGAAGAGAATTTTTCCGTGACATTCTGTCAAAAAAATCAATGTCACCGATATTACACCGATCTAGAACAGAGTGTTACAGTGATAGAGAAATCAGATTGTTATAACAAAAAGTCAATTTTAGTGTTCTTTGCTCCACTTATATGAGGATATTGGATTTTGTTGTTTGATGTAGATAAGTACGTTTAGTGAAGTGTCGGAATCATTTAATGTGCAAAATTGATAGAACTTTCAGTGATCCTACTTTTTTCTTATTGGTCCAAAGGTTGGATTTACTTATACAATCAAGTAAGCTTTTTTCAAACAGATTTTAGTTTAAGTTGAATATTTCAATGGTTTTAATTTCATTGCATCCAATAGTTGAGGGGCTATTATGTAACATTTGTTTTCATAATTTTTCGGTTGCAGTAAAAAAAAATGCGGTTTTGCGATTACAATATGCACGTTTTGACACCAATCAACCAAAATAAGAATGCTTCAAAAGTATCTAAACATGATCGCTATTTTTCTGATTGAAACTGAAATATGATAGCAACAAAAGTTACATAATTTATTGCCCTGCAGGTTAGAATGATTATGTACTCTACACTTCATATAGATGGGCAATCAACCCGGTTATTGGGATTAATACCCAATAAAACCTGCCATTTTCGGGTTTAAACGCAGGTTTAATTTAAACCCGCAAATAGCAGGCTTTTATTGGGTTTAATCCCAATAACCAGGTTGATTGCCCATTTATAACTCTACATCATACTAATGTGCAAAGTGTAGGTGAGGCACACTGATTTTTACCTACATACAGAATTGCAGCTTCTTGTAAAACGGATGCTAGGCAGATATGGTACAGAAAATTTTCAAATATTATATGAATGACCATTTCTAAGATCAATCGCACTGAAATTTTGTATGCGCTTGTTAGTCATATTGAAAATATTAGAACACTCGCATCGCCTGGTCTGCATCATACAGACTTTTCTCTGATGTCTGTATTGTAGGTAATAGTGCGGCAACGGTGCTCGAACTTTCCTCTTTAATAGAACTAAATACCAAATATTATCCCTCTGTTAACTTGGGTACGCGACCAGTCTTCAGCGGTGGATCCATGGATACGTTTTCTTCCTGTTCGATCCTCTTATGAGATCAAAAATATTGTCTCAGAATCACCGCTGATGTCTGTGATGTACTGAATGTTGTTTTTTTTTGTATTTTTGAGTCAATTGTTTTCTATAGTTTAATTATTGTTATGTAAAACGTTAGTGGCTCTACATAATAATAAGTTAATGAGAAAACTGCTTACTTCCTCGTCTAAATATTGTGGACTTAAGAGAGAATAATACCTAAGTAGGTGTAACATGTAATCAATCAAAATATTTTTGTATAGTAGAATCAGGTTCTGTCTCAAGTCTCAACCGTTACGTGGTAGGTGTAACCTATAGCAGCTCTACCATATTTATGAGAAGATAATATTAACTTTGTATGGAAATAAATTCTTTCTCTACATTTACGCAGTAAAGAGTTAAATTGTATTAACTAATCCTTACTAATATTATAAATGCGAAAATTTGTATGTACGGATGGATGTTTGTTATTCTTTCACGCAAAAACTACAGGATGGATTTAAATGAAACTTTACAATAATATAGCTTATACATCAGATTAACACATAGGGTACTTTTTATCCCGGAATTCCCGCGGGAACTCTGAAATTAACGTGGGTAAAACCGCGGGGCACAACTAGTAATTAATTAATAATTTCACAAGCATTGCAATTACTATCAAACAACTGATTGCCAAACTCTTCCTAGTTTTAATTGTATAATTATTACGCTCTACACATTTTTGTGAGGTCTTCTTTTGTTAAAATGAGCCAACTTATGCTTTCTCTGTGCTCTACATACCTACCCTTTATATTTTTTATCACGTCAATGTAGCATTAAAGTAGATATAATAAAAAAATTTACCAGAGCTAAAATGATATATTTCATGATCTTTAATTAAATTATGTATTTTTGTTCTTAAATTTGACGCCGTCATTGTTTTTATAATTTATTTAAAACGAATACCTATACTAACCAATAGTTTTAATTTGAACAAAAGTAGGTACAGATCATAGCGATAATCATAATTTATACCTACTTATTTTTACTTACTTACCTATTCATTTTTTATTACTTTACAATATTTATGCAAGAATGTTCTTTTATTATCGAATCTATGAAAAATATTGACAGTGGGAATCGATTATTTTTGAATGACAATAGATACAATGTCGCGTTACAAGTTCCGTCGGCGAAGTTCACGGTTATTTCCAATAACTGCCAGCTCTGCGATATGAGAACATAATAAAATACGAAGAAATGTTAGTAAAATTAAATAAGGATCTACCTACATAAATAAGAACATGAGTTTACACAAAATTTATAAAACAGAATAACTAAATATTGTATGGCTTATATTATATAAACTAGCTGGTGCCCACGGTTTCACCCGCGTGAATTTTCGACCCTTGCAATGACAGTAATGTTAGATTTTCTCACTCTTTTAAAACGTAGTGGTTATAAGTATACTCTTTAGTCTCAAAGAAAATATAATCACATCATCTGTCTCTCCAAGCCTTAAAACTGTCACTTCGCGAAAAATTAATTCAAAGGAAAAAAATGCATAATATAGAGATATTATGCATTTTTTAGGTTTTATCATGTTCGTTATGCTACATTAGATATACCTATCGAAGCTTTCGACCATTGCATTACGCTGAAGTCTTTAACTAATGATAACTTTTTTCCCCTATGTCCTATTTCGATAAAACAAAGCCTATGCTCCAGACTTAGCTTAATCTACTACTGAAAACTGCATGTTAACCCGTTCAGTAGATGTGGAAATTATCGCGAACAGACAGACATGCAGACAGACAGACAGAAAATAATTTTAAAAACTTTTTTTTTGGACTTGGTTACTTCTTCTTTTATTACCCCTCTCAATTTTAGGTAAAAATATTCAATGTACAGAATCGCGGATTCTATTCTTTTATTATAGTATAGATAGATTAGGCCAAAATATTCAATGTACAGAATCGCGGATTTTACTCTTTTATTATAGTATAGATATAAAATACGCCACCTACAAAATTTTTTTAAGATTTTTATTAAAATATAGGTACCCATCGTTGTTATTATGAATAGATGAATTCTTACTAAAATTATAAATGCTAAAATCAAGTTTAGTTGTTTGTTTGTTACCTGTAACGGCTTAAACTGATCATCATGAAGCTTTGTACACACATTGTTAGGGACATAGGGTACTTTTTATTCCGGAAGTTTCTCAGAAACTCAGAAATTAACGCGAGTGAAACCGCGAAAATCGAATTAAAACATCTAAAAGTGGTTTAAACATTTTGTATTGTCTATAAAATTGCCGTCAGTAGAATAAATTTCCTTTAACTCCATGCTTTATAACATAAAGCTATAGGTAGATAACTTTTAAATATTGGCTCGTTATCGTAGGCCACCTAAGCTGATTTAGGCCTAGAATTTTCTGCAAAATTAGAGGAATACCTATTCGTTACTACCTATGTTGTCTGTGTTTTATACATAATGTGTGTAAGTTCCCTGATTGCGTACTCTTGGGATGTTTAACAATAAAAAAACCGACCTGTAGCGTGATGCGCGTTCAATCAAAACTTACAAATGATGAGTTGAGATATGATGAGTTGAGATAGTATCTTAAAAATTGTAGACACGTAAGTTATAAGAAAATTATGTTACATCTTTTTACATCTTTTTTATGGGTTTTTTAATGCCTGAAATAAAAGTATTATTATTATTATTATTATTATTATTATTACAAACCAGACAATGATGTAGGTAGGTATACCTATTGTATATGTCGCAGACAACTAGCTTAATCAGCCGTACAGTTAACAGCCGGTGTTTCGTAAAGGTTAATACAAGTATACTTTAACAGCTTAATAGGTATAGATTCTAAAAGCGATTTCCAAGGTCCTTCTCAAGTTATATAGGTACGTATTAAATACATAATATAATAAGACTATCTACTTAATACTTTATTCTCTTGCCTGTCTGGATCGACGACCCGGTTAGTGCAGTAGATCACCATGCCTGCCCGCTAATCAAGAGGTTCCAGGATCGATTCCCGGTGGAGGTGGATTTTGTATGATGAACACAAAGTTCCACTTCCCAGTCTGGGTGTGTTTATATACACACCGGCAGAATTAGCGGAACATAAAAAGGCAGAGTATAGAAATAGTTACGTATCTATATTAAAACAAATAATAATTAGACGTGAAGTAATAAATTAATATACATCTTTTAACACTTTAAAAGTTTGTAATTAAATTATTAAATTTTATTTAAAATAATAATAAAAAAAACACTTTTTCTCTAATTTGTGGGTACACAATTAATGTTGCAAATTAAAGATTACTGTGATTTTAACACTAAATAAATGAACGATTAATAACGTGTGTTTCCCCTTCGTGATTCAACTTTTATTTGCAACATTGTCTGAGTTCTCACAAACTAGAGACTTTTTTCTTTTTTTTAATTTTGATTACTTTTAATAAAATTTAACTAAAAACTTCTTAAAGTCGATGTTAAAAGATGTATATTAGTTTATTACTTCATGCCTGATAATACTTTGTTTTAATATATATACGTAATTATTTCTATACTCTGCCTTTTTATGTTCCGCTAATTCTGCCGGTGTGTATATATCTATAGTATAACATATAATGTACTAATATGTAGTGTATACCACGGTTGCTTGGTTTCCACGACATAATGCATAGTGTGGGATCAAGTAGATCTGTGTGTTGTGAAGTGGAAGTGAAGTGGATTTTGTGGATATGCCAACTTAATTGAATTAACGTCTTAAAAATCTTGTTGTGCCAATCGTAACTCTATTCAAGAAATATAATGAATAAAAAAATGTTAAATATCTTCTTAAGACTTAGCGTTGCACACAACAATGGTATACTAATGGGATTAAAAGCAATCGTTAAAACTGTGTAAAATCTTTGCACGTTGCAGTCAAAAAATACAAGTATCAAATTGAAACTTATTTCGCTTTATCTTTCACTCTCAACTCTTTAAAGAAGGGGTAAGAGTTGAATTTGCTTGCATGCAGTAATTTAAAAGTTTAAAAAAATAAAAGTATCTTGCTAAATATGTCAGTTTTTCGTTTAATCCTATTGCTGTATGTCCGTAAAGATCTGTCAACCCGATGCTTTGTGAGGACGCGGCCACACTGCGGGGCGTCCTACAGATAATGTACAGATTAGATGTGAATCTAAAAGGAGTGAGTAGTGACATTGTTTAACTCACTCAGGTATAACTGCACCTTACCGATGTTATTATATTCGCTACGCTTAAGTGTTTTAAACAATATGCAAACAACATTTTTCGAAAACAATGCGATTATACGTGCCTATACTTGGAGTGTGCTCACCAATAAAATTCCATTTAGTACTACAAATATACTACAAACAACTATATAATAATATAGATATACCTATAAGTATGGGTAACGGTAAATGGAGAACTGAGAAGTTTTAAATTTTTTTATGATAGAATGGTGTAATTTTATTTACCACTGTGTCAATTGTATGACGATCGGTTTTTGATAAAATTATGCTTTACAGGCGGTTTCCCGTGGTTTCACCCATGGTAATTTCAGAGTTCCCTCGGGAATCCTGGAATTAAAAGTATCCTATGTCCTCTTTGTACCCTAGAAAACGTGCATGCAAAATTTCGCGATGATCGGTGAGCCGTTAAGGCGTGAAAGCGTAACAGACAAACAAACTCACTTTCGCATTTATATTAGTAAGGATTTCGTCTTTAGATTAGATTAGATTAGATTTATTTATTTAACATTATCAGATTCAAAATTATTACTACAAATTATAATATGTCAAAGGATAAAGTGATCGTCAGATTTCAATAAGTAAATAAATGTCAATAAGTGTAAATAAATGTCAATATACAATTACAAAATACTACCAAAATCATAAACAGAATAAATAATTAATTAATAAATCAATGTCAAATGTATAGAATAAACCTCTAAGTACAATGCACAAACAGCATAAAATGCGCAATTGTTGATTCTTTCTGAAATGTCGCGTCGAAAGCGATTCGTTTTAGTTTTAGCACAAATCTCAGAATCTTGGTAGGTATAGATATACCAAGATTTTCACATTTGTGTAGACAAGTCAAAAAATTAACAACGATCAAAGAGACTATGTTAACTATGCTCACGAAGACGATCGCTACCTCCTTCGATATTTTTTGTTATATTCTTAACTGGCTGTGCCCCGCGGTTTCACCCGCGCGAGTTTCGGGATTCCCGCAGGAACTCCAAAATAGCCTTATTTACTTCTTAAACCTTTCCTGAACTTCCACAAATATATGAAGATCAAAGTTAGTCAAATCGTTCCAACCATTCTCGAGTTTTAGCGAGACAAACGAACAGCAATTAATTTTTATATGTCTATATAATTCTTACATACAATACAATAACATACAGTACAATATACTTTTTGCACCAAAGAGTTTTACAATAGGTATTTATGTAGATTACATTACATAGCAAAAAGGCGGCCTTATTGCAAGCTTAATTAGATTTTCAATCGGTAATCACATTCCACACAATCTGAAATATATTGTGAAACAATTGAATATTTATATAAAATAGGACTAAAGACAGCGGAAAATTTAGATCTAGATATGATCCAAATAGGATTTATAAATTTTTGTGATGTACCTACTTAGTAGGTAATTAAATACCAATTTTGTTTTAATCAATGATTTTACCTGAGTGCTGACTCCTGACTTCTGATAAATATGAATAATAATATAGAATCTACATCATAGAGTCTATAAAACGAGTTTTATCATGCATAAAACTATTTTAATAAACCATCGATGCTAAACTCTGGTCGTAAAAGAGACTGGAGCCAGAGTAACAAATAAACTAAAATTAAATATACACGAATACAATCGAAATTTTTGTCTCAGGCGTATAAAAGTGTCCTATAAATTTACCCACAGTTTAATTTAATGTCCAAAAGTACCTGCCTCATATTTTTTTATTATAAATGTTCGACGACGGTTATGGGTGCACGAATGTATTAAGCATTATTTTCTGAAAATGTTTTCGAATTCGTCTCGGATTGTTATGCCTGGCAGTAATCGCCCAGCCATTGCGGCGTAGAATATCTTTTAAAGAAGTTATACATATATTAAAAGTAAAGAGGTGTTTAGTAAACATTCTAATAACTTAAATGTTCTTTTAACAGGTGATTTCATCTATATCTGGACGAAGAAAACTCTAAGTTACTTTAAAATAAAGTAAAAAAAATCGTGATTGACGCAATGAAGTAGGCCGATTAACGCGGCCTCGCTCTGCATTGAAAACGATCTCAATCGCCAGGACTTCAGCGGGGCTCTCCCGCCGCGTGGATGGTGGCGGGCGAATGGGGCTATGCGCCGGCGTCGGCCTCCCCCGCCATGAATGCCTTCCTCGAGACCAACCACGCCCACCTCGCATCCTACGGTCTGAAGATGTCACCTCAACCAGCGTGCGGCGTGGGCCCGCAGCACCGTGCTGCCGCGCCGCACCCGCCACCACCGCACCACCCACCACACTACCAGCCGTATCCGCTGCATTCCTATCAACCCGGATACCTCCGAGAGTACGGCGGCTGTGGCGAGCTCTTCCCTCAGCAACCGTTGGAGCAGAGCTGGGACTGGCGCAACGATGTGCACTACCAGGGCGGCGCCCCCCCATTGGTCCCGCACACGCACGCGCACGCGCACGCGCCGCATGCGTTTCTTCGGTACGTGCGCGCGCCGCCGCGTCGCGACATGCGCTGTCAGTGGCTCGACCCGGAGCAACCGCCGCCACGGAAGATGTGCAACAAACTGTTTTCGAGTATGCACGAAATCGTGACCCATTTGACTGTAGAACACGTCGGTGGGCCCGAGTGTACGACGCACGCCTGCTTTTGGCAAGGTTGTTCGAGAAACGGACGACCCTTCAAAGCGAAATACAAATTAGTGAACCACATTCGAGTCCACACAGGAGAAAAGCCCTTCCCTTGCCCGTTCCCCGGCTGCGGCAAAGTGTTTGCGAGATCAGAAAATTTGAAAATACACAAAAGAACACATACTGGTAAGTTGAAAAAAAATTTTTTTTTTCTTAATCTGCCTCTTCTAGATGGCCAATATCTGTATCTACCGTTGGTTTTTAGTTAATGCTTAATATGCATCATGGTGTGGGTTATTAGTGTAATAAGTAAATGTCCGCTGTCATGATAGCGCTCGGTATAATAATAATAATAATCATTATCTTTATTTTTGTCTCTTTATGTATCTCTATGTGTCGCCTATACTCTCCATTTTGTCGCCTTCACCGCTAATTATGTTTAGAGCACAAGCACTATAGAGAACAATTTATTTTCTTTTACTAACCTGTAACTAACTACATATTATATACACTTATACTTATACACTTATACGCTGTAAGTAAAAAGACCGCAGCAGCCGGTAAGTACTTACTCGATATCCATTTTAATGTCTTTATTGTTTGATGTTTACACAATGCCTGAACCGACACAAATTGAACGAATAGCTGAGCCAATATTTGTGTCAACTCCCAATCAAGGTGAAGCGACGGATTTAGAGACCACGTCATTACATTTAAAAGTATCATACACATAAGTGTGTCACGTTTGATTTTAACATGTCAGATTTAATTAAACTAGCCAACCGTGTTGATCTGCGGAAACATTTCAATTCTCATTAATTCATAATGATCCGCCCCCCGGTGCTCCGGTCGTGGTCTGACCTGACAGACACCCACTGTTGCGATATATCGGAGCGTGCCTTGACAATAACAGAACCAACACAATGACACTAAACAACAAACTACTGTCAAAGGAGATCCTTGTAATACTATCCGAACACAAACAAAACGGATCTAACGGGCGTCCTGTAAATGTCCACAGTCGACTTGTGAAGTCCGTTTCTCGGTAAGGACAAAAAAAGCCCAAGTCAATGTTCCATTTTTCAATTCATTACAAAAGTCGTAAGATTCATCTGAACTGTGTATTGTAAAAAAAAACGTCATAAATTAAAATGTCCATGTCCATGGTTACGACTCTCGTAGTTTTATCTGTCCTGCAAGTCCGGAGTTTTGTAATAAACGTATGGTACTTTAAAATATCGATTTTAAAAGAATTGGTCAAGGAATTCGTTGGTTTAGAGTGAGAACACTATATGGACAGATGGTTTATTAGTTTTTTTCCTTGACCATCACAAATGTTGCGTTCATTCTTTTATCCCGAGCTCTCACCAGCTATTATCTCAGAGTCTAATGGAATAGGCACATAGGTATGTGGTAATTTTTGAATACCTAGGTACTTATTCTACGGCTATAAGGAAGTTTGATGTAGCTGTAAATTAATCGTGACAATCACTTTGAATTAATTATAAAAGCTTTAAGCAGATAAATAAATGCAATAAAAAAAAACTTATCCCAAAGCGATGACTTCTTTATTTTTTAAATTTCCAATTATAAATTTAATAATTAACTAGCAAATCTGAATATATGTTTTTATCGTATAATGTTATGACTTTAACAACTTTTTTCTAAAATGCGCATCTATTTTTTTTTCGCTTAATTAAACACAATTATCTTTAAATATCCTTTAAATACAAATTAAACCAATATATAATTTTTTAATATGTAATAAAAAATAATATTTTCTAAGGTTCGTAATTATTACGAGTATTTTAATTACAGTAGCTAGCTAACGTTAACAGTTATAAAACTTTAAATGTATTTAATTATGACCGGTTTTACCTACTTAATTAGAACATTTCGTAGGTTATCATAATAAATATACCAAATCCAAAGTGTTGGAAGACGACTACTCGTAGGATTATAAAATAGTAACCATATCAAATACCTACCTATGACCAATGGTGAGGCGCGTGCGTGCGCAAGAAAACTGATATTTTTATTAGAGACGAAGTTTCTTCGTAAGCTGATACTCTTATTCGGTAGTCTTTTTATTTGGATTCGTAAAGTATTCAAAACTTATAATATTATAATTTGTGATTTATGATAATATTTAAATGGTATGTACTATTACATAATATTTTTGAGATATCTATTGCTCGCGCGCGTCTCAACTCACATGGTATTTGGAAGTGCGCTAGCCTTGCGCCATTATTATCCTAAGATACTCTCTACGGTTTCAACAAATTGTTATTATTCTTTTCAACGTTAACCGACTGCGATGAAAGAATATACTTACATTTATATATGAAAATATCAAGGCAGTTTTGACACATCACGTCGCCGTCAGTCCAATTTCCTGTATCTACCTATACCTAATAGATTTGCCGTGATGCACTTAAGAGTAAGTACTCTATTAACATGCAAACGGACGGAACATCTACAATATCTGTTTATTTATATATACACCCATACTCAATACTATAAATGCAAATGTAAGTTTGTAATTTATTTGTTAGGTACGCTTTCACCGTCAACCGGTCGACCGATAGTAAATAATTAATCATGAAATTTTGCATACCTACATGTTGTCATGGGCAGATACAAAAAACGACGTAAACTACTTTTATCCCGGAATGCCTGCGGGACCTCCAAAATTAACGCGGATAAAACCATAAGAAACAAATGTCCTCTGAACCCCTGACAATGTGTATGCAAAATATCGTAGTGGTCGGTTGAATAATTTAGTCGCAAATTGATGGAGCTGTAAGGATACAGTTTTAACTTTTTCCTACTTAATACGAAATTCTCGTCTTAAAATTTTGCAATTTGTTAAAACATCTAATTCTCGTGGGTAGGTTCATATACTTCATGTCTATGTCGGATATCGCGGACCACGTTAATTGCCGCCGGCATAAAACACATGCCTATGACGATGTTTGTATGTTTCTCACCTATAAATGTTATTATAAGTTGATACTTAATCGTCCAATTTTCAAGTTACCTATTCGGTGTGATGAACCGTCCTGTCAGATTATCTAGAAGGTACTAAATGTAAGTACTACTAACGCATATAATACTTATAGTGCAGGCAGTTATGAAGTTTACCCAAAAAAATTTTATTAAGCGATGAGCTTCATCACATATGTTCCTTGAGTGATTCTAAGCATTTCTAGCCCGGGAGGCAATAAGAAACGTGAGGCTGGTTGGGGGGGGAGGGGTTCAAAGGGGGCCGCTACCCGTCATCTTTCAAAAAAATCTATTTTCTTCCTGGTGGCTACTAGGGCAAGTTTGGTATCATTTTCGTATAAACCGAAGACGTAGAATTCATTGCTGATATTAGTTTTATTCAGTTTTATAGTAATTTTACAAGAAAAACGTAAAAAGGTGAATTTTTTGGTTGGAGATTTTTGCTTTGAGTTCTAATAACTTTTGTATAGTGACAAAAAATTGCATACAAAAAATACTATAATAAAGCACGATTTATGTAGATTCTAAAAATATACACTTTTAATAATGTCCTAATACAACAAGATGGTGAAAAAAAATATTAAATGACTGCAGCGCGGGTAGTTGGACTGGCGCTAGGCGGCGTATGTCTTACAAAATGGTCGAGTACGAGTATCTGCTTATGCTTACTTTGTTAAATTTTATGTTGTTAAATAAAATAATGAAATGAAATAAAGTTTATTTGTAACGACAATAAATTAAAATATAGTATGCATTAACAAATGTAGCACAGACAGCATGTCGCAACAAAAAGGGTACCAGCTCAAAACACTGTTTCCGGCACACAGACATTATTCTGTTGCAACTGCATTAAAAGAAAATTTAAGTTAATTTTGTTTTTGCAACGATTTTTGCTGCCTTTCTTGCACCTGCAACGATTGAGTTCTAGACACACACTTGCGACAACTTGTAAATCTGACGAAAAAGAAGTCCATTCACTGTCTTTCATCCAGAAGAAGAACTCGGAAGCTTTTGGAGAGGCACTAAAGCTTGTCCCCAGACATGGACTCCTTGATACATTATCCGAAGTGTGTGCTGGCGAAGAGCGGCTTCCGTTGGAGGGATGTTCTCTAGGCTCCTCTTCGTAGATTTATATTTTCTGCATTCATTAACTGATGTGCAAGGGCTTGAACTGAAAAACAAAATCTTGCAGTCATTCTTACGTCATTCGCTACAAAGTATACTGTAACTATTTTATATTAAAATAGGTACCTACGCTGAATTTGTATCGAACTAGTTTATACTTACCGGTCGTAAATTGTAATAATAAATTTCTGAAAAAAAGTGTTTCCTTCCGCTAATTTACCTTCCAAATATCAAATGCACTCTTTTAAAGGAAGACACCGTGTCGCATCCTGTCAAGGCATGGAAAATTGACAGTACTTCAGCTCTTTCTGGTCCTTTAAGTAGGAATACATTTGTTAGCATGCGTTTACTGCGAAAATTTCTACTTTTTCATTACTAAGGGCATGACAAACACATATCGAGTGCATTGGCAATAGAGTGGTATGGAATATAAGTGGGGTTTTCGCCTGTACTTATGTGGATCCACAACTCATCTAATTCCGACAGCTTTAGAAAACACGAGACTGCAACGATCACCACGTCTTATTATTATTATTATCTACAGTACTTATGAATCCTAATTTTTTTATATCCTCGGTCCACAGCGTCAGCAACATGAAGTACCATTGCCAATGCACTTGATACGTGTTTGTCATGCCCTTAGTAATGAAAAGTGAAAACATAATTATTATAAGTTTCTAAAAACGTTGTAAAAAGAAAGATACTCGTGATTTTGGGCGTAAGGAGAGGGGCTAGTGATTAATGAACGACCCCTTACAGGGCCAGAAAGAGTCAAAGTACCTACTGCCAATTTTCCATGCCTTGAAAGGGTGCAACCTCAGGATACAACACGGTGTCTTCTTTTAATGGGAGAGGTAAAAAGGGTGCCTTTGAGGCCTGGAATGCCTACCCTTTTGCAGATTCAAGGGATTGTTGGACGGAAAATTAGCAGAAGCGAACACTTTTATTCAGAAATTTATTATTACAATGTACGATCGGCAAGTATACTATACTAGTTTGATAATTTGATACAAATTCAGCGTAGATACCTATTTTAATATAAAATATGTAGTTACAGTATATTTTGTAGCGAATGGCGTAAGAATGCCTGCAAGATTTTATTTTTCAGCTCATATCTATTTACGAAGATGGACAGACAGTTAGAAAACATCCCTCCAATGGAAGCCGCTGCTTGCCAGCACACACTTCGAGCAATATGTATATCAAGGAGTCCATGTCTGAAGACAAGCCTAACCGCCGCACTCAGAGTCGACTTTAATGATTATTTAGTTAAGTATAGGTTTTTAAAACAAAACTGCCGCAATCAGAGACGTTTAATAAATTAATGTTAATTGGCATTTAAATAATAACTTACTTAACTAAGTAATCATTAAAGTCGACTCTGAGTGCGGCCGTTAGTGCCTCTCCAAAAGCTTGCAAGTTTTTCTTCTGGATGGAAGACAGTGAATGGACTCCTGTTTGGTCAGATTTACCAGATCTCGTGTGTGCCTAGAACTCACTCGTTGCAGGTGCAAGAAAGGTTGCAAAAACAGAATTATGTCCGTAACGGACATAAAATTGTTTTTTTTTTTTTTTATATAGAAAGTCACACCCGTGACGCCACACTCGGCACCAGCGGAAGACCAGCGTCGGGTCCATAACGGTTCACGGCTTATGCTGAGCTGGTAGTCTTTTTGTTGCGACATGCCGTCTGTGCTACATTTGTTAATGCATACTATATTTTAATTTATTGTCGTTACAAATAAACTTCATTTAATTTCATTATTTTATATAACAACAAACAAAGTAAGCATAAGCAGATACTCGTACTCGACCATTTTGTAAGACATACGCCGCCTAGCGCCAGACCAACTACCCGCGCTGCAGTCATTTAATATTTTTTTTCACCATCTTGTTGTATTAGGACATTATTAAAAGTGTATATTTTTAGAATCTACATAAATAGTGCTTTATTATAGTATTTTTTGTATGCAATTTTTTGTCACTATACAAAAGTTATTAGAACTCAAAGCAAAAATCTCCAACCAAAAAATTCACTTTTTTACGTTATTCTTGTAAAATTCCTATAAAACTGAATAAAACTAATATCAGCAATGAATTCTACGTCTTCGGTTTATACGAAAATGATACCAAACTTGCCCTAGTAGCCACCAGAACGAAAATAGATTTTTTTAAAGATGACGGGTAGCGGCCCCCTTTGAACCCCTCCCCCCCCAACCAGCCTCACGTTTCTTATTGCCTCCCGGGCTAGAAATGCTTAGAATTACTCAAGGAACATATGTGATGAAGCTCATCGCTTAATAAAATTTTTTTTGGTTATGTATGGGAGCGATGCATAACTTCCTCCACTATTAGATAAAAATCATAATGAGCGTCAAAATTAGAAAATCTTTTTTCGTGAATTGAGAAAGGAATAAATACTTTTTTTGAAATTTAAATTTGAGGAAAACCTTAACCTAATGAATAATTAATTATGTTATTAAATAAAATATTATAAAATCAACTCGCGACAGCGCCCATCTGGGGTGAGAGCGTCACAATACGGTAATGATGATACTACATATTTTGCCGTTGAAGACGTCCCTTGACTATCAAACGCAGTGCTTGGCTAATATGCCGTATAAAATGATGCTTTCAAAATATTTTGCAAACAATACGGAACCCTTCCCGGTCCGCCCCTGTGGTCTCGCTCATTGTATGCCCCGTCGAGTGCAGCTCCGCAGCGCTTTATTGCCACTAACTAAACACATGCTATAAACGTGTGTTTTGTAGCGTATAGCGTGGCTATTCAGTCTATTATCGTGCCCTGCTGGCCAGTTAACCTCGGGCAAGATTTGAAGTTCCAACTACAATGTCTATTTCGAAGATTTGAATTATAGTACTGGAGAACCACTAGCATTTTAGCTCTTGGGTTGGTTCGTGCATAAAAACTATCTTTTAGATAAATCATAAGCTTTATTTAATACTAGCTGTGCCCCGCGGTTTCAACCACGGTAATTTCGGAGTTCCCGCGGGAATTCCGGGATAAAAAGTACCCTATGTCCTTCTCTGTACCCCCGACAACGTGCATGCCAAATTTCATCCAAATCCGTTCAGCCGTTTTTGCGTGATTGAGTAAACGTATGCGAGGATAGGAGCTCGAAAGCGTATTTTCATCTGACTTGCTTCAAATTTATCGTCACTGCTCAGCTTCTTATATACAGACAGACAGACAGACAAAAATCCTCCAATATTAATTTTGAAAATATATTCAATGTACAGAATTGACCTCTCTACAGTTTTATTATAAGTATGTAGATTATCTATAATCGTCCAATTTTCAAGTTACCTATTCAGTGTGATGAACCGTCCTGTCAGATTATAAGCGACATTCAATTTATATAGATGTGTTAATTACTTCGCTTTAGTCATATTCGTAACTGGAATTTCGTAACTAGCTACGAAAAACTGACATTCCAGCTTTGTTTTATATGTAATTAGCTGTTCCCCGCAGTTTCACCCGTCTTAATTTCAGAGATCCTGTGGGAATTTAAGGATAAAAGTATCCTATATCTTTTCTGCACCCCTGTTAACGTGTAGTAGGTATGCAAAATTTTATGCTTTTTCACCCGCGTTAATTTCGGAATTCCCGAGAGAACTCCCCTTTGTCTGTAAACTGTACCCCTGGCAACGTGTATGGAAAATTTCATAATAATCGATTGAGCCGTTTAGGCGTGAAAGCGTAACAAACAAACAAACAAACAAACAAACTCACTTTCGCATTTATAATAATAAGGATTAATTCTGAAGGTAAGGTATCAAAATAACGTGTTTAGGAAATTTCTTTGTTTAACTATTTGTTTATTGAATGAAACCAAATATTTCATGAATATCCGTAGTTTTATAGGGAATGGTGGGATCATCTTAAACAACTCATTCAATCTGTACATCTACTCGTTATTAAGAGTGATAGAGTGCGGGATCGGGATCTAACGTCCTAATTACGTCTGTACGTCCTAATTCCCCTTTAATATTTATTTATTACAAAAAACGTCGAATGTATTTGCTCCGGATTCGATCGAGTCCTTTGACTGCCTCAGCGTAAAAAGGCGAGCCCGATAGTGAAACGATCGTAAGCCGGAGTGGTAGTTATATTATCTGTGGTAGTATATTCGCTCCAAAATTTTCCGATTCGTCGAATATCATTAGTTGGAAGTAGACTCTTCCCACAATCTCCGAATACACAGCCAATACAAATCTTCATGCTTGACACTTTCCGTTGAAGTTAGTAGTCAGAGCCTTAAAACGTAATGTGCAAATAATATAAAAAATATTAACAAAATTAAGAAGGTAGGTATAATATTCGGCCATTTTGTATTTAGCTTATGTTAATGTCGTAACCCTACAATAGATGGGTGCATTTTAAAAGGTGTTTATATGAACCGAAGACCATCTGCCTCGCTGTGATAAATTGTATAAAAAATATTACCAACTCAAATCCATGCGCGGTGGGTTTGTGTGTGTGCGTGTGTGTGTATATTGACAAAAGCTGGTATAGACGATAAGCCGTATAATCATTTTTCTGGTTTAGAAAACTAGTATTGAGTGTAGATTTAGCTAGGGTTATGTGACTTATTTATTAGTCATCCTTAAAAATATCTTATGTAGAATATGCCGTATTACTAAAAAAACTAGGATGGAAAGTGAAATTTATATCCACAAAATCCAGATATGAGTGAGTGAATTATTCGGTAAACTGACGATATAGATAGTCTCCAGAGATATATCTAGAACTTGTTACGATTTCACAAAGCTAATTAAAGCACATAAATATATACAATGTATTAAAAAAAAACACACCCATTTTAATAATAAACGCAACGTTCCCCGTGACCAATTGCCAGTCCTAATAAAGACGTAACAAAATATCCAGAGCAAATACCTACTGGCTATACCTGTTCAAAAACAAACGCTGATCGTGTGGGCGGGGCGACCCATCACCCGTCACTACCAACATTACATCCCTTAGCACACTCGCACAACAATTGATTGCACAATGCACACATGTGTCGAGTCGAGACTACGTACTACACTAACCTAAGGGTAATCGCACACACACAAGCTAGTATTCGCTCCCCCAGACACCAACAGCACGGCGATATTATTGTCGCCTACAAGACAATGAGAGCGTAAGCGCTTTATTTTTTGTCTTCTTTGTTGTTGCAAACAGCCCCCTATATGTATTTCACTGCATCGATGACAGTTCCGTTGAAATGACGATGACGATACCTACCCTTATAATTCGACATGCTCAGTTACTTATGTAGTTTTCAATTCGCATTTTTCTGTACATACTTAATAGGAAAAGTGTATCAAATGTCCTAGCTCTTAGAAATAGTACATTGCATAATATTTAATGCCCTTTTTTGTAATTTGCATAATTATAACGAAATAATAAATACTTAATAGAAGTAGTAAAAAGTAAAGAAACTAAAAACTATGTCATGAGTAAATAAATTAAGACAGTTCTTTTTTAGTGGATTAAAGTAAAAAGACTATAGTGTGTGTGTAACCGTTAACTTCCGTCATGATCACTATAATAACACTAATAATAGTAGGTAATAAAGAACTTTTTGAGCAGCTATATTTAAAAAAATACAAACCAATTGAGAACCTCCTCCTTTTTGAACCCAGGTAAAAATATCTTGTTCTTCTTGTCTTTAATGTTGGTGATAAGAAGGTAAAAGACACATTCTGCATTGCATTCTATTAACTTCTTAGAAACAATATGAACTAGCTAAAGACACGCACATTAGCTTGCCATGTCGTTTGATCGCCAATGGAAGTCAGATTTTATTTCAAAGCGTATTTCGAGAAAAAAAATGGTGCCAAGTATAAAGCATGGACGCGATGTGTTGTGAGCCGCGAGCATTCCTGCGAAAACAAATGCGAAACTCTGTTTTTACTTCGTTCAGGAATTTCGTTAAACGTCAAAGAGATGGTGCGAACAGGGCAAAGGAGTGCGAGCAAAAACCGAGTCGCCAACATGTAAGACACATCGAAGCTAACTTGCGATCCTTGTCGACTTCCATTTCCATCGGATAGCATCGAATACCATGCGCAGCGATACGAATCTGGCATCAGTAATGTGATTCGAGCAATTAGTTAATTACAAAGTCTGTACCGACAAAAACATAGCAATGATTTATGACAAACATGGCTGACAGCTTGTGTTATGATAAATTGCATAGCTACATCTCATTAATTCAAAATGCACATTTGTTGCGGACAAAAAATATTAAGTTATGTATTTTGTAGAGTCTCAGTTATGTTAAATTCGATTCAAACCGCATTGAGCCTTAATTATTTGTGTCAAGAGTCCATAATCCGTTGATTAAATACTATGATAAAGTTAGCAATTAGTATATACAAGCATAGCATAGTCCTCAACTGTTTTACCACCAGCGGTGAAGCTTAGTATTACACGACTATAAAAGGTATTTTCGCATCTATTAAAGTTTTTATTAAATACCACCCGTATCGATCCGTTACAATTTGAAGAGTCTTTGAACGAGCATCTAGTGATAGATATACGTATAGGTATATAAAACTTTCATAATCAATTTGATTTGCCATTCTCGTCATCATCACGAGCACATTCATCAACGATGTTAACCGAATTACAAATTCAATCATGGAACGTTGTTTCTGGAATCCGATAAGCATCGCAACCGGACAATCAATCAAATCGATCTACTTATTTACAGTGAAGTCTCACCTGCTCTCGTAATGGTTTTAATCAAGCGAGTAATCGAGAACACATCCAAACTATTTAATAATATATATTATATCGGCACGCCCATCTCCCACTCCGGCGCCGATGACTCTGACATGACACCTGACGTTATCATCATGAGAAATTGTTATCTAAGTCACACTGCATGTATAATATGTGTGTACCATTAACAACTCAATCTTTAAGACAACACGATCAGAAAATCTTCCAGTGCTCTACCATTTAGCTAAAGTTTTAATATTTTAGCAGTATGTAATTATGTTATAAATTTCTAATTCATAACAGACTGGCTGTTCCTCGTGATTTCATCCGTGTTAATTTCGGAGTTCCCGCGGTAATTCCCGAACAAAAAGTATCCTATATCCTTCTCTGTACCGCTGAAAATTTCATGATGATTAAGGCGTTAAAACCAAACAAATAAACTTACGCATTTATATAATAGTAAGGATTTTCTTCTTTAGCGCTATCGCTAGGTATATTTTATACGGTTGCATCAATCGTACCTACCTACTATTTTATTGTATTGTGTTTTATAAAATTGTATTTCTTTGTATAGCCTACCCTGAAAAAGATTGATTTATACGATGGCTCATTGAAGTCACTTTATTTTTTTGTTTATTTATATTTCCATAATCTATAGGTATATATGTATAAATGAATCCCATTTCCCTTGGTCACGGCATCACGCGTGAATGGCTGGACCAATTTCGCAAATTTTTTTTTGTTGTTTGTTATTGTGAGGAAAAGAATATGAAATAATTTTGGAGTTCCTGCGGGAATTCCGAAACTCACGCGGGTAAATCTCCGAAAAGGTTGGACCGATTTTGACGGAACTTTCGCTGCTAATTAGCTGATGTTATGAGGAGTACCTGAATAAGGCTACTTTAGAATTCCTGCGGGAACAGCTAGTTAGTATCTAATAAAATATTTTATTTATTCATTAAAATTTAATGTGTTTAGATTTTTTATCTGTACAAAATAGATAGATTACCTAGGGTTTTTTAAATTATTTGACGCTAGATTTGGCCGTCTCAATTTTTTTTCCATGGGTCCGTTGTTTATGACGCCAATATTTTCCTAAACGCAACCAGTATTGTATGATGATGTATGACCGAGTGAGATACTTGTTAAATCTTGGTACCAAGGCGACTTAAATTGTCTGCAGTTGCATAGTATAGGTGCGAGTAACAATGGTGTCAAAGCCGCGGGATGCACCGGCGTCGGCGCTGCCTACGCCTCGCTTCTTCTATCTTATTACTATCATTCCTTCTGACATTTTATTATCTATGCATGTATTTTATTATGACAGAAGCATTTTTGTATGCTGCAAGGTGCACAACAAATGGTCCTTTAGAAATTATACAAATATCAACACGCTCTACTAACACAATATAAACTGATGTGTAGGTAAATTGAATTAAATTTGCCAAAAGGCTCTTGAGTACCCGACCCGCACCTTGGCGGCTGTTATTGTCTTGTATTCCATAGATATCTCATTAAATTAAATGAGCTATCAGGCGTTCAATGCGTCGCGTCGTCACTATAAAAACCCTATGCGTTTTGAGACTTTGAGATGCCTAAGAAAGAATTCCGCCGTCTTGCGGTGCGAAGATAGCAGTGGAGGGTCTCACTGCATCATTCATGCGTTTTTTCGCCTGACACCTTGTTGTTATCAATATGTATGTGCTGTATGTGTTGCCGCCAACACCTGAAAGCCTGATCTTATTCACCTCAAACTATATTACCGTATATTGTTGGGCGTAAATTATTGAGGTTTTGCCTGGGGCTGTATAAACTAATTTTTCTTTTTAAAATGTTTCGAATACCTATATATTGTATAAAAAATAAATATACCTACCTAATCCAAAGAGGCTATTGTAACGAACGAGGAAATGTAAGTAAAATTATAGTACCTATATTTCCTCTGTCGTTACCTCCCTCCTTGAACTATATCTTCATATTACATTACTACAGACCCTAACCAACTCAGTCCTCACAAATATACTTAAAAGTTCGGATTCAGAGAATGATCGGCACGCGAAGAATTCCAATTCCTTCCAAACATAAATTATATAGGAACAACAAAAATTAAAGAAGGGAAAAAATAAATAAAAATAAAACGAGCTATTAATATTCGTTAGAAATATTAGTTTGTCCCAAAAATGCGCCCGGGGGCTGAAACACGATCCCGCGTAGGCGTTGAGTGGATGCGGCTTTATGAACTTGCAAGCCGCTTTTAAAATATATTTTAGTAGGTAGTACTTACCTATACCTAAATGTGACGCAACGCGATTTACCTACTGGCATAATCATCAAAGTAAGGTTGTTCATAATTTTAAATTTGTTATTCTTGTCAATTTTTTTAGGTACCTATCCAAATTTGAGTACACGATCCACACTAATATAAGGTATAAATGCGAAAGTCTGTCTGTTTGTTACCTTTTCACGCCATAACTACTCAACCGATCATAATGAAATTTTGTATACCTACTTACACGTTGTAGAGAAAAGGACACAGGGTGCTTTATATCTCGGAATTCCCGCGTTAACTCTGAAAATATGTGAAGAAATAGGTAGGGTGAAACATAACATCTAGACATTGGTATAAATAAAACTGAAGTGTCTGTTTGTAATTCCAAATTAACAGTTTTTCACTAATGCATGTGAAAGTATACGGACTTACCATCATCAAAAAATCATTTTTTTTAATTTTTGTTTGTCTGTCTGTCTGTCTGACGGAACTGACCAATTTGGACGGGACTTTCACTGCTAATTAGCTGATGTTATATTTTGAAGTTCCTTCGGAAATTCCCATTTTTTTATTAAATCTAAGATATTTCATTTCAAAAGGATGGAGGAGAGAATTTAAGTAAAATACGGTATTAATAAATACTATATAATATTATATAATATTTGATACTTATTTGATGATTAATTTTGCACCATTTAATGTTTGGAAAAAAAATCCGTAAACGGCCGGCGGTTTTTAATAATTTTTTTTTATGTTATGTAATATTTTACATAACTGGAGAATCATCATAAAAACATCGTATTTATTATTAATTTGAATTTACATAATATTCTAATATTGATTTCTTTTAAAATTAATTTTCTCAGAAGACATGAGCTTTTTCATCGAGTACTCATAGTGTAACTTTGATAAAGATTAGACATTCAAATATTTTGGGTAGGTAGGTATGTGAAAAACTAACGCCTTCAATCTAAAACGTACCTATATACCTATCAATATTTAATGACGAAGTATTCCTTTTGTTTCGGATTAAACTTTGAGAAAATTATCATCAGACTAGCTGTGCTCGCGGTTACACCCGCGTGAGTTTCGGAATTCCCAAAGGAACTCCCAATTTTTTCTTTAATACAAACCTTCTGATAATTAAAAACCCAACACAAAAAGAATTTTCTACATCAGTCGAGCCATTCTTAAGTTTTAGCGAGAAAAACGAACAGCAATTCATTTCAGAGTGTGTTTCCAGAGCCGTTTCAGAGGTTCGTCGCGTCGGCACAGACTGACACAACATTTTTAATTTTTTTTTTATTTAAGTACCTACCGTACCATATATATTTTCATATGCCTTTACTGAAAAGCTGTTAATTTGGAATCAAAAACTCCAGACACTTTTATTATTTATATGTATGTACTATGTATGTATACATCGATTAGTATGTATAGATTACTATTGCGCAATTAAAAACAATAATACTTAACAATAATATTTTTTTTAACAAGAAATAAAGACTACATAATTAGAAATCTTTGGTATTGGCCTTATCCATATTATGACCAGTGTATCAATAAATCTTAGTATCGTCTCTGTAGGTTTGAACCTTAATACCAAGAAATGCGATACCTATATGAAACATTAATAAAAGAGATCTCTTTACAACTGTTTTGTGTTTAAATATCTATATGTTCGCTTTTAAAGTAAGTTATAAGTTTTCATTTCCGTAGGCGATTGATAAACGTCGTAGGTACGTCACTGGATTGTATGTGTACCTACGTATAAGGTACGTTTATGATCTGAGAAGCACAAAAATTAAGACAGACCTCTACATAGATATATATTATTTCCCTTGGTCACGGCATCACGCGTAAACAGCTGGACCGATTTCGCCAATTCTTTTTTTGTTGTTTGTAAGGAGAAGGAGAATAAAGAAGTTTGGAGTTTCTGCGGGAATTTTGAAAGTCACTCGGGTGAATCTCGGAAACGGTTTGACTGATTTTGACGAGACTTTCACTGCATGTAAATAAATGCCTCAAAAATACTGTACGAAAAAGTTATACCTACAAGGTACTTTCAAAAGATTTTACAACTAACCCAACAAAACAACTTTGGTACATTATATTGAACCAAAGGAAAGAACAAAATCATGTAGTTCACTAAATTAGCTACACCTAATAAAGTTTTTTTATAAACAAAAAAATATTTCCAAAACTATTTCAATTAGGTAAGTACATATCATACTATGTAGAATAAAAATATTCAGAGAGACCATAGGGCATGGGTATATACGGTGAAACAAAGTATTTGAAGCTGAATTTTTGCAGAAGCAAAAAACCGGAAATCGCTTTATGTAAGACAAACCTATTTTAATTTCCTACGCCTAAAAACCTTTTTTATGGTTGTGAGTAGGTTGTACGAACGTAAGTTATGCGTGTGAAAAGAGGCGAAAATACAAAAAAACTCATTTCGAAAGAAATTACAGCTGTTACCTATATACCTACTTTGTTTTCCGTAGAGCAGCCGCTTCCCGCAGTTACATCCAAGTGAGTTTCGAAATTCCCCGCAGAATCTTAGATAAAAGCAGCCTAAATTAGGTAGTCCTTTTTATCCTTATTATCTGGCAATGAAGGTCCCGTCAAAATCGGTCAAACATTTTGAAGATTAGTTGGAAAAAACAGACAGACAGATTGGCAGACTTTTAAGAATTGATTATTTGTTATAAGTACGTGTATATACTTTCAAATGCAACATCTGTTATTTTGACATTACATTCATTACATTTTTCTCAAATTGCGTATTACCAGCGCCAACCTCAAGAGTCGGGAACTGCATTATTCAGAAATAGTTCTTAGTCCGTATCATCGCTTCCCATTGCGCGGGCGAGGCGTGAGGATATGGACAAATAGCTGGCCAATAGATAAAAAAAAATCATATTTATCTTAGGGTAAACTTAAACATTACTGGTTTTTAATAGAACCCGTTTTATTTTTTTACTAACGCTTGACTTGTTTTTATCCTTATTAAATCTTATGTTTCGGAAAATAAAACTCCAATATACGTATGCAAGCACTTTTTTCTTGAGCAGCGCTGGCGATGATGCCGGTTAGGCTGTCAAAACGCTTGACGCATGGATTGACGAGCGTGACTGAAGCTGACGTTTTGTACTTGTTCCCACTCGTGCAGGTGCCTCCAACAGTATTGTTCATCAACCGCGGAGAGCTATGGGAAAATAATCAAACAATTTTAATTGCTCTAAATTCTAAAATATGCAGCAGGAAAAATCCTTTAATATTATAGTCTTTATGCCCAAAATTTTGCCTTAGTAGTGAATTTTACCTATACCTACCTACAGTAGAGTTTTTTTTTTTATTATCATGTTATTAAATATCCACTGCTGGACAAAAGCTCGCTTTGCTCAAGGATCCATGACAATCGGCCCTAATCCAGCTGGGTCCCGCGACCTTCATCAGATTGTCGATCACTGAATCTTTACTATATTTTGTTCGTACCCAATGTTTCTAATTCTTATAATGTCAAAGATTTTCTTGTCAACAAAGTTAAAAGCCGTTCTCTTTTAAAGTCCTTTTTTTTTCCTAATAACTACGCACTATACGACGACCATAATATTCTTGTAGTAAATTTTTAAATAGGTTGTGGAGTCAAATTAATTATTTATTTATTTTAAGTTTAACGTATGTATTAAAAGTTTCACAAAAGTATGGGCACCGTTTTTTATGATGCTAAAGTAACAAACAAAACATGTCAATAAATGAATTATTATAATATATGAAAGCCTTTGGTCCCACGGAGCTGTCTCGCAGAACGAACGGCGTGAATCACGGCCGCAGCTCGAGCGTCCAACGCGACAAAAAAGTCCTCATAACTCCGCGACTCCGACCCGTGCCGTGCATGCTGCATGTCCGATTCACCAAAGACAAACGCAAAGCTGCGCGTGCGCTTTATAATGTTTTATCAATTTTAATTTGTTTTCGTTCACGGAACACTCTCCCTTCTCACCGTCTCACGCTCAGCGTTTTCATTTTAATTTACATTTATCAGCAAGATATGACTGAGCAGTTTGTGGCCTGTGCTGTTGCTACATTTACTATTATATTTTTATTGGGATGCTTTTGTATGAGTTGGCAGATATTTATCGGGTATTGGAACATTATTCGGTCCGCTCATAATCGTCCGCATAAAGCACCTTGTCACACGGTCGTTGGGCGCCCAATGCGCCGGCCCGACCCCGCATATTCTTTTTGTGCTCTCCGGACGAGGGCCCCGTATTCTCTGAGATGTGGAAAAAATGAAGATATTAATATATCTTTCTAATTCGAAATACGTTTCGGATAAAAGGAACATCATAAATCATTATACACACGTTGTACGAAATTCCTTTTAGGTTATTCTTTTCGGAGAAGTGTCGTCAGTCTGCTATTATTGTGACACCAATGAAGGGCTCATAGGTATCTATGTTTTCTACATTTTAGAATATTCGTGCGGATTTTATGAGTAAGTTTTACAATATATTCTAAATTATTTAGAGTACCTAAATGTATGCGATTTGTGAAATCAAGAATATTGATTGTATATTGTAGGTCAGACGGAACATGGCGTACAACTTCGGTCCGAACGGATCGATTGTGTCGACAAAGTACCAGTCATCGGCCGCTCATTAGCCGCCTGTCTATTGAAGATTAAATTAACTCAAACATGCTCCATTCATTCCATTTAATAACCGATTAAAACAATGGACAACCTCTCCAATTTAGTAGAACACAAACCACCAAATGTGATTCATTATTATTTCGTAGTAGGCCTTTATTATATAGAATGTCTTTGGTGGCAGGTATGTACATATGTATAGACATACACACAACTACAACAAATATGCATACATAATATGGATCTCACTTTGGTGTTTAATTACTGTAGAACCACTTTTGAAGCAATTTTTTGTAGTAAGTATCTATATAAAATTAAGAATTTTAAATTAGTTGGTAACGTTAATTAACTTGAATATGTTTTTTATAAAGAAAGGAAATACGACTTGTAAAATTTAATATCATAATAATCGAAACAAAACCATCTCCACTTATAGGATCGGCAAATACAATAAAGCTAATGTGTGAAAGTATTATTTAAAGATGGCAATAAATAACGGTGCGTATAAATAAACACATCACGTCCGCAACCTAATATCCGGTAACCTGCGATGTTTTTTCTCTAAACTCACCTAAAGCCATTTACCACAATTTGGGAGCAAAGGCCGAATGTGTCGTGTTACACGTCAACATACTCTCTCTAATTCTAAAAAGCTTGTTTTTACAGCAGAGCGCACTTAAGTAGCGATTTGTAATTTAATATCTATCTACCTTAAACACTAGTATCTTGCTTCGCTATGTGCCAACTATCAGCTTGAGTATTTACTATTTATTCAAACTGTTATTAGATAGAAGAATAGATCTTCCTCATTTAATTTTCTCAATCTGTTTGAATCTGCAAAGTGTTAGTGTCTACCTAAATACAACTGCAGTAAATTCGTCAAGATGTTCCATGTTTAAAATGACTGGCGCTTTGCTTGTTACTTTACCATCAGATTCGCATAAAATATTATACTCTCCATAGCTTTTAAATTCGATTGAATTTTCAATTGTTTTTCCCAAATTGTTAATCGAAACAAACTTCCAATGTCAAAGTCAAAGTCATCACCCTCTATGGCCAGTTTTAGATCGATAACAATGTTACAAAAAAAAGTGTCGTCTGCGGGTGATACAGCCGTTTAAGATAAACATCTGACCCGAGCCGTGTCTCGGCGTGGCGTGGCATGCCATGAATTCACGATGTGCACTCCCAACTTATGTTTCAACCGACTATGCTTATAATCTAACATGAAATATATAAACAATCTATACATATAGAATGCTTTGTCCTGAATGGCTGATTGACGCATCAACGCACAGCCTAAGCCGCTGATCATAGAGACCTGAAACTTGGAGAGTGTGTCCTTTGTATGACGTGTAGGCGTCCGATAAGAAAGGGTTTTTGAAAATTCAACCCTTAAGGGGATGAAAAGGGGTTGCTAAGTTTGTACGGAACAATTCCGGAGGAAAGTCGAAATTATTGCGGGTGAAACCGCGCGGGACAGCTAATTTATGTATAAACTATAAAGGGGTAGATTGACACGTCATATTATCAATGTAGAGACGAAACTATATATAATATACTCACTGAAACGTTTCTATATCTACTTAATATAATTATATTTACCTATTAAGTAGGTATATAGCTACTCACGTTAATTTCGGAGTTCCCGTGAGACTATGTAACACAGGAACACTGTAGCTTCCTGTATGTGAAAGAACTTTTAAAATTGGTTAAATAGTTTTTGAGGTTATCCATTACAAACAAAAAAATCCAATCCTTATTATAAGATAGATACTTAGTAGCTCGAATTAAGTAGGTAATTAAAGTGCTAATTTATTAATAGGTATTTCAACTCTATGCAGTTTAAATCAACAAAACAGTAGCAGTTAGGTAGTCTAAATAGAAGTTAGCGTTGATCCACGTTTTTTGTCATCGGCCGAGATGAGACAATCCGATTACTAATTAGACGGGCGACACATGTTCCGAACTCCTTTATCTTGTTCTAAACTCATTAGAGCTCGGTTCGATTTGTTTTTATCTCAAACCGAAGGGAAGTGATCCAATCTGACCGCTCTTTAAGGTTTTATGACCACATTTTTTACCGGTTCGATGGAAAAATAAAAATCTGTAGCAAACTTAAATATGACATGGGACATTATGTTACCACGAACTAACAGTAGGTAGGTATGTTTATTATAGTGTTTAGCTGAGTATAATGCAAAAAAAAAGTTGGTCGATGATCAATGCCAATATGAAAGAATGAAAGTATCACTTCATTGAACGCAAGCCGTCGAATGTGTGATCCTTCCATTCAGCAGTTTGGACACGCTCACAAATATTGCGGTATGGGTACGCCTAAAAAGCCCTATTATTGCTACGTTAACAGACACTTGAGATTAGCATCTGTGCCTTCTCAACGCGATCTTCAAGTTTCAAATACAATACGGGGGATTACAACCGAAGAAGTTTATTTGTAAACATGACAAAGAAAAGTACACTTATTGTTATGTTCGGTCACACTAGTCCAATGCCGGTGCCTACTTGTAATGTATTTTATAAAATATTACCGACTTATATCTACACGATTCGGTGAACCTGAGAGGAATTATAGATAGGTAGTAAGTAACGCGGTTGCAGGATGCCGACCGCGGAAAAAAAGATATTTTCTATTCTGTTATACTCTATCGTGTTTTATCCTTCTCGTCTTGATATCGTTTGATAGCATCTCTGGTTATTTTTTTAATCTTAAACTATAATGAAACTTGCTGTTTCCCACGGTTTCACCCGTGTTAATTTCGGAGTTCCCGCGGGAATTCCGGGACAAAAAGTACCCCATGTCCTTCTTTGTATCCCTGAAAATGTGTTTGCAAAATTTTATGATGATCGGGTGAGCCGTTAAGGCGTGAAAGCATAACAGACAGACAGACAGTCAGACAGAGTTACTTTCGCATTTATAATATTAGTAGGGATATTATTAAAAATATATTATGGTTATTCAACACAGTTTTGTCACAAAAGCATCACAGATTATATTAGGCTGTCACAATTTTAAAAATATACATTTACACTCAAATCTTAAGGTGCATTATGCACTAACAAGCTCCACAATCGTGCGGCTTTGTTACAGCAATGTGACAAAGTCGTCTTATAAATATGATTTATGACCATGTTAAGTATCCCGTGCAATTGTATGTGAATATTTATTTATACTCGTAAAATGTAAACAACGAGCAAATCCTGTTATTTATGACGTGATTGGATATTCGCGTACGCGTCTTGACCTTTTTATACGTCTGACATGAAAGTGAAAAAAAAAGATTTCACGGTGAATGCACATTATCGCATTGAGACATTTAACTATTATTATGTAATAATTAATAAACGATTAAGTAGTTTATCTTCTAATTTGTAACAAAACCATTATACTGATGTATTACCATATTGATTGATCACTAGCTTTGCTTGCGGTTCCACTCGCGCTATATAGGTATAAGTAGGTTTTGTATTTGTAAGTGGACGACGAAAACGTTTCACAATGACCATAACACGCTACTTGGTAATCTTAATATATATAAATCACGTGTCACGTTGTTTGTCCGCGATGGACTCCGAAACTACTGAACGGATTTTGATAAAATTTTCTAACCATTTATAATATGGTCCAACTTAAAAGATAGGATAGTTATTATCCCGGAATTCCCGCGGGAACTCCGAAATTACAGCGGATGAAATCGCGGGGGACAGCTAGTGTAATATAAAACGCCATTAAAACTTTACGCCATTAAATTTTCCCAATGTGCCCAAAAAAGTTTCAGTTACAAAAATACATAGGCAACATTTCTTACAGCACATAAGTTTGTGATTTTTTGTGATCTAGAGTCTAGTTGGTCATATTATTTATCAAAAAGTATATATGATACAACATTCCCTGCCCGCGTTGGCTCAAGGCGTTATGAGGAGGATTCTAGAGTCTAGACTCTAGATTCTAGAGCATTGTGCAGCAGACGGTGCAAGGCGTTATGAGCAGGGAATGTTGTATCATATTACATACTTATTGATACAAAATATGACCAATAACATTAATATTACTCATCAATAATAAAAGAATTGATGCGTGATGCGTTTTACAACGTGATAAACAAACAGACGGACAGAAGAAGGATCCAATAAAATTATATCGCCATCAGTCATGCACGACGCACCTGCCTTTCCCACCCATTTCTCACTGAATTGTACAAACAGAGCATGATCACAGTTTTTTTTACAAAATAAAAAGAATGATATAGATTCATGTGAAATTTTCTTTAATTTCCAGGCGAGAAACCGTTCAAATGCGAGTATGCCGGCTGCGACCGGAGGTTCGCGAATTCGTCGGACAGGAAGAAGCATTCGCACGTGCACACGTCTGACAAGCCGTACAATTGCCGCGTGCACGGCTGCGACAAGTCGTACACGCACCCGTCGTCGCTGCGCAAGCACATGAAGGTGCACGGCGCCGCCGGCGACGCCTCGCCGCGCTACGACAGCGACGGCGACGACTCCTCGTCGGCGGGCAGCGTCAGCGTCACCGCTGGCGCCGCCAGCCCCGCCGCGCCCCTGCCGCCCGGCCCCGCGCCCGCGCCCCCGCACCACCCAGCCCACCACACCTCCATAGCGGACAAGCTCGAGAGCCTCAACGACAAATACCTCAACCCGCACGACCAGAAGACCTACGAGCGGCCGCCCGCCCCGCCCCACCAACCGCAACCTCAACCGCCGCACCTGACGAACTTAAGCGGCAACGGAGCGATGGACAACAAATTAGGATTCGGTAGCCATTGGACGCAGTTCCAGCAACCGGCGCCGACTATGCCGCACGGGGTGCCCGACTGGTGGTGTCCCTCGCAGGAGTCATACCACCATCACCATCACTTGATGCACCACTCCGGCGCCGCCGCCGCCTACTGACCGCACCGCGCTTAGGGAACTCTTCATTCGACGGCAAGCTGACGAAAACGCGGCTTATCACCCCAAAGTTGGGTGGTTATTTATTTTTCTTATTAACGCTGTTTGCGCGTAAATGCCAGGGCATTGGCCAGCCGGTAATTTAAGTTTCGATCATCCGCCGCCGCTCATGAGCCGACAAATTCGTATGCTCTGGCGCCGATTAACGTTTCCGAACGTGTCGCGACTCGAATCTGAACTGTTACATCAATCACCTGTCATTCAAGCATGTATGCTCAGAGCTGTGCGACGTGCGGACGTTTTTTTGCTAGCTGTCAAGAGACGCTCGCGAGTGCCAGCAAATTGAAGCATCACCACCTTGTTTTCACCCACTGTGGACATCCGAATATTTACCGTGGAGAAAGAGAGACCCTCGCCGCTCGAGTCGCTCAGGTGAGTCGGTTTTTTGAGTTGGCTAAGGTGTTCGAGGTTAATTCGCCGGGTCGCTAATCCCGGGCATACCTACCGGTCTCCCGGTTTTATTTCGGCGCCCATACATTAATTTTGGTCACTTCTTACCGGATTTATATATCCAGGATTTGCCATATATTATTTATGATATACAGTCCATTTAAATGTTAAATACAATATAAGATAACCGAATATTTCGTTTGAGGTTAGCTTGGTAATTGGTAGAATAGATCGCCATTTTGCATAATTATTATCTATTACCTACCTACCAGTTGTTAATTAACGTCGTATTGCACATTCTTGTCAAGTGTCAATTGTCAACAGCCAGTGTCTACATTCGTTGCTTCTACTAAGTAGGGTCAAGTGCGAACGGCGAATCGATTCATTCGATTATACTCACAATCAATTAATCGATATCGACTTAGTATATTTGCTCGATTATTGATAACTCGTTGGTTGGTTGTGGTTAGTCAGTGAGTTGGAACGACACCAGGTAATAGACAGCAGCTGTCAGTTGTCACCTTCGAACTTTAAAAAGTTTTTAGTTTGACGTTTACTTTCGTACAACAATTCATCCTAAAGTTTTTGTTGATTGTTCAGTGTTAAATACAAGAAAAAATAACTTTCGTTAAGATGTCTGAAGAAAAAAGGTTACTCATGAAAATTAAATTACATGAAGCGGCTTTAAACTCGTACTTTTCTCAAGTACAAAAAATGTATGACTTATCGGTAAGTGTAATGACGGAATCCGAAGAAGAAAACTTTTTAGTGGTAACATCAGATCTAGCTACACTGCGCTCAGAATACATTGAAAAAGTAGAAATGTGGAATATGTTACAGATGGAGGCCAATCCAAAGTATGAACCATGTTTTAAAAAATGGGAAGCCTTCGAGACATTGTGTACTTCTATAAAAAATAAGGTAAGCGCACTAAAGGTCAAAGACCCAGCCAAATTAAATCAAACTAAGTTAAGTTGCCCTCAGTTTAAATTGCCTGCAATACAATTATTAAAGTTTGATGGTAGTACAACGGCATGGCCCAGGTTTATCGAAAATTTTAATAGTACAGTGCATGACAATGTACAGCTGACCAACACAGCTAAGGTGTATTACTTATGTGGCCAACTTACAGGTAAGGCATTAGAGTCCATAGCCGGTTTAACTGCCACTGGTGATAACTATGAGTTGATTTATAAAACTTTGGTAGATAAATATCAGGATGTCCGATCATTAGCAAATGCTTATCTTGATGAATTAGTTAATATAAAAAAAATACAAGTAGCTTCAGTTGACAGTTTAAATACATTTGTTGATAAGTTTTCTATATCAGTGATGGCATTTGAAAAATTAGATATAAAAAATAAATTAGATTTTTTTTACCTATACCTTGCTCTAAAAAAGGTAGACATGGAAACAGCTAGGTTATTTGAAAACTCTGTGCGAGGAGAATCAGTACCCTCATATGAAAGTTTCATGAAATTTGTAAAAGAACAAACAAAAATCTTAGAACGGACCGGTTCGGGGTTCAAAGCGGGTGAGAAAAGTTTGTTTAAGTCAAATAATGCTCGAGTGCCAATAACTTCCAGACCAGTTCCAGTTCCCGGGAGAAATGTTAAATCATTGTTCACTGCTAATAATGGTGCTGTGTGCCCATTATGTAACACTACCATGCATGATTATTTTTCCAAATGTAATGAATTTTTAAAACTTTCCCCTAAGGAAAGATACAAGATTATAAAAAAGTATAATGCGTGTGTTAGCTGTTTAAGTGCTAGGCATCGCACACCAGCATGTACGTTAAGGTCTAATTGTAGTTCTTGTCAATCAAGGTCCCATCATACATTATTACATTTTGATGGACAAACAAGTACATCTTTACCAGTTGCAATTGAAGGTAACTTGGATAGTGACGGTACATCCAGGTGGTCGGGCAAGGATGAGTTAGGTGATGTGTCCCCTGCGGAAGTCTCCTTGTGTTCAATACATAAGACAGAAACTCAGAGTCCTAGGTACGAAATGTGTTCATCTACTGTGCTTCTAGCTACTGCCAAGGTTCGAGTAGTGGACCGGCTAGGTATACCTCACATGGTTCGCTGTCTTATTGACAGCGGATCCCAAAGTCACTTTATCACATTGCAATGTTGCAAGAAACTATCATTAACAGTGCTGGAACCAGAATCTCCAATATCAGTGTATGGGTTTGGTGATGGTGTCAAACGTGTCAATGCTGTAACGGATTTACATTTCACATCCCGCTTTGATAAGAACGAAGTTTTTCACATTAAACCATTAGTGGTAGATACACTCACTAATAAGTTGCCATCCTCCATGGTTGACATGTCAGTGTTGTCTTATTTATCAAGTGTTCCACTTGCTGATGATTCTTTCCAGGTTCCAGGTGAAGTGGAAGTTCTGATCGGAGCACAATTGTTCACTAAGCTATTATTACCTGGAAGAATACATGGACCACCCGGTTTACCAGATGCAATTCAGACCAGACTCGGATTCATTATCCTGGGAGAGGTTCCGGTTTGTAATGTAAACAAGTCTATGCATACAGCTGCTTATTGTACCTTCGAAGACTCTTCCATGAGTGATCTGGTGTCGCGGTTTTGGCAGCTGGATGAGGTGCCGTCCTGTACTGCTGCCCGTCTCAGCCGTGAAGAACAGGAGTGTGAGAGCTTTTATAAAAATACCACAACACGTGACGTGTCAGGTAGGTACACTGTAGGGTTACCATTTAAGTCGAACCCAACAGAATTGGGCAGTTCTTTAAATATTGCTAAAAAACGTTTTTTTTTCTTAGAACGTAAATTACAGATGTCACCGTCTCTGCGGAAGGCATATGATGATGTAATCAAAGATTATTTATCGGTTGGTTATTTGAAACCAGTTTCAGATGCTAGTCAAGATTGTGGGTATATTATTCCCCACCACTGCGTTATACGTGACAGTAAATTGACAACCAAATTGAGAATTGTGTTGGACGCTAGTGCCCGTACTGATCGAGGGCTGTCATTGAACAACATGCTCCATGCCGGTCCCAATTTACAAGGTGATATTTTCACTCTTATGATAAATTTCCGTCTCTTTGCTGTAGCGTTCTGTGCAGATGTAAAACAAATGTACTTACAAATCAAGGTACGTCCTCCTGATTGTAAATATTTGCGGATATTGTACCGCTTTAATCCCAACGATCGCTTGCAGATGTTTCAGTTTGATAGAGTCTGTTTTGGGTTGGCTTCAAGTCCATTTTTAGCCTTAAGAACAGTCCGACAGCTATGCGAGGATGAAAGTGTAAATTTTCCTATTGCAGTAAATGTAGTACAAAACGGGTCGTACATGGATGACGTCATTTACAGTTTCAGTTCAGTAACCCTAGCTACAAATGCAGCACGTCAGCTGATAGATTTATTTAAAGCAGGAGGTTTTGAGCTAATGAAGTGGTCTAGCAACTCCTCCGCTCTGCTTACCCAGCTTCCAGAAACGCATTTACATCCTCACGTACACAGTTTCGACGAAGATGGTCATAAAATATTAGGCGTTAAATGGGAGCCGCGCACAGATGTGTTTTCATTTGATGTGGCGTCATGTCCTGAGGAGTGCACAAAACGGAATGTTTTGTCCGTGGTGGCTCGATTGTGGGACCTTTTAGGATTCGCAGCACCAGTAATCTTGTATGCCAAGTTGCTGATTCGTAGCTTGTGGGAGTTGAAAATAGGTTGGGATGAGCAGCCTCCTCACCATATAGTCAAGAGGTGGAGCCGTTTTAAGGCTGAATTACCGCAGTTGTCTAATCTTTCAATACCTCGTCATGTAGGTGTCGGAGACAATGGCGTTGTCACTCTACTAGCTTTTTCCGATGCTAGCGAGAAGGCGTACGGTGCTGCCATCTACGTACATTTTCAGACTGTCGACAAGGTCCAGGTCAACCTTCTATGTGCGAAGTCTCGGGTCGCCCCTCTAAAAACAGTTCCCTTACCTCGTCTGGAATTATGTGCAGCGTTGTTGATGTCTCAGGTAGTAGGAGTAGTGCTAAATAGTTATGACAAACGTTGTCAAATAAATAAAATTTTTGCTTTTACAGATTCTACTGTGACGTTGCACTGGATCCATTCGAGTCCACATAAGTGGAAAACCTTTGTTGCGAATCGTATAGCAAAATTACAAGAGAATTTGTCACCTTCTCATTTCTATCATATTCCTGGAAATCAAAATCCAAGCGATTGCCTATCCCGTGGGCTCAGCCCGGCTCAAATTCTCGACCATCATCTATGGTTTAGCGGTCCATCTTGGATGCAGAAGGAGTCGTCTCAGTGGCCGATTCGACCATTTAAATTGGACGCAGACATTGTAGTTCCAGAAGCTAAAACCATAACGTTGGCCGTTTTCGACGAGCCCGAGAAGCCGACACTCTATGCGTTATCTCAGCGGATATCTTCGTGGCCGAGGTTACTTCGTATTGTTGTTTATGTGTTGCGCTTTGCGAGAAAATTATCTTCCAGGGGTATTCCACAGACAGACGACTTAGTTCAAGCAGAATTGGCGGTCATTCGTTCTCTGCAATCGATTTGTTTTGCAGATACACTGAGTGCCGTTCGGTCAAATAAGCGTTGTTTAAAACCTATACAGAAACTGCGACCGTTCATTGTAGATGGAGTTTTGCGCGTGGGAGGTCGGTTAGGAAACGCAGACATAACTTATGATCATAAGCATCCAATCCTGTTGCCACAGAAAGATCATATTGTCAATATAATCATTGATTATACGCACCGCGAAAATTGTCATGCTGGCCCATACTTGCTATTGTCTATATTGAGACACCGTTTTTGGATTTTAGCCGGACGCAGGGTGGTTCGTTCCCGTGTGCAGTTGTGCAATTCATGTTTTCGTGTGCATCCTAAAGCTTGCGTGCCTCCTATAATGGCGGAGTTGCCAGCGTGTAGATTGCAGATTTCAAAACCGTTTTCACATACCGGGCTGGATTATTGCGGTCCCATAAACATTACCCTCACTCGTAAGCGAGGTGTGAGGAGCCAAAAGGCGTACATTTGTGTTTTTTTATGCCTTACGACTAGGGCCGTACATGTAGAGTTAGTTCCAGACTTAAGCACCGACGGATTCCTCAATGCTTTGAAGAGATTTTTGGGTAGACGAGGTCCGGTAGAGAAATTGTTTTCAGATAACGGGACAAATTTCGTAGGAGCTCGAGGTTATTTGGACGAACTTGATGTCTTTTTAAAATCAGAACAGCACACCAAACAGTGGTATAGTGAGCTGTCTAACAAGCGGATTCAATGGCAAATGATCCCGCCTAATGCTCCTCATTTCGGGGGTGGATGGGAGGCCACAGTGAAGGCGTTCAAGACTCACTTATTTCGAGTAATTGGTTCTCAGATACTTACATATGAAGAGCTTTTGACCCTGCTAATTCGGATTGAAGCGATTCTAAATTCGAGACCGTTAGGACGAATGTTGAGTTCAGATCCCTCGGAACCTGTAGCACTGACACCGGCACACTTCCTTCATAATGTTCCGTTAGGTTCTCTTCCAGCTGCGCCGGTAGTTGAGAATGTTAACCAGATACGTTCGCGGTTCGTGTTGCTTGACAAGCTTGTGCAATCGTATTGGGCGCGATGGAGTAATGAATATTTAAACACTCTTCAAGTACGTGAAAAGTGGCTAACAGATCCCGATCCAATAAAAAAGGGTACGGTGGTTATAATTATGCAAAATAATTCCCCTCCGTTACATTGGCCTTTGGGCATAGTTCAGGAAACATATCCCGGATCAGATCGACGTATACGTGTCGTATTAGTAAAAACTAAAGGGGGTACGTTAAAGCGTCCAGTGGTTCGTCTGTGTCCACTACCCTCACAATAAAGTTGTATCTTAAGTTAAACTTAGTAGTAAGCTAGCATATTGAATTTAGTACATAATATATTAGTATTATAGCTTTTCTCTGTTGTCTTATATTGTATTACAAATCCGTATTCTTACATTTAATTTAAAACCGAAAGTTATAGTTTCGGTGATCTTCTGTTTGTATTCAATTAGATCAGTCGTGAGTCGTGACCATTACTTTGTTTGGATTCCGTTGAAAGGAACCCACCCTTTCAAGCCGGGGGCCGTGTTTGCGCGTAAATGCCAGGGCATTGGCCAGCCGGTAATTTAAGTTTCGATCATCCGCCGCCGCTCATGAGCCGACAAATTCGTATGCTCTGGCGCCGATTAACGTTTCCGAACGTGTCGCGACTCGAATCTGAACTGTTACATCAATCACCTGTCATTCAAGCATGTATGCTCAGAGCTGTGCGACGTGCGGACGTTTTTTTGCTAGCTGTCAAGAGACGCTCGCGAGTGCCAGCAAATTGAAGCATCACCACCTTGTTTTCACCCACTGTGGACATCCGAATATTTACCGTGGAGAAAGAGAGACCCTCGCCGCTCGAGTCGCTCAGGTGAGTCGGTTTTTTGAGTTGGCTAAGGTGTTCGAGGTTAATTCGCCGGGTCGCTAATCCCGGGCATACCTATCGGTCTCCCGGTTTTATTTCGGCGCCCATACAAACGCAGTGAAGTAGAGAATGATATATCTACCCAATCATGTAGGTATTTAGATAGGCCAAATAGATAAATAACGCCAACACGGGTTACGTGGAATGAAAAGTTCGCTAAAGCGCTTCCAAATAAATACCTAAGCTTTATTTTGTAAGTACCTACACTATACGCTTAAATAAAATGCTCAGAAATAAAATACATTTTTGTCTGTAAAATTATTCATTGCTATTTATTTTCATAAATAGGTAATAATATATTTAAAACATGCGCGGCAGTCAAAAACTTGAATTTCGGATAGTTGCAAGTGGACCGCCTGCAATAGCAAAATCTCTTGCAATAGTTGTGATATAAAAACAATGGAAATAAAACATGGTTGGTACTGGTTTTTTAATGTTACAAAATTAAATATTACATGAAAAATTTAACAAAGTTGTTTCTAAAAGTATTCTGTTAGACAAAGGCGTGAGAAACAATCAAGTGGTATGTAATGACCACTCGCCTCAATGTTTCACACCATGTCATATATTTTCAGTGAACAAGTTCCTGGCGTATACTATTTGAGACAATGGGTTCACTTGTTTCTCGAATTCCGGCTGTTTCGAACTTTTGTCACCTTGAAAATACAAATTTATAACAACATTTAGTTTTTTCTCTACACCCTTTGTTATCTCTTCACATCCATTGGTGTTGTACAACTATTTATGGTGCTGTAAATATTCTTTTTAAATGATTTACAATCAGTAAGTAAAAGGTTTTGTAAACAAAGTAAAAAATTAGTTTTACTCACTGGTTTTATTTTGCATTATTATTTGATTGGTGTGATAAACAATGTCGAGTGAAAAAACTACTTACTACCTAGAATTCGAGTTTTTATATATTGTACTTTATTAAATTTTCTTACAATAGTTACTATTGAAAGCCTTCCCGAGACAACTTGTCTCATCCTGTCTAAGGGATCATTGTAATGGACAAACAATCTGTATAATGTAAATACTTTAATATACCTAGGTAGAATATCATAAATAATTTTTAACGATGATGGCCAAAGCACCGAAGTCCATTAAAAATACGATTAATGGGTTGTAATGTTCGTGTAAAGATAGAGATAGAACTAACTTTGAGGTAATTTTACGTCATCTTGAAATTAATTTAAGGAAAATGACAAGTGATAGTAGAAATAAGATTTTAATTTTATTGTAAATTCTCTTTAATGCTATTCGAATGTGCTGTCTATTTCTGAACTATGCAACTCATATGCTTAAAACTACCTATTAAATAATAATTGATATAAATTCATAATATTTATGTAATATGTATTAGATAGGTGACTATTTTTTCACGAGCGAATAACAATTTGAATGAAAAAGATAGCTAACTATGTACTTAGTGTTGAGAAATAATTATTGTACTATCTAAATATTTATTACATGAAATGACTGACAGAGAGCACTATTTTAGTTACTAAGAATAAATTGTTGTCTTTTCTACAAGCCTGTAAATAGCGTAAAAATAATAAAAAATGTAATTTGAATTTTATTTATGTATTTTATTTTCCTTTTCTTTTATAATATAAGCTATTCTCTAATTAAAAACTATACTTAATTAATTAATTTGATAAAAATTATTGGAAGCAAAAAATATTTCAAATAATGCAAAAAAACTAAACCAGGTAAATTTGAAACTATACCTACTTACCTACATCATCGATTTTTTTTTATGTACGATTCAATTCTTAATACAATAGGTAGGTACAATACAAAGCTCTGATCGATCACTCAAAGGAAGAAATCTTAAATGGAAATCCAATTCTCGCGATCATTTCGATCGAATGCCGATCGAAAAGCTCCGGCCCGTGACGACACTCACAATAAAACATCAGCATAACAAAACGAAGAACAATCATATTCAAAAAGAGTATTGAATTTATCATTGAGAAGGAACGAGAGAAAGAAAATGATAAACGATGCGAGGAGCAAAGGAAGCCTTGGTGTGAGGGAGACGGCGCTCGCAAACGATCCGAGTGCGCCGTCCGCGGAGATGATTTATCGTTTCTCAACAGGGATTGGCCGATGCAGTACTTTAGAGATTTATAGATCCTTATGGTGCATGCGCGGTAGGAGCGTTTTCTTATTATAAATCTCACTCCTGCGCATACACTCGCGATTGCCTCTTTAACTGTCCGGTGGAGAAATTAAAAAATATGTTAACATATTGCGCTGGCGGTCATGAGTTGCGGTCGAGGCTCTACGTCGAGGTAGGATGTTGGAGATAATTGGCTGACTAAGTTAATGTACCTACGCACTGGAATACCGAGGTGGGTTTGCGTGCCATACTTGAATTACTTATCAACTACCCAGCAGTATAGATAACTGATTTAATTAAAACTTATAATGCCTTTGTTATACCTATACGTTTATTCATTAAATTAACAGAGGTGATGAATACCTATAATGATGTGATTACTTTTATTTTAGTAGCTAAATGATACAGATAATTGGTAATACAAGATTTAATGAAGAATATCCCAGCTGATCTGTTTGTGGATGCATGGCATGAGATAATGACGGCATGCTTGAGGTTTTGTGAGACTAACTATGCGAGTGTCTTCTATTATAAGTTAACCTTTCTATGTTAATTGTTGTAATTGGTTTTACCGTTATAATTAACTATAAAATAAATAAAAGAAAAAAAAAATATAACATAAATGTAAAAGTGGAAGCCAAGTTCAGTAATAAGCATACTTCGCTGCCAAAAGATATGAGATTTTAATAGATGCCAAGTTCAATAGAATTCATGAAATTTACTTGAAGGAACGTACAACTTGGTAATTGGTCCATGGTTATCATAAAAAAGTTGATTTAGATTTGACTAGACCAAATTTTTAAAATAGTTAGATTTTACAATTACAATATAAACACAGTTTATGATTATATATGTATACCTTATCTTGCCATAAATACTGTACAGTTCTGACGCGAACTCCGTTTATTAGTATTGAATTTCTGATTTTGATCATCTACTTTTGCTGTTGGCTGTACATACCTATACCACTTATGCAAGTTGACATAGTCGGTTTAAATCACATGGACTAATAATATCTATAGCTTATGCGTCCTATATAATATACGCATGGGTCGAATTGATTAATTTTATTCAGTTTCAGTTTTATAACAAAATCAATAAATCAATACAAATTAATTAATTATCAAAATAACTATATATGGTGACAGAGTATAAAAATCTAAAACCTATTTAACTAGTCCTAGGGTTGCCCGGTCACCAAACCTAATAGCCGGCCGGATCGACCAGCCAGTTTGGCCGGACATTTGGGTGAAAAGGCCGGACACCCTACATTATTAAGGAATTTGTGTCTCAGTATTAATAGGTTTGACAAAAAATTGTACTTATGAAAAATTAAGCTTTTTTGATTATTACCATAAATCTTGTTAATTTATAATACTTATTAAATAAAACCGAATGTCAAATCAGTTAATAGTACTTAAAGTCATCAGTCAAAACTATGTAAATTCTAGGTAAACAATTTATCAACATTTTTATATTTTTCTTAAAGGCAACGCTAGGCGTTCGCTCGTTTGCGAAATGTAAAAAGCCTAGCAAAAGCTGGACTGGCCGGACACCGTTTATTTTGGCCGGACACGCAATCAAAAAGCCTAACTATGTATGTCCGGCTTTACCCGGACGCCTGGCAATCCTAACTAGTCCATTAGATAACAAAAATTTTATAGACAAGTTTTCTTGTTTTTACAAATTAATAAAGAAATATTTATAGATAAAGCACATCAAAGTTTAGGAGTGGGGGTTCGTGATGTTATCTATATACATATAAAATGCTTTGTCCTGAATGACTGATGGATCAACGCACAGCCTAAACCACTGATCGTAGAGACCTGAAACTTGGAGGGTGTGTTCTTTGTATGACCTAGGCATTCGATAAGAAATGATTTTTGAAAATTCAACCCCTAAGGGAATGAAAAGGGGTTGCAAAGTTAGTATAGAACAATTCCGCGGGAACTTCGAAAACGCGGGTGAAACCGCGCGGGACAGCTAGTAAACAGTAAACTGATATACCTAAGCCCCGTATAAACTGTACGGGATCGTGATTCGTGACGTCATGCAAAATTTCGACTAAATGTACCTTTAGGTAGGTATAAGTGTCCAATATTTTTTCATTGCTTATTCTACATGAGGGACCAAAAACTAAAAGTTAGTCACTTGCCTCTTATCTACTGGTCCATGGCCAGGGATGTTGCGGATGCCGATTTTATCACATCCGCGGATTTGAATGTGAATGCGGATTTTCCAAGACTTACATGCGCGGATGCGGATGTTTAAGATCTTATATATGTAAATATAGTATGTGAATGAAGAATTAAAACAATGATAAAGTAATTCGGTATTAACATTTTTTTTTACTAATAAAAATTATTATTAAGAATAATGCTCCTATTTTTATTTTATTTTTTTAACTTCACTTACTAATTTTCATTCGCCGGCCCCGCCCAATTTCTTTGTTATCGCAACTTGTATTACATCCGCATCCACATGAACATCCGCATTATTTAATGAGGATGCAGATGTCCAAATCTATGCGGAAGTTCCGCATTTGCGAATGCGGATGCGAATATTCGCAACACACGGTCCTGACCACAAAGAAGACAGGGTGGTACTTAGAGTAGGTACCTACTTAATAATCAAATCAAATCAAATATTTACCTACTGCAACCAAGTTTAGGGAAAAGTGGAGGAAACACGAACACCTAAGGGAAAACATAAATAGAAAAGCGGACTTTTTAGCTTTTATTGCTTTAAAATCAAAATTAATTACCCAATCAATATTTTAAATAATCCTTTTATAAAATGTAACATTTAGAAAAAGAAACAAAACCCTTGGTTTCGGTTTACCTGACATCTGTATAATTACGAACTCTGGGTAATTACGAACTAAATATTCGGTAACTAGATCATTAATTTGGTAGAGAGTAGACACACGACGCGACAAGACGGCGACGCGGCACCGATACGACGCGACGACGTCGGCAGCGATCGACGGCCCTGCCCGAGATAAGATCTGCAGCCTGCGAACGACACCTGGCCCCGCCTCTCTCGACCCCTAAATAACTCTCCTGCACACGGTGACGCACTGCTGTACACTGTGTATAAATACCACATTTTCTATCGGTTTTGGATTTTCAACAAATAAATAATCCTTAAGTATTATAAATGCGCATGTGAGTTTGTTTGTTTGTTACGCTTTCACGTCTTAACTACTCAACCAACCACCATGAAATTTTCCCCTACACATGGTCAGAGGTACCTACAGAGAAGATAATAGGGTCGTTACTTTTAATCTCGGAATTTCACCTAGCCAAAAGGTGGACTGGTAGAGAATGCGTTAGGCATTAAGTCTGCCTTTTCTACAGTAAAGTACAATAAAATTCTTTAAATAATTCTGCGGGAACTCTGAAATTGACGGGGGAGAAAACGTAGGGAAGAGTTCTACTAACTAAAATGAAGTTCCTTCATTACTAGGTATAATAAATTATTTTTTGTCTAATCCAATTCAACCAAAAATGTCAAAGGATTTATGAGAGGATACCTAAATAAAATTCTGAATGAAGTACAAAAAATTTGCCGACCAAGTTAATAACGACCGCACGATGATAATTGCAAATATATTCGTGTTAGGTGCAAAAAAGAATGTATGGTAAAACACAATAGGTTTGGAAATTCTAATGCGCCTACCCAGAATACAGTCCGGGCGGTCGTTTTTTGAATTGACCCATCTATAAGGCCTGAAATCTTTATTTATTAGGATTGGTAAATTATAAAACTGCTCAAGGCTCATCAATTTATGATAAAAACTACTTACCTATACTATTCTTATACCATTGTACCTACCTACCATATTCTCTGAATATACCTACTTATTATAAAAACTCTTGTGTGCGAGTAAATATCGTACGGTATCTACAGACCTTTTACTATCAAGTTTTACATTACATTATTGCATATAAAATAGTATATTTCATTATAAGTGCGGAAAGCCTGTCATTGCAAAGAGTTCCTACAAATGTCTACCCTCACCTTCGGCTGCGCCTCGGCTCGGGTAGACATTTGTAACTAGTTGCAATGACGGTTCCGCACGTGTACTGAACAACTATTTTTAATACAGTTACGAAAAAATTAAGCAATTTAATAAAATATCAAAAACACAACAAACTCAACTAAGTTCCAACTGTGATCAAGAGATGGCGCTAGTCGTATTAGTAATGCGAAACCTACGTTTCGCAATGCAAAAAGTGTGTCAAAGTCGTGTCGCCATTTTTGACAGTTGGCAAAGAGAACGCACGAGTTCGGGAAAGGTAAACAAAAAGCTCGAGTATGTAATAGCCCACATCCCGAACGCTAAACGTCCCTGCAATACGCCACTTTTTGAGCAACTGTATTAAAAAGATATAATCAAAAAAACACTCTAAGTAGAATTGTATTGTAGCTGTGGATAATTTTCTTGTATAAATATCTTTATTAGGTAAAGGTAACGTCTGTAATCGCAATTTTATATTTGCGTTGTTCTTAAATGGAAACATTGCTGTAGGTATTTAGTATAACGAAACAATGGATGGAAAAAACAGATAAATAAGTACAAGTTGATTTTGTGCATATTTTAAATTTTAAAACAAGACATCTCAATCGTGTTCAGAATTCAAATAGGTGCACACCTAAGTGGCACGGAAGCGCCCCGCGTGGGCTACATTGTTCAGTATCAGGACAAGTGTTCCAGCGACCGCCTATCGCGACCCGATAAGCGATACATCCCATCGGCAAAGCGCCGCGCCGCCGGGAATACGAGACCTACCTACTTGATTATTTTGCTGTTTTCACACATTACAGTGGAATTATCTACTTAAGTGAGCATTTGTTATTTAAATGTTTGACACATTTGTTTTGTAACCGGATATATGTATACGTTTTAAAGGTTTTGTTTTATAATTCATCCAAATTATTCTAATTGGCAGTGCAGTGTGCATTTGTTAAAAAATAGATTATTATTAGTGAAACTCAAATTTTAATCGATCCTATTAAAAGCGTTTGAATATGGTTTGAATCCTGTCCAACTATTTTTAAATAATCATCTATAATGGGCATGATGACAAGGTATAAAAATCAAAATTCCATTTAGTCCGTCAGTTAGACAGGTAGTAAAAAAAATTGCATTATCGCATTATTGAAAAAAAAACTTAAATAAAACGTATTAAAGTTTACGAGTGGGAGTTCGCGACGTCATATCATAACTCATAAGTAATAAAGTACCTACCTATAAAGTGTACCTATAGAGGTGTGGCGTCACACGGAATTTCAACTCAATGTACCTATTACTGTTATTTTTTTATTATCTACGTAAGAAAGGTAAAATACGTGTACAATATGTCTGACCAATAAGTTAAAAAAAAAAATTTGTCATCAAGCCCATTTATAAGACACAAAATGTGCCCAACCGACTCGTAGTCACACCAAATTGCCACACTGGTGTGACTATGGTTTATTTTATTTATCCGCAGCCACACTAGTGTGACAACGGATATTTTGTATTTATCCGTAGTCAAATGACCTAAGTTGTAGCCCACAGACAGTCAAACATATAGAATCGAAAACGTCGGGCATATAAAATTTAGAAAAGTCTTGTGTGGACGAACCGAAGAAGATAGTCTATACTACCTACTCTATAGTCTCTGCTTATCCTCGACTTATCTGCGAAAACAGTCGAGACAAGCATTCGTTTATTGTATAAAATATAAATGTACTTAAATATATTTTCTTCCTATATAGGACCCATATTATACGTTAGTATTATGTACCTACTTACTTTTAGTAGGTATAGGACATAGGTAGGTATATTGCTTATTTCTTTCGTGAGTATTCCGCTGAATCTCTATCGACAGAGCGTAAGGAAAATAAAACGTTCACCATAGAAGGTCTTAATGGCACATTTTATTGAAACTTTTTTATTTATACCTATCATTGCCGCGTTGTTTCCCCTTTTTGCTTACGCGGAGGGTATAATTCACACAAATCTTTGTATTCCTCTGAGGGGGAGTCGGGGAGTGCTCGGCGCCTCCCGCGGCGCGCTGATGATGAGTTATGTCCGCGAGGAGCTGTAGGCCGGATCCGCAGCCGGAACTCGCCCCTCGACGCCCGCGCACTCCCGCCCTACATCCGATACCAATCGGTGGGCTTAAGCCAACACTCCTCCGTACTTTATTGACAACTATAACTGTGCCCCGTGGTTTCACCCGGTGAGCTTCAGAATTCCATCAGGAACTCCAAAGTGGCCTAATGTACTCCATATATAATATCAGCTAATTAACAGTGGAAGTCCCATCAAAAGTGGTCCAACCGTTTCGGAAATTCACCCGCGTGAGTTTTGGAATTCCCGCAGGAACTTCAAAATAGCCTAATTTACTCCTTATAACGTCAGCTAATTAGTTAGTTAATTTGGAGTTCCTGCAGGAATTCCGAAACTCACGTGGTAGAAACCGCGGGGCACAGCTAGTAAATAGATAAAAAGATAGATCTGATCTATACCTAATAATTAAAAGGTGTCTGGTGTAGGTACATTGAGATTAGGTACCTACTTAAGTAAATGTAAAAAAAAAATGTTGGAGAAAGGCAAAATGCTAAAGGCTTTATTAGTATGAGATACTCTACAATAAAGAGTTCCCGGAGAAATCTTGAAATTCACTAAGGTACGCGTACAACATACAAGCATCAGCGCAGCTATAACTACAGGTACGGTACTGCTTTAGTTATAATATTTCAATGTAGAGTTTCAAAGTGAGGCAAACCATACAACACTACAAATAGTGTAAATCTAGTTTATAAAAATAGATATATCAAAAAAAAGTATACCTATGTAAAAAATCCTCGACTGACTTACCTAAGTCAACACACAAATATGTGGTAAGGGCTTAGTAAAGTGTTTATAAGTGTATGAACTTATTCATAGAGGGATGTAGCACGCGTGTTAGCGATCTATTTGACGACGTCTCTGCAGAACAATATTCATAAATAAACTCCAATAACAATGAGAGAGTGGTCCGCCACGCGGCAGCGGGCGGCGCGGCGGTGACGCGCGTGCACTGTGCTGGGGTCCATGCCGCAGATTTTAATTATATTTGAGCACCCACGAAAGAGATAGCGTAGAGACTAGAGACTGCTCCGAAATTCACTGCTTCATCGAAACTGAACTGTTGAGATCCGTAGGAAACGCTAAATATCCAACATAGCCCAAAGAATTAATTAGGTAAGTACTATACTTACCTACAAAACTTGAGTTAAGAGTTCAGTACAATATCTATACTACCTACTGTAGCTGCTTATAAGTATATGTGCAGAGAATTTTCGCAATGAGACAAAAGTTTTTAATTTGCAGATTTTTTGAGAATTTTAGTTCCACTAGGTCAACAAAGGATTTTTTAATTACCTATCTATTGTAAGAAGCTTTTCTTAGAGGTAGATAGTGCGAAAGATCGGATGTAGCGGCGCGCACTTTCGGGGTGCACTTCCGATCGTAGCCGGAAGGAAGTCAGTGTTATTCGCGCCACGCGGCCTCGCAGGCTCGGGGAGTAAACACTGATCTTTGTCCCCCTGAGTATGAGCAGTTTACTTACACATTGCCAGGAGTCAGTTCTTTAAAAATAAATTTATTTAAAAAAAATTCTGCACTAAATGTTGCTATTAATATAGCTAATATTATATACTAGCTGTGCCCCGCGGTTTCACCTGCACCAGTTTCGGAATTCCCGCAGGAACTCCAAAGTAGCCTAATCTACTTCTCATAACATCAGCTAATTAGCAGAGAAAGTGAGAAATCGGTTTCGGAGATTCACTCGCGTGAATTTCGAAATTCCCGCACGAACTCCAGACTTCTTTCATATTATGAATCTTCTCCTTACAAAACAACACAACAAAAAAAGAATTAGCGAAATTGGTCCAACCGTTCACGTGTGATGTGACCAAGGAAAATAGGGATTCTTTTTTATATATACAAGATAGATTATACATGTTATTGATTTATATAATTTATAATATAATATACCGGTTGTAAGTTCGCAGTTCAATAAACCCAGCACTCTATTACTGTTACAATAAGATTCAATAACTGACAAAAGTGTATACCTTCATACCTACTTACATAATTATTTATTCAGCTGACTGTGCAAAATGATAAAGTTTAACAACCATCAAAGCTGAATGCCGATGCTATACACTATATACTTTAACGTTGATACATTAGCTAATTTCACAATTTGTATAATTGTATAAGAAACGTATAGGTACCCAAAATTAAGAAAAAGTTACGACGAGGATGGGATTCGAACCCACGCGTGCAGAGCACATTGGATTAGCAGTCCAACGCCTTAACCACTCGGCCACCTCGTCATGTTGGGTGGTGTCTAAATACACGTACAGTTTCTTTAAAGGCATTTCTAACTTAATATTGAACCATTCTATTCTGCGACTATTCATCCGACTCTATATAATGAATAATTTGTCTGAATGTTTATATTATCAATTTATCAATAGAAATAATACTATATTTATATATATTGCTTACAGTACGTACCTACGTATTATGTAATTAAGGTATTAATAAAATTTGAAAAATATTATACCTATACCTAAGTAGGCAACATTGTAGAGTTTGGCCACAGGAAAAATCGGGCTACATAGGTACTCTTCCTAAAGGTTATTTCTATGAAAGTACTTATAAGTGAGCCTGAAAATTGTTCAGTGTTTCAAATTATTTCAGTACTTACCTATCTAAACCTGTTTGTAACAACAAAATGTTCAATACAATAAAGAAACAAGTATATAAGTACCTATGTTTTAGTGCAAGTTTTACAGAAGTGAATTAACTAATATAAAAACTTGAATTAAAATCAACTATATGTAATACATATTTACAAAAATCTGACCTAGGTCCTCCACAGCTAGTATAGCGCTTCTACCTATCCAAAAGGCTCTGACCGCATTGCCCCGCTGAATAACGAGGCTTACTCGCTAATGATAAATAAATAACTGCTATTATTATAAGAAATATTGGTACAAATTACATTCAAAAGAATAAAATAAAACTAATCACTACATAGTTTATAACAAAGTCTCTTCCCGCTGTCTGTCTGTCCCTATGAATTTTTAGATCTTTAAAACTAGGTACCTATACGCAACGGATTTCTGGATGCGGTTTTCACCAATAGATAAAGTGCTTCATGAGGAAGGTTTATATCTATATTTAATCCCAAAATTCCCGCGAGAACTCTGAAATTACCGCGGGTAAAACCTCGAGGGGACCACAAGTAAAAAACTTTAGTCGAACATTAGGTAGGTATAGATAGTAATTTCATATTAAAAAAAAACAGTTTAAAAACGAAAATAAAATTGATTGCGCTAAATAAAATAAATTTTTAATACTAGATTAAATGTATTGTTTACAAAGGTAAATAAGGTATGATCCCAACTAATATTACACGTATATATAAATGCTAAAATGAGTTTGTTTATTACGCTTTCAGGCCTTAACTACTCAACCGATCATCATGAAATTTTGCGTACTTACACCGCATTGTCGAGATGCCACTTTTTATTCCGGAATTACCCGGGAACTCCGAAAATAAAGCGAGTTTAAAACTAAACGATTTGTAATACCTACTAAATCTATTCAAAATAAAATGTTTATATTGCAGGGAGACTTATTACCATTTAAATCACTTCATTGCATGGGGGGTGTATAAGATTTTAATTCCATAGAAATACCCAACACACAAGTATATACCTACTCCCAAAGATTCCCAAAAACAAATCGGACCCTTCGCAACAGTTAACGTAAGCTGCCATAACTAGATATTATCTAAAAAATCTCTGTTAAAATTATAGATTTTTTTAATACCCCATATTTCAAAAACTTACGATATAATATAGATATGTGTTTGTGTAGGTACGTATCTTATTCCAATCAATTTTTGTTCGCTTTTTAAGTTATGCCACCTTGAATATTCCACCCTTTAGTTAGAAAGTTAAATGGGGGGGACATTTTTAAGCGGACTTTAGAAGCGCTTAATATCTCACTATATCTAGTTAAGTATGGACTTTTTTTGTAGAAATAAGTAGGTAATACATTTTTTTTAACCTATCTAATGATACATACCTGAAACGCTTAAGTGAACTGTTTTTATTTTTTCATCCTTTAATGGTGTGTCTACCCTGGGAGAAAAATAGGGGCTTGTTCGATTCAGTTCGCGGCCGAAAAGTTCCCCACCGAAGATTGGTCAACGGTATTTCTGCTACCGGTATTTGGTTGGGCAGCATATTTGGTCAGTACCTATACTCTCCCGTAATCTGCACATTATTAACATCGCGCGGGGTCGGTCCCTGTGCCTGCCGCAGTGATGTCGATGTCGATGACATTGTGTCGCCAACATATCCTTTGGGCAACGAAGGGCGACCGAAACCTCTTCGGTCTGATTGATTTCTCACCGTGTACCTACCCTATAATTCTTAATATTTTTTTTATTTTTAATAAATATATTTTATAGTCGTCGTAGTACGATTTATGTCCCAATATTAAATTAAAAATAAATAACTCAAGAAAAAATATATTTATGTATACTATACTATTCATTTAATTCATAGAGCGGCCCTCCTTAAAATTTCCTCTAAATACTTACCAAGTGCCTATAGATTCCAAATAAAACGAAAAGAAAAACGTGTCAAACGATAAAATATTTCTTTCATCTTTCTAGTGATATGGAGCTATAGAGATTGTCTAATACAAAATTGTATGAGATAGTCACACAGCTATAATATATGCAGCAATTCCTGTGAGCAATTCGGATCAGGAATGACTAATGATGTCCGTATTATAATGATCTACGGACCTCATTTATTTTGTATCCCACCGTCGACCAACCAATACGACTTACGAGCTTTATTAATTTATGTGCGAGTACGGAGTAAGGACTTTTATACTTATCGTTTACAAGAAATCCAAAAAACTTAATATAAAAATATCTAAAAAAGCCAAATAAAATAAACATAATAAGCTAAAACCAAAAATATATATTGTTATATATTGACGTCAAAAAGAGCCACATTATGGGCCAAATTTGAATAAAGGATTTGACTTTTGACTTTTTGACTTTTTACAATGAGAGTAGCTAAAGAATAAGTTTAATAAAGTTGGATGTCCATTTTCCCTGGCTACTTCAGACAGACAGACAGACTTGAGTTTAATATATCCACAGGCATGAGCTCTATGTGGATTATCATGCATATCAGGTAATGACCGATTAATTCATCATTCGTCTGATAGTCCTTACAAACCTTGTCCCATTTTTGAACCCTGTATTGCCCTAAACCAACTATTTAAATATGTTTATAGTATTTTTACACCTATATTTACCATAAATGGACGCAACATAGGTATTGAGGTCAGTTAACTCACAAGTCAGAACTGTAAGCAGCTGGTCAGTCGGTAATTTCTTATACTTACCTACTTATTAAACCAACTTTAAACTATAGAAAGCATCAGCTATAGTAAAGGTGACAAACGCAGCGTCTAGGCAGCGTGTTTTTTTATTTTATACTAACTGTGCCCCGCAGTTTCACCCGCGTGAGATTCGGAATTAGGTACATTTAAACACGTACCTAATAGCATTGGCATCTTTAAGATATGTAATAGGATGGACAGTGATATGAATATGACATGATTTGCTTACCTAAACATTTCTGAGATAAGCAATAAATACGCGTAGTTGATCAAAATCAAAAGTTAGCAAAATAAATTCAACTGAAGTGTCCGTTTGTGATTTTCGGTTAACATTTTTTAACCTAGATATTATGTCAAAACATTTTTTCTCTATCTGTTAGTCGATCGGTCTGTCTGTCGGAAAAAATAGGTAGGTGAAATAGGTAGGTAGGTAGTGTTTGATCATTTGATCATATAGTAACAGCATTGGAATCAACATAGGCAGTAGGTAATATATTCGGTATGTATGGAGGCATATATACACCTACATATCCCGCAGGAAATCTAAAACTACACCAACAAAGTTGTCAAAAAATAATTTTAATACTTGCCATTATTAAAATTAATTTGTTTTTAAGTATAGATATTGGTATTGAATAAATAGTTTTTTTTACAACTAGAATGTAAATAACCTTTTCTATAACAAAACAACGATAAAGTGCTTATAATAATAATCAAACCCAAAATTCAAGTCGACTAACGATCGTTTGGCGCCAGCCAGCCACACCATTTCCCGAATATGACAAATAATACTAAAAATGAAACTACACGAATACTAACGTAAAATAAAAATGTCAAAAATTTAAATTAAGGATTAAAATATTTAAATTTAGTGCGGGCGCGTCCAGCTCGCGCCCGTCTCGACGAGCGCTTGCCTGGGCCCTCTCCAACTGGACAAAGCTCGCCTTGTGTGGAAGCAGACTTTGCGAGTTATATTTGATTCATACGATAATCTATTAATCCAATATGTTTTCTAACTCTATCTCCAGATAAGTCTTTTAATAAATATTATAAATGTGAGTTTGTTTATTTGTTTGTTACGTTTTCACGCCTTAACCACTCGACCATGAAATTTTGCATACACGTTTTCAGAGGTTCTGAGAAGGCCATAGTATACTTTTTATCCCGGAATTCCCGCGGAATCTCCAAAATTTACACGAGTGAAACCACGGGGAACAGCTAGTATTTAGTGATTGCGACAGTAAGACCTATATTAATAACTCTACGTCGACTCCAAGCCCTCTCAAATCTTTGTTTGTCTTCTTCATTTTCAAGCGCAATGAGCGAGATAAAAAATATGTTAAGAGGTCACATGCTTTTTAGTAATGTTTATTACGGCTAATAAAACTACAATGCGAAAATGGATTTATCACTGTCCCATAAAGTATTATGTGTTCATAGATAAGGCTCAAGCAATTTATTACTAAATCTAGGCTTACTAAAATCAATACAGTCGCAACAGTCATCAAACCCTCCTACTTGTGTCAAAGTTCTGATAAAAGCTATAGCCATATAAGGGCACATTTGAATATTATAAATTAATGAAGTGTACTCCGACTGAGAATTTTAAATATTTGAAAGCATTATACAGTTTAGGATACATATAAAAAGAGAACAAAATTTCAAACGCGACGTAATATATTACGTAAAATAAATAATAAAATCATAATATAGTTACAAATGCAGTGTTTATAAAATGTAATCGCGGGTTTATGGTCCGTATATCTCGGATGGACGGCCGTTCGCCGGAGCGAATGCGGATGGGGCGAAGTGGTCGCGCCGAGGGACGAGCCACGCACGGAGAATTCGTCAATAAGGCGATTTGTATTAATTAGTTGAGATGAGACGAGGAACGAGAAGACATTATACCAAACTAATGTTTAATTTAAACACACAATCTCAGAACCTTGTTTGTTTTTCTGATCGTTCTATAAATTATAGGCCTCAGTCAATATTTTATACATTCATAATTCGATATTATTCGAGAAGTTTGTTTTTTTTTCGTTAATCGTTATAATATATTTACTTTATATAAGAAATTGTACATAGTTTTTTATTTGGAATTATTAAATAAAATCAAATTAATTTCAAATTAAAAATTGTTTGTTCATGTAGGTATCAAATTTTTTTATGACATAATATTCCAAATACACGTTTCAAATAATTCACTTTGTGTGTCTCGGACCACGTATACATATTCAAGATTTCGATATTATTAGTGGGTTCGCGTTTCATATCCACCGTTAAAATAAGAAGTTAATAATTTTTATTTTATTTTTGAAAAAAATCTCAAATAACTAAATAAATACCTAATAAATTAAAAAAAAATTGTTAGAAGGATATTTTAAGTTTATAATATGAAATTTTTACAAAAAATATTCCACCTGGTATAGTCAAAAATTGGAGAAGGGGAGGTACCTACCCAAAACTTACTAAAATTAAAAGTCTCTTTGAAACGTCATAATGATTTTTTCCGAACTATCCAACGATACCTCACACACTTTATGTAGGTAGGTACCTAATTTAAAAAAGCCCCTATCCAGTCATTTAATTTTTATTTGCACCTACAGATATAGATAAATCCTACCGAGTATAATCACTACTCTATAAGCTACTTCACAAAGTAACATCAAGAACAGTGAAATTACTCTCAGGTATTCATATTAATGTGCGCTGTTAATGACAGGTCATAATTTGCGCCCCTACGCGTCTCGGGAGCACGCGTGTTGTGAACAAGACAGCCGACCTTTATGCACTAATAATAGGTACACTTTGAATGGAAACTGTCTGGTACAGAGACATACTATAACAAACCCCCCACCAAATTGAGAAACGAAATGCAATTTCGTGTTTGACAACTAACGAGGGACATTAAAAAAGCGATTTCATGACTCTCTATCTCCATCGTTCGTATTCTTAATTTAAAACACAATTTTTATACCTAACTAGTTGTCCCCCGCAGTTTCACCCACGGTAATTTTGGAGGTCCCGCGGGAATTTCAGAATAAAATACATAAACATAAGCCTTCCTCATTAATCACTCTATCTATTGGTCAAAACCGCATGAAAATCCGTTGCATAGGTAGTTTTAAAGATCTAAGCATACATAGGGACAGACAGCGGGAAAGCGACTTTGTTTTATACTATGTAGTGATGGGACTGGCACGTGCAGTTTCACCCGCGTGTCACTTTTTTCACCATTACCTAAAGGTAAAGTTATCATAAAACCCTGAAGTGTCTATTTGAAGATTCCAAATAACGATTTTCAGGACATTTTGGACATTAGGAAAGTTTACGAAATTTATTTTCTTAGTGAGCCTTCTTTTGTACTAGCTGTTCCACCGCGGTTACACCTGCGTAAACAGCCAGTGGCGGACTAAGCCCGTCAGAGGCCCGGGGCGGTAAAGCTAAATGAGGCCCCAATGATAAGCTTAACGAGGCCCTCCAATGATAAGCTAAATGAGGCTCTCAATGATAATATACTTCATTGGAAGCATACTTTATTGTATTCAGTTCATATTTATTTAAAATTTAATAAAACAGGTAATTAAAATATTTTTTACTCAACCGAATTACCGCCAAATTAGCTCCATAAAGTCTCCCAATATCAGAAAAGTGCCTAACTCGTTAATAAACTGAATTAACAATGGATGACCTTGTGACCTTTGAAGTGTTTCCAAGTAATCAACGAAGGCAAGGTAAAATCAAGAGACGATAGAGGTGTTTGGAGGCCCCCCCGGCTTGGAGGCAAGGGGCGGACTGCTACTGCTAGATGTTTTCTTACTACGTGTATTTGTATATTTACTGCGACATGTAGGTACATGTATACATACCTATATATATTTCGAATGTTTTGTTTATGTTTGACACTTCACGTTAATGCGGTGTGTGACTATGTTCACCTCAGTGGTAGAAAGCAAAAGGGCTATCAGGTCAGGCCGAGGGTGACTACGTAAGATGAAGGTGATATCGATTGCCCCGCCCACCCGGGGCGCCGTTGCCTGGCAACCGCCCAGCGCGCCCGCCCTGCCGCACCGCCGCCCTCGACCTCCAAAGAAATATAGTCTTGGATACGACACGTCTTGCTATGATTACCGATATTTTTTTTATTTCTAATACTATTTATGAACTTAGAAATTTTACGTTGTACCTAATATAATATTTAGGTAGGCGAGTAGGTAGGTACTGAGTAGGTGTGTATAAAGTGGTGCATTTTAAGTGAGTAAAAAGTGTCTTTTTTGTGATTTTCGTAACGTTTGTTAAATGTTTATTAATTAATTCTATATTTTATAAAATCATACCCGTTGAGCATAATACCATACCAACCTACATATTATGTATTTAATTGGAAATAGGGAGTCCCTAGGAACACCCAGGAGCTCCTTAGTATAGTCGTATAGTCATGTAGTTTTTTTCTATAAGAGTTAATAGGCAAGTAAAAGATGGTAAAAAGTGGCTCTATATTTATCATCTATTAAATTTCGTAGAAGTTTACTTACCTACCTTAAAACATAAATAGGTAAAGTAATCTCAAAGTTTGATATCATTGTTAAAAAATCTCAATCAGTCTTAGGAGGAGCAGGAAGGTAGGTAGGTAGGTACCTAGGTTTATATATGCAAACGGATTTTATAAAACACGGCGGCTTAACAAAGCCAGAACTAAATTCACGGCAAACAATAAAATGTCAAAACTAACAAAATATTATAAGTAGCATAGAATAATAAGGTGCATGTCTACCAGCTATGATATACTGCTAAGATTATCATTTAAAAACCGTGTAGGTACCTATATCCAAAAACTATTCGTTCCTTTATCGGAGTGCAAGATCTTTTTGACGATCGTCTTTTGTCGTCGCCGCGGATTTTTTTTTTCGATACCATAAAACAATATCATTAATTTCAAAGGTTTTTTGTTTGCGTTCGTTTGTCTTAGCCGCAATCTGTGCTGATTTTCTTGTAGATCCTATCTTTATTGGCTTTCTATCGGTTATTTGCTTCTGACAAAAACTTTTGCTTGGGAGCTAGTAAATTGTGTTATTTATTTAGGCAATTTAAAAAATGTTAACTGTATCTTTTGGTGTGACGAGGTACCTATTAATAAGTAGATTTTGTTTTTTTTTTTTTTATAAGGAATTTTAAAGGAATTAAGGAATGTTGACAGTTTCACAACTATATACCTATTAGTTTCATGTTATCTCGTGTTTAGGTACCTATTGACATTCGTATTTACTAATTATCACTAACCCTAACTAACTATCTTCAAGTAAACTCATGTCACACAGTTTATGTAGGTTATACCTACTTAGGTAAAGTATAAGTAGGCACTTAACTCTAAGTAGTAAGTAAATACATTACAGGGAAATCCAGACTATATTAACATTAAAAAAAGGAAATTCTACAAAGTATAGGTATTAGGAAATGAAAAACTGAAGGCATTGATATCCTTTAAAAAAAATCTTAAATAGAAAAATAAATAATCCTGTATTAGATAAAAATCGCATAAAAAAGTTCATAAACAGAAATATATTATGCACCTATCATATTAAAATTATAACCTATAATTTAATTTTGAAAATCTAAAAAAAAACTCCAAGAAAAAACAGACATTTGGTGTTGTCAGGTACGAATGAAAAAACTGATAGCACACATTTTTTTTACCTCGCGTTATGGTTTAGTGGTTCGATTCAGAATGATGAGGTGTGTTCTGAGAAAAACTATCATAATTCAAGCATGGTTCCACGCACTTAAATATACATTTATAATCAATATGACGAATACCATTATAGTAACTAAACCGCCTTGTACTCGTACATACAAAAGAGATGCCTAATACCTACCTATAGAGACTAAGGTAATAAAAAAGACAATAACATTCAGAAGTTAAAAAAAAACTAAGTCATTTTTTAGGGTTCCGTAACAAGACCCTATTACTAAGACTCCGCTGTCCGTCCGTCCGTCTGTATGTCTTCCATCTGTCACCAGGCTATATCTCATGAACCGTGATAGTTGGACAGTTGAATTTTTTACAGATGATGCCGCTATAACAACAAATACTAAAAAACAGAATAAAATAAATATTTAATAATAATACAACAAACGTGATTTTTTTGCCGTTTTTATAGATAACGGTACGAAACTCTTTGTAGATCGTACGCGAGTCCGACTCGCATTTGGCCAGTTTTCATGTTAATTAATAATTTTGTCCCTAACAATGTATAGATACGTAGTAGGTTGTTCCATGTAGGTAGACAGTGACGTAAATCTACGTTAGATCCTACTCGTACTTTTATATTTACATGAAGAGTAGAGTAACAAGAATTATCTCTACATGAACTAACATAGGTACCTATACATATATACCTGAGTATCTTGTAGAATTACTTAAAGCTACACAATTGTTTTTATATTTCAGCCTGAATTGTCGAGAAAATCTGTAAGGGTACGAGCTTAAAGTTTACTTAGCAAGCCTGCAGGATCAGTGAAAAGAAGTGATCATCGTGAAATTTCGCATACACGTTGTCAGAATTATTGAACAGGACATAGGGTACGCTTGATCCAGAATTGGCATGAACTTTGCGTAATGAAAACAGGGTTATCCAAACTAATACTATAAAAGCGAATATGAGTTGTGTTGTTTGTTAGATACGCTTTTACACCTTAACTACCAAACTGACCATCATAAAATTTTGCATCCACGTTATCAAGGATACAGAAAAGGACATAGGATTTTTTACTCCAGGATTTCCGCAGAAACTCCGAAATAAACGCGGGTGAAACCGCAGGCAACAGCTCCTATCTATACCTATAGGTATAATAAACTAATTTAATAAAAAATATAGTTAAAATTCTCTACAATTTACAACTATATAGGTTAATAATGTTTCTTAATCATGTTTATTTCTAATGGCCTTCATAGGTAGATACCTACTTATTATGTAAAAGAAGGTATAATATAATCTTTTTTTTAATACTTTATACACATACTTAGGTACTTTTATACTTTTATCGTTTGATCTCATTCCTCAGTACCTAATACATACCTACCTAGGGCTACTACCCACCTCTAGCGCGTTCCATAGTTTTCCCACGCGTCCGGCGCGGCGCCTGTTCTGCTTTCGACGCGCACGGACCAGTCCCGGGACCCATAAGGCCGTGACCCGTCCCGTCCCGACTGTGAACGATTACTCCTACGACAGGACATGTTATCCGTCATATTATCATCGTTTGTAGCCACGATTGATCGTGTTTGCAGGTAACATGCCCGACGATGCGCCCGCCATAATGGCAAACATTAAAATAAATCTTTTGAAACTCTTTTATGAAGCCAGAAATGAAACATAATTTTTTATCCACAGACTGCTTTAATGATTTTTTTATTGATTGAACTTTGTACCGTGTTTTTACTTTTAACGCATCTCGCAGTTTTTATTTAAATAATAATAGACATTGTAATTTTATACAATTAACTGTTTTTGAAGGTATGTAGGTAATATGTTTTACATTCTTGCTTATTTTCCGCGGTTCCTGCATTCGTATGAATTCTCTCAGGAACCCTTCAAGTTTTAAAGACTTCTATGTAAATAAGTAATCCATAGCTGATACAGATGGTTTTACTGACGCAAATTTAAAAGATAAAAGTATTTTACTTATATTTAGGGATATTGTAGATTATTTCTTTAGATACCAGTTAAATAATTATATAACCGTTTCAAGAGTTCAAAATATTACATAAAAACAAACTTTACATTTTTATAATATTAGTTTAGAGGAGGAGGATTAAATGCGAACATTAAAGTTTATTGTTAATTTTTAAAATGGCTGTAGGAAAAAAATTCTTTCCATTTAATTTTGTAACAGAGTCAATATGCAGCAAGACATATGTATATTACTTCCGTTTACCTATTTTCAATACAAAAATAATTTCATGTTGATACCTAATATGCTACGGTATAAAACAGAATAAACAGGTGTTTTGTAGTTTTCGCAAGTTAAAAGGCATGCAGGCATCACCTCGTAGCGAACAATAGCATGCGCTAACTTCTCGACAGATGCAACAATAAATCGAGCGGAAATGATTAATTACACACGACTATTAATGTTTTACATGTTGAATAAAAAAATTATCATAAATAATAAAACAAAACCTATTCTGCCTTTGTTTATTGCGTCGACGCCAGCATGTCTGCACCAGTGCGATTCGAATTTCGAAGAACCATCATTAATTATATTTTGTCTTACTCACGCATTCCATTTTCGTTCTCGGTATGATCTATAGATCTGATCTACGGATCTATCGATCACACACGTTGGAATCTAATCTTTCTGCGGATGACTTTAAAATGTCCAGGACCTTTTCCGGTTAAATAATAAAAAAACGCATTGTTATTTTAAAATTATACTTTATGTAAAATTAAACACACTTCACAGGTTAAAAACTTGCAGTCGTAATTCTTCTAATCATATGGAAATAATGCAATGATATTATCTACCTATAAGTTAACATTTATTTGTTTTACAATAGGTATTGCAATTGTACCTACTCTAACTTGTTTAAAGTTAATTTTTTTTTTAACAAAAAGGAACAATTATTCAAATGAACGCATATTGAACAGTTTTGAAGAAACGTCTTTATAGTTGGACAGTTAATTAACTTCAAATAATATTTCACCCGGCGAGGTTGCATGACGTGAGAGAAAAAAACCAAAGGCCGAATGACCGCGCCAAATCTAAATCGTTTTAAACAAAACAAACAAAAGTTTAAAAAAAAGGAAAATGAAGGCGGTTAATAAGCAGAATGACATTTGGGAATCCAAGAAATTTTTTCATGCAGTGAATTATTAATAACTAGCCAATTGCCGCTGTTTCACCCGCATAATTTGGATAGTTTCTTGGAAAATTTTTGATGTACGTAGGTGCTTGATTAAAAAATAGCCAAATGTTGACATCAGCTATAACTATATGCCAAACATAGAGAGTGTTAGCAAAAATTCCGTTCGAAATTGAAGCACAAAAATAATGGATATGCGCGTGGAATGGCGTGAAAAACGTTATCGCCAAGAGTATAGTCAGCAGTTTTAATACGGTTCTGCGCCTATTAATAAATTATATAATGCGAAATTACCTATATTCAAATACTTCCTGTATAGTTTTAGCGTTATGCACATCTATATCTATACTTATAATAAAACTGTAGAGAGATCAATTCTGAACATTGAATATAAATTATTTAAAATTAATAATATTGGAGGATGAATGGTGATCGATACTGATGCAAAAAATGCAATCAGTAAATTTTTTGCCTGTCTGTCTGTCTGTATGTGTCACACGCATGGGTCAAAAACTACTGAAGGGATTTTAACCAAACTTGGTACGATTGTAGTCCATGCTCCTGGGCAGGTTATAGGCTATATAACATAACGCTAAGACACATAGGAGCTGAGCAGTGACGATAAATTTGAAGCAAATTGGATGAAAATGTGCTTTCGAGCTCTTATCCTCGCATACTCAATCACGCAAAAACGGCTAAACGGATTTGGATGAAATTTGGCATGCACGTTGTCAGGGGTACAGAAAAGGACATAGGGTACTTTTTATCCTGGAATTCCCGCGGGAACTCCGAAATTAACGCGGGTGAAACCGCGGGGCACAGCTAGTATAAAATAAAAATAAATGATAGTAGACTTATTTTTTGTACAATCATATTTTCCGAACAATTTCAAAATTGCGGAATTTGATAGTGATGATTTTATTAATTAAGCTAATGAAAATAATACGCCTGCCTCTTCAAGCAATAGTAGATATTATTAATAGAAAACTTAACAATTACGGAAAAATCAATCAATTGTTCCACGTTCTTAAATCATTTATAACCGACTTTCAAAAAGGAGGAGGTTCTGCATTCAGCTGTATGTATGTTTTTTGAAGTGTGCTCCTCACTGTGCATATAACAGTCATCGGATGGCGTGATAGCAAATAATTTTATAAGGCCCTTTAACAATATGTCAACCGTCCCATGCGCGGTTTTATTCTTATTTCCTACAATAAATAATACAGCTGACCATTCGTTTATATTATTGGTTTGTATTGTTCGATTTTGAACGTACCTACATGATAATATTCATTTTCTTATTTGTATAAAAATAAACCAAATCATATTTTATCATTTTAGTATAGGCATGCGATAAGTTTCACTAAAGAGACAATTTTTATTAATACTTGTACTTACCTAATCAGTTATAACTTATACCAATACCTATTACCTACGTATTATTTAATTCGCTTCTTTTTCTATGTAGGTATAGGCACATCTAACATACTCTACTATATTCTTTCATATCAAATAAATTAGCACACTTTCATCGGCCTCTGCGGGACGAATCAGGAACAAATCAAACAGCTTCCTACTGCCTCTTTTAGGGAAGCACTTTCTAATCCCTAACTACTATATAGGTACATATTTAAAATGCGAATGCGACGCTTTTACTCGTGGCTCAACCGATGATCATAAAATTTTGTATAAACGTTGTCAGAGGTACAAAAAAGTAAGTACATAGGATACTGTTTTACCAGAATTCCCGCAGGAACTCCGAAATTACCTAACGCGGTTGAAACTGCATTAAATTTTGCATACTTCACGTTCTCAGGGGTATAGAAAAGGATAGAGTATTTTTATCCTGGAATCCCTGCAGGATCTCCGAATTTAACGCGGATGAAACGGTAACGAACTGCAGCTAGCACCTATACGTATAAATGTACTTAAAATTAATTGACTCTATGCTGTAGAAATAAAAAAAAATATTTAAATATCAATTTAATCTACAAAAGACAACTTATCCCAATTTCCACCTATATTCATTACGAGTAGGTATTAAAATATGTACAATGTACATACCTAAATAATTGAAATTTACACAAAGCCACATGGGTTATAATACTTATCTGTAGTAAAGTAACTACTTTTTCTTTAGGTATGACTCAATGTGTGTATCTGCATAATAACATTTAATATACAATTTACTTCTAATAAGAATACCACAATATCTATGACAAATCGGATACAATCGCTCGTTTTCAATAATCGAACAATGGCGCACAAATTAATAACTCACGGTTTAATAAAATCCAACAATAACACCTTACGAAAGTACCTAAGTATCTGTCTAATTTTAATTTTAACCCATTGGTTTGTACGATACGCTTTTGTGGAATGGTTGCTTGTTGTTGTTTTTTTATGTTTATAGAATTTTGTCAATAGCCGTAAGTAATTGTAGTCGTTGTTGGTTGATTTTGATCGTAATGATTGCGATTGTGACCCATCGCTAGCGGTGCATCAAGGCATCAAGGAATAATGATCAAAGTAGGTAGTTATTGCCATAGAAAATAAAGAAGTTAGGTACGCACAGGTTAGCCTCTGCCTGGAATTTTGATTGACCTTTTTTGCAATTTCTAGTTTGATTATTGTGCATCAACGCCTCGTGCTAATGTGAATGTGTGATACCTAATAAGTTTTGGCCACAAAACACAAAAAAATAGGTACCTACTACATTTGGTACAAATTTCGTTTTGATAAAATTGATAAAATCGGTATTTCCAACTCAAAATTGAGTCAAAATCCTTTTTATACCTAATCCTTTCATAGGTACTATGTTAACTTAGTTTTTCAAACTGTGGTATTGCCTAATTGGTTTTATACCTAAATCAATTTTCGCATTAGTCCTTTATTATATAGAATGTCTTTGGCTTCAAACTTTTCAAATAATAATATTCCTATCTCACAATCAGTGATTTCAACCAACCAATCACAATATTTCTTTCACACAGTATCTATCAAAACTCGATGTTCGATCTTATCTCCATATTACCTAAATTCTAATATGGTTGGGTCGAGAGTCGTGACTTTTCGAATGAAGAAACTAGAAACACTTCGCGAAAGTAAAACCTGGAGTAGGTAGGTAGGTAAGTATTAATACCTACCTACTATTATATTGGAAAGAGTATCTATCTATTGGAAAGACTCTATTTAGGTACGGTTAAAATATTCATTCTTCGCAGTCATACCACGGTAATAATAAGTACCGTGGTCATACTTACCATTTCCAAATGATTGTTTTTGGCTTCTAGTTACTAATTTATGTTTAAAATAGGTAAATCTAATATCTAATATATACAGGAATATTTTTTATTCAGTGCGCAAACTTTTACAAATTAAACTTAAAGGAGTTTTGATAAACACCTTTTTTAAATTTGATAAAAGTCTTAGTACAAAAAAGTAAATTTATCGTGAACGAAAGATGTATACTTTGCAATTGATTTATTGGCTACTCTATTCGCCGCCGCCAGCGCTGCGCGCGAAGCGCTCGTTCGGCTAGGTATTTACGTGGGTTACAATGTACCGACAGTGGATCGAGGTCGTTCACCCCCGCTGCAACACCCCCGCGTACGCCGCACGGCGCGCGCGCCCATTGATATTATTACGAATAGATAGTGTCCATATTTTGCTCATTTAAAGCCGGATAAAAAATATAAAAAAAGTTTTGAACTGATACTTTTGAACTAATTACTGATACTGAACCACCAAAATTTTTTTGCGCATTGCTTAAAAAATATTCCTGTATAAATCACGTGTCACGTTGTTTGTCCGCGATGGACTCCGAAACTACTAAACGGATTTTGATAAAAATTTGTAAACATTTATAATTTGGTCCAACTTAAAAGATAGGATAGTTTTTATCGCGGATTTCCCGCGGGAACTCCGGAATTAATACGGGGAACTGCTTATCACCGTAAACTACAGCACTTTTTTCCCGGAATTCCCGCGGGAACTCCGAAATTACCGCGGATGAAATCGCGGGGTACAGCTAGTTGTTTATAATTTGCATTCTTGCTCACCTGACACCTACCAATTTTAATTAAATAACAGCTAAGAACGATTACAAATAAGTTAAGTGTGTCTCCGGTTCGCTCTCACTGGTAAGCGGGACTGCTATCTATCTACTATCTTGAAACGAGCAATTCTTGTATAATATATATATGTATATGTGTATGTGTATCTAATATATATAAATCACGTGTCACGTTGTTTGTCCGCGATGGACTCCGAAACTACTGAACGGATTTTGATAAAATTTTGCAACCATTTATAATATGGTCCAACTTAAAAGATAGGATAGTTTTTATCCCGGAATTCCCTCGGGAACTGAAGGACATAGAGTACTTTTTTTCCGCAACCTCCGCGGGAACTCCGAAATTACCGCGGATGAAATCGCGGGTGACAGCTATGTATATAATCTGAATCTCGGAAACGGCTCCAACGATTTTCATGAAATTTGGTATGCAGGGAGTTTCGGAGGCGATTAATCGATCCAGCTAGGTTTAATTTTTAGAAAACGTCGTTTCATCCATGTTTTCAGGCAATGAAAAATGAGTGTTTGTTTTTCTACGTAAGACCACATGACGCTATACACAACGAGCGAAGCTCGGTGACCCAGAAATTATTAACTAAACTGTACAATAACTTAAAACCAAAAATAATCTTTATAAATAATTATACTTTTATTAAATATTGCTTGTTTTGAGATTAGTTTTTTTTTTTTCTTTTTGTAATACTTTACCGGACACATGACATTGTTTTGTTTGAAATATAGTGGTCACGAACCTTTTTCTTTGTGAAATAAAACCCTGTGTCGGGCGTGTCCACCACGCCCAGCATCACCAACCCACACATTATCCACTTATCCACATCACTTCTGTACGAGCAAACGGAATGAAATATTTCACCCGAAGCAGAGTTTTATTAGAAAAATCCACTTCATTTTAATAATTGGTTTAACATTTTAAAAAGGTTATTATACCTGTGGATTTTTTGTATTCTCTTGTCGGTTCTATAATACAAACTTTAATGGTATGTATTATATATTTTATGAATTTTCTAATTATAAGCAAAAAGAAACGCTTTTAATAATATTTACTTTGTTTCTTTCACTATGAGGATTTTTTTGTAGACCCTGTAGACCTAACAAAACGGCACGAGGGCATAGACAAGGTTTAAAAAATAATAGACACGGATATTTTCTTCTTTTTGAATTATATATTGAAAAAATACTTAGATAAAACGCATTAAAGTTTAGGAGTGGAAGGTCGCGAGGTCATATTATAACTAAGTATAAAGTAGGTATACCTACCTAGGTGTGACGTCACACGGAATTTCAACTCAATGTATCGCCGTTATTTTTTGATACCCGATCAAGACCCGATCATAATCCTTATTATAAATGAGAAAGTGTGTGTGTTTGTTTGTTACGCTTTCACACCTTAACTGCTCAACCGATCATTATGAAATTTTGTATACACGTTGTCAGCGGTACAGAAAAGGAAATAGGGTACTTTTACCCCGGAATTCCCCCGGGAACATCGAAATTAACGCGGGGAAACCACAGGGAACAGCTAGTCCTACTAATATTATAAATGTGAAAGTGTTGATGTTTGGATGTTTGTTACTCAATCAAGCAAAAACGGCTGAACGGATTTGGATGAAATTTGTCATGCACGTTTTCAGGGATCCTACAGAGAAGGACATAGGGTACTTTTCATCCCGGAATTCCCGCGGGAACTCCGAAATTACCGTGGGTGAAACCGCGGGGCACAGCAAGTATTATTATACGAGGACACGTCATTAAGTTTATCAGTTAGTTTGATTATAATAAGTACTTTATTTTATGCATACTGTATATACATGAATATAATCAAATAGTTTAATTAGTAGAAAATAATTTTAAAATCCATCCATAAGCGACGTGCAACATCAGAAGGGAAATTAAATAGGTAGGTACCTACATAGTTTCATTTTCGCACAGCATAGTTTAGAAAGTAGATGTTGTAGAATGTTGCTATATACATTCGTCAAGGCGTATAAACAATGACAAAACACTGAACAAAATATAGAATTAAAAACTAATAGACATCTTTATTTAATATTAACATGTAATAAAGTCAGCTTATTGCACACCCTTGCTGTAATCAATGTCTAATTCCGTATTCGAAGCTTACGATAATGATTAACGACAAACTTTATTAATTCGATCTAGTGGGATTAGAGGCTCCACGCAGTGGCAAGGGGTGGGTGGAAAAAACAAACGGATTTTGCAAGTGATATCTCGCTGGGGGATTCTTTGTACACTTCTATGATAGGGTTGTCGCTATTGTTCAATATCTTATCTTTATAAGTTAGTCTTTCTTTTTTTTATCTTTATACGAATAATTATATTTATATTGAATATATACCTACTCGTATATTCGTCATCTTGATCAAAGAATACTTAAAGAATATTATAAAGAAGCGACACTCTCCGCCTTTCACCAATTTCATGCTTCCGCAATGGAGGCGGAGTCCGCATACCCCGGGAAAATTTCTTGGTAAATTCCGAGGAAACTCACATGTAGAATCTATGTGAAAATTATTCACTATATAACAGCTGACAGTTACTGTCAGCTCGCTGTCAACCTTACGATACGCATACACGCACGACACGTTACGCACAAGCCGGCCGTTTTTAATTTTAGGAAAGTACTTGACTCGGTTCATTGGTACGGAGTGTCACAAGGCTCATTTTGATGGACTATATATCTTTAGCTGTGTAAGTAAGAACCTACATGACAAAAACATACAGTAAGTAAGATGGGTATATCATAGTATGTAGATAATTTAAAGTTATCTACGTATCATCAAAAATAACTACCTAACGGTAATTTCTCGATAAGCTTATTTTGTGCAATATTTGTTACATAAAGTGTTGTCAAATGATTTTTTTTTCATCTTTATTAAAAGAAGGTTTATTAAAAGAAGCTCTACTCTAGATTTTGCAAAACTACAGCAAAGAGGTTAAGTGAATCTTTTTAAAGAAGATTTCCTCATAACCGATCGGTATACAAAAATAAATATAATATCAAAACTTTTTGATAACCCTAACCCCTAAATCCTTGTGTCAACACGACTGGGGTTCCGTAGGGCGCCTCGAGGGACGCGTTTGTTTTTAATAAACGCTTTATTTAACAATAATGTGATCAACGATCAACTCCCTGCAACCACGTACATAAGTAAATTTTTAATTTATTTGCTTGGTAAATCCTATACCTATATTATTTTTGGAATCTATTTTATCTTTGTCATCATTAAATTCCTACTAATCCCTACTTTCCTACTATCCTTACTAATAATGTATTGTAAATGCGAAAGTGAGTTTGTTTGTTTGTTAACCGTGAACCGATTATCACGGAATTTTGCATACACGTTGTCAGCGGTACAGAAAAGGAAATAGGGTACCCCGGAATACCCCGGAATTCCCGCGAGAACTCCGAAATTAACGCGGGTGAAACCACGGGGAACAGCTATTTATCTTATAATTTTGGGGAAAAAAGAAGCTAAAGCAATTAACATTAACTAATCTTCTTAAATTTTATGGTATTCATAGTTAGATAAAGAAGGAAATAATATTTTATTTTCTTTGATGTTGATTTGTGTGACCTAGGTGCTCGTCCCTCGAATATGATCTTACTAACATATGACATTCTGTTTAAAATATCTTTTGATGTTATCGTACATAAGTAGATAGGTACACTCGTGAACATTATTAATTCGTGCCTATTTTAATTGACTTTTTTTCAACTTCCTACTTGATATTATTATTAAAGTTTAACTTTACAAAATAAGAACTCAGTAGGTACCTACATAAATTTTGTCAATTTTATAGTGCTAGGTACCTATATACCTAACAGCTTTAATCTATACATATAAATAAAATTGAATTGTCTGCATATGAAATTATATACGGTAGGTACTCGCGTCTCTCATTTAAAAAAAAAAATTAAATTTGTCTGTCTAGATTGTCCGTTTGTTCCGGCTAATCTCTGAAACGGCTGGACCGATTTTAACGGGACTTTCACTGGCAGATAGCAGATTTTATAATGATTTTAGAGAAAATAGTTCCGGCGGGAATTCCGAAACTCACGCAGGTGAAACCGCGGGCACAGCTAGGACTAGATAAGTAATTCGCATTTAATCTGACGCGCGTCAGTATGAGCTGATTTCGTGGTTTGTGCGTGATTAGCATTGGATAGGTTGATATTAGGTATGTACCTATGTACCTACGATATATAAAAGTGAAGTGGCAGTTTTCGCTATTTTCCGGTTTTGATATTTTTTCGTGTACTTTATATTTCTAAGTCTAATGTCAAAACATTTATTGTTTGTTTATTTTTAGGTCCGAAATGGTTAACCTCAAAAAGCAGATACCTACATACTAGTGCCATAAACTCGATTTTTCAAAATTGATATTAGCCTTGGCACAGGCCTTGGAATAAACTTAAGCAACTTTTACCAGCCTTTGATGATATAAGGAGTATAGGTATGTCTAAAACGCGGGAAATTCTATAAATATGCAAGAAAGGTCGAAAACACAGCTAGTTTTTTTTGTAAACTTGAGTTATTATTATTTGTTTTATAAGTAGACAGATTAGTGTTATCATCGGTCATTATAATATTATGTTATATTAATGATATTGCCATACTCGTTATTGTGACATTATACGTATCTATTTTAATAGGATCGAACTTTGTATTTTATACTTGTCAATTATTTTCATGTCATCTTGTGTTTACTATCCGAAGAAGTTAGCGGAATGAAATAAAATTGTAATCTAAACGCGTTTAGACGTCGAGTTGTGGAAACCAGCCCGTTTTATCTAACTGTTCCAACCTGTGTTGTCAATAAAATCCTATAAGTACGGTAAGTATCTTTAATTACTTTTACCTTTGCTACAACTATACTAACTATTAAATTTACCTTTTGTTCTCGTTTACAGGCATTGTTTGAAATTGAAGTTGGCGTTATGCTTTTATCACTTTTATTAACTGTTGGTGTCGGTATCATTTCTGCGACTCTCGCAGAGGGCAGCTCATTATTGATTTCTAATCCCGACTCATGCAATCCCCTCGTGATCGCTCACAGAGGTGCCAGCGGCTATGTACCTGAGCACACCTTGGCTGCTTACTCCATCGCTATAATGTCGGGCGCTGATTACGTAGAGCCAGACCTTGTGATGACCAGAGACGGACATCTTATAGCTCGACACGACAACGAATTGAGCCTCACTACAGACATCGGCATACGTCCTGAATTCGCGAGACGCTACCGAACCCAGTCAGTAGACGGCAGAATAATAAGCGGCTGGTTTACTGAAGATTTTTCTATTGAAGAAATAAAAAGCCTTCGAGCAATAGAACGCATTCCCCAGATCAGACCGGGAAATGCTCGATTGGACAAGGCCTTCACAGTGCCCACCATGCAAGATATTATCGATTTGGTGAAAAGCTTGGAAATAAGTCAACGTCGTAAAATTGGTATATATCCCGAAATTAAACATTCAACACACTTCCAGTTGCTAGGTCTTGGTATGGAATTACCATTAGTGGAAGTGCTTCATAGAAACGGATATGTGGGCCCCGATGCTCCTGCTTACATTCAGTCTTTTGAAGTAAGTAATCTTAAACAACTCAAGAACATTACGGATTTAAAGTTATTACAATTATACGGATTTTTGACGGCACGACCATTCGACCAGCAGCAACTGGGTACGTCATTGACCTACGGCGACATGGCTACCCCTGATGGACTTAGAGAAGTTTCCACTTACGCGTACGCAGTTGGACCTGAAAAGAATTATATCATCACGAGGAACGCTACCAACAATCTCGGTGTTGCGACAAGTTTCGTGCGCGACGCTCACTTGGCTGGACTGAAGGTGCATCCGTACACATTCCGCGCCGAAAACACTTTCTTACCGGCGGAGTTCAGGAGCGATGATCCGTCGAATGATGCCATCGGAGACTTAGCTGGAGAAATCAATGCTTATCTCTCTGCTGGAGTGGATGGCTTGTTTATAGATCAACCAGATATTGCGGTGCGCTTACGGGGATCATGTTAAAATATTTCCGTCTATGTTCATAGTATGTATAACAAACAATAGCAGTTTATAAGTTATTTTATGTATTTAATTTCAATCGATTTGCACATAGATAAAGCACTAGTTGTAGGGCTTGTAAGTATAATATAAGAATGAATCAAATGTCTGTTCGTATATTCGTTCGTTCATCTTCTAATATGCGTGTAACGTGTAACGTTTATGGATAATCCGATTACGATAAAACATCGGTCGCATATTATGTCTCTGGTAAAAAACAGCAACGCGTTCAAAGCTAAGGTATAACGTTCATATACCTTGACAAACTAAATATTCATAAAAATGCGTTGTACAGAAAAATACATAGGGTAACTCATTTATTTATTTACGAATTCCAGCCGTAACTCCGAAATCAACCCGGTTTAAACCACGAGGAACAGCTAGTACCTACTAAAACCAACCTAATCTTATCTTATCTTATTTTATCTTAATCTTATTCTTTCTAATTGTTTGTCCGGGATGGACTCCGAAACTACTGAACGGATTTTGATAAAATTTTGTAACCATTCATAAAATGGTCCAACTTAAAAGATAGGATAGTTTTTATCCCGGAATTCCCGCGAGAACTCCAGAACTCAGTGGTACAAAGAAGGACGTAGAGTGCTTTTTGTCGGAATTCCCGCGGGATCTCCGAAATTACCGCGGATGAAATCGCGGGGGACAGCTAGTTTAATATATATAAATCACGTGTCACGTTGTTTGTTCGCGATGGACTCCGAAACTACTGAACGGATTTTGATAAAATTTTGTAACCATTCATAAAATGGTCCAACTTAAAAGATAGGATACTTTTTATCCCGGAATTCCCGCGGGAACTCCGTAATTAATGCGGGGAACTGCTTATCACCGTAAACTACTGTCAGGGGTACAAAGAAGGACACAGGAACTCCGAAATTACCGCGGATGAAATCGCGGGGGACAGCTAGTCTTAATCTAATATATATAAATCACGTGTCACGTTGTTTGTCCGCGATGGACTCCGAAACTACTGAACGGATTTTGAGAAAACTTTTGTAACCATTTATAATATGGTCCAACTTAAAAGATAGGATAGTTTTTATCCCGGGATTCCCGCGGGAACTCCGAAATTACCGCGGATGAAATCGCGGGGGACAGCTAGTAATATATATAAATCACGTGTCACGTTGTTTGTTCGCGATGGACTCCGAAACTCCTGAACGGATTTTGATTAAATTTTGTAACCATTTATAACATGGTCCAACTTAAAAGATAGAATAGTTTTTTCCCGGAATTCCCGCGGGAACTCCAAAATCACTGCAGGTGAAACCGCGGGCGACAGCTAGTAGAATATAAATACGAAGTATACCTATCTAGTCATACTTATGTATCTCCAATTTTCAAGAGGTACCTAAATGGTAAAAACTTTAATTAGTAATAGATACATATCACCACTCGACGATAAACTTTATCTGTTTATATAAACAAATGTTAGTTACCTATACGTTAATTAAATCGAACGATCATTTCGTCATCGCATCAGGCGATTGTTTTTTTTTTTCCTTAAGACGAAGTTGATCAGAAACTATTTTTAACGGCATTAATAATGGTAAAACGTAATGGGGATGTTGACTACTTTTGCAAGTCAAAATTCTAATTATTCCGACAGAAAATAAAAAAACAATAGACACGTATTTTTTGCTTTTTCAAATAAATTAAAATATACAGAGATAAAGTGTATTAAAGTTTAGGGTGAGGGGGTCGTGACGTCACTAACCGCTAAAATCGCCATACAAACTGTCCGGATAGTGACGTCACGCGAAATTTCAACTCAATGTATCACCGTTATTTTTTGATTACGTAAAAAAAGAAAAAATACGTGTCCAATTTTTTTTATTAATCTACAAGACGGGCTAAAAAAAATAGTCAACATTCCCATTGGATTACTTGGAGGAATGTCGGACAATGTATAAGTAGGTACATATTTTGAACATTTAGTGATATATTTGTTTTTATCTCGAGTCTGGGATTTTGTATCTATTAATTATAGGTAGAATATGTACAAAACGAAAAGAGTTCAATGTATACCTACATAAAATGAATCACTATTTCCCTTGATCACGACATCACCGTGCGTGCGCGTGCGTGCCTGGACCAATTTTGCTAACTCCTTTTTTGTTGTTTGTTATTATAAGAAGACGAATAAATGAAGTTTGAAATTCCTGAGTCTGGAGTTTTATATGTATTGTATAGGTAGGATATGTAGGTACAAAATGAAAAGAGTAGTCATATAGCTGGTACTACAATATTATTATGGATTAATGCGAATGCAAGTTTATTTGTTTGTTTGTTACGCGTTGTTTGAAAGCGTTGAGCCGTCTCAACAGCAGGGTAGGTACAGAGAACACAGGGTATACCTACTGCAATTCTCGCGGGAATTCCGAAATTAACGCAGGTGAAACCGCAGAGAACAAATAGTACCTAATAATTGTTTTATCAGTGGTCTGGTAACCATGGTACAATTAGCATCAAAAGTAGCTAAGGAATTCAAGGTGTACCTACACCACAATATACCTAGTGCTTCACATCCGAAGTGACCATCTATACAGGGTAAAGTAGGTTGTCAAATATTTCGTAGCAAAGTGAAAGTCATCGTCATTGTTTAATCTTAGTTGTTTGTCCATATTACATACCTATTAATTATTAAACAAAGTCCTTGCCGCGTCTGTCTGACTGTTCGCGATAAACTCAAAAACTATACCTACTGAACGGATTTTCATGCGGTTTTCACGAATAGATAGAGTGATTCAAGAGGAAGGTATTGTTTATCGTGGAATTCCAGCGGGAACTATGAAACAATCGCGGGTGAAACCGCGGGGACAGCTAGTTAAGGTATAACCTTTCTAATATTTTATCAACGCGAAAGTGAGTTTGTTTATTTGTTTGTTACGCTTTCACGCCTTAACGGCTCTACCGATCATCACAAAATTTTGCATGCACGTTGACAAGGGTACAGAGAAGGATATAGGGTACTTTTTATCCCGGAATTCCCGCGGTAACTCCGAAATTACCGCAGGTGAAACCTCTGCAGCTAGTTAAGATATATTTGACAAATGTTTGGCATATGATGCTATTTAGGAATAATTTGAATCTATTGTTTTATAATCTAATGTTGGGTTATTTTTGGGAGTGCATAACTATTTGAATAGGTACTTACCTACATTGTGTGCTCCTTATATATCCTCCGGCCCTATGCTTTAATTAAGGTAGTGAGATTGTCTTTCAGCACCCTTTAGTCAGCGCTTTCACTTTACATAAATTTGTACTTTGACTTTATCTTATTTAAATAATAGTAATTTTTTTTTTACATTAACTGATTGCAAACATCAAAATTTGTTGGCGTCCCTTACTGTCTGGCGCCTAGGCGACCGCACCGTTCGCTCTACCCCTGGACCGGCGCTGTATTCCAAAGTTGACTGTACAAGCTTTGCTTGGATTTTGTTTTCGTTGGTTAAATGGAGTAGCTAGCGGTGAGCTAGACGGTGCCGTGCCCCCAAACTCAAGGGCCCTCCGACACTCACCAGCTATGTTTCCTATGTAGGTATATGTAGATATACCTACATAGGAAACATAAATCGTTTACTTCGTTTTACTGCTTAAACTCTTCACTTGTAGAACCTGAGTGATCACTCAAGCTCACACAGGACGTTCATGCACGTAGGTACTGTTACATGTAGTAGGTAAGTAGTTTTTCTGTGTCCTACAGCAGAGCACGTTAAAAGCTGATGATATTATAGTAGTTTTGCGCCTTGAAAGTATTTATATCTATATCTTCTTCTTTATAAATAAAAATGAATGTTTGTATGTCTGTCCTCTATAACTCCGAAACACACGCGGGTGAAACCGCAGGGCACAGCTAGTATATATTAAATTTTGACGTGATCAAACCTAAAAAGTTCAGTTAGGGACCCAGTTTATTGCACCAGGCCGGTCTTTATAGTTACCTAGCTATACGCTACGCATCTGCGTTGCCGCGTTGGTGTTTAGAAATAGAAGGCCAATTGCGCTATTTCAAAAGTCAGACAGAATTTGCCAAAAAAATAACTAAAACCAAAATATTAGATGGGTACGTTAGTTAACTTAATTCGTATCGCGCTATTTTGATGATAAATACTACTCGATTCTTTTTTAAAATATAATTAGGTACCAAAAAAAACGTTTTATTTTGGTTTAGTTTCGAAATAGCCCGATGGACTGTGGCGACAATGCGATAATATTGAAGCATCGTTATTTTTATTCATATCCAAATGTTCATTGTTTTTATGCCACATGATTAATAACTAGGTAGAACGTACCTACTAACAACGCATTTTCCTTATATCTTTTCTCAGTGGATGTACCTGAGAGACAAGAAAAAACTGAGGACAATCTCATTTATCTCGCGATAGAGTTTTTACACTTTTGGCATTACATATTTACTAGTGAAGTAAGACAGTTCATTTGCATGGTATCAGATTAAGTATCTATACCTATTGTTTCAGTGCGTTATCAAGTGCTTTAAAATACACGTGAGTTGAAATAAGTAATAAATCAACAATTTCATAACTTATATTTTAAAAATACAAAAGAATATTTATATTACATAATTATACCTACATTCGTACTATTGTTGATCTGTTTAAATAGATACAGTGGTCTCGTTTCCGAGGCAGTCGAATTATGTAAATGATAAATTAAATAAGTTTAATCCTGATTTATGCAACCCGTTAGTGATCGCACATAGAGGCGCCAGCGGCTATGTGCCAGAGCACACTCTTGCCTCCGCGCTGGCCATCATACTTGGCGCTGATTACGTTGAGCCCGACCTCGTGATGACAAAAGACGGACAGTTCATAGAACGCCACGACAACGAATTAGGCCTTACCACTAACAGAACGTACCTACTAACAACGCATTTTCCTTATATCTTTTCTCAGTGGATGTACCTACCTGATTGACAAGAAAAAACTGAGGGCAATCTCATTTATCTCGCGATAGAGTTTTTACACTTTATGTAAGTGGCATTACATATTTACTAGTGAAGTAAGACAGTTCATTTGCATGGTATCAGATTAGGTACCTATACCTATTGTTTCAGTGCGTTATCAAGTGCTTTAAAATACACGTGAGTTGAAATAAGTAATAAATCAACAATTTCATAACTTATATTTTAAAAATACAAAAGAATATTTATATTACATAATTATACCTACATTCGTACTTTTGCTCTTGTCTCTCGGAGGGATAGACAGAAACTAAGTATCTAGGTATGGTCTCTATCTATGTGGTCCTCAATTTGTATGTTGCACATCATGGCCTTGTAGATATATGTTTACATAGGTACCTACTTCATAGTCCTTTGCATACGATTCTTGCACCTACCTATACCAAATATCAAATCTATATAGGCACTAATAATAAATCTTTGTAGTTATCTCAGACCAAATAAAAACTAAAGACGGAACGCGTAGAACAAACAAGTGAAGCCCGGAAAAAGACACCACGCCGTGCACGTACACAGAAACACGCACACACAAGAAAAAGACACCATTTATATACCTTTTAGTTTGAGCTTCTCCCGCTAATGGACGTGACGCAACAAATAAGTTAGAAAAAATGCCATATTGTGCCGTCAACGGTCAAAAAATAAAAAACAGTATGGAATCACTCATCACCAGTAAGTAAACTTAGCAAATCCATTCACTTTCCTAATCACCACATGCATACGCAGTACCCGGTTTCACTTCGTTGTTCGAGACGTTCCGTCTTTAGTTTTTATTTGGTCTGAGGTAGTTATATGTAAGTAGATGTATATGTATATGTCATGTATATGTCATATTATGCCACATGTATTTTTACGTATTATAAAATAAAGTACTCCGCCGCGTCTTTCTGTCTGTCTCTCTGTCTATCTGTTCGCGATTAGCTCAAAGACGACTGAACGGATTTTCATGCGGTTTGGACTAATAGATAAAGGGATTCAAGACGGTCAAGGTTAATACGTATAGCTTATCCAGGAATTTCCATGGGAACTCCGAAATTATAGAATAGCTAGTGAATTTATAAATAAAGTTGGTTATGTGAATTTGTAAAGCAAGTAAATATTTAGAAATAATGATAATAATTGTAAGTAGCAATATCACTGAATAAACAAAGTCTTATAACAAACAATTTAAACAAGGAAAAATTGAAAAACTACAAAGTCCTACCTATAACTAGTGTTTATTATTCATGTTAAGACAAAGGTCTTTTTTTCTCAACAGGTAAATAATTATCAGCCAATCGGATAACGAAAATGGAAACCGTTTTTATATTACTATTGTTGATCTGTTTAAATACAGTGGTCTCGTTTCCGAGGCAGTCGAATTATGTAAATGATAAATTAAATAAGTTTAATCCTGATTTATGCAACCCGTTAGTGATCGCACATAGAGGCGCCAGCGGCTATGTGCCTGAGCACACTCTTGCCTCTTACGCGCTGGCTATCATACTTGGCGCTGATTACGTTGAGCCCGACCTCGTGGTGACAAAAGACGGACAGCTCATAGCACGCCACGACAACGAATTAGGCCTTACCACTAACATCGCTCAACACACAGAATTCGCAAGTCGACACAAGAATAAAACTGTGGATGGTATTGAAACAAGCGGCTGGTTCACAGAAGATTTTACGCTAGAGGAAATCAAGTGCCTCCGAGCAAAAGAACGTATACCAGACATCAGGCCAGGCAACGCCCGACTAGATAACGCTTTTACTATACCCACTCTACAGGATATTATAGACTTGGTAAAGACTTTGCAGATCAGTCAACGTCGGACCATTGGTATTTATCCTGAAATCAAACACTCCACACACTTTCAGCAGCTGGGATTAGCAATGGAAATGCCACTGGTGGAGACGCTTCGAAGAAATGGATATGAAGGACCAGAAGCTCCTATTTATATTCAATCCTTTGAAGTGAATAATTTGAAGAAACTCAAAAAAATCACATCACTTCGATTATTGCAGTTGTACGAAAGCGATAAGACTGAACAGCCATTTGATCAGAAACAATATGGTAGTTCATTGACATACGGCGAAATGGCTACTCCAGCAGGCCTCCGAGAAGTGGCTTCATATGCCTATGCGGTTGGACCCGATAAAAGTTACATAATACCCAGGGATGTTAACAATCGTCTCGGTGAAGCGACCAGTTTCGTCCAGGATGCTCACGCTGCGGGCTTGAAGGTACACCCGTACACTTTCCGCGCTGAGAACACGTTCCTGCCAGCTGAATACAGGAATAGTAACCTTTCGGACACTGCTATTGGAAACTTTGAGGGTGAACTGAAAGCTTATTTGGCTACTGGAATTGATGGCTTATTCGCTGATCAACCTGATTATCCCGTTCGTTTGCGCGGACCGTGCAGGAGTCATGATTTTTTTTAGTTGTAAGTAGATAACGTAGCTAAGTGATAATATAAAATACTTAGGTATCTGTGACGGCTGCTAGATATAGACAATAATCTATACTATAATAAGAGTAGAATCCGCCTAAAATTGAGAGGGGTGATAAAATAAGAGTAACCAAGCCCAAAAAAAAGTTTTTAAAATTATCTTCTGTCTGTCTGTCAGTCTGTCAGTCTGTTCGCGATAATCTCCGCATCTACTGACCCGATTGTCATGCGGTTTTCACAAGTAGATTAATCTTAGCCTGGAGCTACATATAGGCTTTGTTTCATTGAAATCGGCTGTCGGGAAAAAAGTTGTTGTAAAAAACCTTTCATGCGGGTGAAACCGCGGGCCACAGCTAGTAAGAAATATAATATATGCATGTACTTATGCATCGATTAATTATTATTATTGTAGAAAAAAACTACGTACACAAACTAAGTAGGTATTACTTATTAAGGAAAATAAATAATTTTTGTATATTACCTAGGTTTTTTGTTATTAGACATATTAAGTAGAGGTTAAAATTATACTACCTAGTATAGGTACGTATAGCTGATCACCACGGGGTTTCTGTAATTTTCTTTTCATGAACTACTGGTTTGGATTGAAAACTTCTATCTAATATTATAAAGCTGAAGAGTATATTTGTTTGTTTGTTTGGTTGAACGCGCTAATCTCAGGAACTACCGGTTAAATTGAAAAAAAAATTTAAGTATCAATCAGTCATGAGTAGGTAAATTATTCCTTTTGAGAGCTCCCGTTGCATATGACGAAATTGTTCCCTCTTTTGTAACTGGATAGAAGGTTTGTAAGAAATTGGAAGTTCATGCGGAAAATCCGAAACTCACGCGGTAGAAACCGCGGGCACAGCTAGGTATGGTTTAGTTTATTATATAATTTGTCCACCGATTACTCGAAAACGGTTGGCCAGATTTAAAAAAATCTTTTTTGTTTGAAAGGGTATAGGTACTAGGTACATATATACTCCCAAGTTGGTCCCATTTTCATTACCTAAGTCAGGGATCTGGTGATGGGATCTTAGAAAAATCGAGGGAACTCTTCAAATATTAGGTACCTATAGGCAGATCTACACCAATTTGGATGTTTTTATAGTAAATCGCTCATTTGCCTTCGGCATGCAAAATTTGGAGAAGTGGAACTGAAGATGAAGACCTCAGATGGTTATCGGAATTCGGAACTACTAAATAATATCTATAGGTGTACCTACCTATTTCACGGGTTCCGTTTCGATTACTTTAATATGGTCGCTAAGCAATTTATGCCTGTCACATGCATAATGGTGAAGTAGAACTGATGGTTAAGTACCTACTAGGAGAACTCCTCAACAATAGGGTACTTGCATGAAATTTAATATAAGAAATTGTGTCTTTCAAAAATAGAGCATTAGAAAAGCGTTATCGTGAAAGATTTACTAAAAAATTTTCAATAGTTTCCAAAATATTCAACTTTTAATTTTGTGAAACGGAACGTTGCAACGAAACACCAATCACAGCCAAGCTTAACACATGACGTCACTTTTATTTTTTTAGGAAACATTTACCTCTTTCAGAGAAGGCAAAAGAAACCAAGTGCATACAGTCAATGCATTTTATTTTTTTTTGAAGTTTTTTACTTTAAAATGCATCGGTAAGATGCATTTCGATTCTTTACTGGAACTTTTGGAAGTAACTCGACACAGTTCAACCTTAATTTCGCTTTTGGATATTGAAGTTACCTGTCTGTCAGTGTCACATGAGCCTGTCAATACGACAGTGACATTTCTATCACAGATTAATAAGGCGTAATTTTGAACAAGTGACGTCATTCCGTATTTCGGCGGTAAAGTCTAAAGTAGGAACTTTGAAACGTTCTATTTAATTAATTTATGCATATATTTTTTTCTATTTCTTGCTTTGTTTAAGTAGGCCATATATCTTTAAAATAGACTGGAAAAAAAAATTCATGCAAGTACTCTATTAACGTCCCTGTATCGGGGAAAAAAAATATTTTGTAAAAGGTGATCAGCATTTCTGTTGACATTAGGCTATTGGTAAAACCTGAGGGTAAAACATAGTGATTACCTTCTCTCTGGTTATTGGGCTATTGCAACCAGAGAGAAGGTAATCACTACGTGATTGCAACTAAGGCGCGTTCCGTGGATTCGCACGAATGCACTCGAACGCGCTCGAGCGCGCTCTGAGGCGCGTTCCGTGGATTCGCACGAAAATCTGAAATAAAGATTATTTATGTCTTTTGATTAAATCGATGTTTTGTTATTTTTTGCTTTTTATCCTATTGCATTTTTGTGTTGTTTAAGTCAATGTGTTCAGTGGGTAATATTATGTATTTTTGATCATCGTGAGCCCTTAGTGGAACGCACTCTACATTTTGAAGTTTGATGATTGATCTTAGCCAAAAGGACCGATAATCGCTCTCTTCTTTAGGCATTTAGAACTTTTTTGATTGTGGCGAAATACCGACGACAAAAAAAATTGGTCACAAGGGTACCTACTTGCATAATTTTTTTCCAGTCTATTTTATAGACATATGGCTTACTTAAATTAAATACGAAAAAGAAAAATATATATGCATAATTTAACTAAATAGTGTTTAAAAGTTCCTACTTTTGACTTTACCGCCAAAACGCGGAATGACGTCACTAATCTAAAATTACGCCTTATTAATCTGTGATAGAGATGTCACTGTCGTATTGAGAGAGTCACCTGTCACAGTGACAGATAGATAACTTCAATATCCAAAAGCGAAATTAAGGTTGAACTGTGTCGAGTTATTTCCAAAAGTTAGAAATGTAATTAAAGTAATAAAACTTCAGAAAAAGGAAAATATGTGTTGACTGTAAGCACTTAGTTACTTTTGCCTTCCCTGAAAGAGAAAAATGTTTCCTAAAAAAATAAAAGTGATTGCTGTTTCGTTGCAACGTTCTGTTCCACAAAATTAAAAGTTGAATATTTTGGAAACTATTAATAATTTTTTAGTAATTCTTTCACGATTATGCTTTTCTAAGGCTCTATTTTTGAAATATTGACACAATTTCTTATTATAAATTTCATGCAAGTACCCTATTGATCGCATATCGATCGCGATGTGCTATCAGCGCCTCTAGTGCCAGAGAGTGCAAGTTAACGATATTTTTCAATTTTAGAAATATTGACACAATTTCTTATAGTACGGACCGCCAAGAGGGGATTTGTGGATTAGCTAAAGCGCGTCAGATGAACATAAGGGGGGTACCTTGCACCATGTTGAGTACCTCCACCAAATATAGGCCCTCTACACTGGTGGGTGCGTCTAGAATAACCGATCAGATTAGTAAAAAAAAATCGATAACTCGAAATACTCGAGCGCGTCAGATTAAGATATGGTGGGTTAATTACATAGTGAGAAGTATGTATATGAATAATCTGACCATTTGAACGTGACGTAAGGGAGTTAGAGGATCACAAACTTGCAAAAAAAAAAAACGCAACTTCGACATTCTCGAGCGCAGTTGATTTATTTTTTATTTTAAAGTAAATAACTCAAGGATAGCGGGAAAAATATAATCTGCCGATTTTCATAAGCCGAAGAAACATAAATCGTCTTCGAATCGAACGAGCAGCTGCAGTGAAACATGTACCTATTCATATCTCTGTCTTTCTTTCCCTTTTACTTTTTCTCTATCTCTCACTCTCTCGCACCGTCCTCACACTACTTTCCGTCGCCATAATGTCATCACAGTATATCACGGCGCTAAACGTGTCGAATTATAACTTTTTTTGGTCGGTTAAAATACATATTAAAATAAGTTAAGGTAAGTATTACATCAAACTATAGGTTCACCGATAACCTTTCACTTCAATGTAATTATATATATATTACTAGATTCACCCTGTGCGCGAGCTGCGAGCAGCTCGCGTTTCCGAGCCAGGGCCGAAACGATTTCCCCATACAAACAACTAATGTTCGGCGGCCATCTTGGAAAATGACGCAATCGAAAAACTGATTCGATATTCGGCATCAGCGACCCCAAAAACCCCCGGATGCCGAACCTCACCCGGATCGGATCAACTTTTTTTTCGGCCGCCATTTTGAATCCGCCATTTTGGATTTTTACCACGCCAGGCGGTTGCCCCCCATTGACCTCTATGACATTTGTTCGAGCACCCCCCACCTGACTCTTTTAGTTTCGGAGATAATCGAGTTTGAATTTTGTTCGGCGGCCATGATTTTTTCCGCCATTTTGAAAAAAAAGTTTCACTATTGAAATTTGCCCAAGGTGTGGATCAAACTTTGTAAGTAACAGTTTTACTTTTGATGGATAGTTTCGGCGGGCAGTCAACTCACTACCTGATGAGGAGCAGGAATCGAAGATGTCAAGGTTTTCCCACAATCACAGAAACCTCCTTTCCACATCTTAAATACATTATATCGACCTAGAGATGCTCCTTCTGGGAGAACAATTATGCTTAACTTTTTTTCGCCAGCTATTTCGAATCCGTCCGCCATCTTGGAATTATTTATATCCCGATAGAAGAAGATAGTGCACCACCAACTGTACAAATTTTTTTTCAATACCCACGGCCGATAGTTTCCGAGCCAGGGCTGAAACAATTTCCCCATACAAACAACTAATGTTCGGCGGCCATCTTGAAAAATGACACAATCGAAAAACTGATTCGATATTCGGCATCAGCGACCCCAAAAACCCCCGGATGCCGAACCTCACCCGGATCGGATCAACTTTTTTTTCGGCCGCCATTTTGAATCCGCCATTTTGGATTTTTACCACGCCAGGCGGTTGCCCCCCATTGACCTCTATTTGTTCGAGCACCCCCCACCTGACTCTTTTAGTTTCGGAGATAATCGAGTTTGAATTTTGTTCGGCGGCCATGATTTTTTCCGCCATTTTGAAAAAAAAGTTTCACTATTGAAATTTGCCCAAGGTGTGGATCAAACTTTGTAAGTAACAGTTTTACTTTTGATGGATAGTTTCGGCGGGCAGTCAACTCACTACCTGATGAGGAGCAGGAATCGAAGATGTCAAGGTTTTCCCACAATCACAGAAACCTCCTTTCCACATCTTAGATACATTATATCGACCTAGAGATGCTCCTTCTGGGAGAACAATTATGCTTAACTTTTTTTCGCCAGCCATTTCGAATCCGTCCGCCATCTTGGAATTATTTATATCCCGATAGAAGAAGATAGTGCACCACCAACTGTACAAATTTTTTTTCAATACCCACGGCCGATAGTTTCCGAGCCAGGGCCGAAACAATTTCCCCATACAAACAACTAATGTTCGGCGGCCATCTTGAAAAATGACGCAATCGAAAAACTGATTCGATATTCGGCATCAGCGACCCCAAAAACCCCCGGACGCCGAACCTCACCCGGATCGGATCAACTTTTTTTTCGGCCGCCATTTTGAATCCGCCATTTTGGATTTTTACCACGCCAGGCGGTTGCCCCCCATCGACCTCTATGACATTTGTTTGAGCACCCCCTACCTGACTCTTTTATTTTCCGAGATAATCGAGTTTGAATTTTGTTCGGCGGCCATGTTTTTTTCCGCCATTTTGAAAAAAAAGTTACACTATTGAAATTTGCCCAAGGTGTGGATGAAATTTAGTTAGAAACGTTTTCACTTTCGATGGATAGTTTCGGCGGGCAGTCGACTCGCTACCTGATGAGAAGCAGGAATCGAAGATGTCGAGGTTTTCCCATAATCACCGAAACGTCCCCTCTACATGTTCCATACATTGTATCAACCTAGAGATGCTCCTTCTGGGAGAACAATTATGTCAATGAGTGAGTGGCAATCCAGCTTTATATATTATAACTAGATTCGCCCTGTGCGCGAGCTGCGAGCAGCTCGCGTTTCCGAGCCAGGGCCGAAACAATTTCCCCATATAAACAACTAATATTCGGCGGCCATCTTGAAAAATGACGCAATCGAAAAACTGATTCGATATTCGGCATCAGCGACCCCAAAAATCCCCGGATGCCGAACCTCACCCGGATCGGATCAACTTTTTTTTCGGCCGCCATTTTGAATCCGCCATTTTGGATTTTTACCACACCAGGCGGTTGCCCCCCATTGACCTCTATGACATTTGTTTGAGCACCCCCCATCAGACTCCTATAGTTTCGGAGATAATCGAGTTTGAATTTTGTTCGGCGGCCATGTTTTTTTCCGCCATTTTGAAAAAAAAGTTACACTATTGAAATTTGCCCAAGGTGTGGATCAAACTTTGTAAGTAACAGTTTTACTTTTGATGGATAGTTTCGGCGGGCAGTCAACTCACTACCTGATGAGGAGCAGGAATCGAAGATGTCAAGGTTTTCCCACAATCACAGAAACCTCCTTTCCACATCTTAGATACATTATATCGACCTAGAGATGCTCCTTCTGGGAGAACAATTATGCTTAACTTTTTTTCGCCAGCCATTTCGAATCCGTCCGCCATCTTGCAATTATTTATATCCCGATAGAAGAAGATAGTGCACCACCAACTGTACAAATTTTTTTTCAATACCCACGGCCGATAGTTTCCGAGCCAGGGCCGAAATAATTTCCCCATACAAACAACTAATGTTCGGCGGCCATCTTGAAAAATGGCGCAATCGAAAAACTGATTCGATATTCGGCATCAGCGACCCCAAAAACCCCCGGATGCCGAACCTCACCCGGATCGGATCAACTTTTTTTCGGCCGCCATTTTGAATCCGCCATTTTGGATTTTTACCACGCCAGGCGGTTGCCCCCCATTGACCTCTATGACATTTGTTTGAGCACCCCCCACCTGACTCTTTTAGTTTCGGAGATAATCGAGTTTGAATTTTGTTCGGCGGCCATGTTTTTTTCCGCCATTTTGAAAAAAAAGTTACACTATTGAAATTTGCCCAAGGTGTGGATGAAATTTAGTTAGAAACGTTTTCACTTTCGATGGAAAGTTTCGGCGGGCAGTCGACTCACTACCTGATGAGAAGCAGGAATCGAAGATGTCGAGGTTTTCCCATAATCACCGAAACTTCCCCTCTACATGTTCCATACATTATATCAACCTAGAGATGCTCCTTCTGGGAGAACAATTATGTCAATGAGTGAGTGGTAATCCAGCTTTATATATTATAATATAATAAAGCTCATCACAAAACAACGCGTTCATGTTATTATATGTAAAACGCTCTGGCTTGTTTGTGCTTTAAAGTTAGTTTTGTGAATAATATTTTGTGAGCTTTTACATATTTCATAGAAATATAAAGTGTGTTTTTTGTGAACAAGAAATAGCTCATAAAGTTATTAAACTTACGTCAGAAAGAAAAAAAAGTCTTAAAAATAAATCATAATTTTTGTTTCTAGCAGTCAGATTAATAATACCCCTCAAAATCATTGTCAGATTTTAAGCCAACATAACTTGGAGTGCAAGCTGAACCTTCTGTAAAATAATCTGACACGCTCGAGTATTTCAAAATTGAAATTTTTTTTTGCATTTTCAAAAATTCGCTACTACCTTGCGTCACCTCCAAATTGGCAGATTTTCGAAGGGGAGCATTTTTAGGGCTCACTTAACATCCCCTTTGAATATCTGACGCGCTGGAGTAAATGTTTTTTTTTTTTTCATTTTCTCCACTTCCGGATGGCCACCCCCACCACGCAAATCGGCAGATGAATATATTTTCGATATCAGAGACACCTTGGAGTATCTAAACTACAATATCTGACGCGCTCGAGTATTTCCATTTTAATATTTTTTTTTTACATTTTTGAAAGCCTGTAGAAGCTAAACCCACCGGTGAATGAAAAAATATCATATGACCTTATTTTGTTTATATCTCCTAATCTTCAAAACTCAATAGGTCCCAACGACGCTCGAGTCACTCCCGAATTAGCATCGGTATCTCCCGTACTATTACTATAAATTTCATGCAATTACCCTACAAATAAAACGTAGTGGATAAATATCTACCTACACTTTGAAAATGTTATCTGGTCATAGATTAGCAATAGTGTGTTAACCCACACTGGAGAAATTTTTAGTAAAATGTGTTTTAAAATTATAGCTTCATTTTATGTCAATTTATTTTTATGTTCAATAATTTTTTGGTATTTAAACAATGTAATAAGGTAAACACATAAAAAAACGTTCTTTAACTCTCAATAAAGCATTCTGTATGTTGTGATGTTTTGGGTTGACATGTTATTGCTTAACATCGGCGTCCATATGTCAAAGAAATGTCAGCGTCAGTGGAAAAACTGACGAAATGTGAAATGAAATTTTTTGAACTCCCTACTTTGAAGTTTGAAGGAAACAGTATCTCTAAGTAGTTTGTGGTTCTCTTATTCGTCTGTGAACAGAATTTATTAATTCCTACAAGAGACACAAGTTTCCATGATTACCTTCTCTCTGCAAGTTTCCACCTGTGATAAAGTCTTAAATGTTTGATTTTACTCTGACGAGTAGAAATGTGAACAAAATCGCATTTTAAATTCAATTTCAGATAATATGATAAGACAATATATGAAATTTAGAAAAACTATATTTGTTGTATTTGTGCTTACTTGTGAGTAGACTTAAAATTTTCAATATTTAGTTCATTTTCATCTTAAAATATTTTATTCATTATAACGATTTCAACCGCTTATTTAATTTAATACGCAATCGATATCTTCTCTTTTTCAACATTCTTTGGTTCATTCTTTAAATTATTTATAACCAACTTCAAAAAAGAAGGTTCTCAGTTCAACGCGTATGTTTTTTTAACTTTCTACTCAAAATAAGTAATATTATTTTAACGGTAGAGTGAGATTTTTGATAGACAATGACTATTTTCTCCATATTGCAGGTCTGTTCATTATTATTATTCTGACGAAAAATAACAGGAATCATCTCGAGTATCCACAAATTAACCAAAGATTGTCAAATGAGTTCCAGGATATAGCTTATCGAGACATAAATGAGATACCAAAGAGAGATTATATTCATTTAGATAAAGAGATAAATATGGAATCTAACAATATAGGTGAAGAAAACACAAAAAAAGAGCTACAGGAGGCAAAAGCGAGAATTGATCTGTTGGAGAAGAAGTTAGCTGTGTTAGAGGGAAGAATACCACAGAAGTATCCAGAAGTTAAATACTTAGGGTTTAAAGAAAGGAAAAGGATATTGGTGGGTGGCACTTAATTAACATTATTAATGATCCTTCAGTTAACTCACACTGTTACACCCTGCAATCGCTTTGAGGGGTAGAAGGGTAGGGTTTGAGAGGGAGAGGTTTTTATTTAGTACTGTCCGACTAAAATCTTAGTAACATAATGACCACAAGGTCAAGAATTTGCATGTACAGCCTAGGTAAAATTAGATAATATGAAATCATTGATAGTACCAAATGATTTTCTCAAGAACCAAATTTATACTGTACAACCTTTATAATATATGTACTTAACTAAAAAAGTTGTTTATTGATGGTTAGGTCATATTATGTCTATCCAATGAAAGAACTCCAACTTAATCTATAAATTGATAAAATTTTCTTTTTTCTATTAATTAAAATATAATTAACGTTGATAATAAAGAGAACAAGTATCACACATAACCACTGAGGTTTGTATAAACTACTACATATTCAAGTGGTAGTGGGTGGGGCACATCACTCGAAAAACTGATGACAGACGGAGCAGGAAAGTTCTTAAGTGGCGACTGTGAAATGGAAAATGTAGTGTGAGTAGACATGCTACAAAGTGGATTGGTGGTGAAGGTTGCCAGATGCCATTGAATGTGACAAAAATGCAGGATGGTTTGTTGTGGAGATCCTTGGGGACAATAACAAACACAACAAAAAATGAATTAGTGAAATCGGTTCAGCCGTTCACATGTGATGCTGTGACCAAGCAAAATAGGGATTTATTTTTATATATATACTAGCTGTCCCCCGCAATTTCATCCACGGTAATTTCAGAGTTCCCGCAGTATTTCTGGGAAAAAAGTGCTGTAGTTTACAGTGATTAGCTGTACCCCGCATAAAATCTGGAGTTCCCGCGGGAATTCCGGGATAAAAACTATCCTATCTTTTAAGTTGGACCATATTATAAATGGTTACAAAATTTTATCAAAATCCGTTCAGTAGTTTCGGAGTCCATCACGGATAAACAACGTGACACGTGTGACGTGACTTATATATATTAAGATATATATAGACATAGATATTGATTGTCTCACTTAAAAACATCTTCAATAAATTCACCAATTTTCTTTACAGATTTTAAAAGAATATTTTTTTTCTGTTTTTAATAATTACATGACAAACCAACTTCATGATGGGAGTATTGTATGTTTTTAAAGATTTTAGTAGGTAAAAAAAATCTTTATTTCAATATTTGCAGGTGACAGGAGGTGCGGGATTCGTCGGCTCGCACCTCGTCGACGTGTTAATGACGCAGGGTCATGAGGTCATTGTCGTTGACAACTTCTTTACTGGTAGGAAACGCAACGTTGAGCATTGGTTTGGCCATCGGAACTTTGAATTGATACATCATGATATAGTCAACCCACTATATGTCGAGGTATGCAGGTATTTTATGTTGTTTTAAATCTTTACATTATTTTAATTTTGCATAATTTTTTTTAGTCCGTCTTGTAGATTAATAAAAAATATCAGACACGTATTTTTTCTTTTTTCACGTAATCAAAAAATAACGACGATTCATTGAGTTGAAATTTCGCGTGACGTCACTAACCAGTACAGTTTGTATGGCGGCTTGTAGCAGTAAGTGACGTCACGAGCCCCCACCCTAAACTTTAATGCGCTTTATCTCTGTGTATTTTCATTTATTTGAAAAATAAAAAAATACGTTCTAAAGATTTTTAATTTTCTAACTGACAGACTAATAAGAATGGGCATGTTGACTAATTTTTATTTTTTAGTCCGTCTTGTAGATTATTAAAAAATATTGGACACGTATTTTTTCTTTTTTTACGTAATCAAAAAATAACGGCGATATATTGAGTTGAAATTTCGCGTGACGTCACTATTCTGACAGTTTGTATGGCGGTTTTGCGGTTAGTGACGTCACGACTTCCTATCCATCCTAAACTTTAATGCGCTTTATGTCTGTATATTTTAATTTATTTAAAAAAGCAAAAAATACGTGTCTATTGTTTTTTTATTTTCTAACTGACGGACTAATTAGAATTTTGTTTTTCAATAGTAGTCAACATCCCTATTTTGATTTTCAAAAGTCGTCAACATCCCTATTCTGAGTTAACCATTGATTCATTATTGTTTATAATTCTTGTCACAGTAGAATATTCTTTCTTTTCAGGCAGATGAAATTTATCATTTAGCTAGTCCAGCAAGCCCACCTCACTATATGCAAAATCCAGTGAAGACAATTAAAACTAACACGTTAGGAACAATAAATATGTTAGGTAAGTACCTACATACCTACTATTTATTATTATGACCAAACTCATTTCAAGACAAATTGATATTCTTCATGAAGTAGCCAAAATATTACACTATCTATTAGCCATTTCATCATGTGGCCTGGCCTGTTAATTGAATTGAAATAAAGTTTGAAAATATAGTCAACTAAAGGCACAACTATTTCATGATGTGGCCAAATAAATGATCATAAAATATCGTTAACTTGCACTCTCTGCCACTAGAGGCGCTGATAGCGCATCGCGATCGATATGCGATCAATTATGGCGGCGCGGGGGCGCGCGGCGCACGCGGCGGTAAGAAAAATAGGGTGACCAAGCAGCAAAAATTTATGAACTATGATACTGTTCAAATATGATAAGTACTATAGAAATTGCGAATCAGGAGTTTTAAATCCTTACATATTATAAAACAAAGTGTCCATCGCGTATGTCGTCTGTTCGCGATAAATTTAAAAACTACTGACCGTATTTTCATGCCGGATTCACCAATAGATAGTGATTCAAATAAATATCAATTCTATGATCTGGCCACGACAGGTCTATTTCTTGGTTCAGAAATTAGAGGTACCTATGTTAGTCTATCTATGAGGATAGAAATTGGAGGTCTTAGTGCCCAAGGCATCCCAATTTTTATTGATTTAGATCACACTTTGATTAAGGGTACTCCTTGAGTTATTTACCTGGCATTTTCAATCTAAGGGCTAGCAAGACTAAATACGGCGTTGTCTATGAATTTATTTTATGTCAGAATTATACACTCGGCTCGGGTTTCCGAGTCAGTCATAAGTCATAACAATCAATTCAGAACAAGGCCTGTTGCGGCTTATGAAAATCAAAATTCTAATTAGTCCGTTAGGTAAAAAATCAAGAAATAATAGACACATATATTTTTCTTTTGCAAATTAATAGAAATAAACAAATACATAGGTAAAGCGCATTAAAGTTTAGGAACGAACGCCGCTCGTGACGCCATTAACCGGTGGGTGCGTTTCCACCAATAATGTGCGAGGATGCGTTGCGAGGAATATGTTTTTCAAGAACCAATAAAATCGCTTCATTTACCTAGCACAGCTCTGCGGAGCTAGGATGCGCAACAAGATAAAATTTTATCGAGCCATTTTATCGATTCTCGTCGACATATTATATCGTTTTGTCTACCGGCAGCACAAAATATTTAACCGAATCTAGTCTTAACTCAATACTCCACTACTGCACTTTTTTGCTTGGACGCCCACAAATATTTGTCGTGTCGACAATTTTATCTTTCTTTCGATAAACATATCTTGGCGCGCATCTTAGCTATGCTGGTGGAAACGGCTTAGCGGAGCGAGGTTTTTGTACGTACAAAACAAGCTAGAGATGTGTGCGAGAAATGTGTTGCGAGGGATGCAATGCGACTCGAGGTTTGCGACATACTGTACCAGCCAGTCCATAAACGGTGTTTGTTGGAAGCAGATGTGTGCAAAATAGATATGGATAATTTGAAAAAGAAGATACTTTTATATTTAACAATTTGCGTTGAAGAAAAGGCAGGCGTACGCGCCGCTCCGCTCCCACTACACCGCACCCCCTCACCACGACACATTTCACAGCTCACACGGCTCGCACCGCACATTATGCGGTTCACTGCTCGCACGGCCCACACCGCACATTAATGCGCATTTTACAAATCCTAGTATGACACATTTTCCTCGTACAGCTTTGGTGGAAATACCCAAACATTTTCACAGCACAGCTAAACATCCTTGCACGACACATTTCCCTCGCACATCTCTGGTGGAAACGCACCCTAAGCCTCGTATAAAGTGTACGACATTTTGACTCAATGTCGTTATTCTTGGATTACGTACAAAAAGGAAAAATATTTGTTGTGTATTACGTGTCCAATATTTTTTATTAATCTACACGACGAATTAAAAACTAAAACATAGTCAACTAGCCTAAAAAAATGGTATCAAGTAGTCATGACAATCCTTACTAATATTATTATAAATGCAAAAGTGAGTTTGTTTGTTATGCTTTCACGCCTTAGCGGCTCAACCGATCATCATGCGATTTTGCATGCACGTTGTCAGGGGTAGAGAGAAAGACATAGGGTACTTTTTATCCCGGAATTCCCGCGGAAACCCTGAAATGACCGGGGGAACAGCTAGTAATGGTAATACTTGGTTATGAACAATAGCATAAAATAGTAGATTATACACCAAGGGGATAAAGCACTGTTTTATGTCACGGGCGCTACATTGAATCCTGAACATAACGAAGGACTCCAAATTTAACTCCCGAGCGCAGCGAGGGTGTTATAAGTTAATTCCCGACCAAAGGGAGGGAATTAAGATTGAGTCCTGAGTGCAGTGAGGGATTCAAGCGCCCAAGAAAAAAACAGTTTTATCCCTGTGGTGTATACTCTACTTTTCTCACATAATGCGAGACAATAAAAATCCAGGCTTAGTAGATCCTATATAGCCACTTCTTTCAGCTGGCGTGGCCTACTCGATTTGACAAACAAATGAAGTTCGTCTCACTGCGAATCTAGTGGGCCACGGCTTCGGTCTTCGAAAATCGAGTTGGCCGCGCCCGCTGAGAACACATTCTGTTTAGCGAAATGAGACGTTATGGACATAGCAATAAGAATTATGAAAGTGAAAATCACATTATTGACCAGCGGGTTATAATGAAATTCAATAGAACATTATAACCCGGCTAAAGCCAAGAGATATAATGTCTTGCTTTCGGTAAGGTTTACATGACATATAATTCGGCATTGTCGAGCATGTGGTGTGAAAAAACTGTTATAGTCTGCCTACACCTTGGAAAAGTGAAAATAAAATGATAATAAAACTTTATGGTCCTTACAGGTCTGGCTCGACGCGTGGGCGCTAGGATATTAATAGCGAGTACATCAGAAGTGTACGGCGACCCGATGGTTCACCCCCAACCGGAATCTTATTGGGGTCACGTTAATCCTATAGGTAAATGTTTCTAAGGCCCGTATTAATAAACGTTACTCAAGTTGACGTACTCACTTGAGAACATCGGTGAGATGGTGTTCTAATTAATAAACGTTACTTAAGTACGTACCGCACATATTAATAGACGAAACTCCAAACTCAAGATCATCATTTGACGTTTGATAAGTCTGGATCAACTGAGTCAAGTAAAACACGGACTTGAGATCATCTTGAGTTTGTGCTACTATTAACGTTGTTGAATCAATATGGATTTTGAAATTATTTTGAATAATATTGAGCACTACGATGTTATTGGATCAAGGATTTATTCTTTACGTATCGTTTACCAAAAACGTACATTAGGGATCCTTATTTTCAATTATATTCGAATATTTTTTCAAAATATCCAAGAATATCTTTTTTTCTAAGCAAGAAAATATACATATGTGTCATCATATACGTTATATTCGGAAAAAATTAATTCGGACAAAACGAAAAGTGAAAAACTTTAGAATTTCGCGCGCCAATAGCTATTATTTTTTAGCTCGCAAGAGCGGGCAGACAAAGGGACTAAGCCGTATACAGCCTTGTCTATTGCAACTCATTTCATTTTTACTATATTTGAAGTAAAATTAATTTTTTATACAGAATTTAATGCAGAATTTAAATATTTTGTTTTAAAATTTTTTATGACATACTCATGAAGGGTTGTGGCTAGAAATGATAGAATAGCGTGGATTACGATGGATAACTTTATTTGCAACATACACGGTACACAACGTCGAACGTAATGGCCGACTCGACATACGACACAGGGTTACACAGAGTAACAGTTTGACAGCTCTAGCTGTGTCAAATACAAAATGACATTGACATTAAGTCGTTTACATTTACCAACACTGGCCCTTAAACGACTATAATCAGTAACACTTACTGGCCCTTAATGCAAAGTATAAAAGAAACAAAATCAATCATCACTCTGTATACAGACTTAGCAAAATTTAATCCACCTGTATACAGACTAAACAAAAATAATCATTACTGCACACAAAGAACACAACATAGTATACATTGTATGCAAACTAATCATTACATAACAAACCAAAAAATAGGAACTTATTATCATGTAACAAAACAATTTCTTATCTTAAAACTTACTGTTTTATTACATTTTTAAACTTAACAATATAAAACTTCTCAACACATGATTAGTTTTATTATTACTGAGTGCCCTACTACTACTGTATTGGATACAAATACTATGTACTTACCTATTATTTCATAAGACACATTTCTCTAACAAACATATCATGTTTAACTTTATACAATGGTTTGGTCAAAATATCGGCAGTCATTTTATCAGTAGACAAATAATTAATGTTAATTATACCTTTACATATTATCTCACGAATAAAATGATGTCTAACATCAATATGTTTGGTTCTAGCATGGTACATAGGGTTTGAGGACAACTTATGTGCAGACTGGCTATCATTGTACATGGTTACATCATAATGTTTACCAAATAACTCATACAAAAAGGTTCTTATAAATAGAGCTTCTTTACATGCATCCGAAATGCCCATATACTCAGCCTCAGTGCTGGAAAGGGCCACAGTTCTTTGTTTACGGCTTTCCCATGAAACAACTGATTTACCTACCTTGAAGACGAAGCCCGTATATGACTTCCGGTCGAGTTCACAGGCTGCCCAATCTGCATCGACATAGGCTGAGATGTGCAGATTACTCTTAGTGAATACCAATTTAAGATCCACAGTACCTTTTAAATAGCGAAGCACTCGCTTTGCTGCTTTCCAGTGTTCTGCTGTGTAAGAGTCGTTGAACTGACTGAGCACACTCACACTGTGTGAGATGTCAGGTCGCGTGCACACTGCAACATACATAAGGCAACCAATTAAGTTTCTATAGTCAAATTTTTCTTCTTTTTGCTTTTCTTTAGAAAATTTGATTCCCTTTTCCATAGGAGTACACACTGGATTACAGTCAGTCATCTGAAATTTCTCTAATACATTCTTAATGTAGGTAGACTGGTCTAGAGTAATTTTATCTCTCTCTTTACATAACCTCATACCCAATATATGATGTGCCGGTCCCAAGTCCTTCATTTCAAACTCTAGCATTAGTTTTGACTTAATTTCACTCTTCTTTGGTGAACTAGGACTTGTGAACAGAAATACATCGTCAACATATAATGCAATTATTATAATATCTTTGTGTACGGTCTGAATATAAACACATGGCTCAGTTGATAATCTTTTAAACTTCATTTTGTCCACCAGAACTGAATTTATTTTATCATACCAAGCCTTTGCAGCTTGTTTCAGGCCATAGATGGCTTTTTTCAGCTTGTAGACTTTATTCTCTTCTCCTTTTACTTTAAAAGATTCCGGCTGTTCGATGTACACTTCTTCTTGGAGGTCACCATTCAAGAATGCAGTCTTGACATCCATGTGATCTATGTCCAAGTTATATGATGCAGCAATCGCAAGCAATGTGCGTATAGTTGAGTATCTTACTACAGGAGAAAATGTCTCCTGATAATCTATGCCATAGCGCTGTGTATAGCCCTTTGCTACAAGACGCGCCTTGTACTTCAGGAGTTCTCCATTGAGACCATACTTCCTTTTAAAGACCCATTTACATTTCACAACCTTCTGATCCTTAGGTCTGTCTGTCAAAATCCAACACTGATTTTTTATAAATGATTCGTACTCATCTTTCATAGCTGTACGCCAGCTGGCAGCATCATCCCCACTGAGGGCCTCTTCCACTGATGTTGGCTCATCAATGATGCTGTTTAATTTGTTTACTAGCGCACCACCAGCAAATGAAGAGTCAGGTTCTTCGTACTCTGAACAGCTTGTAGATAAGCTCTCTGACGACTCCTCCTCTGGAACATAAGTTACGTCTGCAGTATCATCGCAATCAAATGTGGTTTCATCCTCGGAGTTGTCGAATCTGTTTATGCTTTCTCGTGTTGATCCCGTTGTGATCACGCTGTCCCTTTGAGGTATTCGATCTCTCACTGTAGGACTCACAACTGGACTCTCTGACCTTGAATTACTTGATGAATAGTCTTCTAAAGTTTGGTTAAATTTTTCATCACCATTATCAGTACAAGCTAGTTCTTTGTGAAACTTGTTTTCCAAAAATGTGACATCTCTGGCTTTGACACAGTACGCAGGACATGAAGGATCTATGAGCCTATAACCTTTTGTCTCATCACAATATCCCACAAAAATGTACTGTTTACTCTTTGGATCCAATTTCTTTCTCTTTAGTGTGAGATCCATAGCATAAGCCTGACAACCAAAAATGCGCAAATGACTAACATCAATCTTCTTACCAGTCCATTTTTCTTCAGGAGTTACACCCATAACGGCTTTCGTAGGAGTTATATTTTTCAAATACACCGCAGTGTTCACGGCCTCTGCCCAGTATTTTTCCTTAAGTCCGGCATCACGAAGCATACACCTTGCTTTCTCCATGATCGTTCTGTTGGCACGCTCCGCCACACCATTTTGTTGAGGCGAATGTGGTACAGTAGTTTGATGACGGATGCCATTCTCCTTCAAAAATACCTGCAATTTTGAATTCATGTACTCTCCACCATTATCACTCCTCAGGACTTTAATCTTCCTATCAGTTATGTTTTCTACTAAACATTTGAAATATTTAAAATTGTTGAATACTTCATCCTTTGACTTCAAAAAATATACATAAGTTTTTCTTGTAAAATCATCGATGAAAGTCAAGAAATATTTAGCCCCACTGAAGGATGTGTTAGGCATAGGACCACACAAGTCTGTATGCACTAACCCTAGTACCTCTGTAGCTCTACTAAGTGATTTCTTAGGAAAAGGCAATCTATTTTGTTTACCCTCGATGCAAGCAATACAAGGTTGAAAAACATCACTATTATACTTAATGCCAGTGACCATACCTTGTTTGAGCAAACTCATGCTTCTTGAGTTTAGGTGCCCGAGGCGCCGATGCCAAACCTCCTGTGATGTGGCTGCTGTCCTCACACCAGACTGCTCACCACCATTGCTGCAGCTCGAGACAGATGTCGCTAACACCTGTGTTGCCCCTTGGCTGGTAAACAAAGAACTGTCGCACCTCCCCCCACACTTCGACTGACAATCTAATTTATAAACACCATCATGCATAGAAGCAGTCGCTACAGGTACATTACAGTCATAAATTTTACAATTTTTATTAGTAAAGGTTACTTTATAACCTTTTCTAGTTAACTCAGACACAGACAGTAAATTTGTAGTAAGATTTGGTACATAATAAACATTACTTAATGTCTTTACACCATTTTTCAAATTCACTTGTACATTTCCGCAGCCAGCGGTTAATAACTTATTACCATTTGCTACACTCACTTGTAATGGCTTTGACACTACTAACTCACTGATGAAAGCACTTTTATCGTTTGTCATGTGACTTGTAGCACCGCTGTCTACATACCACTGGTTGTGTTCAACGTTTACTGCCAACGCTGTGAGGAGGGATTTCTTGGGGTCAACTTGTTTTACACCTTTTGGACAATCTTTAATAAAGTGGCCTTTTTTCTTGCATCTAAAGCATTTTGGAGGTGACCTTTTGTGTTTTTCAGTAGTTAGTGCCGCTGCTGTACTTTTTGTGTCTGTCTCTGTACGTTCATCTCTCCGTTGGTACTCCTGCAATAACTTTGATCGCACTATTTCTGCTGTTAGCTCCAACCCTGAGTTCTCAAGGGCCATTATCAGTGGATCATAATCCGGTGTGACGCCACTGAGCATTATAACTCCCAGGAAATACTCATCTAATGGAGCGTTGATGTCATAGAGTTGCTGTGACAGGTCCATTACCTTGCTTAAATAGCTTTCCATACTATCAAAGTTTTGTAGTTTCGTCGCAAAAATTAATCTGAGGAGCCCCAGCCGCCTGCACAGGCCGCTGTCCTCGTACGCCTTGCGCAGGTTGTTCCATGCTTCGTGCGGTGTCACCGCATTTCTCACGTGAGAAAATGCTGTAGGTTCTACAGACAAACAAATTCTGGCAAGCGCCTTCTGCGCCTTTTGTTTTGTTTTAGCCTCACTAAAGTCCTCATCGGACTCCACATACGTCCATAAGTCTTCGTGTATTAGAATCATTTTCATGAGGAACTTCCACGTTCCGTAGTTTTCTAATCCCTTTAGTTTTTCCAATGGGAATTGCGAAGACGATGAAACCGGCGTGGTCATGTTGAATGGAGATTGTCTGAGAGGTTATACTTATGCCTGCACACCGGCACGCGGTTCCACGTTTTTTATCAAATCGTTCAAATACAGTAAATATTTTATGAATTACGCGTATTTCGCCTACTGGGCCCATAACCTGAAGGGTTGTGGCTAGAAATGATAGAATAGCGTGGATTACGATGGATAACTTTATTTGCAACATACACGGTACACAACGTCGAACGTAATGGCCGACTCGACATACGACACAGGGTTACACAGAGTAACAGTTTGACAGCTCTAGCTGTGTCAAATACAAAATGACATTGACATTAAGTCGTTTACATTTACCAACAACTCATTGGTAAAAGTGCAATTTCAATTAAAAAAATGCATTTTGTGCAGTAGTTGTAACGGAACGAATTCAATCTATTTTGACGTTTATTGAGTCGGTCTCAAATGAGATGGAGAATGACAATCTCAAATGAAACCGCGCCAAGATAGCTTTATTAATTAGCACATGTTCTCACGTCTTAAGACGGTATCAAGTAGTCATATTATTGAGCTTGTACTTAAGAACTGACTATTAATACGGGCCTAATTTTTAACCGACTTCCAAAAAGGAGGAGGTTCTATGTTCGATTGTATGTATGTTTTTTTTTTTTTTTTTTTTTTTTTTTTTTTTTTTTTTTTTTTTTTTTTTTTTTTTTTTTATGTATGTTCACCGATTACTCGAAGACGGTTGGACCGATTTGAAAAATTCTTTTTTCGTTTGAAAGGGTTTACTCCCAATTAGGTCCCATTGCCACCAAGTCGGGATCTGATGATGGGATCTTGGAGAAATCGAGGGAACTCTTCAAAAATTATAGGCACACCTATAGCGATTTGGGTATTTTTTATAGTAAATCGTTCATTTGCTTTTGAAAAGCTAAATTTGAAGAAGTGGAACTGATGATGAAGACCACATATGGTCATCGGAACTACTCAACAATAATACGTATTTCAGGGGTTCTAGTTAGAGCGATTTGGAAAATTGTTTTTTTGTTTGAAAGGAGATACTTCCGAATTAGTCACATTGTCACCAAGTCAGGATCTGATGGTGGGATTTTGGAGAAATCGAGGGAACTCTTCAAAATTTATAGGCACACCCATGGCGATTTAGGTATTTTTGATAGTAAATCATTTATTTGCTTTTGGAAAGTAAAATTTTAAGAAGTGGAACTGATGATGAAGACCGCAGATGGTCATCGAAACTACTAAATAATAGGTATTTCACAGATTCCGATTCGTTAACTTGAATGTGGTTTCTAAACAATTTATGTTCGTCATAATGTATATGGTGAAGTGGAACTGATGATGGTGCACCAGCAGAACTCCTCAAAAATTAACGTCCCTGCATCGGGAAAAGCAATATTTTGTAAAAGGTTATGAGCAGTTGCCAGTAGGCTATTGTAACTTAGATAAATTACAAACCGACTCACTAAAAAGCAAGAAATAAACAAATTTTTAACAAAAAAATTAAAACCGACTTCCAAAAACACAAATCTAAAAAAGCTAAAAATAAAAAGCTAAAAATAACAAAATACCGATTTAATCCAAAAGACAAAAACACACGTAATATTATTATTGATTTGTGCTACCACTGATCGGTATGAAGTCGGTGACAAGCCAAATATGGAGGGGGTAGATGGGCTAAGTCGACTCTTGCCACCAGCTCTTCGTGAGCAGAACAACTCAAGTGGGCAGACACCAGCGGGCTTGTCACCGAATTCAAACCGATCAGTGGTAGCACAAATCAATAATAATATTACGTGTGTTTTTGTCTTTTGGATTAAATCGGTATTTTGTTATTTTTAGCTTTTTATTTTTAGCTTTTTTCTTTCATCTAATCAAAAAGCTACGCCATAAAGAGGAATAAGATCTGATTGGCCTGATCTGATGACTGGTCCGATTCAAAAATTGCAAATTGAATTAGTCATCCCATCTACTTCCTGCAAGTTAAATGAGCTGAAATTTTGGCTTCTGCTCCAACTAATATTAATAACTGTTGTGTTGTGTTGTCCGCGGTTTCACCTGCATTAATTTCAGAGTTCCTGACAATGTGTATGCAAAATTTGATGATGATCGGTCAATTCGTTCTCAAAATATGGCGGGACCATTATATAATAGGGATAATAGGGATTCATTTTTACATATACAGGATGTCCCGTGAATCTACGTCAAGTGAAGTCATAACTTTCTTAACTCCTGTTGCTACAAACCTTAACTATTTTTCAATTTTCTTCTTATTGTGTAATCCTGTATAGTGTTTCTGAAAACTACTGCTTAAAATTTAAGTGTTTGCCAACGCAGTTTCAAAATTATTGCTTTCGTCGTTTTTAAATAGGCATAGCAAAGATTTTTATATTTTTCTGTTAACAGCTATTATGACTTAACATATCACCCGGTTCTGGCTTGATGTCGATTTACGGGACTCCCTGTATATAGGTATATAGATCTTTTTGTGTGCAATTATTTCTTACAGGTCCACGAGCATGTTACGACGAGGGCAAGCGGGTCGCCGAAACCCTGGCGTACTCTTATGCCAAGCAAGAGAAAGTGTCCGTTAGAGTGGCGAGGATCTTCAACACGTACGGCCCCAGGATGCACGTGTCAGACGGACGCGTCGTGTCTAACTTCATTATGCAAGCTTTGCAAAATTTAACCATTACCGTAAGCGTTACTATACCTATTCTTACTTCACCAATTCCAATCAACCTGAGTCGTTGTCCAACTTTATAAATGCAGTCTTTGCAAAATATGCCAAGTATTACCGTAAAGTTCGGCGATCGCTGGCGTCTGGCACGGCACGGCATTTTTAGGTGACGAATAGTAATAAACGTACCTCAATATTATGATACTAGTTGAAATTTCAATGACAATAATGGTCGTAACCTAACCGCAGCTTTGCTTCTGTAGTATAAACGTTGGTTTGTTGATGGTTTGTTGAAAGCGAAAAAAAAAGCTCATTGCACAGTTCCATGTCTAATAATGCAGGACATCTTATTTGTAATTTCTTTCAAAGATAATATTATTTCAACCTAGCTGTGCCCGGCGGATTCACCCGCGTAATTTCGGGGTTCCCACGGGAATTCCGGGATAAAAAGTACCCTATGTTCTTCTCTGTACCCCTGAAAACGTGTATGCAAAATTTCATGCAGATCGGTTAAGCCACTGAGGCGTGAAAGTGTAACAAACTCACTTTCGCATTTATAATAGTAAGGATTATTTTCTTTTATAGGTGTATGGCAATGGAAAGCAGACCCGATCATTTTGTTATGTATCAGATCTGGTTGATGGTCTTTTATCCTTAATGACGTCTAATTATGCATTGCCTGTAAATATTGGCAATCCAGTGGAACATACTATTGAAGGTAAACTAGTAGATTTTACCTAACACCATTAATTTCATGCATTCTTTTATCTGGATTAAAAGCCCTAGAAAACCTTTCTCTTACTTATTACAAGTTTCAATATCATTTTTCACTTAAGTGGAAAATATGTTATTGATACTTCCAATATAGTTAAATCACAAAACTTGTTAAAGTCACTGTAAATAGGCTGTTGCTAGTCGTCCACGAAACGGACGAATAATATAAAATTGATCGTCCGCTAAACGCAAAATGTATTGATCTTTCGTAACGTTATTTTTTGGTTACAAGATTTGCACATGCTGATTGAAAAACCATTTTGTATTATATGTATACAATTTTTGTCTAAAAATAATCAATCAATCAATATGTCACTGTAAAATTGTAAATGCCGGTAGATTATAATCTATTTCGTTTGATTGTAAATTGTCAAAAGATCGTCGTCTCGTCTTTGGTGCATCGCCGGCCGCTGTCGCGGAAGGCTCGCTACGTTCACTCAATTCGCGCGACTTGGTCAGCAGTACAAACCTAACCTAACTATAATTTGCCGAAAAATAATGGATTTAAATGCATTAAATTGTAAGTTTACAAGTTTAAAATTAAATTACACAATGTACAATTAAAGTACAGTTTAAAATCTCGCGAGATAGATTATGATCTAACGGTATTTATAATTTTACTGTGATATATTATTAACAATATATTGACAACCTCTTTTGTGAATTTATGTAGTTTACTATGTTTAGCGAACGACTTGATATTTATTAATCCGCTTTAGTGGACGACTAGACACTTCGTTAAATAGTAGTTGAATAAGAATACTACTATACCTATATACTAATATTTTTAGGTGTTATTGCAATTGAAATAAGAAACATGCTCATCGAATCATACATACACATACACGCCCCACGCACGCTCACAAACGTTGTCGTATGACAATGCAATTAAAGTTAGTTGCAAACCCAACTAGTTGCATTTTAATTTCAGAATTTGCAATGATTATAAAGAATCTAGTCCCGGGGTGTCGCAGCACGGTAGCGACGGGAGCGGCCGTCGAAGACGACCCACAGCGGCGGCGTCCTGACATCACTATTGCTAGGACCCATTTGAAATGGGAACCGAAGGTTAATATTGTATTGTGTTAAGCTATTTCAAACGGTTTCATTTATCTGTACCTACTAATATTATAAATAGCAAAAGTTTGTGAGTTTGTGACGTTGTAGGGGGTAATCTTTGGATCTATTGAACCGATCACTTATAGGAAGCTACAGAGATCCTGATAGATACTTTTTATCCCCGTATTCCCGCGGGAACTCCGGAGTTTGGGAGTTCGTGTGTTTGTGAGATTGTAGGGGGTGATCTCTGGATCTACTGAAACTGATTTAAAAAATTCTTTCACTTGTAGGAAGCTACAGTGATCCTGAGTGGCGTAACTACTTTTTATCCCAGAATTCCCCCGGGAATTCCGAAGATTGTTAGTTTGTAAGGCTGTAGGGGTAATCTCTGGACCAATTTTAAAAATTATTTCACTTATAAGAAGCTACAGTGATCCTGAGTGACATAGGGTACTTTATGAGAGACTTTGTGAGATTGTTATCTAAGGATCTACTTATTGCTAGTGATCCTGAATGACAAAGGGTACTTTCTATCCTGGAATTCCCGCGGGAACTCCGAAATTACCGCGGGTGAAACCGCGGGGGTCAGCTAGTTTTAAATTAGTTCAACAGTATTTGCATTATGCGCGTAAAATTCACAATGCGCGGGAAAAACGAGGGATCCTCTCACTATTTTGAAAAAACAGACTTAAAACTATAAGGTGACTGAACTTGAAATTTTGAACAAGGCTTCCTAACATTTTTCATAAATATTTATTCTCATTTTGAGTATTGGCCAACCGCCAAAAAAGATATTTTAAAATAGCTAGGTGTAATAATTTGGATTATTTTGTTTTTCTGTGCAGGTCTCATTACAAAATGGATTACAAAGAACGATTGATTATTTCAAAGAAGAGTTATCTAGAACAACATTTTTAAACAATCAAACCTATATGGACATAAAAGGTGATCTACATTAGACTACTTGGCAATAATGGCACAGAACCAGTTGACTTTTTAGGCAGCAAAATAAAAAGGTCACTGTTGTGATATTATGTTACAGAACTTACTATAATTATTTTTTAATTTGAAATATATATTTTGAATGTTATTATTGTTCACTAAATAAAATGGACATTTTAAATATTAATAACTAAGATAGAATAAAAAACTTATTTGATCTCCAATACTGACTAGATTATACACAAAAAAAAGCTGCAAAGTGCATGATATATTATTTAATTTTTTGTGTACATTTTGTTTTTTCACTACACATAGGTTTGTACAACAAATATAATAATAGTGAATTGAAATTGTGTGGACATATATTTTTTGCCATTTAGCTCAGAACCCTCTAAATTACAATTTACCACAAAAATACATTACAATAAATACCTAAAGTACATATTCAACTGGCAATACAATAAAAATCTTAATATTTTTTAACTAAACAAAGAGAATGTTTCTAAAACTAGTTACATTAGTAATAAAACTATCTATATAAGTATTACTATAGTACTAAGTATTACTTGGTATTACCTCAGAGTAAATATGTATTACTACTATAGTAAATACAGGGTGCCTTACTTTATTAATTAATTACAGCATTGAGCTGGCAATACATTCCAGTTGTAATGATATGATTTCCTACTCACAGTTTCAGTCTTACAAAGTTTTATTCCTCCTGATTTTACTAATGTCCTGTACATTTCGAACATCTCACTTGGAGTCTGCTTGTGCCTTACCAGCATATTGTCATTACAACCACGGGATATCCACTCTGTATCAAATCTGACGTCATGCACTCTATTGATTCCATCAAGAGCAGCTGTCCATACACCCATCGAGACATCTTCAGAGTTGTAATGGCTGAAAATTTTATGATTGGTTTACATATAATTACTACATACCAATTTGAACATACTATGCTTTTATTGACAGCATTAGATTGAAAATAAAATGCTTTGTCCTGAATGACTGATGGATCAACACATAGCCTAAACGCTGATCGTAGAGACCTTTTCTTTGTGTGACATAGGCATCTGATAAAAGGATTTTTGAAAATGCAACCCTTAAGGATTGGAAAGTTTGTATGGAACAATTTCGCGGGAACCTCGAAATTATCGCGGGTAAAACCGCGCAGGACAGCTAGTTCTATTATAATCTAACTGTTGCAGTTTTAAGTCACTTTTTAATCTCAACCATCCAACTAAGTTAGTGCAAAAATCATATTGATCTACTACAAATCCGTGATATAAGGTTTATTTGCAAAATAACTTCTTAACTAGTGGTCAGATTAAAGTAGAGTTTGGTATTCCCATAACTATCACCACCAAGATATCAATCAACCTTACAATCACTATGTTATCCATGGCACTAGATTTTGATTCTCGTTTGATTGAACTTGTGTTGTTTGGAAGTGAGCTAACGCTATTGTTGCGCCCATATTATCCCAAACTGTCTCACCATTTTCTCTATGAACTTAATATAAAAGCCTTTTGAAGCTAAACTATAAGCAAAGAAAGTATAAAAATGTGGTTCAATTGTACTTGAACCAATGACCATAATATCATGCAACAGTCTTTGAATGATATCATTGGTCATTCAAAGACAGAAATTCTAAAAACCATTGTCTTGAGATATACCTACCCATCCTCCCTGCACATTTTTATTCAAATATTTAAACTTACAAAGTACTTCTAGTTACAATACAATAACATAATAATATAATGATAATATTGAGTACAGCCTTTAAGTTACCTTAAATAATCAATGTTTTTAGCTACATAGTCAATTATGTGACGTGATATGACATATCCACCACCAACAGCATAGGGTAAGTAGTGGTTACAAAGAAACCAATCTTTCTCTTGCCACTTTCCCTTCAAAAATACTCTTGCTCTGCCCATGAAGTATCCCCAATAGAGACCCTTGTACAATGGCAAAGAGGCCTGTAAAATGCAACACTCACACTTTATTTTAATAGCTAGGTATTTAAAAAATACAGGTATGGATATGTTCCCTAAGTTTAATACCTAATTAAAAATCACCTACCCACCTTGCTCTTCTCAAAACTATTAACTATAAACAAAATTTTAACAAAAAAATTAAAACCGACTTCCAAAAACACAAAACTGAAAAACTAAAAATAAAAAGCTAAAAATAACAAAATACCGATTTAATCCAAAAGACAAAAACACACGTAATTTTATTATTGGTTTGTGCTACCACTGATCGGTTTGAATTCGGTGACAAACCCGCTGGTGTCTGCCCACTTGTCTGGTGGCGGTGGTGTCTGGTGGCGGGAGTCGACTTAGCCCATCTTCCCCCTCCATATTTGGCTTGTCACCGACTTCATACCGGTCAGTGGTAGCACCAAAGAGTATATAACCACTACAAACCAATAATAAAATTACGTGTGTTTTTGTCTTTTGGATTAAATCGGTATTTTGTTATTTTTAGCTTTTTATTTTTAGTTTTTCAGTTTTGTGTTTTTGGAAGTCGGTTTTAATTTTTTTGTTAAAATTTTGTTTATTTCTCGCTTTTAAGTGACTTAGTTTGTAATTTCTCTAAGTTACAATAGCCTAATGTCAACTGCTCATCACCTTTTACAAAATATTGCTTTTCCCGACGCAGGGACGTTAATTGTTGAGGAGTTCTCCTAGTACATCAATCAGTCCACTTCACCATATACATTGTGACGGGCATAAATTGTTTATAAACCATATTAAAATTAACGATTCGGAACCCGTGAAATACCCATATTGAGTAGTTCCGATGACCATCTGTGGTCTTCATCATCAGTTCCACTTCTTCAAATTTTGCTTTCCGAAAGCAAAGAAGCGTTTTACTATAAAAAATACAAAAGTCGCTGTAGGTGTACCCATAATTTTTGAAGAGTTCCCTCGATTACTCCAAGATCTCATCATCAGATCTCGACTTGGTGACAATGGAATCAATTTGGGAGTATCCCTTTTCAAACAAAAAAACAATTTTCGAAATCGCATCAATCGGAACCCGTGAAATACGTATTATTTTTGAGTTGTTCCGATGACCACCTATGGTCTTCATCATCAGTTCCACTTCATCAAATTTTGCTTTCCGAAAGCAAATGAACGATTTACTATCAAAAATACTCAAATCGCTATAGGTGTGCCTATAATTTTTTAAAAGTTCGCTCGATTTCTCGAAGATCCCATCATCAGATCCCGACTTGGTGGCAATGGGACCTAATTGGGAGTATACCCTTTCAAACAAAAAAAGAATTTTTCAAATCGGTCCAACCGTCTTCGAGTAATCGGTGAACATATGTACATACAATCGAACATAGAACCTCCTTTTTGGAAGTCGGTTAAAAATGATTGAATTGATTCAGTCCTTTAAAAAACCCTGTGTTGCATAGGTTTGCAAACACTAGTCTGTTAGTCTTGTGTCCTGAATGACAAACTAAATGACAAGCACAGATCCAGCCCCTAAAAAAGGTTGTGTGCACGGCCATCCAATTGTTTTTTGTTTGTATATTACAATATTTTCTAAACTATTCAACCAATTATGATGACACTTTTACATAGCATACAAAGCATAGTACCTATATCACATTTCATATCATGGAGGGTTCATTGTTTTTTTTTTACCAACCCATTTGATATAACCCTAGCCTATCAACCTCAATTAGGGTTGTGAGCAATGCCCACTATACTCATAAGACTGGATCTGCGCTTGCTAAATGAGATGATGGTAGGACTGTACATTACTTAACGGCGAATGAAGGGGTAAGGAGGGGGGAGGAGGGGGAGGGTTAAAGTTGCGGAGTTAAAACTGTTACTTTGCGAATAATCAATTTAAAAAAAAAATGCATGTTCGTTAAGCAACATTATATCGAAGCTTTCGACCATTGCATTGCGCTGAAATCTTTAGAATAGAATAGAAGACACTTTATTGTACACCAAAATAATGTTACAAAAACTTATAACTAAAGGCATACAAAAGGCGGTCTTACTGCGCGTTACTAGAGATCTCTTCTAGACAACCTTTAACCTTTTTTAACTGATGATAACTTTTTCCCCTATGTCCTATTTCGATGAAACAATGCCTATATGTTTGCTCCAGACTTAGCTTAATCTACTACCTAAAACTGCATGACAACCCGTTCAGTAGATGCGGTGATTATCGCGAACAGACAGACAGACAGAAAAGAATTTAAAAATTATTTTTTCTGGGCTTGGTTACTCTTCTTTTATCACCCCTCTTAATTTTAGGTAAAAATATTCAATGAAAAGAATCGCGGATTCTACTCCTTTATTATGTAGATAATGACGTCCGCACACTTCTTCAGTGCATAGGCAAATGACGGTTGGATGGCCATGGTACGTCTGTAGCAATGTCGGAATGGCGACGGCGGTAATTTGGTTGGATCCAACCAAATTGGAACGTCTGTTAATACTTTAAAACTCTAATTTTCTGTTCTTGACATCAATTTTTGAGGAGAAATTATGGAGGAAACTAGTATACCGGTACCGGGGTACCATCCAATCAATATAAACTTTCTTCTTACTCAGGTGTTCCCCTCTTCCATCATTTCCTTAGTTAAATTTCTGTCGACTAACAAATTAACACTTTAGATCCCTGTTTAAGTATCTTTATCTTTATTTTATTCAAGTACTTCTCTATAAATGTTGTAGCCTACTAACCGCCTAATAGCTTACTGTTATTTCACGTGCAGGACAAAAAAAATACATCGACATATCACATACAAAAAAGTAGGTCCTACCGGATAATCAAATCAATTCTATGCTGTGACTTTTCAAACTTTGACATTGGCAGAATCATCGTCAAAACGGTGGAGCCATTAAAAACAACAAATTGGACTAGTATGGGGGTAAACCCCCAATACTGTGAAGTGAAATTTTTCTTTATTGCGGGGAGCTGAAGAAGCCTGAAGAAGAGCTCACAACAAGGGGCACATTAGAGTCCGACACTTGCACTACACTCGATTCTTCAGACGATGGCATATCAGAACTTGAAACCTAGGGCTTTGGAGACACCATGGTAGTAGTCAAACGATGCATACACTGATAGGAGTATGTAAACCAAACACTCAACTGATATGGATGAGGATAACAGTGACAACAAAATTTACATTCCATTTTGCAAATCGGCAAAAGATAATAAGACATGCACAGGCGCATAATTTTTAATAATAATGAAAAAAGAGCAATTATTATATTATAAATTATTATTTTATAAATGTGCATTAAAAGAAATTGAATTAGTACATACCTATGTTTACTGTTTACATGATTATTATGAAAAAGTAATTTTAGTAGCTTTAATGAAAGTGAAATGAAACATTTAATGGTGAGAATTATGTTAGTCTATGGTAGAAATAAAAAAAATTGTGCTAAAATTTTGTAAATTTCAATAATTTTTTTCTCATAAACCATGTGTTTCCGAAGGATAAAACTTACAGTGTAGACTTCTTATAATGTAACCTTTATGTAAAAAAAAAATCAACTCCCAACTCGCCGTTAAGTAATGTACAACTTAGCCGAGATGATTCCTGAACATGGAAGTAAAAGTTTTTTATTTGCTATTTGGTCTTATGTTACAGAACTATTAAGGTGACTTAATTTACTGACCGAATCATAGTACTATGAAGCGATCTCTTTGCTGACTGATTAGACTTAGACTTTATTTACTTAATTACCCTTACCTTAAATGTGACAAACTGACTTAATTTATGGGCATCCATTTGTGGAGCAAATGCCTCAAGATCTCTGAGTATAAGATCAATCCTTACAAAGGAATCATCATCACATTTAATTAAGTACTTTAAATCTATCATATTTTCACTTAACCATTTTAATGCATGAAGCATTTTCACAGACAAGTTTTGGTAAGTATCTTCAACATCATCCAATAATAATAAATCTTCAGTTCTACTATTTTCATTCATTAATTTTGATAGTTTTGCTACATTTAAAGTTCTTGTCCCTATAACAAAGAAGGGTTTGACAATATTTTGTTTCACCTTGGGTGCTGTCCAGGTGTGGTTCCATTTATATAATTTTTCTCCATTTTCTATATAAATATTAGTTGCAAAGTTCAACCAAGTTGTTCTGATAACATCACGTTTCATCTCATTATCTGGACCAGATAAAATAAGTACTGCATAGTTAAACTTTGCCATAATATTATCAATTATATTCTTTTTTGGTGTTATCACATCAGCACATTCAATACGAACAAAGCTTAAAGTAATTCCACAACCCAAGTAAAAAAATAAAATGCTAACAAGAATCATCTTCTTATGACTTTTCAAAAACACCGCCAACATGTTATTGTCACACCGACCAAAAATAACATGCCAGAGCTGATGCTTTGATGATTGCCGTTTCAACTTCCTAATCACTGAGTACTTTTATAATATCTCGGAATTCGCGTTATTTATTTACTTGTTAGAAACTCAGACGAAAGGTTTGAAAGATAATGTTCTTAATTTTTTCAATTTCAAATTCATTGGGAATGAAAAAAAAAGCAACCAGAGATAAGGTAATCACCTTTCCCTTTCACAAACTATTTAGAGATACTACCGTATTCCCTTTTTTTTTTAATTTTTTTTTTGTTATGGCATCGCGTGGTTTGCGCAATTTACCAGTTTCAAGGTAGGGAAACATAAACATGAAAATGCGGATTCGGAATAGGGTACTTGCATGAAATTTATAATAAGAAATTGTGTCAATATTTCAAAAATAGAGCCTTAGAAAAGCATTATCGTGAAAAATTACCAAAAAATTTTCAATAGTTTCCAAAATATTCAACTTTTAATTTTGTGAAACGGAACGTTGCAACAAAACACGAATCACAGCCAAGCTTGAGACATGACGTCACTTTTATTTTTTTAGGAAACATTTACCTCTTTCAGGGAAGGCAAAAGAAACTAAGTGCATACAGTCAACGCATATTTTCCATTTTCTGAAGTTTTTTACTTTAAAATGCATCGGTAAGATACATTTCGATTCTTTACTGGAACTTTTGATAGTAAATCGACGCAGTTCAACCTTAATTTCGCTTTTGGATATTGAAGTTATCTGTCTGTAAGTGTCACATGACCCTGTCAATACGACATTGACATTTCTATCACAGATTAATAAGGCGTAATTTTGAACAAGTGACATCATTCCGCGCTTCGGCGGTAAGGTCTAAGGTAGGAACTTTGAAACGCTCTATTTCATTATTTTATGCATATATATTTTTTCTTTTTCTTGCTTTGTTTAAGTAGGCCATATATCTTTAAAATAGACTGAAAAAAAAAATTCATGCAAGTACCCTATTTTGGATAGGACACTCTTCTTCTTTTTCTTAATAATGGCGTCCACAAATTAACTAGACTTATGTCTGGCGTCTATACTCTATTGCCAATGACAATGTTTCATAATAACACAAACTACTTAAAGATACTACCGTAATAAAAATCTCTTCATCTAAGTCTCTTCATCTACTTCTTCAATGGGGTACTTGCATGAATTTTTTTTTTACTCTATTTTAAAAATATATCGCCTACTTAATCTACTACTGGAAACTGCATGACAACCCGTTCAGTAGATGCGGAGATTATTAGACAGACAGACAGACAGAAAAGAATTCTAAAAACTTTTTTTTGTGGTTGGTTACTGTTCTTTTATCACTCCTTTCAATTTTTGGTAAAAATATTCAATGTACAGAATCGCAAATTCTACTCTTTTATTATAGTACTAGCTGTGCCCCGCGGTTTCACCCGCATGAAACGTTTTTGTATGACAACTTTTTTTCCCAACATCCAATTTTAATGAAACAAAGCCTAAATGTAGCTCCAGGCTTAGCTTAACCTCCCTGTGAAAACCGCATGAAAATCTGTTCAGTAGGTTTGGAGATTATCGCGAACAGACAGACAGACCGACAGAAAAGAATTTTAAAAACTCTTTTTTTGTCGTTACTCTTCTTTTATCACTCCCTATCAAAATTTGTCAAAAATATTCAATGTACAGAATCGCGGATTCTACTCTTTTAATATAGTATAGATAGATAGATAGATTAAGGCTTGGAGAGACAGATGATGTGATTATATTTTCTTTTATCAATGATCAATGTCATTTATTTTTAACCGACTTCCAAAAAGGAGGAGGTTCTATGTTCGATTGTATGTATGTTTTTTTTTTTTTTTTTTTTTTTTTTTTTTTTATGTATGTTCACCGATTACTCGAAGACGGTTGGACCGATTTGGAAAATTCTTTTTTTGTTTGAAAGGGTTTACTCCCAATTAGGTCCCATTGCCACCAAGTCGAGATCTGATGATGGGATCTTGGAGAAATCGAGGGAACTCTTCAAAAATTATAGGCACACCTATAGCGATTTGGGTATTTTTTATAGTAAATCGTTCATTTGCTGATGAAAAGCAAAATTTGAAGAAGTGGAACTGATGATGAAGACCACGGATGGTCATCAGAACTACTTAACAATAATACCTATTTCATGGGTTTCGATTGGAGCGATTTCAAAAATTGTTTTTTTGTTTGAAAGGGGATACTCCCAAATCGATTCCATTGTCACCAAATTGAGATCTGATGATGGGATCTTGGAGTAATCGAGGAAACTCTTCAAAAATTATAGGTACACCTATAGCGATTTTTGTATTTTTTATAGTAAATCGTTTATTTGCTTTTGGAAAGCAAAATTTGAAGAAGTGGAACTGATGATGAAGACCACAGATGGTCATCGGAACTACTCAATAATAGGTATTTCACGGGTTCTGAATCGTTAACTTTAATATGGTTTCTAAACAATTTATGCCCGTCACAATGTATATGGTGAAGTGGAACTGATGGTGAAGCACTAGGAGAACTCCTCAACAATTAACGTCCCTGCGTCGGGAAAAGTAATATTTTGTAAAAGGTGATGAGCAGTTGACATTAGGCTATTGTAACATAGAGAAATTACCAACTAAGTCACTTAAAAGCGAAAAATAAACAAAAATTTTTAACAAAAAAATTAAAACCGACTTCCAAAAACACAAAACTGAAAAGCTAAAAATAAAATGCTAAAATTAACAAAATACCGATTTAATCCAAAAGACAAAAACACACGTAATATTATTATTGGTTTGTGCTACCACTGATCGGTATGAAGTCGGTGACAAGCCAAATATGGAGGGGGTAGATGGACTAAGTCGACTCCCGCCACCAGCTCTTCGTGAGCAGGACAACCCAAGTGGGCATCCACCAGCGGACTTGTCACCGAATTCAAACCGATCAGTGGTAGCACAAACCAATAATAATATTACGTGTGTTTTTGTCTTTTGGATTAAATCGGTATTTTGTTAATTTTAGCATTTTATTTTTAGCTTTTCAGTTTTGTGTTTTTTATTTATTTTCTTTGAGACCAAAGACCAAAGATCACTACGTTTCGAAAATCTAACGTCATTACTGACATTTCAAGGGTCGAAACAAAGATCATAGGTATTATCACTACGTCGTCGGTCGAAATTCACGCGGGAGAAACCGCGGGCACCAGCTAGTATAATTATATTTTATCTGTAGTAGTCTTAGACGAATAATAAATAAATAAATAAGCCATTTATTTCTTGCTTTTACAAGGTTTAAGTAACATTTTTGTAAGTAACTTTAAGAAAACAAAATAATTTTAAATGTATGTAGTAATGGTTAGATGGATAAATTTTTAGTAAGTAGGTATCTAATTAAAAAGTTATTTTAAGTTGTTCAATGTTTGTTTGTTTCTTCTTGTGTATTGTGCTGGAATAAGTAAAGTTTACTTTCTTTCTTACTTTCTAAATTTTGTAAGCAAGAACCCCTGATTGGGTAAAGGCCTCCTCCAAAGATGCCCGTGCTTCATTGACTTCTGCTTTGTTTCTTGGAGTTGTGGTTTTGTTTGGAGGGTTATGGTCATAGTCCTCCATGGTGACCAACCGGATTGAAGGATTTGTTATGTTTTTTGTGTTGAAATATTTCTTTGTTGAATCTGTGTCTCAGACGAATAACTAAAGCATATTCTTCGGAGTTCTTCTAGTAGTGAAGTAAGCTTGTATCCATGGCCGTTAAATAAATAAAAAAAAAAAACATTTTGTTCTTCAGTTGGTTAGATTTTGTCCAATTTTGTCGTCACTAGACATAAGTCTAGTTAATTTGTGGTCGTCACTCGTCAGAGTCCAGAGAGTATTATTTTCTTTGATTTTGTGATAGGATCGTAATGTGTCGTATGTGTCGATTGTTTGTTCGTGAAATAAATTAAGTATTTAGTTAGTGTTTGGTGCCTATAATGATATAACCTTAAATACCTATCTGTTAATTTTACTAGGTAAATATTTATTCCTTTATTAAACTAAAATAACTAAATTGTTGGAAATTGTGGGTAGGTACCTGCCTTATTTTGCGGAATGTCTGTTTTGTGAAATATTATATTATTTACAAAAAAAACATTTCTTTTAGTTACGTATCGGTTTGTGTATAAACTGATAATAATACTGTGCTATTAGAGCAGATTTTACGTTCTGTACTTAGGTACATACCCAACTTAACAATTTGTAACCTGTTTACCAGATTTAACTTTTTTCATAGATTCACTATGGAATCTGCAAAAAAACGAGGAAAGCCCCCACATCCCCGGGCCAAAACAAATATTTTCTCCGCTCTTACATTCACGTAAGTACTTACTTACCTGTACTTTATATTCCATAGATTTTCCTCTAAGACAAGAATATAATTTCTGACTTTGCATAGTAAAGTCGACTATAATTATATCTTGTTGTATCTTTTCTGAATAAAATCAGGGATATGAAGAAGGACATGAGTACTTTTGTCCCGGAATTCCTGTGGGAACTCCAAAATTAACGCAGGTGAAAGTGATACTGTGGGGAACAGCTAGCTTATTGAATAAATCTCAACCTTGTTTCTTCCCTGAACTAGGGGTGATTTATAACTACCACATCAGTCACAACCCTGTGGTGTGGTGGTTTACAGTTCAGGAAAAGATTGTGGGAAATGTTGCACCCACATCAGAATCAATTTAAATGTGTGTGTGAAGTCCACCAACCCACACCTGGACTATCATCCACTTACCTATCCTTTTCATTAGGGTAAGCCTTCCTTCAGCAGTAGGAACAATATGTTATGTATTGCTATGATAATAATCATTTTCACATAAAACCAACTTTGTGTTACTAGATGGACCCTGCCAATGTTTTGCAGTGGTCTGAAGCAAGAGTTGGAAGAGAAAGATTTATATGAACCTTTGGAAGAACATGCATCTGGTGAGTTTACCTTGCTACCTACATGTGTTTATATAAATTTCTATTAAGGGCTGCCATATTATGGACTATGTCTAGAGTGATAATTTATCGAATTCTCAAGCATTTTGAAAAGACAAATCACAAGTAGAGTATTTTATTGAAGAGGCAATTATTTGCCAAATTTTGTGTGGAATATATTTTGTTAGCATGAAAAAAGTTTTTTTTATATATATTATTTTAGGTCTTTTAACTAAACAGAGTGTAACTATGCTACTAAAGGTTTGGTTTCTTTTCTCCCATTAAAGCACTAGGAAGAGGTGAAAGTCAGCCTTTTATGGGTTCTTTCATAATATAATTATTGTAATATTAATAATGACAAAATGAGTCAGATATAACTTTGAATTAAATTATTTGACTTTGAATTTAAAAATGAAAATGAAAATATTTTTCTAGTGAATTTTGACATTGCTAAGCAAGTTAAGGAATTTGAATTTGTAGGCAGGCATGTTTCCGCAACTCAACGTCTGAGCGCTGGTTTTTATGTGATGAGAAGTGGTTTGATTATTTATTCATGCCAACCTAGCTCCTCTAGGAAGCTCAGCAACTTTCTAATGCCGCTGCAGGCTTCTGGTATCGACCTTGGTGTTCCTAGGTGCTTAGCCCTGTACAATGCCCATTGTCAGCCCTCGTGCATGTTCTTTGTGACATTTATAGTGCATAAATGTCTGTTATAAGGGCCATGATCTGTGAGAGTACCCATCATCATACAAAGTTGGGTTCTGCTCAGTTGCAGAAGACTACAGACTGCTAAGAAACAGGTGGGCACTGGCTTTTGGTAATGCCGTATTTGCCTGTATGCAGTTACTGAGCTTTAATCAAGTCTGGTCATGTTGTCGCTTGGTTCTTTGTCGCGCTTGTGTGCGGATCCAACCGAACGGTAGGAGTGCTATGTTCTGAGTCAAAAACAACCATGTCAGAACCCCTTCGTGCTAGTTCTAGCTAGTCCGCCTATGTAAGGAAAATAGTACCTATACTTTAACTGGGTGGGTGGTACCTACATGGTTAAATCATGCTGATGAGCATGAAAATTCAGGGACGTAGCATAGCCAAATTTCTGCCAACCTTAGTACTATTCTCCAACAATGTGCACATATTCAATCTGTCATACATTTGTTGTGATGGTAGTTCTTGGAAATACAGCTCATTTTGAGAAATATCGCATATATGTATAGGTCCATTGGGTGACAAGTTCGCTCGGCTATGGGAAGAGGAAGTGGCGCAGGCGGAAGGCAAACGGACACCGAGCCTCCTGCGAGTTATAATGAAAGCTTACGCAGTTAGATGTCTTCTCTACGGTGCCGCGCTTCTATTCATGGAATGCTGCATACGGTGAGTGATGAAGTCAATTTGCAACATTGGTATGTTATTATTACATTACATTTTACAACTAGGTACATAATATGTAGTTTACGTAAGTCGCGATCGTATGGTGATTATATTTACTAAAGTTGTGTCTCAAAAAAATAATTTTTTAAAACACATACTACTTAATTATAAAATAGACTTTATTTTCAATCGTGTCGATCTGTATGAACGGTTTTTCCTAATGAATGATGATTTGTACCAAAAACTCTACCGCGAGAAGTGTCAAGGTCTCAAGGAACTTCATTCCAAAAAAAATTTATAAATGCAGCCGTGGGCAATATTTTATTCCATAGGTACTAATTGTTCCTTGCAGTTTCAACCGCGTTACTTTGGGATTTCCGCGGGAACTGCCTACCAAATTTCAGCTTCATAAGTTTAAGTAGTTTTTAGGTATAAAAAAGCAGTGGATAAAATATTTGCGAACATGTTGTTGTTCTAATATGTAGATTATAATATTGTATTATTATTTTCTACGCGAGTCAATGTCCAGATTCAAACTAGAAGGTGACTTAATGTCATGAAAGTAGGTAAAATAAATGGATTATTTTAAATTGTGGCTATTAGTTGCATCATGATATAATAATATTGTGATTGGTAATTTCGCACACCGTTTTGTACAACTTTTTGCTATGGTACCAACTATCCTTCATCATGAAAAAAAGCCAACATTTCAAACAAATTGATGTAGTCATCCCCCCTAGCCAAATCGACATTCTACAATCGATAACACATAGAAAACGGACTAACGAATCGTCGTCACTTGGTCAGTCAATCAAAATTCTAGTTTTCACGTGGTCACGCAACTAGATCAACTCGTCTTATAATTTTGATAAGTAAACCTTATCAGTTATTACCTATATTTATTTCTCTTATTAGTGAAAGGCATGTGGCGTATATCACTATAAATGACTTTTAATTGACATACAATTACAAGTTATCTTACAATGTAGCTGACACAAGGTGGTACGTCCGTTTACCAACTATGATGAGTGTTATGTTAACGACTATTAAATTATTGTATCATCTATTCTATACTAATATTTTAAAGAGCAAAAGTTTGAGAGTTTGTGACGTTGTAGGGGGTAATCTCTGGATCTACTGAACTGATTTTGAAAATTCTTTCACTTATAGAGAGCTGCAGTGATCCTGATTGTCATAGGGTACTTTTTATTCCGAAATTCCCACGGGAACTCCGAATTTCCCGCGGGTAAAAACCACGGGGGAACAACTATCTCTAGATCTGCTGAACCGATTTTGAAAATTCTTTCACTTATAAGATGCTACAGTGATCTTGAATGACATAGAGTACTTTTTACCCCGGAATTCCGGCGGGAACTCCGGAGATTGTGAGTTCATGAAGTTGCAGGGGGCAATCTACTGAGGGGCAGGATCTACTGAGCCGATTTTGAAAATTTAACTTTTTAAAAGCTGCAGTGATCCTGAGTGATATAGGGTACTTTTTATTCTAGAATTCCTGCGGGAACTCTGGAGTTAGTGAGTTCGTGAGTTTGTGAGTTTGTAGGGGATAATCTCTGGATCTACTGAACTGATTTTAAAAATTCTTTCACATTATAAAGCTGTAGTTATCCTAAGTGATATAAGGGTACTTTTTATCCCGGGATTCCTGCGGGAACTCCGGAGGTTGTGAGTTTGTAAGGTTTTAGAGGGTGATCGCTGGATCTACCGAACCAATTTTGAAAATTCTTTCACTTATAGGAAGTTAAAGTGATCCTGGAGACATAGGATACTTTTTATCCCGGAATTCCCGCGAGAACACTGAAATTACTGCGGGTGAAACCGCGGGAGTCGGCTAGTAATATAATAAGGGTGCTTATCATTTTAGTTCGGTTGATAAAAATTGCTTTCTTAATCCTCTAGTTACCTACTTATTTATTTATTTATTGGTTTGCCAACAGATTTACATTATAAAGTATTATATATGATATGTTTAATATTTTATGATAAAATAGTTAGAGATGGGAAATCATTATAAGCCTGTCTGTCTAATAGCGCTTCTGCCTATGTGTTTTATGTAGGTCAGATAAATCATGTATGTATCCATATAAGTTTAACGTTAATAGGTTTACATCTAACTATGGTATGTGTACTGAGAATGAATCACAACATTACCGCTTCAGTACTTGTTCACAACCGGTTCCAAAGTCCAACCATGCAATATCGACAGTGGTAATGAAGCGAGAAGACAATTTTTGTAAGGAGAACAATATTAACTATACCCATTATTGCTACATGGAATAGGTAAAGATAGATGTGTCTTATCTCGATTTCAGTGCTCTTAAATTGTTTTTATAGGTAGTTACCTACAAATCTTAGACTTTTATCTTTTTTTTACATACCTACCTGCTGTTTACTAATTTAAATTCTCGTCAAAACGAATGTTACTACTTAAGCACTTATTACACTTTACAATTTGTCAGACACCAATTTAGGAAATCGGAAGGTGTAAACGTTGGTGCCAATTTAGGATCAGTGAGTGAGAGAGAGAGAGCGAGTGATCACACTACTCTAAACTGTACCATAAATCGAATACGTTAGCGTACAATTTAGAGTAGTGTGATCACGCTCTCTCTCTCACTCACCGATCCTAAATTTGACACCTTCCGATTTCCTAAATTGGTGTGTGAATTTTATTTATTTATTTATTTATTTAGAACACAAAACAGATTACATTCTTAACGATCATAAAACAGAAGTGTTAATAAAATAGAAGTCCGACTGTCCCGCTGTCTGTCCGTCCCTATGTATGCTTAGATCTTTAAAACTACACAACGGATTTTGATGCGGTTTTTTTCAATAGATGGTCATTCAAAAGGAAGGTTTATACGTATAGTTTATCCTGTAATTATTGCGGGAACAGCTAGTGAATAATAAATATTGAAATGTTGACCCAAACAATTTTTTTTTAATTTTTTTTTTTTTATATTTAAGTACAAAAATCCCATTATAAACTTGGATTTTTGTTAAATTATAGTTATTTAAAAGAAAAATTGTTAATTCATGCTGTTGAAATTTTAAAGAATTTAATTTTTATTTAGAGTATTAGATTGATTATGAATTTGGTTTTTGTGTCGTTCATCCCACTGCAGGTCTTCAAAGTTTTCCGCTGCTCGTGATCGAAGAGATATTTAAATACATAGTAGGTATTATTATTTGCATATATGTTCATGGGATGATAATTGGCTACTTGACAAAAAATTTTTTTTTAGTCCGTCTTGTAGATTAGTAAAAAATATTGGACACGTATTTTTTCTTTTTTACGTAATCAAAAAATAACAGAGATACATTGAGTTGAAATTTCGCGTGACGTCACAATTCACAACGGTTTGTATGGCGCTTATAATGAATATTGACGTCACGAGCCCCCCACCCTAAACTTTAAAGCGCTTTATCTATGTTCATTTTCATTAAATTGAAAAAGCAAAAAATACGTGTCTATTATTTTTTTATTTTCTAACTGACGGACTAATTAGAATTTTGATTTTCATACCTTGGAGAATACCCAATTTTAAGTGTTTCATGGTCATCTATGCATAGTTGTTAATATGTATTTACAAAATAGTAAGTACCTACTTGTATATTTAAATTAAAATAGTTGCTGTTCTAAGTAAATATCACCATAGTCAATGATAATTAATGATTAAATGAACTTACCTGTACGTGAAGTTCAATCATAATTATACGAAGTGCTTTGTCCGAAGAGATTAGTATGAAGGTAATTATAAAACACAATGTAGTAACGCATAGTGACTCCACTTCAGCACTATAGTTGAGAGAAAAAAACAAAAAAAGAAAACAGTAAGTACCTCACATTTTTGTTTTGTGACACCTACCTACCGCTTTCTACCTTGTGCCGACTCGATCAACTCTCTTCATTTAGTTCAGAGCTGATGCCGATCATGATATTTCCGTAGCCTTGGGGTTGATTCCTTGGAGACAACAGTTGGGAGGGTGGGACCTTCATACTAATCTCTTCGGACAAAGCACTTCGTATAATTATGATTGAACTTCACGTACAGGTAAGTTCATTTAATCATTAATTATACTCGTGCTTTGTCCTCTAGATTAGTATTTCAGGTAATTATAAAACACAATGTAGATGTTGAAAGACAAAGGAAATATCATAAATTTGTTGAATATGTAAATTCAACGTTTGTAGTATGTTTATTAATATCATGAAAAACAAATAGAACATGTTATACAATCAACTTGGAATAACACAATGTTCACATAGTCCTTAACTAATCAACAAGCAATAAATGTAACTTAATTTTATAAATTTATAGAGAACATATAGTTCTAGCTAGAGCAGAGCAATCCTCATCGTTTGTAATGTTTCTATTATAGAATCGAGCGAAGGTAGTGGAATTGCCACTCCATCCTGCAGTGTTCCGAATCACATCGAGATTGACGCCCAACTTGTAGGCCATCGAGGTCGCGGCGTGTCGCGTACTATGTGCAGAGAAAACCGAAACGTCAATTCCACTATCCTTTAGTGTAGCTTTAATCCATCTACTCAAAGTTTGTGAAGTTACACAGTTATGTGGTTTCCTTATGCTGATGAACAATTTATCAGATTTCCTGTAATCTTTAGATTTGTTAAGATAATATTCCAAGGTATTCGCAGGACATATTGCAGGGCGATCCTCAAAAAATGGTAAGAACAAAGTTGGTTGACGATTTCCTAACTTTGAAGTTTTAATCAAATCTGGAATTTTTATAATAATCTGACTCGTGGAGAATATGATGTTTTTAATGTTAATTTTTGATAACGTCTGCACGCGGTGTGCTGTAACGAGAGCGAGTAGGGTTGAACATTTTTTAGAGAGCTTTTCTAGAGATAATGATTCGTTTGGATGTAATGTTGCTAAATAATCTAATAGTTTACTCGCATCCCATGTTATGTTGTATCTCGGCATAGGTGGGCGGAGCCTGTATATGCCTTTGAAAAATCTCGAGAGCCGCTCGTACTGGGCTATCGGACCAACTAATATAGATAGCGCTGCCCTGTAGCAGTTCATTGTGCCAAATTGACTGCCGCTATTGAAAATATCTGTCAGATATTCGATTATAGTGGGAACAGATGGTGCAAACATGTCGATATTATTTTCTATGCAATGGATGAACCATCTCTTGAAGCATCCGTCATACTGTTTGAACGTGTTGTCTGACAAGGACGCCAGCATGATATCTATGGCTGATGCTGGAGAACCTCTTCGTAGTAGCGCTGTCCGGACAAGGTTGCGCCCACCAGGGTAACGCTGTTGTGTATGTTCCGGTTGCTGTAATATGGGAGAATGAGATCATTTGGACTGAATGTAATGATAGTAGAATTTACAAGGTGCATGTACAGAGGGTACCATGGCTGTGACGGCCAAGCTGGCACGACCATGATGCCCTCTGCCCTGTCAGCAATGATTTTTCTGAGCGTTTTTAATACTACTGCTACCGGGGGAAAAGCATAGAAAAATAGTTCGGACCAATCGATAGTAAATGCATCTATTACGATAGCGTCAGGATCTCGATGCCAAGAGGCATACTGAGTGCACTTCCTATTTAAGCGACTAGCAAACAAATCTATTTGAGGCGTGCCAAATGTCTCTGTTAAACTATGAAAACCCGAATTAGATAGTTCCCATTCTACATCTGGGTGGGTACGTCTTGATTCAAAATCTGCAATAGTGTTGTCGGAAGATTTAATATAGGATGCAACCACGAATATTCGGCGAGCCTCACACCATTGCCATATTTCTTTTGTAATTTTATTTAGATGAGGGTATTGAACACCACCCATACGGTTTATATAGCTCATGGCAGTGGTGTTGTCTACCCTCAAAAGTATTTGATTATTTCTAAAATTTTTAGCAAAAATTTTAATGGCAAAATAAGCAGCCAACAGTTCAAGGCGATTAATATGTAGGGCTTTTTCGCTAGACGACCACTGGCCGCTTGCGGTCTGCCCTGCGCATGCGGCGCCCCATCCTGTCGTTGAGGCGTCAGAAAATATTTCTAATGAATAACAGTCATCTCTAATTCTGTGTGTAGATTTTTCAATTTCATGTAGCCACCAACTAATATCCGGTAATAAGGATTTAGGTACAGCCATGACTCGGTCATAGTCGTCATGACCTTTTAAGTTTAGATATTTGCATCGTTCTAGCTCCTTGACGTATAGCCGCCCATATTCAATAGCTGGGCAGGCTGAAACTAATAGACCTACTAGTTGGGCAAACCTTCTGATCTTACAACGTTTTAAGCTAGTAAAAATTGTGAGCTCTGTTTTGATACGTATTCGTTTTTCGAAGGGTAGGCTCACGTGCCATTCGTGCGTATCTATTATACAAGCTGTTGTTTTGGTCAACAACGCCCGTCACAGAGGTGGTTGTACTAACGATACTGATGTCAAAAAAAATATAAAAAAAAATAATTATTTTTTCAAGGAAAATCCGAAAAAATTATTTATTTTGTTTATACAAGCGGGCGAGCCTACGCTACCGGTCGTTGACCGCGCGGCGCGGCGCGCATCATATGGCATGCAATAGTACCTACGTACATAGTACCTACATACACCCCGCCTCGGTGGGAACGCGGGCGAATGCGGCGGGGCGGGCGGGCGGCGGGGGCCGGGGGGCGCGGCGATGTGCCACCCCCGCCCGCCGGCGCTAGCGCCAGCGGCCAGCGCCAGGCGCCAGCCAGTCTGCCTCCCACAGCCGCGGCTATTGCGCGTGCGTTGTTTCTATGCTAAAATGGCTCGGTCGTTCGCAGGATTAACCAATAGTGAAATTTACGATTTATTGAGTATTTAGTAATAGCGAAGATGAAGCGAATAGTGTGGCCGAGTGGAGTGCGACGTTTTCAACTCGTCCAAGTGAAACTCGTTACACCATAAGGACTGTTGTTTTTAGTCTCAGGGAATGGGTAACATTCGCTACACCTCGTCACACAACAGGTAGAGGTCAATCTGGGCTCCCTGTTAATGTTCAAGATGCAGTCCTTGAATACCTACTTTCGTGCGCAGCCGCGCGCGAATACCTACCTGGGATGCTGGGCGAAGCTTTGGCATTGACCATTTAACATCGGAGTTTGGTGATCGTTGGATAGGAAGAGGTGGACCCATACCGTGGCCACCACGTTCACCCGATCTAACTCAATTGGACTTTTATTTGTGGGGTGACGTAAAGTGGTACGCATGACGAATACGCCGACACATTAAAACAAGAGATACTGAACGCTTTAGAAGTGATTACGAAGAATGAAACTGTTTTATCGTGATTAAAAGACAATTTGCGATGTCGTGCTTCTGTGTGCATCGCGCAACGCGATAGACACTGAACAGATAAACCGTTAACGTAAAATCAGTGTAAATAAAAAAAACTTTTAGAAGACTTCGTGTTATGTGTAATCAATAATTTGTAAATCACGTTTAATGATTGTAAATAAGTTCGTTCACCTTTTTAAATACGCCAAAGGTACTTAATAACAGCGCCATAGAACTTTAATGGATATTATTAATGGATAAAAATGTCATTTCTAATTTAATAATTTCTAAATTATTCAGTTCCTTTGCCGGTCCTAAGCCCAGTAAAGTATGGAGGGAAAGAGAGTCTAAAATGTGTTGTTTACTTACCGTGATCTAAATAGGTAAAACGTTTGTGCAAAAGTAGGTACCTACCTAAGTAGGTACCGGCGACGACGCGACGCGCGATGTAGCTGCTCGTAGCGCGTAGATGTCGTAGCTCTAGTCTACGCGCTAAGGCTTTACCAATTACCATTTAATGTAAACATTTTTAGATATCTTGTGCAGAGATTTTCTTTTAAATAATGTTCCGAATTATAAAAAATATTTTTTTTTTATATTTTTTTTAGAACCCATATTAGTTATATTACTACCTCCGTTACGCGCGTTGCTGACCAAAACAACATTCTGTATATCCGAGATACTTGCACGACTTTGAGGGTATGAACATACTTTTTTCTTCATTAATAATAAACCCGAGAGCTTCGAGCAATTTTTTGCTCGTATCTATGTTTTGTATACATTCAAAATATGTTCTTCCTACTAGATATATGTCATCTAAATATATAGAAGATATGAATCCGCAAGATCTTAATAGCTTCATAACTGGTTTCATTAATTTGGTAAAAATAAAAGGTGCTGTGCAAAGTCCGAAGGGTAGAACATTAAATTGATATATTCGTTTACTGTTCATGTCATTCTCTTCCATCATAATAAATCTCAAGTATTTACGGGATTCGGGATGAATTTTTAGTAAAAAATAAGCATCCTTTAAATCTATTGTGGCTGTGAAACAGTCTCTATTTATTAGCTTGAGAGCCGTACGTATATCTTCTAACTTAAAATGTTGTGTATCTATGAATTTATTTAAAGCTTTTAAGTTTAGGATGAATCTCATCTTTCCATTCGGTTTTGGCACTAAGAAAACTCGAGATACGAATTGGTGAGGGTCAGGTACGCATTCAGAAATAGCACCTGTAGATATTAAATTATTAATAGCTTCACCAAAGTGCATTTTATCCGAATCAGTGCTAACAATTGTAATAGGCGGGTCGATTTGTTGTACTCGGTCGTTAAATCTTATTTTATATCCGTTTATCCATGATAACACAGTACGATCGCGAGTAATCTGTGACCATTGTTTATAAAATAAATAAAGTCTACCCGCGTAACGTACCGGTTGTGACGTACTGACGGCGGATGTGTCTACCGGCGGCGCGTCTGCCTGTGACGCTGCGGATAGGCGCGCGACGAGCTGGCGGGCTTCGGTGCAGGGGCCGGGTGGCTGGGCGCTGCGGCAGGCGGCGGCCGGCGCTGGGGGCCCGGTGCCGGCCTGCGGTTTCCGGACCCCGTCTTCCAGTTTAAATTTTTAGATGACTGCGCTGATGTCGAAGGTCTTGACTTTTTGGATTGTTCGACTTTTAAGTCAGAAACTGATTTTGTAACAGCCTTCGCTGTCTTTATGGTTTCGGGTAGATTTTCTCCGAACAAAAAAGTATCTACCTTCGTATTTGTTAATTGTTCTTTCATTTCTTTCTTTAGTGAATATAGTGTGAAATTCCTTCTTGAGATAGATTCGTTGTACTGGATATCACAAAGAATGCGTGCAGTATCCATAAGTTGTTTTAATAACTCGTGATCTTTATTCTTGTCGACAAGTTGAGAAGAAATGGTTTGACCAAGACATGAGATAGCAGCGGCAATTTCAGTTTGTCTGGTTTCGATGGCTTTGTCTCTTTTGACTACAGTGTCAGCGACTGCTGCCTTAATTTCTGGGTTGAGACGGGGAGCGGCTACTTGTGCACAGTTAGCCGGCACCAGGTACTTGTCAATAAGTTCCTTTCTCTTATCTTTGTCTAACCCAGACGTAGCTAGATGTACGAGACGGGTAGCAAGTTCTTTGTTAATATCGGCACCGTACTCTTGTACAGATGTCGGGTCGGTACCCAGGATATCGAGGATATCAGGGTCCAAACTTTCGTTGACTTGGTCCAAAACTGGTGGCAGTACCACGTCTGCACTAATCAGTACATCGTGGGGCGTTGGCAGCACTGGTGAAGCTGGTGGCACGAGCAATGGTGCCTCCGCTTCATCAACATTGAGCAGCGCTGCCTGTGACACCGCGGGTTCGGTTGCGTCTCGGTCTGAAACGTCAACAACCGGTTCGTTAATAAAGCGAAGTAGTCCCGCAGACTATTCTGGTTTTATTAATGAATATCGTATGCGTCGAGACAATCCCTCAGATTGCTCTGGTGCAAAGCGAACGTGCATCGAAGCAGTCCCGCAGACTGATCTGCGCACGTCAATTTAAATGCAGCGAAGTAGTCCCGCAGACTATTCTGATTGCATAATTATGAACAATAGGTACGGTGATAAGTCGAAAAAACATTTACTAACTTTTAGATATTTCCGGAACAGGCGGTGGGTCCCGCGACGTCGGTGTGCGCGACGCGGTGATGGTGCGCGAGGCACTCCGTGAGGCGGTGACGGTGTGCGAAGTACTCGGCGAGGCGGAACGCGACGAGCGTGATGAGACGGACGAAGTAGATAACACTCGTAATCGGCGACGTCCGCGGCGGCGAGAGTTCTTTACTTCTTTTTCCAATTTTTTTAATTTCTTCGCCAAAATTTCGACAGTATTTGAGGTATTCTGTCTTTTCGGCATCTTGTAGTGCGAGCGTGCGAAGTGGTCGAGCACTAAATTGCGAATGAAGAGAGTTGATCGAGTCGGCACAAGGTAGAAAGCGGTAGGTAGGTGTCACAAAACAAAAATGTGAGGTACTTACTGTTTTCTTTTTTTGTTTTTTTCTCTCAACTATAGTGCTGAAGTGGAGTCACTATGCGTTACTACATTGTGTTTTATAATTACCTGAAATACTAATCTAGAGGACAAAGCACGAGTATAATGTAATTTTTATTGATTGTATATAATTCTAATCTACTGACGTCTCTGTCGAAAACGAACATTTCAATCTAGGAAATTTTAATCTCAATAGATCCAAATGGATCCAAACCTGCAAATACCAAGGTGTAATTTATTTAAATTTTGCAAACTTTGCATGTTGCTATTGCCAATAAGTGTGAAATGAGGTTGCGGATTTATAACGATAATAGGGATCGATTCAGCGACATTCGGTATTGATTTTTTTTTTATTACTACTCCTGCAATTTTCCGCTTGCCGGAAACTTTTACCGACTGCCCAAAAATTAACGTCAAGCTTCACCAAAGGAACCTTCATGATTTCATTACATTCATGGCCTTGGCCATGTATCGATTCTAGTTTTTTGCCATCTAAAAACAAGACGTTACCAACTAGTAGTCGGACGTTAGCCTTCGTCTCCTATCAAATGATAATGAAAAAAAAAGTGTTTATGATGATACGATGAGAACTGTGTAGGTCGACGGTCACTGATTCGTCTCATACGACCGGGCGGTCGAGTTTCTGATAGTACCATATTATTTACTTCCAGTCTAATGAACTCATATTGTTACTCATATGCAATGATATTATTTAAAATTATTTAAGTCTATGCACTCACTTATCACGTTTTTTTAATACTTACTAAAACTATGTAGGTAAGTATTTATTTTAGTTTTTGAAATTAAAATGATTCACAATAATCTTCGACCCAGTTTTAATGCAAATTTGCAGTGTTGTCTTTATTAGTTGACTGATGTTTATTGCATGATGAACAATGAATTAATGTCGACAGCTGGATGATAATAATTAATTGATAAGTGAGGATTTAGAGAACTTTATAAAAATAAATACAAGCATACCAACATCATAAAAGTTTGTTCACAACACAGTAAGTAAAATGTTAAACTCAAACTCAAACTTAATTTTGTGGGTTAACATTTTATTGCTTCTCTGCGTCCATTTGGAATTAGTCAAAGTACCTACATTAATAATTTTTTACAGTTACCTCTCGCTCGGAAGGCAGATTTCCCAGTAGAAGAGATGAGCGAGAAACTTTTGGGTTGCTCTTTTCAATGTTACAAGCATACAATATACATAAATGTAAAACTAGACACTTTTCGAAAAAAGAATGAAATGAAACAAACTCAGTCCCGAGCTTTTTTTGTCATCCAGATAATGTTAATGTATATACATAGCGAGTCGTTAATTTTATTTTTTAACATCAATGATTGTTTGGTATAAAATAAATCCCTTCAAAATAAACTTTCATAGGTAGTTCATGCTAAAGCTATAGCTAAAATACATAGTTCATACTAAAACTTTTGAGCTAAGTATAGCTAAAATACATAGTTCACACTAAAGCTATTTAGATAAGTATAGCTAAAATACATAGTTTACTCTAAAGCTATTGAGCTAAATATAGCTAAAATACATAGTTCACACTAAAGCTATTTAGATAAGTATAGCTAAAATACATAGTTTACTCTAAAGCTATTGAGCTAAATATAGCTAAAATACATAGTTCACACTAAAGCTATTTAGATAAGTATAGCTAAAATACATAGTTTACTCTAAAGCTATTGAGCTAAATATAGCTAAAATACATAGTTTACTCTAAAGCTATTGAGCTAAATATAGCTAAAATACATAGTTCACACCAAAGCTATTGAGCTATTGCTAAAGCCATTGAGAAGATAATAATTAAAATGAATACCCCAAATGTTTACGCAATGTTATTTATGAAACCAGGTATGGCCCAACACCTAGCAAGTAGCATGTTAAACGAAAAAAGGACTATCTCCTCTATGACGCTTACGTGGGTAAAATACATATATGTTTTTTAAACAAAACTTATCAATAAAAAATTAAAACCGACTTCCAAAAACACAAATCTAAAAAAGCTAAAAATAAAAAGCTAAAAATAACAAAATACCGATTTAATCCAAAAGACAAAAACACACGTAATATTATTTTTGGTTTGTGCTACCACTGATCGGTTTGAATTCGGTGACAAGCCCGCTGGTGTCTGCCCACTTGAGTTGTTCTGCTCACGAAGAGCTGGTGGCAGGAGTCGACTTAGCCCATCTACCCCCTCCATATTTGGCTTGTCACCGACTTCATACCGATCAGTGGTAGCACAAACCAATAATAATATTACGTGTGTTTTTGTCTTTTGGATTAAATCGGTATTTTGTTATTTTTAGCTTTTTATTTTTAGCTTTTTTAGATTTGTGTTTTTGGAAGTCGGTTTTAATTTTTTTGTTAAAAATTTGTTTATTTCTTGCTTTTTAGTGAGTCGGTTTGTAATTTATCTAAGTTACAATAGCCTACTGTCAACTGCTCATAACCTTTTACAAAATATTGCTTTTCCCGATGCAGGGACGTTAATTTTTGAGGAGTTCTACTGGTAACCACCATCAGTTCCACTTCACCATATACATTGTGACGAACATAAATTGTTTAGAAACCACATTAAAGTTAACGAATCGGAATCTGTGAAATACCTATTATTTAGTAGTTCCGATGACCATCTGCGGTCTTCATCATCAGTTCCACTTCTTCAAATTTTACTTTCCAAAAGCAAATAAACGATTTACTATAAAAAATACCCAAATCGCCATAGGTGTGCCTATAAATTTTGAAGAGTTCCCTCGATTTTTCCAAGATCCCACCATCAGATCCTAACTTGGTGACAATGTGACCAATTCGGAAGTATCCCCTTTCAAACAAAAAAACAATTTTCCAAATCGCTCTAACTAGAACCCCTGAAATACGTATTATTGTTGAGTAGTTCCGATGACCATCTGTGGTCTTCATCATCAGTTCCACTTCTTCAAATTTTGCTTTTCGAAAGCATATGAACGATTTACTGTAAAAAATACCCAAATCGCTATAGGTGTGCCTATAATTTTTGAAGAGTTCCCTCGATTTCTCCAAGATCCCATCATCAGATCCCGAATTGGTGGCAATGGGACCTAATTGGGAGTATACCCTTTCAAACAAAAAAAGAATTTTTGAAATCGGTCCAACCGTCTTCGAGTAATCGGTGAACATACATAAAAAAAAAAAAAAAAAAAAAAAAAAAAAAAAAAAAAAAAAAAAAAAAAAAAACATACATACAATCGAACATAGAACCTCCTCCTTTTTGGAAGTCGGTTAAAAAGTAGGTTACGGAGGCATTTTAACACTTCATAACGTCAAATACCTAAAAGCCTTGCCACGGAAACGTAATCAAAACAAAATAGGTCAGTTAATTATCACACCGATAACCAGTAGTACCTATAAAGCTAATCTTTTCGATTAATTTTTTATCTTTTGGTTTTCGGCTAAATATTTGCGATCTTGTTCGATCATCTTAGTTTTTTTTCATCTCTTGACGGCCATACCCATTACCATAGATGTCCAGCTGTCAATCTCCTGAAACAATTGCTTCATCTACACTATTAAATTAAATGTATTATAAAGAAGTGTAAGTTTGTTTGTAGGGGTACCTACCTAATCTCTAGAAATATTTAGTGAACCGATCCTAAGAATTCTTTCCGCAATAGGAAGCTACAGTATTCGTAACATACGATACTTTTATCTCAGAACAAAAAAAAACCCGCAGGAATACTGAAATTCATGCGGGTGCAACTTCGGGGGTGGGAACGGCTATTTGTTGTAGGATATATAGTTACGAGTATTTTGTTTGTGGAATAGGAGATAGGTTACTGACATCCTGATACAAATATAATGTCTCCAGGAATTCCGAAAATGATACGGGAGGAACCGCATTGGAACGACTATTTAATGTATGGTTACGAGTAATTTACATCTTGAAATAAATAATAATTATTATAAATCAAATCGTTTAATTCAGGTACAGGACCCATATAAAGTTTTACAAACAAAGTACCTACTTTGATTTACAATACTAATAACAATAATAATAATATTATAATATTACCAAATTTAAATTTAAACTTAAATTTTAAATTTAAATCGAATTAACACTATTAATATCTACTATCTTTAAACGAGCAATTCTTTAAACGAGAAATAAGAGGAATAAGGTACTTCTATCCTAATAATAAGAGTTCCTGCGGGAATTCAGATATTGACGCGGGTAAAACTACGGAAGGGGAACAACTTAGTTTTTTGGTGCAGGTTTTTCGTATAAATACCTATTTGATGTATGGTTACGAGTAATTTACATCTCGAAATAAGAGGAATAAGGTACTTTTATCCTGATATTAAGAGTTCCTGCGGGAATTCAGATATTGACGCGTGTAAAACTGCGGAAGGGGATCAACTTAGTTTTTTGTTGCAGGTTTTCCGTATAAATACTTATTGAGTCACAAGTCACAACTCATTGGTAGGTATACTGCACAAATAGTGCGAGAAATCAAATAAACTGAAAATAATGAACTTTGCAGCTATATAGAGTTGTACTGCATACCTTTTTGTAATTTGACGTCCTTATGATGTGTTTGACTTTGTTTGTGTGAGTTGTGTGACATAGACATCGCTTAAAATAAATATAAATCTCATATAATGTATCTAAAAAAATAAGACTAACTTCTGGACTATATATTTATGACTAGCTGTGCCCGCGGTTTCACCCGCTGTAATTTCGGAATTCCCGCGGGAATTCCGGGATAAAAAATCCTTCCTTCTCTGTACCCCGACAACGTGCATGCCAAATTTCATGATGATCCATTGAGCCGTTAAGGCGTGAAAGCGTAATAAACAAACTCACTTTCGCATTTATAATATTAGTAAGGATTTATTCGAAAATAAAATACATAATATTAAACAAAGAAAATATGAAAACGTTAAGTATAGGTATCATAGAGGGCCTTGAAATGATTTTAGTGAATTTCTACGCGATTACAGGGTTCTTACCACAACCTTTTATATCCATTGATTTTATATCCATGGAAATTTTGCACTCTACATACGATCGATGTTTTGATCAATCTAGGTTTTAATTTGTACTGGTATACCATTACAAATTAAAATAAAATAGGGGGAAGGGTACGCCATTATAACTAAGAAAGAGCACACACAAAACAGTGGCGGATTTAGCAGCAGGCTGAATAGGCTGGACTGGAGCCTATAGGACGGTACATTTTAGAGGCGGCAAAAAACTTTTTTCTTATGCAATCATAGCGATATTGTTAGGTGGTCAAAAACTGTAGGAACTGACACATTGATTCACTAGTACATAAATCATTTACAATTTAATTGATAAAAAATTGTTACTAACATAATTTTGAAATATTTTGAAATAATATATTGAATTGTATTGTAAAAGTCTGTAGGGGCGGCAAAATTTAAATAGCCTTCTGGCGGCAAATGGTGTTAAAGCAGTCGATGAAAAACGTTTGATCGATATAATAATAAGCGTACGACATACATACTAGGTAGGTACAACAGAGTACCTATGACGTGGTTTCTCAAATTGTACAAAGTTATCTCTTGGGTTGAACGATACATTGCCCTTTTATGACATAGGTATACCTATTATTCTTAGATAAATATTTTGCCCTGAAAATCTTCAATGTGAATTTTTTCTTATCATAAGCGACTTGAATCAATTCAATTTGAATTAGGCTTGTGTTTTATCTGATAAAATTGTTTATGATAAATTCTCTCAAAACAGGTCATCAATGTTGTACTTATGTACTTCAGTCGAGACTTCATATTCTAATCTGTAAATACTTTACTTCGTTTAATATGATAAAATTGTTATTAAGATAATAAAAGTTGTTTGAAAAACAGGCAAAGTTTATGTGGGCCCACGCCCTGTGAAGGGTTCCGTAGTAGAACATTAAAGTTCAAAGTTTATAGCTTTTTTATATTATCTCATACTTACGTTTAAAAACTACTTACATCTTATTCAAAAAAATTTCATCTCTTAGTCACATGTGTGGCAGCCACCCCAACCACCTTATTTTATTTTTCCTAATTTATAGATATAATACCTATGTTTTAATGTAGGTACCTCTTATTGTTTGTGTCTCGTGTTGTGTGCCAATAAATAAATAAATAAATTTTACTACATAATTGTGAAGCGGTTCATAAAATGCATCTTTCTAATACCTACATCTCATATAGCCATAGCACTACGTATCCATTACCGGCCTTACCTGTTTATTAAATTAAGAATCAATTTCATTGACACGATAGTGACTAGATATTATGTCATGCTCACTCAAATGTACCGTTGGCGGTGGTGAGTCGGGTCGCTCGGTTCCCTCTAATATGGTTGAGCGGGGCGGGGCTTACGAGCACGTCATACTCGTGAACGGGTGCTGTCAGTTGGTGCTGGTCATGTCTGGTCTACATTATAGATAATCCTAGTTAGATCCTGTCTCTGTATCTATACGGTAGTTTATTGCTGGGTACGGCTTATTGTTCACAATTAATTGCAAGTTGAGTTACCACTAATTATATTATAGATGTATCTATATTGTAACTTTAAACTGACAGCGTGCTGCTGAAGAGTTTGTTGCGCAGCTTCTTCTCTTCAACCATAGCACTAGGAAGCTGTGAGGGGTGGATATTTTATGGGTGCTGTCATAATCACTGTAATTATATTGACGTCAAAAAGAGCCACATTATGGGCCAAAGAATAAAGGATTTGACTTTGATTTCATAGTTATGTACACTTGCAATAATCTTCAACATAAATCGCTGACGCACGGGAAAAAATGCGGACGGACAGACGGAAAGACGTGACAAAATTATAAGAATTCCGTTTTTGCTATTTGGGTACGGAACCTTAAAAAAACTTAAGTAACGTGCAAGATAAATAAAGCAGAGATTTTGAAGTATCTACCTACTTCTAGTCACTACTGACATACTACGAACATACATAGACTGCACTAAAAGTATCGGGAATGGAATGTTTCCACTGTTCCTGTCATATTAAAATCTTTTTAATTGAAAACTCCTTGGTTTTAAAAATCTAATACCATTTATTTATTTAAAAAAAGATTCTCGGTCTTGTCACAAGGTCTTGTCAAACTTGTTTAGTCGTTGAGAAAATGGAATTGAGTCGAGAAAATTCTATCTAGAGCGATGATTTATTATGACTTTCGAAGTGGTTTAACACAAAAACAGTGTGTTGACCGGATGATTTCTGCATTTGGTGATGAAGCCCCATCCAATACCACAATTTATCGCTGGTTTGCTGAATTTCAACGTGGACGTGTCAAGATCAGTGATGATCCCCGTCAAGGTCGTCCAAAAACTGCAGTCACCCAAGAAAACGTTGATGCTGTGCGTAAGCTGATTGAGGAAGATCGACATGTGACATACCGGCAGGCAACTTTCAGGCAACTTTAGACATTGGCATGAGTCAAATACAAATAATCTTACATGAACAATTAGGTGTAAAAAAGTTGTTTTCCCGATGGATACCGCATTTGCTCTGTGAAGAGCAAAAAGCGGCTCGCGTTCCTTGGTGCGTCAGAACTCTCGAAAGATTCCACGCAGGATCCTCAAATGCTGTATACAACATCGTTTCAGGTGACGAATCCTGGATATACGCGTACGAACCCGAAACAAAAAACCAGTCACGAGTTTGGGTGTTCGAAAATGAGTTAAAGCCAACAAAAATTGTTCCTTCACGGAGTGTTGCAAAAAAATGGTGGCCACGTTTGTCTCCAAAACCGGCCATGTTGCGACTATTCCTCTTGAGGGACAAAGAACGGTTAATGCAGAATGGTATGCTAGAATTTGTTTGTCACAGGTCGTTTCTGAACTCCGTAAAGAGAACTGCAACCGCCGCATCATCCTCCATTACGACAATGCGAGTTCTCACACCGCGCACAGAACAAAAGTTTTTAGAGCAAGAAAACATAGAATTATTAGACCATCCGCCGTACAGCCCCGACCTAAGCCCTAATGATTTCTATACTTTCCCTAAAATAAAGAATAAATTGCGTGGGCAGAGATCACCTGAAGAAGCTGTGGACGCCTACAAAACGGCCATTTTGGAGACCCCAAGTTCCGAATGGAATGGTTGCTTCAATGATTGGTTCCATCGTATGGAAAAATGTGTCAAATTTCGCGGAGAAAACTTCGAAAAGCAATAAATAAATTTTTAAATAGTAATGTTGTGTCACTTCCTTGATTCCCGGAATTTTCAATGCCGCTCTCGTACTACTTATCACTTTTTCTTAAAACTCCTTTTTAATATTTTGTCAGAGAGGCGAAAAGCATACGCGGATTCTTCGTAATAATTTTATACACCTGTATAAAAATGAATCCCCATTTCCCTTGGTCACGGCATCACTCGTGAACGGCTGGACCAATTTTGCTCTTTTTTTATTGTATTTGTTATTGTAAGGAGAAGAAAAATAAAAGAAGATTGTATTTCCTGCGGGAATTCCGAAACTCACGCGGCTGAATCTCCGAAACGGTTGAACCGATTTGGATGGGACTTTCAGTGCTAGTTAGCTGATGTTATTACAAGTAAATTAGGTTACTTTGGAGTTCTTGCTAGAATTGGCTACTTGACAAAAAATTTTTTTTTAGTCCGTCGTGTAGATTAGTAAAAAATATTGGACACGTATTTTTTCTTTTTTTACGTACTTACTCAAAAAATAACAGAGATACATTGAGTTGAAATTTCGCGTGACGTCACAATTTGGTGCGGTTTGTATGGTGCTTATAATGAATATTGACGTCACGAACCCCCCACCCTAAACTTTAATGCGCTTTATCTATGTTCATTTTCATTAAATTGAAAAAGCAAAAAATACGTGTCTATTATTTTTTTTATTTTCTAACTGACGGACTAATTGGAATTTTGATATTCATACCTTGGAGAATACCCAATTCCTCGCGCGGGTGAAATCGCGGGGCACAGCACAGTTTCACCCGCGTGAGTTTTGGAATTCCCGCAGGAACTCCCAATTTTCTTTAATACAAACCCTCTGATAATTACGAACCCAACAAAAAAATATTGACATCGGTTGAGCCATTCTCGAGTTTCAGCGAGATAAACGAACAACAATTCATATAATAATTATGTATAAGGTTAGCTTCCTAACTCAAAATATTTTTATCTTAAAAATAAATTATTTTAAATCCAACGTTGTCAATATTCTAAAGATATAGTATAAAGTTATGGCCCGAGAGCCTCAGGTAGAATTTTTGTTCTATCATTTGAAAAGTCGTGACGTCACACATTTAATCTCAGATGATTACCTGCTGAACAAAAAATAGATTCTGGCTGCCCTTCAACTATGATAAAGGTAGGTAGGTACTAGCGAAATTTTTGGAGAATACGTTCGAGTTTTTTTTATTTATACAAAATATTTCCGGAACATTTATTTGCTCTTCGTCCGACGCGACGGCGTGAAAGTCAATGATATTTATAATACGAATATCTGTGCCTCGCGTTTTCACCCGCGTGAGCATCGGAATTCCCACAGGAACAATGTTTTTCCAAAATAAAAGTAAGTAGCACAATTTACTCCTTATAACATCAGCTATCTGCCATTGAAAGTCCCGTTAAAATCAGTCCAGCCGTTTCAGTGATTAGCCAAAACAAATAGACAGACAGACAGAAAACAATTTAAAAATTGATTTTTTATGTAACTACCGTATATACTTTCATATTATACATTTAGTTAAAAGCTGTTAATTTGAAATTACGGACACCTCAATTTTATTTATATGTATGTATGTATAGATGACGTATAGATATTACTGATAATATAATTGGTAAAATATATATAGCCCTTTACAGTTTCGCACCACAGCACATACCTACCTACTTATATGGGTTTCTAAATACCTACGTATACTAAAATTACTAAATAAATGATTCTCTGTTCTACTCTACCAGGGCCGTCTTAAGTCTATTCTGCGCCGGGGCGCGGGACTCAGCCTGCGCCCCGTTTTTTTTTACAATGCAGCGTGGCAAGCGACCGACGACACACTGAATAGAAGAATAGAATATTTTTTTATTCACTGCAGTATGAAAGGGGTCCTAGTCTCCTAGTCAGTCAAGAAAATATTAACAATACACGTAATTTTGATAATGCGCTGCGCTGTAAATTCAAATGATCTTACACCTAATCGTAGTGATTTAGAGATCATTTCTCTTTAAGTGCGAGCGCCCGGACGGCTATGTCAAAGGACGAATCAGACGAACAGGTGCCGCGCCGCGCGCCCATTTTAAATGAATGAACTTACACTCTATTGACTTAGAGATCATTTTGCTTCAAGTGCGGGCGACCGGGAGGCAATGTCAAAGGGCGCAATTACTCGCCTATGACAGACGCACAGGTGCCGCGCCGCGCGCCCATTTCAAATTAACTTACACAGTACACTATTGACTTAGAGATCATTTTGCTTCAAGTGCGGGCGACCGGGCGGCAACGTGTCAAACGTACATACATACACTCTCTTTGGATTAGAGATTTTGCCTCGCGCGTGTTGTATTAAATAAAATTGTTATTTGTGTAGTGTAGTAATGCGGTATGACAAGCGCCGAAAGCGTAATAAAAGTAACAAAATATTATTGTTGATGACTATTTTTTTTTTGCTTGCGCATATATGTATATTTGTCGTAAGTAGCAAGTATATAAAACATTGCAATGGCTGAATGGCGTTAAGTTCAATAAAATATCCAAAAATTCAGCGCTCGACAGGCGGCCCCCTTGCACCCCAAAGACGGCCCTGTACTATACTATACCTTCCTGGACCAAATGTTTAATATTCGGTTGTGCTGTACCAAATCTTTAATTTCTGTAAGTTGTTTTCCTTAATAAATATATTTTGTATATGTCTAAAACGGCCACTTCTTAGAATGGTTACTTGACCATGACTTTCGCGAAATGTTGTTTTTGCAATAGCAATACGTTTTATCGTTTAGCTTGGTCCAACTTGAGACACAGTATAGTTTTAGAGTTCCGAAGAGATCCCGAAGACATTCCATCCTAGTCCACCACTGAGCAAGCAAACGTGGAATAAGCTTTTTTATTTCTTCCAACGCAAAAAAAAGACGAAAAAGACGGTTGGCATTCGAAAAATTTTAATCGGAAATGATAAGCTGTTTATAATAAAACTGGTTCTAAGAAACAGGTGTTTTTTGGAAAAGCCTTATTTACTTGTGAAAAAATCCCTATAACATTCTTTATTAAATTTTTGTTTACGAAAAAAAAAAACGTTTCACGCCATAATGACGTACGACGACGTTTGCATAGAAAGTTAGATAAAAAAGTTTTCAGGTCAACAATCTTTTAACACTACGTATCGTAAGTAACCTTTTGTAAAAGATACATTCTATAAAGTGAACGATTTGTGGCATGGTTGATATAATAAGTCGGCTGCCCTACGGAAATACAAAGTAATTGAAGCGGAACAAATTTTACATGAGAAGCAAAAAACCGTAAATTGCTTAGGTAATTAAAAACAAACATTCCATAGTTTGACGATTTTCTTAATTTTAATTTCTCTTAGATTAAAGCCTTTTTGATGGTTGTGAATTTAACGCTAAATTTTAATTGTATATAGATAAGCAATAGTGTGTTAACCTACACTGGAGAAATTTTGAGGAAATTAAAATTTTAAAATTATAGCGCTATTTTGTGTCAATACTTGTTTAATATTATGTTTAGTTGTTGTATACGTATGCTGTAAATCTTTGTGTTGTGTCAAATAAAGTTTTTTCAATTTCAACATTTTTTCAGCGCGTAATAAGGTAAAATCATAATTAAAAAACTTTCTCTGCCTCTCAATAAATCGTTCTGAATCAATAACTTCATTTTGTGGGTTAACATGTTATTGCTTATCTGCGTCCATATGTAGCAAGGTCCGTTATGCGTGGAAAAAGGCAAAAATACAAAAAAAAAACTCATTTCGAAAAAAATGACATTTGCTTTGTTTTCCGTAGAGCAGCTGAAGCGGAAACTTTCCGCCTGACCTCCTGTTTCCATAAACCAGAATCTGAATTTACGCATAAATGTACCTACATGTACAGTCAGCATCAGAAATATGTAATCACTTTTGACAGTCTTTGAATCTTATTGCAATAGTAAAAATGTTCAACCACTGAAAAGCGTTTATATATTTATGATGATGACTTTACTTGACAGATAAATTTTGCAACTAAGAAGTTTTATGTCTCTTGCCCAAAATGCTCCTTGTGAAATGGTATTAAGAATAGCAAGCAAATTAGGGTAGCAGCATGGTCACTACCAATAAGTAATAGTGATAAAGTGTCCCATTATTACCTAATTTTTTATAGGTTCTTAGTTCTTACAGATTTAGAAGGTATACATTCGGTTATAAAAAAATATTTCATCTCAATAATAATTAAGGGCTCCAAATGCACCCTTGGATAACTACACACTCGAGGTTCAAACTCGTTTAGATATCAATTTACAATAGAGATGTTTCTCTTGTTCTCCCATCTTTCTCTTCGCCAGAATCCAGCAGCCGCGCCTCCTGGGTCGGTTCATAGCTTACTTCTCGAAAGAAGAACACGAGCTTATGTACCATCGGCTGTTGAGGTTGCGCGACCAAGTTGACGCCGAGAAACGCGCGAACACTACCACCAAGTTAAAACCATTAAAAATCTTATAAAGTAGACAGAATTATCGTAAATATGGTACCTAGAGTTATCGTAAATATACCTCAAGAACTATTTAGTTGTTTTACTATTTAGTTGTTTACTATGTTAAGTAGATAAATACATAGGTATATGTACTTTTTAAGCATTTTGTATGAATTAAATAGACGTGTTGGTAAATTGATTTAGTAATCTATGATGTTTTACTTACTGTAGGATAAGATCTATGTGAAATAGCTTGATTGTTCCTCTCCTCTATTAGGTTAGTATTTTAAGCGTTAATTTACCATGGTTTTGAAGTCCTCTAAGGCTATAAAGACTTAACTTTTTTGAACGTCCAAGGAGCTGTTCAAATTGGTTTGTTAATATTGTGTTGATTGTTATGTAAATAACAACGTTTAGTACATGGACAAGGTTGTTAATATTATAGCGCTATTATATCTATAGGTATCGTAGAGTAATGTTCCAAGCCATTATTTAGTTACCTTAATATTTTCCTCATAATGTGTAAGTACTTAATTACGTGAAAATAAAACGCTGTCGTATAGTACGTTGGCTGCACGAAAATTGATCGTGATTAATGTGAGTTACAACATTGATACTGTGTAGTCATAATATATTATTATAATTGAAAATTTATAGCGTATAATACTGATTTAGAGAATTAGTGAAAAAAAAAGAGATCATCAATGTCCCTTCAAAAGATCAATGTGTCAATGAAAATAATCGTTACGTTATGACTAATCTATACATATAAAATGCTTTGTCTGAATGACTGATGGATCAACACACAACCTAAACCGCTGATCGTAGAGACCTGAAACTTGGAGGGTGTGTTCTTTGTATGACGTAGGCATCCCATAAGAAAGGATTTTGAAAATTCAACCCCTGAGGGGATGAAAAGGGGTTGCAAAGTTTGTATGGAACAAATCCGCGGGAAATTACTGACTTTATCGCGGGTGAAACCGCGCGGGACAACTAGTATTAGTAAATAATTATAAACGCTCTTCTTATCGGAAATGGAATAAGGTAATAATTTCAATGAAAACTAAACATCACACAGCAATGGAAACAACGCGTAAAATTTTAAGACTAAACTAACTCCACAGCTAACGAAACTTCCTTCCAAAAAACCTCCTAAGGGATTTCATTTTCAAAAACCCTTAGTTACCTACATATCCTTACTAATATTATAAATGCGAAAGTTTGTATGTATAGATGGATGTTTGTTACTCTTTCACGCAAAAACTACTGGATGGATTTAAATAAAACTTTACAATTATATAGCTTATACATCAGATTAACACAGGGTACTTTTTATCCCGAAATTCCCGCGGGAACTCTGAAATTAACGCGGATGAAACCGCGGGGCACAACTAGTATGTGATAAAAAGAAGCCTGGGTTGAGCCTTGATGATTAGACTAAAATTTGATAAAAATACCTTTTAAAATTACTGGGTATTCAGTATTAGTTTCTTATTTTAAATGTCTGAATAAAACGTAACGATAATTTTTTTACGTAATTAAAAAAAAAAAAAACATCTCGGATATCATATCTTGAAGGTCATTCAACGCCCATTCGTATTACCGCTCGCGCTGGCACGCCGAAAAATCAAGCGTAATAGTAGATTGTATCACAAGGTATTAAAATTGTATTTTTAGGGCGAGGGCGTTATTTTGAATCCAGACCAGAGTAAAGGAGTCGTAGAAGATTCTTATATAGGATCCTGAACGGAGAGAGGGATTCAAAGGAAATCGCCAGAGGAAAAAATAATTTTAAAGCCGAGTGGTACAATCTACTATTCATCCCCCTCTATGAGAAAATGAAACAAGAAATCGCTGTAATATATTTATTTGTTATTAAATATAATACAAACCTAAATTAGTAGTTTATGCAACTGTCATATAATGAAGTTATATGCAGTTGCATACACTACTTTATCTTCACTAATGCAATTAATCAAACAACAAGATTAAATTAAATTCACGCGTACGTGTATTGTCACAGTGATTTTGCCGCCATTAAAATCTAACCAATGAGAGTGCAGCTGCGCGCATCAAAACGCGACCAACCTGATTGATCAAGTTGATCGCGTTTTATTGATGTTATAATGAGATTTTACGATATCGATGTGGATATTATACCATCATGTGAAATTGCTTAAATTGAGTTTTTTGTTGTCTGCGCTATAACAGTAGTAATTATAAGTCAAGTATTGGAAACATAAGTAGAATGTTACAACATTAGTGTAGATAAAATGGATTTCAGTACAACTTTTAGTCGCACTTATTGAAGGGAACCTAAACGTACTACTTTGCACTTATATGCGAATAAAACGTCAGTTTTTTAATAGATGAAATGAAAAAGACTATTTGTCAGTTTTATCTATATTAACATTCCATTCTACAACCTCCAACCTTCATCTCTTCTTCAGGCTGGTTCAGCCGGTGTTGCTTGGCATGCTAGTGGAGTTCTATACGCCGAACCAGAAGAGTATAACGTCGGAGCAGGCGTACTGGTACGCGGGCGGCGTGGTCATGTGCTCGGCGATCAACGTGTTCGTGGTGCATCCGTACATGATGGCCATATTGCATATGGGCATGAAGTTTCGTGTAGCGTGCTGTTCGCTAATATACAGAAAGGTGAGATGATGATTTTTGATGTTAAATCAACACAAAATTAACGTTCTCTTTTCAGGGTTCCGTACCCAAAGGGTAAAAAGGGGGGTTTTTACTAAGACTTCGCTGTCCGTCCGTCCGTTCATCTGTACGTCTGGCACCAGGTTGTAATCTCATGAACCGTGATAGTTAGAAAATTTGATGTATTTATGTTGCTGTTATAACAATAATACTAAAAAACAATAAAATGAATATTTAAGCCCCCATACAACAAACGATTTTTTTTTCTCGTTTTTTATCGATATTGACAACGGCAACATCTGTAGACGCTTGAAATATTCTTAGAATATTTAGTTATATACCTATTCACTTTAAAAATAAATAATTAAATAAAACAAATATTTAAAGAGGTCTCATATACAACAGAAATGTTCTTTTTTTTTTTTTTTTGTGGTTTTTATAGATAATGGTACGGAACCCTTTGTGCGCGAGTCCGTCTCGCACTTGGCCGGTATTTTCTTTTTCTGAAGTAATTTAATATCTGTTTCTATTGCATTTTGTACGAAAACTTTACGTATTATGTAAATTACAAGCTTCATTAATTATAATTAATTATGTATCCACGGATTGAAGAGAACAAGGGAAGTGGCACGCTGCAGCTATCGCGCGTTTTAATATCTGCAATATTTGCTACTTGTAGGCTCAATATCAGAAAGTTAGGCACTTACGTCACAACGTCTCAAAAACCACACGCAAAATTTAAAATCATGCCTATTTTGAGTAATTTCCATATGTAAACGTAACTAACGTACAATATAATAAGTATTTGGGTTTGTCTTTTCGATTATAAATAAACGTACGTACAATATTATTATATCAGATGCCTTTTTCTAATTACACTCTTGAGGATTAAATGAGAAGGAAAGAGTGACATGGGAGTGAAACCGTATGGATAAATTATAGTTGTAATTAAATGAAATTGCGGGATATGTTTATCATTAATGGTAAATAATGATTAATAATAAATAATAATGATTAATAAATAAATTATTCGCTTTACTTCAAGGACAATAAATATACCGTCTTCAACTAAAGGTAGAAATTCTTAGAACGTAACTTCGGCCCGTCACATAAAAAATATATTTTAAATTAATTACATTGTACATGCGACAGAACTGTTGGTATCTACTAAAATAATAATAGTACAGAAGATGATTGTTAAGCTACTAGTTGTTCCCTGAGGTTTCAAAAACACAAAAATGCACTATTATACTAAAAAGCTAAAAATAACAAAATACCGATTTAATTCAAAAGACAAAAATACTCGTAATATTATTATTGGTTTATACTACCACTGATCGGTTTGAATTCGGTGCCAAAACCCGCGTGCTAGGTTGTTTCGCTCACGATGAGCTCGTGGCGGGAGTGAACTTAGTTCGTCTACTCACTTCCTTTTGGCTTGTCACTGACTTAAAATTCATTCATCATCAGTTCCACATCTAATTTTGTACGTACCTACCTACTGGCGCAACGGCCGGTCAAGCACTGTAACCTGCCTTAGAAATCGCGCGTTTAACGTAAAATAAATACAAGATCTTCCACCCCCGCCTTGTGATATTTTCAGTCATAGGAAAGTTTCAGTCCATTAAGTGCCTTATGTGTACAACAATTTAAAAATATTAAATTTTTTTTGCTCAGGGTATTAGTCCCTATTCAAAGGATCAAAGATCTTATGAAAATTTGAGGTCGATTTTACTATTGATTTCAAAAATAAAAAATAATTAATTACTAGTTTTCTAAGTAGGTATGTATGTTACTAGTATAGCATTATATTATCTGTGATATGTGGTTTGTTGTAAAATTTCTTTTTTTGTAATTCAATGTCACAACATGGTAGTGTTGGGTATGAAATATAATTTTTTAGACATAATATAACATTTGGTGCAGAAACTTTTCCAAATTTCTATATTTATGTAAATATGACAATGAGATAGATATTTTACATGGGGCACACAAGTTTTGCACTTCTAGGTAATCGGAACTATTTGAATTTCCATTGTTATACTTTTTGTAACGTTGCAACCGTCTTAGTAATTAAAAAAGAACAATTGGCGGTAAATCATTTGTCAATTGTTTTTATCACACATCAAAGTTCTACGTACGCAACGAAAATGGAATTAATGTCGAAAAGATTTTAGAGCGATGATTTTTTATGATTTTAAAAGTTCTCTCTCTCCGCAAAACTGTGCCGCTCGTCTTCAAAATGCATTTGGGAGAGAAGCACCTTGTATGAGCACCGTGAGGCGATGGTTTGCTGAATTTGAGAGAGGCCGAGTTTCTTTACATGACAAATTTCGTGAAGGGCGGCCTTTAACTGCCGTCAACGAAAATAATGTGGCTACTGTTAAGTGGCTAATCGAAGAAAACCCGCGGATTACCTATGAGACAATCCGAGGACTATTGGGGATTGGTATGAGCCAAATTTAGAAAATTTTACACGAGGAATTGAAAGTTCGAAAACTTTGGTGTCGTTGGATCCCTCGTGAACTGAAAGCGGAGCAGAAGCGGGCTCGCGTGGAATGGTGCTCACAGATGCTACTGAAGTACGACCACGGACATTCTAATGCTGTTTATGACATTATCATAGGAGACGAAACGTGGATTTATTGTTTTGAATCCAAAAAAAACAGCAATCTTGTGAATGTGTGTTTAAAAATGAGAACAGGCCAACAAAAGTGAGGCAGGCGAGAAACGTTGGTAAAAAAATGATCGCGTTTTTTTTTTCTCAGCTACGGGTCCCATCTGTACAATTCCACTTGAAGATCAAAAGAGTGTTAATGCCGTGTGGTATTCTACCATTTGTTTACCCAGGATGTTAGAAAAAGTTCGCGAAAGACGACCAAAAATCCGCGCTCTCCTACATCATGACAACGCTTCTTCACACACGTGACACGGTCAACAAAACAGTCCTTTTTAGCTTCCGAAAAAGTACAACTCGTCTCCCATCCTGTGCATAGCCCCGATCTAGCACCCAGTGATTTCTGTATTTTCCCCAAAATCAAAGATTTGATGAGAGGTTTCACTTTTACCCACTCTGTAGAGGCAGTGATAGCGTTCAATCAGCACGTAGAAAACATGCCTTCAGATCTGTGGTCCTCCTGTTTTAAAAAATGGTTCGATCGCATGAAAAAATATTTAAAATGTAGAGTATTTTGAAAAGCAATAAACATAATATTTTGGTTATAACATGTTGTTTTTTTTAAGTTACGCAAAACTTATAGTGTGACCTACGTATAAGTTCAGATATGACACAAATATGACATTTCATATTTCTTTCATATTATTGACATTTTGACCGTACACAAAGTGATTATATGATCTTTGGTACACAATCATTTACACAATTTGTAAAGTCGAACAGCCAGCCAGGCATTTAGATGTAAAGATCTAAAAAACTCTAATAAGCTTTGCGGGGCTAAATATGATCTTCCGCTGTGCTTAGCGTGGTACCTAAATTTAGGCACTATAGAGGGCTTTTCAGTTAATTTTTTCGCCATTCTGTTTTCAATCCAGTCCCTACGGCTGTCAAAAACGGCTCTCGGCGAGACTACCGTTGGCCAAGTAGTGAATCTCCTTTCCAACGACGTGAATCGCTTCGACGTGGCCGTAATATTCCTGCACTATCTGTGGATCGGGCCGCTCGCCACCATCATCATCACCTACCTCATGTGGCAAGAGATACAGTGGGCGGCCGTGGTCGGCGTCAGTGTGATGCTCGCCTTCATCCCGCTCCAAGGTTGGTGGGACCAGAAGTTTTTTTTAAAGAGTATAATGACTTCGAGGAATTATTAATCTCTGTATACATTGTATACCACTCATTGATTCGTTCATTTATTTATTGATAATCATGGTACTGTATGAAACTTGCCACCTGAGGCTTAGAATTTATATTGAAAAATCCTGGCATCACATTTTTAGTGACTGAGTTCTTTTACTTATTATTAAGAATAGCAAAAACCCTATATTATCATAGTTTACACAGACTGAGAAGTTTATTACAGTAGGGGGAGCACGAATCTGTCGATATCGTCGTAATGTCAAAGCGTTTTTTTTGTATGGAAAATGAACGACACTGGATAGATGGCGTTTACATAAAAAAAACGCTCGATATCGAAAGCGAAAAAATTCCCTACTGTAGGGGGAGCACGAATTTTTTCGCTCTCGTCTAGTCGATATCGAGCACTTTTTTTGTATGGAAAATGAACAGCGCCATCTATCCAGTGTCGTTCATTTTCCATACAAAAAAACGCTTTGACATTACGACGAACCTAACTGATCTCTACCGATAAAAATATAGAAAAGAAAGAAAAAATCAATTATTATTTGCGGACAATACCAAAACGCATGCAAGCTTTTAACAATAGTAAAATAATTAATATAAAAACAAAACAATTATTACGAAGTTATTGTAATACTATTGCAGCGAGAAAAGGGCCCCAGCTCAGCATGATATTATATTTTTCAGTATGGATCATAAGGATCATGTACGTGTCATATAACAACTAGCTGTCTCTCGTGGTTGCAACCGCGGAGGTAATAAGAGATAAAAAGTACCCTTTGTCACTCAGGACTACTGTAGCTTCCTATACGTGAAAGAATTTTCAAAATTGGTTCAGTAGATCCAGAAATTATCCCCCCTACAACGTCACAAACTTTACCTCTTTAAAATATTAGTTTATTGATTGTCTTCCTAGCGTACTTGGGCAAGCGCACGTCCGTGCTGCGGCTGAAGACGGCGCTGCGCACGGACGAGCGCGTGCGGCTCATGAACGAGATCCTCTCCGGCATACAAGTGATTAAGATGTACACGTGGGAGAAGCCCTTCGCCGACCTCGTCGCCAAAGCTAGGAAGTAAGTTGAGCCCGTATATTCGCAGATACGGAATTTGAAAATACTTTAATACGTGCTCACTGCTCAGTGCTCATTTCTTAATTTTAACGTCCGCCATCACCCTTTAGCTTGACGAAATCGCTTTAATACGATTCTTTAACAGGCATTTTATTAACAAGAAAAAATACAAGAATGAAAGCTTTCATCAAAGTTTCGATTATACGTTCAACGAACATAATATACGTCATAATATATCCGAAAATTAAACTCTCATCTAAGGGCGGGCGCCCACGAGCAACTTTTGTCTTCGCAACTAATTTGTCTTTCACATCAAGTCTACGGGTTAGTATGAAAGTGCGCACATGTAGCGACGCGACAGTCAGGAGACTTTTGACGCACTTTCATACTAACCCGTAGACTTGATGTGAAAGACAAATTAGTTGCGAAGACAAAAGTTGCTCGTGGGCGCCCGCCCTAAGTCTTACACTAAATCTGTAGAATACTGAACCGATTGTACATATTATCTCATTTATACAGTATCTTCAAGTGGCAAGAAAACTTTTTATCCCAGAACGAAAAGCTTCCGCGGGAATACCAAAGTTCACGCCAGGCAATGGCTAGTGCTTTATAAATTCTGAAGTTTTTAAAAACAGTTTTTCTTTACATATAGCCTCTTAAGGCAGTTTACCCTTCACTTCCCTTGCGATTGCTTGCAGACAAGAAATAAAGCAGATCCGCTCGACGTCGTACATCCGCGGCGTGCTGACGTCGTTCATCATGTTCCTGACGCGCATCTGCCTGTTCTGCTCGATCCTCGCGTACGTGCTCGAGAACAACCACATCTCCGCCAAGCAGGTGTTCGTCGTCACCAGCTTCTACAACAATCTCAGGCAGACGATGACCGTGTTCTTCCCGCAAGGTGTGTGGGCACGTCGCTACCAAACAATACTATTACTACGTAATAATGTGACACTCCGCTTCCCGCCAACTTTAGTGCGTCCCCACGCCCCGCCACAACGAAGCGCTAAGCTCGTAGAGACGATAGTGGTGTAAGATGCACGTTGGACAATATCAACTTGAATTTCGAACTCACTTCATCACTCATTCTGTAAGGAACTCATCAGGAAAATACATACGAGTACATTTCCTTTTTTAAACGCGTTCATACATAAATATAAGCTCACTATGACGTTTTAAAAATCACTTCAATCCGGCTGCGAAAGAAAGTCAAACACACATTTATAATATTAGCAAGATGAGGAAAACTGATCATATGTATAGAGCAATCAACGCGGTTCTATACTTAATAATATTATGAAGAGGTAAAGTTTGTGAATTGTGAGTTTGTGACGTTGTAAGGGATAAACTATGGATCTACTGAACCGATTTCGAAGATTCTTTTACCAATAGAATGGTTCCTAAGTGTTATAGGATACTTCTGGATACTTCTTATCCGGGAATAACCGGGTTGATCGCCCATCTATAATCATGTGCTTATATTCCAGGCATAGCCCAAGTGGCTGAGGCGTCGATATCAATAAAGCGGTTGCAGAACTTCATGTTGTACGAGGACACGAGCAAGCCAGTGCCAGGGCTTGCCGAAATACAAACGTCCACGAAGCCGCTCAAGGGGTCGCAGGAGGAGATCGCTCCTCTGGTCTCGAGCAAGGAGGGGCTGGACGCGCAGCCGCTCAGCAATGAGAAGGAGTTGGAAGCTAAAGGGAATGGTATGCTAAACTAATTTATCTGGAGTGTATATAATATATCTCAGATGAAAAAGCATGTTTAATAAACCCTTGATATATGGTATCCGTGATTTTCGATTTTCAGTTTTTTTTTTACAAAAATGTATAAAGATTTTGTTTTATTATTTCATTAGCTGTTCCCCGCGGTTTCATCCGCGATAATTTCGGAGTTCCCGCGCGAATTCCAGGATAAAAAGTGCTCTGTGTGTTATTGTGATGTATAAGCTATATTATTGTAAAGTGTCCATTGTCCATTGTGTAGTTTTTGCGTGAAAGAGTAACAAACAATACATACAAACTTTCGCGTTGATAATATTAGTAAGCACTAGCTGTTCCCCGCGGTTTCGCCCGCGTTAACTTCGGAGATCCTGCGGGAGTTCTCTGAGACACCTTGTCGCGGACCACTTGCATTGTATAATAGGCATGTGGACAATTTTTTATTTTTTAGTCCGTCTTGTAGATTATTAAAAAATATTGGACACGTATTTTAAAAAAAAAAAAACGAATAATCAAATAATTTTTAATCAAAAAATAACGGCGATATATTGAGTTGAAATTTCGCGTGACGTCACTATTCTGACAATTTTTATGGCGGCTTTAGCGGTTAGTGACGTCACGACCCCCTCACCCTAAACTGTAATGCGCTTTATCTCTGTATATTTTAATTTATTTAAAAAAACAAAAACGTGTCTATTGTTTTTTTATTTTCTAACTGAAGGACTAATTACAATTTTGATTTTGATTTTCAAAAGTAGTCCACATCTCCATTTGTCGCTTTTTTATGTTGTCAGGCGTCGCGAAAGCACCGTTGGAGTCGGGCGAGGAGGACGACGACGACGCGGGCGTGGCGGGCGCGGCGGCGGCGGCGGCGGAGGCGGCGGGCGAGGGGCGCGGCGTGCGGCTGCAGCACGCCACCGCCAAATGGATCGAGGCGAACCACGAGAACACGCTCACAGACCTGTCGCTCACTATCAAACCTGGCAAGTGAGTACTGGATGTTGCTCAGTAATCTGTTGTACGGGATGTAATGTTCAATGAGGGATATATTGTGAAAGAGGGTTATTCAGTTTTATGTGCAGATAAATCTATACTATAATAAAAGAGTAGGTAGAATCTGCGATTCTGTACATTGAATATTTTTAACAAAATTGACAGTTGAAAGTTTTTAAAATTCTTTTCTGTCTGTCTGTCTACCTGTCTGTTCGCGATAATCTCCGAATCTACTGAAAGGATTGTCATGCGGTCTTCACAGGTAAATTAAGCTTGGCCTAGAGCTACATATAGGCTTTGTTTCACTTAAATCGGATGTCGGGATAAAAGTTGTTTAAATAAAAACGTTTCACGCGGGTGAAACAGCGGGGCACTGCTAGTAAAAACTAAAAAAAAAAAATTAAAAGCCCATAATTGATGAACCACGTTAATAATAATGCGTTGTGGTGTGTTGTCGCGCAGATTGATAGCGGTGATCGGGCCGGTGGGCGCGGGCAAGTCGTCGCTGCTGCACGTGCTGCTGCGCGAGCTGCCGCTGACGGCGGGCGCCGTGCACGTCGCCGGGACCGTCTCCTACGCCAGCCAGGAGCCGTGGCTCTTCGCTGGTGCGTGCTCTTGCTGAATGCTCTACTTACACTATTTACCAGTAAAAAAAAAAATTGCCTACCGATACTAAAAAAACTCAATCTTTGTAAAGATGTTTGTTACTCAATCGCAAACAGGCACATAGACCATATCCTGGATTAACACGTTGATACTTCTTATTCTCCTAAAAGTAAGTAGAAGAATGTCGTTCAAAAACACTTTTAAGCTAACTAAAAAAAAAATATTAGATTTTGTCTTTATATTATACTCGCTACAAAAAATTCCCGAGGGAAAATCGGCATAATACGCGGGCGAAGTCGTGGGTAGTAGTACTACTACTAGTATAAGAATACTTGTATAATATGTATCGCCAAGCTCGACATACTATCGAAATTCAGTGTTCCGTAATGACACTCGTCTGCTGTTTTTAACCGACTTCAAAAAAGGAAGAGGTTCCCAATTCGACTGTGTTTTTATTGTTTCTATATGTACGCAGTTAGCGCGCACAGTTTTCACTGCGTCATGCGCACGAGGAGTAAGGCAGTTTTTTCACAAATATGTGCACTCGCGGCGCGTTGGCCAGATTTTAACGCACGCTAACAATAAATAATGTTCACTGAACAGTCCCCTTAGTCAAGTTGACAATCTATGATTGTTAACGCTATAGAAAACTAAGGAACGTATCGTCATGTCACGTGATCACGTAAAATCGACCAATACAAAAATCTAATTGTTCGTGACCATGTGACTTGGCTAAAGGGGCGGTAGTGATTTGTCGTAGAAAATGTATAGAAAGTGACACATTGTTTATGCTATGCGCAGGCAGCGTCCGCCAAAACATCCTGTTCGGGCAGCCCATGGACCGGCCGCGCTACAACACGGTGGTGCGCCGCTGCGCGCTCGACCGCGACTTCGCGCTGCTGCCGCATGGGGACAAAACCGTGGTCGGCGAGCGCGGCGTCAGCCTCAGCGGGGGTATGCTCTCTACTCACAACCCATTCCTCACATTCACGGCTCATTACGTTCTGGGCCCTTATTCAATATGACCAATAACATTCCTTGCCCATAACACGCTTCCCAAAAACATAATCCTAAACTCCAGAAATATTTTTTTTATATCACCTGTAGTATGCAAAATTTAATGCGATTTCACCCTTGTTAATTTCGAAGTTCCCGCGGGAATTCCGGGAAAAAGTACCCTATGTCCTTTTCTGTACCCCTGACAACGTGTATGCAAAATTTCATATTGATCGGTTGAACTGGTCAGCGTAACAAATAAACAAACTCACTTTCACATTTATAATTATAAATAGTAAGGATTGTATATTTTATTCATTAATTTGAAAAAGCAAAAATTACATGTCTTTATATTTTTTATCCAACTGACGGACACTAAAAATATAATTTAGATTTTCATACGCCGTGACGGTGCCTATTACTTAAAGTGATGGTAGAAATGTGTGTGCGGCGGCAGGGCAGCGCGCGCGCATCTCGCTGGCGCGCGCGGTGTACAAGCGCGCGGACGTGTACCTGCTGGACGACCCGCTGTCGGCGGTGGACGCGCACGTCGGCCGCCACCTGTTCGAGGCGTGCGTGGTCGGCTACCTGAGGCACGCGACGCGCATCCTGGTCACGCACCAGCTGCAGTTCCTCAAGGACGTCGATCTGGTAACTGACTACGCTGCACCAGCTCGGTGGACACTCCATACAAATGAACTGATTCAAGTGCTTTGTCACACATATTATATAAGGAAAAGTCTTTTATCTGTCTCAATAATAAATAAAAAACGTTCCTATAGTAAAAGGATATCACGAAAATGCAACCATCTATTCTTCAAAGTCTAATTACAATTAAGTAAAATTACTAAAAAATAAGTTCGTTGTGGACTCAGAGACCGCGCGCGACCGCTGGTAGGTTATAATCATTATTACGTGCTTGATGAATAGTTTTTTGTGCGAAAATCAGTCACACAAGTTTTTATACCAAACTGAGTAGGTACATGCCACTTTTATCTCTTGCGTTTTAGATAGTGATACTGAAGAATGGAACGATAGCGGCGGCGGGCGACTTCGAGACGCTGAGCGCGTCGGGGCTGGACTTCGCGTCGCTGTTGGCTCGCGAGCCCGAGGAGGAGCGCCCCGCCGCCGCCGCTGCCGCCCCCGCCGCCGGCGCCGCCTCCGCGGACGCGTCGCTCACCGACGCCGACGACACCTCGCTCACCAGCTTCAGGAAACGCCAGCTCAGTATACACTCGGTATGAACTATAAAGAGGGCACACTCGCTATGGACCTCATCAAGTGAGGACAGGGGGTGGGTGCGCGAGGGGGAGGTTTATAATCACATTCACATCCCGTGAACGTATGAATGTTTCTTTGTCCTCTTATGTACCTTGCCATGTTACTCGCACAATACTATAAAAAGTTACTAACTAAATAGGATTGTATAACAATTAAAATTGGAAACAGCTCTATTCAAAATATAACAAGAAGTTAGATGTAATATAATAGTTTAGGACGAAAAATTGTTTACGTTCCTAAATACGCATTAATCGCATAATGCACCCGCTTCGGGTGTCGCATTTACTAGTCGATGCGAATAATGTGCGGTCGCTGAACGCAGCTTTATTCTTCCTGAATAAGTATCTGTGATCGTTTGTATGCAGGTTAGTTCGGTGGACAACCTGACGGCGACGGCGCCGCCGGCGGGCACGCGCGAGGAGGCCGAGATCCGGTCCGCGGGCGCCGTGTCCGGGCAGGTGTACGGCGCGTACCTGGGCGCGAGCGGCCACCCGCTGCTCGTCGCGTTCATGCTGCTCGTCGCCGTGCTCGCCCAGCTGCTCGGCTCCGGCTCCGACTGGTGGACCAGCTACTGGTGAGTGCGCCGCCGCCTACAGTGAGCACCATCAATATGTAAACGCTTTGGTCAGTGTTTGAACTTTATTACTATTGCAATAAGATTCAATGGCTGTTAAAAGTGTTTCTGCGTATTTCTGCTGCGGTTCAACCGACGCGCGTAACAGCCCCCTTAGCCAAGTTGGGAATTTATAAATTGTTATAGAAAACTAATTTCACATGGTCACGTAGAATAGTCGAATCAAAAGTCTAACTTTGCGTGTCGACGTGATACGATACTACCATTTTTTTTTCTGCCACGAATTATTATGTTCCGTTTATCTTCGTTCCAATATCGGAAACGAAATCGTAAGTGTTTTTGTTTTTAAGTCCGCAGACATTATGTTTCAGAACGTAGTCAAAAAAGTTTAAGTTATAACTTTCAACAACTAAATTGAAAAAAAAATAAAAATAATAATTGTTCGAAAGCATGTGTGAAGTCCACTGATCCAAACTGGGACCGCGTGGACCCTTTCAGTCTCAGGACAGGGTAACCTGGGGCACACGTCGCTGTGGAGACATTAATAAGTCTACTAAATAATGCTTATAATATTCCTTTACATCAGGGTGAACTTAGAGGAGCAGAGTCCAGTGTTTACCCTGAACAGGATGGAAGGGAACGACTCGAGCCTCAACGCGACCATGCAAGCGGTGGCTGATTACCACGGCCCGTTGAGGCCCACTAGATACCAGTGCATTTACATTTATTCCGGTTAGTACACACCCGTCACACTCTATTACAAGCGAAACTATTTATAGTTCGGTCAATTTAGACATTCAAAGGTGCATAAAATCCCAACAAGCTGAAAATCAGTAAAATTGTTCAAAACATAATTACAAATAATATTTAAAAGTTCCCCATCATTCCCGCGTATGGAAAAATTTTTATTCAAGGTCAAAGGTAAAAAAAAGAGTTCGCAATTTTCAGAAAAACGGTAAGTTTTATCGTAAAAGTACCTTAGACAAAAATTGTAGATCATAAAATTATCTATAAAAATGTATCGATACTTTTTTCCTACGAGCCACCGTTTCTGAGATTTAACGATTCAAAAAGTTATAAAAGTTGTTATCGTCATAATATGCACGTTTCCAGTTTCCACGCCACCTATGAGGTAGTGTTTATCTATTTGGCACCAGGGCCCTTGGTTACCTAGCTACGCCTCTGGTAACAGCCTTCGCCACTATTATTTCTATTTCTTAGCTCAATCTTGTAGAGCAAAAAGAGCTTAGTAGTAGACATCTGAAATAATAGATAAACCTTTTTTTGAGTACATACTTAACACTTATAATTACACTCAGGGTGAATTGAAATATTCATCTCAGGGTCGCGCTAACCACTAGACAAACATTATTGTTCTCTCGTTATAGCTGTCGTACATGCGCGGGATGGTTGTTGCAGGCATGGTGGTGGCGCTGGTGGTGATATCGCTGGGGCGCTCGTTCATGTTCTTCTCGATGGCGATGCGCGCGTCGACGCGGCTGCACAACCGCATGTTCGGCGCGATCACGCGCGCGCCCATGCGCTTCTTCCACCTCAACCCCTCCGGCCGGATACTCAACCGCTTCTCCAAGGACATGGGCGCCGTCGACGAGGTGCTGCCCTCCGCGCTCCTAGACGTCTTACAGGCGAGTTTCAAATTCGAAACTTTACTCATTTAATTGAGTGAATTGAGTATATTTAATTTTTATAAGTAAACTGTATTTATACATCAGACTTGACTGTATGAACTTAATTTTTTTTGCCTTAATAATAATAAATAATTATTATTATAATCCACTTCACAACACACAGATCTACTTGATCCCACACTAAGCTATAAGCTTGTGTCGTGGAAACCAAGCAAACGTGGTATATACGGAAAGTACGATACTTATCGGAAAGTTAAGTTTTTTTTTGTCCTTCGATTTCGTTTTATTAAACGTTGCGCTCTGGCATTGGTATATCTAGATCGGTCTGTCGCTGATCGGTATCGTGGTGGTGGTGGCTGTGGTAAACTACTGGCTGCTGCTGCCGACGCTCGCCATCGGCGTCGTGTTCTACGGCCTGCGCATCTTCTACCTGTCCTCTTCGCGCAGCATCAAGCGCCTCGAGGGTGTGAGTGAGTGACATAGCTGCAGACACATACGCCTTGACTTGCGGGACGAATCAGGAACAAATCACACCTTGACGTAGTGACGACAATGACAATAACGACGAAGATATAGTGCTGTACAGAGCATGTCTAATAAATCGTACAAAAGCGCTAAATAATAATTTTTTTAATTTGCCACGTTTTTGAAGTTGAATGACTCCGATCCGATATCTATGATTTCGTATTTTTGGGATTCATCTACAAACTCCTCGCCATAAACGTGTATATTGTTTAAGAACCCTTGTTTTACCAGAATTATTATAATAGTATCTTATATTTTGACCTGAGACAATCTACCTAAAAGTGCTAAAGCATTCGGCTGGGTTCCGAAACATCATACGCTGGGTTATAATGTGGGAATGAGGTGCAGTAATTTTTTACTCTTGATTGGAACTGATCCGTAGGAAAAGTTTTCACCAGGTTCCGAGGGCTTATAGTATGTATTTTCCGCAGCGCGCAGTCCGGTGTTTTCTCATTTGAACGCCACACTTCAAGGAATCACTACGATAAGGGCGTTTGGAGCGCAGGAGGCGCTCATCAGGGAGTTCGACAACCATCAGGACCTTCATAGTTCCGCTTGGTAAGACGCCAACATTCCCCATATTCCTTTATATTTTTTGTTAAAGTCAATTACAAGATATTACAAGATATTATAAAGGGCCTTGCCTCTCAGCGTATACTTCAAAAATGTAAAACGCAAGCGCGTGTCAGTTGATAAGGCTCTGTCTTGATCCTTACAGCATAAGGTATAGATAAGTATAATAATTTGATTATAGATACGTGTTTTGACTATAGGTACTTGTTCATTGCGAGTTCGCGCGCGTTCGGCTTCTGGCTGGACTTGGTGTGCGTCGTGTACATCGCCATAGTGACGCTCAGCTTCCTCGTCTTGGGACAAGGTGGGTGAGAATGGGTCATATTATGTTCTCCTATCTGTATATAATCAAAGCGAATGGAAATGAATCACGCGGTTGACAGTACAGGGAACAGCTAGTAAACTACTAGTCATCCCTTTGGACCTATTGAAAAAATCGATTATAGCAGGAAAAATTATCCTATCTGTTAATCCAAAACATATTCTGTGAGTCAAACATTCAAATCCTTTCATCAGCCTTTAAGTATAATTGTATTGACAGATTGATGATTTATTTGAATCATAACTATCGTCCGTAGGGGAGTCCGGCGGCAACGTGGGTCTGGCCATCACACAAGCGATGGGTCTCACTGGCATGTTCCAGTGGGGCATGCGCCAGTCCACCGAGCTGGAGAATCAAATGACCAGTGTTGAGAGGTAAAATATATAAAAAATAACGAAATAAGATACGTGGGTAATACTTGAATTACTGTCTAATTATTCAAGAGTTTATTGGTTACTAAATGTACATAACAGGTCTTAAATATCAATCAATAAATAACTAAATTATTAGTCACCTTATAACTGTTGTATACGAGTTTACAGAGTCGTGTCTCGTTTACGAGAGATTTGTTGAATTAATTTATGCGATTCGCTTCTCAAATATAAAAAAACCGCTAATTTTTTAAGTAATCATCTGAATCCAGCAAAATACGCTTTTCATGAAATTTGAGCGTGCAGAAACTGACGCGGCTCTAGATCGTACCTGAACGTCACGCGTCGTTCAGTCGCGTACACCAGCGTGTTTTTTTTATTAACATTTTCTTTGGGATTTATTAGTGTTATTATTATTATTTCTACCATACGGTTGTCAGAATAAAAGAGTACTCCGAGATCGAGTCGGAGCCGCCGCTGCAGTCGGAGGGCGACAAGAAGCCGCCGCCGTCGTGGCCGGAGGCGGGGCGCATCCGCTTCCGGCACGTGTACCTGTACTACGCGCCCGGCGAGCCGCCCGTGCTGCGCGACCTGTGCCTGCACATACAGCCCAAGGAGAAGGTCGGCATCGTCGGCCGGACCGGCGCCGGCAAGTCCTCGCTCATCAACGCCCTCTTCAGGTGACTTATATTTTTAACAAGCTGTTTGTTACCCGCGGTTTAAAATTCGCGTTAATTTCGAAGTTCCCGCGAGAGTTTCTCTTTATGAGATACATGGTAAATAATTGCATGTTTCATCCAATATAATATACAAATCAATGTTTTTTGTTTGTCAGTAGGTATTTATTTATGCGCTGCCGTTACCGTTCATCCGATTACGATAAAACATTGTCAACTTATTGCTTGCACTCACGCGGGGGGCACTTCATAAGGGGTTCCTGCGGGAAGTAACTGACGCGGTTGAAACCGCAGGCACGAGTTAGTAATATTGCCCCGTTAGCCAAGTTGACAATCTTTGATTGTTAACGCTATAGAAAACTAAGGTACCTATCATCATGTCACGTGATCTCCACTCGTCCATTCAAAAGTCCAATTATTCGTGACCACGTGACATCACGGTACGCTCCTTAGTTTCCTATAGCGTGCGTAGGTATGAAAAATATGAAAAACGTTTTGCAAAGAATGATCAGTTAATATTTTATTTACATATTATCTGATCTCTGGCACGTCAGGCTGGCGACTATAGAGGGCGAGATCTACATCGACGACCGCGAGACGTCGTCGCTGGGGCTGCACGAGCTGCGCAGCCAGGTGTCCATCATCCCGCAGGAGCCGGTGCTGTTCTCGGGCACGATGCGTCACAACCTGGACCCCTTCGACGAGTACCCCGACGAGCTGCTGTGGCGCGCGCTCGGCGAGGTGCGTCCGCGTCCGCCAAAGATATATTGATGGGAACCCTGTTCAGTATAGAATTTTTTGACAAAGAAATAATTATTTACGAAAATTTAGTGCGAAACTCGCTGACACGCTGACGAATTAAAATTAAGGGTCATTCGTTAAATAAGTCCCTCGCTTAAAATTACATCTGTATATATTAATGTAAAAACTTTTTTACGTTGAATCTAGATTTTACAGTTCCATACAAATAAAATATGTCCTCACAAAACGGCTGCCCTGCGAAAAAACAAAGAAACTATTTTTTATTTTATTTTTCAAAATGAGTTTTTTTTTAATATTTTTGGCACTTTCCACGCATGACGGACATTCCTACACACTCACGCTATCAAAAGGGCTTTGGTCTTAGAGAAATTAAAATAAAGAGAATCGTGAAATTAATAATAATAATAATCCACTATTTTATGGCAGATTTGCTTTAAATAAAGCGATTTCCGGTTTTGTTCTCCTCCTGTTAAATTTATTCATCTGCAACAACCATCAAAACGGGAGAAATTCAAAAGAAAATCATCAAACTATGGAAGGTGTGTTTTGAATAAAGCGATTTCCGGAGTTTTGCCCTTCCTATAAAATTTATTCTGCTGCAATTACTTCGTTTTTCCGGAGGGCAGCCGAAAAAGTGTTCCAAAATTCATAGCGGGCACCATCTTTTTCTTTTTCTTTCTTAAAATTTATACCCTAAAATATGTTAATGTTTTGTGTACGAATCAGGTGGAGCTAAAAGAAGCGATGATGGAGCTGCCGGCGGGGCTCAACTCGCGCATGTCGGAGGGCGGCAGCAACTTCTCGGTGGGGCAGCGGCAGCTGGTGTGCCTGGCGCGCGCCATCGTGCGCCGCAACCGCGTGCTCGTGCTGGACGAGGCCACCGCCAACGTGGACCCGCAGTGAGTACGGCGCGGCTAGAGCGCAAAGTATCAAAATCAATATTCTATTTAGTCCGTCAGTTAGATAGTAAAAAAATAATAGATACATTTTATTTTTATTTTTTGAAAAAATACTTAGAAAACGCATTAAAGTTTAGGAGTGGGAGCTCGTGATGTCTAAGTATAAAATGTATCTAGGCGTGGCGTCACACTCAATTTCAACACAATATATCGCCGTTATTTTTTAAATAACGTAAAATAAAGGGAAAAACGCTTAACACTCTGGTGACTCGGCGGCTCCTGCTTAATTCCAATTTGGTAATTCGGAGACCTTCGTTTAGGTCCATTCCGGTAACCCATTGCCAGTAACCCTGTCTCATTTAGGTAATAGGTACGAAGAAGTAGAAAAGACAAACTTGTCCTCTTAAAAAAATAGCACTCACTTTCCATTCTTAACCACATGGACCTCTATTATAAGTTCATTCTAGTAAGTAACCTGATAGTTCACTTAAATCGACTCCAGTAATCATGTGCCTTTACTTCTTCTATGTACGACAATCTTCTTGTCTATTTGTTATTGTTGTCTAGAAGAAATTGCTTTGAAGTAATAAAGCCACCTCTCGTTATTTCCTATATTTCTGGCTTGTTTATGTATTTTACCTAATTTGGTAACGTTAGGTTATATATTTGTTACAGAACGGACGCCCTTATTCAATCTACAATTAGAAACAAATTTGCCGATTGCACTGTATTAACAATCGCCCATCGACTCCACACTGTCATGGATTCTGATAAGGTAATTATATCAGAGATGGGTTTTGTTTTACAAGTTTGTTAATCTGATGAGGCAAACAAATAAATGTGGTATAAAGACCACATTTATTTGTTTGCCTCATCACAATATTTAAAAATGACAATTTTTTTATATTGAAATATAGTGTGTTAATACAGGGTGAACTTTGAACTTTAAGATTAAAAAAGGGGCGCATTCAGTATTCAATACTCTTATCCGTCAAAAAACAAATTAGGTAGTTCTGTGTCGTACGGGAAAAATGCGGTGTGTGGTTTCATCAGTTTAAATATTAAACTTATATCGAAATAAAATTGCAATCTTGTCGCTTTATTTGTTTGATCGCATTGAATAATCTATGATCATTAACGCTATATAAAACTAAGGAACGTATCGTCGCGTCACGTGGTCACGAGGACTATTGATTAGACGATTTTACTTTTGACAGTCGTTCAATCTTAATGCAATAGTGACAAAGTTCAACAACCGAACAAAAGCGTTTACATATTATTATCTTTGATGGTATTTGTGCATATTATATGCCAGGTGTTGGTGATGGACGCGGGCCGCATGGTGGAGTTCGACCACCCGCACGTGCTGCTGCAGCGCGAGGGCGGCGTGCTGCGCGCCATGGTGGAGCAGACCGGCCGCTCCATGGCCGACACGCTCGCCAGGGTCGCGGAACAGGTAACCGTTACACTGGACGTTCCTTTGTGTTTATTTAGTTAAACATAACGGTAATAATTGATATAACAATAACAATAGCTGAGCCCCGCGGTTTCACCCGCGTTAATTTTGGAGTTCGCCCACTGCCAATAAAGTATATTTACGGATGATGTTAATGTCAGTGAAATAAATATAAAATTTATGACGTCATAACACAGGCGTACCTACGCACGCACGCACGCACGCACGCACGCGCGCACGCACGCACGCACGCACGCGCACACGCACACACACACAGTCAAGAAAACATATTCATGAAAACTGAGCGCTACGCGCACTGTTTTATCGCCCGCATATAATTATATCATACTTTATCAAATTCCATGTTTGTTCCAGGCATACGAGAGTAAACATCTTCAAGCCACTACCGACAGTTCCGATTGATACAGGGCGTGCGTAGTTTAGTTAATTTTTTGGAAAAGTTGAATACACTATTCCACAAGTGTGATGTGAATATTATGATGATTGAACCGTTAGCGTTGTCATTTTGCAGACTATGCCAGCTACTATGGCGACATGAAACCAACGAGTCTGCTATAAGGTCGTGTTCACAACTAGGCTCACAGTGAGCGGCGTACCGTCTGCCGGCCGTCTCTTAGTTAGCGGCGCCTGAGCCGCTAATTGGCGACTAACTACCGGCTAATAATAATCATACGGACGTCGCTGTTTTCAACTGAACGATTTGGCGAGCGTTTAGCCGCCAACCGCGCACTGTACGCCTAGTGTGAACACTAATTAGTATTGTAACTGATGGCTCCCGGAGAGCCGCAAACTGTGAGCTTAATCTGCCCACGACTTATCATGGGCTCAAACAAGATTCGATGATAGTTAATCGTAAGAATACAACTTATACATAATTATTACAATATTACATGTGATCTTTTTAGATAATGATGATGATTTGTAGATAATTATAAAAATGATTACCAAAACTACTTCGAATATAATTTTTTTGCATGTGTGATAATTTTTTTAGGTATGAAACCCGAATTGATTGTTATAATATTTATATGAAAATTGTGAATGTAATTTTATTGTATTTTAGTTACTATTTTTTGAAGTCTGAAATTCTGGACTGGCGATTTACTTACACCTGGTGCTTACACTATATGTAGTACTAACCTCTAAGTATATAAGTAACAAGAAAATAGCTACTTAACATTTAACCATATGATGACAATAATATCTACCTTTTTTATAATGTACTTAAGAATTAGCTGTTTCGTACTTACATGTTTAGCCCTTGCATTGAAAAGGCTGTTTTAAACCATTGGACGCAAAGTGCGGGAATCATATAAAATTAAATAATGTGATGGAAACAATGTTTGCGTCGTTCCAGTTCTCAATCGCGAAATCACTTCATGAACGTTTTATGTGTAGCTTTAATTTGTTTCTGCAACATTGTTTCGTAAAAATATTCCGTAATTAAATTCCTTATGCACTTTCTATCTCATTTTATATTAGACCTAAATACATGTTCTTATTGTAATTTTCCTAGACAAAGCGTCAGTTTTAATGATTTTCATTAAGAAATAGTTGAAGATTTTGGTTAGTTCATATTTTACGTACCTATCAGTATGATTTCAGGTTTTTATGAAACAAGTTAATTTTCAGCATTCTGCTTTGATGATGTAAATGTACAACAAGTTTAATTGTATTCCTCTCGAATGTTACCTAATTTACCATAATATTACTATCGTAGATTTACGCCATTTATTTTACGAATTTAAATTTAATTATTAATAAACAATAATTACTGCAGTGCCTGTTTATTATAGAAATTCAATTTATACGAATTTCTTATTAAATGTTACAAGAAAATACACTATTATTTACAGAAAAAACTACCTCGTTTCATTTTCTTTAGCAAATATTTTTAACCGACTTCCAAAAAAGGAGAAGGTTCTTAATTTGACTATGTTTTTTTGTTTGTTACGCAATTACTTATCTTGGAGAAATCGAGGGAACTCTTCAAATACCTACATATAATAGTATGTCAAGGTTTGAAATTCGATTAGATATATTGTCACTTTGTAAACCAACCCCTTCAAAAGCAAAAAATTTTAAGAGAGAAAACCAAAAGCGACTTCAAACCACAAAGATGCACTTAGACTAAAAGTCGGTGCCAAGCCCGCTCGTGTCTGCCCCGGAACCTATTTGGCTTGGCACCGACTTCAAACCGATAGGTATTTTCAATTTTGTTATTACTAACTTTTTAAAGTGCATTTTTGTGTTTTGAAGTCTTGTTTTTTATTTGTTCTTATAAGAAAACTGACCAACACCTGACCTACAGCCTACTTATCTCTGTACATAGTATGCTGGATGAAAATGTACGAACAAGGATGTTTTAAGTCAGCAAATTCTTCCTAGTCTTGCTTCGCGATATATTCAATCCATGCTAATAATTTCATGGGTAGAAAAAAAAAGAATGGAATAATGTCGTACGCATTATATTTTGAGAATCAATTCAGTTTATACATTTTAGGACGAAATTTAATTTCCTTTACATGTTGTGTTTAAGATACAAGACTTCAAGGAATGTAGCAAGTAAATACGTATTATATTAATAAAAAATTATACAAAACTAGAAAACCTGCTATTCTAACATATTTTAATAATACTTTTTGAATAATTATGTAGTAATACTATATTTACAATTTTTAAAGTTTTTTGTTTTAAATTAAACAATTTACGCAAAGTAAAAAAGCTAACCCTCAATTATCACAGTCTCACGTCTGACTCCAATGGGGAGATTCAGATGCGAATTTTACGAATCAAATTCAAATCCCACTCATTGACTTTACAACAACCAAATGAAAATTAAATGCAAATTCCTATACAACACTTAGCTTCTAAAACATATTATATTAACAGATAACAGCGGAAGACAGCGGATATGTTATCGACATAGTAAAACAAAATCGGGCGTGCTGAATTTTGTGCAGATACTAAAAGCAGCTGCTAATAAAATATAAGAATTTACTGCTAATAACCTCCGAAGAAGTTTTACAATATATATGTATGTATATATATCTAATAAATAAAGCCTTTTTGTTTTCTAACTCCGATTTGGTCCGGCCACCTATGAAAGCACATTTTCAAATTTAATAATCAGAAGCGCGAACATGGGATATGCACACATATTCCTTTAGATTGACGACTAAGGCTCTTATTTGATAAACACTAATCAGACTGGGTCAGTCCCACTTATCATAGCTTCAAATGTCGCTACCGACCGGTGACAAATGGTAAATTTTATAAAAATAAAACTGGGAATGACCTTACGAACTTTATGCACTCTCAAGTCTTAGTTTGTCTTCAGACAATTGCTATCTTGAGATTTGACTGAATCTTGAGTAGCGTTTATAAATACAGACCTTAGATTCCTAAGGGATGATATTATGTCCTGATTTGTTGCTTGGCTCTCTCCAATGACAACAATCTGGTCTGGAATGAAAACAATCTGGTAGCATGGTAAAGCTGTCTTCAACTGGTAGATTATGACTAACTCTTGCTAATCTAGGTAGTAGGTAGGTACTAGTTAAGTTATAAATTATAAATAAAATTTTGCTTGCCTAATACATTGTGCGAATTTGACAACAGTGGTCAGTTTCGTTTACCACTCTCTTTTATCCACTAACGACTAATATTAGCTCGATAACTGACACTAACAAACCGCAAGCTTTACAAATAAATAAATCACACACTAATTAAATAATTAATTTAAAAATTTTGCTCTTACGAAATTTTTCATATTTTCTATTTGGCACAGTATTTCTATAAACCCGCGCTAAGTACAAGAGTTCCATCAATACTTTATTACAAATTACAATACTATGTCTATATCGAAACATACAATTTTATTTTTTAACATTATCAAGAGTTGTGTGATCATATTAAAGGACAAACTGTATAGTATACTGCTGCACAAAGGACCCGTCCCTCTTGGATCCTGGATCTCCAAGACTACCGGCCCTGCCACTCAGTCCGCCGGGTACTGAGCTCTTCAGTAGATAGTCAGTCCACTTGGTGGGGAGTAGTGGTCGCCAATCGAAAGCATCTCTACCCTCAAGTTTCTCGTTCTCGGTTCTACAAACGTCGTTCGATACTATGGCTTATGATTAAATAAAAGAAAAAATAGATCATCACAGTCTTCTCCATTGTAAAGATAATACCTAATAAGTTCACATAGTTACAAATAGTCCATCACATAGTTCAAGTTTAGTATAGCTGTCAATCAAAACTATAAATTAAACGTCTACCGTTGTTCGCAGATGTCATAGAGAATTAACGTTTGCTTATCTATTCAAACCTCATCTGAGATTCAAACGAGCGCAGTTCGACTTCCGGAACACGAGTCTCTGTTGTCTTTGGTCTCAGATTCGTTAGGGATACGCTGTAAATAAATAAATTACGTTATGAATTAATAGAAATGGCAGGGGATAAATCTAAAGTTATTGAACCTATTCTAAAAATCATTTATAGGAAGCTACAGAATCTCTCGAGTATACTTTTCATACCGATATAAAGAGTATCCGAGGAGATACCGAAATTGGAACGGGTGAAGTCTCGGCGGGAACTGCTAGTCTATACTAATATTATAAAAAGGGAAATTTTCAAATCAAATCAAATATGCTTTATTTCACGCACACAGTAAGAAAATACATTTTACGAAAACACAGTTACAAAGTAGGTACGTACAATTTAGGTGACCTATATTGCTAAAAGAGCAATCTTTTCAAATTTTGTGAGTTTGTAGGGGGTAATTTCTGGATCTACTGAACCGATTTTGAAAATTCTTACACCAATAGTATGCTACAGTGTTCCTGAGTGTCTTATCCCCCGCGGGAAATCAGAAGCTTACGTGAATGAAACCGCGGGGGACAGCTAGTCTATAATAAAGGAGGAATAACTGCTCCGACCGACAAAGAGTATGTACTATGTAGTAACGTACGAGCAACTGCAGCGGCGGCGTGGGCAGCGCGAGCCGCAGCCGCGTCCAGAACTCGGGCTCGTGCACGCGGCGCCACGCCACCACCACCGAGCGGCGCAGCAGCGCCACCAGGCTGGCGCGGATCTCCTCGGGGCCCTCCTTCTTGAAATCCGCGGGCATATCCTGACACACACCACAACCAAACAAATTGTAGATAGCCAAACTTTATAATAACTTTAGGTTTAGGCAATTAAAATGAAAATACGTGATTTTTCTACGAAGTTGAAACTACGCAGTCATACAAATGTCTTTGCAGTCCACACGAGCAGTAACTTTGCAGTCACATGAGCTATACTAACCTTGCAGTTAACTAACATTTGCAGTGACGTCACACAAATAAGTTTGCAGTCGCAAAAGTAACGTTGTAATCACATTTTGCAACACGAACAGTATAACCTTGCAGTCAACTAGCCGAAACTTTACAGTTACTTTACACAAAAGTAACGTTGTAGCCACACGAGCAGTAACTTTGCAGTCACACAATTGACTTTGCAGTCGCCAAAGTAGCTTTGTAGTCGTACCTGCAGCAGCACGATGATGGGCTTGCCGGGCGCGGGCAGCGCGTGCAGCTGGCGCATGGCCACGAGGATCTGCTCGGCGCTGTGCTGCGCGGGCGACACCACCGCCACCAGCGACCGGCACCGGCTCATCTCGAAATACAACTCCTCGCACCCTGAGGATATACACGAGGATTATGTACTACCATTTTTTAAACATCCCACAAATTTTTGGGAACAACAGCTACATTTTCTTATGCACGTTTTATTTAACAGTTTTTCCTATGTAACTCTGTCTTCTTAGCCAATCTGACAATCTTAACGATTATAGACTGTTGGCTAAGCTTGCTGGCTCGACTGTTACATAGTGTCATAGTGTTTTGAATCTGTGTTTCTTTGTATAAAATATAAAAAGATAGATAGGCGAGAGCATGTTCGTCCGTACACTTGTCCGGCTGCGTGTTGACCTGTAGCGCGTTGACGCGGTACTTGTACTTGAGCGTGAGCGTGGGCAGCAGCGCGCCGCGCACCAGCTCCGCGTCCACCGCCGTCCAGCACACCAGCACGTCGAACTCCTTGTCCAGCCCTGACACACCACAGAACACGCATCACACATCAGGCCCACATCTATGGTATACTCTGTAAGTTACGTTGCCGCAAACAAGCGAGGAATTGCTGTGAAACGGTGTTAGAAGCCGTGAGAAAACGGTTCATAAGTCTTGAAAAGGTAAGAAGATTAAGGTCCGTATTCCAAAAGGTTACTCAAGTCATGAATCTAGTTTTAAAACAAATTTCAAGTAAAGCTTTAATTTTAGAACCTCACTTGAAACGAGATTCATCAACCAACAATCAGCTGAGTTATTTCTTTATTCTAGAACGACGCTTGAGTACTAATCTATACTCAAGCAAAGATTTGATCTTTGTTTACGTCTGTCATGTCAAGACCACTCAACCAGTCAGAGTTTAAAATCTCTACTCAAGACTAGTTTCAACTGATTAGAACCAATCAGAGTTCAGAATCTCTACTAAAGACTTGTTTCAAGTAATTAGAACTTAAAACGCATTCTATAATAAAATATACGATTAAGTTATGATTTCAGCATAAAACTAATCTCAAGAGAAACGTGATCTGAGTCACCTTTTGGAATACGGACCTAAAAGTTAGCGATGAACAGTGTGCGGAAACATGAAATAAGATGAAAAGGGGCGGAAGGCGGAGGGGCGGGCTTACCAAAAAAAGGAAGATTGTAGATAATAATATGTATAATACTTTACTATATAGGTGCCAGGTACCTTTGGCGCGCTTGAGCGTGGCAGCGAGGCGAGCGCGCGCCACCTTGGCGGCGAGGCGGGCGCGCGGCACGCGGCACGCCACGCCCGCCAGCAGCGCCAGCGCCAGCGCCGCCGCCGCGCCCACGCCCAGCAGCGGCGCGTGCGCCGACACCCAGCCCCAGCTGCGAGCCGCCATCTTCTCGTCGCTGGCAGCGCGCCAGAAATTCAATATACTCCATCCCTCGTCTTCGTCTGAAACGGAAATATTTTTTATTACAATATAATGGATACTTGCTGTTCCCAGCGGTTTCACCCGCGATAAGTTGGCAGTTCCCGCTCGACTTCCGGTATAAAAAGTACCCTATGTCCTTCTCTCTACCCTTGAAAACGTGTATGCAAAGTTTCATGATGATCGGTCGAGCTATTAAGGCGTGAAAGCCTAATAGAAAGACAAGTTACTTTCGCATTTATTAATAAGAGAAAAACTCTCTGGTAAGACTTACCTTTCTCGGAGACGACGACGTCGTAGGACGATATGAAACCGTTGTTGTGCACCTCGCACGCGTACTTGCCGAAGTCGGCGGCCGACACTCGCTCCACGTTCAGCGACGCGCCTATTATCTCGTTCATGTTCACGCTGCGAACGAGCAGATGCCATTAACTATGTGAGATACAAAACATCTTAGAATAAAACTAGCTACTCCGCGCGGCTTTGCCCCGGTGTTACCCCGGATATTACGGGATAAAGCAGTTTTACAGTAATTTCATTACCGTAAAACTGCATTTATTATGAACACCAATCAGATGAGGGTTCAACAATGAGATTTCAACGTACTATCTAACATTTTAAAGCGTTCACTATATTTCAAACTTCACTCAAAAGTAATTCTCACCGCGCGCTCTTGATCTCTTTTTGCCATGGAAGTAGCGCGGTTTTGGTTCCATTAAGCCCCACCCTGTGCCAGCTGATGTCGCTGCGCGCGTCCGCCAAGTAAGACTGACCTATAACAATACAGATAATTATATTACAAAAAAACATAATAAAAACATAGAAACTGACTAATCGATTGATGAATAGAAGACATTAGAAAAGCTGCGGAAAATATGCTGAACGAAAAATTTTCATGATTCTAAGCATTGTTTTTGCGTCAGATTCCCTAAAAAGGTTAGCAGACTAGGCACTCGAAAGCTATTTTATTGTATGGTATTAACGCCTTTGGCTGCTCTGTTTTGCCAACCTTAGCGGGGAACCGGACACGATAATCGTGCGTGTGCCACCGGGATAAAAGTTTAAAACGAGACAAACATAATTCCGTGGGGACAAAGAACCAAAAAATGGCCACTATATCCTACTAATATTATAAATGTGAAAGTGTGGATGTTTGGATGTTTGTTACTCAATCACGCAAAAACGGCTGAACGGATTTGGATGTAATTTGGCATGCACGTTGTCAGGGGTACAGAGAAGGACATATGGTACTTTTTATCCCGGAATTCCCGCGGGAACTCCGAAATTCCCGCGGGTGAAACCGCGGGGCACAGCTAGTAACACAATAATTTCATTTAAAGTCAAAATAAATAAATCTAAATAACAATATATTTTTATAGAACAGTAATATTTATGGGAAAGTCAAAAAGAAAAAAGAAAAATACGCACATCAAGTAGGAAGCCAGGATTGAAGTGGGTTTGCAAATTTGCTTTGTTTTTTTTATTATACTAACATAGGTACATGTATACTTCAATCGCAATCGGTGGTAGACATTATGTTCACGACTGATATTATGATGAAGTGTTAGGTAGTACCTACACCCACTATCTGCTTACCGACTAATGTTTCACAGTACAGTCGCATCACATCGCCCTTCGCCAGAGACTGATTCGGCGAGACGTACATCACCTTCGGCACGTCTACCGGCTTATCTGCAAAATAGACATTTATTAATCATTATTATTATTATTATTGCTACCAGATTATTAAAATATAACCTTAGCTATACGTTACAGCGTTCCGTTGCTACACGACGTAAAGAAGGACAAACAAACAGAGCTGGATGTTGTATAATGTTACTTTTACTACGATTTTTAGCCGACACAGCCAATCGTGTTTTAGTCAGAAAGTCAGAAGATTCGTAATTCTTACTATTAGGTATAAAATGCGAATGTGAGTTTATTTATTTATTTGTTTGTTTATTTACAGCTGTGGTTAACAGCTATTGCTTAATAATAAAACCATCTAAAAATCAACATGGATGTCTCAATTACCGAGTATGTTGAGTGTGAGCGTGTGATTGAAGCTGTGCGTGTCGTTGGTGAGGCGGCAGGTGTACCGGCCGGCGTCGGCGGCGGCCGCCTGGTGCGCGTACAGCGTCTGGTTGGCCTCCTCCGGGTACAGGATGAAGTTGGTGCCCGCCGACCAAGGGTACGCCACGCCGTCTTTGAACCTGCAACAAAACCGCATCACATCGCTCACTAAGCCGCACTATAGCTGTCATGACGATATGTTCCTTAGTTTTCTATAGCGATAACTCAATAACTCAGATTATCAGTGAAAAAAAAAACAAATTGAATCGATTACAGAGACTATCCCCTACATCTAAATTTACAAACATTACCTCTTTAATGTACGTAATATTATTACCTACCATATTACCTACTAGGCTACTGTCAACTGTTCCCCTGCTGTTTTACCCACGATGACTACTCGCCACAATACAGAAGGCTGATGGATATTTTTATTTTAAAAATTAACATATCTTCTGTGTCTATATTAACCAGAAACCTTTTTATATCTACATAAAATAAAAAGGTTGGTAAAGGTACCTATTAAGATTAAGTAGAAGAATCACAAAAATAGATTGTGTAGATTTGAAAAAAATCGCTCACATATAAACATAGGTAAACTAGTAAAATACAGAAACCGCTTACAAATCAGATTGCCAAAAAGAATTTATAGGCTGTTATAGGGGGCCCCCCCTTTGGATAAGAAACGAGAGTTATAGCGTTAGCCTACTACGGATTTTATCATGTTACTTTTAAGTTTAATGTCATGCAGTACAATAGGGTAGTTTCCGGGGTGTGAAAATCTAAATTGTAATTAGTCCGTCAGTCAGAAAATAAAAAAATAATAGACATGTAGGTATTTTTTGGTTTTTCAAATTAATGAAAATAAACATAGATAAAGCCCCATTAAACTTTAGAGTGGGGGACTTGTGACGTCATTATTCGGTCATACAAACTGCACCGGGTTGTGACGTCACGCGAAATTTCAACTCAATTTATCGCCGTTATTTTTTGAAAACGTAAAAACAGAAAAATACGTGTCCAATATTTTTTTTAATCTTCACGACGGACTAAAAAAACAAATTTAGTCAACTAGCCAATTACAAAATAGATGTAAGGGAAGGAATATTGAATTTTCTATACGAGTTAGTATTGGTGGATTGAAGAAAATAATCACACACGTAAACTAATGGAACATTCCAGGCCCCGAGGGGCGGTGCCAGTGGCGTATGTGGGTAGCCGTTGTCAATGGCGGCCGCGATTCCGCGAACACTGTAAGTATTGCGAAACCCTCGTAAATGAGAAAATCACGAGTTTCGCGTTCCAATGTTACCATATAAAATCAATGTTAACAGTTTTTATCATATAGCGCAAATCGTATGAATAATATTTATATATTCGCCGCCGGATCCGGGCTTAAGAAGACGTTTTAATATTGTTCAAGGAATCAACCGTGAGCAAACAAGACGTCACCCGAGGCTCGATTACTGCGAACAGTAAAATTTTGCGGGAGCCACACAACAGTTGAAACGTTTGGATGGAAAGTAAAACAAACAAATGAGCAATGTTTCATCGCAAGGCCGAGTTGGTACGGTTCCCAGAAGCAGCGGAGTGCGAAACCTGGCGGAATACGTATATCTACTTATAACGTTGGCAAAGCATGTGGTATTTCTCAATTTATAGACTAATATTATATTCTGCACTTTCGTGTGTAAACAGGAAAAAAAATGCCAACACGTTGCGTCAAAAATAAACAAGATCCTTGTCTTTATGTCCGTGGGAGATAATTTCTAACGATTTTTAGCTTTTAATTAGCATTCGTGACTCACAGATGGAAGGAAGTAGGTCTCTATCTACCTTCTTGGTCATTTTTCGCACAGAAAAGTTGGCCGATTAATTATTAATTAGGCCAGGTTTTTTTTTTTAGTACTATAGTTAGAAATATTTAAGTGAGTTAACTTGTAATAAAAGGGTTGATGTTTCTATTGTACAACCAGGTTCAGTGATTCAAATGTGTACCTACCTATACTGGGATTTATGACATTTATTAACGGTTACCAATTTAAACTTTGTCTACAATTGTCTGATATTATGAAGAATACCTACCGGAGTGATTCACTCTTATTGTTACGAATACAATTATTGATACTTGGGTAATACAGTGCAAAAACTCTTGATTTATAAATATTTAATATTATAATTTAAAAACAACCATAATAATAACTAGTTATGTAATTATTATATCTTGGTCATCATAAAGTATAGTTATAACTTAAGCATATGAACCTTAATAGGCAAGTCATTCCCGACTTATAAACCTTATACAGGACTAGCTTTGTCCGTAGCGTATCCGTAGCTTTCACCTTCTTAAAATTTCCAAAAACGAGTGCTTGACTAAAAAATCCTTAAGTAAAAAAAATAGTTTCTAGACCCAACCGTTTAGTCGGCAAAGTCGTTAGTATTTTTTCATTTTATTTTAAAAAACGTAAGAGTTGGTCTCGATGAGGTCACTTTTCGTCGAAGCACCGGGGCATCGTCGCGCCGAACCCCGACGATCCTTGCATATTTCCCAAATAACGCGAACCGGTCTTTGACCCCACGCCGAGTACCTTAGCCCGACGCAATCCCTCATTATCCCACTAGTCTCGACGCACAGACAGGATGCTCCATCGCAAACAGGTCTGAAACCTGCGCACAAAAACGATTTTTTTAAATGTATTTTGCGCCAGGCAGCCTGTACGTTTGATTTTAATTCTTTCCGAGAAATTTGAACATTCGGTGTTTATATTTAATTTTAAGTACCTAGCTTTTATTTAACTCACAACACTCGTACATATTTCTTTCCAGTAAAATTTTGTAAACAGTTGTTCGGCCATTTCGAGTACAAATTTTGCATGCATTCTGATGACAGTAGGTATATTTTTTGTGAATGGGTTTTTAAATAAAAGCTTGTTATTGAAAAAAAAAAAACCTAGTTACAAGATTAGATCAATCTTAGCGTCAGTGGGTAAATTATGATGCCGTCACTAGATCTAATGTCCGGGTTTTTGTCAACAATCTAAACCAGATTTGAAACACAGCGTTGTAGCAGTTTATAATAGGTACTCATTACTTAGTTGATGAAACAACCTTCGAGTAGGTAAATATTAGTCGTAGAACAGACTTTGTGACATTACTAAGACATGACGGTACCTACAAACAATGGTTGATTCGCTTGAAACTTTAGCAGGGCCTTTATATTACTACTATATAACGGTCATATAATATATAGAGTATCGAAAGTTATGTTGTTAATTTATCTGCGATCTTTGTTAGGTATTGAGAGGATATTTAAGAAAATAAAAACTTGATTTTCACTCAACTTCACTTAATTTCATAACCTCTCATTCTTAAAATAGCCTAGGCGTCTGACCACAGCTCGTTTGATTTGAAGTGACGGTGGTGTCGAAGATTGTAAACACACCTAGCCTAGAATGGGAACTGAATTTTAAGCAAGGCTACCGGAACACACCGTAGGTGTTCGGCGCCCGTTTTTCACAATAAAGATGGTGCCCTAATACCACGCTATTGTATCAAGATGTTCTCCTTCACCGGCAGCTAAAGCTCACTGTTCAGATTTGAACATACGCCTTGCGGCGTGTAACCCGAACGCATCAACCACTGAGATATCATCGCTGTTATCTTTGTGTGTGTCTGAACTTTTAAGAGGTTCAAGTAATCAAGCGTCTATGAAAAATTCTTGTAATGACTTTTTAATGAAAATACTATAATATGACAAGAGAAAAAGCAATAGTAGGAACTATAACTAATAACGACAACGGCAAAGAAAGTCGATGTCGTGAGCAATATACCAGATCTGAGTGGTGGCCTGCGCGGATAATGACTCGAGAGACGTGGCGCTCGCGCCGCGCTGAGCACTTCCCCGAACAGGTAATTAGGGCTAGCTGAGGCCGGCCAGCCAAATGACACCGCCCCGAGAAAATGTCAGCCGTTGTTACAACAGTTGTTAGCTGTTATACAATGGGGATCATTTCTTAGGAAATTTAAATTACACACTAGTGTTTCACCGGTTGTCGTATGTAGTTATTATAACAACAAATGCCCCCCGGGCCCCGTGACGGTCATCTAGCAACTGTTCATAAATACGAGTATAACATTGCACACGCTCTTTTGCCACGCATCAGCGACAATGGTTCCTACGACTGTTGTGAGAATTGTAAACCACTATAAAGTAGCGGTTCTCCCAACTCTCTCTTTGAAAGGTTTATATTATCTATCGGTCATGATATCTTAATATACTAATCTTAATACGAAATATTACTTAATCGTCAATTAACCGTCTATTTTGTACCTTTTCTGCTCATGAACTTAAGTAAGGGTTTATTTATAGGCTGCAAGTAGGTTCAGGAATATGAATAGAAAAATTAAGTCTATCAAAGTTATGAGCGCAACAAACTACGATACGAGTGTTTAAGTATGCGAAATTTCAACTATGCCTACTGTATAATATATATGACTTTATTTTATCCCAATAATAACACTTTGAACGACGTAACAAGTTATCGCTCAGCTCTACTTGTAATTTCATACATTTAATAAGATGTTTTTGAAATTGTTGGAGCTACCAATCGAATGAGTAAAGAAGAAAGAAGCTTGTAGGTATTAAAGACAAAAAGTGAAGGGGCAATCCAAAGCTGCAAGGAAACCGCCCGACCGTGGAACTAACAGAAGAAAACTCTACAACCGCTGAGTTCCACGAACAACACCCAAGTCAAGCTTATACCCTATACAACTGTAACTAATAACAACTTGTCATTTACGATATTAGAGGTAGGTAAGTAACAAAGCTCAAAGGTACTGCGTCTCACTTAACTTTTATATCTAGGCAGATAAAATTTTCCTTTTCAACAGAAATGGGATCAGCGGGGATCATTAGGTTTCCGAGAATGTCTAGCTGTCACATAGAAGTCACGCACAACAGATTGACGAAAAAATAACTGTATCCAAAATTTACCTAACTAAAGTATAAGTAAACAGTACAAAATAAAGTCGTTTTCTGCGTCTGTGTGTCCGTTCACTTTTTTTTAACTAAGCTAACGGATAAGCTGGTGTTCATCATCATTTAGGCCCGCCGCCCATTGTGACTTTTTGTCGACGTGACTTTCTGTCACTTATGAAAAATGTACTGAGGTCACCGTATTGTCACGTCACCATAATGAGCGCACTCAGTATAGTTTTCATTGCACTTGACTAAGTGACAGAAAGTCACGTCGACAAAAAGTCACAATGGGCGGCGGGCCTTAGAGATAGTTTTCCGCAAGGTTTATTTATAATAGGCGATTCCCGAGGGCATCTCGGAATTCATGTGAGTGAGACCGAGGAGAAAAGTCGGTAATTAATAAACGCAAAAACAGTGTTTTTTATAAATCCACATGCAATTTGTTCCGTGTTAAAGAATAACATGATCTAGTAATTTTAAATTGCGTTGAACATTATGGTAAATTACCTATGTCGGAGAAGGAAGGCAGCATTTATGTTCGCATTAATGTTGGTGCTCGGGGAATGTAGTCGTGAAACATTCAGTAATGGCGAGTCCCGGAACAGTGTGGTGCGGGCTGCGGTTCGCGTATGGGCAACAGAATGCTACCGGCGGCGGCGAGCCTGGGAACCGTTCAGCCACCGCTGCGCTACCGCAGCGTGCTCGACATTTGTACAACTTGATCCGAGTACGTGATAACGGCTTTCTTAACAAACTACGCAATAGGTATCTTGTTGATGAGCGCCCATCCGCACGAGCGACGAGTACCTACCTACCTACCAGATGGGGGCCCATTTCTGCTATAAGTTTTCAAAAGTAGATCTAATAGGCATGTGTCCAAGGGTATGGAACTCAAAATTCTCTTTAGTTAGCACTAAAAAACAAAATGTAGTCATCTACCTTATTGAAGAAAAAGATCACATTGCCGCTGGCACCAGAGACACAGTTTCAACTTTAGGCGTTTATTAGTGCACTACTGTGTAATTTAGTTTGCTTGGTTTCCATGACACAAGCTAAGAATAGCTTACTGATGTGGGATCAAGTAGAAGTGTGTGTTGTGAAGTGGATTATTATTATTATTATCAAGAATATTATAAAGAAAATCAACAAAAACAAGCCTTGTATTTAAATCAGCTACAGCAGGAACTAGCGCCACTATAGGAGTAATCGGAAACCATCGCCTATAACGTAACGGTGTCATCGGATTGTCGGACCCGCCGGATATATATTATGTACCTACGCCGCAGTTGGGTAAATAGGTTAATTATCACATCGATATTTTAACATCATTTGACTATTAAATAATCACCATGCAGCTTTGGCAAAACAGATACATACATCTTTATGTTGAACTACATCAAACACTAAAACATAGGTGTAAGTTGAGTTACTCAAACTAAAGTTGCAACGTTTTTTACTAAAATATTAGTAGTAGAAAATAGTATATACTATAATATTATAAAGAGCAAAAGTATGTGAGTTTGTGAGTTTGTGACGTTGTAGGGGGTAATCTCTGGATCTACTGAACCGATTTTGAAAATTCTTTCACTTATAGGAAGCTGCAGTGATCCTGAGTGTCATAGGGTACTTTTCACTCCGGAATTTCCGCGGGAAATCCGGAGTTAGTGAGTTCGTGAGTTGGTGAGTTTTTAGGGGGTAATCTCTGGATCTACTCAACTGATTTTAAAAATTCTTTCACAAAAGCTGCAGTGATCCTAAGTGACATAGGTAGGGTCCTTTTTATCCTGGGATTCCCGCGGGAACTCCGGAGTTAGTGACGTTATAATCTCTGCATCTACTAAACCGATTTTGAAAATTCTTTCACAAATAGGAAGCTAAAGTGATCCTGAGTGACATAGGGTACTTTTTATCCCGGAACTCCCGCGAGTACCTACTCCGAAATTACCGCGAGTGAAACCGCGGGGGTCAGCTAGTATAAAATAATGTGAATGTTGTTTGTTTGTTATTACGCTTTCACGGGTACCCAATTGATCATGCATCATGAAATTTTGCATACCTACACGTTGTCAGGGGTACCTACAGAAAAGGACATTAGGGTACTTTTATCCTGGAATTCGTGCGGGAACTGAAATTAACGCAAGTGAAACGGTGCGAAACAACTAGTTCTATTATAACAAAGTATTGGTCCCTATTAGTTATTAATAATATAATCCTTAAAGTCGATTCGGTTCCAAAGTGGGATTCAACGGGCATAAATCGTTAATTACACTACGCCTATAATTAATTTATTAAAATCAATACGAGAAAAAGCACATTGCCTCGAATAAAAAAACAGTGAGTACGCAACAGGTAAAGTGGCGGGTTTTCCGTTGCCACAGTAGTAACTGGTCACGGTCGTTTATTCAAACAGTTTGTCGTAAGTATTAACATTATTGAACAATAGTTATTTAACATTCGATAGCCGATGGCGGTTTCTTGGCACTACGTGAAAATGCAAGTGCACAAGAATTTATTATTGCATTATGTCACGCGACGAATACTAATAGGGAGTTGTGGTGCCGTCCGTCCGTCCGTGCGTGATCCAGCGAAGTCCCCAGTGCCGGCCGGCACGGCGCGCACCGAGTCGCGCCGAATACTCGATTGTGCGAAATATGAAATATATTCGATTCCCCGAACAGACCGGAAATGGTTCTATCATTATGCGCGCCGTGTGCATCGAAATGATTCGTTCTGTACACAGAACAGATAGAAGAAACGTCTACTCAGTTTAGTACACTGAAAAAAATGCACTTCAATCAAGTGACTTTTTAGCTTGATTGACGATATCTTGTTTAGAATAATCAAAATCTTAGTTAAGTTGATAATCAGGACATGATTGCAGCAATACTAGTTCAAATGATTGAACTCTCAAACAAGTTTCTCGATTATCCTTAACATGACATCATTGTAGAAGAGTTAAAAAAGAGACAAGTTAAAAAAATGATAACTGTAACAAAGTAAGTTAGTTGTGTCAATCAAGCATTTTGATTACTTCAATAAAGATCATTGAAACTTTATTATGTTGATTTTTCTTGATAGCATCTATCATTGCAATTAATTGTATTAATCATACAACTTGATCAAATCTTGCGCTAAATGTTTGCGCTGAATAATTTCCTTGGTTGTGTTTATCAAATACATCATACAAACAAACGACATGACAACTTGATTACAACTATCACGTAAGGTGTTCGCCCTAATAAAGATGCGTGTTTGCGCTGAACAAGAAGCTTGTTTATCCTAATAAAGTTTCTTAGTTGTATCTATCAAACACATCAGTCAAAATACTCCAACACAACTTGGTTGCGGCTATCAAGTAGGGTGTTCACCCTAAAAAAGTAGAGTGTTTGCTCAAAACAAGTAGCTTAATTGCTCTAACTAACTTTAAATGATAAATTTAATCCAGTAACTTAGTTCACCATAATAAAGGTGCATGTTTGCGCTGAACAAGAAGCTTGTTTATCCTAATCAAGTTTCTTAGTTGTATCTATCAAACACATCAGTCAAAATACTCCAACACAACTTGGTTGCGGCTATCAAGTAGGGTGTTCACCCTAAAAAAGTAGAGTGTTTGCTCAAAACAAGTAGCTTAATTGCTCTAACTAACTTTAAATGATAAATTTAATCCAGTAACTTAGTTCACCATAATAAAGATGCATGTTTGCGCTGAACAAGAAGCTTGTTTATCCTAATCAAGTTTCTTAGTTGTATCTATCAAACACATCAGTCAAAATACTCCAACACAACTTGGTTGCGGCTATCAAGTAGGGTGTTCACCCTAAAAAAGTAGAGTGTTTGCTCAAAACAAGTAGCTTAATTGCTCTAACTAACTTTAAATGATAAATTTAATCCAGTAACTTAGTTCACCATAATAAAGGTGCATGTTTGCGCTGAACAAGAAGCTTGTTTATCCTAATCAAGTTTCTTAGTTGTATCTATCAAACACATCAGTCAAAATACCCAACTTGATTGCGGCTATCAAGTAGGGTGTTCACCCTTAAAAGGTAGAATGTTAGCAACACTACACTAACACTTAGTTCAAGTTCAGGCGCAACCGCCGCCAGTCGCTCCGCTGCCGTTTTTCTTGTTCAAACGTGTTCTGTGAAAAACTTTGTTGATTGAATTATTCTACAAACAACACACTAGATTTAATTTGTGAGTTTTGTGACCTGATACCTGTTACCTGATATGTAAGTATTTGTCTTTCAATTAACTATTTGCTATGTTGTGTTTGTGATGCATCCTAACTAACATTATTTTGTTTAGCGTGCACGTTTGCGGTGTTTTAAAATACTCGCTCATACAACTACATACGCCATCAAATAACGGACCTGTAAAACGGATCGCTATGTGTACGAGCCCTCAGTTACACCACACTCAAGGACGGCTGGACCAATTTTTATGATTTTTGTGTTTTTGGATTTATCTTTGTCCGGAATAAGATAAAAGTAATAACAGTCAAAAAATCAGTGTAGCCGTTCATTTGTTAAGTTTGTCGGGTTTGTCAGGTTGTGGGTGTTAGATACTGTCACCGCCCAACGAAGTGGGCACGGATCAGCTTGTTTTATATAAAAAAGGTAATCGTTTTCTGAATAACTTAACTAATAATATTGTACACTTTCAGATAATGAAATTACTCTGGAGGCATTAGCTGCCCTTACGCCAGACACCATTAAAGAACTTATTCCCAAAGTAGGCCAACGAGTGCTGTTTCTACGTTGCTGGAGGGTGTGGTTCGCGGAATATGCAGGCAAAGAGTCTACAGATGATGCGAGTATTGTAGTAAGTGATAATAACATTGTATTCACTAATTTTTGAATTAAGTAAGCCTCAATGAAGTCTGATAATTTGTTTTGTTGTTACAGAGCCTTGACATCTCAGCCACAGCCTTGGAAGTGTTTAATGATAAGCAAAGCATTGGTACAGGGGTTGTGTATGACTTCGGGGTTCTTACTTCACAAAACTGCGGCGCATTCTGTAACCTAAATGCAGGGTGGAACAAATAGTGAAGAAATATCAAAAAAAAAAAATTGTCACACCCAGGAAAAAAATATCCCTTGAATGTTTTAATTTCATTTTTTTGGCCGTCACTGTTTTGTCCACTCTATACCGGGTGTAAGGGGAATGCTCCCGAAGCCGAAGGCCAGTGGTAGTGCTCCAGGTATACTACATATTGGCTTTTCTTTTCGATTTGGAGAAAAAAAAAATTATTTTGATTTTTTTTTTCATTTTTCGATTTTTTAACATTATTTATTCTCCACCGTATTAGGAAAGCTCAATGAAACGACAATTCCATTAAAAAAACATCACTACAGAAAAAAAAACAAATGGCGCCAAGCGCGTGCTTTTTTGTAGCGATGTTTTTTTATGAAATTGTCGTTTCATTGAGCTTTTCTAATACGGTAGAGAGTACATAATGTTAAAAAATCGAAAAAATAAACGAAAAAAAAAAAATAGATTTCACCAAATCGAAAAAAATTATGCCAATATGTAGTATACCTGGAATACTACCACGGGCCTTCGGCTTCGGGAGCGTTCCCCTTACACCCGGTATACAGGGTTTTTTTTTGTTAACCTAAATCTTAATTGCGTTCTTTTCAAATAAGGGTACATAGACGCTGTCTGTAACTTAAAAATATATTATGATTGTATAATAATTATATCGTTTAATTTAATTTTCCCTACTGTATGTTAACAAACTTTTAGGAGATAGGTAGGTTACCTAACTATTTTTGACATCTCATTGGGTTTATAAAAATAATCTTGTGTGCTCCGAACAAGTTAGATTAATGTACCAATCAAGTGAAACTTGTTTTCCAATGTCACACAATACTAAATTAACATTTGGTATTACAAAACAAAAATACTTAATGCTGAGCTAGTATTATGTGACATTATAAATCAAGTTTCACTTGATTGGTACATTAATATAATTTGTTTGGAGCAGCCAAGATTATCTTTATAACCCCAAACAAGAAACATGATTAAATGTATCAAGAGTCTTGTTTAGGGCAAACAAGCTACTTGGTAAGTATAAACAAGCCACTTTATTAGGGTGAACAAGCTACTTGGTAACTATTAACAAGCCACTTTATTAGGGTGAACAAGCTAATTGGTTAGTATAAACAAGCCACTTTATTAGGGTGAACAAGCTACTTGGTTAGTATGAACAGGCCACTATGTTAGGGTGAACAAGCTACCTGATAAGTATAAACAAGCCACTATATTAGGGTAAACAAGCTACTTGGTTAGTATAAACAAGCTACTTTATTAGGGTGAACAAGCTACTTGTTTTGGCAAAGCAAGCTGCTTGATAACATCAGAGTTAAACTTGTTAAGGAGGAACATGCTACTTAGTTAGAGCAAACAAGTAAACCAAGAAAAAAAATAGGTACTTTATGAATCCAAACAAGCAACTTGATAAAAGCAATCACATCATCTTATTTAAGGCAATCAATTTGTTGTGTGTGTGTGCGTGTATATGGTACACTGAAGAATCTTGGTTGGGGCAACTATGTTTTGACTTGATTGCTGCAAATAGGTTTTGTGATAACTCCAATCAAGATCCCGTTTCAAATTTCAATCAAATAAAAGTAGTAGCTGTGATCATTGTGCTTGATAGGCTCAGATGCAAACAAGTTACTTAGTCAATCTAAACAAAATCTTGATTGTGGCAACTACTTTTTTTTTTCAGTGTATGGAAACAGATGAAAACCAGTGTGCCGGGTGATTTTTGTACCTACACAAAACTAATCATCGGGCACAAAATTCATTCAATTCACTAATGAACGAAATGTTTAAAACGCTATTTGGTTACGTTTTTACTTCATTCAAAATTCACAGTCTGGGGAATATTGTGGAAAATATACTTGGGATGTCAGCGAAAGAAGTTTTAGGAATGTTGGATCATATTTTGCTCTAACTTCTTTTGCAACCGTGGCACGTCTGCCCCGCCTACATGACTGTGATTTCTATTTAATTTATTTTTTCTGTGGTTCTGGATGACAATGTGCTTGTGATGACACGGCGGTTGGCGAATGGCGCCCCACTCTATTATCAAACCCCCTCTCATAAATTTCATGCTATCCGTGTTGCAATTTCTCAACCTATTGGAGTATGCTTACCTATTTAATTGTAATTAATTCAGAAACTTTAATAAAACTTTAATGTTAAAGCTTTAACATAAAAGCCATTCACAATTTAATGCAAAAACTTTGATATAAATGTCAATATACAACCTTGTATACAACCAAACAACATTAAGGTGTTGCTATAAATAAATACTAATTTGCCAAGCACAACGTTCAAGTACCTAGTTCCACATGATAATTTGACGCTTAGAGTGACGTCAGTGAAGATAAAGAAAAAAACATATTACCTACAGATCTGTTCTGACGTTATTCATAATAACTACAAATATTTAAAATATCTATGAATTGGTAACAGCGGAAATTATTTCAGCGTAGTCCCTCAATTTAAATACCTATTCAAATTGGATTTAGATTTCTGTAGGTAGATTTTTTTACCGACTTTAAAATAACGAAGGTTATCAACTCGATCCAGAAATGTATATACTATTGCTGGAATTGCATAATATTCGTGTATTTGGATTTGCAGTTTCATTTATATGTAGAATTTAGTGACAAAATTGATCCCTAATATAAAAAATGTTGATACAACAATATTTTGACATTGTGCCCCATTGTCAATTATATAGATTTCCCTGTATAATGGCATGTCGGTTCTATAACGCTCTTAATCCAAGAGTAATCCCCTTGGCATATCAGTAGGTACCTATACTTGTACGTTTTACAAAATTCGGATTTGACTTCAATATCCACATACAGATTTGTAGAGAATTTTGGGCTTGGCATGAAAGACAAAATGGCACCAATTGGTGAGTGGTGTTAAGTGCAAATTGCGTTTCAATACATAACAAGACTTGCTATTCCCCTGCGGTTTCACCCGGAATCAATTAATTTTGGAGTTCCTACGTAAATTCCGGGACAAAAATACCCTAAGTCCTTCTATGTACTCTTGACAACGTGTATGCAAAATTTCATGATGATTGGTTAAGTTTTTTAGGCGTGAAAGCGTAACAAAAAAACAAATAAATAAACTCACATTCGCATTTATGTAGTAAGGATTCCGACGACCATAGTAAGGGTATTTTCACAAAGTGCTGGTGGGCCGACGCGCGACGGTGCACGGTGGCGAGGCTGCGATGCCGCACAAACATAAAGCTAGTATAGTTGGCTATAGCAACCCAGATGCACGTGCGATAATGCATCACGATGAGGCTTTTTACAATTCGAATGAACGACGGCCGCTAACTCTTTTTATATGCTCATGTCGAACTTACATAAATCAAAATGATTGATAATGATTTACTTATAATATATAGTAATAAAATTATAATATATGTAAATAAAATTACATATAATATATAGTAATTAAGTTGATAATACACATCGTTGGAGGCAGAGAATATACTTAATTATAAAGGAAGGAAACTTATCTAGATACTAATATTATAAATGTGAAAGTGTGAATAAATCGATGGATGTGTGTTACTCAATCCTGCCAGAACAGCTGAACGGAATAGGTTATAAATGTTGTAATTTGGCACAGAGATAGATTATGAAATGTTCTGGAATAGGGCATACTTTATATTTCGGAATTCCCGCGGGAACGCCGAAATTACTGGGGGGGAAACCCCAGGGAACAGCTATTATCTACATAAATCAGCTTATTGAATGCTCTGACAGGATGTTTGAAACAAGAATCCCGCTTCGTTGAACTCTACATAATAACTTTATTGGTGTCAAGAAACTAGAATATTTGCCATGCAATTGCATGAAAATACATGTGCGTGGTTGCGTGCATTTAAATTGCGAGTTGCGGCGGCACGGCGGGGTCTTCTCAAGTTAGGCGCACGCGCATGCATCCATCATCCCATTTCCCGCTAATCGCACCGGGAATCGAGCCTTCCCTGCAGCGACTAATTGTTGGTGTGGGAGCACATAATGTGCACGCGAGCACACTGGTCTAGTGCGGTCCCTCCCACACTAGCCCCCAGTTTCCAGAACACCGATTAGCTAACAGTAGTTTCATCAGCGATTTCTGGGCCCTTATTCACTATGACCATAACACGACGCGTTAAGATAACGCGCCACATCTTTCCCACGTTCTCAAAAAAGTTTCACTTCAAAAACATATTTACAACGTTTCTTATGGCCTACAGAATATTAATCGCTAATATTTTAGCACCTGAAACGTTTGGGATTGTGTTTTTGAGAAGCGCGTTATGGGCACGGAATGTTGTTGGTCATAGTGAATGAGGCCCCTGATTGACATAAGGATAAGACCAAAACGTGTTTCCATGTAATTATGTAGATACGCACTTATTAAGATTACGAACTTGGGGGGGGGGGGGTGTTGAGCAAGACCTTTCCCTTTCAATCAAGTACCTACCTACTCATTAAACCTTTTGTTTGGGTCACCGATCAGTTTCAGTTAACTGGCGTTCTATGAAACATGGTGATGGGAAAGGCGTCAGTGCTACGACCACGATCATTGTCCGTTCAATAACCATCAATAACATTCCGTACACTATCAAATCAGTGGTCACGTATATGTCACATCCGCTTTCAAATACGGAATACCTATTGCTGTGCGCAACCGCGGAAGTATAGCTATTTATAAAATCAGCACCTAACACATTAAATATCATTGTTCAGAGACATCATGCGAGCCACTCGTATAATACGTACCTACGCTCGCGCTCCAACAAACCAAAGAATATAAAGCATTAAATATCTCGTTGCTAAGGGCCTATACAAAAGAGAAACAATGCCTGGCAAGACACGGCGAAAGTGTTCGTATGTAGCCTTGAATTAGAATAATATCTACTCGAGTAATACAGGCACCGGCTCACGCCACATACACATATTTTCTTGTAACTTATTATGAACAATGAAGCGCAATGCTTTAGCAAAAAAAGTTTAGGTACATGCAAATACATAATAATATATTGTGAGCGCATAACGTTGCAAATTAAAACTGCTACGTGTGAATGACCAATAATATACACACCGGCAGAATTAGCGGAACATAAAAAGGCAGAGTATAGAAATAATAACATATATGTATTAAAACAAATTATTATTAGGCATGAAGTAATAAACTAATATACATCTTTTAACATCGACTTTAAGGTGGGTCTAAAGGTCTAGTTTTCATACAAACTGCCGTAGCTATATTAAAGGCATTCCGCCTGTTTTTATTTATTAGACTTCATTTAATAAAATACTACTACTTGTTACGATAACGCACAGCCCAAAATCTTTGCATATAGTGAAGAAATAACATAATTACAATCATTTCAAAATGAATTAAATTTCGGTCGAACCTTTGCTTGTGTGAGAGAACGAATACACTATAAGTGTACGAAAATGGCGGCCCGGTCTATAAACAGCTGTAGTTTGGCTGTAGACTGACAAGTCCCCCGAATGCAGTAGTTTGTAGTGAATTCCAAAAAGATCACAAGGTGGCGCGGCGTTGAGCCGTGAGTTTTGACAATTTTACCTAACAAGATAATTAATGGTAAGTTCACACGCGTGCGTTCAACTCTACATTCAACGTGCACATTCACATTCACGAGCGTGTAAACGGTACGCCCGTGCCCGTGAACGCGCCTGTGAACGTGAATGCCGCGAATCGGGCAAGTGTCGGTTTTTTGGCAAAGTTCAAAGGATGAATGTGCGGGCGCCCGGTGACTGTTTACACGCGCGCGGGCAGTCAGTCTGTCCCGCGCTTTCGCGACGAGTGGATCTTCATTCAACGTTGCTAAGAAAGTCGCTACGATCGGATATTACAATCGTTCATAATTTTGTTCCTTTTTCCAATAAAAATAAGTTAAGCCAAAGGATATGGCAGCAACAACACCGAGATCCTCGCTGCTCGCCATTCTGGCACTGACTGACACGACGGCGTGCGTGTAAACAGCTTGAATGTCCGCCGGCCCGGGACGGGCTGCATGCCGCGCAGCCCGTCAGGCAGCCCGCCGGGCTGCACGGCGCGCGTGTGAACGTAGCATTAGAATTGTATTTGAAAATATACCTATTACTGATGTAGTAGGTAGTAGGTACCTATTAGTAGCCGAAGCGAATACAAATAACTTGTGGAAAGTTGGAAAAGACGTTTTGGTTCTGAGGTATAACTTACGGGTACAAGTATTTTTACATTTTTGTGTTGAATAAATTCTTGCTATCTCTTTCTTGTTTTCACGATGAGTAAAAGAGAGAGACCATATTTTCGAAAGGTTGTAACTCGCCACGGCCCGGGGTGATAAAATTCAGCGTTTATCTCCAAATTCTCCGATGCAATGAAAAGAATATTTTTATTGTGTCTTATGTGACCACGTGATGCAATTGTTTCATACCTTCAATTTTTTTTTTGTAAAGCTTATATCTCGGAACTACAAGTTACAGACCCATCGTGTTGGTACTCAAACTTCATGTTTTCGTGATATCTATGTGATCACGTGATCAAATATTCGATAGGCTATATCTCGGAAACTACAAGTTACAGACCCATCGTGTTGGTACTCAAACTTCATGTTTTCGTCATATCTATGTGATCACGTGATCAAATTTTCGATAGGCTATATCTCGGAAACTACAAGTTACAGACCCATCGTGTTGGTACTCAAACTTTATGTTTTCGTGATATCTATGTGATCACGTGGTCAAATTTTCGATAGGCTATATCTCGGAAACTACAAGTTACAGACCCATCGTGTTGGTACTCAAACTTCATGTTTTCGTCATATCTATGTGATCACGTGATCAAATATTCGATAGGCTATATCTCGGAAACTACAAGTTACAGACCCATCGTGTTGGTACTCAAACTTCATGTTTTCGTCATATCTATGTGATCACGTGATCAAATATTCGATAGCCAATATCTCGGAAACTACAAGTTACAGACCCATCGTGTTGGTACTCAAACTTCATGTTTTCGTCATATCTATGTGATCACGTGGTCAAATTTTCGATAGCCAATATCTCGGAAACTACAAGTTACAGACCCATCGTGTTGGTACTCAAACTTCATGTTTTCGTGATATCTATGTGATCACGTGGTCAAATTTTCGATAGCCAATATCTCGGAAACTACAAGTTACAGACCCATCGTGTTGGTACTCAAACTTCATGTTTTCGTGATATCTATGTGATCACGTGGTCAAATTTTCGATAGCCAATATCTCGGAAACTACAAGTTACAGACCCATCGTGTTGGTACTCAAACTTCATGTTTTCGTCATATCAATGTGATCACGTGGTCAAATTTTCGATAGCCAATATCTCGGAAACTACAAGTTACAGACCCATCGTGTTGGTACTCAAACTTCATGTTTTCGTGATATCTATGTGATCACGTGATCAAATCTTCGATAGCCTGTATTTCGGAAACTACAAGTTACAGACCCATCGTGTTGGTACTCAAACTTCATGTTTTCGTCATATCTATGTGATCACGTGGTCAAATTTTCGATAGCCAATATCTCGGAAACTACAAGTTACAGACCCATCGTGTTGGTACTCAAACTTCATGTTTTCGTCATATCTATGTGATCACGTGGTCAAATTTTCGATAGCCAATATCTCGGAAACTACAAGTTACAGACCCATCGTGTTGGTACTCAAACTTCATGTTTTCGTGATATCTATGTGATCACGTGGTCAAATTTTCGATAGCCAATATCTCGGAAACTACAAGTTACAGACCCATCGTGTTGGTACTCAAACTTCATGTTTTCGTGATATCTATGTGATCACGTAGTCAAATTTTCGATACCCAATATCTCGGAATCTACAAGTTACAGACCCATCGTGTTGGTACTCAAACTTCATGTTTTCGTGATATCTATGTGATCACGTGGTCAAATTTTCGATAGCCAATATCTCGGAAACTACAAGTTACAGACCCATCGTGTTGGTACTCAAACTTCATGTTTTCGTGATATCTATGTGATCACGTGGTCAAATTTTCGATAGCCAATATCTCGGAAACTACAAGTTACAGACCCATCGTGTTGGTACTCAAACTTCATGTTTTCGTCATATCTATGTGATCACGTGGTCAAATTTTCGATAGCCAATATCTCGGAAACTACAAGTTACAGACCCATCGTGTTGGTACTCAAACTTCATGTTTTCGTGATATCTATGTGATCACGTGATCAAATCTTCGATAGCCTGTATTTCGGAAACTACAAGTTACAGACCCATCGTGTTGGTACTCAAACTTCATGTTTTCGTGATATCTATATGATCACGTGATCAAATTTTCGATAGCCTATATCTCGGAAACTACAAGTTACAGACCAATCGTGTTGGTACTCAAACTTCATGTTTTCGTCATATCTATGTGATCACGTGGTCAAATTTTCGATAGCCAATATCTCGGAAACTACAAGTTACAGACCCATCGTGTTGGTACTCAAACTTCATGTTTTCGTGATATCTATGTGATCACGTGGTCAAATTTTCGATAGCCAATATCTCGGAAACTACAAGTTACAGACCCATCGTGTTGGTACTCAAACTTCATGTTTTCGTCATATCAATGTGATCACGTGGTCAAATTTTTGATAGCCAATATCTCGGAAACTACAAGTTACAGACCCATCGTGTTGGTACTCAAACTTCATGTTTTCGTGATATCTATGTGATCACGTGGTCAAATTTTCGATAGCCAATATCTCGGAAACTACAAGTTACAGACCCATCGTGTTGGTACTCAAACTTCATGTTTTCGTGATATCTATGTGATCACGTGATCAAATCTTCGATAGCCTGTATTTCGGAAACTACAAGTTACAGACCCATCGTGTTGGTACTCAAACTTCATGTTTTCGTGATATCTATATGATCACGTGATCAAATTTTCGATAGCCTATATCTCGGAAACTACAAGTTACAGACCCATCGTGTTGGTACTCAAACTTCATGTTTTCGTCATATCTATGTGATCACGTGGTCAAATTTTCGATAGCCAATATCTCGGAAACTACAAGTTACAGACCCATCGTGTTGGTACTCAAACTTCATGTTTTCGTGATATCTATGTGATCACGTGGTCAAATTTTCGATAGCCAATATCTCGGAAACTACAAGTTACAGACCCATCGTGTTGGTACTCAAACTTCATGTTTTCGTCATATCAATGTGATCACGTGGTCAAATTTTTGATAGCCAATATCTCGGAAACTACAAGTTACAGACCCATCGTGTTGGTACTCAAACTTCATGTTTTCGTGATATCTATGTGATCACGTGGTCAAATTTTCGATAGCCAATATCTCGGAAACTACAAGTTACAGACCCATCGTGTTGGTACTCAAACTTAATGATTTCGTCATATCTATGTGATCACGTGGTCAAATTTTCGATAGCCAATATCTCGGAAACTACAAGTTACAGACCCATCGTGTTGGTACTCAAACTTCATGTTTTCGTCATATCTATGTGATCACGTGGTCAAATTTTTGATAGCCGATATCTCGGAAACTACAAGTTACAGACCCATCGTGTTGGTACTCAAACTTCATGTTTTCGTGATATCTATGTGATCACGTGGTCAAATTTTCGATAGCCAATATCTCGGAAACTACAAGTTACAGACCCATCGTGTTGGTACTCAAACTTCATGTTTTCGTCATATCTATGTGATCACGTGGTCAAATTTTCGATAGCCAATATCTCGGAAACTACAAGTTACAGACCCATCGTGTTGGTACTCAAACTTCATGTTTTCGTGATATCTATGTGATCACGTGGTCAAATTTTCGATAGCCAATATCTCGGAAACTACAAGTTACAGACCCATCGTGTTGGTACTCAAACTTCATGTTTTCGTGATATCTATGTGATCACGTAGTCAAATCTTCGATAGCCTGTATTTCGGAAACTACAAGTTACAGACCCATCGTGTTGGTACTCAAACTTCATGTTTTCGTGATATCTATATGATCACGTGATCAAATTTTCGATAGCCTATATCTCGGAAACTACAAGTTACAGACCCATCGTGTTGGTACTCAAACTTCATGTTTTCGTCATATCTATGTGATCACGTGATCAAATATTCGATAGGCTATATCTCGGAAACTACAAGTTACAGACCCATCGTGTTGGTACTCAAACTTCATGTTTTCGTGATATCTATGTGCTCACGTGGTCAAATTTTCGGAAGTTTATTTTTTTCAGACAATCTAATACTGAATGCCATTTTACAAAAAAATACCCTCCGTTACACCCTGTATAAGATAGATTTTACTATTGTATTTTTTTCCAAATGATGTAATGGTTCACTCTTTGCTATTTACAAGCTGACCCCCGCGGTTTCATCCACGGTAATTTCGGAGCACTCGCGGGAATTCCGGGATAAAAAATAGGTACCCTTTGTCACTCAGGATCACTTTAGACTCCTATAAAAGAATTTTGTAAATCGGTTTAGTAGATCCAGAGATTATAACCTCACAAACTCTGGAGTTCCCGCGGGAATTCCGGGATAAAAAGTACCCTATGTCACTTAAGATCACTGCAGCTTTTAATTATGAAAGAATTTTTAGAATCAGTTCAGTAGATCCAGAGATTACCCACTACAATCTCACAAACTCACGTACTCACAAACTCCGGAGTCCCCGAGGGATTTCCGGGATAAAAAGTACCCTGTATCACTCTGGATCACTGTATAGCTCCCTATAAGTGAAAGAATTTTCAAAATCGGTTGAGTAGATCTAGAGATTATCCCCGACAAACGTCACAAACTCACAAACCCACAAACTCATAAACTTTTGCTCTTTATAATACTAGTATACATTATCTCCTTGATACTGAAGTCAAAGAAATACAATAAATAAAATTGATGCAGGCAAACCCGCAGCAGGATCAACTGCTAGTAAAATCCTACTAATATTATCAACGCGAAAGTTTGTAAGTATGTATAGATGGATGGATGGTTGTTTGTTAATCTTTCACGCAAAAACTACTGGATGGATTTAAATTAAACTTTACAATAATATAGCTTATACATCAGATTAACACATAGGGTACTTTATATCCCGGAATTCCCGCGGGAACTCTGAAATTAACGCGGGTGAAACCGCGAGGCACAACTAGTACATTAAGTATAATTTATTACAAACTGAGACTGAGATTCGCTCGCACTCGCGTGAGTTTCGGAATTCCCGCAGGAACTCTAAACTTCTTTATTCTTCTTCTTACAATAACAAACATAATAAAAAAAGAATTAGCGAAATTGATCGAGCCGTTCACGCGTGATGCTGTGCCCGTAACGTAACCAAGTGAAATAGGGATTAATTTTTTATATATATACCTATTCATATATTATAGCTAGCTGTTCATCGCGGTTTCACCCTTGGTAATTTCGGAGATCCCGCAGGTATTCCGAGATAAAAATATCTACTACCTACCATATATTTGTTTCTCTACCTAAGTAACTACTTTTCACGTGTAGTATACAAAATTTCATACAGTTTGACCCGCGTTAATTTCGGAGTTTCCGCGGGAATTCCGAGATAAAAAGTACCCTATGTCCTCTGTACCCCAGACAACGTGTATACAAAATTATAATAATAATAATTATTGTCAACTTCCCAACGCACTGACGAACAATGACGCACGACGGCTGAATGTATAGAAGTTTTTCGACAGGAGGATCTATGCGATAATGGTTTAGTGGCTAGAACAACGGGTAGCAAAGACGTAGTAGTTTTGTAAGGCCCCTGTTCAAATCTCAGCCCCCCACTGTTATACTATGATGTTTTTTTTTTGTTATCTGTCATTTTTTATTGCAATGTATACGATTTGAAATCTATACTGTTTTTTCTGTAGATTATTGGACCATTTGCGAATTGGACGAAATGCGCCTGAACGTATTATTCACACTTCTAGACAAACCTATTATTAGAAATGTGAGTTTGTTTGTTTGTTTGGTACGCTTTCACGGCTTGATTACCTAACCGATTATTAACAAACTTTGCATACACGTTATTAGGGGCACAGAGAAGAACACAGGGTAGTTTTAATCCAGGAACTCCCGCAGGAACTCCGAAAAACCCGCACTATAATTTCTATATTGTATAGCTAATAATATTATGAAGTAGTAAAGAACCAGTTTTAAAAAAATATTTTACTCATAGGAAACTACAGTATCCCAGAGTGATATAATAGATAACAACTTGACAAAGTATCCCATGTTAGTAGTCGCAAAACTCGAAAACGATCTATCGCGATGGATTGACTTGAAATTTTGACTGGACTTGAAGTTTTGATTAGACGGGACCTGGTTTTTTTTCCAATACCTGTATATTTTTATAGCTGTTCCCCGCGGTTTCACCAGTAATAAGATAGAAGTTCCCGTGGGAATTTCGGGATAAAAGTACCCCTTTGTCCTTCTCTGTATCTCTGACAACGTGTGTGCAAAGTTTCATGATGATCCGCAGAGCTGTTGAGGCGTGAAAGCGTAACAAACAAACAAACTTACTTTCACATTTATAGTGAGGTTATCCTACTAATATGTATTATAAACTAGCTGTGCCCCGCGGTTTCACCCGCGTGAGTTTCGGGATTCCCGCAGGAACTCCAATGCAGTCTAATTTACTCCTTATAACAACAGCTAATTAGCAGTGAATCCCGTCAATATCGGTCCAACCGTTTTGGAGATTCACCCGCGTGAATTTCGGAATTCCCGCAGGAACTCCAAAATTCTTTTATATAAACCTTGTCCTGACAATAACGAACTCCAAAAAAAAAATCAATTTTCCAATTTGGTGCAGTCGTTTGTAAGTTATGCGCTTACCAACACATTTGACGATTCATTTTTATTATATATAGATGTGAAAGTGTGGATCTTTGTTACTCAATCACGCAAAAACGGCTGAACTGAGTTGGATGAAATTTTGCATGCACGGAATTCCCGCGAGAACTCCAAAATTACCGCGGGTGAAACCGCGGGGCACAGCTAGTGTTAAATATTTTTACCAAAATAAAAGAAGAGTAACCAACTAAAAAAAAAGTTTAAAATAATTTTAAGTCGTTTTCACAGATAGATTAAGCTTAGCCTGGAGCTACATATGTATATATAGGCTTTGTTTCATTGAAATCGGATGTCGGAAAAAAAGTTGTTGTATAAAAACCTTTCGCGCGGGTGAAACCGCGGGGTACAGCTAGTCTTAAATATTGTTGTTCTATACCCTAGAATTTTTTTTCATTACAGTTTAAAATCCTAGAAAGAACGAAAAATAAATCGTTTATAAATAAGTGTGTATAAATAAGTTTGACAAAATAGTTACAAAAAGTGGAATATAAATCTAAGGTTTGAACACAAGATTTTCACGATTCATAGTTTACAAAAAGAGACGCATTACACCACAGCGCCACCGAGACTCTTGTTGAAATGGCCAAATTACGAATCTTATTCGTCTAGTATTAATCGATTTGCATGTGTGTGTGATTACGTTTCGGCCGGTTATTCGATATTTTCGTGTAGTTAAAGGATAATAATGCGCGTAAAGCCATATAAAAATTTTAAATCAAAGATGTATTAAACACTCATCCTCTCGCACCCATCATCAAAATCTATTTTTTAACCTTGTGATTCTCTGTAAATTGAGAAAACTCTTTTATGGCGCCGTCCGCGGCCTCTATCGGAAGGGAGCTGCGTCATATGCTAGAGCGCACCCTTAAGAAGTTTTTAGTTAAATTTTATTAAGGGTAATCAAAATAAAAAAAAATCTCTAGTTTGTGAGAACACAGACAATGTTGCAAATAAAAGTTGAATCACGAAGGGGAAACACACCTCCGAATAGCTCTTACTAGTTAAAATAAAACAGCGAGAATCTTGCTCGGGAAAATTATTGCTTAAGAAAGCAAGTTGATTGTTTGTATCAAGTTTGTATACTTTATTGAACACAAACAAAATTTTTACAAATTGCTAAAATAAAGAAGTTTGTGTTTTATTCGAAATTCAGATGCGGAGCGAATCTTAAACAAAACAGAAGGATTACCGAAATTAAAATAAAATCGGGTAAAACTCCATTCTATTCATCTCTTGATTTGTATGACGAATTCGTGAGAACTCATAACAGTCTCTTTTAAAAGCGGTCAAAGATGATTTACTTTTCTTTCGCGAGTATTCAACTGTGACTGTTCTAAATCGATAAGCTAGCGGTGTCGACGCCTGACGGTTCTTTTTTGTGTGGTCTTCGATTTTCCCGCGGGATGCGATTATTACAATCAATGATATTCTATTTACAATACATTTAAATGTTCTTCTTTTTTAAACACTGTAAAAATCAGCTTAGGATGCTGATATCAAAACCACAATCAGTACCTAACTGTTGTGAGTTTCAAGTCCGTATTTGGACTTTTGAGTTGAGTCTGAATTGAGACTTGAGAAATTTGAACAATCATTTCGGCTGGACGTACAGACCGATAGATAATATTTTACGTACAAAGTTAGATCTAGGTAGGTACTTAATCAAAAATTAAAATTCATTTATTTCAGGCAAAATAACCCATACAACATAAATAAATAAAATGTATCGGTTTACTAACAGCAAACTAAACATCAAAACTGAAAAGTTCTAAATTATAATATCACAGACATTTCTGAAAAATAAATACAACTTAAAATTCTTTTTACGTCAAAGGAAGAGATATACTTCTAGGAAATCTAGATATTCCTTTTAGCTCTGATGAGCTCACTGACGAGTGATTCACAAGCATCTGCAACATAATTTCTCAAGCTACAATATTAATTTTAATCGCTAAAGTTTCTATATTTTAGAGTAGAGTTAGCCATACTTCCTTATTAATATTGTATTATAAATGCGAAAGTAACTCTGTATCTCTATCTGTTACTTTTTCTCAACCGATCATCATGTAAGTTTAAATCGGTCCAGCCGATTCAGAGATTAGCCGGAACAAATAGATAGACCGACAGATAAAAAAAAAAAAAGTAAGTACCGTATATAATTTCACATACATTTAGTGAAAAGTTGTTAATTAGGGATTACAAACAGACACTTCAATGTTATTTATATGTATAGATATAGATGTATAGGTAGATATATAGATAAGATGATTATTTTATCATTACAAAATTGAGTTGTTGGCGCTAACTAGATAATATATTCCACGTTGAGTCGACTCGCGGTGGTCCTGACGAGACGCAATCATCAACAATTCAATATTTGGTTAAGGTGGGCGGGAGACCGTTGAGGATATTAATGTTTGTGGTAACCAATGGGCAGAGTAAGCAGGGCCCTTTTCACTATGACCATAACATTCCTTGCCCATAAGGCGCGTCCCAAAAACAATCCCAAACGCTCCAGACGTCAAAATATTAGAAAATTTAGAAATTAATATTCTGTATGCCACAAGACACGTTGTAAATTTATTTTTTTGAAGGGAAACTTCATTGGGCACGGGGGAAACAATTTGTGTGGGACGTTATTTTAACGTGACGTGTTATGGTCATAGTGAACAAGGGGCAGGGATCCTTAGCCAAGTTGACAATCTGTGATCATTAACGCTATAAACTAAGGAACTAATCATCATGTCACCGGTCACGTGGTTACGTAAAATCGTCCAATCAAAAGTAGAATTTTATGTTACCACGATGACATGAGGATTCGTTCTTCAGTTTTCACTTTTCTTATAGTGTTAACGATCATAGATTGTCAACTTGACTAAGAGGGCAGTGATGTTAGAGCCAGTGACTGGACGCACAGGTCGGTCGGGCAACTGGAGGCAGGTTGCCGGCGCGCGCCCATGCCCGACGAATGTTAATTTACACGATCCGATGAAGCCATATTGCTGAACGTGATCAGCAAACCAACCAGCTGAGTGCCAATACATTTCTCATAAAACGCCGATCGATGACCGAATGATATTATTGTTATTGTAAGAATTGAATTGCGTCGTCGCACATTTTGTGTAGGTAAGTAACAACCACATTCAACTTTGCCTCTAGAATAAGTGAGTGTTCAATACACTGTACAGCATACTTTGCCTTTGACGAGATATTTTTATGAATATTATACATGTGGTATACACCTCCTAACAAGAATAATATTGTTGTGGAAATTACAGGGAAGCTTTAAATATCGCTTCTGGAACAATGTCGTAAAAAGAATCAATGATTACAAATAAATAGGTATAACTTGATTTATAATTTGTTTTAATGTATTCAATTAAGTAACAATAGTCACACGAATAGATAATAATATCCTAATTATTGAGTTACAAACACACATCACCATAGTAATTTATGTTCCTCTCGATGCAGAGTATTAAGTTTCCAATGCGTCACTCAGCGCGTACTAACACCAAGGTGGTCCGGGTCTCAATATCACATACCAAGTACCTAGTAAATATGATTAGCAGACACTCTGCTACGGCTATTGAATATAAAATCGAACAGAACAATTAGCCACAATTCATAGCATCGGCATCGCAACAGAACGGGTGAATGAACGATTGAAAAATAAAAAAGTACGAAAATTTAGAGTCCATACGCAACCTGTGCTGTTCAAACATAACAGAAATATAAGATGTGGATATTTGTATAGAAATGTGTGTATTGTTTACCGAGCAAATATATAGGGGCGTGTGAAATTGAACCGAATGCAGAAGACCAGCGGGGATTGGGTAGTCGATATACATCTGGATCTCGACAAACTGACATTTCCGTTTGAATACATCATCACAAGATCACTAAATTACTTTCCAAAAATCAATACGGTAATAGGAAACCCATTAAAAGCTTTTGCCTAACACTCAGAACAAGTAAAAAGTAAGTAAATAGGTACACAGAGAGTACTTTTTATTTGGCCTGAGGTCAAGTTCCGTTAGAAGTATTAAACGTATAAGTGTTCTGTAAATTTGTTATTTAATAACCTAGCAGCATCGATATTTTTTTTACATTAGCTGTAATTGGATAAATAACTAACTTAGTAACTTCAAATAATAATAATAATAAAAATACATTTGTCTGATTATTATGTCTACAAAAATAGTGACAAATAGATTCTGGGAAACACAATCTATGTAACGAAATCATGAGAAAATATCAAAGAGGAGATCGCATACGAGCGCGATACCAGGTAGACGAATATTTATGAATAATTCTGTGAGCTGAACGTCTCTCGGTCACCGACGAATAGGAATGTGGAGGACCTCTCTGCCTCCAGGCTGCTCGCTTACATCATCAATACTAACGATCCATCAGTGAAAACATTAAATAATAATATCCTATGTTTTTTCACCTTACCACATAAGTTATCCGATTTCCAAGCAAGATACAACATACAACAAGTGACAAGTCATTTAGGTAATTATCCGTCATAAAGTAGATTAATGCAAAATATTCGTTATTAACTGCATCGTATGAAAAAATATTCTGAATAATAATAATCCACTTCACAACACACAGATCTACTTGATCCCACACTAAGCTATAAGCTTGTGTCGTGGAAACCAAGCAAACGTGGTATATATTACATGGAATTACATATATGTATATTATATAGATATTTAAACACACCCAGACTGGAAAGTAGAACCCTGTACAAATCGCAAATTCATTATAAACATACACAACAATTTTTTTTTTTTTATAACAATTCCACAAACCAATCATTTGTAAATTTATCAAAAAGCTTCCGTAGGTACAATACGATTTAATTGAAAGTTTTTTTCACACGGGATGGTAGGACAAATTTTTGTCTCACCTTTAATATGAAAATATGTAGAGTCGATAGAAAAAAATGTTTACAAAAGAATATTCTACACTCACATCGTTGGAAAAAATGTATAATATAGTAAGTTGTTAAGAGAGATCAATAGGGTAGATAAATAAAAACGGGCCATTGTAACTATTCGTAACAAAAGCTACGCCGCTTGTCCTCTCGAGACGTAGTTAGAGACGTGGCGCGAGACCTCCTCGAAGACTCAAACGCGCACACACTTGCGCACACATGTCCCGCTTACGAATAACGATATACTGACAAAAACTTAGGTACCTAATTAATTCATAGATAGTTTGACGAAATAATAGAATACTAAAAATCTAATCATGTATATAGGTTGTAGGTTAGGAAAAAATATAGGTAGGTACTAACTGTCCAGCCAGATAGACAGCGCGGTTTGTCGGTTGGTAATATTTACACGTAGTACACAACCTGTTATGTAACCTGTATCTACCCCATATTACCTATATTACCTGCATAAATGTTATGTTACGTAATTGTATTCTGCAATCGACTACGTTGATAAAAATAAATCTCAAGAGGCAAAGAAAACCTTATTAAAAGCAGAGCTGAATGAATTATCAATAATTACGTCAGCAGGTAATATTATTATTACGAGTAACTATGTTGTTTTGCATATCGTTTACAAAACTAAGCACATTTCTTGCTAATTCACAAACACGAGAGTCGAAATCTGATGAAATCAAATATAGGTACGGTTTCTGTTCTGAGATTTCTTTGTTATGAACAATATTTCATTAAACATAATAAAATGTAATCTCAATGTTTATTTCATTCAACAATTTATAGTAGAACATGTCAGAACATGTTAGCTTTTTTTAGGTGGCACAGTCAGACCGCAGCGCAGGCGTCCATTATGTGAAATTTTTACGACAAACGTGAACACTGAACGGTCATTATTCCTATAGTAACAAACGATTGACACTTCAACATGAGAACTCAGAAGCTACGTGTTCAATTTTAATAATAGAAAAGATTAACTTGCTCATGTTTTGATTGAGATTATCATCGGTATTGTGTCAGTCACAAGTGCGAAAAAACACATTTGTATGAGCGCTATGAGTTGATAAGATAACCTTTATAAACATAAAACTGCCAAGACTATTAAATTTATCTCTGTGAAAATGCGTTAAAGGTTTATTCCCCCAACATAAGTACCTATAACTCGCATTGACGTTGCGAGCGCGGCTGCGAGGCGCAAAGAGCGCAGGAGGCTGCCGGGCCAGGCGGCGTGGAACAAAGAGCCTTCCGGGAATCGCCACAATACAGGTTCGCGGCAACGTGCGATACCTATGCAGGAGCGGCGCGACCAGCCAGGTAGGGCTGCGGCTACACAGCACACTGCAGACTGCACATTGCGACTCGAGAGTCGAGAGCCCTTTGTCAACTTTACAAGAATGGAGAAACAACGGTACGTGGTCGGTCGCGATCGCGAATTGTGGAAGCCCCACTTAACGTGCGAAGATAACGTGTATTGGGCACAAGGATAGGTATTACAGTTTTCGCGAGTTATTGCGACATGGCCTTTTGTAACGTGCCGTTTACCAGGAAATCGAGTGATAACGGTTCACGTTCGGTTCGTTCGGGAACGGTTTATCGTTCGGTTTCAATCGGTCACTTACACTTCATTTCGAGGTAAAGCCTTTCGGATTTTCGGGACATAAAAGCAAAAGTGGTGCAATAAAATTGAATGCCCACGGCGCGGCGTGTACAGCGGGGCAACTGGTTCCGGCGTGTGCCACGCTACACCCTTGCCGGCGCGGCGCAGCTGGGGATTTATATTTGAAATTAATTAAAACTACAAATTTCAATGCATGTTATTCTTTATAATTGCAATAATATGGCAAAAAATTATCAACACGATGTTCTTAATTGTTTGGATTTTTTTTTTCTTTTAAAAGACAGTGAACTACGAATGTTCCGTTCCCTAGTTCCTTGTCATCCTTACGTTAGTTATTAGTATCACTCGGTTGGAGTGCGGTATAGGAGTGCATATAGTCTTGTACACGCTATCCTAGCAATATGGACATGGACGAAGTATCGGATTTCTTTTTTTCTATGTAAAATACCGTAATTATGTGAATTGCGAAATAATTTGGTTTATACATATGAGGCAATCATTGACAATCTGAAAGGAAACTGTTTCATTATAGCAAAACCCACGCATTTCTAATTCTGATCTGTTAACGAATTCGTCTTTAGTCACAAAAAGCAATTTAATTACAAATAGCTTCAACTTCGATTTTTACAGATTTACCCTTGAAATGGTTTCTTATATTTCTAGTTATTAATTTATATTGATATAGTTGCGAAACTATAGAAAAATCGGGGATGAGTAGGTACCTTAGGATTTTATCTTCTAACAGCTGTTCCCCGCGGTTGAACCGGCGGTAATTTCGGATTTCCCGCGGGAATTCCGGGTTGTAATATAATTACTCAGGGATAATGTAGCATTCTAATGGCGAAAGAATTTTTTAAACGGTTCAGTAGTTTTTGGGTTAAATCGTTACAAACAAACAAACAAAAAATCTAACCTTTCCCCTTTAAAATATTAGTTTAGATTAACATCACGGTAATTCCTTTTCATTGAACTAAAAGAGGGTTATTTTCATGTTATTATATTTCTTCCGTCTATGCTAATCTTATATGGGGCTGAACGTAGGTATTTTCGTATAGTTTTTTGTCTGCGTGAACTTGGCAGATCATTTTCCAGCAGATCAATTTTTTTAGAGTTCTGTTCTGGAGGTATTTATATTATATAAGTTTGCCGAGTACAAGTTACTTGAGATCCAGGCATAGAATATCTATGGAACATCTTTCATTTCCGAAAAATGTAAGTCATCGAGGGAGTCCCGATATCGTTGCGGGAAAAACTGCGGAGAACAGCTAGTGGACTCACAATCTAGTAGATAACAATGTTGATAAAATATGACTAATTTCAATTAAAAATCGTGTTAATATGATTAAGTAATTTAGATATTTTATACTTATCGTAATGACCTAATCTCTACACGTTAATCCAAAACACAGCTCATTCACCAACTTGTTTAGTGATGTGACTCATGAAATTAAACGATTCATATTGAAATGATAAAGGCTGTTGCTAGTCGTCCATTAAAAGGACGAATAAAATTGAATTAATCGTCCACTAAACGGTGTTTAATGCCTGGACCGGCAAAAGTGTCTAGATACAACGTATTGATCATCCTAACGTTTTTTTTTTGTTACGAGCTTGCACGCCGATTGAAAAACCTTTATTATAATATGATATGCGGTTCACAATCTTTTGACAGTTTACAATCTCGCGAGATAGATTATAATATAACGGTATTTGTAATTTCACGGTCATACATTTACAATATATTGACAACCACTTTTGTGAATTTATGTAGTTATTTATACTATAGGTACTTACTTAGTACGCTATAGTATAATACTATGGTACTATGTTTAGTGGTCGATTTAATAATATTTATTAAAATCCGCTTAGGGGACGACTAGACACTTCCATTGATAAAAGTGTAAAAGTTTATGATTGATTTCAATGTTATTTACTATTTAATACTTCTTCTTCTTCAAATATGGCAATCTATCGCGATTTATCGCATTTAATTCTGCCAATGTACGTATATTTTTAGCATTTAAAGTAATTATGGCGAAAAGGTAATGACCATGTTAGATTGTTTCCCAATATAAGGAACCCAGCTTCCGAAAACCAGCTTTTTTCTTGGATTACAAAATGGCTGCTAATTGGTGGCGAAATCTATATTCTACTATAATAAAAGAATGGAATCCGCGATTCTGTACATTGAATATTTTTAACAAAAATTGACAGGGGGCGATATAAGAAGAGTAATCAACCACAAAAAAAGGATTTAAAATTATTTTCCGTCTGCCTGTCTGTCTGTTAGCGATAATCTCCGAATCTACTGAACGGATTGCCATGCGGTTTTAGATTTCTAATGAGTATATACATAGAATATAGGTTATCGCAGTATCGTCCCTGTAGTTTTTGCAAAAACTACCATTTTACAAACACACTATTTTTGACTGATAACAGCGATGGATCTAAACTTACGGTGTTCCATAACCCACATTTTCCTAATTCAGTACATAATCCTATTTGTCTTATCTATACTAATATTATAAAGAGGTAAAGTTTGTGAGTTTGTGAGGTTTACGAGGACAATCTTAATGCTTATATGGAGCGTAGGTAATTTTTTCAACAACTAGGTCTATAGTTTCCATACTGCTTTAGGTATAAGTACATTTACTGTGCATAACCCTTCCATTTTTAAAGTCGGTTAAAAATAGTATTCAAATACGCCTATTAAGTCGCATAAAACATGCAATGATAGAGTGTTATGGAAATCGTGAAGCTGGTTTTAGTAGGTACTAAGTAGGTACTAGGTGCCGCCGAGCAACTAGCGCGACGGAGCTCGCCGCGCAACGTCGCGCAGTCACCACTTCGAGGAAGCACTTGTTTTCAAATCGCTCCGCGTGCAATCATGCCATGTCCAGTATACGATCGTTTTAAAACCATTTATAATCACCTCATAATAATTAGTTGCGACAAACTTGTACAAATGGAATTTATTTAAAATGATCTACTTAGATCGTGCTTTTTGTATATTTCTGTTCGTCCCTCTCCTAGTGTAGTGAAAGGAAATGGAACTAGACTATGGATCGATTTTAAAAATAGACAACTATTTCTTTTCCATTCATCAGGACAACAGACGGAAAAATTAATTTATTTAAAGTTGATATCCATTCGTATTTGCTAGAGAGACGAACGTTTTTATATACATACTAGCCGTTTCCTGCAGTTTCACCCGCGGTAATTTTAGAGTTTCCGCGGGAATTCCGGGATAAAAAATAGATACTTTATGTCCTTCTTTGTACCTACCCCTGACAACTTGCACGCATTTCACGATGATCGATTGAGCCATTGAGGCACACAAACAAACAAACTCACTGTCACCATATCTTGCCCGATAGAAACAAGCATATCTACCCATTATTTGCTTAGATTAGAGATTTTACAATTTTTCTTGGACCTTTTATTATAACTTCTTTATGAAATTATTGATAATTTATATTATAACTAGCTGTCCCCCGCGATTTCATCCGCGGTAATTTCGGAGTTCCCGCGGAGGTTGCGGGAAAAAGATACTCTATGTCCTTCGGTTCCCGCGGGAATTCCGGGATAAAAACTATCTTATCTTTTAAGTTGGACCATATTATAAATGGTTGCAAAATTTTATCAAAATCCGTTCAGTAGTTTCGGAGTCCATCGCGGACAAACAACGTGACACGTGATTTATATATATTAGATGTGTAATATTGTATTTATATTGTGTAATGTTTAAAAAATTTTTCATAGTTTATTTTAATTCTATTTTCATTGCTTGTAGATTGAGGCCCGTATTCCAGAAGGTGACTCAGATCACGTTTTACTTGAGATTAGTTTTAAGCTCAGAACATAACTCAAGCGTACATCTTATTATAGAATGCGTTTTAAGTTCTAATTACTTGAAACTAGTCTTGAGTAGGGATTCTGAACTCTGATTGGTTCTAATCAGTTGAAACTAGTCTAGAGTAGAGATTTTGAGCTCTGATTGGTTGAGTGGTCTTGACATGACAGACGTAACCAATGATCAAATCTTTGCTTGAGTATAGATTAGTACTCAAGCGTCGTTCTAGAATAAGGAAATAACTCAGCTGATTGTTGATTGATGAATCTCGTTTCAAGAAAGGTTCTAAAATTAAAGCTTTACTTGAAATTAGTTTTAAAACTAGATTCATGACTTGAGTAACCTTTTGGAATACGGACCTGAAGATAGATAGTTATTAATAAAATCAATAATACTAATCCGAAAAAGAAAAAACCAAATCCACACACTTCATGGATTGTATGTGTAAATCTGCTATTCAATGCCTGAAATGCATCATTCGTACAGATTTTTGAATCGTTCGAATCACTTTCATACACGGAATCGCGAATTCACATGTGAATGTTCATACATCTTTTAGCATTTACATACGAATCTTGCAATTCCGTATGCGAAAAGTAATTCAAGCGATTCAAAAATACGGCCCCTGGCTTCGTACAAAATACTCGGAAAACGTTTAAGCGTCACCAATAATTCGCGGAAATGCTCGTTGAGTCGATTTCCATTTCACCGGACGGAACGTTGTCCGCTTTTACCTTAATGATCAGTTATTTATTGCAGTGGGTACAGATATAGGTACCTATCCCGAATTTAGTATTGAAATAACAAAAGGAAGGGAAGGAAAGTCTAGGAGTTGGACAACAGACTAAGGACGGTCTATAACATAAGAATCTTCACGTAAATCATAATATTATGAAGACTTTTCACTCTAGAGTTTACAGAAATACGAGACTTTGTGAAAAAAGGAATGACAATTTTCTAAATGTAGTAAGTGTTTCTAAATGTAGGATTTTTTTTGTTTTTTTTTTGTTTAATTTCTTTGCGCGCGCAACATATACGTAGATACCTATACATAGCTCATACGTACAGCAACACGAAATAATTGCACTGTCTCCTCGGAGATTCACAATCGCGGGCGCGGCGCGTTTATGACATAAACACGATTTCCAAGAATTTTTGCGCTCGCTCACTGCGCCCGCGCTCGCAGCCGCAAGTTGCAACACACCTGCCCATTACTCATCGAAAGTCAAAATACTCTTAAAACATTTCTCTGATAAAATAGCATAAATCATACGTGCAAACTAATAATTTTAGTTATCAACTTTATATCATAGATTTTCTACAATGATAACTACAAACTTGACCCTTATTAACTTAAAAAGAAGAGCATTTCAAGAACTTGAGGCGCTGCAACGTGCACGCCATGCGATATTATTTAACAGGGTCTCAGGTGCTTTATTTATTTAAGTGATATTTAAGTGTAGGTCAGACTTCCAATCGCAAAATTAAAACAAAAATTTGCGCGAAAAATATCATGAAAGCCACAGAGAAATGACTTTGTGACTGAACGGATAGTAAAAAAAGAAAAGGACTCACCATTCTATGCTTCTGTAGTCTTTGACACAGCAATGTATACTCTTGAATTTTCCTTGGAAGCCATATTCGATGGCGATAGGTTCCTTGGTGAACTGCATGAAGGTAGAGTTGGTGTTGAATGTGTTGTTGGAGCAGTAGCCGGACGCCTGCGCCTGCGCCGCGGCTGTCACCAGCACGATCGTCACTTGCCACAACATAGTCAATCTGCACTTGGCCATCCTGCATTAAAAAAAGTTGATTGAAGGTTAAAATATAAACAGTTACTTAACTATTTTATGGAAACGTCAATACCTATAAGCATATCAAAAAGATAAAACAACAAAATAAAGTAAGCTACAAGACTATTAAAAAACGTGTCTCAGGTACTCAAGCTTTATTTTTCAACAAAGAACTAAGCGTCATATAGTTACGGTAATTTAAAACAAAAGTGCTCATAAATTTACTTTACTTCACAAGTAACCATACTTACAGATTTATTACAAAAGAAACTTTAAGTAAAAGATAATAATGTTTAATCATTGAACTAATATTACTTGTGTTTGCGGACGTACCTTTTCACGTAATTTGTTGCGAGCTTTTTTGATTAGTAGGAGCAAAGATATTGAAAGAGAATAGATTGACAATACGCTCGGCTGCTAAGCTTTCCCAGTGAACCACGCAGTGGTCAAATGATCTTATGCTAACAAAATGCCGTTGGCTAGCAGAGACTATTGTCTATAGATACCACTTGACGGAAAGAGATGTGATTGGCTATTTGAAATGTACTTTGTGGTGGCTGGTATTTGATTGCGTCGCAACGATGTGATTGGTTTTTATTTTACATAGTAAAACTTTTTATTGTTCGTCTATTCTCTTATAATGTCTTTGAGTAGGGAGTATTAGGCACTAAATCGAATTCCAGGTATTAGCCTTGATGGTACCGCTCGTAGTCTATTCACGGCGCCCGACATACCTTTCTATTGTGCGAGATTTTCTGTTCCTGGTAATTTTTTATACTTTTATAGTCATCTTAGTAACTAGGCATTATTAAACAATGGCGTCTTAAGGGTGTTTTGTAATTTGTGGAAGGAATATTATCATTTTTAATAGTAATCTTTAATAACGTATCATAAATAAACCCGTATCTCGAACTATTATTCTGAATTAATAGTAATTATAATAATTAAGGATAATTTTTATTCAAGTGATCAGGCAAGTGGTTAGCAATAGCATTGTATTAAAATCGGGGGTCAGTACAGTGTTCGTATTGCCTACTTAGTTACCTACCAAGTATTCTTATATTATGTTGATATACTTGATATATTGCCGTTTGCCTTTTGGCAGTACTATACAAACACGATTCTGACTGATGAATCTAATATCAGAACTTATCGATGTGTGATTTAAAAGCTATAACTAGCAGAGCTTATTGCACGTATAAGGGTATGTATTATAATGCGTTTTACTGCTTTCAACCCACCCACGATGAATACAGGCTACCTTTTGGTAGATTTTATCAAATTGCATCTATACGTATTACGTATGTAGGGTCACGAGTTGCATTCCAATTAGAGTTACCAGGTTTCCGGCTTTAGCCGGACATGTCCGAGTTTTTATGGACGTGTCCTGCCAAATATTTTCTCATCTGATCTGTCTGGCTTTTGCAAAGTTTTTTTGTCTGGCTGCCGCGAGAAAGTCGAGCGCAAGTCGCGACTGTCGCGAGCGCTGTTCGCAAAAGTTCGCGAAATAGGTACTTAATTATTTCCGGCGTTAGAATGTAATAAATGTTCGCCTTTAAATTTAAACCATCAGTTTAAGACTATTCGTCCGAATAATCAGGACAACAAAGACCAGCTCAACCATCTGCATAAAAATTTGATGCGCTCAAAATAGCAATTTTTTTTTACATTTTCACAAAGCCGCCACGAGCTTGCATTAAGTCTGAATCGTCAGTCTTTTGAATGGAAGCTTCTTCTGGGTTCACTTAACAAATCCCCCACAGAAATTCTAACCGATCGACTAAATTTTTATTCTTAATTTCTTACCCTTCCTTACGGCAACAACCACAATGTAAACTAGCAGATTAACATATCTTCATCATCAGAGACACGGTGGGGCATATTATACAGTGTGAATATCTAATGCGCTAGAGTATTTCCATGTGACTGTATGTTTTTTTGCATTTTAGAAAGCCTGTAGAAGCTAAACCCACAAGCGAAAGAAAAAACATCATATAACCTTATTTTGTTTCTACCTCCTAATCTTAAAAACCCAATAGGTCCCAATGATGCTTGAGTAAATCCCCATTAAGCATTCTTGGCTCCCATACTATAAAGTTCTAAACTATTATAGATACAGGATAAACAATAATAATATAGATACCTAAACAATAATAACACCTTCTGAATATTTTGCAAATAATCAATAAATATATTAATCAAAAAATAAAATCAATAGATAATAATATTTATACCTACCTACCCCTATTTGACTTCATGAAGTTTAAAAAAAAAACGATTTTATCAAGTATAAATTAAATAACAAATATAGCACTCTTGTGTTTTTAAAGGTGATATAAATGCAGCATTTCATATTAAAAATAAATTAAAATTCATGGCCAAAGGGATTGAGCTTTAATTTGGCAGACTACAGGGTAAAGCTTAATTATTGCCATTATTGGACACACCTGACCGAGGTGGAATTGAAAAACCTATGAGCAAATCTTTACTAAAAGTATGAAATATGAGTTTCCATAACAAGTGATATTTTATTACAATTTTGTAACAAGATTATGTTTAGGCATTAAAGATTTGTTACAAGAAGTAAAACCAAATTTTTGTTTTATCACATACAGGGAAATACTACTGAGTTCATTTTGTTGCATAATTACATTTGCAACATGAAGCAACCAACGGATCCGAAATTAGTAACAATTATTTGAAAACTAAATTTACTGTTACTCATATTATAATAAAATACACACAACAAATACACGAATGAACAAATTACATGAAATACATAATAATTATATAGTTTTATCTTACCTTATTTTCACAGATACAGAAAATTCTAATAACTATAGGTATAACACCATTAGGAGCACTTTCAATAAAGTAGGTATTATAAATATAATATAGTCCTATCAACCATAATTTGTTCTTACTAAAATTTTATCATTCTAGTTTTCATATGTAAATTGTGTTAGAATACTACCTACATACATGAAACTTTTAATAGTTATTCAGCTGAGCAGTAAATAAAAAATATGCACCTACTTTAGGTGACTACAACAATAAAATAATTTTAAAGAATATTATTATAAAAAAAAATATATTATTACCTACCTACATCATAAAAAACAATATTTTTCTATCTACACTAACAATCTCATTCCTACCTTTAAAAAGTCACTTTAAAGTAGGATAATTTAAGAATGTACCTATGAGAATGTACGTATTGAAAATGTTTATAATTTTATTGTGATATGTATTATAACAGTTTATGAACCTACATTACAAAAAAGAATTGCTCACCAATTTCTGGGAATGCAAAATCCAACTTTCAAAAATAACTTGAATGGTTTTACGGTGGCGTTGTTTTTATTTTGAGTTTTAAAACTACTGAATTTGGTCGTTTATGTATTTTTACCAAACTTTATAATTTGTCTTTCTTCAAAAAAATATTTTTCACAGAAAAAACGTATTCAGTTAACATTGCCGTAGCGACCACACATACACCTTTTGCTAAACTCTGACAAATACTGACGTGACTTTTTTCGAGGAATTTACTCGACGTTTGACAATTGACAGCTTAACCTTGACAGCACCATGACAGAACTGCGTTCAGAAACTTCACACGCACGCAGGTGAAAGATGGACTGCGTTCCGTGGCTCTGGGTATAGTTGTTTAGTTAAACTCGTTTGAGTTGCAAGTTGTAAACCAAGCCACGAAACGATCAAGTTGTTTGTAATCTTAAAATAATTTCAGTGGCCTAATTTTCGTAATAAAATCTGAGCGATATCGCTGCGATTCAGCTCTCAAAACGGGTTTTGCTATTCTCGTAACAAAAATTTTCTTAAAGTAGAAACGATCCTATCGAAGTCCGATTGACGAATCGTTTTAGCGTAAATTCGTATTCGCGTATGAAAGTCGAACGTAAATCGAATTTGAACTTTTCGCTTTCGATATTCTGCAAATTTTTGACGTATTTGCTCGATAGATTCGAAACGATTAGATGTCAAAATTTGCGACTGGGGAGTCGTTGAACAAAAGTTCCTTTTTTAGTAGTTGTGCATTTTTGAAAGTGGGTTTTGCGTTTTATTTACAAGTGAAATTGAAATTATCTTTCATAAATTATACCTATAATATATTTTAACATGAGTTTAGGCATGTCATGGCTCCTTTTAGATCTTTACTGGAAAGGCCTTATGGTCATCTACGGGCTGTAGATTATTATTATAAAACAACATAATTAATAGTACTTATTAGTACTTAAAACACAAGTACACAACGTCAACAACTCACTTTTACGATGTGCTTACATTAATTCTATCTATTACAGATTTTATGATAAATTTAAAATATCTGGCATTATAGGCTGTATTGATGGGACACTTGTGGCCATTATTAGGCCTACATTATATGAAGAATGGTATTTCAATAGAAAAGGATACCACTCATTAAATGTAATGATAGTAAGTGTACCTACTTTGTATGTATAGATGAAAGTAATCATTGTGCATTTACCTATTACATGTTTGTCAATCAATCACATCAAGTAATCAAAACAGATGATAATTGGCACAGTTAACTAATTCATTATTGTATTTTCAGATATGTGATGCAAACCTTAATATATTGTGTATAGATCCTAGTAGTCCAGGATCAACCCATGACTCCATTGTGTGGCGGGATCATCCTCTTAATTGCTATATTAATGAAAAATATAATAATGGAGAGATAATGTTTTTTCTCGGTATGTCTTGAGAATTTGCAAACTTGTTAAATAAAATGAAGTAACACCCAGCTTTGCTTGGTTTAATTTATTTCCCGAGGATTATCATTGGTATGACACTATTTTTGGTAAAGTGTGAATGTCTTTTGGCACTTATCTCAATGCAAAATGTCTGTCTGCCACAACCCTGCTGTGTTTCAGCAGCAGAGTTTATAGGGATCACACCTATCTGGGTAAACTAGTAAAAAAAATCATCTAAACCCTTTTTTAACAAAGAGAACTTCTCAAAGTCATTGATAATATTGATATGGGGGATTCAACACTAACAATAATACAAATAATATTAAAGGTAGTGTTTATTTCTAAAATCACAATTACAACAATCACAGAATCAGACTTTTGTTATCCATTTTAATTGGCAGCTATATTTTAAAATGCTTAATACTAATATTGCTGTAACAAAAATTTTTCTTTTCCTTATGACTAATACAATACAACTACTTAATTAATAGGCATTACAATTTAATAATCACAGAATCAGATTTTGTTATCCATTGTATTTATTTGGTACCTACTTTGGTATATTTGTTTAATACTATGCCTTAGAATCAATAATTACCTTATATGAAAGAGATTTTAATATGAGTTTAGGCATGTCATGGCTCCTTTTAGATCTTGCTAATCAAGCAGACGCTGCTGATAATCGTCGACGACGAGCCGAAATGCGTATATTAGCTAACAAACCTTTTCAAATGACGGAAAAGGATTTTCAGAAGACAATCGCCTCAGCATATCATTGGTCAATCATTGGTCAAAGACTAGTGCAAGAATTAAGCACAGTAATACCCATATTTACTCTGAGGTAATACCTCATGAAAAAAGATCTGACGCTTTATCAGTCGAAAATAAAGTAAGCCATATTATGTACCTATTATTTCTTCTATTGAATTGTGAATGGGTAATAAAACCCATGCCAAATTATCTTCTTCTTGTTTAATAATGGCGTCTATAATTATAATTTGCCAATGACAATGTTTCATTAGTAAAAATCTCTTCATCTAAAACGCCAATGACAATGTTAGATCGTTCCTCTGAGATAGTTCCCCAATTTAAAACATGGTTCTCTTCCTTTCTCTTCTGAGGTTCTCTTGCAGTTCATAGATGCTGAAAAGTGACTGAAGACACAACAGACAAAAACCAAGTTTGGCAATGACATACTCAATATTTGACTTGACACGTAAAATATTACCATTTTCTAGGACCAAAGAAAATTTCAATAGTTTGTATCATCAAATTAATTGGCAATTTATGTTCCAAGTATTGAAATATCTGTGAAATGAGTTTTGATGTAAGAGCATGGTTTAAATTTTGTAAAAAAATCAGGTTTTCCTATATTTTTCTCCAAAATAAGTACTTTGGTACGTTTGGTGGCAATCATGTGGCAACATTATATATATAACAAAGTCAATGGCTCTAAGGGCTAGTACTCACAGAGCCGTAATAAACGTTTAACAAAGTCAATAGTTACGAAAACGTTTAGAACTCGCCGAGCTCCAATCCTATTGTGTATCTATCCTATCGAAATGGTAGGAGAATAGGAAATTTGAATCGTTTTTCGATAGGACGATTTCGGAACTGCAACGATTTTTCGATCGTTTGAATTTACGAGAATCGGGCTACAGGTGCCATTTGTTTTCTCTCAACTCACATTGCGAAAACGACGGTCTTACATCCAATTATCAACTTTTATGACTGCAACACCTGCCCTTTGTTTGTAAGCCGCTTGATACCTTTTTCGACGAATTTGGTTTTTGCCGCGAACTTTGACACTTCTTAAACGTCACATAGATGTCAGAGTGAAAAGATGGTTGTTTGGTTGCAGCTGCGCAGGCGCGTTCCGTGGATTCACACGAGTGCACTCGCGCTCTCTACTGGAATCAAGTTTGTGCGTTCCGTGGCTTCAATCGAGTGCACTGTTCTGCTATGGCACGCGTTCTATCCGTTCCGTGGCTTGGTGAAATTTAACTCTGACAGCTGTCAGAGCGTAGTTTCACCCGTTCCGTGGCTCAGAGCGCAGCATCAAAGCAAATTAACGCGGGTGAACTCGCGGGGAAACAACTAGTGATATTATGAGTACCTATGTACCTATGTAAATACATGTACCTATTAGTAGTTTGGCTAGTTCCTTCGGAAAACTGTTTAGGTATTGATATAGGAGGTCACCATCCGCTTACCAACTTACAAATAAATTTATAATCGCATTTTTTTAATGATGTATCGACAATTTACGGTTTTCGGAATTTTTCCTCTATAATTTGTGTGTTCAATACAATGCTTCTTGCCTGAACGGGAAGTAGACACGGCCGTTTGTGCCACATATGTGCCGCATCTTGCGCAATCTTGCTTTGATTGTTTTTTTCACAGCTTCAAAGGATCGTACCTAGATTTGATATAAATTTCAACTTGAAAAATGATCTTGACAGACAGCGAAGTCCTATGAGGGTACCTTTATCCTTTTTTTAACCGACTTCCAAAAAGGAGGAGGTTCTATGTTCGATTGTATGTATGTTTTTTTTTTTTTTTTTTATGTATGTTCACCGATTACTCGAAGACGGTTGGACCGATTTGAAAAATTCTTTTTTTGTTTGAAAGGGTATACTCCCAATTAGGTCCCATTGCCACCAAGTCGGGATCTGATGATGGGATCTTGGAGAAATCGAGGGAACTCTTCAAAAATTATAGGCACACCTATAGCGATTTTGGTATTATTGATAGTAAATCGTTCATTTGCTTTCGGAAAGCAAAATTTGAAGAAGTGGAACTGATGATGAAGACCACAGGTGGTCATCGGAACAACTCAAAAATAAACGTATTTCACGGGTTCCGATTGAAGCCATTTCGAAAAATTTTTTTTTTGTTTGAAAGGGGATACTCCCAATTAAGTTCCATTGCCACCAAGTCGGGATCTGATGATGGGATCTTAGAGAAATCGAGGGAATTCTTCAAAAAATATAGGCACACCTATAGCGATTTGGGTATTTTTTATAGTAAATCGTTCATTTGCTTTTGAAAAGCAAAATTTGAAGAAGTGGAACTGATGATGAAGACCACAGATGGTCATCGGAACTACTCAATAATGGGTATTTCACGGGTTGCGAATAGTTAATTTTAATATGGTTTCTAAACAATTTATGCCCGTCACAATATATATGGTGAAGTGGAACTGATGGTGATGAACTAGGAGAACTCCTCAACAATTAACGTCCCTGCGTCGGGAAAAGCAATATTTTGTAAAAGGTGATGATAGGCTATTTTAACTTAAAGAAATTACAAACTAAGTCACTTAAAAGCGAGAAATAAACAAAATTTTAACAAAAAGATTAAAACCGACTTCCAAAAACACAAAACTGAAAAGCTAGGAATAAAAAGCCAAAAATAAGAAAATACCGATTTAATCCACAAGACAAAAACACACGTAATATTATTATTGGTTTGTGCTACCACTGATCGGTATGAAGTCGGTGACAAGCCAAATATGGAGGGGGAAGATGGGCTAAGTCGACTCCCGTCACCAGCTCTTCGTGAGCAGAACAACCCAAGTGGGCAGACACCAGCGGGCTTGTCACCGAATTCAAACCGATCAGTGGTAGCACAAACCAATAATAATATTACGTTTGTTTTTGTCTTGTGGATTAAATCGGTATTTTGTTATTTTTGGCTTTTTATTCTTAGCTTTTCAGTTTTGTGTTTTTGGAAGTCGGTATTAATAAGTACCTAAGGAACCCTAAAAGTACCTACCTAATGAATAATAATTATAATTTATAAAAGCTGTTCCCCGCGGTTTCACCCGCGTTAATTTCGGAGATCCTGCAAGTATTCCGAGATAAAAGTACTTACTACCTGTTAGAGCTTATACCTAAACTAAAATGACACGCCCCACTCAATAAGCAGTTTTAGATGTACGATATCATGTATTGATAATATCTCTTTAATAGTGTACCTAAGTGCGGCGACATACACTATGCGGCAACTGAGGATGAATGGCAAGACCATAATATTGTGGCGTATCGATATTTTAATACGGGATTTACACTCGCGCCTCGTTCCTCGCCTCGTGGTTCGTCTTGTGGCCAGGTACGAGGCGCGAGTGTAAACGCTGTTTTATCGGCGTTTACACTCGCACCTCGTTCCTCGTCTTGTGCTTCGTTTCGTGGTGGGGTACGAGGTGCGAGTGTAAACGCTGCCTCGTCCCGTCGCTCGTGCGTGCGACCGCGACCGCACGATCGATGGAAAAGAGACAAAAGAGCTGCGGCCTGCAGTGCGTTCAGTTCAGTTGTCTTTGAGCTAGCAACAAGGGAGGATGTCGAAGTGTTAGCGGCAACAAGACGACTTTGCTTACTGAGCTTTTACTACTACTCGATTAATTTTAATAAATGAAATCCTTAATTATTATTCTAAAAATCTTTATATTATAAAGTTTGTATGGATTGTATGGATGTTTGTTACGTTTTCACGCAAAAACTACTGAATGGATTTCAACTTTACAATATTTGAAACTTTACAATAAAACAGCTATAAAAATATCAAAAAATAATAATAATAGCTATAGATTCCTATTATCATATTATATATCTACTGTCTGCTATCTGCTCTATAGGATTTTTTACCAAGCTTGGCTAATAATTATTGTATTAATATTGCGCCATCTATGTATTGCTAACAAAAGTTTTTTGAAATTTGAACTGTCCTGTGCCTGTATGTGCGTGATACAGGTTCTCGACGGTTAAAATTTCATTTATTCCTGAAATAATCAAGAGATGTCGTTAACCATTATTTTGTAAACGTCGAAAATTAAATGCATGTATAGGCTAATATTTTGATCTTGCTTCAAGTAGAAGTAATTCAGAATAACAGATAGGGTACTTTTTATCCCGGAATTCCCGCAGGATCTTTGAAATTAACGCGGATGACACCGCGGGGACACGCTAGAATATAATAGCTAGTAAAATAAATAAATTAAATAAATAATTAAACTTTAAATAAATAATTTAAAAAAATAAAATAAATAAAATTGTCAATATCATCTTCTTCTGCGCCGGGTGTCATCGACTGTTTTTTGCGCAGGAGATGCTGTCGAAAGGTTTATTGTTTAGTGCGGTTGGAGGTCTACATATCTATCTATCTATAAAAGATAGAAAGAATCCGCGATTCTGTACATTGAATATTTTTAACAAAAACTGACAGGGGACGGAACGGAGCGGACGGACGGGGGGGGGAAGAGTAACCAAGCACAAAAAAAGGGTTTTTAAAAATCTTTTTGTCTTCCTGTCTGTTCACGATAATCTCCGAATCTACTGAACGGATTGTCATGCGGTTTAGGATTAAGCTCAACCTGGAGTTACATAGGCTTTGTTTCATTGAAATCGGATGTCGGGAAAAGAAGTTGTTGTATAAAAAGAAGTTGTTGTATAGAAACTTTTCGCGCGGGTGAAACCGCGGGGCACAGCTAGTACTAATATAATAAAAGAGTAGAATCCGCGATTCTGTACATTGAATATTTTTAACAAAAATTGACAGGGGACGATAAACGAAGAGTAACCAACTATAAAAAAAGGGGTTTTAAAAAATCTTTTCTGTCTGTCTGTCTCTCAGTTCGCGATAATCTCTGAATCTACTGAACGGATTGTCATGCGGTTTTCGCAGGTAGATTAAGCTTAGCCTGGATCTACATATAGGCTTTGTTTCATTCAAATCGGATGTCAAGAAAAAAAAGTTGTTACATAAAAACTTTTCACGCGGGTGAAACCGCGGGGCACAGCTAGTTTCTTAATAAAATCTAGTCCATATAACGTTTACTTTTTGGTTATTTTTGTGGAATCTATGTTTGGGATACCAAATTATCGGTTTCTTTTAAAATAATTCTAGAAACCAAAACGTTTCTTGTTGCAAGTTACAACCAATCCAATTATTCAGTTTAAAAGCACACAACCATCGCGGCCCAAAGTTGAAACCCGACTGAAGCGAGAACGCGAGTGTAAACACCACGCTCGCTTTGACGCGAGGTCCTTTGACTCGTGACCAAAAAACCGCTCCGGAAGCGAGCGGTGCGAGTGACGAGGCGAACCACGCGGCGAGCCCCTAGCGCCTGTTCACACTCGCGCCTCGTCACTCGCGCCTCGTCCCTCGCCCCGCGCCCCTTGCTCCTTTTTCGTCCCTTTGACTCGTGACAAAAAAGCCGCTCCGGGGGACGCGAGCGGCACGAGCGACGAGGCGAACCACGCGGCGAGCGACGAAGCGCGAATGTAAAAAGTCGCTCGGGGCTCGCCGCGTGGTTCGCCTCGTTGCTTGTACGCGAGTGTAAATGACGCTTAACGGTTGTGCGTGTGCGTATGCCCGATGGAGGGGCGCGTTATTTTAGCTTAGATAACCTCTACTACCCTATATTTTTTTCTCTATCTAACCTTTGGTAGTATGCAAAATTTAATGTAGTTTCACCCGCGTTAATTTCGTTTATTTCGTTCCCGCGGGAATTCCGGGATAAAAAGTACCCTATGTCCTTCCTTGTACCCCTGACAACGTGCATGCAAAATTTCGTGGTGATCGGTTGAGCCCATGTTTAGCCGTTTAGCCGTGAAAGCGTAACTAACAAACAAACTCACTTTCGCATTTATAATAATAGTAAGGATTATTGAATAATAAATAGGTATTAAACAAAGATTAAATATGATATTTTCTTTATTTCTTCTTATTTTTATTGGGTGTTTTCTTGAGGTTTCGCAAATATCGAAACTGGCCGAAGCACCGTCGCACCATCACGCCGCGCCACCAAGCCTGAACGCGCACCGCGCACGCCCTCCGCCGCTCTTCACGCGCCAGGCGCGCTGCTCGCTCGCTTTTGAAAGTTAACCAACTTCGAATTTCTCCTTCGTGGAGACGGTACTACAAATTCAAAAAAGGAAATTGTTGTCTTACTTGCCGCGGTGTCACACGTGAGTTTCGGAGTTCCCACCAAGTTCTCTCGGCAATACCGGGATAAAAAGTATCATATATAATTTTCTGTCCCCTGACAAAGTGTACGCAAAATTTCATGATATAGGTACAGTTGAGCCATTAAGGCGTGAAAGCGTAACAAAGAAACAAATAAACTCACATTCCCCTTATTGTATAATAGCACAGATAATATGACATTAAGGATTTCTTTTTGCCGTAACCGACTTCATAAAACTTTAATTTATTCATCTTTATTATTGTTTCCTATCAATTATAGAACCATTTCTGAATCCATTTATGAAAAGTACCTAATAAAAAAGTGAGTATATTTTTAACTTTACCAATTTCTGCAATTCCTCGCGGCGTGCTGACACTATCCGCAGTAATTCCCGTTTTTCTACCAGCTGTTCGCTGATTTTAGTGATATCATGCCCATATCTTTGCCGCCAGTTCTCCAAGTCGACTTCTAGTTCCTGTGTTAATTCTTTATTTTTTTCAATTCATCAAGTTTCGTCCGATAGTTTTTACGTGATTGGAATCATGCAATCAAACTAGACTAACATAATGTTTATTAATAAAATCGTTGACGTCAAATTATAACATTGCCACCAATATCTACGTACTTATAGGATTCCATAATAAAACACCGAAGTACAAAAAATGAGAGTAAAATTACTTTGATTTGCAAGTTATACGCTCTGTGCAGCTCATCATGCACCCGGTTCTCGTGGTCAACCCTGGGCAAAGAAGCAGCCTCAACTCGACACCGCAAGTCCAAGGCCTCGGCTTTTGCACATAACCATTTTTCTGCATAGCATAAGCGCCTCCTTGCATTCACATTTTCATTCTGCATTTTAGAATTTGTGTAGGTATAGGCACAGATAATACTATACTAGTAGTATAGGTACCTAAGTGTTTGGATTGAATAATAATAATACTAATATAATATAGGCATATTACTAGCTGTGCCCCTCGGTTTCACCTGCGGTAATTTTGGAGTTCCCGCGGGAATTCCGGGATAAAAGTACCCTATGTCCTTCACTGTACCCCTGACAACATGCATGCCAAATTTAATCCAAATCCGTTCAGTCGTTTTTGCGTGATTGAGTAACAAACATCCAAACATAAACACTTTCAAATTTATAATACTAGCTGTTCCCCGCGGTTTCACCCTCGGAAATTTTGGAGATCCCGCAGGAATTCTGAAATGCAAAGTACCTACTCTAGGTCCTTCTCTGTACCCCTGACAATGTGTACCTAAGTATGCAAAATTTCACCGACGTTAATTTCGGAGTTCCTGCGGGAATTCCGAGATAAAAAGTATCCTATGTCCGTTTTCTGGTTCTAAGCTACCTCCCCACCAATTTTCAGCCAAATCGGTTCAGCCGTTCTTGAGTTATAAATAGTGTAACTAACACGACTTTCTTTTATATACGTGTTAATGAATTAACTGAAAACCTGATACACCCCATTTAAAAAAATAAACAATAATATGATTAAAATATATTATATGTCGAAAAAATTTCGAAAACTTCAAAAGTTATTCAACATTAGTTTGGAGGTGACTTATCTACGAAATTCCAAGCGCTACGCCCTCGCCTACCGGTTCGAATTTTTATGCTGCGGGCGCCGTACGCGCCAAATATTGTACCTATTATAAATAATTTAGACATGGGCTAGTGAAAGGCAAATGAAAAAATATAACCTATGTTAAAACATAGTGCGATCGATTCGCTAGTTGATTCTGAGCAAACTACTTTCTAGTTTTCAGTTAATTCATTAACACGTTGTATATAGATTAGTAGGACTAGTAGGATAGTAGGACCTAGCCTTTCCCCGCGGCATAACCCGCGTTAGTTTCAGAGTTCGCCTGGCAATTCCGGGATAAAAAGTAAGGATACTTCTGTAAATAACCGCAATTTTTTTTGATGATCAGTTGAGTTGAGTGAAAGCGTAACAAACAAACTCACATTCGCATTTATCATATTAGCTTTTCCCCGCGGTTTCACCCGCGGCCATTTCGGATTTCCCGCAAGAATTCCCTGATAAAAAGTATTCTATGTCCAATTCCAGACATAATTCCATTCTATGATAATCTATCTCTGTGCCAAATTCCATTCAATTCGATCAGCCGTTTTAGCGTGATTGAGTAACAAACATCCATGTCGCCATCCATCCAAAGTTTCACTGCATTTATAATAATAGTACCTTTATTAGGATTATAAAGAGTTTACATTAGTTGTAGGTACGTCTTTCTACATGCACGTTAGTCGTTAGGCAGCGTTGACAAATCCCTCCTAAAAAAGTTCCCCAACATAACGACCTCGACTTAAAAACGCAGCGTTTAATCGCGAAAACCTCGAATAAGTAACTTTAATTTTTTTTAAATATAATAGGTATTTCCTTGGCTTATATCTACTATCAGTGGTTAAAGGTTATAATTTTGTAACACTCACTTTTATTGTATCTCGAAGTAAAGCTATTTTCAGTTCCATATTACTAATCTCATTATCGTACTGATTTTCTTTTGTTTTAAGTTCGTCGTTTATCGCTTCACGTGATCTAAGCATAATTTTTTTTATTAATTAACAGATATAGTGTCAATGTTAGCGGTAAGTCAAATGCGTCTTCACCTATCAGCACAAACCGTGGCACAGATTGCGGTTAGTTGGTTAGGTCAGGTTAATCTATACTGTATTATACCTATAATAAATAGGTATTATTATAGGTACGTAACTAAATCAGTCGTTGTCCTCTGTTTAAACCACACAATTAGCTGCAATTTTATATGAATAAAAGTTACTTCATAGGGACGCATAATTTGCTCTAAAGTGAAATAAGTGCCTTCGTTACAAAAATGCATGAAATCCCTCACGCTCGAAGCTGTTCGTGCTTTGAGCACATCACTTTTGCGGCTTCTGCGTGCTCCTGAAGAACACCAGCCGCTTCTCGCAGCGTGGGCCACTTCCCGCGCTCAAGCAGTTCCACAAGAGTTAGCTTTAACACGTCCTTTGTCATCTGACTGTAGAACATCGTTATATTTAGGTCATAGTTAATATAAATATAATTATATTATATAATTATAACTATATTATAATTAATATATGATAATCTTACGTACTAGGTACCTACGTAGTAGCAAGTAGGTAAGTAAGTACACATTTAAAAATGCAATAGTATAGGTAGGTACCTTTGTTTTTCTTGTTAAGTGACTTTTTTACATTGTATAGTTTCTCCCGCTAATTTAGATTGTGGATGAATTTAAAATGAACGATTGTAAAACCGTGACCCACGGTTACTTATAAATCATGTAGGTAAACATTGTTAGTAAGTTAAAAAAAATACTATGTCTGCTGTGTATCATCACTAGATTAGGAAAGAGTCTGAAGGTGGCGAGGTACCTATTTGGAATGTATTAATATATTGAGCTTCAAAAGTCTCAACCGGAGCCACTTTTGAGGTAAACTCCAAAAGGCTAACTTTACCCGAGCTTCGATAATGCCATCTTGTAACAATTCAGTGTGAGAGTGTGACTTACCGCTCTTTTAACAGTTTGTCTCTTTGTAATTTTTCTTTGCCTGTGTAATGTTTCTGAGGTTGTATCCTTAGATCCGTGCTGCCCTCTGTAATGTTGTTACACAATATGACACGAGATGGCGATCAGAGTCCAGAGATGGAATGAGAAAAACAAAAGAAGACGTTAGGTACCTACTATATATTTTGGTCTAGTCGTCTAGAAATGGATGAAAATTATTTTTTTCCTACATAATTTGATTGGCTACTAAAAATAAATAATATCTGGATAAAAGTATCTTATGCTAAGTAAGTAAGTACCAATGTCACAGATCCAATGTTATATTTATCATGATCTGGCCGACCATATGCTGCATATGCAGCCATTTCATGACATGGCCAGCTAAAACTGACCATAAGTTTATGTGTGATAAAGTAATAATTAGGTACCTAAAAACCATTCAAATTTCAACTAGGTACTGATTTGTTATTGGAGCCTTTAGGTCTAAAATAGTTTTCTTAGCTAGACACAATATCTGCATTAATGGAGATTAGTTTTGTGCTGTGTTTTCCCAAATAAGTAAATAGGTGTTAATATATTAACACCTATTTATTGCATTCCATGTAATGCAGATATTGTGTCTAGCTAAGAAAACTATTTTAGACCTAAAGGCTCCAATAACAAATCAGTAGATACCTAGTTGAAATTTGAATGGTTTTTAGTTGTCCAGATAGAGCCAAATTTGTATAGGTACCTAAATCCCTTGAAGTAAATATCCACATACAGTAGGTAGGTAGGTAGGTAGGTAGGTATTAGGTCCTTCAGTGAATTACCCAAATTTTAAGTTTTCATTTTTCATTTTACCGTGGAAAAGGCAGAATTATATTTTAGTAGAGGTGGATTCTACGAATCCGCCCTGGAACTTTCGATAGGTAGATAAGCGTTTACCTAAAATACGAATTTGCAGCAGAGAGGTTTCTAAAGTCGAAGCAAACAGCAACGCGTCCATGTTGCTTATCCTGAAATTGGATTATTTTTTCATAAATATTCGTATGGTATTACGTATTTATTTACGTAAGTATAATACGGGTAATACATATTATGCCTGTGTCTGTGAAAATAAATATTTATTTCAATAAGTTGTATAATATCGTTGGAAGTTGGAACCCAATCTCGCAATCTAATCTCGATTTGAATGCGGTGGCCTTTTTTATATGAAACGACTATTGGGCTTCCCAACGAGTTATTTTTAAGATTTAACTTATGAAAAAAGACCTATATGTTCTGCAATTATTTTAACTATCTCTATTGAGGATATTTTTATGGAGTGTATCAGAAATAAATATTTGAAATGAAATGAAATGATCTATATTCATTATTATATATTATATCTGGTTTATATCAGTAATAACTAAATTTATGCAACTGCAAAAAGTAGCATTAAAACAGCGTGTCGCAACAAAATGGTAATCAGTTCAGCTAAGCCGGGAACCGCTAGGGACCCGACGCTGTGGTCTTCTGCTGGTGCCGCAACTGCACATAACGTACCTGCCGTAACCAATTCTTAACTATATCTTAAGACCAACTCAGCGCGGCCGAGGCGTCGTTGAGGGAGATGTGGTGAATGTTGAAAACCGACCAAGTGCGTGTCGAACCACATACAGTAAAGGGTTCCGGAGTAAGTAATTTAAATTTTAGTGCAGTTCTTGCGGGAATTCCGGGATTAATAGTACCTACCCTATGTTCTTTTCTCTACCTACTCCTGACAATGTGTAATAAATCTTCATGATGATCGGTTAAGAAATTATGGCGTGAAAGCGTAAAAATCAATCAAACAACAGTGAGTCTTCCCGTCTCCCTAATAGTGAGTATTATTAGGGAGACGGGAAGACCAGCTGTTTGCTCTGCGGTTTCATTTAATTAATTTCCGAGATAACTTCCTATGAGTGACAAATAAACAAACTTTTCATCTTATTAATAATATTGTCATAGAAACCAAAAATTGCGTGAGTGCAGAGCGCATGTTTGAATTGAATTGAATTCGCCGGCAGTTTTTCCGAACGGATACGACCTGGGAACCTTCAAAAAACGAGCCTTCTCCTTTCTTAAAGGCCGGCAACGCACCTGCATGCCTTCTGGTGTTGCAGATGTCTATGGGCGGCGGTAATCGCTTATCATCAGGTTACCTTACCTGCCCGTTTGCCCCCTATTCCATAAAAAAAAAAAAAATTGAAATGTTCGTCGTTATGTCGTGGAACACTTGGTTAGAACGAAGTTTTTTCCATTTGTGCTACCACTAATCGGTTTGAATTCGGTGACAAGCCCGCTGGTGTCTGCCCACTTGGGTTGTCCTGTTCACAAAAAGCTGGTGGCGGGAGTCGACTTAGCCCATCTACCCCCTCCATATTTGGCTTGTCACCGACTTCATACCGATTAGTGGTAGCACAAACCAATAATAATATTACGTGTGTTTTTGTCTTTTGGATTAAATCGGTATGTTGTTATTTTTAGCTTTTTATTTTGAGATTTTTAGTTTTGTGTTTTTGGAAGTCGGTTTTAATTTTTTTGTTAAAAATTTGTTTATTTCTCGCTTTTAAGTGACTTAGTTCGTAATTTCTCTAAGTTACAATAGCCTAATGTCAACTGCTCATCACCTTTTACAAAATATTGCTTTTCCCGACGCAGGGCCGTTAATTGTTGAGGAGTTCTCTTGGTACATCATCATCAGTTCCACTTCACCATATACATTGTGACGAGCATAAATTGTTTAGAAACCATATTAAAGTTAACGAATCGGAATCTGTGAAATACCTATTATTTAGCAGTTCTGATGACCATCTGTGGTCTTCATCATCAGTTCCACTTCTTCAAATTTTACTTTCCAAAAGCAAATAAACGATTTACTATAAAAAATCCAGAAATCGCTATAGGTGTACCTATAATTTTTTAAGAGTTCCCTCGATTACTCCAAGATCCCATCATCAGATCTCGACTTGGTGACAATGGAATCAATTTAGGAGTATCCTCTTTCAAACAAAAAAACAATTTTTGAAATCGCTCCAATCGGAATCCGTGAAATACGTATTATTGTTGAGTAGTTCCGATGACCATCTGTGGTCTTCATCATCAGTTCCACTTCTTAAAATTTTGCTTTTCAAAAGCAAATGAACGATTTACTATAAAAAATACCCAAATCGCTATAGGTGTGCCTATAATTTTTGAAGAGTCCCCTCGATTTCTCCAAGATCCCATCATCAGATCTAGACTTGGTGGCAATGGGACCTAATTGGGAGTATACCCTTTCAAATAAAAAAAGAATTTTTCAAATTGGTCCAACCGTCTTTGAGTAATCGGTGAACATACATAAAAAAAAAAAAAAAAAAAAAAAAAAAAAAAAAAAAAAAAAAAAAAAAAAAAAAAAAAAAACATACATACAATCGAACATAGAACCTCCTCCTTTTTGGAAGTCGGTTAAAAAGTGTGACTTATGGAATATCAAAATCGACAACTGAAACTGCATCATCTTAATTTTAAACTAAAATGCATTTTTTATTAAGCAAACATGGGCACGGGTAGCAGCCGTTCATAATAACGAATAGGACGTTCGTCATGAAGATATGACTTTTATGAAAACAATATTATTTTTTATAAAAAAGTGTGTACCTATCTAATGTTTCCAGCCAGTTGGTTTTGTAGATTAGTCTTTGAGTAGGTACCTACCAAAGTAGAAGTTTGTATGACTGTATACTAATGTATAATTATGTATAATATCTTTAAAAATGAATAAAACCTTTCGTACATAAATAAGAATAGAATTTGAAGTGGTATTTTCAAAGAAACCTATAAGTTATTTTTTATTGTTAACAGGCTAGGCGTTCGACCACAGTTCACTAAGTTTTGGTGACGGCGTGATCGAAGGTTGTGAACACATTAGCCTGGGATGACAGTCCCATTTGTTAAGAATACAAGCAAAACTAGAATAAAAAAAGAATTTACCGAAATTACTTTATCATTATATACATATTGAAATTATATAATAGGTAGTATATATAACACATACATGTTAGATACTCATATCAAAGATTTCTTGAATTACAGACATCGAGAAAAGATGGTCACACATTTAACGTAAGTAATAAAATTAGGTACCTAAATAAGTACCTACGGACATACATAGGTAGGTGCGATAAAGTCTGATTAGTGGAAAATTAATAAATTAACGATGTAATTATTATGATTTCATGTTCTTTTAATTCACTGACGCCACCTTTACATAAAGTTACATGGGTAACATTTGAGTAGAATAAATTAAAACATGGCCCCTAACAATTATATATTTAATTCCGTACAGCGTTCTAAAAGGTTCACCACGAGAAAAATTACGAAGTATTTGTTACGTTTGTTCTTGGGAAGGAATAACTCACTATAGATATTATTATTAGGATTTGACTCACATCTTGCGAAGTCCATGGTTCGAACTTAAACAATTCAAGTTCGTACACTACGTTCGTTGAAATCTTAGATACATCAAATAATCTCACACTCAAACCTTTTTAGCCCTATAAATGGTATTGAGTTACTTATTGATAAAATATTTAGTATCTATGAACGTAATTATGTTCGTTATGTAGGCTCTTTATCGCACGTGTTTCCTAGCAACGACGCTCAAAAATATTTTGTTGATATTATTCGGTTTACAAATTGCTAGATTAATGAAATCCATTTTAGATTAAATCACATTATAGATATTTCTACGTACCTACCTATATCCGAACTCGGAACTATAGGTACCTTATTGAATTTTATGATATGTTTGACAGACTTAAAAAAGGATGTGTGTAGGTGTATGTATATAATATTTTTTGGAATGCACAATAATATTAGATAGGGAGGGATACTGGCCTCGTGTGAGGGTATCCCCCGAAACATTTTTACATTAGGCTACTATCCGCCACAGATCACAGTAGGCAACAATCTCTTTTTTCGAGGTCTGATAAAACAAGATTTACTCAAAACCAATAATAAATAATTAAAACAAAGAAAGACTGTTAGGAAACATTAAAGATCTATGTTTTGATATACACTTTGCATTATTCTTTGTAAAGGCATATTTTTGTAATAGAGCTTTTTGAAAGGTACTAACTATCCTGGTTTTACCCTATTCTTAAAAATTTTTAAATTAAAAAAGGAATGTCATAAATACCGGATATGAAATACAAGTAGGTAAATATAAAAAAATAAAAAGTACCTAATAAAAATGAGGCAGAATATCATACCGAACATACAGCCGCCTCATTAAAAATTATTTATTGGTTAATCGCTTTTAAGATTGTGCAATTAATTTATCCAAAAGCAAAATCGTCTCATATCTGTATCACAGTTTACTGATATTCTATATGAATATGCTATAAGTCATACCTATCAGCTAGAAGACTGCCCCCTTAATATAAATTCCTAGCTAGGTACGTCAATGGCAATGATTTTATTTAAAAAAATATATTTTGATTTTTTCCTATAAATTGTAAACATTCATGCATTTAATGTTAAGTTATTGTGATGCTAAATAAAGATTAGTATGTCTATGTTGTTGTCTAGGTATGTCTATGATTTGATGTAAACAATGGCAGCCAGCGCTTGACGATAATAATCCGAATTAGGTATACGGAATGGAATGTCTTGATTTTCTTGTAAGAGGCATAATCATTTTTCTGGTGTGATGCATGACGGTTTCTACCAATTACTCACTGTAGAAAACCGTGTTAAGAAACTTTGTTCCAATAATTACATAAAAATTGCTCTGGTCTGTTAAATTATATCAAGTATATACTAGCATTACCCCGCGGTATCGCCCGCGGTGATTTCGGAGTTCCCGTGGGAATTTCAGGATAAAAAGTACCCTATGTCCTTCTCTGTACCCCTGAAAACGTGTATGCAAAATTTAATGGTGATCCGTCCAGCCGTTCACGCGTAATGCTGTGACCAAGGGATATAGCTATCTATAGATTAAATTATATTTTTCCCTTTTCAGTATTTCTTACTTTATTTAGTTTGTGCGTTAGAAGTGCTTTTTTAAAATTACGTTAGAATTTGTATAATATTCCCCTCCTTCTCTTCTTCTATTAAGAATATTGAAATCTGGGACAAAATAATGTTTGAGATCTCTATTCAAATATAGTTCAACGATATTGTGGACGCTATATTCACGATATTCATGCGCCGTCGATACGACGACCTCACATTTCACAAATAAGTAATTCTTAGTGTTTGTTTTGGGCGATAACTCACGCTAATATATTTATCGCTTTACCTGAATTTTTAATAAAAATTTTTGACTTGATTTATGATAATAAAATACTACGCGATGTCAAAAAAGGTGTAGGTATTGCTTACGAAATCGTGTAATTAGCTAACGAAACAGCGTGACTCTCGAAGCGCGCCTAACAATAAAATCACATGTATAAGTAATTATCAGTATGTAGGTAGGTACTAGGTATAATATGTAGTTAGTGAAACCCGAGCGCGATCTGTTCCTACTTCAACAAATCGAACCGTACTTACGTAATTCATATTCCAAAAGAGGATTTATTTTGCTTAATCACTGTATTAAACCGTGTCATTAATTGATTTGGTGCCTAAATCACGGCTGAAAACCCAGCGCTACAGGATTTGATTTTTTTTATACATTTTTATGTGACAGCATAAACGATATACCTACCTATATAATTTTAAACGAAATATTTCAAGGTCTTGATAATTCATGATTTCATGCATTTAACTAAATAAAATATTCAGGAGAAAACACTGATAATTAAGCGAGAAAATCTTAAAAAAACGCGTTAACGATCAGTGAGCTACTATCGTAAAATCATAATTGTAAGATAGATAAGATAGATTATCAGATAGATTTTTAATTTTTATTGTAATGTCTTATTAAAATTATTCTTTATAATATGTTTAGTCTTAGTTTGTTATTCTTTTATCATTTTCACTCGTGTTATTCTGTATGTTGATTTGTGTTGTGTCTCTTTTTTCTTTCTTTCTTTCTAAAAACTAATAGGTATTAAGTTATACTTGGGACGAGAATCCAATACTTACTGAAAGTCCGTCAATGTGATCCATCTCTATCTACACCCTTTCTGAATCTGAATCGTTTCGGTATCGTTTAGCGTCACAGCACATTTTTACGATTCGCTTTAAGTTTTTAAAATTACTCTATTTTCTCAATAGTATATGATAATTATGATACGGAACTATTTGAAACAATACCAAACGAAGTATTTATCTATGTATGTCTAAAATATTCAAAGTTTTTTTTTTTTTCAAAATAAGCTTCGGTCTGATTTTACGCTGCCACCGTAGAGTTCTGATTCTTTAAAAAATCGTAATAAATAACGTCGTCAAGGGAACGTCCTCGGCAGCTGTAGTAAATTTCAATTGAATCCTTTATTTATAGCATTCCAATTTGCTGAAATGAATGTCTTTCGAACTCAAATATATAAGTATTTACGCAGCAATAATAGAGTTGAACACAACTTAAATTGCCTACCATATATAAACGGAGTTCATCAGACATAAATTTCTCATAGTTCAGGCTATTTAATTCAGGCTAATTTCTCATAATTTTTGCTACAAGAAATAGAATCTACACGTAGTACCTATACTTAAAATAAGGTAAGTAGGTACACACCTTTGTAGTGCACACTATGAGGTGAATAATGTAATAACGTACGAGTTTCAAAAGCAAGTGTTGTCAATACTCAAGGCACTTTCAAAGACATTCCAACCCGTACCCTTGTCGGAGTCATGTCTTTTATAGAATCGTCAAAATTTACATGATAATATTATACAATTAGCTACATAATTTACCCGAGAAATATTTAATAGGAAAGAAAACATTGTTAAGATTTTTTATTGACTAATAAAAAATTAAACGCGTAGCACAGAAGCGATGCGGTCGGCGGCGCGGCGGCGGCAAGCTACTGCTACGGGTCTACGCGCGCATCGATTGCTACGAACGGAGCGTAGCGTAGCGATAAGCCCCGACTCCTCCTTTTAGTAGTCGGTTAAAAATAATGTTTTGCTTTACTGGAAAATAAGCAAAACCCTCATTTACTTAAGAAGGACACTGTTATAAAAAGAGCTATCATACCTCGAGAACGTTTGGCTGTATGTTTAAGGTAATCAAAGACATTTTTATAAAGTAAGTATAGTTATTTATTTTACGCCATAGATAATAAATAGTTCTTGCACTTGGTGTCAATACTTTGGGTTAGCTGCATTATAATATAGTGTTGGATGTGACCGTGCACACTCGATTAGTTTTTCGTGGTTCATTTTTGACACATTGCATCATCAAGGGGCCACTACTTCTCTCTCCCGTCGCGCATCGAGTGAACCCCGTGAGTGCCATGTTCCCGTCCCGTCCAATTGGGTATTCTCTAATGTATGAAAATCAAAATTCTAATTAGTCCGTCAGTTAGAAAATAAAAAAATAAAAGACACGTATTTTTTGCTTTTTCAAATTAATGAAAATAAACATAGATAAAGCGCATTAAAATTTGAGGTGGGGGACTTGTGACGTCATTATTCAGTATAAGCCCCGTACAAACTGCACCGGGTTGTGACGACCCGCGAAAATTCAACTCAATATATCGCCGTTATTTTTTAATAACGTAATAAAAGAAAAAATACGTGTCCAATATTTTTAATAATCTACACGACGCGACGGACCAAAAAAGAAATTTAGTCAAGTAGTCAATTGTCTCCGTGACATAATATGTATTATACTCTTTCATATATACATTTGAATATACATTTTATATGTACCTACCTATAACGACATTAGTACCAAAACATCATCTAATATACATAGATTTATTTCACATTTACCGCTTTTCGTTGTTCACTTTCTAAATTGTAAACTACTTTCAACCTGAATCTTTACTTTTCTCCTTCAACGTCCTTTGTTTACCTTATAAGTAAACATTGTTAAAGGTATTTAATTAATCTAAGTGCATGTAAAACTGTAATTGTGTATTGTCCTATTAATGTTAAATACCTGTTAATATTAAATGTTAAATGATATTTTCGAAACTTCCCGTCCCGTCCAGTCCGTATAAAAAACCCGTCACGTAGGTATGCAGTGGCGCGGCGCGCGGGTGCACGCAAGCACGCAACGAGCTCGCGTCGTAGTTGAGAGCGGATGCGGTTTTTGATTTTTTTGAGCTTGTAATAATTTTCTTAGCATGTTTTTTTTTTCAAGTAGTTTTCTCTGTTCACGAAGAAATCTGTAACATCTATAGCTCAAGAAACTCCTCCTCATTATTCTGCCTCTAGTACTGAACGTACATACGGCTCTTATATTCTACATTTGGTACGGAACACTAAATGTGTGAAGTCCGACATGCTTTTAGCCGGTGTTATTGTATTTTTATGTGGAGCATAGAACTGAATTTGGTCGAATAGAGTTATGATAAGTACAAAGTCTTTACGTTCGATCAACATGGTAAATTATCTTTGCGAAAAATTAAATTTAACACACAATATTATATTATCTCGTATTATGCATATCTATTACATTGTGAAAGCGAAGCACGAAATGGTAGATATTAATCGCAGGTTACTTATACGTTTAGTTTTTTTCGCTCCACTCACGCTCAATTTTTATTGCACAAAATTTTGAATAACTCACGCTTTAATTTTGCTTTTTAATTCAAAGACAAAACAAATTATATGAAAAGAACAAAAAAAGCTTTCCTTTATTAGTTTTTTAGCTCATCTTATGGTAAAAAGTCTATTAAGTAGGTAGTGGATTAAAAACACAATATAAAATTTAACGTTTTTATTGAACGTAATATTTATATATTTTTTGTAAGTCCTATTACATTTAACTACTTTTTATTTAAATAAGCTTACGCTTCGTAAGCAACTATATACGCTTACGTACATAAGTACATATATTGATATTATTAACTTATATTTAATATTAATTTATTAGTTGTATAAATAATGTTTATAATAATTATAATAGAAATAAAACAAACCAGCGAAAAGCTACCAATGATAATAAATTTTTTATCGAACTGTACAAAGGTTTGTTTCTTTTTTCTTATAAATTAATAGAACAAAATACCAACACGTTTTATTCAAAATAAGTTCTGAGCTCCTATCTACTGATAAGAAGCAATTTTGTTATCGATTACACATTTACATAGTAGCACAACGTAGATAAGTAGGTACAATTATTTCACAATTTATCTTAATTTGTAACATGAATTTGGCAAACTCTAATTATAGACGTTGAAGGAACTTACTTTTTGTGTAGACAAGGCTGACACTATAACATAATAGCGTTTTTTTTATATATTAGGACTAAATGTAATTTATTATATAAGTATTATTAACTATAATAACAAGCTTACAGAACTAGGGAGGGATAGATAAACAGCTGTATACGATAGCTTGGTATGATCGAACACGATTCACGATCAAGACGTCATGCTGCAAGAGCCCTTATTAGAGGCCCTTATTCACTATGACCAAAAACATTCCTTGCCCATAACACGCGTCTTTAAAAAAACAATCCCAAACGCTCTAGATACCAAAATGTTTTTGTAGCGCGGTATCTTAACGCGACGTATACTTAATGGTCATAGAGAATAAGGCCCTGATGCTTAGACTCGTAATTATCACTTTTTTTTAAAGAGATTTAAAGACATAAACCTGAATAACGTTACAATTTCTATCTTTACCGTCGCACAATTCTACTGCGAAATTAGAGCCGCATTCAGCGTACGCAGAGTGATGCAGTTACGTGGGTGTTGGAACCACCTTACTACGTCTTCTGGCGTGAGCGTAGGTAATTTCTCACCGTCCGCGCGCGCACACATCAATATTTGTGTTTCAATTTCGAAAGGAATTTTGAATGAAACCTGCAACGCTCTCACTCTGTACCTATACTTAATATCTCTATGGTATTCATCAAAATTTTGATATTTATTAACGTTACGTACACTTACAATATTTTAAATCCTAGTCCTCTGTCGATATTCCATGCCCACCGAATACATTTTTGATGTAGCTGTAGATCATAGTTGAAAGATTCCAGTATAATTAGGGTAAGTATCCAGAAATAAATACGTAGAGGAACAAGAAAATAAAATCGTATGGCAATTCAATATTTTTGTTAGCTAAAATGTTGGTTCTTAAAAGTATAATAAAGGATCCATCAACTCTTTTCTTTTCTTATTGCCGCTTTGATGAAAGTTTAGAAATCCCAAAAATTTTAAGGAAACCAACAAAATGCATTACGTTTACGTTTTTCTCAGTCAAAGGGAAGTGAAGTTTTCTGACTAACCGACATTAAAAAAGAGAAGAGAGATAAGATTGTTATATTTTTTTTATATTAATTTTTATATTTACCTAAGGCAAATTATATCAAGAATACAATACAATACAATAATTCTTAATTGACACCAAAAACACAAAAAAATATATAAGAATACATGGTGGGTAATACAGGCAACAAAGGGCAGCCTTATTGCTTAAAAGCAATTTCTTCCAGGCATAAGGATAAGTACGCAAAGGTCGGCCAGAAACATCAGATAACTAAATGGGATGCTTTGTCGTTTTGTAATCTGTGCTTTTAACAAAACAATGAGCCTAAATTTCACCGTCGGCCTTTAGAACAAGCCAGAACTGCAGCATACGTGTGCGTTCCATCACTAGCATCTTTAGATTACACTAGATATAGGTAAGTATCTAATTTTAAGCGAGGGCCATATTCAAGCTATCGATAATAATTATTCATAAAGAAAAACACTGAAAAAACCGGCTTAAGCGACTGAAATGGCTTTTAATTTTAATAGGGTACCTAGTTTCCGGGCGTATGAAGCCTTGTAGAATTAGGTAGGAAGGTGTCAGCGCATCTGTTTGTGTGATTATAGTTTTCATGAGTAATGTCTTTTTTTTTGATAAATAATTTTATCATCATTATAATCTTATGTTGTGTTTTTTTGGGCGTTCGGGTCTAGAATCAAATACTGAATAGTGAATACCCTCCTTCAATATGTCCCTCGCGTAACCTTACACCTTGTACATATTTGTTTTATATGACGAGTCTTGTTGAGGATAAAGACAAATGAAAAGGTTAAATTTTCGCGTGACGTCTTGTTCTTGTTTTCTGTTCAAGTGGAGAAAGGAAGTAGTCTCCCGTTCGAGTTTCTAGTTGCTGTACTGCGCTGAATCAGTGTTCGTCCAAAATCCTACACATCAATGTTTAGAGTTAACAAATGACACTACTTAATTCTTGTGCATAATATGTATCTGTTAGACTTTAATATGAGCCCCATTTACTAGACTATCTACATATAGGGCCTATTATGTAGATAGTATGCAGATTAACTTTATTGATATATTTAAAACCAACTCGTAAGTGTGCCTCGCGGTTTCACCTGGGTCATGGGTGAAATTCGAATACCTTTTAAAACCCCGTGTTATTCGTAGTAATTACTAATTAGGTATGGATATGGAATACCATGGTGTATATGACAAACTTCCATAAGTACGTTATTAGGCGAATGCGTATCAAAATTCATAGCGTAAGTAGTTTAAAAATTAAGTAGAGAAACAGATAGGCGCGGACGGAAACTTTGTTCTTAAATACTAATGATGATACGTTGGTAGCTGGCCTAAGTTTTAATTGAAAAATAAAAATTTACATTTACAACGAGACAAGCAACTTGTCCTATATAATATTAAAACCGAATACTTTAAACATAGTATCCTGAAGGCAAAACAAAACAATAATATGAATAATATAAATATCGAGACGGTTTACTTGGCTACCTGCAGCGTATGGGGATTGGGGAGGCAATAGAAGAAACTTAATATCTACCTTTTAGGTTTACACCTGAGTGTCTGCTATCATATATTTCGAATATTTTGTTGGAACTATCTAAAAAATAATATACCTAAGTACTATTTGATCTTCTTACTAAAGAACTTAGGCTAACAATAATTGTACTTTCTGAAGTCTATAAGTAGACGGTTCCACTAAAATCTGACCCTTATGCTTCTTTGTCTACTCATCTAATGATAATATGGGAGTCATGCCAGGTATTGTAAGTAATAATCCACGTACCTCGTTTGCCGACGTTTTGCAAGAAGACCCTGTTGGCGACTGCTTGCCTCTGGCTCGCTTCGCGCATCTGCTTTCGAGCCACTTCCAGCATCAGCCGCTGGCGCAGCACTTCCATCGGATTGCTGATTGAAAGTGACGGCATCTTGCGCTTCGACCGCAAACGCCTCTCGCCCGTCACTCCCAACGTCTGCGTCAACCAAACACTCTTACTGTTTAAATCAATATATCTTCAACAAAAATAAGGTAAAACATTTTTCTAAAGCGGACTCTCAAGGACAACACAGTGCGGTGTGAATGCAAGTTACCTACAGTCGAAACGAAGAATACTTAGTACAGTCGAAATAAATAGGTACTCTATCGTTCACTGTAGGGTTTGTATGAGTTTTGTATAGTACATAGGTAGATATATGCATATTTTTAAGAGCTGTTGTATACTGTTAAGTAAATAGGTAAATATGATATATTTAAAAAAACAGACTTATTGTATAGAACAATAGGCTTGTTTCTGGGGTATAAAAATCAAAATTTTATTAAGTCCGTCTTGTAAATTAATAACAAATACTGGACACGCACATTTTTTCATTTTTTACGGCATCAAAAAATAACGGAGATTTATGATGTCACGCCGTGAGACAGTTTATAGCACGTTGTGACGTTTTTTATTAATCTACAAGACGGACTAAAAACTAAAATTTGGTTGACAAGCCCTGCATTGTCTTTTACCCGAAGCCGTCAGATGTTGCGCAACATTGCGATTGTGTTAGGTTAGTAGGTAGGTATAGAAGCAATTTACTAATAATGTATGTGTGTACCTACCTACTCAATTATGTAGGTATTTGATTAACGTGGCAATTTTGAAACTGATACTGCTAATTAACACGCCAATGTAGCATGTGTATTATTGATGAATTTTGTACCAAAATCTTCCACCTAATCGAAGGTGTGAAAATTCGAATGACCTAAACTATGGCCATCTTCGTATTATTACTTATTTGATCTTCTTTTGTTTATCTTGTGAAATAAAAAATAGGTAGTTCATACCTACATCCCACCACCACATCAACACAATGGAGCTATTATTATATATCTTTATTAAATTACTTGTCTCTTCATTCACGTTTTGACGGTGAGAGAAAATGATCTATTTGCCACTCGCCAGTAACTGGGGAATACTTCGATGCCAGGCACTTGCTGTTATGTAGGTAATCAAATGCCTATCAAGCCCTTTCCTCAGCATCTGGCTATGTCGTAATAGTTCCTATATTAGATTGTGGATTGTAGTATCTAGAGCGAAGACAAAGCCATGAGTAAGTTTGGCAATCTATTTATAATTTTTATACTGAGAGCAATAATTTAAAGGCCAAAGGACGTAGGTACCAAAATTTTTAGAAATAAAACAATAATAAGTTTCGACAAACTTTAATACATGAAAGTGTTAGGATTTAATATAAGTAGGTAATTCAAACATGTGTTTTTACTATAGTTACTAGTTAGGTTCATAAGACTCAAATAGAACATTTTCTATATTATCTACCTACTAGAGCGCTAGCGGCTACAGGGAGAGTTTTATAATTTTTCTTACTCAATACGCATATTTTAATACAACTTTCTCAAAAAATTGCTAATTATTAGGAATATATCTATAATAATTTACATGTTATTCTATATTATGTCGATCAGACAATGATACGGTTAATTACAACTGTTTGTAGTTGATACTTTATTCATTTTGGAAATAGGTTATGAAAACTAATAAATACAACACTTTGTTTTGTCTGTATACCGGGACAGCTTTGTCATTACTTAAAAAATTCAGTAGAACCTTTCCGCTCCGAGGGACGGAGTCCATTTATAACCTGTAAAGAGATGAAATAATAAAAAATAAATTTTACTATTGTCATGTAAAAGCTATTGTAGTCGATTTTATTGAAGTATGCAGTGACAAAATGGAAAAAGTAGATAGAGAAATAATAAGGTGCAAGTCGAAGTAGCTAAAGCTCACTAGATTTGTAATTACACGTACAAAGTTGTCAAGTTCAACTTTAAACAAAATCATCAGGGAAAGATCAATGAACTCCCGCTTAAGCGGCTGACGTGACATATTATGTATACGTGTATGTAGCACCTGATTTTTATTTATACATACGTAGTCAGCCTGCGATTTGCTATGTACCTATACGTATGTAGAGCTTAAATAATTAAAGGACTAATAATGCTCACTTATTTGCAAATAGATTTTGAATCGGTGTTTTTGAATTTTTACTACATATAGGTACATATTATTTCGGCTGTTTGTCACACGTTGTATCTGTCATGTTAAATATCTTACAGTTAAATCTAAAAGTGGCTTTGAACACGATTATTACACTTATATATATAAAATTGTACTAGGTATCATCAGCTGTCATGTTAAATATCTTACAGTTGATTCTACAGTCATTCCTTTCTCAAAGTGTGAGGAAGTGAATGTGACGACTTCAATAGAGTTGTAAGACGTGCCAATAATATAGGTACCTAGATTGAAACTCAGTGGCATGTACTCCATAATAAAATACACCTACCTAATAGGTACGCGTAAAAGCACAGCATGTTCCACCCCACTTTATTCAATCCCACGCGGTTTCACTTGCGTTAATTTCGGAATCTCCGTAGGAGTTCCGGTAAATCGATTAAGTAGTTTTTAACTTTATAAATTAAGAAAAAAACAATCATACCATTGAATGTCTATAATATTAGTATAGACCACTGGTCCCCAAAGTTGACTGGATCGCGACCCACCTTACAAAAACTTCGCAACTCGGGACTCACCACTATTTTTGTTATGCTGTTATTGACTTTAATTTTGGTTTATATTAATCTCAATGAGTTTGATATGTCCATTTTGTTTGGTATTTTCGGTTTTTAGGGCCCACCTAAGTATTCGCTGGCGACCCGCCGCGCCGGTGTGTCGCGACCCATAGTTTGCGAACCGCTGGTATATACCAATTTGCCTATTTTTTACAGATTTTTGCGAGAGGTCGCATAGAGTGATGGTGCATACATTGGCCGACAACCCTATTCACGTCATTGTTGCTAATAAAGACTGTTATCGTCAAAATTTGAATAGGGCGAGGCGAGTAGGCTCACCTCTCTTGCCGATGTCGTTCAAGAAGTCTCTATTGGCGGCGGCGCGCAGCGCGTGGACCTTCCGCTCCTTTTCCAAGCTCAACTTTTGGCGAAGCACCGACATCGGCAGGTCGATGGACAGCGACGGCATGCGTCGCTTCACACGACCGCTCACACTCTTCATACAACGCCATACACACACAAATTAGCCACCACACTGTATGATTTTTATAAAACCAACCATGAGAACCTTGCATGGTATTTTAATCTATGCCTATACTTATTTTCAGTGTATTATCTTGTTGTTTCAAATCAATCCCTTATAACTGTCAGTCTACGGGATAATTATCAATTTCAGGATGAAATGCTTTGTGATTACTTAATTGCTTTTTGATTTTTCTAAAAATCATTTTAACTTCTTCATACAATTTTGATGTTTTATCACGAGTCACACGCAGAGGATCGTCGGGCCCAGGACAATTAAATTGAGACGCCAAATTACTTCTTAAGTAAATTTATTCGCGAAATTCTTATTTTAACACATTTTTACATCTAAATGTTTTATAAATACTTATTTAACCGTAATTTATGACTAAAGAATAATATAAGACTCGTATTTTAAAAATTCGTTGATTTTAGGACGGCTGAGGCTGATTTTGCTGTCGAATGTTATTAATTCCTTAGTGAACAATCGGCTAGGCTCGTTTGACCTGTAAAAAAAAGTTATATCAAAAAATATCAAAAAACTAACAATCTCTACAAATACACTATTAAGTGTAGCTCTCTATTTATTATTTTCTCACTGTTGGTTATTAGAAGCGGATACTATTACACCCTAAAAATATTTTATTGTGAGATTAATTTAAATTTTTAGATATAGCTGTTTCACAGACGCGGTGATCATTTCACAGACTGTTAATATATAATTATCTAGATGCATGAAATTGTTCAAGTGTTTTCGAAATCGTTTCTTACCTCGTTTCCCAATGCAATTGAGGAAATCCCTATTGAGATGCTGCAGCCGTTCCATGTATCTGTTATGAGCGCCCTGCTGGAGTACCTCCACTGGAGGGTTCACGCTGAAGCTCCGGCGGCTAGGCTTTGGAATCGAGCCACTTGGTACCTTTGCATCATGTCAAACTTATAAAATTACCACGCAACTTTGAAAAATAGAATACCGTAAATAATAAATTATGCATTATTTTCAAATGGCTGATGGAACCTTTCCAACAGAGTAATACACCCAACGGCAGTGGCATCAATTACGCATAATGTACATAATATTATGTATGTACCTACTATGTAGTATGTTTTTTCCAAATTTGAAATTTTCAAAATAACTACACTAATGGTTGAAGTTGAGATTTCGTGAGACATATACACTAATTAATATTCTTAATAAGGAAAGATTCCCGATGATTCCAAACTAGGTAGGTACTTATATGTTGGGCCATTCCTGAAGATTAACCGTGAGTCTGTAATCCGCTGTAGATTTTAATGTTAATAAATATCGTAGTAAATATAATAGGGATGTTGTTTAAAGTTTTTTGTCACCGATTTTCTATCTAAATTATGTTAATAAGCAAAGAAGACCAAAAAGTTGTTTTTTTTTGCGCGGATTGAATGCATTTAATTACTTTGTTGTGATTTTTTCCGCTTCTATATATGTAGGTGCGTTGTACTTAGATAGGTCATCTAGAGAATCTACCTAATTAATTACGTACCTAGAGTCCTGAGAACAATTTAATAGATTGTAGAGGCGAACTAACGTCTCAGCTCGACACCGCAATTTAGTAATTCGATTACCAACATAAAATATTCTACCCGATGAAAAAAGCTGTAAAAGTAATTAACGAGCAATTAATTTGATAATTAATCAAAATGGAGCATGTCGATTTCTGTCGACACGTCAGTGAGTACCAAGCGTGACGTACTCGCATTTATTTAAACATTAAAATAGTAGATATTTTGCGCACTTAAAAGGAATAGAAAATTGAGTAATTTAATAAAGGTTACGTTCTGTCGAGAGCGATTGCGCCTTGCGGTACCTACCTACGAAGAGTCAACAGACTTTACTGCGTCGTCGCTCTTATTCTTACTATTATAAATGTAAAGGTGAGTTCGTTTATTTGTTTGTTACGCTTTCACGCCTTAACGGCTCAACCAAATATCACGAGTATACACGTTGTCAGGTATACAAAGAAGGGAATACGGTACTTTTATACCGGAATTCCCGCGGGAACCTCAAAATTACCGCGGGGGCCAGCTAGTATTTTAATAGTTGTATACAAACAAATTTTTGTCTTTATAAAACACCATAAGTATAGCTGTTCCCACGTAGTTTTATCCGCGTTAACATCAATAGGTATTCCAGTCGTAATTCTTCGTTCCAGGACAAAATGTCCATCCTGTGTCACTTGGGGATATTACACTTTACTATGTATCATTGAAAGAATTTCTAGAATTGGCCCAGAGATTACTCCCCACATCCAAGCCTAAAAACATACAAACTTTAGCTCCTTATAATATTATTGTAGATGGAATTAAAAGCATAAAACTACTTTCAGGGCTCGCAGAGTCACGGAATTTCAAATGTGGTGGAAACGGCTTACTACGTCTCTCAAACGTAATTACGCTACGCTCATGCACACGTAGATTTGTTTTGTGCTTCATTCTCTAACGGAATTTGAATAAAACTAACGCTCAATGTGTAGTATATTATCAATGTTAGGTATTAAATTTAAATTGACGGTCTTTTAATGTTGCTTCAGGCACAGGTTGGGGCGAGCTATAACGCTGAAGCTTACTGGTGGACTTCACACACAAATTTCTTCTAATGTACGTGTGCATTTTGCAGTTTTACTCTTTACGATTAGCTACTATGACCGTTTATAAGAAATATACCTTTAAACAAATCCATAAATTAATTATCAGAGATGCAAATACTTGTGTATCATATACTTCAAATTATAAATGAATGATTTTAATAATAAAGTAGTCGGCTCATTATTATCAGACACAATTGTACTTAGTTTGTTTTATCATAATGATTTCCGTTACTTAACGTAAAAAAACATAATTTACGAACAAGTTACCTGTGAATCATGTGGCACCTCAGCTAGCAGGTAGACCCAGGGGGCGCTTGCGTAGCGTCCGCTCATCTGTGCTACTCCGTAGCCCACACCTTCCTGTGATAAACATAAAATTTTTCCTCATCCCTTGCCTTTAAACAGTATATTTCTACTTATATACATATTAATATATAAATATATCTTCTTAAACATTAGATACTAAAAGAAGATATCGCGAATCCAACAATAGTTACATTCTGAAATATTTTCTCGGAAAAATTCCCAAAGCAAAATAATCCTTCGGACTTCATTGCATAGGTTTAAATCTACCGCTACAAAGTTACATTTATCCGTCTCTCGCGAAATCGTATAACATCAAATAATATTTTTTACTCTTTCATTTTACGTGCGGCATTCAGTGTTTTAGCCAACAAGTATTCTGGTAAAGTATTCCTTTGTGAATGTTGGAGCGAATCTTAAAAAGTGGGGAAGCGATTAAGACGTTCAACGTGGGCGGACCTCGCTCTTCGCTAATTTATCTCATTTTCATCGAAACTACAGCTGCTTTTACAAAAAGAACGTTTTGATGGGAGATATCAATTTAATAGCCTGAATTTTTTTTTTCATATTTTGGTCTGTCAAACACCACATATAGCAATGAAACTTAAATAGGTAAACAGTGGACCCTCGTCATTGAGACTTGAAAAGTGACACCTATAGTAGGTACATATGTAAAAAAACGATTTAGATGCATGTTACTGCGATATTTGTATTTATTCTCTAAAAATTATTCAATAATACTTGGGTTTTACTTTAAAACACCAAGCGTAGATTTATGGCTGGATTTAAAGTCAAATAAAGACTTAAATGCAAATGTTTTAAGAAACACTTAATCCCACCAAAAACATTTTCATGTAAAATGTTGCCAAGTTGAGTCCATATGACTCACACTATCAAAATGTTATCAGATCTCGTGTAGAGTCAAGTTTCTAACTCTACACGTCCTAACTTACAAGGCCTAACTTCCACAAACTCTACACCTTAGTCAAAATATGTGGCTTGTTCATTTCGCTACATTCACATGGGCGTAAGGTGAAAAATTCATCCACTGTTCATAAAAATTATCATCATACATGACATCTGATAACTTTTTACTGTGGAGTCATAGGTGTCGTCTTGGCAATATTTTACATGAAATGTTTTTGGTGGGATTTTATTTGTTTTTGTAAGTTGCTTGAGACAATTTTTTTTTCCATCCCCTAGTTTAAGGGATTGGGGAGAAAAGTTACAAGTTTTATAATTTTTTTTATTGTTAGTGTACTAATACTAACTTATACATACCAAACTTCAGCTTTCTAGGACATTAGGAAATACCCTAATAATTTTGATGATCATCAGTGAGTCAGTGATGAAATCAGGGTTTTTAGATATCAATTAAATCTAAAGTGTTAGAGCTATACAAATAGAACTTTATATGTTTAATTATTTCAATATTGACAACATATCCCGAGAATTTCGTTTATCTGGTATAATCCAAACTCAAAGTTATAAGGGTTCAAAAAACGACCAAGCGCTTCGAGAAAAGGTAGGTATAGTGCCCTTGCGCTTTGGTTGGCTCGTCTTGGCGTGCAGATTCCAATAAACGGCAAAGATTGAGGTTGTCTTTTAACAATCCAGTAGATTTAGAGTCCCTATATTCGGGCAATATTAGTTTCACTATGAATCTGTACCTAACTCTAATTTTACTTATAAACGAAATTTGTACTTATACATATTTAGTTATCTATACATATAAATAAAATTAAAGTGTCTGTTTTTTAATTCCAAATTAACATCTTTTTACTAAATGCATATGAATAGAGAATGCCGCAAGGCATTAAGTTCGCCATGTGTACTTACTGTGTAATCAAATAAAAAATGTCGCAAATAAAAAATGAATATGAAAGTATATACGGTACGTACATTTGTTTTTTTTTTATTTTTCTCTGTCTGTCTGTTTGTTCCGGCTAATCCCTAAAACGATTGGACCGATTTTAACAAGACTTTCACTGGCAGATAGCTGATTTTATAAGTACTAACATTAGGCTAATTTTATTTTAGAAAATATAGTTCCTGCGGGAATTCCGAAACTCACGCGGGTGAAACCGCGGGAAACAACTAGTAGATTAATAAGTATGGTATCTGCGGTTAGTAAGCTTTTATTTAAATTAATTACTTAAAATGAGTGGTTCATCCGTTTGATTGCCTTAGTGAGAGTTTAACTTTCCTAGCTATTTCCAGGAGTTATTTAATTCACACTCGCTGCTCACATCAGCTACGGACTTCGTAGCTAGTGCTACGCAGGATTCGTAGCATCATTTATTTGAAGTTTAAATAGATACTGCTGTCTAAACAAATCGTTTTTTTTATTAAATTTAGATACTTTGTCGCTAGTTTTTTTCCGGATTTTAAGTGTAGGTATGGAAAATTTTAATCGATTTCACCCGCGTTAATTTCGAAGTAAGTTCCCGCGGGGATTCCGATTTACAAAGTATTCTATGTCCTTTCCTGAAGCCTGACAACACATACATAATATGCAAAATTCATTACATTTCACTGGGATTAATTTCAGAGTTGTAAGTTTCAAACGTGTATGCAAAATTTTATGTTACGCGTATGATGATTGGTTGAGTAGTTAACGCGTGAATAGGCAAAAGACAGACAGACAGAACTACTGACAGAGCTCCATATACTAATAGTAGTAGTATGGATGGATAATGTACGCACAGAGCCACGGTTCCAAACTAACTCGTCCTAATGACGGAACGGCTAAATGTAGGTAACCTATATTTTTTTTGGAATTATATATTATGTACTTTGTGTACATACTAGACTCAAGGTAAACGCAAATGTTCATCGCATAAATATTTATCCCGGCGCATGGTCGAACCCGCCACATCTAATGTAGGTAATAGGTATTGTATTCAGGTTCGCTAACCACTAGACCTATATAAATGGTGGTGTCCAAAGATTTGCAATTGCTCAGTAAAATATAGTAGAGTTCAATTAGCAATCAATTTGGTACTTACATCGTCTGGTGCGGGCGGATCGATCTGTGCGAGGTCGTATGGGGCGAGCGTGTCGGGACCGGGCGCGGCCGCTGCGCCGGCGCCGCACGCGACCACCGCCACGCACCATATTGCCCACCACATCTGTTGAGTATGTAAGTATACAATAATAATAAAAACAACAATACACAACCCACAGATCTACTTATGCCCACACTAACCATAAGCGGTGAGTATTGTGTGCTGGAATTTGGAAACCAAGCAAACATAGTACCTACTACATACTACATATTTTTACATATTATAATATGGTATTACAGTAAGTAAAATATAAATATATCACACAAAGTTCACCCCCACCTAGAACCCGGAACCTCTCGATTAGCGGGTAGGGAATTTTGACCTACTGCACCAATCCGGTCACCTGTTAAGTAGGTACATAAGTGTACAATGAATATGATTGGCTTTTTCACTAGCTGTTCCCCGCGGTTTTACCCAAGTTAATTTCGTATATTTCCCGCTGTAATTTCCGGATTAAAAGAGCCCTATCTCCTTTTCTGTACCCCTGATAATGCAGAGTACGCAAAATTTTATGATGATCGGCAGTAGTGAAAACGTGACAAACAAACAAACCTTCACATTTACGTACATAATATTGGGATCAAGAAATTTGTCTAGTTCCCTAGTTCGTTATCTCAAATAAATATTTCCAATCCATGCATACGACGCGGCGCGGCGATTCTAATTACTTCACACTTACCTACTAACCATTAAAATTGTCCATGTAATTGATAAAAACCGGGGATGAGCAGATTCTGACCCGTTCATGTTGGATTATACCAACAGTCAGACTTTAGAGAAATATTACTGATATAATGATGAAGATAATGAACTATGAATGTTTTTTTTTTCTAAAGGTACTATCCATTTGCCTTTTTGAATGTAATGATCGTGAATGTCATGAATAACTCGCAGCCACCTCGGTGAGCGGACGAGGTGATTTCATAAATATTCAAAAGTTACATTATTCATAAGATACCTACCTACTTTAATTTTTGGCTTCGCGTATATCAGCCGTTTCCGTTATGCAGTAAAGATAAGATATGCATTCTCATCTTTGAATTTTATTCTTATATATACTATCTTACGTACTTATTAGAATTTATGACCCTAAAGACCTAGGTAGGTACTACTCTAACGAGATATTGGACATTTCTACCAAGAAATATCCAGCATGTTTTATTGGGCATTCATTTGCGTGTTCGTTGTATCGAATTACATTTTTTTATCAGTACAGTGGAAAATGTCATGTAAACAGATACTAGGTACAGTAGTTTTCTGAGCAAATGTTTAGCCGATTTGACTTTTGACACCTAAAAAACGGTACAAGTCGTTTCAAGCAGCTTATGGGCTTTGCAATGCGTGTCGGATATTCGTCGTCCACCGGCTTACTTTCATCACGTCATTTCGCATCCCGCGCTCTCTGGCTTTTAGAACAAATCCACCATTTTTCACTACCAACTATAAATGAGCAAGAGGTAATAAAAATAAACGTGATCAAAAGAGTTGTGGTGATCCTTTCACTTAGACAAAACTGCTCTTTTTCTAAAATAAGAAATTAGTAATTATTAAACAACATACTTTAAGCGATTACCACCTACATAGTTCTATTAGGTATTGTACTCTTTCCTTAAGAAATATGTATGTACAACAACTAATTAAGATATGATTCTTAATTAGTCTTCGATATTTTCTAGTTTTGAATAAACAGAATAATAAATAAATCGTTTTACAGTCTCCCAGAAGTATAATTTAATACGTACCTAATACCTATTCAGTAATAGATAGTACAATTAAAATTTTGTTGAATTTGTATGGTTGGCATATAAATATATTATGTTATGTAACCTATATAAGACTAACGTATATTATTAATTTCATGATTTTAGTCATTACTACAAAATTTTATTTTCGAATAACTAGCCAAATTTGCATATCTAGATAAGTCTTTAAAAAAAGAAGTATGTACGAGGCATAACAGTAGATATCAGCAGTAAAGGAAAAAATATGAAGGTTTGAATAATGTTATGAATGTAGGTATAGGTACCTACACTTAAAATTATAGTCTAAATAAACTTATTAGTCCAAGATCTATGACGTAATATTTCTTTTTTTTGGTCTACTTATAACATATTATTATTGTTGACCTTAGTTTTTTCTTGGTTGGTTGGTTTTAGTCAAATTACATCTAATAAAATTGACATGAAGACAACACGTAAGTATTTTTTGCTTTTTCAAATTATAGAAGAAATACTTATTTATAGATAAAATTCACTAAAATTTAGGAGTGGGAGATTGCGACTAGTGTGTGAGTTGTGAGTTGTGACGTCACATGGAATTTCAACTCAATGTATCGTCCATATTTTTTTATAAAAAAAGGAAATACGTGTCTAATATTATTATTGATGTCAAGATGGACTAAAAAAATAAAATTTTAGTTTCAAAATAACAGTATGTTAATAACATAATATCTACCGCCATACAATAGAACCCATCCAACTTTTCATAAAGTTGCGTCAACTAATACACATACCTATAGGTACATACCTACATAATATCAACTGCGTAAGTTCAAGAATGCTTTCTATCAGAAATTGCAAGTACTACACACAATACATAGTTATCTACCTACATAATATTTATACGATAAATACGCATTATCCTAAAATTTTATTTTATTTATTTTCAATGTTTACAATTTTTATGGAACGAATAGTTCAAAATACATACCATATCTATACATAAGACGAGTATATAGGTAGTATTAATTATTAACTATAGTTCAGTAGATCGCCAGAGATTACCCCCTACAACCTCACCAAAACTAAGAAAAGATTAAAGCAGCTTTCAAAACAACTTTCAAGACATGATTAGCCTAACAGCTATGTTTACAAATGACTTATATCTTCTCTCGTGAAGGCTAGCGCCTCGTGCGGTCGCCGCGTGATTCGCTCTAACGAGAGTCCTGTATTTGCACAAGGTCCGTCTCTTACTCAACAAACTCCCACTGTTTACGCGCTATACCTACCGTTCCACCTGTCTGTTTACTCGCTTTCGTACATAAATAACCATTAGATATTTTGTTTGCATAACAATCGAAATTAAAGAGCGAGAAAATCCAATTGATAGATACATAGACAAATAAAAATATATTTTTTACGATTGATTGATATTTCATTTCAAAAGTAGCTCACAATACCTCATTAGTTGTCGAATTGCTTGTAGGTATAGCTGCATTTCAGTATCTATCTACTTACGTATTTGAGTAGGTAATTAAAATTCAAATTATAGGAAGATAGATGTAAGAAACAAAATTTTTGTTTTGAAAATTTCGTGTATTAAACTATTTACGAAAAAGATTTTAAATATCATATGTCACACCTACAAAATATCAGATTTTTTCTAAAAAAAAAACAACAGTAATAATTTTGCTCACATAAAATATGGCTTTAAAAAATTCTTAACATTTTCTCATACGGAAAATGTTTTCTATTGCAGCTCGGTTTCATTGTAACACGTACGGTGTACCGTGTACCTTATCTTGATTTTATCTGCATTGAGATGCGTATAATGTTTCATGCAGATTCGTTGACCGTATATTTGTGTTGATAAAAACTCTAGCGATCACATTTTAGCTGTCAAGTTCTTGTCAGATTTGTTTCAAAATGTTCATGCTGATTTTTCACCAAGGTTTTTCATACACACTAGCTTTGCCCCGCGGTTCCACCCACGTGGAAAACTTTCTTACAACAACGTTTTTTCCCGACATCCGATTTAAATGAAACAAAACCAATAATATGTTGCTCCAAGCTAAACTTAATCTATACCTGTAAAAATCGCACGATAATCCGTTCAGTACCTAGTTCCGGAGATTAGCGTGAACACACACGCGAATTCTATAGAAAAAAAAATTGGGTTACCATGACGAGAATTAGGTAGGTAGGTAGGGTTGCCACCTTTTTTTGGAAAAAATAAAGTATTTTTCCGAAAAAACGTGCAAAAATATAGTATTTTGGGAAATGCAGGAAAAAAAAAATAGTACAAAAATATTTTGTAATCCTTATGTATTGGGCAGCATTCATCCACAAATTATTGCTAGTCTGACAGTTGACGTTTTGTTGCCGGGTACGCGTTTCGTTCTGAATTCCCCGTGCTGCGCTGCGGGTGCTTTCCAGACCCGCCACAGCTGTTAATATAAAAAACCGCGACGGTTGAATTAGGCATAAAAATATAGTATTTGTAGGCGAGGGAGCTATGAGGACTTTATAAAATCAAAGGGCTTTATAAAAATATTATCAAAATTTTAATAGGGAAAAACTAATAGGATTACAAGGGGCTTATGTCAGCAAGCAACTTAAAAATTATGACATTCTGTATATAAAAATTAAAAATAATACAAATTATAAATAGCCAGTACTTAATGGTTGGCAACATTCTCCCCCTTCGTGACAAAAACCTTAAAGAAACTTAAAATTATTATCAAAAACAAGAACTTAAATTGGTCATTCGAAGTAAAAAGGAGGATAAAACAGAAAACAAAGAAAGAACAGACATAACAAAAACAATCATAACAAAAAACAAGTCACTATTCGCGTCTGTCTGTTTGTCCACTTAGTCCTCCTAAACATTAAGGGAATTAGAACAAGTAATTACAAATCAAAACAAAATTTACAACTATCTAATTGAACAAGTAATTACAAATAACAAGACAACATTTACAAAATTTACAAATACTTAATTGAACAAGTAATTACAAATTACAAAACAACATTTACAAAATTTACAAATACTTAATTGCCATCAACCGGCAATCGCACCACCTTTTTTGCCGGCCGCTTCAAGGATCCTGCTGCTGTTGTGACCTCTACTACTCGTACCGTGCCATCTTTGCCTGGGTACACCGTAGTTACTCGACCTTTGGGCCAAACGCCACGAGGAAGATTGTTGTCAACTATAATAACGATGTCTCCTACTTTGAGATTACTTCGATTGGCAGACGTGGAGCGCTTCGGAATCAAAGTGGGTAGGTATTCTCGCAACCAGCGTTTCCAAAAATGGTCAGAGAGTCGAAGAACTTTTTTCCAGTCCTCTCTACTGACGAGGTCTCTGTCCGTTAAAGTGGTGGGGAGAGTCGCTCCAGAAGAAGAACCGAGCAAAAAATGATTTGGGGTAATAGCCTCTTCTAGGGCATCTGTGGATACGTAAGTCAGAGGGCGACTATTTATCAAGCCTTCAGCTTCAGCCAGTAATGTGACGAATACCTCATCTCGTGGTTTTCGTTCGTGAAGCGTTGTTTTTAAGGCGGCTTTTACTGACCGCACTAGTCTCTCCCAGGCGCCCCCCATAAATGGTGCTGCCGGTGGAATGAAGCGCCACTTAATCTCAGAGTTGGCTGCAAAGTCTGTAACAACTGGACCGTACAAATTTCGAAGTTCTTTACTTGTTCCCACAAAGGCAGTTCCATTGTCGCTCCAGATTTGAGACGGGAAGCCACGTCGAACAATAAAACTTCGTAAATCAATCAAACGTCGAACAATAAAACTTCGTAAATCAATCAACGTTAAGTCAGCAGAAAGATTATGCACTTCTTCTAAGTAGATGGCTCTGGTAGTAAGTCATGTGAATAAAGCTACTCATACGTAGCGCTTTTCTGACCTTCTTCCCAAAATCTTCTTCCGATATGGAGTACGATTGCCAGAAGTATCTACTATTTAGAAATAATAATAATAAGATTTTACATTCTAAACATTCTACTTTCTAGAAATTAATATAAACCTTTTTACTAACAACCTTAATCATAGTATCTTAAATATTTATGACGTAAAACCGTAGAAACATTTTAGATAAACTTGCGTTTTAGATCAACATCTTGATATATTGAAGCTGCAAGACGTGCTGCTATTGCTATCAGAGCGCCTTGGAGCTCCAAGCTTTACAGCAAATTGACGAGGTTTTGGAAATATGATTCGAAAATCAGAAATGCCAAAAGGTATTACTGCATGGACCACCATTGGGGTTTCCAAAATGATAACAGCCATATCATAAAACCATTGTTCCATTTGAAACAATTGTCTTTGATACTTCGTGCACTTTTTTCTTCTTTTCCATGAGTGCGGAAACAAGAGAAGTCTCTTGATTTTCAGCGTCGTTAATAATCTTAAAGGTTCACAACTAAGCATGACTTTAGACAATAGCGACGTTTTAGTAAACTCGGATCGTTTATAGAACTTACTAGCAACTTGAAAAGAGGTAAACCGAGATCGTTTAATCAAATAACTAGGAACTTGAAAAGAGGTTGAGCTTGATCCTACAGAATTCATTCTTGAATGATAAATAAGTCGTTCACAATTGTGAACACACTGAGGAATGTCACCAAAGCCTAAGTTCCCTCCATGCTGTCGCAAATCAGGCGAAATGTAGGTGGGCACAACAAACCCTGCCTGTCCATGAATATTTATATTAAAGTTAATGCTTTCTGCGTAAATAAATCTAATAATGAAGGCAGGAATAATTTCACCTGGATCCAGCGTAGCGACCACCAATACTGCCACGGCATCGCGAGCAGCGCCACGTAAAGCTGAATTTATTTTTATCAGATTCTCTGCCGGTGTGTATGATGACGTCTTGGTGTCTTCATAAACCTTTTTAATAATAAAACAATCGGATATATTTTTATAAAAAAATAATAATCTAAAGCCACTCACCTTTGGTTTCCTCGGCGCGAGGTTCCCAATAACGCGAGCGAGCTCTTGTATATAATTGTTACGTGTATCATTATATAAATCTTTATTAATGTTACATTGGTTATCTCGATATGTACCTAACTTAAGTGTTGACTGAGGTGTGTAGGTGTGCTCGCTCCGCGCTTTCGTTAAGCATAAGGGAGGCGATGCATCAGCAAGCATGCCGCCGGATGTCGAGGGTAGTGGCGCCGCACATGTTGGCGCCGCTGTGACGGTCACAGGGACGCGGGTCACAACGGGAGGAAAGCCGACGGTCGCACCCGCGGAATCCGGGAATAAGGCACTAGGATTAGCTTGACACCCTACATTGGCCAAACACGGTACAGTATCGCGTAAATTGTCATCTAACCAATTTTCAACATGAGATGAAGCGGCTGAACTGCGGCGACTACGACGGCTTGCACGGCTACGGGTAATACCAGAGGCGTCGTCGTCCAATTCTAAAGCTGCAAGTTTAGCTTGTAACTCCAGTTCAGCTGCGATGCGTTCGCGTTCACGGAGCGCATTTTCACGTTCTACAGCTTGTTGTTCTAGCTGTACCAAACGACGGTTAGCTTGTTGGTCTAGTTGTACCAAACGACGGGCGTGCTCTGCCTGAAGGGCAAGTCGTCGTACAGTTTTGGACGACGACGCCTTTGATGAGGTGCGGCTCGCACTTTTTGCACTAGTACCTACCTCAGAGATGGTGAATTGTTCACCATCATTATGAAAAGGAGTTGGCGTACTCACGTGATCACCCGTTGATGTTTGGCCAGCTTGGCCCCTTGTACGCACCATATTTTGAATAAATTTTAAATTATTTGAATTTTGAATTTTGATAAAAACACTTTCTCGAAGGGCCAAATGTAGCCGAGGGAGCTATGAGGACTTTATAAAATCAAAGGGCTTTATAAAAATATTATCAAAATTTTAATAGGGAAAAACTAATAGGATTACAAGGGGCTTATGTCAGCAAGCAACTTAAAAATTATGACATTCTGTATATAAAAATTAAAAATAATACAAATTATAAATAGCCAGTACTTAATGGTTGGCAACAGTATTTTTCGTACTATATTACTTTTCTATAATATTTAGTACAATTGACTGAAATATAGTACGATACTTTATAATATAGTACGAGTAGCAGGTAGGTATACACTCTACCATTTTTTTAAAGTTCCATATATTATGACAACTCCATAGATAATAACCTCTATAATTGAATTGCCCGTTACAATATGAATATTGCCCGTTACAATAAAAATAAAAAATGTAATCATTGCAAATAAAATAGCTGACTGTACCACAAATAGTACGATTAACTATTTTATATTGTAAGGAAGCAAATTTTCATCAACTACACGTTCTGGGGGGCTATTATGTAACTTTTGTTCCTATCATTTTTCGGTTGTCACCAAAAACATGGCGGTTTTGAGATTACAAAATGCCCTTTTTGACACCTAAAATATCTAGCAATCAACCAAAATGAACATATAATAAGTTGAAGCTATCTAAACATGATCAATTAATCACAAAACCGCTATGTTTCCGATTGAAATCGAAAAATGATAGAAACAAAAGTTACATAATTGCCCTACAGGTAGTATCATCTATACTTATAATAAAACTGTAGAGAGGTCAATTCTGTACGTTGAATATATATTCAAAATTAATATTGGAGGATGAATGGTGATCGATACTGATGCCAAAAATGCAATCAGTAAATTTTTTGTCTGTCTGTCTGTCTATCTGTATGTGCACGCATGGGTCAAAAACTACTGAAGGGATTTTAACCAAACTTGGTACGATTGTAGTCCATACTCCTGGGCAGGTTAAAGGCTATATAACATTACGCTAAGACACATAGGAGCTGAGCTGTGACGATAAATTTGAAGCAAGTCGGAGGAAAATGCGCTTTCGAGCTCTTATCCTCGCATAAGTTTACTCAATCACGCAAAAACGGCTGAACTGATTTGGATGAAATTTGGCAAGCACGTTGTCAGACCTACATAGAAGGACATAGGGTAGTTTTTATCCTAGAATTACCGTGGGAACACCGAAATTACCGCGGGTGAAACCGCGGGGCACAGCTAGTAAAAAATATTTTTTCCGTATACTCAATTAGTATAGATAGAGTACCTACTATACTAAAGAGAAAGATATTTTTTCAAATAATGAACTAATATTTAAGTACCTATTTGATTGTCCTAAAGTAAGTAGGTATACCTAGGTAATTATGTCTTTAATAATTCAAAACCTGTGACTTTAATCTGTACAAGTGTACATATATGTATATATGAAATGATTTGTCATGAATGACTGATGGATCAACGCACAGCCTTAAATCGCTGATCGTAGAGGCCTAGAGAGTGGGTTGTTTATATGACGTAGGAATCCGATAAGAAAGGATTTTTGAAAATTCAACCCTTACGGGGATGAAAAGGCGTTGCAAAGCTTGTATGGAACAATTCCGCGGGAACTTCGAAATTATCGCGGGTGAAACCGCGCCGGACAGCTAGCTTACTATAAAATTTTTGAGCGACAAAGATTTAGGTGCGTTCGTTGATAGTAATAATACCTATATTATAAGAATATTTGTAATTCAATACCTATATAGTAAACCACTACTAAAAAAATACTGTTTTTTTTCTTCAAAAGATAAGTTCATGTGCGATAGAGAATATTTTATTTAAGTATACACAACTATATTAATATAGGTGGATATTTAAAACAACATCATGTTTAGCAAATTTTGAATGAATGGTTTAACATGGGCATATAAACAATATCATGTACCTGCTATAGCAGATTTTGAGTGAATTGTTTAACATGGTATTTATTATTATCCTATTCTTGACCACTACCAAAGGCGAAATCAATCATTCTGTATTCTTTAATAACAATTCATACATAATATTTAAATACTTAATACCTATCTTAACACCTCTTTGTTTACAGCTGTCTTTTTGTATGAGGGTTTTTGATTGATCATCTTTCGGGATTGATCCAAATCAATCATACCTAATATGAATACTTACTATAGGTATATGTATATACCTACCTAACTTATTACCTGCATAAAACAATACTATTTCATATGTTTGGTGAAAACTTTTAGAAAAACCACCAGATTACTGTGAATAAATAAGGTTCTTTTATTGAAGAAAAGATTTGATCTCACAAAAAGCCCCGCTGAGCTATTTCGACATAATATTATAGATACGTGTCGTATAGTAGGCAGAATATATATATTTGGTGTCAAAGACAAATTGTAAACGTTGCCAGCACTTAGTCAAACTATTGAAATCTACTTCAGACCATCTACAGGCTACACGGTAATAAATATGTGTCCGACAAATGATCACATAAATTTTAGGAAACTAAAATATCATAGGTACTTCTATCTGACAAATAATAACATTAATTTTAGGAAAATAAAATATTATCGTCTTTTTTCGTCGTATAGTCGTCGTATTAGTCGTAGTATAGACAAAATAAACGTCAACGAAGTACCTACCTACATATAGTAGTCATAACCGGCCATTGATAACGTATGTTTTTTTATAACAATGTAAGCGACTATAATATTATTATGTTTTTTGTGGCTTGTTTTCTTTTGATCCATTTCTCTGCAAATTCAGTCTTAAGTTGCAATTCTAGAATAAACGCTCGTGGGTACCATCAAAGTCAAACAAAGTCCAATATAAAACTATAGTTATTTATATTCAAAATTGGAGCCTTGCAAACTTTCGATGTTGGTGACGTACCAGGTAGGTATGTTGAAATCTGACAGCACTTGCGACCGGCAGGGCAATTATGTAACTTTTGTTGCTATCATACTTCAGTTTCAATCAGAAAAAATAGCAATTATGTGATTAATTAATCATGTTTAGACAGCTTTAACATTTCAAGTATGTTAATTTTGGTTGATTGCTAGATATTGTAGGTGTCACAACGTGCATATTATCATCGCAAAACCACCATGTCAAAAAGTCAAATCCTTTATTCAAATTTGGCCCATAATGTGGCTCTTTTTGAAGACAATATAACTACAGCTACCATGACAGCACCCATAAAATATCCACCCCTCACAGTTTTCCATCCATCCATGTTTTTGATTGTAACCGAAAAATGACAGAAACAACAGTTACATAATAGCCCCTCAGAATTACAGTGCACGAGATACCTATATAGGTACAAAACTATAATAACCGTCCGACTCACGCACGTTCCACGGGTCACGCCTCTGATACTGTGTGATAAATTAATTAAGTGTAAAGTCAGCCCTGTCAAGATTTTTGGAAGTCCGATTGTGATATTTTTTTATCCCTAGATCACACTCATCGCTTGATTTAGCCGTTGTATCTCTATCTGATATTCTTTGTAAGAAAGAGATGTATCCATATTAGCATCTCAACTCGGAGGCAAGAGATAAGCAAGTAAATATTGCTCGCGTTACAATAAATTGCATAAGTCTAGATTCCATTAAGTAATATAATGAAGACAGAACTCATTGCAGACTGCATTTTACCACGATTAAGGTCATTCTTCTGAGTTCTGACTTGTCTGAGTAATTAAAAATAATATTAAAAGCTCTCTCACAAAAAACATTTTTTTAAGAAAGTCGTTTTACGTGTAGCGTAAATAAACATTTTCATGGAAAATGATGCTAAGACGAATCCATATGACGGGCAGTGTCTAAAAGTTATATCTCATGTAGAGCCAAACTTAAACTCTACAAACCCTAACTCTATAAGGCCTAACTTCTCAAACTCTACACCTTAGTCAGAATATGTGGCTTGGCCATTTCGCTCCATGAGCTTAAGGTGAAAAATGTATCCACTGTTAACTACTTTTCTGTTATACAAAGGTTCTTGCAGTGACGAAACATATTCTGACTAAGGTGTGGAGGTTGAGAAGTTAGGCCTTGTAGAGTTAGGGTGTGTAGAGTTATAAGCTTGACTTTACATGAGATCTGATAACTTTTTGACAGTGCCCGTCATAAGAACTCGTCTTGGTATCATTTTACATGAAAATGTTTTTGGTGGGATTTCATTTCTTTTTGTAAGTCAAAATTGCGGAATTCTCATACAAACTTCCATCCCCTAGTTTAAGGGGTTGGAAGATAAAAGTTACAAGTTTCATAATTTTTTTGTTATTTGTGTACTACCAGCTTACATGCCAAATTTCAGTTTTCTAAGACATTAGGAAATCCCCTAAGAATTTTGATGATCATCAGTGAGTCAGTGACGAAATCAGGATTTTTTAGATATCAATAAAATCTTAAGTATGAGAGCTATGCAATTAAAACTTTAAATGTTTGATAAGTCTGCTATTGACAACATATCCCAAGAACTTCGTTTAACTGGTATAATCCAACCTCAAGTTATGAGGGTTCAAAAAAACGACGAAGTGCTTCGAAAAAAGGTAGGTAGTGCTCCCGTATCGCTTGAGTCGTCTTGACGGGAGCACTACCGTGCCCCCAGATCTTCTAAAATGTTTCGTAAAAAAAAATCTATGAAACGTAAAAATTTTTTTTTAAATAAAGAAAATTCTAAATTTTAAAACATTTATTAAAAGATATGTTTTTAAGCGCGAGGTTTCACTTCAGGTGCCGGGTACTCTAATGAGTAATGAATGACACATGAAAAATGAAAAGAAAATTTTGTCCGAGCTTTTTTTGGTTGTTCTTTTGATTTCTACGTATTTCACAAGCTTAAGTAGGTTCACACATTTTGGAGATTTATTATTTGTAGTTTATACCTTTGAGTAGAGTTAAAGATACTATTATTATCATGTTTGAAGTATAAATATAATAGCTATATTCTCCACGGTTTCACCTGCGTTGATTTCGGTGTTACCGCGGGAATTTCGGGACAAAAAGTGTCTTATGTCCTTTTCTGTACCCATGACAACGTGTACCTATGTATAATTTCATGATGATCAGCTAAGTAGTTAAAGCGTGAAAGCGTAACAAATAAACAAATCAACTCACTTTCGCAGCAAGGAATGACTACCACAAATACCTACGCTACGGAATGGCGAACGAATTAGCACTATTTTACGCATCGCATAAAATAATTTGTAAAATTTAATCAAGCCAATTATTGTACAACATGAAACGTGTGCGAGAGGATCAACGCAAACATACTGAAGGGTGGGTACTAATTTAAAAACAAACTTACCATCTCTGATTTGGTGATATGTAAATAACTTAAAGAGCAGGAACAAATCTGTAACGAAAATATACATTCGAAATTAAAAAAAAATTGTGCATATTTCATTGTGTACTCACCTACACTCGAAAGGTACCTAAACTTCTAAATAAAATGATGGTTTGGTTACAATTTTATTAATTTCGAAAGCATTTCATTTTTATTCTTGACCTCTAGATAGCGTTGTGCTGTAAATAAAATGAACTATTAAAACAATATTAAAAAAACTGTAGAATAAAAGTGTAATTTTCAATGAATCCTTAGGTAAGTAAAGGGTACTTTATAAATGCGAAAGTGAGTTTGTTTTGTTGTTCGCTTTCACCCCTTAAGGCTGCACCTATTGTCATGAAATTTTGCATTACACGTGGTCAGGGGTACAGAAAAGGACATGGGGTAGGTACTTTTTATTTCGGAATTCCCGCGGGCACTCCGAAATTAACGCCGGTAAAACTGCATAAAATTTTACATACGTACACATACATACATACATACACGTTTCCAGGGGTACAGAAAAGGAATTAGGGTAATCTCACTCCTGAATTCTAAACGAAATAACGCGAACAGAATGAACCTTAACAAAAAACACGTATCCGTTAGCGCCTCGAGAACTTGCAAGCTCAATCTTCGTGAATAATAATTATTATTGTTCTTACGCCGAAATACAATGTTTTTTTTTATTTATAACAAGAACTGTCGTCCAATGCCTTCCTTGTTTAACCCAATACTCTGCATAATTCAATACAAAATTAGAAAGCACCACATCGTTAATGATGGAAACCTCGTCAAAGAGCATTCATTAGGTATTACCTAAAAAAAATTATATCGGTAAGTATAGATAGTACCTAAGTATGGCAATACTTTGAAAAATATTCTTTGATATGGTGGCTAAATCAAGAAATAGAAGAATTAGAATTGCATGAGGTTGATCTCAACGACCGGAATGCATTCGTGTATCGTATGAATGTACCCTCACGGGGTGTGTAATGTGATAGTATTGGCTATCAAGTATCACGTCGCTCTCAATGTGCAAAGGGAAATGACGGACATGACCCAATTCTCCGTCCGTATCTGGAACATCTCATTGTAAATCCATTTCGGATTTTTGTTGGTCACACCTTATCGTATTTCTCTAATTAGAGATGTTATTGTTACAGTGAATATACGTATACATACCGCTATATACACCATGTATGTATCTACGACTAGAGGAAGTTATTTATAAATGTTGTAATTGGTAGCGTTAGTCCTAAGCTAAGATGTGCTGTAGGATACTAACATCCGAAATGAAAGAAAACTGTGTAGTGGCCTGTATAACAATGAATAATTATAAGAATTATAAGCGTATGGTACAAGTTAGGTGCGGACGCGAGGTAGTTGCAAGTTGAAACAGTTTCTTATAACTCTATGTTATTTCAACCGTCCGTAGTGTCACCGCTCTTGACGTTTGTGACAGCGGATAAGGCGAGCGCCACACTGATAAAACGCACGCCACAGTTTATCGTGTCGCGACCAGTAGTTGATTAATTATTATCAAATTAATCTATGCTTTCAATATTTGGTCTTTGATTAATATTTATTTGTTTGTATTTATTTATTTATTCTTTATAGCTGTCCCGCGCGGTTTCACTTGCTATAATTTCGGATTTCCCGTGGGAATTCTGGATCACAATATAGCCTATGTTACTCAGGAATAATGTAGCTTTCTAACATTGGTGAAAGAATTTTAGAAATCGGTCCAGTAGTTTTTGGGTTAAATCGTAACAAACAACCAAAAAATCAAATCTGCCCTCTTTGTAATATTGGTAATTGGTATAGATTGCACAGTATGTACAAATGGCGAACTTAATGCCTTGCGGCATTCTCTACCAGTTAACTATTGGGTAGGCAGAGAGATATAGAAGATGGGTGTGCAAACTACGAAAAAGCGAAAAACAATAGAATAATCCAGGTATGCTATAATAAAAGAGTAGAATCCGTGATTTTAACAAAAATTGACAGGGAGCGATAAAACAAGAGCAACCAACCAGAAAAAAAGAGTTTTTAAATTTCTTTTCTGTCTGTCTGTCTGTCTGGCTGTTCGCGATAATCTGCGAATCTACTGAACAGATTGTCATATGGTTTTCACTGGTAGATTAAGGTTGTTATCCTGGAGCTACATATACCTATTACCTAGGCTTTGTTTCATTTAAATCGGATGTCGGGAAAAAAAGTGGTTATATAAAAACGTTTCACGCGGGTGAAACCGCGGGGCACAGGTAGTTTTAAAATATGATATTAATACTAATTCGGATGGCCTGTCACGTCATTTTTCCTTTAAAAAATTTAAAACAAAAGTTTGGTATTTATTCCTATGTACCAAACGGTTCCGTAACGGTTGAACAGATTTTCATGGAATTTACTACAACAATTTTAGTAATTCTTGATACCGAAAAAGATATAGAGTACTTTCATCCTGAACAATAAAATATACATTATACATAGCTACTACCTGGTGTCCAAAGGAATTCCAAAATTCACGCAGGTGACACCCCCTGGGAACAGCTAGTATAGATAGAGCTAAATAAAAAATAATATGCCCCTTCAAAGACAAAGAGATCTCTCTGTAGACCTTGGATTGACGCGTATGAGAACTTTCTATCTTTGTTATAGGTACTCTCGTAGCAGTTCAAGTGTTCATGGCAATCACTTGCACCTCAGACCCACTATATTACCTATGGTTTATGCGTGAAAATGTACATACCTATTAAGATCGCCAGAGTGCAGTTTCAACATCGAGTTTAAACTTGCGGTTAGAGTAAACCAGCTTTGCGTAGGCTCTATCTAATTCTCATAATATTCTAAGTAAAATTAATAAGTTGCGATTACTTTGTCATCGCTCGCTTTCTAATGTCGTTTAAGTAATTCGAACGTAAATGTTAATACCACAGAATAATTCAGGCAGGTAAGCATCGGATATGCTTATATCACAGATAATATAATACTATACTAGTATATTATAATATTAAACGTGATCAAAATGTTTATCAAGATAAGTGCTCGTATTTTACTTATTAATGAAAGCAAAAGTTAGGAATATATACGCTCGAACGCATTACGAAGTTGATTGCACCATTCCAAGTTCGGAGCAAGATTTATACTTCTCACGTAATGGTCTGCCTGAACAGTGAACACCTTACCTTCGTGTTTGCATAGTTTGGCCTTACTGTGTATTGTTCTGAGTTGCGGTAGTACCAGACAACTGATATAATAGTTTTTTTAGTTAGTTTAAGTTCTGTTTGGTTTGTAAACAGGAGGCGCTGAACATGTAACAGCGTTAGGTATTTATTTTCATTATTTATTTATATTTGGTCATACTAAATCGTTAAAGTAGATCCCATCAAAAACATAAATGTGAAAGTGGAAGCCAAAGTCAGTATTAATCTTATGCTTAGTTGTCGACTTCGCCGATAAAAGAATTGATATCTAAATAGGTGCCAAGTTCTGTAGATAATCCTGAAATATATTCAAAGGAGCATACAACTTAGCTAGTTTTCACACACCAGTTATCTTATATTTGGGTAAAAACTATAGTATAAATATTTTTGATATTGGCTTGTTTTTACCAGCAAACTAAATATTGAAAGGGTTAATCTATTGACCTTACAGTATAAAAACAGTAACTTGCTCATAATAATATAAAGAAGATACATAATTTGACTAGCTAAAGATAACTTGAATGTGAAAACTAGCCAAGTTGTATGCTCCTTTGAATATATTTCAGGATTATCTACAGAACTTGACACCTATTTAGATATCAATTCTTTTATCAGCGAAGTCGACAACTAAGCATAAGCTTAATACTGAATTTGGCTTCCACTTTCACATTTATGTTTTTGATGGGATATCACTACTTTTTGTACAGAAATTATTAGTAGGTATTAGGTACTTGTTCATAATGAAATTAATACCAAATGGTTTCTGTTAATCTATTGTATTTCAATCCGTTTACGGGGTAGTAAATACCTACTGAAACTAATATGTTTGGATTTAAAACAAATTAAGGTTGGTATTCCACTCGTTTTATACATATTTATGTCACTCAGGACTACCGTAGCTTCTTACCTATATGTGAAAGAATTTTTGAAATCGGTCCAGTAGTTTTTGAGTTTACTCGTTACAAGGAGACAAAAATACAAATCTTTCCTCTTTAGGTATTATCATCCGGTGACACTTCTAACAAATGAACTGATTCAAGTACTTTCCAACAAAACAGTCGGCTTGTACGTACACGTGTTTTACGTGTGTGCGTATCGTAAGGTTGACAGGTTGGTATAATATTAGTATAGACATGTATGATTGGGGGGGGGGGGGGGGGGGGTCATCTCCTGTGAGGCCTCCCCCCCTTCGGATCGCGCCTATATGTATGTCTCTATATTGGAGTCAAAGTCATCTATGCAGTACCTACCTCAGACGAAATAAAAACTTAACATAATTAAAACTTTTTATTTCGTTAATTAAAACTTTTTATTTCGTCTGAGTGCAGTACCTGTACAGTTTATGAAGAAGAAGAAGAAGAAAATACTTTTATTTCAGCACAATATACAAGAAAAAGAAACAAACATAAACAGTGACAAATCTAAATGTGTATAGACAGTTTCTGTTCGAGGCTTATACGTCGCCTTCGTAAGCGGATGAAAAAGCATCCCAAGCCCGCTTGGCTGACCTTACATGAGTGGATAACTGTGACATGCCCTCTAATAGAAGACATATTTTCGAAAACGCCTTTTGATCGTTACGAGATTTCTGCTGAGCAGATATATCGTCACCTTCATGATATCCGACGATAATGTACATACGGAGTTAAAATTGCCATACGGAATAAACCTCTCTATTCACAAACGATTTTATATATTTGAAAAAGAATTATTCATAATTTTTACATACAAAACTTTCTATGTCAAATATGTAATGGATATTTCCGTAAACTAATGAAAATATTCACAGATATTCATAAATTATATTTTATGTTCGTACCTATAGTAATGTAAAACAAACTGATATACTTTTAACTTGAGAATATAAGCTAGTTTTATACGTATAGATCAGTGAAAATAGGAAAATTCGCGCTGACAATGAATGTATTTGACTCAGTTTAATTGAGTGACGTAAAATACATCATTAAAAATATTTCGCAATTCTGATTAGCCAGTTGCATACTACGATACATAACATTGTTATATCACCTTCTTGATAGGAAAAATCTAAAAACTTAAATTATTGATAATTATCTTTTTCTTTTTTTAAGTTTTTCCAGTTTTCAGAATTTTCCCTTTGTTTACGCCTAAAAGTCTACCTTGATGCCAAATATCAAGTTCCTAGGTCATCTGAAAGTGCGTTATAATTTTGGTCTATAGGTCAGTCAGTGATAAAAATCACGATTTTTGGACGTTAATATCTAAATAACCGTTTGAGGTGTGCTTATGAAATTTGGAGCACATATTTATATGTTAAACAGTTTTTGAATTATGGGGGGGTGAAAAGTGGCTCCAAATGTTTCGTGTAACGGTGCTGCTCGGCAGTTCTGTCAGCTTGAACTTTGGCTTGACACGCGGCCGCGTATCTAGATATGACATCAAGTTATTTTTTTATAACTAGGTAGGTACAACCGAAACCTCTTATTATATTTTTTTTTCAATTTGTAATTTTGTTGACATAATAAATAATAATTTAAGTAAGCATGAACTTTTTATCAAAATAGGTATATGGTAATCTAATTTATGTATTTTACATATCACAAAAGAAGTGTTCCATTTGTATTCTTATCATGAAATGAATGGATAATTAGTTTGTGGTACATTGAAGCTTATCCCTGGCCGTTGCATAAGGTTCACAAAAATTATAATCCCCTATATTTTATGTGGGAGCGACAAACGTGCGAAAATATTGTACGTAATGAGTATTTGGGAAAGAGCTACAAAATTTTCGGATTCCTTTTACATTAAAGGGTGTCCTTTTGTTTCGCCTTATGCCATAAAGTCGCTGATAAAACATGAATCAAGTGACGCATAATGTTTTAGTTTAGTTTTTACTTAATTTAATCTGAGCATTTACTCTATGGTTGTTATTCAACTGGAAACCTTAAAACGCAGTATAAATTTGGGCTACTTTTGGATCTGTACGAATTAATTAAGATTTTCGCTATAGCGGAAAGCCAGTTGTCCACTTTGATTAGTTCTCAAGGACTCTCCGGGCATTTCTCGATTTTCTGTTGATATAAGAATATTATCAAGAATTTGGTAAAATCTTGATAGTGACTATGTTTATTAATCGTTCTCATTTTATTGACGCAAATACTGTAAGAGCTAACAAAAGTAGCTATATTAGATATGACCAGTCTAGCTATGGGAAGTACCTAAGTATAGACGGTGTTCACTAATAACGATTATAACGGAATTTTTAATTCGATCTTAAAATATAATTATTACCTGGATATAATCAATATCCAGGTAATATTTCCCCTACCTACCTTACTGCCTGGAGGCTCGGAAGAACTTAAAAAACACTACATAGTCACTACATAGTATAAAACAAAGTCGCTTGCCACTGTCTGTCTTCCCTATGTATGCTTACATCTTTAAAACTATACGTAAAGAGAAGGGTTTAAAGAATATCTAAGAATATTTCCCTGATAGCAATGGACGAACTTCATCTTAAATGCTAAGCATGTGCAATCCAATGATTGGTTCAATAATACGTGCTTATTATTCAGCGTGTAACATGATTAGCAGCGTAGTTAACACGATAACACTACTCAAATGAACCTTGCCACTTATATTATATTCGTAGGCACACCATACACACGATAGATAATTTAGTTACGATTTGTGATCAATCAGGACATACATATACACTTTTGACAAATGCAACTTCGGTTAGCGACCGTCATCGGCAGGGCAATTATGTAACTTTTGTTGCTATCATATTTCAGTTTCAATCAGAAAAATAACGATTTTGTGATAAATTAATCATGTTTAGGCAGCTTCAACTTTTGAAGTAGGTATATTTATTTTGGTTGATTTCTAGATATTGTAGGTGCCAAATCGTGCATATTCGATCGCAAAACCGCCATGTTTTTGATTGCAACCGAAAAATGATAGAAACAAAAGTTACATAATATAGCCCCTCAGGTCCGAAAGTCGTTTGACATTAAGTTTACCGTCACTCACGATGAGTGTCTTCGGGCTCCACTGATATTATAAGGACTATTAAAGGAGGACGGGCACGAAATATTCGATTACAAGCGTTTGGGAACCGTAGCAGCTATCTTAGCTAAGTTGATCTATAAATAATCATTAACGGATAGAAAACTAGGAAATTGAATCGTTATGTCACGTGGTCACGTAAAACTGAACTTTTGATCGGACGATTGTACGTGACCACGTGACATGACGATTCGTTCCTTAGGAGCAGGCACATTATTATCGTTCGATGTCACACATATTTATCGGAACGATAAGGTAGGTAGGTACAGTGGGCCACATAGACAAGTATACCACCATGTAAAATTTATACTAATAATTATAATAATAATCCACTTCACAACACACAGATCTACTTGATCCCACACTGTTTTACTGTTTGTAAAACGTCTGTATGACATTATAAGTTGCCGTTTTTGCAGCTCCAAGCTCCAAATTCCAATACAAGCGAAAAACGAATATTGCATGCATGCTGCAAAAACGGCAAAAAAGCATGGAGCTGCAAAAACGGCAACTTATAACGTCATAAAGACGTTTTACAAACAGTATAAATTTTACAATGGTATACTTGTCTTTGTGGCCCACTGTACTTCGTTGATTGGCGGTCGGCATTAAAAATAGATGAACCTTTTTGACAGTTCATAATACTACAATCCATAGATACTACAATAAAAGAGTAGAATCCGCGATTCTTTACATTGAATATTTTTACCTAAAATTGAGAGGAGTGATAAAAGAAGAGTAACAGTAAGAAGAGCACAAAAAAAAAGTTTTTAAAATTGTTTTCTGTCTGTCTATCTGTCTGTCTGTTCGCGATAATCTCTGCATCTACTGAATCGATTGTCATGCGGTTTTCAGAGGTAGATTAAGCTTAGCCTGGAGCTACATATAGGCTTTGTTCCATTGAAATCGGATGTCGGGAAAAAAGTTTTTGTAGGTATAAAAACCTTTAAGGCGGGTGAAACCGCTGGGCACAGCTAGTACTACATATTTGCAATAAAAATTAAGATACAACGACATTCACTACTCACCTCACCAGTGTTAAACTTTTGAAACCTTTTTGAAGGCACGTTTGTATTGGCATAAGCTGTTATGGTTGAAACTTTACGTACACAGGTCTTTAGACAGAATAAATACGTAACTTTATGGCAAAACATTTACATAACACAATCTAAGTTCGTCAAGTTACTTGCGCCCGATCACGATATTTTAGTAGATACTTACAAACCTATCTATTTGCATTAAAAGATTATTTTGTAAACATTGCCTAAAGCGATAGAAGACATATGTATGAGTATCTAGCAATCGATACGAAAAAAGTAAAAATATTGTTTTATCTTTTCAGAAAAATGGACTGACGTTTTAACTTTAAGTAAAATCTTTTTCACTTCTCATGCTCTGAAAGTGCTTATTTATGCAGGAGATAGGCTTTTGTGCGAATTTTGTGCACAAGTCCAATAACGGATCTACTCATAAATGTATCTATATTAAAGAAAAGAAATGGAGCCATACAGCCAAACACAATAAGAAGTTCATAGATAGAATTTGTTATTTTTTTATTTGCCTTATGTGTTTTTTAACACATAAAAACATAATCCTTCAGTATTCAAAACTGTACTAATTTTACTTTGAATTTGAATTAAACAAATGTTATGTTATACCTACTATTTACTACGTTTTATTTCCTCGTAATCGAAGTGAAAAGCGGAGTTTATAACTCGTCCACAAAACCATTTTACCCTCGACATTACTATCAGCCCTCGCCTTCGGCTCGGACTGCTAAAAGTCTCGGATAAAAATGGTTCGTTTTGTGCACTTGTTGTAAAATGTACTATTATTTATTCCTTTGGCAAGAGAAAGAATTGAATAAAATAATGAGTTGTAAATTCTTTTCTTTACCTTTTTAGTGGCTAACCGATTTTACTTTTACAATCACTTGTATAATAAAGTAATGTTATTGCTTCAGTATGTTTAATTCGTATGTAGAGCCGACCCGGGTACATACCTACTTATCTATCTGGGGCCGATAACGATTCAATTACCGATGAAGTGTTTTCGAAGGTATATTAAGCTTTCAACGTAATACGTACGTAGGTACATACATAATTCGGTAGCCTCTTGTTCATTATTTTGGCACAGAGAACCAATTACAGGAAATTGATTAAAATATTTATATTTATGAAATACAAAATGAATCAAAAGTTTGTCCAAATGAAAAAATATTATAGATAATTAATTAATTATTGGTTTACCCGCGTGAATTTCAGGATTTCTCTTGCACCTATATTTCTTCGGATTCAAAGTACGCCCATGCATACGAAATATCATCAAAAGTGGTTCATCTTGTTTAACCGTAGATAATAACAGAGATGCTTTGGTAATAATAATAAAAATTTCGATAGAAAAACTTTTTTATAAAACAAGCTTTTATTGAAATGCGCTAAAGAGAATAAACCATATAGCCCAAATAATATTGATATTTTTTCGAAATGCAATGTTTTTGTTAGACCGCAATCGTATTATTTGTTAGAAGTGAGCGAGTAATCAGAAATCTTAGCTTTTCTTATAAAATGTACCTACCTTCTCTGGATATCGTGAAGTTCACATAATGATGATAATAACTTATATCCGAGAACAAAGAGCGACGAAGCTGAATAGGAAGTAGGTTCTCAGTTTATTTTAAAAGAAAAACAAAATGAAAAAGAAACCACGGCCATAGCTGTAAAAGACACGTGAATGTTTATCTCGTTGCATTATTCATATAGCTACGTTAACATAATTTATTTCAAAGACACCGTGTTCCCGTGCGTTTAACGCCGTGGTTTAACGAGTCAACAGATAGCTGTGATACCCGAGTTTGTTATTAATAATCACTTTTTTAACAAAAATGAAAAACAATTTGAATTTAAAATGGAACCATCCTAGAGGTAAAACGTTTTGTGACAAAAAAAATAACATAATTATAAGAACTGGTTCACGACTGGGTGTGATATCACGTATACCCAATATAAGTACTAAAAAAAAATCCGAGAAATAAAAATTTATCTCCTGTTTGGAAGTTGGTTAAACTTAAGAAACTAGCGAGAGAAATCGATAAAAAAAGATAACTATTTTCAAGATAGACCTTTAGACCTTTAACAGCCAGGGACTGAAAATTAAGAATCAATACCGAAAAAAAAGTTAGGTATCTACGTCGGTACTTAATAAACTCAACTTTACAACATAATTATTATTTATCATACATCGAACATCAAAATATCGAATCGAACATAGAAAACAATTTCAACGTATGAGATACATCACGGAATCACGAATATCACGCAGATGAAACCGCGGATAATCGGTTAATCATGAATTCAATTCAATAAGAGAGGTAAAAGTATTTATAAAAGGTAAACTTTAATTAATTTTGTTGACTTCATCTACCTTTTAGTATATCCTCCCAAAGTTTATGACAGTAATTATTCTAATTAACACTGCAGCAGACCACTCTGAATTGATGAAACAAAACATGAAGACGTGAAAATATAATACGATTTTTGGTACTCTACAGCACCGATACGGCAAAAATGTGATGAACATTTTGTGTACCTATAGCCTGAGTCTAACCGCCGCAATCAGTAAATTAATATTAATTGGCATTTAACGAGATGTAACTTAATTAGTTCAATGCCAATTAACATTAATTTATTAAACTTGTCTGATTGCGGCAGTTTTGTTTTAAAAATTTATACTTAATTAAGTAATCATTAAATTCGACTCTGAGTGCGGCCTTAGGTCTACATACTAACCCAGAACATGTATTAAATATTACCTATTATAGGCATGTATATTATTAACAATAAAAAAGTATAAAAGTACTATTCCTATTAGTTGTCTGGCACATTAGTAGAAGTAGATGTTCTGCTTAGTTTGGGACCAGGTGGCGTGAAGTGTTAATTTCCAAGCATTAATTTTTACAAGCATTATTACGATACAAGTCATACTTGTAATAATGCTACGAGGCTCTCTGCTACCAGCGGCTATGAAGCGCGTTGTAGCGCTACACATAAATACGTGCATTTTCGGTCTACAAGCTGGTAAATGGTATGGTAAGCTCCTTTAGTTTCCCTTAATAAAATAAGATAACAAAATATTATTATATATTTATTTCCTAGACACATGAAGAGCCTACACCAGTGAGCATACGTATATTATATGTAGGTATATGACTTCGCACGTAGCAGATCCGTAGCTGAGTATAGTCAGCGTAACAGAAAAAGTAAAACAATAAATAGTAAAAGTAAAACAATAAATAGTAAAAGGAGAAAAATAATATGTTTACGATAAGGATATCTTGGATCCTGAGCGGAGTGGAAAATTTAAGAGTCCCTTGCACAGCTAGGAATTCTAAAGTAAAATCCAAACTTTTTTTGACGACCCGATTGACGCAGTAGGTCACCATGCCTAATGCCTATATACCCGCTAATCAAGAGGTTCCGGATTCGATTCCCGGTGGGAGTGGGCTTTTTGTAATGAACACGGGGTTCCATTTTCCAGTCTTTTCGTGTTATAATACTATATATATATAATATATACCACGTTTGCTTGGTTTCGACAACACAGGCTAATAGCTTAGTGTGGGATCAAGTAGATCTGTGTGTTGTAAAGTGAAAAAAAAACCTTCTTTCGCTTGCTTCTACTGTCCTACTCATTTTTTGTAAAATCATAAATTCACAAATCAGACTACCTACATATATGTAAGTTAATATTTATATAACGCCACACTTTACACTAGATTATAAATGTAATGTTTGATGTGCAGACGAAATGTGTTCGTTTTTATTATTTAAATTATTTACATTATTCATCTCGGTAATAAGAGATAATTTGTCCAATTAATAGACGAAAAGCTAATTCGTCTCTAATGAGACGTTACTTACATCCAAGTGCATTTAAAATTAGCAAATATTTAAATGAAATGACACTGTAAGTCGCAATTTGTAATTACAGTACAAAATAACGTCGTTTTAAATAACTGATATTTTGTATAGATATGGCACGTGTATGTTTTGTTAAACCTAGTAAGTATACTAAGATTAAATACCAACGTAGGTAAGTATTATCAATTAAATAATAAACTTTTAGTGTTAGATTGTAGTTAATTTAAAATTGCTATGATTTTTTTGTGTCAAATAAGAAAATTACATCGGTACCTACATATATATATTTTTACTAATTTCTTAGACATTTTAAATGCACACTCTTAAATCGAATTATAAACGGTAAAATGTACAACATAATAATGCGATTAAAGAGTTTGTCGATAGCACGACTTCTTGTTTAATGGACGAAACGGTGCTAAGCGATACCGCAATTAATACACAATTAATCACCGCGCAGAAATTTATCCAACTCCCAACAATTGAGATCGCCTATTAATAAACTGTCTTCCTTCTACCACACCTTTCATGCTTCATAGATTACCTTTTCAATAATTATGTTTAGGAGTCTAGTCGTTAAGTACAAGAATATCGAATATAATGGAATTAAAAAAATATAGAGTTAATACTAAAACTTATTTTTAGAAAGAGAACACGTCGCTCCACAGCAGCTGTGTGTAGTACTTTTGTAGGTACATTTTTTTTGTAACACTTATTTTGCGAAAGAGGTTTAACATAAATATATCTGATTCATTGCGCTATAAATCAGGAGCTGACTAGGATTGATTAAATTCTGATGACTGTGCCTAAAGCGAGATTAATGACCCATCAAGTTGTTGATGTTTGCACCTTCCGCACTGTCGAGCCTTACAATCGAGGTGCAAAACGCAAGTTAACAGGATAGAGATCAATACTATTTAGCATTTAAGAGTACGAGTAGGTAATACTGTAATAGTTGTGAGATGTGCTTTTAAAGAAGGTGTTTTGCGATGGATAGATTCGTGCACTTACAATCGGTTTAGAGTTCCTCAATAATATCATTTTTTCGCGCGTGTTTGTGACCATTTCTGCCATAAGTTTCATAAAGAAATGAGGTAAACGTAGTAAAAGTCAAACTATAATTAAAAATTTTATTTTCATCAAGGAATGAATAACCAAAGTTTTCTCTCTAATATCATTTCCTACCTGCGGATTCGATTGCGTAATTTTTGAGTTTCCCTTTGTACCCGTGGTACAAAGTAGGTATTCTAAACAATGGTAACAGTGGTAACGAAGCACGCGCATCAGACAGGTAATTAGGATCAGATAAACAAAATATTATAAAGGTTTTTTGGCCTTTATGATAGCAATTTATTTGCGTATCCACTAGATGTACTTTCCACAAATTAAATAACAATAAAATATCAGTTATGAACGATGAATAAACATTATCACTAAGGGGCAACAACCATAACATTAAAATTTATACATACATACTATATTATCTTTGTATTTGTGACAGACATCTACAAATTTCAGACACACTTATGACGTTTAACAACATATTATCATTTATGCTCGTGTACCTAACATAAAAAGACATTTCTATGCAAATTTTATTGTGAGTCATACAAAAAGAGGTAAAAGTGGATACATATTATCAAGACAAAGGGCGTAAGTATGATAACAATACGTGTATAATGTCGCCACAAAACACTCGTTTGTATAATTCAACAGTTGTGCTGAATACAACGAGCGTGAGGATATTAACGCTCTTGTTGAAATATAGACAAACTTGTTGCACGACCAGAGAGGTCAACAAAACAATATGTACATATTTTGATTCAAGCGACGAAAAGTAATCAATGGATGGCGTATATGAAAACTGTCCTATATACCTATTACCTACTTACTCTCATAATTAGGCCCCTGAAAAACGATGACTCATGAAACCGAAGCCATTTATTTGTTCGACATAAAAGTAATATCCATCTTACAAATGAAAATCAATTGAATAAAATAAAAATAAACTCTTGAAATGTTGAGCCATACTTACACGCAAGCGATGTTTAGCAGTTTTTTATTACGTATAACTAAAATTTAATGAATTATATTAATTTTTTTTGTAAAGCATGCTTATTTTAAATGCCTACAACTACAGATTAATTAATTAGATTACCTATAATATTTTTATTTTTGTTTAATACCTACTTATGTAATTGTTTTTTGCCTAATCAATGCTAGGTAGGTATATCATTGTCTAGTGCCTACTCCATGATGTTTGGTCACCAACCCGGAATTCAGGGTCATATTTTATAAAATTTCATCAAATTAAAATTATACTGATATTTAAAAAACAAAAATGAAGTAGGTATTCTAATTAATTAATGTGTATAGCTGTAGGCTAAGCACGACCATTTGTACGTTTATGAGTATACTAGGTGTGCCCCGCGGTTTCTTTCACCCGTGGTAATTTCGAAGTTCCCGCGGGAATTCCGGGATATAAGTACCCTATGTCCTTCTCTGTACCCCTGAAAACGTGCATGCCAAATTTCATCCAAATCCGTTCTGCCGTTTTTGCGTGATTGAGTACAGACGTTTGGGAATGAATTGCTCTATCCAATTACTATTTTTTGTTCTCCTAGTTTATAAGTATGATTATAAAAGACAGCGCTGCTGAGTTTCTTGTCAGTTCTTCTCAGCAGAGGACGTATTCCGAACTGACGGTAATTTATAGTGCTAAGAACCAGCTGACGATTACAAGTGGTTGTAACCAATCCTAAGTAATAAATAGCTTTTGAATTTTGAATTTTGAAACGTATGCGAGGATAAGAGCTCGAAAGCGCATTTTCATCCGACTTACTTCAAATTTATCGTCACTGCTCAGCTCCTATGTGTCTTAGCGTTATGTTATATAGCCTATAACCTGCCCAGGAGTATGGACTACAATCGTACCAAGTTTGGTTAAAATCCCTTTAGTAGTTTTTGACCCATGCGTGCACATACAGACAGACAAAAAATTTACTGATTGCATTTTTGGCATCAGTATCGATCACCATTCATCCTCAAATATTAATTTTAAATATATATTCAATGTACAGAATTGACCTCTCTACAATTTTATTATAAGTATAGATATAGATATTATGTAGATTGTAGATAATTATATACAGAAAATGCCACTGTTTTGCAACTAGGCTATTGGTTTGGACTTCCACTGAACTACAACAAACCCACCACAACGCAAACCACCAAAACCACTTATGTAAAAGTTTTCTATAAGTAGTAGGTAAGGTGAAAAGAGAGGCACCTCAGAGTAAATATACTACGGTGACACGTTAGCAGAACCGCGCGGGGAGGCAACTCTGGTATGTTATGATTGGAGAGAGAGGGTGTGAAAAGTACCAGTTGAACCTGCGCCGGGTCGGGCCGTCCGCTCGCTCGATCTTAACAAGGTCCAATGTTATTAACGGGAAATCTCTCTTTGTCTTCGTACATATTTAGTATATTATATGCAGAGGTAGGAGATGGGCAGGACACGTTGCGAGAATGAACGACGATCGATGGACAATTCGCATGACGTCATGGCCGGGTCCTATAGGCACTCGGAAAAGAGGGAGACCTGTAACTAGATGGGCAGACGACATCATACAAGTTGCAGGAAAAAACTGGATGACAGAAGCCAAAAACCGAGACTACTGGAATTCTCTGGAGGAGGCCTTCACCCTCACATGAGGGGTTCATGCATGCCAACTTTATTTTTACCATTTATATTTTACATTTTTTTTTATTTTTTACAATTTTATTTTTATTTTAAATATTACATATCAATAATTTTACAAATACAATTAAAATCATTCAAATCAAATTTAATTTATAAATTTACTTATCATTGTATTTTTTAAAAATAAATCGGAATAATAATGTCGGAAATTAGATAAATTAAATTAAAAGTAAATGGAAATTTTCTTCTAAACCAATTATTATGAATTGATATATAATTTTAAATCATTGCCATTTTATTTAAAATAATTGTACAAAGTTCTTTGCATGAAATAAAAGGCTTTTTTATTTTATTTATTTATTATGCAGAGGTACTTAATTTGTCACTGTTGTCTATGTCTTTGTAACACGATCTTTGTAATTGGACTTTCTAAGTTTGTGTTATGAAGTTAGTTTCGAAGTACAAGCTAGTACTTATTTGTTTTATATCAAATAAGATTACGTTACAACGGCCTCCTGCAAAAGATAAAGAACCTAATTTACGAACGAACTGTGCCTCCTGGGAAATGCCCAAAACCTCCATATTATCCAACAGTCGATGGGAAGCTTTGTTACATAAGGTTGGTTACGTGTAAAATTAATAACTACCAGATTAAAATATATAGATATAAATCAACATATACTATATAATTATTTTCTCATAGAAGAAGATTTACTTCCTAAACGAGTTTTTTTTTACATGATACAAAATAAAATAAACAACTTCCTAAACAAAAAAAATTTAATACTATTTCAATCTAATTAACCATTTTGTAAAAAAACGTAGGTATATATGCATATATGTTAAGTTTAAAAACGTATAGGAACATTAAAATTATTCGGCGTACATAAATAATAATAAATATATACAGCTTAATTTCAGCAACAGATTTTTATGCACATCTCAAAAACATTTTCAAGTAAAATGTTGCCAAGACGAGACCATATACCAGCACTTTCAAAAAGTTATCAGATCTTATGTAGAGCCAAGCTTCTAACTCTACACGCCCTAACTTTACAAGGTCTTACTTCACAAACTCTACACCTTAGTCAAAATATGTGGCTTGGCCATTTCGCTACATTCACACGGGCCTAAGGTGAAATTTTTTCCATTGTTCATTACTTTTCTGTTATATAATAAATAATTCTTTGTAGTAACGAAACGGCCAAGCCACATTGCTGAAATTGCTGAAATTTACAGAGGCGGCTTACGCGTGTATAGAAACAATTGATAATAATTAGTAATTATTATTATTATTTATTTTATAGCATCGCTTTAGTGAATAGCTGTTATGGTGTTATAATTATGTCTAAATAAATAAATAAAAAACATATTTTGGCTAAGGTGTAGAGTTTGTGAAGTTAGACCTTGTAGAATTAGGGCGTGTAGAGTTAGAAGCTTGGCTCTACATAAGATCTGATAACTTTTTGAAAGTACTGGTATATGGTCTCGTCTAGGCAACATTTTACATGAAAATGTTTTTATTGGGATTTCATTTCTTTTTGTAAGTTAAAATTGCGGAAGTCTCATACAAACTTCCATCCCCTAATTCAAGTGGTTGGGGGATAAAAGTTACAAGTTTTATAATTTTTTTGTTGTTTGTGTACTAATACTACCTTACATACCAAATTTCAGCTTTCTAGGACATTCGCAAATACCCTAAGAATTTTGATGATCATCAGTGAGTCAGTGACGAAATCGGCATTTTTTTAGATATATATTTAATAAGTCTAAACTTTATAAATTTAATAAGTCTGCTATTGACAACATGTCCCGAAAACTTTGTTTATCTGATATAATCCAGACCCAAGTTACAAGGGTTCAAAAAAACGACGAAGCGCTTCGAGAAAAGATAGGTAGTGCCCTTGCACTTCGCTGGCTCGTCTTGGCGGGGGCACTACCGTGCCCCCAGATTTAAAAGAGCGAGGGTATTAGGTACTATTTAATTTATTGGCTTCTGAGTACCTACTTAATATGTATACTTGCTAATACCTGGTGACGTCACTCAAGATTGCGCCATTTAGCGACACCGGTGGCATTCATCAAACGTTGTAAGGAGCTGATCCTTTAAGACTTTAAAAGGTCGTTTAAAGCGTTTAGAAGAATGATGTTTCTGCTGTTTAAGTTTGTACGTTGAAATGGGCTGTCATCAAGAAAATTAATAGCGACAGTAATGTCACTTCGGCAATTGAACGCGCTCACAAAGAAATGTTAGCACCGAGTGTCGCGATAAACCTTAACACCTGTAGCAAGTCTAACACCCCTTGTAAAATCATTACGATCCATTACGTACCTACATATATTTTAATATAAACAAACAACGTGGAAACTAATGTTCCGTGGAGCTTTCGATTTGTATGTCTCGTTTGTGCTTTATTTCTTTTACTAGTTGATCCCCGTAGTTTCACCCGCATTGATTTCGGCGTTCCCCCAGGAATTACGGGATAAAAAGTACCCTTTGTCCTTCTCTGCATCCCCGACAACGTGTATGCAACAAACAAATAAACAAACAAATAAAACAACAAACAAACTGACTTTCACTTTTATAATAGTAAAGATAGGAATACCTAATTATGTAAGTATAACAAACAATAGCGTGAAGTTATTTTATTGTAAAATAGCTATTCTCGTGTGGTTTCAACCGCATGAATTTCGGGACTCCTTTGGGAACTATAAATGTTTTAATTAGTGTAAGAAATTTCAACGAGGCTACTTTTGGTATAATTACCGTTCAACAAACTAATCTTATAGTAAAGTCAGTCGAGCGACCGAGACCATATGAAACATTCCTCCAGCACGACACACGTCAGCTCAATTCCAATTCGAGAACAACGAACACCAGTTGGGATACAAACCGCATACCGATTGATCCTTTCCCTTCGGTTCAACCCACAGAATATTTATATTCCTCGATCTGGATTCAACCCATGTCAAAATTATTTCAACGTTGTGTGTGTGTGTGTACCTACTTAATAAAATGTACACGTGACGCAAGAAAAAGTTTTTATCTATAAGTACCCACCTTATACATACCTTTTATATCTGCTAATATTCTAAAAAGGTATTTGCAGGTTAATTGCGGGAGATATTAATTTCTTAAACTACTGAACCGAATCTAAAAATTATTTCGTTGATAAAAAGCTACAGTATCTCTGGATGACATTGGATACTTTTAATCCCGATGCAAAGATTTGCCGAAGGAAGTCCAAAATAACGTGAGTAAAACCGCGAAAGGAACAGCTAGTCTATGATGAAGTTTATTCCTTTCATGTAATTAAAATCGAGATAAATTAAAATCTAGATACAAACAGATCCTCGGTGGGCAAAAACTATTTTAGAATACTTTCTTAAATTTTCTCACAATAGACAATAGACGCTAGAGTTAAAAATAGATAGACAGATGTGCTACATATGTAATAAACGCATCGCAATAAATATCAACACAATATACCTACTCCTATTCTGTCCTATATGCGAATAGAATCCACAAACTTCGAATAGCAAGCATGCTTATATTATATCTAGTTTTATGTACCTGCTTGCCCTGTCAAAATGACGATAGACACTATTACCTTTGTTCTACATTACGCCATGTTATAACAGTTATATGGTGTGGAAATTATTTCCAGGGGTAGGTAGTAGGTTACCTTAAATACTGCGATGATAGGAAATCATCCCATAATTGGACGCAGATAAGCAATACATGTTAACCCACAAAATTAAGTTATCAATTCAGAACGATTTATTGAGAGTTAGGGAACGTTTTTTAATTATGTGTTTACCTTATTACATTGTTTAAGTACCTATGTAACTAAATATTGAACATAAAAAATTTTGACATAAAATGGCGCTATAATTTTAAAACACGTTTTACTCAAAATTTCTCCAGTGTGGGTAAACACACTATTGCTTATCTATGTCCAATTAAACTATTAGGTATTTTTTTATGTCATAGGGGGCAAACGGGCATGATTACCGCCGCCCATGGATATCTGCAAGTTGCAACATCAGAAGGCATGCAGGTGCGTTGCCGACCAGGAATGGGGAAAGGAACTGGTTTTCAAGTGGGGCTGCCGGAATACACCGTTAGGTGCTTAACGACAGATTAATACCAACTAAGTAATATGATACTAGGTTAGAAGCTTTCCTTTTCAGTTGAACCGACCAAATTTCCAACTCGTATTACGATCTCTAAGTGCGATAAGTATATCCAATGTACCTACGTATAATACCTACACAAAAAGCATGCATCCAATTTTTCTGGGTCACTAATGACAGATAAGTATTGTGTATTTTCTCTTCAACTCACAGCCGTGCTTGAAACGACATCTTCTGCCGTCTGCGTCGTCGCCTCTCATCTACATTTCGAGATCCTATAGGTATACCTAATAGCTGAAATCCATAATATATAACATAAGTTTTTTTTTTTTTTATTAAATGACAATAAATGTTTTGAACTTATACAAACGATAGTTTACCTACATCGGCACACATGGGTATATTCAGGCGCGGATCTAGGTTTTAGTTGAGAGGGGGGGCAACCTTGTTTGTATGATAAATAAAAAAAAAGAAGAGATATTTAAATAAGCTGAGTTATAAAATTTTAATGTGACTTTACGTGATTTTACATTTTATTTGTTTCAAAAATTATGCGGTACAAAAAGATAATGTAGGTACCTACCTAATCATATTTTGCACATGGAATCCATAATATACCTACCGACGTAAGAGCTGTCTATATGCACTTATTGAACAATTCATATCTTATTTGGACGCAGATAAGCAATAACATGTTAACCCACAAAATTAAGTTATTGATTCAGAACGATTTATTGAGAGTTAGGGAACGTTTTTTAATTATGTGTTTACCTTATTACATTGCTTAAATATGTAACTAAATATTGAACATAAAAAAGTTGACACAAATGGCGCTCCTACTTTTAAAACACGATTTACTCAAAATTTCTCCAGTGTGGGTTAACACACTATGTCCATTTAATACCTACATAGTTCCACTGGAACAAGATAGTAGCAGAAACAATGATAAAGCTTCCACTGAAAAAAAACAAGATGAAATCGGTAGGTAGTAGATACACAAGGAATCAGAAACAAGAGTTACGAGTTACGAAAAAAAACGTTGGGCTCACTGGTGAATATTTTTCTCCCATTCATCACATTGAAATTTTAATAATTTAAATGATCTCATCTTAATTAATAAAATAAAACAGTTTAATGTTTTAGGATTGGCTTTGAACTCTGCGCACCCGAAGTTTCGAAATTAAAATGTGAAACAAGTGGTTGCAACCGCAGTTGCTTATTTGTAAAAATCCTTTTGGTTTTGATATAAACTATTCTAAAGTAAAAAAAAAAAATTGAAAGACGAAAGGTCAAAGATTTTTGTAAATCAATGGATAGATGTTATGAAATTAATTAAATATCTAGGTGGAGTTATAATATTAGGTACATATTATTATGTAAATAACTGTTGTTTGTTCTTTTTTTATAATGGTTTTTATAATGTAGATTTCTGTAATAAACGAAAAAAGACCTTAATCGATTTATGCCCGCACACGTTTAATATGACTGTTGTAAATGCTTTTTTATCCGACTTCCAAAAAGGAAGAGGTTCTATGTTCGATTGTAAGTATGTTTTTTTTTTTATTTAAACGAACTCTGTATCCGGATAATAGGCACGTTTGCGCTGAGAAAGAACGACAATACTATGAAATCGAGCTATGAGCTGCGTTGCATAATCGATTTAAATACTAAGTAGGTAGGTATTTTTTAAACAAACATCTTAAAACCACTTTTACCTTAGACTAAAATTAAATGATAATAAAACAAATTTAACTCGACCAATATAAATAACTATTGATCGTTAACCGGAAATAACAAGTCACAATAGAAAGTTAACTTTTCCATGAAGTTCCAATTTTATGAAATAAAACACAAATTTATAAAATGCGAAGACATGCCACATTGGAAAAATGTGCTTTTTCTTCGTTTTTTCCAATAAATACAGAAGGGACTACCTACCTAAGTAACTACATCAATTTGGAACAAACTAAATTTAAGTACCTTTTTGCAACACAAAATAAGCTGTTATGACTTATGGTGTGTAAATGGTAGGCTATAGAAGTAGGTAATATAATAATAGTGTCTGACCTAATATTTTTCCGTCAAGAATTGTTATTGAAATGTTATAAAGATTTATCTTGGACAATGTACAAATTGACGATAGTGCGTGCCTGCCACATCAACGATAGGTAAAATTGGCAGTCAATAGGGTACTTGCATGAAATTTATAATAAGAAATTGTGTTAATATTTCAAAAATAGAGCCTTTGAAAAGCGTTATCGTGAAAGATTTACTAAAAAAAATTCAATAGTTTCCGAAATATTCAACTTTTAATTTTGTAAAACGGAACGTTGCAACGAAACACCAATCACAGCCACGCTTAACACATGACGTCACTTTTATTTTTTTAGGAAAGATTTACTGCCTTCAGAGAAGGTAAAAGAAACTAAGTGCATACAGTCAACGCATATTTTCCATTTTCTGAAGTTTTTTACTTTAAAATGCACCGGTAAGATGCATTTCGATTCTTTACTGGAACTTTTGGAAGTAACTCGACACATTTCAACCTTAATTTCGCTTTTGGATATTGAAGTTATCTGTCTGTCAGTGTCACATGACCTTGTCAATACGACAGTGACATTTCTATCACAGATTAATAAGGCGTAATTTTGAACAAGTGACGTCATTCCGCGTTTCGGCGGTAAGGTCTAAAGTAGGAACTTTGAAACGCTCTATTTAATTAATTTATGCATATTTTTTTTTTCTTTTTCTTGCTTTGTCTAAGTAGGCCATATATCTTTAAAATAGACTGAAAAAAAAATTTCATGCAAGTACCCTATTACTAGCAACAAACCGGCGAGCGTTCAGACAATTCGCAACTCACAATCAATACGCATAGTTGGTGCCGTTACCATTCTCTTAAAATTTATACCTTGTGCTTCAATCACACGAGCTACCTACATGATGACGGGCGTGTTCCGTTTGAACCAAGATAAGTTTTACGTTTTGCTAGCTGTCCCCCACGGTTTCACCCGCGGTAATTTCGGAGTACCCGTATACGAATTGTTTCCTCTATCTATCTATTGGTGAAAACCGGATGGAAATCCGTTCAGTATTTTTTGAGTTTATCGCGAACAGAGAGACAGACAGACAGATGATTATGATTGAGATGATGATGATTATGTAGCAGTCCTAAAGACACTCTTTTTTTACCAGCTATGCTTGTAAAGATCTTGGTTATTCTAGGTGTAATAAACTAAAAGAGCTTGTGTATGAAATAAACTTTTGCTATTATTGCCTCATATTGTAACTATAAATGAAACTCCTCTTGTTTTGGTAGATATTATTAAAAATTAATATGTTGTTTGAAAAATGTCACTTATTCCTATATAGAAATGAAGAGCACGGGCATAAAAAATAAATAATGATATATAAGTATCCACCCTCAGTCCTCACCTTTTTTGGGCGGAAAATATTATGTCAGATGTACTTTTTACTAAATCATTATCTACACCAATAAACCGTAATTAAGTAGGTATTCTATATATATATCTACTAGTCATTATTATAGAAAATGAGAAACCACTGAAATCTACAGAGTGATTTTTTATTCGTATAAGGTTTTTATTATCATGGTAACAATAAAGGATATTTGTTTGTTTGTTTCTAAGACCTATTTGCAGACGCAGCCGATATTTAAATAGTAAGTATAGCTTTTTTATTTTTATTTTGTTACCTATTTACCAACAGTGAACAAAGCGAACGTAACCTACTATTTGTAGGTGTAAGTATGTTTAAACCGTAAGGTCTCAAATTCACTCACTAAACACGAAATCTCGAAACTTTTACCTATATACTTTGCTCTAGAGTCTAGTGTATAAGTAGGAGACGACAGCTGAGAAAGAATTTGACGAAGTTTCCGCGGGAACTCCCAATTTAGTGCGAGTGTGGGTGAAACCGCAGGAGTCAACTAGTATTCTAAATGATCTATTATTGTGTGAACGGTGAACTTATACTCTATTACCTAGTTTACTTGTTATTTCTATCAATAGAGGTTCAATTACACGACCGACATGATAGGTATTGAGGAAATTGGTGTTATCGTGTTCGAAACGGACAACAGCAATATTTCGCTATCTAACTTATACCCAACTTATACGATAAGCTACGACGAGACGTTACTACAACTATACGACAGAAAAAAAGACAATGTCATCTGAGTACAGTGACATTGAGCGAACAAATTCTGATTTCTGAGTAAAATTAAAACAAACTATACAGATTTGCCCAAAGGTTTATTTCATTTGAATAATGATGAAACTGTTCCCAGCTCCTAGCGCCCCCAACATCGTTATCCTTAATTCCAAATAAGCCTAGCCTTATGAGAGCACCTAATACCTAATAGTCATAATACTTCCAGTAGAACAAAAAAGTATTTCAAGAACTTATTAAAAAAAATTAAGAAATAAAAAAGCTCAACGTCATGCATATCTGAGTCGGACAGAAAAACTGCCTGCCGCAGACCCGCCCACTGTCCACCTGACATTGCAATGTTTGTAACTTTGAGATAAACTGTTCTAAGATAACCCTACCTACGTAACGCTTTGTGGTATTTTTATCTATCATAAGATAGATAGATAATCTATGTTGGTTAATTTGTCTTAATTAGTAACTGTGGAATGAAGCTAGACTGCCTTATAATTGTTATAGTAAGTACGCCGTACGTGTATGTACATAGGTATTATTTAAACGAACAGTTTTTCAGCCCTTAAGAATTAGCATTTTCGTTACTAATTCTTCTTTCAGACTCTAATACTTCATTCTTTTTTAGTATTATTATTATTATCCCACCAAAAACATATTCATACAAAATGATGCCAAGACAAGTCCATATGACGGGCACTGTCAAAAAGTTATCAGATCTCATCTAGAGCCAAGCTTATAACTCTACACACCCTAACTCTACAAGCTCTACACACCCTAACTCTACACCTTAGTCAAAATATGTGACTTGGCCATGCTCAATGCTCATGCGTGCGAAGCCGCGAAACACCCGCGAACTATAAGTGTGGTATCATGGTTCGCGGGTGTTTCGCGGCTGTTTCGCGGCTTCGAGCGCGAACCGCGCGCGAATGTGGAGCGCGCTTTAGCGTTTGAACCTACACCTTGCGGCGTTTAATCCGAACGCACTAACCACTGAGCTATCATCGCTGTAAATCGCATGGTTCCCGAGAGACTTTCAAGGTTTACCTGATTGAAAAACATATTATTCCAAAAAATAAGTATACATTTCCAAATTCTATATTTACAACTCTGATGCTCTATTATGTCTATGAGCTATGAAAAATTTTTTTTTTCTTCTTCTTCTGTCCCTGATCTGAGTCTCCTCTCATCATTGCGCCAAAAAAATCTGTGAGGTTTCTTCCTATATTGGACCACCAGGTCAATGGCGGGCGTTCTCTACCTCTTTTATGTTCTGGTAGGTTTATTTTACTTAAGAAAAATATTCTTAACCTATACCTATAATATCTAAAAATAGAGTATATTAAAATATAATTAACTTAATAATTTTCAGTCCCATTCAATAAATTCTATCCAACAAATTGTGAATACCCGCTATCATTAAGATCGAGTACTGTTGATCCGTCTTTATTCTATTGTATTTCAATAATTCTTCTACCTATATAAAAATTAAGTGGTCTATACGGTTCTATCACTCCTGAAACTAGCTGAAACCCAGTAATGAAGTCCTGAACCTGGTTTTAAACCAATAAATACTTATATCTCATTTAAAAGTTCTTTATGTGAAACAATTGAATTTCAACAGACCGACACATTCAATTGATAGATGGGTACCTAGATACCAACATTACCAGGTACAACGGCTTGTGTACTGTTTCAATTTAAATATCTGGAGTGCCTCAACGGGACTCTGGGATAAATCAATAGAACTGATTTATCGAGGCTGAACAAACAGCTATAAATCAACAGTAGAAAAGTGCTGGCACGACTACACTACATATCACTAGCTCTATCATGAATGAATAATGAAAAATGTGGAAAAATTAATAAAACTCGCCAGTCGTCCCTATATTATGTAGAACCGAGACGAAAATACTCGTTAGACTCGTTCCTCATTCACGTATACCGAAATGAAATGACGAATACGAAATCCTCTGAATGGCCACGGCTATTTTTTCGCTAAAAAGGAACAACCATACATCGTAAAGTAGAAATGTGTAACATTAAAGTGATATAACTTTTATATATGTAGGAAGTGGTCCAAAAACTAAGACTTGATATTATATCATATATTGTATAATATAAATGTAACTAGTGGGAGGCCTGCACATATTTACCTACCTACCTACATATAGGTAATTATCAGAAAATAATGTAAACATAGGAGTACTTATCGTAACTAGCTAAATCCGAAACAACAATTAGTATGTAATATAATAACATACTATGTATGACAAGATCGTACCCGGGCAATGTACTTGTAAAAATTTATTCCAAGAAATCAAACTAAGCTTATTAAATGTTTATTTAATACATAATGTAATGTGTATTTGAAGGCTTTTTACTAATAATGTGGGCCCTATCTTAATAGCCTGGCATGTTTGAGGCATGCTTTCTACAAATTTTTCCTAATTTTTCGCGTAGTCGCAGGACAATTGAAATTGAATTGAATTGAATAGAAATGACCTCCATATTTCTTTTACATGACGACTTAGCTCGGCGGTATGGGTATTTTTTCCACGGTACTTTAGCTTCATCAGTGTCCAAACATTTTAGGCCCTTTTGGGTGCGTGCACCAAAAAACCGCTTCGTAGTGCGATGTGTAGGCGGCACTCATCGTGAGAAACGTGCTCTCTCTCCGAAAGTCGTAAGCGCACTGAGTTGAAAGTCTAACTAAATTGATCTTAGGCATAAAACCACATTCCAAGTTACAACCATTTTTAATTAATTTATTAATTAAAAACTTATATTTTTTCGAACACTTATTTACTGATGTGTGATGTCAATAACGACTAAATGGAATTCAACATGGTTTTTGAAGAACTTTTCTACTCTAACGTAAGACCATAGACTTAACAGACATGAATCGCATTCAGTGCATGCAAAGTCATTAAATTTTAAGTGTGGCGGAAACAGCTTAGGTATTACGTACGTACGTCTCTCGCCGCGAAGTAATTAAGCGCAGTTCACGCACACATCGATTGGTTCTGTGCTTCAATTTAAAACGGAATTTTGAATTAAATTAACGTTTGCTCTCAATATTTTGGTAATACGTATATCTATGCTTAGGAAAGACTTTTTTAAAGAAAAATAAAAGTTAAACGTACATCTAACCACCACAAGGGCGGAGCTGCAAGCAAAAGCTATAGTAAGTAAACAACATGCTCGTACAAGTCGTACAAGCATGAAGTCTGGAATACTTAAAATTTAAAGTAAATTTTCATTGTGGGATATCATGCTCCATGTGAGTAATGCGGCCTAGACTTTAGGCAACTTGCATAATAAAAAATAATATTAAATTCGGTGAAGTACCTACCTATTTATAACCGGGGTAGCTGAAGATTAAACTTTTGCAAGTTTCTACTCTACCTACTTAAATCTAATTTGTGTTTAACATTGAGCGAACTGGTTTGAACACAAATTTCATTTTCAATGACCTTTTTTCAATCTATACTAACTATTTATGAGGTAGAGTTTGTGTTGTTTGTGTGGATGTTTAAATCAAGTTTGTATGGCGGGGATAAACTATTCTAAAAATCTTCCACCAATAGGAAGCTAGTGTCTGTTTTCATCCTGATACAGAGTTCCCGAGGAAATTCTAAATTTGATGTAAGGAAAACAGCTGTGTTAGTACAATATAATTATCATATACCGCATAAACAATTGGATATATAACGCAATACTCAAAGTATAATAGGTATCCTTACTACATATTATAAATACGAAACTGAGTTTGTTTTTTTCTAACGCTTTCACGCCTTAACGGCTCAACCAATCATCATGAAATTTTTATACACGTGTTCCGTGGTACAGAGAAGTACATAGGGTACTTTCTATCCTGGGATTCCCACGGGAACTCCGAAATTAACGCGAGTTAAACTACATTAAATTATGCATACTACACGTTGTCAAAGGTAGGTACAGAAAAAAATATAGGGTAGTACTTTTATCTCGGAATACCCGCGGGATCGCCGAAATTAACGAGGGTAAAACCGCGGGGAACATTTAGTAATATATAATCCCTACTAATATTTTAAATGCGAAAGTAACTCTGTCTGTCTGTCTGTCTGCCTGTCTGCCTGTCTGTTACGCTTACACGCCTTAACGGCTCAACCGATCATTATGAAATTTTTCATACACGTTATCAGGGGTACAGAGAAGGACATAGGGTACTTTTTATCCCGAAATTCCCGGGGGAACTCTGAAATTAACGCGGGTGAAATCGCGGGGTACATCTAGTATTATTATATGTACATTTTCAAAGTTAATAGATATGAGTATTCTATGATCTAGCAAGCGTGGGCTCTCATGCGATGATAATTAAGTTGTCGAAAATTACTACTTTCGTGCATTAGAGCGACGGGCCGGCTGCATCCGAGGTAATTGCAGACCAACCTCTAACTTCATTCTGGTAATTTTATCAGAGCCCCCGGGCGCTTGAGCAGGGTTTCGTGGCTTAGGTAAATACCTACATACTTGAACTAGTAAAAATCTTTTCCTTAAATATTTTTGGAAAAAACACAACTCAAATTATTCACATTTTTTTTTATTAAATCTATCTAACGCTAAGACTATGGTACTACAAAGAGTGTCGTCTCGCAGTGTGTGTACCAAGGATCTATTAAAGGCAGCAATATACATGGATAACAGATTTATGCGTAGTATTGTTTATTATACTTAGATAATACTTATATCGAATCGCGACAGCTGCGTTCATGCAACGGTACTCTTTACGACCGGCATTTAATCAGGGACCAATTAAATGGTCTTAATAGGTAGGTACAAAACTAATATAGGTGCCATATAACTTAAATTTATTTTTGTTAGTTTCTTTGCCTATATATCAAGATTTGTTATGAGCTAAATACCTATAATAAAGATCATAATCATATAATATACCTAGGTACTAGCCGTTTCCCGCAGTTTCACTCTGGTGTCTGGTGTCTGGTGGGTTCACTCAAGTTCCGGCAGTAATTATTCCGGTATTTATCTATGGGCCCATGTTGCCTGATAAGAAAACAATAAATAAATAAATCTCTAATATGGTTCTGGGTGCTTCTCTATTTCATGATGACCTCTGAAATTCACATTGGCGTTTATCTATAGGTAAGTATATAATAAAAAATAAAAATGAATCGCCAAATGTGTTGCAAAACGCATAACTTCCAAACGACTGCACCAAATTGGATAATTGTTATTTTTTTGTGTTCGTTATTGTCAGTACAAGGTTTATATAAAAGAAGTTTGGAGTTCCTACGGGAATCCCGAAATCTCCGAAACGGTTGGACCGATATTGACGGGACTTTCACTGCTAATTAGCTGATGTTATAAGGAATACATTAGGCTGCTTTGGAGTTTCTGCGGGTATTTGCAACTCACGCGTGTGAAACCGCGGGGCACAGCTAGTAATAAATAAAATAGGATACTACAACCTCTCTATAAGTACCTACATATAAAGAAAAAGCTCCAGTTGACGAATCATTAAAAATTCTGAAAAAAAAAACGCCCGCAAACTAGAAAACAGAAACCCTTCCTTTTATGAATAATAATAATAATATTAATATCAATAATTATTTATTTGCGTAAGACATGGAAGTTTATAATATAATATATACACTCCAAACCCAAAAAGTAAGGCAATATAATTTTTTTTTTCTGCTGCGTTTGTTAAACGAGTTTATTATACCTATTAGTACCTAAGTAAGAACAACGCACTTACCTACTGCATGACAAAAGACAACAAACAAACACGAAGGAGTGAATGAAACGTGGAAACTGGTGAAAAAGCTCAGCTCTTAGTGCAAACGAAAACTTTTAGAACGTGATATTATTATACATATATATACGGATAATACGATGTGAATTTTGCGGTTTCTACACATAACCGATATTTAACTTAAGCCTAATACTAAGGAGTATTAGGCTTAAGTTATATATACATACTAGCTGTTGGTATACTGGGTATGTTAATAAGTAAACACATAATCGTATATTATTATTTATAGAAGCTCACTGGTCAAACATCAAAGGTAGAAACATGAAAGACAAAAGGCAAAGTAAGCAACCACTGAGAAATAATTTTAGGATATTTTAGCCCTAAGGGGGTGAAAAGTGGAGTGTTCAGTAGTGGAATTACCGTTAGTTCTGAAAACCGTTTTTCTTATGGAAAACCGTATTTTTATCTCTTCCTATCAAAAAAAGATATTATGCCTGCATGTTGGGGTGTTTGGTAATTCTATGCTTGCAGGGTGAAAAGTGGAATACGCGGGTAAAACCGTGTAGGACCACGGCCACTAGTGTGTTTGTATGCGTAAGCTCTCTAGTAGTGACTAGAATGTGAGTTTATTTGTTTGGTTGTTTGTTACGCTTTCACGTCATATCGGTTCAACTGTTCATCATGAAATTTTACATACGACATCATGAAATGTTACATAGACGTTGTCAGGGATACAGGAGACATAGGGTACTTTTTATTCCTTTTATTCCGGGATAAATAGTACTCTATGTCCTCTGTATCCCGGAAAAAAAGCTAATGTGGGTTAAACCGCGGGGAACAGCTAGATAATTAAGTGATCATTACTTAATATCTCTACTGGTGTCATAATATTAAGACAAAATGATAAAGAAGAATTGGTTTACTTTGTTTTATAATATTTAAATTCTCTTTGACTTTTGGCACCGTCTACATCGTGATTTTACTCGTTTAATCTCTGGTTAACATAAATTTGGGCGTTAATACATACTTTACCGAACAATCTACGCCCATTGTAGACATGGAACACTTTTTAATGCTCCTACTACTACATATAAGTAACAGGTCCTTAATGTTGATGGTGTGCGATTTGTGGGCAATTTCCCAAAACTTACGACAATCGTTTTGATTCGTATACATAGATAAAAAATCCCAAACACCTGGAATAGGATCCCCACCCTCTGAATAAGAGGCGAGAATTCTGCCGCCGCGCGCCGGACTACTATATCTACGGAAAAGCTAGCTACTTTTTTTTTTAATTTCGCAATTTTGTAAATGTAAAACCAATTTAAATACCTTTTATGATTAGATTTTTTTTGTTTCCTGACCATTAACCACGAGTAAGCCGCTATGGATAGGTACAGTTAGAGTTAGTAGGTAAGCAGTAGGTACCCAACAGGTCTGTCATTTTTAGATATGTAGGCAATGAAAAAATCGTTATTTTATGTTTACGGAAAATTCTGAAGTGGATGTCATGATTAGATGTGCGCGATTTGTGCGCGATTTTATTAAGTTTATCATTCAGATAATTATTTATTACGTAGGTAGACCGTCGATCAAGAAACTTTTTGCAAACGCAACCTGCATTATGTAATAAGCACATAATTAGTAATTACCTACAATACGCATATTACCTACCTGTTAGTAGATATTATCTAATTACATAGTTTATATACCTATACAGGCAGTACCTACTATAGGTACTAACTAGTATAGTATCATATAAAAAATAATAATAGTGATAATATTTTATCACGGATTCTGATGATTTTACAAAATGGTGTCCCTAAACTGGCGTTAACCTAAATTTATAGTCATAGTATAGTCGTCCGTGCTAAACCTGCTAAAAAATAAACTAAATATTAACCTAACTACTTTCTGAAATTTCAAAAATCGTAAAATCTATACGCTATCGTAGTTACGCTACGCACATTTTGAATGGGCATGTTGACTAATTTTTAGTTTTTAGTCTGTCTTATAGATTATTAAAAAATATTGGACACGTATTTTTTCTTTTTTTACGTAATCAAAAAATAACGGCGATATATTGAGTTGAAATTTCGCGTCACGTCACTATTCTGACAGTTTGTATGGCGGTTTTAGCGGTTAGTCACGTCACGACCCCCTCATCCTAAATTTTAATGCGCTTTATCTCTGTATATTTTAATTTATTTGAAAAAGCAAAAAATACGTGTCTAATGTTTTTTTATTTTCTAACTGACGGACTAATTAGAATTTTGATTTTCAAAAGTAGTCCACATCCCTACTTAATTTTAAGGTATTAATTTTCTGTAAGAAGTTATGTAATTCAAATTTCAATATTTTTAATGAACGGCCTTAACAAGCGAAGTTTGTGCACTCCCATACGTAGGTATCTAGTTACGCGAACTTTTTTACTTGGAACTTAGGTTACATGTTTTTTTCTATAATATGAAATCGTATTTATGAAGTTACAAGGGCGAGTAAAAAAAATCATTAAACCATTAAAATATCCTTACCTACCTTTAAATACTAAATGTAATAAACATGGCTTTAAAATAAAATGTTAAATTATAATATGGGTACAGCAGGTGTAGAGTGATCTCTACATTTCAATTTTAAAAATATTGTTTTATTTTTGTATTATTAATTAGTACATTCAGCATACGAAGTCGTATTCGGTTTTTTTAATAGAAAATAGGTTCTTATAAACTAGTAGAAAATATTTTACTTACATCCGCTAGATTAACGAGTTCAGCTTCGTACCCGTGAAAACTTTGGCAAAACTATTTATAAGTCCCCGATAAGTTTATAAAAAAGCGAACTATATCACTTTGAGTAGGTAACTCGATCACTAATCACTGAAGCGTTTATCGTATTTTAATTATATATCAGTGTATAGACGTAGGGTTTAGGTGTAAATATTTCAAGTGCTGACTTGCGTTCCGCCAGCAAGTTTTCAGTGGGGAGGTTTGGACGCGCCAAAGTTGTGCGTCGGTTGCTTGAAGTCACGAGCTTTTATCTCATGAGCAGCAGAACGTGCGCGCATGCGTAGCTTGTCCACCATTCATGTCACACTCTCAATGGCCGCCCCCGCGATGTCATTATTTATATTTTTTTTATTATCCTTTTATACAAACTATTTATGTTCATTTCCATGTTAATTTTTGCGAAGCAATTTGTCCCGCAATTCGCATATGGGCAAGATTAGGGAGATCGGTGTATTTTTAAAGCTATACTAATGCATGACAATCAAAAGTGCAAGAACCACCTACTTATTGTTATCAACATATTAACACTGTAGTATTTATAAACCAATTCAATAAGATTTTGTTTCAAGAAATTCGTTAAAATTTCGGGCCGCCCGCGCCACTGCGCCGCACCACTTTTGGAAATGCGTAAGCGTCACTTTGCTACAAGCAGGAGCGTGCACCTTCACAGTTGATGTGCAATCGCTATAGGCCACGCCTTGTACCCAATAACCCAAATCCTGTTATAAATATTGATTTGTCTATTTTCTTCGAGTTCCTAAAGAGAAACCCAACGAAGCATCAGGATGATATAAAATTCTTTGATTAGTCAGAACAAATTTTTACTTCATTTATTCGTGTATTTGGGAAGACAAAAGGTTAGGTACATCTTTTTTACATATAAAATCATGAGAAAAATAATAGTACATCAACCAATGAAGTCTCTACTATTACCTAATACGTTCGTATTATTTTTCGCATTAGTCTTTGATGACGGCTATATTTTTCAGGGATTTTTAACGACTATCTGCAAGTTAGCTAATAAGGTTGCTTTCTACTTCTCCGGACGATGGTCTACACAAAGCTCGACACAATTTGTAGAGACGAGACATGACTCACGACACGCCTGTCATAAAAACGGGTTTCGATTAAACCAATGACGATTAGGACTTGCCTTGTTTGTCGATGTGGTCCGCCGTGCCAAGTAGGTACCTAAGCTCGTAGGGTTTTCAACCTAAGTGGCTTATATGTCATCACTGCAAAAACTCGTGATAACATTATAAAAGTAGCAATCAATGAGGAAGTAGTCAACCATAGTTTAGAAGATATAGGTATAATCGTCACTTTCGTATTGTATCGTCACAATAAGAGTTCATATATAAAAAAATAATGTTCGGAAGCATCGGTGGTGCGCTTACTTGTCGTTAAACGGTCTCGGTATCTATGCATTGCACTTTTTTTCATAGAGCCAGTAGGTATACATCAAGACGTTTAAAAGTTTAAAAATCTCTATGTAGTGGGTTGGGTATTTGATAGAGATTTTTAAACTTTAAGCGTCTTTAACTTGTCCGTTTTCTCTCACTAATATAACGGCTAGAGATTTATTTAACATCCGAAAGAGTGATATATAACAGCTAACGACAGTTAGGAGTTGAAAAAGGGTTTGAAACATATGGCTTATCCGTCTCAGATTTATATACCTACCCACCCGTTTCCAAATTCAAAGCCGAAATGGATTGACTTCTGAATTTAATTTATTGCCATAAGCCAAAAGTATGCATGTAGGACTTGTACCTTTATTTATCATAACTTTGTGTAGTTAAATTTATCCCACACACCATGCCATAGTCTCGAAATTTTGCTACAACATAAACTTAATTCAAAGAGAGCCGAATTTTAATACTCCTAATAAAGTGTCGTGCCGTCTACACTATCCCGGATTATGTTTCCCTGAATTCAATTAAGTACAGATTTACACGGACGACAATTTGCTATATAATCTCACACAATCCTTGAAATGCAAAGCATGGTAATATAATGATGAGACGACAACCAGTCACTAAGAAATCATGTATCATCTCTTCAACGTGAGCTTTACGTTATGATCTCTAATCCATGTCGCTTCGCATTGTTCTGTCACGAAGGTCTGGAGTACTCACTCCCTCCCTCCCTGGTCGTCTACAGCTTCGATCTGAACACGTCTGATCGTGTCCTGGTATCCTACGATATTCCGATTTACCCTACAAGCTCTAGTCTGTCAGATCCTGCGTGCATGTCGTAAATAAAGGTTTCTTTTACCTTCCCTGACACCAGTCAGATATGGGGGCTCTGCTCCCACGAGAATCTCCTCCTTGACCTTAATCCTACCCATTCCCAACTTCTTGTAGACGACCTTACAAAGATTCTCCTGTGTGCTTCCGGTACATACCCATTTGAGCCTGGGGCGCCCAGTTCAATGTCCTTGACTACCAAATGTACATTGTACCTACTGCAAGATTGAACTTATAGATTATGGAGTTTCCCGGTGACTGGTCAGTCGCCTCACCATTCTCTGAATCTATTGTATTAGAATGTCGACTACACTATAATAATTGTGATGACCTACTGAAGTGCCTTTGTAACTTACTCCGGGCTGGACGATCACATTTACGCTTCCTTTTCCGGCATTGCCTCTTACCCGCGCAGTCCCGATCGTCCTGCCCCACTAAAAAATATACGTTGACAGTACAATAATTAAGTGTTGATACAAACAAACCAATTGTTACACATGGCGAATCGCACTGTGCGCGACATAAAGGCTAACTTGAGAATAAATTCAATAAAATGAAAATTATACTTGCCCTAATGTAGAAAAAAATTACTTTAACACAATATAATTATCTAATCGAATACTTATGAGAACAAAACATCATCTTTGCTGTTTCCAATGAGAGAGTTTCATGCAGGGGAAATCTTCCGGCACCATTTTTAGGCCACCGTCATCATAATATTATGTAATGGAATTACTGATGGGAACAAAACAAGCTCAAAGACTGTTATTTCAGTCCCTACATCCCGGCTCCACCTTGGTACCACGATATTGTATTGTCATCGAACTTACATATCTAAGTACGCTACATACCACCTACCTATGTCAATAATCCGATTTGCAAGATTTGATGAAAAGTGCAGACAACTTAGGTAGGTACATGAGAATATTGTTAATACGTGTGAAGCTTGTAAAAATAGTCAAGCCAGTAGTTTAATCGCAAACAAGTGTATTCTTAAATGATCGTATCGTGCGCACCACAGACCGCAGACACTGTTATGTTGTTTACAGTAGGTACTTGCTGTAAGTACCTACTCTGTCTTGCCTTAGCGTGCATACAAAATGCAAATCCATCCGAGAACAACAACTTTTATTGCTCATATCTTTCAAATAGTTAACTATGTTACATATAATCTCAAATTAAGCAATTACGATCAGAGTGATATTATTACAGAAGGAGGAGGCGTCTGTGGGAGCTTTTTAAGTTGAATTCCAATTGAGCTGAGCGTTATAAATTACCTAGTTATCTTCCTAAGTATAAGTGAAAAATTTTCAGAATCGGTTTTTTAGTAATACCTACGGGTAGGTAATCTCTGGAATCTATGTTCTTTTTCGTCAATCTATGTTTGTTTTGGATGTAGATTCAAAACAAACATAAAATCTTTACAACTTTCTTTTTTATTACTATTATGATTCATTTATTCAAATAAATCTTAAATTTAAGTTTTAACAATATGAATTCATAAAATAATATCTAAAATCTAAATATTATAAAAAACCTAAACCTAGTGTGCCACCGACAGCGGAGCAGGACAGGAACCTCCGAACAATTAATATTATTTTTGTAGATGTGTAGATAATTCTATAGATAATATAATATTTTACTTAGTAAAAATTCCAATTTACTTTTATTAGTCCCTGAAAAAATCACAAGTATATATGTCCTTAGATATAGATAATAATTTATAATTAGGTTGGTTAAGTATTAGGTACTTCTAAACTTACTTCAATCCATTACCATCGTACCTATGTAAGTTATCCAGCCTAATGAAGACAAGAGTGAACTAAATGGCAATTTAAGGTAACCGTAAGCAAGACAAGGGTAAAAGCCTAACTCGACATATCCATACCTACAGATAAGTACTTTTTAAAAGGGTTAGTACCTACACCTAATTAATTCTTGTCCTCGAACTTGATTCGGAACTATGGTGTAGGTACCGTAAGTTAAGATTTAAGTGCATGTGGTGGTGTGATTATTGAGATTTGAAAATTCATAATATACGCGTCGCATAATACCTATATCTGTACTCAATTATTGCTTTAGTTATAGAATAGGTTTATTTTTTAGCTAGTTTACATTAAATAAGTCTCTCTGATGATAATGAGGCATAGGTACCTACATTTATTTAATTATCTGTATTAAACTATTAATAGGTATAGTTTAATACTTACCTCAAATATGAGACGTTAACATTTTTCCATTGTTTGTTGACAAATCAGACAGAAATAATGCGGTCATTAATAATTTTTATAGAGTGGACTCGCCATCTTTACCTCATTAATATTAAATGCTGCTTGGAATTGAACTTTTTTATGATCACATAATATCAGTAACAGTCAGTTTATTAACTAAGGGTATCTAAATATTGTAATTTTCCTCTGTTTTAGCAGTTATAAAAGATAGGTAAGTTTTGATCGTAAAAAAACATTGATTGTAAATAGTTGTGTTTGGGAATCCATTAGCTACTAATATATGGATCGTATTAACACGTGTATAGAAGAGAGTAAATCGTAAACATTTTGTTTTCTCGCGATACAACTTAACATATAAACCTACAGTGCCTATACTCTATCACAGATTTTAGATTCCTGATTCCTGTATAGTTAGTATATACGAGTAGATAATATATATGAAAAAAATAATGGAAGCAAGTAGGTAAGCTTCTTTCTAAAGTTACATGACATTGTGCTGAAAGTGTCCTTAGGTATATCTACTAAAACCTCAGAAGAATAACTAAAGCACTAAAACCAATGATTTTATGTGTCAAAGGAAGACTAAAACCTGAGACTAAAACATTGTCATTATGTAAAATTAATCGTGTTAAATGCCATAATTAAGGAAGAAGAAGAAGAAGAAGACCACAATGTCATACAGTTTGTACCCAAAAGAGTTTAATATAAATAACCACTAGGTACGTTTTATTTGTATCTACCAAGCATCTACAATGGTCAACCCAAAAATACAATTATAACCGTAAATTCCACTAAATTATTACAAGAAAACATGAAGCATACCTACAAAATAATAAGCAATCAAATTAAATACTAAGAATCAAACATACAAATACGTTCGGTGAGTAGGTAGATTCTTGTTCTTATCATGGCACAGGAGATGCAGAAGAATATAATATAATATCTTAAACTTAATATAGAATAGATTAGAATAAAATGTATTTGATACCAATAAAAATAATAGATACAGAGGAGTAACTTGAATATTATGAGGAATTAACCTGTACCTAACTACAGCTACTTTACATGAGATCTATCCATATGAAAATATGTACCTAAGGCAGGACAATCAAAGCCGATCGATAATTTAAAAATAGGTACTATACTTAAGGTACATACGGTGTATTCCTACTTAGTGGAGATGATATGATACCTTTGGTGCTTTTGGTGTGATATGTATTATTTCTAACCTAACCACTACAAATAAAATTTACTTTCGTCCTTTCGAAGGTTCATAATTAGGGTATTGTTTTGGGTAGGAATAACTTTAGAGCACTGCACGCTTTATTTTCCCAGAGATTTTTTCCTTTGCGAACAGTCTGGAACCTACATCCAGAGAATGCGGTAGATGGGAAAGCGATTTTGACTTTCAATTTATGCAATATTGCTTAGGTACATAGCCAACGACTTGTCATGATGCATTATCTTGGTGTAACGATAAGAACTCTTTTTTTTACATTTGGCACCGTTTTTTCGCACTCTCTTTGAATTTCATTTCTTTGGCTACTCTGTGTACTTATTCTCAACTAGCTGTGCCCCGCGGTTTCACCCACGGCAATTTCAGAGTTCCCGCAGGAATTCCGAAATAAAAAGTACCCTATATCCTTCTCTGTACCCTTGACAACGAGCATGCCAAATTTCATCCCAATCCGTTCAGCCGTTTTTGCGTGATTGAGTAACAAACATCTACACTTTCACATTTATAATATTACTAGGATGACCAGCTTTTTTTTTAATATCTCGAGTTCCAGATGGAATTTCGAAAAAATCGAAACAGTTAGACCCTTAGCAATACAACAAAAAACCGCATTCAATTTGTTCCAGCAGTTTTTGCGTGGCACGCATACGAACATACAGACAGAATTTGTATTCGTGTCGTTATTGTTCAGACAGACAAAAATTCTAAAAACGGTATTTTTAGCTTCTATATCACTCATAGAGTCGCCTAAATTAATTTTTTCTTATTTATCTCCCATGTACAGACATTGACCTGTTACAATGTTATTATATGTATATAGATATGTATAGATATGTAGTTATTATTACCTACATATTATTAACATAATTTAGTGCCTACCTATCTATCTATGGATAAAGTACTATAAAGTAAGTAGAGTAGGTAGGTACGTAGATGAATTTAACATGACAGGTGATGAAGACCAGATTAACATATTAATTATTGCGGACGCCACAGCGTTTTTCGCTCGTTTAGATCGTGCTCAGCGTTGACGGGCGCGTAACACTGGAAAATCACTGGTCCATTGACAACCAATCGCGCGGAGCGAGCGGTGCGGCGTGACGACTTGACGAGCTTTTAATCGGTTATTGTAATTCGGACTCAACGGTCGATGCGTTAAATTTGATGCCCTATCACACAAACATGACCTTTATCGGTTCGAGCAAATTGAGTAGGTACCTAAGTCAATTTAATATTTTTCATTACTCATACTCGGAAAGTAGGTCTGAAGTTGCCTGAGAAGCGGGTTGAAAGTAACACTTTTCAGCCCTAGGGAGAATCACTTTCAACTGACAGCTGGATACTGCAGAAACTCAAGTTTTTTTATGTCATAGGGGGCATACTTACTGGCTAGTAGCACACCTAATGGTTGATTTATGTAAAATAAAATTCACTCATTTTTTTCTTTAGCTAATTCCTATTTTTATTTTGACTTTCCTTGCATTCGTAATGAAAAGCACAGTGTTATCCTCGGGAGAAAGACTTATTTAGTCCCTCGATCTATTGGTTACTTTCACCCCTAGGATAACAATGTACTATTTCATTACTCATACTCGGAAAGTAGATCTGAAGTTGCCTGAGAAGCGGGTTGAAAGTAACACTTTTCAGCCCTAGGGAGAATCGCTTTCAACTGACAGCTGGATACGGCAGAAACCTCAGATTCTTCTGAGGCAGAAACTCAAGTTTTTTTTTTTTATGTCATAGGGGGCAAACTGGCCAGTAGCACACCTAATGGATGATTTATGTAAAATAAAATTCATTCCTTTTTTCTTTAGCTAATCCTATTTTTATTTTGACTTTCCTTGCATTCGTAATGAAAAGCACAGTGTTATCCTCGGGAGAAAGACTTATTTAGTCCCTCGAACTATATATTTTACTTTCACCCCTAGGATAACAATGTACTATTATAAACACCTTCTGCAAATTAAATCCCACCATGGGAGTAAATGCTCAAAGATTTACCTACGCATTACCTATGCCTAGTGAGGTAGATACGTATAACTTTAAAAGGGACACCTCTGCACACAGCCCAACCCCACACGCATCTCCATCTTTAGAAACGTCAGACAGCAGATGCACTGAAAAAAATGAACTTTATACTGTAACTCTATGACAGACTGATCGATTAGTCATCTAATTTAGATTTACCTACAGTTTACTCTAGATGAAGAAAAAAAAAAGCTTGTTACGATATAGTATATTTCATTATAAGTGCGGAAAGCCTGTCATTGCAAAGAGTTCCGACAAATGTCTACCCGAGCCGAGGCGCAGCCGAAGGTGAGGGTTGACAGTCGGAACTAGTTGCAATGACGGTTCCGCACGTGTACTGAACAACTATTTTTAATACAGTTACGAAAAAATTAAGCAATTTAATAAAATATCAAAAACACAACAAACTCAACTAAGTTCCAACTGTGATCAAGAGATGGCGCTAGTCGTATTAGTAATGCGAAACCTACGTTTCGCAATGCAAAAAGTGTGTCAAAGTCGTGTCGCCATTTTTGACAGTTGGCAAAGAGAACGCACGAGTTCGGGAAAGGTAAACAAAAAGCTCGAGTATGTAATAGCCCACATCCCGAACGCTAAACGTCCCTGCAATACGCCACTTTTTGAGCAACTGTATTAAAAAACATTATTTGGCCCAATTTATCTGATTTTAACCGATGGGTCATGACGTATCGTTGTCCTCCATGAGTATTGTACCTACATAATGATCCGAAACATCTCTCGAAATTTATACATATTATATTTCGGATACCTACTGACTAAATAAACTAATAAAATTACTTGGTTACTTTCAGACACTGAAAAACCACATTGAAGAAACATGAAGGCTAATGCGGTTGAAAGTTTTAAATTTTCAAGTCTACAAAAATCTTTGGTAAAGCAAGACAAGGAAATGTTACTTTACACGATGATAACATTCCTAGTTGTGCTTGCAATTTATTATGGCACTCAAAATTGGAAAGGTTTCACGACATCGATACCAGATGAAGTGGACTTGGGTTCAGTGACCATACCATCTCGCATAAACCGGAGAAAATATTGTCGCCGAAAATATGATTAAAGTACCTACCAAAGTCAAAAGTCAAGATTTTTACAGTACCTATTTTTTCAACAAGGATTTATTTAAAATCTTTCGGAAAATTTTAACTTTTTATTATGTTTTAACTAATATTCATAATATCCAATCCTCTTATATTGCGACGGATCAAATCTAAATCTGCAAAGTATGCTAAATTATTATGATCTCTAGGATGCATGCTCGTTGATGCTAGGCCAAATAGACGTCCTTTTTGCACAAGCAAATCTCCCGCACGCACCGGACATCGAGCGAGATCCTTTACGCAAATCGTACTTTTCTTATTAGTTCGCTTAAATATCGTCCCTGTGCAGTTACCTTTGCCGATTAAGATTGCAGGTTGATGCGACAGGGATCTGATGCCGTACAGCGGCCGGCCGACAATATAAGCGGGAGATCCCCATGACAACTGCGAACCAATACGAATATATCTGGCACACCCACTGAAATGTTCCTTGCTGTATAACACTACTAATTTCTTCGACGCTACCCCATCGTGGTAGATTATGTCCACAAAATCCACCGAGAAACCCTTCTTGCAGCGCGGTCTGAAAATGTTTTCAGTTAAATGTGGGCACTTAATTTCTAATATTATTGATAAAAGTAATAGATAATTTATGATTCATACTCTCGAAGATTTCCTAAACGCAAACGGATTGGTCCGGACTTGATGCACACATCGTTAGCCAAAATTGAAGTCATACTTATCACAGCACCTACGCATAACAACTCGTGTGTCGATACTGAGTGAATTCTAGCTACGAAAGGATACTCGTCCGCTTTGACAAGGTGGCAAGTTATTTCGGTGGTATCAAACACCTTTTCGGTAGGAAATACTCTATAATGCATCACAAAACTGCCGATAACGCATGCTATAGTTGCAGTGAATATCGAAAGCAGCAAAACAATTATACCAGTTTTGCTCTGATTCGATCGATCGTCCCAAGGGATGTTGATGAAATTATATGTATGCGCATACGAATCCTCTGCGGACATCCCACTTCTTTCAATAATTTTGTTATTATAACTAATATGTTCTGGTGCCATTGCTTCCATTTATTTATACATATATATCATAATTTTTCCGAAATTTACTTTTATTTCACTAACATACACTAGATACATAACCATCACAATATCTAGTTGGCTCGTGATCGTAACAGTGCAGTGTTAAGTTCTGTTCGTTCGGCACATAACGACAATCAACTTAAATTACATAGGTAGTGCGTTTGTACCTACTCAGTTACTTACCTATCGCTATCACAATGAGTGGTAGGCTACAATCCTGACCGTTGCAATAAACCTCAAATTTTTGGTGATGCATAGTGTTCTATTGTTTTCCTCGCCCTCGGTACCTGAGTACCTAGTGGTTAACATTTATTTGCTTAACATCTATTAACTCGTTACGTTATTGGTCATATACAGCAAAAATCCATTTCATTGCTACCTATTAATTAATTTTAACAGTACCTACCTATAATATAGGTATATATAAATTCATCTCGACACTGTTGAAACGAAGTTCTTTTCGCAGTAGGTACCTATAATATAGGTAGGTACTGCGAAAAGAACTTCGTTTCAACAGTGTCGAGATGATTTTTTTTGTTTACTTTTTGTACACACCGACGTTCAAAGACATTCTATAATCCATAATCCTACTGGATAGTAGGATTTTAATATAGGATAGATATTAATATTATAAATGTGAAAGTGTGGATGTTTGGACGTTTGTTATTCAATCACGCAAAAACGGCTGAAAGGATTCGGTGGTTGTCAGGGGTACAGAGAAGGACATAGGGTACTTTTCATCCCGGAATTCCCGCGGGCACTCCGAAATTACCGCGGGTGAAACCGCGGGGCACAGCTAGTAATATTATAAATGTGAAAGTGTGGATGTTTAGATTTTTGGATGTTTGTTACTCAATCACACAAAAACAGCTGAACAGATTTGGATGCAATTTGGCATGCAGTTGTCAGGGGTACAGAGAAGAACATAGGGTACTTTTTATCCCGGAACTCCCGCGGGAACTCTGAAATTACCGCGGGTAAAACCGCGGGGCACAGCTAGTTATATAATAAAGATACAATTTCAAACCAACAAGGCTAAAACCTTACCTATAATCGGCGCTGGCTAAATGTACCCACAAATTAACTAGACTTATGTCTTTATTCTTCTGAGGTATCTCAGAAGAATAACTTTATTCTTCTGAGGTACCTACCTACTCACTGCCTTGTGCAAAAGTTCAAAAAATAAAACCAGTTATTGGCCGCGTTTCAAAACACATTTGGACATAGATAAGCAATAGTGTGTTAACCCACACTGAAGAAATTTTGAGTAAATTGAAGTTTTAAATTTATAGCGCCATTTTGTGTCAACATTTTTATGTTCAATATTTAGTTACATATTTAAACAATGTAATAAAGTAAACTCATAATTAAAAAAACGTTCTCTGCCTCTCAATAAATCGTTCTGAATCAATAACTTCATTTTGTGGGTTAACATGTTATTGCTTATCTGCGTCCATTTATTTATAGGGTATGTTCCATTAATACTGATAGCACTGGCCCAGTGCTCACAGTGCCGAGAAATTCATTCCGTTATAGCGGACAGTATACTGCAGCAGCATCCTAGGGTAGGCAGTATGACGTCATAATCGTCGCCATTTTTGTACTGTGAGCACTGATATTTTCGAGGCAAGGTGCTCTAATTGGCTTGATCATGTGATCAACTTTGGATCAATGATTGGTCAACTGGGTGGTTGGTCGTCAATAAGTGGTCGACAGCGTGACATGACAATGACATGAATGACAGTATACTGGACCGCGTTCCATTTTAACTTTAAATAATCAGTATAGCTAACTATAAAGGAATGGCTTCGCAGTATACCTACTAAATAGGGTACTTGCATGAATTTTTTTTCAGTCTATTTTAAAGATATATGGCCTATTTAAACAAAGCTAGAAGAAGAAAAAAAATTATACATGACGAATGACGTCACTAGTTAAAAATTACGCCTTATTAATCTATGATAGAGATGTCACTGTCGTTTTGACAGAGTCATATGACACTGACAGATAAGTAACTTCCATAGGTATCCAAAAGCGAAATTAAGGTTAAACTGTGTCAAGTTACTTTCAAAAGTTCAAGTAAAAAATCGAAATGCAAAGCAACCTTACATACCGTGTCTCTTCAAACTTGACATTGGAAGAATCACCATCAAAACGGTGTAGCCATAAAACCACAAATTAGAATTGGAAATGCATCTTACCAATGCATTTTAAAGTAAGAAACTTCAGGAAAAGTAAAATTTGTGTTGACTGTATGCACTTAGTTTCTTTTGCCTTCCCTGAGATGCGTTAAATTTTTCCTAAAAAAATTAAAGTGACGAAACATGTTAAGCGTGGCTGTGATTGGTCTTTCATTGCAACGTTCCGTTTCACAAAATTAAAAGTTGAATATTTTAGAAACTATTGATAATTTTTTAGTAAATCTTTCACGATTAAGCTTATCTTGGGCCCTATTTTTGAAATATTGACACAATTTCTTATTGTAAATTTCATGCAAGTACCCTATTGACGTCATACCTTACAGTGCTATTCGTAATAACGGAACATACCCGTTCCCGTACCAACGTAGTGATTACCTTCTCTCTGCCCGTACCCATCCCTTTCAAAAAATTCAGAATCCAACTCATGAGTGATGACGAGTTGCACGTATTTAGATTGTTATTAGTATTGTAAAATACCAACGAGACACGTTTTGAACGCATTATATGTGTCTCGTCTATACTACAGGCGCGGCGGGCGCCCACGCCCAACCGATGCGCTTGCTTTACAGTTTACGGCTCACCAAAACTACACGGTAACACCTATAAATATAAAGCGTGGTTACGCGCGTCAGAAAGGGAACGATGCCAAGCGCGCAACGTGCAATACTTAGGCTAGGTTCCAAAACTACACACTCCGTGTGATCTCGTAGTTTCGGTGGAAAAGAAGTGGGCATATCATAATATTAAGCACTCCGATGCAATATATTTCCGAACGACATTTTAGAAACCTAATGAGACAGGTGACACGGAATACTCCAAATCCGCACCGAATTCCTGTACTATTTCACCTGGTGGCACAATAATAGTCTGTACCACTGCATGTTTCCGAGCGGCTCCCTTGAGACACCAGACACACGCGAGTTTCGGAATGGCTAGTGTAACATGTGCACACCAGTGCTTTTTTGGAACGCAGCCGCATTGGAAGAAGAGGACTTCCCCTACGGGGAGAGACAGGCTTCCCGATGACTTATGATGGAGCTTTTGGCGGGATTTCAGCAGTGACGGACGTCATTTTTATTTCTTTGTTTTGCAAATTAGTATATCGTGATTAATATTGTGGTGGATTTTGCATAATAGTGATCCATTAGTGATGAACAGTATGTGGAAACATTGAAACAAGATGAAATGGGCCGTTCCCGATAGGTTGTCGTTTTTCAATACTCATACAACTTCCCACAGATCATCCTATTAAGGTTCAACTGTGAAGAGTTGCTGCCAAAAGTTCCGGTAAAGCATCGAAATCCATCTCACCAATGCATTTCGATGTAAATAACTTCAGAAGAAGAAAAATACCACTGTATTGGCTGTATGGACTTAGATTACTTTGCTTTTGTGGCACAATATCACAAAAACTCAAAACTGTCAACACTCAAAAAGTTTGGTAGGTTAGGATTAGGGTGGGATTAGGACAAGATTCAAATTGTAAAAACTCGTAAACTGCGTTTTTGTAGGTAATTTAGTGCTTCATAAGTATATTTTAAGTTCAATAATATTAACAGAGATCCTCATAAAACTTAAAAGTACTACCAATAACGTTTAACCAAGGAGAATACATTTAGTCACAGCGTTTTCTCTATATTTTCATTTGGCGAATTCTTCACCCATGGCCATATGAAAAGAGTAGTACCTATACCTTTCCTGGTATCCAGAAGTCAAAACAAAGAAACAAAATGCCGACGGTAATTTTATTGGATGTCTCGCTATCTATGTCTCGTCCGGTGCCGACATCAGATAACTCGGAGAACCTCACAAGATTATCCATTGCTACGACCGCTATAAACACGCTTTTGGACTACTTAAATATTCATGCGAAACTAGAATATGTAGCTTTAATTACATTCTCCTCTAGCTATGAAGGTAAGATGTATTTTTATGTAAGGTATTTTTTTTATTAATCTAGCTTTACTTCCTAATACGTAATCTATACTATAAACTTGAAACCTGAACAAAATTAACCAAACAATACTTTATTACAGTGGCTGTACCTTTTACCAGAGACTTTGACATTATACGCAATAGGTTGACACATTTAGAAGATGGTGATAAAACATGTATAGAGAGGGCACTGCTTGGGGTCAATCAACTTGTGCTCAATGATTGGGGCACCCAGACACCAGTGCAAATCATATTGGTTAGTGAAACTTTAAACTTTAACTGAAATATGAATAGGCTATTTTGGGTTTTCTCTCTGGGAAAGTGGTGAGGATTTTGGGATAGGGATGATGAGTGAGAAATTTTATAACATAGGTGCTGCTAATATTAGGGTAGAAGTGCTGGAAATAACCAGCTATTGTTAAGTGTTGACACCTTTACTATTTAAGAGTCTGTTTATATCTACATACATTGAGTATGTCCGACATGTTCCATTGTAGACAAAATAATATTCTCCAATACAGTGTGTATTGACATATTCACATCTATCATAGCATGGCCATGCAGATGTGGACAGACACTGGCCATACTCGGCCGGTATTCAAGGAAAGATTATTTTGTCTGTGTGGTTCATGTCTCTATGTGTCTGTGGCTACATGCCAAGCAGTGTGAATAGAGCATTGGCACCATGCAAACGTCTTTTGTAAATAAACAGTGTCGGTCGGTGTCCGCCACTAGTATAGTATTATATTATCTGTGCCGCCACAGATCATTGCTGGTACACTCAGATGTTAAATAAACAGTGTCTGTCGGTATCTGTGATGAACATGTCGGGCACACTCAATGTCTGAACCCTTAATATACACACCGGCAGAATTAGCGGAACATAAAAAGGCAGAATATAGAAATAGTTACGTATCTATATTAAAACAAATAATAATTAGACGTGAAGTAATAAATTAATATACATCTTTTAACACTTTAAAAGTTTGTAATTAAATTATTAAATTTTATTTAAAATAATAATAAAAAAAACACTTTTTCTCTAATTTGTGGGTACACAAATAATGTTGCAAATTAAAGATTACTGTGATTTTAACACTAAATAAATGAACGATTAATAACGTGTGTTTCCCCTTCGTGATTCAACTTTTATTTGCAACATTGTCTGAGTTCTCACAAACTAGAGACTTTTTTCTTTTTTTTTAATTTTGATTACTTTTAATAAAATTTAACTAAAAACTTCTTAAAGTCGATGTTAAAAGATGTATATTAGTTTATTACTTCGTGCCTGATAATAATTTGTTTTAATATATATACGTAATTATTTCTATACTCTGCCTTTTTATGTTCCGCTAATTCTGCCGGTGTGTATAGTTGGTTGTGTAGTCATAGAAAAGTTAGAGGATTTTAAATTTAGTAATTATGTCAAGCATAAATCACCAAGTTACTTTTTATTGCACTGCTGCCTCTTTTCGTAATTTCATAATGAAATTGGTGCCCTCCCACTCCCACTTTCACCACCTAGTATATTATCTTAATTTTGTTTCTAAAAGAAAAACTTTACTACCACAACTAAAATAATAATATAATTCCTACAGGTAACAGATGGCAATGCTGGTGTTGGCCCCATAGGCAGGAACCGTATCATACAGGCTCTACCATTGCCACCATCCTATCCTGCAAAGATACACATTGTTCCTATAGTGTCACCACATGATCCCTGTTTACAACATTGTAAGTAATAAAATGTAAGCTGTGTGACAGTTAACTCCTTTTTACCGAATGAATATGTAGGCGAGAGGGTAGTTTCATTAAAAAAACTGTTGTTTCCCGCCGTTAAATGGCGGTAGTAGTAAGTTCTATGTTGGTGCAATTAATTGTAATAGTTTCTAGTTCCTTCTAAATGTGTCACTCAGCTAATAGTCTCGGTCATACCTCTGCCTGCCTTCAGTTACATTGTTTTATGTTATCATCATCAGTTATTCAGCCATCATTACAATAGCAGATAACTATCTGCTGTTATCTGCTACTATATCCCCTCTTTATATTCTACAAATAAATTATCTTTTTTCTTCTTATTCATTTCATTGTTATGTATGCATGGGAAACCACCATAACATCATATCAAAATTTCTTATTTTCAGCTATGCCTCTGTATCAAAAAATTGTGGATTTAAATAACAACCAGCCTGGTAGCATCTTACGTGGCTCTATATATTGTCCAGACCAGCTCTCTGTGCCTGGGGTAAGACCTACAAATAAAATGTATTGAACGTACACTAATCATGATAACACAAATGCATGGTTTTACTACAACTACAGCACGATAGTTCAACCGTTGGCCTAGGCTGTGAGTAATACAAGTACACTGACATACCTATGTTATATTTTGATATAATTTAATATTATGATTTATGTCACATTTTAAAATACTCTAATTGGTAAACAAAATGTCTAATAAATCTAATTTTTTATGCCATATTCAGTGATCATACACCAAAAGTTTATCTGGATAGTCATTTTAATGTTTGATCTTCCTTTGATACTTATATCATTGTTTGATCCCTTATTTTATTGGTATTATTTTACTGTAGTTTCATTTGCAGCTTGAGAGCAAGAAAAAATTTTTATTCATTCACTTTATTTTAGGTGATAACTATAATGACCCGACTCTGTGAACAACAGTACCAGGAGTTCTGGTGCACACTCAAGTGTGGCCAGCTGGAAGCTCGCGTGCAACTGTTTCCAACACCGCAAGCAACTACACACGATTCTCTCGCCTCCAACTACAATTTAGCGCAACAAATTCATGTAATTGGATTTATTAATCAATCAGACCTAGGTATATTCTTCAAGGTTGCTGTTTACACAAATAATTTCCAAAATTATACCTTATGCTATGTAGCGATTATGTGGAATTTTAATTTTTTATTGTGACAGGTACACCTATAGCGATAAGTAAGCACCTTGTACTACCACAGGCTCAGATAGGTGGTAGCTCAACTAGTAGAGAAAACTATGATACAAAGGCAAACACTAAGGTATGTTGTCTTAAACTTATCCTTACATATTATTATAAAACAAAGTTTTTGTAGCCTTAACTTTGGCCATAACCTCAAGAACATATTATGGTTTAGGCATGATTTCTCCTAGTGCTGGGAATATCTATCATTTAAGCTGTGCCTCGCGGTTTCACCTGCGGAAATTTCGGAGATCCCGCAGGAATTCGAATTTTCAAAAATCCTTTCTTAGCGGATGCCTACATCACAACTATCTGTATGCCAAATTTCAGCGAAATCCGTTCAGTAGTTTCGGCTGTGCTTTGATAGATGAGTCAGTCAGGTTTGCCTTTTATATATTTAAGATAAATATAAAAACCGCACTGGCCAGTGCAGTCGTTTGATAGTAACATAATATTAAGTTTCTGACTCCAAGGCATGTCTTTCGTAGACCGTGATATTACAGAGATTATAGTAAAAGTGTTAAAGTTGCTCCTGTGATGACGTCAAATGTTCAATAAACACATTTTGTTTTTGTCAGATCATTCCCGGTTGTTCACGTAACCGGTGACAAATGGGAAATTTTATAACAGTGTAGGTACAAAAATGTCCGATTAATATCCGATTTGTCACTGACGAGGACAGCCAGGCGAAAACAACTAGGAATGACCGTTTTATTTATTTGTACATTTTATATTTCGGCATGTAAAGGTACTGAGTTGAAACCTTCTTAACATATTTTTTGTTTGCAGGAAGGCTCAGGAACAGACAGTTCCACGAATGACGAAGATATATCTGATCCCAGTAAGATACCTAACTTCTGTGTTCTACTTCATGGCGCATTAAAGGTAATTAACTCCAAAATTATGACCCATATCTAATAACCCCTTTTTTGTAATAATATCTGTTCCCCCGCGATTTCGCCCTCATCGATTACGGTATTTCCGCAAGAACCTTTTTTCAGGGATCAAACTTATCTAGGTATATCACACTGCAATACTGTAGCTTTCTCTATCAATGAAATATTTTTTTTGTATGGGTTCAATAGTTTGAGAGATTATCCCCTACATACAAACTTTACCTGTTTTAATATTAGTGTTGTAGCTGCTTACTATAACTACAATATCTTCCGGTTTAAACCATTTTGTGTTTAATGAGGCAATCCTGGTGAATAATAAATAATACAAAGGTGGAAGGCATGGCGGCAGTGGTGCAGCTGGGCGCGGACTGGTGGGGCACTGTGAGCGCGTGGTGCGAGGCGGTGCGCGCGCGCCGCTCGTGCCTGCTGCTCAGCGTGCTGCGCCCCGGCGCCGCCTCCGCGCCCTGGCTGGGGCCCCTGGACCAGCTCGGCCCCGCCGAAGACGGGAACACCACACCGCGTAACCACTATTGCACTCTCACTATCCAACGCTGACATGTTTGCAAGTGGAAACTTAAACACGGGCGCGTAACCGCGACTAAAGTCACCGACCAGCCAGCCGCCATCTTGTATAAAAAGCTATAAGCAGCCCGGTGACACAGGACGCTATGAAGGAGGATAAAAATGAAGTGATTCAAGTACTTTCCCACAAGTTAAGACGGCTGGCTTTTACGTACACGTCTTGTACATGTGTGCGTATGGGAAGGTTGACAGCGAGCTGACAGTAACGGCGGTGGTGGCGAAAACAAATCGTAAGCCACAGCTATCATTATATGTCAAACTCTCCTCAGAATTTCCAAGAAACGTTCGCGGGGTATCTGGAGGCATGAAATTGGTGGGAGGCGGAGAGTGGCGCTCCTTTATATGATCTCTATTATTTGATTACTCAATCAGTATATATAAACACGCTCAGACTAAAAAGTGGAACTCTGTGTTCATCACACAAACCAGGAACCTCTTGATTGGCGGGTGCCATGCGGATCTATAGAATGGTGTATGTATAATTGTATACGCAGCGGACGTGTTCCCGATCCGGTCGTGGCGCTCGTACAGCGGCGGCGGGTCGGCGTGCGCGTGGGCGCGGCCCATGGCGCTGCTCGCCGACGTGCAGAAGGTGCTGCGCCACGCGAGGAAACTGCCCGACAAGACGCAACACTTATACAAGGTATCCTAACCTACCAACGCAATAGCTATACACTGTGCGTTACACACAAGTAATTCGTTTGAGACATCAAATACGAGTTTTGAAAGTCCTAGTAGGCAGAAAGTGGAGGTGGATTTCATGCCAAATTAAATATCGGGGCGATATAATATAACTAGGGACGGGAAAAGTTACGTTCAACTAATCGCAATTTACAGCTTATTATACTTACAGCTAAGTTTCATTTGGAGAAAAGTAACAAATAAATTTTCACATACAGATAAATATCAAAAGTTTTCTCCTCAAAGCTTTTCGTAAACGTGGATGTCCTCAAGTTGCAAATGCGTTCGTCAGACGCGAACGCACTCTAATGCACGTTACGGCTTCACTCGCGCTAGAGTTCCCGCGGCAATTCCGGGTTACAATATAGACTATTTTGCTCAAAGATAGTGTAGCATTGTAAAGGTGGAACAATTTTTTAAATCGGTCCAGTAGTTTTTGAGTTAAATCGTAACAAACAAACAAAAAACCAAATCTTTCCTCTTCATAACATTAGTACATAGATATGTCATCCACATTTCCCACGAACAGGAACTGAACCGGCTGCGGCGCGCCGCGATCTCGCTCGGCTTCTCGGAGCTGCTGAGTTGCGTGGGCAACGCGCTGGAGCGCGAGTGCACGTCGCTGCCGCCGGGCGCGCCGGCCGAGTGCGCGCTGCAGCTGGCGCACGCGGCCGCCGCGCTGCGCGACCCGCGCACCGCGCTCGACATCAAGCACACGCTGCAGCCGCTCGTGCCCAACTTCGCTGTTACCTCCATGCCGCATTAGCTACACTAATCACACTTGACTTAGTGATCAACATTTGGTTCCACTCTCCAGTCTGGGCGTGTTTGGATATCTATACAATCATATACAATACATATTACCTACTAGCTGTGCCCCGCGGTTTCACCCGCACGAAAAGTTTTTATGTAACAACTTTTTTTCCCGACATCCGATTTGAATGAAACAAAGCCTATAAACCTGTGAAAACCGCATGACACTCCTTTCAGTAGATTCGGAGATTATCGCGAACAGACAGAAAATAATTTTAAAAACTCTTTTTTTTGTAGTTAGACTCTTCTTTTATTGCCCCCTGTCAATTTCTCTTAAAAATATTTAATGTACAGAATCGCGGCCTCTACTCTTTTATTATAGTATAGATAGATATGTAGTATATACCACGATACAAAACTATAGCCATATTTTATAGCTTGGTATGTGATCAAGTAGATGTGTTTGTAAAGTGGATTGAACAAAAGTGGATTAAACTTTCGACCCCTGGCTAAGTTTAAGTCGTAGTTTCTAGATTATGGATGGATAGCACGTGTCCGAATTGGACAGAAAGTGTTTACGTGTCGACAACCCACCATCTTGCTACTCTTATATTGAATTTGTAACTTTAAAACTGCAAAAGTAAACTATGTATGTATAATAAAAAAATATTATGTGACTTCGAATGGAATGGAATTCCATTTTATTAAACTAGCTGTTTATTTACCCCGCGATAATTTGGGAGACCCCGCAGAAATTCCGGGATAAGGTTTCCTTTTCTGTATGCCTGACAACGTGAGTATGCAAAATATAATGCAGTTTCACTCCCGTTAATTTCGGACGTCCCGCAGAAATTCCAGAATAAAAAGTATGTCCCTATGTCCTTTTTTGTACCCTTGAAATGTACACATTTATATGCAAAATTAATGATCGGTTGAGCCGCTAGGACGTGAAAGTGTAACAAAACACTTTCGCATTTATAATAGTAAGATTATATTAAACTTATTGGAATAATACATGCTGTTTGCAACATTTTTATTTTTTGGATTTAGGGGATTACCAATCCTTTAGTGCTAAATTATTTTAAAAAAAAATTGTAAAACGAAAACATGTTAATACATGCTTAGTATCGGTTATCTCCAGACCTACATCAAATTATTATTTAATAAAAGTACGTAGTAGTAGGTCCGTATGGTGAAGAAGCAGAAGGAAGCAAGGGTTGACGGTTGGACCTACCTCTTAATATTCTGTTGAGACAGATCAAACAGATCTAATATAATATTTACTTGATACCAAACTAAAAACTAATAAATTATTATCGTCTAAAATGAAACTCAAAACATATTTTTTTCCTTTTTTATATTTCAAATTATTTAAACTTTTCAGATTCTTACGTGAACTTGCGAACATCGGATCGATTTTTAACGATTTGCCGTACATCTCTTCAGCTTTATCATATCTCTTCCACCTATGATATAATACACCTAAAACAAAAAATTGTTCTAATTTATTAAAAGTGTTGTCTAGTTTTTTTAAGAGACACTTAGGGCACGCACGGTGGTAATAAAATCGTAACGTTACTTTGCGCATTTGAAATCGTGTTTCTATCTAATTCATTTGCAAGTGACATTTACTTGTAAAAAGTGGCTTGCATTTGCAACCTGGCTTTTATCTTCCCACTCACTCACTCGCACGCGTGCGAGTAAGGTTGCACAATTAGGTGCCTTCTACACACACACGCTATGATGCTAGGTGAGCGATGCGCCCATGTTTTGCGTTCAGAAAATGCACTTTTATTTTGAAGAAATGCGCGTATTTTTAAACGTAATGAAGTTCGTTTATATTTTTTACTAGCTAACCCCCGTAGTTTCACCCGCGGTAATTTCAGAGTTCCCGTGGGAATTCCAGGATAAAAGTACCCTATGTCAGGATCACTTTAGCTTCCTATGTATAATAAGTAGATCCATAGATAAAAAGCTCACAAACTCCGGAGTTCCCGCGGGAATTCCGGGATATAAAGTACCCTATGTCACTCAGGATCACTGTAGCTTCTTATAAGTGAAAGAATTTTTAAAATAGGATCAGTAGGTCCAGAGATACCCCTACAAACTCACGATCTTCGGAGTTTCCCCGCGGAATTCCAGGATCGAAATTATCTTACGCCATTCAGGATTGCTTTAGCTTCCTATAAATGAAAGAATTTTTAAAATCGGTTTAGTAGATACAGAGATCACCCCTACATTCTCACAAACTCCAGAGTTCCCGAGGGAATTCCGGGATAAAAAGTACCCTGTATCACTCTGGATCACTGTAGCTCTCTACATATAAGTGAAAGAATTTTCAAAATCGGAAATTCGGAGTTCCCGCGGGAATTCCGAAATAAAAAGTACCCTATGACACTCAGGATCACTGTAGGTTTCCATAAGTGAAAGAATTTTCAAAATCGGTTCAGTAGATCCAGAGATTACCCCCTACAACGTCACAAACTCACAAACTTTTGCTCTTTATATTATTAGTATAGATAGATTATAATAATTGATAAACTAGTAGCATAGTATTTTAGCTACTAGTATTTTTTGGGTTTGTATGAAGGTACCGCCACTGCTTACATTATTACCAAACAAACTACAAGCTTACCTAGATTCGCGTAGTGTATTGCTTGAACTTTGTCACCAAATAATTGTATAGCGTCTAAAAAATACTTCTCGGCTTCATTGAACCGACTCATTTTGCCATAAATATTCGCAATAGCAAAATTAATAGATGGTGTTTTTGGTAATTCTGTCAGCGCTATTGGTATTAGTTCTATTGCCTTGTCAAGTTGGTCTAAAACGAAAAATAGCGCATGTTTGTGATCAAAGGTTTATCGAACTTTGTTTATTTTTTTGTTTTAAATTATATTTAGAAATTTCGCTCCTTTCCTTTACAAAAATTACAAAACATGTTCCATGTCCTTTTGAGGGAGGCCATTATCTATTTATTTGTCGATTTTCTTCTTTTTCATTCTTTTTTATAAAACTGCTTCTACGCCAATATTCTACCCTTATTTTTCAATTACCTGTATTGTCAAGTAGTGCCAGTAAATTAGTCCACGCCAATACGTGCTTCGGATTCAGGTTGATGGCTTGAAACCAGTTTTCGATCGCATTATTAGATTTATTTAGTTCCAGATTCTAGAAAGCATATAGAAAATACTATCATGATCAAAATATTAAAAATGTGATGATGAAAATATAAAGAATTAGCTGTGCCCCGCGAGTTCAACCGCGTGTGTTTAGGAATTCAGTCTAATTTACTCCTTATAACATCAGCTGCCTGCCAGTGAAAGTCCCGTTAAAATCGGTCCAGGCGTACGGAACAAACAGATAGACAGAAATTTTTTTTTTTTAAATTAGAATTACAAACAGACACTTCATTTTATTTAAATGGATAGATGCATAGATAGATTTATTTAGATAATACATACTAGGTTCCCCAGATTATAGAAGCAATCGGGATAGTTTGGTCTGTATTGTAATGCAGTCTGATAGGCGCTATGAGATTCTTCATATCTTTTCATTCCAGCGTTAACTATTCCTAGATTCATCCATGCAGCCGGAAAGTCTCTCCTGTAATATCAAATACTTTAGTGATTTCCAATTCCATCCAGAAAAAAGCTACTGTTCTCAAGGGATAGAAAAATTGACAAAATCTACATTAAGCGCAGCTGTGAGCACCTGATTAACTACTTTACATATTACTAGGTAGAGTCAGCACATCTCACTTGTATTTTACAGCTAACTTCAAATAAGATTTTGCTTCCGAAAATCGTCTTTGACTTTTCAACAAGTTAGCTAAATTGTTCATGGCTTGATAGTATTCCGGATATAACCTGAAAATGAATAGTGTTAGTTTTAGCAAATACATTTCACACCTATGATCACAATACCCAAGCAAGTATGAACTGTATGAAGTATGACTACATTTATTTAAACCGATCATTACAAAATTTACAAAGTTTTTATACCTTATAGCTTCTTTATATTCTTGCATAGCCCATTCTGTGTCGTTTTTTGCATCGGCCACTTTCGCCACATTATAGTGCACTTTGGCATTCAATGGACAAACGGATAAACCGCTGACATATAAGTTATATTCATTCTGCCAATCATACGACTTTTGCCAACTTCGAAGGCCAAAAGACAGTATTAGAAACGCTATGCCGAACTCGACAAGTACCTAAAACAATGTCGCTAATCAGCAAATCCACCTCCAAGGTAAAAGAGCTTGCATACCTATATCTACATATAGTCACCAACAAGCCGTTTATAGTGTGTAGCTGTACCCCGTGGTTTCACCCCGGTAATTTCGGAGTTCCCGCGGGAATCCCGGTTACAATATAGCCTATGTTACTCAGGGATACTGTAGCATTCTGATAGTGAAAGAATCTGGAGAAGGGCTCTAAGAAAAAACACTCACGGGGGGGGTGAAGGGCAAACAGTGGCAAAACAGTGACAAAGCTCACATAACTTGTCTGGAATCGTCGCATCAGGTTAATTACCAATACATTGTTCAGTTTGTACGCTTAGCCTAGGTCCTACAGTTCGCAGTGTAAACCCGAGGATGAATAAAATTGGCTTTATATTGTTTAATTTTTTATGTACTTTTCAAAGAATACTGAATGAATATGAAACGACGTCGCAGCTACGTGAGCTAAGCTTAGTTCACGATGTGGTCTGCCCTTCACACTACAGCCCGTTCCCACTTGTCGGACGTCGGATCCGGATTTTAATCGGATGTCGGCGCCTCTATTCACACTTGTCGGCTGTCGGACACGGTCAAAGCTGGCGCCAACACAATAACTCTGCTTGCGCGCCGCGATCTCGCAGTGATGCGACGCACGCACGGGCGCCGCCGGGCGGAACAAGGGGTAGCGGGGACAGGGTTGTCGGCCCTGACATCCGACAAGTGTGAACAGCGCCATACTACGAGATCCGGGAACACGACTTTTTTTCCGGCGGACGTAGAGGGCTCGCAAAACAGCCGACATTTCTTGTCGGCGACGACACAAAATCTGTCTCCGACAAGCGTGAATAGCTCCATATAAAATGTTCTGCCACTGGAGCGATCAGTGTTAAGCTTTATTATGTACCTACCTAATGTTCATATTCAATTGAACTCGACTACGCCCAAATCTTGTAAGGCTTGTTTCGACTATAAATTTCTGCAAGACGGCTAAAATACCCTTAAATTTAATTTGAAATCAAGATTTCAAAGTTATTGATTTCCAAATTTTTGAACGGAAATTAGTTTGAAAATTTGGAACTGTTTAACCGCCTTTATTAATATAAATAACAAACCTTAAACAATTTTCCTTTTCCTAACGAGACAATTTTGTTCAGTCCCACAGCGACTAGTAAACAGTATCCTGCTGATGGAATGTAAAGGATTCTCTCCGCTATGACAAATCCCACCGCGAAGAAGACATTAGATGCCGGCAGGAATGGAATAATCACCAGTGAAACTGCTAATATGAGTAATCTGTAAGGAATTGAGTATGTACCTTATTGACTTTTATGTTTCAAACCCTGCTTTGGTAATTTCATATAGGCAATAATATTATTATTAATATTTCTTAATACCATTAACTGTTAACAATATCAATCGTTATTAGCGATATTATAATTACAGTATCGCAACAGTGGCGTTAGCGCATCTCCATGTAACACACTAGCGGAACTAATACGTCAAGTGCTAGCAGATAAATAGGAACTGACACTGTATTCGAATGAAACAACAAGCTCAGACGAAATAAAAAGTCTGAGACAACAAGTAGGTAGGTAGCTATGTCTTGGGTTTACTTCAACACAAGAGCTTATCAAATACTGAATTTGAAATCGGATTTTCTAATTGGGTATTCTCCAAGGTATGAAAATCAAAATTCTAATTAGTCCGTCAGTTAGAAAATAACAAAATAATAGACACGTATTTTTGGCTTTTTCAATTTAATGAAAATGAATATAGATAAAGCGCATTAAAGTTTAGGGTGGGGGGCTCGTGACGTCAATATTCATTATAAGCGCCATACAAACCGTTGTGAGTTGTGACGTCACGCGAAATTTCAACTCAATGTAGGTATCTCTGTTATTTTTTGATTACGTAAAAAAAGAAAAAATACGTGTCCAATATTTTTTACTAATCTACACGACGGACTAAAAAAAAATTTTTGTCAAGTAGCCAATTTAGATATCAATACACACCGATTTCTAAATGAAATGAAATTTTAGATACGTTTTGATATATCTGACCCATGCCTAAATACGGTTTTCTGTGATAGGTAATCAAATCAAGTCCAACAAAAGTAATCGAAATTTAAGCGAGTGTATCCATTGGCGACGGGACTAGTAGTGGAATCTAGTTTCCTAGTTTATAGTCCGTCTTGTAGATTAATCAAAAATATTGGACACGTTTTTTTTTTACGTAATCAAAAAATAACTGATCTATAGGTACATTAAGTCGAAATGTCGCGTGACGTTACGCAGAGCTACAGTTTATAGCACGTTGTGACGTCATGATCCCCCACTTCTAAACTTTCGATGGGCTTTAACTAAGTATTTTTTCAGTAATTTAAAAAACTACTTTCATGCTCAGCTTTCATGGAATAAGGTAGTTTCCGGGGTATGAAAATCAAAATAGGATATTTGACTATTATTTTTTTCTAAATTTTATTATATGACGGACTACCGTCAGTCAGATAATAAAAAAATAGTAGACCCAGGCATACATATAGGTATATTTTCATTTTTGTGAAAATATACTTGGATAAAGCGCATTAAAGTTTAGGAGTGGGGACCGTAACGTCATATGCAGGTAAAGACTGTACCTGCTTGTGACGTCACGCGACATTTCGACTTAAGGTATCTCGTTATTTTTTGCTTACGTAAAAAAAGAAAAAAAAAATTGAAACCGACTTCCAAAAACACAAAACTAAAAAACTAAAAATAAAAAGCTAAAAATAACAAAATACCGATTTAATCAAAAGACAAAAACACACGTAATATTATTATTACCTTTTTTACCGTATTGTCGCCGACGCGAGCGCACGCGTGCCATGAGCAGTGCAGTTAATAAGTGCGATACAATGTCTGTGAACTTAATAATTAATGAGTTTTTGACTTTCATACAAAACAAATTAGATGTTATTGACGAGTTAAGTATTTTGCAAATATGTGCTAGTAACTTTACGGATAGTGAGATAGAAGGGGGAAAATCTATACTCTTTGAAACCCTTGGGGAGAAGATCATACAAAGAAAAGGTGAAGACAAAAGCAAGAAAAACATAAAAGATGTAATTAAGATTTTCAAGGAAACCGATCCATTGCGGCATCCTACTTTTGTGGCCAAGAATCTCGGTCGACTTCCACCAGTGACTTTTGACTACGTCGACGTGACGCGACTTCTCAAAGATATAGTGATTCTCAAGACTGAACTACAAAACCTACGAAATGACTCCGCGACGAAAACTGAGCTGACCGAATTGCATAGTGTTATCGATTCAGAATTGAGTGACATTCGTTCATGTGTCGACAAACAAAAACATAATATCGCAACTCATAAAGAGGATCGTCGTGGCGCAGCGGCGACTCCACTATCCCCGGCCGGCCGGCCTTCTCCGCGTCGTCGTCGGACTAACGAGTGCGACGGGGACGGCATGGTTGAACCGAGTGGTCGTGTGTACTCAGATTCCTTCGATACGTTGCTTTCGCCGGTTAATACCTACCGGGATATTGTTGTGCATCGTCGCACTCCGAAGCGTACGAATATGAATTTTGTGCGTAATCGAGAGAGGGATGGCAGTATCTACAACACTGTAAGCAATAAGAGAAATCCAAGGATTTCAAATAAATGTGGAACTGCACAGGGTCTGAGTAAGCTACAAGTAGCGGAGATGACATGCGGTATATACATATCGCGCCTGAAAAAGGAAACTGTGGTTGACGATGTTAAAGAACACATACGATCAAAAGGCGAGGAATGTATTGACGTGCAAACATTATTGCAGAAACAAGAGGTTAATTTTAATTCGTATAAAATAATTGTACCAAAACACAAAGCCGATGTGTTTTTGCAAAATGATTTTTGGCCGGCGGGCATTATGTTTCGGAGATTTAGAGAGAGAGTTTTTAATAAAACTCTTTATTAATTATGATCAATTCAAATCATCTCGCCTTAACGTCATTCAACTGTAAATCTCTGAAGAGTTCCGTACAACAAGTGAGAGATCTCTGCAGGGAATCCGATCTGATTGCTCTTCAAGAGACGTGGCTGTTACCACACGACCTGGACTTTGTTCATGAAATAGATAATGAGTTTGGGTGCACTGCGAAATCTTCGGTTGATACATCAATGGGTGTTTTACGTGGAAGACCGTACGGTGGTCTAGCGTTGATGTGGAGAAAATCTAGGCTACCTTTTGTGTCCGTGGTTAAGTGTGACAGTGATAGGATTATAATCATCCGTGTTACCATGGGCATGCGTGCGTTTCTTGTGTGTAACGTTTATATGCCTACGGACAAAATAGAGAATTTGCCTGATTTTACCGACTGTCTAGCCAATATTGCAGCCGTCATAGAGGAGCAGGAGGTTGCGGCGGTTTATGTGTTGGGTGACTTTAACGCTCATCCAACTGCTAAGTTCGGTATTGAGCTACTGACTTTTTGTGACGAACACGACCTAATCTGTGCTGATATTAGAAAATTAGGAGCGAACTCTGACACTTTTACATTTGTTAGTGAGGCGCATGGCACATGCAGGTGGCTAGACCATTGTGTGGTGTCGGCAGCCGCATGGGAATCTATTGTGTCCATTAATGTTGTAAAAGGTGTATTTACTTCAGATCATTTACCCATGAAAATTATCTGTAATATCGAAAATGTCCGTAATTGTGTAAATTTTAATGTTAATCCAAATATAAAAAATAAAATCAAATGGGGTACGCGAAATCCAGCTCAGATTGACCAGTTTTACAACTTTTGCAAAATTAATTTAGAGAAAGTGGTTGATTTTTTTCGTTGTGATGAATGTGAGACAAATGAATCGTGTAAACGTAAAAGTGATCATTTAAGGTTTATTGACCGTCTGTATTCAGACATTGTATGGCTTTTACAGGAAGGAGCAATTATTTCTGGTTTGCGTTTCGATGAACATAAGAATAAAAGAAAGGTCACGGGTTGGAACCACCACGTTAGTGAAAGCTACCAGAGTGCTCGTATGCATTTTTCTGTCTGGTTGAGTGTAGGAAGGCCGTCCGCAGGACCGTTGTACGAAAACATGCGAAATAGCAAAAAGAAATTCAAAAATAAGTTAGATTGGTGCAGAAAGAACGAAGAAAGTATAAAAATGGATATTTTGGCATTGCATCGTAAAGATAAAAATTTTGTTAAGTTCTGGAAGTCTGTGAAGAAGCTTAATTACAAACAAAGTTTACCGGTAACTGTGGATGGCCTACAACAACATGTTGAGATAGCGGATATGTTTGCAAATAAGTTTAAAGTGGATCCTTTGCCCGCTGGAAGGAGTGTGTTCGATATACAAGAGTCATGTCAAAATAAGCAGGAAGTAATTCAGTTTAAAGTTAATGATGTCAAAAAAGCTGTAACTAATATGAGTAGAGGACGATCTCCCGGACATGACGGCTTGAGTGTCGAGCATATTCTTTTCGGTGGAGGAGAAGCTTTATGTCAGAAATTATGTATACTGTACAACATGTGTGTAAAATATACATACATGCCAACAGACTTAATGAAAACAGTGGTGGTTCCAATCCCGAAAAACCGGACTGGTGACCTGTGTTCGGCTAGTAACTATCGGCCAATATCCTTAGGCACAGTTATAGGGAAGTTATTTGAGCGTCTGCTGCAGCCCGAGCTGATGAAAACCATTGAGATTGATGACGCACAGTTTGGTTTCCGTCCTGGTCTCTCAACGGATTCAGCCATTATAAGTCTTAAACAAACAGTATACTACTACACGAACAGAAAAACATCTGTTTATGCTTGTTTTTTGGATCTGAGTCGGGCATTTGATCTAGTTAATTATGAAATTCTCTGGAGCAAATTGCGCCGATTACAGGTCCCTGAAAAAGTGGTGAATCTGTTGAGATTCTGGTACGGGGGCCAAACGAACAATGTTAGGTGGGGCGACGCGACTTCTAGCGATTTTATGCTAGAATGCGGTGTACGGCAGGGTGGACTTACATCTCCGGACCTTTTCAATGTGTATGTCAATGATTTGATCGGAGAACTGAGGAACACTGGTGTCGGTTGCCATGTGGGTGGCGTATGCGTTAATAACTTGAGTTATGCAGACGACATGGTGCTCCTTAGTCCTTCGATCAGTGGTCTTAGAAAGCTACTTTCAGTCTGCGAACATTATGCAAATGTTCACGGACTGAAGTATAATGTTAATAAGACTGAGATGATGATATTTAGAGCGGGTCGGGGTCCGGAGAGAGTACCGGAGGTCTGGCTTAATGGATCAGCAGTTCGGGTTGTGGACAGGTTCAAGTATCTTGGACACGTGCTTGCGGGGGATTTGAGGGACGACTTCGAGATTGAGAGAGAGAGAAGAGCACTCTCCATTCGGTGTAACATGCTCGCCAGACGTTTTGCTAAATGCAGTAATGACGTAAAAATCACTCTTTTTAAGTCATTTTGCCAGTGTTTGTACACGTGCCAGCTGTGGGTTAAATTCACTAGAGCGTCAATGAGCACCATAAGGGTGCAGTACAATGACGCGTTCCGCATCCTTATGAAGCTTCCGCGCTATTGTAGTGCGTCGGGCATGTTCGCCGAGTCGAGAGTGCCAGACTTCTTTGCTGTTGTCAGGGCTCGTATATCATCCTTTTGGGATAGATTGCGCAGCTCTGACAACAGTATACTGAATGCTGTCTGTGGTTATATCTCTAGTCCTGTATTTAAGTACTGGCTCTCTGCTCATCGGGACGCAAACCACAAGTAGACGGGGTACTATTTGGTGCTTCTGGCTTACTAGGTTTTTTTTTTGGTGTGAACTGTTTATTTAGTTATTAAACTGATTTATTGTGTTGTTAATTTGTTTAATGGGTTTTTTATGCCTGCAATAAAGAATTATTATTATTATTATTATTATTATTATTATTATTATTGCTTTGTGCTACCACTGATCCGTTTGAATTCGGTAACAAGCCCGCTGGTGTCTGCCCACTTGGGTTGTTCTGCTCACGAAGAGCTGGTGGCGGGAGTCGACTTAGCCCATCTTCCCCCTCCATATTTGGCTTGTCACCGACTTCATACCGATCAGTGGTAGCACAAACCAATAATAATATTACGTGTGTTTTTGTCTTTTGGATTAAATCGGTATTTTGTTATTTTTAGCTTTTTATTTTTAGTTTTGTGTTTTTGGAAGTCGGTTTCAATTTTTTTGTTAAAATTTTGTTTATTTCTCGCTTTTAAGTGACTTAGTTCGTAATTTCTCTAAGTTACAATAGCCTAATGTCAACTGCTCATCACCTTTTACAAAATATTGCTTTCCACTTCACCATATACATTGTGACGGGCATAAATTTTTTACCTACCATATTAAAGTTAACGATTCGGAACCCGTGAAATACCCATTATTGAGTAGTTCCGATGACCATCTGTGATCTTTATCATCAGTTCCACTTCTTCAAATTTTGCTTTCCGAAAGCAAAGAAACGATTTACTATAAAAAATACAAAAATCGCTGTACCCATAATTTTTGAAGAGTTCTCTCGATTACTCCAAGATCCCATCATCAGATCTCGACTTGGTGACAATGGAATCAATTTAGGAGTATCCCCTTTCAAACAAAAAAACAATTTTCAAAATCGCTTCAATCGGAACCCGTGAAATACGTATTATTTTTGAGTTGTTCCGATGACCACCTGTGGTCTTCATCATCAGTTCCACCTCTTCAAATTTTGCTTTCCGAAAGCAAATGAACGATTTACTATCAAAAATATTCAAATTGCTATAGGTGTGCCTATAATTTTTGAAGAGTTCCCTCGATTTCTCCAAGATCCCATCATCAGATCCCGACTTGGTGGCAATGGGACCTAATTGGGAGTATACCCTTTCAAACAAAAAAAGAATTTTTCAAATCGGTCCAACCGTCTTCGAGTAATCGGTGAACATACATAAAAAAAAAAAAAAAACATACATACAATCGAACATAGAACGTCCTCCTTTTTGGAAGTCGGTTAAAAATCGAGTCTGATATTTTTTATGAATTGGACTAAAAACAAAAATTTTGTCAAATAAGGCTATTTGACAAAATTTTGTCAAAAACAAAACAACACAAAAATTTTATCAAATACCTAAGGCAATTTGACAAAATTTTTGTGTTGTACCTACGCTTGTATTTTTAATAATTAAAAAATAAGTATCTATTGTATTTTTATGGCAGTTGATTTTCCAAATAACAAAATATAATTGTCTTCTTAACACAAGCAAATTGGTCTATTTGTCTGTTCTTTATTAACAGACTTCCCAAAAAGGAGGAGGTTCTCAATTCGATGTGTATGTTTTTTTTTAGATAATAAATCTTGTTTTCATAGGGAGAGTAGAAAAATGCATAGATACTAACATCAATACCAGTTAATTACCTACCACTTACCTTATAGTATCCATTTTATTTTTCCTGTTCATTACTGATAATAATAATACTAAGATTGTACTGAGATACATAGATATGGCTAATATCAGTCTATAATCCAGTATACTATTGATGAGAGGGACACATCCCATGGACCAATCATAGCAGAGCCAATGCGGCCACACAAGTAGTAGTGCATTTAGGAAATAAATGTAGCTGTAAGTTGATACCTGAAAAATAGATCTTTCTTCTATACAACAATTAACAGATATTTTACTAAAATCTAAAATATTTCATAGAACAGTCGTAAATATTAAAAGTGGTGTTTTATGGTTTCAAGAACTCTTGGAAGAAATAATTTTATTTTACTTCTTTTGATTTATTGTCTTGTGACTTGTGTTACTCAAAACAGTTGAGCCATAAAACCACAAAATTTTATTTAAAAAGTGATAAAATTCGTTATTATTATTTTACAATAGGAATATTTATTTTATGATACAGTGTTAGAGATATTTTATAATGTATATGCACCTTAGTCAAGAAACTTTCTGCAAATGCTGCAGGATTATCAGTAGGCTTAAACTCTGGTTTACTTCCTCCCATTATTGTCCATCTCACATACAATAAGACACTAATAGATAACAATAAAAGTATAATTGTAGTAAAACTCCTAAACATCATCAATATCTTACATTTTGTTTTAGACAGGCTGCATTTGTTAATTTCGGTGTTAGTTATTATTTCATAACATAAACAGTAACCCTGAAACATTATAATATATAATACAAGTTATACCTAGTAGGTAATTACAATACTTGACTACTTTTATGTGACTATTTTATGAATACAAACTTACCAAAACAGTAACACCATTTTCTTTGAAAAGCATGGAGAGTGTTGCAAATAATATAGTCATAACAAAATAGAAGATGTAGCACCAATTTTTACTGAATTTCAGTTTGTCGTAAGATAAAAATGAAAGGAAAAATGTAACACCAGCTAGAATATCAGCTCTTCCCACAATACCACATATTGCTTCCGTATGAACTGGATGAACAGCAAATATCAAGGTGGAAATGTATGGAATGTTGATTGTCTGTCTTTTTGCAGTTTTGATTTTATCATTGTTCAAAATATGCTCATATGTTAGCCATACTAGTAAACAACAGATAATGTGACACAAAAGATTTATGGCCTTAAAATGTAGAGCAGATAGTTTGTTACCATTTAGTTGGTAATTCAACCTAAAATAACAAAAATTGTAGATATACACTATGTCATAAAAATACACTAGAAACAGTTTCATGGATCATAGTTTAAAACCTGCCTGCGCATTTGGAACTACAGCAGTGGTCAGAAAAGTTATTATCAAAAATGTGAAAATACTTTATTATTGAGTATTATCATGCAAAAATGTAATAATTCCTCCAGTGCACAGTTAAAATAACTATAAAACTAATATGCAATACAATAATATACTAAATAATTAGTTGTATTGCATCACTGAGGCGATGCATATTTATTGTTAATCATACTTGTAACAAAAATGAAATATAATTTGCACAAAACATTATTGAACACAAAATTATCATTTAAATGGTAAATGTTGGCCTAGCCATATAATGTTATTATGTCAAGTCCATTTTAGTATTTTTATATAATACTAGGTGTCCCCCGTAATTTCATCCGCGGTAATTTCGGAGTTCCCGCGGAGGTTGCGGGAAAAAAGTACTCTATGTCCTTCAGTTCCCGAGGGAATTCCGGGATAAAAACGATCCTATCTTTTAAGTTGAACCATATTATAAATGGTTGCAAAATTTCATCAAAATCCGTTCAGTAGTTTCGGGGTCCATCGCAGAGAAACAACGTGACACGTGATTTATATAATATATTAGATTTGATTGATCCAAACATTCACAAAATCAGAAGAACACAAAACACATTATTAAACAAATAAAATCCTGGTAACAAGTGCCCAAGTGGAAGTCAGGAGGAATATGTTTAGCAACGAATTTGCAGTTTTTTATTTTAGAAAGATATTGAAATTTACCTAAATGAAAGAATCGTCAGTGGTCGATATGATTTATGACTTGAAGCACTTCTTATACTGGTTCCCCAGAAGTCGTTACGAAAAGATTGCATCCAAGAGTTAGCTGTAACATCCTTATTTTTTAGAATAGCTTCAGTATCATCAAAAACGAAGTCACCATGTAATGTAAATAAGTACGGTAAGCAGGCAATTAAAATAATACTGAGCAATTTGTATGATTTTTTCGTGTCCGGCGTAATTGATACCATAGTAATTTAGTAGAGAGAAGATAATCACTACGTTTTATTTAGTCATAAACTCATTGAAGTACCTACGATGTTTCACAAACCGTATTATTTTCTATTTTCCATTCACAGACGATAGTATCTCTCATGTTCTCTTATTCGTCTGTGGTATCTCTCTGGTGTGCGTTCCGTGGGTTTGGGCGCAGTTGTTCGGTTAAAATTTCACTCGTTTGAGTCATATGTCTAGTTAATTTGTGGTTTGAGTTGCAACCAAGCCACGGAACGATCGAGTTGTTTTTATAACCTCAAAAAATTTGAAATTTCAGGCGCCATTTGTTTTCTTTCAATTCACATTGCGAATAAGACTGTTTTACATCCAATCATACACTTTTTGTGACTACGACACCTCCCCTTTGTTCGTAAGAACTCCGATTGATTTCTTTTTTGACGAATCCGGTTTTTGGCGCAAACTTTGATACTTCATAAACAATACATAGCTGTCAGAGTGAAAATTAACCTGCTTCGGAGATGGTTGTTTGGTTGCTGCACTCTGAGCCACGGAACGGGTGAAACTACGCTCTGACAGTTGTCAGAGTAAAATTTCACCAAGCCACTGTTAAATTATTAGCATTAGTAAGGATACCTAGTAAATAAAACAACCTGATTTTAACAAAACTATTCCTTTGTGTCTGTATTACCAATTATAATAAAAACTCTTTGATATAATTTGTATCAAATTCTATAATAATCAAAGCCAGTATAGATAAGCAATAGGAATCTCAAAACATGTTACGCACAAAGTAATCAAATCCCTGAAGCTAAAGTTAAGCTTGAACAGTATATTTTATGAGAACAATACAGTAATCACAATTATTATTACAAGCATTAAATAGAGCCAAAACTGTCTACCAATACTTAACTTTCGATGTTATGATGTCTTCCATCTAGGAAATCACCAGCACCACTGACCCGATCCTTTGTTGCTGCCATTATGTAAACATGTTCTCCCGCGCGTTTTTCCCGCTATCTCAAATAACATTTTATTTACTCTACAGTCTATGAATTCACAATGTTGCCAGTTATTAAATATGAATTGGCCATGGAAATGCAATTTAAATCACTTTAATAAACATTGGTATAATTATTTAAATTAAGAATCACAATACATAGCATAAGAATCATAATAATATTAATCAATTTTAATATATTAGTACAGAATACCTAAATCACTATTCACACTCGCCCATCCTGACATCTTTGCGACCCTGCAAAGTAAAAAGGTTTTGTAAAAATAATTTCACTTTATCTAAATGTAACACAAATTCAAACCATGATTCTTTTTTTATCCAATCCATGTTACTAAGTTCCACCAACTTCCACTTAACTTCTATCCATTATCCATAATAAGATTTTATTTTATTCCTTAATAACCAATAATATTAATAATAATGTTTAGCATTGAACCATTTATCAAATATTTTATCTGCGGACTCGCTTAGACGATTACGTAATTTTCTTCCAAGTTCCAACTGCTACTAAAGTTGCGTTAGCACAATCACTCCTTTTACCAATGATCGACTATGCCGATACCTGCTTTACTGACATTAGCGAGGAGCAGCTAAATAAACTTGAGCGCCTCCAGAATCTATGTATCCGGTTCATATTTGGTCTACGCAAATATGACCATGTCTCCGAATTTCGTACCAAGCTCAAGTGGCTTCCGATTTGCCTTCGCCGGAATGCGCATGTCCTCTTCCTTCTATATAGCATACTGCTCAATCCACCTTCCCCCAACTACCTAAAAGACCTCTTCGTATTTCAATCTTCTTCCCATAACCTGCCTGTTCGATCATCCCAGAACTTACTTCTTATGATTCCTGCCCCTAGAACCAACTTTTATGATTATTCCTTCTCTGTACAAGCAGTCCGCTTGTGGAATCCGCTACCTTTCAGATGCAGACTGGCCAACAGATACCTTCGCTTAATGAAAAAGAGACAAGTACTTGGGCTTCAATCAATCTAAACAATAACAGATCGACAACTAAAAATGCAAGAGTGGACTCAAAAGGGTATGCATAGACAACACCGGCAAAATTTGTGCAAGTCTAACGTCGATAAAGAAGCATCCAATGCCTGGCTTACTTGGGGTGAACTGTTTCCCGAAACAGAAGGATTTATGCTTGCCATTCAAGACCAAGTCATCGAAACACGAAACTACCAAAACCATATACTAAAAGTCCATAATATATCAAATGACAGCTGCAGAAAATGTAACGGTGCCCCGGAAACGATACAGCATCTCATAAGTGTCTGCAAGTCAATAGTACAAAAAGATTATAAACACCGCTACGACCAGGTTGCTAAGATTATTCATCAGAAACTTGCAAGCAAATCTAAACTGAGGACGAATGAACCAATTTCTTATTAAAAATACATACCTGACAGTGCTCTAGGGAATTCAACCCACAGGCTGTAGAGCACAATATCTGAAAGCTTACAAAATATACTGACCTCAAAACGAAATAGCAAAAAATGTGGAAATTACAGAATATTACCTTCATCCCTGTTGTACTACCACCATCTGAAATCCCTTGTCAACTGCACCAACCCTTCGCTACCCTCCAATTACCTAGGTACACTTACATTATTATGCAGAAGGCGGTAATACTAAATACATGTCGAATCGTCCGCAAACTCCTCCAAACTGATGACCACACAACTCTTAATACTTCCACTTAAACTAACCTCTACTTGGCTTTGGCCCGTGGTTGCCAATTAATACCGGTCTAGCTGAGAAGAATTCAAAAATCCAAATTCCCATAATAATAATAATCCACTTCACAACACACAGATAAGCGTCTTGACCCCACACTAAGCTATAAGCTTGTGTCATGGCAACCAAGCAAACTTGGTATACCTATAGGTACTTACTACATATTATTACATATGTCCATATTACACTATACATATAGCATATTATATATTCACGCCCAGACTGGAAAATATAATAATATAACAAAATAAAATATAAAAATACAATAATCTATACATACATAATTATAAATAAAATTTATGTGTCTGTTTGTAACTCAAAATTAACAGCTTTTTAATAAATGCATAATATGAAAATAAGTATAATTATAATATGGCACCTACTTATATGTCTGTCTGTTCCGGGTAATCTCTAAAACGGCTGGATCGATTTTAACTGGACTTTCACTGGCAAATCGTCAAAGTCAAATCATTTATTCAAATTTGGTCCATAATATGACTCTTTGACGTCAACATAATTACAGTTATTATGACAACACCCATAAAACATCCACCCTTCACAGCTTCCTAGCTGATGTTATAAGGAGTAACTTGGCTACATTTATTTCTAAAAATTAGTTCCTGCGGGAACTCCGAAATCCACGCGAGCAAAATCGCGGGGCACAGCTAGTAATCAATAAATAAATATATATATAAATAAATAAATTTATTTCACACTCTTTATCTCCATTATTTTCAACCATAATTTATAACCATTCATTATTATTCCATTATTTATAACCATTTTATTTTCAACCATAATTTATAACCATTCATTATTATTCCATTATTTATAACCATTTTATTTTCAACCATAATTTATAACCATTCATTATTATTCCATTATTTATAACCATTTTATTTTCAACCATATTTTTTTTTTATCCAATTTATCCAATTATTCAAGTAATTCCATTTTTACCAATATTTTATTCATTTAGTCCAATTTATTCATTAATACCAGAGATCCATTTAATTATTCCATTTATTACTTTTATACCATTCATCACTTAGATAATCAACCACTTTTAACCATTACTTTAGTATAGGTACATCAGGTACATGACCATATATTCCAGTATTTAATTTTTGTACCTAATCCATTAGTAATTAAATCCAATAATCAAAATCGCTTTAACTAGTTAACCAGCTAGTTATTCCTTACACAATTGGTAGAGTAAATTCTTTTTCCCTCAAGTACCTAGATTAAATTGACATCGAAAGAACTTTATTTGACACAACACATAGGTATATTAATTTTTAAAAAAAGTATGAATAAGGGACTGCTTCCCAACCGCCAAACGATCAGAAACGTACCGGGAGATCGCAAGCGCACCAAACCCAAAATTAACTATAAATTCTTCTATGCTATCCACCTGACTCGTCTGTCGAGATTGTATCGGTCTCAGAGTCTATTTAGAACAATTGTATGTAATCTGACTATGCTTTGACACCTTATGGACAAGTTCTAGTTGAAGAAAAGAAAGAAGTCTATCCATTACAAACAACCAAGGAAACAAACAAAAATGGATCTTATGCCCTTATTGGCGCCTATCAGATAATATACGGAGGTAAAGTTATATAAGTTTGCAAACTTTGTAAGTTTGGATGTAGTGGGTAGTCTCTGGTACTACTGAACAGATTCTTAAAATTCCTTTATAAAAGATACTGACACAGCACAGGAGTGACACGTACTTTCCATTTTCAAACAAAGAATTCCTGCCGAAATATCAAAATTCACGCTGGGAAATCAGCGGGGAAACAGATATTTTAATAGGTTAGGTATGGATAAAAGTGAAATAGGCAATAAGGTAGGTACATTTTATCCGGATGTAAAGGAATTTCGCGGGTTGAATCGCGGGGGATAGTAGGCACCTAGCAGTAAAATATTACTTATCGTTGAAGGTAAATTATGATAATACTCTAAAACTGATTTTGTTCTCTATACGTATCTATTTAAGTATTATTAATGAATGTTGGCATATAATCAAAAAAGAAAACTGACTATTGTTTTAAACAAGATTCGAATTGAAAACTAACTTAGAGACCACACTTGAATCGCAACCTTTTAATGTGTTATACAAATGCATATTACGTTTAATTAAATTGTTTAAATTACAGGAGGATTACAGAATAATTTCACAGAAAGTACCTTTACCTATCTATTTTCTTCAAAAGCTCAATGGTTAAATAGAGTTACTACTGCATTAATTAACATCAAGTTAAATATTGTGTAATTCCACTACAAATTATTAATAAAGACTTACCGCTACCACAATAACCACGAGTATACTCCGCTACTAAGCGCACTAAAGAAGAATGCTATAATTGAATACCCGCGCATAATCACACATTTTTAGACTTATAAGCATTGATATATTTCTATAAGAAAAAAATCTCCAGGACTTCAAACCCATTTACTACGAATTCTATCGACACCTGACCTTCATACTTTTATTGGACTACCTCCAAAACCTTTTACAAAAATATCTGATGGAAGCAATAAGACAAGTTTTAGCGAGCAATCTCGAGTATCTAAATTAACCCGTGTAATCGATATTGTCAGGGAATGCCTCTAAAATCTTTTGTTTCTATTTATGCCATGTAAATTCATAAGAACGCAAAGTCTTGTGCCACAACTTAGCCAATCCAGTCAAACGTGACTGCACATAATAACTTTTCCATCATCGTTCCAACCATGTATTGCCCTTAGATGTTCGATTTTATCAAGATTTTATTAAGCCATTGTAATACCGGCAATTCCGATTTCTCAAAATCGAATTCGGGAAAAATACGGGTTTAACCAAGACGTTACTATAATATGGAGCGATCCTACCAGTATCATCCAGTTGTGAAGATTCTTTATTTCTCACGGCCCGTGGAGAAGGCGTATCTCTAGGCCGCCATGGCGCCCAGGATCTGGAAGTGATCCATGACCGTCGTTTCGTTTAACAGGACTCCGAGAATGCTTTGGCTGCTTGAATCCTTAATAATCCCACTTCTGAAATGTTAAATTATTAGCATTAGTAAGGATACCTAGTAAATAAAACAACCTGATTTTAACAAAACTATTCCTTTGTGTCTGTATTACCAATTATAATAAAAACTCTTTGATATAATTTGTATCAAATTCTATAATAATCAAAGCCAGTATAGATAAGCAATAGGAATCTCAAAACATGTTACGCACAAAGTAATCAAATCCCTGAAGCTAAAGTTAAGCTTGAACAGTATATTTTATGAGAACAATACAGTAATCACAATTATTATTACAAGCATTAAATAGAGCCAAAACTGTCTACCAATACTTAACTTTCGATGTTATGATGTCTTCCATCTAGGAAATCACCAGCACCACTGACCCGATCCTTTGTTGCTGCCATTATGTAAACATGTTCTCCCGCGCGTTTTTCCCGCTATCTCAAATAACATTTTATTTACTCTACAGTCTATGAATTCACAATGTTGCCAGTTATTAAATATGAATTGGCCATGGAAATGCAATTTAAATCACTTTAATAAACATTGGTATAATTATTTAAATTAAGAATCACAATACATAGCATAAGAATCATAATAATATTAATCAATTTTAATATATTAGTACAGAATACCTAAATCACTATTCACACCACAGAACGGGTTCAGAGCGCGCTCAAGCGCGTTCGAGTGCATTCGTGCGAAGCCACGGAACGCACACCTGAAGATGACATCCGTCAATTTGGAGCTTTTGGAGATTTGGAGCTTTACATATGTCTAGTTAATTTGTGCTTTACATTTGAAGAAGACATTTCATTCATTGCGAGTCGAGTTTTATGAAATTCCAATCAAATTAGACGGAATTAATTAGTCTTTGAGAAATAATGGAGTTTACGCTTGATCTATTGTCTATCCAAGGCGTACTAACATCTGCTGAAAACATGTGTGATAGGACTCCAATGTCCGAAATTTATGAAAGAGATGGTAAGTACCTATTTTATTTAATTCCACCCTCTCTATTATCGTAACGTAGCCGTTTAGTATATACCTGCGTACCCATTTTGTCCCGATTTCGTTCGTGGAACTCTTTTATTTAAACCTCTGAATAAAATATAATTATCTAAAAAATATTAAATTGATCATTAAAAATCCACTCGGTTACCTACTGTGGATACCTACAATGTACTAATTACTACCCTACTCTAGGTAGGTACCTACTACCTACTACTCAGATCAAAAAATTGGTTTTTCTGCTGTGCATTTTTAATAGTTATTGTAGCTATTTCTGATTAAAATATGAACCAATAATTCTTTTAAGACTCTGTACTTTATGTAATTGGTTACTTTTGTATTTTGGTACAGCAAAAACTGTTATTAAACCTAAAAATTAGTGCTTTCTTCAATATTGTGTCAATCAAGAGGCTATTACATAAAAAGAGCGTTGTGAAGTACTCTGAACTCATAGAATTAATATTTTTTAAAACCACATTCAGTGCACTCAAAGTGAAGCAAATTCACGGATGGTGAAGCCACCTTACTATGTCTCTTGGCGCGATATGTAATCCACACACACATCAATTTTTTGCTTTAATTTTAAATAGAATTTTGAATAATGAATGAAACTAACAGTCTTTGTGTAAAATCTCTTATGTCTGAACCATGATATCTTGGATTACTGGATTACTCTAATTTTAGTATAGAAAGTAAGAAAACTAATACACCTTAAATTTATAAAGAAATAAAAAAGAGATCTAAATTAGTTTACCCAATTTTAGACTAATTGTGGTTAGTGAATTTTTTAGACAACTACCTTATTTTTTTTTAGGTAATGAAGCTGAAATCTCTTTTATTACACATGAATTAATGAAAATTATGGAACAACTTGGATATTTTGATAAAGACTATGCAATGGTGATACAAAATAAGGATAAGATACGTGTAGCAGTCTTTTATATATTTCTTAATACAAAACTTTCTGTGATTACGTACTTGTCGGAAACAGCTGAATTAGGCTCTATAGCTTCAACATTAACTAATAATATTACACCTTATCTCATGTGTGAAATTTTTACAACTCTGGGATTAGATGAATTTATAAGTGAAATAATAGCATATAGCAGCCCCTCGTTATCTGTAGAATTTTTAGGATATGTTTTAAATTTTAAGAATCTAGATTATCTTCAATATGTTACCAAATTACCCTGGTTATTGACCTCATGTTACAAGCAGATCATCAGACAGCATTTCTCTGCATTTGATAATTTGGAAATGACCTTGGAACTTAGTTTCAATTGTTTTCTTCAGTGCTTACCCTATTACACTGATCACACACAAGCAGAAAACTTTACCTCAAATGAAGATAAACAACATGAATTCATTGGGACACAATTCATAAATTTGTTGAGGTCAACTTTAAACTGCATTGAAATGTATAATGACAAACTTTCCAAGCACATAAAACCACGAACTGTTAATGTTAACATTTATGATTATACATACTTTAAAAAAGGAAGTCTTAATTACAATATACCTACAGATATTAAAGTTAGTGATTCGCAAAACAAAACTGTTTTGGATTGCCTTGATTTGTGTAATTGTGTATTAATGGACAAATGCAAAGAGTCAATCATGAGTGTAAGTGTAGAAACGTTTTGTGCCTGGAGCGAATTCACTGAGTTTGAAAACCAATATCACTTACAGGAGAGTATTAGACGAGTTTGTACCAGTCTTTACAGAGTAATAAGATGCACTAAGGGTCTATCAGAGCATTCTATACTTGAAATGCTCGAAACATTTATATGCAAACCTAATATTGAATTAGACGAAATAACTGAAATTGAAATGGAAATTGCAAGCAGCAGCGATGAAGAAAAACATGACTTACTCTGTTCTCTCATATTCAAACCTAATGTTTGTGATAACATAAATCTCCTCAAATTACTCGAGTTTAATATACAATTTTTGAACCAAAAAGATTTGGATTGTTTTCACGATTTTTTGGATCATTTTCTTATTGAAAGATCCATTAATGATGATTTTAAGAATAATGAAAACCTTAATTACTACATTGAATTATCTATTAAAATCTTCCAGCACTGTAGTATTTCTTCGAAACATAGAATTTTAGAAAAACATTTCAGTTTGAAACGCTTTTTTGATAGTATGATCGAAGATGCAAAATTTGATAGAATGATGACAGAAATATTTAATAAACTCATTATTTCACCAGATGCTGATGTGAGCGATATCTTGACAGTTTTTTTTCTGAGACCATCGAGAGTGTACACAAGGATATTTGAGATAGCTGCTGAAAATGCACAACAATCTGATATTATGCTAAAAGTAATGTCATTTATAAAAAGCTTTTCTACACATTTCTATGAGACTGATGTAGACCCATGTATAGTGAAAGTGGCAAAAAGCATGCTTCAAATTGAATCTACCAAACCAAAAAAGGACAACCACCTGATATTGTTTTTAAGAAGTTTAAAAAATGATGGCTTTATTGCAGGAATGAGACTTCTAATCCTGATAGTGATGCCTGTGCTTCATGACGCTCTCCTTAGTAAAAACTTTAATTGTATGTTTTTTGCTTTGGAACTGCTCCGTTTGTCATACAGCACACAAGAAATGACAGTGTGCAGAGCACCAATACTTGCGATGCTGGCGCAAGTGCTAGAAGTGGCTCGGTGGACAACATGTGTGTTCACAACAGCGACGCCAGCACCTCTGGTGGTGGCATTACAATTACAGAACTGTCTTATTAATACTTATAAGGACAATTGCACAGTTTCAGGTTAGTACTTAGTAGCTACTTATTTAGATAGTAATCATGCTATCTGGATTTCTGAGATTCAGAAACTACCACTTAGATTTCGATAAATATTAAAAATAAATTTTAACAAATTGTATGATGTATATGCACAAAATAGGCTATATGACTAATTTTTTTTTTAGTCCGTCGTATAGATTAGTAAATAATATTGGACACGTATTTTTTCTTTTTTTACGTAATCAAAATATTACGGCAATACATTGAGTTGAAATTTCGCGTGACGTCACTAACTAGTGCAGTTTGTATGGCGGCTTGTAGCGGTAAGTGACTTCACGAAAACCCCACCCTAAACTTTAATGCGCTTTATCTCTGTGTACTTTAATTTATTTGAAAAATAAAAAAAATACGTGTCGTCTAATGATTTTTAATTTTCTAAATAACGGACTAATTAGAATTTTGATTTTTTTTCAAAAGTTGTCAACATCCCTATTGGTAAAATTTTTATAAGAAATTCAAACTCCCTAGGGTTTCATCAAATTAACAACCTTATGCACTGTATAAGTACGTCTGTAAATGCGCTGTTAAAGTAAGTAAATAATACTGCGACAAAATATGGTGATGGTGGTAGACCGCCTAAATTAATTATCATAGTAGGTATGTAGGTACTAAAGATGATTGATTATACACATTTGTAGTTCAAATGAGCAATTAATAGACAGAAATTCTAAAAACCTTCTACTGTTTTGGGTTCTGTTTGAGATGAGAAATTCTGAGTTTTTCTAAGAAGAAGTCAAATTAAACGCCGTTAATGCTACAGCTATATATTGAAGGAAGATTCGTCGTCGCGTTGTCGCAATAAAAATTCGTGTTCGATCCATGACGAACATGCTTGGCCACATAAAAAAAAACTTCACTACGTTGCGATAATCTAGAACGTCGCGATAATTGGTTGCGCTGTTTCACATGGCTGCTAATAAAATTATTTACTGCATCTTTATAACTTGAACATACTTTTGGTGTATGATCAACGTATGCGAGGATAGGAGCTCGAAAGAGCATTTTCATCCGACTTGCTTCAAATTTGTCGTCACTGCTCGGCTCCGGTGTGTCTTAGCGTTATATTATATGGCCTGTGACCTGCCCAGGAGTATGGACTGCAATCTTGCCAGGTTTGGTTAAAATCCCTTCAGTAGTTTTTGACCCATGCGTGCATATACAGACAGACAGACAAAAAACTAGCTGATTGCATTTTTGGCATCAGTGTCGATCCTCCAATGCTAATTTTGGATGTGTATTCGATGTACAGAATTGGCCTCTCTACAGTTTTGTTATAAGTATAGATATAGATTACATTATAATTGTACTTTAGTATGGCGCAACGGGAGTTAATGGTATTATCTTCCTATTTGTAATAATAATAATTTAAACTATTTTGGTAAGACGTGGGTAACGTGGTTGGCTATACAATTGCCATACTTCGCTGTACACATATTTTCTTGTTAATATAAATTGTAGTGGTCGTTTGTTGCCCTAAATAAAGAAAAATAAAAATAAATAAATACGCAAAAATAAAAAGAAAAACAAAAACAAAAATTGGTTCAGATTCATAATTTTGTATGAATTCTAATACCCAGTCATTACTCCAATCCATGATTTAGGTACAAATTTAATCAAACACATTCAAACCGCTCGGCGTCTCGTAGTCAACTAAATTGCGCGAAGTATAGCCAACCGCACGAACTTTGTCGCGACAAAACCCTTTGATGTGCGGCAATTTACCGACAGCGGCGCGAAGCCACCGTGTATTCGCGAATCAGTCACGACAACGCAAATCTTCGCGTTATCGCGATAATGTGGCCGTAGCATAAGCAATACATCTTAACCCACAAAAGGACGCAGATAAGCAATAACATGTTAACCCACAAAATTAAGTTATTGATTCAGAACGATTTATTGAGAGTTATGGAACGTTTTTTTAATTATGTGTTTACCTTAATACATTGCTTAAATATTGAACATAAAAAATGTTGATACAAAATGGCGCTCCTACTTTTAAAACACGATTTACTCAAAATTTCTCCAGTGTGGGTTAACACACTATTGCTTATCTATGTCCAAAATTAAGTTGATACAGAACGCTTTATTAAGAGTTATAGAACATTTTTTAATTATGTTTAATGTTTACCTTACTACATTGTTTAAATACCAACAAAATGTAGAACATAAAATAATGTTGACACAAAATGGCGCTCTAATATTAAAACACGATTTACTCAAAATTGCTCCAGTACCTATAGGTTAACACACTATTGGTTATCTATATCTAATTAGGTATAGGTAACACTACTCTGTATTACTCTCATTATGTATATTATACACTGAGGGAAATCTAGCTTGTTTTAAGTCACTGCTGTGCCTTGTTTTTAGAAAAAGAGCTCATATGGTTAAGAGACAACCTTAAGGATTTATCACCGATAAACAAGTATCACTACAGACTGTTGTGGAATAGTCATCATGATAATATCATACAATTCATAACTCAATGTGAATTGCAAAGTGATATGAGTCCAAAGCAAGTACTGTCTACGGTATTGAATGTAAGTACCTATGTTCAAAAGAAATAAAACAAATCTACTTATACTAATAGATACTAGCTGTGCCCCGCGGCTTTCACCACCCGCGTGAGTTTCGGATTTACTTAAACTGACTTCCACAAATACACACATCAACAAAGTCTAGGGATATTTTATATTTCATCAAATATCTGAAAATGTAAGAAGAATTTTCTGATATAGTTAATGGAAGAATGGTAGGTTACTTTAAGGTCTTTAATAAAAAATAAAAAAAATCGTAATTTTTTTATTTTAAATAAAAATACTATTTTTTTATTTTAAATAAAAATACTATTTTTTTTATTTTAAATAAAAATATTTTTTTATTTTTACTTATTTTAAATAAAAATATTAATTTTTATAATCGCCGTAGAAAATTAGTATGATAAAAAACTTCATTTCTTCTCTTAAAAGTATTAATTTTAATTAAAATTTAACGAATCTATAAAAATCTAATTATAATCAGTGTTTTCACCTCTTACATTAGCTATACATCGACGTCGATTTTTTATACTTAAAATAGGCTACTTACTTGCATGTTTTTTTTTTCCAACCTCTTTTAAAGATACATGGCCTACTTAAACAAAGCAAGAAAAATAAAAAATATATATTATGCATATGTCGGCGAGAGGGTAGTTTCATTAAAAATAACTGTTGCTTCCCGCTGTCGAATAGCGGTTGTAGTAAGTTCGTTCCCCTGCTCCACTCCATTGCCCGACTCTTCTTTGTTAGAACTTGTTATAAAATGCGGGTATGCGTAAGCGACGGTTCATTGTTACTTCGTGTTCGGTTCAGTGCAGTTATAGTGTCGTATCAGTGTCGTCTTAATCTAGAGTGGCTATAGTGAGTACGTGTGCTGTGTCATCTAATTGTTTCCAGAGGTTTGCTTAAGTCGGGAGCACGGGCAGTGGAGGTGAGCGTTGATGCATTGGAAAGGGTACCCATTAAACCTACACCTGGGTTGCAAGTCCCAGGCACTGCTCCGTGTTCCCTACGGATATCTGATATGCTGTACAACTTCTATGTTGGTGCAATTAATTGTAATAATTTCTAGTTGGTTCTAGATGTGTCGCTCAAGTCTCGGTCATACCTTTCCCTGCCTTCAGTTATATTGTGTTATGTTATCATCATCAGTTAGTCAGCTATCACTACAATAGCAGATAACTATCTGCTGTTATCTGCTACTATGTTCTTCTTTCTATAATCTACACATAAATTAATTAAATAAAGCGTTTCAAAGTTCCTACTTTTGACTTTACCGCCGGAACGCGGAATGACGTTGTAGCGGGAGCTACTTAAAAATTACGCCTATTAATCTGTGATAGAGATGACAATGTCGTATTTACGGGGTCATTTGACAGTGACAGACATAACTTCAATATCCAAAGGCGCGTTCCGTGGATTCGTAGGAATGCACTCCAGCGCGCTCGATACCCGTTCTGTGGCTTGGTTAAATTTTACTCTGACAGCTCAGAGCGTAGTTTCACCCATTCCGTGGCCCAGAGTGCAACAACCAAACAACAATCTCCGAAGCAGGTTAATTTTCACTCTGACAGCTATGTATTGTTTAAGAAGTGTCAAAGTTTGCGCCAAAAACCGGAATCGTCGAAAAAGAAATCAATTAGAGTTCTTACGAACAAAGGGGAGGTGTCGTGGTCACAAAAAGTTTAAAATTGGATGTAAAACAGTCTTATTCGCAATCTGAGTTGAAAGAAAACAAATGGCGCCTGAAATTTCAAATATTTTGAGGTTATAAAAGAAATCGATCGTTCCGTGGCTTGGTTGCAACTCAAACGAGTGAAATGTTAACCGAACAACTACGCCCGAACCCACGGAACGCACACCCGGGTGCATTGAATAGTGTCAAGTTACTTCCAAAAGTTCCAGGAAAGAATCTAAATGCATCTTACCGATGCATTTTAAAGTAAAAAACTTAAAAAAAAATGTGTTGACTGTATGCACTTAGTTTCTTTTGCCTTCCCTGAAAGAGGTAAATGTTTCCTAAAAAAATTAAAGTGACGTAATATGTTAAGCGTGGCTGTGATTGGTGTTTCGTTGCAACGTTCCGTTAAAATTAAAAGTTGAATATTTTAAAAACTATTGATAATTTTTTAGTAAATCTTTCACAATTTCTTATTTTATATTTCATGCAAGTATCCTATTAAATTGTCAATGTGTAGCTGCGGTATGAGGTCCCATGTTCTTTGCAAGTGTTCGTAAAGTGATTGTTCTGTTGTCAAATTTGGCGGGAAATCTCTCAAAGCTTTTTGTTGTAACATGTCCCAGCCCAGGCATGCTCGATAGGATTTAAATCGGGCGACTGTGCAGGCCAATCCAAAACTTGAATATCGTGGTCTTGGAGAGCGGCCGACACCAGCCGCGCCGTATGGGAAAGAGCATTATCGTGTATGAATGGAAAATCCTGGCCCATTTGGATTCTGTGTGGGACAATAACAGGCTCTACTACCTCTTCGTGGTATTTTTGTGCAGTCATGCTGCCTTGGATCCAAACGAAGTGGGTTCGTCCGCCAAGACGAATTCCTGTCCGCACCATGATTGTCTCGCCTTGATATGAGTGGACTTCCTGAGGGTTCTGTAAACGGCTAACTCTCCCTGGAGTTCTCCAAACGCATGTTCTTCTTGGATCCGGATGAAACCCAAGCCGGGACTCATCGGTGAACAGCACCAAAGACCGTTGTTCATCACTTCATGGTAAATGCTCCCGAGCCCACGAAAGCTGCCGGCCGCGATTGCCACGTCGCAATGTTGGAACACGTAGCGGTCTTCTAGCATGAAGATCAACTTCATGCAACCTTCTTCGCATGGTTTGGCCCCTTACCATTAGCTGGTGTTCCTCCTGGAGCCTTCGTACTAGTTGCATCGCTGTGATATTTGGTTGTCTTCTGGCGGTCATTTGGAGAAATCGATCCTGTCTCTGTGTAGTAACATGATACTTACTCGGGTGCTGTTCAGCCACATCCCCAGCACTGCGGTCTGCGATAACGTGACTACAACCTAAATATCACGTTTTGGCTGGTGTGTAGGGCCTCAGCAACGACGCGTTGAACAGCACCATTTTCTACCATGCCCACGGCTCGTAACATTTCATCTCGACTCAAAAGACGACGTTAAAGCTCACTCGACACGTTAAATTAAAAAAAGAAATAAGTACAATCTAATTCCTTTTCACTAATCAATACCAACAAAACAATTTCAACTTTCCATGACGTAGCGAATTATATAATAATTTTGCCGCCGTATTTTGTTTTTCTTTAGTTATTTTTTATTTACATATTTAAATTTTGAAAATAGAATAAAAGAGGTTTCAAATTGTACATAAACTTTTTATGGAAAGAAAGAGATTTTAAACTATAAAGTCGTAAATAATTTAGGATTAAGATATCCCTAGATTCTGTTGATGTGTGTATTTCAAGATCAAATTTAGCCAAATCTGTCCGCCATTTTTCTCCATGGTGCACACGGTGCACATAACTATTTTTCTCTCGCCTAGAGCAAAAAAAAATTTTTTTTTTCGTACAATGACTGAAAAATAGGTTTGTTTTTAACTAATAGTGATACCAACATAGAACGATCTAAAATAGTAATATAGGTAAGTACTAGGATAGTAGTAGACGTACAGGATAAAAAAATATAAAAGTTTTGTGAAATATTATTGCTGCAAATATTATTGTTGTACAAATTACTACGTTAACTTTTTCGTGTTAGTGACGTAAAATATTCGGATTATCTGGGATACATACATTATGATGTTGGAAATACCGACCAACCCACCAATTATCACAAAGTCCTCCGCCGCGTCTGTCTGTCAGTTCGCAATAAACTTAAAAACTACTGAACGGATTTTCATGCAGTTTTCACCAATAGATACGAGTGATTGAAGAGGAAGGTTTATACGTATAGTTTATCCTAGTAGGTAAAAATACGATTTATGATCATGATATTTTTCAATGTTAGTAAAAAAATGCATTTAATGAGTACTGCGATTTCTAAACTTTTCTTTATTCCAGATAATAATACGTTCAACTTCCGACGAGTGGATTTTGATTTGGAACGCTATGTGCCCTGTGTTCGGGGAAGTAAGGTCGTTGCAACACCTCAACCTGGCCATGTGCGTGATCGCTGGCCATGTAACAAAAGATGCGAATGCGAAAAACAATAGTAACGTTTGGACATGTATTGTATATTGCTTTCAAAATCTAGTCACTATCATAAGGGTACGTATTATCACTAATTTGCTACCAATGTGAACGTGTTGATCAGTTTTGATTCAATGGAACGGAATAGATATTTATTTTTTTACTTTTTAGCTTTACTTCTCATGTATAGGGGCGAAGTTGGCTAACCTGAGGATGAATTTGAAAAATAGAACAAGTTTTGCATGTACCTACTACAGCCATAATATTTGGTAGCAGCATGTGCCGCGAACGCGATCTATGGAAAAACCAAGCGTGTCACTTTACCTGACTATGACGTCACAAGAGTTAACTCATTTTCTGATTTCCCTTCCCAGCGTGTTATTTAAAACAAAAAACTGCATTCTTACGTTTTCGACTGACGTCTTACTACGCGGTACCTACACAAGTTTATAAAACTTAATTTGGGCGTCGTATATATTAGGTATATGTATGTATACAGGTCCGTGGTATGGACTATCACACGAACAAGTAATCTCACTGTTTAGATATCTGTAGATTTAAAAAACGCGGATTTCAATTTCGGAAATTGGCACGAAAATTCCTTGATTCTCTATGACATCTGACGTCTACTATACGACAATCTGAACGTTAATATTTTTGTACTGATAGTTACTATGGAAAAAATATAGTGCTGGTTTTTTTTTTGCAGTACCGATTCTTCAGCTCGCCATTGATGGATATACAAGTTTCAACGGCTCTTCAAGTAATCGTAACGATTTCGAGTATATCTGAAGAGCGTTCCAGTGAACTCGCTGCATTGTTGATGCCACTGTTGGTTTTCCTAGCCGAACGGAAAAGCGAATACTCCCTCAATGCCGCGGATTATTTGAGAAACCAAGTGAAAACCAGCGGGTTCTTAAATATGATCAATCAAGTGTTTCCTGCCAATGTGACAGGTTAGAGCGTGTTCAGACTGCGTAGTGTATTAGTGTATTTTAAAACGAGGGGTCTTAAGCAGGTAGGTAGGTAGGTAATTAGGTATATTTTAATTTGTGTGTTTTTTTATTCCGTTTTGATATCGTGCTAAAATGACGATTTCGTAACTTTATACGTATCTATATCTTCTCTTAATTAATTCCATAAAAAAATAATGTGTTATAAACAGGTGTTAGGCTATTTTTCCATGAGTCATCGGACGACCTGACAAATTGCAGTGACGACTCTACATTTGTAGCAGTTGATTCACGTACCTGCCGCCCAGCTCGATATACGATTTACGAACGAATGTTTGGATATACTTATATATTACGTTTTCGCAGCTATGATCATCACCGCTATAAATAGTTGTCAAAGTTTTTGTGCGGTACGACTATGACATAGCCACTGCACAAAACCTGTATTTATATCAAGTCTCAACTCGTTCGTCTGCGCAACAATGCCGCCGCTGTCGATGGTAATAATGAAACTACCATATTAAGGTAGGGTGATGTTTGCTCCCTGAACCAAACAAGAGGTTTTCTTCTCGCGACAACCAGCGGGTTGCTCAGTATTCACAAACTGACGGGGGCGTGCGTTTGTCACAGCTTCCGGGTGCTAGCTATCGTTGCTAACGGCAAAACGTACGGTGTTCCGGGGAAAAATAGCAGATTTACTAAAGAAATTCAGGCTCTATGGCGCGTAGCGCGTCTCCAGTGGCACAACAGAGACTATAGAGATTTGAAACTAGAACTACTGTATACATTATTCCTCTTCGTGCGTTAACACCAGCCCAGCGACTAGCGACAGACGACTAGTTACTATTGACGTCTGCGCGAACTTCCTTACCAACTTTGGAATACTTAACCAAATTCCTATGAGCGCGTCATACATTGCATTGGTGAGGTTGGCACAAAATGCTTTCATTGATCGGTTCAGCGATTAGTATGAAAGTGCCGACTCTTAAAACGTAAGTGATTATTTGCTCATTGGTTAACACGAGAAGTACGCGAACATCGACTCGCGCATTACAGTCGCCCTTACTCTAGTATACCTACCTAAGATTAATGTGAAAATATTAAGGTCAGTGCAAATGAACGATGCTTGCTGACCGCGATAGTTATAAAATTACTTCTTTTTGTTTCTTGGAACCGTTGGCCGTATAATGCGGATAAAATGAAAACGGACTGTCAATGTACGTAATTCTTTCCATAAGGCCTTTTGCACATTACCTATAAGAAATTTTCTTGTGTCTTATAAGAAATGTCTTATAAGACTTCCAATCGCTTTGGCTGTTATATGGGACCATCCATATTACAAGAAATGTCGTATAAGACACGCGCATAGTAATTTTTATCGGATGCATGTAAGACAAAAAAAAATCTTATAATGTGCAAAAGGCCTAACTTGAAATGTATTTTAATCGAATTCAAATTACATTGCTTCTTAAACAGTGCACGGAGTACCAAAAGTACATGTCCGAAATGTGCAGTGACAGTGTCTTTTTTATTCTGACACAATCGCATTTATTTTGTCCAGGTTATACCTACCTAGATTGATGGCAGTAAAAGCCCCTAAATAATTATGTTAAACTAATCAATGAAAAGATTTATGATTCCAACTATGATTTGGTGAAATAAATTGCCTATTAAAATATTAAAAAAATCTTGTTTTATTCAAAGACTATCTGTCTTCTATACCTATATTGTGTATTTTACATAAGTACATATTATAGACTAGCTGTGCCCCGCGGTTTCACCCGCGGTAATTTCGAAGTTCCCGCGGGAATTCCGGGGTAAAAAGTACCGTATGTCCTTCTCTGTACCCCTGACAACGTGCATGCCAAATTTCAGATTTATCGTCACTGCTCAGCTCCTATGTGTCTTAGCGTAATGTTATATAGCCTCATAACCTGCCCTGTGGAGCTAGGATGCGCAACATGATAAAATTTTATCGAGCCATTTTATCGATTCTCGTCCACATATTATATCGTTTTGTCTACCAGTGGTAAAAAATGTTTAACCGAATCTAGTCTTTTAACTCAATACCCCACTATTGCACTTTTTTGCTGGACGCCCACAAATATTTGTCGTGTCGACAATTTTATCTTTCGTTCGATAAACATATCATGTTACGCATCCTAGCTCCGCAGGAGTAGGTATGGACTACAATCGTACCAAGTTTGGTTAAAATCCCTTCAGTAGTTTTTGACCCATGCGTGCACATACAGATAGACAGACAGACAAAAAATTTACTGATTGCATTTTTGGCATCAGTATCGATCACCATTCATCCTCAAATATATATTCAATGTACAGAATTGACCTCTCTACAGTTTTATTATAAGTATAGATAATACGTGCATATGCAAACTCGCGCTCGTCTCTCGGATGGGTCGACACAGGTCACATACCCCTAGGTCTCTACAGTCGACCTCGTCCACTAAGTCTAGAAATGTGAAAATTTTTAACTTTAACACGACCTCGACACACAGTTTACTCAAAAAGGTAAGTACCATGATCAGAAACGTCTCCTTTTTTCTTTAAGTCTTTCCTCATTAAAGTTATGTGTGCAATGTTTCCTATTGCGATCAAAAAATTATTGCAAAAAAAACTACATCATTGCCCAGCTGAATATGTACTCCCCCTTGCATTTTGCACTTGCCGTATCAACTTTGGGGTTTGTAACTTCAACTTGAGGTAAATTAATTGATTAGAAAAAAATTGTAAACTAGTCAAAGTCAAATGTAACGTTTGACTGCTATCGAAATTAAGCGTCATGTTATGTATACGACAAAACTAAAACAAATTGTTTAGTGGAAAAACTAATTAATATTTTATCAGGTCTTTTATTTACCTGTTTTTAAATGTTTGAATAAGTACTACTAGTATGTTTTATATGTTTTCGCTTTGTAGTTGCGATGAGCGAGAAGCAAAACCTCAAGATGTCGACGCATTTCCAAGCTCTGAACAAATTTGGGGTATGATAGGCACAATATTAGCCACGGTTGCTTGTTGGATATTTTATACCAAGGTAACTTATGTGCTACAATGTCAATACTCCCTTTACCTAATACTTATTATATTGTACTTTGTACCTACCTACTTAATATTTTATTTAGTGTCAGTTCCTATATTGTGTCTCCAAAATACATAGATGTGTTCTTGAGGTTCTAAGGTACTACCTAGGACATTATCCGTAGTCTGGTCGATCTGACCACGGAAAATGATAGGTCCTATCAGAAGAAAATTGGCAATGGCCAGACCATTGCCAAATCTATCAACCAGTAGAATCACATAATTATTAAGACCTAGGTCAAACGTATTTAAATGGAAGTGCTCACATACTGCACGGCACGATTTGACGATTCTGCTCGCGCACACACGCCACATGTTCGCTATATAGGACAGGACAGACTGTCGTGATAATGAATACAGCTCGACGCGACGGTTATTAATAAAGTATAGGTAACTATTAATTCTATTATTAGCGACCTAATCGTGAGAAAAATCGTGCAAAAATGGAAAAACCGTTGACACCGTTGGTAATGCGGCCTGTCATAGAACTCTAATTGAGAAAACTTTGTTACAACATTCAAAGGGCGGATCATTCCAAGTTGTCCCCGTCACCAGTTATAAATTGAGTTATACTCAGTCGTTATCAGGGTCGACTAGGTATGGTCTCAAAGGGCAGTCTAGCGTGAGAGGCCCAACCAACTCGTAATTATAGTGAATTGCCAGTCTTACTGCCGCACTCAGAGTCGTCTTTAATGATTACTTAGTTAAGTATAGATTTTTAAAACAAAACTGCCGCAATCAGACAAATTCAATAAATTAATGTTAATTGGCATTTAACTAATTAAGTTACATCTCATTAAATGCCAACTAACATTAATTTACTGAACGTCTCTGATTGCGGCAATTTTGTTTTAAAAATCTATACTTAACTAAGTAATCATTAAAGTCGACTCTGAGTGCGGCCGTCAGACTTCCCCATGATTAATGATCGATTACTAATTTGGCATAATTACTTAACTACAGGTAAAGATAAGAAGAAGACATCAAGAATACAACAAACGCTTCAGTAAGACACGCACCATACCCACCATCACTGGTCGTAGAGGACACGTTTAGTCCGTCGCAAATGATACCAATAATTTTATTAGAAAAATATTTCTTTATTCAATAATAATTTTAAATTTAATTAAGTAAATCATAATATGGCTGTTCATAAAATATTATCATTAAAAACTTATAGTTAATGATAAAATCAATCAAATTACTTTGTTAAAACAATAAAATAATACTAAAATTAAAATAGAATCTGATTAGCTTAAATTTATCTAATAAGTGTTACTTAGAATGTCGACAGTGTCTCTAGACTCTGTTCTCCGGTTTCCGTTGAGTAAGTATTTGTGTTCGTCCGCGACCTCGCCTCTATTTAACAGAAATACTAGAATGTACTGGTACGGGAAGACAGGCACGTTGTGGCTTGCGAAGAACTTTAGCTTCACCTTTTCGATCACTTTCAGGTCCACAAAACAATAGTCAGCATTGCAGCAACTGCCTGGTGTTCTAAAAGAGTGTAAAAAAATCTATAAGCTTTGTCAAGGCTAACTGATTTTTTATACACCCAATAAGTACATTCGGGTGGTGACGATGAGGATTTACTCGAGCTTCGTTGGAAGCTATAGGGTTTTGAAGATTAGGAGGTAGAAACAAATTTTGTTTTCTACCTCCGAAAAAACATCGTTACATGATGTTTTTTCTTTACAGTTAGCTTCTACAGGCTTTCAAAAATGTAAAAAACACAGTCACAGGAAAACACTCGAGCGCGTCAGATATTGATTATATGCTCCACGGTGTCGCTGATGATGGAGGTACGTTAATCTGCCGGTTTTAATTGTGGGGTTTGCCGTACGGTAGGGTCAAAAATGAAGAACAAAATTTATTCAAGCGCCTCAGATTTTCAGAGGGTACGTTAATTGAACCTAAATGAAGCTTCCATTCAAAAGACTTACGATTCGGACTTAACGCAAGCTCGTGGCGGCTTTGTGAAAATTTAAAAAAATCGGTATCAAAATAGCTCGAGTATTTCAAAAAATACTCGAGCGCGTCAGATTTTTATGCAGACTTTTCAGCTAGTCGTCCTGACCAATATAATTAAATTAATCTGACGATCATTTGGTCTTAATTTAAATTTTTTTTTTTAGATTACTGAATGTGATAAATAAAATATACGGAAAATAGCATGGAAAAAAATATATTTTAATTTTAATAATACATTCAGAAACTAGTAAAATAGTCACTAATGTAAAAAAAAAATTACGTGGCACCTAGATTCACAGATCCATACAAATATTCCTACAGAAAAACATCGTTCGACTTCAAAAAACAAAAATGCACTACACCAAAATGAGAAAATGAAAAGCAACCGTTAGAACCCAAAACGACCCTAACGGTGGGCTTGGCACCGACTTTGAACTGATAAGTTGGTCGGTAACTTGGTATCAATACGTACTTTTACGAATAAAGTTTTAGCGAAGTAGGTAACAACTACCTTTACCACAACTTTTTGGAAGTCGGTAAAAAATAAAATGAAAGATGTAGCCTGCCTACCTATAGTTCGATGTAATACTTACCTAAACTGATTTTAATATACAGTTTAACCGACTTTAAAAAGGAAGTTATCAATTCGACACGCGATTGCCATAATTGAAGAGAAGAAGAAGATGTGATATGCTGTGAGGACGGTGCGAGAGAGGGAGAGATAGAGAAAAAGTGAAAGGAAAAGAAAGGCAGAGTGAGGACTAAGTTTCACTGCAGCTGCTGCTCATTCTAAACTTTATGACTACTATTTTTGTTTCTTCGGCTTTTGGAAATCGCGCGGCAGATTATATTTTTTCCGCCATCCTTGAGTAAAAAAAAAACCGCGCTCGAGAATGTCGAGGTGGTAGTTTGTTTTGCAAGTTTATTATCCATTAATTTCCTTACGTTATGTTCAAATCTTCAGTATGCACATTTTTCAGCATGTAGTTAACCCACTTTTTTAATCTAACGCGCCCGAGTATTTCTATCGATTTTTTTTTTGACTATTCTGATCGGTTATCCTAGACCTCAGAAGAATAGCTACTGTTATTGTTCTGAGTCCTAGACGCGCGACTCTGTGTAGACAGGCGCGGTCCGAATATCAACTTTACATCATGGTTGAGATTAAGTCCACGGGAGCTCAAGACTTTTACGAAAGCGCGTTAGATTAACTTGAGGGGATACCTTGCATCATGTTGAGTATCTGACCTTAGATTGTGGGGGGGGGGGGTCAGATAGGTAAGGTCAGATACTCAACATGATGCAAGGTATCCCCTCAAGTTAATCTAACGCGCTTTCGTAAAAGTCTTGAGCTCCCGTGGACTTAATCTCAACCATGATGTAAAGTTGATATTTTAATGATAGGTCGTAGTTAACTATATTTCAGTCATAAATACGACCAACATCATTAAAGTTTAAATTTTTGTCTTGTTTCTCACAAGCGGACGTACTTTGACTTGGGGACATTCATCAAATTACGTGAGGTGATTTTGGCGATTTTCGTCCATCGTATTTCTACGTCCATTATCGCGAGAAAATTCAGTACAACCAACTGAACGGGTGTGTAGGTACAGATATGCACTCGTCGAGTCTTCACGGCCGAGACACTCAATGAGAGGAAAATTTTGTTTATTTTTTAGTTAAAGCGTTCTCGGCGAGTGTATACAGCCGGAATAACATTTTCCGACCGAGCATGCCTCGAGAGAGGAATGGCATTAGCTGCGCGAGGCGGGCCTCCGCCGAGGCTGTTCGCTTGGCGTGGACGCGCCGCGCCTATTGACATCACATAACCATAATTGGCCCATTGGTGAGATGTCGTGAGACCCCCTCTCATAATATCACGTGAGATTTTTCAAATTGTAACAGAGTATACGTATATTTTAGTGGAGTAACATTTTTTTCTTATTTAATTTAGCCCAGTTTTCTCGAAATTTTACACTATCTTGCGTAAAAAAATTAAGCGTTAACTGCCGAGGCTCCCCCTCTCCCCCGCGTGAGATTCGGCACGACCACCTCCCCACCCCTAAACACCTCACGTAATTAATGGACGCCCCTTAACTATAAAATGTTCCAATAATAATTCTTAATTCACGATGTGTTATTTTTCAACAGAAAAGATTATGCTGAAGATTATGTTTCTACTAGCTGTGCCCCGGGGTTTCACCCGCGGTAATTTCGGAGTTCCCGCGGGAATTCCGGGATAAAAAGTACCCTATGTCCTTCTGTGTACCCCTGACAACGTGCATGCCAAATTTCATCCAAATCCGTTCAACCGTTTTTGCGTGATTGAGTAAACGTATGCGAGGATAAGAGCTCGAAAGCGCATTTTCATCCTTTAAATTTATCGTCACTGCTTTATATAGCGTATATCGTACCAAGTTTGGTTAAAATCACTTCAGTAGTTTTTGACCCATGCGTGCACATAGTCACACAGACAGACAGACAGTACTGATAGCATTTTTGGCATCAGTATCGATCACCATTCATCCTCCAATATTAATTTTGAATATATTATATTCAATGTACAGAATTGTTCTCTCTACAGTTTTATTATAATAGTACGGGAGATACTGATGCTAAATGGGGCTTCACTCGAGCGTCGTTGGGACCTATTGGGTTTTAAAGATTAGGAGGCACAAACAAAATAAGGTTATATGATGTTTTTTCATTCACTGGTGGGTTTAGCTTCTACAGGCGTTCAAAAATGTAAAAAAACAGTTACCCCTTCAAAAATCTGACGATTTGGTGGTGACGCAAGGTATTTAAAATATATTTTTTGAAAATTCAAAAAAAAAATCTCAATTTTGAAATACTCGAGGGTGTCAGATTATTTTACAGAAGGTTCAGCTTGCAGTCCAAGTTATGTTGGCTTAAAATCTGACAATAATTTTGAGGGATATTATTAATTTGACTGCTAGAAACCAAAATTATGATTTATTTTTAAGATTTTTTTTTTATTTCTGACGTAAGTTTCATGACTTTATGAGCTATTTTTGTTCACAAAAAACACACCATATTTCTATGAAATTTGTAAAAGCTCACAAAATATTATTCACAAAACTAACTTTAAAGCATAAACAAGCCAGAGCGTCTTACATATAATAACATGAACGCGTTGTTTTGTGATGAGCTGTAAAGTAAAATGGCGTCATGGCGACGGACAGCAGCGTGGGAATGGTGCGAGAGAGTCAGAGATACACAAAAAGTGAAAGGGAGAGAGAGACGCGGAGCGGAGTAATACACCTACCTTTACCGCTACTTTACCTTACTTTACTACTACTACTTACCGTCTGTTAAAAATTACATTTAAGTTATAGTTCGATGTAATACTTACCTTCAATTATTTTAGTATGCATTTTAACCGACTTAAAAAAGTTATCAATTTCACACGTTTAGTGCCGTAATATTCTGTGATGGCGACGAAAAGTAGTGTGAGGACGGTGCGAGAGAGTGATAGATAGAGAAAAAGTAAAGGGAAGAAAAGCAGAGTGAGGAATAGGTACATGTTTCACTGCAGCTGCTCGTTATAAACTTTATAGACGATTTTTGTTTCTTCGGCTCATGAGAATCAGCAGATAATATTTTTTCTGCTATCCTTGAGTGATTTACTTCAAAATAAAAAATAAATCAACCGCGCTCGAGAATGTCGAGGTGGCAGTTTTTTTTTGCAAGTTTGTGATTTTCTAACGTCAGATTATTCATATACACACTTCTCAGAATGTAATTAACTCACCATAATCTTAATCTAACGCGCTCGAGTATTTTGAGTTATCGATTTTTTTTACTAATCTGATCGGTTATCCTAAACGCACCCACCAGTGTAGAGGGCCTATATTTGGTGGAGATACTCAACATGGTGAAAGATACCCCCCTTATATTCATCTGACGCACTTAGCAAATCCACAAATCCCCTCTTGGGCTCCCGTACTATAAGTAAGTATAGATAGAAGTTCAGAAGTTTCGACTTTAAAACCTCTTTTTTGTATCATTGGTACTACCAGTTGAACTACTCAGTAGTAGATACTACTGATACAGAGCGAATACGGAGGGTCACTAGTAGTACTGGTAGTTCTAGTGATACAAGGTTGTATTATTTGTACCACCAGCTGAACTACTCGGTAGTACTACCATGTACTACTGATACAGAGCGCAAATTTTATATTATGCCATTTTAGATTAGTTTTTTTTTACCTTGGATCATATGTCATCGGTTTAGCCTTGAGGGTCTTAAATATCATCTGATAATACTGTCTATATTTTTTCTTCATCACAAGAACGACTTGTTTCCCTTCAAATGGGAACTTGGCGTTATGTTCTTGGAGCTCCATGTGCCAGTAAGCTGCCGCTCTTGCTACTTCAACACTTGTATTGTCTATCTCCAGTATTTTTGGATGTTTCATCCACTCATATAAGCTTTCCTAAAAATAAAATAACTATCACTTCTTACTCTCTGAAGGTTACTACGATTATCATAACATTTATAAACTATTTTCATGAAAGGAACTCACATTCATAAACTTTTTGCATCTGAAACTGTCATAAATAAAGCTGACGTGCAGCAACCATTTGCCCGTGGCCAATGAGCACACCATCATACCGGTAAATGTATCACTTGGCAACAGTGATATAAAATGCGTTGCCAGCATTTCCATTTTAGTATTTTCAGCAACTACTCCACCCAATTCATTCACCATGGACACAATTCTGTCGCGATCCTGTAGAACATTGACATTTTTGAGACTTCTTATTTATTTATTTAAAAAAAGAAAAAAGTCCACTGAATACATACATGAATAGATTCAGACAGCATGAACACCTTTTTATCACAAGCACAGATCAAATTTTGTTTAAGTTTCCACGATTCCTCAGATGTTCCACCAGGAGAATTATAGTCACTGTCTATAAATATGAGAAATTTATTAATAGTAGTAGTAAACGCCCGCCAAAGTGCATGCCATAGTTCGTATACGTTTAAAAAACTTTTTTTTCTTTCATGAGTATCTGTGAATGTACAGATATTAGGTATGTTGTATGTAACAGAAGTATGCAACAATATAAATGGAACTCTGTATTCCTATTTTGATTGTTCTGTGAGCAGCATACTCGGCGCCAGGGTGCGAGCTGGTCAGCCTGCGCGGCTCTATTCAACCAAAAACCGCAATGAAATTGTAATGTTTTATTTATTTATTTCTCAAAATTCTGTAATCATTTTGCTTCAAGTGCGGCGGCTACGAAAGAGGGCGCACGGGCGCACCACTCTTTTGACTGGTGATTTTGTCGCGACCGTGTTGGATAAATTGAAGTTGTTGGTTGGGTGCAATGACGTCGGTATTAACTAGCGCTCGACTTGCGTGCGCCCCTAATGACTCTGCGCCCGAGTGCACCCGCACCCCTTGAACCCCCGGGTAAAGACAGCCCTGGTTATGGTGATATACCGGATTTTTTCTCGTACTCTTTTACAGTGCATGCTGCTCGGCTGTGGAATCAGCTTCCTGACGGAATCAGGCGTGCACGGAGCAGGGTGCAGTTTAAACGTTTAGTGCGTGCGCATCTTCGTGCTCTACCTTAGTGGCATCCGAACCTTTTTCTTTTTTTCTTTTTTGATCAACCTGCTATGTTTATTAGTGTGTCCAAGTAGTTAATAGTTATGTATTGTATTATTATTGTGTATTGTGTATTCCTGTATGTATCGTTGGTATGTATCCTCGATTATTTGTGTAAGTATATACATGTATTGTGTATATAGTATTAGCATGTACTTTTATTTATATATGAATATGATTAGGTATGTATGTATGTATATATGTGTATGTATTTAGTATATTATGTATGTATCTGCTTTTATTTAATTTATTAACTGTATACATGGTAATATTATTTATATTAACTTTATATATATATTCCGGTTCTGTGTAATGCCACTAAACTATCCCCTAGCCAAAAGGTTGACTGGTAGAGAATGCCTTAGGCATTAAGTCCGCCTTTTGTACATAAATGTGCAATAAAGTTCTTTAAATAAATAAAATAAAAATATATCATATAGCTTACCTGATATGACTTCAGATAAACTTGCTTTAACCACACCAGTAACTTGCATCTTTCTCTCTATAGGACTGTATCCTTTAGTACTCTTCTTATTTCTGTAGTTATCAATGTACTTCTTAAATGGTATACAGTTAGCAGTTTTTGCTTTGCCATTTTCAATCATTTTCCGAAAACTAACCTTTTTTGGAGTGCTCTGTCTGCTGAAAGACCTAAAATTGCTATGTGCATTAGCAAAGAACTTTGATAAGTTTTCAGTTGCAAGCTTTAATACAAAATAATACTTGAAACACCATAAGTGAGGAAGATTGTATTAAGTATTGTATGCTACAGTGGCCTGAAACTTAAATTAAGTGTTAGTACATTTAATTATTTGAAAAGCATTCTTAGTATCCCCAGGCATGCCTAAACTCCAGGACTGACTCACTCATTGCCAAATTTTGAAAAAAACGTTTTAAATGGACTTGATGTAGGGGTCTGCTTCTCATCTACCTTAATAACATCAATTTCTTGATAAATATCTTCAACAGACCAACCTATTTGCCGTCGCACTTTAGTAGGTCTGCTTGTTTTTATGTATCGTGGTCCAATACTATCAACGAAGTCCACACCAGGATCAGCCAATTGTGATTCTTGGGATGATTTTAAATCATATGATTTAAAGTGAATAATTTTCAGGTGCTCCATATAAGCCAATTTTTCAGCATAAATCTCATGGCATACTGGACAAACAAAATGATGCAGCTTTACATTTTCAGTACATTTATTCAAATGAATACTATAAGCATCATAGTCATTAAAGTTATCATCACAAAGCACACATGGAATGTTAACAAAGCTTGTAACAGTCTCAGGCTCAGGCGTCTGTGTTGCCAACATAGCTTCTGACTGGGGACTGATATCAGTTGCAACAAGAGTCTCATTGCTGCTGGATCGTTGCAAACCGTCTTGCTCAATAGTACAAGTGACATGACATTTGTGTGTTCCATGGTTGTTGTGTGCCTGATTACAATACACACATTTTATAGAATCAACATCACTGTCAGTGTCATCGTTTGATTCGTAACTGCTATTCTCAGGAGAGTTAATAGTATTGTTATCTTTGACACAGTTTTCATTGCTTTCTCCTTCTGTTGAATCATTTTTAACATGCATATAAAAGTCTTTATTGATGAATTCATTGAAACCAGATGTTGGAGCATGGTCAAGTTGAATACCTGTAAAATAGAAGGATTGGTGGTTAATGTAGTTGACTGCTAATTGCTATGCCAGGTGTTGCAGGGTTGATCTTGGTCAGGTCATAAATATTTACATATTTATGTGATTAAAATTTACTTTTACCCTGAGTCTTGGTGTTTCCTATGTATGTATTATAAAATTATATTACAGGGAAAACCGGTGATGTCAAAATTCAAATTCTACAGGAAAAAAAAAACATTTTTCATAACTTTTCTCAAAACAAGTTTAGGGGGTTAAGCGCCGTTTTTGAGATGAATACTATAACAATATAATAATATTATAACAAATAATATGGTTCTTATTTGATATTTTATTTATTCATTAAAATGAAAGTACTACCTACTTAAAACCCTTATCTATTATTTCAAAAGAAAAATTCTAGAAAAAAATTTCAAAGTGTATTCCAAGCTCTAGATAGTGAATCTGGAAAAACAAGAAGAACCTCGTAAGAGCCTTTTACCTATGTTTTAAGTATTATATAATTTTTTTGGTACCTATCACCTAAGCACAAGCTCTGCTTACATTTCATTTGGAACCAGATGGTGCTGTATGATATATGAGCATTATTATTAATAATCCTTTCACCACCATTCCTGTAACACTACGATTTACGAAAAATATGCTCTGTACCAGAAACGTAATGTTACTAACAAACCACTGCACTGACTTTAATATTTATTAGATTAAATAATAGATTATATCTATCATTCAACCATTCTCAACACTAGGAGAAATCATGCCTAAATAGTGTAGTCTGGAGGTAATGGCTATCTTTTTGTAGCCTTAAATTAAAAGGCTACCAAAATGTGGCAGTGGAAGGGTTAAGAAACTCAAAGTATTTACTATTTAGCCATCTTGTTTCACAATTTAAAGAAAGCTATATTCAATTTATTTTTAAATGAAATATGTAGTGCTAGTTTGATCTCTGAAAGGACCTGAATAATAATTTTTATCTCATTAAAAATAAATAAATGCTCTACCTGGTGTTTGTTTGAGAAGGCTGTTTATCCTTTCACATTGTAGTTTAAATAAATAAGCTGTGCTTAAATTTTCAATGCAAGATGTACAAACACGATCTGATAGACCATCACCTTCATAAATCTGAAAGTATAGGTAAGAGTGAAGAGTTAACTTTTTATCCTGGAACTCTTGCGAAAACTCTGAAATTATTATGCTAGTCTTTACATAATCTACAGCAAAAAGTCGCTTCCCACCATCTGTACGCTATGATCTTTAAACTATGCAGCAGATTTTAATGTGGTTTTGTCGATAGATAGAGTGATTCAAGAGGAAAGTTATACATATTGTTGATCCTGGAATTTTTGCGAAAACTCTGAAATTACCGAGGGTAAAACCGTGGGTGACAGCTAGTATTTAATAATAGTCTGCCCTATGAATGATACAGGGGGCCTCTAAATGCTAAGTTAGGTAAGGTACTACATGTGAAAAATAAATGTGCATTTTGGGATTTAATGTGACAAAATATAAGTGTTTTCTAATTTTGATAGGTATACGAAAATAAAAAGATGAATTAAAAAGAACTGAAAGCAACCAAGTGGCAGTTCTTGGCACTTCTTGCTATCAGTACAACTACAAATTTCTACAGCAATTTTTTTTAAGAAATTAATTATCTTAGAAAATGTTTTTTTTATAGTGGATAGTTTCACCCTCTGTAAGGGATCTTGAATCAAAAACTAATCATCTCTTGACCCTTCAGGATAGGTAACGAAAAGAATCTTCTCTTACTGCCGCCATCTCCACTCTCCTTTTTTGACCAGGGTTAATAAAGCAGTACCTACAAGGTTTTCAAAATTACATTAGCCATCCAAAGAAAACTAATTTACCTATCTAACCTCGTTAGCTAATCTAATTAGCTTCCTCGTTAGATAACTATCTAGTGATGACACACACTTTCCATACAGTTTTCATTCATTCCATTTAGTTTCAGTATCTAGGATTGCTGGTCTAAGTCTCGAATGATTTATCCATTGTAAACATTTATTGTATGCAAATAATATTCTCACTCCATGGAGCTGCGCAATCATAATTATGTAGCGAAATAATATTAATAATTAGGTAGGTACTCACTGTAACATTAGCAAATGCCATAACCATTTCAGACAACTTAGTCGACTCATCTTGCTCAAATATAGAACAAAATTCACCAAGTTTAAGACACAATCTACATTTATTGAACGACTTTTCCATCATAATTATTTTATGTGGTATAATTATATATATAAACTCCACGTGATATTACACAAACCGCCACCACTTGATCACTGTTATCATAAAAATTAATAACATTTTAATAATAACATTTTTAGACTGTTTAAGTTAGTCCGTATCACAGGTTCGTATACTTCGTAGTTCGTACCAGAGAGAAGGTAATGCTTCGTACAATACAGTAGAAAAGTAAAAATTTGAAAATTTTAGTCGTTATTAAAAAAGGAAAACAAAACTATAAATAATAATAGTGATGTGGCGAGGGGAACTATACGATAGTTGTAGTTACCGTGTGCGTTCCGTGGCTTCGCACGAATGCACTCGAACGCGCTCGAGCGCGCTCTGAACCCGTTCTGAGGCTTGGTGAAATTTTACTCTGACAACTGTCAGAGCGTAGTTTCACCCGTTCCGTGGCTTAGAGTGTAACAACCAAACAACCATCTCCGAAGCAGGTTAATTTTCACTCTGACAGCTATGTATTGTTTATGAAGTGTCAAAGGTTGCGCCAAAAACCAGATTCGTCGAATAAGAAATTAATTGGAGTTCTTACAAACAAAGGGGAGGTGTCGTAGTCACAAAAAGTTTATAATTGGACGTAAAACAGTCTTATTTGCAATGTGAGTTGAGAGAAAACAAATGGCGCCTGAAATATCAAATATTTTGAGGTTATAAAAACAACTCGATCGTTCTGTGGCTTGGTTGCAACTCAAACGAGTGAAATTTTAACCAAACAACGCACCCAAACCCACGGAACGCACACCAGAGAGAAGGTAGGTACGTAATCACCACAAACTACTAGTAAGTTACTACCGGGTAGTATCTCTAAGTACCTTGTTTGTGCACAACACAATATTTTACGACACCGGAATCAAAGATCACAATCATTATAATCAAAGCTCAGAAGAATTATTGTTCTGAGAATCAAAGATGATCTAATATATAAAATCCTCGTGTCGCGGTGTTTGTGGTTAAACTCCTCCGAAACGGCTTTCCCGATTCTCATGAAATTTTGTGTGCATATTGGGTAGGTCTGGAAATCGAACAACATCTATTTTTCGTCCCGGAATTCCCGTGGGAACTCCGAAACTCACGCGGGTGGAACCCGGAACAGCTAGTATAATATATAAAATTCTCGTGTCACAATGTTCGTTCCCATACTCCTCCGAAACGGCTTGACCGATTCTCATAAAATTTTATATGCATATTCAGTAGGTCTGAGAATCGGCTACTATCTATTTTTATCCCCCTAAAGAGAGTTCCTGCGGGAATTCTGAAACTCACGCGGGTGAAACCGCGGGGCGCAGCTAATAATTAATAAAATCATTATAATCACTGCGTTAACCGGAAGTACAGCACCGGAATTGGTGATACCGCTACTGAAATCACGCCTCCTTTCTTTGTGCTCGTTTACGTTACTTACCTAAATACTGGGTCAACTTATTGTCAAATACTGGAAAATATTAGCAGATCTCGATGTGGCGATTTTAACAATTACTTGACGTTATAAGTGGGCCAATTTTATGTCAATATTGTCAAGGAAGCCTTAAGGCTCTAATGTAATCCCTTAGGCCACTGTTTTCTGGGGACTGGGACCTGTAGTCCCGCAACCTGACACGCAGTCTACTGTGAGAGTTTTTTTGCAAGGCTGGGATTTGAGACAATCCCTGTCATTCGATATAACGGCGATTCTTCACTGAACACGTTTTTTATTGCCATTTAGTCGAAATAAGATTTAATTAAGTGTGAATTTTATCCCAATACAAAACGTCTCGATGATGAAAAGTGAAATGTTTGCGACATATATATGAGTAAAACAGCTTGTTAAAAAAATTACGTAAAAAGTAATGAGAACATTACTGTCGGGGTCACATCATGAACTGATTACAAGGTATACACCGACATTCTAGATTAAGTTAGGTTCGTACTGATGACCTGGTTTCGCGAGCCGAGCGAACGTAGCGAGCGTGCCGCAGTTGCGGCCGGCGAAGCGTTAAAGACAAGATAAGGTGACATTTAATTGATCAAGTTAGATGTGACTCACGGAGGACCTCAGAAGAATATGCTTTAGTTATTCTTCTGAGCGGAGGACATGACCCCCCTCCAAAATCCATTTTTTTCATAATCTGTGCAATAAAATTATGTATTGGGCAATATAGTCTAATTTACTCGCGACATAATATACCCTTCCCCCAATTTCAGCCTGCATCCGCGCCTGGTGGCGAGCAGCGAGACACTTGAGACTTGAATACCTATAAAGTTAATAATGTAAAAATGGTATAATAATCACTACGCGCGCTCGGGTAGGTACTAAATATTAAAATAAATAAACAGTACTTTTTTTTGTAAATTTTTGTGGAGATACGCGCGCGAATTTAAAAATAATAATTTTGACAACCTGGTGTCCAGTAAGCGGTTTCTCTTCTGGGTGATTGTAGCTCCAGCTTCAGAGAATAACCGCACACTGGGTACCGAAAAATTCGACAAAATTATTAATTGTTATTTTGAAATTGTGGCAAAAATCGGACTCTAATATTAAATTAAAAGTAATTAGTACCTAATAAAAAAAAATGAGAAATAAAAATTGAAAAAAACATAAGAAGCAAAAAATCCCTAGAAATACCCCTAAAAAATAAGACCCTGAAAAAATTCCACCGCATTAATTTACCCCCTAAATTTTGGGGAACTGTGCGTTGAAAAATGAATGTGGGCGGGCGAAGCAACGTTTGAAAAACATCGATTCATCGTTTTCATCCCTAGCGTTGAAATCCCTAGGCTCGACATAAGTCTAGTTAATTTGTGGTACCTATATTCCTATATTGTCTTTGAGTTTTAAGCCCGCAACACACGGAGCTTTAATATAATTAATATAAATTATAGCAAGGCATATTACGGTATATTTTCTATAGTAATCGACGAGTGACCACAGACGCAGCTATAAAGTATAGCATCATTACGTCACCAAAATATGTCGAGCGATATAGCGCGATATATTTTCGTATAGCATGATATAGTTTCGTATAGCACGACATATTTTCGTATAGCAAGACATATGAAGGGAAAGATACATTACATTACCTGTTGTGTGTGTGATACATTAAGATAATTTAAAGCTATACATCCCGGGATGTAATGTACATTAATATACATTATAGCTGCTGTGTGTGAACTGTGAAGCCCTTTAACGTATATTTTGACAAATACAGGATGTAATTTTTCGTCTGTCATTTGTGTGCACGGTGAACATCTATACTATTATTATAAAGAGCAAAAGTTTGTGAGTTTGTGAGTTTGTGTCGTAGGGGGTAATTTCTGGATTTACTGAACCGATTTTGAAAATTTTTACACTTATAGGGAGCTACAGTGAGTGATCCTAAGTATCATAGAGTACATTTATTTCGGAATTCCCGCGGGAACTCCGAATTTCCCTCGGGTAAAATTACGGGGGAACAGCTATCTCTGGATCTACTAACCCGATTTTGAACATTATTTCACACCTACACCTAGTTACACCTAGTTCGGCAACAGATGATACTAAAGTTATTCATGTACTTTGTGAAATAAAATATTATTATTAGTGATCCTGAGTGACATAAGGTACTTTTTATCCCAGAATTCCCGCGGGAACACCTAAATTACCTCGGGTGAAACCACGGGGATCAGCTAGTAAATTATAATACCCGCAGCGCCCGCGTCTTAACCGCAACGCCCCCTGCCCGCTCCCCTTCACCTTTACCACCATTGATTTACTATATCACCCATAATAGGTAAACTTTACCGCGTAGACCACGCTTTTTGTGCCTGACAAGACAACGCGCATATCAAAGTCAGCTTCGGAATCATCCTCCGAAGTACTATCAATTAAACCAATAGTAGTTCATTATTTAGATCCATTCATGGACCAATTAAACTTAATTGGTCCATGATCCATTCTACGATGGTTAAAATTAGAACATGCTTTATAGAGAATGTAGCACAAATACGTGCTCATGCAACGAGGGCCGCAGAGCGAAATGTTTATTTTACTCTTTGGAATGAGTGCAAAAAATCAAAAATATATATTATAGCCTAATTAATTTGTGGCCTAGCCCTAGGCCTAGCTCTTTAGACATAAGTCTAGTTAATTTGTGGCCTAGCCACCGTCTGTGGCCGCTTACTATGCCGTAATATATAGCCTACTATATTAATATAATTAATTATAGTATAGCTCCGTGTGTTGCGGGCTTTAGTTAATTTGTGGTTCACTACTCGTATTAATAAGAATTTGTCAATGCTAAAGTTATCAATATTTTAAAATGCAGGCTGAACTTCAAGTCACTCCCCAAATATATGCAAAGGACTTTCCTACTTTTGGAAGACACGCCCAGTAATCTTCAAGGAAAAATTTTGGTCCGTAGAGCAAAATGTTGCATGAAGTTTACCTCCCCGCCCGAACCCGTGTGTCTCCCCTCAAACACCATTGTCAAGTGTCAACCCAATATCCAAAGAGAATATAAATCTTTGAACTCTATGTAGTTTGTGGTTAACCCGTTTCTACCGTTTATAGGATATGTTCCAAAATGGACTGATACCACAGGCCCAGTGCTCCCAGTGCCCTGAATAACTTTCAGCATACTGCCGCAGTGCCCGCAGTAGGCGGTATGACGTCATAATCGTCGCCATTTTTGTACTGGTAAGGTGCTCTCAGTGGTTTGATCACATGGTCAACCTGTGGGTTTTAAAGCGTGACGTGACAATGACATGCAGAGCTCAGATGCGCAACACGATAAAATTTCATCTAGCCAATTTTTATCGATTCTCGTCGATGTAAATTATTTTGTCTACCAGTAGTAAGTACCAGTCGTAACATGGCAGCAAAAAATGTTTGATGGATGACAGTATACTAGACTGCGTTCCATTTTAAAGTAAACCGATCATTATTGCTCAGTATAGCTAACTTTATAAGAACAGCTTCGCAGTATACTGCAGTGACGTCATACCTTACAGTGCTCTTAGTGTTTACGGAACATACCCATGGCTTGGAATATCTATGTAGAGCTTATCTAAACTAAAATAACGCAGCCCACTACTTCAATAGCAGTTTTAGATATGCGGGATCATAATTATACTGATAATATCTATTTAGTGGTTATATACTCTTTGAGTGTGAGTGCGGCGACAGTATTGCACACTTGTGATGAATAGACAAACCAGATTTATATGTGTCGTATCCATATTTTAACGGCTGTGCGTGTGCGTAGACCCGATGGAGGGGCGCGTCATTTTAGCTTAGATGATCTCTACCTACCTATTATATATTAATAAATATTTAGTGGAGGACTTTTGGCGGGATTAACAGAAATGGGTCTCAATTTTATTTCTTTGTTTTACAACTATGGCAACTAATATTGTGTGAATGTGGTGGATTTTGTATAATAGTCATCCATTAGTGATAAACAGTGTGCGGAAACAGTAAGATAACATAAAATGTTGCGTTCATCGGGAGGTTGTCGTTTTACTAATACAACTTCCCACAGAGCGTCCTAAGTTGCTATTAAGGCTCAACTGTGAAGAGTTGCTACCAAAAGTTCCGGTAAAGCATCAAAATGCATCCCACCAATAACTTTAGAAGAAGAAAAGTACAACTGAATTGGCTGTATGGACTCAGATTCCTGTGCCTTCTCCAAAGGAGTAAATTTAAACAAATAAAAATTTAGGGGAAAATTTGTTAATCGTACTATAATATATTAATGCCGCAATTTTTAAGTATAAATTATTAATTGTATAGAAATTTTGATATTAAATGTTTCTTAAAAAAAATCTAGACATTTTTGCTTTTGATCAATTTTTTTTTTATGAAAACCAATATTTTCGCCCTAATAATTTCGAAACTAAGGCAAAAACTTGACGCTATGTATTTTTTATAAACTTAATAATATGATTTTATTTTGGGAGATTAAGGGAAATTTGACTTAACCTTTAGGGCTAAATGTTATCTTTAGGGGTAAATGTTTTCGAGAGTTGGTAACACTGAAAAAAAAATCATGAAAAGATTTAATTTTGGATTTAAAATTTATCACAAGTTTTCACAAGAAAAAGACGTTTTTAATTTACGAAAAGGACTATCTAGTGTTAAGTGACGATCTAACGAACATCAGAGAAATGTGGCTCAAACGTTTAAGGGGAAAAGTATTTTAACCGTTGACAAGTTTTGCTTAACTAAATCTGGCGAACTGCCTATCCAACCCTCTTTTCTGCAAAGGAAATTGAAGATGGCATTCACCGTCAAATAGGTGGAGCCATAAAACCACAAATTGGAATTGGAAGATGGCATTTCATTCAGTTCATTGGACGACAAAGGTTAGGTTAGGTTAGTTCTTAGTTTGTATAAAAATAGTTGCTATCTGCATCTCTTTGTACCTGCATAGTTCTTCTGAACAAAAAATAGAACAGATTTGAATGCAGTTTTCACTATCTTGTACCTACTTACTGTCAAGTTTTTGGAAAAGTTTATACACATACCTAAACGGAATCTGGATGAAACCGTGGGGAACAGCTATTGTACAGTAATTTACTTAAATCTGGGTAGATCCTGTTCAGTCTAGTTAGTACAGTACCTAGTATTTCAGGGTCCAATTTTTGTCTCAGATTGTGGAGTAGATGATATTATGCTTTAAGGTACAAAAATATGATTTTATTAGTACCTACTTACATATTTATAGCATATTTATAGCTTATATTTTTCTATTACATTTCAGATAAGCTTGATGATCACACCTGTAATACCTGTCATGACCATACCTAGCAAGCCATCAAAGCCACTGCTGGTAATTAGTTGCTAAATTATATTTTAAATTACTGTTTAGTTCAATGTACTATTAAGAAAGTATTTAGACTTTTATTAATCAATAAAAAATGTATTGTTACATAAGTTTTGTAATTTACAGATCAGCTGGATAAATTAAGTTCATATTTATAGCAATACCCATTATCCATTCATAAACGGTAGGTATGCCCATTGATTTTTTTTTACAATTTTCTGTTTACAGATTGGATCAAGATGGGGTTTAACATCCACAAGTGAAATTCCATCTGACCCACCTGGTAATTTGTTTTTAGTATTCCGTTTATATCTCTTCTCTCGTTCTGAGAACGTTTTAGTGTTGTAACAGCTATATAAATAACTAGTTGTGCCTCGTGATTTCACTCGCGTTAATTTCAGAGTCCCCACGGTCTAATGTATAAACTATATATTGTAAAGTTTCATTTAAATGGATCCAGTAGTTTTTGCGTGAAAGAGTAACAAACATCCATCCATACAAACTCTCGTATGTATAATATTAGTAAGGATATCCTAAATAAAGTCCTCCACCGTGTCTGTCTGTCTGTTCGCGATAAATTCAAAAACTACCGAACAGACTTTATACGGCTGTCACCAATAGATAGAGTGATGAGAAAGATTAGGCATATAATTTGTCAGTGTTTTGTGTATATTGGTTGAAATATAACAATATTTTTGAAAGTGTCGTAAAAAATACTTTGTTATGCTTTCACACGTTAACGACTCTACCAATCACCACGAAATTTTGCATACACGTCAAGGCTAAAGAGATCTTCGAAATTACCGCCGGTGCAACCGGGGAAACAGGTAGTAAATCCTTCCTATTATAAATGCAAAAGTGAGTTTGATTGTTTGTTTGTAACGCTTTCACGCCTTAACGGCTGAACCGATCATCACGAAATGTATGAAACATGTTGTCAGGTGTAGAGAAGGACATAGGGTACTTTTCATCCCGGAATTCCCACGGGTACTCTAAAATTTCCGTGGGTAAAACTGCGAGGAACAGCTAGTTATATAATGACTACCTATATGTCTCAAATATGCATAGACAGCTAACTTATTAATAAGAAATCAGTTTTTTCATGTATGTATTTTTAGACATAATTGTTTCTTCACCAACTTTGAGTGCAACTAATAAAGATGCATTTGCTATTAGTATTTTGTTTAAAGCACGATAGCAAGAATTAAATTTTAATAAAAATTATAATGAGCTTTTTTTGTTTAGGTAAAGTGACCCGAACACCTAAAAGAACTGCACAGGAGGAGGCTCATTGAAAAATTGGGAAGGCTTTTGGCCAAATCCAAGCTACTGTTTACAGAATATAAAAATCTACTGAATACAGAAATTAAAAAATAAATGTTTCAATAAATAAAAATATATTTATTTTATTTCTTAGACAAAAACCAATAATTTTATAATCTAGAAAAGGGCTAGGTCCAGGAATTTGTATGGGCTGTGTGACTATGTTTCCTTCGCCTACTATTTTTCTAGTTTTATAATTAAAAAAAAGGTCCGGGAATTTGTTTTGGCTGTGTGACTATGTTTCCTCCGTTTACTATTTTTCTAGTTTTATAATTTAAAAAAAAACGAACTGTCGTGTTCTAAATTGCTACTGTCAGTTGTATAAGGACCAAAACGAATGTAGGGGAGATGTCCGTCTGATACGGTAGTATCTCTAAATAGTTTGTGTTGGAAGACCAAAAATTGTTGGCTATATTGGCTTAAAAAATATAAAATTTTGCCGACATGTATCTGATAGCAGGGTTAATTTCGACTTAAATCTCAATATAAGTAAGGCAATACATCGCCCGCAGAATTTGGACGTAAAACTTACGGAATTACTAAAGTTTTTACTGGACCAAGAGAAAAGATTAAATATATCCTTAGCTTCAAACTTGGATTCGGCGCATTTTTTTTGCTATCGAGGGCTAATGACCTGTATATCTTGTACACCCTATGAGAATAGAGAACCCTGGAAAATAGTTGTTATATTGCATAGAGGCAGCATATATATGTGTGCGAGAGACACTGAAGAAAAGATAAATCGAATAAAGAATATGAGTGATAAAGAAAAACTGTGCACTTCTTGGGGTTATAAATTTGAACAGTTTGTTCTGTCTGGTATGTATTATACCTGTCTTCTGCATAATTATTGAATTCTATTATAATCAGTGGATAATTTTTAAAGCATTATACATACCAATATGTGGTTTTCTAATCATGGGTTATCAAAATATTTCAGATAGACCTGATGAATCACCAAATCCTCATGAGCCATTGGATGAAAATGAAGAATTCTCGCTTGTGTTTACTACAAATTTAAATAAACATACAATTTTCTATGGAGCAGAAATGGATGGTGTTAGATGTGATTTAGAATCTGTGAATGCAGCATTCCTTGAATGGGGCACTGAAGATATTATTAAATATTTATCTTCAAGGAAATTTGTTGAATTAAAAACAAATAGGCATATAGAATTTCATAATCAAGAACAAAATTTTAGGTAAGTGTTCTTGAAGAGATTGCAGAAATTTACCAAAATGAAAAATCTATTATAAATCTAGTAAAGATTCTGACCTCTACTGCAGAAACTGCATGGCTGAAGCCAGGAGTAAAAGTTAAAACACCAGTTTAACCATTAATTATATACTTACTAGCTGTGCCTTGTGGTTTCACCCATATGAGTTTTGGAATTACTGCAGAAACTCTGAAGTAGCCTAAATTACTCCTTATAACATCAGCTAATTAGCAGTGAAAGTCCCGTCAAAATTGGTCCAAATCTTTCGGAGATTCACCCACATGAGTTTCAGAATTCCCACAGGATCTCTTTGTATCAGAATTAGGAACCTTTGTGGATGCAGGCAGAACAACCTGCCAAAGTTTTATCACAATCGGTCCAATGGTTTAGAAACACTTAATGGACAAACATACATGCATTGATTTTCATTTATAAAGATATTGTATTAAAAACAGGCAAATGAATTGGTTTTTGCATTTACTTCAGTTTTTGACGATGTCCAAGATCCACTTCCATTAACATTGATCATATTATTTTGATTCAATTACACTTTGTGCATTAATTTGAAAACTTTTAGTTAACAATTTTGTTTTAAAATTTTTTTATTCTTGTAATTTAAGCATTTATTTTATGAGCTTATTTCATTGTTCATTCCTGTCTTATGTTTAATACCTAATAGAAACAGAACTAGAAATTAATTCATAGTAATTTTTGCAAACTTGCAGAAGATTTAAAACAAAAAAATGGTGGTGCCAGTCATTTCTTGTTGGAGTAGAGAAAATTTTATGTGGTTTCAGAAATGATGATGGCATTGTAGAACAATTGAAAGTAATGGATGTAAATGAATTACCAAAGATATCCAAGGTAAATTACAGAATTAAAAGTTGTTCAAATAAAATGAAAATGTTTTTCTAAACTTTCATCTTACTTTGCAGAAATTCTGGAACCCAAATGTTTGTTTTAACTTTTTGGAAACCTTCTTAACATTTGTGAAAAGGTGTTTATCTCGTGAAATAAGATATAAGTATGGAGACAAGGCTTTGAATAATATTCAAAATCTACCACTAATTAATTTGATGTTTGAATGGAGACCCGGAATGGCTGTTCAAGTAACACATAACCACTGCCATGAGGATGATCCTATTTTACCTGAATGGTTCTTAAAGAATTATAAAACCTGTAATTTACAAGATCTTCAGGGATAGTAAAGTTGAATGAACCATATCTAGGTACTATTAACTAATTTCTATATTAAAGATTAATTTAATCTAATATGTAAAAATCTTGTTACAGTTTTTGTTATTGAACTCCTTCAAAACGCCTTGACCAATTTTTATAAATTTTTTTGTGTATTTGGTAGGTCTGAAAATAGGATGTAGGCTATTTTTTATACCCCTAGGTGATAAAGGTGGCTACTCAGAATTTTTTTTTGACAAAATTTTACTTTGGAGTTCCTGCGGGAATTCTGAAACTCAAGCGGGTGAAACCGCGGGGCACATCTCATAGTAAATGTAAATAAATAAATAATAAATAATAGTAATTACCTAGTAATATTTATAAGACCTTCATAAAATATGTAAGGGAACGTGCACAACGACGGTGCTGCCGACTGGTGTCGCCAATCCGAATCTATTGATAGTTGCCATACACATTTATGACAAGTAAACAGGATTAATTTTACTACTGAAAATTATTATTCTAGCTAATCACAATTCATTGTTGTATTTACCTATAGTCAATGTGGGGAAGTCCGTCTGCAGGGCAACTCTGTTTACCCGTCACACGTTTACATGTTACATATTGATCGGTAAAGCAGTATTCTTTTTTAGTCCTAATTGACCGCCATAGACCACCGCTGGTCGCTGTTTTGCGCGTCAAAATTCACTATTAGCTTTTTTTAGTCTTGGATCAAAAGTGCTGTTATGCCCTCTTCACATTCACGCGAGAATCTTGCGAGAACGCGAGAAAACCACGAGAAATGGCGGAGAACATTGACTCCACATTCACGTTTTCGTTTTCTCGCAAGATTCTCGCGTGTATGTGGAGCGGGCTTTAAATCTCGAAAACCGAATGACGAAAAGAGAATTTATAAAAAAAGGACAAAATCGAGGAAATGGAATATTTTTTCTTATAAGTTAGTTAAACAGATCTATAAAATTCTTTTATTTAATTGATCAATTGCACCCTGATTTTGTAATTTTATGTACCTATCGCAAATTCGTTTATATCTGGGTCACAAAGCTTCGCTCGTTGTGTATAGCGCCATCTGTTGTTGAGTAGGAAAACAAAAACTCATTTTTCATTGCCTGAAAGCACGGGTAAAGCCACGTTTTCCAGAAAGTGGAACCTGGCTGGATCGATTAATCGCCCCCGAAACCCCCTGCATACTAAATTTCATGAAAATCGTTAAATCCGTTTCGTAGATTCAGATTATATCCATGTGTGTGTATGTATGTGTGTGTATATCTATCTGTACAAGAATTGCTCGTTTAAAGATAATAGATATTAATAATGTTTATTCGATTGGGTTTAAATTTAAATTTAGGTATATTATAAAATTATAAAATAAAATAAAATTAGGTATAAAATTATTATTATTATTGTTATTATTATTATTATTGTAAATCAAAGTAGGTACTTTGTTTTTAAACTTTACATGGGTCCTGTGCCTGAATTAAACGATTTTATTATTATTAATAATTAATATCAATTTATTAGCCTTTCTAAAAAAATAAAGCATAATTCTTACCTATTATACGTTTTATTTTTATTTTATCGAAAATGTTTACAACCCCATGACTTAACTAGGTAACTGTTAGCCGGTCTTACCCTGCGTTTGAGAAAATTTACTTTATAACGCTTTGCATTCTGCTTAGACATAATAATAAAGCACACAATATGTCAATTTCGTTGATTAATGTAATGGAAGAATATGTTTCTCAGTAATATCGATCAAATTAAATTACCTCACAAGACGAACTATTCAGTAGGTATGACCAACAACATTCCTTGCCCATAACACGCGTCCCAAAAACACAATTCCAAACGCTCCAGATGCAGAAATATTAGAAATTTATATTCTTTATGGCAAAAGAAACGTTTTAAATGTATTTTTTTGAGTGAAACTTTGAACACGAGGGAAAAGCAATTTAAGTGGCGCCTTATCTTAACGCGACGCATTATGGTTATAGTGAATAAGGGCCCAGTGGTGGGCAAACTATTTTTTCATGAAGGGCCAGATAGTGTATGAAATTTCTGAGGGCCATATTTTTAGAAAAAATGCATTTTGTTTTTAAATCTTTTATTAATCTTAGGTATCAAAAATTACGAGTTCGAGTGATAATGTTGGAGTTCTCGCGGAAATTTCAGGATAATAAGTGCAGTGCGACTAAAACGCACATGAGTAGGAACTAGGGAGACGCGCGCGGCGCGTCGGACTAGTTCCGAGAAAGTTCTCCTACTCCCGAATTCTAATTAATCTCGCGGCGATAAGTAGGTATAGGTAACTAACGAATGGTTACTCCCCGCATTCCTAAAACATAATAGGTATGTTCCCGGAAACGCGCGGGGGTAGGTACGGACGCGACGGCTGGAGAAATGGTTTGCAACATACTCCCCCTCTAGTCTTTTATTTTTATTTATTTATTTAGACATAATTATAACACCATAACAGCTATTCACTAAAGCGATGCTATAAAATAAATAATGATAATAATTACTAATTGGTATCAATTGTTTCTATACACGCGTAAGCCGCCTCTGTAAGTTTCAGCATGTTGCAAGAAAAAATGTCAGTCTTTAAAGATAACCGGTTTAAAATAGTTATGGCCCGGGACAGTGGGGAAAACTTTATTAAATTCGACCGATGAGGAGGACGTCCTCGTTCCTGGGCTAGCTCTTTTCCGGAGCGTTTCTTCGGACCTCCACGGCGTTGCTTGCGAATGACCGGTTGAGGGTGGGGTTCTGCTGTGTCATTAGCAACAAACAACACGGATGGAGTCAATTATCTTGGGTAGGTATGGTAGGTACTTCCCTAAAGATTCGTCTATACTATATTCTGTAGTCTGTATCCCTGTACAGCTATTTATTTCCGTATTTGCTAAGTAAATAAATAAATAAACTGCTACTCTCGTCGTTTTTATGATTACTTAATTTTAAGTAGGTAAAGATTTTGGCGTCGGGGTCGCCACATTAGTTACCGTAAGACTTTAGTCCTATTGTTATATTATAAAAATATATTTTGTGTTATGTTAAGCAGGTATCTGGATGATGTATTTTTTTTTTGGAATTTTACAGTTTTTACGTACCTAAGTATTTTTATCATCACAGTTTAACAACGCCATCTATTGTTAAGTAGCTTTAGTGTACTGTGTCGGTAAGCAGGACCAAACACTCATTTTTCATTGCCTGAAAACACGGATAAAACGTCGTTTTTTAAAAATGAAACGTAGCTAGATCGATCGCCCTCGAAACCCCCTGCATACTGAAGTTCATTTCATTTCGGCTCCAATGATTTTCATTCAACAAGAATTATTCGTTTAAAGGTAGTAGGAAATTAATTAATAATGTTAATAAATAAAAAATCCACGCATTACACTATTATAACATTTATTATCACTTCATAGCGAATGGTGACAATAATCAACATCCATTAAAGACTAATTAACAACAAAGATATTACTAGACTTTTGCCTAAGATATTTTAATTCTTAATATGCTTAAAATTAATTAAATAAAAATTATCATTTTTAGAAATAATAACAATTAACAGAACAACATAATCTTATGATAAAAATAAAACATGTCATGTCATTACATCTAATAATGTTACATTTTAACAATTCCTAGATTATAATTTTATTAAATTATGTCTAACAAAAATTGGTATATCTTATTTTTAAAATATTACTTAAATCTCACAAAAAAGTTAGATATAGGTACCTACACTTAGCTAACAAAATCTCCATCATACAACTGTGACTTGTATCATAATTTAAAACCGGTATTTATTATTAGATTCTAGCAATGCAATTAAGTTTTAATTACATTAATACACACTATTGTTCAAAATATGGCGTTTTATGTTGGAATACATTAATTTGAATATAATTAATATCTGATCCAATTCTGTTTTCTGCTTCTCTGCAGGTTTTTACGGTGCCGTGGTAAAAACGTATCGTGTCCGTAGTAGACAGCGAAAAGCTTTTCTTTTAAGCGTCGAGAGGTTTTCAAGAAATGCCATATTATATCAATAAAAACATAATACAAATTTAAAAAAAAAAATGTTTATTTTTGTAACCCTATCATCAGCTGGGTGGTTGTCTAGGTGTGATTAGGGACCTAATAGTCTAAGGTGTCACGGAAAAAGGGTTGCAGTTCATAGAGCAAAGAAACTTCTCGTATCAGTGCGCCACTCCATCATTATTGTTGTTTCGGGAGCCTGGCAGGTGCTTCTTAGTGAGGGTAGGTGAGCGTGGAAAGCCCGCAACGCGGTTACAAAATCAATTGAAGATACTGACATGGACAGCACGATTTTGAAGGTTTAATGTACCTACCTACCTAGGTAACTAAAAGTTTAGTCCCAACTTTGACACTCTTTACGTGACTTGAATCGCCATCTTGTGATGTTACAACTTACACTACCGACTAAAATACTTATTAATCTTGTTTTCGATCTAAACATAATTAGCTATAATACCACAGAAAATTGCCCTATATTGCGGTCGTACCACACCCACCCCCACCGACGAACAGCTGCCAGGCTCCCGAAACAATAATGATGGCACACTAATTAGAGTTTCTTTACTTCATAAATACCAACCTTTCTTACGATGCCACAGACAGATCAGATAGATACATAAACTTACATGCGTCAGGTTATAAAGAAACTTGAAAGTTTATATTTCGAAATAAGTAATAAAAGGTCATTTTGGCCTGACTTATTACACACCTTAATAGCTTATCACAATGAAACTGGTAATACCAAGCGATACATTAAACTAGAAATATTATATTTTTCACCTTTGTTTCTTGTAAGTACTAGTAAATAGTACCTACGTATATGTACCTACTTAATGTTTTCATGTGAGATGTGAGATTCTCACTGGGGTTTACAAATGTAAACTTCTCAGATTTTTGAGACCCGGTGCTAATGTGATTTGTATAAGGAACGCCTGTTAGTACGATGATTTAAGACGTATGATGGATAAATTAATCAATTCGGAAATTTAATTTCAAATAGATATCTAAACAAACGTTTGCTAAAAAAATAGAAATATTAAAATGGCCACGAACTACAGTAAATTATAGTAAAATGACTTCCTCATCTTAACGTGAAAGACCACTAATGGAATTAAGTGTTAAAGAATGCGTTTTCGAACCTAAGAATGTAAAATTGACAATAGTTATGTCCAAAAATGTGTTCGCGTGATTTGGTTTTAAAATAAACACTAACTACGTCGCGTCGTTAATTACATATTTACAAAATACTATTGATAAATTTATTCAATGTACAGCTTAAAAGGTAATTAGGTACTAGTTTATTTTGGTATGTGTACCAAAATGGAATATAACATTCATCACTGAGGTCAAATATTGTAAAATATAATATTATATAATATGTAAGTATGTTTATTTATTTTTTACAAGGGCTATGATTATATTTTTCCGTCACTCAAATATCTACAAAATCTTCAAAAACAGTCTTCGGTTTTACTTAGATTACATCCCTGTCGAATTAGTGTTTTTGTACTAGCGTTTAGGTAACAGCGAAACGACTACGGGGCTACAAAAACACACCACACAAAATTGTCCCAAACATTGACCTCCAACGAAAACAGTAGGTACCTATGTACATTTTTGCAGTTGTTTTCTAATAGAATTATTATATCGAATGCACCGCTAAGTAAATAGAAATAGGCACCTACTTTCTGCAGTACCTCTGATGGCTGGAACAAAATGCCACCGTAGCAATAAATAAAATTTTCGAATTTTGTTCCTTTGAATGTCAATGCCAGAAACATCTGTGTAAATGGTTTACATTTTACAGTAATTTATTGTGCCATTTAAATTTTTCAAATATTACATTCTCGTCTATGAGGCACAGATAGGGGTAAGAAACCATGAATAAATAGATTTTTACTAGCTACCATCGTGACATCTTGCATGTATTATGCCAAGGGTGGAGAAATGACTGCCTATACAATATTACAATAGCACCCACAAAAATAATTTGATACTAGGCTTTAATTGACAACATTTCAATATGTATATCTTTATCTGCTAACGAGCGTCTTGCAGTTTTCGACCATTTGTGATTGGTTTTTACGTTACGTAATATACTTACGACGGACGGTAAGTCAATTTTTTATTTTGAAAAGTCCTTATAATTTTTTTTTGTTGTCAATTGCCATACTTTTACCGAAATTTATCACTCTTGGACCACAAACAAGAGGCCGGCCAGTTGTTATAAACTATATTCACCACTTAAAACAAACTTGAAAGCGAATAATTTAATTTATAATCTCAGGTAATTATAACAATGTTTTCAGTTATATAAGTTATAAAAATATGGCAGCAGAACATACATGCGATGTTACATATAATCATGACCGACCTCAATGGGTTATTCTTATTATTTTTGACCACCCATTTTTGAACTCATATTTTACTCGTAACAAAACTTAAGCTCACCGTAGCCACGCTGGCAAGTAATTATGAATTAGACACGCATTTAATGCGCTTAATGTATATATTTAGTATATATAAGTAAAATTCCTAAGTGATAATAAAATATATTAATCTTTGTGCTAACTTACAATAAATTCAATTTTCATAAACTATATACTATTATATATTTTCCACGTTCAGAATATTTTAATATTAAGCCCTGGCTGATAACTATTTATCGGATCGAGAATGTTACCCATGATTACGCTTACATATCACAATTGCACTTTTAGTCCAGTATACTCCGTATTTAAATGAGCGTACCTAAAGTTAGGTATCCCGCCAGAATATAACATGCGTGGTTCGCATACTTTATTTATCAATTAACTAATTGTCAATGAATTTATAACAGCTAAATTTATCCTAAAGAATTTTATCACTTTTTACACTATGTTCTAGTAAAATATACAAAATTTCGATGTATTGTATGTATCATACGAGGATAGATATCGTCCTGAGGCACATACGACATGAATTTTCATTTTATAGAATAAAATACAATAAAACTGAAAAAAAAAAATCCACCTTTCCCGTACGTATCGACGCATAGTAAGTGCTTGTTCACGTAGGAGCGCACGGGCGTTTTGTACGTAAACACTTGCATATTATGCTGTGTGTTTGATAACCGCGCTCGCCGCCGCGCCCGCGAGTCGACATGAACAAGCACTAAGTTTTAACTAATGTGTTGCCTCACTTTCATACAATGGATTCTTACTAATTGTGCAACATTTTAACAAAAAATAAAAGATGTCTCATTGTCAACATAAGAAAGCGGAAGGATTACCTGCATTATTAGTAGATATTTGATTACTGATATTAAAATGGATGCATCTTTTCTATATATAATTTGTAAAACCAAATACAATAAATGTACTTTAAAAGTATTCCTTTCGTTTATATTTTCTCAAAATAATTAAAATATTGACTTACTTCTGGGAGCTTACGTTTAGATTGAATTTGGGCTACCTTCATTGAAGGTAAGTAACCATTGTTCGTAATTCCGTACACAGAATTTATATTAGTTATTATGTACTAACAATGTCAATATTACAAAAATGTAAATCTGCTGATTAGAGATCGTCATACGACGTCCCATCTATTTTTTCGAGGTCGGCAAGCAAGTCGGCAGCAGGCGTCAGAGGTTCGGACATGTCTTCATTTAACATGTCGTGCAGAGGAGAATTTAGTTCTTGACTATTGTCCACTATAGCCGGCCCGTGCATCTGTGCATGGCCGCACACTTCGAGAGAGTTGCCGTTGATAAGGAAGTCCCTGTTGCCGTAGTTGAAAACATTACTCTCGTCTACTAGCTGGGGTGTAGTCGGCACAGATTTGGAAGTAATGCTACTCGACATACTCGAGTAATTATCCGCCGTGAACAATTCTCTGGGACGGCGGGAATCGATTTGCGAATGTGGTGGTGTAGGTTTGTAAGGTATTGGCGTACTCGGCACCGATCGTGAAGTGTAATATTTATTCTTTTCGTTTTCTAAATTGGAAAAATTAAATTCCATACTATTCGTCCTTTTCAAAAAGTCGTCGACATTATCTACGGCTGTATTTTCGTCGACGAACGCGTTGTTGAACTGACTGCTCCTGGAAAGCAGTTCACTGTCGCTGGATATCAACGAAGTGATTTCGTCTGCGAGAATCTGTTGCTGAGGCAACGGATTACAGCCGTTACACGTACCGTTTGAATTCAAAAAGTTTTGTGTTGCGTCTGTATTAAGTACATCGTTACTGCTATCAATGGCGTCGTAGATTTTGTCCAGTGTTTCTGGGTTAAGCCCGGCCTTTGAAATATCACAAGTGTCAAGGGAGCCAAAATCACTAAACTCATTGGGCACAGGCGTCGGCGGAACGGAACCAGCGGGGGTGGTATTGTAGCTTAGGAGGCCTAAGTGCATGCCTTGTTTAAGGGGGACTGATTGTGATCTAAACGAGTTATCGTGATCCAGTCTGCCATAGCTCGCCATCGGTTCTTGGAAGAACTGACTCACTTCACTGGATAGCGGATCGGCTGACAATGGTGGTACGAGTTCACCGTTTTGTTGTGAGTTTGGTAAAAAATTCAAAGGTAAATTATTAACATCGTTCAGTAAGCCCGAATTGCACATGAACACACTTTGATTTTTATATTGAGAAGATAGTATATTGGGCGAGGGCGGTGCCGACATCGGTTGATACTTGATGGCTGAACTACTAGCTAAATTTTTGGAGGTAAATTTTTGATCATTCGGTATGGCAAATTGTTTTGATCCGTGATCGCCAACACCCAATGTTAGCGGATTGCGTCTTCTTCTTACATAGTGTTTCGGTATAGGCCTAGGGCATAGTCGTGACCGTGGTACTGGTGTGTTTCTCGGACTCACAAATGGACTCGCAGCAGTACTATGAGAAATAGGTGAAGTTTGTAAAGAGTTTGCCATTACGATGGATTTATTTATCTTCGACGGACTTTGACCTCTTTGACCAAAACTCAAAGGGGATTTAGAATGAAAGTTACCAGGTGAATGACATCCGTCGGAGATTGGTACAAAATCGTATTGTTGTGTCCGCGTCGTGGGACTTTGAGGTACGTTATGAGAATTGCCGTTGTAAAGTTGAGGTCCAACCACATTTGGTAAAACTTGATTCGAACTACTTTCGTTGTTATATTGCGTATATAAACAACTTTCATCAGTTTTATTGCAATGCTTAAGAGTATTTACTTCTGTTGGATCCGATGTCGGTTTACTGATCACGTCTGTCGGCGTAGTGGGCACACCTGCGACCGGCTTAAACGCTCCCACATCGTTGCTCGGTTTCACAACTTGTTGTTCTTGCATATTCCCTTGCGCAATATTATGTTGTTCTGAATCTGATGGTAAGCCTGACTGGGAACTGGACCACCTCTGGCTTTTTAAGTTTTTCGCTAATAGTTCACGCAGTTGTGATATTTTTTCACTTTTACCTTGACTATGTTCGTCTTGTGGGTCCAGACCCGCTTCTAAAAAAATAGCTGCGTCGTCAGGTGTGTTCGGATCGGTCACCGAGTCTGTGCACGGTTTCGGGAAGTACTGTAACAATTCCTCTTCATGCTCTTGACTGTTACCCTCATTGAGGTAATCGTCTAAGTCATGTTTATCAATATTGCAGATGCTAATTACACGTTCTCTGTTGAGAATTTCCGAATGCTTCTCTTCACATATAACCCCTGTCTTGATGTTGATCCCGTCTAAGCCACAGCACGAGTCGGGGGTGCCGACGCGTTTAGGCGATATCGCCGCATCCGGCGATGACTCCAGTTGATTTTCTCTGCGGCTAGTTGATTTTCGCAGGTCGACGCGTGCGGTCTTTGGCTCACCGACTATCGAACTCGCCGCCTCTCGTTCCTCCCGGGCCAGCGCCGCGGCGGTGCTTTTGGACCGGCTCGTCACGTTTTTTGGATCCTCTAAAAAAGGAATATCTGAACGAACGGATGATTCCCGGCCAGTCGAGGAGGAGGTCGACGCCACGTCCGGCGGCAGAGAGTGTCGGGCCGCCGCCGACATACCGCCCGATATTTCGGCGGCCCTCATCTTTTTCGGCAAATACTCGGCTCGAGGAAATTCTTCGAAAGCATGGTGGGAGGCGCGCGTGTCGACGTGCGAGGCGCGAGGCGCGCTCGCCTGCGTCTCGTTCTGGTACGTCTCCAGGATGAACTTCTTACCGGGCAGGGGCAGTCGGCCCGGCGGCGGCTCGGGCGGCCGGCGTCGCGGCAGCTCGGTGCGCTCCGTGGACAGGTCGAGCGACGCGTCGCTGCTCAGATTGATGGGCAGATTGTGTGCGGTGTCCACGGGGCGCGCGTAGTCTCGCGGCAGGTACTGGGGTTCGTACATGTAGAGGTCCGGCCTGTACTCGTGTCCCGCGATGGGAGCGTGCGGCGGCGGGTGCGCGGGGTGGGGCGCGTGGGGCGCGTGCGGCGGGTGCGCGCGGGGCGGGGGCGCGTACTGCGGGCGGGGGAGCGGCAGGGGCGGGCGCGGCTCGTAGGCGGGCGGCACGTACGGCGGGTAGTAGCCGCCGCCGCCGCCGCCGCCGCCGCCCGCCTCCGCGGACACGTCGCCCTCGTGCTTCACGGCCGGGTGGAGACTTACGTAAGAGGTAGACGGTGGAGACACGCTGGCCACTTCTTGGTTTTTGTTCTTCTTGGGACGACCGGGTGGGGCCTGGGTCTTCCAAAACAGTTTAATTAGCGTCTGTACAGATAGAACGGCAAAATGCTCAAGCAGTTTTTTGATGTTGCTGTATAAAAATCAGTTCAAGTGTACACTGACCGACACTTGATAGGCGTAGTGGCATCCCTATACGTAGTGATTACCTTCTCTCTGGTCCCTACCGCAGAAGTAGCCGGTGCCATGCACCGGGGCCCTCAAACTCGCCCTCGAACCCAATAAAGAAATGAGTATTGGAACAAAAGTGTTCGAGCATTTTCCGTTCTTTTACATAATATTATGTAGGTATACCTATATATTATATTATTAATAATATAAAATAAAAAAAATTAGAAAATCTGATTAGGAAATCAAAAGCAAATTGACAATTAAAAAAAAATTGACCAATATTTATCCATTATTAATATATTAATTAATTTAGTTTTCAATAAAATAACAAGCTTGGCCCGCGGTTTCACTCGCGTTAATTTCGGAGTTCCCGCGGGATAAAAAGTACCTATCCTATGTCGTTTTCTGTACCGCTGACAACGTGTATCCAAAATTTCAAGACGATCGGTCGAGTAGGTAATTAAAGCGTGACAGTGTAGCAAACAAACAAAACGAAAATTCGCATTTATAATATTAGCTAGGACTAATTAATTTCAAAGGTGAGTTATGATTGATTAAAAACTGTATTTTTCTATTATTTACAAAGAAAGCATGTCAAGTAATAATATAAAAGCTATGTTACCGGTAATTTGCGCTTGGACGAGTGCGGGATAGATGCTTTCAAGTTTTGGCGGCTAGGCGACTCATCTGCGGGTCCTATAAAATATATAAAATGTTTTTTAGATAGGTACCATAAAAATTTCGATTACCTACCTGTACTGTTTATGGAGTAATCTCAAAAAATAAATAGTGAAAAAACAGTGATGGGAAATATATCACCCTTCACATTGTTTGTTTCAGTAGTTTTGGCGCTGCGCTACATTGATTTTACGGTTCATCTATAGATAATATGTCATGACTTGTGTTAATAGAATAGTCAGTATCTATTATATACCTACCTATATCAGCTCTAAATGTCATATATCTTCGTGAGCACACAAAAAACCGTCACTGTGAAAATTATTGTCCAATAAAGCACCATAAAACACAACAAAATCCACTTTTAACTATTTTTTATTGACACGAAAATAAATGACCGAACCGCCATCTTTGATTCCCGCCAAAAAAACTCTATTCTCTTGTATAGGGCTCATGAGGCGGCATACCATAAGCAGGTATGTGCGGCGGCGTGCCGCTAGCGGGGCGCGGAGGCGCGTGCCGGCCTGAGCCCGCGCCCACGACGCCCACGACCACTCCGGCGGCGCCTGCGCCCATCCCGGCGCCCGCGCCCAGCGACAACACATGCCGAGACAATTCCGACAGGCTTGCGAATTTCACTCCTGCGCACACACATACAAATACAATTTAATTTATTCGACAAATCGACCGTTATCAAAGTTCGATAGATAAATATATCTAACTGTTGAGATTCACAATAAGATTTCGTACGCGTTTCGATTGATATTTTTTACACCACGTTTAATTATTATGTACCTACTACTTACTAACTGTGCCCCGAGGTTTAACCCACGTTAATTTCGGAGATCCCGCGGTAATTCCGGTACAAGACTACTCCATTTCCTGTGACAGCATGCATATTATATAGGATGTAAAATTTATTGCAGTTTCACCCGCGTTAATTATCGGAATTCCCGGGAAGATCCTATGTCCTTCTGTGTACCCTTGACGACGTTTACGCTAAATTTCATGATTTATAATATTGAAGGATAACTTATGGATAAAATACTAGTTTTTTCTCATCACGCAAAAAAAATGTGCGTGTGAATTTACCTTTATAGAAACACAAAATTTAATATATTGTGTATATAAAAATATCGTATTTTTATCGAATTCTTCCGAAACACCTTGACCGATTTTTATGTTTTTTTTTTGTATATTTGGTAGGTCTGAGAATAGGTCGTAGGCTATTTTTTATGTAGGTGGCTTAGGTGGCTTACCCTACCCTTAGGTAGCCCTCCGGAATTTTTTATTTTTATTTTTTTTAACAAAACTTTACTTTGACGAAACTTTAAATCACAACGTGTTGTCAGGGATACAAAAAAGGACATAGAGTACTTTTTATCCCGGAATTCCAACGGGAACTCCGAAATTAACGCGAAAAATAAATATAAAAACCAGCCGCATTATGAGAAAATATTCGAAATTGTATTTGTCTTGATGGTAAATGTATAGATATTGCATTTGAACGTTAATAAAAATAAATTTTACCTAGTTTACTTCCGGCCCATTCACATACCACCCGTTCCGCTTCCCTCGGCGATGTCGTATTTGATTCCTGTAGTTAGTAAATATGTATATTAAAGAATCTATACCTGGCATCTCTAGGGATATTATTTAAAAGCGACTCTAGCTTGATACGCCCTCGAGTATTTGTCTTTAACATTTTTTTGAGAAACGAGCGAGCCCTAGATCGTCTAGAGATTATCCAGTTTGAGTAGGGTTTATATGGGCCTCAAGCCCTGTATGACTATCGCAGCACCAACTTAGTCACCAGTAAAAACAACACGGTTTCGCGAGGACAGTAAGTCTATTTTAAAGTGACCTCACAAAATACGGAGGTGCTACAAGTAGGGTTGCCACCTTTTTTTGAATAAAAAATAGTATTTTTCTGGAAAAAGATGCAAAAATATAGTACTTTTGGAAAATTCAGGAAAAAAATTGTACATATTTTTAATTTCTAATCATTAGATATGTATCGGGCAGCATTCATCTACAAATTATTGCTAGTTTAACAATATTAACGTTTTGCTGCTGCGTAGGTATGCGTTTCGTTCTGAAATTCTCCGTGCTGCGTTGCGGGTGCGTTCCAGGACCAGTCACAGTTGAATTAGATATTTAAAATATAGTATTTTTCGTACTATATTATTTTTCTATAATATATAGTACAATTGACTGAAATATAGTACGATACTATATAATATAGTACGGGTGGCAACCCTAGCTACAAGCTATGATAAAACACAGCATAAGCACGAGTACCGAGTGTGTAATGGGTTAAGTAACATGTTTTGTGACATGGGCGTTCGATATTCATTGAGTAGTAGAACAAAGGTCATCCCATAAAACTTCGCAATGCCTAATTAGTTATCATAATAAGTATTTTTAGTATTTAGATTTCGTTTTTTGTTTGTGCGTTCATATTATGATTTATGTGGGGTCCCAGCAGAAGACCCGCACCGCCTCATAGCCATAGTCCGGAGATGACTATAATATTACGTTGAGCTGACAACGCTTTGTTCAGAAAGAAACAATTTTGTAAATATGTATGTGTCGCCAAAACTATTTGGTGTAAATTATGTAGGTATATCGATTGAGCAAAAGAGAAATATCTTTTCTATCCCCAACAATATGAGGTGATACTTATATTAACAAAGCATCTGTCGAAGTAGTCCATGCAAGTACCTGTGATGATTCTCCCAAGTCTGGCAGCTGTGGCACTTCTAATTTGATCCTTTTCCTAAGACCAGCATAACAGTACCTGGCGTACAATAAATTGTATTACCTATTTTATTTTTAATTTTCCAAGTTCACGTACTAGATTTTTTGGTTAACCACAACAATTTGATTCAAACTACCTAGGCAGTTATTTGAATTAAATTGTAGTCTTAGTGTGAAATCAATGAATCTGTGTTAGATTGTTAATGTCTTCAAAACGGTCGGCAGAGCAATAAAATCATATATAAGAATTGAAAATTATAAAATCGGGCACAAATGAACTTTTTCACATTATGTCAATTTAAAAACAATTTCACACTGACTGTTTTATATATTGTTTTTCTTGCTAGTTATTCTTCTAAGGCCTTTTGGTATTTTTGGTTATCACTCTACTCCATGTAGGTTTATGTACTGACGTTCTCTTGAATACAATTTTTCTACAGGATAAAAGTTAGTTTCTTTCCACTAGTGAAATCTAGAAGGAACTACAGTAGAACCTCGATTATTCAAACCCTCAACTATCCGAACGCTAACTAATTTCATCTGAACGCTCAATTACCCGAACATTGACACGAATTTGTTGCTCGCTGTCGCTGCGCATATGAAAAAAGAATTCTACTTTTTTCAGGTTTCAACGTTATTATGTAGGTATGTCAAATTTTAACATACTGTAGGTACAGCTTTTATGTAAAAAGGTGTTGTTTTTGTTTGATCTTGTCCCAAAAACCTCTTACTCCACCTGTTAACCTGGAAGAGATCGCTTTATGATACGGCCACCCTTTGGAGCCACTAGGTACTTTCTGTTTTAAAAGTTTTTAGTCACTGTACTCATTATGGTGCTCAATCAAGTGATTTTCATTCATTCGTTCATTCATTACGAACAAGTTTCGATCCCAATTAGTTCGGATAATCGAGGTTGTACAACACTGAAATGTTCTGCTGGGTCGGACGATAGGTGCGTTCGAATCGGCCGGTATGGTCACCTGGAATTCCCCCGGGTCCCCAGCCGCCGCGGCCTCACGCTCGGGTACACTTGCTTCATCACTTTGCCAAAGTCGGCGGTCGATAGCGGCTTCATATTACTGCTCATGCAATGCGCTCTGTCGGCAAATGTAATGTTAAAATTATTCGTGTTCAAGTAAATAGTGATAATCCTTACTATTATAAATACGAATGTGAGTTTATTTGTTTGTTATACGCTTTCACGTATTAACGGCTACACCGACCATCATGAAATTTTGCATACCTACACATTGTCAGGGGTACAGAGAAGGACATAGGGTACTTCATATCCCGAAATCCCCGAGGGAACTCCGGTAATAATTAACGCGGACGAAGCCACGGGGAACAGCTAGTCCTTAGTGCAAATTATTATTATTATTAATGCAAATGAAAGTTTGTTTGTTTGTTTGTTACGCTTTCACGTTTTAACAAGGTACTCAACCGATAATCACCAAATGCATACACTTTGTCAGGGGTACAGAATAGGACATAGGGTACCTACTTTCTATGCCGGAATTTCCGCGGGAATTCTAAAACAAACGAGAGTGAAACCAGCTACTTAGTTATTTATAAAACAAAAAAATTGTGAAGTCAATTATGATGTTTGCAAATAAAAACATGAGATAACATGTTCCCAGATGGCAGATACTAACATATACTCATCATAGACATCCTGTTTCGGCAGAGATACGTCAGGATCAACCTCCAAGTGTGTCTGGATCCATGTCACAGTTTGTTGAAGTTCAGCTCTAAAATCCATAAATAATACTAGTTATACACATATATTTCTTGTATGTTAGTAGGTACTTTTTATCTGGTGTGTAGTTTCAGAGATTACCCCAACAAACGAACAAATTTTATTATTAAAGCAACAGTCGCCCAGCACTACTCAGCGCTTCAACAGCTTCCAAGCCACTCTCGACTTTTTGATTAAAATAACCACCACAGGTAGGTGCTTTTACCAATACGATTTCATTTATAATTTAATTCATAACAATACAAGATGATTTAGCCTATGATGAGAAATTCCTTCATAAACTTGAGAGCTTAAGATTCCTACCTACTCCTATAACGGACCTAAGTCCTTTACTATTCTAGCTACGAGGCTCTGGAACTCCCTGGCTATCCACATTCGCCAAGCCCCATCCCTGTCATCCTTCAAAGTGAAGTGGAGGAAGCATTTTCTCAGCCTGCGTTGAGTTTCTTTACTCATAAAATATCTTAAGTAGGTACCTATACATTATGTTATCTTATTAGAAAGTACCTAGTACTTTATTATGTTATATTACTCAAAGACATTCTATATAATAAATTGTATATTATTACTGTATATTCAGATATGTACATTATTTATATTGTTATATATTAGGTACTAGCTGTGCCCCGCGGTTTCACCCGCATGAAAAGTTTTTATGTATCAACTTTTTTCCCGACATCCAATTTGAATGAAACAAAGCCTATATGTAGCTCCAGGCTAATGTACTGTGAAAAAAGCACGACACTCTGTTCAGTAGATTCAGAGATTATCGCGAACAGACAGACAGACAGAAAAGAATTTTAAAAACTTTTTTGGACTTGGTTACTCTTCTTTTATCACCCCTCTCAATAGGCATGTTGACTAATTTTTATTTTTTCGTCCTTCTTGTAGATTATTAAAAAATATAGGACACGTATTTTTTCTTTTTTTACGTAATCAAAAAATAACGGCGATATATTGAGTTGAAATTTCGCGTGACGTCACTATTCTGACAGTTTGTATGGCGGTTTTGTGGTTAGTGACGTCACGACCGAAATCATCCTAAATCCTAAATTCATCCTAAATTTTAATGCGCTTTATCTCTGTATATTTTAATTTATTTAAAAAAGCAAAAAATACGTGTCTATTGTTTTTTTATTTTCTAACTGACGGACTAATTAGAATTTTGATTTTCAACAGTAGTCAACATCCCTATTATATTCAATGTATAGAATCGCGGATTCTACTCTTTTATTATAGATAGATTTCTTATTTTTGCTTATCTATTTATTTTATAACTTTTTTTTGTTTCCTTTTCTTTTTTTTATTCCTAGTTTTGTGTCTATCGAACCATTATTTATGTTTATACTCAATCATCAACCTCCTTTCTCTTTCTCTTCTCCCACCGCTAATCTACTACTAAATTCTGATTTTCAAAGGTTAGGTGTATTTTTAACAGCAATCTTAATGTGTGAGCTTGAGGCTGATTGGGCTGCTTTTGAACCACCAACAAAACCGTGAAATGTCACATATTTGTTTCTAGATTTATTTAGGTCCATTTAGGCTAATTCAAGTGCGGTCAAAAGTTAAGAACATTATCTCTTCTAAATAACAGTTCAATCGTCATCTTTAAAATAATTAATGTGATACGAAAATTATTTCATTATTTGACATTTCAGAGTTTGTTTTGTAAATGTTGCTGTTTTTATAGAAATTACCAATAATATTCAGAATTCTCTTGTTTCTTACCTGGACCCTAAAGGGTTAACAGGTTGCTTGAGGGGATCATGTACCGGCACGCCAGTTGGTAGACGTAGGTAAAGCAATAGTCGCTCAGCACTACTCAGCGATTCAACAGCTTCCAACAGCTGAACAACCCGCTGTCGACTTTCCTGACTAAAATAACCATCACACATTATACATCAGAAAATTTTTATTTTTAATAAGATAATACATATTTCCTAATACATAATATTATGATAGATATATTATATATCTATATCTATACATCTTATTAAATAACATTGTAATAGGTCTGTTTGCCTATGGTTTTATCTCACTAGGGAATTCAAATTACTAGTTTGAAAGTTCTAGTTCGATTTTTTCTTATGGGTATTTTGTTAGAGAGAATTAAAAATGTTTCACTAGTTCTACTGGATTTACCAAAATAAATATTTAATGTAGATTTTTTTGAGCTGTTTAACTTTGCAAAATGTCAGATGTATCATGCTGGCCACTTGCTGCTGCAGTAGCAATGTTTCATTTATAATTTTTTACATAGTATATTTGTACATATTCATACTATATCTTTGATCTACGATTTATGTTTGATGACAAGTTTCATGAAAAAAAATAAGCAATATAATCTGTGTGAGATTGTGCATAATGCCAGCTTATAAAATGCAATATTATAATTAATGGAGATTTCATTAATTATGAGTCAGGATTTTGTTTTTGTTTTAGATTTCTGTATTTTTATTTTGTTACTTCATGTAACATAGTTATTAAACCAAACCATAACCATACAATATATCATACTATCAATGGTGAATTCTATGTTTATTTACTTCATAATCTCTATTCAATGAAAGATGTATTATTTATTTACTATTAATTTACTTTGTTAGGGAGAGAAAGCTTTATAATTTATAAGTTATTCTATAAAAAGGCTAGATGTTTGGACTTTATTATTGTTTTTTTTTTTTTAATTTTGTAACAAAACTTTATTTTTTATTCTGAGAATTTTGGAATGAAACATTTTTCTATGATTCCAAAAGTTGTATATTAAGTATTTAAATGCAGTTGAACTAGTGAGATATTTATAATTATTACTAGATTGACAGTTGAGAACTGGTGAACAGTTGTCTGTGCACATATCACATAAAAACTACTGGTTTGAATTGAATGGTACTTGCCACTTGGTATGAAATAGTAAGTACTAAGTAGTAGTAGTTTATTTTCTGGTATGTTATAATATTCCTACACTTTACGTTTGAATAAATACAATGTGAACATTTAAAAACAAATTGGAAACATTGGACGAGTTACTGAGGTACAATATTTTATATAAAACCTCAAGAATATAGGAGCTAGATCACTAAATTAAAAATAATTGAAAGTTATTGTTTAACTTAGAAATTACAGCACAGAATATTGTAGTTTTCTAAATATCTTTTTAATGCTACTACTCCACCTGCGTGTTAACGCGTAAATTAGTGCGCTAATTTAGATGTGGCCAACATTTTAACGCGTTAACTTACTAACATTACCACGTTAGACATTAACATCAACGTTAATGCAGGTGGTGCAGTAGCATAATACGATTCGATCAGTTTGGTACTTCAGAACTAAGTCATATCATCGATGAACATTACCTGAGGGTGTTCTCGACTATTTGATGCATTGAAGCTATTTTTCCTGAGTCCATTATGGACTCCTTATCTGAATGTGGCTCAGCGCCGGTGCTTGCGGCATTAGATGGTCCCGGAGCCTCAGCTGCAGCAACAACACTTTCTTTAACGTAAGACGCAGTTTGCGTATGTTTTGGATGATTGACATTTTCTCTATGATGTTTCGCGTCATCCACCGTTTCTTTTTCGGTTTTAACATTTTTAATTCTATCGTCACCAGCCCAAGGTTGGAATGGAGATGTATTATCCATTTTAACCAAAACAAGTAAGGTAAATTAAACCGTGTAATATCATGTTGAGGTGGATAATTTAAAATCAAATGCTTTTCAAGTAGGTAGGTACCAAATTATTACTTATCTCCATCTTTTGACATTTGATTGATCAGCTGTGCGGTGAAGAAAGAGTTTTTTTTTTATTATTTCTAGGCTCTAGGCTCCAGCCTCATAGCCAAGCCCAGAGAGAAGGTAAACGTAGTGATTATTTGCTCAGTGAAGGTAATCACTCCAAGCGAAGTCAACACGCCGCAGCTGCGCAGTCCGCACCGCACGCGGCACACGACGCGACGCGACGCGTTGAGGTAGGTACTAGGAGGATATAAGTAATATTATGTTCGCTAGGAAGACATCACTTATCGTTTTACTACATAACTTCTTATAGAGCATCCTATGAATGATTGCTTCCAGAAGTCCCGGTAAAGCATTCGGAATCTCACTAATGCATTTCGATTTTCGACTTTTGACATTTGAGCAAAATTGACATCAGCTTTATTTCTTTGTTTTACAAATTAGTTTGTCGTGGAATAATGTAAACGTGGTGAAAGTTGCATAATAGTGATATATTGGTGATGAACAGTGGGTGAAAACAGTGAAATAAGATAAAAAGGGGTGTTCGCTGGCAGGTTATCGTTTTACTATAAAACTTCCTACAGAGCATCCCATTAAGGTCCAAGTGTGAAGAATTGCTTTCAGAAGTCCCAGCAAAAGCATCGGAATGCATCTCACCTATTTACATCGAAATGTAAATAATTTCAGAAGACGAAAAAAAAACTGAATTGGCTGTATGGATTTAGATTCCTTTGCCTTCCCTAAAACTCATCCAAACGTAGATGGAGATCTCAGAAGAATAAGTTATTCTTCCACAAACTACTAAGGCCCGCCGCCCATTGTGACTTTTTGTCGCCGTGACTTTCTGTCACTTAGTCAAGTGCAATGAAAACTATACTGAGTGCGCTCATTATGGTGACGTGACAATACGGTGACCTCAGTATAGTTTTCATAAGGCCCGCCGCCCATTGTGACTTTTTGTCGACGTGACTTTCTGTCACTTAGTCAAGTGCAATGAAAACTATACTGAGTGCGCTCATTATGGTGACGTGACAATACGGTGACCTCAGTACATTTTTCATAAGTGACAGAAAGTCACGTCGACAAAAAGTCACAATGGGCGGCGGGCCTAAGTGACAGAAAGTCACGTCGACAAAAAGTCACAATGGGCGGCGGGCCTTAGAGATACTACCGTTATTCTTCTGAGATGAAGATTCATTCTCCGTCTACGCATACAAATATTTTTTTTTCTCTTCTTTTTGGACTCAACACTGAGTGTTATTTGCCACTTTCATTTTTGGTATTAAGACGATAGGAAGCAAAGGTTAGGAATTATTGTTAAAAAAAAAGAAATTTTGAGAGAACGGGATTATTGGATTGGATTTGGATTAGAATTTAGCATATTGTTCTCTTATTCGTCAGTGGAATTTAGATTAAGTAAGGAATTTAGGAAGGTTGTTGACCTTGTTGACGACAAGTGATTACCTTCTCTCTGGTTGACGAGTGAAAGCGGTACCGAAAACACGCGTTTTACATCTGTCTTCGTTATTTCAGGCACTTTTCAGCATCTATTTTAACTCGTATCCGAATTAAAGTGGATTTTTCACGCCTGTTGAATTTGACTTTATAAAAACCATGGCTTGGGAGGTATACTGCATTCTATATTTTATAGTATTTGCTCTTACTGTTACACCAAACTTCATTCCAACCAGTAAATAAGTAAATAAGTATGATTTAGCTAAAGCTATTAAATCTTGAACATAATTGTTAAATGGATAATTATCACCGCATTCAATGGCCTCATTTGCTAATTTATCAACTATTTCGTTGTCTTTAATGCCGCAGTGGCTGGGAATCCATGCAAATGAAACTAATAGGTTTTTCTCAGCACATTGAATGAGAAGATTTCTGCACTCTAACAGGATAGGGTAAGCAGGCTTGGCCTTAAACGGAAATTTATCTAGAGCCTGAAGTGCACTTTTTAGTCTGATAATTGTCTTTTTCAATTTAAAAATCAAAACAATAAAAATAATTACTAGTAGAGTTTTTTGGCGGGAATCAAAGATGGCGGTTCGGTCATTTATTTTCATGTTGATAAAAAATGGTGAAAAATGGATTTTGTTGTGTTTTAAAGTGCTGTATTGAACAATAATTTTCACATTGACGGTTTTTTATGTGCTCAAGAAGATATATGACCAGAGAGAAGGTAATCACTACGTTTTATATGACATTTTGAGCTGATGTCTTTGGTTTCCTCCAAGAGCTCCGAGAAAGTTTTTGCAAGCTATAGTACCGTGGCTTCCAAGGGTACTTGCATAAAATTTAAATAAGAAATTAAGTCAATATTTCAAAAATAAAGCCTTAGAAAAGCATTACGGTTTAAGAAATTTATTTCTTTAAAAGAATTACAATTATTCACTTAACTAAAGAAATACAAGAGAAACTTATAGTATAGTTAGCGGAAGTGTAGGTAGGAAGAACGTGTTCTTAAAATTAGGTAAGTAGGTATAAAAGGTCATAGACTCATAGCTCACAGCAAGATGTAGGTAGGTAGGAGAAACAATTGTTTTAAAAGGTTCTATTACATGTCATCACTCAGACGAAGGTTGATAGACACTGCAGATGCTATCCCGCCTCTGCAATGGCCATCAACCAGCACAGTCTACAAAATCAGCAAAATCGCTCAAAATGTGATGTTTTAATGTTTTTTTTTTAAATAGTGGGAAAGACTGTATTTCTTTAATGTCATTAGGCAATTTATTATATAAATGAGCACCTTCGTATAATATATGATCAAACGAACTTGCAAAGTGAAGTTCGCTCAATATTATATGAGTACGTTTAATTCGAAGATATAACATTGTAGTACTGTATCGTACTGGCAACATTTTGCACCTTTAGAGTAGGTAGTAATAAAAAAAACAAAGTACTGTCTACCTACGAGTGGATAAACGCGGCTCTCGTTCATCATTCTTTTAGAGAAAACTCAAAATTTTCTATTTGGGTATCGGGTGGGGGGGAGTCTATATCTTCGAATTAAACGTACTCATATAATATTGAGCGAACTTCACTTTGCAAGTTCGTTTGATCATATATTATATTTCGTTCGTTTAATTCTTCAGATATAACATTGTAGATGTTCAGAGATGAAAATTTTGTGAAATGTAAACAATCTTTATTTATTCTTTAAGAAATAATTCCAATCTTTATATCAATAAAATGAAATCATCTTAGAAATAAAAATAAAATTTAATCACTATAATTCTAATAATACCAATTCGTATTTGAATTTTTAGATAGACTCAAAACACTTTCATTCGTTAGGCAGTAATACCGATCTTGCGAAGTTATTTTGGTTTACTATTGGACGATGGTAAAATTTAGCAAAGGTCTGAGACCTGCTTGTCCAACCTGCCGCTTTCCTAATGGCTTCTAAGGAGAGGCCACTTGAGCTGGCCGCGGATGTAGCGGCGTGCCGCGTGCTGTGCGCGCTGAACCTCGCCACATCCACGCCGCTCTCGCTCAGCACCTGCTTAATCCATCTGCTGATGGTTTGAGCAGTTGCCGCCTTGTGAGGCCGCTTGAACGTTACTATAAGAGTATTTGTGGTCTCACTTCTTAGATCTTTTGTAACAAACATATAGTCTTCTATTAAAGTAGCTGGACAGATTGCTCTATTTTCTTCAAAATAGGGCAACGTCAGCACTGGTTGGTCTCGTCCGGCTGCAAAGTTTTAATTATATCCGAAATACCTATTTGGATACCCGAAGGACCTATGAGGATATTATCTAATTTTATTAGAGATAGAGTTTGTACTCTATGCGCTGTACAGAGTGCTAAGAGAACCACCAATTTCTTAGTAATTTTTTCAATTGAGAGGTCCCTATTGGGCATCCAATTTGCGACAAAATTTAAAACTAACTGTGGATCCCAAGTGTGTGAGTATTTTGGAGTAGCGGGTCTTAATTTATAAACGCCTTTGAGAAGTCGTTTTACTAGGTCATTAGAAGTTGTGTTATTACCTAAAAGTAGAGACAGAGCTGAGCGATGGCTATTCAAGGATCCATACGCGGCTCCTTTATTGAACTGTTCAGTTAGAAAAAGAATAACATTCGAAGATGAGGTTGTGAAAGGACTTAGGCGATTGGTTCGACAGAACTCCCACCACAGTTTATAGGTTACGCTATACTGGAGTATAGTGTTTTTGGAGAGTGAAGCCATAATTAGGTCGAGCGCCGGGTATGGTGTCCCTCTGGTTGCGAAGGCAGCCCGGAGAGTATCGCCGCAGCCAGGGTAAACTGCCTCGGAGGGAGTTGATGAGTCCTGGCAAAAGACAACGAGAAGTTTGGATCTGGATAAAAATATACAATATCTGATTGAACTATTTTCATAAGCAAGGGAAACCAAGGCTGGGACGGCCAATAAGGGAATATGAAGATACCTTCTGCTTCATCTCTAATTATTTTCTGTATGCATTTTAAGATTAATGAAAAAGGTGGAAATGCATAAAAATACGTAATTTCCAGTTTATTGTAAATGCGTCTACTGTCCAGGCGTCTGGATCAGGTTTCCACGAGACGTATGTTTCGCATTTAGCGGTAGTGCGAGAGGCGAACAGATCTATAGCTGGTTCACCGAATGTTTTTATAACCCTTCGATACTCTTCGTCAGACAGACACCACTCGATATCGGGGTTAATCTTTCTTGACTCTTGGTCTGCTTCTATGTTATCTTTTGTGTTTATATAAGAAGCGAACAACCATATATTTCGCTTTTCGCACCACTGCCAAATAGTTTTGGTCAAATCGGTCAAGTGGGGAAATTGAACTCCTCCCATTCTATTGATGTAACTGATCGCAGTTGTATTATCAATGCGTAACAAAATATTACAATTTTCATATTCTCGAGCAAAGCATTTCAGACCGAGAAAGACTGCGAGTAGTTCCAGATAATTTATATGATAACTACGCTCACTGTGTTTCCATCCACCATTAACACGATTGTTATTACAATATGCACCCCAGCCGGTCATAGACGCGTCAGTAAATATTTCTAGAACGTAATCAGGCATTTCGATCGAATTCGCTGTGGAGAAAATGATTTTAATCCACCATTCTAAGTCCGGCAAGATAGTAACCGGAGGTTTAAATTTTGTTTCGTAACTTTGAAGTTTTATTAAAGCTAAATATTTCTGTCGCTCTAATTCTTTTGTATAAAGCCAGCCGTATCTAACGGCTGGGCATGCTGCGGTTAGGACTCCTAATAAATGTGCAAAGTCTCTTATGGAACACACCGGTAGTAAAGTAAATTTTTGCACTAATTGTAGTATTTTGTTACGCTTGTCTAGTGGTAACGAAATTGACATATCCACCGAGTTGTATATAAACCCTAAAAATTTACAACATTGTTTTGGGCGTAAACAGCTTTTATCAAAGTTCACTACGAAGCCTAAACAGTTGAGTAATTTAAGAGTTTCACTAACATTTCTCTGACAATCACCATAATTATCGCCTATACATAACCAGTCGTCGAGATAAATGACAGATTTAAATCCACGATGCCTTAAATAACCTACTACTTCTCTCATGATCTTTGTAAATGTTCGCGGTGCCGACGATAATCCGTACGGCATAGCAGTGAACTCATACAAAGTGGTTTTTAAATTTTCGTCTTCAAATTTAAATCTAAGATACTTACGATGAGTGCGAGCGACAGGTACAAGTAAATAAGATTCTTTGAGATCAATAGTCGCCATGAAACCATTTTTTGGTATCATCTTTGAGGCTGTTCTATAATCCTCCATTTTGAAATGTTCATTAGAAACGAACTTATTCAACTGTTTAAGGTTTAGTATGAATCTATGACCGCCATTCGGTTTTGGAACCAAAAAGATATTAGATATGAATTGATCTTTTTGAGGCTTACATTTTGTAATAGCACCTAAATCTTTCAATTTACGGATGGCAAGTGCTATTTCCTGTTTTTCTTTTATAGAAAAAGAGCTGCGTGGGGAATAAACTTGTTCTACTTTACGAGCAAAGGGTATACTATAGCCATTACGAATTAAATCTAGAATAACTGGATTACCTGTGATGCCTAGCCAGCAATCATAGTAATATTTTAATCTACCAGCATGTACCTGTACTACTGCTTCGCAGGGGCACGTTTGTTATAGCCCGAGGACTGCGGAGGGCGCGCCGAAGGCGCCGTCGTCGGTGCGGGTTGCGCTCGGCGATATGCTTGTGGCGCCGGCGTCCGGTACGGGTTGTGCGAAAACGATCTCCCTCCTCGTCTCGCTGGCGGCGGGTAACGAGGAGGGGTGGACCAGTTTCCCTGGTACTGAGAGCGAGCAATAGATGTTGCAGTCCCTGCCGATGAAGCTTTTGGATTATGGACTTTTTTGATTTGGAGCCCTTGTTTTTCAATGGCTTTTGAAGCCTTGATTTTTTCCGGTAACTTATTTCCAAACAGAGTCTCGTCTCTGTCTTGATCCTGTATCAGTGTAAGGAAAGCTTTGTCCAATCCAGGTAGGATGAGTTTGGTTCTCACTTGTGTCTCTATAAGTGCAGGTCGGTAAGTATACGACAACCATCCGATAAAATTTTTACCGCTTGAACCTTGTCTTCACCGGTCAAAAGTAAAGTCATCGCTTTATTGATGGCCGTTATGCCTCGGCCAAGCTGGTCCTGTTTAGCTTGAATTTTCTTGTCCCTCGACCTCACTATGTCGGGGACAGCCGCAGATATTTCTGCATTCAGAGTAGGTGCCTTCAGCAACCTGCAATTGTCGGGGATGGAATAATCTTTCAGAAGTTTTTTTTTTGCTTCGTTTGGTATACCTTTTTTAAGGATAGGTAGCCAACGCTGGGCCAGCTTACTATGAATATCTGGCCCATATATGGGAATATCATCCATAGCATCGCCTAAGGCTTCGCGTAAGTCAGGATTGAGTTCAGGTGCCGGCTCTGCATTGGGTTCAGGTGCCGGCTCTGCAGTCTCTTCATGTGGAACTGATGAGACGTCATAAGATGGTTCGATGACTTGCACCAGAGGCGACAACGTGTCGTCATTATTCTGATCCATGCGTTGAATTTCTTTGTCTGAATGAACAAAAAATATTTAATTAATTTTTTTTTTTTTTTTTTGAAGGTAGAATAAAAAATATATTTATAAAATGGTGTATAACAATGTGACTCAATTTTATAATATTTGTTGAAGTTAAAGTCTTCAAACATAAAAACCTTCGTGTTGACCCGCAGTCAAACCGCCAGGTTGGTTTTTCTGAGCATCATGCTAACCCATCGTGATAACACACGGTTAACCTCCAGGGAAGCTTACAGATGCTGAACGCATGATAATATGAAATTTTACTTAATGATTTTATTTATTTATTTTTCACTTCACTTGTAAATAGCCAAATAAAACTTACCTGAATTTTCATCAGAGCTTGACGCGGACGAGTACACAATCACACGATTACGTGGTTTCCTAGTTTTGCGCTTGCGCAGTTTTTTAATTTTAGAATGATAATATTCTATTTTGTCCTGGGCACTTCGTTTAGGCATTTTGCTAAACTTTCTTACTTAAGTATTTGGGGAACGTGTGCTTGTTGCCGTTGCACGATAAAGAATGATGAACGAGAGCCGCGTTTATCCACTCGTAGGTAGACAGTACTTTGTTTTTTTTATTACTACCTACTCTAAAGGTGCAAAATGTTGCCAGTACGATACAGTACTACAATGTTATATCTGAAGAATTAAACGAACGAAATATAATATATTTTTTTGTCCGTAAGTCGTCGTTCGTGGGGTCTGAAGATAAAGGTCGTTAGCTCGTCTTAGTGACCGTTTTTGTATCTGTGATTTTTTTGTAAAGTTTATTTGTGTGTGTATGTTTTTGTTTAGTATTTTCCTTATCAGTAAACATGTGTTGTATTTGTACATTTGGCGAAAAGTCATTAGTTTCGTTTGTTTGTATACTGTCATAGTAGGAGTTAAGTAGTTGTAATGAAAAAGTAGTTTGATAATTTTATTTTGAGCAATTTGCAGAGTTTTTACGTTCGTTTTCGCAGCACAACCCCATACTTCAATAAGATAGTCTAAGTGGGACTTTACAAGTGAGTTGTATACTGTATATCTGACGGATTTGGGAAAGCAACGTACAGTGCCCCGAAGGGCGGCCATAAGTGATGATAATTTTGATCTGACTTTTTCGATGTGAGGCTTCCATGTTAAACGGCAGTCTAAAACGAGTCCGAGGTATTTTTCAGAGTTCGTTATTGTAATGGCATGACATTACAATAACGAAAAGCATTATCGTAAAAGATCTTGACACATGACGTCACTTTTATTTTTTTAGGAAACATTTACCTCTTTCAGAGAAGGCAAAAGAAACTAAGTGCATACAGTTAACGCATATTTTCCATTTTCTGAAGTTATTTACTTTAAAATACATCGGTAAGATGCATTTCGATTCTTTACTGTAAGTTTTGAAAGTAACTCGACACAGTTCAACCTAATTTCGCTTTTGGATATTGAAGTTATCTGTCTGTCAGTGTCACATGACTCTGTCAATACGACAGTGAAATTTCTACCACAGATTAATAAGGCGTAATTTTGAACAAATGACGTCATTCCGCGTTTTGGCGGTAAAGTCTAAAGTAGGAACTTTGAAACGCTCTATTTAATTAATTTATGCATTTTTTTTTCTTTTTCTTGCTTTGTTTAAGTATGCCATATATCTTTAGAATAGACTAAAAAAAAAATCATGCAAGTACCCTATATTACAAGTTGCGTACTGCGTACAAACTATGTAACATGTTATATAACTTTTGTTATACAACACGCACAACACGTCCACATCGTGTAACATTGTTGTACAACATTGCAACATAAAACAAGACTGTACACGTTAGAATAACAATACAATATAACAATATTATAATATAACCGTTGTCGTTCTTCAGTGTTATGCTATCCACAATGTCGTCGCTGAGAGGTTTTACTAGCTGCGGCAGCGACTGTTGTACTTTTAAATAACAAAAGAAAAAAAACGAACGTGACTAAGTTATATAACATGTTAACAATATATAACATGTGTTTTGTTATGTAGACAGTATGTTCTCTTATTCGTCTGTGTTATGTGTGAGTATTATTTTCTTTGATGTAGTGTGTACCTACGCAGATCGACGAGTTTTTACCTCAGAACAATAACAGTATTCTTCTGAGGTTTTTACCCTTCAAGTTTCAACACAGACATTTGGCGCAGACTTAATGTACTATTCATGTCAGTGAGTGAGATAGACTTCTTCTAATCCCTTTTTTTCTATGTGGCTGTGGCCCATAAGTCTAGTTAATTTGTGGCTGCGGCAACAGGCGCCTGTTAGTGTAGAGTTTGTAAACTTGTATTTGTGGGGTGTTGACGGGTGAAAACTGAAAGCCGTACCGAATACACGCGTGTAACGTTTGCCTTCGTTAATTCAGTCACCAGTCACCACGTAGTGATTATATTACTCTTTGGTCACCACATCATCTATTTTAAAGTTTAAACTGAGGTTTAAACGCTGAGCAAGCAAGAAGAAGATTATTCGAAGTGACAGTAGTGAGGACATTACCTTCGCTCTGGTTAGGTCATTCGGTTCAGCCGTTCAGAAACTAGAAAATCTACACACATAACTAGTAAGTCCAAAGATAGTTATTACCTAGTTTAGTATTAATAATAATCACTAGGTACCTACCTATTTACCTATTTGCTATAAGTCTAGTTTAGATAATTTGTGCTACACCGCGGCCGGCGCATAGGTAGTAAACTCTGCTTGAGAGTTACTAATTAAATTGTTAAATGATTTTCTACAGTTGATTTTGTAAAATTAGGAACAATAATTATTACACTGGAATTAAAAAAAGTCTGATGGTAATCTCCTTTCCTTGGGTGAATCATCTCAATATCACCTTTATCATATTTAAAAGTAGGTATTTATGTAGGTATGTGACTGCTGAAGTTCTTACTTATTTCACTGCCAAGCAAATAACTTCCTATAATATTTTAAAGCATTAAAATCTTGATTTTTGTTAGACAACTGAAACACTAAGCTATTTAGACTTAGGTACTAATATGCATTTATTACAGAATAATAAAAAATGGATGATGATATTGACATTGAAGAACATGATGTCATGGATAACCCATTAATAAAAAAAATATTCCCAGATATGTCTATTATAAAAAAAGAAATCCAAGGTTACTTTGATGAAGGTAAGTTATCCTCTGTCTGGTTCATGAATCTATTATATTTCAAAGTAATATACATCACTCTCGAAAAATTTACCTTGACCTATGAAGCTGAAATTTAGAAGGTAGATAATTTATGGGGAGTAAAAGTGAAATAAAAAGATTTTCACTCCAGAGCGCTCCTAAGAAAGAATTATCGCTAGTGAAACAGCAGCAAACAGCTAGTCTATTAAGATTGAAGAAGAAAATGGAATGAATGGAGAACAATAAACAATAATTTATAGTGTCCCCCTACTTGTCCCCTACTTTTAAAAACCTTTTATTTAACGTATCTTTTATTTGTACGGGTAAAATCTTATAACACAATTTTACTTCTGATTCCAATTCTACAATTGCAATGCTGATGTACGTTTTTGTAAGTATAGGTAAAGAAAACCAATATATTTACTTGGTTGTGTCTATCTGTAGTACATATATATATGTAAATCATTTATTTGTTCCAGTAGGAACTCAAATAAAAGAAGAAAAGACCGATCGACCTATCCCCATTCGAGAACTATTAACTTTTGAAGACGAAATACCCGAAACAGAAAATAAGTTGTTGGCAAGCGAGTCGAGTAGCTCAACAAGATACCATGTGGATGAAACTTCTATTGCTAGTACAGTTGAAGTAGAGGAATCTACTTCAACTTTACCTAAATATAATAACAAAATAATACTTGGTTCAAAACCAAGTCAGAACTCTGTAAAACACAATATCAAGCAAAAATGTCACCAGCTTAATCAGATATGTCCAAAAAAGGCTAAGGTGTATAACACAAATATCATCTTACAAGATGTTAGTTCATATCTAATGAGAAGCAACAGATACTGTAAAGTTTGTTTTATATTATTCTCAACTAAACATGACTTAACTGAACACCACAAGAAAGAACATTCTGTAAAGGATACTACGGTAGCAAAAAAAGATAAACTCAAATGCAGCTTTTGTAATAATTTATTTTCGTCGTATAGCGATTTGTTCTTGCATACTAATAATGTGCATGACAATATTTCACAAGGTGCTAACACATTTCTCAGAAGTGATGAAAAACATGAAAATGCTCTAGAAAGTGGAAATGAAAAACCCTGTCAAGATACAAATGAAAGTTACAATTGTTTTCATTGCAAAAACTGTTTTGGATCTCAACAATCGTTGATTGACCACCTTTACAATATTCTACAACCTGACAAATTTCGATGCAAAGTATGTGAAGTAAACTTTTCGAGTCAAGTTAAATTAAATGAACATAAAGTCATACACAATGAAACCAATGCTCTAGAAAAGACGAGACAAAGTGATACTTTTGCCAGAGAAGATACAAAACAAATTCAAGAATTTTATAGGTGTTATATTTGTTCCTCGTATTATACTAAAATGAAATGTTATACTGTGCATTTATCTCGAAATCATAAAGAACAGTTAGACTTAAATACGCTTACAAAATCAATATTTGACTCTAATTGTAAATTTTGCCCAACCAAGTCGTCAAATGCAAAATCATACAATAGTCATGTGGCAAAGTATCACCAAGCCCAGTTAAAACTGCAAAACATTACAGCAACTCGAGCAGAAGAATTTGCTTACAAAAGTGATTATGAACTGTCGAATACAATAAAAATATCTGATCGTATAACAAACGAAATTCTTGAGAGTGAAGATTTAGAAAAAGAAGAAAAATATGAATCTAGCTCCCAAGATACACTGGTTCTTAAATCTACGATTTTTAAATGTGGTAAATGTGATGTTCATTTTTTATCCGCAAAGGACGCAGCGCAACACAAAGATCATATCGAAATATTAATTAACTGGAAATGCTTTACCTGTCTGAAAATATTCAAAGATAAGGATAAAATGTTTCATGAGAAGCAGCATTCGTTTTCCAAGTCATTGGTTGTATATGATTTAACTGAAGATACTTTATCTAGAGTTTTGTACAATTGTACTTTGTGTACTATCCACTTTACTGAAGATAACTTTTTATTTCACTATCCAATTTGTGGATTAGGTCTACGAACTTCGGTTTACTGTAATATTTGTGATATTTTAATCGACAAAAACTCAAACACCCACCATGAAAATGCTCATATAAAATTTCATTTAAAACCCGCAAATTTTATGATTGTCCAATCAGATGTTTTAATGATAGGCAACAGTAACAATAAACAAACTGATAATATTTTCCAAAATTCTGCTAATAATGCATCCAACGTTACTAAAATAACTCACAGAACCAATAGAGCTCCCTCAACTCATGAACTAAAGGAGTTAAATGAAGATGGAGAATATAGTGGAGGCTTTAAAAAATATATTGATAAATTTAATGAAAACAGAGAACATCAAAGGTCCAGTAAAATTAACAATAAGCAGATAATGAAAAGAAAAAGACCAGATAGCAGAACCATGTCTGATATGGATACTGATTCAGGAAGTTCATCGAACACAACCAGTAGAGTTTCCTTAACTCATGAAGAAAGAGAGCTCGACGAATCTGGAAAATATAGAGGTGACTTTCAAAGATTAATTGATAAATTAAATGAAAATAAAGAATATCATCAGCCCAATAAAGCTAAGCAGAAAGTTAAAAGAAAAAAAACAGATACTGAAACCATGTCTGATATTGACACTGACTCAGGAAGTTCATCTAAAAAACTTAAAACTGACGACTTCAAACTTTCATATTGTGCCTCATGTAAATGTTTTATAAATAAGAACTATGTACGTGGTGTTCATCGCGAATCTAATTGTTCTCGTATTATCACGTACGTATGTGAATATTGTGGACTATTATTAACTGATAATAGTTTATCTCATCATAAAAAATTACACCAAAAAAAGAAAAATTTAAAATTGCAAGATTTCAAATTTTATAATCTTGGCGATGGAAAACGTATTCGTCCACCAATACCTTCTCTACCTAAATGCAACAATTGTTATGTTCATTTCATACAAAAAAATTCGATCAAAACACACCTATGTGAAAATGTCGAGTTTTTAACATGTCATTTATGTGATATAAAGCTAATTGAGCCAGCTTTTAAAATACACATGCCTTTTCATAAATATTCTATAGGAAAACCTATTCACCATTCAGCATTAGCTAAATCTCAAACACAAAAAGAACCGGAAAAACATTCGTCAAAAGCAATAGATATCCAAACTAATCCCGCAGTTGTTGGAACGAATGGAGTAGAAACATCTTTAAAAATTATCTACCTTTGCAAATGCTGTACCACTGCTGTTAATACTTATGATGAGGTTGTGGAACATTGCCAAAAACATTACTCGCAAAGAGAATTTCGAGCACCAATAAAAACCTGTACTGTCTGTAATTTAGAGTTTGAAGCTACCACTTACTCTCAGCATGTGTTTAATCATAAAGACTATAATGAATCGTTTAATATAATTAAATTCGATGTAAATAAATTTTTACTAGATAACGATGCGTGGATTAATCATATCTTTGACTCTATACCACGAGATGAAACAGAAGAAATCCTAAAAAAATCTATTTACAAATTTGAGAAAAGACTTAAAATGGAAATCATTCAGGAAGGCTGTCCAAATTTTACAGAGTACAAGTGTTTTAAATGTGCCAAATTTGTGGAATCATTCTCTGTTTTTAACCACACGCAAAAAACTTGTTCCAGAGACAGATATCCATGTTCTATATGTGGCTTGCCATTCGCAACATTAAAAGCTAAAGATTTCCACGAAAAGATTCATACTTTACATCCAAATGCTCGGGCTAAGTCTTATAGAATTGTTTTATTTAAATATGATTGTAAAACTTTGAACAAATTGATTTCTGGTCAATCGAAACAATATATTTTATACCAATGCAGAAATTGTAACGGTCTTATTGATAAATCGGTGTTTAAAAGTCACGTATGTAGTAAATTATCATTAAAAAAATGTCACAATTGTGGACTACTTTTATATAAAAAAGATTACAAAATTCACGTTTTGAAACATAAAAAAATGGACAGTTTTGTTTCTTACAATATGAAAGTTGTTTTGTTGGGGAAAAAATTAAACGAAAAACAAGATGAAAAGTTGAAACAAATAACTACTTCCTCATTCCAAGGTATTGTCTGCGATTACACATTGTATAAATGTTCAGAATGTAGCATTTGTGTAAAGAAAGGAGAAAACCTTAATCATATTTGTTTATTTGATTATTCTAAAACAAAATGTGACAAATGTGGTTTATATTTTGAGAAAAACAGGTTCAATTTTCACTGCCTTGCACATGAAAATGATACTGAGTTTATCCTAGAAAATATGAATGTAGTTTTGTTCAAGAAGAAGAAAGAATCTCAAATGTTTTTAACGTCTACTAATACTTCAGAAGAACGTTTAAACTCAGATCTATTAGAAGCGGAGAATTCAAATACAGCTAAAAATATTAATGAAAAAAAAGAAGTGATGCAGAATGAAATCAATGTTCCTGCAGAGCAAACAGCAAAGTTATTTAAATGCAAATGTGGTCTACATTATCTCAACAAATCTAATTTATTAAACCATTCAAAAAACTGTGGATCGAAAATTAGAATATCTAAACAAAACTGTTCTAAATGTGATCTTGTTTTCACGCCCAATGAACTTTTTAATCATTTATTATCCCATCATGGTAACAGAAAATGCGTTTATAAATTTGATATTGAAGAATACACAGAAAGTGGAGATACAGTCGATATCATAAAATAAAGCGCTTTTCCTATTTCTTGTGTGATAAAATTTCTAATTTTAACTCTTGCGTAGGTAGGAAAAATAGCAAAGAATGTAGTGTATGCCGATTAGTGTTTCCTAACTCTATAGAGGAAAATCACGAAGCATGGTATTCAATGTTTTTAGATGTTAGGAATCTAAGCCAAGGAATGGTTTGCAAAAACACTAAGGATCGAATTGAAATAACAACTAGTTCCCAAATAATGTTTTTACATGCTTATAACGGACGGGCAGAGTAACACTACTAATCCCTATCGGGCATGGAGATTATAACTCTGAAAAACAGTTTTTTTCCTAGATAAGCGATAAAACATTGTGATTAAAGTAAGCAGTCATCCAAATAATTTACTGTTGGTAAAATAAAGTTTTTCTTTCACATTGCCGTCCTAAAGATACAATGCTTAAGATTAAATACACTTATAATTCAAATTGAAAGGCAACTTATTAATCTTACACATTTTTTTCCGTCTAAATAATGTTTCACAGATCCATAAGCGTGGTATAGTATGCAATGTTGGTTTTTATGTAGGTACTTTGCATTATCAGTCATAACTCATAGAAACTAATATTTTATTGAATAGAATATTTTTCTAAGATTTTATTTAATACCTACCTAGTATTAAGTAATACATTCATTTATGTATGTACATACGCAATAAAATAAAACAATAAAAATGGAAGGCTTTCCATTAACTCTTAAATCACCTTGGGATTAGTTTCTGCCTCAGACGAAATAAAAAGACTTTTTATTTCGTCTGAGGTTTCTGCATTAAAATTATTCATAGAACTAAACTACCTACCAACCTACTACTTATAATCCTTACGATTATAATTAAATTATAAATGCGAAAGTGAGTTTGTTCGTTTGTTATACTTTCACGCCTAACCGGACGACCGATCACGAAATTTTGCATACTTAGGTTTTTAAGGGACAAAGAAGGACATAGGGTAATTTTGATCCCGGAAAGCCCACGGGAACTCGAAATTAACTCAGGTGTAACTACATTAAATGCATAGGTACTACACGTAGTCAAGGGTACCTAAAGTAGTTTGTGGTACCTACCTGCCTACAAAAATATAGGGTAACGTTAATCTCGCAATACCTACCCACGGCATCTCCGAAATTAACAGGGAACATCAACAACAACAACAACAACATCTACGGGGAACATCTAGTAATTTTATATCTAAATAACCACCGTAAGTTGTTGCCTATGCAGTTATGAATCGAAATAATTATATCTTAACCGGAAACTTGCTTAAGATATAAATAAATGGTACCTACATAGATATTTAGACCAAACCTTGAAGTGCTTGTTCAGTGTTCACGCAGAAACGCGCGTGTGCGGTTATTGCAATGCCTGCACTACATTATCGCCGATGATCGTTGATCGTATGATCGTGTGCTCGGCGATAATGTGGACACCTCAACGTATATAAGTTACTCTATGACCTCAACGCAACCACAGGCGAATCCCTTTGATGCGTGCCCAAAAACAGGCATGTTGACTAATTTTTATTTTTTAGTCCGTCTTGTAGATTATTAAAAAATATTGGACACGTATTTTTTCTTTTTTTTTACGTAAACAAAAAATAACGGCGATATATTGAGTTGAAATTTCGCGTGACGTCACTATTCTGACAGTTTGTATGGCGGTTTTAGCGGTTAGTGACGTCACGACCCCCTCACCCTAAACTTTAATGCGCTTTATCTCTGTATATTTTAAAGCAAAAAATACGTGTCTATTGTTTTTCTATTTTCTAACTGACGGACTAATTAGAATAGGCTAGTTTCCTGGGTAAAAAAATCAAAATTCTATTTAGTCCGTCAGATAACAAAAAAATAAAAGACACGTATTTTTTGCTTTTTTAAAATAATGGAAATATGCATAGATAAAGCGCATTAAAGTTTAGGGTGGGGGACTTGTGTCGTCACAGCTCGCTATAACGTGCGAACAAATTGTAGCGAGGCGTGACGTCATGTGAAATTTCGACTTGATATATCTCCGTTATTTTTTGGTTACATAAAAAATAAAAAAATACGTGTCCAATATTTTTTAATAATCTACAAAACGGACTAAAAAGAAAAATTTAGGAAACTAGCCTATTTTGATATTCAAAAGTAGTCCACATCCCCATTCACGGGTCGCAGGCGATCATAGACGATGATCGGCGAGTACAGCCGAGTATGTCCTCTACACCCTCTACACTATCGTGCTCGCTCATAATCTTTTGTACTTGGCGATAATGTAGTGGAGGCATAAAAGTACTCTGTGGTCAGGGGCGTCTTAACAGTCTTCGTGATTACCTTCTCTCTGGTCTTAACGGATCCCTAAAATTACAAGTGTGCACGCTTATATTTTATTGTATTGTAAGAAATCGCAACATAAAAAGTGGAATGAAAATAACCAGTCATGGTTTCACATTGAAGCCAACTGTATGTGCTAATAAAATTCATCAACTTCACAACACACACATCTACTTGATCCATAAATAAATGAGGTAACTGCCAAAGATCATATAATCACTACGGTAACTGCAATATATGGGCTTTAAAAAAAATTACTTCCAAAAAAAGCGTGTGCAAATGTTCAAATTGCCAGTCGTAGTGATTACCTTCTCTCTGGTCTTAACCAGTCTTAACCATATGCGGCGCCCGAGGCGCGTTCCGTGGATTCGCACGAGTGCACTGGAACGCGCTCGAGCGCGAGCGCCGTGGCTTGGTGAAATTTTACTCTGACAGCTGTCAGAGCGTAGTTTCATCCGTTCCATGGCTCAGAGTGCAGCAACCAAACAACCATCTCCGAAGCGAGTTAATAGGGTACTTGCATGAAATTTATAATAAGAAATTGTGTCAATATTTCAAAAATAGAGCCTTAGAAAAGCGTTATCGTGAAAGATTTACTAAAAGAAATTCAATAGTTTCCGAAATATTCAACTTTTTATTTTGTGAAACGGAACGTTGCAACGAAACACCAATCACAGCCACGCTTAACATATGACGTCACTTTTATTTTTTTTAGGAAAGATTTACCTCTTTCAGAGAAGGCAAAAGAAACTAAGTGCATACAGTCAACGCATATTTTCCATTTTCTGAAGTTTTTTACTTTAAAATGCACCAGTAAGATGCATTTCGATTCTTTACTGGAACTTTTGGAAGTAATTCGACACAGTTCAACCTTAATTTCGCTTTTTGACATTGAAGTTATCTGTCTGTCAGTGTCGCATGACCCTGTCAATGCGACAGTGACGTTTCTATCACAGATTAATAAGGCGTAATTTTGAACAAGTGACGTCATTCCGCGTTTCGGCGGTAAAGTCTAAAGTAGGAACTTTGAAACGCTCTATTTCATTAATTTATGCATATATTTTTTTTCTTTTTCTTGCTTTGTCTAAGTAGGCCATATATCTTTAAAATAGACTGAAAAAAAAATTTCATGCAAGTACCCTATTATCACTCTGACAGGTCTGCTATTGTTTAAGCTGCTATTGTGATATTGTGTTGTATTGTTTAAGAAGTGTCAAAGTTTGCGCCAAAAAACCGAATTCGTCGAAAAAGAAATCAATCGGAGTTCTTACGAACAAAGGGGGGGTCCGTGGTCACAAAAAGTTAATAATTGGATGTAAAACAGTCTTATTCGCAATCTGAGTTGAAAGAAAACAAATGGCGCCTGAAATTTCAAATATTTTGAGGTTATAAAAACAACTCGATCGTTCCGTGGCTTGGTTGCAACTCAAACGAGTGAAATTTTAACCGAACAACTACGCCCGAACCCACGGAACGCACACCCGGGTGCGAAATTATAGTTGGGTAAGGTAAGTAGGTAGGGAGCTCCGAGAAAGTTCTTGCAAGCTATAGTACCGTGGTTTGCAATTTCAAACCGTACAACAAAGCATTTCAATAGAAAATATATTGATCAAATTAATTTTACTTGAACTGGCTAAATACATTTTAAGTGAAAGTTCATAAAAAAGAAGAAAGAAAGAAAAGACTGATCACTGAAGCTGAGTTAGTTGTATGGACTTAGCTTCCTTTGCCTTACCCATTGGGGTAACTACTACACTTTGATCTTAGCCAAAAGGCCGAGAACCGATTCCATTGGGGTACTTCTTCTTCTCCACAGTTCTTCTCTTCAATTTATAGGCAATCTATCGCGATTTATCGCATTGAATGGTAAATGCGTAGACGGAGAATGATTCATTCTCCATCTACGGGTAAATGTGATCACACACACACACATGACAAATGTCAATGTCAATTGTCAACACATTACACATGTCAATTTGTGTTAATTTGTGTTGTAGATGTAGATTAGCATGAAAATACTTAAACAGTCATAGTTAATTATTTTTGTTAAATCATGAGAAAGTAACACCAAAGTAACACAATAACCATGAAAATCCTCGTAAATCATAGAGCTTGCCAGTGGATTGTTCATATGAAATTGTCCCGTGTTATTTTATTGGTTTCAGTGATTTTATTTACAGTTCCTCTTGTGACACATTATTATTTATCTAAGGTAAGAAAAAACAAAAAAAAATAAACTTAGTACGCGGCGGCGTACCCAGCCAAGTTCAAAGAAAATGGAACGTCACGTACCATTTCGAGCTACTTTTGACATGTAAGATGACAATTACCTATTAGCCCCTTGGTTTCTCTAGAATCCAAAATTTCATAAATTTAGCTGTTACAGTTAAAATAAAATGATTAGACAAGAAACTATACTAACTAACTACTTTAATCCCAAGCACTGTTGATTGCCCATCTAGTATATACAAATGCAAGTGATAAAGACTGCCTAAACAAATTGTAATTAATTTTATTTGTTTATTTTCTAAGACTATTTATTTTTATTTAAATATGGTTTCACCCGCAGTTCGGAATTCCCACAGGAATTATTTTTTTCTAAAATAAAAGTAGCCTAAGTTACTCCTAATAACATCAGCTGAAAGTCCAATTAAAATCAGTCTAGCCATTTCAGAGATTAGCCGGAACAAACCTACTGACAGATAGACAAAAATTGAAAAGTGTTTTTTTTTTATGTAAGTAGCATATTAGTTTCATATGCATTTAGTGAAAAGCTGTTATTTTGAAATTACAAACTGACCCTTCAATTTTATTTATATGTGTATTGTGTATAGATGTGTAGATGGCCATACTGGTAGAAACTACAGGCGACCAGCTATTTGGTGTACTTGTTACAAGTAAATAATATTAATTACAGTATGAATCATCATCTGCATCATTAAACAGTAATTCTATGAGACATACTCTGGAGGCACTTGGGGATTTTTCTACTATGAATGCAGCAGATTTAAAGATCAGGATTGAAGAAATGCTAAGGATAAAGGTAATACTGATACATCTAATTTGTTTAATTTTCTACCCACTGATTTCACAGAGTTCCCACATTAAGTTCCAAATTATTGTGAGTGAAACCACATAATTATATCTACAAGGAAAAACTACTTACCTATTACAATATAAATTATTAAAAAAACATCACATAAATCTATAAAACCTCCACCATGTTTATTGTGTGCTTGAATTTAGTAAAGATATAAAATTGATTTCAAAATAAAATATTAAACCAAGATATAATAACATTAAGGTGAGTGTGAGTGCCTCACATTTAGGGTTGCCAACCATACCGCGAGAAGCCTCACAGGATGTGTTACGCTAAAGAAGCATGTGGGACGCCAATTGTCCGTTTCAAAACTAGAACTGTAAAGGCAAACTTACATTTAATAAAAAAATGGAGAGGGTGTAAAATAAGTGCAAATTGTGTGAATAAACACATTTTGAAATGTTTTGATTTTTTTGTGTTCTGAACACTGTATGTTATGTTTTTTTTTTCCTTTCTGAATATTTAAACACGCTCTATGCAATAACTACAGGACGGATTTGAAATTTAATATCCCTGTTAAACATTAAGGACACATATTATCTTGTCTCAAAACAAGTATTTCTCAGGGGAAATTCCCATGAACAACTTATACTTTTAGGCGTCAGTATCGACAGAGTTGCGTGAATTAGAAGCGAGAAGAAGTCGGTTGCAGCGTGAAGCGGCGGCGGCTAGCGCCAAGGCCGACAGCATGAAGGCCGAGCACGCGCGCGCCGCGGTCGAGTTGCAGCGGCTGAGGGCTTCTGCGGACCAAGCCCGACTCGCGCAGCTTGAAGCCATACGACGGGACTCGCCCGAACTAGCGCCGCCCTTGCAAATATTACCGTCCCGGCCTCCGCCATCATTACCGCCCATAGATTCCTCGATCGAAGTCCACTGTCGGATGTACTCCTGTTTTGATCATTCACGTTGCTCCCTAACATCAGGATTTCCGGTTTACCTATATGATCCAGATATCTATGCCCCCCTCGCTGGTGCCGAAGTAGATGGCTTCCTGAAAACTACATTGCGCCAAACGTTTGGCTATAACGCGCATTTCACACGGGATCCCAGTGAGGCGTGCATCTACATAGTTATTATAGGAGAAGCTTTTCCACTCGAAAAAACGTCATTGTGAGTTATATTTTTTCATTCTATTGCACTCTGTTATTGTTTGAGAAAGATTCCAAAGTGGGTATCATGCTCACCTAAGTCTTTTTTTAGATCGATGGTGGAGCCATATAAGCTGATGATAAATGAGACTGCCCTCAAAAAATTGCCATTTTGGGGGCGAGACGGTCGCAATCATGTGTTATTGAACTTGGCTCGGCGCGAGCTTTCGGCGGGTTCCGGCGACGCTTTCAGAGGAGCGTCCACAGGCAGGGCTATGATCGCGCAGTCCACATTCACGCAACAGCAATTGAGATCAGGATTTGATGTGGTCACTCCGCCAGCGCTCGGCCCACCGGGGGGCGATGTGTGGACCGAATGTGCGCCGATAGCGCCGGCGAGGCGGAAGTACTTACTCAGGTAAAACACATATTGAATCCAACTACTGATGTAATGAAGCGAGTATAGAGATAATGATCGTTTCGGTAGTTTTCAGGGCTCACAGGCTCAGGCGAACGGCTCCGATGAGGACGCAGATAAATCGGTGATTGAATTCCTCAACAGTATCGCAAAATCGGCACCGGAATCAGATTTGTTCTATTTACAATTTGAATGCGATCCTCCTGTTGAAAGGAGATCGGTGATATCGATCGGCGACTGGGCGCTGTGCGGGACGGATCGGTCTCGTCGAGCCATACTTCGTGATTCCACTTTTGCACTAATCTTGGCGCCCGCCGATCAAAGTTACGCCACCACGGCGTTATTGCAAGCGCGGTTGTATGAGGCGCTGAGATCGGGAGCTATTCCAGTAATCCTAGGAGGCGATCGCATCCGTTTGCCTTACGACGAGGTCCTGGATTGGCGACGAGCGGTACTCTCGCTTTCGAAAAGCCGAGTGTCCGAACTACATTTTCTTTTGCGTTCACTGTCCGACGTCGACCTGCTGGTGTTTCGACGGCAAGGACGAGTCCTGTGGGAAAGGTATCTGAGTTCCGTGCAGGCGAGCGTCGACTCGTTATTAGCGGTGATCAGGACGCGACTGAACATCCCCCCGCTACCGGCGGTGCCTCATACGGGCACGCCGGCCTTCAATGACTCGTACTCGCCGCCCAAGCTGGAGCCGCCGTCTCTGGACACGGAGCCGGAGGAGACGCTGGGCCCGCTGGAGGCGCCCTACGCCAGCCCGGCCTACCGGCGAAACTTCTCGGCTGCCTTGGTGCACGGCTACGAGATGTGGAACGATTGGGGCGAGCCGTTCGCGCTGTACCCGCAGCTGCCGTGGGACCCGGCGCCCACATCGGAGGCGCGCTTCGCGGGCTCGGCGGCGGGCTTCCGGCCCATCGGTGCGGGCGCCGGCGGCTCGGGCCGCGAGTTCAGCGAGGCGCTGGGCGGCGACCGGCCCCGCGAGCAGTTTACCATCGTCATACTCACTTACGAAAGGGAAGCGGTGCTGGCTGCCGCCCTGGCCCGCCTCCGAGGGCTGCCCTACTTGAATAAGGTACTTATAGCTTGCTAGTTGTTTTAGTAACTTCTATAAATATGTAAATATGTATAATCAATAAAAAGTTTAAGAAAACAACTTATAAAAACATAGGTAAAACATAGGCCCAGTAAAAGAAGCATAAACAATCGGTAATGTAATTAAAAAAAAAAAAAGTTGACATATCAATTTCTCACACGTCGCTAACGTCCCACACGACCTTAATGTCCTGCATGATTTTAACGTCCCATACGCTCCTCTGTGTGTGACCATCTCACACGCCCCTCTACGATCCACACACCCCTCTACGTTCCACACGCCCCTCACCGCCCAACACGCCCCTCACCGTGCCACACGCCCCTCAACGTCCCACACGTGCCTCAACATCGCACACGGTCTTAACGTTCCACGCACACGTCACGTTCCCCTACGTCCCACACGGCCTCGCCTCCGAATATCCGCCAACGTCCCCCGCAGTGACGCGTCGGTCCGGCCGCAGGTGGTGGTGGTGTGGAACGGGCGCGCGCCGCCCAGCATGCAGTGGCCGGAGAGCGGCGCGCCGGTGGCGGTGGTGCGCGGCGCGCGCAACTCTCTCAACAACCGCTTCCTGCCGCACCACCTCGTCGACACCGAGGCGGTGCTGTGCGTCGACGACGACGCGCACCTGCGACACGACGAGATCGTTTTTGCTTTCAGGTTTATTGAATTGCATATTTGTTTATTTAAATTGTATCTACCTATAGGTACTCTTAACAAAACTAGAGAACAACTTTGCTCAACGTGCTGTAAAACATTTTTAACAAAATATGCTGAAGTAAAGTTTTTGTAGCTGTAGAGTGTAGACATAGACAATATAATTATGCCATAAGGGACTAATTTTTACGCTCGTGCGTGTTTTTTGCTTATTTTACTTTTCGCAAAATAAACAAAACGCAAATGCATTACGAAAAATATGTTTGAGTAGAATAGAACATCGCACCTCCACCTAGAACTTAATCTTATTCCTACAACCAAAACAAATAGATTACCTTACCATATTAATAACGTCGAAATGCGCAGAGTGTGGCGCGAGCACCGCGACCGCATCGTGGGTTTCCCCGGACGGTATCACGCGTGGGACCTGAACTACAACAACGGTTTCCTCTACAACTCGAATTATAGGTAAGTTACCATTTGCCGAATTTTCCATTCTTTTACGCCCTTGGGCATTAAATTTTTAAAAATCTTGGTAGATATGTGTTTATTAAAAAAAAGAAGCCCGAATACTGGTTTTCATAATTGTAACTTTAAAAAATTCTTTTACCATTAGAATGCTACATTATTCCTGAGTAACAGACTATATTGTAACCCGGGATTCCCGCGGGAACTCGGAAATTACCGCGGGTGACGCCGCGGGAAACAGCTAGTTTCTAATATTTTGAGCTTTTGGGATTGTGTTTTTGGGATGCGCGTTATGGGCAAGGAATGATGTTGGTGATAGTGAATAAGGACCCTGAGCACTCGGAGCGTGAAGAAGAGAGTGTAAAGCCCGCTCCACATTCACGCACGCAAGAATCTTGCAAGAACGCGAGAAAACCACGAGAAATGACGGAGAACATCGGCTCCACATTCACGTGAGCGTATTCGTAACGTGTCCGACATGAAAAGCAACACGATAAGGTCTGCCATGCCCCCTACAACGGATCGACGGCGTTCTGTGCCCGTAAACATCGCATATGATGCCCGTATGCAACACGTATGTAGTATAATATTGGACGTTATTCAGGCACTTAGTTAATGATGACAGTCATCATACGCGATTATATGCGTATGCTCCGTATGCTCCCCGTTGCGCCGCCTGCGCGCACCGTGCACCGGCACCGGTCCGACACCGTCGCGTGCCATGCACAGAGCGTGTCGGCACCGGCAAAATATTCCCGCCGACAATGGGCATGTTGACTAATTTTTTTTTAGTCCGTCATGAAGGTTAATAAAAAATATTGGACACGTACATTTTTTATTTTTTTACGGAATCAAAAATAACGGCGATACATTGAGTTGAAATTTTGCGTGACGTCACTTGACGGACAGTTTGTATGGCGGTTTTAGCGGTTAGTGACGTCACGACCCCCTCACCCTAAACTTTAATGCGCTTTATCTTTGTATATTTTAATTTATTTGAAAAAGCAAAAAATACGTGTCTATTGTTTTTTAACTGAAGGACTAATTAGAATTTTGATTTTCAAAAGTAGTCGACATCCCCACTCTCGACGCTCCGTGCAGGGCACGCGACGGTGCTGGTCGGTGACGGAACGGTGTAATGGGCATAGTCTGATACTTTTTAATACAAAAAATATTTTCATGTCGGACACGTTCCTAGCACGGTCATGGTATGATACGGTGTAGTGGGCAGAGACCTTAAAAAAAAAGCCTTCAATGTGTGGTCGTCGCCGCCAGCTGCGAGCTGAGCATGGTGCTGACGGGCGCGGCGTTCATCCACCGCTACTACCTGTGGGCGTACTGGCGCGCGCTGCCCGCCGCCGTGCGCGACCTCGTCGACGAGTACATGAACTGCGAGGACATCGCCATGAACTTCCTCGTCGCGCACATCACTAGGAAACCGCCGGTCAAGGTGCGCGCCGCCGTGCACTTATATTAGTTGTTGGCTAGATAACGCCTATACAGTTATTATATACCTATCCTACTAATCCTACTAATATTATAAATGTGAAAGTGTGGATGCTTGGATGTTTGTTACTCAATCACGCAAAAGCGGCTGAACGGATTTGGATGAAATTTGGCATGCACGTTGTGAGGGGTACAGAGAAGGACATTAGGTACTTTTTATCCTGGGATTCCCGCGGGAACTCCGAAATTACCGCGGGTGAAACCGCGGGGCACAGCTAGTAACAAATAAACTCACATTCGCATTTATACCTAATATTAGGATTAAATGAGGATGTGATATATTATTTTAATTTAATTCGGTAATTCTCAGGTTCTTGTCTTTCTGAATCATCTCATCGTTCTGTGACCTAGTAACAGTGTGAACTAGTGAAGTAGTATTTAGGTAATTTATATTCTTATAAACATATACTTAACATTTATTTTAATAAATGAATAATAATAATAGTTATAATGCTAGAGATATATTTACACATAGAGCGATAGTTTTATTAAAAACTCGTTATTAAAACACAAAAACAGTCGGGGTGTGCGTGGAATGTCGCGAAATTCCGTTCGTGTCAAAAGGCATTTTCTCTTTGATACTGCACTCTGCGTGCGCTAAATGCCATTCTATGCCAATACCTATTATTTATAATACCAATAAGAACTATTATATCAACATTGTTCTATGCCATATTAATTGTATTGTGGCGGCAGGTGACGTCTCGCTGGACGTTCCGCTGCCCGGGCTGCCCCGTCACGCTGTCGTCGGACGAGACGCACTTCCACGAGAGGCACAAGTGCATACAGTTCTTCTCACAGGTGAGATTGAGATATATTACAACGTTTCCTTCGTTTTTCGCTACCGCATTCGGTGCTTTGATTCACTATGACCGGACCACGCCGTATTTTCACCGCGCGTCCAAAGGAGTTTAACTGTAAAAAAATAGATACCTAGACCCACATTTCTTACGACATGAATAGTATGTTTATTGTCATATAGAGCGTTTAGGTTGTGTTATAGACTCGCGCGATACAAGCGAGGCATCTTGTCGGTCATAGCCAATCAGGAATCGGTAGCGCTACTTTTGGTTGATCGATAGAGATTTCCACTTTGATATTAAGTCCGCCTTTTGTATCTTATTTTGAAAAAAACATAAATATAATAGGGATGTTGACTACTATTGAAAAACAAAATTCTAATTAGTCCGTCAGTTAGAAAATAAAAAAACAATAGACACGTATTTTTTGCTTTTTTAAATAAATTAAAATATACAGAGATAAAGCGCATTAAAGTTTAGGATAAGGGGGTCGTGACGTCACTAACCGCAAAACCGCCATACAAACTGTCAAAATAGTGACGTCACGCGAAATTTCAACTCAATATATCGCCGTTATTTTTTGATTACGTAAAAAAAGAAAAAAATACGTGTCCAATATTTTTTATTAATCTACAAGACGGACTAAAAAATAAAAATTAGTCAACATGCCCATTGCTGGTGTCGCGCCGTTTACCCAGGTCTTTCACATAAATGAAAGAATTGCATAGAAATACATGCGAGACTATCAAATCATGGTTCTATAACGCGATAAGGATTATCTTTTTACCCACAGTTGTTTGACCTCAGCTCTTGATGCGCTACAGTGATGCATTGTATTCAAAGTGGATTGGTTGTTTTTCTCACAGGTCATGGGCTACACGCCGCTGCTGTCGACGCAGTACCGAGCTGACTCTGTTCTCTTCAAAACGCGAATACCCCACGACAAACAAAAATGTTTCAAATTCATATAGTACCTAGATGAATTTAAAAACAATTGTGGTCCGTCTAGTCCATTGAAAAGTTACATTTGGGGTTGCGTTTTTTAGAGGACGCAATTTTATTTTTTTGATGTGTAGGGGGGGTCAGTGTAAAGCTAAAACCAAGTTTGTGGGGTCGCCACCCTTGTCCCACGGCCGCCATCTTGAAAATAGGGGTTGGAATGGTTTTTACGGTATATCTCTTAAACTATTTATTTGAGAAAAAAAATTTGTTAATATTTTTTGTTGCAAATTAAATTCTCTACAACTTTGGTCCAGTAACTTTTTATCGTAGAACTATAAATAAAAAAGTTATAAGCGAAAATCTTCAGAAATTCGAGAAAAAAATTTATATTTTTCGATGTAACTTTTTTTTTATCATTTTACGAAAAAATGATATCTGACCACTTTTGTAGATCGTTTTTTGAGGAACAACTTTTATTTGCATAATTTTTTCATTAAGTCAATAGCTAAGGTTTTACAGCGCTCCGAAGTGAGTACTATTTTTTAGTACTCTTAACTATACCTATATTATACGTGTGTACTAATAATATGTCATCAGTTATTTATTTTTTTTATAACTTTTTTAATTACAAACAATATTATTAATAATTAATTATTGACTCTTTTCCCCACCACCTAAGGTAGAGTCTAGAGGCGCGTTTTTTTTTTTTATTTTAAAAATCAATAATTGTTAAATTCTGTTATGGAGTGAAAAAGAGTCAATAATTAATTTTTAATAATATTGCAAAATTAATAATCAAAAAAATTATATTAACAAAGTAAAAAAAAATAAAAAAATAAAAAAATAACTGATGACATATTATTAGTACACACGTATAATATAGGTATAGTTAAGAGTACTAAAAAATAGTACTCACTTCGGAGCGCTGTAAAACCTTAGCTATTGACTTAATGAAAAAATGATGCAAATAAAAGTTGTTCCTCAAAAAACGATCTACAAAAGTGGTCAGATATCATTTTTTCGTAAAATGATAAAAAAAAAAGTTACATCGAAAAATATAAATTTTTTTCTCGAATTTCTGAAGATTTTCGCTTATAACTTTTTTATTTATAGTTCTACGATAAAAAGTTACTGGACCAAAGTTGTAGAGAATTTAATTTGCAACAAAAAATATTAACAATTTTTTTTTCTCAAATAAATAGTTTAAGAGATATACCGTAAAAACCATTTCAACCCCTATTTTCAAGATGGCGGCCGTGGGACAAGGGTTGCGACCCCACAAACTTGGTTTTAGCTTTACACTGACCCCCCCTACACATCAAAAAAATAAAATTGCGTCCTCTAAAAAACGCAAGGTAAGGCCTAAAAAATGTAACATTTCAATGGACTAGTCCACTAGCGGGGCGGCACGACGGGGGATGTTAAGGTGATGAATAGAAATATATCTTAACGTTATATTATTACGGTTGAAATTTCCGTGATGATGGTTGTAGCTACAAACTGAAGATATTTGTAGCTTCGGCATTATCATCGAAATTTCAACTATAATGTCATACGGTTAATATAGCTTATATAATGGCATTTTATAGTTGCAATTTGTCACCTAAAAATCTTCCACGTGCCGCCGCCAGGTGTCGGGTACTCGAAAAGGCAATTTTGAATAATCGCAGGTAATTACGATTCTAATCCTATTGACATCTAGACTCACTTTCTCTTATTCATATCCGGTGTTAATAAAATTTAAAATAACAAATAACACAAAAAAATAACAAAAGCGATATAGAATTTGAGTAAGGAATTCCTTTCGAAATGAACTTTTAGATCCACAGTTATGTGTAATGTTTGCTTATTGACCAAAGAATAATTGTTATACGTAGTTGTACCCATTGGAGTAGTGTGAGTTGACTTTCATAGTGGTAATTATAATAGACGTAATCCTGACGTAAATTTGTGCAGCAAAAACGCTTTATCTTCTTGGTGCCTATAGTTGAAGAGTTAAGCCAATTTCTACCGTATATCGAAAGGCTTAAATTCATAAGCTTAAATTTATAAGCTTAAATTCAATAATTCAATACAGAAAATCCATACTTAGGTACCTATAAAGAAAGTATGACGTATAAAAATCCAAAAGAATGACAACAAACCATCACATTTTCTGAGCGTAGTCACTTTCCCCCCATTTTGACGGGATTACACCAGGTAGTTATGACGATTGGATATTTTATCTGTGTTTGCGTTTGATTGTTTACTGCGATGTATGTATGTAGTTATTGATAAGATCAGATATCAAGCTGTTGTCAACAGTTGTTGTGTATTTCTGATTCTTTTTATATATAATTTTCTAGAATTTTTATTTTATTTATTTAAGTAAGTAAATAAGAGTGTACAGTTATCATGAAATTAGAATTATTTTATATGTATACAATATCAGTCTGTTGTCATTGGGCCGCTATAAATTATTTCTTTAACACTTCCTCCTTCCATTAACGTTTGTAATATTAAAATATTTTATTGTGAACAGTTTTGGAATTGATCTATTTCTAAGTTACTTAGATGACATTATTTTGCATTTCTACTAGTCTAAAAGAGACTGACTTTATTTGGTGGTTGCGTGGCTATCGAGAATTCCTTGGGAGCTGTGAGTTCGACTCTAACTGCTGTCAGACCTTTTTTGTGCTGATGAGTAATTAAATACACAAAAAATGTACATAACTACGCAATACGCAATTAATGAAACGTATTATTATAATTAATTGAATAAAGTTCTACTTTGTAGTCGAGGTTGATTGGAGTAGTTATCTAACGTAGTTTATCCTTAGCATTTTTACTGTTTGTAGAAGTGAAATTTCTATTAGCTCAGCTGTCATTGTTTATTGATGAATAAGTTGCTAGTTCATGTCACTTTTCGGTGCAATGTGCCAACCCACACGATGCGGCGCGGCGCCGCAGCCCAAACCATTTCGCCGCATGAGCGACCACACGGGCACCGCGGCGCCGCGCCGCAGCGGCGACAAAAAGAGTACAAATAGGACAAACAACAGCGAGCCGCTTACTCCCCTCCCCGCCTCGCCTCGACTCCGATGCGAGCGCGGCGCGGCGCCGGAGCGCGCCGCAAGGCGCCGTGTGGCCACTACGCGTTTTGGTATGTAATATACCGCCGCCTGACCTGAGCCGCACCGCACCGTGTGGGTTGGCTCTATATTGGTTGCCAAACATTTCACTGCCATCGTGTGGTCTCACGTTGTTTTTGTGTACAGTTGGCTATGGGCACCGAGCTGGGTTCGAGCCGTGTTGACTTCAATCAATCCCTACAAAATCTAATCAATTGTTTTAAGAATTTGTGTAGTGTTCTCGTGGTTTGGCAAGATTGACGCGAGTTTGTAATCAAATCAGAAAAGAATGGTTCTGGTTCAGTCCTTTGGTAGTATTATCCTAGTTTGGGACTAGAAGTAAATGCGATTTTGTGCCACAAGTTTATATTTTAAGTTCACGCACACAATTATTGTACTGATCATTTACATTTATTTATTTGTAGGAGGTTTGTAGCACTTGCTACCGGTAGGTATGTGAAAAACAACTCACTACTTTAAATTCTTAGATAGGTATTTAATCAGGATCCACAATTTTTAACTAACAACGTACACACATTAGTCAATAAGCGAACAAGCAAGCGAATACAAGCAATAACAGTTTTTGCATAAGAAACTTAGCGAATGCGAAAGCACTGTGAAAGGTAGGTATACACTCGCGAATACTATCGGTTTAACATGCGCGCGCGACGTGGTCCCGGCCGGAGCGATCGTAGCGGACTGGAGGTGAGTGCAAGGACACTGCAGCGGCGAGCCGGCGTACGCGGAAACAATGGAGTGCCCACGCGCATAAAGAGGTAAGTACCATTTTATTTCTATTTATTTTTATGTTTATTTGTTTACATTATTTTATTAATCCGTATGTTTTATTTTTCAGGTGCCGTGCGTAGAGGACGCTACAACACTCCCCCGCTGAGACCGTTTCACGGGCGATAGTAGTTCGGGAAGCGAACAGTTCTACCACTTCGTGTCTTTCTTTCAGGTCGTGTCTCTTCTGGTGGCGGTGTTACTTCGTCTGGGGCCGTGTGCGTCATGTTGTCATCACTGCGAGCCATGTAAGCTGGTTTGAGCCTGTCGATTGTAACTGTCACTTCTTTGTTTTGCACGTCTATTTTAAATGTCTTCTCTCCCCTTGCTAGAACTTTATAGGGGCCTGTGTACGGCGATTCTAGCGGCTTTTTCAGCGGGCCCCTTCGTAGGAAGACGTATTCAGCCCTATGGAGGTCCTTAGGCAGGTAAAAAATTTTGCTGCCATGACGTGCAGTTGGCTCCGGTGAAAGTTTTGCCACATGGGTGCGAAGACGTGAGACAAAGTCTGCAGGATCAATCATCGCCTGGCTGCTGGGCGTGAAGAACTCTCCTGGTAGTCTAAGCGGCTCTCCATACACGAGCTCCGCTGCCGAAGTTTTTATGTCCTCTTTCCAGGCTGCTCGGATTCCCAACATAACTAGGGGAAGCGCTTCCGTCCACTCTGCGTTGTTGTGGCAGGCGATGGCGGCTTTCAGCTGGCGGTGCAACCTCTCAACTATCCCGTTGCACTGTGGATGGTAAGAAGTTGTTGGGCAGTGTTTGGCGCCGAGCAAGTTGGCGATGCTCCGGAACAGTGATGACTCGAACTGTCGTCCGCGGTCTGTAGTGATGCGGTGGGGGCAACCAAATCGGGCAACCCAACCAGACACAAAGGCGCTGGCGCTAGTCTCCGCTGTGATGTTGGCCAGCGGGAACGCCTCCGGCCATCTGGTGAACCTGTCGATGGCGGTGAGACAGTACCTGTAACCAGATGAAAACGGTAGCGGACCGATTATGTCGAGGTGGACGTGGGAGAAGCGTTGGGAAGGAACGGGGAATGTGGATAAGGGAGAGGATGTATGTCGGGTGATCTTATTTAGTTGGCAATCTGTGCATTGTTGCGTCCAAGTTTTGCAGTCTTTTCGGACTCCGGGCCATACAAATCTGTTTGACACAAGTTTTGCCGTGGCCTTGGCTCCTGGATGACTGAGGTTGTGGATACCATTGAAGATTTGCTTACGGAAGGCAGGTGTGATGTATGGGCGTGGAGGATTGCTCGACACGTCACAGTATACTCTGTTTGTCATTCGTAGGACCAGTGCTGAGCCATTGGTGAGAAGGTCTTGCAGTTCAGGGTCTTGTTCCTGATCTCGTGCAAGGGCTTCGTAATCAATGAGCGATGCAATCTCTTCAATGCGTGAAAGAGCGTCAGCCACGACATTGTCTTGTCCTGCTATGTGGCGCAAATCGGTGGTAAATTGCGAAATGTAGTCCAAGTATCGGAATTGTCTCGGTGAGCATTTGTCACGTCTTGTGGTGAATGCGAACGTGATCGGCTTATGATCGGTGAACACTGAAAAGTTTCTAGCCTCGACCATATAGCGGAAATACTTGATGCTCTCGTATATCGCAAGCAGTTCCCTGTCGTACGGACTATATTTCTTTTGCGAAGGCATCAGCTTTCTGGAGAAGAAGCCTAACGGTTCCCAGAAGGTACTTCTTTTCTGCTGTAATACTGCGCCTATTGCTTCGTTCGATGCGTCCGTAAAGATGGCAAGTTCTGCTTGACTGTCCGGATGAGCGAGAAGTGTTGCCTGAGACAAGCTGGATTTGCACTTCTCGAAAGCTTGCGTTTGTTCAACGTTGAGGTGTACAGGTGTTGATCCTTTTATTTGAGGACCAGACAGAGCATCGTTCAAGGGTCCTTGAAGCATCGCTGCCTTTGGTATGAATCTTCGGTAGTAATTAAGCATACCTAGAAATCTCCTTAACTCTTTGGCTGTTTTAGGAAGTGGGAAGTTCTGGATTGCCTGTACTTTCTCTTGCAGAGGTCTGGTACCAGTAGTAGACACGTGGAATCCCAAGAATGTGATCTCTTGTACGCCGAACACGCATTTGGAGTTGTTGATGAGGACGCCATACGACTTTAGGCGTTCAAATAGAGTCTCCAGGTGTTGCAGGTGTTCGTCCTGTGACCTTGAGAAGACCAGTATATCGTCCAGGTATCCAAAGGTAAAATCCAGCCCTTGCAGCACTTCGTCGATGAACCTCTGGAAGGTTTGTGCTGCGTTTCTTAGTCCGAAGGTCATATATGGGAATTCGAATAATCCAAATGGCGTTATGATTGCTGTCTTCGGAATATCGCTGGTTTCCACTGGGATCTGGTTGTAAGCTTTTACCAGGTCAATTTTGGAAAAGACCTGGGCTCCAGCTAGCTGGTAGGAAAAGTCCTGCAAGTGTCTGATGGGATAGCGATCGGGAATGGTTCTTGCATTTAGCGCTCTGTAGTCACCGCAGGGACGCCATCCATCATCTTTTTTTCGAGCCAGGTGCAGTGGAGAGGACCAGGAACTTTCGGAACGACGCGCAGTTCCGGCGAGTAACATGTCCTCGAATTCCTTTCTTGCAACCTGCAGGCGGTCTGGAGCTAGTCGTCGTGACCGTGCGGCCACTGGGGGACCGGGAGTTGTACGGATGTGATGCCTTGTTGAGTGTTTCACTTCTGCAGGTGTTCCAGCTGGACGCGTTATGTCGGGAAATTTCCTCAGCAAGTCGTGATAGACAGTGTCGCCCACTACTGCTTTTATTGCTGCCATCTCGGGTAACTCTTGGTGCGGGACAGAGATGGAAAGAAATGTTAGTCCGTCTATCAGTTTGTGATTGCGGCAGTCGACTAATAAGTTATAATGACTTAGAAAGTCAACTCCTATGATCGGCTTTGTGACGTCAGCGACTATGAATTTCCAGCTGTAGTCTCTGCGTAATCCAAGGTTCAGGTGTAATTGGATGCAACCGTACGTTGGTATAATTGTGTTGTTGGCCGCGAATAGCTCATACTTCGTCCTGGGGCGTCGCTCTTTGCACAACGTCCTTGGGAAAACGCACAAGTCCGAACCAGTGTCGATTAGGTACTGTAGCTTAGTCTTCCTATCCGTGACGAAGAGGCGGCCGTTGCATGTAAGGCAGTCGTTTACGGCCACTAGTGGCTGCCTTGGTCTTTTCCCGGCTTGTACTGGCATGGTGTAGTACATTTAGTTGAACGGTCGCCGAATCGTCGGTGATACCAGCACACGCCATTACTCGGAGAGCGTGTACGCGAACGAGATCTTTGCCGGTACCTGCCTCGTGATCTGGGGCGGCTACGCTCGTTCAGCTCGGCAGTAAGCGTGGCTACTTGCCTGGACAGCTCTGCTAATTGGCGGGCCATGCTCTCCATAACGAAAGACTCGGGGGCTGGTACAGGTGTCGGACTGGTAGTTGCTTCGGTGACCTGCGAGCCTGGAACAGCTATAGCTTGGATTTTGTCAGCTAGGTCTGCTAGCTTGTCGAGAGGCATTTCTGGTTGTGAGGCTATTATAGGCTGCAGACTCGGCGGTAGCCTGCTTGACCAGATGGTTTTTATAAAATCGCTCGGAATGTCGGGACCAGCAAGGTGTGTAAGATGCCGCAGGAACTGAGATGGTTTGCGGTTACCAAGTTCTTCATGGTCTAAAAATTGCCTTACCTTCTGTTCTTGTGAAGCAGACAATCTTCGTATGAGTTCGCTCTTTAGTGTCACGTACTTATTTTCGCGAGGAGGGTTTTTTATAATGTCCTCGACTTCCACGGCGTACTGGTATTCGAGCTGACTACAAACAAAATAAAATTTTGTAGAATCAGTAGTTATGCCGGCAATTGTGAACTGACCTTCAATTTGCGAAAACCATAGTGCAGGTCTATCTGGCCAAAACGGTGGAATTTTTGCTCCAACACGAAATAATTCATTTTGAAAATTTGCAGTTGCGCACTTTTGCGCTGAGGGCGTCGAGTCGGTTGAAGGTGCGTTTTGGTCATCTGGCATTGCAGGAGTTGCGGTATCGTTGGACATCGTTTTACGTACGTGTGTTTCCCTCGGGGTCACCAATGTAGGAGGTTTGTAGCACTTGCTACCGGTAGGTATGTGAAAAACAACTCACTACTTTAAATTCTTAGATAGGTATTTAATCAGGATCCACAATTTTTAACTAACAACGTACACACATTAGTCAATAAGCGAACAAGCAAGCGAATACAAGCAATAACAGTTTTTGCATAAGAAACTTAGCGAATGCGAAAGCACTGTGAAAGGTAGGTATACACTCGCGAATACTATCGGTTTAACATGCGCGCGCGACGTGGTCCCGGCCGGAGCGATCGTAGCGGACTGGAGGTGAGTGCAAGGACACTGCAGCGGCGAGCCGGCGTACGCGGAAACAATGGAGTGCCCACGCGCATAAAGAGGTAAGTACCATTTTATTTCTATTTATTTTTATGTTTATTTGTTTACATTATTTTATTAATCCGTATGTTTTATTTTTCAGGTGCCGTGCGTAGAGGACGCTACATATTTTTATTTATATCATACCATTTATACATCCTAAAAGTTATGTGCCTATGGATAGGTAGAACTTTATCATTTTATTTTTTGAAAAAATAAAGACTATTTGCCGGAAGCGTTGTTTTCTTTATTCATGGGTTTACATAATCAAAACATTGTTAAATTGTATAGTATTCGCAGTCGTGTCACCATGGTTTTAAAAATAAACACCAAATGAGTAAAATATAATTTATTATTATTTAAGCTTAAAATTTTAAATATTCCAGATAAGAGGAAGGATACAAAATTTGTATATATTTTATCAATTTAAGTAACAGATATTTTAAGATCTCAATCAAAAATTATTTTGACTTTTTTTAAAGTGCACTCAAAACGTATCGAATATTAAAGAACACACTTGTTTCTTAACTATCTATTTATAATAATAATGGTTTCATGTCAATTACTAAACGCGTTGAAACATATTCAGTATAAAGGTACTTAGGTGATTATGTATTATAAATGTAATGTAAGTATCAACTATATTGAGTATGCAATAATTCCTTTATTACTTAAAAAAATAATCTTAATCTCTATATTAACAAACTAGCTATTCCCCGTGGTAATTTCGGAGTTCCCGCGGGAATTTCGGGTTACAATAGCCGATGGCACTCAGGGAAAATTTAGCATTAAATGATTTGAAATCGGTCCAGTAGTTTTTGAGTTAAATCGTAACAAACTAACAACAAATCAAAACCTTCGTTTTCATAATATTTGTATAGATAATAATGGAAGAGTGGTGTCTATTTGTACTATTTTCATGGTATGGTATAGAGTGTGTGATGTTAACTTCGTCAGGAACTCAGGATACTTTATCAAAGCGAAAAGTACTGGCAGTAGATAAAAATATTTTTTCTAAAAGATCTGTATACACAGTGTAAGCGTAACGCGGATGCCATTAATTTTTACTTTCTTTTTTTAAGTCAAAGTTGATTAATTATGTGTATCTAAATAGCAATACAAGCGACGCGCTAAAAGAGTGCGAGTGCCGTATTTGCCGCACAAAAGAATGCCGGAATAGTTACGTTCTCGTTTATTTACAATACGAGATGCGTGTGTATGAACTTTAATGAAACCATTGTTTTTCATATGACATGTATCATTTCATTTGTATTATTTACATTTGCAAGTGTAGAAGGCACTTTATTAGTTTATATTTTTAACCGACTTCAAAAAAGAAAGAGGTTCTCAGTTCGTCTAGGATTTATATTATGTATGTTCCTCGTTATGATAGTAGGCTATAGTTTGTTCACTTTAATAATATTTGTTGTAATGCGTGTCTGCTTGCACTGATCGTTGGGTCTCGCTCGGTACTGTGATGCCGGTGGGGCCAGCGGGGAGGCGCGGGTGCGGACGGCACCCAGCCGCCGCTACGTTTCAGGCGAGATCGTCCCCTTTGCTGCCGTCCAATCGTTTCAACTGAAAGCACATTATTAAAATGTCACTGCACGAATTCGATATTGCCAACTTTGCTGTGTGATCTGTGCCGAGGTATTCAAACTCCGACACGTTAGGTTAAGGTATAGCAAAGGTAGTGGTTCGCGCCGTGACGGAGACAAGCGACCGAGACAAGCGACGGAGACAAGCGACCGAAACCGGAGACCGCGACCGTTACTTGACCATAGGCAATGTAGAGGGGCAGTTCACGAGCGAGACAGAGACGCGAGACGACACAGCGAGACGATCGATGCCCCGGACAGTGTCTAGTGTCGCGCTCGAAAAGCACCATAATTTGTGTTTAAATCATCAAATCATCGTCTTCTTCTTCCTCCAATAGACATGACCATGACACAAAACAACTGACTCCATCAACAGACTACGATACTGCCGTCTCGGTCACGAAGACCGTGGTCTCGTTCTCGACCCACACTACATGTAGAAGAGACCGAGACACTTGTCGCGGTCTCCGGTCTCGGTCTCCACTCTCGGTCGCTTGATTCGGTCACGGCGTGAACCTCTAGCTTTAGGTTTGATCAGGGAACGTGCAGGAACTATAGGTGGCAGCACTAAATCGACAAAAGAGACACTATGCGGACAGTAGAGGAAACTTATTAGACCTTTCATCGTGCTTTCGGAAGGAAGATAATAATTGAAGAGATAGTTTTGTTTTCATAATTATGTAAACAAAACTATCTCCTCAATTAGGTATATTATATTTTTGAATAGGTATGATAAAAGTTATAAAATATGGGTTCCGGTCTATCTATATCTAGGTATATACTTATAATAAAACTGTAGAGGTCAATTCTGTACATTGAATATAATATATTCAAAATTAATATTGGAGGATGAATGGTGATCGATACTGATGCCAAAAAAGCAATCAGTAAATTTTTTGTCTGTCTGTCTGTCTGTCTGTATGTGCACGCATGGGTCAAATACTAGTGAAGGGATTTTAAGCAAACTCGGTACGATTGTAGTCCATACTCCTGGACAGGTTATAGGCTATATAATAATTATAATATCATTTATAATAATAAATATATAACGCTAAGACACATAGGAGCTTAGAGGTGACGATAAATTTGAAGCAAGTCGGATGAAAATGCGCTTTCGAGCTCTTATCCTCGCATACGTTTACTCATTCACGCAAAAACGGCTGAACGGATTTGGATGAAATTTGACGTGCACGTTGTCAGGGGTACAGAGAAGCATATAGGGTACTTTTTATCCCGAGATTCATGCGGGAACTCCGAAATTATCACGGGTGAAACCGCGAGGCACAGCTAGTCATCATCAATAATATAATAATTAATGATCGTCAGCGTGGCCAAAATATGTCAAAAGATTTTTAAGCTTTTGAGGCCGGCCATGTACCTATTGGAGGTTGAAGAGATGAGGATGAGGAGGATGATCTAATGAAGAACATGAGGCTGTGAAAACTGGTAAAATTGTCGCACAAACTAAAATATCCAATGTTTACGATAAGAAAATAATCCTTACTAATATTATAAATGCGAAAGTGAGTTTTTGTTTGTTTACTTGTTTGTTATGCTTTTACGCCTTAACGGCACAACCGATCATCGTGAAATTTTGCATACAAGTTTTCAGGGGGTTTATTTACTACTAGCTGTTCGGAATTCCTGAACTCTGGACTGTCCGGAACTCCAAACAGCTACTGGAAAATAAACCCCCTGAAAACTTGTATGCAAAATTTCACGATGATCGGTTGTGCCGTTTTTCTTTTTGTTATTTTTTGTCGATTTATTGATAGTTGATACATCCAGAAATACAACAATGAATTGTGATTAGCTAGAATAATAATTTTCACTAGTAGAATTAATCCTGTGTACTTGTCATAAATGTGAATGGCAATTATCAATAGATTCGGATTGGCGACGCCAGTCGGCAGCACCGTCGTTGTGCACGTTCCCTATACCGATGTTTCATGTGCGAGAAGCTAACACAAGGCATTTTCTGTCCTTAGCATTCTACAAAATTAGGTACCGTTAGTTTTAAGGTCGCGGTTTTTACAATTTTATTATTGCACGGTGACATTTTATAAGCGAAGTTTGCTGTCATTCTAGATATTTACTATTATTTACAACTTATAATAAGATCTAAAAATTATGATTTTGGTCTTTGAGTAGATAGTGTTAAAACTACAAAGGCAAATTTTTAATTTTTGTTCATGTATAGGGAAATAGATACGTTGCCGGACGTGGGTTTAAGTTCCACAGATGATATTGTGTTTATTATTTTCGTATTTTTACAATTTATCCAGACTCTGATTACTGTTTGAGTCGTAGGAGACTTTGTCTAGTCACGAATGTCTTTTGACGAAGTCTTCAATTTGAGTAGGTAAGTCTATTAGATTCTAGAGGTAGATTTGTTTATTCCCTCACATTCAAATACGGTTGCTTACACTCTGTTCAACTGTCCAAGCAGTCGCCGCGAGACGTCCAGAACGCTTGTGAAATAACAAAAATATTAGAAATTCATTTTCCCCTATGTTTGGCGTATCGTTATGATTCAAACAATTTTTCCGGTGAGGAGACTAACGGCCGCACTCAGAGTCGTTTTAATGATTACCTACTTAATTTTAAGTACCCAAAGATTTTTAAAATAAAATTGCCACAATCAGAGACCTTCATTAAATTAATATTAATTGGCATTTAATTAGTCAAACAAATATCAATTACCTAACATTAATTTAAAGAACGTCTCCGATTGCGGCAATTTTGTTTTGAAAATCTTTTATAATATTAGAATGTGTGAATCTGAAATTCTGAATCAGAATTTTGAAACGACTGAGTGCGGCCGTAAGTATAGGTATAACGTTGCGGTTTCGTCGACTACCTACGTTAAAATATATATGTAGGTAGCAGTATAAAGCAAATATTATATAAAGCACTTACTCTATAACTTCTTTACGGAACTCCCTCGGGAACTCCTAAGGACATACCTCCTTGTCGTCGCCCGCGACGGCCCTGTACCGCGGAGGGGTGACGGGTTCCGGTGCGGCAGCAGAGAAGCCGTGCACGTACAGCAGGGCGCCCGCCACGCCGCCCGCCACCGGGCCCGCCCAGTACACCTGCGTTCAGATACCAACCTTTAATAATAATTCATCTTTTTAAACAGATCCGACTTTGTACCATAAATTAATACTCGATACCTTTATAAATAAAGATTTGCATTATAAAAAAAGATTTGCATTTTTGTATGTTTGTTTTCAATGGATAAACTCAAAAACTACTTAACCGATTTTCAAAACTTTCACTTGTTGGGAATCTACACTGAGATGCATATTTTTATCCCGGAATTTCCATGAGAACTCTAAAATGAACGCGATTGAAATCGTGGGTATTATCGACTGTATTAAAAATATTAAATAGCCGCAGTTTTACCGAATTTTAGGTTAGGTTTCGCTTCGTCTCGCTACTCGCCGCTAGATGGCTGGTGGATCGTTTTATCGCTTCGTCTCGCTACTCGCCGCTAGATGGCTGGTGGATCGTTTTATTTTAAAAATGACTGCCGACGTTTTCGATTATGTACCTACCTTTCTAAAATAATTATGAAAATCTGTTGTTGTTGTTTCTGAAAAAATCGCTAATCTACATACAAAAATACCCAACAAAACAGAACTAGTTTTCATACTTTCAACAAAAATGAAAGTCAAAGTGCTCGATCGAATAGTAATCAAAAACTAGATAAAAATTGAATAATCTTTTTTAAACAAAAAATAGAAAGTGCATATCTACGTATATAATAGGTATCTTCTCGTTCTACTACAATGACATGATTGGTAAGGTACCTACCTACCTACTAAAAAAATTTAAATGATATAGTGTACCTACCTATGTACACGCGAAATAGAGTTATAAGTAATTTGTGTGTCATCAAACGTATAAAAAGCTACAGATTTGTATTTATTACTTCTCTCAAGAAATGAAGAATTTTAGGGAAGTTACCTACTTTTATGATTAAGCTTAGACTTACCCAATGGTCAAGCCAATCGTTGGCGACCAGAGCGGAGCCGAAAGACCTCGCTGGATTCATGGCGGAGCCGGTGTAGTCGACCGCGAGCAGGTGCCCCAGCGTCACCGTCAGCCCGATGGCTAACGGGGCCGTCCCCTTGCTGTCTGGCTTGTACGGGTCGCATACCTAAGTCAAAGATTACTAAAATAATACGTAAAGTAGGGACACTTTCCGCCTCCGGCCAACTTCGTGCCCCCTCACGCCCCGCCACACCGTACCGGTAAGCCTAGGGATATGACTCGTTATTGACCTGTTTTAGGCCACTTTCAATTTTAGGCGAGTGCTACACGCTCTATCATGATTAGATCGTGATCTAAACAAATATGGAACGTGTAGCATTTGCCTTAGACAAAAGGCGAACAATATGAACTAATAAGTGTAAAATAATATTTAACTCACAAAAAATAAAGTATAGTAGGTACTTAATCTTTATAAATAAAAATGAATGTTTGTATGTCTGTCCTTTATGCGTTTCGAAACCATTGGTCTGATTGTGATGAAACTTTGGCGGGTTGTTCTGCCTGCGTCCGCAAAGGTTCCTGATCCCAAAACTCACGCGGGTGAAACCGCGGGGCACAGCTAGTGTATTATAAAAACAAGCGCCTTCTATCAATGCTCTCTTCTCTTCAAAGCGCATAATATGATGTCGGACTCGGAGAAATGTCTAGCCAAAATGCCTTTATTCTAGCAGTGAAAGCTGTGAGTGAAAGTATTATTTTTTAGATCGATATTTTTTCTAAATCGAACTATGTTATTCTTGGTATTGTGTGTCGGGCCAACTTTCTTCCTTATTAAAAATAAGAATGACCGAGCGCCAGTCTCGACACGGGGAGCCCATGGCGGGTGCCACAATTCGCTACTGATTTATTGGTTTCCGTGATAACGGTTGCGCTACAGTTACAAATAGCATCATTAGATGAATACTAAACCGCGAGGTCATTTGATGATTAGGTATTACTTAAATTCGAAATAGAAAACTACCCACCATAAATAGTGAATGGCGTAGATAGGTCACGCGAGGGCTGGCCGCTCATAATTCCGGAATATATACCTACGACTTATTTATCACCGATACCTATCTCTTAATTTATTATTATGATTCCAGGTAAATTGTCTAGTATATATAATAAATCTTTAGATTAAAAGGTCCTCACCAGTAACTATATAGATATACCTACCTATCTAACGTTCCATATAATTTGAATAAAAGAAAACAATAGATTTTTACTGGACTAATGTGGTTTTTATAAAGTGGTATAGGTTGTGTAGGTACCTGACATACCATACATACCTGACAGTTTAAACTTATCATGTCCCGATTAACGGCATCCTTATAATGTACCTACATATTATAACTGTGGTTAGGTAGGTACCTAATACTGCATAAATCCCTACAATCCGTACTAATTTATAAATACGAAAGTAACTCTGTCCGTCTGTCTGTCTGTTACGCTTTCACGCCTGAACGGCTCAACCGATCATAATGAAATTTAGCATACACACTGTCAGGGGTACAGAGAAGAAAATAGGGTAGGTACTTTTGTTCCGAGATTCCCGCGGAAACTCCAAAATTAATGCGGGTGAAACTGCGGGGAACACCTAGTATTAAAATAGTCATTAAATCTGTATAATTAACTAAATACATACCAACCTACAATACACCAGTCATAAAAAATGTCTATAGTCGGTAGAATTACAATAGAATCATAAAAAAGATAATATGATAATAACTAATAAGTTTTAACTGAAATAATGTTTTGTTGATATGGATTGATACGAATTTTTTAAGTGAAAACAGGCGAAACACTATTCCAAACTGACTCATAAATGAAGAAGTGTATCTGCCAAATACCGCGACGGATGGGTATTGATAGATATCTTGAAGTAGGTAAGCATAGCTTCACACTCACCCATGTGCCGCGCCTACCGTGGTACTTGGTCAGCGCCTGTGTGCGAAACTAAGCGCCCCTATACGGTTTTGACTTTTGAGTGAACCACTTTGTTACTATTTAGTATTTGGAAAAATTGACAATAATAGTAAACGATGGGACCAAAAGTTAAAAAGTGCTCTTTTGTTTTTAACTGTCGTGTGTGTTGAAGAATGAAGTAAACGAATCCAAATCTAATAATATACTAATTTGCTCTCGCTGCGCGCCGTTGAGCACCTGGCACCTGTGTGCTATACACACATTGCATACAGGAGCGGCTCGGCCCAGACTCCACTCACCCCACAAACGACGAACACGAGCACGAAACCCAAGAAGAACTCGATGCCGAACCCTTGCAGTTGGGTGACGTTGGGGCCGAGGTTGGTTGTGCCCAGTTTGCCGGCGGGCCCCTCCGGCGTCAGTGCCTTCAGCAGCCCGGAGCCGGCCGCGGCGCCCGCGCACTGCGCCACCACGTACAGCAGCGCGCGCAGCGGCGTCACGCGCCCCACGCACGCGAGCCCGGCCGTCACCGCCGGGTTGATGTGCCCGCCGGATATGTGCCCGATCGCCTGTCGAGTGACCGACCACACGATATTCAAATCACGACTTGGAATTGCAAAAAACAACCGACGATTGTCTAATTGAGTATTCAATGGTTGAAAGTGGTCGACTCTATCGCATATTGAACTTGTTAAATTTTACGTAAAAACTTGTACTTACTTAAACTTATAAGTTATCACTAAGCTATGTTAATTAATTTTTCATCTATGTCTAAAGATACCTTGGCATATACAGTGGAAATATAAGAAAAATAGCGGGGGGTAAAGTTTTAACTAATAGAGTCCATTTCGATTATTCTTTCTATCTGTTTATCGGTTTGTTTGAACCAACTATATAGGTAAGTACTGACTCTTTGTGTAGGTACTACTAATAAATATCATAATATTATGTAGTATTAGGTATGTCACTCGAGGTGTACTGCCTGTCAGTGAAACAATTTTTAGAATCGATTTAGTAGTTCCAGAGTTTATCCTCTACACCCATACTTACGAAGTTTACCCATGTATTTATAAGTGTAAGAAAGTGTAGATTGTATTTACAAGTAGCTAGTTACTTACGGAGACTGCAGCATAAACAGCCAGCCCGAAGGCGAGGGCGATGAGCACGATGTCAGGTGCCGCAGTGGAGCCCTGCGCGATGTTCACGCAGGCACCGCAGCCAAACAGATTCAGCAGGAGGTTGCCTGCATGCACATTGCACAATGCTTACTCACTACTAGCTGTTCCCCGCGGTTTCACCCGTGTTTATTTCAGACATTATAGGGATGACCAACAAAATTCCTTACCCAAAACACGCGTCTTAAAAACACAATCACAAACGCTACAGATGCTAAAATATTAATATATGCACACGCGGTAATATCGGAGTTTCCGCGGGAATTCCGGGTTACAAAACAGCCTATGTTACTCAGGGATAATGTAGCATTCTAATGGGGAAAGAATTTTTTTAAATCGATCCAGTAGTTTTTAAGTTAAATCGTCACAAACAAACAAAAACACAAATCTTTCCTCTTTATAATATGATAGTTATAGATTTATCTTCTGTTTGATTCTTTGAACACGAGGGAATCTTTGTGGTGCGTTATCTAAACGCGACGTGTTATGGGCATAGTGAATACCTAAGCCAAGGGCCCTGACTATTCACCAATTTTATCATTATCTTTATACTAGCTGTCTCACGTGGTTTCACCCGCGGTAATTTCAGAGTTCCCGCTTAAATTCCAGGATAAACTATACGTATAAACCTTCCTCTTGAATCACTCCATCTATTAAAAAAAACCGCATCAAAATCGGTGGCGTAGTTTTAAAGATCTAAGCATATAAACGGACAGACAGACGCGATGGAGGACTTTTTTTTTGTAATATTATAGCTGTCCCCCGCGATTTCATCCGCGGTAATTTTGGAGTTCCTGCGGGAATTCCGGGAAAAGTACTGTACGTTCTTTGTACCCCTGACAGTAGTTTACATGACATTTTTACTAGCCCATTATTTATAATACAATATTGGGCGCGTACGCTGCCCGCCCAAAAAAATTCGAACCGGTAGGCGCGGGCATAGCGCTTGGAATTTCGTAGATAGGTCATCTCCAAACTAATGTTGAATAACTTTTAAAGTATAAATATTTTCGACCTAAAATATATTTTAATCATATTATTTTTTATTTTTTTAAATGGGGGTGTATCAGGTTTTCAGTTAATTCATTAACACGTTGTATATATAAGATTATAAAACACAAACATACATAATATTATTATTATGTACCTATCTAGTGACTAGCTGTTCCCCAAATATTGAGCTATTACCATGATTAGTCATAAACCAGTTTTCTATAAGTATAGATTTTATCTCTATGTAGGATTAATAAAAGATTTCCTGACAGAATCTCGGTATTCGCGCGTGTGAAATCACGGGAAGCGAACGAACAAATTGTCTCGTATAGATGGAGCTTTCAGTCACAGTCACAGTATTATCTGCATAGCAAATTCTAATATTCGTTGTATAAATGAAGAATAGGTCAAAAGCACAGATCAGAAAATAACAGAAGGGACACCAACTTAGTTTAGTATGAAAACAGCAGGCCAATTATGTAACTTTTGTTGCTATCATATTTCAGTTTAAAACAGAAAATAAGCGATTTTGTGATTAATTAATCATGTAAAATCAGCTTCAACTTTCGAAGTAGGTATGTTTATTTTGGTTGATTTCTAGATATTGTAGGTGTCAAAACGTGAATTTTAATCGCAAAACCGCAATGTTTTTGATTGCAACCGAAAATGATAGAAACAAAAGTTACATAATAGTCCCTCAGATGAAAACCAGTGTCGCCGGGTGATTTTCGTACACAAAACTATTCATCACGCACTAAAACATTTATCGTAAAGAAATGTATTAAACGCTTTATGGTTATATTTTTACTTAGTCACTGTTTTGAAAATTCACAGTTTTGGGAATATTGTGATAAATATACTTGTGATGGTAGCAAAAGAAGTTTTGGGCAAGTTCCTTTGCAACGGTAGCGCGTCTGCCGCGCCTATACAGTATACATGTCCTATCTAGTTAATTTATTTTCTCTGTGGTCAAAAGTAATAAATCGTTTTTTTTCACGCACGAATTAATATTCGTATAACAAACATTATTAGTCATTAGTAATTCTTCTCAATATCGTGAATGCGGTTTTTCTGCGCTCGATGTAGGTAGTCACCCGCGTTCTGGTTAATGAGAATAATTACAAACAACCATTTTATTGTCCAATGAATTATATTTATTATAGCGAATGCAGATTATTGATTGCAGTTTCGTGTCAAGGTTAGGTTGACGCTTGTACCTATAAATTCTGCGAGCAGCGCTCTTCCAATGCCAATTGCACCACCGGAGAGCTCGTCCAGACCGAGTTTCGCTCCTATTTCACCCATGGCGCTGAAAGTAATAAAAAAAACACCGCTGTACTAAACCATCCGAAATTTGGTCGATGGCAAAAGTGATAACACAAGTCCCTAAAACAATAATTTTACCTACATGAGTTTCGTATAATGACATTCAAATAAATAAAAATACAAAAGACGACCGTATTGCTAAGAGTAATTTTTTCACCTTGGAGTGATAAGGAAAATTAACGATCAATACAAAAGATTTAGGCGTGGCTAACATTATGATAATAAAAAAATAATAATAATACCCGTTATGGCGGGATCATAATTTCACTGCCTACTTCATTTAACAGACAGACAGACATTAGGTTATAGTATATTAGGTACAGTATAAACAAGCATAGTACTAAAGGCACAATTCATGGCAACAAGCCGTTGTATTTATTTTTGTATATACCTAGTAGGTATGTACCTATAACTGACCTCAAAATATTAAACCTGCTATTAGACAAAAATTAGGTAAGTACCTACCACGTTTTTTTATAAACACAATGCTGTCTCCAAGTTCAGGGAATGCAGAGGTCCAATTCTGTGCATTATGCGATATACAAAATTGCACCCTTGTCGATTGCACCCTTTGCGCCTATCGACAAGGGTCTCCGTCTTCTTACTATAATATCGATACTATAGCGTACTAGTAAGTTCATCCGTCACGTCGCGACGGATATGAACTTACTATGAGTACGCGTATGAACGAGGGAAGTCCAGTCCCCCTGACTGAACCGTCAAATCTGATAACATTGCAGGTATACAGTTATATAGTGATTTACATATTCATAGCACCTGTTCTAAAGGTTAACAATAGCTGTACTTAACTATGGTAATAACCTACTCAGTTACTCCACTCTTAACGATCCAGCGTTAAGTGCAATGGCGGTAATAGAGAAATGAGTTTTTGTGACCGCCGCCGGACACCGGACGCCAATTATACTTAATTAGCTTTAGGGTTCATGCCCTGAATGACGTAGAAAGGTAACAAATCGACTAAACGTACTCAACAATTTTGTAACAATTTCGATGTGGGAAGACGGTATAGAAAGCTTCCGGGCAGGAAAACGTTTGCGGCGGCGGCATTACGTTCGCGCGTAGACCGGATGTTGATCGACAGCTCAGTTACATTCATAAAACTATGCACACTACAAGTTGATAACAATTTCTCATTTGAAATTACTTTTATCTATAACTATAGCTGTGCCCCGCGGTTTCACCCGCATGAATTTTGGATTGCATGCATCAGGAACTCCGAACTTCTCACCGTTTAAAGTAAACCTTCCCTAATAAATAAATAATAACCTTCCATAATGAATAAATAAATAATAAATAAAAACGTCCACAAATCTTTCAGGATCAAAGTTAGCCAAATCGGTCCAGCCATTCTGGAGTTTTAGCGAGACAAACGAACAGCAATCCATTTTTCCGAACTTCTCACCGTTTAAACCTTCCCTGAACGTCCACAAATCTTTTAAGATTAAAATTAGCCAAATTAGCTATTCTCGAGTTTTAGCGAGACAAACGTACCCACAGCAATTAATTTTTATATATAAGATACCTAAATACTACGCATTTTACGCACATAATTATTGTAATTAAAACTATTCTGTTTTGATCAGTAGGTAGGTAGGTACTTAATAATATCTGAACACACAACAAAAAAAAAATTTTTTTTGTCTGTTGTTTAATGACTATTGTCTGATTGTTACATTAAAAAATAACCAAAAACTCAATTTATAAAAAAAAGTTTGCTTTTGTACTTTTATATCATGTTAACTAATTAACACATGTAGATACCTAATACTATCATTGCGAAGCAAAGCTACTGATTGGTGCAATACTTTTTTTTTATAAATACATAGATACATATAGTTACGCAAGATACATGACACTAAACATTGAGACTCGGTAAATACAAACGTTCATAACTTAAAGTTTGAACCGAATCCACTACACTTGGCGCAGCAGTCCAGGTTTGCAAACTACTAGACTCGTAGGTCAACGGGTCTGTTGCCTAGGGACCTTTATAGTAATAAAGCATTTGAACTTTCACCTAATTACTCAAGCCCCTAGAGGTGCCAGGTTACCAATATCCATTATTAAAAAATCAATTAATAAGTAGGTATACCTTAATAGGTAGGGCGTTCATTTACGCTCCATCATTTTGGGCGTTGTTTTATGAATGCTAACGGTATCTGCCCATCCCTGTTAATTCGAGTCCCCAGTAGATATTTTTGTAATTGTTAAATATAATATACTTTCCAGACTGGCATTAGGGTCGCGGTAGGTATAATTTTATTTACACGCAGAAATAAAATATTATAATAACTTGATTCAAGAATCGACCCTAAAAGCTTTTAAAGACCGTGACACGAATCGTAAAAGCGCATTAGACCCACTAAGTAGGTACCTACCTACTAAGTATTAAACTTAACTGACATACCTGACACTAAAGAGTACCTTTAGGCACCTAATAAGTGTCTATAATGCAAGAACTTGCCTAGTAGATGTAAAATGTAAGTTGATACCAGGATTTTTCCTAAAAGGTTTCACCCGCGTTAATTTCGGAGTTTTCACGAGAATTCCGGGATAACAAGTAAGCTATGTCCATTTCTGTAACTACCTACCCCTGATAACGTGTACACTGTACCTACTACTGCACTGCACTGTACCGTGGTGTACATACACATTTCATGATGGTCAGATGAGTAGCTAAGGCGTAACAAACAGACAAATAAACATTCAACAATATTAAGTAAGAATATTACATAATATAAAACTTGACATAATATCCATTATTGTTTATTATTAAATAGAAGTGTACCTGTAAGTGTACCTTGTGTGATCGTGATTTAGATTATTTGAGTTGGCTATGAACTCGCTAATACGGTGAGATAACATACATATAGCGAGTACTTATAATGTAGTTTAGTTATTATAATTTTAAATATTTAAATAGGTACAGTATATGTTGTTTTATAATCCTACTAATCCTACTATCCTACTAATATTATAAATGTGAAAGTGTTTAGAGGTTTGGATGTTTGTTACTCAATCACGCAAAAACGGCTGAACGGATTTGGATGAAATTTGACATGCACGTTGTCAGGGGTACAGAGAAGGACATATGGTACTTTTTATCTCGGAATTCCTAGACCCTTTAATAGTCGTAATTATAATATCATTGCTTTAGACTAAATAGGTATAGGTATTTCCTTCAGTCATTAATTTCTATGAACGTACAAACGTGCTGTTTTGACCTACGGACATTCTAATATAATATAGTACTTGCAAAACCCTTGGTAAAACCTACTTAAAAACATACCTACTTATTTTGATCTAAATACTTCTATTAAATCCATATTTAAATCATAGTAATTTATCAGTAATTTGTGTTGGATATATCTAAAAAGTAAAACCATTATACTCTGTCGTGTATGATTACTATTGTATTTTCACCCAAATGTTTCCACACCACACTACCACCACACCACATCTCACCACCACCACCACCACCACCATTTTCACCAAAATTATGTTTAGGTTTAAGGCTATGGTTTAAGGTTAAGGCAAATTATCTATACCTACTATATTATATAAGTAGGTACTTACCTTACTAATGTTATAAACAGAAAAAAAAATGTTTGTTTCTTTGTTTGTTTGTAAAGGATACACTGCAAAACGACTAAACCAATTTTAAAAATTCTTCCGCTCATTGTAGGAAGCTACTGCAGTGATCCGAGTGACATATTATAGGTACAAAGAATAACTACTTTAATCCCAGAATAATCCCTGCATGGGAACTCCGACATTAAGGACAAAACAGCGGGTTGCTGCTGCGCTGATGGTTAATAATGTATTTATTTAAACTTTATGCACATCATGGTACAAAAGGCGGACTTAATGCCACAGTGGCATTCTTGGCCAGTCAACCTTCAGATAATACAGAGAACCCACTTGGCGGTGTATGCAAATGCAATAATGTGCGTAATAATCAAATAAAATCTTTTTTTATTTAATCTGAGTGTTTTTTGTTTTTTATGTCATAGGGGGCTAACGGGCAGGTGGCACCACCTCATGGTAGGTATGTTATTACCGCCGCCTATGGACATCTGCAACAACACCATAATTGAAAAATGCGTTGAAAATCTGTCACCATGCTTGGCGACAGATTTTCAACTTGAAGGCGGTAGCTAGCCAGCCGGACACTAGAGAGTGCCCTCCACCATGCTATGATTTCCTCACGATGTTTTCCTTTACCGACAGCTCAAGCTCATTGTTAGGGTTTTAATCCCAACGCACCAACCACTGAGCTACCACCGCTGCAAAGAGTGCGAGTGTGGTGCGATGGTTTGAAGTGCCACACCCTATGAAGGTAATTCGGCCGCAAAGAATCAGATATTGATTAGTATAAAAAACCAACACATTGATTTCTATAGGCGATAGGTACAGGTTGACCATTGTTTACTTAATATGCATTCACAGAATGTGCCAAGTCAATACAGGTATTTACCATATGCGCCTACATGTTTATTTTAAACGGCATAATATATAATTTATGTATTGTATACCTAGGTTCCAACAAAGTTAATTTCTCCCAATTTTCAAAATTTTTAATTCGTATGCAATAATTTGGAAATGAACCCGATAAATCATAATCATCATAAATCATAATGTGTCTGAGTGCGACTATGTTATGTAGGTGTGATGGATGTGGACGTCCAAGCAAAAAGTCCTCTCGGCATTTCGTTTCCGAGATATAGAAGTTTTGCAAAGTTGGATATAAAAAATGCATTACCTACACGATTTTAATTGATTTTTATTAATTAAGTTATGTTCAATTACCTACAATTTCATATAGTAAATGACTGAAGGCTGGTGTTTACTTCGCCCAGCGAGTAAACCTCGCTATCCAGCGGGGAATGCCGCCAGCCTTTTGGGCACGCTTCCAGCTGTGGAGGACCTAGGTCAAAATTTTTATTTGTAAATATAGTTATTTTTTTTTTTAGTATTCCATAAGTTTTATTATGTAGCGGGAGCGGGATGATGATATGGCTCGACCGCCACCAAAGGGGAAGCTTCCTGCCGGGCGAGGTGGTATGCCCGGGGAACCGCGGCTCCAACTGTAGATCGTCGGAGGTCGTATATATGCAGCGCAGTGTGAAAACTTCGTTAGCTCGATTCAGGACTTAGTACTCGTCGCTACGTTCGTTGTAGTTCGTGACTTGTGGTATAGGGGTCGTCACAATTATATTAGTATATACTATTTTATAAATAATTTGCCTAATTGTCATAATTATAGGTAGAAAAATAAATAAATAAATAAAAGATAAAACAGCTAGTCGTGTAACAGTTATATTACATACCAAATTAGTAATTAGTAAATGATTTACGATGTTTCTAAGTAGGTACCAGGAACTTTAAGGGAAAAGTTTAGTAAAAAGGTACCAGTGGTTGGCATGCAAATATTTTTGGAATAAAATACGTTTCAATACCCCGTACTGATCTCCATTTAAATATTGTAATTTTATTTTAAGATTATAATGTTGAAATACATATAGCCCGCTCCACGTTCACGCGAGAATCTTGCGAGAACGCGAGAAAACCACGAGATAACGTGAATGTGGAGCCGATGTCCGTCGTTTCTCGTGGTTTTCGCGCTTTCTCGCAAGATTCTCGCGTGAATGTGGAAAAGAATCATCTGCCAGTTTTTTTGAATATTTTTTCAATCCTCACCTCACTATCACTTGACTATTCTATATCGATACCTATCTAGTCTTAACAACTCAATACCCCACTGGACTCTTTTTTTAGGCCCACATATTATAAAGTTCCAGAAACGTATAGAAACGCAGGCTTAAAGAGGTTCATGGTTTTTTTCCTAATGTTAACAAGTTTTCAAAGAATATTAGGTAAGTACATTTATTTTTAAAGATGTGAGTAAGATAATTTTTTTCAACCATTGTTAATATGACCATTAGGGGACTCCATATTCCATATTGTATGGGGTCAGGGATAAAATACTCGCCCAAAAACAGAGCAGCCGCCTTTGTTTATCGCGTTTTGTAATTTTTTTATGTACGTAAACGACGTAAGTAAAAGTACATAAATCAGAGTGCTCGCAGCTTAGTAGTTTATCCTACCCTTTTCTGACCTTGGATGAATAATAACTGAATTATTTTCAGGGATGACATTTGGGGTAGCACTAAAATACTATTATGAAAATGAGGGCGATGGCAATTGAAGTGGTAACAACCAACAGACGTGCTCGTTACTGCACCGGTTTACGATTTGTTTGTGCCATGTTGCATTCATTCGTTAATCTTTGACAGATTAGATGCCATGCCACGCCGAGTCTTGCAGGAGAAGTCATGACACAAATAAAACATCAAGACATGCCAACGAAATAACGTTTTTTTTTAATTACCCAGCTAATGTTCTATTTTAGATTTTATTTTTCGTACTAATGGATTAGTACACCCACATGAAGCCGTACTGATTGTTCGGAAGGCGTTTCAGGCAGTAGCGTAACAATATAGCGTTGTGGTGAAAACAAGCAACAAGTTATTGATTTGGGCATTGTTGACAGTCACTATTGTTGTCATGAAATGACAATTATCCGCTTCAAATTACTATAAAAACAAAGGTCACGGATTTATAACATGAAAAACAAGGGCTATAGGTATACATATTATGTAATATTATGAAAATATAGGTAGTCAATACCTACATTTTTACAGTAGGTAGAATTCAATTGTCACTGACAGATAGCTGATGTTATAAGGAGTAAATTAGGCTACTTTTATTTAACAAAAAAATAATTCCTGCGGGAATTCCGAAACTCACGCGGGTGAAACCGCGGAGCACAGTTAGGGAGAGATTGAACTTATCTATGGTGATCTTGATAGTTACGGTAAGTAAATCTATACTTGGCTAGGGTAAACCGATGTATCTTATCATTGTTATCATAACGTCATTAACCTGTTTGAAGAAAAGAATAATTATCTATCTGTTTAGCGCACTGGCGTCACGCCGCTTCTTGTAGATGATATCACTTTCATAATATTATCAAAACTATAAAATTCAGAAGGAATTTTATTATAATCTCATTATTACTCCTATTTAGTTTAAACTTTAAGATAATTATTCCTTAGAAGAAAACCGCTTAAAAGCATTGAAGTAGAAAATAACGAGGTTTCTATTTTTATAACATATCGAATGTGTCAAACGTGTGTAATTTTAAATGATAGAGTATTGAAACAAATAATCCTTTTTTCTCCCATCCCTTTTCATCGGTTCATCAAATCATTCTGAGAAAGCCATCTGCACTACGTTTACCTACTAACGGACATATTTTTAAAAGCTTTTATTCAACTTTGCAATGTACCTATGTACCTATCTAACTCACTATGTTTGTACGGGTGGAATCTTGCAACTCAATCTAGAAGCAGATATCTTTAACCGATTGAGATGAAATTTTGTATAGATACACGTTTAGTTTGGATGACAATGCATAGTTTATTCTTTTTGGCGCATTTCTGCTTCAAAATTGACTTGCAAGATTCCACCCGTATAAACATAATAATAATAATAATAATAATAAACTCTTTATTGAACACCACTTAAAAATAAACAATTACAAAAACAATTTTACTACAAGGTGGAACAATCGGCGGTCTTATCGCTCAGAGCGATCTCTTCCAGACAACCATTGGGTGCATAGGGAAAATTATAATCTAGAAGGAAGGCGGTGTTATAATATATAATAATACTGAGCATAAACACATCAACAATATATAAGTACCTACTCATATACTACACATATACATATATATACATAAAAACACATAAAAACATAATAATATTATGTAGTTACATACATACATTCCAAGTTAAATAAAAGCTTTTAAAAAATGAGTAAGCACCTACGACTACAGCGCCTCCTGACAATAAATCATAATAAAATTATTTTACGTAATGTAAGTCCCAACACGTAGTGATTACCTTCTCTCTGGTCCCAACTATAGGATAAACTATTATCTACTATAATAATTTTGTCTCAGGCTACGTTATACGTGTGGTAAACGGAAATGTTTGCCCAAGATATTAATTCAATCCCAAGTGGTTGTTACGAACAATTGCATTCCTCTGCTAGGAATCACACGCCTTTTTTGAACAACCTTCACCGCAAAACGTGTAGGTAGGTCTTCAAATAATTGCGCCCTTAGAGGATTTAATGCGTGTCAATGAATAAATTTGAACCGACTGCTATGGGTTTGCCCACTCATATCTAAATTAAATGTAAATAAAAGACTGGTATATCTAATGTAATGGAAAATGTTACATTAGAAGAAAAAAAAGCTTATACTATGTTTTTTGCTTTTCAGTTACGTCAAAGTTTACGTAAAGTTTAATTCGTCTCTTTGGACATGTTTTCTTTTACTGCCTATTAGTTTCTGATGGTATGAAACTTACGTTCTTCATAGGCAGAGTAATCAATCTTTGATTGAGTTGGTATGTATTGGAATATTATAAATTGGATGCCCGTAGATCTTTTTATAGATGTCAATCGAAAATATTATGTAAACAGTTTCTTCAGTGGTTGAACTTTATTACTATTGCAATAAGATTCAATGACTGTCAAAAGTGATTACATAGGCATTCCTGATGCTGACTGTACAGAAGCGGACTAGTAATCTTTTATATTAACAATTACTCATTTAAATCAAGTTCTTTAATCTTTATGAATGTATCGAGAAAAAAACACGATTAATGCAGATTACCTATGTAAATAACAGCCTATGATACAGACATGGGCATCTACTCGCATACAAAATACAAAGGATTGTTTACGTCCGCGGCATGGCATGCATTAATTAGGTACGATGAATGGAAAATAAACGTAGATTTCCTAGGATAATCACTTTATGTGTACCTAATTGTAACGTAATAGTATTCAAGATTAAGCCGAACAAATCAATATAATAATAGTCATATACAGAAATTCTTGATAACTTCATCACCTTCTTGCGGCGAAACCTATCTACCTACCTTTATCATCATCTAACTATGAATTACTAATTTTATATACCTACATGTAATCATTTGTTCATAATACAACGTACATATAAGTAGGTAGGTATGATCATGGATATAGGTATCTCCCGGACATCGAGTCACTGTGCATTTGGTACACTGGGACTTTTAAAAAAATATTAAGACAAATTCCTTCGATAATTTCGAAGAAAAACATGGGTACTTAATTCGGTTAATATACCTATATTCAAGAATATACCAACAAACAAACAATGGACACCACATTAGACACGTTTTTTACGTAATCATCAAATGACGGCGGGTAAAAGCTAGGTACATTCAAATATTATAAATGTTCAAGAAATATAATTTTCTTACGTTTTTAATAGAAATCTACTTTAGTATACTAACTTTGAACTGTGGCCGCAGTTTCATAATTTAATTTTTGATTTTAACTGTTCACTAGTTTTGGAAAAAAATTCACTTCTGATGAGAATTGAGTTTATAACTTTTGGAGTCAAAACTGATCACGAATGTATGGCAGCTGTACTAGTAGTAAATGTTTGGTATTATTTACAATCACATACTTTTGAAACACTTAGACGCCACACAGTTCTGACGCGAACTCCGTTCATTTGTGTTGAATTTCTGATTTTGGTCATCTACTTTTGCTGTTGACTGTACCTAGTTTTTACTTTCTTGTCGCAGATTGATAGTGTACGTAATTTAATTTCCTTACTGGATATTATCATTGTTTGAATATCCATTTATTGGCACATTTCTGGGACATACTTTGAGACTATTTATTTCATAATAGTTGCGTAGGTATATGTATATTGACAACCCCATTGTTACTTTACGAGACACAAACATCAGGCCACGATTCGTACCATCCTGTAGCTGATACCCTATCAATATTAAATTGTCACTGAAGAACATAATAAATGATAATAGGTACGTAGGTAGGCACTAGGTAGGTAGACCTATTGCAAGTTTTGCAAGCGATAATTTTGTATCAAATTTGATCCCTTAAATATTGTATACTGATTAATATTTAATATGCAAATTGTAAAGCGTTTTGTCTCAAACTATATGGCAGCTCTATACCAAAACCCAGTAAGGGGCCTATAGTTAAAAAAAAAATAATTCTCAGACTCATATACTTAGTGAGTTCCGTCAAATTGTAAAACACGTAGATACATCTAGCGCATAGGGGATATTTTATAATACCATATACTATATAAAACCGATAAAAGAAGCGCTCCTGTAGTAGGTAAGTTGAGTTTGAAATACTAAGTACTAACAAGTTTTTGATAATTAAAGGTATTGAAGTGAAATACATCTATATTTTTACAGGATACGCAAGTTTCTCAAATAAATGTCACATTTTGGTTTACTTTAAACTTCAACAGGATTTACGAAGCAACAAAAACATGTAGGTTTGTGTATTGTATTGTTACCTCGTTGTAAGTTGTAACCTATTTTCCAAAGTAGATAACTAACTTGGTTCGTTCTTATAGTTGGCATAGGTTACACAATGTTGTATGGTTTAACTCCACAATTTGTAGGTAACTATATTTATCTTGACCCGTAAAGTGTATAGATTAGATACTATCGGAGATTAATACTTAATAGTCCATGATAGCAAATGTTTCGTTACGATCTTGTCTAAAAAGTCAAATGACTATCACTCTATACCTATCCCATTATTATTCTGTTTCTACTAGAATACCTAATATAGTGTCAGATTTTAAAGTAAAATACCCTATAAATTTTGGTTTTCTTGAGAATGTCATAATATACGTTTTTTTGGGGCATTAACGGCCGTATCTCGTTTTTATGAGAGGTTTGATTTTTTCACAGCTTCAAGAGACTGTAAACCTGGTTATATGGTTTTTAATATCAAAATGATAACTGGAGGTAAAGGGTATTGACTGACACACGGATAGACCGACAGAGACGGACAACAAAGTGATTCTATAAGGGTTCTGTCTTTTTTTTTCCTTTTGAGGTACGGAACCCTAAAAAGAATAACACAAATTGCGTGAGAAAATGATTAGCGCTGCCCTGTGAAAAATGTTACGTGAAAATATTTATATTAAGTCCTTAGTAAAATTAGGTATGTAGCATTTAGAGTTACTTTAGTAATACTAGAGAGTATAGAGACCTGTTATTATCTAGAAGTAAGATAATATTATTATTATGATTAGGGGATGATTTAAATAATTAATCGGCCTCAACAACAGCTATCGTAAGTTTTGAGCTGGTAAGTAGATACCTATATTTTTAAAACTGACTGTAACATTTTGTCGTATTTTGGGGTCCGCACAATGATATATAGGTATATAGAATGTCTTTGGGTCCGCAATTTGGTGTGGCAAATGGCAATCTATAACCTACATAATTATTATTATAAATTCGTAAGAACTCTGCAGTCTGTCTGTCTGTTTCTGTTTCTATCACGCCTACTATACACAACCTAACATAATGAAGTTATAATATGTATGTTGTACACGTTATCAGAGTACAGGACATAAGGTATTTTTATCACGGAATTCCCGCTGAAACTCCAAACTTAACGCGAGTGAAACCGCGGAGAACAGGTATTTTAGGTACTTATAAATGACAATTTCAAATATTAAAAAAAAATACTTTGTATTTTCGATAACACAAATAACTAAAAAGCTAAAAATAACAAAATACCGATTGATTCCAAAAGACAAAAATACACGTAATATTATTATTGGTGTTTGATACTACTAATCGGTTTGAATTTGGTGACAAGCCCGCTTGTGTCTGCCCACTTGGGTTGCTCTGCTTACGACGAGCTCGTGGCAGGAGTGGACTTAGCCCATCTACACATCTACTCCATATTTGGTTTGTCACCGAATCAAACCGATCAATGTTAGTACAAACCAATAATAATATTAGGTACGTGTATTTTTGTCTTTTGGAATCAATCGGTACTTTGTTATTTTTAACTTTTTAGTTTTGTGTTTTTAGAAGTCGGTTTTAATTTTTTTGTTAAAATTTTGTTTATTTTCGCTTTTAAGTGGGTTGATTTGTAATTTATCTAAGTTACAATAGCCTAATGTCAACTGCTCATCACCTTTTACAATATATGTATTGCTTTTCTCGATGCAGGGACGTTAATTGTTGAGGAGTTCTCCTGGTACATCACCATCAGTCCCACTTCACCATATACATTGTAACGAGCATAAATTGTTTATAAACCACATTAAAGTTAACGAATCTGAACCTGTGATTTGTGAAATACATATTATTGAGTAGATGACCATCTGTGGTCTTCATCATCAGTTTAACTTCTTCAAAATTTGCTTTCCGAACGCAAATGAACGATTTACTACAAAAAATACTGAAATCACTATAGGTGTGCCTATAATTTTTGAAGAGTTCCCTCGATTTCTCCAAGATCCCATTCTGATTGAACAAACATAAAAAAAAAACATACGCCTCCATCTGAGAACCTCCTTGGGAAGTCGGTAAAAAACGGGATCATTTGACTAGACTGTGGCTGCCGGTTGCCCTACGGTTAAACAAAGTAAGTAGGTAATTGCAGCTGAATTAGTTTTTTAGAGTTTATAAGACCGAAAATCGCTTTATTTAAAACAAACCTTCCATAGTTTCACGATTTTCTAATTTTAATTTCTCTAACGGCCAAACTCAAAGTCGTTTAATGATTAGGTACGTAATTTTAAGTACCTAAGGATTTTTAAAACAAAATTGCCGCAGTCAGGACGTTAATTAAATTAACGTTAATTGGCATTTGACTAATTAAGTTAAATTCCGTTAAATGCCAATCAACAATAATTTAATGAACGTCTCTGATTGCGGCATTTTTTTTTAAATACTTGCTTACAATTAGTTAATCATTAAAACGACTCGAGTGCGGCCGTAAGACTAAAGGATTTTTGACGGTTGTTGCAGTTGAATAAATGTAGCAGCAAAAAGCCGCAAATCGCTTTATTTAAAACAAATCTCCCATAGTTTAAAGATTTTTCTTAATTTTTATACTTCTCTAAGACTGCCTTTTTGATGGTTGTAAGTAAGTAGCAATGTTCGTAATGTATGAAAATGACAGAAATCCAATATAATTTATTTCGAAAAAAAAATTGTCACTTCATTGTACTTACTATGTTTTTTAATTGGTTGTTTTTTATTGTGTGTTTCAATAAGAGTTATCTATCTATTTATGCTCACCCATGCAATACAAAATCGTACCGCTTCTGCACTCTCCACAGTGCACTTGCAATATCCCCGTCGCAACATCCATTCTGTTTACCCCGAGGATGCTCGTAGTATCCTGAGTATCGGTATATGTGGGGAGAAAAAATTTAGACCCTTACTTGGCATTTTGGGTTGCAAAGTTCCGGGAACTGCTTCGAGTTTTTCGCCGTCAAGTAAGTTTTTGTAATGCTGTAGGTATCTACACCTATAGGTACATTCATCTATACATCAGAAGTCAGAGGATTCGTTCCACGTCTGAGGTTAACCGTGTAATATAAGTTATGATCTAGTGGTAGGTATGTATTCTAAAAATATCTTATTCAATAACATGTAAAATAATAAGACAATATTATGTCATTTAAACTACATTTTTTTAAATCACGCGCAACTAATATAGGTAGGTAGGTACGTATCTATAGGAATAGGTAATAACCATATTGTCCTTGACATTTTTGAAACTATGATCACAGAAAATTCTATATCGGTTTACATATTAAACTAGCTGTGCCCCGCGGTTTCACCTGCGCGAGTTACGGAATTCCCGCAGTAACTCCAAAGTAGCCTAATTTACATCTTATAACATCAGCTAATTAGCAGTGAAAGTTCCGTCAAAATCGGTCCAACCGTTTCGGAGATTTTCCTGCGTTTCGGAATTTCCGCAGGAACTCCAAAACTTCTTTCATAAGAACCTTCTGCTTACTAACAAACACAACAAAAAAAATAATTAGCGAAATTGGACGCGTGATGCTACCGTGACCAAGGGAAATAGGGATTCATTTTATTTGTTAATTGTACAGATAACAAAATGATGAATAGTTTGCGGATAGATAAGCGTAGGTAAACGAGCCCCGTTAATAGGCAAGTAATTTTGATTTATTACGCGCTGCTTGTAACCTTGCTTAAAACAATTCTATTGTATGTCTGCCTGTGCTCTGTTTAGTGACACAAAAATATCAATAGGTATTCGCGGACTAATTCAGAAAATACCCACTTAAGTATATAAACTTAAGATGGTTTTTTCGATTCTATGTCTACTTGAAACCTATTCTAAATGCCTATTCCTTTTTCTACTTCCAACCAGTTGGAGGTTTGCGACTTTACTTCATAAACATTCAACCCCTTCTACGTATTCTATCTTTTTCCAAACTCAAATTGTAAGACTAAGACAAAGACAAAGTCAATTGTAAGACTAAGACAAAGTCAATTGTAAGACAAGTAAAGTTTGTAAGACTGAAATATTTTTTTAGAAAATTTATGTTTATTGACATTATCATTTTATGAATTCTTACACGCGGCTCGGCTATTTAACCAATGATAGATAAATATTGCGATCTTATATATAAGAAATAAATGAGTAGGCACCTATAATCTTTATATTTCATTATTAACAAGTAGTTACCTACATTTTATAAAGAGTTTTACAAATGTTTTTTGTAGTCTAAAGTACCTTTTCATTATAATCTAGCTACAATTTACTGCCTCTAGGTTGTTAGTTGTTACACTATCTAAAATATTAGCTGACACTCCACAAACGTGATACATCGCCGCAGACGCCTCAGGCGCGCCGCTTAGATACATTATTGGTCACAGGTTTTTTGTAGATACATTTTCGATTATAATCGTTTTAGGTATTTAACTACACGCCACTGCAGTAGGTAGGTAGGTACCGAGTACCGAGCACACAAATAACTGTGGGGCCTCTGGCCAAACCGAACGTAATTGTATCCCAAGAATCGAGAGAGTAAACGACCTCTACGCTTCGTAGATCCCCATGACGCGGTAATTTGTTTTATGAAAAAATAAAATAAAAAAGCATGATTCGGGCTTAGATGCCGTTTCATTCTCGTAACACGGTTATGAAAAGGATAGCGTAGGTAAGTAATAGGTTGTAGATACCTCAATTATTTTTTTGTGGGTAACATCGAGACCAAAACGATTACAAAACAATGCCAGTCTCATTTTATGTTTCAAATTGTTTCAATGTGTTTCTGTCTTCATAAAACCGATTTCCATGAGAAATGAAATTAAAGCTGTAGAAAATCTAGAAAACAATGGGATCCATATATCTAACTCAAAGTAATAATATCCTACACCTGCTGTAGCGCTGCTTTTGATGTGTAGACTCAAAGACAGACTACCACGCTATTCGTTTGTGAGTTGTGACGATTTTTGCCTATGGTTTTGTTTTGGTGAATAAAAAATATATCTATTCGAGTGAACATGATGATTAATTAATGTTAATCTTGTCGTAGTATCATAATATTTTATCACCACATGAACTTTCTGGAGTATAGAGTTTAATAAACGTGCATGCGCAAGTTATGAATTACTTATTATATCATGTCATATCATTGACCGATCCGCACAATGATACTGTTAGTTTTTGTTCACCGCTGTTGCGTCATATAATGATATTTCTTTAGAAAATGTATCGTTAGTGTACCTACCTATTTCTTGTGTTCTAGATTAGTATTATAACTTAATGTTATATAAGATTTAATGTTTAAAACGAGTGACTTATTCAAACCCCGAATAAAAATATTGTATACTAGCGGTTTCACCCGTGATAATTTCGGAGTTCCCGTGGAATTGTTATACAATTTGGATAAAACCGGAAAGAATCTATTTATCCGCAATTACAGACGACGCGACGATCGAATCCTGACGATACCGAACTAGCGCACTATCGACTTTTAAACGTGAACTGAGCCGCACTAGTCGGACGTCTCGTACTCTACCCTCCTTGCGAAATCCTCAGTGCGGGTACCAGGCCAATAAAACAAGGCCGGCAATACCACTGAACGTTAATAATTTGATCTATGTGCGAACTAGGTCGAACAAACACAGTACACTTTTTAATAGCCTACCACAATAAGTTATGATAGTAAAGGTCAAATATGTGATTATCTCTTTCATACGTCAAATATAACCAAAGTTACAGCATCCGCACTGTGTAAAATGACACGATTTCAACGCCCGCACAGGCAGAAAGATACCCACAAGGTTTTTAAAACCTAGGTTAGCAGCTAACGTGTTAATAAAAGTATCCTATGTTACTGCTTATAACTGCTATCTGTCAGTAAAAGTCCCGTTAAAATTGGTCCAATCGTTTTAGAGATTAGCCGGAACAAACAGACAGATGGAGAAAAATTCAAACAACAAACAAACTCACTTTCGTATTTATAATATTAGTAAGGATGTTAGTACCGTATATACATTCCTATGCATTTAATGTGCATTTAGTAATTTGGGATTACAAACATACACTTCAATTTTATTTATATGTATGCGCCGAACGGTGCGGTGCGCCGTCCACACGATCGAATTTGGTTTGGAGCGCACCGCGTTCGATGTGCAAACCATCCGAAAACACCGCACAGATTAATAATAATGTGCGGCGGAAAGCCCTACACACGATCGAATATGGTGCGGAGCGCACCAAGTTCGATGTGCGGAGCGCACACAATCCGGTCGTCTGTTAGCATTTTAGTGCACACCTGTGTCACTTAAGGAATATTTGTGCAAAATTTCATGGTTCTAGACCCAGTGGTTTAAGCTGTGCTGATTGATCAGTCAGTCAGTTTCTGCTTTTATGTAATAGACAATATGAGCATGACTAAATAAGAAATATTTCCGCTCCGTCAGTGCGTCGAAAACTTGCGCGCCAAGCGCTCTATTTTCGTAAATCTTTTTTACTTCAAAAATTAATTATACATTTTTTTAGTTATTTGGACAATGAGATGAGACGAAAATGTGTAGGATATTTTTTTCATTTATAATAATAATAATGAATAATTAACCTTTCACCCTCAACTAGATGTGGAATAGATAGATAGGTGCCTAGTGCCTACTCAATTAAGTCATCTAAACTTCTTACGTTTAATATGTTTTACTAGGTGTTTAGTGTTCATGGTGTTTACTTACAAATATTTATAATGATACCGACTCGTAAGTATAGGTATATGTACAATGTACCTGTTTCGTTAAAATGTTTAACTAGCGCACTTTTTTATCATATTATTATCAACAATGTTCCACCTACTGAAATTATTTGGTCAAATATGGATTAGTTACGATCATAAAGACAATAATTAGGTGAGAAAATATAAATGAAGTAGGTAATTATCAGTTCACAACCTTGAACTAGTTTGTTCACCGAAAATTGTTATGTAAAAAGTCATACAAGTGTCCGACGATAGAGCTGATAGAGCCTACCGAGCATCCGAGCAGAGAGAAAAACAAACATGACGATTTCGATCAAACAATTACAAGTTAAATACGTCATTCAACTTTAAATATTTTTAGAAACACAAAAAGTTGCGTAGGTGATGATCAAAATGCGATCATTAAATAATAATATAAATATAATATTATACAAAAATATATGTTGACGTCTAAGGTTGACGTATCCGTATAAAATTTTGTCCTCAGACCTCAGACGAAAGAGTTTTTATTTCGTCTGAGCCTCAGACGAAATAATTTTGTCATATATTTTTTAATTTTTTGTGATGCCGAATAACGATTTGTCTATGTCTACTTCTATGTCTACGTATCCAAATCCATGGGTAGTCACTCCATATAGACTCAAGGAACGACCACGTTGATTTTATATCACAATTCACACTAAATCACTGTACATTCCATTGTACAAACCTACCTACATTTGTAATCATAAATCTGTCTGCCATCTAAATAAATACTTACGGCTACTTTTTTAGATTTCATTTAGTTTATTTACGGCCGCACTCAGAGTCGTTTTAATGATACCTACTTAATTTTAAGTAAAGATTTTACAAACAAAACTGCCGCACTCAGAGACGTTCATTAAATTATTGTTAATTGACATTTAACTAAATAACTTACGGCCGCACTCAGAGTCGACTTTAATGATTACTTAGTTATGTATAGATTTTTAAAACAAAACTGCCGCAATCAGACAAGTTTAATAAATTAATGTTAATTGGCATTTAACTAATTAAGTTACATCTCATTAAATGCCAATTAACATTAACTTACTGAACGTCTCGGACTGCGGCAGTTTTGTTTTAAAAATCCATACTTAACTAAGTAATCATTAAAGTCGACTCTGAGTGCGGCGGTTAATTAGTCAAATGCTAATTAACATTAATTTCGACGTCTCTGATTGCGGCAATTTTTTTTTTAAATCTTTACTTAAAATTAAGTAATCATTAAAACAACTCTCAGTGCGACCGTTAGCAATTTGCTACACAAGATGAAAATTAAAAAATCAGGTTTAATTAAGTACTTATAATAAGCCGCCCTTTGGAGCCACTTAAAACTTTTTGTTTTTATTAGACAGTTTTTAATTAAGCATCTATTTCTATTGATTGTGGTGCTCAATAAAGTTTTTTCATTCATTCATTCATTTGGTTGATCTAGTTTTGACTACGCACAAAATACTTATTGTAAGCAGTACGCTTTTATTACTACCTATTTAAAATGGTTTAGATACTCAATAAAAATATAAACTGATATAAAAAACAAAAAAAAACATATCCTTTTGAATACTAGGTGAAGGTATATCTAGGTTCACTATTAGGTATATCATTCCTATATACAACTAGCTGTCCCGCGCGGTTTCACCCGCGATAATTTCCGGATTACAATATAGGCTATATTACTCGGGGATAATGTAGCTTTCTAATAGCGAAATAATTTTTTAAATCGGGCCAGTAGTTTGCGTTAACTCGTAACAAACAAACAAAAAATCAAATCTTTCCTCTTTATAATATTAGTATAGAAGTATAGATAGTATAGATATCATTTTATCTGATTAGTAAAATATCATTCTTCCGCCAAATACCTATTTACCTAGGCTTATTGTTAGACGGAAATGTTTTAAATAATTTAATATTTAATCATTTGTTTATGTTCTCCTGTGGTTTCTATCTAGGTGTGTATGTATCTGACAAAATTACATTAATAGTACTATCGATTATTTAGGCAGCGTATCAGGGGTAACCGTATTGTCATCTGTTTATGGTGTCGTAATCTGAAATCTGAATATGCCTCCGATTTAATTCATTAATTCGGTTTTTCCTTTTTTGTGTTCTTAATGAGCTGTGCTCTCTACTTCATTTCTAGATTCCCCCCTGGAAAAGGATTGTTCTCCCGTGAGGGTGCGGGATCACGCCCCTAACAAATTCTACTGAAATAAGAACAGAGCCAAAAGTCTGTTATAGATAAAGAACACAATGTTGATTTAGTCCAAGGCTTTTAAGCGTTAGTTTTAAATTTATTAGGTACTGTTGAAGTATTATAAATTATAATGATTAATAAAGTGAGATGGATACAGGCAATCTTGCAATATGATATTATACCTACGTATGGTTTTAATTTGTTTAAAACAAATTGTTAATGATATGAGGATGCAATTAGGAGGACGCGAAGAAACAAATAAAAGTTCACGAACAGTATTTCAAATGTGACAATCATTGTATCTGATTACAATGATATAATGAGGTGTACACCGAGAAGTCGCCGTGAGTCATTCTACGTCACAGGTTTTTTGCTGCAGTTTTGGTTCGCTGGAATCTGGTCCGGTCTGCAATGTCATGGAGGTTAATGTTCGACTACAATTCTAGTTTTTTTGACAATGCAGGTCAGATTAGCTTTTGCTCTCCATTCACTTTTAATAAGAATTATATGACTAAGGAGGGAAATGACATGAAATTCCAAAGTAGGTATACCTAGTAAAGAGAGGACTTTGAAAGTGGAGTTGAAGCAAAATGCGCTAAAGACAAGGTCAATCATCGTCATAGTCGCATTCAAATAGATAATTAATACTTACAAACTACAATCTATAAAACGACTGTGACCGTCGATTATGTTTGTTTTATATGGTTCGATGATGAATACTAAAAAAAAAAAACACTTTTGACCAACTTGTTATCTCAAAATTTTCTGTTTTTTTCAGTTAAGTACTTTTGACCGAACAAACATTTTGACTGTAACATACGGAAGTTCAGACTCCGAAGGTAGAGTAGGAGGAGGACGTAGAAGAGGCACAGTTAAATACAGGTTTATTCCAAGTCCGAATTCTTTTGTAGATAAAACTTTGAATTTTAAGCCTAATATTATCTACTATTGACAAAATTCCCTATAAACTAAAGTAAGCAAATGTCCTTGGTTGGTTGATGCTATTTTTTGGTACAATATTAATAGTACCTATATTAAAGTAGTAAAATAGGGATGTTGACGACTTTTTAACTGACTTCCAAAAAAGAGGAGGTTCTATGTTCGATTGTATATATGTTTTTTTTTTGAACATCAAAATTCTAATAAGTCAATTCCAATAAGTTAGAAAATAAAAAAAACAATAGACATGTATTTATTGATTTTTCAAATGAATGAAAATATACATATATATGTATATGTAGGTAGGTATCTATAGAGATAAAGCGCATTAAAGTTTAGGGTGCTCGTGACGTCATTAACCGCTATAAGCCCCCATATTTTTATACAAACGGCACAAGATAGTGACATCATGCGGAACAACTCAATGTATCGCTTTTATTTATTGATTAAGTACGTAAAAAAAAAGAAAAAAATTGTGTCCAATATATTTTACTAATCTACGAGGAAGGACTAAAAAAAAATAGTCAACTAGGCCATTTTGCATTGTATTTTAATACAATATAGCATATTATAAGTTATTACAGTGTTAAATATTACATAGTATCTATACATATTTATTTATTTATTTATTTATTCAAAAAGTTTACCAACAATTGTTACAATAGATCAATAAAGAAAACAATATACAATATACCTACAGTATTGTTATTTCAATCTGAAAGCTTCATAAAAAAACGATTGCGTGTGGAAAATCGTTGATGTCATTTTTCCAATTGTTCCAATTAAACTAAAGTGGATATGCCATGGTTGTGCATACTAACTGCTACCTGCGGTTTCACCCGAGTGAATTCCGGGATCCAGGATAGGCTGTGCATACATATAGGTAGATGATTTAAAAGAATAGACGTACCTACCTAATTGGTAAAAGCGTACTAATTCGTATGAATGGAAAAAAGAGCAAAAAGTTCGGTTAGTCCATAATTACAAGAGTTCAAGGTTTGTATAAAAATGGTAATACGAATCGCCGGATATCCGGGTAGAATTTACATATCGCACCACTATAAATTGGCCCTCTGTGACGATGGATTAGGAAAGCGAAAAAAACCAGGTTGCTTTTGTAATTCTAATCTAAACAGATACGAAATTTATTATGTTACCTATTTCATTTATATGTACCTTCTTAAGTATTTGTATGTAATAATTTTATAAGTATTAAGTAAACGTATATCTACCTACTTATTCTATTATATTAGGTATAAATATTAACTATAATTAAACAGCAGGATACGTGTGTCTGTAAATTAAGTAATTATATAAATAGGCAGGCATTCTATGTATAAAGAAATTGAGAAGGGAAAAAACACAACATAAAAACAAAAAAATGTGTGCCTGTCTGTTCACGCTACTCTCCAAAACTATAGTCTATACGGAACGGATTTTCATGCGGTTTTTATAGATAGACTAGCTGTGCCCCGCGGTATCACCCACGGTAATTTCGGAGTTCCCGCGGGAATTCCGGGATAAAAGTACCCTATGTCCTTCTCTGTACCCCTGACAACGTGCATGCCAAATTTCATCCAAATCGGATTTTCATCCGACTTGCTTCAAATTTATCGTCACTGCTCAGCTCCTATGTGTCTTAGCGTTATGTTATATAGCCTATAACCTGCCCAGGAGTATGGAATACAATCGTACCAAGTTTGGTTAAAATCCCTTCAGTAGTTTTTGACCCATGCGTGCACATACAGACAGACAGACAGACAAAAAATTTACTGGTTGCATTTTTGGCATCAGTATCGATCACCATTCATCCTCCAATATTAATTTTGAATATATATTCAATGTACAGAATTGACCTCTCTACAGTTTTATTATAAGTATAGATATAGAAGATACAGAAGAAGATAAAGCTTAGGTATCAAGTAACATATTAAGTTAGTCACTACTTATTAAAAAACAAAGTCTTCCGCCGCCTGTCTGTTTGTTCGCGATAAACTCAAAAACTACTAATAGATAGGATTATCATGCGGTTTTCATTCATTCATAGATTATTGATTCGTGCGGAATGTTTAGGTAATAATTTGTCAAGGTTCTATGTAAATTGGTTGAAATATAACGATAATGGTTGGTTTGGAAATGCTATGTTGCCTATACGTTGTCAGAGGTACAGAAGATGGCATAACGTACTTTTTATCTCAGTATTCCCCCGGGAACTCCGAAACTGAAGCGGGTGAAACCACGTTGAACAGCTAGTTGCTATATAAAATAATCGACTTTCAAAGGTGTTTCTTGTAGGTGAAAACGCGGGCGACAACTTTGGCAAAACGCATTGAAATACCCATAGGTACCTATATGTATATCAGAACAGTGAAGCATATTCATAGCGCGGCAAGTACATATTTAACATTTACATATTATAATATTTATGTAGCCCACTCGTAATATACACTCGCAGCATTGTGATCAGCGTAAGATAGTGGCAGTTGTCAGTCACAGTTATTACAAAGTGAACCGCGGCCAGAGAGTGAGTAAACATTACTATGGCATGTTTTGTTAACGCAGTTTTCCCGAAAACGAGATTAAAGTGTTTAAATATACCTACTGACAAGAAAAGCTGACAGCATTAAATGGTAGAAGACTTGTATAATTTTAGACACTTCGTCCCAAAGAAAATATACTAGTGCGTGCGTATTCTTCTGAGGTAGGTACTAGGTAATATCGCAGAGAATGTTTTTGATCGCAGTTGATCGCAGTCATCGAGATTTGTCAACCTTGTTGAATTGCGTTGTCGATTGTCGTTGAGCAGTTTTTACGATATACGGGTTACAAAACTAAAGCCAAAAATTCTAAAAATCATTGTTTTCTGCTGTAGAGCTATTAGGACGCCTCTATTATTGCTCTTCTTAAATATATTATACCTACGTTTAATTTACTAATTCTTATCTACTACAATTTTACTAGGTGACTCTATACCCCGCATATGCGTTGTATTACCTACCTATTACCTAATGTCTTTTTTGTCAGAAACCTTTGCTTATTTTGTTATATTATGAATACGTCTACCTACCTAACGAATAACCCTCATGAATTCTATTTTGTGATTTAATATATAGTTATTGTGTATTTAATCTATTTTAATACATAGTCTATATTGGGATTTAATTTAACGTAGGTAAGTATAATTATGCTTTGTCGATATTTATATGTTATAAATGAATAAACAGTTATATATTATTGATTATTATACCTAGCTAAATTCCAATGTGAGTTTGTTCGTTTGTGACGCTTTCACGCTTTAACTAATGATCATGAAATTGTGCATTTTGACATAGAGGGTAGGTACTTACTTGTATCCCGGAATTCCCACGGGAACTCCGATATACTGATGCGTTTGTAAGCACGGGGAAGAGTAGTATGTTATTATATAAATGAATAAACATAGTTTTATACGTGTGCCTATAAAAACACGAGTAGGTATGAACAGTGACGATGACATTGATCGCTGGAAACGTCCTACATTATGCGCGTGAGTGAATAAAATTCGCCACGGGCTAACGAGTGATTTTGACGAATGTAAGTAGGTAGACGGGTTTCGGTAGGTACCTACATACATCCATCTGTGATCGCTGTCTATGGCACAATTACATCATTAGTCGAAAAGGGTGCACTGAGCAAAAGGTTATAAAAAAGTTTATGATAATATTAACATACTCTGCTTTTCTTTTTGCTAATGTTCTAGGATTAATAGAGTTTTGTTTAAGAACAATGTGGCTAGCTATAGTGAGATTTTGAAAAAAAAAACAGTTCCACTTGCAACTCAGTAGTACATACATACATAGGTATAGGTACGTAAATACACGTGAAACGTTTTATGTCATAATAGTTTGTTTAAAGTGTTAAGAGTCTTCCCCTTCCCATCCCGCCTAAAGTAAGTTCAATTCAATTCAATTTTGCGTATCTATATCTATCAGTTCAAGACAGTTTAATTAGAATCAATTCGCGATAAAGTACTTGATAGTTAAGCTCGTTGCATAAAGGCCATTCGCTAGTAGTCACGGGTATAGTGCCGCTCTGCTTAAATCGTACAAGAGCGTTATCACTGGCATTCGCCGTTCTGATTCCTGATTCTCCCAATCCAGCAATCGCTACGTATGAGTCAGGTGGACAGGGTACCGCAGAATATAGTACTCTCCATACAGTCCACTTGCCCGACAGCCCACCTGGCCCGTACACTATCTATTGTACTTATTCAGTTAATACCTCAGAGTAAATAAATATACTAAACAAATACTTAATAAATATACTAAACCAGCTGTGCCCCGCGGTTTCACCCGCGTGAGTTTCAGAATTCCCGCAGGAACTCCCTTTAGGGGGATGAAAAATATATGTTGTCTGATTCTCAGACATACTGAATATGCATACAAATTTTCATCAAAATCGGTCAAGCCGTTTCGGAGGAGTATGGGAACGAACATTGTGACACGAGAATTTTATATAAGTATTAGATATACTACGTAATACTTTGAAATCTCCGCTGTTCGATACCTACCCCTACTTCCACTAACCTTAAGGTTGTGTCTCAATTATTATTATTATTTTAATTATACGTATTTAATTATAACTCGATCAATCATAACGTGCTGATAATAATTGTTATTAACGCAGGTTAGATGAGTCGCAGTTATGATGCAGGTTGTGGATTTTCTACATAATATTTTGTATTTTTGCATTTGCTATTTTTAGCGAAGTTAGAAGTTATTGACTTAGCTGCTTACATACAAGACATAGCCTATGGAGCGTGTAGGTTTATTATCTATACATAAAAAATGCTTTGTGCTGAATGACTGACTGACGAATCAACGCACGGCCTAAACCGCTGATCGTAGAGACCTGAAACTTGGAGTGTGTGTTCTTCTTCTTTGTATGACGTAGGCATCCGATAAGAAAGGATTTTTGAAAATTCAACCCCAAAGAGGGTGAAAAGGGGTTGCAAAGTTTGTATGGAACAATTCCGCGGGAACTCCGAAATTATCGCGGGTGAATCCGGGCGGGACAGCTAGTTAGTAATATAAAATGGACCACATTTATTATGAGCTACCGCAAAATAATCGCTATCATCAGGTCGACCGAACATTAGATAAACAAAGAGAAAGGAGTTCAGTTGAATATAATACCTAATATGTAAGTATACACAAAGAGTATAATATATAACACTACGTTTTAAGTAGATATAGGTACATTGAAACCACGTCAGTCAAATTTGTTTATCATCAATACGTCCAATGAATTTTATTACATACAATATAATTGTCGGTATTTCGGCCTTTGACAATATCGCTTTTTTATTGTAGCGGTCGATCGATTACTAGGTAATATTGGGAAAAGTATCAAGGAATAACACCAATAAAGTAATTTTTAATCAGTAATAATATTATTAATATCGTAATAGGTATACGTTGATTAAGTACCTACGATATCATTTATTGAAGCTTGTAAATTTGTAAATTGGAATCTAGGACATAAAAACATGACCCGCATCCGAGATTCGAAAAGTAGGTATCTAATACCTGCAATCTGCATATCTATACATATAAATAAAATTGAAGTGTCTGTTTGTAATTTTAAATTAACAGCTTTTCTCTAAATCCATATAAAAATATATACGATACTTACATAAAAAAACCAACTTTTAAAAATTTTCTCTGTCTGTTTGTTCCGGCTAATCTCTGGAACGGCTGGCTGGACTGATTTTGACAGGACTAGCTAATGTTATAAGGAGTAACTTAGGCTACTTTTTATCCCAGAAGGCCCGAGTGAACTTCGACATTAACGCGGGCGAAACCGCGGGGAACAGCTAGTATAAAAAAGTAAGTAAATAGGATACTTGCATGAAATTTATAATAAGAAATGGTGTCAATGTTTCAAAAATAGAGCCTTAGAAAAGCATTGTCGTGAAAGATTTACTAAAAAATTATCAATAGTTTCCAAAATATTCATTCCGCGTTTCGGTGGTAAAGTCAAAAGTAGGAACTTTGAAACGCTCTATTTAATTAATTTATGCATATTTTTTTCTTTTTCTTGCTTTGTTTAAGTAGGCCATATATTTTTAAAATTGACTGGAAAAAAAATTCATGCAAGTACCCTATTAATATAAAATAGGTATATAGTTACTTCTGCAGGACAATTATGTAACTTTTGTTGCTATCATATTTCAGTTTCAATCAGAAAAATGGCGATTTTGTGATAAATTAACCATGTTACGACGGCTTAAATTTTTGAACTAGGTAAGTATGTTTATTATGGTTGATTGCTAGACTTGTAGGTATCAAAACGTGCATATTGTAATCGAAAAACCGCCATGTTTTTGATTGAAATTGAAAAATTATATATGGCGGTTTTGAGATTACCATAGATATTCATGTTTTGACATCTTCAATATCTAGCAATTAACCAAAATAAACATACTTCAAAAGTTGCAGCTGTCTAATCTAGATTAATTAATCACAAAATTACTATTTTTCTGATTGAAACTGAAATATGATAGCAACAAAAGTTACATAATTGCCCTGCAGATATTAACTTTACAACATTCTTTAAAACCTGCAGTGTTATCTGTTGTATTTTTTTTTCAATACAGCGACATGCCTATGGTTTCCGGATATCGGTCATATTATTTAGCAGGTTTTTGTCACCAGATTCACTTAGTGACCAATTTAATGTTTTCATCCACTGCCTGTCAAGGTGTTAAGGTGCGCTAAACAACTATGTCGACTTTTGACAACAGCTAATTTGTGATTTTTGCGTTTTTACGTACCTACAGAAATAGTCGTGGTAATAAGGTACCTAAATAATCAGTGGTTATAAGAACGTCTAATCTAGTAATTTTGAAGACTTACTTTAGACAAGTAGGTATTATATCATCAAGTATATATTAATTACTATGCAAACCAAAATAAGTAATAGATAGATATAAAATTATTATAGGCACCTACTTTTAAATTAATCTAAGTAGGTAGGTAGGTACCTACTGCTGTGTTCCGGGGGCAGGAATGTTAACAAATGCTTATCCCTACTAATATTATAAATGCAAAAATAATCTTCTGTCTGTCTGTCTGTTACGCTTTCCCACCTCGACGGCTCAACCGATCATCATCAAATTTAGCAAACACGTTGTCAGGGGTACAGTTCTCTGTACCTCTGACATAGGGTAGGTACTTTTAATTCCGGAATTCCCACGGGAACTCCAAAAAAACGCGGGTGAAATTGCATAACATTTTGCATACGACACGTTGTCACGGGTACAGATAAGGATATAGGGTACTTTTATCCCGAAATTCCCGCGAGAACTCCGAAATTAACGCGGGTGAAACCGCGGGGCACAGCTAGTAATTTAATAAAAGTTTTTTCAGACTCTAGTTAAATACATTTATTTGACAGGGAAACCATGTAATGAGCTTCCATTGTCAATTGTAAAAGATTCTATATTATATTTGAAATTTTATTGAAATTAAAATCCTACTTTTAGTCATTTCTAATATATTATGTATTTCAGACCCGTGGAGGTCAACTTTACAAGCGTTCAACCTCCACAGTCTACGTAGTACAGTACTTTGCACAAAAAATTGTTTCATAATATAAATAGAACAATAGACAAGCGGGTTCTATAATATTTGTATCTAACAATATATTGTAGATCGGGAATAAACTTTGCCGTTGGAAAACTGGTGTTCCCATAATATAATATCAATGTATTATAGGGAATCCACATAGATCGCGGTCAGTTAGCAAATAAACATGTATGTAATTGCCTCAGACGAAATAAAAACTTTTTATTTCGTCTGAGGTAATTGCAAAAACTTTTTTTTTATATGTAACTCTAATTACAAAACGGTTTTCGTATTTTTCTTTACTTGTGCTTATAAGACAATGCTTCTTGCCTTTGTGATTTAACGTCAATGAGAAGTAGGTACAGAACAGACCGTAAACGGCCGTTTATGTCGCATATTATCTTGTGATTGCGTTGACTTAGAAGCGTGATTTATTCACAGCCGCAAGAGATTTCACGAATGAGTTTTTAATATAAATTTCTTTATACCTACCTCTAAGCTCTTCTGCGAAAAATGACAGACAGACAGACAGACGGACAACGAAGTGATCCTATAAGTGTTCCTTTTTCCTTTTGAGGTGAGAAACAAATCAGGGTCGATCCCTTTGTATCATAAAAGCCGGACAAATTAGGTACCTACTATCTACATACCTACCTACTTAAGTACATTGTGAGTGTTATTTTGTGCCTGATGGCAAAACTCCTAGGAATAACTTACTATAATATAACTAACTTGTCGGTACACAAAGGCATGTCTTAATTAAATTATTATATGACACATTTTCGTGCTACGTTGCACCCATTCGGTTAGTGAGTTGTTTATAATAGCAATGTGACTGTTGATTTTTATCAACGTCCTTGCATTTTTTAATTTGTGTATTTATTTATATTATTATGAGTACGACTATGAGTTTGTATTTTTTATACTTACCACAACACTTTATTGTAACCGTGGACTCTAGAAATATCCGCCTATTGCATTCTCAAATTCTGGGTTTCGGTGAGCAACCGAGCAAAGAGAATATTGACCCTGAGCTTAATACAAACGTGGTCAGTTCGACAATTCTCAACAGTTGTTAGGGTTCCGTACCCGTCCCGTTTTACGGGACCCTGTTACTAAGAATCGCTGACTGTCCGTTAGTCCGTCTGTCTGTCCGTCTGTCACCGGGCTGTACTCAAGAACTGTGATAGTAAGACAGTTGAAATTTTTAAAGATGATGCACTATGTCTATTGCCGCTATAACAAAAAATACTAAAAAAACAGAGTAAAATAGATATTTAAAGGGGCTTCCCATACAACAAACGTCATTGCTCGATATTGATAACGGCAACAGGTAGACGCTTAAAATATTCACAGAATATTAAGTTATACATTCACTTTAAAAGGAAATAATTAAATTAAAATAAAACAAATATTTAAAGGGCGCTCTCATTTTTTTTTTTTTGCTGTTTTTATAAATAATGGTACGGAACCCTTCGTGTGCGAGTCCGCCTCGCACTTGGCCGGTTTTTGTAGCGAGCTGCACTGGAACTTGGCGAAGTGTCAAATTCGTACCGACATAGCATATGTCACTGGGATCGATTTTCGAAAAAAGTTTTTTCTCTATTTTCATACTAACTGTCCGCTGCGGTTTCAGCTGCGAGAGTTTCGGATTTCGTTCAGGGATTTCGGGATTAAAAATACCCACCCTATGTGACAATTCAGGGGTCCTATAAATTATCACGATTCCTGTCCAATCGTTTCATCGTGAAGGCGTAATACAAAATAAATAGAATTGAAAATTATAATTTACAATGAAATTGTTAACACGTATATTACAAGTTATATAGTAGGATAAGTTAAAGCAAAAAAAAACTCCAAAAATTTCGCAACGTCTCTACGGCACTATTTAAAAAAAAAGTTTATTCATCATAATATCTCGTATATCAATAAAACGAGCGCATTGACATTATCTTAATAAGTGATTCACGTTTGTGTATATTATGTAGATAGGTAGCCGCCCGGCCGGTAAGTAAATAAAACTAAGAAACTTATACCTATTATCAGTAGGTAATTAAATTATTCAAATCACTACACAAAGTTGTTGCAGTTATACCTAATACCTATAATAGATAATTCTTACTATTATTATAGGTACAATATACATGCGAAAGTGAGTTTGTTTGTTTGTACATTTTTTGTTAGGCTTTCATGCCTTAAAGCTCAACCGATCATCATGAAATTTTGCATACTTACCTATACACGTTAATGTCACGAGTACAGAGAATGACATACTTTTCATCCCGGCATTCCCACGGAAACTCCGAAATTACCGCGGGTGAAACCGCAGAGAACAGCTAGTATGTAATATCTATAGTTTCCTATAGAAGAGACTGCCGATTTGGTACTAGGCAATTTGTCAAAAAAGGATAGGTACCTAAGTATCTACCTACATGGGTAGAAACAATGTTACCTTTGTTAAATTTTATCTTTATGAACTTAAATTATTGTAAACTATGTACTTTGGACTTGTTATTAAATTGGAGATGACACGTAATAGGTAATGGAAAACAGTGACCTTGAGGTTTTTAAATGTCCGTGCGGTGCGATATAGTTTGTTAGAATGTTTGGTTCTTACTTTTGCAAAAGTTGAAAGTACGCGGAAAATTTAAGTTAGATTTACGGCCGCACTCAGTCATTTTAATTATTTCTTAATTTTAAGTAAAGGTTTTTGAAACAAAACTGCCGCAATCAGAGACTTTCTTTAAATTACTTAAAGTTATTATGTTAAATTTAGTTGAATGCCAATTAACATTAATTTAATGAACGTCTCATAGTACGGCAGTTTAATTTTAAAAATCTTTACATAAAATTAAATAATAATTAAAACGACTGAGTGCGGCCGTTAGATACAAATTACAAAATCGAGCAAGGCAGCAACCGTTGTTGGTGATTCTTCTTTCCCTGCCTCTGCTTCGATCCAGCGAACCGTACCGAGCAGTCGGAGCCATATTATAGGAAAGTCTTATTTCATCATACGACCATTCTGAGTTCCGTTTATCAAAGTAAATATCGTTCGATTTTTTCACGTTCGCTTCACCATCCTATGCTCAATGTTTAGTTTTTTGGCAATTAATTATTTTTATGAGTAAACACCGTTATAAATAAAAACCTACCAGTTTTCACTAACTATTCCTATGTTCCCTATGGGATATTTCTAAGTAGTTCAGTTTAAAAGTTTTTTAAAGACCGTTATAATTCTTCCGAACCTATAAACAATAATATCAAGTGTACTTACATAGTTTGTGAATTCAGTCAGGTTCAAATAATTTGCAGTCTTTTTTTATGATCACTGGCAGTGTAGTTTTCACTTAGAGCACTATTAGAATTTTACAGGAGAGTCTTATTTTTCAAACTTAATTATTTAATGTTCGTTTGGTAGCAAGTTGCATCCAGCCGTCGCGAGTTATTCAAATCGTTTGAGCTCAATTTGAACGAGCCGCCACGTCTTGTGGCCGCAGTTCGCGCCGCGCCGCCTGTTAAACGAAAGCGTCCTCTATCGTGAACATATCGAAAACTTCCATTACCTAGTAGTAGTATAATAATATTCATTTCATGCTCCTGCAAGCCATCTGTTAGCGAGTAGAAAATACTTACATAAAAAAACAGACGAGACGGATATTATCAGGCCTAAATATTTTATAGAGCGAATTAATTTTCATATTTTTCCTTTCTTTCTTTCTCAAACATAAATTTTAATTCAATATTTTTTCTTTATAAAAATAAGTACCTATAATTCCGTATGTCTGTCGTACGCTCGTCTTCTATGAGTTATATCTGCCTAATAATTATGTATTACATCGAATTGATTTGATGCAATCTGTCAATGGTGAAAAATAAAAGACGAGTTGCTGCAGTATATTTTCGCCTCAGTCACAGTAGGCGCCACTAGCGAAAAAACATAATTAACATAGTAGATCTTTCCACATGGAAAATAATATATCACATCCTCATTTAATCATAATATTATAAATGCGAATGTGAGTTAATTGTTACTAGCTGTGCCCCGCAGTTTCACCAGCGTTAATGTCGGAGATCCCGCGAGAATTCCGGGATAAAAAGTACCCTATATCCTTTTCTGTACCTCTGATAACGTGTATCCTACTAATATTATAAATGTGAAAGTGTGGATGTTTGTTACTCAATCACGCAAAAACGGCTAAACGGATTTGGATGAAATTTGGCATGCACATTGTCAGGGGTACAGAGAAGGACATAGAATACTTTTTATCCCGTAATTGCCGCGGGAACTCTGAAATTACCGCGGGGCACAGCTAGTTATGTAATAATTCTATTTTACCCGCGTTAATTTCGGAGATCCCGCGGGATTTCCGGGATAAAAGTTAGCCTTTGTTCTTTTCCATGTCAAAGGGCTACATGCGTGCCAAATTTTATCCAAATCCGTTCAGCCGTTTTTGCGTGATTGAGTAACAAACATCCACACTTTCTCATTTATAGTTAAAATGACCACCAATTTTTTTTAATATCTCGGGATATGATCTCGAGTTCCAGATGGAATTTCGATAAAATCGAAACTTGAGTATCTAAATTAGACCCTTAGCAATACAACAAATAAAACCGCATTCAATTTGGTGCAGCAGATTTTGCGTGGCACGAATACAAACATACAGACAGACAGACAAAAATTCTAAAAACGGTATTTTTGGCTTCTATATCACTCATAGAGTCGCCTAAATTTATTTTTTCTTATTTATCTCTATCATGTACAGACATCGACCTGTTACAATTTTATTACATGTATAGATGCTTTCATGCCTTAACCACTCAACCGATCATCATGAAATTTAAGGTCATAGGGCACCTGTATCCCGGAATTCTCACGGGAACTCCGTAATTAACGCGAGTGATACCAGAGGCAACAGCTAGTAATAAAATAAAGGATTTGTCTATGAGATGGCTCGAGTGCTAATTAATTATATTTAAAACTAAATAAAAAGATCGTGATTGCAGTAAACATGCTGTATTTTTAATTTATTACGTGAAATTTTCAATTCATATCATCTAAGTTTATTATCCATTATGGTATTTACAATAAGTTTACATAATTCACACATAATGTAACCATAGATACAAACTGAAACGATACACTATTAGTTTCAAAATTATCTGTTATCTGTATTAGATTTATTGTATTACATTATTATAATCTTTAACATTTATCTGTGATTCTATAAATAATATTTAGAGCAGGAGTTTCAAACAAGTATCTATTTTTTAAATAAAAGCTTTTAATAATGTGCTTTACTGCAACTATAAACTTAATTCCAACTAGTTCTGCTTCCACTATTATTTGTAACAATTTTTTAAGGTTTTGGCTCTTAATTACTTTATTGATCGAAAAATCTATTATAACCACGGAAATACTTGAAATAAACAGTACTAATACAATTCAAAATCTTAATTGTAAAAAGCTTATTCCATCGTCACACGTTATAACAAAGAAAAACGAAAGTACACACAAAGTGTTTTTATTATTATCGAGGAGTTTAGATCTATATTCGTAAGAAAATTATAGAACTTTTTATTACATAAGTCATACGACTTAAAAATGGCGTTGCTCTTTTATCTACACTTTGACAAAATATATATCTATATGATAACAGGCATTTTACAAGGTAAAAGGTACTATAGTTTTGTTACGAATAAGGGGGATATTATTAGGCCTAGTGACCAAATTAACATTTTACTGACAAGTTGGGTTCGCATAACCATTCGAGCTGATTTTTAACGTCGCAGTCAAATTGTTGAATCCGTCACATCACAAAACGGCTAGCCGTTTAAAGAAACAGCTCACTTTCGTAAAATTTCTAGCAGTTTCCGAAAATAGGTATAATTGTATTTTTATGACACATAAATGGTATAAACTGTTTTGGTCATTCAATGCACCGCACCGTTCAACGTTCAGAGTTTTCGTGAAACAGTGTGAAATCAAACGCTGAATTATATAATATACCTATAATAATGTATTATTCCAAAATTTCGCGTATTGACCTATTAAAATAAATTTAGTTGGTAAACGTTATTTACGAATTACGCATTTACGGATCCCGATTCGGATTCCGATCTCTCACTTTGGCTTAGCTACATGTTTCATATTGTTTGTGTCCTCAAATCTAGTTATTGCTGTAGTGTATAAGTCACTGTGATTGGAAATAAATGGTTTATTATTATTATTATTTCTCTCTTCGAACATGTGATGAGCCGGCTATCGTCGGAGGCGTTCAACTACAACCTGCGTACCTACCACTACCAGTTGTTTGACAAAACCAAGCTGTTCTAGCCAGACTAGCCATAGCCGTTTCGTTTTGACTGCGACATATTATGTAAAATGTTAGTAAATTATCTGCATTCCCAGTTCTTGGAGACAGCGTAGCTTCATTCGAATACGATAAAACGAAATAAACAGGATTTTAAAAGCCAGAATTTTCGCAAAATAAAAAAGGGTTTCGTTTTATCGTAACCATTACAGCAAATATTTTAGCGGGTATGTAGATTTAGTTTAGTTTACAATAAAATCACTTGGTCCCTAGATAACAACAAATAAAAATATGTGAACTTAACGGCAGAAGTTAAAATTAAAATATCAACTATTTCATTATATTTAAATGCGTTTGTGCTAGCAAATACAATAACATATACTAGTAAAACTTTAGGTATAGTAAAATATACCTGCTTTCTCAGCTAAAATATTGTTTATCAATGATAATAAAACCGGTTTATTCTTCATCGCCTATATTGCAGCGCGTGGGTGTGGCTTTGCTGAGAGATTCTGTGTTAACTTCTGAAATAAACAAAAATGGTAAGATGTTTATTTCTTGCGTAACCAAAACAAATTCGATTCAAGATTACGTAAAACTTATAGACATGCAAAAGTGGCGCCGCACACTTAAAAGATATATGTATTTATTGGAAGCTTCGTGCAAAATTTTAAGTTTGAATATCGGTTTGGGATGTGCGTTATCTATCAATAAGTCACCAAAATTACTTCATAAGTGAAGATTTAGTGTATGTTCCGTTATAAGCTGCTACCACTGGCCTTACTGAGGAGAAATTCGTTCCGTTCTAGCGATAGCATAATGCCGCTGTATCCTAGGCTAGGCAGTATGAGGTCATAATCGTCGCCATTTTTGTACCATGAGTACTGGCGTTTTTGAGGTAAGGTCAGTGCTTTGATCACGTGATCAACCTTGGACCAATGATTGGTCAACTATATCGGTCGGTCTTCAATGAGTGGTTAAAAGCGTGACATAACAATGACTGGCTGATTCTGTTTTAAACAGTAACCAGCCCCCCTAGCCAAATTGACATGCTACAATCGTTAACGCATAGATAACTAAGTAACGAATCGTCATGTCACTTGGTCAGTCAATTAAAAGTTTAGTTTCGCGTGACCATTTGGCTAGAGGGGCAGTATAGCTAACTAAAAAATAACGGTTTCGCAGTATACTAAATCGACGTCATTCCTTACAATACTTTCAGTTAAACTATCAAAATACTTGCCTTTTTTATTTCCATCTCCTACAAGGGATGACTTGATAGCAGCGGCGTCCGTCGACGGTAACTTTATGCCTTGTTTCAACACCATAGTGCCATCCTGTAACATCATTAACGATTTTCACAAATATCCAACTATAAATCCTTTTTGCTCAACCGATCATCATCAAAATTTTGTATACACGTTGTCAGGGGTATAATAAGGAAATAGGGTATTTCCGGCGGAAACTCCGAAATTAACGCAGATGGAACTGCGGGGAACAGCTAGTAATTATTATAGTAAAAAAAAAACAGTTTTCTGTGTTTTCTTAGTATGTTTTGTGTAAGAGATTTTTTGCACGACATATTTTTATGATTGTTTCAAATCAATTTAGGTACTAAGTCGCTGCGTAAATCAAGCGTAAATTTAGGGATTCCTTCAAGAACTCCGAGATAAAAGGTAAAAAAAAGGATATCAGCCATGTCCATTTCAAATTTCAATGAAATCCGTCCAGCCATTTTAGCGTGAAGGACTAACGAAAACAAAATACACAGAAAACTTTCTTATTTATAAAATAGGTATTAGTTTGATCAAGGTACCGAATATAACTTTTACACACTCCCATGTCTATCCATTCATCTGGCACAGACGTTTTTCTTTGAAAAAGAATTGGCAACTTTCGCGCTCAATTTGCATAAATACTTTTTAGTACACAACTTTTTTTTTGTCTTTTATTTATTTGAAACGAGAATCGAATACTAACACCCTCATACAATACGTCACTCGTGTGACTTTCCCCACATTGTATATAAAAAAAAATCGCAATAGAGGCGATTGTATTTAATCGTCACCTTCATTTCAACGAGCCCCTTCTTAGCCATAGCCTCCACTTCCGCTTTGGTCATGACGATTTTCTGCACTTTCACCAATTTCTTGCCGATCTGCATCTCGCACAGCTCGCCCGAGGTTATCGCTGCAACATTACAGTGGGTGGCCAAATTATTAGGGACAGTGCTCATATTTTGTCATTTCTAGTTTAATGTTACAATATAAGCAAAAAAAGCGGTTTTCTAATGGTTATTATAGTTTATAGTGCTAGTAGTATCATTATCAATATTTTTTATTATCGACATTACTGGAAAAGTGTGTCATTTATAAACTTTTTGCCGTTTCTTCTAATTTGAATAAATTTCGTCAAAAATAGTTGTTTGCGGGATTTGGTGGGATTGTAATTTTTTTTATTTTACCTTAATATTTTCGAAAGTTTTTGTATCTAAAACAATTAAAAAGTAAGTAATGCTTGTTAATACAATACTTTTGCTAAGTTTTATCTGTTAATTTAATTTTTGTTAACGGTTCGACGTGATAATCTCAAATTGACTCCTTTTTAGTTATGGGAAAGACTTCTCAACACTTCTCACTTCTCAAAAAGAATGTAGAGAAATGCAAACGTTGTTATTGCACTCCGCACATTCACTGACAGATATAGCAACTATTGCAGGGGTTTTATAGTCTGTCGTCAAAAGAATTAATATTTAAATGGATGAAAAAACCTCTAGAAGCAGATCGTATAGGAAAATGTGGTAGAAAAAAGATTTCCACTCTTCGGAAAATCGGACACATCTGCCTCGAAAATGGCAAAAAGCGTATTGTAAATCTTACCACGATGATGAACGAAGAAGGTATCAAAGTTTCGTAAAGGACAGTTCGGATACAGCTAGCCGAAGAGAATCGTTGGTCTACAACAAAACCACGTCACACCAAGACTGACAAAAAAACGACGCAGTGGGCCAGACAACACCGAAATATTATGACTGTTGCAGACTGGAGTCGAGTAAGTACAACTTTATTTAATGGTGCGTTGCGTGATTAGGTATGAGTGTTGCAGACTGGAGCCGAGTAAGTAAAACACATAAACAATTTCCGGTGTTAATTATAATATTTTACAGATATGCTTTTCCGACGTGTCAACATTCCGAATTTTGGTCGATAAGAGTTCGTTCGTCAGGCGACGCCCTAAAGAACAATTCCATCCAAATTGTTTTGTGGAGAGGGGAAAACATCCAGCTATTATCATAGTCTGGTCGGTCACATCAACTGAAAGCATGGGAAGCTTATACATCGTAGCCTTCTACGATGAAACAAGACCAGTACAAGCGAGTACTGGAAACTCAGCTGCTACTGCAGGTCATCGACTGGTTCCCTGATAACGAATAATACATTTTTATGCATGATTCGACACCGTGCCACAAAACCAGGAGTGTTACTGCATTCTTGATTGAAAAAACATTGCTGTTTTGCCTTGGCCAGGGAATTCACCAGACATGAATCCCGTAGAAAACATGTGGGAACACACTAAACGGCCCATTGCAAAAGAAGTGATCACCAACAAGCCCCAGTTGATTGAAACTCTCAACAAACAGTGGCAACAGAACTCTGAACTGCAAGAAAATGCTAAAACATGTATAAAGAGCATGCCTGTAGGTATAGAAGCTCTTATTGTAGCAAAGGGTGGCATCACAAAATACTGATTAAAATTTTACGAAATTTTTGTTTTACCACTATAACTTATATTTTAAAGAATAAATCGTTTTATCTATAATTTTTGTTGTTTTAATGATCTTAACAAAATATAGATACAAATAAAATTGTCAAAAAACATCTACGACCAATCATTTCTTCGAGTTATCAAGTTAAATTAGAAAATGCAAAAATTCGAGTACTGTCCCTAATAATATGGCCACCGATGGTATATTAATGACATAACATCAAACGCCGATGAGCACTATACTGATCTAAGAATTCATAAAATATGGTACTTGGAATTACCAAGTAATTGACGTAATAGTAGCTGAATTCATACGCAATTGACACACAAATAAGGTTTTTTTAAACTAACTGTAACGTTATGATAGTTACAAGAAAAATATAAGATACATATAAAATGCTTTGTTCTGAATGACTGATGATGGATCAACGCACAGTTTAAAAACCGCTGATCGTATTAGAGACCTGAAACTTGGAGGGTGTGTTCTTTGTATGACGTAAAGATTTTTGAAAATTCAACCCCTAAGGGGATGAAAGGGGGGATGAAAAATCTATCTACAATCTACATAGTTTGAACCTTATTCACTCCATGAAGATGCCACTGATTTTAATTATAACTAGCTGTTTTTTTTTTAATTATAACTAGCTGTCCCCCGCGGTTTCACCCGCGATAGTTTCGGAGTTCCCGCGGAAATTCCTGGATAAACTATACGTCTATACGTATAAACCTTCCTCCTGAACCCCTCTATCTATTGGTGAAGACCGCATGAAAATCCGTCTTTGAGTTTATCGCAAAGAGAGACAGACAGACAGACGCGGCGGGCAACTCTGTTTCATCATATGTAAGGATCTAGTAAAAAATATAATTTTAATACACATAGTAACTAGTAAGTATTTAATGCGATGCTGTCGGTAAGTCAATATTTTTTTACTACAAAACTAGTTTTCTTTTTTCAGTATCAACTCACCTCTGGCATTCATAGGCAATGGCAAAGGCTTCACTCCTGGAGGCAAAGCTTTTACCGGTACCTGAAAAAAATCATAAAAGTTTTGAATACACGATTATTAAATTTTCTCAAAAGTGGATTTAGATTTAAGTTACACTTACTTTTTTAAGTGTTTGTCCACTCGGTGACACTAACACGTCATCGGGCCGCTTTTCTAGATTAGTTTTGTTTGCATTCTGAAATAAGATACCAGAAATTACTTAAATTGATAGGAAAGTCTATATCTAGGTAAGTAAAGCTTTACAAAAAATAATTTTTTCCTTGTTATTGTAGAAATAGAAAAAAACACAATCCGTGACTTGAATTATCATACTCACAGTGATTTCTATGGTAGGCGTTTTATTATTAGCATGCTTCTCGTCCATTTTGACAGTATCCGATTTGGTATCTATTTCTTCATCTTCCTCGTTATCGTCATTGGTTTTTTTAATTTTTGCAGGTCTAAAAGGAAATGTTTTTACTTTTAAGACTATGTTGAAACGAATGATGCAATAAAAATACTGTTGGGCCCGACGCTGCGAAAGATAATAAAATCAGCGATTTATCAAGCTAGGGCTCTAGCCCCCCCCTTTTAGGCGAGAAAGCAGTGAGAAAGCTTGCAGCTTGTGCCAAAAGTTTTTTTATATGGCGTTTTTCACACGATTGTACACATTCTATCACCAGGTATCAATTATAACGTTTGTTTTAACCTTAGAGAAAAAAATCGTACCATTTCATTTATCATTTTAAATATTACCGAATGGGCGTTATCTTTTCGACCTTGACTCTTTCCCCGTCCCACTTCATTGACGCCTAAGCAACTCACGTCTCTTTGGTTTGTTCCTTGCGCGGCCGGCCGCGCTTCCTGACCGGAGTGGCGGCGGCGGCGGCGGCGGCGGCGGCGGGGAGCGGCGCCGGCGCTTGCTTCGGCGTCGGCAGCGTCTTGATGCTGCCGCGCCGCGGCTTGGACCGAGTCTGTGGACCAGACCAAACGACAGAACGTTACCACAAACCGAACTCTGCACAACTCACTCTTGGCTTGTCTAAAGCGAGCATAAGTATTATTATTACCTACGAGATGTTCCCTGTTTCCCGCGAATTCAGCCCTTGAATTTTGGGATTCCATAAGGAACTTAGTATAAAAAGTTTCCTATAAAATATTTTAGGAACATCTAGACAAACATTCTCTTCTATAATATTTTCAATATTTTTTTAATATTTTCTATTGAAATAAGTTTTTTTTAAGTGTTTTATATGTGTATTGTCCAGTTTGGTGAACCTTAAATAATAATAAAAAAAAAAAAATATTAGTAGGACTAGTACGAGTTTGAATTTGTGAGCGCCAATTGTGGGGTTCGGAAGTAGTATAGCCTTCGGCTAGCTCAAATAAAAGATATTTTTTGTAATTTTGAGTTGTATTTTCCATAAGCTAGGTAAGTCTAGTTCTATCTGTCAAAAAGTATTTTAAATATCAAAAGAACAGATTATAAAAAACAAAAAGTTTTAGAAATGAGGCGGGATATCATAACGAGTGGCATATAGCCGCCTCGTTACAAATTTATACATGCAAGCCTTGTTATGAAGTTAATAACGAACGTCGAGATATAACAGAGGGGAGAGGAGTATCCACTATATAAATTATACTAATTCCATTCTCAAATCTTTAAATTCCACACTTGAACAAGCATAAACAATAAGCTTGTAATGAGGCGGCGTTATTTTCGGGATTCCTTGTATTTAACCGTACTTAGATGGCACTATAAATAAGTAGTAGCATAGACAATCTGACCTCAGGCGTTTTTTCAGTCTCTTTGTATTCTTCGTCGTCGTCATCGTCGGATTCGTCGTTGTCGTTGCCCTGCGACCTGCACCAGATATTATGACCATGAGTAAAAATTCTTTTCAATGTATTAAGTACCTATGGTAGAGCGCAATCACGTACATTTTAGCGTAGTCCTTGACCTTGGACGGTCTTGTCGACCGACGCACCATTTCTTCCGTCGATGCTTTATCGCTTCCACCATTTTTGACGGTTGTCTGAAACGACATACACTTTATACCAATGCGTTACGCCATCGATATTTTCATACAAAAACATTATGTAAGGTCGAATTGAGAACCTTTTTGAAATCGGGTAAAAAACAAAGCAGCAGGTTGTATCAGAGATATAACAGTATTTTTTTTATTTACTAACACTGCATAGTGCATAAACGTCAAATAATTTAATCGCGTAAATATGATCTTAATCTAATACAGTATTTAATATTTACGTTTTATGCAACTGCTCAACCTGCGTGTTAACGCGTAAATTAGTGCGCTAATTTAGGCATTACGTATGTTAGATGTGGCCAACATTTTAACGGGTTAACTTACTAACATTACCATCAACGTTAACGTTAGACATTAACGTTAACGTTAACGCAGGTGGAGCAGTAGCATTACGATAACGGGAAGCTATCAAGCGTGGTCTCGAAGGCCACTCAAATTGTATATACTCTCTACTACTACTATACTTTGTCTTCTTAATTTTCCAGCGCTATGAGCGAGACAGACGAAATCTTGAGATATTTACTGTCGCGCGTTTTCAAACCTTTCTTGGGCTCGTGTTGTGAATTTAATGAAATACCACGTGTGAGCCGTACCTTAGTTTCCTTATCCTTGTCTTCCTTTGCATTGCCGTTACTTCCTTTTACTTCTTTAACCTCTTTGGGCTCCTTATTCTCTTTGGTAGGGGCGCGCCGCTCCGGCAGTTTCTTCTCGACCACCGTCGACTTCTGTACAGACTGTACTTTCTTTTCTTCGACCACTCTACTACTGTATTAAAAACAAAAAGAAGGGATAAAACTGCGTCACACGTAGACTGCTAGCTACTGCATAGGTCAAGTAAGTTTAGTGAACTTGTGACTATATTTTAAGTCGATATAAGCTCATCATATTATTTTATCAGTTTTTAAACGATTTGTTAGGTTGCACGAGAGACGCAGTCAAGCATATGAAGATTTATACTTATTATTATTACCTACTAAAAAAAGAATATTAATGGGTTTTCTATGACCGAAATTTAGAATTATTATTATTATGTAACTAAAAAAAACACTGATAAATCACAGATAAAAAACAAGGTTTGCGTGGATGAACATCCTTTTTAATTCGCTCAACTTTTATAAATAATTATAATTTAATGGATAGTTACGGAAAGTTACGTTGTATGCTTTTATGATAGAATTTGGATCGATCATTAAATATCCAATGAATATTGGTTCCTTCAATGTGTCTCGTGATCATGTATAGTAAAGTAAGCTTTAAACACATTTATCGAAGTTAAAGCACCTAAGTTAAGCACCTAAATACAAATAAAATCTAAGTATACAAAATCAGCAACCATTAGACTGTACAATCCTAGACTATCACTTACGTTGGTTTCGGTGTTGAAGTATGGACTTGAATTCTTCTACTCCTCAAGTTTTCTATAGTTTTTGCAGGCGGTTTCGATACTTCACTGCGCGAATTTGTCTAAATCGGACAAAATAAAAACATTTGAAACTTTCTTTTACCAAAAAACCGAAATGGATCGAACTATATTATAACAAATACACACTCTTTTCAAATCTTGAAGTTCCTTTTCTAAAAGACGCAAGGATTTATCGCTGGCGCCCGCAGTGTTGCTTTTGACGGACGCTGACAAAGAAAAATAATAGTTTAAATATCGATATCCAATCGGGATCTAAAATTTATTGTGAATGCAAAGAGTGAAAAAGAAATGTACTTGATCCAGCATTTTGTTGGGCCGCCTTGCGCTTAATTTCTTCGGCCTTCCGTAAAATGCTTGCAGTCTGTAAACACAATTTGTAAATTAAATTCATTATTACACTGCAAACATTATTTTCTAGCTCCAATGTACAGTCAGCAACAAAGTTAACTACACACTCAACAGTAAGCTAAATCTTTTTGCGACAGAAAGCAGTTTGCCAGCACCGTACGCCAGGTGTCACGAGTTTGATCCCCCATTAATGCTTATGTCATGAACATTTGTGTGGCGCCATGTGCGACGTTTACTATAGTTATCAAAACTAATACTTTTGTTGCCGACCGTACTCGAGTACACGTTAAGGCAGGAGTTAGCTAAGTATGGGTCGCGAGCGAATATTGAGTGAACCATAAGATAACCCTACCAATTGGGCTGACAGCCGGACGACCACTGTCACTGGAGCGTTACCAATATTTTATGCCCGCTTTTGAAAATGGTCAAGACATGGGTCCCGACTTTGGCAGTTTTTGTTAGGTGGGTCGTGTAATGTATGTGGGTAATAAATATATTAACGAATAGGTAGGTAGCAATAATATTGTAATTAATATCCTTGGTAAGTAGGTAGATTTATCAATGTATTAAAAGCCGTTATTAAAAGACAGTTTCTTTGTTCGGTATTAAATGCGGTCACTAGCAGACGTGTTTTATTGAGCAGCACCCTATACACTAAGTTAGATATTTTTCAGTGGCGACGAGTATATACGTACAGAAAACGCGTAGTGTTGAGTCAGGAACAGTGCACAAATAAAATATTATCGGTATATAAATAAGTGCAATGTCGATCGGAAAGATTGAACGCTTTGACATTGCGAAGGACAACTGGTGTTCGTATGTTGATCGGTTAGAACAATTTTTTATAGCGAACGATGTGAAGCCTGTGGTGCAAGTGGCTACGTTAATTACGGCAATGGGAAGTGAGGCTTACGAGTTATTGGAGAACTTATGTACACCCGATAAACCGGCGACCAAGACATACACGGAATTAGTGAAAATTATGAAAGATCACCTACAACCGAAACCGAGTCCGTTAGCAGAAAGGTACAAATTTAGGCAGCGGGTGCAGCTTAAAGATGAAAGCGTCGCCGATTACGTAGCGGAGTTAAAAAAATTAACTAAAGATTGCAAGTTTTCGGCAACTAGCTTAAAAGAACACCTTCGCGATCAATTCGTGTGTGGGCTAGTAAACGACTACATTCGACAGCGATTGTTCGCGGAGGAAGACGTGAATTTCGATAAAGCTTTGAAGATGGCGATGACGATGGAGGCAGCTGAGACGGATGCGGCGTTAGTCGAGGGGCCAAGGAGGTCGGATAGCACAACAACAGGCCGCGGAACGTCATCGGTGCATCATATCCGAGCAGCGAGGCAAGAGTGGAGAGGCATGGCGCGCAGCGTGCGCAACGGTGACGGCGCGGGCGCGGGCTGGAGCGGCGCGCGGCCACGCGCTGTGGCGAGTCGAGCGGCCGCGGACGGCGCAGCACGCGGCGCGGGCGGCGTGAGCGGCGCGAGCGGGGCGGCAGGCGGCCGATATCAGACAAAACCGTTCATAAAGAATGATTACGCGGGTAAAATGACGGAAGGATGTCGAACATGCGGAAAAGAGCACAACAGCAACACGTGCAAATTCAAAATGTATGTGTGTCGGGTTTGTAACCAACAGGGTCACTTAAAGAGGATGTGTCCGAGTTTAGGCAAAACGACGGCGGTACACAACTTGCAAGAAGAGCAGGGTCAGGAGCACAGCGACGGTGATAGTGACGAGGTAAATAATTTCATACTGAAATCAACAAATTCACTTAAGAAACTGGAACCATACACGGTTACCGTAATCATTAATAACAGACCTCTCACTATGGAGATGGACACGGGTAGTGTTATTTCGTGCGTGAGTCACGAGTGCTTTTTAAATATGTTTATTGACTGTAAATTGAAACCGACAGATCTAACCCTACGTTATTATACAGGCGAGATAGTGCGACCAGTAGGTAAAATTACCACCGATGTGTCATATAACGGTCTAAAAAAGACATTAGATTTATACATCGTTAAATCCGGGAGAACTAGTTTAGTAGGAAGGCAGTGGATAAAAGAATTAAACATCGAATTACCAATTCACGATTGTAACAGTGTTAGCAAAAATAAAGAATTTGTATTCAATCTAAGTAATTTCAGTTCCAGATACTGTGAGGTGTTTGCGGAGGGCCTGGGCAGGTTCAACGGCGGAACAGTGGGGTTTCACGTGCGCGAAGGCGCGCGGCCGGTGTTCCTGCGCGCGCGCCCGCTGGCCTACGCGTTGCGCGAGCCGGTGGAGCGCGCGCTGGAGCAGCACGTGCGGGACGGGATCCTCACGCCGGTGCACACGTCGGACTGGGCGACACCCATAGTGCCGGTGATGAAAAAAGATGGTACTATTCGTATTTGTGGAGATTTTAAGATTACACTGAACAAATGCTTAGAAGTGGACCGTTTTCCTTTACCGAGAGTAGAGGATCTGTTAGTAAAGTTACATGGAGGGGAGAAGTACACCAAAATTGATTTATCTCAGGCTTATGCGCAATTTGAGCTAGATGAGCAGTCAAAAAAATTCACAGTTATCAATACACATAAAGGATTATTTATGTATAACAGATTGATCTATGGCCTAGCCTCTAGCCCGGGAATTTTCCAAAGAAAAATAGAACAATTATTCTCCGATATACCAAGAGTAGGCGTTTTTTTGGACGATATTATTATTACAGGGGTAGATGATCAATCACATATGGAAACCCTACACGAAGTATTCAGGAGGTTACAAAAATACGGCTTGAAAATAAGGGAAAACAAGTGCACATTTTTTGCGGAATCTGTTACGTATCTAGGCTTTGTGATCAGTAAAAAGGGGGTACAGACTTGCGCGGATAAAATTGAGGCGATAAAAAATGTAGTAACTCCAAAAAATGTTTCGGAATTAAAATCATTTTTAGGCTTAGTCATGTATTATGCCAGATTTGTTCCTAATATTAGCACGATACTGTCTCCTTTGTATGCTCTGCTTAGAAAGGAAGTAAAATACGAATGGAATAAACAGTGTGAGCAGGCATTCGATAAAGTTAAAAGTCTATTGATTTCTAGCGAAATATTGGCGCACTACTCGCCGGAGTTGCCCGTGGTGCTGACCACGGACGCGAGCAGTGTGGGGGTCGGCGCGGTCATCTCGCATCTCACCGCGGATGGGGAGCGGCCGGTCGCGTACGCGTCGCGGGCACTCAACTCGGCGGAAAAAGCGTATTCACAGATAGAACGGGAGGCTTTATCTATTATTTATGGCGTGAGAAAATTTCATCATTACCTTTATGGTAGGAAGTTCACTTTGAGAACGGATCATAAGCCGTTAGTGACTATATTCGGAGATAAGACCGGGGTACCGATCATGGCAGCGAGTAGGATGCAACGATGGGCGGTGTTGTTAGGCGGGTACGACTATAATATTGAATACGTACGGAGCGAAAACAACGCGGCGGATGCTTTATCGCGGTTGCCAGTAGATGTCGCCAGGCGAGCGCCATGTGAAACCACATACATCAACTTTATCCAAAACTTTTTACCGATCACTAGGAAAATGGTACAGGATGATACAAAAAAAGATAAAATATTGCAAAAGGTTATGTTATTTTGCCAAGCGGGTTGGCCGAATCACTGTACCGAGGAGAATGTAAAACCGTACTTCTTGCGACGAAACGAGTTATATGTAGATATGGGTTGCATAGTATGGGGATACAGATTGGTAATACCGAGCGCATTGAGAGGAACTATTTTAGATGAATTACACGTAGGGCACATGGGGATTGTCAAAATTAAAAGTATGGCTCGAAGTATAGTATGGTGGCCGGGCGTAGACGCCGACATAGAACGCCGTTGCCGAGAATGTGGGACGTGTGCGGCGGAGGGAGCGGCGCCCGCACGCGCCCCGCCGCAGCCGTGGCGCCACGAGCCGGCTCCGTGGACGAGGGTGCATGTCGACTTCTTGGGCCCGTACCACGGTAAGACGTTCCTAATACTGATAGACTCGACCACAAAGTGGCTAGAAGCCTTCTTAATGCCGAGGACCACAGCCGGCGTGGTGATCAAGGTGATGAGGGAAACGTTTGCGCGTTTCGGGATACCCGCGGAAGTAGTATCCGATAACGGACCTCCATTTACGAGCAAGGAGTACGGCGATTTTTTAAAAAATAACGGGATTAGAGTAACGTACTCAGCGGCATACCATCCATCATCCAACGGTGCGGCAGAAGGGGCGGTGAAGCTATGCAAACGGGCAATAAAAAAATCACTGCGGGAAGGGGTCGATATTGAGGCTGCTTTACAATCATATTTATTAGCTTATAGAAATGTAGAGCATGGCACCACAGGAGTATCTCCGGCCATGCTGCTGCAGCGCAGACAGTTAAGGTCGCGTTTAGATTTATTAAGAGGTAACAGGCAGGTGGAAGAAAGGGTACAGGAGGCGCAATGTAAGCAAGCTAGTTACGCGAACGGAATAAAAAGGGATTTCGAGGTAGGAGATAAGGTATGGGTTAGAGATTACACGGGACACGATAAATGGGTTGCCGGGGAAATAGAGACCAAATCAGGTTCACGCAATTATGGGATAGGTAGAGAAGACGGTCCACGCATTGTCAGGCATGTCGATCAAATTAAGAGGAGATGGCTCAGTGCCGGGGAAGCCCCGTCACTCGACTCCAGTGCGACGGGTGAGGGAAGTGCAGGATCCGAAACCGAAGCGTTAGCGGGGGACGAGAATCAGTCTGCGTTTGGAAGCCCCGCACCGCCAGGGGGCCAGGAAGAAACTGTTCCGCCGCTGAACACGCCCAGACGACTCCGACCTCGAAACTTAATAGTACCGCCGGAAAGATATGGTCATCCTGTTAGTTTTAAGTAACCGTTGTTTTAGTTCTAAGTAATGGTTGTTTTAGTGATATGGGTATAATAGTTTACCTATCTATACATAGTTACAATTAAGAGTGAGGGTGTAATGTATGTGGGTAATAAATATATTAACGAATAGGTAGGTAGCAATAATATTGTAATTAATATCCTTGGTAAGTAGGTAGATTTATCAATGTATTAAAAGCCGTTATTAAAAGACAGTTTCTTTGTTCGGTATTAAATGCGGTCACTAGCAGACGTGTTTTATTGAGCAGCACCCTATACACTAAGTTAGATATTTTTCAGGTCGGAGCCCAATCAACTTTGGAACGCACTGCGTTAAGGAGTTTTGAATTAAGATCGGTCTATAATATTCAGCAGAATTGTCGTTGTCAGAGTATTTGGATTTTGGACGTTGTTGGCTAATTTTGCAAACGGCGTCTCACCTCGGTTTTAGGAAGTGTTTTCATGGAGCTCACGTTGCCGCCCTCGGGCGCGGCCTCGGGCGCAGGCTCCATTTTGACGGCGACTTGCTTCACTATCATCAATGGGTCCACGGTCGCCAGCTCCGTGTATGTCGCCTCGCATTCGCTCTCTGAACAAACATAATATTATCAATGAATAAGTTCAAAATCTTTCATATACCTAAGTACCTACCAACATGTGGAATGTGGAAGTTAGTGAATGTATTTGAATTATATTTGGCACAGACATAGAATATAATCCGCATGAATATACAGGATATCTTTTTATACAGGTACAAAGTTTTCGAGAGAATTACATTAGTTTTTTTTTATAATATTTACCTACAATTATTTATATTACAAAATATTCATTGTTTTAAATAGCTGTAGCAACATATTATACGAGTTTATCAGACATGTTTGTAAAATCACTTTTGCCCCACTGGTTCACCGCCTTAAGATTATTTTAAAAAAGCTTTTCATAATGCGCGCGCGCATACCAACATTTATTGTGCTCTACTTTGAGTTGTTTGTAAGCTAAGTATAAAGTTAACTTATGTTACCTTCAGAATTTGTGTTATTCAATTTTTCATCAGATTCGACATCTTTGTTCAACTGAAAATTAAATTTGGTATATAGAACATTTCCAGGCAAGTAAATTGATGTTATGAAGTAAATGGGACTTAAAATGGTTGCAAAATTACCATGTAGTTAACCGGTTTCTTAATTTCAACAATCATGTGGTCGTCTTCCTCCTTTACTGTAACAAAAAGTAAGTTTTATGAAAAATGTGAAGAAAAAAAAAAACTTTACACAGGGTTTTAACATGTTGCTCGTTTTAATTACACTTGTTTTTTATGTGCTGTTTGTAGTCGTCGTGTAAAAAAATAAAAATAAAAAACAATATCAAAGCATATTTTTAAAATATAACGGGCAGTATCAATAATAAGGATGTTGACGACTTTTGAAAACAAAAATTCTAATTAGTCCGGTTTGTAAATTAATAAAAAATATTGGACACATATTTTTTGCTTTATTTTTTGCCATACAAACTGCACCGGATCTTCAACTCAATGTATCGCCGTTATTTTTTGATTAGGTACGTAAAAAAAGATAAAATACGTGCCCAATTTTTTTTATTAATCTACAAACTCGACCAAAAAAAGAATTTAGTCAACTAGCTCATTTAGTGCCTACATGAATCATGCGCCAGCTACTGATTTCTTTTAAATGAAATACAGATTGCTTCCAATTTATGAGGATAAGAATACTCAAGATGACTATCTCGAATTATTTATCGAAGACCAACGCTGCGCTGTCAAACTAAGAGCCAACCCACACGGTGCGGTGCGGCTCAGGTCAGGCGGCGGTATATTACATACCAAAACGCGTAGTGGCCACACGGCGCCGCACGCGCCGCGCTCGCATCGGAGTCGAGACGAGGCGGGGAGGGGAGTAAGCGGCTCGCTGTTGTTTGTCCTGTTCTGTCACGTAGCGATGGGCATGCCTACTCTTTTTGTCGCCGCTGCGGCGCGGCGCCGCGCTCCCGTGTGGTCGCCCATGCGGCGAAATGGTTTGGGCTGCGGCGCCGCGCCGCATCGTGTGGGTTGGCACTAATTCAAAATATACAAATTCCGTTTGATATACTTACAATTGATTTCACCTTCATCGTCTTCATCGTCCACATCCATTTCCATTGACGACTCATCTTGCATTGTGTCCTGATAAAAGTAAATAATTCTATTCTTAAATGAAGTCGCTTCCACTGCTCTCCACGATAAACTCAAAGACTACTGAACGGATTTTCGTGCGGTTCACGAATAGATAGAGTGATTCATGAGGAAGGTTTATATCTATATTTTATCCTGGAATTCCCGCGGCAACTCTACAAAGCCTATCTGTTCGCGATAAACTCAAATACTACTGAACGGATTTTCATGCGGTTTTCATCAGTAGAGTGATTTAAGAGAAATGTAACGTATAGTTTATCCTCGAATACCCGCGGGAACTCCGAAATTACCGCAGGTGAAACCGCGGGGGACAGCTAGTAAACTCAAATACTACTGAACTGATTTCATGCGGTTTTCAAAAAAAAATAAGGGTGATGAAAGGGGAAGATTTATACGTATAGTTTATTCTGGAATTCTCGCGGCAACTATGAAATTACCGCGTGAAACCGCGGGGGATAGCTAGTATTATAATAAACAAATTACCTGTTCTGCAAATTCGTCCTCATGAGCAAGGTTTAGATGGTCTTCGAGTTTCTCCTGCGTTATGAACACTAGCTCACAGAAGTCACACATGAATTCCGCACCTAAAAAGTTTAATCAATATATAAATTAGTTTGAACTGAGAAAAATTTAAGACGACATCCAATGCTAAAATTAGCAGCAGGTCGACGCGTGTTGAAAAAAACATCAATCGTAATTTCGTAGGCATAAAGACCACTTTAGTGTGGCGGCTACGGTAAATTCAATGCACAAGAAATGAAAGGTTAACAAAATATAATATAAGAAACAAGAAATACATTGATCAAAATAAATATAAAATCGAAATTGAATGATAAACAGTCCAAAAAAAATACATGTCTACAGAACCATGTTTCGACTCCCAGGTAGCGTTTTTTTTTCAGAATGATTTTACTGTAGCGAGGCTATTCATAGAATTCATATACCCAATATAATTTTGGATCTCACTGCGCCTAACTCAAAAAAATCCATCGTAAGTCGCGTGCGTGCGTGGATGCGTGCTCGCGTGGGTGTGTGTGTGTGTGCGCGCGCGTGTGTGTGTGTGTTTGTGTGTGTGTGTGGGGGGGCGTGATTAGTGTATAATCTCACCGTTGACGTGCGACTTGATGTGCGCGGTGACCTCGTCGACGTTGGGGAACTTCTCCTGGCAGAGCGGGCAGATGAGGTTCTGCGTGGCGTGTATGGCGGAGTGGTAGATGAGCTCGTCCTGCGTCGCGAACGCGTCGCCGCACTGCTCGCAGCGCAGCCGCTCCGGCTCGCCGAACGGGCCGCGCGAGTTGCGGTTCGTCTCGCGGTGCTTCAGCCGCACGTGTCTAAAACAATATGGATACGGTAACTGGGGAAATACGAAAATCAAGATATAGGCTAAGAATAATAACAATATAATAAAATATCCACTTCACAACACACAGATCTACTAGATCACACAGTAAGCTATAAGCTTGTTATTGAAACCAAGTAAACGTGGTATATACTATCTATTAATTACATATTGAGCCCAGACTCTAAAGTGATTCATCACACTAAGTTCACTCCCACCGGGAATCGAATCCGAATCCCCTCGACCTACGACCTTGTGGTAACCTACCGCGCCAATCGGGTCCTCAAAGAATAATAACTGTTTCTATGTAAAAATCTACATTCTCTCTCCCCTTCCCCCGCTAAATTCATGCCTCCCTACGCCCCGTTACAAAGTAGCGGTGAGTCTAGAGGTGATTGCTGTGTAGGCTGTTACTGCTATGTGTTGCTCAGCATAAACTTGAATCTAGAAATCAAACTTCGTCGTTCGCCGTGCCACGGCGCAAGCTCTACGATCAACACACACAAAATGTTTGCGGACTAGCAAATTTAACAGCAGCATACATCTGATAGAGGGAGCTTTAATTTTTAAAAGTAACATTAAAAAAATCTATGCTTACCTTGTGAGATGATGTGATTTCATGAAGGTCTTTTTACAAAACTTGCAAGGGAAAGGCCTGTCACCGGCATGGTAAAGCACATGCCTCGCGAGCTTCGGTCCCGAAGAGAATCCTATGCAAGAGAAAATGAAATATATTCTACTGCAATATAAAATGAGCTGATTCCTAAACTAATAGGAATTAATTATAAAAGATTTTAAAACACAACCGGTTTTGAGATACGTATGTTCATAGCTTATATTTTAAAAAATCTATAGGTACAAAATGCAATTGTGAGGATCTGCCAATTCAACAGACTCACTCTCTGGGCAGTAGTCGCAGGCAAAGGAAAATTCCCTGTTGTGCGCCACGTCCATATGCCTTTGCCGAGCCACTTTAGAATGGAATCTGTGAAAAAAGAAATAAACTTGTTTTTGATTAATTTTTTAATAGTAACAAATCAATCTGCAGAACCTTTTTGCTTGGACGCCCAAAAATATTTATCGTATCGACAATTTTATCTTTCGTTCGATAAACATATCGTGGCGCGCTTAGGCCTACAGGTCAATCAATCGAAATATCGCCCCTTGGCTTACTTCATCTAACATAATATATAATATTAGCTGTTTTCTGCGGTTTCACCCACGTTGATTTGGGAGTTCCCGCGTGAACTCCGTGAAATCCGATCTTAGCTGACGTTTCCTACTTATATGTCTACTATAAATATGTCTGCCAAATGTCAGTTTAAGTATGGTATGTCAGAGAAAATGTGATTAGATAGTTGCCTTCCTTTTTGTACTTACATAATATATTTATTTATGTTTTGCATGTTTAAAACCTGTAAAATTCTGCATAATCATTATCAAAAAATTGTATTTAGCCCATTTAAAAAATGTTTGATTTCTTTTTTTTAACAATCAAATATAATATATTTTAATAACTGTTTAATGCAAGTGGCGCCAGATATTTGAATTTCGCCTTAAACCTTACTTTTTGTCGCACACTTCGCACGCGACCGCGTGTCCGGCGTACCGCAAGTGCTTCAGCTGGTGAGCTTCCAACTCCTCTTTGCACAGAAAAGAGGCGGGACAATTTTTGCATTTGTGTTGGAGCAAATCTGAGTGTACCATCTGAAATAACACAATATTTGAAAAGGGCCTACTTACCAACTAAAATGTTAATAATAACCAAATTATGTCTTTTTCTTGAATAAAGCTCATGAGACTTTCTGCTCCAGAAGCGGCACATTACCTTTTCGTGCCGCTTCAACAGCTGGAGCCGCTTGAACTTCTTGTCGCAGGCGACGCACTCGAACGACATGTCGTCGGTGTGCAGCGCCATGTGCGCGGTCAGGTCGCATTTAGTGAAGAATTTACTGGAACACATCAAACGTTCCATAAACACTATTTCAACTATTTATTCGTATCTTTATACTACATATAAATAGAATTAAAGTAGGTATCGATAATATAGCTTGCATGCTATTAAAACATAAATAACTGGTAAAGATTTTTTTGTCTGCCCGGCTTATAGTTAGACAATCAACCCAGTGCTTGGGTTTAAACCCGATAAAAGCCAGTCGTTTACGATCTTTTATTCCAGAAACTCGAAAACAGTAGCCTTTTATCGGGTTCAATCTTAAGCACCGGGTTGATTGCCCATCTATTGTCCGGCTTAATCTACAGAGTGGTTAAACTGATGAAATTTTGTATAAAATATGTCTATTAAGATTTATTAAGATAAAATTTATGTTCCTGAGGAAATGCCGAGATTCACGCCTGTGAAACCATAGAGAACAGCTAGTCTTTTTCTTCTTTTTAGTGTGTCAACTACAGGGCTCTCAGTCGAGTTCGTGACACACTATTCTTCCGAGTGACACACAAACGTGCGTGCGTGTAGAGGTCACTACAGACTGCAATCAAGACTCATCGGATTTTATGAAAAAAAAAAGCGTGACTAGTTACCCCTTGGCCACAGTCTCGGCGGCAAAAACAAATGGCAGACAACATACGAAGTAGGCCACAGCTATCAGCAAGTAGGCCACATCTCGCGCCTTTGATAGTTTTTTTTGCCGCCGCCGAGACCGTGGCGCCGCCCTTACGCTTTTCTATCACATGCCCATAAAAGTTCAAAAAGAAAACTGGTTTGTTATTTTCTAACATATGTTAGAAAATTATGATCTAGCCAAAGGCATCGAAACCCTAAAAAATTATGTTAATATCGTAGAATTGACGTCACTCAAACCAGGCTAAAAATATTGATTGCATTCTAAACGTATTAATTGTACCTACCCTATGCGTGTGTCACCGAAGGTAATTTCCCGTAGTTCCATGCACAATTCAATTGGCTCTGTGCTTCAATCTCGTATCATACTATCACTGTATAATAATATACCACCAAAAACATAAATGTAAAAAAAGGAGAGCGCTGGCTAGCCAGTTCCTTTGCTTGAACTAGCGTGTCAACTACCGCGTAATTAGATATAATGTTTTTATGGTTAATATGCTTACGCGTCACAGTGGTCGCAGCGCTCGCTGCGTACGCGGTGTTTCTGCTCCTTGTGCAAGTTGAGCAGCCGCTGAAGCGGGTAGGCCCGGTCGCACTCGTCGCACGCCCAGCGCTGCTGGCCCTCGCCAGTGTCCACCTTCTTCATAACCTCCATTTCTGTATTAACAACTTGCGTCTATTGCTAAGTACAGTCGACGACGACCGCGACCGGTATGCTTATTATTAAACTGCGTTAAATGATACATCCCAGGCTAAATAACAACCAAATAACATCACTTCAACATACTTGGTATTTAATTTGTGATCATTATCTTTTATTATTAAAATCCATGTTTTAAATTAAATGTTAAATATACGATAGCAAAAAAAAGTAGTACCTACTAAAAGCTGTTAAAAAATGTTAAACTAATTTAACCAAATGTAGATGTCGTATCTAAAATGGTGTTTCGTCGTTTTCATACGATTGATAATGTCGAAGAATTGAAAGAGCTGAAACACCATCTTAGTTAATTATAATAATATAATATTCCATAATATGTATTATAAGTGTATAAGAAATAGTCTATTAAGAGGTAAAAAAATTCAAAAACACTACAAAACAAAACACACTAATAAATACAGTACATAAGCTATGAACACACGCATTTTGAAAGAAAAAAATATATAAACAAAAATTAAAGATAAATGAAATCTGAAATTACCTTTGGTGATTCGCTTGGGCTGCTGTTTGATTATCTTCAGCTGGTCATTATTGCCCACCAGCTTGATGCAGGTGGAGTCATTCTTAGAATTATCATCTGACCCATCACCTATCTGCTTGTAACAAATGGAGAAAATAATGCTATTTCTGTTTTTATACATTCATAATAGATGATAGAGCTGCAATATAGAGATGCAGGTGTATATTCAAAATATTATATGACCCAAAACAATTTTCGAGGGAATATTGGGAGTCATGCAGGGAACAGGCATATATTAATAAGTTCTTTCTGTACTAATTAATATTATAATTATAATTCACATATCAATTACCTTTATGTTGTAAATATTATCATCCTCATTATCATCACTCTCAGAGCCGTCTTGGGCCATAACTTGCACAGTTGCACCACCTTTCACCCTGGTCTCAAACACTGCCTTTTCCGGTGTTGCTTTAATAGCATTATTATACACCTTTAAAACATAATTAATTTTAAAAGTTTGTAGTTAAACAACATTACAGTTTGGTTACAAACTATGAAGTTAATATCCTTACTTTCATCAGTGTTGTTGGCCAATCAATAGTCTTCAACTCTGTTCCTTTCTGAATGTATTTCAAGATACTTTCATCTGCTTCTCTACACATTTGCTTATATTCATGGCAAATGTCTATGAAAATTCGGCATTTGTTACATATGAATGTGGGCATTTTGTCAGATGGAAAGACCTGTGTAAAATAATTAGAAATCAGTGAATTATTGAGTGATTTGATAAGCATACCAGTCTATGTATTAGACAATTATCATCAAAAGATGTCTATATGTATTATACATAAATTTTGGACATTGGATTACTTGAATAAAAAGAATATCATGAACTAATATTGGAACATTTTTTTTTTATTTCAATAGTTGTTTTCAGTGATTCCTGTCTTCTAGCCTAGAGAATGTTAACACATATTAATGTTGATAAGCTCTATTACTATACAACTGCCAAAAGTGATAATATAAACTGTTTTTGAGGCAAGACTTCTGATGACAAAACATAATCAGCTATTATCAAGCAGTTCCTTCCATTTTATGTCATAAATGATATTTTAGGTACTGAGAGAATCAAGACAATTTTTTAGGTACCTATGTAGGCACCTACTTGAAGTATTTATTCAGTTTAATATATTCACTTCTGAATTATTGCACTTAGCTTGAAATTTAGGATCAATGAATGATCTAATGATTATAACTAATAACTAATGATGATAGTAATTCTCGACATAAAAAGCATAATTATGGTCAGATCTCAACATCCGACCAAACTACTTTCTAACACTTAAATATTTAATAGTTTAGTAAAAAGTAATTTTTTTATGTTAAAGACCATAACTACTTTTTACCACTAAATTATTTTAGTATTAAAAAGTAGTTTGGTCAGATGTTGAACATATTATTATGCTTTTCATGTCCAGAAATATTTCATCATATAACCATATCTACATGAATATCCTAAAATGCAGCTACATAATCCACCTATGGTTAGTAGTCAGTGAAATAGAATGTGTGCCAGCTATAGACACTCATAATAAAACTGAACCACCTACAATACAAATGACATGAAAATTTTTGAGTGATGAGTGTATCAAATTACATTTTTTTGTAGAATAGAAAGACATAATATCTTTATTTGGAATCACACCATCACTTAATATTTGATGTAAAGAAATTTAACAATTAAAAAGGAATCAAACAAGTGGAGTGATATCAATCTGAACACTGCACTGGACATGCTGATGCATAAAATGTGGCAGCGCTAGTTTTCCGATTCGAGAACCGGAGAATGTGTCCACAAAATACTTAGTGGAATGTTTCTCTAAAAAATCAAAACATACAAATAGTGATAGACAAATAATGTAAATTACAATATTAGGCATAAGTGGTCATTTGTTACTTCATGCTTCAAGCTGCTATGGCACTAGAATAGTAGAAAAATTTGTGAGAGGTGGCGACATCTATAAAGATAGCTAAGGTTTATTAGCGATTTTTAAATGGGTAGGTATTGTAAAATCTGTTAAAATGTACCTACATACAAAGCAATAATATTAAGCCAATTAATTTTGGCTGATTTTTTAGTTTAGTTTAAGGCATTTATATAAATAATAACAAATACACCATATTTCGGCGCCATAACGACCTACCTACCTACCTATAAAAATGGAAACCTTTCTAGGTGGCGTCTTGCATCTATTACTTTATTACTCTATTACTTCCCGAAACCAACAAAATAACTTTAAAAGAATTCACGAAAGTGTTTGTGAATTTAGTGTAATCATAACATAACTATTTTCTATTCATAGTTTTATTACCTCGACGGAAACAGAAGATAATATTTTCAACGGAAGGGTCACCGTATTTCTCAGCGCTGGGGTGCCATCATAAATGCTTGTTAGAGATTCATCTTGCGACAAACAAAATCTACAGAGTTTTATGAGAGTCAAAGTTTCTTTTCTTTTCTCCATTCTTGCTTGATTTCACAAAAGATTATTACTTCAAATCTTGAAAAATCAATTTTTCACTTTCTCTCAAATCTCAAACAGCAAAGGCAAACAATAACCACAAGGCACAAACCCACAGACGAATAAGAGAACATACACAAACCTCGAAAAGTTGACACTTGACAGTAGGGCTGTGGATGAAATATCAAAATATCGATATTATTATTTAGAAATATCGATGTTACTAATACTTATTTGGACGATATATCGATAGTTCGATATTAAAATATATATGGATATCGACGGTCGATATTTTTTTTTCAACAAGTTTTTATTTTTCATTTTTCACGCCAATTATTTAAAATACAAAATCATTGTAAACATAATGGAAGCTGTGTCATTCTTCAGATTTATTAAAAAACATTCTTCGGAAACACTTCTACCATAAATGCATGTCAACTCAACAACTTTTACCAAGAAAAATAGTATTTCCTTCTTAAAATATCATTTTTGTTCACGATCGCCATTTTGTGAAAATAAAATTGTAATAATATGATATTCTTGTCTTAATATTTTATTGCGTAAGACATAATATAAAACAATTGTTTTGATTTTAATGACAAGGTGAAATAGTAGCATTTATTTTACATTTTCAATAGGGGAGTTTTAATATTGAAAAAAAAAATCTTTTTTCTTTCTAGAAAAACCTTAAATTTTTCATACATGTATAATTTGTGTAATAAATATACTGAATAAAACTATGTAAATAATAATTTTTGAGCCAACTTAAGATTGATTTTTTTTTAAAAAGCTGATAACAAAAACTTGAAAATAATATCGATATATCGAAGTATCGATCTCTGGTATTGATATTTTTTAAAATATCGATATATCGAAAATACGATATTTAAAAAACGAAAACCCGATTTTATCGAAAACCCCAGTTGACAGTTTCTACAGCCCTTTTTTTGTTAAATTTACCCCTTATGGGGAAGGCAAAAGAATCTAAGTCCATACAGCCAGTTCAGATGTCTTTCTATTTTAAAGTTATTTACATTGAAAGGGTGAGATACAATACATTTCGATGCTTTTCCGGGACTTCTGGAAGCAATTCTTCATAATTAAACCTTGATCGGATTCTCTGTAGGAAGTTATAAAGAGTTATATAATAAAACGAACATCAGTGAACATCCCATTTTATCTTATTTCTCTGTGATCTGTGTGATTCTGTGTGATCACGATTATGCAAATTTCACCACGTTTACACAATAATACCTAATACATATAAACTAACTAGCTGTCCCCCGCGATTTCATCCGCAGTAATTTGTAGTTCCCGCGGGAATTCCGGGATAAAAACTATCCTATCTTTTAAGTTGGATCATATCATAAATGGTTACAAAATTTTATCAAAATCCGTTCAGTAGTTTCGGAGTCCATCGCGGACAAACAACGTGACACGTGATTTATATATATTAAGACTAGCTGTCCCCCGCGATTTCATCCGCGGTAATTTCGGAGTTCCCGCGGAGGTTGCGGGAAAAAAGTACTCTATGTCCTTCAGTTCCCGAGGGAAATCCGGGATAAAAACTATCCTATTTTTTAAGTTGGACCATATTATAAACGGTTGCAAAATTTTATCAAAATCCGTTCAGTAGTTTCAGAGTCCATCGCGGACAAACAACGTGACACGTGATTTATATATATTAGATTAGAAGATTAAGTAGATTTGTACAACAAAGAAATAAAACTGGCGTCCATTTGGTCAAATGCAGCCAACCTGGGACATATGAAGTGATTTATGATATTAGTAGCAGTACCTAATGAATAATAATAATTATAAATGACATAATGTTTTGAATTATAATAATAAAAATAATAATCTAAGCAAAGTCATTTACCTATTGATATTTGATATAGTAGGTATTGAATTTAATTTATATAAAGTAGACGTCTAGTATTCAACTACTAGTAGTTTAATAATGTTGCAACCCCTGTAAACGGTAACTAAGTTAACAGCACTATACGATTATTGATAGTCTTGTAAGCACTTAACGTAAGCACTAACGTAAGCACTAAGATGACAGTCAATACTCCAACACGAGTTTAGTACGCATCCCATGGCAGTAAAATATTAAAAAAAACAACGACACGGTTTTTGGCCAAAAATGGCGGGTAGAAGTAAGGAGGACCATCTCAGTGTATACTGTATTAAAAAGTGTCCGTTGAAAGGGAACAAATTAATGTGGCGCCATAGTAGCAAGTGGAAGAATTTTAAAAAGAGCGCCACAAACTATTAGAGTGGGATACTAAAATATTAAAAAAGGAAAGAAGAGTTTCCGGTTTGTTACAGGTTACAGCGCATTTTTTATTTTTCCACTCAGCACACTTCACTCTGTTTATAACTGCTAAGTTAATATCATATCCACTTCCTACACTGGCGCCATTTCGGTGAGTGTTCGAACAATAATTTGCAGTTTACCGCTGGACACTTTTTCAACTAATCCCCCATACGAGACGGTTCTCCTTACTTCTACCTCAGAGTAAAATAAATATACTCTTCTACCCTCCATACTTGCAAAGCCCTTGGACTTTGGGTGACTAGTAGCGCCATCTATACACTGCAAATTAAGCGCATCTTGTTTAAAAAAAAAAACCACTTAGTTCCTAGTCACCGAAAGATGACGCTTTTTCGACTCTACGGTAACTACTGTAATTACTCTGGCGCGTGGCGTAGGTTCAAACTATGTCTAGTTAATTTGTGGTTCAAACCTGAGCTGTCGGTGAAGGAAAACATCGTGAGGAAACCATAGCATGGTTGTATAGGGCACTTTCTAGTGCCTGGCTGGCTAGCTTCACGTTGAAAATTTGTCACCAAGCACCTAACGGTGTGTTGTGGCAGCCCCACTTGAAAGTCAGTTTCCATTCTCATTCCAGGTCGGAAACGCACCTGCATACCTTCTGGTGTTGCAGATGTCCAGATGTCCATGGGCGGCGGTAATCACTTACCATCAGGTTTACCACCTGCCGTTTGCCCCCTAATACATGAAAAAAAAGACATTCCTAAAAATAACGACAAGGAAGCACGACCTTTAATTATCTACATTTTATAATTCAAGGGCTTAATTGGAACCTAGATAGGTAGATACATGAGAACTAACCGGATTTAATTTTAGAATTGTTTATAAAGTTATTATCTGGTAAGTACGTAGTTTGTACATATCTTTAATAAATACACAGATTAATATTATCATATTTATAATAAAAAAGATAGATGACAATATAAAGTCATTTAGTGCAGGAGCTGACAACGTTTTCGTCACCTGATTTTACTACAGCTACTTATTACGTTTTAAGAATTAGTCAGCAAAGCAGGACAAAGTAGCGAGTATTTTAAAACAAGCTGACCCCCGCGGTTTCGCCCATGGTAACTTCGGAATTCCCGAGGTAATTCCGGGATAAAAAGTACCCTGTGCCACTCAGGATCACTTAAGTTTCCTATAAGTGAAAGAATTTTCAAAACTGGTTCAGTATAGATCCAGCGATCAACCCCTAAACCCTCACAAACTCACAATCTCAGAGTTCCCGCAGGAATTCCAGGATAAAAAGTACCCTATGTCACTCAGGATCACTGTAGCTTCCTATAAGTTAAAGAATTTTCAAAAACGGTTTAGTAGATCCAGCGATCAACTCTTAAAACCTTACAAAATCACAATCTCAGAGTTCCCGCGACAATTCCGGGATAAAAGTAACCTATGTCACTCAGGATCACTGTAGCTTCCTAGAAGTTAAAGAATTTTCAAAAACGATTACATCCAGAGATAGCCGTTTCCCCGTGGTTTTACCTACGGGAAATTTAGAGTTCCCACGGGAATTCCGGAATAAGAAGTAGCCTATGACACTCAGGATCACTGTAGCTTCCTATATAGTGAAAGAATTTTCAAAATCGGTTCAGTAAATCCATTACCCCTTACAACGTCACAAACTCACAAACTCACAAACTTTTGCTCGTTATAATATTACTAGCTAGTAGCTGACCCCCGCGGTTTCACCCGCGGTAATTTCGGAGTCCCATCGGGAATTCCGGGATTAAAAGTACCTTATGTCACTCAGGATCACTTTAACTTCCTATTTATAATAAGTAGATCCATAGATAACAATATAATATTGTAGAGATTAGTATTAGTATATTAGTATTAGTATAGATATGCGATAGAGTGAAAAATAGTACATAAAATTATTTTTTCCGACGTTGATGCTATCTCCTAGACTATGTTAAACGTTTAAGTGTAATGAATGATAAACAAATATTAAGACATCGATCAAGATACGTAGTTCACAGTTCTTTGCATTAAATAAACGATATCATTAGTGTAAAAAAATTTTTTATGCTTACAAGTTCATGATACTAATTAATTCAAAATAAATAAAGACATGGTCAATGCAATTTCAATCGAAAACGAAGAAAGTAACGAAACTAATGATGTTTTCTCTGTTGACTCCCTAGAGCGTAGCAGTAACAGCAGCTCTATTATAGTGAATAGATCGAAAAGTTTAAAAGTGTAAGTAAAATAATTACCTACTATAATAGATTTCTGTTCTTACACAGTACATACCTACCTACTTAAATTATTAATTACTAAGTGTACCTCGCGGTTTCACCCGGGGTAATTTCGGAGTTCTCACGAGAATTCCGGGATAAAATGTACCCTATGTGCTTCTCTGTACCCCTGACAACGTGCACGCCAAATTTCATCCAAATCCGTTTCGCCGTTTTTGCGCGATTGAGTAACAAACATCCAAACATCCAAAACATCCACACTTTCACATTTATAATTAGTAGGATAATAAACAACAGTAAATTAGTTTTTTTGCATACCTATGGGTGTCTATCTTATATCTACTTATCTACCAAAATGAAAATTTGACAATTGATAGTTGACTTGTTTGATATAAGTGATTTTTTTTTCGTTGAATTTTTTAGATGGCGGCCTACGGCTTTGGTAAATCTGATTAACAACTCTAGGAAGAGATCTGAATCACTTTCGGATGGACAAAAGGATTCTGCTGAGCACACAGAGCACATCGACAGCATTAGTACAAACAGTACGGATAGTTCGATCGTGTCAAACGAGTCTAAGGTATGTTAACAAACACACCACGGTGTTGGAGTGTCCCTCTAACACAAGAAAATCCCGTCACTAAAAAAAAACGCGTTTTGTTGGAGATCTCGTTACGTCAGAACCGTCTTAACCTATTGGAGGCCCTGGGCATATTAGGATAATGGGGCCCCTATAACTTTGACAGAATACTATTTTGTTAGAATAGACAAAGAAAGTAGATAAACAAGGTTAAATACCCAACTTTTGGGCGAGAGTAGAGCTTCCATTGCGTACGCTGCGTAAATGGTTAAAGTTTCGCAAAAATCATGTATGACAGAATTGTTTCCCTTTAAAAGTTCTAAAACAGTCCGCAAAGGTTGACTCACTACAACATTTTTTATGCTAACCAAATTTGTTCTAAAATAATGCATTATTTGCGTAGGTGTTTTTATAAACATTATGTACTAATCGTTATCCAAATAAATACGATATTCATCACAAGTATTTAATTTAAAACCAAATTGCTCTTTACATTAGGTATTCGATTTCAATGAATTAATATCGCAGTTTTAAATAACATCGCAGCAAAATAATGATCAAAATACCTACTGCGCGCGCATTTATGATGTGCAAGGCCGGGCGGGCAGTCATGAGGGGGAAGGGCGGTGGCCCCAGTTAGCTCTGCCAGATACCATGCCGCGCGGCTCAATTAGGCTACTGTAGAGTTCCTGCGGGAATTCCGAAACTCACGCGCGTTCGCCGTGAAATCGCGAGGCGCAACTTTAAATTAAATTTTTTAAGTGCAGAATTTACTTTTTTCTGACACAATTTGTATTTGCTGTATTTTTTTTATAGTCAAAGAAGAGAGCCAGATGGGACACGATTGTTACAGTGGTTCTAGTCGAGGCTAAGGGTCTTCCCCAACTGCCAGAAGATGGTTCATCCCACAACATTTATTGCAAACTGCGGTAAATATGATTTCATTTGCACTTTTTCAGTTGACTTATCAAACCCATCACAAACATTCAATAAAATACCTTCTGTATGAATTTTACCTATACCTACCTACAAAATAAACAATATATTTAATTTTATTTATCTCTTTTTAGGTTGGGCTCAGAAATAGTAAAATCTAAATCGGTGCCGAATACGCGCCAACCGCAATGGAGGGAACGTTTAAAATTTAGACTCTACAAAGAACATGGTTTGCAAATATCGTTATGGGACAAAGGGAAACAATTGAATAACATGGGCAAGTGAGTGCCTACTACGTATATAATGTTCAATATTTGTGAGATTTCATTTAAAATTAATTATACAAAACTATTACTACTTAACTTAACTTACTTAACTATTTTTATTTTTTGAAGTTGCATTATAGATTTGTCGAATTACGAAAAGGAGCGTACCCACGAAATTTGGGCGGAGCTCGAAAATGGTTTCGGCTGTGTGCATTTAGCAATTACAATGTGTCAAATCCGTACAATACCTCAAACGGCCGACAATGATAATATATTAGACACGAACGAAGTGCGAGAAACATACGTAAGAAAATTATTTTTATATTAATTTAAGTAGATCTACCAAAGTTTTTTTGTTTTCATCGAAATTTTCTCACGTCAGAAATAGGAAAAATATTGTTAATTATGATACATTTTAGCACACAGCAGAGCAGGTGCGCCACTGAAAATTTACCGTAAATACGTGTACCTAATATGAAGATTCCCTCTGTAATTCCGCGAAATAAATTACTCTCATTACTCATCTAAGTATATAAATATAAATTAAATATTGTTATTAAATACCATCACCTTAGAACTATGGGACCGATTCACATTTTTTAAAGGTTTTTAAGGAAAGTAATAAAATGAGAAAATTGCTCAGAAAATTTAAAATTTGGGAAAAAAGTGCTTTTTTCATGGGATTTTTATAAATTCATTTCTTGGACAAAAAAAAGTCTGTCGAGTTAACTACTTAGTCTATTTATTATACCCACTTCTCGACTAATATTACAATATAAAAAGAAAACATTTGATGTTTTTATATTTGTTTGTTGGTAGGATAAAATAAAAAACTACTTAACCCGTTTGTTTCATATAGAGAAGCTACAGCTTATTCCTGAGTCACATAGTTTTTATACCAGAATTCCCACAGGAATTCCGAACTCTGTGGGGGATAGATTTATAATTAATAAAATTAACTAATATTATGAATATTCTTTCTTATACTAAAAGTTAGTTTCCATATAGGTAATACAATGAATGTGAATACTTACGTAAGGCTGACATTAGTCACGGAATTTCTTAAATCTTTTATTCGTTGATATTTTTCAAGGCATGGCATAATTTGAAAAGCGACTGGGAGGTTGTTGGCCAGTTGCGTGTGAAGGTGGTAGGAGCTCGGGGGCTGAGCGGCAAGCCGAACGCGTACTGCACTTTGGAGCTGGACAACGAGAGGGTCCAGACGCCCTGCGCCAGGTCTAGCCCCGAGACAGTATGGAACAAATCCTATGTATTGTAAGTTTACTGCGTTTACGCCTAAGTTGGACCAAGAGGTAGGTAGATATAATGGTAGGTAGTAGGAAGTCGATTGTGCGAATTTATAACGTAACATAATAATATTTAATATTAGCTTTATTTTCATCCTGATACTCGTTCAAACTCAGTCAAACAAACGTTAACCAATATTATCTTCCAAATTCGCGCGATACCCTAATTATTGGTTGTGGAAAATTTCGCTATAAACAAATTGTACGTGGCGGGTCATGAATTAGAGAGAACAGCAAGAAACAGCATTTGGTATAAGTATTGTTCTAAATAATGTAGAGCAGAGAGAGGAATGCAGGTGGTGAAGGGCGGCCTTTATGTAGATACATTGAAAATAATGTCCAATCCGTCCAATGCAAAGAATTTAGTCTACCTACCTTATTATGTATGTGGGTACACATAGGTAGGTACGTATACAGAGGGTTAGTTAGAAAGGGGGGCACCAAGCCGAAAAGGGTACAAAAGATGCCTGATGACGAATTATTTTTGCTTATATGACTTACAGTTAAGGTGGACAAAAAATCAATTACATAATATAGACTTAATATAGTATACAAGGTTAAATAATGTAACAAGCGGCAGCGCTGGCTGATATGAGAAGTGGCGGTATAGGATGGTCCTCTGGTTTTCAAAAAGATTGGCCTTGCCTTAAATCAAGATTTCTATAATGATGGACAAAGTCGACTTGTTTGAATTAAAGACTTCAGAATAATTTTGCGTTTGTTTATTAAATTATTACCTAGTGCTATTTTGTTTGGTGCATTTTGTCCCGGAATAATTTAATAATAATCGCGTATTACGGTAACTTATATCTTTCCAGCAACGTACACGACGTCTCGTCGACTCTCGATTTAAAAATATACGGAAATTCATTAACAAATTCGTTTCGCAACGATTCAATCGGAAAGTTGTCGATACCTCTACTCAGAATAAAGAATGGCGTGAAGTGTTGGTATGCACTGAAGAACAAAAACAAAAGGAACAGCGCTCCGGGAAACTGTTCGAGAGTGTTGTTGGAAATGTCCTTAGTTTGGAATCCGGTTAGTAATATAAAGTTAAATAATGCAACACTTCGACAGTAAAATTAATGTTTATCAAGCATTAATCACACTTTAATTTGTAGGTTAAGGCAACAGCGAAACTGTTTCAACCGAAAACGGTGAAGTTCATTAAAAAACCTCCAAAATTTGATGTCATGCTCATATACAGTAATATGAGATTCGTGAGAAACACATTCAACTTTTTATATAATCTGAACGAGGGCTACAAGTAAGTTATTATAAGTATATGTACCTAAACTTTGATAAAGATTTCATTATTAGACTAATCTGTTCTGTATCTCGATAGGTACTTACTTTACTACATTGACACCACCTAGGGACTGAATTTCTAGAAATCCCTTTTTAGTGATTGCCTAAAGATACATTGTGAATGGAAACCTTGTGCCGAATTTCATGTTTCTTTATTCATCTTTGGCAGTTTCGACTGGGCGATGATGAGTCAGCGAGGAAGGTTCTTTATAGTTACTTTATATATATACCTACATATATACTATATACAGGACTGCCTCCTACTTACTCAGTGCTTTTACAAAACATCATCAAATACAGATTTATTTCGTACATTTACTATTTTTCGCTCTTTACTTTCAAATTTACATAATTATGTAATTATTAGCTGTTTCCCGCGGCTTGACCTGCGTTAATTTCGAAGTTGCCGCGATAATTTCCATAACCCTGTCCTTTGCCATAACCCTGACAAAGTGTATGTAAAATTTTATGATGATCGGTTGAGTAGTTAAAGCGTGAAAGCGTAACAAACAAGCAAACGAATACACAAACTCACATTCACATTTATTTTATATTATAATGACAGGTTGCAGATGATATTTCAGTTTTTACTTTATACAAGTAGGTAGAGATGACAATAAATGTAGGTACATATAGGCATACTTACCTAAAGATTGTCTACAATATCTAATCTGTGTCTCCTAAGGTCTCTCTTCGAATGGTCGGACCGAGAACTATCCCTCCTAGCGCTGGTCGGATGGCTTCTATTCTGGTATTACATCAGGCTATGGACTGCTCCATTGCTCATTCTATTACCATTTGGGTTCTTCTGGATCTATTTGCGATGTAAGTTGGAGAGTATGAAAAGCATACGATTGTTTAGTTAAGTTTAATAGTTAAAAGAGCATTCTTTAATGTATACCCTGAAGGTTATTGGCTCATCGTCAACTAAAAACATGAAAAAATAAAGAATAATATTTGGATTTGAATTTGAACAAAACAAAATAAGAAAGCAAAAGGTGGTGTTTACTTATTGAGAAAACGATGTCTTATTAGATAACAATAAAACATTGTTATACTCAATAAATAAAAAAACTAATAGCGACCTCCATGTGCTAAGAGTATAAAACAGTAGGTATGTTTGTTTTCAGGTGATCAGTCATACAATGGCGTTCCGAATAACGTTATTGATAATCAAGATAATGAAACAACGGACCGGGTAAATTTATCGTCACGTACCTATTCTTGTTACTTAAACACTATCACGTGTCATTTGCCAACCATTATAATAACAAAGTCCATATCACATTAGTTATTCTTTTCATTACACACTATATTTCGAACGGTTTAGCGTCGCGTCAATTTCACCATTCCTTCGGGAACTATATTTTCTCAGAAGAAAACTGTTATATTTTCAGGACTTGGAAACTATACAATTTAGAATTACATATTATCACAAACACACCAACTTTCATATAGTTTATTATTATTAGTTTGGATTACGACATGTTATATCTGTCTCTACATTTATTAATACAGATTATTGGACTTTAGAACTCTGTATGACTAATTAGCCAAAGATAACACAATACTTTACCATATAATAGTAGGTGCCAAGTGCTCTTTAAGCTTGTAGCAACTATACTTATAGTCTTGGCCAAAGGTTGTGTTTTCGATATCCGCTTCTGACAAATCAAGATTACCTTCTGAAGTTTGTCTTGGTCTGAGCATTTAACAGTTTTGTGTCCTAGTACCTATACTACATAGTATAATGACTATTACAGATTAAGTAATAAAGATAGATATTTATAATAATTATCCTATATTTATGTCCGTTGTGATGCTAGCATATATAAAGAGAGCGCTTGCAAATTAGTACACCTATAACTGAAGTAAAACGAAAGAATTGAGGAGTTTTAGATAAAAACATCATATTTCACCTTGAAAATTTACCTATTACTGTCTTAAATCCAAACAGTTCATTAACTAGTCAGTCTATCAGTTTGGAATACTTATGTAACATTTAACAGTTTAGGTATATCCATCAAACAGTTAGATAGATTACCTCAGTCAGTTTAAGAATTCGGAAAAAAAATATCCAAACAGTTCGATCATCGATGTAGGACTAGGTAGGACTAGGTTGAATAAGCCCAAATTTCACTTTAAAAAACTATTCAAGAGCGATTCAAGCTTGTGCAGGGCCTTTATTCACTGTGGTCTGTGACCAAAAACATTCCTCGCCTATAACGCGCTTCCCAAAAACACAATCCCTAACGGTCCAGGTGACAAAATATTAGAAATTAATATTATGTATGCCATAAGAAACGTTGTAAATATGTTTTTTGGAAGTGAAACTATTTAAAGAACGAGGGAAAGACGATTTTTGTGGTGCGTTATCTTAACGCGCCGTGTTATGGTCATAGTGAATCAGGGCCCTGCAGTTAGGATTCCGTACATGGCTGCTATACCTAATACAACTATTTGAATCGCTCTTGAATAGTTATCAACAGCAACAGCCGGCACCGTCTTGCAAAACAAAAGAATACTGTTTAAATAAATACCACTTCGTTAATCACTAACCGCACACTAACAAATCTGAGTTCCATTTTTCCTTATTTATTTATTCAAAACAAGATAGGCTTACAGTGTTCGCCAAATCGCCTGTCCTGTTACATGAATTGTTGAGAACATAACATCTATACGCATGGCATATAGTACAATCTTAATATTAAAATTTAATATAAGATACAGAAACCCTAAAAATGGCAAAAAAAGACACAGCTATTTACTAATTTTTTTTTCAGCCAGAGAATAGTTTAACGGGTAAAATAAAAGACTTGCCCGATCTAACAATCACTATAACACAAGGTATTGAATACTTAGCGAGTATTGCAGAAAGGTTATACAAGTGAGTAGTTAGCTACCAAGCTAATATTTGAACTTAATAATAAAGATAGACCCGCGTATATTTCGGGATTCCTTCGGGAACTCCTTGTTGTAAATCGATATAAAAGGTATTCTAAATATTGAGTTATGACATGAGCTATATCTACTACTGTCTATCTACAATGCCAAGTTAATGTCTTATGCAATGCGCAAGCACAAACAAATAAACGACCAAGTTTCCGAATAAAATGTTGATCCTTTAACTCCCCCGGTACTTTTTTATATTATACAGACACGCCTATAAGTCTGCAGTTTTATTATACGAGTCTAGATATTTTGTTAAACTAAAAAATAAGTCATCATACAACTGGTGTGAATTAATTTTATTGGAATACTAGCTGTCCTCCGCGGTTTCGCCCGGGTGAATTTCAGAATTCCCGCAGAAACTCCAAAGTAGTCTAAATTACTCCTTATAACATCAGCTAATTAGCAGTGAAAGTCTCATCAAACTTGGTCTAACCGTTTCGGATCAGGATTAGACACCTTTGCAGATGCAGGCAGAACAACCCGCCAAAGTTTCATCACAATCGGACCAATGGTTTAGAAACGTATAGAGGACAAACATACAAACGATAATTTGTATTATTTGTATTTAAGATGTAAAGTTCATTGTACAGCAAAATTGCCACGTAATGACCATTTAAAATTGCTTACTTTTTATTTCGTTTCAGTTTAGTGAGCTTCAAGGTGCCTTTTATGAGCTATCTAACAATGATATTTTTACTATTTTCTTCTATAACGTTGTATGTAATTCCTATCAACTACCTCATCATGGCATTAGGTAACCGACTTTTTTAGTAGGTATAATTAAATTGACTATACCGGTTTTTAGTTCATATTTATCTACATCTATGTTTTATTTTTTAGGGATTTATAAGTTTACCAGGAAATGTATAAATCCAGAAAGAGTTCCGAATAATGATCTACTAGACTTTATTTCGAGGATACCAGACAATGAAATTTTGGTAGGATCTAATATTATTACTTACCGTTTTTGAGATGGACATAAATTATTAGGACAAAAAAACAATTGGTGTCATTAATGAGGTGTTTTTTAATTTTACAGAAAGACTGGAAAGAATTGAGCGTGCCGGAGCCAAAAAGAAATTACATAGATGCCAATGGAATTAATATACAATAGAATAAACATTATATCTTAAGTATATTGTTATTTAACTGTTAAAAAAGAAGAATGTAAATAACAGTTAAGAAAACGAGTAAAAAGTTATGAATAGCATAATTAATATTTTTTTATTTAATAAGATGAAAGAATATAAATGTGTACCTAATCGATATGGGTTCTGTAATTTTATTTGAAACATTCCTTAATTGTAATGTCTTTAAACTTATTATTAGTGTAATACCTACCTAAAATCACAATTTTTACTTAACACTATGGAGCGATATCGAAAGTAATAATAAATAAATAAATATTTCCTACAAATTATTGAGTAAATGCTATTTTGTATAAAAATGACCACAATTATATAAAATGACTTACAAATCGATTTTTAACTCTTGCACCAAGTTAGTTTAAAGTAAAACTTAAAAGGTCTATGTTTATTCTATGGCACTATACAATTATAGTTGTAGTAGGAATTGAGCAACTAATACAAACTTTTCCAGCTTTATAAGTTGTTATCTAACCTATTGTGATTAGGCTCAGGGACTTTCAGCTCGCGCCATTCTTTCTGTAATAAAAAAAAAAAATTTAGTTTCCGAAGCAATGACTTCATAACAATGATATTGGTAGCGAGTGAGCGTAGTGGCACAGATAATATAATACTATACCTACTAGTATATACCTACTCTTTGGTTTTAAGTAGGTAATATTAAATACATAATTATGTTCTGTTTTCACATAAAGGATTCGCAAACTGTTTAAAACATGCTGTTAATGTTTTAGTAAAATCATGAATATAATCTTTCACAGATAAATATTTTTAAATGGAACTAGAAAATAAGAACTACGCTCGTTTAGAAAAGTAAGAAGGAGCTTTAAATAGTGGTTAAAATGATTGATTGTTTAGGCAAAAGATTCCGTCATGGTCAGCGAGTTATTAAATGCCTAGTATGGTGGCACAGATAACAATATAATAATACTATGATGGTAGCTGTAGTTCCATTCGTTCATCAATTACCGTTCATCGTAAAAAAATGGCATTGGTCTCTAATTCTAGAACACAATATCTCAAAACGTGTTTTTGCATTAGATACACGTCACTTTATATAAACTTACCAAAATCTCATTGTCAGGGACTCTCGATAAGAAGTCCAATACATCGTTGTTGGGACGTCTTTCTGGATTCAAGTATTTACGTGTATACTTATAAATACCTAAAACAAAAAAGTAGGTAGGTACAGTCGAGTTGAGAACCTCCTCCTTTTTTGAAATCGGTTAAAAATTACATCAAGTAAATCGGCAACAATAAATCCGTTAAGAAAATTAAATACTTCAATCAGCGTTTTGCTTACCTAATGCCATAAATAAATAGTTGACGGGTATTACATACAGCGCCATAGATGCTGCAACTAATATAATCATAGCTAGATAGCTCAGATATGGTACGGTGAAATTAGTTAAACTGAAAAAAAAAAAAACACCAACAATTTCATTTCCAGTTTCATTTTAAAAAAACGAGTATTTTTTTTTATAAAATAGAAGTCCGCTATTGCGGGCCTGATTCACTACGACAATGACACGCCGCGTTACGAAAACTTGTCTCAAATCACTGTAAAAAAATATTTTTAGCCATCTACGGCGTTTGTGATTGTGTAGCACAGTAGGTACTCGTATCAATAGAAAAGAATACTGTAGGTCATTGTTGCTCAAAGTGAACCCAGTTCATCAGAGAAACGTTCAATGACATCCACAAAGTCTGGACTTACCTAAAAGCCATTTAATAAACAACTATAAAATTAAAGATATTATGTAAGAAAAAGACGTACTTGTTTATTCTCTCGATGATGGATACCAAATAATCAATTCCATTTTTAATAGTAAATGTAAGATCTTGTAAGTCATACAAACGATTTTTTATCGTTTTAACGTCCTGCTAAAATGAGAAACAAACACGAGTTAAAACCGTAATTTTCTAAGATTAGTCACGGAGATTTGTGTATTTCGTTTATTAGTAAACGACAATCTGTGATTGTTAGTCAAAGTAAGCAATAATTAATTACTTTGTTTGTTTCAACTTCTTCATCAATCTCATCATCGGATTGGTATACAGCGATCGAGGTGCTATGGTCTATAACAGAAAATATAGTCTGTAGGTAACGAACATACGTAATAAAAATGCAGATACAAGTTATGGGTTATTGTGTAGGTATGACTAAAAAAAAAATGTAGTATGAATTCGTGAAACTCACTCATTTTTTTATACATAATCCAATGATATATAAAAGGTGCCAACAACAGCAGTGGTGCCATCCAGAATTTGAAGACATACCAAAAAGCGACCCAAGCGAACAGCGCAAGCGTTGATTTGTCGCGGTTATTCCATTCAAATACTTGTCTAGAAAAAGAGAAATACTTAAGGGTTCTGTGGCATTAATTTAATAGAAACCCTTCAATTTCTTATCTATATATATAAAATGCTTTATCCTGAATGACTGATGGATCAACGCACAGCCCAAACCGCTGATCGTAAAGACCTGAACTTGGAGGGTGTGTTCTTTGTATGACGTATATGCATCCGATAAGAAAGGTTTTTGAAAATTCAACCTCTAAAGGGATGAAAAGGGGTTTCAAAGTATGTATGGAACAATTCCGCGGGATCTTCGAAATTATCGTGGGTGAAACCGCGCGGGACAGCTAGTTACCAATACATAAATTAATTTATTTGGTAGAACTAAGAATATGTAAGTAAATTGTAATTAGAAAAACTTACTTCAAATGTTCATTAATGAGGTATATTGTGTGAAATATGTCCTTGATAAACTTCAAATTGCTATAAATTAATGGTATGTCAAATTTTGGAGGTTTCTGCACATATTTGGTTTCTTTTGGACTCATCAAACGCAATGAGGCTTTTATCTGAAATATAATACACGGGATCAATACTACGTAAGTACAATACAGCTGCTATAGGTACTACTTTTTTGAGTGGAACTTCTTTGAGTACATATATCTACAGTATAGAAAACGTAGATATCATTGTGAATACGACCTATATCATAATTGGACATAGATAAGCAATAGTGTGTTAACCCACACTGGAGAAATTTTGAATAAATCGTGTTTTAAAAGTAAGAGCGCCATTTTGTATCAACATTTTTTATGTTCAACATTTAGTTACATATTTAAGCAATGTAATAAGGTAAACAAATAATTAAAAAACGTTCCCTAACTCTCAATAAATCGTTCTGAATCAATAACTTAATTTTGTGGGTTAACATGTTATTGCTTATCTGCGTCCAATTATTCATTCTTCCAAAATTCCGTAAACTATACAAAATAATCTTACCGGATTCCACACCACGGATATCTCAAGAAGAATTCTCGGACAGTTTCCTCTTGCGCTTGACTTTTTCGAACGATTTTTCAAGGCGAACCATCTTTTCTCGTGCTCATTAATTCTAAGCAAAGGTATCGATATTTTACCGAGCATTTCCCCCTTCACGGGACTGAATAATGTTTCATTGTATACTCCGATGTCTAATGTGGAAGTTATGTCAGTGATTGCACTGGAAAAGAAAATAAATTTTACTTCTAACAAATCTTGTAATAATCTCGGTAGGTAACTATATTATACTAGGTATCTAGGTACTTCACTTTCACATAAATTAGTAGCCAAAACTAAATAGTAACAACAAATAAGAATAACTTTATGTTATGGTATTTACAATGTATAGATATCCATATCTAATATTATGTGTATATAGCATGCTTGCCCAGACATATTGTATCCTTATCCGGTTCTTTGATAAATCAGTAAAAAACAAATAAGTACCTACATCCTACTAATATTATAAATGTGAAAGTGTGGATATTTGGATGTTTGTTACTCAATCACGCAAAAACGGCTCAACGGATTTGGATGAAATTTGGCATGGAAGTTGTCGGGGGTACAGAGAAGGACATAGGGTACTTTTTATCCCGGAATTCCCGCGGGAATTTCGAAATTACCGCGGGTGAAACCGCGGGGCACAGCTAGTAATATTATATAGTTTGAAACTCAAATACCTCCATGATTTTTTTTATGGAAACACAATTGGGCAAAAACCTTTCGTAAGAAGTTCTTCTCATTATTCTCGGAAGTCTTAAGCGGCGACCTCTCAGAAACGAACTGACTGTTAAGGTCACGCATGATGCGGTTTACTGATCAGACACAAATGACCTTCGTTGCCTAGTGCAGCTCGAAAGGAAGTCACAATTTGAACTCGATTTATAAGTTGTAAAAATCTTTGGTGTGTTGAATGATTTACACTCCTATTATACCATAGTTGTTATATCAATATCCATAAAACCATCGTTTATCATAAAAAAAATTTTAACAGACTAAAAAAAATTTCGCACTAGCCTAGCTGTCTATCGTTTTAATACAGACTATATGACCAATGACATTACTTACCCATAACGCGCGTCCTAGAAACACCATCACAAACGCTCCAAACATCAAAGATTAGAAACTAATATTCTTTATGCTATAAGACACATTGTTACTGTATTTTTTGACAGTAAAACTTATTTGAGCACGAGGGAAGAGGAACTGTGGCGCGTTATCTTAACGCGGCATGTTATGGGCATAGTAAATAAGGGCCCAGCTGGCGCCCCGCGGATTCACCCGCGTCAATTTCGGAGTTTCCGCAAAACTTATATATGTATTTTTGTAAGGACCTGGTTCTGTAGTTAATGAGTTTATCGATTACAATCAAACAAATAAATATATAGTTAGGTACAGTTCGGTGTTGCAGCTTAAGGTTGCCTTGAAACGATTTCCTCTAGCAATAAGTTCCGCATACTGGTCCTTTCTTTCTATTAATTATCTTATTGTATTTATTTTGGACCAGCAATAAAAACAAACATACAAAAAATAAAATCTTTTCTCTTTCATAAATTAGTGTAGATCCACATTCCTATCCTATTATAAATGCGAATATGAGTTTGTTTGTTTGTTTGTTACGATTTCATAAAATTTTGCATGAGTACCTACACGTTTTCACGTTGTCACGTGTACAGAGAAGGCATAGAGTACGTATGTCGGAATACCTGCGGGAACTCTGAAATTCACGCGGGTGAAACCGCGGGGCACAGCTGGATAAAAATATTCGGTGGTAAAAGTCAGAGGGAACAGATACACCCACTGTAGCCGTTATGCACTCACAATTTAAAGCTTTTGCCCCAGTGGGGCTGGGAGGTGCAGCGCGCGGTGTGCGTCTGCACCCGGTTGTTGTCCAGCTCCAGTACGCAGTACGCGTCGGTCCGGCTGCTGAGGCCCGAGCCGCTCAGCCCGCGCGCGCCGTGCACCGTCACGGACAGCTGGCCGACCTCGCTCCAGTCGTTGTCCAACCGGTACCACGTCTGCACAAACAAAACCTGACGATAATCATAGGTAATTATTTTTGCCCCCGCAAATTGCTTTTAAAACGTGGGGCCGATTCTAGAGTGAACGTTATACCTAAGGTGTAAGGTTAGACGAAGGACGTATTCGATTTTTGCCTCAAATGGTTACCATAACTAAAAAAAAAGAAGTTATACTTCTTAGGGTACCTATCCATGTATTTCCCGGGCCTACCCTTTTTCATTGTTACTGAATATTAATTATTAGGTACAAGGTACAATGGAAACGGACTATTTGTAAATAACAACGTCTACCTATTTGCCATAGCAACGTTTCGACTGTGTGCGCATCACAGCTATTTTCATCATAAATTAGGTATGTCGCTTTTTGGCTGTGTGGAAGTGCGCGCGCAACGCACCAAAAGAAGTATAACTTCAAAAACCTAAAATACATTTTTGGCGTATCATAATATTTCTCCTTACTAGGTACCTAATTAATTCATAAAAGTCGCAAGTTGTCGGATCATCCCCTGAAGGGCGTTTAACACCAGCTGTGTCCTATAGATAAATCGCCAATTTTCCGCTTAAACCATGGGTCTAGTTTAATTGGTCTATGGCTTAAACCCACGTTTGTTTTTAGTTTTCTCTATGATTTATAAGTGTTTTTATAGTTTTATTAATATTTTTAGTTACATATTGTAGGTAAGCATGGATTATTGAATAAGTGCCTCATTTAAAATTGCATCCTGTATGTATAATATACCTATTTCAAGCAAGGATATTACGGAGCTTCGACTCCGACTCCGATAAGTCAGAACTTCCGCTCGATATTACCTACACCTCCGAGCTCCGGTTCCGACTTCGCCTCAGACACTAGATCGGAGGTTTATGCAATATGCATGTTGAGCGGGAAACCCCTCTCTCCCCATGTGCTTTTTGTCGTCGATTACCTACTCCACATTACATGCAATATAGATGACTTTTTTAGGTATTTTATTGACCTAAAAAATCAAAGTCTCAAGTAACCTATAGATACTTGAAACTCCAATTAACTTTTGACTTCACTACACTCCACTATAACTAATTGTAATGCAATTTAGGTAGTTACTAAGGTTCGTGAAAATAGGTAGTTACTAAGGTTGGTGTTGCAGTTATTGATACAAGTAAAAGATTTTTCTGGTAGGTTTATACATAAATTATGTTTAAAAGTTGTTGAGGAACCCGAAATTTCATAAACGCCTATAGCTAGTCTATAATTTGATAAAAATTATAATTGGAAACAAAATAGATACCTATTCCCAGTATTTTCAAAGTTAAGTATCGTGAATTGCGATGGTTTCATTTACCGAATAAAGAATCCAGTTTATATAGATTGATAAACGATTCCTCAAAAAACATATTTAATACTTATTATTATTAAATGTTTAACTGAACCCAAACACAGACCGCTATTTAGTTGTTGTATATTAGTAGTCAGCGAGTTGGAAAATTTTATAATAAATTACAATAAAGTACATAAATATACGCACCTAATAGTAATACTGCATTTAAACGCGAACAAATATCATAAAAAAAACGATTAAAAAAAATTGTTTACAACAGGTTTATTTTGATACCTTTCGCGTTGTGTGTTGGCATATGCGTTTCTATAGCAAAGTTAGGTTTATCGAGTTCGATTTTCATAACAACGTAAAATATGATGAATGATGAATTTTATACCCTGAGTCGTAAGGTTAGTGTAGGTATACTATATGACTATGTATTTACAAAAATAATTAAGTAAAAAGTCGTCCAGCACCTTTATTTAGTACAAGCTCCATTTTTGGGAACAGAATGAGAATGTCCAAGTATGTAATATAAGCATATGATTATATAAGACTCTTTTGTAATTGTAATATAACGTAATAAGAATACGGTGAAGATTTACAATTTTAATATAGGTATAGTTCTATTGTCATTCCTTTACCATTATAATATCGTAACTCACTTTGCCATTATTAGCTGGTTTTTTACTGAGCATGACGTATAGTAACTAGTAAGCACAGATACTATTAGGATTTTCTTAGATGAGGTATTACTCCGAGACTGCACCGATTTGGAAAACTCTTTTTTTTTGTTAAAAGTGAGAAATAAACAATATTTTGACAAAAAAATTAAACCTACTTCAAAAACACCAAAATGCACTATGATTTAAAGCAAAAAATGACATAACACCGATTTAATCTGAAAGACAAAAAAGCATATTAAGTAATATTAATTATTATTGGTCAGTGCTCACTGATCGGCTTGAAGTCGGTGAAAAGCCAAATGTATATGAGGGTCAGCTCAAGTGGGCAGACATGAGCGGGATTGGCACCAACTTCAAACCGATCAGTGGTAGCACAGACCAATCATAATAATACCTACATGCATTTTTGTCTTTCAGATTAAATCGGTGAAAGTCCCGTCAAAATGGTTGCAACCGTTTCGGAGATTAGCTGTTCCCGCGTTATTTCCGAAGTTCCCGCGGGAATTCCGGGATAAAAAGTCCCCAATGTCCTACTCTGCACCCCTGACAAAGTGACAACGTATATGCAAAATTTCATGATGATCGATTGAGCCGTGAAGTCGTGAAAGCGTAAGAGATAGACAGACAATCACTTTCGCATTTGGACATAGATAAGCAATAGTGTGTTAACCCACACTGGAAATTTTTTGAGTAAATCGTGTTTTGAAATTATAACGCCATTTTATGTCGACATTTTTTATGTTCAATATTTTGTTACATATTTAAACAATGTAATAAGGTAAACAAATAATTAAAAAACGTTCTGTCACTCTCAATAAAGCGTTCTGTATCAGTAACTTTATTTTGTGGGTTAACATGTTATTGCTTATCTGCGTCCGTTTATAATATTAGTACTATATTGGGATTATAATCCTCTGGCTTTTCTCGGACAGTGTAGATACATACCTACCATTAAATTAGTTATATTTATATATAGTTAGTGGATATAAATTCTCTTTGATGAAAACCATCGCTGAAGTCAAAGTTCTTTTAGAACAACGCGCGGTTTGCTGGGACTAAGAAGATTTGTTTCATTATGCATTGATTGTAAACTTTGTAATATTGAAGAAGGTATGACGTGAAGTGGTAATATACACGAAGTCTTATATTTCTTTGTTATTTATACTGATTTATTAATAATAATTAAAAATAATTATTGTTAAATTTCAGCTGATTTTCTATCGGAAATGGAGAACTATGTCAAGTAATGTCCGCGTACCTTAAATATAGAAATGAACGATATTCATGTCTTATTAGCAACTAACCCTGTGGCCTCAGGGCTCAATAGAAGCTGGTTATCTCGTTATTACAGACTGACACTACAATTTTATTCACATATATAGGTCTACATAATTATGTATATAAATGGTAAATTATAAACCTAGTAGAAAAACCGGAAACGTCGATAAAAAATAAACATTCCTTTAGTTCTTAATTTTTGTTCTCGTAGGTATGTACAGCAAAAATATAATATGTACTTCATTAAATAGTAAAAATAATCATGAAAACAAGAATAATGATTTTTTTATGTTTATTTAATTGCAATTTATTTACTTTTCAAATGTACTTATCTGATTATTAATTGAAACACACCAATTTATTTGTTCAAAGCATGTAAAAATACCTAAATGAGGTGAAGTAGATGAGATTTTGTCAGGCCTGTATACTTATAATATCATTGTTGTCAGAGTATAAAACATACGAACATACATACAGGTCAAACTAAGAACCTCCTTTTTTAAGTCGGCTAGAAAATGGCATGAACTGTGACATTGCTTTGTGCTTTATGCAAGTTTTTTTGGTGTTTACGATAGCAATGTAAAAAAAGAATAATGCGTCACAGCATGATGATATTAAGTAAATATAACCAAAAACATAATATTATGTTTTTCTATTCAATTGCCTACATAATATCAAACAAAACTTAAAAAAAAATTGTGGACATTTTATTACGTTATAGAAATAGGTAAGTACCTACGTTAATTTAAGTCAATAAAAATAATAGAAAAACTAATTAAATTAGCACTTTTATGTTAGACGGATGTCTAACCAAAGTGTTATAACCTAACTTACCGCCGCACTCAGAGTCGACTTTAATGATTACTTACTTAAGTATAGATTTTTAAAACAAAACTGCCGCAATCAGACAAGTTTAATAAATTAATGTTGATTGGCATTTAACTGATTATGTTACATCTCATCAAATGCCAATTAACATTAATTTACTGAACGTCTCTGATTGCGGCAGTTTTGTGTTAAAAATCGATACTTAACTAAGTAATCATTAAAGTCGACTCTGAGTGCGGCGGTTAGACAGTAGACACGCTATTCAACCTTAACTTTGTTTGACTGTAATACGGCCGCACTCAGAGTCGACTTTAATGATTACTTAGTTAAGTATAGATTTTTAAAACAAAACTGCCGCAATCAGAGATGTTCAGTAAATGAATGTTAATTGGCATTTGATGAGATGTAACTTAATTAGTTAAATGCCAATTAACATTAATTTATTAAACTTGTCTAATTGCGGCAGTTTTGCTTTAAAAATCTATACTTAACTAAGTAATCATTAAAGTCGACTCTGAGTGCGGCGGATAGGTACCTACTCTTAATTGCAACCTTTATGCGTGTATGTCCAAAAATACGAGTGTATACGAGTTTTTAACAGACTTCCAAAAAGGAGGAGGTTCTATGTTCGATTGTATGTATGTTTTTTTTTTTTTGTGTATGTTCACCGATTACTCGAAGACGGTTGGACCGATTTCGAAAATTCTTTTTTGTTTAAAAGGGTAGATATACTCCCAATTAGGTCCCATTGCAACCAAGTCGGGATCTGATGATGGGATCTTGGAGAAATCGAGGGAACTCTTCAAAAATTATAGGCACACCTATAGCAATTTGGGTATTTTTTATAGTAAATCGTTTATTTGCTTTTGGAAAGTAAAATTTGAAGAAGTGGAACTGATGATGAAGACCGCAGATGGTCATCGGAACTACTCAATAATAGGTATTTCACTGGTTCTGAATCGTTAACTTTAATGTGGTTTCTAAACAATTTATGTTCGTCACAATGTATATGGTGAAGTGGAACTGATGGTGGTGTACCAGCAGAACTCCTCAAAAATTAACGTCCCTGCATCGGGAAAAGCAATATTTTGTATAAGGTTATGAGCAGTTGACATAAGGCTATTTTAACTTAGATAAATTACAAAACGACTCACTAAAAAGCAAGAAATAAACAAATTTTTAACAAAAAAATTTAAACCGACTTCCAATAACACAAAACTAATAAAAAGCTAAAAATAAATAGCTAAAAATAACAAAATATTGAATTAATCCAAATGACAAAATACGCGTAATATTATTATTGGTTTGTGCTACCACTGATCGGTATGAAGTCGGTGACAAGCCAAATATGGAGAGTAGATGGGCTAAGTCGACTCCCGCCACCAGCTCTTCGTGAGCACAACCCAAGTGGGCAGACACCAGCGGGCTTGTCACCGAATTCAAACCGATCAGTGGCAGCATAAACCAATAATAATATTACGCGTATTTTTGTCATTTGGATTAATTCAATATTTTGTTATTTTTAGCTATTTATTTTTAGCTTTTTATTAGTTCTGTGTTTTTGGAAGTCGGTTTTATACAACGTGTTGAATTAACCAAAAACCTGATACACACCATTTAAAAAAATAAACAGTAATATGATTATAACATAAATTATGTCAAAAAAAAAAATCTAACTACAAAATTTCAATTGCTACGCCGCGCCCCCGTGCCGGCTTGTCAATGACCGATTCGATTTTTTTGCTACGGGCGGCGTACGCGCCAAATATTGTATTGTAAATAATTTAGATAATGGGCTGGTAAAAATTAAAAAAATATACTCTACATTAAAACATGGTGCGATCGATTCGGAAGTCGAATCTGAAAAAACTACTTTCTAATTTTAAGTCAATTTATTAACACGTTGTAACTTGTAACGTAGGTACATATTTTTATTTTATAAGTCAATCATTGTTATAAATGTAATGATGTTATCTATTTTTAAGGTGGTTAGACGCGACCTGATAAGAAATATAGATGCTAAAAATATACATTATACTCTTATACATTTATGTTGAAATTAGATGGGTTTTAGTACTTTACCAATTTACCAATTATCAGTTAAAACGATGGATCGATTGAAGGAATCCATTTAGTATTTACTTCTCGTATCAAATATAAAACATAAAGGTAAGCCTTTGTGTTTTATAAATATGTATCGCGTATTATAAAAAAGAAATACGATAATCACGAATAAATTATTTGATCGCTCAAGAAGCCAGCGCGTCGACACTGACCATGGAGGACGACTGCGTCTAGGTCATTCACCGCCCCTTTCCTTTGTCGGCCATCGTTGATTCGCCGACGGATCATGGCAAATCTTGTAATTTAACAGTTTTTCTAATCTTTGTTTTTATTAACTGCTTACCGCATGGATTATTGTGGGTTTGAATAAAATAAGTTTGTCCTTAAAATCTAACATAGCGTAGTAAGTATAATACGGGTCCGTTGGCAGAGAATTTACTCGGATCTGTCACATTTTAGGTACATGACGACTACATACCGGAAAATACGAGGGCAGACGTCTCACGAGTTGGACCGACCATCCAGTGGAGGTCACGGCTCAACTAATACCTACTTAATTTATGATGATAGTGTATTCGTCGCACGGTCAATAGGATAAATGGGGGGATTATTAATAATCGCCGTAAATTATTATTATTCATCATCGACTCCATAATGACATTATGCAAAGCACCCCGACGTGCTATAGGTTAGCTTATTATTGTACAGCTGACCACGACGCGCGAGTCGAGTGACCGTTGCGAGCGTGACGCGGCAGCAGCCAACACTATAACCTAACTTCTCTTAGCATATCGGGGCACTCTGCATTTTATTGATGGAGTCAACAAGTAGGTATCAGAGCAAAGTTAATGGTAAAAATTAAACATTTTCTTTGGCAACGTCGGTGGTTGTTAACAATTTTCGGCGATTGTTAATAACCGCAACATATTACAATACCTATGTATAATTAACTCACATATCTATCGACAACGGGCAGCGTGTGCCGCACGCTCGTCGTGAGCACGTTGTCCGCGACGGTTTCTGCGCGGTCGCTGAGCGTGATGACGAGGTGCAGCCGGCCGTAACCGCACTCCAACTCCAGCCATAGGTCGTGGGTCTTCTCCTTCTCCAGTTGAGAGAGATCGATCACACATCTAAAATAATGCGCCAGAGTTTACAAAGTCCTTACCTACCAGTGAATCTTTTCCTATGTAAATAAATATATATAAGTATTTTATTTATGTTTTTTAATATCTTAAATTTTATTACATCTATGTTGTTTATCTATGTCTGATGTAAACGTATGTTTTGTCTTTGGTTTACTATGCGTGGAAACTTCCCCCGGTTAATAAAATCTATATACTAATATTATAAATGCAAAAGTACTGTCTTTCTGTCCGTTGGTACTGTTACTGTACACGCCTTAACTATGTACTCTACCGGTCATCGTGAAAAAATACAAATGGTTCTTTTAATTCCGGAGTATTGCCTTTTTCTACTAAACCGATCGTCATAAAAAATACAAAATATGGTTAACACGAGTGAAACCGCGAGAAACAGTATTGTTATATTTCTCTATCTATGGTCTACAGTCTACACGGTCTACCTAAGTGGTTTCTATATCTCATAATTTTTTCCCCTCTAATTTCGCGATTAATGCGAAAACCATTAATTAATTATTCTTATTTGCGTTGTAGATACTAGCATTTTTGTGTATCAATTTCAGTTTTATTCAAACCTACTGTGTTGCATGTAGATCGTATATGAATAGCTGAGTTGAGTTTACCTGCCCATGAAATTCTTCTGTGTATATTTATGCCAAACTGTAACTTCTAAGTTTGTCTCGTCATTTTGAAGCAGGTTGAACCTCTCCCGCCATGTGGACTTTGATTTCGGTACCCGCTTCGATTTGTGAGTTTCCGTAGCTAACCTGTGAAAAACATACATGTTCAGGCGCGGATCCAGCCTTTTGTTTGGCACGCATGCCCATGCTAGGTTTATACCTAATCCCTACTAATATTATAAATGCGAAAGTAACTCTGTCTGTCTTTTACGCTTTCACGCCTAAGGGCTCAACCGATCATCATGAAATTTTGCATACATGTTGTCAGGGGTACAGAGAAGGACATAGGGTACTTTTTATCTCGGAATTTCTGCGGTACCTCCAAAATTTACGCGGGTGAAACCGCAGGGAACAGCTTGTACCTTCATAATAAAGTAGACTGGATCCGTGCCTCTATAGGTAATACTTGAGAAATGAGAATCAACCAAGGTTAAGTGGTAAAGATTATTTCTGAAGGTCGTGAATTCGAGACCAGGGGGACAGCTTCGAGCTTCGTGTAAGTGTTAAGTAGGTGGGTAAAATAATGAACTAAATCAAAAAATACTTTCTAGCTTATTTGCTTACTTAAATTGAGGGAAAGCACAACTTAATAAAAAAAATAGACAAATAAATAAAAATATTAGGTATGAAACCATGTAAAATGAACAAAATCGCCGTGAAAAACTACGATGTTATGGAATTGAGACGACGTAGGTATTCAGAACTAAGAGCGAATGATTTTCATAATAGATAGCTAGTCAATATGTTATTGTTTTAAATTTCTAGACAAGGTATACAAATAGAAAAAAAAATTAAAGTAATAAATAAGTGCATGTACCCGAAGTAGGTACTTTCCACGAATACCTACCTATTAATGTTCACGAAATCTCGAAAGGTGTTTCCCGCTTTTAACGATAAGGTAAAGTGGAAAATCGAAAATAAATCGCGGAACGGAAAGTTACTAAGGTTTATTACATATACGTTTAAACCGGTACTTGGACGTATAACTCGTATACGCGCAATGACGTCTTTGGAGAAGTTCAAGAACCTGCGAAACGGGTATTTCCCATATGACTACCCTGCATTGTAGAGGTCGAATAAAAGAGACACTGGGAACGATTATAACTCATAATTTCTCAGACTCACTTCATTTTTATATAACTACTAGCTGTCCCCCGCGATTTCATCCGCGGTAATTTCGGAGTTCCCGCGGAGGTTGCGGGGAAAAAAGTACTCTATGTGCTTCAGTTCCCGCAAGAATTCCGGGATAAAAACTATCCTATCTTTTAAGTTGGACCATATTATGAAGGGTTACAAAATTTTATCAAAATCCGTTCAGTAGTTTCGGAGTCCATCGCGGAAAAACAACGTGACACGTGATTTATATATATTAGATATAGATTTATTTATTGGGATTTCTGTATCTACCTATATTAATTATCAGGCGAATAACAAAAAAACAGGTAGTGAAAACATAGAGGTAGATAATAATAATTTCTAGCAAGTAATATCGCTGATATTTCTTTAGGTAGGTACATACTTAGATACTAATTATGTATTGATTTATTTATTGAAAATAATGAAGGAAGTCGGTTAAAAATATCAACTAATATACGAGTATTATTGAGTACCTATAGTAGGTAAGTACCTATTTTTCTGTAGGTACGAAAAACTTGTGACGCAGCTGTCAAAAACTTTAAAAACACAATAAGTATTCGATAAGTAAATTTTTTTTGTTGTTAATGACTATTAGTATATTTTTTTACTTAAAATGTATTTTTCTAATAAGTTACAACTTCATAATAGGCAGCGCGACATTTTTTAATACCTGAATACACTTGAGACAATATACCTATCTACATAAATTTTATTGTTAGTCGATACTTATCTTTTTATAATTCCTTGAAAATCAACGTTATAATATACGTTGACCCATGAGATCACGTCATTTACTGTCACCATTGATATGACTACTGCTTAGGTATCATTATACATTGCGGAGTAAATAAGTGTGTTTATAATAAGTCTCTCATCCTCACGACAAAGTTCAAATTGGATATTAGATGCTTGTGTATTGTGAGGTCCTGACTCCTGACCTTTCATCGTTTGCCTACAGCGAACATGTTCTTACAGAACAAAAAAAAAAATAAAGATGTGAGTAGTGTTTGTGCAGTTTTTGATATTTATAGAATTTTCGATTGTTTGTCTGTTTCTCCATGCGTTTGTATACCATCTAGAGGCCTTATTCAGTATGACCAACAACATTCCGTGCTAATAACATAACGCACTTCCAAAAAACACAATCCCAAACGTTCAGGTGTGAAAATATTGGAAATTAATATTCAGTATGCTATAAGAAACGCCGCATTGTAAATATGTTTTTTTGAAGTGAAACTTTTTTAAAACGAAAAAAGACAATAGGGTACTTGCATGATTTTTTTTTTCAGTTTATTTTAAAGATATATGGCCTACTTAAACAAAGCAAGAAAGTTAAAATAGAGCGTTTCAAAGTTCCTACTTTAGACTTTACCGCCGAAACGCGGAATGACGTCACTAGTTTAAAATTACGCCTTATTAATCTGTGATAGAAATGCCACTGTCGTATTGACAGGGTCATGTGACACTGACAGACAGATATCTTCAATATCCAAAAGCGAAATTAAGGTTGATATGTGTCGAGTTACTTCCAAAAGTTCCAGTAAAGAATCGAAATGCATCAAAAAGTTTTTAAAATTCTTTTCTGTCTGTCTGTCTGTCTGTCTGATCACGATAATCTCCGCATCTACTGAATGGATTGTCATGCGGTTTTCACAGGCAGATTAAGCTTAAGCTGGAGCTACATAATATAGGCTTTGTTTCATCGAAATAGGACATAAAGCAAAAAAATTATCATCATTTAAAGATTTCAGCGCAAGGCAATGGTCGAAAGCTTCGATATAATGTTGCATAACGAACATAATAAAACTTTTTTAGAGTTATGCATTTTTTTTTTCTTTTGAATTGATTTTTCGCGAAGTGAGAGTTTTAAGGCTTGGAGAGACAGATGATGTGATTATATTTTCTTTGAGACTAAAGAGTATTTAACCACTACGTTTTAAAAGAGTGAGAAAATCTAACATCGTTACTGTCATTGCAAGGGTCAAAAATTCACGCGGGTGAAACCGCGGGCACCAGCTAGTTAGTGAATAAGGGTCCGGGTTTGAATAAAACTTCCCAGAGTGACATTTATAAGCTCTTTATCTCAGTAAATCAAAGAAGTCCCTTAGAAATGTCGAAAATCATAAAATTACATCTACATGAATACCTGATCATGACGTCGATCTCTTGATGAGAGTTCGGTCAAGCGGTATTTTAATATTGAACATAATTATTTAACATTCGAAGTAAATATTTACTTGAACTTGCAGTAGAGACTGTTGGAGCCATCATCTGGTCCATCCGGTAAATTCTCAGCTTCGACGAGCACTATATTCACTACGGACTTCCACGGCTTCCTGATGAGGTCCAACCTTTTGTTCTTCATCACATACTATGAAAGAAAATACAATGTGACAAACAAAAATTAATGGATTAGTGTGTAAATATAAGCAGGTATATTGTACTGAAAAAATTTACCTAGAGCTGATTCAAGGTATTTTTTTCCTCCTCCATTAGACCTAAAAGATTCACATGGTCGAACTAATGGAGCTTATGTGTTTACTACCGAGATTTGTTTTGAGGACTTTACAAGTTCACTGGGCATCTTCTCTAAGCGTTTGTTTGCCACGTACCTTACTATTCAAACTTTACCTTGTCAGTCAGAGAGAAAAAGACGTTAGGTGTGCCTACCTAACGTCTTTTTCTTATTTCTGTCCGTTTGCCTTTTCTCATTTTCTATTACAGAACGAAGTAGGTACGTACTACTTCTAAAAAGTGCTTACGTTTTTAAACTTAAAAAGTTTTTACATCAATACTTAGAAACAATTTTATTCGAATATAAGAATACCCAACAGATGAAATGAAATTAAATGAATTTATTACTATTGAACCAACTTCGCTTCGTTATCTCTAATACAGAGAGTTGCTGGCTTCTGATGTAGGATAAACCTATATTTCAGAGGCCAGTGCCGTGTTACCAATTCTACTTACTGTTCCCCGGGGTTTCACGAGGGAATTCCTGGATAAAAGTATCCTATGTTCTTCTCTGTACCCCTAATAACGTGTAAGTATGCAAAAAATGATCGGTTCAGTCGTTAAGGGATGTATAAGCATTGATGTAAGGTTAACAAACAAACAAACTCACTTTCGCATTTATTTAAGGATAACAGAAGTTTTTTTAAATTTAGATATTGAATGGATAGATATAAGTAAAATATTGATATGAACATAAAATAAGAAGAAGAGATTTAGTTCTTATCATAGTGTAGTGTCAGGTACGCAGACAAAATGTGGCAGGCAGGTAAAGTGTCCTCTGATGAAAATGTTTGTTTACTAACTTTGGCATTTAGGTGTCTAGTTATGTACATATATAAAAACTAAGCATCATACAAAAAAACATGGCTTTACGTACTTTTTGAACTTTTTTACTGTGCTCCCGGAGCATCGTCAAACCAGCACCAATATGACCCATGAGCTCCGACGAGACCGCTAATGCGGCGGGAGTTAAAGGATCCATTGCCACGCCCTCCGGACTCACGAATGACCTGTCAGACAAACAATATCGATGTAATTACCCCTACCACATTATTATAGATATAGAGTAATAAGAAACAAAACTTGTCATAGTCCGGGAGGTAGGACGGCTGATATTAACATCGATAGTTGATATTATATGACTAATAAGTAAACCGACCGTCAGCTGCAGCTCAATTAGCAAAAATAAAAAATAAAGTAATAGTATACCGGCTGAAACTTTTTCAAAAATAGTTGACGTCATACTGAGCTCAAAAAAAAATCGTCAGCTGCATCGTGGAGCGGGGAATATGCGTCAGCTGCTCGCATGAACTTCTGTCTTAATTTATTTTTAACAAAATGAATATTATTAAGAAATAATAATTAACACCTATAGTGTAAAATGAAAATCACATAACTTTGCACGTATACGGACGTGGGAGTTTGCGGAAGTGGTAAAAAAAAGTAATAGTAAGGCACTTTTTTCATAAATAGTTGACGTCATACTGAGCTGGAAAAAAAATCGTCAGCTGCATCGTGGAAAGGGGAATATGCATCACAAATAATATAATTATCAACCAATTATATAATATAAATCATCTTATATCTTAATAATTAAAATTAATTAAAAAAAATCTTTACTGACTGTCAGGAAAGATTTGATTTTTTGTTTGTTTGTTTATTACGATTTAACTCAAAAATTTCCGGGCCGATTTTAAAAATTCTGCCACCATTAGAAAGCTACATTATCTATGAGTAACATAGGCTATATTGTAATCCGGAATTCAAGCGGGAACTTCGAAATTAACGCGGGTGAAACCACGGGGACCAGCTACTTGTAAAATAAAAAACGTGTGCGTGCACGTTGTGTCAGTGCATATCACGCGTATGAAGTACCTAAAGCTGTTATAAAAACACCAAAGGTATGTATTAACTTCTATAAAAACACTAGCAAAATGTAGGTACCTACTTGAGCAATTTGAGTGCGGAATAGTACGAATCGAACGTCATAAAAATAAATAATTAGAAAACCGGTTAAATGGCTGTCAGACTCGGATCACGATCAGTGAAGGGTTCCGTAGTGGGGAAATTAAAATTTTTGTTTCGAAAATCCTTACTATTCTATACTATACTATATGCGTAACAAACAAGCAAACAAACTTCCAATTAACAAAAAAATTAAAACCGACTTCCAAAAAACACAAAACTAAAAATCTAAAAATAAAAACTAAAAATAACAACATACCGATTTAATCCAAAAGACAAAAACACACGTAATATTATTATTAGTTTGTGCTACCACTAATCGGTTTGAATTCGGTGACAAGCCCGCTGGTGTCTGCCCACTTGGGTTGTACTGCTCACGAAGAGCTGGTGGCGGGAGTCCACTTAACCCATCTACCCTCTCCATATTTGGCTTGTCACCGACTTCATACTGATTAGTGGTAGCACAAACTAATATTAAAATTACGTGTGTTTTTGGAAGTCGGTTTTAATTTCTTTGTTAAAATTTTGTTTATATATTATGTAAAGAAGTTAATTTCAAATGTCTTATGTCGTAATGATTTTTGTAAAACCTATTTACCGTCAGGCATCCTACACGCATATTATATACCTACATAATACATTGTACTTTTTTCTTGGTTACGGTAAGCAGACTCCTAAGTGTTTTTCATAATTATTACTTTACCATGGTAGGTATAACGGTTTATAGAATGCTCCTTTCTTCCAAATTTCTTCTACCTCCGTCATGGAGGACGACATACGATATTATTATTCATTGACAAATCTTTATAGTTGTAACGAGGCGGCCGTATGCCACTCGTTATGATATCCCGCCTCATTTCTAATATTTGTTATTTATATTTTAATCTGTTCCTTTTATATTTTAAAATTTTGACAAAATAGGAATTAGCTAAAGAAAAAATGAGTGAAGATCGGATAGTCGCTTGACGCTTTCCCACCTATTTCTTTTGCCGGCTAGCTATTCAGCCAGTATTTTTTATTTACATTGTGGCGACCTAAAAAAATATTTTCTTTAATTATTAAGTATTAATTAAAGAAAATAAAAAAATATAAATAGGAATTAGCTTAAGAAAAAGTGAGTGAATTTTATTTTAATTAATACCTACTTAAACTTTACGTTATTTCAATTTTACATCGCGCTGGCTGTATAGAAAGTTGAATTATGGTTCAATATAAATGTGAAAATAGACCTAGTTTTTTTTTAATAATTTGACAGTTGTCAGTTGAAAGCGATTCTCCCTAGGACTGAAAAGGGTAACTTTCAACCCGCTTCTCAGGCAACTTCAGACCTACTTTCCGAGTATGAGTAATGAAAAAAGGTTTTTCAATCGGCGTGCAATTCTCGTAACAAAAAAAAGAACGTTTACATATTTTTGCGTTTAGCCATAGATTTATTATGGCTAACTACGTTAGTTAGCCATAGTAAATCTATGCGTTTAGCGGACGATTATTATTCGTTTAGTGGACGTCTATTGACTAGCCACACTCCACAGCCAATAATAAATAACGAATGTACCTAATCCAAATTATAAACAACGTATCATACATATACTATAAATGTGAATTTGAGTTTATAATTATGTTGTTCTAATTTGCTTTCATGCCTTAACTATCGACCTATCATATGAAATTTTGCAAACATATTGTTGTCAGGGGTAGGTACAGCAAAAGATATAGAACGTATACTTTTATTCCGTAAATCGTAATTGCCGTGTAAACGCCGAAATTTGCATTTCTAAAACTACGGGCAACAATTAGTAGGTAGGTACCTAATTAATAAATAATTAATTCAACAACCTATACTAGCTATTATAATACTTCGAAAAATAATACGAAATTTGTAATAATAATAATAATAATCCACTTCACAACACACAGATCTATTTGATCCCACACTAAGCTATAGATAAGCTTGTGTCGTGGAATAATAAGAAAAAATAATAAGTAAATACGAGTACGATGTGTTTTATGAATGACGAAAAGTAACAAATTAATAAATACACCGTGCCTATAATTTTAGATATTTCACTAACTCTAATAAAAACAAAAAAAATCCAAGGGTTTCAAAATGTACCTGCGCGTTACTCGAATCGAGACGATTGGTCGGCGCTGCCCATCTAGGTCCAGTCTGTATGTCAAAATAACAAAGCAAATAGGTACGAGTAGGTACTAAGCAATGGCGGTGTACCTACCCACACAAAATATATTCGTTATCTTTTGTATTCAAATCATTATATTATACATAAGTAAAGAAGTATGTGATTAAGCAATGTTGACCTAAATATACATGTAAACTAACACATTCAATTTAGGTAAGTATTTTTTAAATAGGTAGGTATCTATAGGGACAAAAGATTATATTTACTACTAACACAGAATACATAATAGTACAAGTACTACTAACTAGCTGTCCCGCACGGTTTCACCCGCGACCCGCGATAATTTCGAAGTTCCCCCGGAATTGTCCCATACAAACTTTTCAACCCCTTTTTATCCCCTTAGGGGTTGAATTTTCAAAAATCCTTTCTTATCGGATGCCTACGTCATACAAAGAACATCCTCCAAGTTTCAGGTCTCTACGATCAGCGGTTTAGGCTGTGCGTTGATCCATTACCATTAGTCGTTCTGGACAAAGCATTTTATATATATAGGTAAGGGAGCATCCATTAATTAAGTGAGGCAATTTTGGCAATATTTGAGATGTCGTGGCTCGTGAGTTTTTGATGATATTTTTTGGGTCTTTTCTAATTCTTCAAAACGTTGTCTGTCTCTCTGTCTATCTGTCTGTTGTATATTATTTCCGGCTTATCTCCGGAACCATTGGACCTATTTTGGCGGGACTTCACTGGCAGATAACTGAGTAACTTAGGCTACTTTTATGATTTATCAGAGTTCCTGCAGGAAGTCCGAAACATACGCTAGTGCAACCGTGAGGCACAGCTAGTAGGAAAAGAACACAAAAATTAATTTTTATCCTATCGAAAAAACATCACAACTTTACAACCGCAACCATGCCGTCGCGTCGCCCGTCAAGCCAGACGATTTCGTCGGATCATGACCCTGGCATCGAGAATTGATAAAATTACTTACACAGACGCTACCGGTTAGAATGCTATTAAGTAGTGACTATAAATTTTGATATTGAACTTTATTCAGGCGGTCATCGGATTTCCATCTAAATGTCTAGGTATAATAATAATCTCGCTTTTTGCGTTGCGGTTGAGTTGTCCGATGAATCGAACTACTGATAAATAATATAGTTATATATAAAAATTACTGAAAATAAACTTGGGTCAAAGCTAGTTTTAAACACTATTTACTGTATTTATTAATTACGGTAATTACCTACTATAAAACTGAAAAATATATCTACTTATCTAGCTGCACTTTTAGTAAACAGTTCAAACACCCTTAAATTAACATATCTATTTTAAAACACTCACGGTATTTTATTAGAGGTACTGGTATATTCTTTCCGGTATTCCACTGAGTTTGATGACGTATTTAATTCAAATCTATTTGTATGGATACTAGTCTTATTTGCATCAATATCATTAGTTGAAATCGAATCAGTTTCTAATTCCCCGTTGCATTTCAGAACAGTTCCAGAAACGTTTTCACGTGTCACAAGCGTTTCGTGAATTTCTACACCGATTGCAGCATCCCCTAGCATGAGGTCGGGTGGAAACAATTCTGTGTTATCTCGCTTGCTGTCGGCTGATAAACTCGGTGCACGTTCTAAATCGCATTTTAATTTATTTTGAGAAGACTTTTTTTTATGTACTTATAATTTATATATAATAGTAGGTATATAATTTAATTTGAAAATATATATAAAAAAAAATCTTTCACCAGTAAACTCAATAGATAGTATTAACTTAATGATACGGCACAAATAGAAAACACGTCTGTTCTATTAAACAAACCAATATAACATGTGAACAATAGTAAATTTAAAACACATTAATGAAATATTATGACAACATAATTATGAATACCATTTACGTCGGTAGATACTTTTTGAAAGACAATAATGATACTTATTTTTTTTAAGTAGGTATAATAACAATCATTTACCACGAGAGGATGCAATGGGTAGTTATCAGTTATTGACGCAACAGTCAACGTTTATTTGGTAACCTATAATTATAATTATTATCTGTGCCTATAAGGTTAACTGCCTTGATTTCGAAAGATTTATATTTTTTTTATTATAATGCGATAAAATGAAATTTCTATAAGGAACGCGTACCTTTGCTCAATATGGTCAGACGGTTGTAGCGGTGGTAAACAAATGACTGACTCAGTCTGATCCTCACTCCGCTTCGTTAACCGAGGATTTTCCACTTCACGTTTTTTTGCATCTTTAATTTTTTTCCAACGGAATTTAAACATACTATGTGATTAGCAAGAAACTTTTACACTGCACATCAAATTTAAACACAGTCACGAAACTTATGGATAGTGGAATGGTAATATACATGAAGCTCGATCGGCATCGTAAGCGTTACTGTTTTGAGTATTCGAATTGAGTCGTAGGTAGCGTGACCGCATAAATTATCATAATAAAGGTAACAAAATTTCATTAAGTTAATGGACTTAGCAGATACTAAAGTAACTTGTGTAGGGACATGAGTAATGTTTAGATTGCCTAATAACATGTGCATTAATAAATGTTATTAGGCTATGAAGAACTGTAGTTGATAATAATTATTCAATGGGAGATGCTTATTAACTGGTTCCGCGAACCGACACTGACCTTGGAAGGCGGATCGCTGGTAACAGAGAAATTCATGCGAGTCATCTGGGTGGTACAGATAATTTTAATAGCTAGATAACAACAAAAGTATATAGTAAAAGTATATATATGATATACAGAATGGAAATTTGAGACGGGTCAGTAAGCGCGGCTACTTTTTTGAGTTATTGCTATTGCCATTTACAGATTAAAAAAAAAATGTACCTACAGTCAGCGAGAAATCGGTGATTTTTCAAAATATTTTTTATTAGCTTAATCAATCATGTCTCCGACAAGGATCGAAAAGCTCTATGAGGCCTAGTTAAGTTAGGGTATCAAAAATGTCATGAATCGGAAAAAAAACTTGTTTGGAAATTAATCTATCATACTCTGGTGACAAAGTAAAATGTATTACAAAATAAAGTATCACAACTTTATGTAAACAGAAACGTATTTTTAATAAGAACAACAACTATTAAAATAAGGAAACAATAAAAAAAAGGTAGTAGGGTAAAAAAACTGTTAGGTTTGATCACAGAGATCAAAGGTTTGAGAGTATCTACTCACGATCACGAAATTAAGCGTTCGTAATAGAAAAAAAGAAAAAAGAAACAACTGAGTAGTAATCTGGTTTTGTATAAGGAAAACAATAATTTGAAATTCAAAACTTATAAATGATCAGACTACTAAACTTTTTTTGTTGCTGAGCTCATTCTTGGCAGCCATTATTTTCTAGAAATAGGAACTTTCCATTACAGTGTTACAATTCATTTCTCAAACAAAATGTATGGGAAACGTTTTTTCGATTTGTGACATTTCTGATATCCTAACCTTACTTGACTCCGTAGAGCTTTTTGATTCTTGTCGGATACGAGACTGAATAAGCTAATAAAAAATATTTCGAAAAATCGCCGATTTAACGCTGACTGTACATTATTTTAAATCTGTAAATGCCAATAGCAATAACTCAAAAAATAAGGGGTCTCCTCAGAGCATATTCTCGTGGATTCAACCCATAAGGTAGCTGCCCTTAGTCCTTACTGACCCGTCTCAAATTTCCATCCTGTAGATATAGCGCGTATTTAGTTCAGTAGGGTCATGCTGATTAGTTTTGGGTCGCACACATTTTAAAAAGTTTAGATAATACCTATTGAATATAAATAACATGTAGATAGGTATATTCAATAGTCATATTATCATCTTAATAATTATAAAGCTGAATAGTTTGTTTGTTTGGCACTAATCTGCGGAACTACTGGTTCGAATTGAAAAATCCTTTTTTGTTGGATAGTCCATTTCAGGCTACAGGCTATGATTAGTAGGAGCGGAGCAGCAAATGAAAAATTTCGCATAAGACGGGAAAAATTATTCCTTTGAGAGTTTCGTTGCATACCTGCGTAAACGATTAAAGTTACGCAAAAATCATGTAGTGTGTTTGTAAGATTGTGACTTGTGGTTGTAGGGGTAATCTCTGGATCTACTGAACCGATTTTGAAAATGCTTTTGCTAATAGAATACTACAGAGTACAGTGTTCCCGAGTGTCATAGGGCACTTCTTATGCCAGAATTCCCGCGGGAGCTCCGAAATGACCGCGGGAAACAGCTAGTGGTATATATTATTTTGCATTAATAGGATTTTTCCTCAAATAACGCGGGTGAAACCGCGGGGCACAGCTAGTATAATACCTATTATTTCGTAATTATCATTGATATAATATTGTAAAATATAATAAAATTGGCTCAACCAAATTATAGTTATTAGTCCGTCTTGTAGATTAATAAAAAAATGTTGCGTAACTGCAGTAGAACAGCGTGACGTTTCCACTTAATGTAATCTGCGTTATTTTTTGATAACCTACCTAAAAAATGGAAAATACGTGTCCAATTTTTTTTAACCGACTTCCCAAAAAGGAGGAGGTCTGAATGTTGTTTTTTTTTGTTGATCAATTTTATTTAAATGTGTGTAGGTCCCTATTTTGATCAATTTATCTTATCTTATCTTATCTTATCTTAATATATATAAATCACGTCACGTGTCACGTTGTTTGTCCGCGATGGACTCCGAAACTACTGAACGGATTTTAATAAAATTTTCTAACCATTTATATTATGGTCCAACTTAAAAGAGTAGTTTTTATCCCGGAATTCGCGCGGGAACTCCGAAATTATCGCGGGTGAAACCGCGCGGGACAGCTAGTTTTTATATAAAATAATTGAAATATGTATATGACACTATTAATGATAAACACACTGAAGAACCTTTAATCATTAGGTAAAGGTTATAATTATAAGTAGATGCCGATTGGGGGGCCATAGGTCGACAAGTACTACGTAGGTACCTACTTACCTACTTACCTCTGTATGACATCAACTCTTTTTCTTTGTCTATTTACAAAAAATCTCTAAGAGTACATAGGTATTATTATGTTATGATGACGCCTAGTAAAAAAAATTGTGTTTATGTATTTCTTGGTATTTATGTATTACAAGCTGTTCTCCGCGGTTTCACCCACTGTTATTTCGTAGTTCCTGCGGGAATTCCGGGATGAAAAGTACCCTATTCTCTGTACCCCTGACAACGTGTATGCAAAATTTCATGATAATCAGTTGAGCCGTTGAGGCGTGAAATCATAACAAACAAACAAACAAATTCACCTTCGCATTTATAACAAGTACTTGCATAGGTACATACAAAACTTGTAAAAAGATTCTTAATTAGTACCTACGAATGTCGCTATCTATCGTCGTCGTATAAGTAGTATTTTTTTCACAAAATGTCGACTGTTTGAATAAGTGAAATTTTGCCCTTTTATCCGAAGTTTTGAATTTTTTCTATGGTATAATAATATATCCATTATGGTATGTGTCCCAAGGACAGTTTTACCGTTCTACTTTTGAGATAACCTGAGTACTGCAATCTCCAAAGCCGTATTATCCTGTTTATGAACTCCTATATTATTCCATCGTTTAGCCTCGGGTGAGCTATCGTTATTTATTTAGAAGATTGTTGTAACTTCCAATTTTTTCTGACTTCACTAAAGTAGATAATATTTTATAAAGTGACCCGAAACAGGAATAAAAATTAACTTATCTGTAGAGTTGTCACATATTGTAACTAACAAAATGGTAACAAAAGGTACAAACAGGTACAAAATTCTCGTATATGTATTACTAGCTGTGCCCCGCGGTGTAACCCGCATGAGTTTCGGATTACAAATATAGCCTCTGTCAATCAGGGATAATGTGGCATTCAAATGGTGAAAGAATTTTTTAAATCGGTCCAGGAGTTTTTGAGTTAAATCGTAATAAACAAACATACAAACAAAATATCAAACCTTTCCTTTTCGATTATATATTTAGTAGTTACCTATAGTATAGTAACATTTTTATTATGAACTTGACTGCATATGCGTAGCATGCGTGCATAGCGTCGGTCTACACTCATCAAGGTCTACATAGTGCTTAGCAAAATATCTGACTGTCACGGGTGCAGGTGGCATGCGCGCCGCGCGGGCCTCGGTAAAGGTTTGTGTTGTGATCATTTGGAGTCTGAGCGTTTAGGTTTACAAATCACAAGGTGTACCTACCTACTTTTACACGAGGGACTTATTCAGGCCCTCGATAGTACATACCTAGGTACCTACTTTCAATAACAATAATAAAAAAAAATTAAAGGAGTCTGATATACGTACCTAAGTATTCCTACGAGAATTTAAAACTCACGTAGCACAGGTAAAATCGTGGGGCACAGCTAGTATAAGTATGTGTATAAACCGGCCAAGTGCAAGCCGAACTCACGGGGCTCCGTACTTAGACACTCATGTCATTTTCTGCGATCGGATTAGTCTTTCTTTTGCTATAGGTATAGCAAAAGAAAGAAAGAAGATTATTGTGTGATTCTAGGTCAACGGAAAGTAGGTACCCTATAGGTTTTGATTGCCCCGCGAGTGTCAAAAAATGCGGCATAAACGACCATATAGCTACATTCAGTAGGTAGGGATTTTTAACCGACTTCCAAAAAGGAGGAGGTTATGCATACGGTTGTATGTTTTTTTTTTTGTATGTTCATCGATTACTCGAAGACGGTTGGACCGATTTCTAAAATACTTTTTTGTTCGAAAGGATATAATCCCAATTAGGTCCCATTGCCACCAAATCGGGATCTGATGATGCGATCTTGGAGAAATCGAGTGAAGTCTTCAAAAATTATGGGCACACCTATAGCGATTTGGGTATTTTTTATAGTAATTGTTCATTTGCTTTCGAAAAGCAAAATTTGAAGAAATGGAACTGATGATGAAGACCACAGGTGGTCATCGGAACAACTCAAAAATAATATGTATTTCACGGGTTTCAGTTGGAGCGATTAGGAAAATTGTTTTTTCTTTGAAAGTGGATACTTCCGAATTGGTCACATCTTCTTCTTCTTCTTTAATAATGGCGTCTATAATTATAATTTGCCAATGACAATGTTTCTTAATAATAAAAATCTCTTCATCTATTTCTTTAATTATGGCGAAAGGCCAATGACAATGTTAGATTGTTCCCCAAGTTAAAACATGGCTCTCTTGAAAACCAGTTTCCTGCTCAGGGTCCAAAATAGCTGCTGAAAAGTGACTGAAATAACGAAGACAACGTGACAAGCGTGTTTTCGGTACGGCTTTCACTCGTCAACAATTGGTCATATTGTCACCAAGTCAGGATCTTGGAGAAATCGAGGGAACTCTGAAATTAATGTGGGTGAAACCACGGAGAATAGCTAGTATTAGTTTAGATAGTATTAATTGTTTGTAATAAAATATAAACTCAAAAGTACTTAACCGATTTCACTTATAAGCATAATGTACCTAAAACTTATAATTTTCAGTAAGTTTGCCTATCACGCATTTGAAATTTGCAAAGGAAATGTAGCAGTACATTGCTAGGATTTTCTCAAATTTACAATTCTAATTATTATGTAAACTCCCATTTACGATGTTCAGCAATATTGTTGTAATTTCTGTTGCTGAGTGACATAATATGGTAGAATTCCCACGGAAACTCCGTAATTAAGGCAAGTGAAACCGTGGGGGATCGACTTGTATGTTAAAATTTGTCTCTGCATCCACTTTAGGAAAATATTTGTGAGTAGATCGTGGTCACGTCGGTCATGTTGCTTCGAAGTGCAGAGCTAACAGGTAGGTACCTATGTACATTTTATAGAAGATTGAAAAAACCTTCATACTCGTATCTCTGAGTAGTCCGTGCCAATGTCCACTTAGGTACTCGTACGCCGGGCACAAACTATACGGACCCGAATGGAATACTTAATGATTACGATGTATAATGATACTTTTACACATAATACCTAGAGGTACTTGAAACTAAAAACAATGCTAGTAGGTATGTTCTCAGTACAGTTATAAGCAAAATTGAACGATCTTCCCAAGGTGCTATATATTGTGTGAGTTACCTAATGCATCATAGGTATATATGTGTTTCTCCCGTTCACGTGGGAATTTCGGGATAAAAAATACCTACTCTATGTCACTCTGGACTACTGTAGCTTCCTATAAGTGAAATAATTTTCAAAAACGGTTAAGTAAATCCAGAAATTACCTCCTCTAACGTTACTCCTCCTCTAACTTTACCTACCTTTTTTAATACTAGGAATAATATTACTAATAATATTAGTAAGTATAGATTAGTATAAATTATAGATATATTTATTTATTTATTTATTTATTTACTAATTTACAAACATTGTAACAACTTGATAGTGCTACATAAACCTTTTAGGTTTTTCCGTGCACCGACACATCCGTCGTTATTCGTATATAGGTATAAAATAGGTAAGTAAATGATTATAGATATAAGATAATTATCTTACGACGACGACCCGATTGGCGCAATGGTCACCATGCCTGCCCGCTAATCAAGAGGTTCCGGGTCCGATTCTCGGTGGGGGTGGACTTTGTGTGATGAACACAGGGTTCCATTTTCCAGTCTGGGTGTGTATACATATATATATCTATAGTATAATATATACATATATATATCTCTAGTATAATATATATGTAATAATATGTGTAGTATATACCACGTTTGCTTGGTTTCCATGACACAAGCTTTTAGCTTAGTGTGGGATCAAGTAGATCTGTGTGTTGTGAAGTGGATGGATGATCTTAGATGATAGGTATAATTTTTTTTGCAGGTGGCGATAGTTGTCAAACTATAGAAATGATCTAAATTTTTAAGTGGACTTGAGGAGTAAGTCCCATAAAAATATGAAATCGCAATATCGACGACCCGATTGGCACAGTATGTCACCTGCATGCCTATCCACTAATCGAGAGGTTCCGGGTTAGATTCCCGGTGGGGGTGGACTGGTGTGTGAAGAACGCAGGGTTCCACTTTCCAGTCTGGGTGTGTTTATATATATCTATAGTATAATAATATAGTTATAATCCTACTAATATTATAAATTCTACTCAATCACGCAAAACGGCTGAACGGATTTGGATGAAATTTGGCATGCACCTTGTCAGGGACAGGTACAGAGAAGGACATAGGGTACTTTTTATCCCGGAATTCCCGCGGGAACTCTGAAATTACCGCGGGTGAAACCGCAGGGCACAGCTAGTATGTAATAATATGTAGTACCTATATACCACGTTTGCTTGGTTTCTACGGCACAAGCTATAGCTTACTGTCGGTTCAAGTAGATCTGTGTGTTGTGAAGTGGATCATTGTTATTATTATATCCTAGTTCCTACCAAAGTGCATCGCAATCCATACCGCACATGATAGTTAGCAGACGTCAGCGAGCAAATAGCTTAAAAATAAACTTAGCGCAAGCATGTAGTGAATTTTTAAACATGTAATAGTAGATTATACACCAAGGGGATAAAGCACTGTTTTATGTCACGGGCGCTACATTGAATCCTGAACATAACGAAGGACTCCAAATTTAACTCCCGAGCGCAGCGAGGGTGTTATAAGTTAATTCCCGACCAAAGGGAGGGAATTAAGATTGAGTCCTGAGTGCAGTGAGGGATTCAAGCGCCCAAGAAAAAAACAGTTTTATCCCTGTGGTGTATACTCTACTTTTCTCACATAATGCGAGACAATAAAAAACCAGGCTTAGTAGATCCTATATAGCCACTTCTTTCAGCTGGCGTGGCCTACTCGATTTGACAAACAAATGAAGTTCGTCTCACTGCGAATCTAGTGGGCCACGGCTTCGGTCTTCGAAAATCGAGTTGGCCGCGCCCGCTGAGAACACATTCTGTTTAGCGAAATGAGACGTTATGGACATAGCAATAAGAATTATGAAAGTAAAAATCACATTATTGACCAGCGGGTTATAATGAAATTCAATAGAACATTATAACCCGGCTAAAGCCAAGAGATATAATGTCTTGCTTTCGGTAAGGTTTACATGACATATAATTCGGCATTGTCGAGCATGTGGTGTGAAAAGAAATTAAAACAACTGAATTTTTTGGTACTAACTGTACATTTTAGAAAACAAGTTTATCATTGACCACAGCTGCAAGTCATTGAATAGCTATTTTGCATTTGGATCAGGAACAACTAAAGGAAATACCTATATTATTGTATGTATTTAACTATGCAGTTTAACCTAAATTCATTGAATTAATACTATTTATTATTTGTGGGCGTCCAAGCAAAAAGTTCTCGGGATTTAGATTCCGAGATAAAAGAAGTTTTGTAAAGTTGGATGAAAAAATTGCGTCCGCGATTTTAATTAAATTAATAGATGCTTGATTTTCTACAATTATTATTATTATTATATACTAGCTGTGCCCCGAGGTTTCACCCGTGGTAATTTCGGAGTTCCCGTGGGAGTTCCGGGATAAAAGTACCCTGTCTTTCTCTGTACCCCTTACAAATTTCATCCAAATCCGTTCAGCCGTTTTTGCGTGATTGAGTAACAAACATCCAAACATCTAATATCCACACTTTCACATTTATAATATTAGTAGAATAGTAGGATAAAAATCTATGTAACAAGCAAGTAGAAGTGTGTTTTTTTTTCACTCAAACTTTTAGGTAAGTACTTACCTATGCTTTTTTCTCAAATCTTGAGAAAAAACTTTTTAATTTTTGTTTTCAGAAAACCGCGAATATCTTATTCAGCCTTGGGTTAATCATACAATTCGAAACATTTACACTCTATATTCTTTCCCGCCATTAGAAAGAGAGAGAGACAAAGAACAGCCCTTTCGAAGTTCCGATTTTGAATTCGACCTCAAAGACAAACACGTTCGGAAATTTGTACTAACTAAAGAAATTTAGCAAAAAGATAATTATGTCTTTTAATGTAATTTATTGAATTTTTAACTTATCAAACTGATATTTAACCTGTAAATAACTATTATCTTCTAAAGTGTTCTCGCTGCTGAAGTGAAAAGTTATGTGTGTTACACGAGAGCAAAGTTTTTTGCATCTCGTGCCTTTGAATCCCTCGCCACACTCAGGATTCAAAATCAGCACTCGCAGCAAAAAATGACTTTGCTCTCTTGTTGCACAAATAACTATTGTCTCACTCAGTGAGCAAAATCGCATTTTGCTCACTGATTTCAGGCAGCAAAACCTACGTTTGAGCTACTGAAGTGAAAAAGTTATTTTACTAAGTAGCGTATTAATGGATTAATTTATAATGTAAATATAAGTGAAAAACTGAATTAAAATCGAACATTTAATATAATTATGTATTAAAAAATCTTAAAAATTATTTAGAACAGTTTTTTTCGTAACTGTCATATTTTCGGTAGGTTCTACTATATCACTACCATCAACCATGTTCCTACCCAGTTAAATAATAATTAATTAATCTAGATGCAGTCTAGTAACTGTATAGGTACCTATCACTACATAGTATAAACAGGGGCGGATATACATAGTATAAAGCGAATATGTAAGGCACACACACACATTTTGCAGTCGCTCCAACGTCTTATCGCGTTACTCTTCCATCAGATTCATATAGCACACATCGGCGTAATCAAGAAAGAGAAGGTTCCACTCCTTGGATTAAGGAGATTTTAATAAAAATGAGGAGAAAATGGAAGAGAACGCAGAAAATTCAGAGAAGCGAATAATTTTTGTCCATATGACGAGATTACGGAAAAATAGGCACTATTGACAAAGAGATCAAGGTTTTTAACAGTGGAAATGATTTTAAAACTTACAGTGGACAGAAGGAAAATTTGATCAATTTTGGAAATTTTCCCAGAATTTTTTACAAATCCGAATTCATCGCGCACCGCACGTGATTAAAGTCGTCGACTGTTTTTTGAGCACAGAGGTAGATACAATATGATGGGGTATAAAAATCGAATAGTTTTGGGAAGTGAAATCACAAAAGATTACTTCTAACTTCCAAGTCGTTGGATGAAGTTAAAGAAAAGGGGTAGAGAAACTATGTAACGAGGCTGCTATTGACAAGGTGCAAAGTGGATGAAGGGAGTAGCCTAAATGATCACAGCGCTCGCTACGGCTAAAATTGACATTTTTGTCACTGACTGTAAATTTTACCAATTTCCGACCGATGTCAAGACCGTGGTGGAAACGAGACCCAAGAAATAAGTGGATAATTGCCGTAAGAAGAAAAAAAAGAAAGCCACAGTAGGCTCATTTCTCACTGAAAATAACAATTTTATTGTTATTGGCAATAATATTACTGACTACCATCGTCCAAAATTCTCTAATACAGTAAAATAACACAAGATGTCACTAATTTTTTTCACAAATTTACTTACTTCTCCGATCCATGAGTGTGGACTCATGGCGCAGTTGTTTCCCGGCTGTTTCGTGGCTTCGGGCGCGAATGTGGAGAGGCCTTAATACCTTTTTATTTTTTTGAAATCTGTTCCTTTTTTGTATTCAAAAATTGATGTTTACATTATGACAGAACTCAGACTCCTTACTTACATAGCAACATACAGAGAGAAGGTAATCACTATTCACTACGTGGTACATATTCCAAAATTAATTTGTCTTTTATCCGAATAAATAGTTTAAAATCACTTCAATTCTTGCATTGAGCTAGCCCAAGGCATACTTTACTTACGAACCTGACAACTATGGGGATAATAATTTGTAAAAACATACATACAGCCGAACACAGAAACTTCTCCTTTTAAATGAGAAATGTACCGGATTTTCGCAGATATGGAGAAAAAACCATACGGCACGTAGTTTCAAACCAGAAAATTTGTTCCAATGAAAGATTTGACAGATATTGTTTGTTTTACAATAATGCGAACTTCCATAAAGGTTCGCTTACGGACTAATCTTTTAAAGTTTAAAAAATGAATATTCGTTCGTTCAGTCGTTAATTTCTATTCATTCCTCTATTCATTCATTTAAATTACGATGAAACTTTGGTGAAAAGACACAAGCACGGACACAAGCCTGCGAAGATTTTTCTAAAGTTCAATTAAAGTATACCTATTTAGGTCTTCAGGGGGGGGGGGGGGGGGGCAATTGCACCCAGTGCACCCCCCCTGGATCCGCCCCTGAGTATAAAAAAAAGTTGCTTCCCACTGTCTGTCCCTATGTAGGTATGCTTAGATCTTCAAAACTACGCAACGGATTTTCATGCGGTGTTCACCAATAGAATGATTCACGGGGAAGGTTTACATCTATATTTTATGTGTAAGGGTGAAACTGCGGGGGTCAGCTGCTGTCCTCGTTATTGCAAACGCAGTAGGTACCTACTTGCGGAATGGCGATTTGGCGATAAACGCAATTGAAACATATTTCTTGATATCTAATAAAGAAATCTCTCGTTTATAACTAACCGCCGCACTCAGAGTCGACTTTAATGATTACTTAGTTAAGTATAGATTTTTAAAACAAAACTGCCGCAATCACACAAGTTAAATAAATTAATGTTAATTGGCATTTAACTAATTAAGTTAAATCTCATTAAATGCCAATTAACACTAATTTACTGAACGTCTCTGATTGCGGCAGTTTTGTTTTAAAAATCTATACTTAACTAAGTAATCATTAAAGTCGACTCTGAGTGCGGCGGTTAGTGTAATATGAAGAAACTTTTAAATATATTTTTACGTATAGATTAGGTATCTCCTTGGGATGTAATTTTTGCAAAAAACTGAAAATTACATTAATGTCGATTACCTACTGCAAATACAGTAGCAGCTAGCAGGGCAAAGTAGTCATGTATAAAACCAAAACTTGATTATTGTCAAAATAATTATTCATATCTACACATATTTTACATAAATTTGATAATTTGAGTTGAGCACATTATGGAGCTGCCTGTTTGATTACATATAATATATATTTTTATCCAGCAACTTATTGTTACCATTGGTTTGATTCTCGGGTTAACCGCTTGATTAAATAATGCTTGAAAGATCAACTTGTACCAATTTTCGTAACACATAACTGTACCTACAGTGTACAGAGGTCTAAAGAGGCCACGTCTTACGATCAAGCTCAGGAGTCGTTTCAATGATTACTTAATTTTAAGAAAAGAACAAAAGTGCCACAATCAGAGACGTTCATTAAATTAATTTCAATTGGTATATAACGAAATTTATCTTAATTACTTAGTCAAATTCCAATTAGGTAACATCAGTTTAATAAACGTCTCTGATTGCGGCAATTTTATTTTAAAAATCTTTACTTAAAATTAAGTAATCATTAAAACGACTAAGTTTAATCATTAATCAAAACGTAATCCAATTTATATTAGTTACCTACATTAGAGTGGCAATATTAAAAGACAGGTTAGAACTCAGACGAAATAAAGTTTTTATTTCGTCTGAGGGTTAGAAGAATAGCTTTAGATCTAGGTATTTAGTGGCGCGGGTGTAGCGTAGCTACGGCGGCGTGGCAGTGGCTGCGGCCTCATAATTTTGCAATTGATAAAAAAAAAAAATTGGGATATGGTAAAAATACCTACTCTTATGAATAACACTAATCGAATTAAAACCGACTTCCAAAAACACAAAACTAAAAAAAACTAAATATCGATTTAATCCAACAGACAAAAATACACGTAATACTATTATTGGTTTGTGCTACCACTTTTCGATTTGAATTCGGTGCCAAGCCCGCTTACGTCTGCCCACTTGGGTAGTTCATCTCACGATGAGCTCGTGGCGGGAGTTGACTTAGCCAATCTACCTACTCATATCTGGTAGTTCATCTCACGATGAGCTCGTGGCGGGAGTTGACTTAGCCAATCTACCTACTCATAATATCTCCATATCGGGTTGTACAGGGCCCTTATTCACTATGACCATAACACGCCGCGCTAAGATAAGTCGCCGCAAAAACTGTCTTTCCCTCGTAATCAAAGAAGTTTTACTGCAAAAAAAACATTTACAATTTCTTATGGCATAAAGAATAATAATTTCTAATATTATCTTGGCATCTAGAACGTTTGTAAATGCGTTTTTGGGACGCGCGTTATGGGCAAGGACGCGTTTGGCGGGAATGGACTTAGCCCATCTACCTACTTGGCTTGTCACCGACTTCATATCGAAAAGTGGTAGTACAAACCAATAATAGTATTACGTGTATTTTTGTCTGTTGGATTGTAGGTATTTCGTTTTTTTTTAGCTTTTTAGTTTTGTTTTTAGAAATCGATTTTAATTTTTGTTTAAATTTGTTTATTTCTTGCTTTTTAGTGAGTCGGTTTTGTAATTTATTTGACAATAATGTCAACTGCTTATCACCTTTTACAAAATATTGCTTTTCCCGATGCAGGGATGTTAATTTTTGAGTTCTCCTGGTACATCACCATCAGTTCCACTTCGCCATATACATTGTGACGAGCATAAATTGTTTAGGAACCATATTAAAGTTAATGAATGGGAACTCGTGAAATACCTATTATTGAGTAGTTCCGATAACCATCTGTGGTCTTCATCATCAGTTTCACTTCTTCAAATTTTGCTTTCCAAAAGCAAATTAACGATTTACTATAGAAAATACAAAAATCGCTGTAGATGCATAATTTTTGAAGAGTTCCCTCGATTTCTCAAAGATTCCATCATCAGAACCTGACTATGCCTGACTAGTCAGGCAAAAAATAACTCAAGCCTTTGCTTATTAAATGCTTTAAAAGGATTGTCAGGTGGCATTCGTAGATCCCCTGTACACAACGTTGATTACTTTAGCATTGGTTTATAAATACAAATTTGATTTATTTTACATGATGAATAAAATGTTAACTTTGACTTTTACGTAAATTGATTTTTAATATAAGTTTAATACTATATTACACAATACATAATTATACAAACCTCACAATTACTAAAGCATATTATATGCAGCACAATAATATTATGATTAATAATTTTTGAATTTAGTTCATAACATTTACTCTTCTACAAAAAAATAAGGATAAGGATAGGCATTAAGTTCGCCATTTGTACACACTGTGCAATAAAGAATAAATAAATAAAATAAATAAATAGATAGGTAGATAAAAATAAATAAATTTAGCAGCACCAAATAAAATCTGATACAAAGTTAACACAACCTAGGTAACAGCTACTTAACACTAAAGGAATGTTGTATAGAAGCAGTTTGTCATTAGATTTAAGTTAAAGAGCATATATTTGTACTATAAAATTATCTAAATATTATTTTACATCATCTGAAACCTACTGAAAAAAAAAAAGATTTCTGTAAATTTTTTATCATAAATGATAATAAAATGAAAATGAAATAAATTATGTTGTACTGGTCATTTAATGGAAGTTAGGTGTGAGGTCAGTCATCCATGATCTTATTGCTATAAAATGACAAACATTTCAAAAATATACTAATTCCCTATCTATTATATTAAAAATTGTGTGCATTGACAATACTTAGCAATACTCAGTGCCTAATATAACTTAAGATATGCATAAGAAGGAAAATTGTGAAAATGGATCTCTCCATTCATGTAATTTATTTTAATACCTTAGTGCTAATGTAAAAAAAATACAAATTTAAATTTGAATTAACAACTTTCTACTTAGAAATACAAGATAAAATGCCATTTTTCAGTACTTTTGTTCTTCTAAAAACCAATATTTGTTTAAAAATACAGTAAATTTGTTAGTCATTCCCATTCACTGAATAATCAGTCTTTCAATTACAGTCATTATTAAAGTGTCTCTAATACTTTGCACTACTTCTTTGTATGTACTGTGAAGTAGTATAATATATTTTAATCATGTCACATTTTAGTTGAGGCCTCAAGTGAGCGCAGAAGTGGTGCGCGGGCCATATACTAGAAGCGGTCTTTCGAGGCATGCATATCAGGGTTGGTCAAGTATTGGAGCTCTTGCAATTCTTGAAACTTCTCATGGTCACGAATATGAGCATAATTTGCGGATAAACACATTAGGTAATGCACTAAACTTAATATAACCAGTATGCATGCCACCATCGCCAGTATGAACATTAACTCTGCCTTTGCAACATAATCTTTGCAAAATGGTTTCATCCTGTTTTCACAAATTCTCATGTCTTCTTCTTTTACAACCAAAGGGAACATAAAGTCAAACTGTGTGAAGTCAATGCATGTCGAATGGTCAATATTTTTCGGCTTTGAGCAGAGCTTCCAAAATATTGTAAATAAAAATGTTATCACAACTAAGAAGCCAAGTAACAAGATCCAGACGAACATTAAAATGTACGTAATCGTCATAAAAACTGCACACGATATGCGACCTCCAACTCGTGCTCGCCATGCTCGGTAAACTTTCTGCCTCGTCGCTCCGGTTGCGAGGCATCCCAAGCACAACAGCATGAGACCCAATGCCGCCATAAAAGCACCTCCTACGATGAATATCATTTGTAGCGCTTCCACCCATATCAAACGGAAGTGGAACACTTCTTCGAACATACGGATAGAAACATTGGAGCCGTGGTACATGGTTCCACAAAACACGCCCACACCTAAACAACACATTATTGTTGCGATGAGGGTTGCATATGGGACCCTCGTCAGGCAGGCTCGACAAGCATCACCCATTTTGATCACAACACCTAACACTTACAATCAACGTAAATACTAAATACTTATCGATTAGTCAAAAATCTACTCCGAAAAGATTAATCATTCACAAAAACAAACGGAAAGGTAATAACGTAAGGATGTGAAAAACTATAGGTTTTTATGATAATCGATTTTTTTATGTAATACTAAAAAATAAACAAAAATCGATATACAATAAATCGATAATATAAATTTTCGTTTATTTAAGTATTCGATTATTTATGTTGTTGTTTTATTGCTTGTACTAAACTTATCGTTTCATTTGGATTCTAATGAAGGCACGGCAAATTTGTGGCGATAATTATTTTTAGTAATTTTATAGTTAACAATTTACTTTACCAGTTCAAAAAAGATACTTCGTATTGTTTTTGAGTTTTAAAAGTAGGTTTTAATATTGGTTGTTTTTAACCGCCTTCAAAAAGGAGCAGGGTCTACGTTTAACTATATACCTATATTTCTTTAACGTATGTTCAACAATTACTCGAAGACGGCTACGGGGTTAGCCAAGTTGATATTCTACAATCGTTTCGGAATTCGGTTCGAATTTCGGAACCGATTCGAAAAATTCTTTTTTGTTTAAACGGATATCAAAGATAAATAGTACGTATATCAAAGGTGGTCCCATTGTCATTAAGTTAAGATCTATACACTATAGCGATTCAAGTGTTTTTACAGAAGATCGTTTATTTGTTTTACAAAAACACTATTTGGTGAAGTAAAACTGATGATTAAGACAATAGATGGTGATTGGAACTACTCAATAAAAAATATTTCACAGGTGCCGATTCGATTACTTTACAATGGTAGCTAAGTTATATTGGTTATGCTCGTTTTTATGCATATTATAGTGAAGTGCAGTTGAAGCTGGAGGACCACAAAATTATGAAATAATATTATAAAAGAAGCAAGATTATGAAGAAGATACAATTATTGAAAAGAGACAAACCGACCCACTTTAAAGTGAGAAATAAGCAAAGTTTGAACAAAATAAACAAAAATTCACTACACTGAAAAACAAAAAATAACCAAATATGAATTTAATAAAAAAAATGGAGGTATTAATATGTGTCACCTGTTGAGGCTACTGATCGGTTCGAAGTTAGTGCCAAGTCCACTCGTGTCTGTCTGCTTGTTGTAGTGCATTTCAAATCAAATCAAATATGCTTTATTGCCCCAGAAGACAAAATAAAAACTAAGACAGATAAAAAGTAAATACAGAGCAAAAGGCGGCCTTATTGCTACAGGCAATCTTTTCAAGGCAACCTTAAGGCGATAGAGAGCTGTAAATAGAAACTAGAAGCGGGTGCTGGGTGCACAACGTAATACCTAGCTATATACTATATAAGGATAATACAACGCTAATACTTAGATATCCTAAATATTATACAACTTTATACACATACATATGCCATACGTCCATACAAGTAGCATAGGTGATCGTCCATACAAGTAGCATAGGTGATATAATACACATATAAAAATAAAACGATATTTTACACTACATACATTAATTATAATTTCTGTGGATAGCCACTTAGAGTTAAACAGTGCCTTTGAAGTGTAGCTTTAAAAGAGCCCAATGACTCTTTCTGTCTGAGCGAGTCGGGGAGGGAGTTCCACAGGCGTATACTTTCAACAGTGAAGGATTTTTCGAAAAACCGTGATTTATGGAAAAGGACAGCAATCAGTTTAAAATTGAAGGAACGAGAAGCACGGCCACTACAGTCGGAGCAGAACTTAAATTGTTCTTTAAGGTAGGTAGGGGCCGCATTTATGTGTAGGTAAGATTGCTTTTGTTAAAAAAAAATTATTTTACTTATTTTATTCTGATGGAAATTTGTTTTATTATATGTATATCAAAAAGCATGCAGATTTTCATAATAGAAAAGAAAAGTTTTTTTTTTTCACAAAAATAGGTTATTTCTTCCAAGTTAAATCGATTCTTGCCACATTTCCTTAATCGATTATCATTGAGAAGAGATGAATCGTTTTTTTCTCTCTAAGTCACATCCTTATTCCATAAGGAAAAGGACAAGTAGTATTACCCAAAGAGAATATAAATATATTTTTTAATAATTTATTTTACAGCTATAGATGCATGGATACCAAAAAATGTGTGGTTGAAACCATGATGCAAATGAAACTTTTTTGGGATCGTAGGCATTTAATTGAAAAATTCCATAAATTATTCGATTTAGAGTATTCAAATAGGAAGGCTTAACGAATTGTATCAACAAGTGTTTTGAGACCGGTCACTTTCCTGACTCACTTAAGATCGCTAAAGTCAGTTTGATATTCAAGTCTGGTAGCAAAACAGATGCAGGCAACTATCGTCCAATATCGGTGCTTCCAGCCACATCCAAAATCTTGGAAAAAAATTATTTATAATCGTCTAGAACAATACCTAAAGTCCATTAACTTTCTCTCGGATAAGCAATGCGGTTTTCGCCCCAAATCGTACACTCTTTCTGCTAGCATAGATTTAATAACACAGCTGAAAACTAAAATTGATCAAAAACAAATTGCACTCGGCATATTCATTGACTTAAAAAAGGCTTTCGATACCATCAGCCACCATGAATTGCTATTACAAAAGCTTCATACTATCGGGATAACAGGTATTGCCCTCAAAATGCTGGAATCTTATCTGACGAATAGATATCAAATTGTCAAAATTAATGAAGTACAAAGTACTCCCGAAAAAATTACTTGGACCTCTACTATTTCTCATCTATATTAACAGCATATGTAAGCTAGGTTTAAACTTTGAAGGGTGACTTATAACATTATATGCGGATGACACATGTTTGTTCCACTTTGGAAAGAACATCGAAACTATTACAAAATACGCGCAAACTGACCTAAACTGTCTAAACACCTGGTTTCGATATAACTTGCTGACCATAAATATATCCAAAACACATTAGGTACATGGTTTTCAGCGCCAAGAACAAGACAATACCGAAGTTTGAACCACTGATCATTAACAATCAAGCCATAACAATAACGAACTCTGAAAAATACCTCGGACTCGTTTTAGACTGCCGTTTAACATGGAAGCCTCACATCTAAAAATTCAGACAAAATTATCATCACTTTATGGCCGCCCTTCGGGGCACTGTACGTTGCTTTCCCAAATCCGTCAGATATATACAGTATACAACTCACTTGTTAATATTGTGTGAATATGGTGGATTTTCCTTATTAGTGATCCATTTGTGATGAACACCAATCTCACCAATGCATTTCAATGTAAATAACTTCAGAAGAAGAAAAATACTACTGAATTGGCTGTATGGACGTAGCTTCCTTTGCCTTCCCCATAGGGGTAAATAAATAACAAAAAAAATGATGACGTGACTACGTGACGTGACGTGACGTGATTTGTGTAATCTGTTGTCACTTGTCAATTCACAGTTGTCAGTTGTCTGTTAAATGCTTTAGATAATCTTTAGGTTCAATGTTGATAAATTATTACCTAAATATTAATAATAATTATCTACAAATTTTAATTAAAGTCAATTTTTATAAAGATTTTTAATGAAATTATATAAAAATGGAATTTCTGTACCATAAGACCAATCAACTTGTACAGGAAACATCAGACTTATTCCAGAAATTAGAAAAGGACCCTATGAATTCCGAACCTATTGAAAATTTAATACAGGCGAAAATTAATGAAATCAGTGCGTAAGTATATTGAAATTTTGAAAAATAAATTGCATCATACTAGCTTCTTGTATAATGTAGGTTACCTACTCGCTAGGTAGGTATATCTGCAATTTTTAAAATGTTTTATTCAATAATTTTAATTACAGAAATTGTGAAAAGCTGGATATATATGTTTTCAAAACACCTATTAACCAAAGACCTATAGCTAAAATGAGAGTGGACCAGTTAAAGTATGACATTAAACATATACAGGTAATAAATAAGTAAAAAATTATAATAATAATATAATAAATGTAAATGTGAGTTTATTTGTTTGTTACGCTTTCTAGTCGTAACTATTTAACCAATCATCAGATTTCGCATACACATTGTCAAAGGTACAGACAAAGATATTGCCGCTTAAGCCACCTAACACTACGGACCAAAATATTCAACTTTTCAAGAGAACAAAAGTGGTTCATTTTGCATCAAACAACTGTTTAGAGTTAGGTTTATTCAATATATGAATTATTAAAATATGCATAATTCATGTAGGCACATTTAATTTTAAAACAAAATGACTTGCTTGCGATTCCCTATCAAATATCATACAGAACATATTTAATTCAAAATTTGACTTCCATGGTGTTAGAACTTAAGCGACAATATAGGGATAGGGCCAATAGGGGTATCTTTTCTTATCTAGAAAAAAGTATTGTTCCCAAAGGATCAAAATTGATTGACAAAAACCCATATTTATGCTAGTGAAATCTTTCTTAGCTGACTTCTGCTCTAAATTAACTAGTTACTAGCTGAATTTCAGTTTCAGAGATCATATACTTGAGATTTTGTATTTAGTCAGTGAGTCAGTGACCTTTTACTTCTATTTAAATAGGTAGTAAGTAAGTGTGTACCTGTATAAAAAGAAAAAAAAAACCTTTTTGAAATCTTTTCATTAATGTAGCACAGCATACATAAAATATGATGAATAATATCAATCACTCATGCCTATTATCTAAAAAAAATTAAGTATGGAAAGGAAATATAAAGAATATTTAGGTAGGTACATAAATATATATTGAGTTTTTATATTTTTTTATTATTACAGGCTTCTCTATTGAATGCTCAAAACCGAAGATTGAGACGTGAGCAGGAGCGTGTGGACCGTGAGCAGTTGCTTAGTAGACGTTTTGGGCCGGGTCATGATCACACTTCGATAGACGTAGATTATTTGGCACAGGAACAAGTCTCATTACAGAACTCCCATAGAAATGTTGATGAGATGCTTCATACAGGTAGTGTAAAATGAATTATAACACATTTTTAAAAGTGAAAAATAAGTGACACAACTACTCGATTAGTGCATTAGGTCACCATGAATCAAGAGGTTCTGGGTTCGATTCCCAGTGCGGGTGGACTTGCAGCCTGAGGCCTGTGCATGTTTATATATTATACTATAATATTATGTATGTAATAATATGTGTCCATGACACAAGCTTATAGCTTAGTGTAAGGTATAGAAATCTGTATGTTGTAAAGTGGGTATTATTATTATTGAAAGTTTTTTTCAGTTTATCAATGCCTATCATGGAAAAACTGGTTGACAGAATTAAGATCCTTTTATTAATTAAGAATTAAGATTCTTTTTATTTTAGAGTTCTGAAGAGAATACAAAAAAAACGTGCAAATGAAACTATGTATTTCAGCTATGATATTGAAACAATCAGTGAACATTCATTATTCTTTGCAAAACAATAAATATTGTTTTGTCTTGTGGTCAAAAGTAAAAATTTTGGTATTAATTTTCTTACTATGTCTTTATAATATGTGCTTTTATTTCGAGTCATTTACGACCCGATTGGCGCAGTAGGAACATGTCTACCTGCTAATCAAGAGGTTCCGGATTCGATTCCCGGTGGCGGTGGACCTTGTGTGAAGAACACTGGGTTACATTTTCCAACCTAGGTGTGTATATATAGATAGTATGTATAGTATGTATGTAATAATATTTAGATATACCATGTTTGCTTGGTTTCCACTGCACAAGCTCATAGCTTAGTGTGGGATCAAGTAGATGTATGTGTTGTGAAGTGGATTATTATTATTTACTATGCCCGGTGGTTTCACCCGCGGTAATTTCGAAGGTTTCGCGGGAATTCCGGGATAAAAAGTACCCTATGTCCTTCTCTGTACCCCTGACAATGTGCATGCCAAATTTCACCCAAATCCGTTCAGCCGTTTTTGCGTGATTGAGTAACAAACATCCAAACATCCACACTTTCACATTTATAATATTAGTAGGATTAATAAAAAGATGTAAATTTTTTATCTTTAAATATTTTTCAAGAAAAGAAATAGATTATTTGTACTTACATTATTTGAGACTAGCTGTTCCCTGCGGTTTCACCCGTGTTAATTTCAGAGATCTCGCAGGCATTCCGAGATAAAAGTATCCAAAATATCCTTTTGGCTTTTTTGTACCCCTGACGTAGTATGCAGATGCAGTTTCACCCTCGAAGTTCATTTCCTGCTGCTATTGTAGCGCCACTCTCGGTTTCTGACGGATGCTTTTTTTTAAACTAAGTATTTTTTATAGCTATGGTCATATTTTATTAGACATAATGCCCAATTTAATAAACGCTGCCATCTGTGGTTGGTTTTTATAACTACACTATTTCAAAATGAGACAATTATTTGTAAGTAAAATATCGAAACCTTCCATTCTATGCGATGTTAATTATGATCGTGTTTCTCGACTTGACGTCATTAATTGATACCTGTCGAACCAATGTCGAAGACTAGTTGTCATAGTAATGCTACGTTCACACGCGCGCCGTGCAGCCCGGCGGGCTGCCTGGCGGGCTGCGCGGCATGCAGCCCGTCCCGGGCCGGCGGACATTCAAGCTGTTTACACGCACGCCGTCGTGTCAGTCAGTGCCAGAATGGCGAGCAGTGAGGATCTCGGTGTTGTTGCTGCCATATCCTTTGGCTTAACTTATTTTTATTGGAAAAAGAAACAAAATTATGACCATTCCGCCATGTTGTAATATCCGATCGTAGCGACTTTCTTAGCAACGTTGAATGAAGATCCACTCGTCGCGAAAGCGCGGGACAGACTGACTGCCCGCGCGCGTGTAAACAGTCACCGGGCGCCCGCACATTCATCCTTTGAACTTTGCCAAAAAACCGACACTTGCCCGATTCGCGGCATTCACGTTCACAGGCGCGTTCACGGGCTCGGGCGTACCGTTTACACGCTCGTGAATGTGAATGTGCACGTTGAATGTAGAGTTGAACGCACGCGTGTGAACTTACCATAAGTTTTAGTGTAGACTGTAGACTGGGTAGGTACTTACTGTTATTTGATGAGGTACCGATCTAATTGCTGCTTTGTGTGAACATATTATGTACATTGTTTGAAAGAAAAGTCCAAAGAGTGAGTGGTGTGCAAAGGTTACTCACCACATTATTGTTGCGTCACAAAAAGCACTTCGCTAATGAACTTGATTTTGTCGTCTTTCTCACGATGTGTTTTATTCACGACTAAACAATAAAACTAGATATGACCGCAAGCATGCAAGATCACGTCACGAAGGACAAAATGCTAATGAAGTTTAATAAATACATTAATTTTATTTTATGTAAACTTTATAGCCAGCTTGACGCTGCACACTGGAGAGGCATGATCAGCTTTTGCAATGAAAATTAAGACTCGACTCACGATGTATGAGAAACATCCATTTAAAAAATAAATTGGGTGACTATTAGCCCTTCGATATGACGGTTGTAAATTATTTTTCGTTTATACGTAAAATATATGTGGGCGTCCAAGCTAAAAGTACCAGTTCTCGGCATTTATTTTATGAGATATACCTACGAGGTTTTGTAAAGTTGGGTGAAAATATTGCGTCCGCGATTTTAATTGATTATTTATTTATCAAAATGCTCAATATTCTACGATTTCATATATCTACCTTAATCTACAATAATATATAAAAATCCATGTTACAAGCCAGTAAAAGTTTGTGTTTTTTTTGCACTCGAACTTTTATGCCTAATGCCTTTTCTCAAATTAAGCTTTTTCAGAATTTCTACTTCAAATGTCAGATAAAAAAAACTGTGCTACTTTTTGAATATTTTTTTCAATCCTTACTATCAATTGACTATTCTAGATACCGAATCTAGTCTTAACTCAATAACCCACTACTGGGTTACTACTACAATAATATGTGGACGCCCACATATTATACTTCTTATACTTCTTGTGGGAACTCTGATAAAAGTGGCGTATGTTACTTACTCCTTATTATAATCAGCTATCTACCAGTACAAACATACACTTCAATAAAATTGTATTAACATGTATTGATTTACGTCTTTATTTCCTGTACCTACATGAAGTCGCAAATATAAAATTTCGTTGTAAGGCTATAAATGAGATGATGGTATAGATAGACTGTTTATATGATGGAGGTAAAGGTCCGTAAGGGTCTATTTATTAGATATTGGACGTGCCCGAAATGTTCCGTGCCAGACACGTGCCAAAAAAAATGTGAGAAAAAACCAACATACACCGTTTAATTACAAAACCACCGTTTATGTACAAAAGATGTGGTTCTGTTGCACTATTCACCCTGCTCGACATGTAGCCAAGCCAAAGCCAAACACGTACAGAAATGAACCGCGAGACAAAATATTCTTTCCGCGAATACTTACTGGCCCGTGTGTGCCTGTGTCTGCGCGGCCGTGTTAGTGCTAACCCACACGATGCGGCGCGGCGCCGCGCCGCAAGCCATTTCGCCGTATTGGCGACCACACGGGCAGCGCGGCGCCGCAGCAGCGACGAAAAGAGTAGGCATGCCCATCGCTTCGTGACAGAACAGGACAAACAACAGCGAGCCCCTTACTCTCCTCTTCGCCTCGCCTCGACTCTGATGCGAGCGCGGCGCGGTGCCGGAGCGCGCCGCAAGGCGCCGCGCCGTGTGGCCACAACCTATTTTGTATGTAATATACCGCAGCGGCGCCGCTCAGACGCCGTACCTGAGCCGCGCCGCACCGTGTGGGTTGGCTCATACGATATGTGAATATGTCAATACGAACTGTAGGTATAGGAGAATATTATGTTGTCTGCGACAGAACGTGTTGGGCACGCTCAACGTCTGTAGATATAAATGGACCTTAAAGCGGAAAGAAAATACTAAGTTACGTTACGTAAGCGACTAGGGAGACGTCGCCGGCGCACCTTCCAACACCACGAGCGGAGCCGCGGGCAGAGTCATCGCCATGTCTGTTACATGTAGCATTAAATTAGCTACCGGGATAATAAAAGAACCTGTTATAATAATATACTTTAATAGGCTTGTTTTTCTTTCTGTTTTTATACCCAGGCGAGGAGCTAGGCACCGCGTGTAGCGTGTAAATAAAAAATGGATCATTTGATACTTCATTATTGTTAGCGGCAGCTAGTAGTGCAAAATAATTATCTGCTGAGTTCGTCCAGACAACGTGTTTCTTTTCCCCCTCTTGGTCGTAGCATTTTTAACGTAAAATCTTTCACCGTTCAAGTTGCAACTGAGAAACGGAACGAGGTGATTCTTGCTCAAAAACTGTTGAAATGTGTGCCATATATAGGGCCAAAAGATTATTTTTTGAAATTTTAAACCCATGTTTCAAAGCATGAACTTTTGTTCTCCGCAGCCTTTTGTTTTTGCCCTTTGCATAGGGCCTTTAAAACAACCAAACCCTATTGAAATGGTGTTTATTACCTGAATTTTTCTCTATTTTTTTACTAATTATTTTGTAACTATGTATAATATACGATTATTTAATTGCCTGAAATTCTATTTAGATAATACCTATTCTACCATCTAAATTTTTAAATTTAGCTAGATAGACCTTTTTAAATGATCAATTATGATTGGAAACGGTTTTAGATTAAGGTACCCTCCTATAACTTGTTTATGCCATTGATTACCTACTTAAAGATAATCAATATTTTTAATTATGTACCGGTTCTTTTGACGTTTATTTTGATGCTTAGTTATTTAAAAAAAAATTCTATGGTCTAAACAACACTAGCTGATGGCCTTGAAATATTATCTCTCTGTCCGCGACGTGAAGTTGCTAAACAGAAGTTTATTCCTGGTCGAGCTTTTCGAGTTTTGACTTAATAAAATATTAAGGTCATTGATAATATTATAATAACTTAATATTTTAAATGCGAATGTGAGTTTGTTTCTTTGTTACATTTGTAATTAATTATAATTGATTAATTATAATAATCAATTATTCGGATTCGAAGAGATTCCGCGTTGAATGTCGATATATAATAATAATAATAATCCACTTCGCAACACAGATCTACTTGATCCCACACTAAGCTATGAGCTTGTGTCGTGGAAACCAAGCAAACGTGGTGTATTACACAATTATTACATATATATTATACACGCCCAGACTGGAAAATGGAATCCTGTGTCCATCACACAAAGTCCACCCGAACCGGAAATCGAATCTGGAACCTCTCGATTAGCGGGTAAGCATGGCATATGAATGTGGGGAGACTCTAAGCCAGACAAAAATCATATTAACTACCAGCCTACAGCACACTTTCGTATCCTTGCTAATACTATAAATGCGAAAGTCTGTATGTATGAATGTTTGTTACTCTTTCACGCAAAAACTACTGAATGGATTTTAATGAAATTTCACAATAATAAAGATTATACATCAGAATAACACATAGGGTACCTTTATCCCAAAATTCTAACGGGATCTCCGGGGAACAGCTAGTATAGCACAGCTATAATGTATTTATTATTATTTTTAAATTCCAGGGTCAAATATTTTACAAACACTGAGATACAACAGGGAGACTCTGAAGGGCGCCCACAAGCGTCTGATCGACTTGGCGAACACCCTCGGCCTCTCCAACGCGACCATATCGCTCATAGAGCGGCGGGTGTCCCAGGACAAGTATATACTGTTCGGTGGCATGCTCGTGACGTTATTTGTTATCGTGCTTGTCATCATGTATCTTGTATAAAATATATACAACGTGTTAATAAATTAACTGAAAACCTGATACACCCCATTAAAAAAAATAAGCAATAATATGATTAAAATATATTTTATGTCGAAAAAATTTATACTTTAAAAGTTATTCAACATTAGTTTGGACGTGGCCTATCTACGAAATTCCAAGCGCTACGCCCGCGCCTACCATTTCGATTTTTTTTTGCTGCGGGCAGCGTACGCGCCAAATATTGTATTATAAATAATTTAGACATGGGCTAATAAAAATGAAAAAAATATAACCTATATTAAAACATAGTGCGATCGATTCGCTAGTTGATTCTGAGCAAACTACTTTCTAGTTTTCAGTTAATTCATTAACACGTTGTATGTATCTTACGTGACAATAAGTATTTATACGTGCGTTCGGGTTATTCGGAAAATCGGGTAGGGGCCGTTCAAGTATTACGTAAGTAGATTTTTTGCAATTATTAACCCACTTACTTTTGCAAAAGTAAGCAAAGCTCTTACCCCTCCCCCCATGCTTACGTAAACATTTCATGAGTAGCAGTTATAACTCTAGAAATAAGGACATTATTTGTAAGAATCCCCGTAAATGCATTTCGTTTTCGAGCATAGACAATGTGTGGGTTACCATATTTTCAAAAAATGTTAATAATTACTGCTAACGTAATCACCATCTAGATCCCCCCACCCCCCATGTCATCAAAAATAAGCAAAGCAAAGACCCCTCCGCCCCCCTATAGTGCTTACGTAAAACTTGAACGGCCCCTAACTACGAAAAATTCATAATTTCTACCAAACGCAGCAATGTTTCGTTTTAATCGATTCGTTGCTGGACTCAATTTCGGAAACTTCTATCTGTGGGCTCTTTGGCGGCGAACGATTATTTCGTGATAGGCACGACTGACGTGCTAAGCGCCATACGATTAACGTGTGGTGTGCGTGTGCCTTCAGCCATGAGTAAAACTAATTTAACTTGTACGCAAATTATATACGTTCAGTGTTAAAAAGAATGATAGCAAGCTTCTCGTGCCATCCGCAACGAATCGGGTTAATTTTGTCAAATAACTGCATGATTTTACCGAGAAAATCCAATAGGGTACTTGCATGAAATTTTTTTTTTCAGTCTATTTTAAAGATATATGGCCTACTTAGACAAAGCAAGAAAAAGAAAAAAAATATATGCATAAATTAATGAAATAGAGCGTTTCAAAGTTCCTACTTTAGATTTTACCGCCGAAACGCGGAATGACGTCACTAGTTCAAAATTACGCCTTATTAATCTGTGATAGAAATGTCACTGTCGCATTGACAGGGTCATGCGACACTGACAGACAGATAACTTCAATGTCCAAAAGCGAAATTAAGGTTGAACTGTGTCGAGTTACTTCCAAAAGTTCCAGTAAAGAATCGAAATGCATCTTACTGGTGCATTTTAAAGTAAAAAACTTCAGAAAATGGAAAATATGCGTTGACTGTATGCACTAAGTTTCTTTTGCATTCTCTGAAAGAGGTAAATCTTTCCTAAAAAAAAATAAAAGTGACGTCATGTGTTAAGCGTGGCTGTGATTGGTGTTTCGTTGCAACGTTCCGTTTCACAAAATTAAAAGTTGAATATTTCGTGAAACTATTGAATTTTTTTTAGTAAATCTTTCACGATAACGCTTTTCTAAGGCTCTATTTTTTAAATATTGACACAATTTCTTATTATAAATTTCATGCAAGTACCCTATTGCAAAAATTGATGACATAGTATTGCCGCTTTTTCTCGGAATTACGTATCCAGTTTCCGGTATTAGGTATACCTGGGTATACTCGATTTTTCGAACGCGAAGTCAATGTACATAAATAAGCAATGGATGTGAACGTTTAGTATTAAGTGCCTAAGGATTGTTACCTAACTAAATTTATATATTTTTATATACATACAATCATTGATGTAAAAAAAATGTACCTAGATTCACAGTTCTATACAAATCAACCTTTAATTACAAAATTACAAGAAGTGTCATTGATGGATAAAGCTAAAAAAAACCAATAGCCTTATTTCCGGGATATGAAAATCAAAATTCTATTCCGTCTAGTCCGTCTTGTAGATTAATGAAAATATTGGACGCGTATTTTTTCATTTTTTACGTAATCAAAAAATAACGGAGATACATTTAAGTCGAAATGTCACATGATGTCACAACGTGCTATAAACTGTAGCACGCCGTGCTACAATTTATAGTTTCCAAGTTTGTATGATATTTTGTATGGACACTTCTGCGTCTCTGACTGTGTAATGTGTATTTGGGTATTTAGTAGAGAAATGCATACATACAAATTAAAAAAGTTGTCATATAAGACTGACTTTTTTAAATAACAAAATTGACATTAAAACATTCCATGCACTAAAAATGTAGATAATTATAATTTCGATGGACGTCAACGCCCCATTAGTTGAGGTGCCCATTGCATTAAAAAAAAAACTAATACCTACCATAGAACCCATATTTTTAAGAATTTATAAGCTTGGCTTATTTGCATTGCATTAGGTACTGTATACCTATTTCCTTGAGCGGCAAACTTTGTTTCGTTGCAAACGTCAGCAGCGCCAAAAGGTATGTACAACCCTCACACTTGAAACTCTATTACTACCTACTGCAATAAGATTCAATGACTGTCGAAGTGTTCACGTCATAGTTCTGCTGTATACAGGGCGGAAAGAGTTTTTTAAAAGTACCACGGCGCCCTCTCAAATGTCACACTAGTAGAGCTGCGATCAACAATGTCCTACCGTCTACCTATGTAGTATCGAATACCTATTAAATTATGAAATTATATTTATTGAATAAAAGTGTAAATTACCCATATTTTTATTTATTTATTACTAAGTAGTTAAAAAATGTGAGATATTAAAATAGGGAAATCAAAAAACAGATCATAAATAATAATGATATCAAATTTATTTTAACATAGAAATATTTTAAATTTCATAAGCATGGTCAATTTATTTATTCAGTACACAGGAGCAAGTGATTATGTAACCTAATTGCGTTTGTGAAAAAATCGTAAAAGGGTTGAATTGGAATAAGTAGATAAGTGCTGAAACTATAATTGAAATTTAGGATTTATTTTCAACGAGAACGTTAAAAGTCCTTTCGTCAATATGTAGGACGTAGGTATATCCAAGTACCTACCTACGATAGAATTGCAAGCAGTGAACGAAGAGAAACATACAGTTGACCCGTGTCATTATAACCCAAAAACTTAAAAGATTAAGTTCGAAGGTCGAGTTTTCATTGCGCGTACTATAACGACCTTATTTCTTTATATTCGGTTATTTTTCTAGCGCGAATAGAAGTGCAGTTTCCATTTATACGTATATAATTTTTCATCGTTCACCGTTTGTGGGTTGGTAAGAGCTAATTTTATTTAGCTTCCCTTTTATCTGGATCGCAACAAGGCAGACGAGGCTCCACGTGCGGACAGGCGAAGGCGACGTCTTCTGGCTGGGGCGGCGCGCACGGGCCGCCCGCCGCTGCGGGTGACGCGCACGCGTCGGCCGGGGGCGTCGGCTCGCGCGGGTGGTCCGCCACGCGTGCTGCCGCCGGTGATATTTCAGGCACGTCGCGCCGGAGCTTCTTCACCCGCTCGTATGCGTCAGGCGGGAGACGCATGTATTCCGGGATCTAAGAATCAAATGTACAGATAACCACCGACGGTACCGGCGCGGCGGTGTGGTAAGGTGATTGCTACGCCGGGTGTTGCGGGCTCGATCGCCGCACCAGGGTAAAATTTAGGTATGTGATGAACGTTGGCGTTAACTCTGTCACAGATAATATAATACTGACTCTGTCTAGTATGTATTCTGAGAGTATGTATCACAATTACGGAGGTGTGATGTAACAAATATACCTACAACCAGAATAAGTTGAAGTCGTTTAAAAATCACAGATATTTACTTTATTGCCCCAGAAGAAACACATAAAAACAAATAGGAAGAAAGGATAGAGCAAAAGGCGGCCTTATTGCTAAAGGACAATCTCTTCAACGCAACCTTTAGGTGACAGAGCTGTAGATAGAAACGAGAAGCGGATCAAACAAGCATAACAAGGCAAGATTTGCAGGCAAAACTGAAATGACTACACATGAGTTGCGAGCAATCGCTCCTATTTAACGTTGCTGTAGCAGGCTTCAGTCATGGGCATTGATGATTTTTTAATATATCAATGGTCATGGGAATCTATATTTGCATTGACCATCTTAAAATCTGTAAGATAAGCAAGCAAGCATCAAGTAATTACCTTTTCCTCTCTAGGCGGGTAGAGATGGTAGAGACAAAGAATACAGAATGTATAAAGAAGCGACACTCCGCCTCCCACCTCTATATTCCTCACAGGTAGGATCTACATGACGTGACAGTTACCTGTCAAGTGTCAGCTCGCTGTCAATCTTACGATACGCACACACGCACAACGCGTGTAAGAACGAGCAGGTTGTCCTTACTTGTGGGAAAGTAGTTAATTGAATCAGTTCATTTGAATGGCGTATCATCTTGCTGGTAGAGACGAGTGGTAAGCTGCAGTAGAGCCGCTGGTTAGGTACCTACCTGTTTGCAGTCTACGCCGTAGGTGCCGAGGTATCCCGGGAGCTGCCTGTCCGGCGCATCGTCTCCCGCCGCAGCCGTCACCTGCGCGCTGGGGACGATCTCGTAAGGACACTCGTCTCGTGCGCGACGTTCCGCACGCTCTTGCGCATCCTGCATTAAATTGATGAACTCCCTGTAATGTAATGTTCTTCAGCACGATTCATAGAGGAAGATATGAATTGTACTAAGGAACATTTCACTTCGGTAATATTATCAACTACCTTTACGAGGGTTTGGACCCGAGGACATGAAAAAAAAATGCCGCTCTCTTTCGCTCACAAGGCAAGAAGTTTATTTGTCCAAAGTTAGGAATGGGTAATTATTATTTTTTATTAAGAACCTATCAATTTATTGATTGTTTGTTATGCTTTCACGCCTTAAATACTCAACCGCAAACATGAAATTTTGCATACTTACACGTTGTAAGGGGTATAGCGAGAACTCGCTTAACGCAAGGAACAGATAGTAGGTAATAGATAATAACGAGATTTAAATATCTAGTATTCAGAAAGATAGAATTTTAGATCGTGGTGCCAGTACGTTTATTCTGCCACTAGCTGTTCCCGCGGATTCGCCCGCAAGTTGTTCTGACCCTATGTCCTTTTCTGTATCCCTGACAACGTGTATGCAAAATTTCACGAGGATTGGTTCAATAGTCATGGCGTAAAAGCGTAACAAAAAAATAAACAAATAAACTCACATTTATCACATAAGGATTGTTATTGCTACGTAAAAAAAGCTCGCGTTTGGTACCGGTTCTTTGAATCTGTCGCAGAAGTTTTCGTCGTCGACGTAGTGCGGCTGCTGGCCGGGCGGGTAGGTGATGTGCCTGGGGGCGGGCTGCCGGTGCTCGTCCGCCGGGGGCCCGCTGAAGCACACCACCCGCTGGTGGTCGTCCCGCGCCGCGCCCGACTTCAGGATGCCCTTCAGCGGGATCACGCCGTCGCACGATGGTTTGCTAATCAATAAATGCAAACTTGTTTATTCGCAACAATATGAAGGAACTTATTATCATGTCGTGCTGAAATAAGTGTATGTATAGTCTCCAATCAAAACTCAATTTTTTCGGGACCACGTGACTCAACGATACGTTTCTAACCGCCGCACTCAGAGTCAACTTTAATGAATACTTAGTTAAGTATATAATTTTAAAACAAAACTGCCGCAATCAGACAAGTTTAATAAATTAATGTTAATTGGAATTTAACTAATTAAGTTACATCTTATTAAATGCCAATTAACATTAATTTACTGAACGTCTCTGATTGCGGCAGTTTTGTTTTAAAAATCTATACTTAACTAAGTAATCATTAAAGTCAACTCTGAGTGCGGCCGTTAGTTTTTTTAGCGTTAGCAATCAAAGATTATTATCAACTTGGCTATGGGGGCTGTTCCTCGCGGTTTCACCCTTTGATGACGAGACGTTCTTTATTTTTCTATAGCGATAACGATTATAAATTGTCAACTTATCTAAGGGGTCGGTAGTCAATTGTAGCGCAATAACGATTGGCTTAGCCAACTCTGTCTCTTAAGTCATGCTCTTTGTAATTGTGGATAGACTTTAGCGCGATACCACGCAACACGCACTCACCTGAGCCTGGTTGCTCTCAGAGTGTCGTCGTAGGAGATGACGTCGGTGGTCATAGGCGGTGTGGGCGGGCGCGGGGGGGTGGCGCTGCCCTCCACCACGTCGAGGGCGGTGAGGCAGCGCTGCATGGCGCTCGGCTCCGCCACCGCCGCCTGGCCGATCTTGGCCAGCTGGGCGCGAGTCTCTGCAGCTTGTTCGTCGCGGACAGCCTCCTACAAAACAAATAAATAAAAACATTATCAGTTACTTTAATTATTAGATTTTGTGCAGCAGCATTATTAGCAGACCAGTTTCAATTATGTTTTTTTGATTTGATTGATTACATTTAAAACACTACCTTTACGGTTTATTTTCAATTACACAGGTAGGTACGTACTTTATTTTTAATATTTAGGAAGACAAGCTACGCCCAAAAAAATACATCGTGATTTTATATTGGTAACTAGGTAGGTACTTAATAATTTTATAGTTTAACCAGGTGTGCGCCGCGGTTCCACCCGCGTGAGTTTCGGAATTCCCGCAGGAACTATATTTTTTTTTTCTCAAATTAAAGTAGCCCAAGTTATTCCTTATAACATCAGATATCTGTCAGTGAAAAGCCCGTTAAAATCAATCCAGCCGTTTCAGAGATTAGCGGGAACAAACAGAAGACCTACAGACAGACAGACAAAATAAATGTTTTATTTTATGTAAAGTACTGTAAGTATATACTTTCATATGAATTTAGTGAAACGCTGTTAATTTTGAATTATAAACAGATACTTAAATAGTATAGATGTATAAATAAATGTATATATAAATGTATAGATGTATCTAGATTTCTAAAGGTTTTTTTAAACTGCATTAAATTGACTTTTCATTGAAATACCTACGTTATTTCTCGTTCGTTCGTTTTCGTTATCTATATAATTATACCTCTAGTTCGTCCTTGAGATTGCCCTCGCGCATGTGGTAATTGCGTACGTTGTCGATGACCTCTTGCGGGAACTTCTCCGGGTTGGCGCTCATGTAGCGGTACACGAACAAATCGCAGCCGGTTATCTTGAAGCGGTGCTTGAATACGGGCACGATTGCACCTGCGGATATAAGTGGCTTTGTCCTGTAGGACGGACTAGCTAGTAGCTAAGGTTTTCTTAAAATTTCAACATATAGTTTTGCATGTGCTCTACATTTAACTTCGGCATTATTATAAAAACCGTAAATAATTATCAAATAAATTGTCGATTAAACTGATTTGAGGTCCAAATTAGAAATCCAATCAGTTCTAAATTGTTTAGTTATGGACACGCGAAAACCCGAATTGCGGGAGAGGTGACAAATGGTGTAAAGGCCAGACAGCTGTTCACAATCAACACCGCAATCAAACTCCTGCTGACATCCACGGCCTTCGCTAGATCCATTTAGAGACATATCTGTCACATTGGCCAGTCGTATGCTTTCCTATCCAACTATACCGTCACCCGTCAGCTCTATATAAAGCCACAAAAGGTTTGCAGTTCTTTGAAATACCAATATATCGGTTACTCTGATTTATATACGTACTTTGAGATCTTATCGTTTAATTCAATTTTGAAATCGCACTTACCAATGTAAAATTTTTCCGGTGTGAAGTAAGTAGGGAAACTGGGGTCCGATTCGGGTGTCTGGAGAAGCATCGATTTCAGGAACTTGCCCTCCCGTATCCCCGAGTTGCGGCGCGGCACCTCGCCGATCTTGATGGTGCCGTCGGCCAAGCTGTACGATAGCACAAACTGCCGCCCCTGGTCTTCCGGATGGATGAAGTCCAACTCGCACAAATAGCGCAAGTACTATGTACATGTATAAGTAGGTGTAGGTATAAATATTACAAGTTACATGCCGTAAGATAGAAAGAGGAAACAATAGTACTTTTATACATATTATATAGCGACTAAACGACAGCTGGGATTGACGACGGGATTAAGTTATTAGCGTAGTCTAGTATAGTATTATATTATCTGTGGCGTAGTGGTGACGACAAGCCCCCCTAGCCAAGTTGACAACCTATAATAATATAATCGTTCACGTATAGAAAGCTAACGGCCGCACTCAGAGTCGACTTAGTTAAGTATAGATTTTTAAAACAAAACTGCCGCAATCAGAGACGTTCAGTAAATTAATGTTAATTGGCATTTAATGAGATATAACTTAATTAGTTAAATGCCAATTAACATTAATTTATTAAACTTGTCTGATTGCGGCACTTTTGTTCAAAAATCTGTACTTAACTAAGTAATCATTAAAGTCGACTCTGAGTGCGGCCGTAAGGAACGGAGTCGTTATGTCACGTGGTCACGCTAAACTGAACTTTTTACTGCAAAATTTTACGTGATCACGTTACGATTAGTTTTTTTTTATGTCATAGGGAGCAAACGGGCAGGAGGCACACCTGATGGTAAGTGATTACCGCCGCCCATGGACATCTTGCAACATCAGAAGACATGCAGGTGCGTTGCCGAATGGGAACTGGCTTTCAAGTCATTCTCAGTCATTTCTCAGTTTTATATGCCTTAACGAATGTAGATAGCTAGGAGGGGTTAAAATAACTAATACCTATCTAAAGCAGTTAGTTCTAGGTTCGACTACCTATAGAGATGGACTTTGAGTTAAACGTATTGGTTTTTGGATACATAATTATAATTTATTCCATATATAATATATATTATATATTATAAATCCCTAGTAATATCATGAATTAATGCGAATGTGTTTTTGTTTGAATGTCCGGTAACCGCAACGGAAAAATAGATATAAAAAAATAATGTTCTCTTTGTAGGGTAGGTACACAACTCGTTCATACAACATATATTTGAGAAAATTATACGCGTTGATTTCAGTTCATACCTACATCTTTCATATATTATTCAATAAGTGTATAATAGATTCATTAAGTGTATAATATTACAGTACAATCATCGTATGATGTATCGCATTTATGTAAAAGGGGGATCTTTGGGACTTGAGACGTAAAACAAAAAACTATAAACAAGTTAGATAAGAGAGGAGAAAGTGGATATAAAAGTTGGTAATGTCTTTACTTCCAAGCCGCGTATCACTGTTCCAGGCGCTAGGAGTAAGTATTACGTATGTAGGTATAGCGAATAGTGTTTGCGCATCTAGACTTATTTTTTAGGCGATTTATGAAGTAAAAGTTGACTAGACACTCTACGAAGTGCGATAAGGAAATTCAAAAAGTTGTTAAACTTTGCACAGTGCAACTCAATTCGTAACAATCTGCAACTTTAATTGAGTTACGAAGTCGCCGCCATCTCAGACGTCAAAGAGGGAAATGATTAAATTCTTTGACGAATACGAGAACTCTCAACTCTTTTTTGTTAAACTTCAAGATCTTATTACGCGTACTAGAGGCTCGTGAACACAAAGGAATTACCTAGTACTTACCCAGGTACCTAGGGAATTTATAGGCCTTTTGACAAAGTATGTATAACTAATAAAAATACTTATTACATAACAAAACACTAATAAATAGCAGAGAAAACCTTAAAAAGAATTTGGATTAACGGGGGTGAACCGGGTGAATGATCTTTGCATTTGGTTTGTCGCCGCATAAGCGGCAGCACAAAAGAATGAGTTTTAGGGAATAATCCGTCAGCGCGTCAGAAACTTCCGCGTCCAATTTTCATGATAATTTTTTATGGATGATTAGGTACGTCAAAAATTCACATTTTGTGTTTTTAGATAACTTGAAACGAGAATCGTATACCTACTTACTGAGTACCGGTCTTCAATATGTCGCTCGTGCACCCTTACATATTATACCCCGTATATTAATTTATAAATTAGTCTTTGACGTAGGTAAGTAGGTACCTTATTTGCGTTGAGATTGTATTTGATAACGTCCTTGTGAGGAGGTTTTGGCATCAAGCCGAAGCAAGATTGCAGCGTGTCCTCTGGCGTTCCTATGCCTATATGAGGCGGGTAAGTCTGTGAAAGAACCGAGATAGATCTACATAAGTAGTATAAAAAACAAAGTCGATACGCTTAGATCTTTTAAACTACGCATCGGATTTTAATGCGGTTTTCATCGACAAATGGAGTTATCCCAGTGGGAGGTTAATATACTAGCTGTCCTGCGCGGTTTCACCCGCGATAATTTCGAATTTCCCGCGGAATTGTTCCATACAAACTTTGCAACACCTTTTCATCTCCTTAGGGGTTGAATTTTCAAAAATCCTTTCTTATCGGATGCCTTCATCATACAAAGAACACACCCTCCAAGTTTCAGGTCTCTACGATCAGCGGTTTAGCCTGTGCGTTGATTCATCAGTCATTCAGGACAAAGCATTTTATATGTAGATATAGATGTATAGTTTATCCTGGAATTCCCACGAGAACTCTGAAATTACCGTAGGTGAAACCGCGGTTACTATAATAATGCTTTGGTATCATCTAACATCTTACAAAGGAAATTATGTAACCGGATATTTGATGACCACAGCATGCGCACCTACTAGCCAATTAGAAAAGAAAAAACATACATAGGTATAGCCGAATGCAGAACCTCCTCCTTTTTGGAAGTCGGTTAAAAAAGGGCAGGCGTGAGTACAGCTTCAGAGTGGGGGCTCGGCAGTAGCATTCACAATTTTATAGAAAGCTTAATTTTTTTAAGGCTATCAAAGAATATGGCAAGGCTGTCAATCTTGCGAGTAAGACAGTTGTGTAGGCAAGACAGACGAGGAATATCTATAAATATAATTTACCTATATGTAGTCTATATACCACGTTTTCTTGGTTTCCACAACACAAGCTAATAATAGCTTACTGTGGGATCAAGATCTGTGCTTGGTGAAGTAGATTATATACTAGCTGTTCCTCGCGGTTTCACCCGCGGAAATTAAGGAGATCCCGCAGGAATTCTGGGATACAAATTACCTATAGTACCTATGTATGTCCTTTTTTGTACTCCCGACAGTGTGTATGCAAAATTTTATAAGACTTCACTGGCGTTAATTACGGAGTTCCTGCAGGAATTCCGGGATAAAAAGCACCCTTTGTTCGTCTCAGACTACGTGTGTACAAAATTTCATCATGATCGGTTGACCAGTTAGACGTGAAAGCGTAACAGATAGACAGATAGACAGACAGACAGACAGACAGACAGATGGACAGACAGACAGACAAAGTTACTTTCTCATTTATAATATTGGTAGGGATTATATTATATTAAAATCTACTTGGATGGGATGGAATGCGAAATGGTAGGTCTTTTAATATAAGTAATCCATTACCTTGACGAATTCCCTCTGAGTATCGTGGTGGACCGCAACGCGCGGCGGTTGGTCTATGTTTAACATCGCCCTGCACATTGGAAATGACATTGGCAGGCTGTGTAACTTGAAACCAATTACTGATTACATAGTTAGTGACAATTTAGATAATTATAGAGACACGATCGTATTACTATTATTTGATAGGTACCTACTTGTGTACTAGACTACGTACGTTACGTATATAATCTGATGCTATAGCTTAACATTATATTATCTGTGGCTTAACGATCGATGTATGGCTGTCCCCTTTGCAATTTTACAGTAACAATGATATTTGTCAAAAAAAAAATAAGTATTAGTAACCAATTACATTACTGGCAATTGGGATAGGCTTAGTATTGGGGTGCATATTGTAAGTTTTACGAATTTGTATTACGAGTACCTACCTATAAGGTAACCCTGAAATAAGTGATTCTCTAATTTTTTTTAGGAAAACTTAAGAATGACAATCATTATAAAGTTTCTTTTCAAATTGTAAATTAATATTCAACTAATTTTAAGTACCTACTATAGGTACCAGATTGTTACTTGGTCTTATAATATTATGGCGATACAAAAACGTTGAATATTATGGTAGGTTTGAGTAAAATAATGTATTTACAATAAATCACTATTAAATATTATTCGGGATAAACTTAAAGCTTCGATCCTTAATAAAAGAAAAGGCAAAAGATAGAAGGACCGTCACTTAAATTGTGAAATAATGCGAGTGCATTAACTTAATATTTAAAGAAGCACTAAATCTCCACGAAGTTATTACGTCGATGTGTCAATGTCAAGGAGGAAAAAAATATGATCAACGATAATACTCTTGTAATAACGCTATTAGCTGCTCAGATGGCCTGCAGCTAATGTGGTTGCGTGCTGATCTAAGGAGTAACTTAATGTGGACTCATAATTACCAGCTCCCACGACATAAGTCTCACTCTCATCAGACTTACGATCGTGCAATTTCGTTACACATTTCTTATGATTCTGCGATATTAGGTAACCTTGACGTTTTATGTAAGACTAGCTGTCCCGCGCGGTTTCACCCGCGATAATTTCGAAGTTCCCGCGGAATTGTTCCATATAAACTTGCCATCTCTTTTCTTCTTCTCTTCAAAAATCCTTTCTTATCGGATATTTATTTATTTATTCAAAACAAGAAAGGCTTACAGTGTTCGCCAAATCGCCTCTCGATATGTACGTCATACAAAGAACACACCCTCCAAGTTTCAGGTCTCTACGATCAGCGGTCTAGGCTGTGCGTTGATCCATCAGTCATTCAGGACAAAGCATTTTATATGTTTAGACTTGCAATTTTCGATTCGTTTTTAAGCAAAAGCAACAAAAATATCGGTTTTATGATTCGGGTTTTTTAACCGACTTCCAAAAAGGAGGAGGTTCTATGTTCGATTGTATGTATGTTTTTTTTATGTATGTTCACCGATTACTCGAAGACGATTGGACGGTTGGACCGATTTGGAAAAACCTTTTTTTTAAAGGGTATACTCCCATTGCCACCAAGTCGGGATCTGATGATGGGATCTTGGAGAAATCGAGGGAACTCTTCAAAAATTATAGGCACACCTAATACCTATAGCGATTTGGGTGGGTACCTATTGGATTAGCGATCTTTTTTATAATAAATCGTTCATTTGCTTTTGAAAAGCAAAATTTGAAGAAGTGGAACTGATGATGAAGACCACAGATGGTCATCGGAACTATTCAACAATAATACGTATTTCACGGGTTCCGATTTAATAATAATAATAATCCACTTCACAACACAGCGATTTCGAAAATTGTTTTTTGTTTGAAAGGGGATACTCCCAAATTGATTCCATTGTCACCAAGTCGAGATCTGATGGTGGGGTCTTGGAGTAATCGAGAGAACTCTTCAAAAATTTCAGGTACACCTATAGCGGTTTTTGTATTTTTTATAGTAAATCATTTATTTGCTTTCGGAAGGCAAAATTTGAAGAAGTGGAACTGATGATAAAAACCACAGATGGTCATCGGAACTACTCAATAATAGGTATTTCACGGATTCCGAATCGTTAACTATATTATGGTTTCTAAACAATTTATGCTTGTCACAATGTATATGGTGAAGTGGAACTGATGGTGATGTACTAAGAGAACTCCTTAACAATTAACGTCCCTACGTCGGGAAAAGCAATATTTTGTAAAAGGTGATGAGCAATTGACATTAGGCTATTGTAACTTAAATAAATTACGAACTTAGTCACTTAAAAGCGAGAAATAAACAAAATTTTAACAAAAAAATTAAAACCGACTTCCAAAAACACAAAACTAAAAAACTAAAAATAAAAAGCTAAAAATAACAAAATACCGATTTAATCCAAAAGACAAAAACACACGTAATGTTATTATTGGTTTGTGCTACCACTGATCGGTATGAAGTCGGTGACAAGCCAAATATGGAGGGGGTAGATGGGCTAAGTCGACTCCCGCCACCAGCTCTTCGTGAGGAGAACAACCCAAGTGCAGGGCAGACACCAGCGGGCTTGTCACCGAATTCAAACTGATCAGTGGTAGCACAAACCAATAATAATATTACGTGTGTTTTTGTCTTTTAAAATCAATCGGTATTTTGTTATTTTTAGCTTTTTATTTTTAGCTTTTTAGTTTTGTGTTTTTGGAAGTCGGTTTTCATTTTTTTGTTAAAATTTTGTTTTATAGTAAACAATTAAACATTGCATTTTCTTTTGTACTAAGATGTAATATAATTGATAGTACTTTTTGTCTGGTACTGTGCTATAGCTCCGCCCCGCGGTTTCACCCGCGTGTGTGTGTCTAAATCGATGTTTGTCCATCTCACTCACACAGTCACATCTCAAGAAAGTGGCGTGTCTGCGTCGTCGCGACTACGACTCGGCGCTTATATTAGCAGAGAACGACGTCCCTTGGTGTTGTGTTATTTACTTGTAATATCTCCTGGTGAAGTTGTCGCAGTCGCAGAGGAGGAACCGCCGGCCCAGAACGAACACCGTCTGGCCCACGATGAGGTCTCGCGGGGAGTAGTACTCCGTCACCTCGTCCTCTGTCGTCTCCATCACGATAGAGGGGAACGACACTGAAGAAACCAAATCGAAAATATTATTATTTTTGCCTTACTTGTAAAAATTTCAATCGTTGTAATTTCGACCCTGCAGACTTTGTATAAAATATAAATTACAATAGACAAAATTCCGACGTAAGCTGTCTTTGATATAATAGAAGAATAATACTGTTAAAGAAATGATGGTAGGACCTTTGAAGCCAACTAAAAGAGTAAAGAATTTTAGTCTTCGTCTTGTGCTCGAACTTTCTATATCTAATATTCATATCGATTTAGCTGTTCCCCGCGATTTCACCCGCGTTAATTCCGGGAAAAAGTACCCTATGTCTTTCTCTATACTCCTGACAATGTGTATGCAAAATTTCATGACGATTGGTTGGTTACGTTCTGTTTTTAAATTTTTTGTTATACTGTTTGTGGTGTTCAATAAGTGTTTTTCATTCATTCATTCAATATGCTGCAGAACCTATAAGGTCATATATAAATTTGATTGTACCTATTAAATTTACTGTCTCACCACTTTAATTCATCTTTTAACTGTTGTGCTTTAACCTACCTACTTATATCTACCTATAGGTACCTATTATCGTATATTACCAATACTACAGATAATATAATTCTATATTCTAATGCTATGTAGAATAGTACCAACATAATATTTATACCTATGACATTTACTTTTTAATGGTTTCAAATCGTTCGTTATGTATGGACTGCAAGATACATTGTTTCCGAATATTTTACATCTCAAATAGCATTTCGATGTTCCAATAAAGTGGAGTTAGTCGCTCTGCTGTACAGCCGGCGACTAAAAATGTTTATGCGGACTTTCAATTGAAAAGTTTAAGATTAAAATAAAGTTAATCTATTCCTACGGATTTCTATAAATGACAGTCATTCTCAAAGTGGGCGATAACGCGCGTATGGAGTTCTATAGTGGGCAGTGAAGACCCCATGTTTGAAATCAGAAACAGGATATATACTGAATTACTGACTAAGATTGATATGACACGCTATATTTAATTAAAGTACCTACATACGAGTAATATAATTATTGTGATTGTGATTTTGAGATTTGGTAAAGTTCAAAATTTGGGGTGTGCTAGAAGTTTTATTTTTTTCAAAGTTGACGGCAGACGAAATAACGATAGACAAAATAAGTGTGAGAACCACTGCTCTATGCAGTTGGTTCTGAAGCTCTGATTGAAATTTGAATTATCGTTATCAACCAAATCGGTTTGCTAAGAAACCTTGCAGGTAAATGGAGCACCGAATCAGGCCTGGTATCCTTTGTATTAAAAGTTAAAACATATCATAACGCAAACTCTATGTTCCGTGCTGGAAATATTTTTTTTTTATATTTTTTTTTTTGTTATTTTTTGTTGTTTTAGCTATCCCCTGCGGTTTCACCCGCGGTAATTTCAGAGATCCCGCGGGAATTCTAGGATAAAAGTACCCTATATCCTTTCCTACTCATTTTCTATCGGTCTCCCTTGGACTCCACGACATCACTCATAGTTTTAAATCTAAATTCAAATTTTCTGCGAGGTTGAAACATGTATACCTACCCCTTAACAACGTGTATTATATACCTAGTATATGCAAAATTAAATGAAGTTTCAGTTGCGATAATTTCGGAGTTTTCGCCGTAATTCCAGGATAAAAAGTAGCCAATGTCCTTTTCTGTACCCTTGACAACGTGTATGCAAAATTTCATGATGATCGGTCGAACCGTTAATGCATGAAAGCGTAACAAACAAACAAACTCACTTTCGCATTTATAATAGTAAGGATACTTATTTATCAAGGTACCTACCTATTATTATCCATAACACAGACATTTTCCTAAATTGTGATTGAAACGTTATATGAAAAGATACGAGTATTCAATATTCCGGCCGGCCCGAGCACATCTCGTTTCAACGTCAATATTTTATCTAAGCACATTTCGACGATCGCCCTAACAAGCGCCATTGAAAGGTCTCTGCTTTGATACTTGTACAGAGTAAAGTTACTAGGTCGAAACTAGTTGATTTTGTGACTTATTGTATGTACTGTAAGCAGTATGCCTCGGCAAATGAACATGAAACTGCATCGTAGGAAAAACTTACACTTTTTTTGTAAATTATTATACATTAATGACTTTATCCTTTAACGTAAGTATAAACAATTTCACGATATCACTCGTTTGATAAAAAATACCTATCTACTTATAGTATGTCACCCAGAAACACTGCAAAAAATATTTAAATCGGCTAAGTAGTCCATCCAATACAAACAAACAAATAAAGAATACTTGTTCTGCAAAATTTTGACATTCCTTCGGGAACTCTCGTTTGCCGGATAAAATGTATCCTGTGTTTTAGTAGAACCGTAGAACTATTAAAATAATTAATACTGTGTCCATAACCGCTAACCCTTGTATGCGTGATTGTTGATTTGAAGGTTTGAACGTTTTGTTTGATATACTGAACCCCCAAACGTCCTTTTATTGATTTATTCAAATATCTTGACATGAAATTGATATAGTATAATTAGTACCTATAGCTTATAGATTAATATCTAATATTTGTACCACATGCGTATTTCCACAACTGTCGACTCAATCGAGTAGGTAACTACATAGTAGGAGCAAAAGGTTTCACAATTTTTTTGGTTTCATATATAGTGTTAAAACAACTATGTCCTTTGTCATAGAAACACATCCAAGTAACAACATAAATAACGGACATAGCCAGCATCAAAAATATTAAAACACTTTGGTTAGATATGATATAGGTCAAAATTCATTACTAGTAAAATTGATAACATATTTTTTGCTGTTCACTGTACTTAATTGACTCTCATACCTCTAATCTTTTAGTGACTGTACAAAACCAAATAAAACACTGAAACTTACGTTCACTCACGCTTGTCTCCCCCGAGGGTCAGGACAGAAACTTCCAGTTGTCACGGTCCCCATTCACTATACACTGTATGTAGGTATATGATTCGTCCTATAATAATTTTATGATGTAAAGTTTATTACAATAGTTACGAACCAGGCTTTTCTTTCCATTTCTTTGGCAGCTTAGTTTTCTTGAGGAGTAAGGGGAAAGGATCCTTTCCTCCTTTTTCGTCGTGGAGCTCCTGTACAGAACATTATGCAAGTAACGTATCTGATATCCATATTTCATCTTTTTCCGTAGGTACTAGTTTCTGCGTAATCACCGTTGACCTTACCGGTGACCTATAGCGTTTGAGCAAGGGTCAAAGGTCATCATTATTATCATATAAGGTTTTCTGAGAAAACTATTTTCTCCCTAGACAGAATATAGATACAAAAAATAGTGGCTACCATCCTAACTAATATTATAAATGCGAAAGTGAGTTTGTTGCTTTGTTACGCTTTCACGGCTTAACGGCTCAACCGATCACCATGAAAACTTGCATACACGTTGTTAGGGGTGCAGACATAGGACATAGCCCACTTTTATACCGGAATTCCCGCGGGAATACTAAAATTACCGCGGATGAAACCGCGAAGCACAGCTAGTAATATTATAAAGTAACTTTGACAGAGCAAGGGCAAATAAAAATACCTACATACGTTTGTTTCGGTAGGTACCTATACGAACATGGTAATAAATCCCAAAGTTATAGTGGATTTAGAGGAAATCTGGTTATTTTTTTTTAATATTATAGGTATAAAAAAAAAATTACGTCTATTTATTAATTGTGGTTAACAAAGTTCTTAGCCCATGTATAACATAAAAGTAACAGATAGAAAATTCATATTTTGAAAGATTCTTATTATAAGTGACGAAGTAGAATAGCAGCGAACTTGTATCATAGATCCCAAGGCAATTGTGTAAATAATAACTATTGTTGCTATCATATTTCAGTTTCAATCAGAAAAATAACAATTTTGTGATTATTTTTTTATATTTAGACAGCTTCAACTTTTGAATTATGTTTATTTTGGTTGATTGCTAGATATTGTAGGTGTCAATACGTGCATATTGTAATTGCAAAACTGCCATATTTTTGATTGCAACCGAAAATTATAGAAACTAGATACTATTGGTGAGAGGTGACAACTTTCACCAGGTCAGTCGAGGTCAAGGGTCAGATTCACAGCAATACAAACTATAATCTAAAGCTAGCATTAGAACTAGATAATAAAGATACACAAAAAAGACAATGGGCAGTTGTGTGTGTATATGAATAATGGTTGGTGCGCGTTTACGTGTGTATGGAGGCAGCGTACATGTGGGTGTGTGAGTGAAGGCGAATGCGAGTGGTGTGCGAGTGTGTGTATGAGTGTAAGAGAGAGAGAGAGAGACGTGTGTGCGTGTGCATGTGTGTAATACGTATGAAGTAGGAAGAAAGAGTAAGAGTGTTGAATGTAAAGTATGAGGGTGAGTTTGTGTGTTGTCGACATTCTATATATTTCTCCACCAAAAAAATAGGAAAATTCTTTAATTAAGACCTAAAAGAAATAAACACAAGAAAATATATTCAAAGAGAATAATACTTTTAATCTCTCACTATGTTTATTTCGTTCTTAAATCTCTACTGGTTAGGTACCTACCAATTTGGTTATTCAATATTTAGTATTCATAAAAGCAAAGGTTCATTTCATTAACCGAAGAGGTAGGTACCTAACTAAATCGTTGAACGTTAAATTCCTGGAAAGGTAGGTATACTCGTATGCTCAACAAAGAGGCCTTTGTTGCTCTTTTCCTGAACAGAAGGTACCTACCCACCAATGTCTACAATCGAAAAATATAACATTTATATACAAATTGTGTTTTTTCACCGTATTTTTTTTTCAAGTTGCATGGAAGAGGTCTAAGAATAACGTTCTATAACAAAGCGAAGGACTAACGAGTACTCACTTTATTAAACCTAAATTCTCAATAAATTTACTATAAAAATGTGTAAGCAGAAATGTCTTGACTTACAAAGATTGTAAGAAAAAAATAATATTTGCGTTATCATGATGAGTATGGCTCAGGTAATAAAGGAGAGTAGATAAGTATCAACTTTTGACGCAACCGGATCGGGATCAAATTGAAATAAAATCGAACCGATGTCAATTTGATAACTACCTACTCTTGAAATAATAATTCCAATTGAAGTGAGAATTTCCAATCCAAACAAAATCAAATGTACTTAGCTATGTACTTTTGACGATCAAGATTCACGATTTGCGACCTCCTTTTTTTACATAACTAGTCGATCCTCCACGGTTTTACTTTCGTTAATTTCGGAGTTCCCGTGAGAATTCTGGGATAAAAGTAGGTACTCTATTTCGTGACTTGGACGAAGATCACCACTTTAAGTTAGCATCTACTTATGTCAACGTTCAAATTTACCGAAACAAAGCAAATAAATATCAACACAAATCCAACGACAATGTTTACTATAAGGATCCGTGGACAATTTAATGGATACCGACCTTGACAGCTATCGTGTCGTCTTGAAGGAAGTAGAGCAGTTTATACTTCTTCAATTCTCCATACTCCGAGTCTCGGTCATCCCACACAACGTCGAAACTGGAATCGACATAAAAACTTACTCGAATAGAGTCTCAGAATATAGTACGGTGGTGCAGGTAGGTTGCAAAGAGAGTTTATGAATTCATGATAATAGTCGCAAGAGCTTCAATATCAGAAACACGTAGAAGATATTTTAAAAAACATTGTGTAATTATTTTAGGTCAGTTTTTAATCTTGTATGTTATGGGTTCTTCTTCTTCTGTTAATTGGCATTTAACTAAAAACTTAATTAGTCAAATGCCAATTAACATTAGTTTAATGAACGTCTCTGATTGTGGCAATCTTTACTTAAAATTAAGTAATCATTAAAATGACTATGAGTGTAGTGCGGTAAAAGTTATAATCCTAATTTACGGCTTGCTGTTGTTGGTTAAGTGCGTCATGCCTTTTTATATTAAACGTATTAATATATCAATATCTGGGTCACCAAGCTTCGCTCGATATGTATAGCGCCATCTGTTCTTACGTAGAAAAACAAACACTCATTTTTCATTGCCTGAAAACACGGATAAAACGACGTTTTCTAAAAATGAAACCTAGCTAGATCGATTAATCGCCCCCGAAACACCCTGCATACCAAATTTCATGAAAATCGTTGGAGCCGTTTCCGAGATTCAGATTATATATACTATATATGTATAGATATATACAAGAATTGCTCGAGATTTACTATACCGCTGTTTCACCCGCGCGAGTTTTGGAATTCCCGCAGGAGCACCAAACTTCTTTTATAAGAACTATGTATTACAATAACCAACACAATGCAACGGTTCAATTATTTACGCGTGATGCCGTGGCCCGTGACCAAAGGAAATAGGGATTCATTTTTATATAGGTAAAAAAAAAGGTTCTGTCTCCCGCGGTTTCACCTATGGTAATTTCGGAGTTCCCGCGGGAATTCCGGGATAAGACATAGGTACCCTATGGCATTTTCTGCACCCAGGACAATGTGTATGCAAAATTTTATGGTGATCGGTCCAGCCGTTCACGCGTAATTTATTTACCTTATTTGTATATACCTAAGGTGTGGTAAAATTAGCTGAAAAATATTTATAGGGTTGAAAGTATACACCGTTATAAACATGTTCATAAAAAAGAAAAAAAAAATCAAACAAAATAAATCATTCAAAAAGAAAATGAAAGCACTCGCGCTTAATCTCTTTACATAATCGCCGCGTGCTGGTATCTTAAGGCACATATATTATAATACTCTGCTTAAGGTAATGACCTCAATCGTCGTTCGATCGAACTGACCATGCTGATGCATTTGATTGTATACGTATTAGTGAGCTACGTGTATTGTGTACCTTGTGAATAAAGTTTTAATGTTTTTTCAATGAATTTATTTTCTTCATATTCTGAAAAACTACGTAACTTATAATATTATTATTTTTCGCTTATCTTGTTTATTATAACGCATAGTTTCAGGACTGTAAATATTTGCAGCTAATTTTGCCACATCTTATATAACATCTACCTACATCTCTGACGTAATCGTAATATATTAATGATTGGTTATATTATACAAGTAAACCTTTCAGAATTTTTGTTAAAATAACAAGTACCTATATAATTGTGGATGCTGGTGATAATTAGGTACACCGTCAAAATGAAAACGTTCGCAACATGGCGTCATTAATCGTGAAATACAACTCGTATCTGTATAAAATATGAAGGTAAAGGTTAAATTATAGTTATTCATATCAGGAGGAAAATTGGAATGATGATGCAATATCCTCCCGTCATCCACATGGCAGCTAATAGGTAGGTATCTGTGGGAACTTTCATGAGGAAAGCTCTATCAGAGCGCGGTTTGAGCGGAAGCGGAACCAACATGATTTATTAAGTAAGCCTCGTTTGTGGGGTACCTCGATCGCTACGCTACGTGGCAATACACACAAATATTGTATTTCCAAAATATGGTATCATTCTTGTGAAAAACTTTATAGCACATTGGCAAATAGTTAAAGAATCCTTACTAATATTATTTATAAATGCGAAAGTGAGTTTGTTTGTTACGCTTTCACGTCTCAACGGCTCAACGGATCATCATAAAATTTTGCATACGTTAACATAGGGTAGTTTTCTCCCGGAATCTCCGTGGAACTCCAAAAACTATTGTTTACATAATATGAAGGAGAGAAAATTATTAGTCAATATTATTACTTTTTCTTACATATACATAGTAGTAGTAGTGTAGGTACGGCATCGGTTCTAAACCGTATTGGACGACTCGAACTCATTAAACCAAATGGTTCCTTTTAACCACGCGAAAATTAAGGACCTTAAGTCCAGTTTGGCTGCTATCGCAAGTCTGCCGCGGTTCCATATTAACTTACCGAAAACGCCGTAGCTGTACAAAATTTATAAAAAATTTAATTAGATAGTAAAAAATAATAGACATGTGTTTTTTGTTATTTCGAATTTTTGAAAAATATTTAGATAAAACGCAATAAAGTTTAGGAGTGGGATATCGCCACGTCATAACTAAGTATGAAGATGTGTACCTACCTAGGAGTGACATCACACGGAATTTCAACTCCTTTATATTTTTTGATCACGTAAAAAAAGGAAAAAATACCTGTCCAATATTTTTTATTAATCTACAAGACGGACTAAAAATTTAAATTGAGTTATCATACCCATTCATAAAAATTTAATAATCTCTTACACGTATAGAGGGCAATCTATACCCGGCTTTAACTCCATGCTTGGGCATAAACACCTAGGTTTAAATCAGGTCTAAACCCAAGCACCGGGCTGATTGCCCATCTATACTTACAACTTGCAAGTCAAGTTTATATCGATATCGTGAGAGGAATCCAACGCTAAAATACTTCTAATCAAAGTTCAAAATGTTTAACTGTCTAGAGAAATCTTGCTTCGTTAGCAAACCTAGGAGTTCAGATTGGGTTTGTCAAAGAACTAGCTATTTCACTAGTTTGTATGTAGATTGTAGGTAGGTACTACCCCGAATTTCAATGTGCGCCGCAATTCAGCGAATATCTCATCTGTTTCCCGGCGAGAATACTTGCAACATTGTTGGGATCTCGTCTACAATTAATTAATGAGATATTTCAGTAGATACAGACACAAAATTTTTGACTCTTCGGGGATGATGCACATTGTTATTTTATCGTGTTTCAGTTCAAGTGTTCTGTTTTTAAATACTCTACATCTTAACTAAATATAAATAGGTAGGTACCTAGGTAATTAAAATTATCAACTAAATAAATAACAATGTCAAAAAAATATTGAAAATCGGTTGTGTGTAGTTTCTGAATTAAGGTCCGTTTATATCTACAGATATTGAGAGTGCCAGACACGTTTTTATATCTATCGTAATATGGCCGCGCAGACGCCGACAGACACGAGCCGGACAAAAAATATTCTGCGCGGTTCATTTCTGTCATAGTGTCTGTGGTGAATAAAGCATCGGAACCGTGTAGACGTATTTTGAAAATAGCGTGTCGGTTTTTGCCCTGGCACGTCTTTGGCACGCTCAAATGTAATGAAAAGGTGTCTGTCGGTGTCTGCCACGGAACATGTTGGGCACGTTCTATGTCTGAAGATATAAACGAACCTTTAATCGTTAATATATATTATACCTACGTACAAATACATTAGGGGACGTTTGGGTTCGTAGCCTGGAGTGTTTAGAACGTCTGTTTCAGCAAAATGTCTGTGTAAAAGCAGACCTGCCCTCTTAGTCAAGTAGACAGTCTTTTCTTTAATTGTTATCGCTATAGAAAACTAAGGACATGGTCAAGCAAAAACTGGACGTCTAATTAGATGATTTTTCGTCACCACGTGACATGATGAGACGTTCCTTAGTTTTATATAGCGATAACGATTGAACATCGACAGCTTGGCTAAAGGGGCTGGAAGCATAAACATGGTGTTATTTTAGAAGCCGATTAATAAGTTTGGTCCATCACTCACGCTAAGACTTTCCCTTCATACTCGAGGAAACGACGCAGTCTGTCCTCGTGGACCTTTGTCTTTTGCGGCGGTTGCACGCCCTTCCAATGCTCTTTCTCCGCGTACTGGTCCAGCGGCAACGCCTCCTCCTGCGACAACTCGATGCCCTGCGACTCCAACCATTCCTGCAAGCAACGTGAGAATTATTTCATGAAAATATATAATGCAGGAAGGGGGTGGGGGTGGCGGGGGGGCGGATAGCTTCTACCACAGATAATATAATACTATAGCTGCTACTGAGAGCCTGAACTCCATTTTTTACAAAATTCCGTTTTTGGTACCAAAATATTCGTACACACTTGCTCTATTTGTTGGTATTGTAGTGACATCATCGCCAAACTAGTAGGTACCTACTATAAGATCGACGACGTAAAATAAATTCCACAAATACAGAGAAATGAAATGAAACACAACAGAACAAAATGAACGGAAATTGTTTTTAAGCAATATATGGTCGCCCTTTGTTGTCTGTATTCTCCGCCATGTATTATTATTCTATTTCTGGTGATAATAAAAAATATTTTTGTTTTGATTTGAAATACTAAATAGGCGCGAGATTTTCTGGAAGATCAACTTACCTAGTTGAAATAAATGAATAAATGAAAGTGTATATAATAGCAAAAGGTACTAACTGACTCACTGACTAAACACGAAATCTCAAAAGTACCTACTTAATGCCTGAAACTGAAAGGCCTGAAAGGCAGGTAGATTGCATTGTTTATAGGTAGGAGACGTCAGCTAAGATATTATACCGGAGTTCCTGATGGAAACCGCAGATACCATTTAGCACGTTTAATAAACCATTTAAAGCACTGGCTATATTGTCTTTATTGAAGAGGTTTCCAAATGCTACGTTATAAAGCGTTCTGATCGTTCTCAGGGACGTAAAATTATGTAAATGCCACGGAGTCCCAAGTTTCGGATACAACCTTACCCGTATAGGTAATACAAAATCTATCGCTTATATACGTCATAATATCCAGTTTAACTGTGTATATTACCAAGGATAGTAACTAATGATTGAATATAAGCAAAATTCGTAGATACTTGCACCCCAAACTTAGTATAAAAAAGGAAAAAACAAAACATTATAAGGTATTTTTTGCGTTTTTGTGTATCTTGGGTAGGTATTTGGTGTCAATGTTGAATACATCTCACGTGTAATGCAATGAGGAGAACAAAAGAGACCGCCCCCGGGTGGGCTCGAACCACCAACCTTTCGGTTAACAGCCGAACGCGCTAGCCAATTGCGCCACGGAGGCTTCTCGCGATAAGACCAAATTAGGTAACACAACTAGTTGTACTGATTTACCACAACCATTGATATATTTTATCCTATCTATTCCTGCTCGTGATAACAGAGCTTTGACTAAAACAATTACGAATTTTAAGTCATAAACATACTTCCAGCTTCCTGAACTCTACTATACAGTGCAACTAGTGAGTTGTGACAGATTAGAACCATCATTACAGAGATCCTTTTGAGCTTATCCTTGTGCCATAATTGTGGTGAATATTTTGTTTGAAACCTTTAAAAATACCACGTCAGAAAATATGGGTTTATAAATCAGCTCTACTACGATGTCAGTCTTACTTATTAATATACTTATGTATTAACTATCATTTATTAACTAGCAGCCCGCGACTTCATTTGCGTGGAAAGTTTTTTTGCTGTCCCTCGAAAAAAAAAACAAATAAACAAACGGACTTTCGCATTTATAATATTAGTAAGGATAGGTAGGTAGGTACTCTGAGTTTTTGTGATAAAGCTGTTTTTCCTTAATAGAATAATTGAGCTTCGGGAACAAAACCACTACTCATGGACCAATAAAACTAGATAATTGGTCCATGCCACTACTCAGGGATTCAATATACATGGTGTTTGTTTTTTTCAGTGCAATATTGTTAAAAAAGGGGTAGGTACAACACGTAATTGTTTTTATTTTATATTATAAGATTTTGAAATGTAAAAGAAAATGTTTTGGTAATTTTTTTTTATTATTGTTATCTATTTTTGGTAAATGACTATTCCAAAGCACCTGTAAAGACATTTTGATTGATTTATTGAGCCAAAATGTATTGACAAACGCTTTTACGCAACGATCAGTCACCGCCAACACCTTTATACATCGTTTACCCAGCTTTTTTAAAACGTTTCTTGCAAGGTTTGCTTATTTATTTCACAAAAATGCTGGTTGGGTACGTTCCAATAAGCACAGTACACATCATCATCTTTACACATCATACATCAGATGCCAATGTATGAATGCGACTATCATACCCACAATACAGTGAGTGCTTTGGAACACACTAATGACTAGACCACAGACTAAACACCCACAGCTTCATCAGTGACATTTACGAGTAAGTAGATACTTTAGTTATTACTACACCCTTTCCGACTAACCTTGTTTGGTTTCTAAACTACAACTAAGCTATCTTTTTCTATATTTGATTATTATCAATACTATTGTATTATCAAATACAACTACATAGGTACTATTACTATATTTAGTAATAGTACCTATGTAGTTTACCTACTTTTAATCATTGATTTATTTATGATTTTAATAAAAAAAATCTTGTAGTTTACTAATATTATTTGTTTCATCGTAAAATATGGGCTTACCTCACAATAATTTCAATAACGTAAAAAGTATAAGCAATTTATTATTTCGAATTAGAAGTCTGCCCAAAATTAGTTAAGTAAATATAAAAACTATTGTTTCCTAGATAGGTAACCTAATTTATTCTGCACACATACTACGATTTTTTGAAGAACGTTTAAAATTCTTAAGTTTGATATTCTTGATAAAATCTTTAGTAAAACGGTTAAAAAAAATTATTAATATGATAATGTGAGCGATTATATTGATATTAAATTATTAGTACCAGCAACTGATTAGTCCTCCATATAGCTTTATGTATATAGTGTAGTTGGATTTTAAGTACTGAAGCAAAACTCATGCAAAATACCGATATCAATATTACGTAAACATAATTATCCGAAATACTTAATAATATCCACTAGATAGGCAAGCCAGGTAACGGGTACGTAGGTAGTTAGGTACCTACATATTACTGACACTGGACACGACTCGCATAACCGACTAACCGCAGGCAGACGCCATTCAAGCGTCGTTAACTGTGACGGCTGCACAACTGTGATCGTGTTCCTTTCATTGTAATAATAGAAATTAATAATGGCTTCGATGTCGCTCGGCGACCCGGCAGTGCGATCTTACATTTGTTACTCCGGTATATTAGCGTTGAAAGTGCTCGGCATGGCATTGTTGACTGCAAAGCAAAGGTACGCTAAAAAAGTGTTCGCTAACGACGAAGACGCCAAGTCGGCCAAAGGTCGTGTGAAGTTCGACGATCAAGACGTGGAGAGAGTACGGCGCGCACATCTCAACGACTTGGAGAATATTCCCGCTTTCTGGTTGCTGGGGGCGTTGTACTTGACGACGGCACCCACACAGCCGTGGGCCACTATGCTCTTCAGAGCGTACACCGCCGGCCGGTTCGTCCACACGTTCGTGTACGCCATCAAACCGATGCCGCAGCCGTGCCGTGCTATCGCCTTCTTCGTGCCTTATCTCATCATGTGGTACATGGGAGCGAAAGTGGTGGGTCATTATATTAGTGCTTTGTAAACAATCATAAAGTCATCGAAGTGGTAGGTTTATGTATAAATATAATACATATGTACCTGCAGTGTTCAGCTTCATATTTTTCTACATTCATCTACACAGTAAAAGATAAATCTACTTATACATAGTGAGAATAAATCGACGGTATCACAGATTGTTTTATTAATTTTATTAAAATACTATACAGTATATATAAATGGAGTTTATTTTAAATTGATGTTCCAGACGTCCATACCTACTTAATAGTTTTTATAATCTCAAGGTTGTTACCTACGTGTTCGAAAACAACATTGTATTTTTGTTTGATATAATGCTATTTAGTTGATATTCGTCATGGCAACAGTAATGAACTAATGATGCAACTACTATAGCTTAGGTATAGGTACCTACGCCGTAGTAAGTCTATACCTATAACTAATATTATAAAGAGGAAAGATTTGAATTTTTGTTTGTTTGTTACAATTTAACTCAAAAACTACTGGACCGATTTCAAAAATTCTTTCATCATTAGAAAATCGGTAGATATTATGTTTTTTTTTACTTTTTAGTGTAGTTTTACCTAGTGCAATTTTGTGTTTTGAAGTCGGTTTGTCTTTTTGTTAAAATTTTTGTAAGTACCTATAAAAAGATCAACACGGACAAGGTCAAAAAGTAAAACTACTATAGTTTATATACCTAGTATGAGCTAGTTTGTAAGTAAAGTTGGTCTCGTAAGCCATAACTTGTGAACTGGGTCCCACCTACAAACACATTTCTTTGTGATGGTAAACCACGCGACCTCCCTTCGGCTTTATACTGAAAGCCATTACAAGCATTTACGACGTCATTCGTTACTCATTATTGCTCTGTTATTGCAAAATAATCTTATTTAAAAAAAGTTTTTTTTAACAGTTACAAATAAAATAAAAAAGTCAAAGGAAAAAGGCGACCTTAATCTACATATTATTATATTTATTGTACCTATTTCATTATTAATTACTTAAATGCTGTTTATACACATCCAAATAGAATAATAAACAAAGGTATTAAGGTTGCAAAAACCACTATTTATTATTTAGGTAGGTACTAGCTGTCCCCCACGGTTTCACCCGCGGTAGTTTCGGAGTTCCCGCGGAAATCATAGGATAAACTATACATCATATAAACCTTCTTCATGAATCACTCTATCTATTGGGGAAAACCGCATGAAAACCCGTTCAGTAGTCTTTGAATTATCGCAAACAGACAGTCAGACAGAATTTTATTCAGTTTTGTTTTTAACCATAACTAGTTAAATATCTAAGTAATAGGGTACTTGCATGAAATTTATAATAAGAAATTGTGTCAATATTTCAAAAATAGAGCCAAGCATTATCGTGAAAGATTTACTAAAAAAAATTTCAATAGTTTACAAAATATTCAACTTTTAATTTTGTCAATCGGAACGTTGCAACTTGCAACGAAACACCAATCACAGCCAATTTTTGAGTTAAATCGTAACAAACAAACAAACAAACAAAAAATCAAATCTTTCCTCTTTGTAATATTAGTATTATAGATAGGGAGTCTATATAAGATGATAATGATGATGCAAAATCGTCTTTTATTAAAACCGTATTATAAAATAGGTATTTTATAATTTCGATTTATAACTGCTAGATGCTACTGCAATTAGAAACGGTGATTTATTTATAAAAAAACATACTGTAAAAAATTCCTAAAAATAAAGAGATTTTACAATACACACAATATGAATTATGCACATGGATGGCACAGACGAGACGCGACGTAGACGGGCGAATGGTAAATGATGTTATCACACATTCAATGAACGATAAGTTCTTATTCGTTGTGTGAAAACTAAACAAGGACGTACCTATACATACTGTGATCCATACTGTATGCACGACGCGCGGCGGGTGAATTCGTTCAGAGGGCCAATTCTACTCGCGCACTAACTTCTCACAAAATAACCGCTTCTGCATCGATGAGGGTCTTCCCACATAGGTACTCGTACATATATTATATCGAATATCGATATTCGCAACTTCGCGATAAACCGATCGGTCGTCATGACGGGGCCCGGTCCGACCTATGTGGCATGGGCGTAGCCAGAGAGGGGGTGGGGGGAGGGTCAATGTACAAAATATCACATTAATATTGTATTGAAATAACAAGAGGCGAGCGAGAAGTATACATTATATTATAAATAATAAAAAAATAAATAAAAAAAATATCTTTATTTTCAGACGTATAAGTCCATAGTAGGTACATATTTTACTTATTACTATTGTTAGTAGGTAGGCAACTAGGCAACAAATTGGGTAGAAAGGTTATAAATTAATATTTTGAATTTACTGCACTGCTATTTTTAACATGAATATTAGTATAATGCATAACACCCCCTCTCCCCATATCAAAACTTGACAACGTTCGTGCTATGTGGATAGAGTAGGGAGACCCTTATCGATGCACGAGCGATGCGGTTTTGTTTTGTGTGAGTAGAATCGGCCCGCAGATATTTCGGTAGCCGTGTGATTGTCCACGTGCCGAAACCACGCCTCGCGCCGCCGCCGTCACGAAACTCTATCGTCACTTTAAAGGTAAGCTTTTCGAATAAGTGTATTTAATTTAAAATCACATTATTTTTTAATATTTAGGTACAACGAAGTGGGTAAAATATGCGTACTGCGAGCGTATTTTTAAAAGAAATAGTTCGTTGACACTGTTAGAGGTTAAGTTCAATGGCAAGGTTAGATGGACAAAATATGTGAAACTATATTTGGGCGTGAGCAATATGTTTTATTCACGGAATTTTATGTTTAGGCATTTTTACAAATTGTCCAAAGTGAAACCACTTTTTTTGATTAACTGTTCGAATTTGGATAACGATAATGCACAAGATCATTTGCGATAGGTCGGTATAAATTTAACTTGAAAGTTGAAAGTTCATTGGCAAGTGAATTGCCAATGAACCAATTGAATAATTGAGTTGAAATCCATATTATTAGTTACTCGACCTTTGATACTCATACGATACGACAACATTTATCTACCACACACATACATAATGTGTGGATACATACCTACCTTTATAATGATGATTTTTTCTATTTGAATAAATATCTCTTTTTGAGGACGGAAAGGGTTACTGAAAACTGCTGCTAGATTTATAAAGCACAAAAAAATATATTTACAATATTTTTGTAGGTATCTTACTAGCTATTCCCCGCGGCTTCGCCCCTAGAATTTTTTGCGTACCTACTTATACATACTTATATCTATATTTTTGCCTTCTAAAATAATATTTTCAAGCAAAAAGCTCACTTCCGATCGTATTTTAATAATATGTTTAGTGATAATTACTTTGGCAAATTGGCTTAACTAGCTAATAGTTTATTAAAACTGCTTGTAATATGTTCTGTATGACAATAAGTAAATATAACTACACTAGCTGTTCCCTGCGGTTTTACCCGCGTAATTTCGGAGTTCCCGTGGGAATTCTGAGACAAAAAGTACCGGAGATTCCGGGATAAAACTACCCTATGTTTATGTAGGTATGCAAAATTTCATGCTGTTCGAATGAGTCGTTGAGGTGTAAAAGCGTAACAAACAAACAAACTCACTTTCGCACTAATAATAATAGTAAGGATTTAGCATTTAAATTAAAAAGCATAGCATGATAGAATAATAGGGTACTTGCATGAAATTTATAATAAGAAATTGTGTCAATATTTCAAAAATAGAGCCTTAGAAAAGCGTTATCGTGAAAGATTTACTAAAAAATTTTCAATAGTTTCCAAAATATTCAACTTTTAATTTTGTGAAACGGAACGTTACAACGAAACACCCATCACGGCCAAGCTTGACACATGACGTCACTTTTATTTTTTTAGGAAACATTTACCTCTTTCAGAGAAGGCATAAGAAACTAAGTGCATACAGTCAACGCATATTTTCCATTTTCTGAAGTTTTTTACTTTAAAATGCATCGGTAAGATGCATTTAGATTCTTTACTGGAATTTTTGGAAGTAAATCGACACAGTTCAACCTTAATTTCACTTTGGATATTGAAGTTATCTGTCTGTCAGTGTCACATAACCCTGTCAATACGACAGTGACATTTCTATCACAGATTAATAAAGCGTAATTTTGAACTGGTGACGTCATTCCGCGTTTCGGCGGTAAGGTCTAAAGTAGGAACTTTGAAACGCTCTATTTAATTAATTTATGCATATTTTTTTTTCTTTTTCTTGCTTTGTTTAAGTAGGCCATATATCTTTAAAATAGACTGAAAAAAAAATTAGAAAAAAAAAGTACCCTATTATATCATATCAAACGTTTGAATGGTCTGACTGCTGAGGCACTGGGTTACCCTAATGCAGGTGTGATGGTTGATGTGTGATAGTTAATATTTCACCACGACCCACGTAGGTTTAGGGCAGATCCGCGGACTTATTACACGCTTTTTATTTTAAACTAGCTGACCCCCGCGTTTTCACCCGCGGTAATTTTGGATAAGTGAAAGAATTTTTAAAATCGGTTCAGTAGATCCAGAGATTACCCCCTATACAATCTTACAAACACACGAACTCACAAACTCCGGAGTTCCCGCGGGAATTTCGGAATAAAAAATACCCGATGTCACTCAGGATCACTGTAGCTTCCTATAAGTGATAAAAATTTCAAAACCGGTTCAGTAGATCCAGAGATAGCTGTTCCCCCTTGGTTTAATTTTATAAGTAAATCAATGTATTCTACTATCAAAATAATGTTGATAGTAGGTAGATTCATTTTTGAAATAGGTAATCATATTTTCCGAAAAAATTGTAAAATGACGTTTTTCCATTTATCCTCAATGTGCAGTTTTCCACACGATGTTTTCCAACACCGTAACGATTACACGCATTTTAATCATATAACCTCGAATAGGTACTTAATCCTATTAATATTATAAATGTTAAAGTGTGGATGTTTGGATGTTTAGATGTTTGTTACTCAATCAATCACGCAAAAACGGCTGAACGGATTTGGTTGAAATTTGGCATGCACGTTGTCAGGGGTACAGAAAAGGACATAGGGTACTTTTCATTCCGCAATTCCTGCGGGAACTCCGAAATTACCGCGGGTGAAACCGCGGGGCACAGCTAGTAATATATAAAGGCTGTCAACCTATTTAAGTATACGTACGTAATTACTCAATATTGATGCAGAATAACTAGTGCAGCAAATGCGAATCAGCTACAGTATTAATTAAACCGTACGGTACGCACACCTATTTTAATTTAAATCGTTTATTAATGCAATAGAATTGAAATCTACAAAGGTAAAAATGACATGGAGCCTAATATTTATTAATAGGTTTATTAAAACATCAATTTGATTTAATTATGTTGGACTAACGGCTGCACTCAGAGTTGATTTTAATGATTACTTAGTAAAGTATAGATTTTTAAAACAAAACTGCCGCAATCAGAGACTTTCAGTAAATTAATGTTAATTGGCATTTAATGAGATGTAACTTAATTTGTTAAATGCCAATTAACATTAATTTATTAAACTTGTCTGATTGCGGCAGTTTTGTTTTAAAAATCAATACTTAACTAAGTAATCATTAAAGTCGACTCTGAGTGCGGCGGTAAAAGTCATAACAGTAAGGTTAAAGTAATAAGTGCTGCATAAAAGGTCGTGGTATAGGGTCTCTTGAAAAGACGTAGATAATAATGATGTAATAATTTTTCTTCACCACGCAAAGTTAGTAAAGTTACAGCGATGACAGCTCAGTGGTTAGTGCGTTCGGATTAAACGCCGCAAGGTGTAGGTTCAAATCCTAACAATGAGCTTGAGCTGTCGGGGAAGGAAACATCGTGAGGAAACCATAGCATGGTAGTAGGGCGCTCTCTAGTGCCCGGCTGGCTAGCTACCACCTTCAAGTTGCAAATCTGTCGCCAAGCACCTAATGGTGTGTTCCGGCAGCCCCACTTGAAAGTCAGTTCCCATCCCCATTCCAGGTCGGCAACGCACCTGCATGCCTTCTGCTGTTGCAGATGTCTATGAGCGGCGGTAATCACTTACCATCAGGTGTACTACTTGCCCGTTTGCCCCCTATGACATTAAAAAAATAAAAAGTTACAATAGCCACGTTTCAAATCCAGCATCATGCGCGCTCTGCATCACTTACCTACTTATCTAGCAGTAGACTAGCACTGCGTTCTTTTTGTATTGGCTGCAATCGCGCATTCAGCGGATTTAAACGATTCGAAATAATCAGACGACGTATCGCACATCCCATGCATGACATTTGACATCACATATCATGCATGGCTTGTGTGATTTTTGTGTTGAAGAAAGATCGGGGGGCACGGCAGTGCCCCCGCCAAGTCGAGCGCGAAGCAAACACTGCCATACCATCCTTTACTGGAACCATTTCACCGCATTTTCAGGCCTTCATTACTTTTTAGAGATAAACAAGCAGCTCCATCGAGACTTGGCTAGTTTTTTACAGAATGTTTTTGGTGGGATTATTATTACATCATTATTATCTACGTCGTCGTTTCAAACAGGTGGATTGCTATTGCTGGGAGCAAACCATGCGTTCCATTGCCGCATGGTGCGCGGATTAGATGCTTTACTTAAGTCTAGTCCTCTAGAATCTAGAGTCTAGAATCTAGATCATGGCTCTCTAAACTTTTTAGCCTAATGGCCAGACTGACTCCTCTGTGAAGTCCCAGGGGCCAGGAGTCAGGACCTAGCTAGATCATCGTACCAACATATTGTAATTTTAAATTACGCGTAAGGCGCAGGCCGTATAAATGGCGTAGAGCGTTTAGGGGAGCTATGTCATTGCTTGGACGGGGGTTATGACTCGCTATTTCCGAGCAATGACATACCTACCATGTGTCCTAAGTTGTGCTTTATTTCCATGCATTTAGTATGAAAATTGAATGGAATAGGAAGCCGCCCGTGCCATGTCCGCGCCCGACGCCATTTATAATTATGTGGTCTGCGCTTACATTTTCGTTTCGGGCGGGCGGCACTAGTTGGAGAGAGATACGACGCGACGGCGCGGTCAGCGGTGCGAGGCGCGAGGCGTACCTACCTATAGTGCAATAAAGTATAAATAAATTAAAAAGTATTATTTAACATGACAAAAGAGTACCTATCCTAATTTACTACCCATGACTTATTCACTTACATTTTAAATTTTACAATATATTCTTAACAGTTTATGGCGGACCAGGTATCAAGTAGGTATCCTGGCTCGCTTCCGTGGGCCGGATTGTTGATCCTCGCGGGCGATGGGTGCCTTATGCGCTCGGGTTACCAGAAGTGCGTCATGTGACGCATAGGTATAAGAGAGCGCGAAACGATACCGAGCGCACATGATGGGCATTATGCGTGACTTGCGTACGCATGTACAGAAGTTTATTATGGACTATGAAGGCACATCAAATTTTATGACGGTTATATTATAAGTATCATATTTTTGATAGATTTAATTAAAAATGCGAAATGCTTGGAAACAAAAAGCTCACCAAACTGCCGTAAGGCAGCAAACTGAGGCTTAAGCACGTACGATTGTATATTCACAAGCTCCCGAAAGGTCAAACGAAACCAAGAAGGAAACGGTACCTGCGTAGTAGGTATACGTACGTACGTAGCTACATATTTTGCGTATAAGTCCTACGGAAAATATTTATGACTACTAATTTTTTTATAGCATCGCTTTAGTGAATAGCTGTTATGGTGTAATAATTATGTGTAAATAAATAAAAAATAAATAAATAAAAATACCATAAATATCAAATGACTAATGTTTCACAACCTAAAACTATTTTTATGACATTAAGAATTTTTGTTATCATTAAACAGGATGTTGGAAACTTGATAAGCCTAGAAACATCTAAGCCAGCTTTCGTGAAATCACCAATACCTACTACTAGATACGTATAGTTATTATAGCCACAAATAGTTTCTAAAGCTAATTAGGATTTCTTAATTCTCGTAATTCGTTTTTTTTTCCACTAGATGTGCCCCGCTAATTGTACTCAATTAAAAGTAAATCATACGTATTTTAGACAAACTTTCTTTTACCTTAGTGTAAAGGTCGCACGAAACTGTATGAAAAACTTTCCCGTAGATACATATATCTTTTCCGACGTCCAAATCCTTCCAGTGCCAATACTCGCCGAGGTCGTTTTTTGGTATTTTACCCCTCTTAACCATTCGGCCTTGCCATAATCCAGAATTCTGCAACCAATAAATATAACAATGTATCTAAATGATTTTTCGATCAAAGATAATATAACTGGCCATTTAATGGCGCGTGAGGCTGCGTGCGTCGCATTTTATTAATTAACGTTTACCAACCTCAGACCAAATAAAAACTAAAGACGGAAGGTCTCGAAAAACGAAGTGAAGTTGCGTATGCATGTGGTGATAAGGAAAGTGTATGGATTTGCAAAGTTTACTTACTGGTCATAAGTGATTTATGGTGTCTTTTTCTTGTAAGTGTGTGTGTGTTTCTGTGTACGTGCACGGCGTGGTGTCTTTTTCCGGACTTCACTTGTTTGTTCTACGCGTTCCGTTTTTAGTTTTTATTTGGTCTGAGTTACCAACAAGAAGCACGTAACTGCAGGGCTATTATGTAACTTTTGTTGCTATCATATTTCAGTTTCAATCAGAAAAATAGCGATTTTGTGATCAATTAATTATGTTTAGGGAGCTTCAACCTTTGAAGTATGTTTATTTTGGTTGATTGCTAGATATTGTAGATGTCAAAAAGTTCATTTTTTAATCGCAAAACCGCCATGTTTTTGATTGCAACAGAAAAATGATAGAAACAAAAGTTACGTAATAGCCCCTCTGATCGTATCTCTTTCTTTTCAAATTCTGCTATACTTATACCTAATGTGTGAAATTTAATGAAGGACATATTGATACCCTTAACAAGGTTATGCTTTTGTAAAACAAATAAAAATATCCGTAAAGAAAAACGCTGATAAATCAGAGAGAAAATCTTAACAACCAACGTGGGTTTGCGCGGGTTAGTAACCTTTAAATTTAATTTTTCGGCGCGTCAGCGATAGGAAAGGGTCGTTGAATAACTTTTAGAGTACAATCTAAGGATCGTTGATTTCTTCAGAGCGTCGCGCCAATTACGCTCTTAGTTTTTATAATTTTGAATGGATTTTACATAAAAACATCACTTTATGTTTTAATGTAAAATTTAATACCTACTCTGCTTCAATACATCTATTGTTAAACCACTCAGATACACTCTGTATATAATGTGACCTTGTGGTAACTATAACATAGGTAAATCAAGCAGCAAAAAAAATTTCAAACGGATGAGATTAATTTAGCAGCGGAGTAGGTAAATATAAACAGATAGACCTACATTTTTAATAGATTTCTTATCATTTTCAAATTATATTATTACTAGCTGTGCCCCGCGGTTTCAACCGCGGTAATTTCCGAGTCCCCGCGGGAAGTCCAGGATAAAAAGTACCCTATGTCCTTCTTTGTAACGCTGACAACGTGTTTGCAAAATTTCGTGGTGATCGGTTGAAACTGAAAACGTAACAAACAAACAAACTCACTTTTACATTTATACCTAATATTAGTTATGGGACTAATTAAGATTATGTTAAGAATGATTAAATAAACCCCTTCAACACTTAAAATAAACGTTGTTTTTTTATTTTCTTAAGTAGGTATATTATATTTGATAAGTATTATAAAAGTCAAATATAATAATATATTTACTATCACTTTACGCTGGTTACAATCTTATCCTATTGGATGTCAACGTTACAAAGCGAATTTACATATATATAACATACTTTCGAGTTCCAGGGATATGCTTCGTGGCATTGAGTTAGGTTGGATTTATAATATTTTATACATATAACATATAGGTACCTACCTCGGTATAAATCGACATACCTAAATCGAAATAAATTCTGCAATATTATTATTATTATTAATATTTAAGTGTCCATAGGTTCATCTAAACTATGAATTTAATGAAATTAAGTTCGAACTTCAACCATTCACTGTTCAAACCTGTAAACTGGTTCAATCGACTATCCTTGGGTGTTCTACGTCATAATATAATTCAAAGTTTAAGATGTGATTTAGCTTCTAATCTGAATAAAAGCCATTCGAAGTGAATGGATAAAGTTGGATTATTCCTCCGTTAACATCTGACGAGCTTTGTTCGTCTTATTTTCATAGAGAGCTAGTGAATAGTGAACCAGCATAGTTGAATAGAAAAGAACCGGCCAAGTGCGAGTCAGACACCTGCACTGAGGGTTCTGTACAAACTGTACATATTAAGTATGTAAAAACAAGTGTAACGTTTACTTGTGCTATAAGATTGCAAATATGTATAAGATATTGCTTCTTGCGAAATTTCATGATTCTTTATTTTTTATTGAATCTTTTAATAGTAAGCGTTGATTCAGAATATTGATTTTTAACAGCTCCAAGGGATTGCAGAATTGAGTATTTGATTTTAATTTCAACCTGATAGGTATCAGGTTGGTATCAGGAAAATCAAATATCAAATATTGAAGTATTTTCTTCTTTCTCTTCTCTACGCGTCCCTAAAAAAAGTTCTTTACAGAGGGATAGATAAACACTCGGACAACAAGGTGATTCCTTTAAAGGATTCTTATTTCCCTTTGACGTAGTACGGAACCCTCAAACCAAAGAGCATAATCGAGGAGTGTCACAACTCATGAGTTTTTGTCGGAGGGAATGGTATTATTCATTTTATTTCGTGGTATGTCGTTTTCAAACACATTTGAAATTTTTACGCTGTTTTATCGAGATATCAGTGAAAAACGATGTACTACTACTGTGTATGTGATTAGATAACTTTTGTTTTAGAGAAAACTGTGGGTATTATTAACACTTTGTCTCTGATACTATAGTATCTATTTTTATATATTATGGACGGTTCTTTACGGTCTGAATAAGCTCTTACCTACGTGCTATGCTATACTAACAACATTTAAAACAAAAGCTATTTACATGCAACGGGCATGCACGTGGTGCACAATTCTCGTGAAACAAGAAAGAAATTTATCTCAAAAAAGGATTTCACCGAGCACGTAGCCGTTGAAGAGTTGTTGGAACGAAAAGGCAAAGCATTATAGGTATTTAACCAAACGCTTCGCACGTTAATATCAACGAGTTCTTGAAATAAAGAGCCAACATAGAAAAATACAAATACCTATCGACGGAACGATATTGCCCTCGCACCCAACAAACGTCGCGATTCTCGAAGACAGCGTACCAAACGAAAAAGGTAGAGTCAAAAAACAACATAACATAGCTGGTACGTATATCGGAATAGTTGACTTCGAATCGCTGAATCGGAAACGTCGCACGTCCAGAGAATCTATTTTGTAGGGTGCGACTACATTATTCTCGAGGCCAGGGGCCTGATGTTTGAATCGCTCGAATATCTTAAGTGAAATCAATTCACATGTGAAATTAAATTCACTGAATCCCATTTTGTCATATTTTTGAATCATCCGAATACGGTGTTGCTGTTTGAAGAAGAAAATTTGTTTCATTTGACGCAGAATATTTAAAAACCCGGAAGCTAACTCTCATAGATTTTCATAAAACGGTAAGTACTTATAATCGGACTAAACCTCAGTAAACGTTCTTGAAATTGTCAAACTATCAATCATGTCAAATTATGAAAGTGACGTTATGCCACTAAACATCAAACTTTCGATCGGAAAGATCGGAAGTCGGTTTTTATTTTCATGTTAAAATTTTGTTTTGTTTTAGCAACGTTTGCTTTGTTAATTTCCACGTCTCAATTAATCAATTCTCTTTCATATGTTAATAATGTCTGGTGTAGGCCATCTGTAAATCTACACTGAGGTACATTTATTTATTTGAAACTAGCCGTTCCTCGCGATTTAAATTGTGTTAATTTTGGAGTACCCTCTGGAGTTCGTTGATAAAAAGTAGGTACCCTATGTCCTTTTCCACCCCTGCTGTGTATGCAAAATTTCATGACGATCGGTTGAGTAGTTAAGACGTGAAAACTGATAAGCTAACAAACAGACAGACAGAGTTACTTTCGCGGTTATAATATTAGTATGGATATATTAACATTATGAATATTTACCTTCACTCTTGGCTCCATGACAGTAAGGGTGTCATCTTCGAGAAAATACACGAGATTGACGACGCGCACCCTGTAGTTTTCGTCAGGATTGTCGTACACGGGCTGTTTGAAGAAAGCGGTGAAATTGAGACACCGCTTATCGTAGTGCACCCAGTGGGGGATCACGGCTGGCAGTGCCGGTTGCTTCACTCGCCCGTATGTCAGCGAAGGGTCATAACTGGTGAAGAATTATAATTTATCAAAGTCGAGTCGCAATAGGATCTGGGAGGATAGGTTAGGGCGGACTACCTGTGGTAAACATTAAACACACATACGGACTGTCTTTTAAAATGGATTAGTAGATGTTTAGTTTAGTAATTATGACAGGTTTATTACTTATGCTTGCTATGTTCTCTATTAAAGATCTATAGGTATTGTAATTCATTTTTATGTAGGTACCTAACGTTTAAATCTAAAAAATAAAATAAAAACCGACTTCCAAAAACACAAAACTAAAAAGCTAAAAATAACAAAATACCGATTTAATTCAAAAGACATAAATAGGTACACGTAGTATTATTATTGGTTTGTGCTACCACTGATCGGTTTGAATTCGGTACCAAGCCCGCTTGTGTCTGCCCACTTGGGTTGCTCTGCTCATGATGAGCTCGTGGCGGGAGTGGACTTAGCCCATCTACACATAAATATAAATTATGTCGAAAAAATTAATAGTCTAAAGTTATTTAACATTAGTTTGCAGGTGACCTATCTGCGGTTACGTGTCAATGACCGATTCGCCTTTTTCCTACGGGCGGCGTACGCGCCAAATATTGTATTATATATAATTTAGACATGAACTAGTAAAATGAAAAAATATAACCTGTAACCATGGTGCGATCGATTCGGAAGTCGATTCTGAACTTCTTTCTAATTTTCAACTAATTTATTAACACGCTGTATATGTATTACGTTATTTCTTAAAATTTTCACACAAAAATTGTTCTTGACCCTATATTATTAGAATCAGTCAAATCGGGGTCGGACCGTTCTCAAGTGACGAACCATATTCATGACGGTTCATACAAAATTTCATGATAATCGTTAAGGCGTTGCGAACAAACTCACATTCGATTTTTTATTATAGGTATGTAGTAAGGATATCACGTATTTTTTCATTGAACACAAGATGAGAAGGTTGTAAACATTTTTAACCTCATTTCCGCAGAGGATATACACACCCTACTACATGCTTGGGTACCTATATAGAAGAATAAATTAATGTTTAGAGATACACCCTATACAGTTTAGAGGTACATCACATATACGCCAATTTGACAAACTAATAATAAGCAATTTAATCAAAGCTTTTAAGTATTCTCTCTGAGTGTCATATTGTTATTTGTGGGCTGTGGCGAAGAGTTGCAACGATAAAATATAAATCAAATAAAGCCAAAGCAGCGAAGCATTAACGCGGAACAAGTCGAGTGCTCGTTAGATATATGTATAAAATGTCAGAGCCCTATTCCTTTGTCTGTCCATAAATAATTTTGTAATACAGAGTGTAAGGTTAATGAAACAGGGACATTCAATACAGGAGGGTGTTCAATATTCGATTATCGTTTTAAATATTATGTGAAAAATAAAATAAGATAAATTTTAAAAATGAGCATGTCGCAAACGAACTGGAGCATTCAAAGGCCCTTTCTTTGTTTTGCCGCTGCCGCGCCGTGAAACCAAATAACAAGGTCAATCAACCCGCATAAACCCCCGTTTTTATGTAAAAAATAAGTTTTTTCTGTGATTACTTTTCTGTACCACTGAAAACGTGTAGGTATACCTATGCAAAATCATGACGATCAGTTGTTCAGACGTTCAGATCAGACGAGTAGTTGAGGCAAGAAAGCGTAACAAAAATAACTCACGTTTGAATTTTTTTGAATTTTCACGTTATAATACTTAATCGACTCACATGGTTATTATTATACATACCTCTAATAACTAGTGGTAGCGGTTTCTCCCTCGTTATTTCGGAGTTTACCTATACTCTATAAAGAGTGTCCCGTAAATCGACATCAAGCCAGAACCGGGTGATAGGCTAACGTAAAAAATAATCTAAAAAACAATCTTTCAAAAAATGGTCATTTATAAAAATTATAAAAATTTACACCCAGCGACGGTTCTTTAACTCCTGTTGCTACAAACCTTAACTTTTTTCAATTTTCTTCTTATAGTGTAATCCTCAATAGTGTTTCGGAAAACTACTGCTTAAAATTTAAGTTTATGCCAATGAAGTATTCAAAATTATTGCTTTCGTCAGTTTTTAATGACTGTCCTTTTTTTTAAAATGGCATAGCAAAGATTTTTATATTTTTCTGTTAATAACCTATCACCTGGTTCTGGCTTGACGTCGATTTACGGGGCAGCCTGTAGGTTTATCCTTTGCTGTACCCCGAAAATTTCATGATGATCGGTTGAGTAGCTAACGCGTGAAAGCGTAAAAGCAAACAAACTCACATTTGGCTTTGTTCATTGGCTAGGAGTATTAGTATAGAAAATGAAATTGTAACCAATCGCTTACTTCACGGAATCTTCGGGGAGCGCGAAGGCATTGCTGTCGGCGTCGGTGGCGGTGCCGCCCGGCGCTCGCACCAGCGTGTCCGGGAACCTGTGGCCCTGGTAGAAGCGCAGCGAGCTCCTCATGTGGTACTGCGTCTTGGTGGGATCCGCGAACGTCAGCCCCGGCAGTTTTGGTAGACCCCACGCCATTGTGAACACTGTTTACAAACATAATATATTATTATATTTTTAGGTAAGCTTTCTTCAATTTCCAAATAAATTATAAGAACAGACAAAAATGATAAACTCTTAATATAACGACACTTCTCGACGAACGACGATGCGACGGAATGACTTGCACACAGCGACTACTTCCGTAGTTCCGTCTCACGCGCCGACCGCTGTCATGGCGCTGCCCGTAGTGTTGCCGCTCTCCAAGCCGAGTCTCCCAACACGGCCTCTCCTGACACCCTGACGTCCTCGTCAGGATCAATCTGATAAGGTCTTATCAGACTCGTCTCGCACATCCAGTACATGTAACAGATCGGTTAACAAGGGTCTCCAGACTGCATCCAATTTCGTCATAGCGATGCAACAAAATTTAAACAACATTCGCAGATACAACAAAAGTGACAAGGTTTTAGGTACACAGTTAGGTTAGTTTCAGTTATATTCATCCAAATTAATATTCGTCACACGAATAACCAACACCAAATAAAACCAAGATCTACGTCTACATCCACAACCACATGCAAAATAATCAACACTGAGCCGCACTGTGAGAGTCTCTTCGTTGCACGGTCGCACACTCTCACAGTCGCACTCAGCGACTCTTCGGCCTAGGCCATTACCGAAAAGCTTTCACACGCTGGGCAGTGATCAGGTACCACAGCGACTCTTCGCATAACGAAAAGGTTTCAACCCTGGGCAGGCATCCGGTGCCCAGTAACACTTCGCTCAACGAAGAATTCCACAACCATCATCATCATCTTCATCCTCGTCATCATCTCCATCTTCATCGTCATCGCTTCCTCATCATCATCGTCATTACCGTCGAACGTAGCGACCCACTCGTAGGTCGGCTTCAAGATGGCCTCGGTGCCACACAGTCGAGATGCAAAACGGTGCGGTGACGGTGACGCTTCGCCGACACAGACGCAACGGCGTGCTGTGACGATCTGTACAGCGACGATGAACGGTGGTGCGGTAATGTCGCCCACAAGACACAACACACAGCCTCAACTTGTACCAGCGCACTATAGCGTAGCGGTGCAGCAGCACGTCCGTGGCAGTACGGGCGTGTGCATACTGGAGTCCCACGTCGAACTTCTTTCAGACACTAATTGGTTCCAACATTCGGTTCAGATATCCATCCTAAGAGTAAACTGCAAGTCGTAGAACTGACAATTGCATAACTTTAGTAAGCTTAAGTAATTTCTTCTTTCTTGAGCTCGGCCTAACCTGACCATTTCTCATAAAGTATTCAAGTATTTATTGCTTACTAAGTGTACAAGTACATAACACAACAGAGTCTTATACATTGTTACAGTGAGCTTAAGACTTAGCTATCTTTTACAGGTGTTCCAAAAATATTAGGACGCACTAGTAATTAAATTACTAGGTGTCTACATAAATACATTTCAGTTCAACTACAACATTACATTACTCAGATTAATGTTTTTAAATACATCATGTTATTTAAGGTGAACATTAAGCTTAACACTCAGAAGAATAGAGGCTTAACATTAGATTTACAATACATCTAGATATCGGATTCACGTTTCAGGTTACATAAACATAACATTAAATTCACATCTAGATATCAGATTCACATTTCGGATTACATAAACTTAACATGTAATTCATCACAAATTATTTCATCACAAGAGTTAAGCTCAGTCATCAAAATATTCCTTCAATGAATAAAAACATAAGTTGCTAATTATTATTAGAATGGGCTTATTGCTCATACCTACTCCTTTTTCAATAAAATACTTAGGTATAAGAAATATAGGAGACACAAACTTGATAATTTCCATGCTGCCTACATATATTTAACATGGATGTTCCCATACCATTGAAAGCAACACTCGTGTGTACGCAGCTTTATAAATCTGTGATGAAATTTATTCAAAAGAAAATATCACATGACAACAATATACAGGTAGGTACATACAGACAGACAATATGTCTACTATGGGCACAAATATTCATTTCATGTTTATTACACATACAATTGTTTAAGATGTAACTTATCCATCCATTCAATGTTTTGTTTTCATCTTTTTTTTTTACTTTGGTAGCTTACTCTTTGACTTACATAAGTAATACTCTTCCTTCAGGTAACTTACAATGCAACATAAGTATTTAGTTACCTTAACCAATTCATTCAAAGTGTAATGTGAAATTAATGGAATTTTACATCGGCAGTCAATACCGATTGACTGATGTGATTGTAGGTATCTAGTAAGTAATGGATACGTCTTACTCAATAGGCGGCAATCATTAGCTCTTAAGAGCATATCCAGCACCTCAAACGCAGTATTGTCAGCGTGAGACATGGTGATCTGCCCTGAGTCAGCTCCCAGGCAACTCCATCGTAGTGGCGCCAGACTGTCGCGCGCCAAGCAACGCGACGCGAGGCGCTCCGCTAGCCCCGGCACGAAGCAACGGCAATGCTGTCGCGATTCAGTGACGCGGCGGCGCCTGCGCTCGTGGAGCACGCACTCAACGTTTGCATCAGGGTTTAAACTCCAATAAAAATGACAAACCATAAGTAACGGGTAGTTACACAAATATTAAATTGTCATGTCAGAATGCCAATACTTGTGGTCCGTGAGACAATCCCAATTCTGATTCTAGGTAAGCTTTCTTCAATTTCCAAATAAATTATAAGAACAGACAAAAATGATAAACTCTTAATATAACGACACTTCTCGACGAACGACGATGCGACGGAATGACTTGCACACAGCGACTACTTCCGTAGTTCCGTCTCACGCGCCGACCGCTGTCATGGCGCTGCCCGTAGTGTTGCCGCTCTCCAAGCCGAGTCTCCCAACAATATATATATTGTGTATAATCTATGTATAATATAACCACTTTTACAATATCTTCGAAATTAAAACGCTCTTGCATCATTTCTATCTGATGAAGAAAAATGGTTTCGTTTTTATTGTTAAGATGGAGAAAGAGAGTAGATACCCTGTTCAAACAACCGTTATGTAGCTGAGTGACAACAAACATAGATACATACGCTCGAGCGAGCGCACAAATCGCATTTAAAATACAAGTCGCAATTTATAGAAAGCAGACCCCTCTTTGCCAGTGGACACTTTGAGCAAATGCCCAGGGGGTCGATTTTTGAATCGCTCGAATTACTTTCACGCACGAAATCGCGAATTCACGAGCGAATCCTCATACATTTTTTAAGCATTCACGCGTGAATCTTGCAATTCCGTGTACGAATAGTAATTCGAGCGATTCAAAAATCGACCCTCAGGGCCCAGTGATCGATAGGGGCCCCCCTCAGATCAAATACAAAGTCCCTAGTTCCTGTCAGATCACCAAACGATAACCAATATTTATTACCAAAAAACGTATATAATTAAGAGCGAATCATGCCTTTGATAAAAAGTTAAATTAAATGGATGCCTATTCATTCTATAGTGTTATTTATCTTTAAATAGCAGACGTGTTAGGTACATAGTTGGGCGATTATGAGCGGTGAGGTTTTGAGGACACAAAACCAAAATAAAAATTTTATAAACAACATTGCTACAATTTCGGATAGAGAATTGTCGATCAGTCCGTAGGTATATTTAAATAAATATTCTAAAGTAAATACCTACTCAGCGAATTCGAAATTACGCTACTATATTTTACAAAACTAAGTACTTATCTACTCTTTGTGTCTTACCCAGTGAATGAAGAGCTCTTACAAAACAGTCTACAAACTGATATAAAATACAAATTGCCAATTAAGATGAAACAATATTAAACAAGTGATATTTACCGAAGAATCTCAGAGAAAATGTTGTTGTAAATGCGTAGAAATAACAATAGGTAGCTAAGTACTCTCTAAAAAGCGAGTCGATGAAACGTAACGATTGACATAAAATAAAGGAAATGCTGCGTTGTTTAGCAAACAGTTTTTCCAATATAAACGGCGTCGTTGCCAGGTGACACCCAAGGAGGCCGTTCTCTGGCACCGTGCAGTAGACATGACAAGGCAATGTACCTACAGTCTACAATAAAATCCTATTTGGTTTTTATACTAAACTAGCTGTATGTAGCTAACACAGAGTATAACCACTACGTGGTAGCTAATGTAGGTTCGAGCGTTCGCGCACAAGTCTCCAAATATCGTATTCGGATGTACCTATAGTATGGGAACGCAGAAGTAAATAAACATATTATTATTTATATTATATATTAAATAAATATAACGATCTGGGCTTAGTTTGTGCTTCTCTTGGAAATTTATAAATATCTCTAGGTAGGTACTTTGTATCAAAACGCACAACCACGTAATCGTCTAGAAAATGTGCTCTAGAACAAAGATATAATTAGTGTAGAGTTTTAAATATAGGTATGATAATAATATCTCAGAGTAATAAACTGTGTTAGTACTACGTTTTAACTTATTTTTGTTAAACAACAGCTAATTGTTATCTCAAAAATTCTTTGTTGCCTTACCTATATATTACCTATTAAACAAAGTCCTTCGCCTCGTCTGTCTGTCTATTTGTTCGTGTTAAAAACTACTGAACGAATTTTCAAGTGGTTTTCACAATATATATTATTATGTTATAGATAGAGTGATTCAAGAGGAAGGTTATATTATGACTGTGTTTCCTGTGATTACCGCGGGTGAAACCGTGGAGAACAGCTAGTATTATTATTAGTATCATTAAATATAAGGAAAAAAATAAAGAACTTTGGAGGATTGGAGAAAGAATTTCTGTTTATACTGCACAAAATGGAGACATTCAAGAATGTTTCAAGATTACCCAAGATTACTAAAATGATGTCTGTAATTATATATTATAATCATACTACATATTTTTATTATATGTATTGATGTAAAGATATAGATGTATAGATATCTAATCGTACCAGATTCGTAAATACTCTGTTTTAGGTAGCAAAAAACGAGACTTTCACTGTCATTGGGGTAGATACAGTAAAAAAGAGAGTTTTCCTTCGCTGTATTTAAAAATACGAATTCACTTTACCTATGTGTACATGTACTTTTTATGTACAATAAATATTACATTTTATACGCATATAGGTATCTAGGTACGATACCTTGCTTATACCTGGATGTAAAGTCATTCAGCGGCAATATTGGCTCGCAGTACGTCGGTAGGTATAGGTACCTCGCATTAAGTATACGCACCGAAAAGTTGTTCCTAAAAGGAAACCGCTGACCTATATTTTACTGAAACTTGCAGAATAAGACGCACTAAAATTTTATGAAATCTTTTATGATTTTTGTAGTTACTTGGTAGTTACAAGGAAATATCTTATACTTACATATTTTTATAATGACGACCCGATTGGCGCAGTAGGTAACCTACCCGCTAATCAAGATGTTCCGGGTTCGATTCCCGGTGGGGGTGGACTTTGTGTGATGAATGCTTGTGTGTTCGTGTTTATATATCTAATATCTGGGTCACCGAGCTTCGCTCGTTGTGTATAGCGCCATCTGTTCTTACGTAGAAAAACAAACACTCATTTTTCATTGGCTGAAAACACGGATGAAACGACATTAATCGCCCCCGAAACCCCCTGAATACCAAATTTCATGAAAATCGTTGGAGCCGTTTCAGAGATTCAGATTATGTATACCTATATGTTATATATATGTAGATATAACATGTCTTGTATGGTATATAATAGATATAACACAAGAATTGCTCGCTTAAATACCTATAGTAGATAGTATAATATATATGTACTAGCTGCCTCCCGCGATTTCATCCGCGGTAATTTCGGAGTTCCCGCGGAGGTTGCGGGAAAAAAGTACTCTATGTCCTTCAGTTCCCGAGGGAATTCCGGGATAAAAACTATCCTATCTTTTAAGTTGGACCATTTTATAAATGGTTACAAAATTTTATCAAAATCCGTTCAGTAATTTAGGAGTCTATCGCGGACAAAGAACGTGACACGTGATTTATATAAATTAAGATTAAGATAAGATAAGATGTAATTATAATGTGTAGTAGGTATATACCACGTTTGCTTGGTTTCAACGAAGCAAGCTATAATAACTTAGGGACTGTAGGATCAAGCAGTTGTGAAGTGGATTATTTATATATTATTAATAAATATATATTTTAACACATAGCTAGGTAGAATAAGAAGAAAAACAACTTTTCATAGAAAATATCATAGGTATTATTTTTATGCACACAACGTAAAAACTAGACTTGAATGAAACTCTGCCTGCTGCATTACCAAATATCTTTGATCTCAACACAAGTTACGTATTGGGGTTAAAAAAAAATTCACCTCTCATTAATTACTCAGATATCGATTGGTTTGTCCTCATTTTGTCATATTCTTATTGGTTTCGCAATCCAGTCCGCTGCATAGCTTGTTTCGAGTTACAAAGTACTACAAACTTCGAACTAGTTTCAACAAAATGGACTCAAACGTAAAACCAATGTCTGTTAGATACTTGTATAAAATCGTCGACTAGTTTCTTATCTATTTCATTCTATATCAGCACTTTATCCAATAAAGTTGCAATTTGCAATATAATATAAAAGTTTATGCCATTTAGAAAATTAAAAAAAACTTTTTTTATGTCAAATGCTGCATATTTTTCACCAAAAAGTAATATAATACATAATGACCCGTTTAGGGAAATTATATAATTTACGTTATAATATCTTACACCAAAATTCAATGTTAGTTAATTATTTTTGATGTGCGCATGAAGATATTTTACGTCAGCAAAAAATTATATGTAAGTATAAATGATAAAACTATAATTTTCAATTCCAACCCAAAACTCCATTTTCATTCTCTTATAATACGAGTATACTAGCTGTTCCCACAGTTTCATCCGCGTGAGTTTCGAAGTTTCCGCGAGAATTCAAGGATAAAAAGTATCTATGATGGTGGAATCAGTAGTCAGGGCATGAAAGCGTAGTAGCAAACACTTTTGTATTTTAATACGTGATTTAGGTATGTTAAGTAACTGATATACGAATTTCGCTTTTATAGGCTTGTACCTAACTAAATTAACTGCCATACTACACTATGTAATATCGTCTCGTCCTCCTAGCACACATTCTAACTTCCAGCCATGTAATTCTAACTTAGCCTTTATATTTAATACTTTGTGGGTAATAACATAAAGCATTTAAGTTTTCAACACATTCATGTGACATACGAGTATTACAAGTGCGCATTAAATGTAAGGTACCTATGAAACAATACATATTAAGGACTGTGTGTAAAATACAAGCCAAGTTGGTCTCTTACTAATAATTATATTACGTACCACCTGCGGGATTAGCCAAGTAACTTTCTGCAATCGTTACCACATAGAAAACTTATGTAGCGAATCGTCATGTCACTTGGTCAGCCAATCAAAACTCTAGTTTTCACGTGGTCTGCAAAAGAGTTTTGATTGGCTCACCAAGTGAAATGACGATTCGTTACTTAATAATATGTTTTCTTAGTCAACTTGGCCAACTCCACTGTTTATACATATATCAGCATCTAACGCTTTTTCTACGTCTCTTGCCATGTCTCAGACAAAATAAAAACTAAAGACGGAACGTCTCGAACAACAAAGTGAAGCCGGTTAATGCGTATGCATGTGGTGATTAGGAAAGTGTATGATTTGCTAAGTGCAAGTGCTTAATTTCATAAGTGATTTCACGCTGTTTTATATTTTTTGACCATTGACGACACAATATGGCATTTTTTCTAACTTAACTGTTGCGTCACTTCCATTAGCGGGAGAAGCTCAAACTAAAACGTATGGTGTCTTTTTCTTGTAAGTGTGTGCGTGTTTCTGTGTACATGCACGGCATGGTGTCTTTTTCCAGTATTCACTTGTTTGTTCTACGCGTTCCGTCTTTAGTTTTATTTGGTCTGAGTGCCATGTACCATCACACTATGACGTTGCTTCTAAAGAATTTTTAATCAAAGTTAGTCCATTAGTACTTCGGTGGGTTATCTTTAATTATTGAAATGTTTCTGCCTGTTAGCGTCGGCGGTTAAACATTTGTTTATGTATAACCCCCAAAGCAGGTTGTTATAATTTTAACATGCAGCTATGTACATATTTCGCTAAACTAAGTTATACCTATATATTATTACTATGAGGTTATACTTACTATTTTTGTGAGTTGTGACCGTAACTTGGTGTTACGAATAGAGAATTGTATTGTATTGTAATGATCGATCAACTGATCTGAAGAAAAAAAACGCAGTTCCGTCCATGTAGGTAATGTACGACGGGCAGGTATAGATAATAATCTACCTGCCCTATTCTGTTTGCAAAAAGTGTGATCGTTTTATTAACTTCTATAGTTTTCTCATCCCCAAAGTCGTATTTTGACTCCAGAAGTGTTCGGACCCGTATCGGTATGTGTCCTGTACTATTCGTGCGGTTAACAAATCAAAACGAAATTTAATTAATAGTTTCAAAAAAGTTGAAATTGAGTCATTTTAGAATCGGTTTAGAATGACTCAAATCAAATTCAATAAGACAATAGTTTTAAATCACAAAATTAAAAAGTGAAGTCAAAATAATCGCCTTATCTTTCTATTTTTCTTTTGTCAAAACCTTGCACTCGTCAACTCATCATAGTTTCTCACAATGACTCAACGGTATAGGAAATATTAAGAAATAACAAGCAAAAAAACATTGCACACGCAACAACAGACCTACTCCTGTCTAACATTGACTTGTAAGAGAACTACGAAGCAGCTCTGTATCTGCTCCATGAAGAGAACTCACTGATGGTCTTTTTGTGTAAATTAGTACCAAATACATTCTATTTCATTTAAAAAGTTTGCCAAATTGTTCAATTTGTTTGTCCCTACCCAGAATAGAATTTCTCACGTTGCAATAAGATAATAGAATGGAAACAAACATCAAAATAAAATAACAGGTTATTAAGATTGAGTTAAATTTTTAAACGCAACGAAAGTTCTAGTTCTAGTATCTGAGAAGATATGATTTTTTATAGCGAGTGGCACTAATTTGACCAAATATAGGTACTCCTTTTTAAACAGAAGTAAGAATATATAAATAGTAGACCTTAATATCAAATTTCTTTTTCAGTAAAATTTTCAAAGCATGGCCTACCTTCGCAGCCTACGACTTACATCTTGCATTTCTTCCAACTTGAATCGCCTTCGTTCTTTTTCAACGATATCCTATTCCGAAGAAGTGAACCAAGCAAGGCTCGACGGCAAACCTTTGGTCGCCCTCGAATCTACCATTATCACTCATGGAATGCCATTTCCGCAAAATTTAGAAACTGCTGTGCAAGTTGAAAATGTTATAAGACAACGAGTAAGTTTTATATTATTTCCTAATTAATGTGCACCTAACAGTTATAAGAATAAAAAAAAAATTAAAACTTATTGCTGATTGTTTTGAGTTGTGTTCGTAATTTGTATAGATTTTTCTGGAAATCCATTGGAAATGTCAGTCATTTGAATTCAAGAAGGTAGTTTATAGGGATTAGACGTCATTTAAGGAATGACTTTCATCCTGGAGTTCCCGAAGGTCTCTCGAAATTCGCGCGAATCGTCCATAGTAAATAAGTAGTAATCATAATGATTCCTGAATAATAATGGTTGGACATTAAATGCTGTAGGACATGGGCAAGGAGAGTAAGAAAAAAGGAACCTGTACTTATAGTCTCAAGCTGATTTTACTATGAGAAAAAATTGATTTAGAATGGTATTCGTAGGGAGCTGTACCAGCGACGGTCGCCGTATTGAAAGGCCAGCTAACAGTAGGATTGAGTGAGGCCCAGCTCCGATACTTGGCGCAAGCGCCGGGCGTCGTGAAAACCTCTCGTCGAGACCTTGCGCCGGTCGCAGCTGCGCAGCTAGACGGCGCCACCAGCGTCGCTGGCACCATTGTAGCGGCCGACTTGGCTGGCATTCCTGTCTTTGTTACGGGTGGTATTGGTAAGTTTTTTTTAAAGTAAACCATACCGGAGATCCTCTGACTTCAACTTACTATTCTTCTCATTATTTTTTTATTTGTTTGTATAGTAAACTTGTATACCTGTATCTGTCTGTGGTGTAGTAAATTGAAAGATTTGTTTCTATTAGTCATGAGGTAATTGATATGTCGTAGAGAGTATAAAAACAAAGCATCCCAAATTTATGCTTGGCTTACTTTCCGTTATTATGTTGGTATCTTTGTGACGATGCGCTCGGTTCTCGAAAGCGAAGAAACGTCACTCGACGCTCCAAGATTACACATTAAACATTACGAAGGAAAGAGTTGAGGAAATCACATTGCAACTTGTATATATGAAAAAGTGATGTAAAACATTACTAAAATTGATATTTCACCTCTATTATAATATCCACTAGAACAACAATCTCATTTGGAAAGAAACAGATTTACGTAAGTATATGTGAGCCTAGTATGTACTTAATAACTATCAAAGTTAATAATTCGTAAGGGTAGATTTGAGTCAACTGTATATTACCTATAAGAAGTATTCCATATTTAATGTATAGTATATGTATATGGTATTACGGTCAGAATTACCTTTTGAAATCAAATGAAAAACAAAAGGAACCAACAAATAAATAAACCTATCCAATTCGTTCCCGTAATGAGTGTGTCACATGAATCCCATCTCGTTAATTGTGAATGTACATGTACCTACATATGGAACTCGCGCGTCGGTGGATCGACAACCGAATTCTACAGTAGCTACATGGCGAGCATTTAATTTGTGACGTCCAAATTATATAATCACTAAATTCCTTGCTAAACATGGACGAACTTAAAAATTTCCGATTAATACGTTCGTCTTTCCACGACTTTGATAAACTTACCACAAAGTATAGAAAGACAAGACTAATTTCATTTCTACTTTGTGGTAACTATGCCTACGAGTACCTTTGTATGTCAAAATTTAAATTTTTATCAAAGTTTGTTACTTCAGATTTAAGTGAAGGGATTATAATAGTAATAATGTGTTATTGCTTAAGTACTATGTATATGTATGTATATAATATTTTTCTGTTGAAGAATCTACGCGATATATAGAGATAGTTCAAAGCTTTAAGAAAGGTTTAAGAAAGCTTCACGAGATTTGTAGCAGTGACTAATCGTTACAATTTCCCCGGAAACTTTATTTTTTACTCTTTTGTTTGCTTTAAATCATAAATCATAAGATTATTTTAAAATAAATAATACTAAGTGGTGTATTGTTTTATATTGTTAGTGTTCCGAAACTAGCATTTGGTAATCCAAGAGCCAATAATTATCTTGGGTTGTCTTTGAATTAAGTTTATTTAAATGTAAGTATGCCAGATGTATTATATTGGTGACGTGTAATGTAAGACAAACGTTGATTTTTATGACAAGATATTTTCTAGCGAAAATGTAGAGAATGTAAAGCTTTCAAAAGAGTATTACCAATCTTGCAGGTTTGCTTGAACTTACGAATATATAAGTATCTTATAATATGTAGGTAAATACATTAGTACTTAACTGAAACTAGTTGTGCCCCGCGGTTTCACCCGCGTGAAACGTATTTATATAAAAACTTTTTTGTGGTTGGCTAATCTTTTTTATCGCCCCTCTCAATTTTAGGTAAAAATATTCAATGTACTTACATAATCTTGGAATAAAACAGTAGACTGTTTTATTAAAGTATAGATTTGTTTATAGGTATCCAATTAAAGTCACATTTCTTTTGTTTTTTTTTTAAGTTCGCATTAGTTGTAAAAAACACATTTTGTATAAGTTGTACCTACGTACTCAGACAAAATAAAGTATAAAGTTTTTCATGATGATATTTTATGTAGGTAGGTTGAATCACGGTTTTTATTGTTTTGTCATAAGTTTTAGTTTTTGCGCGTGTATACACTGATACATTACACTCGTTTTTATGGTGTGTGGTGTTACTAAACTCGCGCTGGAAAAGTATAAAAATCATACTAGAAGATTTCAAGCATAAAAATCTAAATCAAAAAAAATATAAATCCACTGTTATTTTGTACCTAAAGATGGCATTACACTTAAATATATTCGTAATTTTACTAAATTTACTTTAAAACGTAAACCACATTGAAATTATTCTTACTAATATTATAAATGCGAAGGTGAGTTTGTTTGTTCGTTTGTTTATTACGCTTCCACGTCCCTACGGCTCAACGGGTCATCATGAAAATTTGCATTCACATTGTCAGGGATACAGAGAAGGACAAGGTACTTTTTATCCCGGATTTCCCGCGGGAACTCCGAATTTAATGCGGGTGAAACCGCGGCGAACAGTCTTAAGTCGTACTTAATAAAACAGTCACATTATTCAGTCTCAACGTAGCATCTGCATGTCTCGCTCGACGTATGTTTTTCAAAGATCCCCACGAAGGTTTTATGTAAATTTTATTATATACCAGTCGCTTTAAGGTTTTACGATTGCCACGGTAGATTCATATTTCATGAAAAGCTTATTGTGAGAGGAATAACTTTATAACACGAGCACACGAGAAAAATTACAATTATGGTAATGATGTGAGTATTTTTGCTGCCAACTGTACTTACTAGTGCTCGATAAAACCTCTTAAAATACTAGATCCATGTAATAAAACTGGTGGATCTGTTTTGTCTTTTGTGCACGCATCACTAGCTGAACGGAATGGAATGTAACTTCGTATGCAATATGTAAGTTATATCACAAGTCAATATTATATACTCGAATACTTATGCAGCAAAATCAAATAAATTCATACATTTTATAGTTTTACAAAATTCCAAACTTTACGCGCCTGAAACAGCTAGCACGGTAGCACCACAGCGAGTAGGTACATTCATATAATCACTACGTAGTATATTAATATGATCTTTGATTCATACTTTTATAATGTGTCAGTAGGATTATCATTTGGGTACACCTATGTACTTGGTTTACCTATTAGCTTGAGAAATATGTTTTTTGCCGTAGGTGGTGTGCACAGAGAAGGCGAGAGTACGCTTGATGTATCAGCTGATTTGAATGAACTAGGTCGCAGCAGGACTTTGGTCGTCTGCAGTGGAGTCAAATCTATATTGGACATAGGAAGAACACTCGAATATCTAGTAAGTTATTGCTAACAAAAGTAAAAAAATTAAACATTCTTTCATAAACAACACAAACGAACAATAACTACATAAAAAAGAACACTGATTCAGATTTAACTCGAAAAACAGGTATACTTCCGTGGAGACATTTAAAGCTGGTTTTTGGTCAATACCATCATGAACAATTTATTTTATAGGAGACACAAGGAGTATGCGTGTGCGCATTTGGCGAGACGGATCACTTCCCCGCCTTCTACACCAGGCGTTCAGGTCACCACGCCCCTTACCACGTAACCGACGCATACCACGCGGCGCGGATCCTGCATTCTGCGCACAGATTACAACTCACTTCTGGCATTGTAGTCGCTGTGCCCGTTCCCGAAGAACACGCCATGAATGGTAAATTTATGTTGATTACCTATCATTGTCGTATGACTAGTTGGTTCTACCTTTTATGTATACAAATATAAATTATTATATATTTAGCTGCACGTTTGCTTTTACATAGAGAAAATAATAGAAGCAGCCATCGAGCGAGCCTTACTAGAAGCCAAAGAAAATGGAATAAAGGGCAAAGAAGTGACGCCATTCATATTAGCTGCCGTCGCAGATGCTACGAAGGGTGCTTCTCTAGCTGCCAGTATCCTTTTGATTTTAAATTCACGTAGATATACGAAAAAAGTCTGTCAAGTCAAAAGTCAGTATACATAAATTCAAATTGCATAATAAAACCGTAACGAGAGGCGATTTTATAGCTATTCAATAAATATTTAAATGAAACAATGTGTAGCGGAATCCGAAACGAAGATTTTTTACTTTTTTTGTCTATCTGCATGCGTATCACTCAAGAATTACTGAACAGTATTTAACGGGGTTTCCGAAATTTTTGTATTTATTTAAAATTTAACCTTTCTTAAAGTCATAGGTTGCGTTTCTCCGTATTCCGGCGCGCCAAGTAGTTATAGATACTATGGGTAATAGCTAAATTTGATATAATATAACATATAAAAACGACGGTAGGTATGGAACAAAAACATGAGAAGCATTATTTAGAAGAAACAAAAATCATGTCTGCTATAATTAAAACCAATGTCATTCAGAATATTTTATGGATCTTTAGCCTATCGTTGCGAGAGCACTAAATTATCCACACGTGTGTATACGGCGCGGAGGTAACACAATGATAGTTATAAAACTAATTGGCGCTATTTCTTTCTTTAACGACTGCCAGATATTGCCCTCATAAAAAACAACGCTACAGTCGGTGCTGATATCGCAATCGAGTTTAACAAACTGCAGAATGTCAATAATTTAAACATCTCCAAGAAAATTAAATTCTCGAATAGCGCAAGAAAATGCAAGCCGAATTTCCCGCGAGAATTTCACACTTCGAGCGCTTTCAAAGCCTCGGAGAATGATGATGGCACCAGCGATATGCCAATATTCTCCAACAACACACATTCCACCGGTGACGTGCTCGTGATCGGTGGCGCGAATGTTGACAGAACGTACAGAGTGACAGAAGACGACATTCAAGTAAGTACCTACACATTTCGCATCTGTCTCCGATAAAACAGTTAAAAGTTGAAAGGTGATATTTTAAGTTGGATTTGTTCTTTTTTTGTGTTTAGATGTTATTAAATGATATGCCAAATTTTTTAACAAACTCTTTATTTAATGCATTTAGGTATCATGATAATATTAGCTCTCAGTCGCCTAGTGCGTACTTTCGGAAAGTTGTAACAACTCCACTAGAAGATAAAAATACCTATAACATTCAAACGCATATAATAATAGAAAAGTTTTCGATAACTATGAAAAATAACACAAAAACATTTACAAATTCATATTCAACCAGAGGGTTATAAATTAAACTTAAGACAAAGTAAATAGTGTTACTTAACTAAGCATTATTACTGGTGATAGTAGTTTTCGATATACCTGAAAGCTTTACCTTTAAAAAGCACGGGAATTCGTAAATAAAGGCAAATGAAATCCAACCAGCCGACTAATATTTGAGTTAAATTAACGTAATTCGTAAATATACCTACTAAATTATATGTATTAATTAAAGACATAATATTGTAAGACATAATATTGTATTGTTTGCTCTTCATCTCAAAAATATAACGGGAAACGTTGACATGCCATAAGTCGTCGACATATTATATTATGTATCGTTGGTTTATAAAACTGCATTTTCTTATAACACCGACGAAAGAAACTGCACTGTGGTGGGCTCGCACGTCGGAAATCAGTACCATTTGACTCTGTTGTGGTTGTAAATAGTTTAAACCTAATTACATTGACCAATACACCCAGAGGCGTCTCTACCTATAGTGCAGGGTGTGCGTTGCACTAGAGGGCACCGAGCGCCGCTCGCTACGGAAACTCGGCGGAAATTTCATCTTCAAAAATCTCCAAACAATTGCGTTTATTATCCACTGGGGTTTGTCAGTTTGTGGTAACTTGATACATATCACAACAAGTAACATTACTTGTACTTTGTACCTATTCCATTTTGACCGCGCGCTTACTAGGGGGCGCTAGGGTAATGTTTGCACACGGGCGCTACGTAGGCTAGAGACGCCTCTGAATACACAGGCTGTTAGTAAACAGACGATCTTCAAAATATGCCTCCGAAAAAATTCATGGGCAGGGATTAGGTAATTAGTTCAATGGCTCGCACTGCTGCTATAAAGAACGCTGCTTAGACAGTTTTGCGCGGACACTGTTCTTGTAAATTAAGACATCATAAATATATCATAATATATCATAAATATTTAATACAACTTTGATTCATGTCTTTTACCAATAGTACCTACCTTTAATATGGAAAAAGTAAAATATGGTGTAAGTAACAGAATATCCGTCAGTTGCCGGTAAGAATAACAAACTTTATAAACTCGAGGTGAATAAGTTATTGTCGTCTCCATTTACAGTTTGGGCTTAGAAAACCCATAAACTACGCAATATTAAATATAACTTTATGTTCAGAAATTAACAAAGTTTAGGAATAAAATTATACCTATCGTAAACATAAAACAACTGACGGATTTTTGTCACGGGTTGTCGAATACAAGTAAGAAAGTGTACTTGTCGGTGTAGGCAGCACATCTAAGACGATCGAAGTTGGAGCAGATGATATTTAGATTATAGTGTAATAAACATAACGTCAGTTACACGATTTTTTAAGCCAAGGCACATGTTATTATACCACTTTTGGAAGAAATTTAGGATTGGATCCTAGCTACAAATTATTCAACTTTCCGAATATACAAAATTTTTATAAGATTGGTACATTTATGTGACAACAATATTAAAAAACTATTTTTCTGCATAAATTCATAAAATATTATATCCTAAGCGAACATAATAGTTTCAATACTTTTCATTACAATATGTCTATAAAGTTACTACATAATAAGTACAAATATGTAAGTATTCAAACATTGGGTAGATCGTAGTACAGCAAATATGAGTACTTTGGTGTATAACCACTAGATATTATATACTTAGGTAATGACACTCTTTGACCTGCTGCTCTTACTGCACTACTTGTAGCAACTAATCTTAAACACACTTCAAATATGGCAAAAATATGCCTTAATCTGACACAGCCATTATAATTCACCTACAATCCTTATGACGTCATGGTCTTTAGTGTTTGTTACAAAGGGTTTTCTATCGTAATTTTGTAACGATTTGGAACTCCACATTAAACATCAGAATACATGCATGATAACATTTTCTAAGAAACATTTTTGATTGTGAGACGGAATAAAAATTGGTATATTACGTAGTCGTCCGCTTTTACTTCGTTTACAAGCATAATAATAATCGTAGGCACTACGTAGTTTAAGCTCATATCAGTTCTATTTTGTCATTCTGTTCATGCGTAATAAACTTGCACACTATCTACGCAGGTACAAATTATGATCAATATTTACAAACTAACAATAGGTACCTACTATTCATAACGAGGCAGTAATTTTAAGTTCAGCAATGAAGTTGAAAAAATAATGTTTGCGCAAAAACTGGATCGGTCAACAAGATAACCTCGTATACAGATAATATAATTCGTGTAAGTACTTAAAAATATGATATTATAATATCCCAAATCTTAATTAAACATGCTCTAATAATTAAAATTTGGCATACTCTATCCCACAGGTAAGTTTTAAAATATAAAATATTTCTTTCTTAGCTGTTTATATTAGGTAACATAACATAACACTTGCTATATTTTTTGAGAAGTATTTCTAATCTAAGTTATAAATAGGAATAGTTTAAAAATATTCGTGCATCGATTGACAGAAATAACATAAAGAATACCTACATAATAGAATAATATTAAACTTAACTATTGGATTGTGTTTTTTATCGATACCGGCTAAGTAGGTAATACCTACAGTAATACATAGCTAAACCTAGCTACTTTCGTTTTTATTAACAAAAAATTAAATGTTACGAATGTTGTGTATCTACATAGGTAATACAATAGGTAAATATTGATAAATATATATAGCCTCAAAGAAAAACTAGCCATAAATCTTTTCCTGAATCATCATAAACTTTTGTCTTTATTTTGTAAAAAGCGATAAATTAGATAAAACTTTTGGTAAGTATGAAAACGGATTGACGAAAACAGCTCAGATAGCTCATACAGACATGACACAGATAATTTGATGGTAAATCAAGGTTTTCGGAGCTAAGAAATATCCGCAAAACCTTCATTTTCGTCTTAATTGTTTAATATTATTTTTAATTATTATTACAACATAAATATATAGTGTGCCTTTGTTTAATCAACCTATAGGTATGATACGTTTTTTTAACATCTGTGAAGCGTAGGAACTAAACACAAGCTTTGCTCGCGATTTGGATTTATCTCATCTATCTACAAATTAGGTACCACAAAAAGTTTCGATACGGGTTTGCTCACTGTATGGTCACAGTTTGAGAACGCAAATAAGCCAATGATTTGCGTTATAAGATAGTCTCGATTCCTTTAACACTATATGAATGTAATATTATAAATTTATATAGTCTCACCGTAATACTTCAGCACTGTGAAAATTGACAGCCGATTGGCGGTACCCCGTACCCATAAGGGGTGTATCGATAGCGTAGCGGCGCTTGTCGGTGATGGAGTCCCTCGAGAAGGTCACAGTTCGAACTCGGAGCGGGTGTGGCGGCGCGTGTCGAGGCGCACGCGCGCGGCGGCGCGGCGCATGCACACGGGCGCGCCGCGCGCCGGCGACGGCTCGCCCTCGCAGCCCGCCGCCGGGAACGAGCGCCACCGCTGCCCGAACAACCGCTCCAGGTAACATCTTAGTCAGATTCTAGTCGCCGCGCTGTCCACCGCCAGTGGGCGATAATCACCCCGCGCCAGTTCACGCATCTCGCAGTTATTGTTGCCGTTCACCGTTTTAGGAGCGAGCGTGTCTTCGTGAGCGCCGTGCCGTAAGCAAGGCTCCGACGCCCGCCCCAGAAGCGCCTCCCGTTCGCCCGCCCTCTCTGGGCTACCCCCGTGTCCGCGCACCCCACCGTTTGCATTCACCGCGTTCACTATCACCGTTTGCGAGAGGGGACCACCGTGGAGCGGACTCCCGTCCAGCAGCTCGCCTGCACTCATTTCGTTTCGCAGTATCCTAATTTTTTGAATCATCTCCTTTATTTCATACCGGAGGATTCCCAGGAAGCACAACTTTAGAAATGCAATAACGCAATACCCTAACACAAACAACGCGTCTGCCGTCCGTCTGAGCCAAACGAGTAATCTTTCGGCGCACGCCACCGTGTGAGGAGAACACTGAACCGAAGTCACCGTCGGAGGCGACGTGAGGGAAGTGACGGCGAACAGCGTCGGCGCGGGAGCGGCCGTGTGCGAGGGAATGCGGCAGCAGCTGGGTGGGAGGGTGGTGCGGTTGAAAGCAGAATAGTCCGCGGGGCCCGTGACCCCGCAGCAGCGCTGCTCCCTTTGGAGACGGTCCCACGCCTCGGCAAATTCTATATCTGTGTCGTATTCTTTAGCCAGACGAAGTCGCAGTTGCGGTCGCAGTTCTCTACAAACGCGTTCGAATCGAAACGCCCAGTACACTCCGATGGCAGCGTCGCCGATGAGCAGAGCCAGCAGAGCGAGCCAATAGGCGTTGAGCATGCGCTCGGACAGTCGCAGGGCGGCGAGACAGCCGAGGAGCTGTAGCAAGCCCGCCTGGATAGGCAACGCCGCGTACCCGTACAGGAACCCGGGCTGCGCGGCCCCGAGACCGGGCACCAGGCCGCGTCGGTAATCGGCGAGGGCGCGCCCCGCCGCCGCGCAGAATGCGAGCGCTCCCAACAACAGCGCGCCGTTGCACGCGTAGATCCAGATGCGGTAGTAGCGCATTGCGTGGTGCGCGGCGGGGTGCGCGGCGTGCGCGGGCGGCGGCAGCGTCATGGTGGCGGGCGCCGCATCCTGACGCCGCCCGCGCCCGCGCCGCCGCCACGCGCCGCGCCCCACGCCTCTGTAACAATACCAATGTTACAGACATAGATCTACTACCTTTAAATGAGCAATTCTTGCATATTATATACTAGCTGTCCCGCGCGGGTTGCCACTTTTTTTTGGAAAAAATATAGTATTTTTCCAAAAAAAGATGAAAAAATATAGTAGGTACTTTTGGGATATGCAGGGAAAAAATAGTACATATAAATTTTTAATCAACATGTATCGGGCAGCATTCCTCTATAAATTATTGCTAGTTTAACAGTTGACATTTTGTTGCCGATTTGCCATGTATGCGTTTCGTTCTGAAATTCCCCGTGCTGCGCTGTGCGTGCGTTCCACACCTGTCACAGTTAATATAAAAAAGCGCGACAGTTGAATTAGAGATAAAAATTTAGTATCTTTAGTACTATATTATTTTTCTATAATATATAGTACAATTGACTAAAATATAGTACGATACTATATAATATAGTACGAGTGGCAACCCTACTACTAGGCGAACAAAGCGCTTGCGTTTCCGCGTTGTAATGGTGTTTGTTCGCCCCACGTTGATACTCGGTATTATTTATTGATATGTTCGTTCCGCAAACCAAACAATCTTAACGGGTATTAAATGGAAGAAAATAAAGTTGTTTACTATGTGAGGAGGGAAATGATAAAACTGTAAGTAGCAGGTGCTTAAGATTTTAAATGCGTAACACGAACACACACTATAAATACTACAAAGCGAAAACAAATATTTTTGTGTATTTTGCCTTTTTGTTTATTTGTTCTGTCCATTGTAGACTATGTAATAAGTACTTATAGTATCATGATAAAATGAGAAGAGTAGTCTCATTATAATATATTTATCACAGTGTCAATTCGACCCACAAAACGAATATGTTTTTATTCTTCCTGTAAATGGAAGAATATTAACTTTTCATCCGTCCTGTAAATGGATGAATAATGTCCTCTTCTATTATAATATGCATCAACTGAAATAGTAATTGTTTATATAGTAAACTAGCTGTCCCCGCGGTTTCACCCGCGATAATTTCGATGTTACCGCATAATTGTTCCATACAAACTTTGCAAACCCTTTTCATCCCCATAGGGGTTGAATTTTCAAAAATCCTTTGGTATCGGATGCCTACGTCATACAAAGAACACACCCTCCAAGTTTCTGGTCTCTACGATCAGCAGTTTAGGCTGTGCGGTTGATCCGTCAGTCAGTCATTCAGAAAAAAAGCATTTTATATGTATACGAGTAGATATAAGTATAGGTAGATTAAGCGCTGGCACGAGCGATGTGCGGTCATAGATAAAGAGCACTATTAGAGAAAAAAGTTTCTAAGGTCATTTTTGAAGCTGGAAAAATTGGCTATTAATTTCCTATAAATAAACGTATCTATAGGCTATTTCACTGTTGTTGGAATGTTTATATCCAATAATTACACTCGAAAATATCATGAATAAGCATAACATAAGCGACAAAATCATTAGATTCGATTAAAAAATCAAATAGTTATAAACTGTTTAATTTTGACTATGTCTGTCTCTTTCTAAAACGGAATTTTGTATGGCGGTTGTAGGGCGTTACAAGCCGTGACGTCACGATAGGATTAGCGCTTTCCTTGTCAAACTTGAACTTTTAAAGAGTCATATTATCTCTGAAAGTAGAAAAGATATATTTGTAAAAGAAAAATGCTATTATACTACTAATATATAAAGGTTTATAAAATAATAATAAATATAAACGCTAAAATTCCCTAAAAGTAGTGAAAAGATGACTCCGCGGGCACCAACTATACTTATAGGTAATATTTGTGGATGCACTTACAATCCGCCTCCCGTTTCTTGCGAAAACGCCCTCGCTAGTCACAGGAGCGGGCGGGCGAGCCGCTGCAGGGCGCCTAGCACGCCGGTGCGGGGCCTGCAACAAAAAGAAACGCATTTCTAAATGATAATCCTGATTATGGCAGTTCTTGCACTACCTACCAAAAGGCGACGTTGACGTAATGAGCGGCGTAGCTCTCAAAATGGCTGGACAAGCCAAACAACCTCGCTCCACTCCCGCTTTAGTTAGGGTGATGTGAAATTGAAGCAGGAGCGATAACCACGGTCCACGGCTGCGTTCCACGTTAATAGAGTTGATCGTAAGCCAGAGAAACACTACCATATATTATATATAGCCTTGATGTTTTTTTTGGCGATTTTTTTTTTCTTCTTAAAGGTGGTTTTTGCTGTGATTTACTGAGCTATATTTGACAATAGAAACCTATAGGTGGTAGCCGCTGTGGTATTAAATGTAATATAATGTGACGTGTCGAGTTATGAAAGATTTTGCAATTTGGTACGCCTCGAGACTATTAGAAATACATAAAATGCTAAGTATTTTTCAAGTCTTAAAACTGGCTAACAATGCAAGATACCGTGCTATTTATACTATGGCATTGATATGGGCATAACATTTTTCCCACGGCAATAGTTCTGGTGCATTCTTGTTCAGATATTAGGTCACCAACTCAACCAGATCCCTGATGAATGCTTACTTTGACGTTTACTCAGTCTCATATAATATTAACAAATTTTATTTTATTCAATTCATACGGTGATATTGTGTGTGCGTGTGGTGCTCAGAACAATAACAGGAACAATGACACTATGTTTTAGACTCTATAAAAAATAACTATTCACTTTACGTACGTACGTACGTATATAAATAATATTCAATAGGCTTGTTTCCAGGTTATGATAATCAAAATTATATTTAGTCAGTCTTGTAGATTAATAAAAAATATTGGATAGGTATTTTTTCATTTTTTACGCAAATAAAAATAACGGATATAGGTAAATTAAGTCGAAATGTCGCGTGACGTCACGCCGTGCTACAGTTTATAGCACGTTATGACGTCAAGAGCCCCACTTTTATAATGCATTTTATCCTAGTATTTTTTTTAATAATTTTGAAAAAGCAGAAAATACGTGTCTATTATTTTTTTTATTATCTAACTGACGGACTAAATAGAATTTTGATTTTCATACCCCGGAAACTACCCTATTGTTTAGTTGTTATTGTCCTCTGTACGTATGTTGTAGCATTCAATCTCCCGCAGATCAGCTTGTTCAATAATAACGGTCATACAGTTTTTGATTTGTCAAAATCGAGTTTATGCCTTTCTCAATTGACTATAAGCTATCATATTTTACATATATGAAACATCTCGTGTAGTGTTAGTAGATATTACCTCAGAGTAAATATATTACTGATAACAATAGTGTATAGTAGTTGTATTTCATTAGGTACCTATAGATCGAGATCAACTCACTCGTTAAAGTGAACTTAACATTTATAGCGGCTCTAAACAAGCATTACTTTCTGAAAAGACTTTCTAAACAAACATTGATTTGCTCGAGTTCCTAACTAAAACTTCATAATTAAGAGAATCTGTTAATTGTAATTTACTGGAGACTATCAAAAGGCTAAAGTAGGTACTGAAAGCAATCCATACCAATTAATTTATTTTCAAACTATTATGTTTTAAGTAAGTACATTAACAGCGATGATATAGCTCAGTGGTACGTTCGGATCACAAGTCGCATCGTGAGCTATTTATTGGTGAAGGAAGACATCGTAAGGAAACCATAACACGGTGGTAGGGCACTTTCCAGTGCCCGACTGCTAGCGTGCTAGCTTCTACTTTCGGCTTCGGGAATCGGGTTTCGGGTTGAAAACCGCCAAGCACTTGTATCGGTGTAGTCCAGCAGTCTCACCTGAAAACCAGTTCCCGTTCCAGACTAGGTGCAATTACAAACTTCGTTATTAGGTGAGCTGTGGTCAAACACCTAGCTAACAATAAAAACGTGAATCGGATCTTCCTAAAAATTTAACTAATATAACTTAGGAAGCGCCATCTATTAACAATTTTTTTTTACCAACACGACAACTGTGTTCGAAAACGTGTTCGATCACGATACGGTGTAAAATATTTGCACGGGTCATCTATGAAATAAAAGATTGCGACAACGTTCTGTTGTATAATATCGTTTCAAAATCCACATAAGAGCTCGTTCCCACTTGTCGGATGTCGAATCCGGATTTTAATCGGATGTCGGTTCCTCTGTTCAAACTTGTCGGTTGTCGGACACGGTCGAGACTGCCGCCAACACAACTCTGCTTGCGCGCCGCGTTCTCGCAGTGACGCGACGGCCGACGCATGCACGGGCGTCGCCAGGCGGAACAAGGCGTAGCGGGGAGAGGGTTGTCGGCCCCGACATCCAACAAATGTGAACAACGCCATACTAACTCATAGGCGAGCGAGTCCGATACGATTTTTTTCCAGGCGTAGAGGGCTCGCTAAACAGCCGACATATCTTGTCGGCGACGACACAAAATCTGTTTCCGACAAGTGTGAATAGCTTCATATAAAATGTTCTGTCACTGGAACATCCGATTAAAATCCGGGCCCGACAGTCGACACCCGACAAGTGGCAACGGGGTGTAGGTAAGACGTGTGGGCTAGATGGACGTGGAGCTGACTTGCCTAGAAACTGTTGAAAATAACTCTATAAACACCGTCCGGACGGCGGACCAAATACTTATTGACATTTTACCGCGTCACGGACGATAAAACGTGAACTGCAAAGGCGAAGGTGAAACGATACTAAAACGTGAAATGTCATATTGGCTAAAGTTCATAATAGTACATTATTGCAAAGGCAGCGAAATAGGCAATTGCAGGTCGAGTATGAGTTTGAAGGCTGAGCCGCAGGCGAGGACTTCAATGATACGAGACAGGCGAGACAGGGCCTTTTACATAGGTAATAAATTTAATTTATTATCAAAATAACAACGAACTCCGCTTTAACGCCATTTTTTTTTTACAGTTTGTGCCGAAAGGTAAACGCATCTGTGGCTATACAGCCATGAGAACGCAATGTGTACGATAGATGAAAGACATCTAAATTCAAACAGCACATCGGTTCATACAACATTGCCGGCGCGCTCTTCGTTCCAAATTCAAAGAACGCGCCGGGAAGTGATTTTGATTTTTCAGTCTACGTAAATTATAATTATATTTCCGCGCATGTTTAAGAAAAGATAATTACGCTATCGTATTGCCTATTTTCTGTATGCTCTGAGCTCTTTGTGCGCTGTGATCTGATCGAATTGTTTCTTTAAATATTTTTGTAATATTTTGTTGTAAAGTATAAGTAAGTAATACGTAAGTTTAAATTTTAAAAAGCTGTGTTGTGTCTGTATCTCCAAAAAAATGTCCTCTTTCTTTCCTTTTTCTTAATTCTTTATAAATTCGGTTTGACCCTAAGATTAACACGGTAATATACGCAATTATATCAGCAGATTAGTTGTCAACTTCACACAGCAAATACAAGGCAGCGGCACGATCGCATTTCAGAGCCTGAACCGCGTATTAATCTCTGTCCATTTCTCACTATGTCTGTAACTCTCTACCCGATACTACCGATCTGTATGCATTAAATTTGATGTGGGTCTCTTCTCGGATCGCTATTTTTCTCTGAGAAACAATGTTGTAGTTAATCCTGTTGACCCAGACGATAAACTTAATTGGTGACAACGCGCATTTGTAAAATTAATCAGTCTCTTATTTATTTTCAAACCAAAAATAATAATAGTTATATTACTTGTCTATACAGGGTTAGTAAGAAAAAGGTTACCGATGCGACCCATATGAAAAGGCATCATATGTTATTTTTTCCAAAATCATTTGAAAGTGCACCAAAATAAAATTAGTATTTCCTCACGCAAAATGTGAAACTTAGAAAAATTCTTACCGCCGCACTCAGAGTCGACTTTAAGTTACATCTCATTAAATGCCAATTAACATTAATTTACTGAACGTCTCTGATTGCGGCAGTTTTGTTTTAAAAATCTATACTTAACTAAGTAATCATTAAAGTCGACTCTGAGTGCGGCCGTTAGAGTAACTATGAGATTCCCTTACTAGTAGGATCTAAAAGAAAACCTGTTAGGTTTGGTAAAATAGTTAATTTGTAAAAGTAAAAATTTCACAAATGAAAATCATCAATACACAATAATAATATTAATAGTTTTATTAATCGTTAAAAGAATGGAAGAAAAGCGAATGTTCCACGTCATATTTATTTATTGAATGAATATTACCTATCTACGTCGTAGAATTGCGTAGGCGATGCTGTTTGTTATTCGTAGAACAAATATTTCGTAGCTCTCTCATAGAGCTCGTAGCAGCGAAGGGCACAAAATCGTAGCTTGTATTTTCGTACGACGCAACGAGAATGAGGCAGACTTTATACTATAGTTTAAGAGTGGCTATATGACAAAGTTTATTTTATCGGTCGATTCGGTCTTTTAAAAATCCTTCCAGTGTACACACGAATGACGAATTCATGGTACTCGTGATTAAAATAATGCGTTATGTGTGAGGGCTCTGAATTTTTGCTGTCAATTATAATAGTTTAAATAAAAATTTAAAATCTACTTTCGATTTGTTTAAATTGTAGACCCTATGGCAGATCAGTGGTTGCAACAAACTAAACCTTCTACGTCTTTTAAACACTGAAAACAACTGCCGTTGGATGTTTGCCAAATCGGCTGCAAACACTTTGATATGGCCTTGTTGACGATTGTTTTTTACAACCCATTGTATCTGACGCAGAAAGAAGCCTCTTTCTATTGTTTCGTATTGCTGTTATCATTTGCGATTGATTTAGATCTATATGTTACTCAAAAACATCCAATATCAGTGTCTTGAAGCTACCTAACCTTACATAACAAAGTACTTATTATATTCTGTTATAATTATATCTTAAAATTAAATGTACTAGGTATATTAATTAGTTGACATTGCATGCACAGCGCGGTTGCACATCGCGGCTAGACAATATTATTATTTATTTATTTATTGTTTTGTTATTAACAACTAGCTGTGCCCCGCGGTTTCACCCGCGGTAATTTCGGAGTTCCCGCGGGAATTCCGGGATAAAAAGTACCCTGTGTCCTTTTCTGTACCCCTGAAAACGTGCATGCCTAATTTCATCTAAATCCGTTCAGCCGTTTTGCGTGATTGAGTAAACGTATGCAAGGATAAGAGCTCGAAAGTGCATTTTCATCCGACTTGCTTCAAATTTATCGTCATTGCTCAGCTCCTATGTGTCTTAGCGTTATGTTATATAGCCTATAACCTGCCCAGGTGCCCTGCCCATATGGACTACAATCGTAGCAAGTTTGGTTAAAATCCTTTCAGTAGTTTTTGACCCATGCGTGCACATACAGACAGACAGACAGACAGACAAAAAATTTACTGATTGCATTTTTGGCATCAGTATCGATCACCATTCATCCTCCAATATTAATGTACAGAATTGACCTCTCTACAGTTTTATTAAAAGTATAGATATAGATGTAATATTGACACGGCTAATGATATTATGTCAAACTACATAGGTCTACGATTCTAGTCTTTACAATTTTCTCTCGTTGTTTTTATAAAAACTTTTTTTGTAAAACTAGGAACGTAAACGAATGAAACTTTCTTAAATTGAAATAAGTAAGACGACGACATTTTTCTTAAGTTTTTATATGACCTTGAAAGTTAAGGAAAATATTTAGGCAGTTGTAACACTAACAGGCGGGTACGTCGTAAACTATATGATGATAAATTAAAAACACGGCATTAAGGCGTGTAGAAAGGAAATGAGAACGTTTTATTAGCGTGTTATATAATTAAGTAGGCACCTAACACTTACCTACCTCTTCATTCTAATGTAGAGTGTAAAATAAATAAATACTATAGGTACCTAATGCTTCATTTATTAAGTATTTTACAAAATTTAGTGTAAAATTAAAAATAATATAGATAATGCTTAATTTCTTTTTATGTAATATATTAAAATACATCTGCTCCATTTGTTTAGGACATTAAAATTTTTGATACCTAAGTACCTACTACGATTCTAAACACACACATTGCAATCGTATTTTGAAAAAAAAAACTCTGCAACTCTTATAGGTAGGTAGGTTCCTACCGACTTTAAACAAATATAAAAGAGAAGTAGAACATATCTTTAAAACAAGCTTCATCACGTGAAATTGAAAATACTCACGAGTCCGAACACGACTATCTGTCCATCAAAGAGTTTCAGCGGCAACTTTCCGGCTCCATCCTCAGATCCTCATCATCATATTGTGTAATGGAAAGTAGACATGGCAATAAAATAAACTAGCTCAAATTCGACTGTGCTGCCATTTGCCATTAGAGAGTTTCAGTCTCTACATCCCGGCTCGCCGGCTCTATCATCAAATCAGCTCAATGGTACCATATACATATGATTGTATTGTTACCGAACTTTCTAAATTAATAAAAATTTAAAGGTACATGAAAAATTCCATTTCAATCGGATACCTTTAAACGGATGAAAAACTATTCGCAAATATTGATTAAAAGTACGGAAACCTTACATACTAACATTGCAAATTAAATAAAAGTTTATAAAAAGAACGATTTTTCAAAAATCGATCGCTAACTCCTAAGCAACAATTTTCAAAAATGGTATGAAGAACTAAAACTACACACGGGTGAAACCCTAGGTCTTACTAACCACATAATAATTATGTAGATATTACATTAAAATTAACACTGAATAAATGTTTAGATGTTTAAAATGTATAAATACGTATGTATATTCTTATAGGTATATGTACATAATATATGGTAAACATATCATCCTACCTACGAATATGCAAATAAAATTGCTTCGGGTCAGTGAGTCAAGGTTGCTCATAGAATTTTATATGACCGTTAGGCGCGCAACAGAGGATACTATACAATTTGTTTATGGGTTCCCTTTAGAAAATATCTAGTTTTAAGCGGTTGCTCATATTAATATATGCATTCTAACTTGGATCCTCTATAATTTATATTACTTATTTAAAGTGTCCTATATCTTCTTTACTGATGACACATCAACAACCAAGCTTAAGTTAAAAATATTAAGAAAATTGCTCGAAACTTCCTTTTATATTAAAGGCAACGACAGGTTTCAGAGATTTTTCAAATTCAACTCTTACCTCTTGGTCACAGTCTCGGCGGCGGCGGCAAAAATAAATGGTACACAACATACGTAGTCGGCCACAGATATCAGCGGCGCGAGATGTGGCCAACTTCTTATGTTGTCTACCATTTGTTTTTGCCTCTGCCGCCGCTGCCACCGCCGCCGCCGAGACTGTGGCGCCGCCCTTAAAGCGTGAAAAGACTGACACGCAGGTGAAACTGCGTTGGTCGTACTAGTTCAATAATAAAAGATCCAATCTCTTAGCAAGTATATCTCAACAAAAAGGGCAGAAAAGATCTCGATTGGTCACGCACCAGCCATCCCGTTATGGGCAGACTCCTTAAGATATACCGAATATCCCTGGCTCGGATGGATGACGTTAGGTCAGGACGACGATGACGAACTAACGGATCATTGCTATCCCTCGACCCTCAATTGTTTTACCTAAGGCGTAAGCCCTCAACAGTAATGTATTGTAGACTAGCTGTGCCCCGCGGTTTCACCCGCATGAAAGGTTTTTATACAACAACTTTTTTCCCGACATCCGATTTCAATGAAACAAAGCCTATATGTAGCTCCAGGCTAAGCTTAATCTACCTGTGAAAACTTTTATCGCGAGCAGACAGACAGACAGACAGACAAAAGAATTTTAAAAATTTTTTTTTGGGCTTGGTTACTCTTCTTTTATCACCCCTCTCAATTTTAAGTAAAAATATTCAATGTACAGAATCGCGGGTTCTACTCTTTTATTCGACCCGATTGGCGCAGTAGGTCACCATGCCTACCCGCTAATCAAGGGGTTCCGGGTCCAATTCCCGGTGGGGGTGGACTTTGTGTGATAAACACCGGGTTTCATTTTCCAGTGTAGGTGTGATTATATACCTATAGTATAATATATAAGTAATAGGCTAGTTTCCTGGGTAAAAAAATCGAAATTCTATTTAGTCCGTCAGTTAGATAATAAAAAAATAAAAGACACGTATTTTTTGCTTTTTTAAAATAATGGAAATATGCATAGATAAAGCGCATTAAAGTTTAGGGTGGGGGACTCGTGACTTCACAGCTCGCTATAACGTGCGAACAAACGGTAGCGAGGCGTGACGTCATGTGAAATTTCGACTTGATATATCTCCGTTATTTTTTGGTTACATAAAAAAAAAAATATGTGTCCAATATTTTTTAATAATCTACAAAACGGACTAAAAAAAAAATTAGGAAACTAGCCTATTCTATGTAGTATATACCACGTTTGCTTGGTTTCCACGACACAAGCTAATAATAGCTTATTGTGGGATCAAGTAGATCTGTGTGTTGTGAAGTGGATTATTGTAAAAAACAATTAAAAAAAACCAAATATATTAATACCTACAAAGATATTAATATTACATGTCTACTTAATTTCAATTACAACTGACTACCTCCAAACCGTAAGTACAGTTTAGCTCAATTATATAAAATTTCTTTTAATCCGTTTAATAGGATTAGCACCTGGCTGGTACTTGGGCATATCCGAATGTAAGGGTATGAATGTTATGATACCTACTTAGATATATAAGATGTGGCAAAATTAGCTGCAAATATTTACAGGGCCGAAAGTATACGTTATAACAAACAGGATAATATAAATATAAATATCAGGAAAATAAATTCATTGAAAAAACATTACAACTTCATTCAAAGGTAAACAATACATGTTGCTCAATAATACAAGGCGAGGTCGATCGAGCGACGATCGAGGTCATTGATCTTAAAATCTTAAGATACCGGCGCGTGGCGATGTGTGTGTAAAGCGATTGAGTAGCGAGCGCCTTCACAAGTTGTTTTCTACATGATTGATATTTTTTTTTTTTATCTTTTTTATTTTATGAACATGTTAATAACGGTGTATACTTTCAACTTTGTAAATATTTGCAGCTAATTTTGCCACACCTTCTATGTATACACAGGGTGTCAGGTCAAACGAGGAAAGTATTGTCGGAGGTTGTTTAGTATTCGATTCTCATATCAAATATGTAAAAAAGACGTTAATATTTGTACAAAGATCAATAGCAAAAACATAAAAATTGAAGGTGTAAGTTGCCAAACTGATGTGCTGACGAAATAAACTTTATTATGGTTTATTCTTCACGCCCTTTTCCTTTACACTCCCGCTGATGCGCCAAAAAATTTTCTCTGTGATTTAGCAGTATTGTTTCATGTATATCTTTATTAGTTACATGTAAGCATGAATTAGCAATGACCGGGATATGTTTAAAATTAAATTCTGTAGGTATGTATAGCAATAACAGTAGGAATAAAATATATCAGTAGATTGGTGCGAATACCTGTCCGAATACCGCACCCACGTGCAATATTATCTCTCACTTTATTGGTTTCCCATTCGGAGTAGGTACATGCTTAATTACATTTTGTTAGTAATCAACCCAACCCAGAACGCTTTTTAGCTGATTATAATATTGTACGTACTACCTATTATATGTGAATAAGATACGTAGGTTTCTTTTTTATTTTAGCTACTCCACTTTTTTCAGTAAAACAAATATTATTCTCTGTCTCGTTTATCTTTGCGCTCCGAATATATTTTTCATACAAAATTAAATTTTCAACCCTCTCCGCTCTCCTACGGCTTCTAAAACAAAACGTCAGCGAACAAACAATGTTAGTTATTCCCGGGCGGAGAGCTGAGCTGAGATTCAACGCTCAAGTCCTCTACACTAGTCGTTGTAAATCCTCACTCTCTATATTGTTCCGCAAGACGTGTGAATATGTTTCTCTTGCGGCAAATATGAGTAATAAGACATACAAAAACTTTTTGAGTATTTCTATTATACGTAGATAAGCAAATAGATTGAAAACAAGAATATTAGCTCTGGTATATTAAGCTTAACATCAAGCAACTCTAGTAAAGTTTATTTACACCTAGACAAACCTTTAAATAATAAATGAACAGCACCATCCTTATATAAGGCTTCACGCGTACACTCCAAAGGCCGCAGTAATGTGTACCGTCGCAATATTTTCCTCATTTCGCAGATAGGTCGGGTGCCTACTAAGCGAAAAACTGATAGGCCTATCATTAATCACAATTCAATACAGGACAGAGCTCCCTTCCATATCGAGATCAAGTCCTCCGACAGGTTAATAACAAGTGTGAGTAATTAAGTAGATTTAATATATTTTATACGGAGACTCTCAAATAAATGTGTAGTACTAATAATATTATGGAAGATTTTAACTAAATTAACAATTGATTTACAAAAATAGTGAAGTTTAAACTTTTTACACATTATAAATATATAAACCGCGGGGAATAGCTAATAAATAAATAAATTACAATTTTGTCTATACGTTAATAACATTATAAAGAGGAAAACTGGTTTGTAAAATTTCAAAAAAATCTTTTACTGATAGGAAGTTACAGTACTTCCCTCCTGAGTTGCATAGGTTAATTTTTATTCCGAAGCCAAGGGTTCCTAAAGGAGTCCCGGACTTTCCGCGAGAAACAACTAATATTTGGTGTATTTAGTAATTTAGGTCTAATAATAAAAGATGGAGCAGGTACCTACGACGTGACGTGGGTGAAACCGCGGGGGAACATCTAGACAGTAGTTCAATTCTTAAGTAAGGATTGGCCTACGTAGACGTAGCTTTGCCATTCACTAGAAGCGAGTTTATTATTTTAATTACTTATTTTAATTTGCATTCCGCCGACAATGAACTGTCTAATTACTTGATAAGTTTTTAACCTGGTTTCCCTGTTTAATTCAAGACATGATTTGGATGGGTACGTGAGCGGGGTATCAATTTCCAATCCACTCACGATCTACTAGACGGCAACATTCTTACAGACGAATCGAATTTGAGACGATACACGATAGGATTGCGAAGAGGGCTCGTTTGAGTCGTTTGCTCTAATGTCCAATATATTGATTATTATAATACATTGGTGTAGCAATACGAGTATCTCTTTATTGATGTCATTCAGATAAAAAACCTTATTGAAAATTTGCTTTCACCAGCATTTCATACTTATAACTTAGAGAATTATCATCAAAAAATTTCGATTGCGGATCGATTTATCATCTTAACTCGGTAATAACACTGTGCAATGTTGTACATCCAAATCCTATTGCAACATTACGGTCGATCGTACACATTAATATATGCATTTGGCATACTTCCAGGAAATACGCAATCACGCGCTTTTACGCCTCTTGTACCTACCTACGACCACTATCTACGCAACTATACGCTCTACATTTACAGCAACTATAAATTCAACCTAATGGATATTAGGTTCATTTTGCGTTAATTCGTATCCATTTTTATGTTTCAAAAGTCGGAGTCGGAGGAGAACGGTACCTTATCTGTAGTGTACTGAAAATTTTACACTAGATACATAAAAATACATAGTTAAATTCATAAACAAATCGCTTACATTTTCGCCAATAAAATCAGTGCCAAAAAACGTTTTAAATAAACTTTTCGCACGGTAAAACACCACATCGAAAATGTTTAAAATGGCACTGAATATTAAAAAGTAATTTTTTTACAAAACTATTTAGGATTAAGTCTCTAGGATGTCTTAATAGTAAAATTTTTCTATTCTACACGTTTGTAAATAAGCGTTTATTTTTTAATAAAATTACGTCAACTGCACAAAAGAAAGAGAAAATAAATGACAGTTAAAAATTGACTCGACAGGTGGCGCTGAGCAGCTTCTAAATAACGAGCAGCTGCGAACAATAGTGAATTTTAGTGTTTATTTTTTATTGTTATTTTATAAACCTTTATGTATTAGTAGTATACCTAATAGCATTATTCTTTTACAAATATCTTTTGTACTTTCAGAGATATGACTGTTTAAAAGTTCATGTTAGACAAGGAAAGCGCTAGTCATATAGTAACGTCACTCGGCTTGTAGCGCCCTACAACCGCCATGCCATTCAAAATTCCGTTTTTGAAAGAGACAGACATAGTCAAAATTAAACAGTTTATTTTTTAATCAAATCTATTGATTTTGCCGCTTATGTTATGCTTATCCATTATATTTTCGAGTGTAATTATTGGATATATTAACATTTCAACAACAGTGAAATAGCCTATTACAGTTACCTAGTTATCTACAAATTACTAAAATTAATGATATAACCCCCTGCGCTATTTGTCGTGTTTTAAATATATCGAGAATTTGAGAGTGATTTAATTTGAATGAAAAGTTTTATCTTTTTTACAATGCAAGTAGCTATAGGTAAGCCAAACTGGCCAGAGGCTGTCAATCCGGCTGGTGATTACGCTGCGGCTGTACTGCGGTCGGACGGCCAGCCCCGGCCCCGAGTCCCGACGGCCGTTCGACTCGCTCGCCGCCGCCCATAGGCTACGTACGCGCTTAGCTTACATTGCGTTGTTATTCTTTCATGTTTACCTATTATTAATGTGCACACTGCACAGGTTAAGTAATGATGCTTAAACAATCAAAAACATTTTGAGTATGATAACACCAACATAAAACGTCGATTTATTGTATATATATATCTATATCTATAGTATAATATATATGTAAATAATATGTGTAGTATATACCTCGTTTGCTTGGTTTCCACGACACAAGTTTATAGCTTAGTGTGGGATCAAGTAGATCTGTGTGTTGTGAAGTGGATTATTATTATTATTATTGTAACATGGTAATATATATTTTTAATAAATAATAACATACATACCTACCTCTACAATGTAAGTAAATGGAAAAATGTATTAGAATGTGTGGTTATAGTGGGTTCGCTGACTTCCAAATAAGTCTTGAAATTATAAAGAAGACCCTTGGGATCATAATTACTTATCTATTATATAAATGATAGAAAAACACTTTTAAGTTAATAAATATTAATGATGTGAAATGTACAGAAAAATATTACAGAAAATTCATGATTTGTGATTTTTTTATAGAAAAAAATAATTAAAAGTAGTTTTCGGAAATGGATAATGAATGCATGAATGAATGAAAAACACTTTATCGAGCACCACAATCAGTAAAATGACTAAAAACTTATAACGTGGTGGTCATATAATTAAGAACGATTTATATATAGACCTCATACTGAAATTGAAATGTTCATAAAAAATATTTACCTCCTTCCTGAAAAATAATGAATATACCACTAGCTTCAACGTTTATCAGGCTAACATAATCTGGCATAAAAACAGGAATTAATATTTAGTTTACCGGTTAATTCGTTAACACTTAAATATTGGTAACATCGCAGCAGCTCGGAGGCTGGACAAATAATTAAGAACGATTATATTTTTCCTTTTTTTAAATTATTTTTAAAGTGAAATGCGATGTTCTTCATTACAATTTTTATATCATGTTCATGCCGTTATTGGTTTTTAATAGTTTTTAATGTAATCTTATCTCTAAAACAATAGAAAAAAAATAATTCTTGTGACTCGGCTACTAGACAAATAATAATAAAGCTGCATGGTCATAATCGATCGTACTAAAAATGGGATGGCACCATGGCAGTGAAAACATAAAGATTTGGGGTTGTTTTTCTAGTTATGACGTAGGAATTACTAGGCTGGTAAACGGTAACATGGACCAATAGTAATACGAATAAATACTCGGAAAATGTATGTTATGTATGTACGCAAATGATTATCTTTCGGTAATAAAGACATTTCAGCATGATAATGATCCAAAAAACAGCTTACTCACTCAGACCACTACTAAAAACTACCTTGACAAGCAAGTGGTAAATGTGTTTGATTGGCCACCAAACCGTCTAAATCTGGTGTCAATGAAAAAAAAGATGTCAAACAGACGTTCTGGTAAGATAAAAAACATTTAAAGAAGAAACACTATTTTAAATTAAAACCTGTCAGTAGTTAATAGCATCCATGATGCGCCGCTGTTATGCAGTTATCTGCAGTTAAGGAAATGCTACAGAATATTAATTTACGCCCCCTTATAACAATTTCCTGTTTTTTTTTTTTTGAAAAACAATTGTCAAATTAAATCAATTGAAGCACTATCCAAATTCTTAACTTATCGTTGATATTATTAAAAAAAAATTTGTTTCGTTTTCAATTATTTGTCCAGCCTCCGAGCTGCTGCGATGTTACCAATATTTAATTGTCAACGAATTAACCGATAAATTAAATATTATTTCCTGTTTCTATGACAGATAATGTTAGCCTTGTAAACGTTGAAGCTAGTGGTATATTCATTATTTTTTAGGAAGGAGGTAAATATTTTTTATGAACATTTAATTTCAGTAATGAGGTCTATAATATACAAATCGTTTTTAATTATATGACCACCACTGTATATACATATTTAAAAATATGTCGTAGTATGTTTTGAAACCTCTTCAAGAATAAAATTTGTAACCGTGTTCAAATCAAATCTTTTTAAATTGTTGAAAAAAAACATAGATCGTGGAACGTGTTTGAGATGGTCAGAATCAATCAACGGGACGTGCCGAACTGTCTATCATGGACATGGAGCACATCGGATCCGGCGATTGCTTTGTGCCGCCAGGAAATTAATTTCGAACTTGTCCGGAGCAAATTTACTGCCTTAACAAACAAGCATATACGGTCATATATGTCGAAACAATTCCTTTGTGCTTGCAAAAAGGTTAACTATAAAGGGAGAAAGATTCACACATAGGAAGTTACTTTGTTTTTAACAAATCACACTTTGACACGCTGCATTTCCATAAACATATTGCAACACTATGACATGCTGGCTGCCACAATAAGGCTTCCACGGGTGGTACCACCAAGCACCACCTCAATCACAAACTACAAACTAATAACTTCAACTAAATACCCAAAGTCTTTTAGAATACTTAACCGTTCGTGGAAAAACCAAGCAATTTCACGATTATCGTTTAACTTTGCTAATTTACAATTTACGCTAGGCTAGATGGATCGGCAATCTAGTAAGATTCCTGATCCATCTATTGAGAGGTCTGCTCACATCATAACACTAAATAGAGTCATAAAGTCATAGGTACAATATAATAATTTAAACTGACCTGAGAGTTTACTTTAAAATTACAGGCAACTCGTAAGATTCATCTTTTAAGTAGGTAGTAAAGGGTAGTAATATACGTGTGGTTAGGTGCCACTAGCACATTCTTACTTAATTGAGCACTTACGTGAAAGGTGCTTCTCCACCAATCGCGATATATATTAACCATGGATGATGGACCCATTATGTACAGTGTACACCCAGGATTTGGGCAGCTAGTGTACGTGCGTGACAAGGAGAGTCGCTGCGTAGTGCGCGGGTATGTTCACGTTTCTCTGACAGAATATGTGTATGCGGTTGTGAGTGAACAGGGCCACTTGGTAGATTAGTTCTTAGGGAAGAGTCATGATTTTAGCTTACTATATACATATATCTCTCTACACGAGGGATCATCCGGCACGCCCACAATTGCATTTCGTCTTCGCCCTTATACCAACACAAGGGCATAAAATAAAAATTAATAAATAATAATAATAATAATAAAGTTTATTTTGGTAAAACTCTTAATACTAGTTTAACATTTTTTTTTTATACATTATATTATACCAAAAAAGGTCTCCGCTCAGCAATGTTGTGGTGCAAAGCACAACGCTTAATATTGGTAAATTATATTAATAATAGTAACTAAAACACATCACTTCAGTGGTAACAAACAAAAAGAAAACAACAATAATCTAAAATTAAAAAATAGTAAAAAATCTAAAAAATAATATTCTTTGTAAATAAAATGTAGGAAATACTGAGTGAATGGAAAGCGTTAGATATTGGTGATAAAAACTGCGACTCTATAACTTTTGTTTATCTGAAATGTACTTTTTTAAATAAATAATGCAACTTAATATGTGCATAATAATTTTGAATAGGTATTAAATAAAAGCAAAATGTACATATTGTAGGCAAATCGTTTAAGTAATTCGTTCGTTTACAAACGACGCGACGTGGTCAGAGGTAAACTGTTAATTTCCCATGCGCGAGTAGTGTAGTAGAGTAGATGGCACAAAACATTTCCAAACTTAGCATTATTTGGCATTATACTAAAAGCAGACTTGTAAACGGACAAATTACACACGACGTTTAAAAAATTGGTAAAAATTTAAAACAATGTTTAAATTAAAGTAACTAACTGTGCAAAAAATACTTAGATACCTATCGCCATTTCATAAAGCTGGACGAGTAGGTATTTAAACTACTGTGACAACTAAGTAACTCGTATTGTGCATGTTGCTTTTGAATGTGACAAAAACTACAACACGAAAATACCTATAAGAAATAATCGACTGTTCAGATTTTCCCATTGACAGATGCGATCGAACAAGACTGGCAAATAATATACCTAAGGCCAAAAGATTTATAGTACAAAACTATGTACAAATATTTATATTTTATTATTCTATTTTAATACATATTTAGTATCATAAAAATTGAGTTTTTAATCCGAATGGGAAAATACTGATTGAATTCCTGCTCAAGTGTTACTTTCGAACTACGATCGCTACACACAAGTTACAACAGGGCTTACTTAGGTGGCATGTTGAAGTTGTTTTACACTCTGGAAATTGCCTGTAATAAAAGAAAATTACAAGTAAATTTTAATGTCAACCCCCTGCATGTTTAAAATTCTTAAATAACCTTATATTTTTGATTGTAGTCAAGTAGTAATAGAGGCAAAGTCGATGTTCTCAAGGTCAACTGCAGGGGTGTGGACAATGAACTCTTGTTAAAGTGATTACCTTGTTTATTATATGGCATTTGATCGTTGACTATACGAAGTCAGCCAATGATATATTGATAAAAACTATTTATTTTATTATTTTTTGGTTTGAAAAGATATTTTAGTTTAAATTTTGATTCACCTGTAATTACTATTTCAATAAATTGCAATAATGCAATAAATATCAGTCATCATCTACGCCTATATTCTTGAAATCATTAAGCTTGGTAAAAGATAGGTACTCTGAGTCGGTTGGGGTGCAATTCAAAATGTGTCTTTAATTGGAATAAACAAATAAACCTATAAAATCATTAAAAACTCAAGCATGCTCTGTCACCTACGCTTTATTACCCGTGGGTAGTGGGTACCTTTAGGTAGATACAATTTGTAGACACGCTGGCGAGCTCATTAAACGAAGCTTCATTGAAACTAATTAAGGCCAGCTGGGGAGGTATCGTTAAATGTATGGTCCATAACTACTTTATGAAATACTAGCTGTTCCCCAAGGTTTCACCCGCATTTTTAATTTCTTCGAGTAACTGGAAAAAATTTTGTAACTAGAAGTGAAAACCGCATCAAAATTCTCTATAATATATTAAGGTACATCACTCACACAGAAAGACAGACGGAGAAAGCGATTTTGTTTTATACTATTTAATGAGGATGTTTTTTTTTGAGAAGTTACTGTCACTCACTTCCTCACTTTCCTTACTAACATTATAAATGCGAAAGTGAGTTATTTTTGTTTGTTTGTTACGCTTTCACGACTTAATCATGAAATTTTATATTCCCGTTGTCAGGGGTACAAGGAAATACATAGGGTACTTTTTATCCCCCGGGAACTCCGAACTTACCGCGGGTGAAACCGCGGGGAATAGCTAGTAGTTTTAATAAACATTTTACCTCAATATTCTTACATTTTTATTGTACGAAAGTTTTGAATATAAACTTAAAACTAGAACGAAGCTTTACTTGCTTATGAAAAAGAAAATAACAATGAAGTTATCATGTTAGAACATTCCTACAATTCCAATGAAAATTTAATAGTAGTTTGTTTGAATATGCACTTTTTTAAACAGTTAAATGGTATTTTGGTAAAAAACTACAGTTACCTACATAATCGATTCCCTGATATTAGTGATAATAATGTTTGGAAAGGAAAAGCTATTAGATATATTGTGGAACTAGCGGTTCCCCGCGGTTTCACTTCCGCAGGAATTCTGGGACAGAACGTACTCTATGTCATTCTCTGTACCCCGCAATGTGTATGCAAATTTTCATGATGATCGGTTGAGCCGTTAAAGCATGAAAGCGTAACAGAAAGATGGGCAGACTAACTTTCGCATTTATAATATTAGTATGGGGATTAATAAACAAAAGTTTTATGTTTTTTTAAGTAGATAAAGGTGATTTTATCTGTAACTTTCTAAACTTTGTTAAATCTAATGTTCTAGAGTCTAGAATCTAGACAAATACCTACTGAAATCTACACTAAACTGAATGGAAATTACACATAATATTTTTAGTAACTAAAAATGGCGTCTATTTTGGGATATATCTGTTAATCCATACTTAAAATATCAATTATGTTTAATTATAATTTTCAATCGACTATTAAGCTAAGACACTACGTGTCATGCATGTTTCATCTTTTGTTAAAAAAAAATCCGAACGACACAAAATATACATACCTATACGAGCAGCCGTTTTCGCCTCCATGTAACAAGAAAATTGTTCACAGCGATCATAAAACGGCGAAATAGCTACGCGGTGGGTAGATGTGTCTGTGTATAAGTACCTATAAGTACTTTCTCGTAAATACGGCAAGTTGTGCTAGTAATGAAGGGGAATTAATAAGACCTCATTTAATTTTGCCAGGAAGGCGCTCAGCTCGTAAATCTGTTTCCTCGCACCCATACTAGGGGCCGTATTTTTGAATCATTCGAATTACTTTTACGCATGGAGTCGCGAACTCACATGCGAATACTCATACAGTTTGTAAGCATTCACATGTGAATCTTGCAATTCCGTGTGCGAAAAGAAATTCGAGCGATTCAAAAATACGGCTCTAGATTGTTTACGTATTCATTAGCGCGTAAGAAAGGCGGATCTTAACGACGACGACTCGATGGTAGAGTACAAGATACCTAGTGATGGGAAGAATGCAAGTAATTAAAATATCTGCGTTAGCGTCAAATTAAATTGGCTTGCATGCTAGATACCAATGGTACTTGCAATGCAGCGATGGACTGAGTATCTACTATATGTATCCTTCAGGATCATAATTAGCTCTAAAATTTTTCGAATGACGAAAAAACCGTTTGCCTTTCAGAATTCTCATTTCAATTGATATCTAATTATAAATTTAATAGATATTCAGCAATCAGCGTATTTAGCATCACTTGGCAGCTGCTAATGATAGACTACTTATATGTTAAGTTGCTTTATCCATCACTATAGTGGAATACCGTCGCGGCGCGGCGCTCAGAACCATAACAAGCGAGATCGCAGCCTCGTTTCTCCTTAACTCAATTTAATCCTGTAGGAATCCGTTTATTAATATTTTATAAGAAAAGTCATTTTCACGAAGAGCAGCTTCTCATTCCGTTCCGGCACCTCCGTGTTTTGTCTAGATTGCAAGCAACAATATTATGGTAACTATGTAATATTTCCAATGATTTTGCTTGTGTATAGTGTCCAAATTCTGTCACTAAATACTCGATCGATTCGGCAATTATAAGATCGCTTTCACTTTCTATATTTATTAGTAGTTTAAAAAAGCTTTAGTAAGTTTCAGGATTGTGCTGCCGGGCTTAATTTTATAGTCAGAAAACGAAACACGATTTTTTATCAAACTTTTATAAAAGAAGACTAGATGTTCCCCGCGCGCTTTTACCCGAGTTATTTTAGTGGTTTTCGGGATAAAAGTATCCTATGTTCTTTACTGTACCCCTGACAAGGTGTATATATGCAAAGCATAACAGACAAATAAATAAACTCAAATTCCCATTATTTGTAACTAGCTGTGCCCCGCGGTTTCACCCGCATGAAACGATTTTGTATGACAACTTTTTTTCCCAACATCCGATTTAAATGAAACAAGGCCTGTATGTAGCTCCAGGCTTAGCTTAATCTGCCCTACGAAAACCGCATGAAAATCCGTTCAATAGGTTCGGAGATTATCGCGAACAGACAGACAGACAGAAAATAATTTTAAAAACTCTTTTTTTGTGGTTGGTTACTCTTCTTTTATCAGTCCCTGTCAAAATTTGTCAAAAATATTCAATTTACAGAGTCGCGGATTTCTTTTATTATAGTACTAGCTGTGCCCCGCGATTTCACCCGCATGAAAGGTTTTTATACAACAACTTTTTTTCCGACATCCTTTTTCATTGAAACAAAGCCTATATTTAGCTCCAGGCTAAGGTTAATCTATCTGTGAAAACTGCGTTACAATCGGTTCCGTAGATACGGAGATTATTGCGAACAGACAGACAGACAGAAAAGAATTTTAAAAACTTTTTTTTGGGCTTGGTTACTCTTCTTTTATCACCCCTCTCAATTTTAGGTAAAAATATTCAATGTACAGAATCGCGGATTCTACTCTTTTATTATGGTATAGATAGATAGATAGATAATAAGGATGTCAGTAGATACCTATATATTATATCATGTTTTTGTTATAATATGCGCATAAATTATGTTTAATACAAGCAGGTAGATAATTTCTCTTCTATTTTTCGACATAGACCATATATATGTAAAATTATTTTTTTTACGTCCCCTGACACATGGAGCTTTTCACGAACTGATGTTAAGTTTAAAATGATTAGGTACCTACTGGGTGCACGTATTGTTGTTAATAAGTTGAACATATTATGTAGGAAGACAATATAGAGCACCTGCTACGAACGATCCGAACATGCAAATGAGTCTATTTCTGGACGACAGACAATACAACTGGCAGTTTCAACAGCTCACGTGGAATGTATACGTACTTAGATTATTATGTATTTAGATTGAGCATAACATTATAACACGGTTATATTATTTTTATAATATAAACTTTGAATTCACATTAAAATTTCAAATAAGCTTAAACTGTACTATATATTTTAAATATCTATAGTTATAGGCACCCGTTTTGTTAGCTTCAACTTGACAGGCTACCGCGTTAGATAGTTACTAGCTAGGTACTCTGCTATCTATTTGGTAGACTATATAAGATGTGGCAAAATTAACTGCAAATATTTACAAGGTTGAAAATATACACCGTTATAGATATGTTCATAAAATAAAAAAGACAAAAAATAATATTATTAAATATATTATATAATAATAATATTATTTATTTTTTTTCAAACAAAAAGAAAAATCAATCAAAAAGAAAACAACCTGAGGCCCTCGCCGCTCAATCGCCGTACACACACATCGCCGCGAGCTGGTATCTTATGATCAATGACCTCCATCGAGCTGACCAGCTGATGCATCACTCGCTGTGTGCGTGGCGCGTGCCTTGTATACGTATTAGTGAGTGTATTTGTGTACCTTGTGAATTTAGTTGTAATATTTTTTCAATTAATTTTTTTTATCTTTTTTTATTTTTCGTTTCATTTAGGACAACAACAGCCACAAGAACATATATAATAATTTTAGGTTTCAAGATTACACTAAAAGTCAATGATATTATATAGAGAACAGAATTTAGCAGTACGTACAAAAAATTATAACAATTTAGATAATAAATCAAGTAGACCAACACAGAGCTTAAAAGTAAAAATGTAAGGTTTAATGATCGGAATTCGGAACGTACAATATTATTTTAACAGCTTTTGCTTTAATTTAGTTAAATTGGCTTGCGGAATATATCTTTTTAATTTTAAATTTTAAAATTTTTCAAAAAAAAATTTAAATCTTAATTTAATTATCTTACTTAATAATATAATTTTTTTCGCTTATCCTGTTTGTTACAATTATAACGTATAGTTTCAACCCTGTAAATATTTGCAGTAAATGCCACATCTTTGTACATAGGTATATGAATTATTATTAATTTTTAGGTGAGTAGTTTTTTTTAAATTCAGTTCTACAAATGCTAATAATACAAAATGCAATGTCACAAAATATACGTAAATAACAACTTCAAGATCAAAGGTTCAAAGCATATTCAATTTAGCTTACTTACACAAAATAAAGTCCCTACTTCTCACCACATACCTACTAGTATAAAACCAAGTCGCTTCCCGCTGTCTGTCTGATATACATCACACTTCACATCAGCTTAGATCTTTAAAACTACGCAACGGATTTTGATGCGGTTTTTTAATAGGTAGAGGGATTCAAGAGGAAGGTTTATACGTTTATCCTGGAATTTCCGCGGGAACTAAGAAATTACCGCGGGTGAAACCGCGGGGGACAGCTAGTATCATTATAAATTAGCCGTTATACCACGGTTTCACCCGCATCAATTTTAGAATTAGGTACCTAGTTCAGAATCATTTTTTATCAAGATGAAAAGTACGTTACGCTATGTCCTATTCCAAAACCTAGATTAATCAAAGTGGACATTTTAGGAAAGTGGACGTTTTCGACCTGAAGGGTATACACACCAAAATGACTGTTTCTTGCTCTAGCCATGTGAACGATCCTCGAACGGAAACTCTCTGTTCCGAGATAAAAAATATTCTGTTACTTAGGCATACTGTAGCAAGTTTTTCCATACAAAATATACATTTTTTTAATCAGTTGAGTAGTTTCAGAGATTAACCCGTATAAAACAGATAAATATTTTTTTCCGACATTTTGTTATTTTTATAAATCGTATTATAATATAAAGAGTATGGTTAAAATTACTACCGTAATATTTCAAAATTATTTTTACATTTCATTCTGAACGAGCATTGGATAAAACAAATGTCTCAGTTACAACAAAACATGTAGATAGATACAAGGAGTTTAATTAAATTTTCTCGTTGGCAAGTGCCTCTCAAACTGCAGTTGAGTGTGAGAACTTCACAATGTCTACACTCTCTACACTGACGACTTCTTTCATCAAAACAAGCATGCTCTCGTGGCAATTCAGGTGTTTCATAACATTATTCCTAAACTTTTAGTAACAGTAAAGTACGTTCGCAGTTCGCACTTGTAAGCGTTGGAAGTTTAAGCATTTAGGATTTAATAACACAATTAGTATAAATGAATTATCTTCTAATAGGTAGGTTCCTACGCATTTAAGTCCAATTACAGGAATAATGGTGATGGAGTTACGATTTGGATTAACTCACATGTAAATTTAATACATAATTTATATGTGACTTATTCTCGAGATAATAAAAAATACCTATTATTATTATTTACATCTACGCGGCAAAATTAAGTTATTGAATAATAAATTTTAAAGTTGAGACAAAATATATGAAGACCCAATTAGATTAAAAGTATAGATTATACTAATAAATCTTTGTCACTTTACATTGTTATGGATTTCTTTTACGTTTTACCCTGAACCACAGTTCCATACAAATACGTATAGGTATGTCATTTCTAAAAGCGGCATAGAATTAAATTCTCCCAAATTTTATTCGAATAAACACAAAACCATTTAACTGTTTATATTTTAAATATTGTATACCTACTTATCGAAAAGTACAGTAGTAGTGAAGTACAAGTTCGCCGTATGTCATTGTATCCAATGTGCGTATAAAATACTCTTCTAACGAGTGGCGCTGCACTCAACCCTCGTTTAGTTGCGACATATACTGAGCTGTAGGTATTGCATACTGACTGCTAATGGCATCTAACAAATATGTCTATCAGTACAAATTGACTTCGCTTAATAAGGTTCCTATTCGTTAACCAACTCAAACTTTCAAAAGATGCTATTTTTGGATTAATTTAATATTTTTCGTCTTCATTAATTGAGTGATTGATTGACTTTTATATCAGCATTAGCATCATGAAACTTGGTTCAAGGTTTCCTTTTATAATGTACTCGTACCTACTTACTATAAAAAGATTTTTTAAAGAAGAGGGTGATCAAAGGAGAAATTAATTTGGATCGTGGAATAGACAAAAAATAATGTTTTTAATAATACCTATAGGCTATAGATAGTAGCTGTATGCGTTTTACAAAATATCTACTTCACATTTTTCTGTAAATCTTAGTTTACGTCCTAAACAAGCGCTTAGTAGGTCATGCAGGAATTTTTCAGTCTAAAACTTGTAAAATTAAAAAGATTAAACACGTGTAAAACCGCAGGAAACTGACTGTTTAAAATCAATTATTATTATAGGTAGAACACAATCGGCGACGCGTCATCAGAATAATATTTTCTATACCGATATGAACTTTTTCTATACTCTGTGTTAAATTGTATGGAATGAATGTTCATTCACATTCGTTCGGCAGTGCGCAATGAATCTATTCTAAAGAGCATGATGACCTTTGTATGTTTTTAACCGACTTCAAAAAATGAGGAGGTTCTCAATTCGACGCGTATGTTTTTGTACGTTACAGGAGAATTTATAAAAACAAAACAGTATTTAAAATATGTACCTAGTACCTTCATGGTACATTTTGCCGATGCGTGCACGATTCGTGCCGAGGATTGAAAATGTTGGTCTTTTGTATTTGCTAGATTAGTTTAAACATTAACCACAATAGATGTAAATGTTACCGATTCTCTTGGGATTTTTTTTATTTATTTATTTATTAGGGATTGGAGGGATAAGGGATTGTACAGAATGCTGGCCGTTTGTAAACGGATGAATAATTCGAATTGCAACTTAAACAGTTCTGACGAATGAGACTGTATTTTTTACTTCTTTTATCGCATATATACGAATATGTATGGGTAGGTATATACGAATATGCAGAGAGAAGGTAATCACTACGTTTTACGAATATGTTGTAATCTATGCTAATAATTATAAAGAGGAAAGATTGGATTTTTGTTTGTTAAATATTAGAATAAATAAATGTAATTCTTTCTTTATAACTTAAAAACTACAGGACCGATTTCAAAAGTTCTTTTACCGTTAGAATGCTACATTATCCCTAAATAACTATATTGTAGTATGGTAGGCTATATTGTATCTAACCGCAACTCCGAAATTACAGTGAGTGACACCGCGAGGAACAGCTAGTGGATGAATAGTTAAAGTGTAGGTAGTTATGCAATGAAGAGATTCAGCTCAGACGCTGCATGCTAATAAAACATGAATTTTATATATTTAATTTCACGTAAATAAAACCTTGGGAACAGTCAGTCTCTCATAAAAACATTCTTGATTGAATCGAACCTTGTATAACAGTAGGTACTTATACTCGTATGTTACCTAGCTAGAGTAGGTATAAGTAGATATGCAATATATATAAGTAGATACATACTTGAGCAAAATGTAATAAGCGATGGTTAAAGAAAAGATAAACATGTAGGCTTGGACACTGTCCCTTGTGGGGATGATAATATACAACATAATATTAGTATACCTAGTAGAGAGGTCGCGAATGACCGCGTCCAGATTGAAGACGAAGTTAAACTTGGTAATTGGATAACGCTATTTTTAGCTCTCCTGAATTCAACTGAACGAACCTTCGTCGCAGCTGTTTTATAGCTATCTACATTTAGGTTATTTTTAAACGTGAAGTAGGTATTCCTTTTCTGTGGTCATAAGATATAAATCCATCTTTTGATGATTTTATAAAAACCTACTGAAGCAGAGATTTAAGTATCTCATTGATTTCAATATTTCACTTTGCATTCTATAAAATGAGAGGATTAGGTATTAGTATACCTAGTAGACAATCCGGCGGCAATAATAGTAATAATAAATTTCATTTAATTCCACCATCGACATGGATCAATTCTGTTAGTAACATCATTTCTTATAAACTATTGTTAGAAATACAAATTACAATGTTGATAACATTTATATTATTTTATAAGAAGGCCGGATCTATTGAACAAATACCTACTAAGTATAAAGCAAAACCCGAGATATATCTATCATGATGTTAACTCTGTTTCTATTCTACATTGTTGTGACTGTAACTACTCTACAGCGCTCTACATGCTTAGGACTTGGCTAACATTTTTAGCGAATGTTAATAACTGGTATACATACCTAAATTAACATAAATCATACGACGCGCGACGTAGGGATGCGTCAGCGAGCCGCCCCCTGGGGGCGAATGTAGCCTGCGGCCTACCCCGCAGGACGGGGCGCGAGGTACTCGCAAACCACCCTTATCTATTTTTATACCACGGTGTTGTTGTTATGTAGATTATGTTTCCAATGCGTAAATATAAAAAACAAGCTGTGCTCCGCAATTTCACCCGCGTTAATTTCAGAGTTCCCGCGGAAATTCCGGGATAAAAAGTACCCTATGTGTTAATCTGATGTATAAGCTATATTATTGTAAAGTTTCATTTAAATCCATTCAATAGTTTTTGCGTGAAAGAGAAACAAACATCCATCCATCCATCCATACATACTTACAAACTTTCGCGTTTATAATATTAGTAGGATAAGTTGATAGAAAATTCTGAAATATGTATTTGGCCCAGAAACAATTGAACTCAATCTATAAGGAACCAAATTAATTGGATTTTTAAAGGTATATCTACAATACTAGGTAGTTTATATACATAGGCACATATTGGGGGGCGTATTAAGTACCTACTCCTCTTCAATTAGATCTTGAACTTAAATCATCTTTGAAATAAGAAATTTGCATCATATCATAAGTAGATATCGTACCTAGATGCCAGCTCACCATTTATCATCTCTACATGCATAATCAAACAGTCGGGGCATTAGATATGTGTTTTTACTTATCACCAAACGTTATCTAAATTAACATTTTCGTATAAGTATCGATGCAGATAAGTGGATGATTAATTAATTATTTACACACGAGCGTTACGCTCCGAAATTTTCTAATAAACACCATTGTTTGTGTGTTCTACCATATTATGCGTGTCGGTAATTTTCCACATTATGTACTTTGTTATTAATATTCAGTCGTGATTGTATTGTTTTTTTTTTAAGTTAATCCAGCGATAAGTGCTCGCTATCTTATGGATACTTCAATGAGGGCGGCTCTGCGATCGCTATTATTTTTCTAGCCGTCAGTTGAAGTGCCTCAACAGACGATTAAGGTTACGTATACTTGGCAAAAGACAACCACGTTCACGCTAGACAGGCTCTGTTGTTAATACCATCCACTATATTGGATCATCACTTATAAAAAGAAGTCAATAAGACAACAAAAAAGTAACTAGTGTACAACCGTATCTTTTTACATCAATGCGTAGGTACAACGATGTAATAAAAAAAATACATTTTCCCCAGATTTCATAGTTCCAAATGTTATTTGTTATTTCAAAAAATCATATCAAAAGTAATTGCTATAAATCCTAACTAATCTATATTATATAAAATGCTAACGTGAGTTTATTTGTTTGTTTGTTACGCTTTCACGCCTTAACTACTCAACCGAATTTTGTTTACACATTTTCAAGGTTATCTGTACCCTATCACTATAGCTGTTCCCGTGGGAATTCCGGCAAAAAAAATACCCTATATCTACACCCTTGACAACGTGTATGTAAAAATTCATGATGATCGGTTGAGCCGTTAAGGCGTGAAAGCGTAACAAACAAATAATAATAGATAAGTGTATTGTTTATTATCAGATAGCAAGATCCAATACAATTAAATAAATAAACTCACATTCGCAATTGTAATACTTATTAAGGATAAGGATTAGGTAAGTATTAAGTATGAATAAACAAGATGATACGTAGGTTTAATATACGTTCTTAACTTATTATGTTACTAACGTACATGCTCATTCTTCTCGATAAAAGTATCGCATAGACGCAGCCCCGCATCCGAACTACATCGGACTTTTTACGCTGGAAAGCAAAACTGCCTTGCCGGCTTAATTAACAATGTGCTTGAGTATACAATCTTAGAAGTGCACGATGAAAGTATAAAGTATAGATATTTATACATACTTCCAGCGCCGTCGGTCTAGTGGTTAGCTAACCAGGGTTGTTACGTCAGGTATCTCGGGTTCAATAGCAGGGATAAGGGTAAACATTATCTGCGCGACCGAGTTTCGCTCAGTGTGATAACTTATAAGTATCGATGACACCTATCTTACATACAGATCGAGTTACTTTCGCATTTATAATATTAGAGTGGATACATATTTTGCTTAATGCTTAGTTTAGGACTGTGTTTGTCCAAGCATTGTCAAATACCTAAACATTAAGTTCGGCAAACCACCGTTCACTTTTACACAGTATTACAAAACACAATTTAGATAGGTAGGTACTATCTATACGTGCTGAGCATGGCGAAACAACAGACACTACCAACGATAAACTTACTCCGTTAAAACACAAAAGACATCAATACTACTATAAAGAAACTATCCTTAATGAAGTATTTATGGAGGCGTTGGTGCTAAATGTAGAACAGGTTCATTAACCCCTACTTTAAATAGGTGTTCGTTTATTTGTAGACATCCGAGTGTATTCGCTTCTACAGCCACCGGAAACGCGATAACTGAAGCTTAATGTGCACACTGCTATCAGACCGCGATCACGAGCCCCAACGTCCCGCGCCCCGCGTCCCGCGCCCGCGCCCACGCCTGCCAACGCTCCGCACGCCATCACACTATTATCCAACTTTACACAAGACTCCCCGTGAAATATAAGACACGATAACAGTTTTGTTTACCCTCAAAACCTCATTCTGTTTGAAATACTTCATTATATATTAAAATCGAATGAATAATATACCTAACTATCGGCTACTGACACTAAACGAAGAACGTTGAAGTGATATGGCTGTCGGTTCCATCTATCATATCAGATATTCGTGTGAAAAGTAAATCAATCTTGTCGTGAGCTCAAATTACGTAAATCATGAGCGCAGTCACGCCCTTACTTAAATCTGTTAAAATGTTAATGCGTATAGTGATTTATTTCAAATATGTATTTTATTATTTATCAGTCAATGATACCTCTTTTAATATTTAGGTATGTCATTGTTGTCAGTAGGTACTGTTAGTAGGTGTATATTATTTCTTAAAGGTGTTTTTTTTCGTGGCAACGCTATTTCTCTGTTACCTAATTGTTTATCAGAAATTTGAATCAATGATTCAAACATATTTTCAAAGCATATATTCCCCGCCATTTACGAAAAATAAACAAATAGTTTAAAATTAATATTTTGTAAAATAATATAGATAATATAATATATAAATCATAAGAAAAACCAAAAAAATATCACAATTTTTTCGTTTTTTAGGGTTCCGTACCCAAACGGTAAAACTATTAGTAAGATTTCGCTCTCCATCCGTCCATCCGTCCGTCCGTCTGTACGTCTGTCACCAGGATGTAACTCATGAACCTTGATAGTTAGACAGTTGAAATTTTCACAGCTGATGTATTTCATTTCTGTTGCGGTTATAACAACAAATACAAAAAAAAAAACAGAATAAAATAAATATTTCAGGGGGCTCCCATACAAACGTGATTTTTTTTGCTCGTTTTTGCTCGATATTGATAGCGGCAAAACGGTATAAACCCTGTGTTCATTACACAAAGTCGGCAGTCGGTTTTAATAATATATTTATTACTCTGAGATAATATACTTGCTCTCTATTGTGGAAACGTGTAAGCAAGGTAATCTTATCTCTATAAAGACCTATCTCTGTTACCTTTAATGTAAAAACAGAAGGAAAGGATGGAAGGAAATTGTAAAAGGAAAATACATAATATTATATTGCTTGTCTAAAAAGGAAAATATGTAAATTTTGTCTATTTATAATGTTTTGGATTTTTGAAATATAAATTAATTTTATGTTAAATCTGCTGTAAAATTATTGATTACAACATACCTATTATAATCTAAAAATTCATCGTATTTAAGCGTTATGATCTCAAGTTTTCATAAAGGTTTCAATCATTTTACTTAATGATAAATTTGAATTGTTGCCATCGTTGAACTGACCTCGCTAATGCTATCAATACTATACAATAATAAAATAGAAGCGAACATCAGTTTGAATTATACTTTTACACATTTATTACGAGACCATACTTAATGTTAATAAAATAAAATACCATACCCTCAAAAATCCCCGTACTACGAGTTCATTGTAAACATAGTATCTACCTATAATATTACAATAGGAGTAATATGATATAAATTACTCGAGGGGGGGCTTTTTGAGGGATTGTAATAGATGGACTAACCCAGTGGTCGGCAACCCGCAGCTCGCGAACCGTTCTTTGACTCCTTGGCTGCGGCTCTTCCATTAAATGTTTAGTGCAAGCGCGGAATATTCAGCGGTTTCACCCGCGTGAGTTTCGGAATTTCCGCAGGAACTCTAAAGTAATTTTTTGTCGAAAAAATAAAAAATAAAAATTTCCGGAGAGTGCTACCTTTACCCTTTCTGATGTTAGTACCGTATATACTTTCGTATGCATTTAGTGAACAGCTGTTAATTCCAAATCACAAACAGACACTTCAATTTTGTTTATATGCACCTATAGATTATCTTGGCTGGGTCTCTAGCGCTCTCCACATTTGACTACGGACTATAAGTGTGGTATCATGGTTCGCGGGTGTTTCGCTGCTGTTTCGCAGCTTCGCGCGCGAATGTGGAGCGGCCTTTACGAGTAAACATTTTTGAAACGCAAAGTCCTAAAACAAAGCGTACTTACCTAAGTTTAAAAAATTACTCTTTCAATAAGTTTCAAATGTGTATTGTCTATATTTAGCTCTTTTGGATGAAAAGGTTGCCGACCATTGGACTAACCCAACTTATTTGTTTCGTAGACAGCAACGGCAGCAGTTGCTACGAACACAGCTTGTAGGCAGTAGCGCACTTTTCTAGAAATTACTGGCTTGCTATAATATTTTCGAGTTTTTCTGTTTCGCTGTGATTGAATTTGTTGATTCGTTCGTCGTTTTACAAAAATAATTGATTCAACAGAAAATAATGAAACTCAAAGGCCACTTACCGCCGCACTCAGAGTCGACTTTAATTATTACTTAGTTAAGTATAGATTTTTAAAAAAATACTGCCGCAATAAGACAAGTTTAATAAATTAATGTTAATTGGCATTTAACAAATTAAGTTACATCTCAATAAATGCCAATTAATATAATTTACTGAACGTCTCTGATTGCGGCAGTTTTGTTTTAAAAATCTATACTTTACTAAGTAATCATTAAAGTAGTGCGGCCGTTAGTAATAAAAAATTCGATATACCTACCTATTGAGAATTTTGTGGAAGCTTTTTCTTTTAACAGGGAGAAAATATATTAAATTTAATTACAAAATGAAAGTCTATCTAATATATAAAATTCTCGTGTCACAATGTTCGTTCCCATACTCCTCCGAAACGGCTTGACCGATTTTTATGAAATTTTGTATGCATATTCAGTATGTCTGAGAATCGGACAACATCTATTTTTCATCCGCCTAAAGGGAGTTCCTGCGGGAATTCCGAAACTCACGCGGGTGAAACCGCGGGGGACAGCTAGTAAACATCAAAAATTAGTTGGTACTTTACCGTTAATTCATATGGTTTTAATTCTATATGGACAAAAGAGGCGGGTTGCGCCTTGCTACGTCGTAGAGCTAAACAATATTCACACAGTTAATAAGGTCCTTCCAACATAAGACATGAAACGACCTAAACTCGACCCGTCTCCCGAATAATGCCATCGAATCGGGAAGCGAGATACGGCAGATCAAAAGCGGTGGGTGGAGAGACAACGAGGGGCCGGTTTGCAGACTGACACCTCCGAACCTTAAAATAGGGGCGAACAAGTGAACGGCTTGACCGATTCTCATGAAATTTTTATGCATATTCAGTAAGCCTGAGAATCGGCTACTATCTATTTTTCATCCCGGAATCCCGCGGGAACTCCGAAACTCACGCGGGTGATACCGCGGGGCGCAGCTAGTTACTTTATAATAAACATAGCGGTAATATTTTCCCAGTAAATTTTTAATTATTTAATGAATTTGTATGAATTAGACAAAAACAAATATAAAAATCAAAAATCAAATAGTCTGCTTTACATTTCTATGAAACAGTTCGAAATCAATCTTTGCGTTTTTTGGTGTTTTTGATTTTATACTTATCACGAAATCTAGAAAACTACTTGAGTTATGAAGCAAATATGAACAACTACCTACCTAAGTATCTACAGTCAATGGGGAGTACACATCAATTAAGCAAGAATTATCATTTCGGAAGTCTCGAGAGAATACTGAAATTATTGCGTGTTTACGAGCACTAGGTACCTAATAGTAGATTAGTAGCCAAGGGCTGTAAGGCATGCAATTGATGCTTACACCCGAGTTAACTACTCTGCTTTACATCTCGATTGTGAGGTAAGTAGAAAAAAACCGGCATTACAAGAATAAATATTTTTTTTTTCAAGAACGAAATTGAGCTTCGCCGTTCGATACTTAAAATTGATGACTATTATACTCATACGAAGACAAGGCTGAATAGCGAAGCGACCTCTTTTCTCATTGGGCTGAATGCATGATGTCTATTGCCAGTACGATGGTTAGATGTACGCGAACTTTTTGAAAGAGTGAAGAGTTTTTTTTTATTACTTACCGTCCTAGGGCTTTTCTAGTTACATTATTACCCTAGAGCGATAATTGGTCACCTACAAGCCCCATTTGGGGGTGATAAGGACCTACTTACCGAATATGAGAGATGTAAATTATTATTTGACTTCCGGTGGCAACAACACCCGCTTTACATAATAATAGATATCGTAACTGAAGTGGTCGAAACAATCAACACTCACAAACATGTCAATAGAAACTAGATTTAACTTTGAACTAACTATATAATTATGTAATATGTATATTGTACAAAGAACTAAACACTGTTACCTTAACAAAACGACAATGTACACAACACACGAAGCATTTGTAGCTATGCTTATAATAATATGCTAGGTACAATTAATCATTACTACCTCTGGAACAAATATTCTGTGTCGTATACACAAAGCAATATGCCACTAGTATGGTATTCTTAACTATTTCTATTGCTTATTCAGGCATTTTGACGTCAATGAAGGCATAACGAAGGTTTGGAATAATTTTATTGATAAACTATATTTAATATTATTATTGTTCTAGCTTTTGTCAGTATGGTATTTTTATGGTATTCAGATTTTTCGTACAAACTTTGAATTTTTCATCTTTAACATTTACGGTAAGTACCTACCGCTGTAAAATGTCAGTCAGTCAGTTACTGCTTTTACGAATTCATACTTATTATTATAAACATTATTATTTTTCATTATGTTTTCCTACATACTTTGTTAGAAAAAGATATAAGGTAACATTTGCATCCGTTTCAACATATAAGTTTAGTAAAATATGTTTGGTTGTAGAGTTCTGTATCTTAGTTGAATGGTTATTAGTATTTATTAGTATTGATATATATTAATATATATTATATTATATACGTACGAGTAAATAAATAATTAAACAAACGAATTAAATAAAATCACTTTATAGAAAAACTGGCGTTCTTACCCCTTAAGTGTTAAGCTAATGCTGCTCATTTCTACTTGCTACAGTAAGTATTTGCACAGACTGCCTCACCCCGTTCCTGTCGATATAACTGCAGCAATTTTTATATACCCACGTTGGTTCAGTATATTTTTAATGGTGATCGTTTTAGGATATTCTCATCGTGACGAACGTATACGCACCTACTTCAAAGAAGACCTTTTCCTACGCTTCTATAGGTACATATTCAACCGATAAGTACCTAACTTTCCACACATTCCACATGATCGAATGGGCATGATAACTAATTTTTAATTTTTAGTCCGTTTTGTAGATTAATAAAAACTATTGGACATGTATTTTTCCTTTTTTTACGTAATCAAAAAATAACGGCGATACATTTAGTTGAAATTCCGTGTCACACCTATAATTTCACTTTATTCTTAGTTAATAGTTATGACGTCGCGACCTCCCACTCCTAATCTTTAATACGTTTTATCTAAGCATTTTTTTCAATTATTAGAAAAAGAAAAAAATACGTGTCTATTATTTTTTTACTATCCAACTTACGGACTAAATAGAATTTTGATTTTTATATCTTGTCATCATGCCCATTATCAAATGTATTTCTTTTTATATTCAAGTCACTGCAGTGGTTATATTTTTGATATCTTTTTAATTTCATATAGGTGGCAAATAACACTCAGTGTTGAGTCCAAAAAGAAGAGAAAAAAAAAATTCATATAGTAAAAAATACGAAGCTTTCTGTTTATCTATTATATTATTAATTTTTCTAACCGTAGCACTTAGAGACATAGGTGATGAAATGATGTTACTTTAGTGGCTCCATTTGAAATTTTTGTGTGTGAAAGTTTAAAATCGTACTTTGTATAATAATATAATTATAAATTCTTATAATAAAATTATATGGTTATTATGGCTTTAAGTATGGCGGTAAATTACACTATAACAGCAAATTAACAGGAGTTAGCCGCTGACAGGCTTAATTTTGTACTTAGTTAATATAGATTGGATAGATGGATGTATAAATAATTAACTACTGCAAGTATAATGACAAGTAGCTGTATAACACCAAACTGTTTGAAAAAAATAATAAGTACTCTTTTAAAATTTATTTGTATTCTCACTTATTCAATACTCGTAAGTTAAAAAGAGCTACTATATTACCTTATCTAATAGGTATATTATAAAATTCTCGTGTCACAATATTCGTTCCCATACTCCTCCGACCGATTTCTATGAAATTTTCTATGTATATTCAATATGTCTGAGAATCGGACAACATCTATTTTTCATCCCCCTAAAGGGAGTTCCTACGGGAATTCCGAAACTCACGCGGGTGAAACCGCGGGGGACAGCTAGTAAATATTAAAATTTAGTTGGTACTTTACCGTTAATTCATATGGTTTTAATTCTATAAGTATGCACAAAAGAGGCGGGTTGCGCCTTGCTACGTCGTAGAGCTAAACAATATTCACACAGTTAATAAGGTCCTTCCAACATAAGACATGAAACGACCTCAACTCGACCCGTCTCGCGAATAATTGATGGTTAAACAAACTTACCTAGTGATGTTTGACCATAATTATACGAGACGTTGCATCCGAAGAGATTTATTAGAGATGTTTTACTATGTAGTCCATTCTTCAATGTACTAGCATCGCACACAATTATTTAGAGCTATAAAGGAGAATCAAAAATAAAAAGATATTCAATTGACTACTGTGTACCCCTCCTCCCCGCCCCACCCGGCGTAGCGCCTGCGTTGCCGCACGCCGCCGTGCCAGCTCATTTTTTCAGAGCACCTATTTCATGGCATGGGGTAACGTTAATACTTATAGATGTATAAGTTTTTAACGAAACCTATGGGCAGGGAGGGTAATAAATCTCTTCGGATGCAACGTCTCGTATAATTATGGTCAAACATCACTAGGTAAGTTTGTTTAACCATCAATTATACTGCGACGTTGCATCCTCGAGATTTATTAGAGATGTTTTACTATGTAGATGTTTAGCGCTCACCATGAAATAGGTAAAAGATAGGGAAAGAAGAACGATGATAAACCAAGTTAAATCAGCGAACACGAGTAGAGAAAAAATATAATTAGACTTGTACGAATCGGGAAGAAAATGCAAAGCTTTTAAGCAGAGGGCGCTGTGTGTTTGTTACCTGTCAAAACACTTTTAAAACAACTGATTATTGGCTTTTTGAATTTCTAAGCACTAGTTTAGCTTTGTTAAGTCTTTAAATTAGTTTCGTGATGTATATGTATGTTCTAGACGTGGTCTCACAATCAGTTTCTTTAAAATGTTTCCTACATAACCTCAAAAAATCCCTTGATTTATTTATCACTCTTTCCTTAATGTTAAACCACTTGGGAATTGGTGTACACCTATTTCCTCACAATCAAAAGCTACAACAGCGTCCCATAATTTAATTAACTAGTGAAAACAACAAAAATACACTCAGTTTCTATGTAGATTGACAGATCTTGTGTAACAAACATTTGGCGCCCTCTAGGTTGGAACTAATTGCCAGTTTTCTACCCCATAATTTTACAAAATATTTATATATTTTGTTTATCTTGTATTTATATAAATGTTTATTAATCAGAGTCATTATTGTAAGCTGCTTCTGCAAAGAGTCTATCCTCATTTATGGGATACAGTGGGATAAAGTTAAGGCATTGTGAGTTAAAGCATTGTGAATAGGTCGTTTCGTGGTCAATAATTTTCTGTATTTAGTAAGTTTTTTTTTTTTTTTCATTAGAGGTATTGGCTTTCAGTTGGTTAAGCAGATCAAGGACAGCGTCTCTGCACGTTGTGCAGTCGACAACGCAAGTAGAGCTATTCGTTTCTTGGTTAGTTTTTCGAGCGGAAGGCTCTCTTTTGGGTACTAATTTGTTATATTGAAAAATTTAAAGATATAGGTATATCAGCGATAAAGCAATCAATATTATTTCAGGAAGAGGCGTAACCAAGGTTTACTTGGCCGGTTTAGAACTATCATTGTGCCTGATGCTCTATCGGTAGCTTATTTTTTTTTTTTTTTTTTTAATTTTCTTAAGCATTTGAAGAGAGAGAAGAGAGGGGAAAAAAAAATCGTAACGGAAGTACTAGATACTCCAATCTACCATGAGTGCGTTAAAACGTCTGTAGATATGCCGAGATAAATAAAGTGGGCTTTTCTTTGGCTTTGGAAGCAAAGCAAAATTAATATCGATGATCAATTTAAAGACTGAATGAGTCAAACTCCACTCGGTATCCGACAAAGGTTTTTTAAGACCTTTAAAAAATTTTGAACGGAAAAAAGTACATTTACTGTAAATAAATAAAATATCAGTCAATATACTATGTCAAGACTCCACATCGGCTTCGCGGTTGTTTCCTAAATTTATGTACGACGCGACGTGAAGATCAAAAGAAGTCTTTCCTCGCGTCTCCTGATCTGTCGGAAACTTTGCAAAGCACATTAGACCATAAACCGATGTTCACCGATGCACGATAGGTACACCCCAACCTGTTGGAGAGGCAGCGGAGAATATTTCCAAAGTGTTAACGGTTCTTACGAGTTTTGTTTTTTGAATGCCTAATATTTTATTATTAATCCACCATGAAAAAACTGATTCAAGGGAAGTACCTGCCTGGCATGATTTTAAAACTGTTTAAAACTCTCTCCAACAGCTTGGATTGTTTGTCTAATGGCAGTATTTTTCTGTTTGAAAACCAATAAATATGCTTCTTTTAGGTCTATGGTCGCCATAAGCGATTTTTAAAACACAAGTATCGTAATAGTCCGTAGGTCTTCCATTTTGAACTGATTTGACTTGATAAACTCGTTAACTCTCGTTAACTCGTTTGAAATTCTTACCAATATTAAAAAAGCGAGAGTGTGTGTTTGCAACTCTTTCACGCAAATACCACTGAATGGATTATAATGAAATTCACATTAACATAGCTTATACATCAGAATAACACACAGGGCACCCTTTATTCCGGAATTCCCGCGAGGTCTGTGAAACCAACGCGGGTGAAACCGCAGGGAACAGCTAGTCTATACTAATATTATAAAGAGGAAAGATTTGATTTTTGGTTTGTTTGTTACGATTTAACTCAAAAACTACTGGACCGATTTCAAAAATTCTTTCACCATTAGAAAGCTACATTATTCTTGAGTAACATAGGCTATATTTTAATCCGGAAATGCCGCGGGAACTCCAAAACCATCACGGTTGAAACCGCGCGGGACAGCTAGTTAAGAATAAAGTGAACTTTTGAGTGTTGAAAAATTGTCAAAACTGCACTGCAATGACTGTATAACTTAGTGGATTAGATATTGCAATATTTAGGTGGTAACTTTTAGTAGAGCTTAAGGTGTTGTATTCGGGGACCGTAAACTGGAATACAGTGCGATCAAAAGGAATTTTAAAGCTCCTTACATAATTAGGTATATAACAACTACATCTAAAACGACTAAATCATCTATAATTGATCATACTCTCTATATGTATGAGTATATCTCATACTCATACTAAAAATATCTAGGTGACCGAGCTTCGCTCGTAGTGCTATCTGTCGTTAAGTAGAAAAAGCAGTACCAAACACTCATTTTTCATTGCCTGAAAACACAGATAAAACAACCCTGCATACTAAATTTCATGAAAATCTTTGGAGTCGCGTCCGAGATTCAGATTATAAGTATAATATGTATCTATACCACAGATTCCATACTAATAATTATTATAAAACTGAAGAGTTTGTTTGTGTGTTTGAACGCGCCAATCTCAGCAACTACTGGTCCCATTTGAAACATTTTTTCAGTGTTAGATAGCCCATTTATCGAGAAAAGCTATACAAATACATAATATGATCCCGCTAAGATCAATAAGAGCGGAGCAGCAATGAAAAATGTTACAAAGAACGGAAAAAATATTCCGTTACGCTACTTGAACGGTTAAAGTTACGCAAAAATCATGTAGTTATGGAATATATGTATTTTGCATCAGTAAAGAACTTTTCTTAAATTAACGCGGTTGAAACCGCGGGACACAGCTAATGTATATATATATACACGAATTGCTTTTTAGTAGATGTAGACGATATAATCTACCTGCGTGGGATACTACCTCAGTTATTACGGTTTGTATGGTTTGGTCGTTACTGACGTTATACGTTCGTTACGTATAATAATGAATTTTTTGTCTTTTATATAGCAAATCCTGTTTTTCTTCTTATGTAAGGCCGTCTACTAGAAGCCATCCCCAACGTTTAGAGATCTTGTCGGGAATGGCCAAACACTTCTTTGATCACCAAGGGATTTTAGGATTTTTCGAGGTAAGGTATCCTCAATTACCATACTAGTGCTTGCGTCTGGTTGTTCAGTTGCTAGTAGCACTGTCATCTCCTTCTGAGTTATTTCAGGGAGTGAACCTTTCGCTGTTCACTTCGGTTTTCATCTCCGAAGGCCCAATTCCCTTCTATGGAAAGAAATCTCGAACCAGATCGTTCGTGTAAGGGTGCACTTGTTTAATCACCGCGACATGAAGTTGACCTTGGAAGGTACTTTAAGGGTGATCTGGACTTTAAGCGGTGCTCATTTCGATCGCGAGAGCCTGGTAATATAGTGCACAAACTGTTGAGGCACTCAAATATTTTAACGTCTTTGGGCGTAATCACGTTACTACACGAGACAGATGAAGCTATCTATCATGAACACGTCAAGTAGTATAGCTTAGAGTCGACACGATCCTGGAAATGTAGTGCACAAGCTGTTGAGGCACTCGAATATTTTAACGTCTTTGGGCGTAAGCACGTTACGACGCGAGACGGATGAAGCTATCTATCATGAACACGTCAAGTAGTATAGCTTAGAGTCGACACGATCCTGGAAATGTAGTGCACAAGCTGTTGAGGCACTCGAATATTTTAACGTCTTTGGGCGTAAGCACGTTACGACGCGAGACGGATGAAGCTATCTATCATGAACACGTCAAGTAGTATAGCTTAGAGTCGACACGATCCTGGAAATGTAGTGCACAAGCTGTTGAGGCACTCGAATATTTTAACGTCTTTGGGCGTAAGCACGTTACGACGCGAGACGGATGAAGCTATCTATCATGAACACGTCAAGTAGTATAGCTTAGAGTCGACACGATCCTGGAAATGTAGTGCACAAGCTGTTGAGGCACTCGAATATTTTAACGTCTTTGGGCGTAATCACGTTACGACACGAGACGGATGAAGCTACCTATCATGAACACGTCAAGTAGTATAGCTTAGCCATGATTGCATCAGGAAAAATAGCCATATTCCATTCTTTCGTCAGAGTATCTTGTTATCAACCATGATCACGTAAATAATAGCAGTACATAAATAACAGGCACGTAAATAGAAGCAAGCATACGTAAATAAAAGCATAATAAAGCATAAAATGAAATAAAAAGTGGGTATGCTAGCAATGTTACATTAGCTGTGCTTTTATTATGGCTATACTCGTTAAAACGATGGTTCAAGAACACACAAAGGTGGGTAATTTTACGATGAATGCATATTATCAAAGCTTTCCATTTATTTGTTTATTAATTGAATTATAATAATGTGACACCTAAAGGTGAGTAAACAACGACTTACCATCGCATGTCTGATGCACAGGGACCGACGAAGGTAAAGCTCAATGCGTTGTAGTCGTTTTGAGATATTCGCTTCTTTCTCTTTGTTTGTACGTTTACCCATAGTTAACCTTTAACTTCACATTATTTTATTATTTTTTGTAGGTAGAATAAAAAGTATTTTAGCTCAAGATTACAAAATACCTATTTAGTAGTGGCGATGCCGGCACACAAAAAACGAATGAGCTGGCACGGCGGCGTGCGGCAACGCAGGCGCTACGCCGGGTGGGGCGGGGAGGAGGGGTACACAGTAGTCAATTGAATATCTTTTTATTTTTGATTCTCCTTTATAGCTCTAAATAATTGTGTGCGATGCTAGTACATTGAAGAATGGACTACATAGTAAAACATCTCTAATAAATCTCGAGGATGCAACGTCGCAGTATAATGCCATCGAATCGGGAATCGAGATACGGCAGATCAAAAGCGGTGGGTGGAGAGACAACGAGGGGCCGGTTTGCAGACTGACACCTCCGAACCTTAAAATAGGGGCGAACAAGTGCTACGTATTTTTCCATATTCTTTACCTCTCAGCATCTTTCCGTGACGATAATTTTACAAAATCCTTTGAACTTTAAACGGCCATGAACTTTTGCTGTCTTACCGCACTATATTTTACGGTGCATTATTTGTCTACGCACGCGACAGTGAACAACATTAGTATTTTTTTCGAAATTTCACTCGTGTGAATTCAATCGATTGCATTTGATACATTGAAAAAAATTTACCTTTCAGTAAGACGAACTCACACCAAAACATAATATTTTGAAACTCCATTCCAAATGCTCTTGAATCCTCGTCCGATCAGGACAGCTGCAATCTGTTAACAAAAACAAAATATATATTTTATAACTCTCTCCGTTACAATATTTACCTTTCTTATGAAAGTCTTACGGCCGCACTCAGAGACGCTCTAATGATTACTCAATTTTAAGTAGAGATTTTAAAAACAAAACTGCCACACTCAGAGGCGTTCATTATATTAATGTTAATTGGCATTCAGCTTAATTTAACTTAATTAGTTAATTATCAATTACCATTAGTTAGGTTTTAAAACGAACGATTTATTTAAAAGAATAATTTTATCACTAAAGTAAAACAAAGTCATTGAATACCTTTCTAAGGATTCGTTATTTTCATTTTGTGTTGTACATTTCGAAATCTTATATTTACATACAGGAAGATCAGTTACCTACTCACAGGCTTTTTTACGAGTGATTAAATATGTAGGTTTTAGTTACACCCGTACTATTACAATTGCGAATGTGAGTTTGCTTGTTTGTTACGCTTTCACGGCTTAATAGCTGAACCGATCACCATTAAATTTACCATACATGTTGTCAGGGGGACAGAGAAGGACATAAATGCTGATTTTATCCTGACTTTCCCTCAGGAATTCCGAAATTAACATGGGTTAGTTAATACGCGGGGAACAACTATAGTATCTATATATAACGGGTATAATTATGTATGGATATAGAGAAATATAAGGACAGTAATGCATATTGTGCCATCAGATAAATAATAATAATCAGTCGACGGTTATATAATGTAGTACCTATCTTACCAGCTAGCCTAACTCGATACAGTTACCGCCGCACTCAGAGTCGACTTTAATCATTACTTAGTTAAGTATAGATTTTTAAAACAAAACTGCCGCAATCAGAAACGAACGAAATTATTGAGTTTGGAAAAAGATAATCATAAGACAAATATAACTAGATCCAATAGAAAATCTTGAGGTATCCCAGAAGATTAGCGTCAAGTTGGCAGATAATAAAATATTTCATGCATTTTTATCTTTCGGCTTATATCGATATTTTGTTATTTTTAACTTTTTAGTGTAGTGCATTTTTGTATGTTTTGAAGTCGGTTTAATTTTTTAATTAAATTTTTGTTTATTTTTCGCTTTTGTGGGTTGGTTTATAATTTGACAATGACAATTTATGTAATAGTTCCGGTGGTAGTCCATCTATGGTCTTCATCATCCGTTTGTTTCTTTCATCAATCGGTGATTGTCGAAAGAAAATGAATAATTTACTAAAAAATTGCTAAATCGCTATAAGTGTGCTGTAATATTTGAAGTGTTCTCTCGATTTCTCCAAGATTCTATTATCAGATCCTGACTTTATGACAGTGGCACCAACTTGGGAGATACTTCTACTCAAAAAAAAAAGCAAAAAAAAAAATTCAAATCGGTCCAACCGTCTTCGAGTAATCGCGTAACAAACACAAAAAAGTAAAAAAAAAACAACAGGTACAGTCGAATTGAGAACCTCATCATTTTATGGAATTCGGTTTAAAATAAATAATTATGTACTTTTTTCCCTGTATTTGCCAAAAGTACTAGCTATATGATCGGAAAACCTATACCTACCTATTTTATAAATAAAGGTAGCAACCCTATCTATATCCTGTCAAAAGGTTTGATGTGTAATCCTAATGCATACATCTATATCTATACATATAAATAACATTGAAGTGTCCATTTATAATTCCAAATTAACAGCTTCTCACCAAATGCATATGAAAGTATATACGGTAGATACTTATAAAAAAAAAATATTTGAAATTTTTGTCTGTCTGTCTGTCTGTTTGTTCCAGCTAACGATTTTAACGGGACTCTCACCGGCAGGTAGCTGATGTTATAAAGGGTAACTTAGGCTATACCTACTTTTATTTTTGAAAAAAATTGTTCCTGAGGGAATCCCGAAACTCACGCGGGTGAAACCGCGGGGCACAGCTAGTCTAAACTCTAAACTAATATTATAGGGGAAAGATTTGATTTTTTATTGGTTTGTTTGTTGTTACGATTTAAATAAAAAAACTACTGGACCCATTTCAAAAATTCTTTCACCATCAGAATACATTATCCCTCAGTAACAAAGGTTATATTGTAACCCGGAATTGCCATGGGTACCTCGAAATTACCGCGAGTAACAGGTAGTAGTTAATATAATATGTACATCACGTCAACCTAGGAGATGTAGCATAGATATAATTAATTAATAATAGCTGCAAAACGAAAATATGGAATTAAATGCAAACTTTGCTTCATACATAGTTTTTATGTAGAGACATAATGTCAGCTTGGAAAATAGACGGTATGGTTTAATATGTTGTGTTAATAGTAGATTATACACCAAGGGGATAAAGCACTGTTTTATGTCACGGGCGCTACATTGAATCCTGAACATAACGAAGGACTCCAAATTTAACTCCCGAGCGCAGCGAGGGTGTTATAAGTTAATTCCCGACCAAAGGGAGGGAATTAAGATTGAGTCCTGAGTGCAGTGAGGGATTCAAGCGCCCAAGAAAAAAACAGTTTTATCCCTGTGGTGTATACTCTACTTTTCTCACATAATGCGAGACAATAAAAAACCAGGCTTAGTAGATCCTATATAGCCACTTCTTTCAGCTGGCGTGGCCTACTCGATTTGACAAACAAATGAAGTTCGTCTCACTGCGAATCTAGTGGGCCACGGCTTCGGTCTTCGAAAATCGAGTTGGTCGCGCCCGCTGAGAACACATTCTGTTTAGCGAAATGAGACGTTATGGACATAGCAATAAGAATTATGAAAGTGAAAATCACATTATTGACCAGCGGGTTATAATGAAATTCAATAGAACATTATAACCCGGCTAAAGCCAAGAGATATAATGTCTTGCTTTCGGTAAGGTTTACATGACATATAATTCGGCATTGTCGAGCATGTGGTGTGAAAAATTTAATACCTAGTTAAGCAGGCATAGTTAATAAATACACAGCTCCCGCTGACGTACGTATCCGTAAACCGAATATCCGGAACATGGTATGATTGCCATCGTTTATAGTCATGTAGGACATAATCGCGTGATATTATTCGCTTTAGGGTGGCGACAGGAAGGAGGTTAGTGCTGGTCACCATACTTTCCATGAGACTTTCTGGCGACACGCAATGCCTACTACGGTAATGGTTCCGTGTCCTAAAGTGACAAATGAAAATCAGCGAATAATAATATAGATTTTTATTTTTCAATTGATAAAAACCGCGGCCGTTCTCAATTTCCAAATTGGCTGTTACATTCTATTTTGTTTTGTCATTTTTCGAGCTCTATTTATTCCTCATTCTAATCCACGGCTGCATAGTCGCTGACACTACCCGTCAATGTAAACGACATTCTGAAAGATAACTCAGTCTTTTTTTGAATGATATATGTAGGTATATTTGTGTATTTATTTTTTCATTATTTTTCCATTTTAAATACACATACAAAAAAAAATTATAAAAGATAATGAAAATATTGTACCTATTGATATTCCATGGAAAAAAAATCTTTTTCTTTCTCTTTAATGGGGTAATGTAAATTCTATTAGTATCACCTTAACAACAGTCTTTTATATTCCTGTATATAATGTGTCTATTAAAAATATTTGGACGCAGATAAGCAATAACCTGTTAACCCACAAAATTATGTTACCTTTTCAGAACGGTTTATTGAGAGTTAGGGAACGTTTTTTAATTATGTGTTCACCTTATTACATTGTTAAAGTATATGGAACAAAATATTGAACATAAAAAATGTTGACACAAAATGGCGCTATAATTTTAAAACACGATTTACTCAAAATTTCTCCAGTGTGGGTTAACACACTATTGCTTATCTATGTCCATTTAGGTATTATGCATAACAAACTTTACAAAAATAATAAATCAATGATTTATTTGACATCAAAGGAATGACACCATTTGTCATGACACAAAACTAATTTTCGAAGTGTCAGTAACAAGCCCAACGCGACATCACAGCAATAAGAAATAAAATAACCGAGGCCTGCCATTTGTCATAAAACTGTGACTGTGTCCATCGGCATACAGCGAGGAAAACTTTCTCGGATAGGTAGATGATCTGCAATACATCAATACCTTTACGACTTTCATATATTATATTCTTCATTAAGATACATTAAATGTGCATATTTTACACGAAGTGAAATTGACATCGGAAAAATTGTAACTAAAGACTACTTCCACAATGTCAATCAATGTACACAATGTCAATGTGCAAATTCAAATTACACAAGTACAATTTGAAATAAAGAGAGTCTCTCTCTTTGTTTAAATTGTGAGACTCTCTCTTTGTCAACTCTCTCAGTTGGCTAAGCAGGGGCCCTGCATCGAAATTCACTAGATCGGTCTTACCGACTTTACTCGCTTTACTCGCACACAAGGACAAAAGAAAAATAGTAGATCGATATTAGTTTTTTTGTCTGTTTGTCTATGGTAAGTGTATAAAAATTTGTAACAATACCGGCGCCGATCCAGCCTCCAAAAACGTTGTGGGCACGGCTACCCGAAAATCGGTGAAGTGCGAGTCGGCCTACAGACTCATTTGTTATTAATAATAATGCGTAGCATTCCGATAATGATGACACTTTTACAGCTAAGAAATCATATAATATGGCTTTCCAAATCAAGTAAACACGTTTATGCATTTAACCTTAGGGTTATGGGCATGCCCACCATTCCCATTAGCACAGGCGTCTTTACCTATGGTGCAGGGTGTGCGTTGCACACGGGCGCAGCGGCCCTAGGGGGCGCCGAGCGCCCCTCGCTACGGAAATTTCTTCTTCAAAAATCTTCAAATAATAAAGTTAATTATCGATTGGGGAAAGACAAGTTGTGTTAACTTGATGTGCTGTTCGTCTTGTACTTTGCACCCATTCCATTTTGACCGCGCGCTTACTAGGGGGCTAGGGTAATGATTGCACACGGGCGATACATGGGCTAGAGACGCCACTGCCCATTAGGGGGGACGGCGGTTGTAACACTTCTTATGTTTAATCCACATACGATACCAAAACAGGTCTATTATACGTTACATGTTCAAAACTAGATTGCTGTACTTACTAAACAAAAAGAAACTCTACATAATATTATGAGGGTTAGATGATAATATTCTAGGATACTTTCTTCCTCGCATTTTGCCTAAGAAATAATCGTTAGACCTAAGTTATTTCTGGAATGACAAGCGAATATTGTGGGTATACCTACTAGGGTGGGTCAATTTTTTTTTTTCTCGTTTTTCTAATATGCTCAGCATTAAAAAGGTGCCAAATGACGTCGTTAATTGATATGTAAAGTTTTGTTAGATTATTTTAAGTTTTATTGCCTCCGGAATGTCATAGAATTATTAAAAAAAAGTAGATTTTTTTGTGTAAATGTACTAATGCTTTTCTAAAGTTATTGATATCAGATTTCATGCGTAATAGTTTTTAGCAATGATAAATACGAAATTGTTTGGTCAAGTTCAAGGAGAAACAATTTTTACAGGAAAAAATATAAAGAATAATTATTAAAGTGAAGGGTTAACTATGTGGCGAAATCTTTTTTTCTGTCGAATTTCGGCATTGCTTTTCTCGATTCTATCTGGGCTTTGATAAAACCTTCTGTCATTGTTTTATTAAATAAAGTGGCTGAAGCTTTGGTCACAGCTTTAACTGCTCTTTCTACTGCTTGTGTGTGACACGGAAGACGTAATAAATCCAATTCTCCTGCTCCTTTTTCTTGAATAATCATTTGAAGATTTTCTTTGGTTACAGATCTTAATAACGGTGGCTCAGTGATATTTTCTTGCTAATTCAAAAGGTCATAATATGTTAATGTAAAGTTTATCTTTGGTACCTGAAACAGACACAATTTTTTTGGTGTTTCTGATCTAGCTTTCAAAATTCAAAACCACCGGGCATGGGACATTTTGCCGGGTAATTTGTTAGCTAAATCGCTAGGAAATATGCCTGTTGCAATTGCTTCAACTATTCTGTACAAGTATTTTGGTCTGTACTAAAAAAAAATACTTGTACAGAATAGTTGAAGCAATTTCAACAGGCATATTTCCTAGCGATTTAGCTAACAAATTACCAGGCAAAATGTCCTATGCCCGATGGTTAACTCGTGCCAACAGGATTCTCCGTCTGTATGTTTTAGTTGAAACTGCCTCTGATAAATCTATTAACTCTTGCAACTTATATTGTCAAGGTTTCACTATGGTTTCCTATAAAAATCCATTCTAGCTGTAAAGATGGGTCGCGACACTTGTTTAAACTCATCGAGCTCACCAGATATTTACCAACAACTTTAAAAACCGTTATCGACCCACTAATTCAAAGAAACAGCTATATTTTGCACACCCGGAAAACTTATTGCTTGCAATGTTGACAGATCCTCAGCCGCACGTTTGTGAACTAGCTGCTCGTCGAATTTTGAAAGCTAGGTCAGAAACACCAAAAAATTGCGTCTGTTTCAGGTACCAAAGATAAACTGTAACGCATTAACATATTATGACCTTTTGAATTGGCAAGCAAATATCACTGAGCCACCGTTATTAAGATTTGTAACCGAAGAAAATCTCCGATTGTTTATTCAAGTAAAAGGAGCAGGAGAATTGGAATTATTACGTCTTCCGTGTCACACACAAGCAGTAGAAAGAGCAGTTAAAGCTGTGACCGAAGCTTTAGTCACTTTATTCAATAAGACAATGACAGAAGATTTTATCAAAGCCCAGATAGAATCGAGAAAAGCAATGCCGAAATTCGACAGCAAAAAAGATTTCGCCACATAGTTAACCCTTCACTTTAATAATTATTCTTTATAATTTTTCCTGTAAAAATTGTTTCCTCTTTAATAAACCTATATTTACTATGGATTTAAGACTTTTATTTATAAATAGTGTTCATTAGTGTAACTTAATATGCCATAGTGTTAGACCTTTTTTAACCATTACGTGTTGATGATTTCCAAATGATTCCGGAGGCAGAAGATTGATTCCGATTGCAATGAAACTTCATAATATATTTACACTCATAATTTAGCACCGTTTTGTCACTGTGCCCGTATAAAAACTAAACTTTTTTTTTTAATATGCCATAGTGTTAGACCTTTTTTAACCATTACGTGTTGATGATTTCCAAATGATTCCGGAGGCAGAAGATTGATTCCGATTGCAATGAAACTTCATAATATATTTACACTCATAATTTAGCACCGTTTTGTCACTGTGCCCGTATAAAAACTAAACTTTTTTTTTTCTCCATACATAAGTGACCCACCCTAATACCTACTCAGTCTTCAAGCTTGCAATGCCTAATCATTCCTGTTTATTCATCTACAAAAAATGTTAAAGTTTCTAACATTAGTACATAATCCGAATTTAGATTAACGTTTCAAAACCAGATTAATCTTTCCAATCGTCCAACTGGGATTTTAAAATTTAGTACTCCTTATTTTCTTACAAATTACCATAATACCTACCATATAAAGCAAAGGCTGTTAAGCCAAGCGAGACTATTTATTATTTTTATTATTATATTACTACATGCTAATCTTGTAACCAAATTAAGTTATACAAGTAAATCTAAATTAGCGCTAATCCCTTATATTTAGGTAATGGCGTGCGATGACGATGAATCCGAAGGTATGTTTTTATTTAACGAATACATTTTCTGCTCGTTAAATCTAACTAACGCCACTAACTGCTATCGGAAAATGCCAAAACACACTAAACTTCGGCAAGCCTTTGTTTGACTGTGAATACTTTTTCTACATTTAGGACAGAATGTTGCGTGCTGAAGCGCATTCCACGGCTGTGATATACCATTTATAAATAATTACTGTGGGTCGTCCCGCTGAACCCTTGGCCTTCCCGTTTCAATTTGGAGGACCGTTTTTGTGAATTAAAATATCATGAGAGGAATAGTATGAATTTTATTCGATACCAAGGTACATCAAGTAGGTACTGTACACAAAATATCGACGCACGACCCGTAGAGCCCCCGCGCCGGCTAGATCCACGGGGAACTTTTATTCCCCGTGACCTCCTCTTTAAAAATGAATTGCTGTTCGTTAGTCTCGCTAAAACTCGAGAATGGCTGGACCGATTTGGCTAATTTTGATCTTGAAAGATTCGTGGAAGTACAGGGAAGGTCTAAACGGTGAGAAGTTGGGAGTTCCTGCGGGAATTCCGAAACTTACGTGGGTGGAACCGCAGGGCACAAGTATAAAATAAAGAAGATTCCAAAGTGGCTAAACCTTTGTTGTTTGTGGCATTTTTCGTGAATCTAAAGTGCCACGACAGTGGATTTCGTTGACAACTGTATGAGGAGAGATGAGCGTTAGATGTGGACGCACTCTAATCAGCAGTAGATTACTCAACCGCTTGTACACAAACATCGCCGATATCTTAAGGTTTTTGACCTATTCGACTAGCTAATGCATTGCTGGCGTGGCAGTGGCGAGTGTCATGTAATTATACTAGGTATACGTATTATTGAGCAACGTGTATTGTGTACATTGTGAATGTAGTTGATAACCTTTGTAAAGGTGATGTTTTTTCAATGAATTTATTTTCCTCATTTTCTGAAAAACTAGCAAACTTATAATATAATTTTTTCGCTTATCTTGCCTTTCATAACGTATACTGTCAGCCCTGTAAATATTTGCGCCGAATTTCGGAGCATCTTATACAACGTGTTAATGAATTAACTGAAAACCTGATACACCCAACTAAAAAAATAAACAATAATATGATTAAAATATATTTTATGTCGAAAAAGTTTATACTTTAAAAGTTATTCAACATTAGTTTGGAGGTGACCTATTTACGAAATTCCAAGCGCTACGCCCGCACCTACCGGTTCGAATTTTTTCGCTGCGGGCGGCGTACGCGCCTAATATTGTATTATAAATAATTTAGACATGGGCTAATAAAAATGAAAAAATATAACCTATATCAAAACATAGTGCGATTGATTCGCTAGTTGATTCTGAGCAAACTACTTTCTAGTTTTCAGTTAATTCGTTAACACGTTGTATATATGTATATACCTATTACCTGCTAACTCAAAATAGAAACTCGACGACCAGTTTTGTATTAAAGGTAAACCTTACCTGACGATATAAATTGTGTCGCTGCGAGTTACCAGAAAAATAAATTTGGAAGGAAGGTAAATGTACCTATTCATCATTAAGTGCAAGTGGTAATGAGATTGGATCGAAATTGACCATCTAAGTAGATATCTCGGTGAGCATCCTTAAGACTACATTTTCTACATTTTCTTTTTTTTATGAGTTTACCTACGATGAGTTTATCATTTCATAATTTTTATGTAATCCTTCTTTGGGTATCGTTGGAAAAAAGGGTTAGGTTTTACATGTCATGGTTATGGTGATCAAATTAATTTTAGATTCGTATTGATCGTTTATTCAATTTAATAGTAACTTTTAATCTCAAGTAGGTTTACACGTTAGGCACACAATACCTACTATATTTTTATATTTATTATTAAAATATTCCCCTTGTACGGAAAATTTTAAAAGATAAGTAATAAAGCATTCTAAATTTATTTTAATTAGCCTTTATCCGAAAGCAATAGTTATTTTAAAAGAAAAAACATTCCGAAAGAAATGTGCATTCCAATCATAACCTCGCTGCATTGCGCACGCTGTTAAATATTGTGAATTTTTTAGATTAAAAGTAGGTAGGTAACCCTGGAAATTTGGAATTATTTACAGAGCAAGATAGAAAAAAATATATGAAAGAAAGAAAGAAAGAAAAAAAATACATTTATTTCAGCACAACACACAAGAAAAAGAAGCAGTGCCTAATCTAAAGTAGACATACCTAATACCTACCTAATATATAGTTATTAATTAATTATATTTTACGTAGACGTACTCGTATAATGGTTTTTAACAGTTTTGTAGCAACCAAACAGCAGTAGGACCTAACTACCTATTCAATTCGATGTGATTGAAATCGCAAGCAACACTTTGCCTTAGAAATAATTGAAAAGTAAAGGAAATGAAGTTATTTTTATAGTAACCAGTGTTCACCTTCGGTTCTGTATCTAGTTATCGATTTCATTGTAAATGCAAGCGACCCTCAAACTGATATTTCTATTACATCATAGTAGATTTTAATTCCACTTTCAACGATATTGTAAATTTATAAATTACCTATACTAGCTGTTCTCCGTGGTTTCGCCCGCGTTAATATCGGAATTTCCGCGGAAATTCCGGGATAAAAAGTACCCTATGTCGTATTCCATGGAGATTATAGAAACTATAATCTATCTTTGTGCTAAATAACATCAAATTCCGTTCAGCCATTCTGGCGTAACTAAGTAACAAACTTCGACTATTTGACTACAGACGAAAGACTAGCTTATTATTTTGATTCATAAAAAAGAGATAGAATATGTCACTTTTAACATGAGCGTCAGAATAAAATTGATTTCTTTATGTGCTTTAATTGTACATATTGGCAAATTGTAGAGACTACGAAAAATCGGTATGTTTTATCGTTAAGAAGTTATCAACTGAAAACGATCGATAAACTATCGTTATGTAGCCGAGACTGCAGCCCCAGGACCACTGTAATCACGATATACTTTAGTACCTACACCCAGACGAAAGTTATGCGATTCTGTATATTGACGTAATAAAGTTTACATTGTAGATGGCGTACGGAACTTCCACAAAGGTTCTTATATTCACTGTTGATGTTACGACCTTGTTTTCACTATATTCAGTATACTTTACTCAGATATGTATCTATAGCTGGTTGTAGTTTTCGTTACATATAGTGTTTTGCACATTGGTTACTTTAGTCATATTTAAAAATAAAATAGTTAAAAATGTATATAAACTACCTACTTTTATACTTACTTACATTAGTATTGCATAAATTTACATTTTACCTAAACAAACACCAAAAAATATATTACCTACCTATACGGGAGCCGACGATGCTAAATGGAGATTTACTCTAACGTCCTACTGGGTTTTGAAGATTAAGAGATAGCAACAAAATAAGGTTATGCTTTTTCTTTCACTTGTGGGTTCACAGCTTCCTACAGGCTTTCAAAAATATAAAAAACAGTCAAATGAAAATACCCGAGCGCGTCAGAAATATTTATTCTGTATATTTCCCACGGTGTCTCTGATGATGGAGGTTTGTTAATCTGCCGGTTTACGCTGTGGAGATCGCCGTACAAAAAGGTCAAAAATTAAGAAAAAAATATAAATCCGAGCGTGTCAGATTTTCAGAGTGGATGATAAGTGAACCCAAAATAAGCTCCCATTGAAAAGATTGACGATTCGGACTTAACGCGTAAACTCGCCATGACCTTTTGAAAATGCAAAAAAAAACGCTATTTTGAAATACTCGAGCGCGTCAGATTGTTATGCAGATAGATGGTTTAGCTTAATGCCCTAGTCATCCTGACCAATAACCTGGCGATTATTTGGAGAAATAGTCGTAATCTGATGGTTTAAGAAATATATATGTACTTACACATATGATTTTATTAATATTTTATTATTTACTGAATATGATTGATAATATTTTATTATTTTATTACTGAATATCATTAAATAAAATACATGGAAAACAGAAATGAAAAATCATTTTTTTTTTAATAATTCATTCAGAAACAAAACAAAAATAGTGACTAATGTAAAAATAAATTTTGTGGCACCTAGATTCGCAGTTCTATACAAATATTCCTACAAAAAACATCATCCGACTTCAAAAACATAATTAAAAATGTTCTACACCAAAAAGAGAAAATAAAAGCAACCGTGGGCTTAGTAGGTACCAACTTCAAACTGGTCAGTTGGTCGGTTCAATACGTACTTTTGTAAAAAAAAGTTTTACCTAAATACCTCTACCACTACTTTTTGACATGTTTCAATTCAGCTACTCAGAAGATTTGTGTTTGTTCGGCTTATGGAAACTGGCAGATTAATTTCTCCCGCTACCTTTGAGATATTTCCTTTAAAATAACAATAAAATCAACCACGCTTGAAAATGTCGAGGTGGCGATATTTTTTTGGAAGTTTGTGATCCTTTACGTCCCTGGCGTGATGTTCAAATTGTCAGATTATTCATATGCACCCAGCATGTAATTAACCCACTTTATTTTAAAATCTGACGCGCTCGAGTATTTCTAGCTATCGTTTTTTTTTAGTATTCTGATTAGTTATCCTAGACAAGCGACTCTGTGCAGAGGGTCTATATTTGGTGGAGGTACTCAACATGGTGCAAGGCATCTTATGTAATATGTAATCTGACGCGCTTTAGTAACTACCAAAATCCCCTCTTGGGCTCCCCTACTAGTACATACTTTGCTATTATCTACATTGAGGAATTCCGATCTCAAATCTTTCATCAGATCAGTGAGATCTTTACGACACAATCTTATTACTAAATCATAATCAAATCAAAATTCGTTGAAATTAAACTAATTATATTCCAGAAATACATAATAGATATATCTAAAAAAATAAAGGTATGTACAAACTTTCACCATATTTCAAATTTAACGAGTAATAAAAAAGTAAGCTTCTGAGTGGTTATCCCTGACAATAATGAAACGATTCTAAAACTTTTTTTTTTCAGTGAGCCACAACAATATTCCTGAGTAGGTATAATAAATTTTTATCCTGGATCAAATTATTCCCGAAGGAATCCTGAAATTCACGCGAGTAATGCCGTGGACATCAGCTGTATCTCAAAATGTTATAGATTAACACAATATACAACTTTTTTGTCGTATAACAAATGTCAAAGAGCACCGAAATCAACTATGTAGTTCAAAACATTTTATTTAGTGACTTGACGGTTGACGTAAAAATTCTTTTCATTCGAATAGTCATTAACATTTTATAATATCTACATAATAATTATATAACTTACTTTCAACAAAAAATTTGAAAACACAATTCACAGGTAACCAACGTAAACATTTTATGTCGTGGCATCCAGCCATAGTTATTGTATTCGGCATGTAGGTAAGGTAAATATTTTGGGCGATAAAAGATTCGCGTGCGAATCCCTCGTGCCACCTATAACGCGAGCACGCGTTGCTTCATGTAAATCGTGTCACCTAGTGAATTTGCATATTATTATCAGTCATGTAGGTACGATATACGTAGATGTATAAGAAAATCTTTTGCATCGTTGCATCACATGAACGTAGGTAGAGTTTAATAGAGCGAGTTTGTGACTAGTGAGAAGAGGTCATCCTGCGAAGATCCCTTATTTTATCCATAGTTTTATCGATCAGGGACGAAGTCCAAATTTCTCGCCGTAATTGACTGACTGATTTTTAGACCCCGTGGTTGCATCTAAGATGTCTGCTGGGGAGGAATATGCCCTGGGCTTGTTTATGCGTAAATATTTTATTCCGTTTTAAATTATTATTGTATAATACATATAATGTGTATAGTGTGTATGCATGTACATATGTGTGTGTGTGTGTATGTGGATATGCATATGTTTCCTATAGTCATGTCATTCCTATAGACTCAATTAAACACAACAACCATTAAAATTTTTACTCGTAATGTTTTCATTGTTATAACAAAAATAAACTGTTAATCAACTGAACCAGACCTTTAATTCATTCATTGAAGAAAGAAGAAAGAAAGACTCTATAATTTTAAAAGAGCTAGCCGCAGGTCGTACAACCCCCATTTATACTTAACCTGAAAAAGTCCTTCAAAACAAGATATAAACTCACGAACAATGTTCATACTTAAATAGTTCATAATATGCAAGTACTTATCAAGGTGGACGAGACAAAGGAGGCGCATATAAGGATCGTGGAATTCATCGTGTCTGCCTACCTTGCATAAGGAAACCAAAGTAGATATATCTAAAATGTATATACCTATATGACAACGGATAACCTGTATTAAAAAACTAAATAGTCCACGGATTTACGAAAAGATTTATTTTTAATTATATATCATAACTTACATAACTTTTATAGTTGTTCCACGCAGTTTCACCCATATCGATTTCGAAGTCCCCGCAGAAATTTCGAGATTAAAAGTACCCTATATCCTTTTCCGTTCCCCTGCATGTAAACGTGTAGATATGTAAAATTTAATGACGATCAGTTTAAGCCTTGAAAAGTTAACAGATAGACGGACCGAGTTACTTTCACATTTATAACATTAGTATGGACAGGTACATAATATTAAGTTACAATAATTTTATCTGACTACAACTCGCTCCGGTGTGATTAACGCACACTTAACGCTTGGTCACGCACACGCAATGCACGAACGCTCCAAACACAAACGTTCAAGCTGATTTTACGGGAAGCTCGTTGCGTCGTCGCGTTGAGTTTAAAACGTAATTAGAGCTGTCTGTTGGAAGCTTTTAAAGCATAAATGAATCCTTTTTTTTTTCGTATCATCGTTTACAGCGATAAAGGGCTTTTTGCATGGCATCCGTTCAGCTGATCAAATTCGGTTCGAAGTAGCGTTATAGCACTGTTTTTAAAGGTAATTAATTACTCATTATAATCAATGGATACCGTTTGCTCGATCCAAGCTTCTGAGAAATTCACAAACTCAGGTAAAAATATGAACACAACACCGCAACAATAGTACATTGTTATCCTAGGGGTGAAAGTAACTTATCCCCTTAGTCCCTCGATCTATTGGCGCCCTCGCTACGCTCGGGCGCCAAACCCCGTCTCGGGACTAAATAAGTCTTTCTCCCGAGGATAACACTGTGCTATTCATTACGAATGCAAGGAAAGTCAAAATAAAAATAGGAATTAGCTAAAGAAAAAATGAGTGAATTTTATTTTAATTAATACCTACTTAAACTTTACGTTATTTCAATTTTACATCGCGCTGGCTGTATAGAGAGTTGGAACATGGTTCAATAGAAATGTGAAAATAGACCTAGTTTTTTTTTAATAATTTGACAGTTGTCAGTTGAAAGCGATTCTCCCTAGGGCTGAAAATGGTTACTTTCAACCCGCTTCTCAGGCAACTTCAGACCTACTTTCCGAGTATGAGTAATGAAAAAATTATGAACGTTTGCGAATTTTTCTTTTAGCACAGACTGTAATTACCTTAATAAAAACAGGTTTGTTAAAAACGCAAAGCCAAATGTGACCAGAACTAGACACTAACTGCAGCATAATTATGGCAAGGTGCCAGCCTAGATATAGATACACTTTGTGTTAATTACATTGCTATTAGGTGTTGGTACACCTTCATTTTATTCTTATATATTTAGCTATATTTACCTACATTATTCATAATTGCTCATTGAGCAATCATTTTAATATTTTAATACTTTATATATGTCTAATGTCTTATTCAACATTCAATTAGAACGTCTCTCTGGTAAACCATAAGGTAGATAAGTATTATGAATTGTCGTCCTAGTTAAATGATAAAACTTGAATATAAATGTGTATTATTAGATTCTTATCTAATACTCCTAAACTAAATTTAACTTCATAAGTTAAATGCCAATTAATATTAATTTAATGAACGTCTCTGAGTGCGGCAGTTTTGTTTTTAAAATTTTTACTTAAATTTAAGTAAACAATAAACTGAGTGCGGCCGTATGCATTTTAATCTAAGTCTATAAATTATGTTAATATTCCTATAAGTTTCAGGTTGTACATTAAAACCTTATTATATTATAATATCTATATTACATAATTATAAGTAGAATCCGTGATTCCGTACATTTAATATTTTTGAAAAAACAATTAATATATAAGTAAACCAAGAAGTGTAACCAACCACCAAAAAGTTTTTATTATTCTTTTCTGTCTATCTGTCTGTCTGTTCACGACAGTCTTCGAATCAGATTGTCATGCGGTTTTCACAGGTAGATTGAGCATATCCTGAAGCTACATATAGGTTTTGTTTTATTTAAATTGGATGTCGGGAAAAAAGTTCTTATACATATAATAAAACGGTTCATGCGAGTGAAACCGCGGGGCACAGCTAGTAGTTAACAATCGAATAAATTATCCAAATAATAATAATAATAATAATGCCGGAGATATTCATCGAATGTCATCGGCACACGTCATTGCTTTCACTGGTCAGTATCCGCAAAATTTCAATAGTGCAAAATATTATCTATCAGTGCATTTCTGATTAATTTAATTCATTGGCTTGTATTGTATTGCAAAATAAGCTTTTCGGTATGAATTTATGAGCGTATACGAATGCATATAAAACGGCGTGCATCGTAACAAAAGCACACATCATCAAATAAAACACATTGGATCATTGGAAAATGAAATTATTCATCATTTCCCAAGTTTTGAAAAAAAAAAAAAAAAAAACTATTTTGCCCATTAAACACCGAACTCCGAAATTCTCACGGGAACTCCGAAATAAACGCGGGTGTAATCACGGCAACAGCTAATAGTCCTTACATTGTAAATGCGAATGTGAATTTACCTAGGTACTTGTTTTTAGGGTTCCGTACCCGAAGGATCCAAACGGAGCCCTATATATTGCTGTCACTCTCGTGTCCGTCTTTCCATCGTTTATCACACGGGTTTTACAGCCAAACCGTAGAAGCTAGTCTTCAAATTTTTACAGTATACGTGACCGTACTGATTGATGACCTAAAGCCATGTAAATTGTCAAAAAATATTTTTAAGGAACATAGAGCTAAAGCTGGGGGACGCAAACATTTTTTGTTTACCCATCGAATCGAGTGGGGTACCGGTGAATAGAGCTCATTGAGTAGATAAAGCTGGACCTATTTTATGTTTTTAAAAATGTCGGAAAAAAAGGCATGAGAAGCCGCTAAAGTCACCTTTTTACAACATTTTGTAGGTACCAAAGTATTTTCCAACTTAAAACTTGGTGAAAATATTTATTATTACGTATATTTTACCAAAAAAATACCAAAATATTGATAACTCGATGTTTTTCATTGAAATTCTATAATTTTATTTGTTAAAACCAACTTTATTTTGCGGTTAAACGCGTAGCACAGAAGCGATGCGGGCGGCGCGGCGGCCGGCGGCAGCAAGCCTGCAGGCACACACGGCTCATCTATACTCTATACCAATATTATAAAGAGTAAAAGTTTGTGAGTTTGTGAGTTTGTGAGTTTGTGACGTTGTAGGGGGTAATCTCTGTATCTACTGAACAGATGTTGAAAATTCTTTCACTTATAGGAAGCTGCAGTGACCCTGAGTGGCATAGGGTACTTTTTATTCTGGAATTCCCGCGGGAACTCCGAATTTCCCGCGGGTAAAACCACAGGAGAAGAACTATCTCTACATCTACTGAACTGATTTTGAAAATTATTTCATTTATTGGGAGCTACAGTGATTCAGAGTGATACAGGGTACTTTTTATCCCAGAATTTCCTCGGGAACTCCAGAGTTTGTGAGTTCGTGAGTTTGTGAGATTGTAGTGGGTAATCTCTGGATCTACCGAACCGATTTTAAAAATTCTTTCACTTAGGTATAAGAAGCTACAGAGATCTTGAGTGACATAGAGTACTTTTTCCCAGAATTCCCGCGGGAACTACTAAACCGGTTTCGAAAATTCTTTCACTTATAGGAAGCTAAAGTGATCCTGAGTGACATAGGGTACTTTTTATCCCGGAATCCCCGCGAGTACTCCGAAATTACCGCGGGTGAAACCGCGGGGGTCAGCTAGTATATTATACATTTGGTACGGAACCCTAAATATGCGAACTCCAACTTGCACTTGACCGGTTTTTTTGTTACGCTTTCACACAAAACAACATAGGATACCTTGGGTACTTGTCTTTTTATCCCGGGATTCCAGCGGGAAAACTGCGGGGACAGCTAGTATGATATGAACGCTGATTGCGGAATACTTTGTTATACGAAGTGACTAGTGGGGCTTAGTAGCCTCGGAGACCTCGGTGACGCGGCGTCGTCGGCGGGCACACAGCGCCATTGACGGCGCGGCGCGGCGGCCCGGTGTCACGGGCGTCATGTATGAATAAATAAGTCCGCCCCGCCGCTGATGCACCACGTAATAGCAGACCTTTTGTGAGACCCGCACGTGACATGAAAAACAAACGATTTAAAAAAAAAAACATTTGAAATCTAACAATTCAATTTTTTTATAACCACAGCCGTTGCCGGCAAATGTACTCACAAGATGTTTGCGCTGGCACCATTTTTAAAGCCATAGAACTTCCACGCTTTAAAGCTATTTGAGACAATGGGCATGTTGACTAATTTTTATTTTTTAATCCGTCTCGTAGATTATTAAAAAATATTGGACACGTATTTTTTTCTTTTTTTACCTAATCAAAAAATAACGGCGATATATTGAGTTGAAATTTCACGTGACGTCACTATTCTGACAGTTTGTATGGCGGTTTTAGCGGTTAGTGACGTCACGACCCCCTCACCCTAAACTTTGATGCGCTTTATCTCTGTATATTTTAATTTATTTGAAAAAGCAAAAAATACGTGTCTATTGTTTTTTTTATTTTCTAACTGACGGACTTATTAGAATTTTGATTTTCAAAAGTAGTCCAAATCCCAATTATCTTGTCATTAAGTTTTCACTTTTCACAACGCGGGGAACAGCTAGGGTTATATGTAATAATTCACTGTTTGCTGAAGAGATTTCTATCTAACTTAGTTTTAAAAACATTTTTGTTTGAGGATTGACGAATGTCACTGGATAGCCTGAAGAGTGAAAGAATCAGAGACAAAATCACTCTCTAAAATTCTTTCTCACCGATGAGGAGGAATTTTAGGGGACTTTGGGTAAGGTAATGGGGTCTAATATAAGAACAGGAAAGAATTTGGAAGCGGCTCTTTATAATTTAACTATAATAGCTTGGTTTCCACGACACAAGCTTATAGCTTAGTGTGGGATCAAGTAGATATGTGTGTTGTGAAGTGGATTATTATTATACTGCGAATAAGTTATTTTCAATTTCAATTAAATTTCAATCTATTCTAAAGTGACAGTGACAAAAAATTTAATAGGTACTATTACATTTGTACCTACCCATAATATTGTTGTTTGTACCTTTATAATTTTTTTAAATCATTAGGAATAGAGGTAAATAATTGACTATTGTGTCCGCTGAACGCCGAGAACTCTCTACTTTTCTCTATAGTATATTATTTACGTCAACGTGAAATCCAATATACGTATATGTATCTATCTACTAGCAAATGGGTAAATAACAGTCTAGTTCCGAATGGCGTCCCTGGAGAGTCGCAAGCTATAGGTACGAGTTTGCAAGTCACACGCGATCTCTAGGGGCAGACCTAATCAATAGTAAAGCGTTGTCATCCTAACCTTACCATAATTCATGAATTTACTTCATTCGATACTTACACAGAACCTACTTGCATTCACTGTTCTTTTAAACTATACCTACCTACACATGTATGGTACAATCGAAACCGAAATTCCCGCGAGAACTCCTAAATTAACAGGGGATAAATGCACTGATTACATTTTTCTCTGTTTCATTATATCTATAATACTTTTGCTTACTCTCAGCGAGAGAAAAATATTCAATCAAAATTAAATAACTTTCAATAAATTGAAATTGAACTTTTTTAAATTCAAACTATTTTTAATAAGTATTTTTGATATTACACATCAAACAAACATGAAAAGAAAAAAATATTCATTTTTTATATACCTACTGGCTGTCCCGCGCGGTTTCCGTGGAATTGTTTCATCCCGTTAGGGGTTGAATTTTCAAAAATCCTTTCTTATCGGATGCCTACGTCATACAAACAACACACCCTCCAAGTTTCAGGTCTCTACGATGAGCGGTTTAGGTAGTGCGTTAATCCATCAGTCATTCAGGACAAAACATTTTATTCATAATTATGTATAGATTCTTGTATCCGCTTTTGTGTTTAAGTTCAATTTATGTTTAATTTTGATTATTTAATGTTATATTATTTTTAAGTTTTAATTTAACAATCCGTCAGTCCGTCCGTTTTTTTTTTAAATTACCATTAATTTTCAATACCTATGTTGGTGATACCTATTATTTTGTAGACTTAATGTGAGCTCTATCACACAAACTCCTGTAATAAAAGAAAGATAATGGTTTAAATTTCGCCCTATAATTCAACATTTTATTTAGAGATCACCATGCACTAATTGCAATATAAAGAATTTCTTAACTCCTAATCATACCTTATATTAGGAATACGAAGGCACTCTACTTAGGTATGTAATAGGCAATCTTCATTCACCATTTACCTACTAACCATTAACCAAGCATTGTTTATAAATTATTGTTTTTTATTTAAGGAAATTAGAGAAAGGCTTCAGTTGTAAATAAATAATAAAACAAATTAAATGATTATATTCGGCAGTAAAAGTGCCGCACATAAATGTAGAGTTAGGAGATAATCTATACCAATATTATAAAGAGAAAACTAAACCGATTTAGAATTTCTTTCACTTATAGGAAGCTACAGTATTCCTGAGTAATATAAGGTAGGTATATTTTGTATCGTAATAATACTTCGAACTCCGAAACTAACGCAAGTGTGAGCAATTGACTAGTGACTAAAATAAAATTTAGAATTTATGCGACATAAATAAATACAAACAGATACAACCTAACTAATATCTCAGAGTAATAATATATACCTACCAAGTACTAATATTATCATAAACGCGAAAGTTTGTATGTATGTATGTGTGTTACTCTTTCAAGCAAAACTACTGAATGGAATTTAATGAATCTTTACAGTAATATAGCTTATACATAAGAATAACACATAGGGTACTCTTTATCCCAGGATTCCCGCGGGATCTTCGAAAATAACGCGGGTGAAACCGCGGGGAAATTACATAAACAATAATATACGAAATTACATACGGAAACAAATATAGGTATCACAGTCATATAACACAGTTTCGTTTGACCAAATAATATTATTCAATTTCGAATATACTTTGTCGCTCCAAAACAAACAATAAAACTAAGCCAAAAATATAAATGTAAAATATTATCTATGTAGGTATTATATTTTTTAATAGGGTACTTGCATGAAATTTATAATAAGAAATTGTGACAATATTTCAAAAATAGAGCCTTAGAAAAGTGTTATCGTGAAAGATTTACTAAAAAAATTTCAATAGTTTCCAAAATATTCAACTTTTAATTTTGTGAAACGGAACGTTGCAACGAAACACCAACCACAGCCAAGCTTGACACATGACGTCACTTTTATTTTTTTAGGAAATTTACCTCTTTCAGACTTCTCTGAAACAAAAGAAACTAAGTGCATACAGTCAACGCATACTTCCATTTTCTGAAGTTTTTTACTTTAAAATGCATCTGTAAGACATCGACACAATTCAACCTTAATTTCGCTTTTGGATATTGAAGTGTCTGTCTGTCTGTCCGTGTCACATGACCCTGTCAATACGACAGTGACATTTGTATCACAGATTAATAAGGCGTAATTTTGAACTAGTGACGTCATTCCGCGTTTCGGCGGTAAAGTCTTAAGTAGGAACTTTAAAACGCTCTATTTAATTAATTTATGCATATATTTTTTTTTCTTTTTCTTGCTTTGTTTAAGTAGGCCATATATCTTTAAAATAGACTGAAAAAAAATCATGCTAGTACCCTATTATTTCCAATTCATATAATATCACAGTGTAGATGAGTATTTTAATGATGGACAGGCTTGGAAATATGTTTTTCTGGGTCGATAGTAACTCGAGACAATAGTTTTTAATCTCTCTAAAGATTTTTAACTGAATAAGGCTGTTTATAATTAATTATAATCGGATAATTTGGCCATTTCGTCAAATTTTCTAACTGCCGTTTAAAACACAATGTTAAGATTACAATCAATGTTTCGTAATCAATTCTTGATTCTCTTTGTATGTGGGTAATTACTAATTAGTGCTTCCAAGATTTTTTATGTTACATGTACCATCAGTGGGTAAATTTATTGTGAGCTTTATGAGACGGTAATATACACTATTCTTTTTATAGTTATTGATTAAACTAAATATAACGTCGTACAGATTACATAAATCAGTTCTTGTTCTGCTCATTAGATAAATCTATATATTATTGCGCTTTGTCTATTATTTAAATAATGTTATACCGTCCATTATAAGCTAAATTATTATCTTCTTTAACTCATGTCGTAGTAACAACGTTTTAACACCATTACCTTCTGGTACACGTCTAATAATTTTGTGTTTTCACGTCAGGATGTTTCATCACGTTAACACAATAGATACCCATTAATAAGATAAGTTTTATTTATTAATAAGAAACTTTGGTTCGTTTTGCGTGGTTTAATAAAATCTAATTACGTGCCTCTGTTAATTAAATTTAGTTCGAATATGGTGCTGAAAAAAAAACACTAGATAAATACTCTAAATGCACCGTCATGATACCTACTACCATATGATAAAGTATCATTGACACAAAGATTTTTTTAAATAATAATCAGTCAATTTGATTTTTGTAGATACTTAATCGATTTTTTTTATTAAATTTTAAAAACAACTTATCTCATTAAACATCCGAATCAAAATACAAATCAACTATACCTGCTACAAAGCATTACGTAGACGTGGCGCCGCCGCCCAATTGTATTCGTCTACACAAGTCTGCTGCCACGACCCATTATTTAATATGTCACACGTTGTATCAACCGTTTTTAGAATTTTATATTTGTTTCATGAAATGAACATCGCTGCACTTGTTTAAATTCCGACCCGCCCACCGTCGCAAATCACGTGTATCGTTACACGTGAAATGTAGAGCCGGGTATGGTGAGTATTGTATATTGTCATGTGCACTATACCCGGAGCGGATGTGTCGGTAGGGGTCGCGAGCAGCGCCGGGTGTCGCGGCGAGCGGTCGGGCTGGCGGGCGGTCGGTTGTGAGCGGCCGTGCGCGCCTGGCCTCTACGCGATGTCGACTGTAGGGCTCCCGAACACTGTGCGGCGCTAGGGCGGCGTGCCCACGCTCGATATCGCAGCCCCCTGCCGTCCTAGCGCCCTCCCACCTTGCAACAACATATTATTATATTTTATAGATTTCTTTATCTTATCAGTTTTTTGTTGATATAAATGACAAATACCCCATTCTAAACATAATTCCTACATGAGTTATTTATGGCAGTCTTATAGATTTTTTATGTCGACGTGTCAGACATTTCTACAAGCTTAAATTCTTGTACTTATGTTTTTTCTGCTCATGTAGGTAGTACTCTATAATGCTTAGTATTTCGTTCATAAAACTCCGCGAGAATCTTAATAATAATGGATTATGGGTTAATCCTCTCTATAAATATGCGAGTATAGCTTCAAGATTAAGATCTCTGACAAATAACAGCTTTCCATAACTTAAAGCGAGTTTGCGTAAATGAAATGCAATATCTAAATATTTTATACCTACCTACCTATTACAGTCTCACAATTAATCAAATCATAAGCTTACGTGTCGTAAATTTTTAAGATGACATGATAGAAATGCATATATCTATATATCTAGTATATTATATACTTTCATCCTCATACAAAGAGTTCCCGAGGGAAGAAAAACATTGACGTGAATGAAACCGCTGCGGGGCGAACAGCTAGTTAAGAATAAAATGGACGAACACTTGAAATAGAAATTAATCGCTTCATAAAATTTGGGGTCAACGAACGTCATTATAAATAGCTCCCGATCACAAATGAAACATGAACCCCTTTGTCCAACACTAACCTACTAATTAATTATTATCAATTTGTCATACTTGATAATACCTACGTGATAACTTTGCGTTTAATGATAGAACCCAACCGTTGGTTCTTCCTCATACCCTATTATATCTACATAACTTTCATTAAAACTTAGTAGGTATAGTAGGTACCTACGAATGGCTGAGTTTGGAGATGTCCTTCCTTTCTTTATGCTAACGCGCGTAGCGAAGGCAATCCCGTTGTAAAAAATCATATTAAACCTGGTTCGCATGAGAGTTTAAAAAGCGTCGCGTTAAAACCTGACGTTGGAGTTCCGTATGCTCGATTCGATTTAACGTCCAACGTTCAACGTCGAAAATCGAACAGTGTAAAAAGCGCCGCGCTTTAAAAAGTTTAAAAGCGCTGACTTATGAACATATACCTACTTGGGAATGCATTTGTTCTATTTAAACGCTTTTTTGACGGACGTTAAAAAAGCTCTCGTGCGATTATGGTAGGTTCACACGCGTGCGTTCAACTCTACATTCAACGTGCACATTCACATTCACGAGCGTGTAAACGGTACGCCCGAGCCCGTGAACGCGCCTGTGAACGTGAATGCCGCGAATCGGGCAAGTGTCGGTTTTTTGGCAAAGTTCAAAGGATGAATGTGCGGGCGCCCGGTGACTGTTTACACGCGCGCGGGCAGTCAGTCTGTCCCGCGCTTTCGCGACGAGTGGATCTTCATTCAACGTTGCTAAGAAAGTCGCTACGATCGGATATTACAACATTACAACATATTTCATAATTTTGTTTCTTTTTCCAATAAAAATAAGTTAAGCCAAAGGATATGGCAGCAACAACACCGAGATCCTCGCTGCTCGCCATTCTGGCACTGACTGACACGACGGCGTGCGTGTAAACAGCTTGAATGTCCGCCGGCCCGGGACGGGCTGCATGCCGCGCAGCCCGCCAGGCAGCCCGCCGGGCTGCACGGCGCGCGTGTGAACGTAGCATTAGGCTTTGACCAACTTGCGCAAGTCTTTGATGAACCTTTATAGCTATGAAGTTCATTTGATGTTATACCTCTGTTCCATTGATCGCAAAAAAAAATTATATCAGTCTAAATGTTACCTCACACGCTTTTGACAATAATTGAAGAATCTTATCGAGCTTCTTTTGAAGAAGTTTTAACTGTTAAAGCTTAAAAAATTTAAAGTAAGTACTTATGTACCTACTTATGTATATTAAACTAAAAAAAAGCATTTGAAAATATTTTTATAAAGTCTAAACCTATTTTATTCAAGATAAAAAAATATATTAATAAAAAGTAGGTAATACTAATTTATAATAAATATAATGGACAATGTAAAATAATCCATAAATAGCGTTAAACACAAAATAAAAGCCGGTTTTTGAGAAGTATGAGTACCTATATAAACACCTACCTATACGAAAGTGCTTTGGAGATTATTTTATGATGGAATTGCATGTCGAATTGTAAATAGGCGACATTTTAGGTGTAGTGGGAAGTAACTCGAGCAGCTTAAGGGTAAAAAAGGCGGGAACCAACCAGTAATTTGTTACACGTGATGTTTAAAAATTTAATAATACCTACACAAATAAAATTGGTATTATGTAAAATTTTAACAGATGACCTAATCACGAGCACGACCCTTTTTCAAAATCTTAACATAAAAAAAAGAATCAAACGGCTTTCTTTACGCTTTATTTCTTATGATTCTTCCACGAGGTAATGATTCTTAGACCCCTGTAGAATGTAAAGTCAGCTTAAGCCCACTATAGTTACCGGGCCATACACGGCACTTCATAGTATACTATAGTACCTATCAGCCGCTGTCACGCGACGCTGTGGCAAAACCCTGCAGCAAAACCACTCGCTTGCAAGACTGCACCAACAATAAAATAAACCTACATAGTTATATATTTAGTTTATGTACAGATGTAGATTTTTTCTATTCAATTTATTCGATACGCCACAACTGACCTTTTATGAACCACTATGCGGTCAGTCCTGAGACCCGATTCCAAACTACAGAAACTCTGGGACGCAACGTAATCTACTATTCGCGAGTCTATCTACACCAATATTATGAAGACCTAAAGTAGGTACTGAATCAATTCTTAAAATTCTTTCACTGGTAAGAGTAGCCTGAGTGAAATAGGATAATTTTTATCTCGGAACAAGGTGTTCCCGCGAGATCACGAAAACCACAGACAGCTATTTGCCTATAGATCTCCTATACGAGAGCCCACCGTGCACCGTGGCTTTTGCATAATCTACACTAATATTAAGAGTTTATTTGCTTGATTGAACGCGCTAATCTCAGGAACTATACTGGTTCGAATCGAATAATTATTTTTGTACCGGATAGTCCATTTATCGAGGAAGGCTATAGGATATTAGGTACATCACACTGCGATCAATAGGAGCGGAGCATCATAGAAAAATGTTGCAAAAACAGCAAAAAACAATCCTGTTAAGAGCTTAACCGTTGCGTACGCTGCGCAAACTGTTTGATAAAGTTACGCAAAAATCATACATTACGTAATTGTTCCCCTTTTTGTAACTGAAGAGAAAGTGTTGTATTAAAGTAAATTAGGACTTCCTGCGGAAATTCCGAGTCTCACGCGGGTGGAACCGCGGGCACTACTAGTATAGTTTTATTTGATTTGATTGATAAATCAATTAAAATATCGCGTAGCATATTATAGTCCCATATTAATATCGACGCATAACATTATTGATTTTGGTTGTGTATGATTTTGTGTATTTCTGTGCTGGAATAGGCGTGTCTGTATGACGAACAACGATGTGGTTTGCCGTATTAGGTAGGTATGTTGTTTTAAAAATTTTCCTTTGTTCGTGTGGTCTTAGATTTAATTGTACTACGACTATCTAGTCGTTTTCAATTATTTATCTTTCTCTTCGTCTTTCAGTTAGGTATCTAGGTACCTATTTATTTTCGAGAAATGTTACATAAGCCATATTAAAGCAACAAAAAACCAAGTTAGGGCATCGAGATCCAATTTTAAATAAGAAAAAAAAATCCATAATTCTAAGAATAAAAACAGTAGTTATGTTCAACGTTAACTTTATTTATTATAGTAGACGCTTATACCTACGCATCAGAAATAGATTCGGCCTACGAAACGCCTACGCAAGCTTCGAGTGCTACGACACTACAGATATTGCCTCCCAGTATGTGTACGTAGCTGTTGTCTGTGGTTTCACTCGATTGAGTTTTGAAATTAGGTACCTACTTCGGCAACTATTAATATGTAGCGCATATCCGTGGCATATTCTTGCTCGGAGTTCAAGCTATTGCCATACTTACGTTTCAGATAGTATAATAGTATAGCCTACGTGTACCAAATTTTATCAATATCAGTTCCGTTGAACTCTTTCAATCATATTTGTAACTGACATCGAAATGTAGGTATGTCAAAAAATATAAATAATTAACCAAGCAAACGTGATTACACTACATATTATTTCATATAATATGTATATTGTAGCATAGATATCCAGACTGGAAAGTGCATGGAACCCTGTGTTCACCACACATAGTTCACCCTCACCGGGAATCGAACCCAAACATGGTGACCTACTGCGCCGTCCGGTCGTCAACAAATGATTGAAAAATCACAAGAAGTACAAGGATAACGTATTTATTCTACTATGTAGTTGGACGGCAGCACGCACGGGTGCGCGGTGGGTCAGTGCGGCGGCGGCGTGGGCCGCAACATGGCGGAGGCGTTGTGGCGCTTGCGTGAAGGCGGCGGCGCAGGCGGTGGCGTGCGCCTGCTCACTGCGCTCGGGGACGACGCCGACGGACGCTACCTGCAAGACATCCAGCCGGGACTCTTGCTCGACGGTAGCTGACTTTTTAGCCAAAGAAGATCGACTGTTACTATCTTTGTACATAGATATCTATTATGTTTTTTTTTTTTATAACGGGTCCCGTTATAAAACGGGTGGTGTTTGTTGGGCCCTAATACATTAAGGTATAAAACTGATTCTAATATGTTCCTACTCAACTATAGTTAGTGATTTAAGATGGAATGCTTTTGCTTTAGGCTGTGTGGTGAGAGATGGACGCACCGCCAGTTACGCGGCAGTATTAGATGCAAGAGGAGAATGTAAACTGGGGCTCGGTGACATGCAGCTGCACGATCACATCACCATTGAACTGGTTAGTACCTAGCCAGTGGCGGATTTACCAGCAGGCTGAATATGCTGGAGCCTAGGGCGGCAGATTTTACGGCAAAGGGGTCAAAATTTTACCGATTTTTTTTTCTTGTGCAATCATGACTAGAATATTGTTGGATTTTTAAAAATCTAGGAAATTTCATTGATAAAAAATTGCAATTAACATGATTTTGAACTAGTCGATAGTGGCGGCAATAGAATAGCCCACTGAAACGGGAAATGTCCAAATTCGCCACTGTACCTATAAAATACGTTCCTGCCTCTTACGGCCGCACTCAGAGTCGACAAGCGCACACACACACACACACACGCGCGCGCGCGCGCACTTGTTTGTGTGTGTGCGCTTGTGTGTGTCAGTTTGTCTATGCATGTGCGTGTGTGCATGTGTGTGTGTGTGTGTGCTGAATAAAATCGGTCGTATAATTTTATAAAGAGCTTTTCTCGCTACAGTAGCCAATAAAAATGACTATTCAAGTTCAATAGGAGTAGGTAACTAGTACCTACTCTCTAGGCCTCTGTCGTAAAATTCAACTAAAGGACTTCACGATCAATAAAATACCTAGTAGGTACCTACCTACTGCCATAATCGTCAAACTTCAAAGCTCATTTCACGAGACGGTTTGTACCCACAAGTGTTTTTTTTATGCCCGCTCCACATTCACGCGAGAATCTTGCCAGAAAACCACGAGAAACGGTGGAGAACATCGGCTCCACATTCACGTTCTTGTGGTTTTCTCGCGTTCTCGCAAATATTCTCGCGTGAATGTGGAGCGGGCATTAGATAGGTAGATTTATCTACCTATAGTAGATACAACGTTCTTGGGCAGCGCGTCTTACCTACATTTAGGTAACTAGCTGTTCCCCGCCGTTCCACCCGCGTTAATTTCAGAGATCCATCAGGAATTCTGGGTCCAAAAATACCCAATGTCCTCCTCTGTACCCCAGACGACGTGTATGCCCATGGTGATTGGTTGAATAGCTAAGAAGCGTGATAGCGTAACGAAGTAGATTTCCGACACTTATTATCATTATATTTCAACCAATTTACACAAAACCTTGACAAATTATAACCTAAACCTTCCTCATGAATCACTCAACTACATGAAATTCCGTTCAGTAGTTTTTGAATTTATCACGAACATACAGACAGACGCGGCGGAGGACTTTGTTTTATATGTAAATTCAAGAACCAAAATGTTGCTAAAATAACTAAAATTGAACTTTTATCATGAGATTCTCATGATACCTACAATACATTTCTAGATTAAAAAGAAGCTGTATGGACATGGTGTCTTTGAGCAGTTTTATCTAATTATGTGCAATGGATTAGGCGTGACTAAATTACTAACATAGGTAGGTACCTAGGCACTAGGTAAACTATTAATGATTGTGACGAATTATTTCGAATTATTATTCTCAAACAAAAAAATATTGTTTCGACTGTTCTAGGTTGAGAAAAACATAGAGGTTCTAAATAAGGCTCCGCTCGTAGTGTTGGACGGTAACCCGCCGCAGACTACCATTGAGCACGTGTTGCGGCGCTGTCATGAGCTGCAGAAACCCGGTGAGTGGATAAGCACTTCTCTCGTCTCGTCGGTAACGGTTGGTCGGTATAAGTTCGTCCGTTTAAATAACTAATGATAATTTGCAGTGATCAGTCGAATGATTCGGGTGTGTAGGCATAGCATTATTAGGACCCTTGTAAGTAGATGCGAACACGGTGCGGTTTGTCTTGCGCGAGCTGAATTAGGCCTCTGTGCGTTGGAAAAGATAACCTCCACTCCACTGTAGTAATTTACCTATGTATTTATCCTGATTTTTAAAAGTTTCCGAAAAAAATCCTGTTTATATAGTGTACGAAAATAAAAATAAAAAATAAAATAAAATAGTAAAAAATAGGGAGTAGTTACGTACATAATAGCGATTATAAAGCAGCTGCAACAATCAGTACAGCGGCTAAGCGCGGTTACGAATTTATTTGAAACAAGAAGATACAATAGATTTCAATATCCAACTTCGTATCTTCTTGTATTTGATGAAACAATAATAACGACTATTTAAAAATAAATTTTATTTAATTCCATAAATATAAGTAGTCATACATTAGATAAGACTAATACAAATTGGACGGAAATACCAATCACTAAATAGGTGCTTTACTACTAGCCTACCATATCAAAGTTGCAATTAAACCTGTGCAATCAAAATGTGGTACCAATAAGTGTAGCTAGACACGTTAGCAATTTTTCAGCGTAACCGATTGTCGGGAATAGTTGCTAGTGAGCCAAGACCCTTTAAGCTAAATGTACGGGTTTGACTCGTTCCTTTTGTCAAGGAATAAGTGGTCGACAGGACCACATTTATCTACGTACCAAACTAAGCAAATAGTTAATGGGTAATTTATAAAAATTCCAAAGTAGATTTTTAAAATAAGAAATTGTCGATCGACCGAAGGGTAATACCGGAAACGGTAAATAATATCACTATAAAAATAGTAGGTACCTACTACACACTCTTGAACTGCATGCTTCTTATGACGATAATATATGAAATGCACTGAGATATTTGTAACTTAAATAAACAGCATTGTTAATACTGTTATACCTAAATTATTTTTTACACATTGCTGTCAATATTGTGAGTACAGTCAGCTGTAGGTATAAATATGTATACACTTTTGACAGTCATTGAACCTTATTGCATTGCAATAGTATTAGAGTTCAAATACTGACCGGAATGTATAGGTACATATTGGTGCTTGTGACTGTACATCTAAATTCTATAAATTACAATAAAATATTTAGATCTAATGTCAAAACTTTAAATAGGTTTAAATAGGTTTGTAGGTAATATTTATTGAGATTCATCACATACAAGATATGTAAAAAATTAAGATTTGTTTACAAAATCTAAATTCGAAACAGAAGCAAAATACCTAACCTAATATTAATAAGTCTTAAAATTAAATGCGCTAGAAGTGTAGTTACAGGATAATAAAGAGTTGTTATGGGATAATTATATCTCTTATTTATACTTTAATACGGGAGGCAGTGCCAAATAATTTGTTGCTGTATAGGTCTCAGACGAAATAAAGGTATAGGTATGCAGGGCCGGCAGTCTCGACAACGTTTTGACAATGGTATCGTATCGATCGTTAACTAGAGACCACAAAATCATATCGATAAACATCAATATTACGTGAATTGCAAGTTTCGAGTCGATTGCATTGTTGCATTTAAATGTAATGTTGGTTACTGTAATGATGTTGATCGCTGGGATTTTTGGGTAGTTAACGAACGATACGATAACGTTGTCAAAACGTTGTCGAGACTGCCGGCCTAGGTATGTATGTCGTGATCCTTGCCTTTTAAAAAACAAGAATCTAAATATTCCACTGACGTTGCTGTTGCAACTGATCTCGCAACTGATTTAGAGCAGTCTCGGGCCGACTATGGTGCATTTGGGCCACTAAGTTTCTGGCTTCTTGACGTAATTCATACAACTTACAATACTCAAAATAAAAAAGAATTGCTGCCATGCCTGAAAACAGGTTTTTTTTAATTAACCCATTTAAAAATACTTTACATAACACTTCACAAAAACTTTTCAATAACTAAAACAAAAGTTTTACTGAACCTCTCACAGTTGTTTAAATCATATTATTATCTACAGTTTCACTTGCATTAGTTCTCGAGTTCCTTTGGGAATTCTGGGATAAAAGGTACTTATCTTCCTTCAAGTGAAACAATTATTTAAATTGGTTAAGTAATTTTTAAGTTCATCCATTGCAAACAAACAAACATACAAATAATCACTAATTATGATATTTATTTTTTATTAATACCTAGTTTACCCCACGGTTTTACATGAAATTTTTTTATAAAACTTAGGCCTAGGGATATTATAGTTTTCTATCAGTTAAGGAATTATTACAATCAGTTCAATAGTTCCGAATTGCTCTTATATTATGGTGTAACCGCTAGTGTTTTATTTGTCGAACTAAAGAGCCTGTAGTGAACCATTCATACATACCAGACAGGATGCATGCCACAACAGCAAAAGCATATGACCATGAGAGCACATTGAATGCAGGGTATAGCAGCCAGTTGCGGCTATAACAGTTGCCTCCAAATATTGCTACTGCCATTAACAGGAATATACCTAGAACGTTACATAGTTTACTATATACCAGTCATATAGGTTAAGCATATCACAAATTTCTTTTTCTCTCTTTAGTATAAATTTAATAATTTTTATGAGTATGATACTTACAATTAATAATTAAATTTTATTTATTTAATCTATAATGATAAAAATAAAACTCACTTGAGACTGTTACACAAATGAAAACCACAAATATAAAGAACCATTCATATCTCAGAGCAATTCGCAATGGCCATCTGATAACTACCAACGCCACTATAATCTGAGCTAAAAAAGACAGGATTAGAGCTAATGTTACAAAAGCCTGCACACTCATCAGCCAGCCAGGCACCAACCATTCTCTGATTACATAGTACTCCTGAAATTGAAACATTATTACTGACACTGATTTCATATCATTGTTGTGTGTGCAAATCCACATAAGAGCAACTTGTAAAGACCGCGTATTTGCTTTTTGACAGGAAGAAAGAAAAAACTTAATATCTCAGCAATTTCAATTCTTATTACCGACTGAACTTAAAGCTTGTTCTTTACAACTTTCTTTATTGGAAAATAACATAAATTTACTTGTATTTTGTGCAGTCACTTATTTGAATTTTGTGTGTTTTGCTGTTACGCGGTATTTACAAACTGCTCTTATACAAATTTGCACACACAGCGATGATATCCTAACCTAACATTCATAGCCTTTTATCTAACAATAGTAGTCTAAATAGAACATCACAATAACATTTTAGATACCACTAAATACAAACTTTTGATAATTTCAATAACACTATTATTAGAAATGATAGCCAGACAGATTTAGATGAAATTGAAAATGGAGATAGCTTACACCCTGAATTAACAAAAAGGCTATTTTTATCTCAAAGTGCCTAAAGGAATCTCAATTTGCACAGGTGAAGCTACTGGTAACAACAAATTACTAGTGGTTTGGATATTTGTAACTTAATTACACATGAAATGTGGCACACAAACATGCTTGGATTTACACATGGGATACAACTTTTTATCACTGTTTTAAAATTCCTGAAACTAGAACAAATAATACAACTGAAGCAAAATGTTGAATTATTTTAGTACATCAGGCAAGTTTTTACCTTTTCCAAGTGGAAAAGACAAGTATCTTTACCCTGATAAGTGGAAAAAGATGAAATCATTCAAGTATCAGAACTATTAATTTTAGCACTCAAAATTTCAATTGGGCGGTTTGCTATGTTTTAGTTAAATCTAGCAATTTTATAGGGTTTCCACAACTTTATTATGATAATTTAGCTAAAATATCTTTTGATTTTCCAACGAATAAAATTATACTTACTTGACTAAAAATGTAGTGACAACCATCAAAGAGTTTATCGAATTGATATAAAGGGAACCTAAAACGGTCGAAACAGTATTCCCAGAGACCCATACGTTTAAAGGACGAGAACATTTCAGGATACGATTCTATCCAATAAGGTCCAGCAAAGGACAACAACAGAAATAACCCGGCAACATAAGTTAAGGTAGCTCCAATTACAGTAGCATCTGCAATCACAGAATATTCATATCTTTATTGCACAATTTAAAAACCGATTAGCTAGATCTTTGAAAAAAATTTGTGGGCGTGCCCTACTCACTGGAAGCTTTCGGATACTCGTTATTTGCAAGCGTCATGGTTAAAGTTTATATTTAATTCCTTTTAATCAACTCTTCCGATGTTTTAATTTTAAAATAAGTACCTATTTCATTTAGAATTGACTAAACAAAACAATGGTCTCATTCAATCCGGTATTGCTATCGAAATTCGTAAGTTTGAAACAGCAAAATTTCAATTTTGAAAAGTTTACATCTGTGATCTGACAGCTGACACTACGGTTGACAAATCGAATGATATCCGTTAGCGGTGGGCGTTGTACGGACGCACTAGTTACATCGACCGTCGCCGTACGATCTACGAACGGATGGTTTGCCGTTCCCCAGGCGACTAGTTGAATTCGAAGACGGGCGACGGCCGCGACGAGCGATGACGGCCGCAACGAGCGACGAGCGCAACGGGCGAACGTTGACGACGCAAGTCGGGACCGTTACTCAGCCGACTAGTTGAATAGGGTACTTGCATGATTTTTTTTTTCAGTCTATTTTAAAGATATATGGCCTACTTAAACAAAGTAAGAAAAAGAAAAAAAAAATATGCATAAATTAATTAAATAGAACGTTTCAAAGTTCCTACTTTAGACCTTACCGCCGAAACGCGGAATGACGTCACTTGTTCAAAATTACGCCTTATTAATCTGTGATAGAAATGTCACTGTCGTATTGACAGGGTCATGTGACTATCTGTCTATATGTGATAACTTCAATATCCAAAAGCGAAATTAAGGTTGAACTGTGTCGATTTACTTCCAAAAGTTCCAGTAAAGAATCGAAATGCATCTTACCGATGCATTTTAAAGTAAAAAACTTCAGGAAATGGAAAATATGCGTTGACTGTATGCACTTAGTTTCTTTTGCCTTCTCTGAAAGAGGTAGTTTCCTAAAAAATAAAAGTGACGTCATGCGTCAAGCTTGGCTGTGATTGGTGTTTCGATGCAACGTTCCGTTTCACAAAATTAAAAGTTGAATATTTTGGAAACTATAAAATTTTTTAGTAAATCTTTCACGATAACGCTTTTATAAGGCTCTATTTTTGAAATATTGACACAATTTCTTATTATAAATTTCATGCAAGTACCCTATTCGAAGACGGCTAAACGGAGAAGTTTACGGCAACGGGCAAAACATTGACGACGTGCGACGCTCGAACATAGGCGGTTTATACTTTAATAGTGGATAATGGATCTGGGGGCACGGTAGTGCCCCCTCCAAGACGAGCCAGCAAAGCGCAAGGGCACTACCTACCTTTTCTCGAAGCGCTTCGTCGTTTTTTTGAACCCTCATAACTTGGGTTTGGATTATGCTAGATCAACAAAATTTTCGGGATATGTTGTCAATAGCGGACTTATTGAACATATTAAGTTTTAATTGCATAGCTCCCATCCTTTAGATTTTATTGATATCTAAAAAACCCCGATTTCGTCACTGACTCACTGATGATCATCAAAATTCTTAGGGTACTTCCTAATGTCCTAGAAAGCTGAAATTTGGTATGTAAGCTAGTATTAGTAAACAAACAACAAAAAAATTATAAAAATTGTAACTTTTATCTCTCAACCCCTTAAATTAGGGGATGGAAGTTTGTATGAGACTTCTGAAATTTTGACTTACAAAAATAAATGAAATCCCAACAAAAACATTTTCATGTAAAATGTTGCCAAGACGAGACCATATACCAGCACTTTCAAAAAGTTATCAGATCTTATGTACATTCACATGGGCCTAAGGTGAAAAATTGGTCCATTTTTCATTACTTTTCTGTTATATAATAATAGTTCTTTGTAGTAACGAAACGGCCAAGCCACATATTTTGGCTAAGGTGTAGAGTTTGTGAAGTTAGACCTTGTAGAGTTAGAAGCTTGGCTCTACATAAGATCTGATAACTTTTTGAAAGTGCTGGTATATGGTCTCGTCTTGGCAACATTTTACATGAAAATGTTTTTGTTGGGATATCTTATACAAGTACATTATTCTGTTGAAATGATATTATCATCGATCCTAATTTGAATTCTAATTCAACTGGTTAGAGTTTTTATTTGAGTGGGCCGGATATATTATTATTGGGAAGATTAAATTTGAACTTACAAACATAAATTTTATTACTTTAGCCTTTTGTATTTATTATCCCCTTTTATATAAATAGTAATATAATATAGATAATGTTAGGAAGTAATTTATATATTAATCTATTATATCAAACATACTTAATATTATATAATTAACATTAGTAGGTATTTAACTAATTTCAATCAGTTTACTAGAGTGCGCGCAAGATAAGTCTGCGCGCTGCTGGTGGCGCTACTGGTAGTGAAAAGTAACCAACTACACTGCATACTGCACAGGTACGGTACACTGCAGGCGGCCAACAATTAGTTCCGATTTTAGCCGCGCGCAGACTTATCTTGCGCGCACTCTAATAAAAATATTCAATTTATGAAATTTAATTTAAAATTAACATGGCAATGAGTACTCGATCAGTCTCCTTGACAAACTCCCTTGAATTCGATCCCCCAGGGACACCTCACAAAACTTTTAGCGATTGAGACGGCGGGCTTGCGGGCGGTAAGTGTGCGTTCTCTCAAGCTCAGCGTATTTTGCGTAGGTACCTACATTTGGTGAACAGCTGACTCTAGGCGGCCGATCCCGCTGATCTGGTGTTTTGCGGGAGATGGGACACAGTGTAGGTGCTCGCACACGTCACAGCCCGCAGCAAGCACCTTCCTCTCTGCTACGAGTTCAATGTCCCTCCATCCGGTCTTTTGTGGTCTGTGCTTGTCGTCGTGACGACATAGAACATCGGCGGATACTTATAGGGTCCTGCGCAAGATGTCGTTCCGAGCGTAATGCCGCGGGGCGTAAGAGTCTACCCACGCACCTACTACAACTCAAGGCATGATGACTATGTATATGTATATGATAATATGCATGCAACGGTGAGGTTCGCAGACAGCGCAGCCAAGGCGAAGATCAACGGCCACACGCAGTGAGTCGGCATCGAGTAAAATTCGGCCACGCTCAGGCTGGATTTTGGCCTCTGGGCAAAAACCACTTTCACTCTCGCCACGTGAGACGCCCGCGATGAGGTCACCTCATCCCAAGCCCGTTGTCTGGGCCAGGCAGCAGGCCCAACTAGGCTTACAGCTCGCCAGACGCTCAAAGCATCCGTCGCAAAAGACACGGATAGCCAATCGCCTCCTACAGAGATAATACAAGCGACAAGGTCGATCATCTCGCATGCACAGACGCCAAGAATGCCGGCCAATCTGTGTCCCCTACACGCCTGATGCCCAAACCCCCACACCAAATAGGCCAAGTTGCCTCGTCTCACTGAATCTGACTAATAACCGCCGCACTCAGAGTCGACTTTAATGGTTACTTAGTTAAGTATAGATTTTTAGAACAAAACTGCCGCAATCAGAGACAAGTTTAATAAATTAATGTTAATTGGCATTTAACTAATTAAGTTACATCTCATTAAATGCCAATTAACATTAATTTACTGAACGTCTCTGATTGCGGCAATTTTGTTTTAAAAATCTATACTTAACTAAGTAATCATTAAAGTCGACTCTGAGTGCGGCCGTAAGCTCAACATTCGCAATGCCTTAAATACAAGCACTAGACTTAAGGGCACTTTCGAAAATGGAAACCTCGGCTGAAAAAACTCAAGATGAACAAGTCCTCAGCAAGTCAATAGGTGATCTAATATCTTCTACTATAGATTAGCTCTTCCCGTTATATTTAGTAAGGTAACAAAAAATAAGAAGTTTAAGAACTTATTTTAAATCATTTAATAAAGTATAAGGCAGTTATCTTTTATAAACTTTATATAAAACTATGTGCTTACCTACCTATCTGCTTAGGGTAGTTACATCATCAGAAATCTGATTCAGAACCTCAATATTCACGATACATACAGCAATATTAACTTAAAAGATAAATCCAATAGGGACATTACAATTGGACGGAATTGTGAATAACCTACTATCTACTTAGGTTAGTAGTTCATCATCAATCATCATCAGAAATCAGTTTCACACCTCAATAATCAAGGTACGGTATCGACTATAGGTATCAATATTATCTTAATAGATAAATCCAATAGGGACAACATAACTATTCAGTAATTGGACGGAATACTGATTATAAAACTCACAAAATAAACGGTCAAATCGATTTCTTTCGTCTAAGAAAAACTTCAACTGACTTAAAAAAAACACTAAAAACCAAGTGAGCAAGTGTTCTTGTAATAGCAAGTTTTGTTCCCCTCAAGCACAGATAATATAATCCTGAAGTAGATGTTTTAAATAATCTTAATCTACGGGTTAACACCAAATCATCGTTCTAAATGTACCTATAAAAACCATTTACCTAGCTCTCATGTCATTTTTTTACATGACATTCATGTAAATAATATTTTTAGGCAAAACCAAGGAATTTATAAGTAGGTACTACGTACACGTAGTACTTATAAATTCCTTGGGCAAAACGCTGTGATTATTATATACTGTCTTTGGCAAATAATTAAGAATTAGAATAATCCCAATAAAATGCCATATGGCCGACTCGCTCGTCTAGTTAATGAGCGTGGCGGAAGCCGAAAACACGGCGATGGACCGCATCTACCTTGAGTTGCCAAAGTTTTCACTTTTAATTACATACCATATTTTAACTTAAGGGTATGGTCACAGTTTAAGCTCACAGTTTGCGTCACACTGTGAGCCAACAGTTAGCTTCTAACACTAATTAATTTAAAGCGATCACAGTACCTACCCAAAAAGTTTACAGTTTGCGACTAAAATCTTGATTCGCGACGAAAATCCCAATTACTATAATTCGAATTATTAGTCAGAAGACCCCAAATGTTATTATTACGCGTTGATCGAACGACGCGTATGGACATAAATAATGTACTTAGGTACATTTTGATAATCTTACATTTTGGTCCTCCTTTTCCGGCTAACCTTATCATAATTTTTACCTAAGTATATTAATTTATTGTAGGTACATACAAAAGCGCGTTTTTCCAAATATTACAAATTAATATATCTCAGTGGTTAGTTGGTTAGTGGTAGGTGCTTAGTGATACATTATACTGTTACATAAAACTATATACCTAACAACGTAATTAGTAAAATTTTACGTTGTAGGTATCTAAATTCAAAGATCTTTACAAATATTCTTTCAAAAAGTGGCATCGTTAGATTATTATTCGTACATGCATAATATGAAACAACCTAGGTCCTATATATTTTTGTGAGGCCATTTTGCATCTTTTTGTAGATATTTTAAGTATTTCGTATACTTACCTAGTTATTATTTAAATTGAACATTTTATTTTTCAAGTTGCCACAGCATAATTTTATACTAATGAACTACATAATTAGATTACTACTAAAACATACAACATAAATTATAAATTGGCAGAACGCGGTAGTCATTAGTATTAAAAAAAGAAACTTATATTATTTTATCTATTTAACTACAACCAAAACTATTTGAATCCACTAGAAGGGAACCGACAATCGTACACGTGGATGACACAAAGTTTAAACTTTTAAGTTATACTATTAGTAAAATAATAATTAGCCGTTTCCACTTTATGAAAAGGAAAAATGCCTAATGCACTTTGATTTTGTGCAATCGGCCCATTACATAAAACACATTTTTAGATATCTACACACCTACTTACCAATTAAATGACATTAAATATCGGATATCGAATACCAGTCGTTTAGAATAGAATGGAATACACTTTATTGTACACCAAAATAATATGTTACAGTGTGTTAAAAAAAACAAAAACTCATAAATAAAGGCATACAAAAGGCGGTCTTATCGCTTTACTAGCGATCTCTTCCAGACAACCCTTGGGTGGATAGGACAAAAACAGAAAATTTATAATATGTTGATTTTGTATATATAGGTGGAACAGGTTTAACATGAGATTTTAGTTTCATCATAATTAATTGTAAAAAATACGAGTAAGCAGTTGTTGTTATTGTGCAATGAAGGGTCACGGGGACACTTATAGTTGTACAGCACAATTAGTTGGATCAGCTGTTGTTACGCTTTGGACTCGTGTTCTAATTGAAATCTCGCTTGTGACTCCTTCAACCTTCTGCGTTTTTTAACTTGTATATTGGCCTCAACTAGAAATAGCACAGCCGTCACGATGCACGCCACTGAACCGACGACTCCTAAGGCAAATGACCATCCTAAAAAAACAATTTTCCATTATTAGACATACCTAGCAAAACATAGTAATTTCTTGATTTGGTCAAATATCATAATATGCTGTTACCTAGGTAATTATTAGGATGATCGGGCATCCATCCTTCTGTGTTACCACTACAAGCAAACACTATGACGGCTATAGCTCCACAAATTCCTAAAAGAAACAGTTTCTTTTGTTAGGTAGGTAAGCAAAGTCAAAGAAAATCTTATTGGTTCGTATCATTTCTCTTGTCTCGACATCGACTTGAATCTCTAAGGCTAAGGCCACACTTCAAAGATCTTTGTTTGGTGCTAAGAGTCAGGCTATACTCACTGTGTGGCCAGTTACGATAGTTGCAATGTCTCTTCACTAGGATTAGTCACTCCACAAGTAGCTGTGCTCTAAGCAATAATAAGAGAAGCTCTTTGTAGTGTGGCCTTAGTCTTAGTACAATAGTAAGTACATGCTTACAACTAATTTTAAATATACATTCGATAAAAACGATAAATCATAGAGGAAACCATCTAAAAAGGGGACTTACAAGGATGAATGACTTTTTGGCTTTAGTCTTATCCATACGGTTTAGTGCGTAATAGTTTTCATGAGCAATTGTATAAATTACCTATACCTACGTCAGAAGTTAATCAAACGTCAATAAATTCATCGTTTGAACCTAAGGGCGGCGCCACAGTCTTTGCGGCGGCGGTGGCGGCGGTGGCGGCGGCGGCAGCGGCAAAAACAAATAGTAAACAACATAAGAAGGCCACAACCCACACACCTTGCGCCGTTGATAGCTGTGGCTTACTTCGTATGTTGTCTACCATTTGTTTTTGCCGCCGCCGCAAAGACTGGCCAAGGGGTAACCCATATTATATGCAGATTGCAGACCACTTCTTCAGATACTTAACATCTCAACGCGAAGCTCATAACAATTACTGTCACAAAATACACAATAAAAAATATTAGGAAAACAGTAAGATACCCAATAAATTAATTATACGTCCATACCTGATACCAGCATAATGAATCCTATACATTTAATTAACAACGGAAATCTCCTCTGGTCTGGTCCACAGCAAAGGAAAAAAATCAGCACCAGTACCATAGATATCAAAACTCCTATTAAGCATAACGTGAAGAAAAACTGCGTTGCTATCATGAACGCTGTAACAAAACAAAGCTTTGATTGGTCGTGCACAAAGGTCATCATTCTTAACACTGCTTGAATTATTTAATGTCTATTGTAAAATTTTCGCACACAAAAACTGACCGGGTAATAAGAAGCCACGTATCTTGTCATACCCCGTGGTAAACGGGTCGTAAACCCAGCGACAACCCACGAAAAATCGTCTTTGATAGGAATCTTGTGGATCAGGCAGAGACTTAAAGCAATGACTCCATAATCCCAATCTGAAAACAATTATTTACGTTATTACTACATTTAAGATATTTATTAATTACTTACAAAATTTTCCCGCAACTCCACCCAGGGAAATTTCGGAGTTCCGGAGGAGTTTCCGGGATAAAAATACCTTAACGAGTTTTTTTTGGCGGAAATCAAAGATGGCGGTTCAGTCATTTATTTTCATGTCGATAAAAAATTGTTATAAATGGATTTTGTTGTGTTATAAGGTGTTGGACAATAGTTTTCACAGTGACGGTTTTTTATGTGCTCAAACAGATATAATATGACATTTCGAGCTGATTTCTTCAGTTTCCTCCAAGAGCTCCGAGAAAGTTCTTGCAAGCTTCTTGTAAATAAATAAAAAAAAAATAAAAATAAACCGTGGCTTGCAATTTCAAACCGTACAACGAAGCATTTTAATAGAAAATACCTGCATTGATCTAAATCATTTTACTTGAAACTGGCTAAATGCATTATATGCGAAATTCCATAAAAATAATAAAAATTCCATAGAAATAATGTATGGCGTGAAAGCGTATCAAACAGATAAACTCACATTTGCATTTATAATATTACTAGCTGTTACCCGCGTTTTCACCCGCGAGAATTTCTAAGTTACAGCGGGGATTCCGACATAAAAAGTATCCATTATGTCCTTCTCTGCACCCCTGACAATGTTTTAACCCATGATGTCTGGTTGAGTAATTAAGGCGTAAAAGCATAAAAACGAAAAAAACTCACACATAATCAATCATACCTACATACTCAGTAGCTACTCGTACTATTACGTACTGCTACCTACTTTAGATTTAAGGTTTTCATCTGTTTTTATCATCGCCTCACACAAACATAGTATTATATTATCTATGCACAAACTATCTATGCAGTGACTTAAAATTTATCATTTGTAAACCATGTAACTAAGAAGAAATACAGTAACCACAAGCAGAGTAAAGCCATTTCAAGTCAGGCTAAAAATGCCGAGTACCTATATCTTCGTCTCATACGCATTCATACTCTTGTGTGTGTCATTGAAGGTAATTTCGCGACGCGCGACGTTTGGAGTTTCAGCGGATAGTCTTGCGATCACTACAATATAATATAGTTTTTTTCTGTATTGCTATATAAATCGGTGTTTTGGCTTTTGTAACAAACGTATGTAGGTAGTTATGAAGCATTCTATATAAATAAAAACTTGCTAATAAAGGCTCACAGCAGTAAAAAATATAAATTGATATAAATTAGATTTTAAAACTATTTTTTTTCCATCTATGATACATATTTGTCCTGAATGACTGACGGATCAACGCACAGCCTAAACCGCTGATCGTAGAGGCCTGAAACTTGGAGGGTGTGTTTTTTGTATGAAGTAGGCATCCGATAAGAAAGAATTTTCCGAAATTCTACCCTTAAGGGAGTGAAAAAGAGGGACAAGGGTTGTATGGAACAATTCCGCGGGAACTCCGAAATTATCGTGGTGTGGTGGTGGTAGTCTTAAATAAATGTTTACCATGTAAATCCTTACATGCAAAATAAATGCGAAAGTAAGTTTGTTTTGCTTACGTTTTGAAGGGTGCAGAAAAAGGACATAGGGTACCTTTTATCCCGGGATTCCAGCCGGAACTTCTTAATTGACGCGGGTGAAACTGCATTAAATTTTGTATACTAGACGTCAAGGGTAGGTACAGTATAGGAAATAGGGTATTATTATCCCGGGATTCCTCTCGCGGGATCACCGAGATTAACGCGAGTGAAACCGCGGGGAACAGCTAGTTTTGTTTCTGTTTAAGTCGGAAACCCTAGGTACATACCTGTCAAGCTTGGCGCTTCGTATTCTATAGTCACTGACCAACCAGTTAGGCGTGCCAAAAGCCAATGCCACCGTCACAAGGGCAACAACGAAAACAGCAATGCCACAGTTGCCGGCTAAACTTCTATTCTTCATTGTTTCTGTAATAAAAAAAACTCAATCATATTACAGTAGTAGTAGTAGTAGTAGTAGGTAGTAGTAGGTAGTAGTAGGTGGTAGTAACTACTACTGTAGTTTGCATACGACCAGATAAAATATTTACTATCACTAGATATTATAAAACAAAGTCCTTCGCCGCGTCTGTCTGTTTACGATTTTTTTTAAAAGTTTATACGCATAGTTTATCCTGGAATTCCCGCGGGAACTCCGACATTACCGCGGGTGAAACCGGGGGCAGCAATAAAGCAATCAAAAGCAAAAAAAAAACATAATTATTGTCTATTAATTTTCTTATTAACCTGACGGACTAAATCTAATTTTGAATTATACCTATACCCTGCACCCCAGATACCCAATATAATACCAACTATCCGGCACCATGCCTATTCTAGGTATAACTATAGTAGGTCTACACAAAAATCTAGTTCTAGGTATAATAGCAATAGTATAGATAGAATATAGATTATTCCCTATCCGCTTCAACAATAAAATATAATTTTGTTAATCACATCATTTAATTTTGTCTGTATGTACAGTGGGCCACATAGACAACTATACCACTTTGAAAAATTTATACTGTTTGTAAAACGTCTTTATGACGTTATAAGTTGCCGTTTTTGCAGCTTCAATATTCGGTTTTCGCTTGTATTGGAATTTTGAGCTTGGAGCTGCAAAAACGGCAACTTACAACGTCATACAGACGTTTTACAAAAAGTATAAATTTCACAAGGTGGTATATTTGTCTATGTGGCCCACTGTACGGTGTGTGTACAATAAACGTTTTGTAATACGTTGTGAAAAAAAAATAAAGCAACAATCTTAATTATGAGATGACTGTGTTATGAGAAGTTGGACAAAGAACCTTCTAAGCCCGTCCTGTTTTAGCACCGAGCTCACACAAAATACGTACCTACACAAGGTTGCATGCTCAAAATGAATTGTGTCTAAAATGTTACGCAAGCCACACAGTTGTAGTTGATCGAAGAATCCACACTAGGTAAAGTAATGGTGTGCCTATACCATACCTATAACCTTTTACGAGAATATACGCTGCCTGATACCTCCATATAGCATAACATTCACCCAGACAATGCTACAAAGTTCTCACGCGTAAGCGTGAGAACCTGGCGTGTCCTTAAGTATTTAGAACCACAAGGAAATAATTTATTCCTTGACTACTGTAGCATACAGCTCTACTCGCGTGATGTTAAGAATTGTAAGTACATTGGCTAAAACGTCGCATCCATTGTGCTTTAAAATGCTCACACGCGTAATAATATCGGTGGTTACTGGCTGCAGACTTTTATCAAAAAAACCAATCTACCCAAAAAATACCAAGATACCAACGCAAACCCACAAAAATTCGGGCCTTAAATCTATTTTTTTTTCATTTCTAAAAATTCAACATTGTTTGTCATAAATCGATAAAACTCAAAATCTATTTAACCTGACATTTGGATTTGGCATATTTATAAAAACCCGTTAGCTTGTTTAGAATATAAAATTTCATAAATGTAGCTCGTACAGTTATTGATATATTATTATGTATTAACCTGGGGTATTAACATTTGAAGGGTCCACTGCAAAAATGATGAATGTCCTTTGTCTTTTGTTTTAAGATGATTGGGTTTTAAATTTACAAACGGTGTAAAAAAACTCAATGGTAATGCCATTCGGTCACTTAACTATGTACCTACCTAGTTAGAAATCTTGTTTACAGAATATGTTTTTAATATTTTGGCTACACGGCAACGCTCAACGTCACAGGTGTTCACATTTTTTCATCTTCAAGAATTAAATAAGTTTATTCAATAGGTAACTTTAAAGTAAACTAGAACATGACTGGGGTCTCCTTTTAAGTATAACAATACCTAATGTTTTTGGACATTCATTATTATTGCAGTGGACCCTTCATTTGAAAACCGGCATTTCTGTGACTGACCGTCATTAAGCACCTTCCCAAATTTTTTCTAGAAGAGAAGGAAGCCACAAAGATCTCAAACTAACGTTTTTATTTCGTCTGAGAAACAGTTAAAATTATTTAATTATAGCTGTGCCCCGCGGTTTCACCAGCGGTAATTTTGGAGTTTCCGCGGGAATTCCGAGATAAAAAATACCCTATGCCCTTCTCTGTACCCCTGACAACGTGCATGCCAAATTTCATCCAAATCCGTTCAGCCGTTTTTGCGTGATCGAGTAACAAACATCCAAACATCCACACTTTCGCATTTATAATATTAGTAGGACTAGCTGTGCCTCGCGGTTTCACCCGCGGTAATTTCGGAGTTCCCGCGGGATAAAAACTACCCTATGTTCTTCTCTGTACCCCTGACAACGTGCATGCCAAATTTCATCCAAATCCGTTCAGCCGTTTTTGCATGATTGAGTAACGAACATCCACACTTTCACATATAAAATACACAATAGTAGGATATAAACAGTAACAATACGTAGGTACTTTCAAAACATTTAAAAAAAAAATTGGGGTAGGTTATGTACTCAATGACGGACGCCAAGTACGTTAAAAAAAAATTTTTTAATAGGTACATAATAATTATAGTTGCTTGGTTTTTAACCGACTTCCCAAAAAGGAGAGTTCTCAATTGACGCGTCTTTTCTTTTTTTTGTTTGTTAAAGACCTATAACTTTCGACTGCGTGAACTGATTTTGATGATTCTTTTTTTATTTGAAAGCTGGTGCCGTTGGGTCCCATTGATCTGATGGGATCTTGGAGAAATCGAGGGAACTCTTCAAAAATTATAGGCACACCTATAGCGATTTGGGTAATTTTTATAGTAAATCGTTCATTTGCTTTCGGAAAGCAAAATTTGAAGAAGTGGAACTGATGATGAAGACTACAGATGGTCATCGGAACTATTTAACAATAATACGTATTTCACGGGTTCCGATTGGAGTGATTAGGAATATTGATTTTTTGTTTGAAAGGGAACACTTCCAAATTGGTCCCATTGTCACCATGTCAAGATCTGATGATGGGATCTTGGAGAAATCGAGGGAACTCTTCAAAATGTATAGGCACACCTATGGCGATTTGGGTAGGTATTTTTATAGTAAATCATTTATTTGCTTTCGAAAAGCAAAATTTGAAGAAGTGGAACTTATGATGAAGACCACAGATGGTCATCAGAACTACTCAATTATAGGTATTTCACAGTTTCCGATTCGTTAACTTTAACGTGGTTTCTACATAATTTATGCACGTCACAATGTATATGGTGAAGTGGAACTGGTGGTGATGTACCAAGAGAACTCCTCAACAATTAACGTCCCTGCATCGGAAAAAGCAATGTAGGTATTGTAAAATGTGATGACCAGTTGACATTAGGCTATTGTAACTTGGATAAATTACAAACCAACCCACTTAAAGCGAGAAATAAACAAAATTTTAACAAAATATTAAAACCGACTTCCAAAAACAAAACTAAAAATAACAAAATACCGATTTTTACCGAATTATGTTACATCTTTTTTATGGGTTTTTTAATGCCTGAACTAAAAGTATTATTATTATTAAATCCAAAAGACAAAAATACACGTAATATTATTATTGTTTTGTGCTATTATATGCATTCTGATCAACTCAATAATGGGCTAGATTTTAATATTTTTTTTGTGGTTCTGTCTTGTAAATTAATAAGAAATATAGCTAGGACAGGTTTTTTTTTTCATTTTTTACGTAGGTAATAAAAAATAAAGTGATACATTGAATTCAAATTTCGTCTGACGTCACGCCTAGGTACATTTTATACTTAGTTATGACATCAGAGCCACCACTCCCTAAGCTTCAATTTGTTTGATCTGAGTATTTTTTAAATAATAAAAGAGGAAAAATATGTGTCTATTTTTTTTACTATCCAACAGACTAAAAGCAATTTCGATTTTTATACCCAGTCATCATGCCCATTATATCCACAATAATAACAGAAAAGCTTGGATATTAGCATACACAGGAACTTTTTCCAAACCGAGCTGAGTGTGTACTGTGCGCGACGACAGCGCCACGTAACAGGTGGCCATCATGGAAAATATTCAAGTCAAGCGAGAATCCTACTATGTATTATAAATGTGAAAGTATGGATGTTTGGATGTTTGTTACTCAATCACGCAAAAATGGCAAAACGGATTTGGATTAAATTTGGCATGCACATTGTCAGGGATTCAGAGAAGTACATAGGGTACTTTTTATCCCGGAATTCCCGCGGAACTCCGAAATTACCGCGGGTGAAACCGCGGGGCACAGCTAGTAAGTAAATATTGTGAAAAATAATAATGAAATCTTGTGTTATTTTACTATATTAAAGAATTTTGGACAGTGGTAGTCAGTAACATTATTGCCAATAACATTCAAATTGTTGTTTTCAGTGAGAAATGAGCCTACTGTTTTGGGCTTATTTTTTTTTATTCTTATGGAAATTATCCACTTATTTCTTTGGTCTTGTTTCCACCAGGGTCTTGGAAATTGTTAAAATATAATCGCTATTCTTCTTGGTGTTATTACAATTCACAATAACACATCTTACTAGGACCATATTAAAATTTATCTCAAAAACGATTAGAAAATGTTCACTGCAATATGGATTTGACAGCTCAAGTCAGCGACGAAAATGTCAATTTTAGCCGTAGCGAGCGCTGTGATCATTTAGGCTACTCCCTCCACCCGCTTTCCAACTTGCCAATAAGACATCAAGACTTTATTGTATTTTTCAAATAGATACATTAATTATTGTAAGCATAGGTGCTTAACCTCCAGATTCAGAATTATATTGTTAAATCTTTGTAAACATAAATCAAATCTGAGACATCTACCAATCAGAAGCATTTAAGCATTTAAAATATTTACTAAGAGTAAGAACCAAACAGTTTTAAACAGTATTTTAAAAAAAATAGCAATAGATATAGGACAAAATTGGACAAGTTTTTAATGGATTTCCTGCATTATATAAATAATTAGTGCACAATCATAAACTTAATTTTTTCATAATAATAATTAATTTCATAATAATTTATATCGGTTGAATTATTTAATAGTACGGTTGCAAAATTCAAACGCAATATCACTTCCCTTTTAACTGTCTGATGAAGGTGTGACATTTACATAAGTACTCATTTTCTTAGTATTTTGATTGCAATTTTTATTTTATATTTTATGTTTTGGTGTGTATTTGCATTGATGTATCTATTTATGTATGTGTATGTAGGTTTATGTTATATTTATGTATTTCCATGTAGATGTGTTTAGGTATTGTAAGTCGCATCACAACCATAGTCACATTTTTGCTATGTTAATCAGTTGGTGAATATGTTATCGACACATTTAAAATTCATTTAAATCATATTTTTGTAAACCTTTTATATATGTTGTTTCTATTCGCTAAAGTAAATAAAAAAATATAATAATTAAATACATACATACATATTATACCTACTTAGAAAGTTTTAATTCTACCAAAAACTCCCAAGAGAACCCCTAATAATTTGGTAATCTTTTAAAAATCGGACAGTAGGTACATATCTACTTGTAACTTTCATGAAAATTGTTTATTTTGAACTATCAATAGAATAGTAATATATTTTCAAGAAAATTATTTAGGTATATAAAGCATTTTTTAACTACCTACCTAGATATCAATACCAAATAAATAACAACTCTTACCTAAGCTGCTTTCCTGATCAGAACTCCGAAGTAGGTAGGTAATTAGTAAACTTACAAACAGCTAATTCAAACTAGCTAACATTGACTAAAACACAGGTAAATAAGGGAACATTACAAAATAACGTATATTCTCTTTGATAACAACTCATGCAAAGATATTCAAATCACTTATTCGCTTTCAATATTCGATGCTTTGTCCACAAATTAACTAGGTAGGTAGGTATTTAGGTAATTAAAGTTACTTTACTAGACTTTTTGTCAACTTCCGTCAACGTTTGGTTTCGGCCTCAGGTTTCGGCGGACTCAAATCAAACTCACAGAAGTCAGAAAACAATTTCGGGCGTTGCCAAATCGGTGTTGCCAACAAGATATCAGTTATTCGTTTATTTATTTCATTCTTCTTCTTAATGGCTTTCGCATATAATTCATTTAGCCAGTTTCAAGTAAATTGAGTATGTTACTTAAATGCACAAATTAGGGTTTAAATCGTTGTACGGTTTGAACTTGTAGGAGACTACAAGAACTTTCTCGGAGCTCTTGAAGGATACCGAAGAAATCGGCTTGAAATGTCATATCTTCTTGAGCACATTAAAAAATGTCACTGTGAAAATTATTGTCCAATAAAGCACCTTATAAGTTATAACACGACAAAATCCATTTCTAACAATTTTTAGCGATTTGAAAATAAATGACCAAACCGCCATCTAGCATTCCCGCCAAAATCTCCGTTTTTTTTATTTGTAAGAATAGGGTAGGTAGAAACCGCCACACTCAGAGTCGACTTTAATGATTACTTAGCTAAGTATAGATTTTTAAAGCAAAACTGCCGCAATCAAACAAGTTTAATAAATTAATGTTAATTGGCATTTAACTAATTAACTTACATCTCATTAAATGCCAATTAACAATAATTTACTGAACGTCTCTGATTGCGGCAGTTTTGTTTTAAAAATGTGTACTTAACTAAGTAATCATTAAAGTCGACTCTGAGTGCGGCCGTTAGATTGATTCAACATATTCTTCCGTTGCCGGCGTTCAAATGACAACTTTAACTTAAATCATAACATTTTGAATAATTAAAAACATACATACAATCGAACGTAGAACCCTCTCCCTCATTCGGCTAGATGAAATTAAAACGCAGAATTCCCCGAAAAAAAAAGAAATTACTCATTTTCATTACTTTATTTAATTCAAAAAAAATTTAATTGAAGTAGAACACAAATTGTACAGTAGGTAACTATTAAAAATTTAAGGTAGGTAATTTTTTTTTAATCAAATCAAATATTTGACGACCCGATTGACGCAGTAGGTCATCTGCTAATCAAGAGATTCCGGGTTCAATTCCCGGTGGGGGTGGACTTAGTGTATTGAACACAGTGTTCCCTTTCTAGTCTGGACCACTGAGCAAATAATTACTACGTTTTAAGAGTAGGCATTCCATACTATTCGCTGAACAGCTATGAAAGCATTTTGTGCCAACCATACCAATGCAATGTATGACGCGGTCTTAGAAATTTGGCATGGAATTAATAGGTACTTCGTACAACGTACGAAGTACCTATTAATTCCATGAAATTTGGTTAAGTATTCCAAAGTTGGTAAAGAAGTTTATGCATAAATCCATAGTAACTTTTGCTTCAAGGGAGTGTCGCTGGCCTGGTCAGGACGTGCATATTATACATATAAATATCATAATTTACTTCTGAGGTTTACATACTAATATTATGTAGTATATAGTTACCACGTTTGCTTGGTTTTCACGGCACAAGCTCATAGCTTAGTGTGAGTTACGTAGATCTGTGTGTTGTGAAGTAGAATATTAATGTTATTATTTATTACGACTTCAGATTGCTACCAAATGTTACATAAATATGTAGTTTGTGTGACCCTTTTCACGTACAGCCATAGTTCGGAGCTTATCTACCTATCTCTTACAATCCAATTTTTCATAAAAAGTCATGCTTGGCCTAATATTTTTTTATTTCAAAAGTATTTTGTAATTAAATTTTTTTATTTTATTTTGGTTAAAAGATATGAATTTGATTCCGTCTACTAGGATCCAGTGTTGCCAACAGTTAATCTGGCTCTCCACCAGATTCAACTGCAAAAACCACCAGAAAACCACTAACAAAAAACGGCCCCACACTCATAACCGCTAAGTTGTCCACTAAACAATTTTTTTTTGTTATTACGAAAGAAAACAATAAGTACATTAGTTTTAAGTATCCTTTATACTGATATACTTAATACGCAAAATAAACAGATATGCGAAAACATCCATACAAAATAACCTGTTTGCAGGTTTTTTATTTATGCAGTTTAGCATGTGGCAAAGAAGACACTAAAAGCGATCAAATGTTTTTCAAGCGTTGTAAGAGTAACAGCGTGGTTAAGTACGAATTTTATTTATTGAATCAAATGTTTTTTAACAATTGTTATAAAAAATTGTGTATGTATTTTTCTTTTACTTTTGTCACTTTTTGTTAGGAAATTTGTATGGAACGGCATCTAGGTACAGCGTAAAGTTTTTCCCACCAATGTTCCTTTATTATTAGGTACCTAATAAAATAGTAACAATCAATAAATGAACATACAATATTACTCTCACCATGTCAATCAGTAATTATGCATAATTACCATATAATTACATAATATGTATGAACTCGTCAAAATAATGGAAAAAAAAAGAAAATCTTAGTGGTAGAATAACTAGTTAGAGCTTATCTAAGCTAAAATGACGCGCCCCTCCATTGGGCATACGCCCAACCGTTAACATATCGATAAAATATCGACACATATAAATCTGGTCTTGCAATTCGTCCTCAGTTGCCGCATATCAATGCATAATATCGCACATCTAAAACTGCTTATTCTCGAGTAGTGGGGCGTGTCATTTTAGTTTAGATAAGCTCTAAACATTCTAACTACAACAAATCCCCGCGTAAAGTCTATCGAGCTAGATGGTTCATTTGTCATCCTGACGGTTCAGTGCTATTCTAAGCAATCAAATTAAATGCTCTCCAATTAAATAGAGTAGAAGTAACATATTTTGAAACATATAAGTGGCTTACCGCCGCACTCAGAGTCGACTTTAATGATTACTTAGTTAAGTATAGATTTTTAAAACAAAACTGCCGCAATCAGACTAGTTTAATAAATTAATGTTAATTGGCATTTAACTAATTAAGTTACATCTCATTAAATGCCAATTAACATTAATTTACTGAACGTCGCTGATTGCGGCAATTTTGTTTTAAAAATCTATACTTAACTAAGTAATCATTAAAGTCGACTCTGAGTGCGGCCGTTAGTGATTAAGTGATCGCATTCTACTAAACCACTAGAAAAATCCACCAGCCGGCAGCCACTAAAAGCAATTTTTAACCACTAAAAGGGGAGTTAAACACTAGTTTTAGTGGAAAATGAAATCCACTAAGATGACAACACTGCTGGGAAAGTTGGCTGAAAGCTAATTGTAGATGGCGTTACTTAACTAGAGTTTGAGGCAACTCGACTAACTCGTATACAGCCTGTTACAGAAAGTCAAAGGTGTGGTCAAATTCACTGAGCAAATAATTACTACGTTTAAAGAGTAGGCAATTCCATACTAATCGCTGAACCGATCTATGAAGGCATTTTGTGCCAACCATATCAATGCAATGTATGACGCGGTCATAGAAATTTGGTTAAGTATTCCAAATTTGGTAAAGAAATTCGCGCATAAATCCAACTTTAGCTTCAAAGGAGTTGTCACTGGCCTGGGTCAAATTGAGGGATCGTGCAGTGTTAATCAGTGTTAATGGTATAGAACAATAAGCCACTAGCACTTAACGCAAAAATCCAACTTCAGAAATTCACACCAATAAAAAAACAATATTTTTGGCATCGATATTCGATACAAACAAGGTCACATCTCTAGTAGGTCATGAACCGCTCAAAGATAACGAGTTGGCTGGCCAGGTTTTCACGAACTTACATTCTTCTGAGCTTACGACTTACGTAGGTACCTATATAAGATACTTAACTAGCTGACCCTCGCGATTTCACGCGCGATAATTTTGAGTTCCCGCGGGAATTCAGGGATAAAAAGGACCCTATATCACTATGTCACTCAAAATCACTTTAGTTTGCTATAAGTGAAAGAATTTTCTAAATTCGTTCAGTAGATCCAGAGACTACAACCTCACAAACTCCGGAGTTCCCGCGGGAATTTCGGGATAAAAAGTACCCTATGTCCCTCAGGATCACTGTAGCTTCCTATAAGTAAACTAATTTTCAAAATTGGTTCAGTAGATTCAGCGATCACCCCTTAAAACCTCACAAATATGCAATCTCCGGAGTTCCCGCGAGGATTTCGGACTTCTAGAGATGCAACGGATATCCGGTTGCTATCCGGTATCCGGCCGAATATCGGATAGTGGCGCACTGTGGATACCGAAGTGATTCTGTTTGGTATTTAATTTTGAAAAATTGTAAGTACGAGTTCACAATTACGTATACACTACTATATTATACATTATACACAAAAAAAACTTATCTATTCAGCAAAATAGGCGGGCGCACGTGTACTGCATACGAAATAGTTCCGTACACTAGTACCCACTACCCAATAAAACTCTTTTCTTGCCTAGAAAACGGTCCGCGCGAAGCTACAATACGTACGTACAGGTTGAAACCTGCACGACGCGCCCGCCGCCGCCAAACTAAAATGTAGGTATCTGGCCGCCGAATATTCGGCCGGTGATCGGGCCGAATATCCGGTATCTGGTATCCGGTCTAATAACTATTCGTTGCATCTCTAATAAAAAGCACCTTGTCACTCAGAGTCGCTTTAGGTTCCTATAAGTGAAAAAATTATCAAAATCGGTTCAGTAGATCCAGAGATTACCCCCTACAAGTACAACGTCACAAACTCACAAACTTTTGCTCTTTATAATATTACTAGCTGACCCCTGCGGTTTCACCCGCGGCAATTTCGGAGTTCCCGCAGGAATTTCGGTATAAAAAGTAACCTATGTCACTCAGGATCACTTTAACTTCCTATTTATAATAAGTGAATCCATAGATAACAACCTCACAAACTCCGGAATTCCCGCGGGAATTCCGGGATATTAAGTACCTACCCTATGTCAATCAAGATCACTGTAGCTTCTTATAAGTGAAATAATTTTTTAAATCGGTTCAGTTGATCCAGAGATTACCCCCTACAACCTCACAATCTCCGGAGTTCCCGCGAGAATTTGGGGATAAAAAGTACCTTACGCCACTCAGGATTACTGTAGCTTTCTACAAGTGAAATATTGTTCAAAATCGGTACAGTAGATCCAGAGATTACCCCCTACAACCTCACAAACTCATAAGCTCCGGAGTTCCCGAGAGAATTCCGGGATAAAAAAACCCTATGCCACTCAGAATCACTGTAGTTTCCTATAAGTGAAAGAATTTTTAAAATCGGTTCAGTAGATCCAGAGATAGCTGTTCCCCCGTGGTTTTACTCGCGGGAAATTCGGAGTTCCCGAGGGAATTCCGAAATAAAAAGTACCCTATGACACTCAGGACCACTATAGCTTCCTATAAGTAAAAGAATTTTCAAAATCGGTTAAGTAGATCCAGAGATTACCCCCTACAATGTCACAAACAATACTTTTGCTCCTTATAATATTAATATAGTAGTATAGATAGTATAGATAACGTACCTATATAATTTCTCAAGGCATAGTATTATATTATCTGTGCTCAAGGTTTTGAGTTTATTTTTTACGCTATAAAGCCTTACCGCCGCACAATGGCTCAACCGATCATCAGAAAAGGATATAGGGTACGAAATCACCACGGGAAGATTTAGTAGGACCTACCTACCTAGGACCTAGGTAATAAATAGGTTTTTTATTGTGATTAGTACTTAGGTAGGAACTCTGTCTTAAGTACAAGGATACACTCTGTAGGCGCCTGAGTCTGTAGATGAAAAAAAACTACTAAAACATTGTTCCCCAAGGGTTATATTATCTGTGCCCTCAGACGAAATAAAAAGTATGTGCCCAACAAAGACATTCTATTGGTGCCCTTGAAAAAGAACAATTGCAATCCGACTTAACTTAGGTACCTACACTAATGAAAAGTACCTACGCCAATTACCCCATGGCGGAAAAATTAAGCCCGCGCTCAGAGGCATGCAGTCTGTTCTGTAAGGAACTTATCTACACCACTAATTACTAGGTACTTTAGTGGTGAGTGGTGACGTATCTCCACTTCCTTTCGCCTCGCCCGATTATATTTTTCGTGACGCGTGACGCTATCACCATTTTACTACCCAGACCCCAAGCCCAGTGTGCGTAGGTATGCGTATAGAGTATAGAAACTTTACTTCAAGATTGACGAGAATCAAGCCGTGGGGATCAGCTAGTGATACCTATGTTTATTGTAGACCTGCGTGCATCAAAACGCAGCGATTATATTTGAAAATGTTTTTAATAATATTAAGCTATCAAAATTTACTTACAAAAGTTATTTTGAAATATAATTTTTCTTTTTCAGTGTTCTTTGAACCTACAGACAGAAGGAAAGCGATCAAAGCTCTTCAAAATAAACACCATCCCAACTATGCCTCGCCTAACGTGGCCGAACTGCGCCAGATGGCGAACTTCCTACAACAACACAATATCAACAGCAATCCAGATTTCACAGAGATAATTGAACTATGTAAAATTGTATCCCAACTCATAAATTACCTTGTTGTTACTTTAGGCGAAAAAGGTGTGTTAATATTTCACCGTGAAAAATGTAAGCATACCGTGAAATTATATCCAGTGAAAATATTGGAACAAGTTACCAATGTTTCTGGTGCTGGTGACTGCTTTGCCAGTGGTTTTATACATGGCATGCTTTTAGGTTTAAAAGAATCCAATTGTGTATCTTTAGGCTTTCAGGCAGCTAGGTGTGCTTTATTTTCAAATAATACTGTGCCGACATACTTGAGTAAATACGTATATTAATCACAATTATAAATATTTTATTAAGACCACAAATGGTCATCGGAACTACTAAATAATAGGTATTTCACAGATTCCGATTCGTTAACTTTAATGTGGTTTCTAAACAATTTATGTTCGTCACAATGTATATGTTGAATTGGAACTGATGGTGATGTACCAGGAAAATTCCTCAACAATTAACGTCCCTGCTTCGGGAAAAGCAATATATTTGAAAAGGTAATAAGCAGTCGACATTAGGCTATTGTAACTTAGATAAATAACAAACCGACCCACTAAAAAGCGAGAAATAAAATTTTAACAAAAAAATTAAAACCGACCTCCAAAAAACAAAACTAAAAAGCTAAAAATAACAAATTAACGATTTAATCCAAAAGACAATAATACACGTAATATTATTATTGGTTTGTGCTACCCATAGTCGGCGACAAACCAAATTGAAGTAGATGTGTAGATGGGCTAAGTCCACTCCCGCCACGAGCTCGTCGTGAGCAGAGCAACCCAAGTGGGCAGACACCAGCGGGCTTGTCACCGAATTCAAACCGATCAGTGGTAGCACAAACCAATAGGTAATAAATATTACGTGTGTTATGGATTAAATCGGTATTTTGTTATTTTTAGCTTTTTAACCGACTTCCAAAAAGGAGGAGGTTCTATGTTCGATTGTATGTATGTTTTTTTTTTTTTTTTTTTTTTTTTTTTTTTTTTTTTTTTTTATGTATGTTCACCGATTACTCGAAGACGGTTGGACCGATTTGAAAAATTCTTTTTTTGTTTGAAAGGGTATACTCCCAATTAGGTCCCATTGCCACCAAGTCGGGATCTGATGATGGGATCTTGGAGAAATCGAGGGAACTCTTCAAAAATTATAGGCACACCTATAGCGATTTGGGTATTTTTTATAGTAAATCGTTCATTTGCTTTCGAAAAGCTAAATTTAAAGAAGTGGAACTGATGATGAAGACCACAGATGGTCATCGGAACTACTCAACAATAATACGTCTTTCAGGGGTCCTAGTTAGAGCGATTTGGAAAATTGTTTTTTTGTTTGAAAGGAGATACTTCCGAATTGGTCACATTGTCACCAAGTCAGGATCTGATGGTGGGATCTTGGAGAAATCGAGGGAACTCTTCAAAATTTATAGGCACACCCATGGCGATTTGGGTATTTTTGATAGTAAATCGTTTATTTGCTTTTGGAAAGTAAAATTTGAAGAAGTGGAACTGATGATGAAGACCGCAGATGGTCATCGAAACTACTAAATAATAGGTATTTCACAGATTCCGATTCATTAACTTTAATGTGGTTTCTAAACAATTTATGTTCGTCATAATGTATATGGTGAAGTGGAACTGATGATGGTGTACCAGCAGAACTCCTCAAAAATTAACGTCCCTGCATCGGGAAAAGCAATATTTTGTAAAAGGTTATGAGCAGTTGACAGTAGGCTATTGTAACTTAGATAAATTACAAACCGACTCACTAAAAAGCAAGAAATAAACAAATTTTTAACAAAAAAATTAAAACCGACTTCCAAAAAAGCTAAAAATAAAAAGCTAAAAATAACAAAATACCGATTTAATCCAGAAGACAAAAACACACGTAATATTATTATTGGTTTATGCTACCACTGATCGGTATGAAGTCGGTGACAAGCCAAATATGGAGGGGGTAGATGGGCTAAGTCGACTCCTGCCACCAGCTCTTCGTGAGCAGAACAACTCAAGTGGGCAGACACCAGCGGGCTTGTCACCGAATTCAAACCGATCAGTGGTAGCACAAACCAATAATAATATTACGTGTGTTTTTGTCTTTTGGATTAAATCGGTATTTTGTTATTTTTAGCTTTTTATTTTTAGCTTTTTTGGAAGTCGGTTTTAATTTTTTTGTTAAAAATTTTTATTTTTAGGGTTTGCTCCCGTTAGGTACCAGTTGATTATTATACCTACTCAACTTTTTTTAGGTGGAGTAGTAAATCAATTGATTTACTACTAGACGTGGTATATGAATGGGTGGCCCCCATTTTTCATTTTTTTTTACCTTAGCCGTAGGTACAGTTAGTATAGTATTATATTATCTGTGGTACAGTCAACAACATCAGTTTCAGAGTTCTATACTTAGACTAGCTGTCCCATGTGGTTTCACCTGCGATAATTTCGAAGTCCCCGCGGAACTAAGGGGATGTAAAGGGGTTGCAAAGTGGATGTAAAGGGATTGCAACCCCTTGTCATCCCCTTAGGGATTGAATTTTCAAAAATACTTTCTTATTGGATGCCTACGTCATACAAAGAACACACCCTCAAAGTTTCAGGTCTACGATTAGCGGTTTAGGCGGTGCGTTGATATATCAGTCATTCAGGACAAAGCATTTTATATGTATAGAATAGATGTGGATTCTACAAAACTTGGTTCAAAAAATCTGAACACACAATTCGCTTTTAGAATTGATATATTTAGGTTGTAATATTAAGAAGGATACTTAACAATAATTTTCATTGTTATTAATCACCATTAGTACGAGAAATATGATTTTTCTAGCAGCGACTTCTTGGACCGGTGGTTTTTGCCCGCCGCGTGCAACGTCTACCGGTATTCGTCTAGTCGTCAATTTGAGAAGTCGTCAATTCGAGAAGTTGTCGATTCGAAAAGTCGTCAATTCGAGAAGTCATCAGTGACGTTTTTATCACTTCAAATCATAACATTTACAACATACAAATCTATATCTTAAACTATTGTGGGTAAAATTAATGTCATGTGTTTTTATTAAACATCATTATTTATAATATTTATTGTTTATTAAACAATAGTTTACATAATTATGTATATTTTTTAGGTCATACAAAAAATAATAAGTCTTTTGGACGGACTATTTGGATAGATTAAGTTTATAGTTAAGCAGATATGCACTCATATCAACTTTATTGTGATTCTTTTAACTTAGTACTTACTAAAGTGATTTAAGTTAAAATTATATATCTGTGTCACCACCCACATACGGTGTTCTTTTTTCATGCATTGTGTATGATGAAGGTTCTCTGCTTTGCATCTCATGAAGCTTCTTATACTTCAGTACTCTCGCTTCTATCAAGAAGAGTATGCCAGCTGGGAAAAGAAGTATCACACCTATGACACCAAGGGCAAAAGCCCAACCGTGGTCATTATGTTCCCAATTAGGCATCCAATCCCGTCCATCTCCACGAGCACCGAAGGTGACCACGGCTATCATACCAGAAAAGCCTGAAGAATAAAAAATAGAAGTTAAGTGAAAACAGATTATCAGTGCACAGCCCAAACTACTGGATCTATAAACTGAAATATAATAATTTAAGGGTGAAAAGTACAAAACATAAGTATTCCTAACAACTAATATTATATTAAAAATAAAAATACAAACCACCAATCACTAATACAGTTCCCAAAGTGACAAGAAGGGTCACATAATGATCATCATCCTTCTCTTTTATTATGTATAGATATGACATGAATAGTGATACCAAGACGCAGACTAATGATATAGTAAAGAAGAACTGAGTTGCTATGAAGAAACCTGGCAACAGGATGTCATGAATAATGTAATATTCCTCCTCAAATATCCACCAGCATCCTTTAAAAATTGTGTCATACCAGTGATGGACTTCTTCAAATCCATTAAAACAAACTTCCCATAAACCTAAAAATAAAGTAAAAAAGCATAAACTGTGGTTTCTCATTCAAATCAAATCACTAGAAAGCTTTTAAAGATTATGTAAAAAGTTAACTAGGTTTCTCTAAAAAACAGAAGCACATCTCATCATCATCATCTAGTACAGAGGTAGGCAAACTTTCTTCATGAAGGGTCAGAAAGTCTATGAAGGTTCAGAGGGGGGCCATAATCATAGAAAAAATGCAATTTGTTTTGAAATCTTTCAATCATAATATTATAAAGTATAAATAAATATACTTGTGCAAATGTTACTTACAAATTACAATTTATCTATACACGGCTGCAGGCCAGATTAAATTATTTCGCGTGCCGGAGTTGACTCACAGGCCATACTTTGCCCACCACTTATGTAGTATGTAATACATGTATCTTTACTGATATTATAAATGCGAAAGTGAGTTTATTTGTTTGTTATGCTTTCACACCATAACAAATCAACCGATTATCACGAAATTTGGCATGCAATACAAATTCAGAATTTAAATACCAGATAATTTAATTATCCCAGAATTCGCATGGGAACTTCAAAATTACTACTATTATTTATCGTATTCGAATATATCAATTAAACAGTTTGCGTATTATTCTAAGTCTGGCTCTGATAACACATCAGAACCATTGATAGTAGACTTGTTTGAAACCACAGGGAATAGCTAGTATAAAAATAAAGTGTCACTATATTTGTATTTAGGTACCATCCAAACTCATAAAGTTGTTCATGGGTGGACTTGAAACTTGGACAGGTTGTTGCATTTATAATAATACCAAAAAGGATAGGTAGGTAGTTAATACTTCTCAGATTTACTGGTAATAGAAACCATTACATACCTATTCTAATAAACTTAGGATTGTTAAGTTTACCATCAGTGACTAACCAATACGGACTTGCAAATGATATGATTACAAAAAGTGCCGCTAACACAAAGAATCCTAAAGCACTCCACCCAGTTTTTGATCTGGAAAGCATTGTTATTTTGAGCACTTAAACCAGACAGCAGGACTCTTTCGCAACTTTGTTTTAGAGTGTTGTATTTATCAAAATCCTAAGTCCTTTTAGAATACGAAAATCCAGTATTTTAATTCTTTTTGACGCCGAACACAAACACTCAGCTCTAGTATGCGTTCCGTGGCTTCGCACGAATGCACTGTGGAATGCACTCGAACGCGCTCGAGCGCGCTCTGGTGTGCGTTCCGTGGATTTGGACGCAGTTGTTCGGTTAAAATTTCACTCGTTTGAGTTGCAACCAAGCCACAGAACGATCGAGTTGTTTTTATAACCTCGAAATATTTGAAATTTCAGGCGCCATTTGTTTTCTCTCAATTCACATTGCAAATACGACTGTTTAACATCCAATAATAAAGTTTTTGTGACTACGACACCTCCCCTTTGTTCGTAAAACTCCGATTGATTTCTTTTTCGACGAATCCGGTTTTTGGCGCAATACTTAGCTGTCAGAGTGAAAATTAACCTGCTTCTTAGATGGTTGTTTGGTTGCTGCACTCTGAGCCACGGAACGGGTTTAATTACACTCTGACAGTTGTCAGAGTAAAATTTCACCAAGCCACAGAACGGGTTCAGAGCGCGCTCGAGCGCGTTCGAGTGCATTCGTGCGAAGCCACGCAACGCACACCAGGCAGCTTCGGAGACTTTTGGCGGGATTTCCAGCAGAGTGGACGTCAGTTTTGCAAATTAGTTTATCGTGATTAATATTATGTGAATATGGTGGATTTTGCATAATAATGATCCATTAGTGATGAATAATGTGCGGAAACAGTGAAATAAGATGAAATAGGGCGTTCATCGGGGGTTTTCGTTTTACTATACAACTTCTCACAGAGCGTCCTATTAAGGTTCAACTGTGAAGATTTGTTGCCAAAAGTTCCGGTAAAGCATCGAAATGCGTGTCACCAATGCATTTCGATGTAAATAACTTCAGAAGAAGAAAAATATTAATGAATTGGCTATATGGACTAAGTTTCCTTCTGCCTTCCCCGAGAGGGGTAAACTTCACAAAAAAAAAATCAGGCAGCTTCGTTTCTTTAGACATATGTCTAGTTAATTTGTGGCTTCGTTTAAAAATACGACTTTTTGTAGTATCACTAAGTAGTTTGTGTTTTTAAAGAAAGAAAGAAAAGATTAAGTTATAGCGTAAACAATTAGTAGGTAATGATTATCTTAAAAATAATTCAGGATTAATTAACAAGGTACAAAATTGGGATGTGAATATTGTGCTTCGGATTTACCTATTTGTTTACCACTAATATTCTGATTTTCTTTACGTAAAAACAATAACTTTTCCTCGATGATACTTTTACGATGTATACGCCTTCGTCTACTGTGCCGAGAGACTACATTGTTATTTAAATACAGCAAATATGTCACTGTAACTAATTATACTTTGGAACACCAGCTATGCAGACACCTTAACTTGAAAGAAAATCAGGCCAAGTATATTTGCATGAAGTATCCTGTAGTCCGTAAATTGAATGAAGAGACAATTAAGTCTTTAATAGAAACCTTAGCAATGTGTGGATACAATAAAAATGTATTACATAAAGAACCTGCAATATTCAGTATTTTACCTGTAACTGTGAAGTTCAGATACAAAGTATTAACAGAGTGTGGTTTCAAGAATGTGCTGCCGTCACACATATTGTCATATTTATCATATGTGAAAAAAAAAACAATTGGTGAACTAAAGAGAACTGGTGAAATAGCAAATCATATCAATGTTGAAAATAAACTTGCTAGTTTCCTATCGTGTTGGCCCACTTCCCTCACAAGTAATATTTATGGAGATATAAATGAATTTACTCTATATAATCTACGCCTTAAAATAATCCAAAGATACCTTGAACTAATATTAGATTTATCAGAGGAAGAGTTCTATAGAGGAGTTGCTACATATCCAACAATAAAACATCGACCCTTAGAAGTAATCAATGAAACAATAGAATTACTACGAAATGTAATAATGATGCCAAATTATAAAATTAAATCAAATTTCTATTTAATTCATGCTGATCCAGAAAACTTAAAAGAAATAATTTTTAAATTTAGGTCTATTGGTGGAATTGATATTAAAGAAATTATGCGAATGTATCCAAAAATAGCTGTAAAAAGGTGTTCTGCACTGTTGGAAATGAGACAAATTCTCCAAAAGTTTAAAATAAGTGATGAAGCACAGTGCAAATGTTTTCATATTTACACTTTGGGACCTGCAACACTTAAAGAAAGATTAGAAAAAGCTATGAAATTACCTGAATTTGAAACATATTTTAATCACCCCAGATTTTTAAAGATGATACATTCTAATAATACTGTTATCAAGAGAATTGCTAACTTAAACAATAACAACAAAAAATGTTCAACTTTAAATGTTCTTACAGGCAGCAGTGTCAGTTACAAACTATTTGAAAAGGCACCTGGTGATAGATCAGGAAAAGGTAAAGATCTTGTCTTTTGCGTATCACAGTGCTTAAAAAATTTGTACAGTACACATGAAATAAGAAATATGCTCAAAAGGCACCCATTTTGGATAAATATTCCTCTTGTTCAAGTGAAGTATGTCTATCAAAAACTATCAATAGAGTTTTCTCCAGAAGAAATATATGAAAACTTGCCCATACTATTTTATTCATGGAATAAAATAAATGACACACTAAGTACTTTCAACAGTGAGAAGGGATCGTGTGTTCAAGATCAATTTGATATAATAAAAATTAATAGGTCACAAAAGCTAAGCCTAGTGTTATATTTTCTGGAAAAAAAACATTATTTTTCTGGAAATGGAGTGTGGACTGAAGCAGAATTTAAAAATCAAAAAAGTATTGCTCAGTAGCAATGTCATGATTTACTCAGCTGATGTGTGGTAGTAAATAATAAATAATGAATAAATTAATGTAAGTATTATTTTATTATGTCTGTTGATATTTAAGTGTATATGTACTATAGTACTTATGTATATACATAAGTACTATAGTACATATACACTTAAATATAATATTATCAGACTAGCCGTCCCCTGTGTTTTCACCTGCGGTAATTTCAGAGTTCCTGTGGTAATTCCAGGATAAACTATAGATATAAACTGTCATCCTCCTTATTCGCATCTTCTGTTTCCACAACATTTAAAATGTGACCTGACTCAAATAATTTTTGGTTTTAACATCATTTGACCCCCAAATTCGGTCATTTTTAACATTGTTATATTACATTACCAATAACTATTTATTGCAGTGGTTTAGGGCTGGCAGTCTCGACAACGTTATCGTATTGATAGTTAATTAGGAACCCAAAAATCATATTGATAAACATCATTACAGTAAAGCGCTTATTAGACTACAATTTCAGGAAACCAATTTAGGAAGCGAAATCAGAAGCGAGTGATTAACACTACACCTATTGGACACACAATTCGGCAGTGTTGTCATAAACCAGTAACTTTTTACTAGATTTGGCGAAATTTAATGTCGTTGGTGATTTAGTGAAAAACTTTTAGAATATTTCAAAATTTTTGTGCATATTTATTTATTTATTTAAACTTTTTGCACATTATGGTAGCACTTTTTGCACAGTCCACCTTTTGGACTTAATGCCATTGTGGCATTCTCGGCCAGTCAACCTTCAAGATCTGCAGAAAGTGTGTTTGGTGGTGCTTGTAAGTTCTTGATAATTAATAGATACCTATATTATATGGGGCGTTTCTCTCTACAGTTTTATTACACGTAATAAAACTTTTTTTTCAACGGCCACTGCCACGGTTTCTGCATTATTCTTTTTGAATAACGTAGTGATTAAATAGATTACACATTGATATAATGAGTTTAGGTACATGTTATTTGGTGTGCGTTCCGTGGCTTCGTACGAATGCACTCAAACGCGCTCGAGCGCGCTCTGAACCCGTTCTGTGGCTTGGTGAAATTTTGGTGAAAACACACCGGTTGGAGGTCTACATATCTATCTATGCTATAATGAAAGAGTAGAATCCGCGATTCTGTGCATTGAATATTTTTAACAAAAACTGACAGGGGACGATAAACGAAGAGTAACCAAGCACAAAAAAAAGGGTTTTTAAAAAAAATTTCTGTCTGTCTGTCTGTCTGTTTGTCTGTCTGTCTGTTCACGATAACCTCCGAATCTACTGAATGGATTGTCATGCGGTTTTCACAGATAGATTAAGCTTAACCTGGAGCTACATATAGGCTTTGTTTCATTGAAATCGGATGTCAGGAAATAAAAGTTGTTACATAAAATCTTTTCACGCGGGTGAAACCGCGGGCCACAGCTAGTTTCTTAATAAAATCTAGTCCATATAACGTTTACTTTTTGGTTATTTTTGTGGAATCTATGTTTGAGATCCCAAATTATCGGTTTCTTTTAAAATAATTGACGACCCGATTGGCGCAATGGTCACCATGCCTGCCCGCTAATCAAGAGGTTCCGGGTTCGATCCCGGTGGGGGTGGACTTTGTGTGAAAAACAACCATCGCGGCCCAAAGTTGAAACCCGAATGAATTAGTGTTCTTCGCACAAAAAATAAAATAACCATTATAATTTTAAAAATGTATTTATTTGTATTCTCTAAAATGTCCACTTTATAAATAAAATATCATAGCTATCAAATTGTGATCCAATAACTATAAAACCTTTACTTTTCCCCATATCATTGATTAGTGTCATCTGTTGAAAATAAGAAACAAATAGAGAATGCTAACGTTTATCTAAAATTCAATTAGTAGGCAAGTGTCACGCCCCTGCTGTTAAAACGTAGTGATTACCAGGCCAGATTACCTTCTCTCTGGCTGTACCCGTAGTGATTACCTTCTCTCTGCCTGTACCCACCTAACTACAAATAAAAAAAATTTGTGGCAGTGTTGCCAACTTAGTGGATTTTCCACTAAAACTGGTGGTTTCTACTCTGCTTTTAGTGTCGAAATATTTTACTAAACCACATGCTTCATAACATGTTATTCCTTATTTCTACTTTATTTAATTTCAGGAGTACTGTTACTTTTATTGTATCCATCCCGCTCGATAGACTTTAGGCGAGGGTTTGTTGTAGAATTTTTTTGTAGTACCTAGTTTACCACTTAATATTTTTTTATTGATTGACTTGATGATTTTTTTATTGTATGTTTATTTGTTGATTGTTAATATTTTTATTAAGTAATGACAAAGGAACATTGATTAAAAAAACTCGACGTTGTAACCAGATGCATTTCCATGTCTTTACAAAAAACGACGCTGATAGGTAAAAAAAAGAAAAATAAAACCAATTATCAAAAAAAAAAATTGATGGAATGAGTGAAATTCGTAGTAGGTACCTAATTAATTAAAGCTCGAGCTTTATTCTTATATTTCTTAAAAAAAACATTTGATCGTTTTTTGTGACTTGTTGTCAGTTGTGTCACACGCTAAACTGCAATCATAAAAATACCTGCATGTTTTATGGACATTTTTTACGTATAGTATTTTGCGTATGTAGTATATCAATGTAAACTAATGTGCTTCTTGTTTTCTTTCTTAATGACAAAACAAAATTGTTTAGTAGATAATTTAGTGGTTACGAGTGTGAGGCTGTTTTTTGTGTGATTTTGATTTTCTGGTGGTTTTTGCGGTTGAATCTGATGGAAACCAAGTTTAATGGTTGGCAACACTGCAGTGGACTATGAACTACGAAGTGCGAAGTGATTCTTTTTAAAAATTGCCTATTGCTGTAAGATATCACTAATTCACTTATATTTATAAAATAATGGCGAATCTATTTCCTCGTTCGTTTGGTTTTGCAGAAAAAATTCTTGTAAATGGTGGATATAAGGTAATATTGGTTCATATTCCAGTCATAAAATTTGAACTTTTTAGTTTTCTTTTGATTGCAGTATATTATATTCAAAAAAGATACGTTTAGTCAAAAGTTTTATTCAATGACCATATTCTGTTGTACAGGTAGTGTATTTAATGTATTTGTATGTACGACCTTGTTATATTCCCGTATGTCCTTACGTCATCGTCACAGAAGACTTGCACGGTTTCACGGTTAGCTTATTAATACCCCTGACTTGTAAGGCTGAATTGTTATTAATAAATACTAGGGTATTTTTCCCTTTAGAGGGCTAAGTTGAAAGTATAAATGATCAATTCTGCAATTTAGTTTGAATGTTTGTTTGTTCAAAATAAAAAGAAAAATAGTACATTGTTATCCAAGGGGTGAAAGTAACTCATTTAGTGCCGAGACGGGGTTTGGCGCCCGAGCGTAGCGAGGGCGCCAATAGTTCGAGGCACTAAATAAGTTACTTTCTCCCGAGGGTAACACTGTGCTTTTCATTACGAATGCAAGGAAAGTCAAAATAAAAATAGGAATTAGCTAAAGAAAAAATGAGTGAAGATCGGATAGTCACTTGACACTTTCCCACCTATTTCTTTTTCTTTGGCCGGCTAGCTATTCAGCCAGTATTTTTTATTTACATTGTGGCGACCTAAAAAAAATATTTTCTTTAATTATTAAGTATTAATTAAAGAAAATAAAAAAATATAAATAGGAATTAGCTTAAGAAAAAGTGAGTGAATTTTATTTTAATTAATACCTACTTAAACTTTAAGTTATTTCAATTTTACATCGCGCTGGCTGTATAGAAAGTTGAAACATGGTTCAATAGAAATGTGAAAATAGACCTAGTTTTTTTTTAATAATTTGACAGTTGTCAGTTGAAAGCGATTCTCCCTAGGGCTGAAAAGGGCTACTTTCAACCCGCTTCTCAGGCAACTTCAGACCTACTTTCCGAGCATGAGTAATGAAAAAGCATTTTCATACCTTGTCCTTAATCTTGTACTATCATAATAAGTATCTTAACTTTTAATAATGATGAGTAACATAGTATAATATATAGTACAATATTTTAGTTTTCGCAACACACACCAAATATCTTTTACAGGTAAATTTTTGATACCTTGACTTGGGTAGGTAGTATTGCAATTTTCTTAGAAATCTGTATTTTTTTATAAAATTTCTGATAAAATGATTATATAAGTGACATAATTTTTTAAATCAGTTAAATAGTTTTTGATTTATTCCACTACAAACAAACAAGCAGACAAAAAAATCTCTTAAAATATAAGATGTTAAGATTAAGCACAATCTTTATTCAAGTCCATAGCTCAGTCTTTTTAATGCATTAAGATCCCTCATTTAATCAAACAATAAAAATCGGATTAAAAAAGTTGATTCATGATTCAAAGTATGTTCATGGACACTCCAATTTTGTCAAAGAAAGTCAAACACATTATCATACTTATTCATGAGTAAGAGAGTTCCTAAGGGAATTCCGAAATTAACATGGGTAAAACTGTTAAGAGGTCAACTTCAACTACATAATATAATTATTTTCTTAATTAAATAATTGTACAGTTACTAGGAGTCACAGCAACCAACACACAGCAAGTTCGCAACTTGAATGTCCACGAGTATGTGAGCTACACCTTGCTGCGTGACCATGGCATACCAGTGCCACGCTTCAATGTGGCTAAGACTAAAGATGAAGCAGTTAAATTTGCCGCCGAATTAAACACCAAAGATATAGTACTTAAAGCACAGGTAATAATGACATAATATTTTATTTAGTTATTTATTTATAGAAATTTCACTGTAAATACAGTTATATTACATTGGTGCCTTTTATTACATATTTTACTGTACACACATTCCATGAATTTACAAATCAATTTAAATCTTTTGATGACATGTTAAAGGTACTTGCTGGTGGTCGTGGTAGAGGTGCTTTTAAGAGTGGCCTAAAGGGTGGTGTTCGGATGGTAGATACGTAAGTTAGCTATTACCTACCTTAGTGATAAAATCAAAGAAATAATAAAATTATAAATAGTTTTAATATGAAAAAGGACCTTGGAAAAAGGAGAATCGGGTTGAAAAAGGAGAAAAAAAAGTTTTAATCTAATTTTATTATTTATGCTTAGTTTGACATCAAATTATGCAACCAATGATAGTATTATGTGAGTAATATTAGCTTAACTTGGGTACAATTGTATAAATGAGAAAATAATAGTCCTTTTAATTTGGTTATTATTTATTACCTAGCTGATATTGCTTGAGTAAGACCAAACCTATATAACATCTGCAATAATCTGGTTTTAAATGGTCTGGTGATCCTGAGTGTCATAGGGTACTTTTTATTCCGGAATTCCCGTAGGAAATTCGGAGTTTGTGAGTTCGTGAGTTTGTGAGATTGTAGTGAGTAATCTCTGGATCTACTGAACTGATTTTAAAAATTATTTTACGTATAAGAAGCTACAGTGGTCTTGAGTGACCTAGAGTACTTTTTATTCTGGAATTCCCGCGGGAACTCTGGAGATTGTGAGTTTGTGAGGTTGTAGGAGGTAATCTCTGGACCTACTGTAGCGATTTTGAAAATTCTTTCACTTTTAGGGAGCTGCAGTGATCTAGAGTGATATAGGGTACATAATTTTTATCCCGGGATTCCCGCGTGAACTCCGGAGTTCGTGACTTTATAATCTCTTAGATCTACTGAACCGATTTTAAAAATTCTTTCACTTATAGGAAGGTAATGTGATTCTGAGTGACATAGGGTACTTTTATCCCGGAATTCCCGTGAGAGCTATAGAATGAACAAGAAACCATTATAAGCATTTGCACCAACATATTTATAGATAATACAGCATACCAGATATCCATAGGGAACACGGAGCAGTGCCGCTTACGCATACCCACATTTTTTATATAAAGTTCTAACAAAGACGAGTCGGGCAGTGGACTGAGCGGGGGAACGAACGAATTACGACCGCTATACGTCGACGGGAAACGTTATTGATAACGAAACTACCCTCATGCCGACAAATCCTTACTAATATGCCCTAACGGCCCAACCGATCATCATGAAATTTTTCATATACATGTTGTCAGGGATACAGAGAAGGACATAGGGTACCTACATTTTATCCCTAAATTCCCGCGGGAACTCCGAAATTACTGCGGGTAACAGCTAGTTTCTCTATAAATCAGCACTACTGATTCTATTACAGTTTCAGATTGTTTTTTTGTCTTTTACTACACAAACATCATCCTTCATAAATAGTCTCATATATTGCGAAAAGTTGAAATAGTAAACATTTGAAGCAGTAAACGTAGCTAACTTACTGACCTTACAGTTGTTACTACAAAAAAACGCTTTCAGAAAATTTATCCTGACTTGACATCACAGATTTTGGTAAAATATACAGTCTGAAAGAACAATTTGCACAGTAACTTATTTTAATGCCAAACTACTTAGTTTGAGCAAGGTGCTGTGTGTCCGAGCATTATTATTTTTATTATAGTCTGTTGTTTGAACTCAAATTACTAGTATTACTTAAGTTCACAAATCTTATTATTTTAATATCGGTTTTATAATATGTATACATATTTTTAAGACCTGAGCTGGCTGGAGACTTGGCTAGTAAAATGTTGAATCAGTACCTGGTGACGAAACAAACTGGCGCTGCCGGTCGGATATGCAACATGGTGATGGTCACCGAGCGGAAGTTCCCGCGCCGAGAGTTCTATGTGGCCATTATGATGGAGCGCAGCTTCAACGTACGTACTCCTAACATAATAAATGTGAAAGTTTGTAAAGATTTTTGCCCAAAATCGCGCCCCAATGGAGTGGATAAAATTTAACCGATATAGTCGGCATAGAGTGGATAAAATTTAGCAGATATAATCTGGATTTACACATAGGATCCCCGGGGAATCCAGAAATTTACGCAGGAAATGCCGCATTCTTTTTATTGTATAATAATAATCCACATCACAACACACAGATCTACTTGATCCCACAGTAAGCTATTATTAGCTTGTGTCGTGGAAACCAAGCAAACGTGGTATATACTACATAGAATTACTTATATATTATACTATAGATATATAAACACACCCAGACTGGAAAATGGAACCCTGTGTTCATCACACAAAGTCCACCCCCACCGGGAATCGAACCCGGAACCCCTTGATTAGCGGGCAGGCATGGTGACAATTGCGCCAATCGGGTCGTCATACTGATCAGAGATTTTTTTCATAAACTCACCTGATGATATCTAAGCGAGTGATGTGAATCTTTATTTCATGCTACAGTACCGAAACTGAACTGAACATTTTCACCCTCATGGATCTCTCTTCATACTCACATTAAGCCGATCACCTCGCAATCATTTCACGGCAAGGAGACATGACTAATAATAATTATAAACTTCAAGGCGCAAACCGCCACCACCAAAATTAATTGGAATAGAAAATTCGATTGAGTCTATGATACAAAATTACATACTTAACAAGTTTATTGATTGTAGTAGGCTGGTCAAAGTCTTAAGATGTTTCTTTTTTATTAGGGTCCAGTCATAATAGCGTCATCACAAGGCGGTGTGAACATTGAGGATGTAGCTGCGGAGAACCCGGATGCCATCATGTACGAGCCAATCGACATCATGCAAGGCATCACTGACGACCAAGTGTGCCGCGTTGTCAAAAAAGTAACGAACATCACAATTCTTCAAGAATCATAATAAATGCGAATTTTTACTCTTTTACGTCTTAACTGCTCGGCCGATCATCGTAGAAGTGCATAATATACGTTGTGAAAGGACATAGACGGACGTGCTTGTTACTAAATTCCCGCGGGAATTCCAAGATTCATGCAGGTGGAACAGTGGAGAACAGCTAGTTGGTAGATTAAATTAATAAGTTACGAGTTTTTAAAGTGTTGGGATCAAACGATAAAACAATTAGACAAAATCAGGATACTTTCAAACCAATACAAAGAGTTCCCGTGGGAATACCGAAACCGCAGGGGTGAACAGTTATTAATTAGATAAAAAAATTACAGTCCTAATTGGAATCCAATTTATTCGGATTGATAGACGGATTAACAAAACAATTTATTACTTTTACCCAATTTTGACTGGTACCCAAGTTGAAGAGAGGTGTGAAGAGGTTTTATATAAATTATAGACTAGCTAGTTTTTGGTACTAATTCAAGATCTTTCCTTACTGAATAAAAACGCAGAAATTGGTCCAAAAGTTTTTGATTTCATTATCGGTTAAAAATGAAATTTTTATAGTACTTCTAAATTTTTTTGTATTTGCCGTAGATTGGCCTCCAAGAAACTGCCGACGAAGCAGCTGGTATGATCAAGAAAATGTATGATCTGTTCTTGAAAAAAGATGCTCTGCTTATTGAGGTGAACCCCTATGCTGAGGACGCCATAACTGGAAAATGTAAGAGTGGATTTATTACACATCTTGTATAGAATCGTAGAACAAGACAATTAGTTCCTCCTTTAAATTTAAAATTATTATAAATAGACATCAAGTGTCTAGGGATCAAGTACATTTTAGAGAATTAGTTAGAGAATTGGCGCAAATCGGAATTATTATTGTAACTTTTCTGGATCCTTATTGAAACTTTTTATTGAATTTCACCTTTTGAATAAAGAATTTTATTGAAATTTTGTTTAAAATTAAAAAAATAACTGTCATTAAAAATTCGTATAAAAGCGTGTGATGGCGTTTTTACAAAAACATTACAATTTCTGCATCGTAACTGAAAAAAATTGCCTCTGTATGGAGCGAAGACATCATTTGCCTTGAGAAGAGATGCTGAGAGCTGTTGGAAGGTTGAAAGCTGGCGCCAGACAACGCACTATGACTGCTGCTGTTGTTGTGACAAGGTTGAGTGTCATAAGCCGCCTATGGACACGCTATCGCATCACGGGCAGTGTGGCCAAGCGACATGGAGCTCGAACTCGTATCACCACTCGAAGACAGGACCGGTATATCCAGAATACAGCGCGAAGAAATCGATCTATGAGCGCCATGATGATAGCTACGAGGCTCCACAGCGCTTCAGGCTTACTGATTAGCGATCAAACCATACGTAATCGTTTACGAGAAATGGGTCTGCGATCCCGAAGGCCTCTAGAGTTCCACCAATAGCGCCTCGCAATCGTAGAGCCCGTTTACAATGGGCTCGCGAATACAGTAATTGGGAGGAAGAAGACTGGCTTGGTGTTTGCTTTTCCGATGAATCTCGTTTCGGTATGAGGCCGCCGGATGTAACACGTAGGTACATTAGTTTGGAGAAACCCTGGACGTCAAGAACGATTGAAATTCTGTCAGGAAGTTCATCCATTTGGAGGGGGAACAATTATAGTTTGGGCCGGTATTTGGATCGGTGGAAGAACCGATCTCATTTGGATCAGGGGCAACCTTAATGCTCAGATTTATGCGACGAGGATTGTTTCAGACGTAATCATCCCTTTGCGAAGCCAGTTGGGTGATTCATTTCAACTTATGCACGACAAAGCACGTCCACACACTGCTGAAGTCGTAACACGCACTCTTGCCAATGCTGATATCAACGTCCTGCCGTGGCCTGCTCAATCACCAGACTTAAATCCTATTGAGCACGCATCGGATATACTCCTAAGAAGAGCTCTGTCGAGTATGGACGGACGCCGTAAATACCCCACAACAACTTTTTGACTTGTTACGAAGAACGTGGGTGGCCATTCCTCAGAGTGATTTTAATGAACTAATTTTAAGCATGCCAAGTCGCTGCGGATGTGTGATTCGTGTCAATGTCGTGGAACACAGACTTAGTTTGTTTATTCATTACAATAAAAGTTTCAAAAGCCCCTGTTTTTGCCTTTTTGCCATTTTATTGTCGACTTGGAATTAGTTCAGTTTCTCACATCCTACAAAAAATGAAATTTTTCTTAATTTATTCAAAATGTGGGGATAAGTAATTGTTTAAGATATGGGAAATAAGTTAGGCGGCCAGTCCAGAAGATTAGATTAGATTTAAATTTATTGGGTTTCTTTTTATACCAAAAAATGTACTTGATCCCTAGACACTTTGATGTGTGTATCTCTTTGTCGCAGTTTTCTGCTTGGATGCCAAGTTTAGATTCGATGACAACGCAGAGTTCAGACAGAAGGAGCTGTTCGACCTGAGAGACACCACACAGGAGGATTCTAAGGAAATCGAAGCTGCTAAATATGGACTGAACTACATTGCGCTCGATGGTAATTTTATTTAAATTATTCTATGCCACCATGGTGCCACCTTATTTTATTTTTGGGCAGAGTTTTAAAATAGACTTTTTTTCTATTAATTGTTTTAAAGGCCCCACATATCAGACAATAGATAGATAGATAGATAGATGTTTTATTCTCTCTTTTAAAATTTACATTTAAATTTTATGCCAAAATATAAATAAATTCACAAAAGAGATTGTCATTAATAATTATTTTACAAATTCTATCATAAAATGGTATTCGCGGTAACGTGTTGCAGGCAATATCGGGTGCATGGTGAACGGCGCGGGGCTCGCGATGGCCACCATGGACATAATCAAGCTGTACGGCGGCGACCCGGCCAACTTCCTCGACGTGGGCGGCGGCGCCACCGCGCAAGCCGTCTCGGTACGACAAACACTCGATAGATAACGAACATCTGGGCCATTCACTACGACCAAAAACATTCCTTACCCATAATGCGCGTACCAAAAACGTAGGTAGTTAATAACGTTCCAGATGCCAAAATATTAGAAATTAACATTCTATAATGTCATAAGACATGTGAAACACGAGGGAAAGAATTTCGTTGGCGCGTTATCTTTAAGCGACGTGTTAGGGTCATAGTGAATAGGGCCCAGCTGGACACGTTCATAGCCACCACTCGCCTACACCTCACATTGGGTATTGTTACCATACAAAGAGATTAACATGGGGGATTGACACGATTTCACACACGATTACAACATCACAAACCCACAAACTTAACCTCTTTATAATATCAGTAATAGATAAAAAAATGCGATCATGCGAATACAAAAAAAAAGATTTTTGGAGTTTTTCCTAAACGGTGTTCCAGGAAGCGTTCAAGATCATCCTATCGGACCCGAACGTGTCCGCGATCATGGTGAACATATTTGGGGGCATAATGCGGTGTGACGTCATCGCCGAGGGTATCATTAACGCCGCCAAGAACCTCAACATACAAGTGCCAGTCATCGTGCGTCTGCAGGTAATATGCCTAACAATCTAATAAAAATATACGGTCAGTTGGTACAGGTAATAAGGCCATCTCCTATAGACAAAAACACTTTTACGAAATCTTAGACGCTGCCAGAAAGATTGACTTTTTCAGCACTAAATTAGCACTAAATGAGCACTAAATTTTGACCTAAAAACAATTGATTCTGCCGACTTGACCTTTCTAGCTTGATAGACGTGATTGACTTGTAGATGTCACGTGACTGCTACAATGCTCATAGTTTGTCTAGACGTTACATTAGTGTGAGTGGAAAGCGAAACACTTGAAATTTGTCTAAAAGCACTAGGTATTTGTGTGCGACACATGCGACACTCCATGCAAGTGAACCGCAGGGCAATTGATATGTAACTTTTGTTGCATTCATATTTCAGTTTCAATAAGAAAAATAGCGATTTTGTGATTAATTAATCATGTTTAGACAGCTTCAACTTTTGAAGTACATTATTATCTTTATTTTGGTTGATTGCTGTAAGTGTCAAAAAGTGCATATTGTATTCCCAAAACCGCCATGTTTTTGATTGTAATTGAATTATGATAGAAATAAAAGTTACATAAATAGCCCCTCCAATTTAATTCCCCACTGCTACCATAGACGCACGCGCCCGCGTTGCCCGCGCACGTGCGGCGTGTGCGCTTGTCGTAGAGCGCGGCGAGTGCCGAAGCTGGAGTTGGCGCTGATTTATAGGTTGTCAGTCACTACTCACTAGCTGTCCCCCGCGGTTTCACCCGCGGCAATTTCGGAGTTTCCGTGGGAATTTCGGCATAAAAAGTACCCTATGTCACTCAGGACTACCGTAGCTTCCTATTGAAAGAATTTTCAAAATCGGTTCAGTAGATCCAGAGATTACCCCCCTACGTCACAAACTCACAAACTTTAGCTCTTTATAATATTAGTATAGATAGATAATTCCAGGATCTTTTTCAGCACATGGTTTTATAGTTTTTTTTTTTTAAGTCAATTTATATCAATATCAAAAAGGTACAGGAATTTTGAGTTAGGTTGCTTTAAGTCTAAAGGTGCGATATTACAAGACATTTTTTCACCGAAACCAAGAGATCACACTGTATATGTAGGTATTGTATAAAAAAAACATACATACAGCCGAACATAGAACCTCCTCCTTTTTGGAAGTCGGTTAAAAAGAGATAGGTATCTCTTAAAAGTTGCATTTTCCGAACGCAGCCTTAGTATGGTGTGTATGTGTGTGCGTGTGCGCAGGGCACTAAGGTGCAAGAGGCGCGCAAGCTGGTGGCGGAGTCGGGGCTGCGCATCGTGCCGCGCGACGACCTCGACGAGGCGGCGCAGCTCGTGGTGCAGCTCAGCGAGATCGTCGCGCTCGCCAAGAAGGCGGGCGTCGAGGTACAGTTCGACATACCCAAGACAGTCATGGAACAGTAAACCAAACAGTATTAACAACACTCCCTTTATTGATATTTTAAAACCTAAGATGGAAAATTCATTGCATATGAAAGTGACGCCGGACGAAAAGAAGGCTGAATATTACAAAACGCAAATTCGATGTTGCGTATATACGACATAAAGCTTCTTTATTAAACGCATCGTACTAATCGAAATGAGCGCTCAATTTCAACACTTATTTTTGCATCATTACAGTCATGTATCTTGGGTTTTTAGTATGTCAATACACTCCTGCTTTTGATAGTGTGGTTGAGCTACTTGCTCGGTTTCAAAGAAACTTTGTAGTATAGGATCCCGCTATACAACGACCTTCACCGAGATGCTTATTTAATGAGACGTATTTTTTATGTTATTAAATATGCCAATAAATATATCCTATATGGGTTGCCTAACAAATTTCAGTCCAGAGTATTTTTAATTAATAATTAAAAAAAAAAAATTTTTTAAACATTGCACCGGTGTGATTATTAAATAAATTTGATACCAATCGAAAGTTTGAAGCCCTTAGAATATGCAAACGTTAGGTTGCCTATTTTTTTCCGGTCACAACCACGGGTTGCCAGGTGTAAACAGGTAAATCTATACCTACTAGCATTTTGCAACGGTCCGATTATTGAATCAAACTTAGATAAAATGAAAGATTATTTCATAAGGAACACGGTGGTATAGGGTTGCCTGCGAAAAATCAGTCCCGAATTACGGTTGTCGAATTTTAAATAATAAAATATCGCTGCGAGTGAATGCGCACTCTCCTTCTTTAAATGGGCGGACTTTAAACAGCTGCTACGCTGCGTCCTTTTCTACCGCATGGGATGGTTGGTCTGGGACCTCTCTCTCACACACATTCACTCGCAGCGATATTTTATTATTTAAAATTCGACAACCGTAATTCGGGACTGATTTTTCGCAGGCAACCCTATACCACCGTGTTCCTTATGAAATAATCTTTCATTTTATCTAAGTTTGATTCAATAATCAGACCGTTGCAAAATGCTAGTAGGTATAGATTTACCTGTTTACACCTGGCAACCCGTGGTTGTGACCGGAAAAAAATAGGCAACCTAACGTTTGCATATTCTAAGGGCTTCAAACTTTCGATTGGTATCAAATTTATTTAATAATCACACCGGTGCAATGTTTAAAAAATTTTTTTTTTTAAATTATTAATTAAAAATACTCTGGACTGAAATTTGTTAGGCAACCCATATAGGATATATTTATTGGCATATTTAATAACATAAAAAATACGTCTCATTAAATAAGCATCTCGGTGAAGGTCGTTGTATAGCGGGATCTTAGACCATTGAGTCAACATTCTTCCTATTAGACACCGGTGAGAGCAGATAACGCTTATTGTTTCGATTCAAACTCAAATTAAAATTACTTTAGCCGAATGAATGGAGGAATTTCGGATCATCGTAGGTAAGTATATAAAATCTGACGCGCTTTAAGCTTTTATGAATTTGCGTTATCTACTCTAATTTCAAGTCTGTAAACCCTATATTCACGTGGTGGTCTACGGAAACGTTATTGGTAAATCAAGTAACGAAAAAAGAGAATACATCTCTACACCACATAAGCGAGTGGTTCCGAAACTTTATCACGTCTTCTTTGTGAAAAAGTTTTATATCCATGCCCATTGTCAAAATTCAAAATGAAGTAGCACTGGCATAAGAGAAACTTTTTCGACAAACCATGATGTGTGAACATGTTGTGTGTCCACGTTGTTAGGTACTATCTCTTGTTCTGAGGGTACTATTGTTGTTATGGACTCTATAGTCTATACCTAAAACGAAATTTCGACCTTTTCAAACGTGATTACCATAGATTAACTGATGAGCAATTAAAACCAATCAAACTTTATTTGCTCGTAGCCTCAGCGCTCAACCTCATGTTTAAGTGTACTGTCCTATAATATATTAAAGTTATAAACAAACATGTAATTAGCAAGTCGTTCATAAAAAAACATTTAATATGATAAATTTTATTAAAAAACTAATTTGTAAGTAAATGTAATTCTAGAGTAGGTATTGTCATAATTTCAAATGTTTAATGTGATCGAAGTATTCCATTCTGCCGATGCGCTTATTTAATGTGTATATTTTCATTATTTCTAATAATCATGTCTACATTTTGTAAAACGTACTAAAAATAAAATAGAAATCATTATTTTATTTATTGAATTTATTAATATCGATAATACTATGTTGGCTATCGAGTAGTTAGACTTTCGAATATAATATACTCTAAAGACGAATATTTAGATCGAAGGAAGTGGGGCACGCCGTTTTTTATGACTTGATTATGTAATTATAATTTAGGAGTCATTATTTATTTTCTTAACGATTTTTGTGGAGAGCTTGTCCTAATAAACGGCGAATTCTTATTTTTAAACAATGTAACAGTTGCAATTCTTGCGAGATTTGGTGCATTAATATTATATTGTATTACGTGATATTATGTATAATAGTTAGATTTTATATAATAAAGGTGGCCATCCATCTATATGGAGACGTGTATCTGCGCAATAATCACGAGTGTTACTTTCTTTGTAAATAAGCATAATTTTGTGTAATTTCACTTGTATTTATAAAATAGCTTACCCAACTACTTGATATTAGTTAATACATGTTAACATTATTTTTTGGAAAGTTTAAGTATAATGAGTACCTACCTGTATTAAATTATTAAATTTGTTTGTTCAAAAAGTATTAAATGGCTTATTTAATGTAGTAATAAAATTACTTAGATCTGTTATGTAAATTTTATTTTATTAAACTAACCTTAGTTTCTTAGTGTACCTACTTGAGTTCTATTCTAGATAGATAGTTTGTAATTTTGCCAATCTGCTTGCTTGACCTTTGTCATACTATAAGTAACTAGTTTAAAATAGGGTACTTGCATGAATATTTTTTTCAGTCTATTTTAAAGATATATGGCCTACTTAAACAAAGCAAGAAAAAGAAAAAAAATATATGCATAAATTAATTAAATAAAGCGTTTCAAAGTTCCTACTTTAGACCTTACCGCCGAAACGCGGAATGACGTCACTAGTTCAAAATTACGCCTTATCTAATCTGTGATAGAAATGTCACTGTCGTATTGACAGGGTCATGTGACACTGACAGACAGATAACTTCAATATCCAAAAGCGAAATTAAGGTTGAACTGTGTCGATTTACTTCCAAAAGTTCCAGTAAAGAATCGAAATGCATGTTACCGATGCATTTTAAAGTAAAAAACTTCTGAAAATGGAAAATATGCGTTGACTGTATGCACTTAGTTTCTTTTGCCTTCACTGAAAGAGGTAAATGTTTCCTAAAAAAATAAAAGTGACGTCATGTGTCAAGCTTGGCTGTGATTGGTGTTTCGTTGCAACGTTTCATTTCACAAAATTAAAAGTTGAATATTTTGGAAACTATTGAAATTTTTTAGTAAATCTTTCACGATAACGCTTTTCTGAGGCTCTATTTTTGAAATATTGACACAATTGTTATAAATTTCATGCAAGTACCCTATTTGTAGATTAGTTTGCCGCGATACTCTCCAAGTCAAAGCTCTTAAGGTAATCCTAACCATGCGTGGGTATAAATAGTTCCATAACCTTTCATACCTACATTAAAACAGGCCATCTCGATCGCAGCTCCTAAAAAAGATTGTTTTGCACGACCACCCGAAAATCGGTCAAGTGTGAGTCAAACTACGGACTCGCCCGGTCAAAATACTTACAACAAAAATTATAAGCAATCTACAGTAAAAGTCTGATGTACCTACACGAAAACTACAAAAACAAATGCGTGTTTGTTTGCAAATCACATCCAAACTACTAAATTTTGATGACACCAAAGGTCAAAGGATGAGACTTTTACAGCTTGAAAGTATACTTGCCAATTAAAAAAATCACGAACGTTTCATTTGTATTTCTTTTTTTATTAACGCATTTAATACAATCCTAGTCTTTCGACCGCAATTAGGGTAGTGGGCATGCCCAGTGCTCACCGGGCCCGTAAGGCTGGATCCACGCCTGATTGCTACATCTGTGATACGCTTGTCACGTCCCGAGAGTCGAGACTACGTTCCGTGCGTGGATTCGCACGAGTGCAATAGTGCAATCGTCGCCTCAGGCCAGCGCAACTGACAAGTGACAGGCGAGTCAGGCGACAGCAAATTGAATCAACATTCAACAGCTCTATTCACCATACCTACTTACTGTACTGTATGTAATATAACTCGCATTATTGATTCAACTTGTCGATTGCGTGAACGGTCGACTTATCATTCAACTGGAGTGAGGTAGACAGTAGGTATAGGTAGTTACGCTTGGTAGTTTGTTTGTTGTTGTACTACGCTTATCACCTACCTACTTAACAATGAACAAAAACGAAAAGAGTGTATGGATCAAAGTGTTCGATTTATATAAAAATCTGCCACATTTGTGGGACAAAAGAAATAGTAACTCTCAATAAAACATTGCGACTTATGCTTCTGGAAGCATACAGAGAAATAGATAAAGAGGCCACAGTGGAATCTTTAAAAACGAAAATCACCGATTTGAGGAACTGTTTTTTTCGAGAATTAAAGAAGGTAAGCATGTTGAAATAATGTCTTTTTAATTTTACTCTTGTAGGCGGTATGAAAAAAAATCACGAACGTTTCATTTGTATTTCTTTTTTTATTAACGCATTTAATACAATCCTAGTCTTTCGACCGCAATTAGGGTAGTGGGCATGCCCAGTGCTCACCGGGCCCGTAAGGCTGGATCCACGCCTGATTGCTACATCTGTGATACGCTTGTCACGTCCCGAGAGTCGAGACTACGTTCCGTGCGTGGATTCGCACGAGTGCAATAGTGCAATCGTCGCCTCAGGCCAGCGCAACTGACAAGTGACAGGCGAGTCAGGCGACAGCAAATTGAATCAACATTCAACAGCTCTATTCACCATACCTACTTACTGTACTGTATGTAATATAACTCGCATTATTGATTCAACTTGTCGATTGCGTGAACGGTCGACTTATCATTCAACTGGAGTGAGGTAGACAGTAGGTATAGGTAGTTACGCTTGGTAGTTTGTTTGTTGTTGTACTACGCTTATCACCTACCTACTTAACAATGAACAAAAACGAAAAGAGTGTATGGATCAAAGTGTTCGATTTATATAAAAATCTGCCACATTTGTGGGACAAAAGAAATAGTAACTCTCAATAAAACATTGCGACTTATGCTTCTGGAAGCATACAGAGAAATAGATAAAGAGGCCACAGTGGAATCTTTAAAAACGAAAATCACCGATTTGAGGAACTGTTTTTTTCGAGAATTAAAGAAGGTAAGCATGTTGAAATAATGTCTTTTTAATTTTACTCTTGTAGGCGGTATGAAAAAATTCGTAGGTACCTACGTATAAATCCTATGTTTAAAATCTCCCCCCCCCCCCCCACAGTTCGACCCGCACCTTTTTTGGGATTCCATCAGGAAATATTAAGATAATACCTTTCTCCTTTTCAAATCTAAATCCTTATATATTATAAAACAAAGTCCTCCGCCCGCCGCCGCATCTGTTTGTTCGCGATAAACTGAAAAACTACTGTAGGGGTAGCACGAATTTTTTCTCGTCCTTTCGATATCGAAGCGTTTTGTATGGAAAAGAACAACGCCATCTATCCAGCGTTGTTAATTTTCCATACAAAAAAACGCTTCGATATCGAAAGGACGAGAGCGAAAAAATTCGTGCTCCCCGTATTGAACGGATTTTCCATTACAGTTTTCACCATACAAGTTGTTACGGAAGGTGTAAGTCACATTTGTAGATGGTCATCAGCTGGCAATCTTATACAATAATTTGACCGTAATAATTAGCTCAAAACCTTACTTTAAAATTTCATGAACAAAATAAAAAATACTTTTATCGACCACTTCCGCAACTAAATTAACATATTGTCATCACTGGGTAATGTCATGAATTGGTCACAGGTGCTTTGATGCAATTTATCACAAGTTATCGCAGGTCTAAGTTAATAATAGCAAACTAGCGAATAGGAAAGTTTATTTCGTGACACCTACGTGTCAAGTCATTGCAGACGATAACGTGAACACGATCGTCAAATATGACTAGGTACACCTTTCTGTAACAGCTTGTATAGTGATTCATGAGGAAGGTTTATGTACGAGGGCGGGATGATAAGTAAAGTAGATATAGATAGAGTAAGTAAGATAACTAGCCTAATAAGAAAACACTTACCTAACTTTCCGTGATAAAATTAATTGTATTTTTCGACATAGTCTCCGTGAACCTCTACGCACTTATTCCATCTTCGTTTTAAAGCAGTAATGCCTTCCATAAAATGATTTCTTTCAAGGCCTGCAAAATACTCCTCTAGAGCGGCTATGGCTTCATCATTTGTGGCAAATTTCTGTCCACCCAAATAAATTTTGAGCTTAGGGAATAAGTGGAAGTCTGATGGCGCTAGATCAGGCGAATAGCAAGGCAGCAAATCATACTTCAATTCATTGATTTTTGCCTTATCCTTTTTTGATCGCGCGTAAGCAATCGCGGCGAACTTTTCCATATTTAATTCCTCACTTATGATATGATGTATCTACCCGTTTTTTTTACCTGTAGTATCAGCTATTTCAGATAACTTCAATCGTCGATCTGCTAAAACCATATCATGTACTTTCACGACCATTTCCGGAGTCTTGACGCCTTGGACACATGTACGATGGCGTTTAAACTCAGCCACTTAGTTTTTTGCCACCTGGAATTCCCACGGGCGCTCCGAAATTACCGCGGGTGAAACCGTGGCTAGCTAGTTAAAAATAAAGTAATTATTATCAACCAAGTAGCTATTTATTTTGTTTTCTCTGCAGTTTCACACGCGTGTGTTTCAGAAGATTAGTAGATCAGTAGAAGTTTCATGTAATAATATTTAGTTTCGGTTTAATAGTTTTAGAAGTTACAAACTTTTCTCCTTTTTAGTATTGTGTGATGTTATTATAATTTTCAGGTTAAATCTACAACACAAACTGGCGTGGCGCGCAAGATGCATATGTTCCAACTTTATGGTACTATGATCATATGATGTTTCTATCAGAAACAAGTAAACCTTCGCTAAATGCTTCAGATACTCGTAATGAAGTGAGTCGTTATACTTCCTTCAAATTACAATATTATGGAAATGGTCATTATCTTGTACCTAAGTCCTATGTAATGCATTTCGTTTTATCTTGAAAATTCTTTTCTACCTTCAATTAATGTCCAGAACTATCTATACCTATTCACTTAAAAAAATATAATAGGTAGTTACTTACCTAAAATTTTACAGACACCGGATATGAAAGAAGAACAATCGTTGAACTTTGAACTTGAAGATGACGTAAACTCTGTGCCAAAGAAAAAACAAAGGTATAGCACGATAAAAAAACAGGATAATCTAATAACTCCACCGGAAGAATTGTTGAACAAGAAAGAGGATAAATTTGAGATATTAGCCAAATATTTTGCAATTCAATTACAAAATATTGAAGATGACCAATTAACTATTGTAAATAAAATTATATCAGGAGCAATTTTTTATGCGAAAATAGGCAAACTAACTATAAATTCGTCAGTTAATTTAGGATTATAGCCAGGGCGATCCCCTTGTAAAGATACATCGTACCACCCACGAGAAATGATGTAAGAATGATAAAAATATCTAATAACTTACCAGTGTTTAATTTATACCCTTAATCTACGTAATGCCGCAGACATTTGTAAATAGTCCACCATGTCTTAAGAATGACTTTTGATAGTTCATCTTCGTAGCTCTTACCGGAAGCTAAAAACCTCAAGGTTCTTATAAACTAAACACTCTAGAGAAATGTTTTCACGCATCAGTATCTTCATCCTTGGTTATAAACATTTCAGTATGAGTTGATGTCAAACCCGCTTGGGTTGTTTTGTTCAGGACGAGACGCTCACACGGTGCTCACGTACGCTTGCAATGTGGCTGACTAGTATATCCACCTCTTTGTCTTGGCACCAATTTCAAACCGATCAGTAGGTAGCACATACTGATCATGATATTCCGTGCATCGGTATTTTGTTATTTTTAGCTTTTTAATGAAGTGCATTTTTGTTTTTTTTGAAGTCGGTTTTTTTTTTACTTAGTAGGTACCTATTTTTATGCCCGGAAAAATATTGTCATACGCAAACTGAAGAACCCTAGCTTTAATCATGAGACATAATGTTTTGTAGGTGGCCATTTCGTACAAGTCAGGCGGCGCGGGCGGCGGCGGCGGCGGCGGCGGGCGCGGCGGGGTGTGTCCCGGCAAGCGCCGGAGGAGGCGCGGCCAGTACTACTAGCCTAGACGAGCTTCACCAGTCTCATAATATTCCTATACCATCACTTTTACACATTTTATTCTGTTATTTCTTTCGATACTTTTGTTTTTATTTTTGATAATTTTTATTTTTGAGGGTTCAAAATAAATTCGTTTTATTTCAATACTCATTATTTTTACGTTTTTTATTTTATGTTTGTGGCGGAACAAAAAAGTTTATCTATAGACCAATATTTATTATTATTACTGTACATGATTATATATTTTTCCTTTTGTAACTACATACTTATGGGAATAGTTGGTATTATATTTATTAAATGGACATAACTTACGTTTTACAAAAACTAATAAGTAATTAATTATAATAAAATATTAATTTATGCAACTTTTGCACTGAAACATTAGCTTAATGCTTTAGTGTAACTAGAATTACTTATTTATTGTTCATCGTGATTTGCTATTACTATACACTAAATGACTTCTTTGCTGGGTGTGGATATTCCTAACGCTTCCTCGTAGCCGATTTTAGTTTCGTGTTTTTCTGAAAGTAAGAAAAGAAGTACAAAATAAGTAACTTACGTAGGCATTTGGATGTTATTTGGCGTCCACATAGAATGTATTTTGGATTAACACAGGATAGTTGATGTAATGAGTTCCCACTCCGACCTCTATAAGGTTCTCCTCTCGTATAACCCCGTCGCTACGGTCGATCGACTCAATCAGCATAATGCGACTATGCTAGCTACATATGTATTTATTTATTTATTTATTTAACAATTAATGCACACAAGGACAACATAAAAATAAAGAAAGTATAAAAGTAAACATGTACAAGGGTCATGCTTATTCCATACAATGTGGGGAGACCCTTATCCATGGTGGTACTTTGCCAAAGTTACGAATAATGCTAATTTCTCGCGGATGAAATCGCAGAAAAAAACTTGTCCCTAGCTACTATGACCAACTGAATTGTCGTAAGTTACCTTTCTTGGAAGACTTCTTCTTGGATGTCTTGTCCTTCTTAGACTTGGACTTGTCGTGCTTGCCGCCCGTGTGGTCTCGCGGCGCCTCGCCGCTGTCCTTCGAGCCCTTGTGAGGTTCGCTCCCGTTGTTGATTAGCAAGCCTTCGGCCGGCTTACTCTCCGTCTCCACTAGCGTATCCACAGTCTTGTGTTTGCGTTTCTTCTCTTTTTTCTTCGTATCAGTCTTCTCTGTAGAGTTGTGTTTCTCAGTAGATTTCTTCTTCTTCTTCGATTCTCTTTTCTCTTTGGTCAGTAGACCGCTCTCAGGCGCTGGATAGTGATGTATTCTAGACGTCAACAGTTCATCCTCGCGCAAAGGTCTGTGTGATGAAATTTACCAATGAGATAGGTTACACTAGGAAGTTCTTGTAGGTAGGTATTCAGTATTCGAGTCTCGTCCGAAATCCTTATATATACATAATTATTATAAAACAAAGTCCTCCGCCGCGCTTGTCTGTCTGTCTGTGCGCGTTAAACTCAAATACTACTGAATGGAACTACATGCGGTCTTCACAAATAGAGTGATTCATGGAATTCCCGCGGGAAGTCCAAAATTACCGCGGGCGAAAACGTGGTAGTGTGGGACCTATTTTGAATGAAAACATTGTGGGCATTTACTCTATAAGAATCCAAGGCGACTTTAGGCGACCTGATTAAGCGCAGTAGGTCATCATATCTATCCGCTAATCAAGAGGTTTCGGGTTCGATTACCATTAGGGGTGGACTTTGTGTGACGAAATCAGGACTCCACTATCCAGTCTGGGCGTGTTTATAGGTATAGCTATAGTATAATATATATTATGTAATAATTATGTAGTACTAGCTGTCTCCCGCGGTTTCACCCGCGGTAATTTCGGAGTTCCCGTGGGAATTTCGGGATAAAAAGTACCCTATGACACTCAGGAACACTAGCATTCTATAAGTAAAATAATTTTCAAAATCAGTTCAGTATATCCAGAGATTAACAACGTCACAAACCCACAATTGGGAATGAAAAACAAAATTTTAATTAGTCCGTCAGTTAGAAAATAAAAAAAATTTAGACACGTATTTTTTGCTTTTTCAAATAAATGAAAATAAACAAAGATAAAGCGCATTGAAGTTTAGTGTGGAAGACTCGTGTCGTCATTATTCAGTTTTAAGCCCCGTACAAACTGCACCACGTTGTGACGTCACGCCAGATTTCAACTCAATGTATCATGTATCTTCGTCATTTTTTGATTACGTAAAAAAAGACAAAATTCGTGTCCAATATTTTTTTCTAATCCACACGACGGACAAAAAAAAATTTAATCAAGTAGTCAATTTACAAACTCACAAACTTTAGGTTTTTGTAATATTAGTATTCATATAACACGTGTTGCTTAGTTTCCACGACACAACCTCATGATAGTTTACTGTGGGATCGAGTGGATCTATGTTGTGAAGTGAAGTGTATGTAGTGTAGTGTGTTGTGGTGTAGTGTAGTGTAGAGCGCTCACAGGTCCAGGTCGAGGTCGAGCGCGCGGTGCGGGTCGTCGCGCGGCGGCGGCTCCTCGTCGGAGAGCGCCGCGCCCTCGGGCAGCTCGCCGCCCGCCGCCACCGCGGGCCGCCCGCCGCCCGCCGCGCCCGGCGCGCCCTCTGCGCGACACCAACGCACTTTACCGTACCAGTTGCACTACACTAGCCGACAATCACTGTTATTGCACGCTGTGCCCAGGCGCGGTCCGAAGGGGGGGGGGCTCACGGGGGACGATGTGTGCAGTAAAATTGTGTATTTTGCAATATAGTTTAATTCACTCGACATATTTTATTATTAGAGACCCTCTCAAAATTTCAGGCTGCTACCGCGCCTGGCAGTGCCACATTAATACTCAGATTTTATTACTCAGATCAGAGAAATGGCAAAAAACCAATTGCTATCCTAGATATTATTATATGCCAAAAAACACATTGTATAGGTATGTATTTTTTTTTTGCAATACAATTATACATAACTTTCTTGAAAAAATTAGGAAATGTAACTTTTGTCTCTATAATTTATCGGTTGTAATCGAAAACATTGTGGTTTTACATTACAGTATGCACGTTTTGACACCAACAATATCTTGCAATCAAATACGTTACATATCTGCCCTGCAGAGTTCACTCAAAGGCTCTCTCGGTAGCGTTTTATGAACACACGCGTGCTGAGCCGCGGGTGAAAACTAGTTCATAAACAGTAATAGTATACAAGTACACTACATACAAGTAGGTAAACTGGTGTTTGGTTTTTTTCGCTCATTTGTCAACAGAGATGAAGTAGTATATAAACCCTAATAATTAAATAAATAATTTGGTCACCATCGTTGTCGGAATCACTGGAATGTCTGTCTTTCTTATTCTTCCTTTTCTTCGGCGTCCGTTTATCCTTCTTAGTTTTCTTTGAGCTTTCTTTTGAAACTAGATATTTATCAGATCTCTTGGCTGAAACATAAAATTAATGAGTGCGTTGGTTGTAAGTTGTAAACTTGTGACGTCGGATGCACAGTGAAGATTAATAAAAATATCATAATGTAGTTGATTGGCTTTTGAAATATATCATCTGTTTTACAAAAATATACAGTGAGATTGCACCACGGATGATCTATAATCGTTATCGTGTTGTGTGTGTGTGTGTGTGTGTGTGTGTGTGTTTGCGCGTGTGTGCGTGCGTGCGCGCGCGTGCGTGTGTCTGTGTGTGGTGCACTGACCGTGTATCTGCAGCGGCACCTCGAGCGCGATCTCGGCGACGGAGGCGGAGGCGTCGTCGTCCCGCTGGTAGGAGCGCGGCGAGTCGCCCTTCAGGTAGTGCGGGTTGTTGGCCTGCTCCTGGCGGCGCGCCTCGCGCAGCTGCCACACACAACCACGACACACCGCGCGGGTCATTCCACTGACAATACACGACCGACACTCGGACACTCGGACACTCGGTGGACACCAGTTTACTACGGTCCCAACAGTTTTGCTTCAAACAATAGGCATGTTTCAGGTTTATGAAAAATTAAAAAGTAAAATTCTATTGAGTCCGTCAGTTAGATAGTAAAAAAATAATAGACACGTATATTTTGATTTTCCAAATTAATGAAAAAATACTTAGATAGCGCGCATCGAAAGTTTAGGAGTGGGGGCTCGTGACGTCACAACGTCCTATAAACTGTAGCGCGGCGTGACGTCACGCGACATTTCGATTTAATGTATCTTCGTTCTTTTTGATTAGATAGGTAGGTACGTAAAAAATTCAAAAATACGTGTCCAATATTTTTAATTTTTCTACATCTACCGAGTAAAAACTAAAATTTGGTTTACTAGTCTATTGTTTAGTGTTACCGACCATCTCGAGTTCCTCGGGCGTGAACTGCGCGGTGGGGCGCGGGTCGGGCGCGGGCGGCGCGAACACGGCCGCGCCCTCCTCCTCCGAGCTGGAGCTCTCCGACGACCAGCGCTCGCGCGACGCCCACGCCTCCAGGTCCAAACTACGATACATACGTATACATAACACATTCGCGGAGTTCCCACAGGAATTTCGGGCTACAATATAGCGTATGCTACTCGGAGATAGTGTAGCATTCTAATGGTGAAAGAATTTTTGAAATCGGTCCAGTAGTTTTTGAGTTAAATCGTAACAATCAAACGAAAAATCAAATATTTATAATTTTAAAGTTTTTAGATTTTCGCGTTTTGAACACATTATATTTTGTAAATTACGCGGGACTTGAACACGATGTTTTTTATTACCATTTTTGCCTGACGTTTCGGCTGAGTTGCATCAGGCCGCCGGCAAAAAAGGTAATAAAACACATCGCGTTCAAGTCACGCGTAATTTACAAAATTTATAATTTTAGTTCAAATAACTGGATACATATAATTTGTTAAGTTTTATAGTCTTATACTAGTTGTTCTCCGCTGTTTCACTCGGAATTCCCACGGGAACACAATCCCAAACTAAACAAAGTCTATACTATGGGAACAAGACAACAGATATAAATACACAATTTACGGGCCCCCGAAACGGTAGGACACGACTCACGACGTCTGTCCATCATTACTTAAGACGCGACCGACCATTGTCGAGAGAGACACCATTTCGATGGTTGTTGAATCTTATTCCAATATCAATGAAGTTCAACCACTGTCAAATGTTAAAATGACGTGTTCAGCCATTTCGGCTGCCGAACACGCGCGGCGCGCAACTCACTCGGGCGGCATGGGCACTTTCTTCTGCGCCTTGGGCGCGACCGGCTTCAGCTCGCCCTCGAACAGGTCCACCAGCTCCTCGATCAGACCCCCGCTGAAGCCCGGCGCCGCTCCCTCGTCGTCCGCCTCCCCATCCGTCTCTTTCTCGACACCGTTGCTGTACAACAAAGACAGAAAAATTTTCACCATACAAAGAATTTGTGTAATACTGATCGAGGGCATTAAACTTCAAATCAAATTTCAGCCTCCGTAGCAATAACCATAACATAAGCACCAATCGCTATCGTGATCCTTGGATACCGGCGTCTAGCAGCGGAAGTTCTGTCAAGTTCAGTCTGTTGGTATGAAACTTTGACGGGTTGTTCTGCCTGCGTCCGCAAAGGTTCCTGATCCCAAAACTCACGCGGGTGAAACCGGGGGGCACTGCTAGTGTACTATATTTTTCCCGAATATCCCCAAAATCACTATCGTTTTCGCAACGTTTTGAATAAATAGTAGATTTTACAACAAGTGCACAAAACGAACCATTTTTATCCGAAACTTTTAGCAGCCCGAGCCGAAGGCGAGGTCTGATAGCAATGTCGAGGATAAAATGGTTTGTGGACGAGTTGCTTTGCACTACTTACTCTGCTTTTCACTTCGATTACGAGGAAATAAAACAGTAGTATAACATAACATTTCTTTAATTAAAATTCAAAGTCAAATTAGTACAGTTTTGAATACCGGAGGAAATTGTTATTCCCTGCATATTAACGGTATTTGTCTTAAAAATAAATTAAAGTAAATATTATAAAATAACAAATTCTATCTATAAATTTCTTATTGTGTTTGACTGTATGGCTCATTTTCTTTGTCTTAATATAGATAAATTTATGAGTAGATACGTTAATGCACTCGTGCACAAAATTCAGTTTTGTGCAGCCTATATACTGCACAAACAAGCACTCTCAGAGTATGAGAAGTGAAAATACTATTATTCCACCAAAATAGGATGGCAGGCGGTACCTGTGGTCGTGCTGCACGAGCAGGCCGGTGGGCGGCTGCGCGCCGGCGGCGGGAGGCAGCGCCGCGTCGCCGGGGCTGAGCGCGCGCAGCACCGGCGCCAGCAGCGCGGCCGCGTTGTGCGCGCGCTCCTGCACCTCCATGTCCTCGCTGCACAGCAGCGGCCGCACGCCCGATAGCGCCTCGCGCAATATCTGTTTGGGAAAATTGCTATTTACACAACTTACCGCCCGTCCCCGGGGGAATGCCGGGATATAAAATGCCCTATGTACTTTTTTATACCTCTGAAAACGCGTATGCGAAATTTCATGACGATCGCTTGGGTAGCTATGGCTTGAAAGCGTAACAAACAAACAAATAAACTGACGTTCGCATTAACTGAGGATTATGTCACCTATCTCTCTCTACTTAAGACCCATGTTTGATAATAATATTATGATTATGAAATACAAAGTCACAAGACTCTCTATTTCATGATATTGCAAAAGTAATAAGAAAATTTGGAATGATAAAACGTGTGTGTAAAACATAAATGCGTGACTATATGCGATGTGCGCTTGTGCGAGTGTTTGTGTGTGCGCGGCGTACGTTGATGGCGTGCTCCGGCTGGCGGCGCGCCTCGTACAGGCGCAGCAGCTTGGCGGCGAGCTTGAGCGCGGCGTGCACGCACACGGCGCGCGCGCGCACGTGCGCCCCGCCGCCCACGCCCACGCCCGCGCACGCCAGCAGCGGCGACACCGACTCGCGCATCACCTGCTCCTCGCTGCCGGCAACATTACACGCCGCTTCAGAGCCAACCCACACGGTGCGGTACGGCATGCCTACTCTTTTTGTCGCCGCTGCGGCGCGGCGCCGCGCTGCTCGTGTGGTCGCCCATGCGGCGAAATGGTTTGGGCTGCGGCGCCGCACCGCATCGTGTGCGGGATCATGTATCAGATATTATCTATTTAATAGTGTGAGTGCGGCCACAGTATTGCGCACTTGTGATGAATAGACCGACCAGATTTATATGTGTCGTATCGATATTTTAACGGTTGTGCGTGTGCCCGATGGAGGGGCGCGTCATTTTAGCCGAGACGATCTCTACAGATGTGTCTAGGAGCGAGCGCGCGACTCACGTGCAGTACTCGGCGAGCACGTAGGCGGCGGCGTAGAGCACCTCGCGCGAGGCGGGCCCGGGCGGCGCGGCGGCGGCGCGCGCCACCAGCGCCGCGCACTCGCGCGCCGCGAACGGGCGCACGTCCGCCACGCGCGACCCCACCTCCGTCAGCTGCGCGGCCAGGATCGCGCCTGCACCGGATGCAATGGGCATCGTGACAGGGCCTCCATCCTTACTTACTTACATCTTCTTCACATAGTATAAAATTTAAGTCGCTTCCGCTGTCTGTTCGCGATAAACTCAAAAACTACTGAACGGATTTTCATGCGGTTTTCACCTACAGATAGAGTGATTCCACATATACACTAGAGTGATTCCACATATAAACCCATTTATAGGTACAGTTTATCAGCAGGGCAATTATGTAACTTGATGCTATCATATTTCAGTTTCAATAAAAAAAATGCGATTTTGTGATAAATTAATCATGTTTAGGCAGCTTCAACTATTTAAGTATGTTTATTTTGGTTGATTGCTAGATATTGTAGGTATCAAAACGTGCATATTGTATACGCATGACCGTCAAGTTTCGATTGCAACCGAAAAAATGATAGAAACAAAAGTTACATAATAGCCTCTCTGGGAATTCCCGCGTAGCTAGTGGAGTACAAATCAAAATTCTATTTAGTCCATCAATTAGACAGTAAACTTAAAATCATGGAACAAAATGAAATTTCGCATACACGCGCGTTGTACAGAGAAGGACTTAAGGTACTTTTTATCCTGGAATACCCGCAGAATCTCCGATATTACTGCGGGTGAACCCGCAGGAAAAAACTAGTATTATTATAAATTCGAAAATTTGTCTGTTAAGTTTCCACGCTTTAACTACTCAACCGATCGTCATAAAATTTTGCATACACGCTGTTAGGAGTGCGAAAAAAGAAAAAGGATCCCAACATCCTCGATGTACCTCTGCAATTAACGCACGTGAAACCGCAAGTCTATACACGTTACGCGTTGTCAGAGGTACAGAAAAGAACGCGGCTTTCTTAGCCAGTTGGTGAAGGAACGCGTACCGTGCTTGGCGCTGGTCTCCATCTCTGTTAGCTCGGCGAGCACGGTGACGTACCACTCGAAGTCGACCACGTGCTGGTAGTTGTTCTGCGAGCAAATCTCCACCATGCGCGTGAGCAGCTCGTCGCGGTACAGCGTGCCCTCCGCCCGCTCCATGTGCGACATCAACTTCTTCACTATCTCCATCAGATTTTTCTTTGACACCTGACCAATACAGATTATAACAATAACATAAGTGACATAGGTAACTTTTATTTAAAGGAAAAGAAAAGTGTAGGTACAGATAAAATTTTCACCTAAGCTATGTAAGCATAATTTTAACAAAAAATTCAACCGACTTCAAGAGTTCCGTTGTCTGTCTTCAAAACTCATCATCAGATCTTTATGAAAAAATGGGACCACTTCGGAATAAACCACTTTCGAACAAAAAAAGAATTTTGCAAATCCGTCTATATCATGACGGAGCTATGCCCGAACATACATAAAAAAATATACTATACATAAACATCCGGATTGATAACCTCCTCCTTGTTGAAGTCGGTTAAAAATGCTACATCTAAGAGCTCCCTTGTTGTGACATTAGACAATGGGAACAGCTGAATGACGGTCGTCCTACCGCAAGAAAATACGTCACAACTTAAGAATAGTCATCGACGATATAGTCGTCCCTAGTCTAAAGTGCCGTGGCTTGAATATTTTAAATCGAGTTGTTCACAAACAGCACGACAAGATTAGTAGTTGTCGTCCACAACTTTTTCGCTGTGTGCCGGCCGACCCTTTCTTATATAGAATGTCTTTGGTGCCGACAGAATGGCGAAAAAATAGGTACACGTAGAAACTCACTCGTCCAACGACGAGACAGCGACGCGAAGTAGGTGGAAATGCAGCCTAGTTGGTCATGATCACGAAGGCAAGAACAGTTCTACAGTTTCCTTCCAGAGGATCTCCAAACGATCCTAATACATTAGAATCTGGACGATCTCTAAAACAAATTGGTACTGTGTTTTCTTACTGACCGCATGCATGAACTTTGAAATTCCCTCAAGAACAATGAGGGATTTTCAAGTGGAAAATCCGTCAGGACTGTATTTTGTTAATCTCACCATTCCATAGAGCAGTCCAAGCGCCCGCAGACGGATGGACTCATCCTTGTCGTCCAGGCACGCCAGCACCAGGTCCTTGTGCGCCTGCACTGACTTCGGGTGCGACTTCAGTATGCGCGACATCGCGAGCAAGCCCAAGTATTTCACTGTGTAGTGTTAAAAAAAGAAATTGCTTGAAATATGAGGATTATTCTATTTGGAGTTCCTCTATATACATATATACAAACAAGTTCCATTGTATTTGAAGCACCGTGGAAGAATTAGATACATAAATTGTATTTCCCAAAATAATAACGGTTTATTTCAAATCAGTAAATTTTTTTTCTAATACACCTAAGTAGTAAGTACCTTAGTAAAACTTAATTAAATTTAAATAAAATAGATTAAATCAAATTAAATCTAAAAACTGCTCCTGCGGCCGAAGATGTTGGCAGGTTTTCCTCGCTGGATCGCTGGGCGAGGAAATTTTCAGCTCTTCGGGGTATCCTGTTGCTTCTACCTTTATTTGAATATGAATCCTTGAGAACATTTGACCGATCACCATTAAATTTTGCATCCATGTTGTCAGGAGTACAGGGAAGGACATAGGTTATTTTATATCCCTGAATTCCCGCGGGAACTCCAAAATTACCGCGTGTGAAATCGCTAGTTATTTATAATTTTTCATATCGCTCACGATTTTGATCGCTGTCCTCGATGAGTATCCTCAGTTTCTGCACGCACAGCTGCACGGAGGCGGCGTGGCCGGGCATCCCGCTGCTGATGCTGATCAGCACCGCTATCACCGTATTGATGCACTCGTACAGCAGGGACATCGCCGACGTGCTGACAACGCACGCAGTATACACGATGATATATGTATAAAATGTCGTCCCCAAATTGTATAATTGATCCGTTTAGAAACGGCCGGCATTTTGTATGAACCACAGGGACTAAAAGCGTTGTTATGCATCGGAGATCGGTACCATTTGACTCTATTGTGGTCACAGTTTTAACCTAACCTAGCATGCTGAAGTGCTTGCATTTGCAAAAAATCGGTGTTTCCTGTTCTTGGTATTATACAAAACCCCGGTCGTTTGTTAACGGGCAAATAATATAATTTGGCTGCGACATAATATAAATGACAATAACGATAGTTTTAAAAGTAGTTTTTAGTAAAAATAGTTTTAAAAAAATAGGAATGCTCAACACAATTTTGAAATTGTCGTAGGGGAAAAGTTTTTTTTTCATCAAGCAGAATGACATAATATTGTTTCTACATTTTAGTGCAAAATGCACTTTAGGTGCACAAGCTGAAAACACACGAGTAATTTTCGGGCCTAATAAATAGTACTTACATAATTATTATTAATTTAAATTGACTACAATTGCTAGTAATTAAAAGTTGAAAAAAAAAAATTGTTAAAAGAAGCAGTGGAAGCCTGTGAAACATTTAAGTAAATAACCGTACACACAAATTATTTTCATCTACATTTTAACTCTTGAGATTCTATTCCAGCAGTTAGTATAGCTTAGCTTAAACTTATTGATACAAGCCGCAATTTCCCTTCACCCCATAGAGCTATTCTTTTATGTAGAACTAACAGTGGGCAAAGCGAGTAAGTTGATGCAGTCGTATTTACTGCAATTTCTGCTTTATTACAATAGTAACAAGGCTCAAAATAGATAGTAAATGAGTGGTATAAGTAGTGTATTTTGTTCAGCCTTTCTCACTGAGAGTAACTGACTCACCTATGTATTAAATTTGTTAATGGCTCAATCAGTTTCTTGCCAAGGCGAGGCTCTAATGGGGTTAAGGCACCAAACTGCAACAAATACAATGACACTACATAATACTAGCTGATGAGAGCAACCTATAACTATGTTGGCTAAACTAGCTCTCATGGTTTGTTGACTCGCTTGCTTGTATGATAATGCCGATTAGCATAATACTAATTACTGTATATAAATGAAATCTTCCCTCCAAATTTCAAAAACAAACGCCATTCTTGTCTTACTATATAAAGTGTCGTTAGGAGCAGCGAAATCAATAAATAAGGTGATTATATTATGTATGTATGTGCCATTTAAGGTCAAGGCTAGTTTTTAAACGAATTTCCACTGATAATTTGTTACTCTATGACTGCCATATTTTTTTCAATATCAGTAGTATAAAAATCTACGCAGAGAATTAAAATTAAATAAATAATAATTTTAAATATTTTTAGTAAATTTTGGAATTCGAGAGATAAGAAAAAAAAATTGTTATTTTACGATTAAGGTATAATAATAAAAAAGCAGCCGCAGGATGACAAAATATCTAGGTATCGAAATTTATCTGAAAAATAGGATTGATCGTCCACCTTAATCGTCGCGTCGGTAGGGTTATATAAGGATTGTTCAGAGAAGATGTGACGAACCACACCTTATAACAAATATCTGTTATATAAAACGTTCGAGAACCGTTTGCAAATTATAGGTATTCAAACATAACGCTCAATACAACGCGTGCACATCACGCTTACTGACAGATAGATGCGACCAGAGCTGATTGTTTTTTAACTAATATTCAGCACAAACTTGACCACTAAGAGCGAGCTGCGTTACGGCCGCTATGTTAGGCCTTTTGCACATTATAAGAAATTTTCTTGTACGCCAAATGAATAGTATGCGCGTGTCTTATTATCCGACATAAGAAAAAATGTCTTGTAATATGTAAGGTCTCATAAATAACAATCAAAGCGACTGGATGTCTTATAAGACATTTCTCATAAGACATGTATGCACATACGAGAGTATGCGGAGAGAGTAGAGACCCTTTTCGAAGTGAGCGAAACGGGGCAGCGTTCCACGTTAGTTCGTATCGAATTGACGACGTTCGTATTAAGTGCCATTTGTTGAACTATTGTTATAACATGCCATGTGTGTAGCTAAATATGAAAACATATCAGGTAACAGTGATGTGTTGTGACAGTCTAGCAAATTGATTTTCAACAAATTGTACCTGCAAATTAGATCTATGAGGCTTTGTGTAATTTTTCTTCCAATCTCTGGTTCATAATAGGTCATTAAACCAAACTGTGGAGAATCCATTTGAAATTTTAAGACAATATAAAACTTCAATATCTATTAATGATATTATATTATATACTTTTTAACGAGCAATACTTATAAATATATATTTATACTATATAATCTGAATCTCTGAAACGGCTACAACGATTTTCATGAAATTTAATATGCAGGCGGTTTCGGGGGCGATTAATCGATCTAGGTTTCATTTTTAGAAATCGTTATTTTATCCGTGTTTTCAGGCAATGAAAAATGAGTGTTTGGTACTGCTTTTCTACTTAACAGATGGCGATACGAGCGAAGCTCGGTCGCCCAGATATTATAATGTTAAATTAGGTTTTGTAATAGGTAGGTATTTATATATTTATCGCATTCAAATATACCAATGAAACAGTTTGCGTTTTATTGTTACTCCGGCTTTGACGACACTACGGAACCATTGATCGACTTGTTTGGGAAGTGGAAGTAAAGGAGAATCCGCCTTTTGTACCATGATGTACATAAAGTTTAAATAAATAAATGAATTCAAGGATATTATATTATGTAAAATTACGCGGAAATCAGCCTGTGACCACGGAGTGATGCAACTCAGCCGAAACGTCAGGCAAAAAAGGTACCTAATAAAAAACATCACGTTCAAGTCCCGCGTAATTTTACATAATATACCTAATGTGCTCAAAAAGGCGAAAATCTAAAAACTTAAAAAGAATTCAAGGATACTTTGTATCCCAGTAAGAATTAATCCATAGGGAAGTCGCGAAATTCACGAGGATAAACGGCGGTCACTAGCTAATAGTATTTTTCGTATAAAACCTTTGCATAAGACAATAAATAAACTGTATGACCTCTATAAATATGTATTATGTATATGTATTTTGTAATGTAATATGAACGAATTTTGGGTAGTTTAGTCTCAGACGAAATTTTCGTCTGAGAGGTTAGTGTGACTAAGTTGTACTGTAATGAAGTATTTTATATTAAAATGTGAAAACTTACCAGTTTTATGATTTTGATTAACATCCAGTTATTAGTCGAAGTTGTCATCAGCTTAAAAAACACTGGTGCTAAAGACAGATAGTTTTTTGGGTTTTTGCGCGCCAGCTCACAGACAACATTTACGGCAGCTGACTGTACACCTGCAATTTTTTTAGATGACAATATATAAAATACTAGCTGTCCCCCGCGATTTCATCCGCGGTCATTTCGGAGTTACCGCGGGAATTCCGGGATAAAGCTATCCTATCTTTTAAGTTGGACCAAATTATAAATAGTTACAAAATTTTATCAAAATCCGTTCAGCAGTTTTGGAGTCCATCGCGGACAAACAACATGACACGTGATTTATATATATTATATTACTAGCTGTCCCCCGCGATTTCATCCACGGTAATTTCGGAGTTCCCGCGGAGGTTGCGGGAAAAAAGTACTCTATGTCCTTCAGTTCCCGAGGGAATTCCGGGATAAAGCTATCCTATCTTTTAAGTTGGACCAAATTATAAATGGTTGCAAAATTTCATCAAAATCCGTCCAGTAGTTTCGGAGTCCATCGCGCACAAACAACGTGACACGTGATTTATATATATTAGAAGATAGATTAGATAAGATTTAACATTATTAGTTGGCTATGTTGTATGCTGTACACATCAGCTACGTAGTTCTATTCACGTGTTTTCTGTTCTAAAACTCCGCAAGTCTCATGTAGGTACACTATACAAAAATCCATTCTTATAGGATGCCTACGTCATACAAAGAACACACCCTCCAAGTTTCAGGTTTCTACGATCAGCGGTTTAGGCTGTGCGTTGATCCGTCAGTCAGTCATTTATAGTACGGACCGCCAAGAGGGGATTTGTGGATTAGCTAAAGCGCGTCAGATGAACATAAGGGGGGTACCTTGCACCATGTTGAGTACCTCCACCAAATATAGGCCCTCTACACTGGTGGGTGCGTCTAGAATAACCGATCAGATTAGTAAAAAAAAATCGATAACTCGAAATACTCGAGCGCGTCAGATTAAGATATGGTGGGTTAATTACATAGTGAGAAGTATGTATATGAATAATCTGACCATTTGAACGTGACGTAAGGGAGTTAGAGGATCACAAACTTTCAAAAAAAAACGCAACTTCGACATTCTCGAGCGCAGTTGATTTATTTTTTATTTTAAAGTAAATAACTCAAGGATAGCGGGAAAAATATAATCTTCCGATTTTCATAAGCCGAAGAAACAAAAATCGTCTTCGAATCGAACGAGCAGCTGCAGTGAAACATGTACCTATTCATATCTCTGTCTTTCTTTCCCTTTTACTTTTTCTCTATCTCTCACTCTCTCGCACCGTCCTCACACTACTTTCCGTCGCCATAACGTCATCACAGTATATCACGGCGCTAAACGTGTCGAATTATAACTTTTTTTGGTCGGTTAAAATACATATTAAAATAAGTTAAGGTAAGTATTACATCAAACTATAGGTTCACCTATAACCTTTCATTTTAATGTAATTATATATATATTATATAATAAAGCTCATCACAAAACAACGCGTTCATGTTATTATATGTAAAACGCTCTGGCTTGTTTGTGCTTTAAAGTTAGTTTTGTGAATAATATTTTGTGAGCTTTTACATATTTCATAGAAATGTAAAGTGTGTGAACAAGAAATAGCTCATAAAGTTATTAAACTTACGTCAGAAATAAAAAAATAAAATAAAAATAAATCATAATTTTTGTTTCTAGCAGTCAGATTAATAATATCCCTCAAAACTATTGTCAGATTTTAAGCCAACATAACTTGGACTGCAAGCTGAACCTTCTGTAAAATAATCTGACACGCTCGAGTATTTCAAAATTGAGATTTTTTTTTGCATTTTTAAAAATTCGCTACTACCTTGCGTCACCTCCAAATCGGCAGATTTTCGAAGGGGTGCATTTTTAAGGCTCACTTAACATCCCCTTTGAATACTCACGTCAGAACGCGCTCGAGTAAATTTTTTTTTTTCATTATCTCCCCTTCCGGGTGGCCACCCCCACCACGCAAATCGGCAGATGAAAATATTTTCGATATCAGAGACATCTTGGAGTATCTAAACTACAATATCTGACGCGCTCGAGTATTTCCATTTTACTATTTTTTTTTACATTTTTGAAAGCCTGTAGAAGCTAAACCCACCGGTGAATGAAAAAATATCATATAACCTTATTTTGTTTATATCTCCTAATCTTCAAAACCCAATAGGTCTCAACGACGCTCGAGTGACTCCCGAATTAGCATCGGTATCTCCCGTACTATTATAAATGTGAAAGTTTATAATATGTTTGTTGCTCAATCACGCAAAGACTAAAAGGATTTGAATGTTTGGCTAACAGATACTTTATTTTTTTTATTTTTATTACCTTGACTAGCCGTCCGCCGCGGTTTCATCAGCGGTGGTTTTGGAGATACCGCGGGTATTCCGAGATAAAAGTACTAGTATATTTTTTTCTGTACCTACCCTTGACAACGTATACAAGTATACAAAATTTAATGCATTGTTTTTTTTCCGCGTCAATCTAAGAGTTTCCGTGGGAATTCCGGGATAAAAAGTAGCCTATGTCCTTCTCTGTATACCTGACAATGTGTATGCAAAATTTCGTGGTGATCGGTTGACTCGTTAAGCCGTGAAAGCGTAACAAACAAACAAACAAACCCACTTTCGCATTCATAATATTAGTAAGGATTAATATTGGTATAGGATTCCCTTACTCCAGTATTGCCACGGAAACTCTTGAAATTATCGCAGGAGATACTGTGGGGAACAGCCAATGTATTTATTATATATCCAATTTACAGACATATAATTAGGTAACAGCTAAGAAAATCATTTCGAATTTCAAAATTTGTCTTTTCCCATAAGTTCACAGGGAACAGCTATCTCCTGTAGAAAAACAAGTTGAGTGTAAAACACAATTGTGTATTAGGTAAGTACTGCTGACATGATTCACTCTTACTATCTTTAAAACAGGAAACATACATATTCACCAAAATATTTTGTAAAACTTTATTTTATTTTCAATTTATATTCAAATATTTTATTTTATTCAAAACCACTAACCAGGATCGGGGTCTTCAAGTTTTTCTTTCAATTTTGGAAAAGCTGGCCTCAGAGCCTCTGGATATCTCAAAAACACCTTGTACATCATAAGAACAGCTTTCATCCTCAAATATGGTTTTGTGGAGCTCATCTTTTAAAACATAATGTTAAAAAACGTCAATATTATTTTAAACTTCTAAGAAATATTGAGTATATTAAATAAAGCTCCTAGTTAGTACAAATAATTGGTATAGGTAATTAAAATTAAAACAAAAAATAACTAAAGAAATAATTCTGCCAACATCATATTAGCAACACTCGGACATATTTTAACAATAACTTTAGTTTAGCAGTTCCATGTGCAAATTTTTTTGTGTAAAATATGAAAGTCACACTATTTTCATAATGATGAAAAATTTCAGAGAGTCCACCTCTTTTTAAAATGATCATAAATTAATAAATAATCATAAGAAGTATTGGGAAAATTGGGAATAATGATTGTGTTTAGATACCAGCAGTAATAAAAATAAAATTAATGATAACTAGCTGTTTCCACAATTTTAACTGTAAGAATTTAGGGATTTTCTCTAGAACATCCTATTTGAGATATAAATACTTCAAAACTCAATTCTGTAAAGATAGACAAAACCATATCTCATAGACAAAATTAGCAGATAAATAGAGTGATATGAAAAGCAACCATTTTTGTTAAGATAAAAATTGTGGTAACAATAACTACATTGTTCATTTATTCATATACCTTTTATAAAATTTATTTATAACATTAATAAAATATAATAATGCAGAATAATGCATACCAGTGTCATTATATCATTGGCAAGATCTCTAGCTAGGTCATGTGAGATAAAACAGCTTAGGCCGCTAAGAGCCAAACCAGCTTCATATTGATTTTGAGCATTCAGATCTTTCCTGATCATATTTGTAGTGAGCATCAACAATTCGGAGTCTGCGTGAAATGATTGACTCGCAGCTAAATACCCAACACGTTTATAAGTGAACTTATTTGAGCTCATCACTTCTATTATGTTGAATATAGCCCATGATATATCATATCCTAACATTTGTAGCTGTAAAAAATTTTTTGGAAATTATTTTATTTATTATTGAACTCTTTTGATTTACTGAACTCTCTGATTTTTACAGCAGGTTTGAGTTTGGGGCAAACGGGCAAGTGGTACACCTGATGATAAGTGATTACCGCCGCCCATGGACATGGACAACACCAGAAGGTCACAGGTGTGTTGGCGACCTGGAATGAAGTGGGGCTGCCGGAACACACCATTAGGTGCTTAGCGACAGATTTTCAACTTGAAGGTGGCAGGTAGCCAGCCGGGCACTAGAAAGTGCCCTACTGCCATACTACGGTTTCCTCACGATGTTTTCCTTCACTAACAGCTCAAGCTTTCTGTTAGGGTTTGAACCTACGCTTTGTGGTGTTTGATCCGAATGCACCAACTAATAAGCTATCATCGCTCTTAAAAGGTAATCATTAATGTGATGAACATTAATTGGGCATTAACTACTTACAAAAAAGTATTTGATTATTATATCTGTAGTATAATGTCCAATGAAAAAGCTTTGCTCAGTTGGGATCAGGTATCATGGTGGGGCAAGCCAAACATTATTATTATATTATTATTATTAATATTGGAGCAGGTGGTTACCATGACTCATCACTAACCAAAATACTACTACTTTGATTCCCAATAGGGGCAACACAGGTTTCTGGTATTGGATCTAGGCATACAATAAAAAAATGATCTTCTGTGAGGAGCAGTGTTGCTGTTTCCATAAAAATAAAATTATTAGCCTAATTTTATCATGCATTTAGAAACACACTTACATATGTTAGCTTTGCAACAGCATTAGCTTTAACAGCTATATTATCTTGTCGTAACTCAACTTTTATCTCTTCCATACACTGAGCTATGTATTTTGCCTGGAAATAACATCAGAATTTCACAGTTAATAACATAGAAATTTACGTCTAATCCGAGTAGGCGTTAAGTTAATTAGCAATAATATTAAATAACCAACGGAATTCTGTAATAATACAGAAGACGTATTTCTGTGTATTCTAATATAAGTAGAGCATAATATAAATAATCAAGAAAGGAATGAAGTGGACTTATAGCTAGGTACCTCATGATCTTTATTATTCCTGATCCCACGAACCAAATCTGTAAGATTTTTATCAAACATTCTTTCAAAGTTTCCTTTAACTTTTTTCAATGCCATGTTTTATGATTAATAAATAAGGTTATTTTTTTTATTTATAAACCGTATTTTATAAAAAACATGACAAAAAGATAAAAAATTAAGCGAGAGTGGCGAGAGTCAAGAAACGAGAACACAAAAAAATACAATAGAACTGCTGACGTAAAAGATGTCAACTGTCATTTGTCAAGATGAGCTGACGAGAGCTTAGTTGTTGAAGGGGCCAGCGACACTCCCTTGAACCAAAAGTTACTATGGATTTATGCACGAACTTTTTTACCAACTTTGGAATAAGTACTTAACCAAATTTCTATGAACGCGTGATACATTGCATTGGTATGGTTGGAACTAAATGCTTTCATAAATCAGTTCAGCGATTATTATGGAAGTGCCTATTCTTAATGCTACTGCTCCATCTGCGTGTTAACGCGTAAATTAGTGCGCTAATTTAGATGTGGCCAACATTTTAACGCGTTACCACGTTAGACATTAACATCAACGTTAACGTTAACGCAGGTGGAGCAGTAGCATAAAACGTAGTGATTATTTGCTCAGTGGTTGAAGCCGAAGGGTGAAGTGAAAGTCGTACCGAACACACGCGTGTCACGTGAAGTCTTCGTTATTTCATTCACTTTTCAGCATCTATTTTGGACTCCGAGCAGGAACAATCTAACATTGTCATTGGCGTTTCGCCATAATTGAAGAATCAAGAAGTAGATGAAGAAATTTTTATTACTAAGCAACGTTGTCATTGGCAAATTATAATTATAGACGCCATTATTAAAGAAGAAGAAGAAGAGCTTAGTTTGACGTTTCGGTTCTGTAGGGGGAGCACGAATTTTTTCGCTCTCGTCCTTTCGATATCGAACGTTTTTTTTGTATGGAAAATGAACAACGCCATCTATCCAGTGTTGTTCATTTTCCATACAAAAAAACACTGACATTACGACGATGCGAAAAAATTCGTTGCTACTATTATTGTTCTCAGTGCTCCCCTCAGAAGAATAGTTATTCTTCTGAGGTGCTCCCCCTACTGACGTCAGAGTAGTTATGTGTCAAGCAAGATGGTGTCAAGTAGGTACCTAGGTCACCTATCTTCATAAGCTGCGTTCTCAGACACAAATTGAGCGCATCGTGCGTGCTTGCTATTATGTCATCTATAATAGCGCCTTATCTTCTCTCGCGGGAATTCGATGGTTTGCATTCAGCGTTTCAGATCGACATATTTAATATTCTATAGTACTAGTTGTGCCCCACAGTTTCACCCGCGATAATTTCAGAGTTCCCGCGGGAATTCCGGGATGAAAGTACCCTATGTGTTAATCTGATGTATAAGCTAAATTATTGTAAAGTTTCATTTAAATCCATTCAGTAGTTTTGCGTGAAAGAGTAACAAACATCCATCCATCCATACTTAAAACTTTCATGTTAATAATATTAGTAGGATCTAGGTGGAGCCTTCGGCTTAGCCTGCGTTAGTTTTGGAGTTCCCATGGGAATCCCAAAGGGAAAAAAATATCCTTCTCAGTTCTCTGTGAAGATTTAGTGAAGAATGCAAACATGCATTTTTCGTATAATTTTTCAACCCTTCAATCAATCAATCAATCAAATATTTACTGCGATCAAGTGAACATTTTAGATCAGATGTCACATGAAAATCGCACGACAATCCATTCAGTACTTTTGGAGTTTATCGCGAACAGACAAATAATAATTTATTAGTAGTAACTTACCCGCCTTCATCACATTTTAAATCGGTATCAGTTTCCTTGTTCCTTTTTAGGGATCCGCAAAAATTGGCAAACACGGAATCTTAACGGTAAAGCACCAAAATGTATCTCACCAATGCATTTAGATATAAATAACTTCAGAAGAAGAAAGAAACAACTGAATTGGCTGTACGGACTGTTTCCTTTGCCTTCCCCGAAGGAGGTAGACATCACAGACGAATAAGAGCTTTTGGCGGGATTTTAGCAGTGATGAACGTCAGTTTTATTTTTTTGTTTTGCAAATTAGTTTATCCTGATTAATGTTGTGTGATTTTGCCTAATAGTGATCTATTAGTGATAAACGGTGTGTGGAAACCATGAAATAAGATGAAATGGGGCGTTAATCGGGAGGTTGTCGTTTTACTATACAACTCCCCACAGAGCGTCCTATTAAGGTTCAACTATGAAGAGTTGCTGCCAAAAGTTCCGGTAAAAGATCAAAATGCATCTCACCAATGTATTTCGATGTAAATAACTTCAGAAGAAGAAAAATACTACTAAATTGGCTGTATGGACTTAGCTTCCTTTGCCTTCCCCATTGGGGCAAATTAAAAAAAGTCTCTGGAGTGAGTGGACACGATACGACCTCAGAAGAATAAACTGCTTTTGTTCTGAGGATACGACTTAGACATATGTCTAGTTAATCTGAGGATACGACCAAGGGGCTTTGGCGGGATTTTAGCAGTGACGGACTTCAGTTTTATTTCTTTGTTTTGCAAATTAGTTTATCGTGATTAATATTGTGTGAATGTGGTGGATTTTGCATAACAGTGATCCATTAGTGATGAACAGTGTGAGGAAACAGTGAAATAAGATGAAATGGGGGGTTCATCGGGAGGTTGTCGTTTTACAATGCACTTCCCACAGAGCATCCTATTAAGGTTCAACTGTTAAGAGTTGGTGCCAAAAGTTCCGGCAAAGCATCGAAATGTATCTCACCAATGCATTTCGATGTAAATAACTTCAGAAGAAGAAATACCACTGAATTGGCTGTATGGACTTAGCTTCTTTTGCCTTTCCCATTGGGGTTAATTAAAAAAAAGGACATGATATAAAAAAAAAAATATTTTTACTGTTTTTACTACTTTAATTAATACTACCATATTTTTATTACTACTACTTATTGGCTATTTGTTTTTCTTTTCTTATAAACTTAGAAGCTAGTCATTAATCTAGGTTGTGGTTACATTCCAATTGCTGAGCAAATTCAACTAGTACCTACCTATTTATTCGTTCGCATTAATTACCTTATTGACATTGCTCTTGAACTACCTACAAAATTGACAAAATCTTCCAATCTACCTACCTAATAATTATTACTGTATATTTTTATGTTATTTTTATCTTTTCATTTAAAATATGATAATTTTCATTAGTGAACTACAAAAAACGCATCTAAAGTTTCTTTATTATCATTCAACTGAAGGTAAGCTTGATTTTACGCTTAAACTCTGGATTTAAGTCCCCTTAATTAAAACTACGAATCCAAACTACAAATACTCAAACGGCAACTTATAACGTCTTATAGACCTTAGTGCCTTAAATATTTCTTTTATTTGAATTTAATTATAGTGAATATATAACTAAATATTCTGTGAATTTTTCAAGCGTCTACCTGTCGCTATTATCAATATCAAACAAAAACAAGCAAAAAAAAGTCATGTTTGTTGTATGGGAGTAGGTATTAAATATTAATTTTATTGTTTTTTAGTATTTTGTTGTTATAGCGTCAATAGAAATACATCTGTGAAAATTTCAACTGTCTAACTATCACAGTTCATGAGACAAACATACAGACAGCCTGGTGATTGGTGACAGACATACAGACGGACAGATAGCAAAGTCTTGTAATAGGGTCCCATTTTACTCTTTAGTCTTTGGGTATGGAACCTTAAAACTATATAGTTATAAGGTTTTAATATTTTTAATGCAATCAGTACCTACAAATTTCAATTACTGTAAAATAAGTAGATTTAACTTTTTACACTTGTTGCGATATTATAGTATTCTTGTATCATAAATATATACCTATTATATTCTTATATAAATCATACTCAAATTTTTGTTTCAGTATTGGGTGATTTTTGTAAACTATCGATTGACTTTTTGAACAATGGTATTAATCATAACAAGTATGAAATAGTTTCAGGTGTGTTGTCAAAATTCTTGAATTTTAATTACTCAAATAAAATTTCATCTTGCAAATAAAATAAATGCTTAAATGTATTTCATTTTAGCTAAATTAGGATTAACATCTGATGATGTTCAAAATCTGATTCAAGCATTGGTGTCTTTATTAGTTGAAGGATGCAAGCATAATGTAAGTGTAAAGTAATTGATTACTTTTATTATAATATTAAAGATTAATCATCATAAAGCATTATAACACCCTGTCCACCTGATTGACTCATAATAATTATACAAAGTAGGTCAATGTTTTTAACATAATTTAGTGTGAATACCTACATTTTTACTTTATTGTAATGTCATGTAAATTATATGGGTCGCTAAGATTTATGACACACTTATCATGTCACACTTATCAATGAGCTACCTAGCTTTTCCTTCTTTAATGAAGCGATCAGACTACATAGTATTTAGGGAGCCTAACTCTGATTTAGGGTGGTGTGATCGGATTTAGAGAGTTAGGGTCCTACCTAAGTTTGCGCCAAAAACCGGATTCGTCGAAAAAGAAATCAATCGGAGTTCTTACGAACAAAGGGGAGGTGTCGTAGTCACAAAAAGTTTATAATTGGATTAAAAACACTCTTATTTGCAGTGTGAGTTGAGAGAAAACAAATGGCGCCTGAAATTTAAAATATTTTTAAGGTGATAAAAACAACTTGATCGTTCGTGTGCGTTCCGTGGATTTGGGCGCAGTTGTTCGGTTAAAATTTCACTCGTTTGAGTTGCAACCAAGCCACAGAACGATCGAGTTGTTTTTATAACCTCAAAATATTTGAAATTTCTGGCGCCATTTGTTTTCTCTCAACTCACATTGCAAATAAGACTGTTTTACATCCAATTATAAACTTTTTGTGACTACGACACCTCCCCTTTGTTCGTAAGAACTCCGATTAATTTCTTTTTCAACGAATCGGGTTTTTGGCGCAAACTTTGACACTTCTTAAACAATACATAGCTGTCACACCTGTGGCTTGGTTGCAACTCAAACGAGTGTAATTTTAACCGAACAACTGCGCCCAAACCCACGGAACGCACACTGGTATTTAGTGTAATCGTTCGCACCCTTGCAAGAGGCCACGCCCACCCTAAATATCGGACCCTGAATACCGTGTAGTCTGATCGCTGTCTAAGGGTGTAGTACATCAGATACGTGGCGTGACGACGCGTGTAGGTACGCACCAGTTGTAATGCATGAAACTGTAAGAAAGATGCCAGACTAGATGCGTGACGTGTGTACGTGCATGACTGACGCACGCAGAGCCGCACATCAGTCGTTGCTGTATTTATTTTTGTTAGGTTGTATTTATTTACAAACAATAGTATACCTACGAGTGTATGTGTAGTGAGAATACAGTTTACGAGTGGTTTTTTTCGTAATGGAGACATTTTTAAAGGAAAATCCTCTTAGAAATAGTTGGAAAATATGAGATGATACAACACCAAACATAAAGAGCATAAAAATAAAAGTTTTAAATTATTATTATGGGAGAGAATCGGGACAACGCTGAAAGTAAACAGGAAGTTCAAATTATCGTTTTTATTTATATCATTTCATTTAGTACAATAATTAGAAAATTTCAAAGTGGCTCGCACGCGCGTGCTGCATTTAAATACCTTACGCACGCGACGTGTGCTGCAGCCTGCACCCCTTGGCTGCACCGTGCACCGGTCTGCCGGTGTGACAGTGCTCACTGCTCGCACGCGCGTGCGCATGCCACGATGATGCCACGTCGCACGTCACGTTACGCCAGGCATCCGCTGTGCTCGGCCCTAGCTTTATAATGGCGCCTATTATTATAATTTTGCCAATGACAATGTTTTTTATTGTTAGTAATAAAAACTTCCAAGTTTCCTGCTTAGTGTTAAAATAAATGTTGAAAAGTGACTGAAATATTAAAGACCTAGCACCTAGCTTAATACATCTATTGAAATGACTCATGCGTTTTAATTGCTATTAAGTACATAATATTAGTGCAGTATATCCAATGATATTATAAGTATTATTATTGAGTAGATCAACATGCCTATCTGCTAATCAAGAGATCTCGGGTTCAATTCCTGGTGGGATGAACTTTGTGTGATGAACACAGAGTTCCATTTTCTAGTTTGGGTGTGTTTATATTATACTAGCTGTGCCCCGCGGTTTCACCCGCGGTAATTTCGGAGATCCCGCGGGAATTCCGGGATAAAAAGTACCCTATGTCTTTCTCTGTACTCCTGAAAATGTGTATGCCAAATTTCATCCAAATCCGTTCGACCGTTTTTGCGTGATTGAGTAACAAACTTCGAAACATCCACTCTTTCACATTTATAATATTAGTAGGATTTACGGTATAATAAACATGTAATAATAATATGTAGTATAAATAAACCACATTTGCTTGGTTTCCACAAAACAAGCTTTTATAGCTTGTTGTGGGATCAAGTAGATGTGTGTGTTATGAAGTGGATTATTAAACTGTGCACCTCAGACCAAATAAAAACTAAAGACGGAACGCGTAGAACAAGCAAGTGAAGCCCAGAAAAAGACACCACGCCGTGCACGTACCTACACAGAAACACGCACACAAGAAAAAGAATACGTTTTAGTTTGACCTTCTCCCGCTAATGGAGGTGACGCAACAATCAAGTAAAATGCCATATTGTGTCGTCAACGGGTGCAACAATCACACGTTAAAAAAATAAAAAAACAGCATGGAATCACTTATTTTATTTTTATTTATAAAACCAACAGCGTAACATAGATTACAATATAATACAATACACAAGTGTAAGGCCAATTATAGGTCTTATCCTTCAAACAGTACCATTTATAATAACAGCAGTCAGATGTGGTGTAGAGTTATCACCAGTAAGTAAACTTAGCAAATCCATACACTTTCCTAATCACCACATGCATACGCAACCGGCTTCACTTCGTTGTTCGAGACGTTCCGTCTTTAGTTTTTATTTGGTCTGAGCTGCGCACATACTAATTGTTAATTTTAGTTATCTGATGCTGACTTTAAGTCCTCATTGGCCTTAGCTGGTTTCTCAAATGATCAGCAAGAAGTTTTGCTAAAACTATATTGCGCAAAACGGTTGGAACTCTCTCAAGCATTATACTTGCTGCATCAGAAGGATCCAAATTACCAGCATCTCGCTTGGAGGCTTGAAATGCAGGTAAATGACAATACATTAATTTGTATTGCCTACTAGTTTACCTATCTCACATTGGCTACTCACCCAAATTAGGAATATGTAGGTACAAGAACTTGTTACTATAAGGTATAGATAATTAATATAAGGTTTTTGGTATCAAAAATAGTTTACCTATTATTATGTTCGGCATTTTTAACGAAGTAGGTAGTTAGGTACATAATTTAATGGAGAACTTGCAGGAATATTTTTTTTCAGCTTGTTTTAAAGAGTTTTAAGAGTCGTCATTTTCATACTAATCGCTGAACCGATCTATGAAAGCATGATGTATGACGCGGTCATAGGAATTTTGTTAAGTATTCTAAAGTTGGTAAAGAAGTTCGCGCATAAATCCATAGTAACTTTTGCTTCAAGGGAGTATCGCTGGGCTGGATCTATAGGTAATATACAAAAAAAAAAGAATGCAAAAGATAGTGTCATGCAGATAGTGTCATGTCATGCCAATAATCTCCTAAAATCTCTGATGGAGATGTCACTCATGTTGACACGATATGTAATAATAATAATAATTACTAATAATAGAACACTTTATATGCTTGAAAAAAACAAATGGACGCAGATAAGCAATAACATGTTAACCCACAAAATTAAGTTATTGATACAGAACGCTTTATTGAGAGTTAGAGAACGTTTTTTGGTTATGTGTTTACCTTATTACATTGTTTAAATATGTAACAAAATGTTGAACATAAAAAAATGTTGACACAAAATGGCGCTATAATTTTAAAACACGATTTACTCAAAATATCTCCAGTGTGGGTTAACACACTATTGCTTATCTATGTCCAAATATCATAAATCTACCAATATTTTAACACTTTTATTACAAAATCGAACAATAATAATGAACGAAAATAATTTTAACGTGATTTAAAAAAAGTTTTTTCTATTTCAATGTAACACTCACATTTTCGTAAAGTGAAAGTAAATTAAAATTTAGCCGTTTTAAAAAAAATAAGAAGAAATTAAAATTCATAAAGTTAAATTCAGTTTCAGCTGTAACAAATTGCGTCCAAAAGTTCCAGTAAAACATCGAATTGCATTTTAATATTGACATTTTTTAAATAAATCTTTTACGTTTACGTTTTAGGTATGCTTTTCTCGGACTTTTGAAATATTGATTCTAATAAAATTGGACGTTATTAAGTAAAAAAATGTTAACCCACAAAAATTCATAAATTAAGTTATTGATACAGAACACTTCATTAGAAGTTACAACGTTTTTTAATTATCTGTTAACCTTATTACATTGTTTAAATACCTACCTACCAACAATACGTAAAAAATGTTGACACAAAATGGCGCTATAATTTGAAAACGCGATTTACTCATAATGGCATCAGTGTGGGATAACACACTATTGATTATTTATATCCATTATCCAATTATCAAATTCATGCAATTTCCCTTGTACAATAAAAGGGAAAACAATGAAATATAATTTCTCTCTGAAAAAAAATGTAGAAAACTCATTAATCTCTATTTTGGGTATTTTTAAAACATCTTTTATCTTTTTACTAAACATTGAAGGATAGAAAAGTGTAATTATCAAAAATCTGAGTTATTGAGCCTGAAAAACAATCAACTCATGATTACAAACACTGTTGTTTTTATATTTTTTTTTTGTTTTTTGGTGAAAATAAAGAATATTTGTATTGTATTGTTTTGCTCGCCTATAAAAATAACATAAAACACTACGAAAGTTATTCTACTTTTAATAGTTTATTTTTTTTCCCCATTTTAATACTTATATAATTTATATCAAGTTCTGGGGTGATTTTGACACATAATCGTAAAATGATAATTCATTGGGTAGGTAGGTACCTAATCTGTTTTTTGCACAATAGGGTACTTGCATGAATTTTTATTCAGTCTATTTGAAAGATATATGGCCTACTTAAACAAAACAAGAAAAAGAAAAAAAATATATGCATAAACTAATTAAATAGAGCGTTTAAAATTTCCTACTTTAAACCTTACCGCCGAAACGCGGAATGACGTCACTAGTTCAAAATTACGCCTTATTAATCTGTGATAGAAATGTCACTGTCGTATTGACAGGGTCATGTGACACTGACAGACAGATAACTTCAATATCCAAAAGCGAAATTAAGGTTGAACTATGTCGATTTACTTCCAAAAGTTCCAGTAAAGAATCGAAATGCATCTTACCGATGCATTTTAAAGTAAATAACTTCAGAAAATGGAAAATATGCGTTGACTGTATGCATTTAGTTTCTTTTGCCTTCTCTGAAAGAGGTAAATGTTTCCTAAAAAAATAAGTGACGTGTGTCACTTTTATTTTTTTAGGAAACATTTACCTGTGTCAAGCTTGGCTGTGATTGGTGTTTCGTTGCAACGTTCCGTTTCACAAAATTAAAAGTTGAATATTTTGGAAACTATTGAAATTTTTTTAGTAAATCTTTCACGATAAAGCTTTTCTAAGGCTCTATTTTTGAAATATTGACACAATTTCTTACAATAAATTTCATGCAAGTACCCTATTCCAGTACGGCGGTAGACGTAGGTAACCAACGTGATACAGCGCGTCTTTACGTATATGAGCGTTATTTCAGTGAAATATCGTTCCTTTAAACTAAAAGCGGTTACACACGGCCCTAAAATCCGAGGTGATATCGGGAGTAATGTTGCCAGGTCGCCTAACCTAATAGCGGGACAGATCAGCCAGTTTGGCCGGACATTTGTGTAAAAAGGCCGGACCCACATTATTGACGACCCGATTGGCGCAGTAGGTCACCATGCCTGCCCGCTAATCAAGGGGTTTCGATTTAGGGTTGGGGTGGACTTTGTGTGATGAACACAGCGTTCCATTTTCCAGTCTGGGCGTGTGTCCAACGAGTTAATGAATTAACTGAAAACCTGATACATCCCATTTAAAAAAATAAACAATGATATGATTAAAATATATTTTATGTTGAAAAAATTTATACTTTAAAAGTTATTCAACATTAGTTTGGAGGTGACTTATCTACGAGATTCCAAGCGCTACGCCCGCTCTTACCGATACCGGTTCGATTTTTTTTTGCAGCGGGCGGCGGCGTACGCGCCAAATATTGTAGTACGGACCGCCAAGAGGGGATTTGTGGATTAGCTAAAGCGCGTCAGATGAACATAAGAGGGGTACCTTGCACCATGTTGAGTACCTCCACCAAATATAGGCCCTCTACACTGGTGGGTGCGTCTAGAATAACCGATCAGATTATTAAAAAAAAAATTCGATAACTCGAAATACTCGAGCGCGTCAGATTAAGATATGGTGGGTTAATTACATGCTGAAAAGTGTCTATCTGACGATTTGAACGTGACTTAAGGGAGTTAGAGGATCACAAACTTGCAAAAAAAAAAAAAACGCAACTTCGACATTCTCGAGCGCGGTTGATTTATTTTTTATTTTGAAGTAAATAACTCAAGGATAGCGGGAAAAATATAATCTGCCGATTTTCATAAGCCGAAGAAACAAAAATCGTCTTTAAAGTTTAGAACGAGCAGCTGCAGTGAAACATTTACCTATTCATATCTCTGTCTTTCTTTCCCTTTTACTTTTTCTCTATCTCTCACTCTCTCGCACCGTCCTCACACTACTTTCCGTCGCCATAACGTCATCATATCACGGCGCTAAACGTGTCCAATTATAACTTTTTTTTGGTCGGTTAAAATACATATTAAAATAAGTTAAGGTAAGTATTACATCAAACTATAGGTTAACCTATAACCTTTCACTTTAATGTAATTTTTAACCGACTTCAAAAAAGTAGTGGTAAAGGTAGGTGTATTACTCCGCTCTGCGCCTCTCTCTCCCTTTCACTGTTTGTGTATCTCTGACTCTCTTACACCATATTCCCACGCTGCTGTCCATCGCCATGACGCCATTTTACTTTACAGCTCATCACAAAACAACACGTTCATGTTATTATATGTAAGATGCTCTGGCTTGTTTGTGCTTTAAAGTTAGTTTTGTGAATAATATTTTGTGAGCTTTTACATATTTCATAGAAATATAAAGTGTGTTTTTTGTGAACAAAAACTTTTAAAATAAATCATAATTTTTGTTTCTTGCAGTCAGATTAATAACGTGACGCGCTCGAGTATTTCCATTTTACTATTTTTTTTTACATTTTTGAAAGCCTGTAGAAGCTAAACCCACCGGTGAATGAAAAAACATCATATAACCTTATTTTGTTTATATCTCCTAATCTTCAAATCCCAATAGGTCCCAACGACGCCCGAGTGAATCCCGAATTAGCATCGGTATCTCCCGTACTCTGTCCCTATATCCCTATGTACCTATGCTTAAATCTTTAAAACTACGCAACGGATTTTGATGCGGTTTTCACCAATAGATAGAGTGATTCATGGGGAAGGTTTATAACTATATTTTATCCTGGAATTCCCGCGGGAACTCCGAAATTACCGCGGGTGAAACCGCGCAGGTCAGCTAGTTATAAATAATTTACACATGGGCTAATAAAAATGAAAAAATATAACCTATATTAAAACACATAGTGTGATCGATTCGCTAGTTGATTCTGAGCAAACTACTTTCTAGTTTTCAGTTAATTCATTAACACGTTGTATACATATATATCTATATTGTAATATAATATAGATTAGATTAGATTAGATTAGATTAATTTATTTCGCTTTTACAATAATAACATTGTATACACATTCATATATACTAGTGTTATCCGTAAGAGGGATCGTCATTTACAATTTATAAGTATAAACATGTCAATCCAAATAATATTAATAATAAAGAATGTCAAAAGTTTAAATTATAAAAATACACAATAACAATAAATAGAAAGATACACAATGTACAATATGTAGTTATTTAAATTTCATTTTTAAAAATTCGTCAACAGAGTATAACACATTTTCCAACAGAAGGTTTTTCAATCGGCGACCAAATGTTTCGTCATTGTTTTCATTGCGGATATCCGCGGGGAGGTGCTCGTAGTACGTGGGACCGATAACGCGAGGGTTTTTTGTGGCGAGTTTAGTGCGACGCGGCACCACCATAAGTCGCCCTTCGTTACGTAATTGATGTTCTCCGCCCAGCCTACGATGAAAACATTGGAGATTTTGGCGTACGTACATAATAATTTGGAATAAGTACAGCGAATACAATGTCATTACGTTATGCTTTTTGAAAAGGGTTTTACATGAATGTCCTGGTTTCACGGAGGAGAGTATTCTTATTGCTCGTTTTTGTAAGATGAATACACGATCCGAATCCGTTGAGTTCCCCCAAAGGATGGTCCCGTACGACAGCAGCGAATGAAAGTGTGCGAAATACATCTGCTTTAGCACGCTGTCCGAAGTAAGAGGCCTCAGTTTTCGCATTGCATAGGATGCACTGCTTAGCCTGTCGCAAAGGGACTGAACGTGCAACTTCCAGTTTAAGTTGGCATCCAGCGTAAATCCTAGGAATTTGCAATTGCTAGACACCGGGATGGAACTATTTATGCACATAGGGCGTGGTACTGATCTCCCGGAAAAAAGTATTATGTTTGATTTATTTACATTCAATAAAAGGCCGTTGCATGAAAACCACTGCTGTAGTTGTACGCGCAAGCTTTCAATTTTCTCGTTTAGTAATTCGTACGTTGGAGCGCATACAACGATAGTCGTGTCGTCGGCGAATAGGACTATCAGGCCATCGGTGATGAAGGACGGTAGGTCGTTGACAAATATTAAAAACATGGTATTTCCAAGGGCAGATCCTTGTGGTATGCCCACCGTTACTTCACCGTCCGTAGACCTAACCTTCCTTCGTCCACCTTCACACGCGATCTCAACAGTTTGCTTTCTGTTTTTGAGAAACGATTTTATGAGACTATGATTTTTATTCTTTATCCCGTAGTACGGTAATTTTTCTAATAGTAGCTCATTTTCTATGACATCGAATGCCTTCGAGAGGTCACAAAAAATTCCGGCTGTTTTGTATTTATCATCTATTCCGGTCATTATTGAATCTATAATTTTTTGTGCGGCGCTAGTGGTTGACTTACATTTTCTGTATGCATACTGCTTGTCAGATAGCAACTCATTTGTTTCCAAATGTTCCATGATACATGCAGATAGTATAGACTCAATAATTTTGGACATGTTCGGGACGATAGTTATAGGTCTGTAACTATCTACTTTATCTTTATCACCCTTCCCTTTGTAGACCGGACAAACTCGCGTACATTTAAGAACGTCAGGGTATATCCCTTTTGAAAAAATATCATTAATCAAGGTGACTAATTATACTTCGGACAGAAAAGGCCAGATGGATAATAAAATATTCACAGAAATGTCATATAGGTCAAGTGTGTTCGGTGTCTTTAACATTGATTTTAGTACTCGATCTATCGTGTCACGGGTTACTGTCGGGAGTGTCATTTCAGGAACATTTAGTTTTTGTGTATACTTATTTAGGTAATTTATAGCTTTTTGTCTGTCTGTCTGTAGCGAGAATTTCGAAGTGACTGTCAGGAAATGGTTATTGAGATAGTCAGGAATTTTATCGGTTGGTACGTTAGTTCCTTGATCCGATAACACAATATTAGAGGATTTCGTTTTGGTTGATGTAATAATATGTAGTATATACCACGTTTGCTTGGTTTCCACGACACAAGCTTATAGCTTAGTGTGGGATCGAGTAGATCAGTGTGTTGTGAAGTGGATTATTATTATTGAAGACACACTAAATTATTGAAGATTATAAGTACTTAATCCTCAATAATGTAATAGGGTGTTCGGCCTTTTTGATGGCTGGTCTGTCCGGTTATTAGGTCTTGCAACCTGGCAACATTACTCCCGATATCGCCTCTGATTTTAGGGCCGTGTGTAGCCGCTTTAAGGGCAGCGCCACAGTCTTTGCAGCGGCGGTGGCGGCGGCGAAAACAAATGCTAGACATTTAGACAACATACGAAGTTGGCCAAAGCTCGCGCTGCTGACAGCTGTGGCCTACTTCTTATGTTGTCTATCATTTGTTATTGCCGTCGCCGCCGCCGCCACCGACCGCTGCCGCCGAGACTGTGGCCAAGGGGTAACGCGTTTATTGTAGGAATTACTTTGCCCTTAAGAAAATAAACGTAGGGTGTGTGTACAAACGCGTTCCGAATCTGCGTTCATTACTTGTACTACATCTGACTACATGCGCCTCATATCCCGCAATGCTCGCTTATCGCTACACATTATTTATGTCTACATTCGACGCTTGAAAAGCAATCCTTAACTACTAAGCGACGATCAGTAGAGAACGATGGTGATTACAAGGTCAATTATGTAAAAATATCAATGAATGACTCATAAAAGATCAATTAGTTTTTGGATTTAAATTATTACTATGACTTTTAAAATACATAATTTCTAAAAACTTGAAATCACTTGTTTTTATTTCTGTAAAGTATATAGGTAGTTAGTAGGTACCTGTGGATGCGCGTACCTACGCAATGTTGGAATTATTGTTTTTTGATCAAAAGATGAAAACTATTTTACCATAGTTCTGTGTTTAAGTATCCAAACATTATTTCAGATTGCATCTAAAAACGTACCTATGGGAATGAAGCCTATTATAGCAATGAACTTTGTTTTAATGACTCCAAAGATTTACAATCAAAAAAGTGAAACAATTGAATTAGATGAAAGCAAATATGAAATTGTACCTCCGATTAATCTACCTATTGCCCATGCAAAAGCAACAAGTCAATGTCAGAATATAATCAACCGTGTATTCGTGCAGTGTGATCTGCCAAACTTGGTGAACTTAGTGAATAAGTTGGAGCAAGCTATGAAAGAATCGAAAAGTCAACATGTGCGAAAAATACAAAGAGTGCTACAGTAGAGTTTAAAATGAAATACCACAATCAGTAGTGGCGTGCTTTTTGTTTCTCTGCTGCCAGATGAGAAGTAGGTATTCAAGTTGTTGGTATGACATAAGAGCTGGCCCAGTTGTAGCTGGGAAGGAATAAAATAAATATACCTTATAATCCTAATTCATGTAAGATTTTTTTTTAAGCCTTGTATGTACCTACCTATATTAAACTACATAATATTTGGTTACCTTAACTTTATATAAAGAACTAGCTGTTACCCGCGGTTTCACCCGCGTAAATTTCGGAGTTCCCGCGGGAATTCCGGGACTAAAAGTACCCTACATCCTTCTCTGTACCCCTGACAACGTGTAGGCAAAATTTCATGATGATCTGTTGAGCCGTTGAGGCGTGAAAGCGTAACAAACAAACAAATAGTAAACTCACTTTCGCATTTATAATAGCATATAATAGTAAGGATTATTGCCCTATCCGACTCAGGGATTATCGGTAGGTAGACATGTCTTTGGTGTTTTTTTCGTGTTATTCAGAAATATTTATGGATGTTTTTAATAGCCTTTCAAAAAAAGTCTTCATCCTACCTACCTTCCTACTAATATTATAAACGTGAAAGTTTGTGAGTATGTATGTATGGATGGATGTTTGTTACTTTTTTACGCAAAAACTACTGAATGGATTTTAATGAAACTTTACAATAAATAATATAGTAGCTTATGCATCAGATTAACACATAGGGTACTTTTTATCCCGGAATTCCCGCGGGAACTCTGAAATTAACGTGGGCGAAACCGCGGGGCACAACTAGTAATATTATAAATGTGAAAGTGTGGATGTTTGATACTCAATCACGCAAAGACGGCTGAACGGATTTGGATGAAATTTGGCATGCACGTTGTCAGGGGTACAGCGAAGGACATAGGGTACTCTTTATCCCGGAATTCAAGCGGGAACTCCAAAATTATCGCGGGTGAAACAGCGGGGCACAGCTAGTATTATTATATTTGTAGGACACTTTTAAAAAAATAACACCATTAGGTACTCTTGCAGTAAGAAGTCTGGAAATAGTTTTATTCACTAGAGAACAAAAGAACATACTAAGGTAGGTACTTATCATGCCGTTGCGTCGCCGTGGCTAAAATTGTCTGATATGAAAATACCTACCCATAGGGCAAAGACGATTGCTGCGATGTCGTTTTGCCGCTTGCCTGTCTGCTGTCATGCTGAGTACCTACTTAGTGCTGAGCAAAGAATATATACAGAAGCGACACTCCTGCCTCCTCATGTCGCGAGAAAGTTTGATGGTAGTTTCAGTGAAAAATTGACATTTAGATCAACTGGCTGATGAGTAAGCTCTAAGCTGGCAGTTACGGCCAGCTCGCTGTAACCTTTCAATACGCACACACACATGTACGTACAAGCCGGCTGTTTGTGGGAAAGTACTTGAATCAGTTCATTTGTATGGAGTGTCACCGGGCTGGTGCTGAGTGATATGCGCAGTTTTGGGCCTTCTGCATGCACCTTTGTTGCAAGGCCCTTACAAACTTACAAGTTACGTAAAAAAGGAGAGTATGTAAATCAGGGTAAATACCAATTTTTGATGATACCTAAATGATAGGTAAATCTGCGATATTGCAACATAACAAAAAAGTTCAAGTACCTAAGTACCTACCTACCTAATTGAAAACCGCATAGGTTATTTTTAACTTTTTTTTTTTCAAACTTTTTAATACCTAATAAAAAAAAGTGGAACGACTCGAGTTTACTCATTATTATATTTTATCATTTAAATACTTGTGTGTGTCAACTACGACGCAAATCGATATGTTTTCCACATATACGCACTTCATTAGCTACCTATCTACCTGTTTCGAAAATTTTCACAGAGGAAAAGCTTGGGCGTCTCATCGAAATGAACCTAGATATTCACGAAAATTCATCCTCTTACTAGTCGCTGAAAAAACTAGGTGTGAGCTGCTGGCCCATAACGCATAACGTTTGATTTTACTTTACTATTTTCATACCGCGGGCTTATATATGAAAATCGATTCATAAGGAGTAAACTCCAAAAAATAACTTAAAATCACAAGCACCCCGCTAGAAAAACACCCGAAACGCCTGTATGCTGTAGTTACTTTGGAGCAGCAAAGTAGAGAAATCAAAATATTCAAGTAGGTAAGTACCTACCTAGTAATATTAAAGTACCTGGTTATTATGTTTAACAACAGACAGTGGTTAGATAACTTTCATTGCATCCATTGTAACTTCGACTTCACTTAAAGTTTCAATGGACGAACCTAACGGGCTCGCTAACGGTTCCTTTTAAAGTACCTTAAAATTGTAGGTACCTAAACGGAATTGTTAGATATTCTCACTCCAAATAAATACATAATAGCGCACGTTGTCTTCTATTACATAATAACCTAAGATTTATAGTTGCAAAAAATACCTAACTTATTATGTGAGTAGGTACTAATTACTTCCTCGTAACTCGTAGCTCGTAGGTAGTTACCTACTCGTAATTATACGGTTAGTCACGATAACTTTAAAAAAATTTAAAATAGATACCTAATATCTTGACTCTGACTGAGTACATATAAGTACCTGTCTACTGATGAAATTGAAATCATGCAATTTATCCATTATCCATCTCTAGTCGTGTGTTAAGACTCAAAATTTTGCTGTATCTATGTGATGTCTACGAGTACCTACAGAGTAGGTATTTGGCATGTATTTGGGTAGGTACCTACTATTTTGCAAAATGTAAAAAAAGTTGGATCTGACGCAAATCAATAAATACATAATACCTAAGGTGTAGATAAAGCCGGCTTTTGACTATGGGATCTCAGACGAAATAAAAAGTTTTATTTCGTCTGAGATTATATCCCAAGCTATATAGTACATTGTTATCCTAGGGGTGAAAGTAACTTATTTAGTGCCGAGACGGGGTTTGGCGCCCGAGCGTAGCGAGGGCGCCAATAGATCGAGGGACTAAATAAGTCTTTCTCCCGAGGGTAACACTGTGCTTTTCATTACGAATGCAAGGAAAGTCAAAATAAAAATAGGAATTAGCTAAAGAAAAAATGAGTGAAGATCGGATAGTCGCTTGACACTTTCCCACCTATTTCTTTTTCTTTGGCCGGCTAGCTATTCAGCCAGTATTTTTTATTTACATTGTGGCGACCTAAAAAAATATTTTCTCTAATTATTAAGTATTAATTAAAGAAAATAAAAAAATATAAATAGGAATTAGCTTAAGAAAAAGTGAATAAATTTTATTTTAATTAATACCTACTTAAACTTTACGTTTTTTCAATTTTACATCGCGCTGGCTGTATAGAAAATTGAAACATGGTTCAATAGAAATGTGAAAATAGACCTAGTTTTTTTTTAATAATTTGACAGTTGTCAGTTGAAAGCGATTCTCCCTAGGGCTGAAAAGGGTTACTTTCAACCCGCTTCTCAGGCAACTTCAGACCTACTTTCCGAGTATGAGTAATGAAAAATATTTTTTCGCCAAATAAGCGATATTTTGAAGGAGTTATATTTTACCTCACGTCCCCGGACACCGCGCCTCCCCCTGCCTCGCCCTCAGTTTGAAATTTTGAATGGTGACGTTCGCGCGTTCGTGTGCAGACGTGTCTGAGATGTGTTTTGAATTTTTATTTTGTTAACCATAGAAGCAAACTATAGGTATTTGAAATACGTAATCCTTCTACGCATTAAATTATGAAAATTATGAAATTATTAGTTTTATTCATCCTGTAGTCTCAGAGTAATTAATAGTACATTGTTATCCTAGGGGTGAAAGTAACTTATTCAGTCCCGAGACGGGGTTTGGCGCCCGAGCGTAGCGAGGGCGCCTATAGATCGAGGGACTAAATAAGTCTTTCTCCCGAGGGTAACACTGTGCTTTTCATTACGAATGCAAGGAAAGTCAAAATAAAAATAGGAATTAGCTAAAGAAAAAATGAGTGAAGATCGGATAGTCGCTTGACACTTTCCCACCTATTTCTTTTTCTTTGGCCAGCTAGCTATTCAGCCAGTATTTTTTATTTACATTGTGGCGACCTAAAAAAATATTATCTTTAATTATTAAGTATTAATTAAAGAAAAAAAAATATAAATAGGAATTAGCTTAAGAAAAAGTGAGTGAATTTTATTTTAATTAATACCTACTTAAACTTTACGTTATTTCAATTTTACATCGCGCTGGCTGTATAGAAAGTTGAAACATGGTTCAATAGAAATGTGAAAATAGACCTAGTTTTTTTTTAATAATTTGACAGTTGTCAGTTGAAAGCGATTCTCCCTAGGGCTGAAAAGGGTTACTTTCAACGAGCTTCTCAGGCAACTTCAGACCTACTTTCCGAGTATGAGTAATGAAAAAAACTTTTCTTCATCGAGTTCATTAAAAAGCCGAAATTCACCATAATTTTCTCTTAGTCTAATATGAGTCGATATCAAGAATCGACGTTTACTATATTTTTTTCTTAATAATGATACATGTAAATTGAATACAGCATCATCGTCGTCTGATGAACTATATATGGTAGGAATCAAGCAAAATAATCTCCATATTATCCATTTCAGAATTTAACCGTTCAACCGACCAGAACGTAACACAATGGTGACCGAAGCTGAACTGTTCCATAATATACCTTACAGTGTGAACAGCAATCGCGGGATGTAATATACAGCTAAAGATGTAATATATATAGGTATGACATCCCATAGTCAAAAGCCGGCTTAAGGGTAGGTAAAGGAAAGTAAGTACCTACGGGGCTATTATGTAACTTTTGTTTCTATAATTTTTCGGTTGCAATCAGAAAAATTGCGATTTTGCGATTAATTAATCACAGCTTCTACTTTTGAAGTATGTTTATTTTGAAGTATGGTTGATTGCTAGATATTGCAGGTGTCAAAACGTGCATATTGTTATCGCAAAACCGCCATGTTTTTGATAGCAACCGAAAAATGATAGAAACAAAAGTTACATAATAGCCCCGCTGTACTTTATAAAATATAAGCCCTTGATAATAGGGATGTGGACTACTTTTGAAAATCAAAATTCTAATTAGTCCGTCAGTTAGAAAATAAAAAACAATAGACACGTATTTTTTGCTTTTTCCAATAAATTAAAATATACAGAGATAAAGCGCATTAAAGTTTAGAGTGAGGGGTCGTGACGTCACTAACCGCTAAAACCGCCATACAAACTGTCAGAATAGTGACGTCACGCGAAATTTCAACTCAATATATCGCCGTTATTTTTTGATTACGTAAAAAAGAAAAAATACGTGTCCAATATTTTTTAATAATCTACAAGACGGACTAAAAAATAAAAATTAGTCAACATGCCCATTCATGCTTACGTAGGTATAAAGGAACTAATAAATAAAAAAACACTAATATATATATCAAAGAGAAAACCTTAAAAAGTGGATTTAGGCGGGTGAATGATTATTTTAGACTATAGAGGGTGTTCAGTGGCAGATTCAAAGTTTAAACAATCATTTATGGTTTCTGAACGCAACACGTTAAGGTATGACCGCACTAGGCAAAACTGCACTGCAATGGAGCGACACGACACTTCTAGATGAAGTTCGCTATATCGCACTGAAACTGGAGCGGCGCGACAGTTTTGTCCGTAGTCGGTCGGCAACCACTGAGCGCAATGGATGAAATTGATGAGGACGTGGCCATATACTACTTATAGTACGGGAGATACCGATGCTAATTCGGGAGTGACTCGAGCGTCGTTGGGACCTATTGGGTTTTGAAGATTAGGAGATATAAACAAAATAAGGTCATATGATATTTTTTCATTCACCGGTGGGTTTAGCTTCTACAGGCTTTCAAAAATGTAAAAAAAAATATTAAAATGGAAATACTCGAGCGCGTCAGATATTGTAGTTTAGATACTCCAAGGTGTCTCTGATATCGAAAATATATTCATCTGCCGATTTGCGTGGTGGGGGTGGCCATCCGGAAGTGGAGAAAATGAAAAAAAAAAAACATTTACTCCAGCGCGTCAGATATTCAAAGGGGATGTTAAGTGAGCCCTAAAAATGCTCCCCTTCGAAAATCTGCCAATTTGGAGGTGACGCAAGGTAGTAGCGAATTTTTGAAAATGCAAAAAAAAATCTCAATTTTGAAATACTCGAGCGTGTCAGATTATTTTACAGAAGGTTCAGCTTGCACTCCAAGTTATGTTGGCTTAAAATCTGACAATAATTTTGAGGGGTATTATTAATCTGACTGCTAGAAACAAAAGTTATGATTTATTTTTAAGATTTTTTTTTCTTTCTGACGTAACTTTAATAACTTTATGAGCTATTTCTTGTTCACAAAAAACACACTTTATATTTCTATGAAATATGTAAAAGCTCACAAAATATTATACACAAAACTAACTTTAAAGCACAAACAAGCCAGAGCGTTTTACATATAATAACATGAACGCGTTGTTTTGTGATGAGCTTTATTATATAATATATATATAATTACATTAAAGTGAAAGGTTATAGGTGAACCTATAGTTTGATGTAATACTTACCTTAACTTATTTTAATATGTATTTTAACCGACCAAAAAAAAATTATAATTTGACACGTTTAGCGCCGTGATATACTGTGATGACGTTATGGCGACGGAAAGTAGTGTGAGGACGGTGCGAGAGAGTGAGAGATAGAGAAAAAGTAAAAGGGAAAGAAAGACAGAGATATGAATAGGTACATGTTTCACTGCAGCTGCTCGTTCGATTCGAAGACGATTTTTGTTTCTTCGGCTTATGAAAATCGGCAGATTATATTTTTCCCGCTATCCTTGAGTTATTTACTTTAAAATAAAAAATAAATCAACTGCGCTCGAGAATGTCGAAGTTGCGTTTTTTTTTTGCAAGTTTGTGATCCTCTAACTCCCTTACGTCACGTTCAAATGGTCAGATTAATTATTCATATACATACTTCTCACTATGTAATTAACCCACCATATCTTAATCTGACGCGCTCGAGTATTTCGAGTTATCGATTTTTTTTTACTAATCTGATCGGTTATTCTAGACGCACCCACCAGTGTAGAGGGCCTATATTTGGTGGAGGTACTCAACATGGTGCAAGGTACCCCCCTTATGTTCATCTGACGCGCTTTAGCTAATCCACAAATCCCCTCTTGGCGGTCCCTACTATTAGCAAGGAAGAATAAAAGGCCAAAGTAATTAAGAAAAAAACAAAGACCAATTTCCTTTACAATCTCTAGCCAAATGTTATTTTTCTCGTGATATTCATACAGTTTTCATTTTGTAAATCGTATAGCTCTGGATAGTTACTAAATAATAAAATTTACTTATATGCATCTATTTTACAAAACAAATTGTAAACAAGATGTAGTCCGACAAGGTCCGATATATTTGTATGGAGGTGAAGCGTCGCTGTCGCGCTGCTTACTATAACGCACTATGCGGCAGCGGAACTGCACGTCGCGTCGCGGCAACTGCGCGACATAGTTGCCTAGTTGGTCAACTTTGTCAAACTGTACAATGTACAATCAACGTGGTCAAACTGTAACCGTGAATTCTGAAAGATATGCCCAGTTGTTTAATGACTTTTTTAGACTAGAACTCCAGAACATTTCATCCCTTAACCGAAACACATGGTTCCAGCAGGACGGCGCCATAGCTCATACTGCTAATGTGTCCACAAATGCAGTGCGGCAGTTATTTCCGAAAAAAAAACATATCCCGTAACGGTACCATAGCATGGCCACCTAGGTCATCCGATTTGAGCCCATGTGACTTTTTTATGGGGGTCGGGTATTTCAAATCAGTTGTTTATAAGATCAATCCGAGCACTGTGACAGAACTTAAAGAAAATATTCGAACCGAAGTCAGCAGAATTCCCCAGTCGCTCTGTAAACGCGTCTTTGAAAAACATGCGTGCTAGACACGAAGAGTGTGTGAGACTCGATGGCCGCCATTTGGAGAACGTAGTTTTTAAAAAATGAAATCCGCATTTGTTTTTATTAAATTAAAATAAACTTGCTTTGAATTAGAAGTGTAGGTTTTTTTTTACAATTTTCCAGACATTGAATTCTGCCACTGGACACCCTGTATTTGATTAATTCGAGATTTCCCGCGTTAATTTGAGAAAAAAGTGTTGGCTGTTATTTTATCGGATAGGGTTATACCTCGAGGTTGGTCCAATATAAATTTGGAAAAAAATCTTACCTTAAGGGTGGAAAAATAGGGGTCATTTATTGTTCACTCACAGATTTTAATGCTGCGTTGTGTATTATAGTTATTACACAGTTAATAGGTAAAGTAATTTAGGTATAGCTATTTTAAAAGTCATCAAAAATTAAGCATATAGATTATAGCCACAAAAAATTATAAATTAGAGTAGAAGAGATGTTTATTTGGTACCAAAATTAAACACAAACTTAAAAAATGAAGTAATTTTAAAATAGACAAGGTACCAAAATGGCCGCCACTCAGCATGTGCCGTGGAAAGTCCCACAACGCTTATTTTCAGTGGCGACCATTAAAAACTTTTTACTGAACAAAATAAAATTAATTTAAATTTTAATTTAATTAATTGAATTAATTAAAACCGTCGAAAAAACTGAAAAGCAAAAAATAATAAACATTTTTTAATTAACCTTAATAACTAACGGCCGCACTCAGAGTCGTTTTAATGATTACTTAATTTTATGTAAAGAGTAACGACTTTCAGCCGTACTAGTCGTTTTAATGATCACTTAATTTTAAGTAAAGATTTTAAAAACAAATCTATCGCACTCAGAGACGTTCATTACTCGAACTCGCAAGAAGATGCGGCATAATGCTCAACGTTAAAGGTTTCAATTACGGAAATTAGTATGAACGCATTGTGCGCCACAGTCGCATAATAGTAGATTATACACCAAGGGGATAAAGCACCGTTTTATGTCACGGGCGCTACATTGAATCCTGAACATAACGAAGGACTCCAAATTTAACTCCCGAGCGCAGCGAGGGTGTTATAAGTTAATTCCCGACCAAAGGGAGGGAATTAAGATTGAGTCCTGAGTGCAGTGAGGGATTCAAGCGCCCAAGAAAAAAACAGTTTTATCCCTGTGGTGTATACTCTACTTTTCTCACATAATGCGAGACAATAAAAAACCAGGCTTAGTAGATCCTATATAGCCACTTCTTTCAGCTGGCGTGGCCTACTCGATTTGACAAACAAATGAAGTTCGTCTCACTGCGAATCTAGTGGGCCACGGCTTCGGTCTTCGAAAATCGAGTTGGCCGCGCCCGCTGAGAACACATTCTGTTTAGCGAAATGAGACGTTATGGACATAGCAATAAGAATTATGAAAGTGAAAATCACATTATTGACCAGCGGGTTATAATGAAATTCAATAGAACATTATAACCCGGCTAAAGCCAAGAGATATAATTTCTTGCTTTCGGTAAGGTTTACATGACATATAATTCGGCATTGTCGAGCATGTGGTGTGAAAAAAATATTATTTGCGAGCATCCTTACAGTTAGGTATTAGGTAAGGCAGGAACTGTGACCTCTACATATTTAAATAGTTCATCCTCGGCATTAAATTAATATCCTCTATACAAAACGCTGACCGTTTGTAATTTATTTTTTATTTATTTATTTATTTGTTCTTACATTAATGACAAATTCATTTTGCCGACGACAGAATAAGTAGGTAGGTGAATAAAAATATAAATTACTTGAAGGATGATGTAGATTGTAGACTGTAGAAGGTCTACAACGTAGTAGGTACGTATATCTCTTTGAGGTCTACGCGGACCTACGCTATACATATAATATAAGATTAAAAACTGCTTTCTAATTCCATGCTCTACGAAGGTTCTACGTCAACAAAATGTACTACGTAGGTACGCAAGTATCAAGAGCTCTGAAACGTCGTTCTTTCTTCGCAGCCAATGATTCAATACATAAAATAACATAGCACCCAGCTGTCCGATTGATAAAATATCGGTTATCACCAAAGAGTCTGATCACTGAATTTGTGATCACATTTTTTTGAGTAAAAAATACAAGTAGCGTTTTGTCAATAGGTGGCATGTGGCTAGTATAAAACGTAGTGATTACCTTCTCTCTGGCTAGTAGCAGGCTAGTAGTGCTAGTGTAGAACACGTAGTGATTATATGATCTTTGGTGTAGAATGGAATTTTACTAATATTACAGGTTGCAAGAAAAAACAAAATACCTATAAGATTTTTTCATATTTCCTTATAGATTTCAATTTGATAAAAACGAAAGTCACGTGCACGGAGAAACGAGAAAACTAAAACGACACGTTTGAAGTCGGGCAAGCTTCTCCTCGTCCAAATAGCGTTAGCGGCGAACCCTAGACGTGATATCGTACGAATTTTTGAAACGCAACCAATCGAGTGCATCGCCTGAAAAGATAGGTAAGCTTTTACTTGTGAGTCTGCCTATAAGTTTATCATTGTTACTGTGAGATACAATTAAAGCATTAGATAAAGAGTTAGTTAGGTTTTCAAGACGCCGCGCCGTCGATCGTCGCCGCGGTAGTCGACCCGTGCACCGCTGCTGTCCACTACATCACGTGGCTCGTCGTGCATGTCGCGCGGCGCTGGATCGTCACCCTTCAGCTTGTCGTGATCGACGGGTACATCAACAGGAACTTCACTGTAGGGGCGGGATTCCTCCACCCAGATTTCGGTCGTCTTCTGCGACGCGATCTCGTCGAGCTCCTGCTGTGTAAACTTGCTAACTCTTCATCATGTCTGGCTTTGATCAATGCCTTTTCTGCTTCAATTTCCTTTTTCTTGAGTTCAGCCTCAACTCGTACCTCTCGGAGCTGAATTTCGGCAAGCTCCCTAGATGTACGGGCTTCTAGTCTTCGCCGTTCAGAAGTCGCCGAACTCACTCGTGACATTTTCGTCGAAGATTTTCTTAAATTTTTCAATGCAATTCTTTTACTTCAACGCAATGATATATCATACAGAAACAATATTCACAAATTTTCCTTTCACCGACCGCTGTACATATTTTATTTCTAATAAATTGCAGTACGGCTCGAAGACCACATTGCAGTACGGTTCGAGGACCAAATTGTTTCAAGAGCTAAAAGCTAGATATTTTTAATAGGATATACTAATATTATCATTTTATCAATCACATTATTATTCGCCCGTCTAGTGGACGACTAGCAACAGCCATATAAAAATACATAATATTTACCTTTATAAACTTTTAATTTTGTTAGATATTATCAATTATATTATGATCAACCATAAAATATGACGGGGATGATTCTAGGCTCTAGCATAGGTTTAGGTACCTACCTAGTCACTAAAAAAAATTAGAATTTAACGGCTTTTAGTTAATGGAGTCCGAATGGTTTTAAAATATTTTAAAATAATCTCTGTAGCTTACGGTTGCCGGTTGTTGTAAGAGATATGAGTAAGTAGGTATACTTACATAGTACGAGTTTGTTTAGAGTTTGCAATTACATTCTTATTTCGTCTGAGGTTACTGCGGCGCGTCCTGGAACCACCACGAAGCACGGCGGTACAAACACGTAGGTACTGCTGTTATATTTTGTATCTACTTGAGGACAATAATAAGGGACGCATACCAAGCTAAAATCTACCTGAAAAGTAATTGAATGAGCCTTCATTTCAATTCTTTGGTTTGTTGCTTAACCAACAACGGCACTGCTGGGTACCTACCTAATATAGTTATTGTTTTGGCATAATTATAGCTGTGCAAAGTACAAAAACAACGTCGGACTAAATACAGTCAGCTTCACTCTTGTTCACTTTATTTTTATTGCAAACGGCCAGATCAGGATTTTATTACAGTACCACACAGTACTAAAGTGCAACGACACCCAAGTGTGAAATTATCGTCGACACTGACATGCATTATTATTCCAGATCAATAAAACAATATCGTTCTGTAGCGATCGAAACAATATAAGTAGGTACCCAATTCTATTGTTAGTACCTAATATAAATACGTAACTATAGTAAATAGGTAATACGAGCATGATTCAGTTCAGCGTTTTAAGGGAACGATCGCTGAAGTAAAATCGACTGACGGCACAGCTGTACTCACGATTCACGGCGATCAGTCAGTCTATCGGCAACGGCGCCCGAGCGCTAACCACTCGCGCGTTGCACATTGCCTCTTTTCGTAGCGCCGTTTTCACACTGTGATATTTACTTAACACTACACGTCTAGTTTAAAGTGCTTTAAATATTCCATTTTACCGTAGGTAAAGTAAATAAATCTCTTTATTTTTTGTTTACACCACCTGTTTGCATGGACGCTTTATGCTAGTGATTCGTGATAATTGACAGCGGCTATGCGTTCTGCGGCTGCGTGACTTTCAGGACCCCGGTCCCCGATAAAAACCCAAGAGTTGCCAATTTCTTATGCAATTTAACGGAGGAACGATAGTTGAGGAATACCTCTGAAAAGTGGACTTATTATTATAAAAAATATTATAAGACTTAAAAATAATTGAAACTGCTACATTCGCGCGTGACAAAATCAAAGAGTAGGTACCTACCGGGGTAGGTACCATCAAAAACCAGAAAACATCGAAGATGGATTCTAAAGTGGTAATTAAAGACAAGAACCCAAATGGTAACGCTAATATTTTTTCGAAGATTTTCTTATCGTAAGTACCTATCTATACCTATCTATCACCTTGAGTACTTTTTTAGGGTAGGTACTTGCATGAAATTTATTATAAGAAATTGTGTCAATATTTCAAAAATGAGCCTTGGAAAGCGTATTCATAAAAGAGTTACTAAAAAAATTTCAATAGTTTTCAAATTATTCACCTTTTAATTTTGTGAAACGGAACGTTGCAACGAAACACCAATCACGGCCATGCTTAACACATTACGTCACTTTAATTTTTTTAGGAAACATTTACCTCTTTCAGAGAAGGCAAAAGAAACTAAGTGCATACAGTCAACGCATATTTTCCATTTTCTGAAGTTTTTTACTTTAAAATGCATCGGTAAGATGCATTTCGATTCTTTACTGGAACTTTTGGAAGTAACTCGACACAGTTCAACCTTAATTTCGCTTTTGGATATTGAAGTTATCTGTCTGTCAGTGTCACATGATCCTGTCAATACGACAGTGACATTTCTATCACAGATTAATAAGGTGTAATTTTCCGCGTTTCGGCGGTAAAGTTAAAAGTAGAAACTTTGAAACGCTCTATTTAATTAATTTATGGATATATTCTTATTCTTTTTCTTGCTTGGTTTAAGTAGGCCACATATCTTTAAAATAGACTGGGAAAAAAAATTCATGCAAGTACCCTTGACGTCAAAGTATACTGCGAAGCCGTTCCTTTACAGTTAGCTATAAATACTGGTTACTGTTTTAAACGGAACGCAGTCCAGCATTAGTAGGTACTTAAACTGTTATCTACTGTCATTGTCATGTCATATCAACGTAAAGGGGGAAACCTCAGAACAATAACAGTGAAACACTTATGTGTCGTGTCGTGTTGAGTCGCGACACGAGCACGACACGTTTATGGGTGTTCCGGCTTTACCCCGACAACGTCAATGCTCACAATACAAAAATGGCGACGATTATGACGTCATACTACCTAATTTCTGCTCACTGCGGCCACTGAGCCAGTGCTATCAGTAATAATGGAACATACTCTTCATGCCAGCGTCACCCTTTTCATTTTGTTTGTTGATGTATTGCGCAATATTAAGCAATATTTGATATTCGAATTGGGGACCATCGTACGTCACACATGGGGGGGGGAGGCTTTCGTAACGTTACATTTCAAAATCTTAAACATAATGCCAAAATTTAACTATTAGGTCGTTGCAAAAGTTCGTGTATAGATAGGTATATGTATATAATATAGATAAATGGTGACACTGGAAGAGGGATGACCTAATACTTACCTACCAAATATTATGTTTACTTATTGTATAATTATTATTGTCTAATAAATACCTACTTTATTGCTGTGTCCGTGGTTTCACCCGCGTGAAACGTTTTTTATATGTATAATAACTTTTTTTCTCCACATCCGATTTAAATAAAAAAGCCTATATGTAGGCTCTCTGGACTAAGTTTAAGCTATCTGTGAAAACCGCAATCCGTTCAGCAGATTTGGAGAGAGACAGACAGACAGAGATCGCGAACAGACAGACAGACACAAAAGAATTTTAAAAACTTTTTTTGTGGTTGGTTACTCTTCTTCTATCGCCCCCTGTCAATTTTTGTCAAAATATTCAATGTACAGAACCACGGATTCTACTATTTTATTATGCCAAATTTCATCCAAATCCGTTCAGCCGTTTTTGCGTTATTGAGTAACAAATATCCACACTTTCACATTTATAGGTAACTAGCTGTGCCCTGCGGCTTCACCCGCGGTAATTTCGGAGTTCCCACGGGAATTTCGGGATAAAAAGTACCCTATGTGTTTATCTGATGTTTATGCTATATTATTGTAGAGTTTCATTTAAATCCATCCAGTAGTTTTTGCGTGAAAGAGTAACAAACAAACATCCATCCATCCTATCGATCCATCCATCCATCCATCCATACATACATACTTACAAACTTTCGCGTTTATAATATTAGTAGGATAATTTTTTAAAGATAGATATATACTATTCAGGACTTTTTTGTAGATCTTTAGAAGACCATCATCTTTGTAATACATACTTTTGGTGTACGATCAACGTATGCGAGGATAAGAGCTCGAAAGCGTATTTTCATCCGACTTGCTTAAAATTTATCGTCACTGCTCAGCTCTTATGTGTCTTAGCGTTATGTTTGTATAACCTGCCCAGGAGTATGGACTCCAATCGTACCAAGTTTGGTTAAAATCCCTTCAGTGGTTTTTGACCCATGCGTGCATATACCGACAGACAAAAAAATTACTGATTGCATTTTTCGTATCAGTATCGATCACCATTCATCCTCCAATATTAATTTTTAATATGTAACATATATACAATGTACAGAATTGACCTCTCTACAGTTTTATTATAAGTACTAGTTGTGCCCTGCGGTTTCACCCGCGTTAATTTCAGAGTTCCCGCGGGAATTCCGGGATAAAAAGTACCCTATGTGTTCATCTGATGTATAAGCTATATATATCTATCCATCCATCCACACATACTTACAAACTTTCGCGTTTATAATATTAGTAGGATAGATTGTACGTTTACGAAGTACAGTCATGTAGAAATTTCTATGTTAAAAATTAAATAACTATGAGTCAAATTAAAATTATTTATTTCGTGCACAACAAAACTCATTAATTACATAGATACTCCGCTTTTCATAATTAAGTAAGTAGGTAGTTATAGAAGGTATCTAAAAACACGTCTCTTATAGGTATAATTTAACATCGCTTTTATAAAGTTATCGAAAACAAAGGTTGATGTAAATTAGCTTTTGTTTATGATAACATTTAGCCACCATTTTTAAAGACTTAAGTATACCTACTCTATAATTACTTTGAAAAACCGAGTCATTAAAAATATCGACACTGGATACCTGCCATATTTTAAGTTTGTTTTAGGGCCAATTTTACAATGTCTAACCGGAACATAAGTTTGAAAATGGATTAGGTATGAGACAAGTTTTGTAGGTACGAAGCAAGATACGAAGCGATGATAAGCAATCTGGCTGTTTAAATGTCTATTAAAATGTCGGCCCTTAGTTAAAGGATACTAACGATCGGTAGGTAGGTAGGTACGTATAAAAAATATTGTGCTGCTAACCTACTTTTAGTAAGAGTCGCGCGTATGACCTTCTAATCTGACCTGGATCGGTAACTGGCATGGCGGGTGCTGGCGGGTTGCGGTTACAAGTCTGAAATCAAAGAAATTCTTCCTATCTCTTTCCTTTGCCTGGTTTGTTCCACTGAACAGTTCAATAAGGCCCGCCGCCCATTGTGACTTTTTGTCGACGTGACTTTCTGTCACTTATGAAAAATGTACTGAGGTCACCGTATTGTCACGTCACCATAATGAGCGCACTCAGTATAGTTTTCATTGCACTTGACTAAGTGACAGAAAGTCACGGCGACAAAAAGTCACAATGGGCGGCGGGCCTAAAGGAACGATTTGACTGAATGCTATCTTAGTTATTACAGTTCAATCCCACAATTACCTAATTAAAATAGCAGGTCTCTAGCATTCATAATATTCCAAAGTTCCAACCTAGGAATACCAATTATAGTAAATCAAAAAAATCCTACCTACCTACCTATAGGTAATTTTATAATAACACATCTCCAATAGTTTCATAGTTACTATAATAATTTTAATTATTGGTAAAGTATAAGTAATAATAAATAATATACCAATATCTACTCTCTACAATGTCTCTATTGTAGTCTTGAGACTAGTTAATTTATTTGCGGATGCCACGAAGTAGAGAAGGCGAAATTTTCTTAACTACCTACGGACTGTTCTACGCGATGCATTAATTAATTCTTAATTGAATCTAAAATGTGCATTTATATCATACTTATGTAGTTAGATTTAGGCATATACCTTGCTGTGAGTTTTTTAATTTATTTATTAAGTAAATAGGTATTTGCAATTTGTGTAGTTTTCAGTTTGAAATTACCACCATATTAATTTATATTTTATTTCATCGTCATCAGTTTTTTTAATGTCCCCACCACTGGGGCGTGAACGTGGCCATAGTCCACTGTTTTACTTCACCGTACAGGGATTTCAACCACACAAGCACCACAAGGTCATTCACTCAAAAAATATCTATCTGTCTGTCTGTCTGTCTATCTGTCTGTGCGTCTGTCTGTTACTCTTTTACGCCTTATCGGTTCAACCGATCATCACAAAATTTCGTACTTATACACGTTGTCGTCAGGGGTACAGAAAAGGACAAGAATGTTAGGGTTCTTTTTAATTTTCATCCCCAAATTTCCGTGGGAACTCCGAAATTAATGAGGGTGAAACCGCGGGGAACAACTAGTACTAGGTATAATAAAAGAGTAGAATCCGTGATTCTGCACATTGAATATTTTTACCAAAAATTGAGAGGGGGCGATAAAAGAAGAGTAGCCAACCACAAAAAGAAGTTTTTAAATTTTTTTGTGTCTTTCTGTCGGTTTGCGATAATTTCCTAATCTACTGAACGGATTGTCATACGGTTTTCACAGGTTCTTAGCTTGGAGCAACATAATATTATCACTGAGTTACTATTACTACGTAGGTACGCTAGTAATATTAGTTCAATGCATTATGCATATTATAGGCGTTTCATGTAAATCGGATGTAGGGAAAAAAGTTAAAAACGTTTCACGCGGCTGAAATCGCAGGGCACAGCTAGTATATGAATAAATAAACAAACAGCCATTTTCAAGCTATTATTAAATCCCATTGTCAAGGTTTGCGTAATGAACATTGGAATGAGGACACGTTGCCGTACTAAGTAGTGGCTCGTAAATAATACAACATAGCAACTTCGAGAAAGAATCCTTCGAGACGACCTTTTACAATAAGAATCGATTCTGATGTCTAGTTATCAGAATCAATTCTTTGTTTATTATTTAACTTAACAGCTAGCTCCTCGCCCGCGGCTTCATTCGCGTGGTGTTTGAAAAGTCGCTGGGCGTTGGTGTCGCTGTCGAACTACCTACACCTTTATAAGCTTTAGTTTAGTTTAACTGCAAATGGTTGTCTATAATAGGAATCATTTACACCTTGGAGAGTTAATAGCTGAACTTTAAAATTATTTTCTCTGTACGAAACACAAGTCGAACCAAGCGAAGCGCAAGGGCACTACCCTACTTTTCCTCGAAGTGCTTCGTCGTTTTTTGAATGCTTATTTGTGAGTTTGGATTATACCAGATAAAAATTCTCGGGATAATTTTGTTGTCGATAGCAGGCTTATTAAACATATAAAGTTTTAACTGCATAGCTTTTATACTTTAGGTTTTATTGATATCTAAAAAACCCTGTTGAAAGTTTGTATGAGACTTCAATTTTGACTTACAAAAAGAAATGAAATCCCACCAAAAACATTTTCATGTAAAATGAGACTTCAATTTTGACTTACAAAAAGAAATGAAATCCCACCAAAAACATTTTCATGTAAAATGTTGCCATGTAGAGCCAAGTTTCTAACAGCTCTACAACGCGCTAATTTTACAAGTACCTACAAGGCCTAACTTCGTAAACTCTACACCTTAGTCAAAATATGTGGCTTGGTTATTTGAAATGAAAATGAAAATGTTTTTGGTGGGATAAAATAATATTCTCGCTCAATAAAATTATTCCAGTACGAATACGAAAAACGATGAACGGTGTACTTACTAGAGTGAACGAGAATGCACACTCGGGCTCTTTAGTCAACTGAACGTCTCTCAGTGCTGCAGTTTTGTTTTAAAATCTAACTACTTACTTAAAATTAAGTAATCATTAAAACGACTCTGAGTGCGGCCGTAAATCTTATTTTTGGACAGTTAAATATTGATTTATGTGATACTAGGGAATATACCCATACTAAGTGATAACGTGATTTTTTACATATTTTGACTCCCTCCCTTGGTAACCACACGTAGTATATATACCAAGAACCCTCCCCCCCTCAATATGGTTAATTTAAAAGCAATTATATAGATAGGGAAAAAAAAATTTGCTTAAGTAATACATAGCTCGAAAAAGACAAACCCTCCCTCCCATTCCCTGTGACTATCTATAAGTATCCAATTGTTATACCAAAGAAACTTTGTTTATATTGCATTGGAAATAATAATGTGTATGTGTATTCTCTATTTATACCTATTGGTTTAAAAATAAATTGGTTTAAAAATTAAAAAAAAAGAAAGAAAAACAGCATACACGTTGTCATGAGTACAGAAAAGGGCAACTTATTATAACAGAATTTCCAAAAGAACATGTAAATTAACGTGGGGAATAGCCTGTACTAATAAATATAGATACACCTAAAATAAAGCCTAAATTTAAGATATATATTGTACCTATTATTATTAGTTAATATGTATTGCCTACAATGACTTTGTAAAATTTAAACTCGATAATGTTAACGATGCGCGATCGTTAACCGGAGTCGTATTCTCGTGATAAAATCATCGGTTGGGACTTGGGTGTAATTTCTTATTTCTTACAATCACATGGGTTGCTTTATCAGACCCGTCAGCGTTCGCTATCGTTCTCCAAACACATGTGTCAGCCGAGCTGGTATTGTTATTTAGTTGTGTTGAGAGATACGGTATTTAATGAACATTTTATTTTATCTTCCTTCATCCTATCTCCATAATTTTATTAGCATAATTGTATTATTGCTGTTTATTCTTAATTGTGTTATTACAGTTCAAAGTAATATTCTGATTGTAATCTATAGTGTATAGGTAGGTATACCTTTTTAATACTCTAAATTACTTTTTGCTTAAAACCGGCCGGTATGACGGTTTACCCTGGTTTACCAGTGCGTTGCCTATACTTACATACTTTGATTATATAGTCCCTACTACTATTTAATCAAAGCTTACATATGGCTAAACTTAGAATGTAAATCTGGTATAATATATTACACAAAGTGAATTTTCATGTGGGCGTGGTTGGCTAAATAGGAAACTACGAGAAATAGCGAATTATGCTCAAAGGAATCTCGGGATCGATTTTTATAAAAAGTTAAATTGTATAGAGTTATAGTGTACTATAGAGTAAAAAACAGGAGGGGGAGCACGAATTTTTTCGCTCTCGTCTGTCGATATCGTCGTAATGTCAAAACGTTTTTTTTTTGTATGGAAAATGAACGAAACTGAATAGATGGCGTTGTTCATTTTCCATACTAAACAAACGCTCAATATCGAAGGGACGAGAGCTAAAAAATTTGTGCTCCCCCTATACAGTTTTAGTTTTAACAAGATCGGCCCCGAGACTTCTTTCTACATTGTTCAACATTTTTGACAGCAGCCGTTGAATCTTATTGCTGTAATAATAAAATTCAACGACTGACAAAAATGTTTACATAATTTTGATTCTGACTGTACAATGCTATGCCTGATAGGTACTACTGGTATAGAAAGCTGATAATGTTTGGTAGAACTTTATTACTAGTATTGACTGTGACTTAGTCAAAAATGATGTTAGGTACTAATTATTTTTTAAAATTATCGTTCGCCCCAGTTCGCCCGCTTAAAGTGCGCTCGAAGTCCTGCCACACCGTAAGACTCTACCCTTCATTTGATTTTTTTGTTCGATACGTTTCTTGTACTCGTTGTTTCCGAATGATAAATGATATTATATCACAGTGACTTTTTTGACGTAGGTTAAATATAATTGGTCTCGTTAATGCCCGCTCCACATTCACGCGAGAATCTTGCGAGAACGCGAGAAAACCACGAGAACGTGAATGTGGAGCCGATGTTCCCCGCCGTTTCTCGTGGTTTTCTCGGGTTCTCGCAAGCTTCTCGCGTGAATGTGGAGAGGGCTTTAATAGGTGTGGCTGTGTTGACTTTTAAGGCATCATATGCGGCTCATTCACATAAATCCATAATTTAATGTAGGTATCCCTCTTAAGAAAAAGTCTTGGTTGTCATACTCAATAGAACGATTGTGTGCACTGTAAAAATCACGTAGCGCACGGAACACAGCTCGAAATGGTCACTCATTTTGATTGTAAAGTTTAATTGATTTGCATGCGTTGCTCAACACTAAGTTTTCGTGATCATGTCCAGCATTAAGTAACGAACACAAAAATAATTTCAGTTAATACTGTGCTTTATCTTCAAACTCGACAGTTGTAGCCATTTACCATTAGGTGTGCGTTCCGTGGGTTTGGGCGTAGTTGTTCGGTTAAAATTTCACTCATTTGAGTTGCAATTGCAACCAAGCCACGTAACGATCGAGTTGTTTTTATAACCTCAAAATATTTGAAATTTCAGGCGCCATTTGTTTTCTCTCAACTCACATTGCAAATAAGACTGTTTTACATCCAATTATAAACTTTTTGTGACTACGACACCTCCCCTTTGTTCGTAAGAACTCCGATTGATTTCTTTTTCGACGAATCCGGTTTTCGGCGCAAACTTTGACACTTCATAAACAATACATAGCTGTCAGAGTGAAAATTAACTTGCTTCGGAGATGGTTGTTTGGTTGCTGCCCTCTGAGCCACGGAACGGGTGAAACTTCGCTCTGACAGCTGTCAGAGTAAAAATTCACCAAGTCACGGAACGGGTAGAGAGCGCGCTTGAGCGCGTTCGAGTGCACTCGTGCGAATCCACGGAACGCACCTTAGCCTTTACTATTTACCAACATGGCCGCAACACACATAATTCGAACGCCCCTATAGGAAAACCCTATATCCATATAATAAATAATGTGCAACTGATAGCCTTTACATTTGTGTAATAAAATTTTATAATGAATGTAATATCATGCCAACGCGCGATAGCCATGACACGGATTTCGTATTGATTCAAACTTTAAACGCGTAGCTGTCCCTGAAATCTGCCGTAAATACCTAGAAGTCCCTTTGGCTCTGATTTTCCTGATAAATAAAACTATCAAGAACTGGCCGACCTCGCACAATTGGAGTATTGTTTCAAAACAACAAAAAGTAGGCCTTATTGTAAAGACCTCTTTAAAATAAGCAGGTCAGGTCTTAAGCGACGATCTCTGATTAGCGTCATCGGTATCATCGAATTAAGCATGTTTCAAAAGAATTGGGGAATCATCAATCATCATAAATCCGGACGAATTAGACATTAAATGTGGAGACAGTATGTGAAAAAAAAAAACAAATAGACCCTTTACCAATTACCTACTGTTACGATAGCAACGACTTCAAAGTCTATAAAAATACATTCCATGCAAATCCCAGAAAATAGACTCCTATTTGTTCGATGAAACAATTTTGGTCTTTTTTGGTACGGTTGACGGTGTTTACTCAGTATGGTCATCTCAACTAATTAATATTAATAATTTTTTTTTCTTGTGCTATTATAGCTTGTCTTACTCAGCCTTACACCACATTTACTAGGTATCCGCTAAGCTTTGTAAATGATCGAAAAAGTCATATAGGAATTGATTCTAACACACTTTACACAAAATTCTGTCCCGTTTTCGGAACGAGCAATAAAAAAAGCGTAACAGATAGACAGACAGAGTTACTTTCGCATTTATAATATTATACTAGCTGTTCCCCGCGGTTTCACCCACGGCAATTTCGGAGTTCCCGTAGGAATCCCGGGATAAAAAGTATCTACCCTATGTCCTTCTCTGTACCCCTGACAACGTGTATGCGAAATTTCGTGGTGATCGGTTCAGCCTCAGATCGTGAAAGCAAACAAACAAACTAACTTACGTTCACTTTTATAATATTTATTTATTTATTTAACAATTAATGCACACAAGGAAGGACGACATAAAAAGGAAAGAAAGTATAGAAGTAATCATGTATCTACAAGGGTCATGCTTATTCCATGTGGAATTTCTTCCAGCAGACCCGCAATAGGAAAAGAGATAAGAATAGGCTGATCTGGTAATAATAAGGATTTAGTAGGTTACTTAATATGGTAGGCATGTGAAAGTAACTCTGTCTGTCTTACCTTTTTACGCCTTAACTACTCAACCGATCATAATCATAAAATATTGCATACATGTTGTCAGGAGTATAGAAAACGACATAGTGTACTTTTTATCCCGGAATTCCCACAAGAAATCGCGGGAAACGATCTTTAGATGTCGCTTCCGCTGTCTGTTCACAATATACTCAAAAACTACTTAAATGATTTTGATGCGGTTTTCACCAATAGATAGAGTGATTCATGAGGAAAGCTTATATCTATAGTTTATCCTAAAATTCCCGCGGGAACGCTTTCGGGAACGATCGCGGGTGAAACCGCGGGGACAGCTAATTACAACATAAACAATACGTTAGTCCATAAATGATAATAATGAACGAGTTATTCAAGTAACTGACTTAACTTTGTTAATTGAGCTGGCACGGCCCTAGAGTGTACGAGAACATCGAGCTACCTAGAATGTTTTCATGAATTAGTACAAATATATTTGTATGATGACTAACGGTACATTAAAGTGTTCCAATTTTGTGTCAAGTAAATAAAAAGTTATTATTTAATCGTACACTCGTTCGCGTACCTATTACCTACCTACTTGTACTAGTTACTGTATTATCTACTATATTTTGAAGTGTTTATCGTGCTACATTAGCAGGATCATTGGAAGGTGGGCCGATTACAGACAGACGGTTGACACCAATTCACTGAAAATGATCGTTTATACGTTTAGTACACTCTCCTTACATTTCATGATTTCTCTATTGTTTTGTGATACTGATAAGTGATAATACACAATGTGTACCTATACTCGTACCTAAGCGCCTACATTGGATCCTATTAATACTATAAATGTGAAAGTTTGTAAAGTTGTTTGAATGTTTGTTAGTTGCATAAACCAGGAACGGATTCGAATAGAACATGTTCTGGTGTAGCCCAAAGGATTTACCCAGGTGTTCACGAGGGAATCTCTTGGGAACAGATAGTAAACAATATTTTCTTCGTTCCTTACATGAGATTCTGAAATAAAATAAAAAAGATGAACGCGTGATGTCAATGCATTTTATAGCTGGAAGATGAATAAAACAAAGACGAGAGCGTGAGTATTAAGTTTGAGTGACGTTTATAAATACGGATCTAAGTAGTACAAGATAATACATATTTGTGAGATGAATAACACAATTGTAACGAGTCATCGTTACGTAGCGACCACTAACCACTCGACGGGAACAATTGGTATGTTTGAACGCATCAATTTAAACCTATCAAAGTAACGGCTCTAGAGATACTCATGTTACTACGCTTAATAAATAATAAATGGTATGCTGTATGGCATAAGTTAAAACGCCGAGGGAATTTTAACCCTTTATCACGGAGATCAAATCCATTTAAAATCTTATTATTCTAAGAGTAAAATGAGAAGGTCAAGTTACTAATAACCGTGGCTATCTATCGAGACTTCCAAAATTAATCATAATTTATAAGTAAGTATATAAAAATGAACCCCTATTTCCCTTGGTCACGGCATCACGCGTGAACGCCTGGCTGGCATTTCGCGAATTCTGCTTTTGTTGTGTTTGTTATTGCAAGGAGAAGAAGAATAAAAGAAGTTTGGAGTTCTTGCGGGAATTCTGAAATTAATTATTTGTGAAACTGTTTTGGCGAATGTATTGTGTATCTGTTCTGTTTAAATGTATAATTATAGCTGTATGTTTCCTGAATAAATAAATAAATAAATAAACTCAAGCGGGTGAATCTCCGAAACGGTTGGAACGATTTTGACGGGACTTTCACTCCGTCCGTCCGTCTGTCGTAATTAATCACATTCACAAATTCTATTTCTATTTAATGATAGGGCCAGGCCACATCATGAAATACTCTAATATTATCCGATTAGCCACTTCATGAGAAATATCAATTCACGTACCTATTAGATTAGATCCTCCACGTATCTGACGTGATATTGTTGGTATCTGTACGGTATGACAAGAAGAATGACAGCTTCGATAAGGGTTAGTCTTTTTATCTTTTAACCTCAATAAACAGATCAAGATAAAACACAATATTTGTGCTAGTTATAGCTTTAAGGTACTAAGTAGATAAAGTTCTAGTGGATTAATCAACACAAAAAATGCACATTGAAGACATATTATACCAACTATCGATTTCGAAATCTTGACCTGATTTCGTGTCAAGGATTGTTTCACTCCAAGTTAATATCAGAAGTGGAAAAAACAAGAAGTTTACAGGTACTAATTGAAATTGAAATTGAAAAAACTTTATTTGACACAACACAAAGATTTACAGCATACGTATACAACAACTAAACATATATATAACAGGTATTGAGGGTACGCTTCTCAACCGACGGACAGGCGCCGCCAGCCGAAGATCTGTGGGTGGACTCCATCCGACGACTGAGAAACGGACACCTACTTATTGAATATTGTGAGACACTTATTTGAATATTGTGATAAGACACCGTGCTGTGACAAAAAGGCGGCCTGCGGAGCTAGGATGCGCAACACGATATGTTTATCGCACGAAAGATAAAATTGTCGACACGACAAATATTTGTGGGCGTCCAAGCAAAAAAGTGCAGTAGTGGGGTATTGAGTTAAGACTAGATTCGGTTGAACATTTTTTACCACTTGTAGACAAAACGATATATTATGTCGTCGAGAATCGATATAATGGCTCGATAAAATTTTATCATGTTGCGCATCCTAGCTCCGCAGCTCAGCATAAGTCGGGTGGTTGTAAGGACCACCCGGCGCCGGTCTTCCGCTGGAGCCCTGCGGAGACGTCACGGACGCAGGCAGACAAATTTATATACAAAATGAACCAATACTATATATTACTACATACTACTATATACTAAATACCAATGACTATACAATACCAATGACTAGATATTATGTAGTATCAAAATATCTGTTGTAGGTTAGCACCATGTTGGTACGTTGTCAGTCCTCAATTTCTTGACTCCAGTCCTGTACACACATAAGTAACACACCATCTCTTTAGTCGGAAACATTAACAAACTATAAGGCTATAAGTCTGCAAGTAGCAATTTGCTGAAGGTGAAGCTGGAAGGTGGCTTTTAGGATCCCAATAACAAATTAAATGACGACCCAATTGGCACAGAGGTCGCCATGCCTACCTGCTAATCAAGGGGTTCCGGGTTCGATTCCCGGTGGGGGTGAATTTTGTGTGATGAACACAGGGTTCCATTTTCCAGTCTGGGTGTGTTTATATATCTATAGTATAATATATAAGTAATTCTATGTAGTATATACCACGTTTGCTTGGTTTCCACGACACAAGCTATTATTTACTGTGAGATCAAGTAGATCTGTGTGTTGTAATGTGGATTATTATTATTATTAATTATACGTTCACGTCGCAAATAAAAAGGAATTGATCACAATCTTATACGGGGACGCGGACGCTATGACGAGCAATTTAGGAATTTTTATAATTTTTTTTTTTGTTAATTGTACCTAATTACAAAACGGTTTTCTTAATATTCTTTCTACTTGTCATTACTTTAAACTGAGTTTTAAACGGTCGTGCTCAGTAACAGATGAAATACTTGATACTAGGACCGTGTCTATACAAATATAAATTAAAAACCGGCCAAGTGCGTGTCGGACTTCGCACATTTAGAGTTCCGTACCCATACCAAATGTAGAATATAAGTGCCATTTGTCGTCCATCGATGTTTTTCTTTGAAATTTTATAATTTTCTTTGTTAAAACTAACGTATTTTGCGGTTAAATGCGAAGCCCCGTAGCAGTGGCTGGCCGCCACCGTCGCGTCGCCCGCGTCGTTTCTGTGCTACACGTTTAACCGCAAAATAAAGTTGGTTTTAACAAAGACACCCCCCCCCCCCCCCTTAAAAATACTTGTCAATTTGTATAGCTATAGATTAGCTTCTACGTTTGGGGAACAGCTAGTTATATATGTATGTAAATAGTTAATTAGCTCTCCCTCGCGGTTTCTCCCGCTGTAATTTCCGAGTTCCCGCGGAAATTCCAGGATAAACTATACGTATAAATCTTCTTCTTGAATCACTTTATCGATTGGTGAGAACCGCATGAAAATCTGTCTAGTAGCTTCTAAGTTTATCGCGAACAGACAGACACGCGGCGAGGACTTTGTTTTATAATAGGTATGTAAGGAAGTAAGTTTTACTGTTCGAAACAGCACCATAACACCAAACAAAATCCACTTTTAACAAATATGTATTTTCACAACAATTTTTTGTGTGCATATTTTAAAATAAATTGTACCTAACCGTTAATCAAAATGTTGCGAATGGAACATTACATTAATGTAGGTATGAGTTAAATACCTAATAGGAGATAAGTAGGTAGGTACTAATATTTTTAAAGATAAAAACTTTTGCTTTGTAAAATCTGTTTTATTTGGGATTAGAAGAGATTCATAAATAAATAAAGATTATAATTATTGTAGGCCATAGGTACATTATTATTGTATCAACTTATCCGTGCTTTGCCATATTATCACCAGAGATAACAGCTATGTAGCAATGTTGCATTTATTATATGTTTGTTCATTATTACGACAATCGGATTTATAGACTATAAACTAGGTAATTATATTATTATAAACTATCCAGCTTATTTTAATCCAACTACTCAGACCAAATAAAAACTAAAGAAGGAACGCGTAGAACAAACAAGTGAAGCCAGGAAAAAGACACCATCGTCGTGCACGTACACCATAAATCCTAAGTAAACTTTGCAAATCCATATACTTTCCTAATCACCACATACATACGCAACCGGCTTCACTTCGTTGTTCGAGACGTTCCGTCTTTAGTTTTTATTTGGTCTGAGTCCAACTAGTAATCTATTTCTATGACCAACAATGTCGAGACAAATAGAGTCGAGAATTTAGATTGTAGATTTCTATGGGCCGCCGAAATTAACCTACCTAGGTATGTGATCGCATAACTTCCAAACGACCGCACCAAAGTAGATAATTCTTTCTTTTGTGTTCATTATAAATAGGACAGGTTTGTATTAAAGAAGTCTGGAGTTCCTGCGGTAATTCCGAAACTCACCGCGGGTGAATTTCCGAAACAGTTGAACCAATATTGAAGGGACTCTTACTGCTAATTAGCTGAAGATTTATAAGGAGTAAATTAGGCTGGAGTACCGCGGAAATTCGGAAATTCACGCAAGTGAAACTGCGGGGTAGGTACGGCTAGTATTTTACAATGTTATTTGTATTATAACTACGGCTGTTGCCTCCGGCTATGTTTTCGTGGTGTTATGGGGCTGTGTCGAAAAATATAAAATGATGAAAAAACAGTACCTACCTAGCTAACGTGATAAATGACTGAATGCGAGAGAAAGTGATGACTGCTGGCGCGTGCGCCGAAATAAGACGGAGATAACGCAAAAACAAACATGACATAAGATATTGTGATGATACTAAGTGAAATTCTAGTTTTGTCAATGTTTACTGAATACCATTTTAATGAAATAAGTTTCGGACTTAGTAAATCGCTGTTTATAGAATATAGATTACGAAGATTCTGCGCTGGAAACAGAGGCTACTTCGGTTTTCTTTTCTATGAAGATTCACCGTCGTTTTCCTTTATTCAGACAGAATTTAAGTTAGGTTTACGCTCAGGCTCAACAGGCATGTTGCCGGCGTATGAAAATGAAAATTATATTTAGTTTGCCAGTTAGAAAATTAAAAAATAATAGACACGTATACCTATTTTGGTTTTGCAAATTAATGAAAATATATCTACGTAGATAAACCGCATCAAAGTTTAGAAGTAAGGGTTCGTGACGTCATTAATTGGTATAAGCTATGGCTATAAGCCTCGATTAAACTGTAGCGGATCCAAATTACGAGACATTTCTACTCAATGTATCGACGTTATTTTTTGATAATGTAAAGAAAGGCAAAATACATGCCCAATATTTTTTATCTAATACCTATATATAAAAGCAGATACTGACTGACTGATCGATGCACGCCCAGCTGAAACCGCTGGTCTAGAACCATGAATTTTACGCTAATTAGACTGTGCACTAAGAAAGAACTTTTGAAAATTCTACCCCTAATGGGGTGAAAAGGGTTTGTAAAGTTTGTATGGAGCAACGTGTTTCTGGGAATAAATTTCAGGTCTAGAAATTTCTAGACCCAACCACTGTTCTCCGGGGTTTTACCCGCGTTAGTTTCGGAGATCCCGCCGGTATTCCAAAATAAAACTACCTATTACCCTATATTTTTTTCTGTACCTACCTTTTAACGTGTAGGTATATAGGATGCAAAATTTAATGTAGTTTCTTCCGCGTTAATTTTGAAGTTCCGGTGGGAATTCCAAGATAAAAAGGAGCCTATGTCCTTCTTTGTACGCCTGACAACATGTATGCAAAATTTCGTGATGATCAGTTGAGCCGTATAGCCGTAAAAGCATAACAAACAAACAAACTCACTTTCGCATTTATAATATTAGTAAGGATAATATCCTAAAATTAAACCTCTAGTACTTGTACCTACTTGTTAAATCCTGGGCTTTTAAGAAAAAAAAAAGAATTCTCTTCATCTTCTCTTACAAATCATAAAAATTCTCGTTAGTTTACTTTAAAAAATAATTGTTAGATCGCAAACGAACAAATTAAAGTCGAATAATCAAAGGTGACCGTTCCAGTTTTGCTTTCGTCGACATCTGGCATCCTCATTGCTCGGTAAATACTAGATTAGTGTTAAAAACACTACTTATATCTACTTAAGTAATAAGTAATCAATACTACGTTTACCTACTGTAAAAATCTGTCAATAGATAATGACCTTATGACCTTGAAGATTTGATCTGTCTGTTGCATCTCGAGTATGCGCCACAGGCGTTGCGGGGCGGGGGTACTAAAATAAATAAGAAAAACCATAAAATATACTTACCTACAGTAAAAAAAGCCTTGATTCTACCACAATTTCAATAAATTATTCCATTAACATAAACAATATTTTTGCGTGAAAGCGTAAAGAACAAATAAACTCACATTCGCATTTTATAATATTAGTTTGATATTATTTGATTTAGGTTTAATTAGGACTAAACTATGTAAGTATAATACACTCGTATCACACTCGTATAATCGTATTTATTGGGTACAAAAGGCAAACCAAGATATTGTAGATAATAAAACTGCATACGTGCAGTCCTTGTGTCCGTGTACTTACAGTGATAAGGTCATACGACTTCAATGATTTAGCGTTTCCATTTTTCATTATATACGACTAGCTGATCCCCGCGGTTTCACCCGTGGTAATTTCAGAGTTTCCTTGGGAATTCCCGAATAAAAAGTGCCCCCTATGATACTCAGGATCACTTTAAATTCCTATACTTAAGTGAAAGAATTTTCGAAATTGGTTCAGTAGATCCAGATATTACAGCCTCACAAACTTCGGAGTTCCCGCGGGGATTTCGGGATGAAAAGTGCCCTACGTCACTCAGAATCACTGTAGCTTCCTATAAGTGAGAATTTTCAAAATCGGTTCGGTAGATCCAGAGATAGCTTTCCCCCGTGGTTTTACCCGCTTTTCAAAATCGGTTCTGTAGATCCAGAGATAGCTGTTCCCCCGTGGTATATTACGTGCGGAAAATTTGGAGTTTCCGTGGGAATTCTGGAATAAAAAGTACGCTATGGCATTCAGGATCACTGTAGCTTCCTATAAGTGAAAGAATTTTCAAAATCGGTTCAGTGGATCCAGAGATTACCCCCTACAACGTCAAGAACTCAAAAACTATAGATACGACTTTCAAGAGGTTGTAACAGCTATCCTTACATATCATAAAACAAACTCCTCCGCCGCGTCTGTCTGTTTGTTCGCGATAAACTCGAAAACGACTAAACGGATTTTCATGCGGTTTTCACCAATAAATAAAGTGACTGATGAGGAAGGTTTAGGTATGTAATTTGTCAAGGTTTGGCGTAAATTGGTTTAAATATAACGATAATAATAATTGTTGAAAGTTTCTGCAAAAGTCAAGCCGCCTATGTTGTCAGGGGTACAGAAAACGACATAGGGTACTTTTTATCCCAGAATTCCGGCGGGAACTCCGAAATTAACGCGGGTGAAACCCTATGAAACAGCTAGTATCTACAAAGTAAAAGTGCGTGCTTAGTAAAAAAATTAAGAGCGTTACCTATTAACTTCTTACATGAACTTCATGATCATGAATTGCGACACGACCTTTGTCTAATGACCTACATACTATTTACAGAACTGTTGAACATTCTTTATTATGCGTATCATTCTTATGTTTTATCATCTATACCTACAGATTCATACATATAATTTCATTCATACCTATGATTCATTCATACCTATAAATAAAATCGGAGTGTGTAATCCCTACTAATATTATAAATGTGAAAGTAACTCTGTTTGTCTGTCTGTTACGCTTTCACGCCTTAGCGGCTATACCGATCATCATGAAATTTTGCATACACGTTTTCAGGGGTACAGACAAGGTCATAGGGTACCCACATTTACCCCGGAATTCCCGCAGGAACTCCAAGAAAACGGAGTTGTAACTGTAATAAATTTTGCGTACTGCACGCTGCTAAGGCTACAGAAAAGAAATTAGGGTACCTTTCTCCCGGAAATCCCGTGGGATCTCTGAAATTAACGCGGGTGAAACCGCAGGCAACAGCTAGTACCTATCGAGATAATTGCTTTGTAATGAATGACCTCGGAGAGATTTTATTATCTGTCAGTCTGTCAGATCGGGTTCGGAACGCTGAATTGATTTTCATGAAATTTGGTGTATCCAGGTAGCCAGGTCCTGAATTAGTGATAGTGGTAATTTTCACGTGCAGTTCTAGAGAGACTTCTAATATTCACGCGGATGAAACCGCGTTATACAGCTAGCATACGTATATGATATAGATATTGTCATAATCTTAATTATTATCTTTTCATCATTCAAAAAGATTCTCGTTATCTTTGTTACAGATGGGTTTTTAAGTTATTTTACAAAGGGCATAAACATGGCCTTACGCTTGATGACCTATGGCGGACCGGCGAGAGCGACGAGTCAGCCATGCTCGGAGACCGACTGGAAGCCGCATGGCGGAAGGAGCTCAAAAACGCTGACAACCAGGGCACGAAGCCCTCACTTACCAGAGCCATTGTGAGGACGTTCTGGCTCGAGTACATGTTATGTGGCATTCTATGCGCGGTACTATATGTTATAGCATGGTGAGTGCATGCACATATTGCAGGGATTGTACCGCTGCGCTGCGTTTCAACTAGACTTTTAAATAAGGGGAATTAGGTACCCTAAGAACTGTTACGTTGCGTTGACATCTGTGAAGCTACTTATGGCATCAGAGTAAGAACAGCGTCGGTACCTGATTTATACTCAACTGAACGTTTTTTGTTGCGGCACGGAAGGCACGGTGTAATTAATTTTTGTAATAGGTACATATAGGTATATATATTTTTGGTGTCATGTAAAATTGCCGTGCCGTAATGAATAAATTTCATTATGTTTAAAGTTGTTTCGGGATATAAATTTAAAGCCTTTTAATTCTTATGCTTGTGAAACTCTGCAATAAACAAAGTTAATAAAGATTTTTTTTTATTTCACAGGCCCTTGGTGCCATATACGCTGGCCTTATTCATAGAATATTTTGCGGGTGAAAAAACACCGGAGAACTATAAATGGGCGCACGTGTATAACTTTTTAATGAATTTCATTAGCTTCTTGACCGCTTTGATGATGAATCACTTGCGTTTGAGTCAAGGTGTTGTTGGAATGAGAGTCAGGATTGCTTGTTGTTCCTTATTGTACAGAAAGGTAATGATTTGTTTCCACGTAACTTTTATGTTTCTATTTTTTATATTACACACAATGTGATTGTTGTAATGTCTGTCGTACATAAAATTTTAGATCCTGAAACTTGACCGGACTGGATTGGCAAAGACTGAACCGGGTCAAGTCATAAACTTGATGTCGAATGACGTTAGTCGTTTTGATCTATTGGCTCAGTACTTAAATAATCTTTGGGTGATGCCTCTGACAGTTATCGTGGTTTCATACCTCGTTTGGCAGCGTGTGGCATGGGCTACTTTGGCTGCCCTGGCTGTGATTCTCGTGCAAACAGTCGGTGTACAAGGTGAACCTTACAATAATTTCAGTAATATGTTCCCAACCAGTGCGGCGCGTCCCACTTGTAGAATGACCCACGGGGACGCGCCCCGCGGACGTGCCATAATGCATTTAATGTCTTATAATATAATTTGGCGGGGCGGCTGGAGTTCCGGTGGGTATTCCGAAACTCACGTGGGTGAAACCGCGGGGCACAGCTAGTAATTGATACAATTTGACTCCTTGTAGTTTTACCCTAACAAAAGGAACGTTTTGATTTTAGGAGAAAAGTATGACGCATGTGGTAGGTAAATGTTTGGGAACCCATCTATTAGAAGTATACGAGTAAAAGTTATTTCCTTTATTCATAAAAAGTTAGAAAGCATTAAAAAAATATGTTTCCTCACTTCATTGTGAAAAAAAATATGGCTTTGTTACCCTTAATAAATATCAGCCTTATAGTATTAGGGATTACTATACCAGTCTTCCTACATGACAAACACAACCAATTCCAAATTGCAATTGATGGGGATAGTGTCAAATCGGAAACTCTAGATTCAGATTTGACGACTCGATTAGCGCAGTAGGTCACCATGCCTACCCGCTAATCAAGAGGTTCCGGGTTCGATTCCCGGTGGGGTGGACTTTGTGTGATGAACACAAGGTTCCACTTTCCAGTCTGGGCGTGTATATGTAGTACATACCACGTTTGCTTGGTTTCCACGACACCAAGCTAAGCTTAGTGTGGGACTGTGGAACCAAGTTAGTCTGTGTGTCGTGAAGTGGATTATAATTATAGATAGATCAGGCATATTTGTAGTACCTACCTGTAGCACTAGCCGTGATGAATTTTAAGTATTCATAAATCAGACTTGGGAACTACTAACTGTTTTACGTGCTTATATGTTTTAGCGTACTTAAGTAACCGCCAAGGTATTCTTCGCGGGAAAATCGCAAATCGTACCGACGAGAGGGTGAAGGTGATGAGCGAACTAGTGGACGGGGTGCAGGTGATAAAGATGTACGCTTGGGAGAAACCTTTCGAGAAGCTCGTCGACCGATTACGCAAGTACGTATTGCAAGCCCACATTTATCTGCTCCGTTGCCATAGAACACCGAAACCTTTACCCGCGAGGCATTTCTGTGTAACTTGTTATTAGTAAATCGACACTGTAATCCTGACTAATATTATAAATGCGAAACTGAGTTTGATGGTTTGTTTGTTACGCTTTCACACTTAACGGCTCAACCGATCATCATGAAATTTGGTTATACACTTTGTCAGGTACACATAGAAGGACATAGGGTGCTTTTTATCCCGGAATTCCCGCGGAAACTCCGAAATTACCGCGGGTCAAACCGCGGGGAATAGCTAGCTAGCTAGCTAGCTATTATAAAGAGAAAAGGTTTGTTTGTTTGTAGCGATTTAACTCAAAAAATACTGGATCGATTTCAAAAATTCTTTCACTATTAGAAAGCTACAATATCCCTGAGCAACATAGGCTATATTGTAATCCAGAATTCCCGCGGGAACTCTAAAATTATTGCGGGTGAAACCGCGTGGGATAGCTAGTTATTATATGTATAAGGGCAAAGTTTGGATGTAGGGGTCAGTAGGGGATTATTTCTGAGACTACATAACCGATTCTTTTATCTCGAAAAAAAGAATTCCCGCGGGAATACTGAAATTCGTGTGGGGGGAACAGCTATATATATGTAGGATACAATATTATGTAAGTCTAATAATTGTAATGATTTGAAGAAGATAAAGATAATAATTATTATTATTATCCTTACGAAAGTGATTTTTTTTGTTTGTTACGCTTAACTTTCACGCCAATGGCTCAACCAATCGGCATGAAATTTTGCATACACGTTGTCAGGGGTACAGATAAGGACATAGGTTACTTTTTGTCCCGGAATTCTCGCGGAAACACCGAAATTAACGCGAGTGAAACAGCGGGGAACAGCTAGTTTAGATTATAAAGTGGAAAAGTTTGTTGGTAATCTGGAACTATATAACCAGACAGAATTTAATGATTTCCCAAGGGTATTATAGGAAAAGGCTATTTGGTAGTTTTGGAATACTTTCTTTCTGATACAAAATAGTTCCTGAGGGAAATCCGAAATAACCTCGGAGGGGATCAGCTAATTGATAAACTAGCATGCATATTGCATTTAATATTATTTTGTTTTAATAATACCGTAAATTCCCAAAAAAAATTCACTAATCACAATTTTACTGTAGTTACTATCTTTATTACGAGTATATAGGCACAGTACCTACCTATCTTAAGTTGTTCAAACGTCTTGTTCTCTTAATCTATCTTTGAGATATTCCCAATATCTTTATGCTCCAAAAGTGGGAGATAACATTTGTAACTGAGAGTAAATATCATAATCTTTTTGCTCAAAAGCATATTTTTTTAAGAGAATCGGTATCATTTCATTGTTACTTTTATGAGTCAGATATAGAGTGGAAATATGCTATTTTTATCTTTTCGACACACATTTTTTATTATTGCCAGGTGTCTCTTCCACGCGCTTTCGACCTTCGCCTTTAAAAATTTCATGCAAAATTGTGCGGTTGTAGTTTTAAGGCAGGCAACTGTAGGTAGTTTTTGGGTCTACCCAATTACCTACTAAGCTACGATGTGGATCAGTTACTTGCCACCTCAGACGACTTGCCACATGAAAATACCTATTGTTGTTGGCTTTTACAGAAGAGAAACTACGCGCCACTCGCTTCAAAGATAATTAATTTAAAGACAAATCGATAGTAGAATTTAGAATAGGGAAAATACGAATTTTTGATAATAGTTCTCTACTATTTGGAACATTACATGAAAAAGTTAAATTGAAAACAAAATTTTAAACAAAAATAAAAACCGACTTCCAAAAAAACAAAACTAAATAGCTAAAAATAACAAAATATCGATTTAATCCAAAAGACAATAATACACGTAATATTATTATTGGTTTGTGCTACCACTGATCGGTTTGAACTCGGTGACAAGCCCGCTTGTGTCTGCCCACTTGGGTTGCTCTGCTCACGACGAGATCGTGGCGGGAGTGGCCTTAGCCCATCTACACGTCTACTCCATATTTGGTTTGTCACCGACTTCAAATCGATCAGTGGTAGCATATACCAATAATAATATTACGTGTATTATTTTTTTTTGGATTAAATCGATATTTTGTTATTTTTAGCTTTTTAGTTTTGTTTTTTCGCAAGTCGGTTTAATTTTTTTGTTAAAATTTTGTTTATTTCTCGCTTTTAAATGGGTTGATTTGTAATTTATCTAAGTTACAATAGCCTAATGTCAACTGCTCATCACTTTTTACAATATATCACATTTCCAGAAGCAGGGACGTTAATTGTTGAGGAGTTCTCCTGGTACATCACCGTTAGCTCCTCTTTAGCGTATGCATTGTGACACTTAAATTTCTTAGCAAGCATTTTAAAGTGATCGAATGGCAAACCGTGAAATACTTATTATTCAGTAGTTCCGGTGGCCATCTATGGTCTTCATCATCAGTTCCGCTTCATCTATTGGTGATTTTCGAAAGCAAATGAACAATATACTAAAAGGAACCGTCGATTTCTCCAAGATCCCATCATCAAATCCTGATCTCATGACAATGAGACCACCTCGGGAGTATACCCTTTCAAACAAAAAAAGAATTTTCCAAATCGGTCCAACCGTCTTCGAGTAATCGCGTAACAGATATACAAAAAAAAAACATTCAGACGAATTGAGAACCTCCTTCTTTTTGGGAAGTCGGTTAATAACCACCAAAAATTTTAAAGACCTAAATTCCTCAAAAAGACTAGGTATGCTAAGAGTGTGTCCAGTAACATTTTCTTATTCAATCTATTAAGGGGAAGACACTTTTTTCTTGTATTCTTTTGGTATTATATCTTAGATCAGTAAATTACATATATTGTATTTAATTTGTTTTGTTTATTTTAAGGATAACAGCAGGGAGAGCGTAATGAAATGACATTTAAAATACAAAATTAAGTGGGTCATGATTCATGAATAAACAAAACAAGTGCGTGCACGTATTTTTAGGATCGTTTCGTAAAAATAACTTTCCGTGGATAAATATAAGAAAACTTGTAAAATAAATTTGAAGGTTGTAAGCAGCCTTCAGTTGCGTCAGTATCTTATTTATAATACATATATTTTTAAATCTGCCGTGCGTGCCTGAACTACCTATAGGTGTTTACATTTTATCACACCATCTTTTCTTATTGGTTAGGTTGGTATAGGTACGACATCGACATAATTAAAAACGAGCATTGAATCTTGTTAGTCGGTATTAACAAATAATTTTAATTTATTTACTTTTATATTTTATAGTTGAACTATTCCTTACTGTACTAACTTTTATAATAATAAAACTAGTATAATAATAGTAAAAATGTTAGTACGAAAGTGTGTTTCTTCAGCTTTTACATAGCATAGAGCAATGGATCGACGTGATAAATTATGTTTGCATATAACTATGTATGTCGTGTTAGTGGAGGGCCGGGAACTCGGGAAGTGTCAGATCTTATTGAGTAAATAATTCCTTGGAGAATTCCAAAGTTCCCTATAGCTGACTCATATTATATGTGGCGCCGAAATCATAATGTTTTCATAACTATGCCATTTAGAAAAATACATATTTGTCGCCGTGATGTAAAAACCATTAGTTTCTGAACTAACGGTAATATTGTAAAGAGGCAGAAAATTTACTGTGGTGGGTGCTTGCATATAAAATATTAATGAGTAAAAACTTTGTCCACAGGCTTGAAATAAGTTTCATACTGAAAACTTCTATGATCAAAGCATTTTCCACTGCCCTCATGGTGTTCACCGAAAGATTTATCCTGTTCGCTGCGATTGTCACCTTTATCCTCATAGGCGGCGAGATTCGATCTGGCATCGCGTTTTCACTCGTGCAATACTTCAACCTGTTGCAATTAGCAGCTAACATAAACTTCCCTATGGCCCTGTCTAATCTCGCTGAAGCAAAGGTTTCCGTGAGACGGCTTGAGGTAATTAAGTGTGTTATGTATGTACATACTATACACCTATAATATGTAAATTCCAATTTTTTTTAACTTCACAAAGTATTAAATGTTTAACATTTGACCAACAGGAACTAATGTTACTGGAGGAGTTAGATTCGACTAAGACTGTTGAGGCAAAACAAAATCACTATAGTATTAAAAACACCAAAAATAATGGTTTGAGTAAGGAGAAAGATATCGAGAAGGAAAGACCGAAATGCACCGGCCTAGTGCTCGCCGGCGTAAGTGCCAGTTGGCAACCGGACAGTATTGTGGATACGCTGAGAAACATCAACCTGACCGCCTATCCGGGAGAGTTCGTGGGTATTGTGGGGCTTGTCGGATCTGGAAAGGCAAGTTAACGTTTATATTCTTTATGGGTGGATGTATAAGTGTCTTCGTCTAGTCACCGGGATCATGATTATATCTGTTGTGGGCTGTGGCACTTATTTCTTCAGGGTTACATAGATTTAACGATCAACGTGACAACGTTGTAATATTAAAAAATTACGAATGGCGTCAAACAACAATATGCTTAATATAGCGTTTCACTGTAGTAGTCGAGTTGATCGTAACTGTAGACAATCACCACAAATGAAATAAGATATTCATCAAATCAAAATTTTCGAACTCCAAAACCAAAACGATCTTAAACACTCATTATTTCCTTTTTCTCTATCTCTTCTTCCGCCAATATTAACCTCAGGATCCTTACGATTATTCAAAGGTTGACTAGAAGAAATCCCCTGGTGGGATAATTCCGCTTTTGGGCATAAATTAGCAGCTTATTTTAATTTTAGCAATTTGTAAAAAAATTGTTTATGTTCAACATGGACCAATTAAACTAGATGTTCAATAAAGTATACAAACAAACAGTAGTAGGCTAGTAGCAATTAATTGCTACGTATATAAATGCCCGATTATCTAAGCTGAAATCGTTAACCGAAAATAGGTCCTGGAGACCAGTATGGGTAGGAGTACTAGGAGTAGAGAAAGTAGCAGTAGCTGAGGAATGAGAGAAAGAAAGTTCTTCTTTTTCTTCTTTTTGTTGTTCTAAAATGTAATACCTACCTATAATTTCTTTGTACAGTCTTCACTGCTACACGTGATCTTGGGTGAACTGCCGCCCTCGAAAGGCACACTGTCATTGGGAGGCGGCCGCATCTCTTACGCAAGTCAGGAGCCCTGGTTGTTTGTGGCCACGGTTCGCCAGAACATACTGTTCGGGTTGCCGTACGACCGAGTTCGCTACAAAAAAGTGAGTTTTAATTTTATTATGACTACTTGACAAATTTTTTTTAGACCGTCGTGTAGATTAATAAAAAATATTGGACACGTATTTTTTCTTTTTTCCGTAACCTAAAATAACAGCGATACATTGAGTTGAAATTTCACGTGGCGTCACAACCCGGTGCAGTTTGTCGGGGCTCATACCGAATAATGACGTCATGCGTCCCCCACCCTAAATTTTAATATTGAATTGATAAACTTTATTTGACACAACACAAATTTACAGCATACGTATACAACAACTAAACATATATAACAAGTATTGAGGGTTCGCTTCTCAACCGACGGACAGACGCCGCCGGCCGAAGATCTGTGGGCGGACTCCATCCGACGGCTGAGAAACGGACACCTACTTAAAATAATGGAAATACTTATTTGAACATTGTGATTAGACACCGTGTTGTGACAAAAAGGCGGCAAGCTCAACATAAGTCGGGTGGTTGTAAGGACCGCCCGGCGCTGGTCTTCCGCTGGAGCCTTGCGGAGGCGTCACGGACGCAGGCAGACAAATTTATAAACAAAATGAATAAATACTAAATACTACTACATACTACTATATACTAATGATTATACACCTAGAATGATTACATAGCCTATTGTAAATATACATATACTGATTGTTATGATTACATAAATATTTTTATTTTAACCGACTAGTTAATAATTAATTTAAATTTAATTCGCTTTATCTATGTTTATTTTCATTAATTTGAAAAAGAATAAAATACGTGTCAATTTTTTTTAACTGTCTAATTGACGAACTGACTAAATTTAAACTAAATATTAACAGTATTTATGTCTTAAAAAACACTTAAGGCAAATAAATTAAAGTAAATATTATAAAATAACAAATTCTATCTATGAACTTCTTATTGTGTTGGGCAGTGGGCTGTATGGCTCATTTTATTTGCCTTAATAGATACATTTATGAGTAGCACTTTCAGAGCATGAGAAGTGAAAAAGTACTTTGTTACACTTTCATGAAATTTTGCATACAGGTTGTCAGAGGTACAAAAAGTACATACGGTACTTTTTATCCCAGAATTCCTTCGCGGACTCCGAAATTTATACGGGTTAAACCGCGGGGACAAACTTACTAATATTATACTAATATTATAAAAAGGAAAAGTTTGTGAATTGTGAGTTTGTGACGTTGAAGGGATTGATTGTGGATTTACTGCACCGATTTAGAAAATTCTCTCACTTTCATAGGAAGATACGGTAGTCCTGAGTGACATAGAGTACTTTTTATAATAAAATTTCCGCGGCAACTCCGAAATTACCGCGGTCGAAACCGCGGGGAACAGATAGTAATATAATAATAATCCCAACTGCGCTGACCAGTTGGACTCCCACCCTCCATAGTTACCGAACGGTTGCTCCGTCTAGACGGTTTCATCGATCCTCTGATGCCAACTTATTAGGTAGATACTGATACCTACTATCTTTATTTATGATAATACTGTTGGCAACTGTAGGCATTATCGCATTACCACGAAATCAAAGTAGGCAAGTAGGAACTGTATCACCTCTTTACGATCTGGTATTAGAAGGTAGGTAATTAAATTAAATTACTCATTAATCAAGTACTTGGCCTTATTAACAAAGTAATCACAATTTTTATATAATTAATTGCAAAAATAATTAATTGAAGTACCTATTTAGTTTGATTAGATACGATTAGTTACTTAAATAGAATATTTTTATCTGTTCATTTTCACTATCGGTTAATACATATTTAATACTTTCCGACAGAAGTAAATACTTTGTTATATGCGCAGATGGAAAAGATTAAACAAAATTTTAACAAAAAAATTAAAACCGACTTCCAAAACCACAAAACTAAAAAGCTAAAAATTAAAAGCTAAAAATAACAAAATACCTACCGATTTAATCCAAAAGCCAAAAACACACGTAATATTATTTTTGGTTTGTGCTACCACTGATCGGTTTGAATTCGATGACAAGTCCGCTGGTGTCTGCCCACTTGGGTTGTTCTGCTCACGAAGAGCTGGTGGCGGGAGTCGACCTTAGCCCATCTAGCCCTCCATATTTGGCTTGTCACCGACTTCATACCGATCAGTGGTAGCACAAACCAATAATAATATTACGTGTGTTTTTGGCTTTTGTTATTTTTAACTTTTAATTTTTAGCTTTTTAGTTTTGTGGTTTTGGAAGTCGGTTTTAATTTTTTTGTTAAAATTTTATTGTAATTATAATTGGGTTTGTAATTTATCTAAGTTACAGTAGCCTAATGTCAATTGATCATCACCTTTTACAAAATATTGCTTTTCCCGACGCAGGGACGTTAATTGTTGAGGAGTTCTCCTAGTAAATCACCATCAGTTCCACTTCACTATATACATTGTGATGAGCATATTTTTTTTAGAAACCATATTAAAGTTAAAAATACAAAAAGCGCTATAGGTGTGCCTATAATTTTTGATGAGTTCGCTCGATTACTTCAAGATCCCATCATCAGATCTCGACTTGGTGACAATGGAATCAATTTGGGAGTATCCCCTTTCAAAAAAAAAAAACAATTTTCGAAATCGCTCCAATCAGAATCTGTGAAATACGTATTATTGTTGTGTAGTTCCGACGACCATCTGTGGTCTTCATCATCAGTTCCAATTCTTCAAATTTTGCTTTCCCAAAGCAAATGAACGATTTACTATAAAAAATACCCAAATCGCTATAGGTGTGCCTATAATTTTTGAAGAGTTCCCTCGATTTCTCCAAGATCCCATCATCAGATCCCGACTTGGTGGCAATGGGACCTAATTGGGAGTATACCCTTTCAAACAAAAAAAGAATTTGCTAAATCGGTCCAACCGTCTTCGAGTAATCGGTAAATATACATAAAAAAAAAACAAAAAAAAACATTACAACCGAAAATAAAACCTCCTTTTTGGAAGTCGGTTAAATATTAAATAAACATTTTCTAATAAGCGACAGTGTGAATTAGAAAACGCAGTAACAAGTCTAAATATATTGATATTTGACTAATTGACAAAATTTTTTTTTAGTCCGCGCGTCGTGTAGATTAGGTAGTAAAAAATATTGAACACATATTTTTTTCTTTTTTCACGTAATCAAAAAATAACGGCGATACATTGAGTTGAATTTCGCGCGACGTCACAACCCGGTGCAGTTTGTATAGGGCTTAAACTGAATATTGACGTCACGAGTCCCCCACCCTAAACTTTAATGCGCTTTATCTATATTTATTTTCATTAATTTGAAAAAGCAAAAAATACGTGTCTATTATTTTTTGTTTTCTAACTGACGGACTAATTAAAATTTTGATTTTCATAATATTATTATTATTATATTAATAAACAATATTATTATTATTATTATACCCTGGAGAATATCCAAAAGAATTTATTCAGAAGAACAGACCTACAGATAGTTTTAGCTAGTATAGTATTATATAATCTGTGGTTCTAGTCACTAATTACCTAGCTCAATAAAATTGTTTGAGCCGTAACTTTTTGGATTGTCATACCTTATTTTCACATTTATTTATTTCACAATTTGACGACGCGATGTCGAGTTTTTTAGATGATTGATGATATTGTGATGATTTTATAAAAAAACAAATTGAGCTGACTTAAAGCTTTAGATTTTGATTATCAAGAACCCAGATCGGGTATTTAATTGAACATAAAAAATTTGTACAGATCCGGGGTACAGATATTATTTAAGTGTACCATTTTCAACCATCCGCGTGCAGGTCTTAATCACATTTCCAGAATGTTCATCACTTGCAATGGTTTCAGGTGGTGACTGCGTGTGCATTGTTGCGTGACTTCGAACAACTGCCGCACGGCGACTCCACGTTGGTTGGCGAGCGCGGGACCAGCCTCAGCGGGGGGCAGCGCGCGCGTATCGGCCTCGCCCGAGCCTGCTACAGGCAGGTGCGTACACAGAGGATTGACTAGACAGTAAACTAGACAGGCAATCTAAAGATACGGTATCCTAGGATGACGTCACTAAAACTAAAACGTTGTCTATGCAAACCAACGGAGAAGGTAGGTTTCCTAGAGAACGTCGAGTGTCACCGTAACGACAAGCCGCAAGCAACATGACGGCCATCATAGCGGTGACAAGTTCGACATTTTATCGCGTGTAGTCTTCGTGTATAGCGGTGACCGTTTATTTAATACGATGAGTGAAACGTGACTTGGACGAGCGAAAATATAGGTACTTACTGAATAATAATTTTGACAATTTTGTCAATTGATTTTGTCAAAAATCATGAAGCATTAAGTTTAAGTTTTTCAATTCAATTCAATTCAATATTAAAGCAAAAGAGTATAGATAAGCCCAGTTTTGCGATTTTTAAACATCTCATTCTCCTCCAAACGATTATTTCGTCTTCCGATGACCCTTCATCGTCCAAATAAATTAGTAATAAAATAAATTTCCAAATCGTCCATTTTCCACCAGCGCAAGACACCGCCCGACGATTGAATACAGTCGCATTTCTAGGAAATCATAGCTGGTCACCGGCTGTAAAGACGGTCGCCGCACAACAAAATTTACGGTCGCTAGATAATGGCACCGCTCTCCTAGGAAACCGCAGCTTAAGCGGAGCAGGCGCGTGACGGTTATGAGCGAATGCTCATAACTTCCGAAAACTTTGCTAGCATCTACTATCTGTTCTAAGTGTTATAAATATAAATGACAGTTTTTGTTTTGTTACGCATTTACGCATTACGCCTTAACGGCTCAACCGATCGTCACGTTGTCAGGGGTACAAAGAAGAACATAGGACATACGCGTTAATACGCGCGAGGAACAGCTAATATACTAATCTATACTAATATTTCTATACTAATATTTCAATACTAAATATTAATACTTCTATACTAATATTATAAAGAAGTAAAGTTTGTGAATAATAAGTTTGTGACGTTGTAGGGGGTAATCTCTACATCTATTGAACCGGTTTTGAAAATTCTTTCACTCATAGGAAGGTACGGTAGTCCTGAGTCACATAGGGTTTTTTTGTCCCGAAATTCCCCCGGGAACTCCGAAATTACCACGGGTGAAAGAGGGACAGCTAGTAGGTATATTATATATATAAACTAGATGTCCCCCGCGATTTCATCCGCGGTAATTTCAGAGTTCCCGCGGGAATTCCGGGAAAAAATTGCCGTAGTTTACGGTGATAAGCAGTTCCCCGCATTAATTCCGAAGTTGCCGCGGGAATTTCGGGATAAAAACTATCCTATCTTTTAAGTTGGACCATATTATATAAATGGTTACAAAATTTTATCAAAATCCGTTCAATAGTTTCGGAGTCCATCGCGGACAAACAACGTGACACGTGATTTATATATATTAGACTAGCTGTCCCCCGCGATTTCATCCACGGTAATTTCGGAGTTCCCGCGGAGGTTGCGGGAAAAAGTACTCTATGTCCTTCAGTTCCCGAGGGAATTCCGGGATAAAAACTATCCTATCTTTTAAGTTGGACTATATTATAAACGGTTGCAAAATTTTATTAAAATCCGTTCAGTAGTTTCGGAGTCCATCGGGGACAAACAACGTGACACGTGATTTATATATATTAGATAAGATAAGATAAGATATTAAGATAAGATGTGAAAGTTTAGATGGATAGATATCTACTTGGATACATTACAGTCTAGAATATGACTTGGGGACTTTTAGCCTGAAATTCCTGCGGGAACTCCGAAATTAACGTGGGCGAAACCACAGGGAACATCCCTAATATTATATTGTCTGCATTATTCCAGGCACAGTCAATTTCTAAAGCAGCCTAAGTAAATACGTAAGCAAATAGTGTTTAAAAACACATTTCTTTACGTTAATGTATGTTCATGTGGGTGACGAATAGCTATGTGTGCGAAAACACGCGGGTGAAACTGGTTTTCATCAGTTTTCATATCAAATTTAGTTAATACCTCTCTTATCTACCTATTCTGTGAGTATGTATATGTCCATCCATCATAATAAGGTCATAATAGTGATTATTCATTACCGTGATTATTTCTGTTTTATCACAAATATCGTAGTTATTAAAAAAAACTTAAAATATAAATGTTATAACCAAGAAATATCTACAACTATGTAGCTCGTAAACAAATGATAACTCGGTGTAAATAATATAAATTATTTGTGCAACTAATTGTAGAACAATATATGCATTAAATAATAAATTTATGGTTATGATGGTTTACTTGGGAAGTTTTGCGCAGCTTTTTCCCTTCAGCCATAGCGCTAGGAATTTCTGTTAAAGGTGCGAGGGCTTTATGACTGCTGTCAACTCATGATTTTTTTTTACGTATGATGCTGTTTAAATTCTTTTTATTTTACCTACATCAAAAGAGTCAATCGTTACAAGGCTCGATTTAAAATAAATTAATAAAATTACCTATTTAACTTAGACTTTAGTGGGTAAATTCCTTTGCTTGTTGTTTGTGACTAAAATTAATCATATCTCATCTCATATTTACTCCTATAGGTAATGATAATCGTAAACCATTTTGTCTAAAAATAAATGGTTAGTTACGTAGATTTATTTTTCTTAATTTTTATTATTTTTAGATTGCTTAGTCTTTGGTATTGTTGCTAAATATTTTCCCCAAATTTTACAAAATTGGTGTTCGGTTCATTGAAGAAATCATCGTTGAAGCCAAATTTCTTTCCGCCTAGCCATTTCTTCAGATTTGGAAACAGAAATCACAGGAGTCTAGATCTGGAGAAAATGGTGGTCGTGGTAGCAACTAGTATCCTAATTTATGGAATTGTATCATGATTTATGGCCGTACTTAATGTTCACTCGTGCGTTATGCCGCGTGCATCTCAATAAACTGTGGCCATGACCTTGTTTACCAGTAGTCTTGGCGTTCTTCGCTTCCGATTCGCCACGAGAAGTTCAATATTTCGACTATATTTCTTTCCGGTCACAGTTGTGAATCAAGACTACAGTGATGATAGTTCAGTGGCAAGGCGTAGCTTCAAACCCTAACAGTGAGCTGGTACTGTCGGTGAAGGAAAACATCGTGAGAAAACATGGGTGGTAGGGCAACTAATCAGCCGGGCTTTCTAGTGCCCGGCTGGTTAGCTGCCACCTTCAAGTTGAAAATCTGTCTCCAAGCACCTAGCGGTGTGTTCCGGCAGCCTCACTTGAAAGCCAGTTCCCATTCCAGGCTACTCACTCACTAACATCAGGTGAGTTGTAGTCAAACGCCTAGCCTGTTCACAATATATATAAAAAATCGTCGACATCCTTCGGGCCGCGCTTGAACGTCGCTAATTATTCTATTCCATTGATACCACGTGTCAATAATGTACAATCGCGGCGAACAGCTTTTTCATTTTTGTCATATCTACTTCAAAATCTTCATCCGTTCGTTTGAGATACCCGATCCGTTTCAATTCGATTCAATCTTCGATCATTCATTACCATGTCTTAGATTTTCTTAATAATTTCTGGAATTATATAACCGTATAGATAGTTACCTCATTTGTAACCTCACCTGTAAAATTTTCTTTACAAATATTTTTTTATCTACGGCGCCATTTTAACTGTTGTTTAATAAATATTTTACTGTTGCTAACGAAAGAGCACAGCACTTATAGATATAGTTAGTTATTTAATTCCGCTTTTATTTCCTACTAGCTGTTGTCCGCGGTTTCACGTGCGTTAATTTTGGAGATCCCGCGGGAATTCTGGGATAAAAGTACCCTAGGTATATCGTTTTCTGTACCCTTGACGTTTAGTATGCAAATTTAATGCAGATTTACCCGCGTTAATTTCGGAATTCCCGCGGGAATTCCGGTATAAAAAGTATCCTGTGTCCTTTTCTGTACCTCTGACAACGTGTATGCAAAATTGTGTTATGATTGGTTGAGCTGTTAAAACGTGAAAGCGTAACAGACAGACAGACAGTCACAAAGTACTTTCCTATATATAATAAGTATTAGTAGGAATAGAAAGTAGGTAGGTAGGTAGTAGGAGTAGGAATTATAATATTAGTGGGAATTTCGTTTTTGTTTCTAAAAATAAAAAAAATATCACTGCTCGATACTATTTTTCTATGTTTGTAAAAATCGTTTAACCGTATTAGTTAAAACCGTAGATAATGTACAAACTTAATTATCTACGGAATGCGTGACAGTATAAATGATTAGGTTTGTAAAAAATCTGTCTATTCCTATTATTTACCTTCATATTTATTAATTATTTATTTATAACTAATCCTGCACATCAACATGCATGCAACATCACCCGTGTTTCACTCCCTTAGGGTTCAAAATCTCTGAAATATGTGTTCCTTTATTTGAAACAAGCTGTTCCTGCGGCAGTTTCACCCGCGTCAATCCCAGAATTCGCTCAGAAACTTGTATCTATTGTACTTTACTTCGGGATGAAAAGCACCCTCTCCTATTCAAAGGCGTAAATTACTCGTGACAATACACGAAGTACTAGCTGTTTGTATGCATTGAATTTTTTATTGATTCATTTACGATTAAACTTTAGTGATTTAGATGCCTACCTACCTACAAGTATTTTTACTATCGAGAATATACAGGTTTAAATGAGGAAATACAGGAAATAAAAAGTGAAAAATCTCGGAAAAATAAATATAATGAAACTAATGAATTGATAGTGAGTGAAATAATTGGGCTGTGGGTCAATCATCTTAATCAACGGATGTAGGAGATTTTGGAGGACTTTTTTATCACCTTCACCAACGTCAAAGTCATCAATCCACCTTGTAGTAGTCCTGCGGTCCTACCCACGCAGGACGCAGCGTCTTCCGGTTTGTGGTCGCCATTCCAGAACTTTCTCGCTGCATCGGTCATCGTTTTTGGTTGACCTTGAACCTTGAGAGTATAATTAAGGTAATTGCTCAGTATTATTTTCACGTTAGTTAGTTCGTTCCTTCTGAAGCAATATGCAAATAAGATCTCACAAAAGCCATGACACGTTGTGCTGAAAACAACTGATGAATATGAATGTTGGCAGAACTTGTAACAAAACGGCAAATCGACCTTCGTCCCATCTTCATAGTACATCGTGCGTTGGTAGGTACTTGCGGACGTGCCTGGTATTTATCAACTCGCTTGTATACAACGTACAGCACACACAATAGATACTTAATTTAATGTCATTGATGGTTTTGGCGCAAGTCTGTTTCTTAGATTTTATCTTTTTCAAAAGTCCGATTCGCAGATCGTCTGATTCTCAAATGTTCCAATTGGCAGATTATTCAATTCTCAAAAGATTCAACGCACTAATTTCGTAATTATCAAAAGGTTCGATTCGGATAGTTAATGTACTTAGCACCTAATACTACGCGGAAGAAATATCTTTTCAACTGACTTCCAAAAAGGAGGAGGTTCTCCATTCGGCTGTAGGTAGATATGTGTTTTTTATGTATGTTCACCGATTACTCGAAGACGGTTGGATCAATTTGGAAAATTCTTTTTTTGTGAAAGGGTATATACTTCTAAGCTGGTTCCATTGCCACCAAGTCGGGACCTGATGATGGGATCTTGGAGAAATCGAGGGAACTCTCCAAAAAGTATAAGCACAACTAGAGCGATTTAGCTATTTTTTTTATATTTATCGTTTATTTGCTTTCGGAAAGCAAAATTTGAAGAAGTGGAACTGATGATGAAGACCACAAATGGTCATCGGAACTACTCAACAATAATACGTATTTCACTGGTTCCGATTCGTTAACTTTAATTAAGTTTCTAAACAATTTATGCTCGTCACAATGTATATGGCGACCAAGAGAACTCCTCAACAATTAACGTCCCTGCATCAGGAAAAGAAATATCGTTTAATAGGTGATGAGCAGCTGACATTAGGATTTAGGCTATACAAACGACTCACTTAAAAGCGAGAATGAAACAAAATTTTTACAAAAATATTCAAACCGACTTCAAAAAACACAAATCTAAAAATAACAAAATATTGATTTAATCCAATAGACAAAAATGCACGTAGCTCGTAGGTAGTATTATTATTGGTTTGTGCTACCACTGATCGGTTTGAAGTCGGTGATAAGCTAAATATGGAGTGGGCAGTGGGCTAAGTCCACTCCCGCCACGAGCTCGTCGTGAGCAGAACGACCCAATTAGGCAGACACAAGCGGGCTTGGCACCGAATTCAAAGATCAGTGGTAGCACAAACCAATCATAATATTACGCGTATTTTATCGGTATTTTGTTATTTTTAACTTTTTAGTTTTGTGTTTTTTCAAACATTTAAAATACCTATCTATACATTTTAGGCAATCCTGACATTAGGTGCATATAATATACTAGCTGTGCCCCGCGGTTTCACCCGCATGAAAGGTTTTTATACAACTTTTTTCCCGACATCCGATTTCAATGAAACAAAGTCTATATGTAGCTCCAGGCTAAGCTTAATCTACCTGTGAAAACCGCATGACAATCGGTTCAGTAGATGTGGAGATTAGCGCGAACAGACAGAAAAGAATTTTAAAAACTTTTTTTGGGCTTGGTGACTCTTCTTTTATCACCCCTCTCAATTTTAGGTAAAAATATTCAATGTACAGAATCGCGGATTCTACTCTTTTATTATAGTATAGATTTTATGTTTATTGTTCATTTATCGTTAATCTTCGAAACAGCGACCTTTCTCATATTGTTTTTCCTGTGTGTTGCGCTGAAATACTTAAATGTATTTTCTTTCTTCTTCTTCTTTCTTTCTAATATTTTACTAAATGACTGTAATTTGTAAAATTTTATAGATTAATTTCTTAATTTAGATAGAGGTACCTAATTTAAATTACCTACTAATCCATATCAATTGCCTTGACCGGTTACGACTGCATTATGCAGCAGTACCTCTAGAATGTAGTTTAGTTAATAATAAAAACAATAGGTACACACTACACATGCATAAATAATAATGCAAGTTGCTTACATGTTGTACTGTACGTGTTAAACATTTGTAATCATGAGTTATTACAGAATACAGAGTTGAAACGGTCATTCAGTATTTAACCAGTTCATTATCTGTGTACATGAAAATATTTATTCTTACTATAATTATTTATAAGTAAGTACATATGTGAATCTCTATTTCCCTTGGTCACGACTCACGACATCACGCGTGAACGGCTGGACCAATTTTGCTAATTCTTTTTTTGTTATGTTTGTTTATTGTAAGGAGAAGAAGAAAAAAAGAAGTTTGACCTTCTTGCTTGAATTCCGAAACTCACGCGGGTCGTCTCCGAAACGGTTGAACCGATTTTGACGGGACTTTGCCTGCCTATAAGGAGTAAATTAGGCTTCTTTGGAGCTTCCTGCGATAATTCCGAAACTCACGCTGGTGAAACCGTGGGGAACAGCTAGTTACTTATAATAAAGTACAGTTACCAATATCCTGCTATAGTTAAATATACTCTTGCTGTAAGTATAACAAAAGTTACTTCTTTTTCCTAATCAAGAGAATACGTGATTTTTATGACAGTAGAGTACATACGTAGTACCTATATTTTTTTCTTTGTGGTCGTAGAGAGAGTATTTCGGCAGCGAAAATTATTCACAAATCAATTTTCATGTACCGGCAAATACAGGGTGTCCCGTAAATCTACGTCAAGCCAGAACCAGGTGAAAGGCTAAGGACATAACAGCTGTTAACAGAAAAATAGAAAAATCTTTGCTATCCCTATATAAAAAAGGACAGTCATGAAAAACTGGCAAAATAAATTAAAACCGACTTCCAAAAAACACAAAACTAAAAAGCTAAAAATAGCAAAATACCGATTTAATCCAACAGACAAAAATACACGTAATACCTACTATTATTGGTTTGTGCTACCACTTTTCGATTTGAATTCGGTGCCAAGCCCGCTAACGTCTGCCCACTTGGGTTGTTCAGTTCACGACTAGCTCGTGGCGGGAGTGGACTTAGCCCACCTATCTACCTACTCCATACTTGGCTTGCCACCGAATTCAAATCGAAAAGTGGTAGCAAAAACCAATAATAGTAGTTATTACGTGTATTTTTGTCTGTTGGATTAAATCGGTATTTTGTTATTTTTAGCTTTTTAGTTTTGTGTTTTTTGGAAGTCGGTTTTAATTTTTTTGTTAAAAATTTGTTTATTTCTTGCTTTTAAGTGTAACGGTTTGTAATTTATCTAAGTTACAATAGCAAACGTCAACTGCTCATCACCTTTTACAAAATATTGCTTTTCCCGATGCAGGGACGTTAATTTTTGAGGAGTTCTCCTGGTACACCACTATCAGTTCCACTTTGCCTAATACGTTGTGAGTTGTGACGAGCCGGAGCATACATTGTTTAGGAACCATATTAAAGTTAACGAATCGGAACTCGTGAAGTACCTATTATTGAGTAGTTCCGATGACCATCTATGGTCTTCATCATCATTTTCACTTCTTCAAATTTTGCTTCCCAAAATCAAATAATCGATTTACTATAAAAAATACAAAAATCGCTATAGGTCTGCCTATAATTTTTGAAGAGTTCCCTCGATTTCTCCAAGATTCCTTCATCAGATCTCGACTTGGTGATAAAGGGATAAACCTGGAAGTATACCCTTCCAAACAAAAAATCAATTTTCCAAATCGGTCCAATCAAAACCTGTGAAATACGTATTATCGTTAAGTAGTTCCATGACCACCTGTGGTCTTCATCATCAGTTTCACTTCTTCAAAAGCAAATGAACGATTTACTATAAAAAATACCCAAATCGCTATAGGTGTGCCTATAATTTTTGAAGAGTTCCCTCGATTTCTCCAAAATCCCATCATCAGACCCCGATTTGGTGGCAATGGGACCTAATTGGGAGTAAACCCTTTCAAACAAAAAAAGAATTTTTGAAATCGGTCCATACATACAATCGAATGCATAACCTCCTCCTTTTTGGAAGTCGGTTAAAAAGCAATAACTTCATTGGCAAAAACTGAAATTTTAAGCTGTAGTTTTCAGAAACACTATTCAGGATTACATAATAAGAAGAAAATTGAAAAAAGTTAAGGTTCGTAGCAACAGGGGTTAAAGAACCGTCGCAGGGTGTAAATTTTTATAATTTTTATAAATTTTAATGATTATTTTTTACGTTTTTCTATAAAGTTATGACTTATCCTATCACCCGGTTCTGGCTTGACGTCGACTTACGGGACAACCTGTATATTGGCGTTTGACATAATATAATATACTAGCTGACCCACGCGGTTTCACCCGCGGTAATTTCGGAACACTCGCGGGAATTCCGGGATAAAAAGTACCCTATGTCACTCAGGATCACTGTAGCTTCCTACAAGTGAAAGAATTTTTGAAAATCGGTTCAGTAGATCCAGAGATTATAACCTCCCAAACTTCGGAGTACCCTTGGGAATCCCGGGATAAAAAGTACCCTTTGTCACTAAGAATCAATGCAGCTTTTTAAATGTGAAAGATTTTTTAAAATCAATTTAGTAGATCCAGAGATTACCCCCTACAAACCCACAATCTCTGGAGTTCCCGCGGGAATTCCGAGATAAACAGTACTCCGTATCACTCAAGATCACTGTAGCTTCTTATAAGTGAAAGAATTTTTAAAATCGGTTTAGTAGATCCAGAGATTACCCACTACAATCTCACCAACTCACAAACTCCGGAGGTCCCGAGGGAATTCCGGGCTAAAAAGTACCCTATATCACTCTCAATCACTGTAGCTCCCTATGAGTGAAAGAATTTTCAAAATCGATTCATTAGATTCAGAGATTATAACCTCACAAACTCCGGAGTTCCCGCGGGAATCCCAGGACAAAATTACACTATGATACTCAGAATCACTGTAGCTTTTTAAAAGTTAAAGAAATTTCAAAATTTCAATCGGTTTCATAATTTCAATCGGTTCAGTAGATCCAGAGATTACCCCTTACAACCTCACGAACTCACAATCTCCGGAGCTCCCACGGGAATTCCTAGATAAAAAGTATCTTACGTCACTTAGGATCACTGTAGCTTCCTATAAGTGAAAGAATTTTTAAAATCGGTTCAGTAGATCCAGAGATCATCCCCTACAATCTCACAAACACGCGAACTCACAAAATCCGGAGTTCCCGCGGGAATTCCACGATAGAAAGTACCCTATGTCACCCAGGATCACCGTAGCTTCCTATAAGTGAATTTTCAAAATCGGTTCAGTAGATCCAGAGATTACCCCCTATAACGTCACAAACTCACAAACCCACAAACTTTTGCTCTTTATAATATTAGTATAGACAGTATAGGTACTTATTACTCTGAGGTATAGACAAACTCACAAACTTTTGCTCTTTATAATATTAGTATAGATTGGCGAAGTAATGAACGAATTAGAACTCTACAAAGATTATTATTATTTATTGTTCTTCTTTTAATTTTTTTACCACAGGCGGATATATATCTGCTGGACGACCCGCTGTCGGCGGTGGATACTCACGTCGGGAAGCACCTTGTAGCCCAGTGCATCAACGGTCTACTGCGAGACTGCACGCGTATTCTTGTCACGCATCAACTGCACCACTTGAAATCTGCGAATAAGATCGTCATATTACGCAATGTGAGTATGTTATGAACGAGACAAGGACACACAAAAGTAGAGGCACAGATAATATAATACTGTAGAGGTTTATTCAAAACTAGCTGTGCTCTACGGTTTCACTTGCACTGCGGTTTTTTTACAACATCCGATTTAAAGGAAAGCTTTGTTTCCTTTACTTTAGCTCTTTTTATTAGTATAGATATGTTGATTTATTATAGTAGGTATAGATAGAAGATAGATAGGATGGATACAAATACAAAATACACGAAAAATATGTTTTACTTTGATGACAAATTAAGTAGATATTGAAAGGAAAACTCAAGGAAGCCACTATTTAAAATATGAATATACTTTTATTAGCACTATAAGTAAAGTTTACACCTCTAAGTATGAAGAGCGATTGTAAGGTATGTTAATAATCTTCTTAGTCGACCATCGTTCGGTGTGCTACCCCCTTTTGCGTTGTAGTGTTGCCTAGTGAATTAAGATTTACTTAAAATATAGCATAGTTATTAAAGTTTTTCGGATAAATAAACCACAGATTATGGCCATAATGGGCATGACCTGCTGATCAGCGCCGGTCAATAGCTAGGGAGCTGGCGGCAATTTAGGTAAATGACTTCATCGTCGTTGATGCCAAGACGTAATGTAGTCTGGCTAGAAAAAATAGGTGGCGAGTTCAGGTAGCTCTGTTTTTTTTATAAATTATTTTGAAATTGTAATGAAAAAAAACATCGTTATACTATCGTTTCTGCCATCAATTACATCTTATTAAATACGTTTCATAGATAGTGAAATTAAAGGTGGCAGAAGTCAGGATGGTGGAAGTTTTTATAATACACTATCTATGAAACGTATTTAATAAGATGTAATTGATGGCAGAAACGATAGTATAATTTAATATGTTTTCGTTTATAAATTACAAGTTCAAAATTATTTATATAAAAAAATCAGAGCTACCTGAGCTTGCTACTTATTTTTTCTAGTTAATATAAGTCCAGACTACATTACATCTTGGTATCAACGACGATGAAATCATATACCTAAATTGCCACCAGCTCCCTAACTATAGCCACCGACACGCCCGCCCGTGTGCGATCTGAACCCAGGCGCCCTCCCCCATATCACGGATGTAATAAAATGCCTGCGAACCTCTCATTAAACACCAAAAAAGTAATGAAACCACCAACCTTATCAGATACGTTAATTTTATTACCGTACCTCACAGGGGAGGGAGAGTTTAGCTAGAAAGGAAGACGACATCACGACATGCAAAGCGCCTCGAGCGTGGGGGGGCGTCGGTAACCCAGAATTCGTCCTATTTCAGCCGAATTCGGGTTATCACCAAAATTATTATAACCCAGAATATATTTGATCACAAATGAAATGAAATGAAATCAAGTTTAAATTAAATAATTTATAGTATGCATTAACAAAAAGTATCACAAACAGCCTAGAATATTTAGTAAAAACCCTACACATCTTTTTGTAGTGATAAGAAATAAATAGTTTCAATAAAAAATATTTTTTGCTCCTGCTGCCAAAGCTTGAATAAATTAAACAGATAATATCTATTACATTTACTCTCTTTCGTAGGTAAATATTCCTGTGATGCTTTGTTTTTCGTTGGCCGATGTTTTACTCATTAGATAAGTATTATGTACCTAGGCATTTTGTGACGTCACAAACTCACAACTGATAAGAGTTGGTCACTGGTGCGCATACCACAACCATCACACTCACAGCATAAATTAAATCACATATTATTGAATGTATACCTACATTTATGAAGAAACAAAGATACTCGTGTCGTGTACTAGTTTATATAGGTAGTAATTTTTACAGACCTTGTGTCTCTGCCGTCTCTGGTTATCTTTAGTTAATAAACAATTTGATTTGCCAATGATGTACAGTCAACATCAGAAACATGTACTTAATAACTTTTCACATCCTTTTAACGAATGTTTGTATGTTTGTCCTCTATGCGTTTCTAAACCATTGGTCCGTTTGTGATGAAACTTTGGCGGATTGTTATGCCTGCATCCGCAAAGATTCCTGATATAAAGAGATCCTGCAGGAGTCCTGAAACTCATGTGGGTGAATCACCCAAACCGCTGTACGAATTTTGGCGGGACTTCCACTGGTAATTAGCTGATGTTATAAGGAGTAAATTCGGCTAAATTGGAGTTCCTGCAGGAATTTCGAAACTCTCTATAATGCTGACTGTACTTACTTTTATCTGGAGTAGACAACTGGGTCATGTAGAGGGTATGAGTGACACAAATACGACTGCTGTGTGCATTCCCATCCGCCCTTTGGCCTAGGTCGGTGTAGACCGGAAGGGAAAATGCGCAAGCAATTGGGTATTTGCCAGGATATGAAAATGAAAACTCTAATTAGTTCGTCAGTTAAAAAATAAAAAATAATAGACACGCATGTTTTGCTTTTTTTTAAATTAATGAAAATAAACATACATAGATAAAGCGCATTAAAGTTTAGAGTGGGGGACTCGTGACGACATTATTTGGTATAAGCCCCGTACAAACTGCATCGGGTTGTGACGTCACGCAAAATTTCAACTCAATATTGTATCGCCGGCCCGTTATTTTTTGGTTACGTAAACAAAGAAAAAATACGTTACCAGTATTTTTTATTAATCTACACGACGGACTAAAAAAAACTTAGTCAAGTACCGACTTACCGAGCCAATTGCTAATAGGCAATGACAAAAAGAAAATATCTGCTAAGAAGTCGGTAAATTACCATATTTGCTTACGGAGGAATTCTTCAGTGTTGCTTTTTTAAACCTCCAGTTCCAACCATACATACGATTTGTAAATCCTCCTCAAAAATATACCAAATATTTTACAACGAAGAGGTTTATAAAAGAACTTGGCCATACTTTTGAACTCACTACTTTCATAACCTGCAACTTTTGAGATTCGAACATTGGACCGTATTTTTAAATCGTTCTAATTACTTACTTATCGCACACGGAATTGCAAGATTCGCATGTGAATGCTTATAAAATGTATGAGCATTCGCATGTGAATTTGCGATTCCGTCATCCGTGGGCGAAAGTAATTCGAATGATTCAAAAATACGGCCCGTTGCCCTAGTTCAGTGGTGGCCAAAGTACGGCCCGTTGGGCAGCTCCGGCCCGCGAAAAGATTTAATCCGGCCCGCGGCGGTCCTATTAAATTTTGGCGGTTATTCATAGGTAAAGGAGCCAGCTAGACTAGTTAAAGCGCGTACTTCGCGGTGAGGTAAAGACGCGGACGCGGGTAAACTCGGTACAGGACGAAATGAGTCTTTTGACGCGACGCTCCCTGTATTGATGCAAAATGCATTTTTCTAATAATTATGGCCCCCCTCCGATATTTTATAAACTTCCTGACCCTTCATGAAGAAAGTTTAAGTACCTAGTTTATGTTTTTGTGGGGTATTTAATGGTCAGTTTTAACTATTGTGCTACCTGAAAACTGAACTCTAGAGCTCTAGAAACTGGTAAACAGGTTTATGATAACAGAGAATATCTTAATCGCAGGGTGAAACCGAGATTCAAGGCACCTTCAACGAAGTGTCTACTTCCCCACTGTTTCAAGAGTTGCTTCAAGAAGAGGATGAACCGGATGAGAAGCTACCCACCTCAAGATCACAGCGAGCCATGTCCATCCATGTAAGAACATTCGTGACTTAAATCTCTAAGCTTTTCCTTCCCCACGGCTTTAATCGCGTGAATTTCGGGAACTTTTTGTTCTGGGGTAAAGAATTTAAGAAATCTTCGTAAAGGACATCTTCGTATCATGTTTGGGTGCCCATCCAAATCTGTTCTGCCATTAGTAAATCTTCACAATCTTTCAGATTTATATAATACTTAATAGTTTTTGGAAATTTTAATCGTTGTGGACATCATCTATCGTCGTGACCAGGGGCGTTTTAACCATATGCGGCAACCTGGTGCGAAATTGTAGTCGGGTAAGGTAAGTAGGTAGGTAGGTACTATCTACCACCAGATCATTCAGCTGTCGATCGCCCGGCCCGGCTGGCGCCCGGGTGCGGCCGCACCTAGCGCTCCTATGGGAAAGACGCCTCTGGTCGTGACGGTAGCCTAAACAGTTATTCGATCTGTCTTTGTGAACGGATTTTCCAGAAATCACACTGAACTGCGATTGTAATGAAAGTGTCAAGATACTTTACCCCGGTACAACGTAGTTCAATATTCACCCGAGCATGACCGCGTATAGTACGCTATTTTTCATAAAAGTCTGCTAAAGAATATCTGTGTTCAAATATTGATGTAAATATCTCAATCCGTGACTTATGCACCGTGGCGCAGGAAATAATTTAAGGATAAAAGTGCCTCTACAAGTTTACATGGGAAGTTAATTATGACGACGAGGTTATTACTGTGCGTTGTATCTCTGCTATCTAAAGTACCTATGCAATTACCTATTTGCTAAGGTTACATCCAACTCACTCGTTGTTATGAGCTAAAATTGACTGATAAAACAGGAGTTGCAGACAAAAAGAGTACCTATCCGCAATCAAATGCGTATTCACTATTCACATTTTTGTATTTAATTGTGGTTATTATCTCTTATTTTGGCACTTAATCGTTGTGATAGTTACCTGTCAAAAAGTTTGGGTCCATTTGACTATGATAAATGATATCCGGGGTCATTAGGAAGGGATATTATACTACATCATGCTGAATCACATGTACGTCTGCTATAATAACTATCAGCTACCTGCAGCTGAAATAGCATCAACTGTGAAATGTTGGTGTCATAGAGGAGTATGTATAGATTATTATTAATACCTACCTAAATGTAACTAAATTACTTATTTTTTCATCAACAACAAAAAATAAAATCCATAAAATTCTTTTGTTGTCTCTTTCAGTCAATAACAAGTGTAAGTAAGTTCACGAGACGGGTTGCGTTACGCAAGATCAATTACTTTTTTGTACTTACTCGTAGCTTTACATCCATATACCATTTCATACTGTAGGTACCTACTACTAATCATTTATTCGATATTATATCTGCAATCAGTCATTGTTATTTATTACGAGTATTTCATTCGTACACCTACCTACCTTGTTATATCCAACTTACAACGTTTAATAAAAAGGGAAATAACAGCAATTTTGTGTAATCTACCTACTGCAGTCAAAATATTTCTGCCAACTTATTTTGAACATTTAAAAATTATAATTGAAGTTTTTCCAAAAAAAAGGCTTTAGACTAAATTTAAATGAGGAAAATTGTTCATGTGTGCTTCTTCATTAGATTTTATTTTATTGGTCATCTCTATGTAGGTATAAGTTCATATTCATTATTAAACAAAAAATGTTTTTACTTGTTGTTATTTAAATTATTATGTTCATTTAAATAACGCAAAACCATATATTATAACTTTTTTATTTAGTTTTTAAAACTCGTATTATCAATTATGCTTATTGCAAAAATTTATAGTAATTTGTACGAAATATGGTAGTGTTTGTTTAGAGTTTACTTAGGTACTTATTAATAACTATGAAAGTAGTACCTACCTCATACTTTTCAGTTAAAAAGATATTTAATTCTGGTTATTTATAGAGATTAATCAGCTGTAAATACGTATTACGTAATTTCATGTGTTCATCATCACCAGGCGTTACGCGAGATACGGGGCGGTTACTCAGATCATATTTCCGATCATATTCTAACACTTATTTGAAACTTGAAAACGATTACTAAGCTCTCTGCCTATAATTATTATAAATTTATTAAAATTGCTGTTGCGCATTGCAAATTGCAAAAATCTATTTTTAATAGCTGTTATGACCGATCGGAAACACGATCAAATAGCCCGCCGTATAGTTAGTTATCTAACATTAATTTATACCATTCATAATTTTCTATATTTTAGTCGCGCACTAGCAACAGTACGATCTATGATGGCACGCAAGATGATGAAGACGAGGCGCAAGAAACTGAAGAATTAATGGAGAAAGGTATCCTATCTAAACTTATCTATTAGGTATATTTATAATATTTGATCTCAAAATTCGCGATTAGCTAATAGGTATATGAAGGTACATATTTAGCAGGCAAGACGACGATGTAGACTCGAGGTACAGAACCTTAAATCGTAGAGATAAACATAGAGCGTTAATTACATTCAAAACTCCGTTCGCGCAAATAAAGCATAAGACCAAATTGATGTGTGCGTAAACGGCGCATTCAGGACCCTTATTCACTACTAGCTGGTGCTCGCGGTTTCACCCGCGTGAATTTTCGACCCTTGCAATGACAGTAATGACATTAGATTTCCTCACTCGTTCTGCATGAGTCTCACTCTTTTGAACAGTATATAGCCACTTTATAGTCTCAAAGAAAATATAATCACATCATCTGTGTCTCTAAGCTTTAAAACTGTCACTTCGCGAAAAATCAATTCGAAAGAAAAAATGTATATCTCTAAAAAGGTTTTATCATGTTCGTTATGCAACAATATATTGAAGCTTTCCATCATTGCATTGCGCTGAAGACCTTTAACTGATGATATTTTTTTCCCGTATGTCCTATTTCGATGAAACAAAGCCTATATGTTGCTCCAGACTTAGCTTAATCTACTACTGAAAACTGCACGACAACCCGTTCAGTAGATGCGGAGATTATCGCGAACAGACAGACAGACAGACAGAAAAGAATTTTAAAAACTTTTTTTTGGGCTTGGTTACTCTTCTTTTATCGTCCCTCTCAATTTTAGGTAAAAATATTCAATGTACAGAATCGCGGATTCTACTCTTTTATTATAGTATAGATGACCAACAACATTCCTTGCCCATAACGCGCGTTCCAAAAACACAATCCCAAACACTCCATTCTAAAATATAAGAAATTAATATTCTGTGTGCTCTAACACAATATGTTGTATTTTTTTGTAGTGAAACTTCTTTGAGTATGAGGGAAAAGCCATTTTTGTGGCGTGTTATCAACACTGCGTGTTCTGGTCCCTGGGCCCTAATTCACTATGCATGCATGGTTTGCAAACCATGGGGTTATAATTTGCAAAATCTTTCTCGGAGCTCTTGGAGAACACCGAAGAAATCAGCTCGAAACGTCATAATATAAACTTCATGAGAACATTTCGAATCGCCACTGCGAAAATTATTGTCACCATAAAACATTAATGTCGAAACCGCCATCGTCGATTTCCGCGAAAATCTCCTGACGACTTTAAATTGTCGTTGAGTTATATTTTCGCTATTTGCGGTGAGAAGCCGCCCGTCCTAAAAGATCTAACATACATTGGTGTGTATCAGGGCGCGTCTCGGGCTCCGTGTACTGGCAGTACTTCCACACGGGTGGCGGCTGGTGTCTGCTGTCGCTCACGTTCATCGGCATTATCCTCGCGCAAGTGATCACCTCTTTCAGCGACCTCTGGCTAACACACTGGTAACTATTCTGCCACAAAGTGACATATAGAACTCTTTGCCATTTTACTTGCTGTGTAAACTCTAAAGTGTACCTATGTATAACGAGAGAATGAAAAAATAGTTGGAACATAAATTACCTACTAGATAAAAAAAATATATATCAATTCATTGTTTATTTATTGACTGCAATGTAGTTTCAGCTGCATGAATTTCATTATTTCCCCTGAAGTACCTAGGTATCGAGAAAAATGTATCCTGTCACTTTGCAAAAAAGTTACGGTAATCCATTGTTCCACCACCAACTTGTTCCACAGACCACAACCCGCACACTTTCGCGTGTATGAAACTGTATGGATTGATGTTTGTTATTTTAGGATGAATGATGTGGAAGCTGGCATCCACCAGCAGCTGTCACCATCGGTTCCATTCGTAAACAAAACGCAGACCTTCAGTAGCGCCGATACGGGGAATGACACAGAGACTGCTACTGTTATGGATCACGTAATGAAAATGGCGTTGACAGCAACAGGACAAAACGTTCAGGACCAATCGTACTATATCTATATATGGGCTATCGGAATTTTTGGTTGCATGGTATTGACAACTATCAGGTGAGTTTTCGCCCTCGATAATTTCGGATTTCCCGCAGGAATTCCGGGATATAAAGTAGTAGTAGTATAGTATTCCGGGGATAGTAATTAAGTAGCAACTAGCAGTAAACCCTATGCTCTTTTCGGTACCCCTACAACGTGTAATACCTATGCAAAGTTTCATCATCGGTCGAGTAGTTAAGGCGTGAAAGCGTATAACAAACAAACATACATACAATCGCATTTGTAATATTAGTTCCCGAGGCCGATTCTATTTACGCAACTCGAAACCGTACCTACCGCTTCTGTACTCTTCAAACCGCGACAGCCGCTTGGCATAATACGTATATGAGTATAAGTTAGTATCCCGAAACTGAAACCCAACTATCGCTCTAGTCATGTGGTCGATGAGTCAAACATAGCACCGTTTCTAATTCAAAATGTCAGTAACTTCTGATTTTGATATAAACTGATTTTAAAGCCTACTACTTCTAAAACCCTTTGGTTAAGAGCCCAAATCATAAGTAAGAAAGGGACAGCCCAATGAATTGGTCACCATCGTTGATCGCGCTGTTCACCTATACCTAGATACTATGCATGTTGAGTGAAAGCTTGCCAGTTGCTCATTGCCCATAAATTACTATTTTTGAGTTGGGTGTCTTTAATTCGGAGGGTGCGATATAATGCAAAATAATGCATGCGATATAATATGAAATAATGAAATCTAAAGTAACGGTAGGCGCTACGGGTTTAGTTTCGGCTGAAAAATCAGTTTCGATTGGACACTAAATTAAAATAGGATGATTGTTATCGAGGCGGGGGTTGTGCGGTTTGACGTGAGCAAAATTGACTTTATCAACAATCAACAAAAATATTTTTGATAAATACCTAAAATATCTACATAAGTCTGTCTATATTCAAACCCGTCTAAGGATTTATAGATTAACCCAGTAAAATAATCATAAAAATAATTTATGTATGTAATTAGGTACCTACACAGTTTCTTAAAAATAATTAGATAAACATTTTTAAAACCTGATTTCTACTAGGGAACCTTCCTTTTTTGAAGTGTTAAATGACTATGTTTAGGTACTACTCGGGCCTCGACACTGTTACGACTTCTTTGACACGATTTTTATTTTTATTTTTCAGATCAATAATGTTTTTGTGGGTCTGCATGAGGAGTTCAATAAAGTTACATAACAAAATGTTTAGCCACATACTCACGGCGACGATGAATTTCTTTGATACCAACCCTTCAGGCCGAATCCTCAACCGAGTGTCTAAAGATATGGGCATTGTCGACGAGATCTTACCCAGAATGTATTTAGACAGTATACAGGTACTGAAGACTCTGATAAAAATTGTTTTGAAATAAATACAGTGAATTGCTTATAATATGTAAATCGAGAACTCTATATACCTACTGATCGAAAATTCATAACGGGTAACGATGGATTTACATTGGCCCAGTAACTAAGGTCAGTTCGCTGGTGAATCAGTGCTGACTTGATACTGCTACCGTGTAAATTTATTTATATTTATTACAACGAACGCTATCATGACAGCTATGACTTAAATATATCTATGTACTATGCATTCCCGCTTTATTTTAACGAAGTGTCTAGTCGTCCACTAAGCGGGTTATTATTAGTCGTCCGCTAAACTACATAAATTCACAAAAGAGGTTGTCATTGTCATGTATTGTAAATATATCACCCAAAAATTGTAAGTACCTTTATATTATAATCTATCTCGCGAGATTGTAAACTGTCAAAAGATTGTGAGCCGTAACAGACTAATTATAATTTAATGCATTCAACGCATTATTTTTCTGTAGATTATTATAATTATGGTTAGGTTAGGTTCGTACTGCTAACCAAGTCAAGCGAGCCGAGCGAGCGCAGCGAGCGCGTTCGCGGCAGCGACAGCGGCGATGCGCCAAAGTGTTACTATTCACGATCTTTTCACAATTTACAATCTCGCGAGATAGATTAATTATTATTAACGGTATTTACAATTCTACAGTGACATAATATGCAATTTATTTTTAGACAAAAATTGTTATAAGAATCTTATAAAAAGGTTTTTCAATCAGCGTGCAAATCTCGTAACAAAAAGAACATAAGAAAGATCAATATATTTTACGTTTAGCGGTCGATTATTATTCGTCCGTTTAGTGGACGACTAGCGACATTCTTATTTTAAAGTCAATCCAAGCGGATTCCCGCCACCCGTGGATATTGGCTTTATCTAAACGTCGAAACACTTGTGTAAAAAATTTTAATTTTGAAATTTGTCGAAAATTTTGCATAATGTACGTACATTGTAGAGAAACCATCACGACTGACTGTATGTAGACAGTGTGTTGTCGACAGTTGTCGGTGCTAGCACTGCCTCCTCTCTCTAGCTCGGTTTAATCCCATCAAAATACATAAAGATGTTTTTTTTAGGTTTTCATGGTGATGACCGGTATATTGGTAATGGTGGCTATAGTAAATCCTTACATGTTGTTAACCACTGCTGTTTGTGGTATACTTATGTATTTCTGGACAGTCCTTTACTTGAGTTCCGCGCAAACAATAAAAAGGTAAGTGGATGTAACTCAGTATCAGTAACGTATATACTATTGTAATTTGCACCTATTTTACCAATGGGGATGTGGACTACTTTTGAAAATAAAAATTCTAATTAGTCCGTCAGTTAGAAATTAAAAAAAAAACAATAGACACATATTTTTTGCTTTTTTAAATAAATTAAAATATACAGAGATAAAGCGCATTAAAGTTCAGGGTGAGGGGGTCGTGATGTCACTAACCGCTACAACCGCCATACAAACTGTCAGAATAGTGACGTCACGCGAAATTTCAACTCAATATATCGCCGTTATTTTTTGATTACGTAAAAAAAGAAAAAATACGTGTCCAATATTTTTTAATAATTTACAAGACGAACTATAAAATAAAAATTAGTCAACATGCCCATTGCTATGTCTGCCAATTGTTGATCCAAAGCTCGAAAACTACCCTAGGCAGCCGAAAAAATAAAAATAAAGTCTAGAAAAAAAACGCCATCTTCTGAGCACGGTGTTATTTACGTGAGATGGCTTGCTCTAGGCTCAATTATTAGGCCCTAGGTTGGCTTAGGGGCGCCTAATCCCAATTGGCGCTTTTGCTAAAAGAAATATTATAAATAACGTAGAAAATCTACCCATCAAACGCTTTGCATGACTTACATATACGATTACATCTTATATTTTAAATTACCACAAATATCACAAATGGTTAAAAAAGCACATGGTACCTAATTTAAAGGGCTCCGTGCTCGAAGGCCTTTTCATAACATCAACACACTCAAGAGCTCCAATTTTGGTCTATCAAACAACTGCAACCGCAATCATTATAAGTTATATACAAACAACAGTCTTTGATAAAATTAATCATATACTTACATGTCATTTCGTTTAGGTTGGAGGGCGTGTGTCGTAGCCCGGTGTTCTCGCACGTATCGGCGACAATGGCGGGTTTGTCCACCGTGCGCTCGGCTGGCGCTCAAGAGATGCTCATTTCCCAGTTCGACGACAAGCAAGACGTGCACACTGCCGCTTGGTGAGACCATCATAATTATCACACCTAACAACTACTGACGCCGCAGACCGAGCCGGCAATGCGATCTATTTGCCCCCCCTGTCGAACCCTTGACCATACTAAATGATCTCCTGACGTGAAGTCGGTTTGAGGCCGCCCCCTTTTTCTGTGTGGTACCTATCTTTGTAGAGATATTTTTATGATACCTCGTCAATTATTTTGATCGGTAATGAAGTCCATAAATTTAAATTAGGTAAGAAAACACATAAATATTTTTATGTAAGTAGGTAGGTACTACAATAGCATTGCTACGCACAACATTATAATATACACACCGGTAGAATTAGCGGAACATAAAAAGGCAGAGTATAGAAATAAAATAATTTGTTTTAATACAACATATACCTATGTATGTATTAAAACAAATTATTATCAGGCATGAAGTAATAAACTAATATACATCTTTTAACATCGACTTTAAGAAGTTTTTAGTTAAATTTTATTAAAAGTAATCAAAATTAAAAAAAAAATCTCTAGTTTGTGAGAACACAGACAATGTTGCAAATAAAAGTTGAATCACGAAGGGGAAACACACGTTATTAATCGTTCATTTATTTAGTTTAGTTAAAATCACAGTAATCTTTAATTTGCAACATTATTTGTGTGCCCACAAATTAGAGAAAAAGTGTTTTTTTTTTTTTTTAAATAATATTAATAATTTAATTACAAACTTTTAAAGTGTTAAAAGATGTATATTAATTTATTACTTCACGTCTAATTATTATTTGTTTTAATATATATACGTAATTATTTCTATACTCTGCCTTTTTATGTTCCGCTAATTCTGCCGGTGCGTATATAATCGACATACCTACTCATTTACATTTAAGTACCTACTTGATAGAACAGGGATGTTGACGACTTTTGAAAATCAAAATTCTAATTACTCAGTCAGTTAGAAAATAGTAAAATAATGGACACGTATTGCGTTTTTATTTTTCAAAATAATGAAAACACATAGATATAGCGCATTAAAGTTTAGGGTGGGGCCTCGCGACATCATTAACTGCTATAAGCCCCCATAAAAACTGCACCGGATAGTGACTTACGCGAAATTTCAACTCAATGTATCGCCGTTATTTCTTGATTAGGTAGGTACGTGAAAAAAGAGAAATACCTGCGTGTCCAATATTTTTTATAAATCTACAAACCGGCCATAAAAATTCAACTAACCCATTAAGAAGTTGCTAGTCATTATAGTCCAAGAGCCAGGGCTCCGCAGACATATGGTATAGTAGCAAACTAGTATAAAGTGACAATTGAAATACCCAAATCGCTATAGCTGTAATATTTGAAGAGATCCCTCAATTTCTCCAAGATCTCATCATCAGATCCTGACTTCATGACAATGGGACAACCTCGGGAGTAGGTATACCCTTTCAAACAAAAACGGCAGACATGCTGCGATCACGCTGCTTTTTTGACTTCTGGGTACGACCTAAGGAACCCCCGATGGGAATAGTGAATCCCCATTACACCTACGGTAGGTGAAATATTATAACTAGCCAGGGGCGGATCCAGGATTTGGTTGAGGGGGGCAATTTGGTTGCACCATGAAATTTTTTGAATTAACAGGATAGACAAAAAAGTCCATTAATAAAATTTAAGTGCTTCATATTGAGAGCATCTGAATTGAGCTTATGTATGTATTATATTATCTGTGTGTATGTTTCGCGATTTTTTAACTGACTTCCAAAAAGGAGGAGGTTACGCATTCGGCTGTATGTTTTTTTTTTTTATATTACTCGAAGCTAGGGTTGGAACGATTTCGAAAATTCATTTTTTGTTTGAAAGCATATACTCCCAATTAGGTCCTATTGCCACCAAGTGGGATCTGATGATGGGATCTTATGGTTTAAGAATCTTTATTATCCTCAAAAGATCTTGGGGAAATCGTGGGAACTCTTCAAAAATAATAGGCACACCTATAGCGATTTGGGTATATTTTATAGTAAATCGTTCATTTGCTTTCGGAAAGCAAAATTTGAAGAAGTGGAACTGATCATGAAGACCACAAGTGTTCATCGGAACTACTCAACAATAATACGTATTTCACGGGTTTCGATTGGACCGATTTAGAAAATTGATTTTGTTGTTTGAAAGGGTATACTCCCAAGTTGGTCCCATTGTCACCAAATCGAGAACCTGATGATGGAATCATGGAGAAATCAAGAGAACTCTTCAAAAATTACAGACACACCTATAGCGATTTTTGTATTTTTTAAAGTAAATCGTTTATTTGCTTTTGGAAAGCAAAATTTGAAGAAGTGAAACTGATGATGAAGACCACAGATGGTCATCGGAACTACTCAATAAAAGGTATTTCACGAGTTCCGATTCATTAACTTTAATATGGTTCCTAAATAATTTATGCTCGTCACAATGTATATGGTAAAGTGGAACTGATGATGACGTACCAGGAGAACTCCTCAACAATCAACGTCCCTGTCGTCCCGTCGGTAAAAGCAGTATTTTGTAAAAGGCGATGAGCAATTGACATTAGGCTATTGTAACTTAGATAAATTTACAAACGGACTCACTTGAAAGCAAGAAATAAACAAAATTTTAACAAAAAAATTAAAACCGACTTCCAACAACACAAAACTAAAAAGCTAAAAATAACAAAATATCGATTTTATCCAACAGACAAAAATACACGTAAGTTTATTTTTGGTAGTTATTACCAGTAGTTATTATACCAGTACCAGTAGTTATTATTGGTTTATTCTACCACTTGACTAGTACATGTATTTTTGTCTGATGGATTAAGTCGGTATTTTGTTATTTTTAGCTTTTTAGTTTTATGTTTTTCATATTTAAAAAAAATGTGGTGTCGAAAACGATGGAGCTTAGGTAGGTATAGCGGTTTTTGAGTACGATTCTCTGTAAAATCAAAGTTTTTTTAGTATTTCATTATTTTCAACTTGTACTTTCATGCATAAAATAATCTACATGGAAGCTACAACAGATAAAAGTAAAAAATGAAAAATTTACGTTCCAGCGAATCTGACCTGAATTAACAACTTTAAATTAAAATTTTGTAGGTTTGTATCTATAAAGTGATAGGAAAATAATGGGAAGTGTTATGGTTAATAGCGATTTTTTTACTAAACTGAGAAAAAATACCATCAGAGGTGCACATGTGATGTGATAAAAACGTGTTTCGTGATCAGAAGAACAAAGAACTACCTAACTACCTGACGTAGCTTCACGACCGACATAAAGCAATCTGAAACTTTCTTTGAAGTAAGTCGGTGATTTGGGATCCCTCAGCACTTTAAAGATGGTACAAAGAATATGTGTAGTGCGCCTGGCGAATAAGTAAAGCACACACATTTTGCAGCCGCTCCAACTTATCGCGTTACTATGTCTAGTTGTTGTATACGTATGCTGTAAATCTTTGTGTTGTGTCAAATAAAGTTTTTTCAATTTCAATTTTCAATTTCAATTACTCTTCTGTCAGATTCATACAGCACACATCGGCGTAAACAAAAAGGAGAAGGTTACTCCTTGGATTAGTAAAATGAGGAGAAAATTTGGGAAATAACGCAGAAAACTCAGAGAAGTGAATAATTTTCGTCCATATCACGAGATACGGAAAAATAGGTACTATTGAAACAAAAAGATGTTTTTGACCATAGAAGATTTTAAAATTTACAGACAACAGAAGAAAAAATTGATAAATTTTGGAAATTTGCCCAAAATTTTTTTCAAATCCGAATTCATCGCGCACCGCACGTGATAAAAGTCGCCGACTATTTTTGAGCACAGAGGTACAATATGACGGGGAATAAAAATCGAAATTCTATTAATTCCATTTAGTTCGTCAGTTACATATAACATAATATAAATAAATAATATGGATAGATTTGCTTTGAACGTGGAAAAAGTAGAAGAGTTAGGTACCAACTAGTTTTGGGAAGTGAAATCACAATAGCTTACTTCCAAGTCTCAAGGATGTTGGATGATGTTAAAGAAAAGGGATAGAGAAACTACATATATAAGGATAATTGTAAAAACATATATACAGCCAAACACAGAAACTTCTCCTTTTAAATGAGAAATATACCATACGGCACGTAGTTTCAAAACAGAAAATTTGTTTTAACGAGAAAGAATTGACAGATTTTGTGTTTGTTTTACAATAATAGATACAAACTTCCATAGGGGTTCTTTACGAACTAATAATTTATAGAGTTTTAAAAATGAATATTTGTTCGTTCATTCAGGTTCATTCGTATATTTCTATTCAAATTACGATGAAACTTTGGTGAAAAGCCACAACCTTGCGAAGATTTTTCTAAGGTCTAATTAAAGTAGGTACCTATTTAGGTCTTCAGGGGGGGCAATTTCCCCCAGTGCCCCCCCTGGATCCGCCCCTGTAACTAGCATTATTAGGGAGTTAGCTATTATACCATAACTAAGTCTGCGGAACGCTGGCTCTTAGACTATAATGACTTGCAACTTCTTAATGCTTTTGATCGGTAATGAAATCCATAAACATATTTAAATTAAGAAAACACAAGAATATTTTTTGTAGCTGCTACAATAGCATTGCTACACGCAATCCTTACCTACTAATACACGCAATCCTTACTAATATTATAAATGCGAAAGTGAGTTTGTTTGTTACTTATTCACAGAGGCATCTCTAGCCCTTGTGGCGCCCGTGTGCAGCCCTGGCGCCCTCGAGCGGGGTCAAAATGGAATACAAGTGGAATACTAACAGTTATACAGGGTGTTAGGTAAAATAGAGCAAATCTCTTAAGGGGTGATACTACTCATGAAACTAGTAATTGTGTAAATTTAAATAGAGTAGGTAGGAAAAGGAGTAGTTTTGCTTTGCTGCCGCGCGCCCGGCGTCGGCCACGGCGGGCGCAGGGTCTTTGAGAGCGACGCATCTTCGGATGTGTCGCAAGGGCGCTCGGCGCGCGGCGGCGCCCCCTTAGACTCGGCGCCCGTGTGCGCCGCACACCCTGCACTATAGGTAAAGACGCCTCTGCTTATTCACGCCTTAACGGCTCAACCGATCGTCACGAAATTTTGTATACACGTTGTCAGGGGTACAGAGAAGGACATAGGGTCCTTTTAATCCCGGAATCGGGAACTCCGAAATTACCACGGGTGAAACCGCGGGGAACAGTTAGTATTATAATATAAACATACCTACTACTCGTAGCCAACTTAATAAGTTTCCATTTACAGGTACCTGATGTTGGCTACGAATACTGGTTTTTCAATGTGGTTGAGTATAATTTCGGCGTTGTACGTGGTTATTGTAGCCTACATCTTCCTATTGCTCGATGACGGTGAGTTTATTGTCCTTCGCACACTTTGATTGCTATAATTAACGCTATTTTATTATATTCTATATCAGAATGAACGTGTAATAGGTACCTATACCTACTACCTTTTTGAAGAGGCAATTGGTTATACTTACCTAATGGTATAAATAATTTATTTTTGTGTATAAACAACAAAAATCCTTTTTATTATATAAATGCGAAAGTGAATTTGTTTGTTTGGTACGCTTTCACGCCTTAACGGCTCATTGGACATCATGAAATTTGCTTACACGTTTTCAGGGGTATAAAGAAGGACATAGGGGTACTTTTTATCCCGGAGTTCCCATGGAAACTCCGAAATGAACGCGGGTGTAACTGCGTTAAATTTGGCATACCTACTAGACGTTGTCAAGGGCAGATACAGAAAAAAATATAGGGTAGTAGGTACTTTTATCTCGAAATACCCGCGGGATCAACTAGTCACTAATAAGTACAAACATCATACGATCGTAGTAGGTAGATAAGTACAGTGGGCCACATAGACAAGTATACCACCTTGTGAAATTTATTCTTTTTGTAAAACGTCTGTATGACATTGTGCAAGTGTCGCAACTGTCTGCAAGTGAATTCGCGATTCCATGTGTGAAAGTAATTCGAGCGATTCAAAAGTCGACCCTCTGCGGGTGCGTTCTAGACCATAAAAACAGCGACCGGATCAAAATATAGTATTTTTCGTACTATATTATTTTTCTACAATATTTAGTACAATTGACTGAAATATAGTAGGTACGATACTAAATATAGTACGTGTGGAAACCCTTAAGGTCAACAATGAACAAACAAAATATCAATGTAGGTAATTTCAATATGGTTTATAAATAAACCGGGTACGTAGGTACAGAGTGTCGTAGTTTCGTTAAATTAGGAAGACATCGATTGATTGATTTGATCATGTAGCACGACAAAAAAAAATTATTACGATTCTACTGTCAAACTAAGTAGGTGCTTACCTATATTTTCTAATTTATTTATTTATTTATCTAATGTCGGACAACAAGGGATCCATTTTATTGTTGGTTCAAACTTCAAAATTATGTTACTGCACATATTATATTCTACTAGCTGTGCCGCGCAGTTTCACCCGCGAAATTTCGGAGTTCCCGCGGAATTGTTCCATACAAACTTTGCAACCTTAGGGGTTGAATTTCCGAAAATCCTTTCTCATCGGATGCCTACGTCATCCAAAGAACACACCCTCCAAGTTTCAGGTTTCTACGATCAGCGGTGTAGGCTGTGCGTTGATCCGTAGTCAGTCATTCAGGACAAAGCATTTTATCTTCTAATGTATAAAATTCTCATGTCACAGTGTTAGTTACCATACTCCTCCGAATATGAAATGAAATTTTATATGCATATTCAGTAGATCTGAGAATCGGCTACTATCTATTTTTCATCCCGGAATCCCCGAACCCCGGGAACTCTGAAACTCACGCGGGTGATACCGCGGGGCACAGCTAGTATACCTATAGACATACATGATTCACTGACAATTATAAAACCTAAGTTGGGCAGGCAGATAGTTTAGACTAGATGTCAGCTGTTGAGGACGAATTTACATGCTAAAGTTTCCGAGGAGATTCACGCGAGAAAACAAGGGCAGTGTATTCAACTGGACTAGGTACCGATGACTGTTTTTGTTATATTTATGCCTCTGGCTCCGTGACCTTGAAATTATTCCATATCCGTTAAACTTTATAATTATGATGCTTACGGTTTGATAACCTTTTTGATTTGACTCTTGCTGATGTTATGAGTAACTTAAGTCTACTTTTATTTTAGAAAAAAATAGTTCCTGCGGGAATTCCGAAACTCACGCAGGTGAAACCGCGGGACACAGCTATAGTCTATTCTAATAGTATAAGAGAAAACTGTTTTTTGTGTTTGCAATGGATTAAGTCAAAAATTTTTTTTCACACAAACTAAGCTGTTGTAATCCTGAGTTACATACACTATTTAGGATAGGTACTTTTGTTCCGGGATTCCCGAGAGAACTCTGAAATTAACGCGCGAATGTAAACGTGAGGGATCGACAAGTACTATATTTTTTCTCTTTACAGGTCTCACGAAATCCGGTAACGTCGGTCTGGCACTGAGCCAGGGTCTGATCCTGGTGAACATGGTGAACTACGGCGTGAACATGACCACCGAGGTGATCTCGCAAATGACGAGCGTGGAGCGAGTGATCCAGTACACGTCGCTGCCCCAGGAGGTGCTGGAGGGCGCCGTGCCGCCCGCCGGCTGGCCGCAGCGGGCGCAGCTCGTCTTCAAGAACCTCTACCTGCGGTACAGCCGGGAGGCGGAGCCGGTGCTCAAGAACCTCAACATTGTCATCGAAAGTGGATGGAAAGTGAGTACTACTAGCGTTAATTAATACAAATGTCAAGGTTTTTTTTATTTTATTAACCTTATAGATACTACCTATAATATTATAGGTAGGTACCGACAGTTATTTGCACACATTTATTTATTTATTTTTTTACTTTTTTTCTCATTAGTCAGTAGACGCATTAAGAAAAATAATTTCTTAGTGATTAATATTGTCATAATAGTAGAATAAATATTAAACACCTAAGTAAACGACAATTTGGGTCGGTAGGTACACACAAATCCATCGTAACGTAAATGTCAGTTACCTACCTGACCCAATTTCTAAACAATTTAATATTAGTCTCTATAGCTCAGTGTTTTTCGGAAAATCCTTTTTTATCGGATGCCTACGTCATACAAATAACACACCCTATGTATAGATTGTGCAATAAGCGACCCAATTGAAACAAACGAAAGACCTCTTATCGTTAACCTGTTTGTTGGTTGTTTGCTTTATTATACTAACTGTGCCCCGCGGTTTCACCCGCGTGAGTTTCGGAATTCCCGCAGAAACTAAAAAGTTGCCCAATTTACTCATTATAACATCAGCCAATTAGCCTTGAAAGTCCCGTCAGAATCGGTCCAACCGTTTCGGAGATTCACCCGCGTGTTTCGGAATTCCCGCATAACAAACACACCAAAACAAGAATTAGCAAAATTGGTCCAATGTGATGCCGTGACCAAGGGAAATAGGGATTTATTTTTATAATATATACCTACAGATAAATAACACGTCATAACATAGACTGCTAAAATTAAAATAATAATACATAATATTAAGGCAAACTTATCTCGCGAGGGTATTTCTTCCAGCTATTGTTTTTTTTTTTGTATGCAGTTACCATATTTCGCTCGTAACGGCTAGACCGACTTTGTTAGTTTTATTATTTTACTGATTTACACATGCCACGTTCGCTTGGTTTCTACGACACAAGCTCAATGTGTAATCCAGTAGACCTGCGTTCTATATACGTGCGTTGTGAAGTGTTTTTATTAGCATTTGTTCAGCAAGTCAAACCAAAATATTAATCGCAGGTTGGAGTAGTCGGGCGCACTGGTGCCGGCAAATCTTCCCTGATATCGGCTCTGTTCAGACTGGCGCCTATTGACGGACAAGTGCTAATTGATGACGTCGACACCGGAACTATTGCTCTCAAGGTAGGTATTTGTGCCACTATTTTATCACTTCGGTACTAACCGTGTTCCGCGGTTTCATCCAGATGAATTTTGGAATTCCTCAGGGGTCGTGTTTTTGAATCGTTCTAATTACTTTCGCATACGGAATCACAAGATTCGCATGCGAATGCTCAATATTTTTTAAGCATTCGCATGCGAATCTAGCGATAGAAAGTAAAATTCAAACAATTCAAAAATCAGGAAACTCAAGGACCATAGTTACGAAAGAAATGTATGGTGAGAATGTGACCAGAGGGGCTATTATGTAACTTTTGTTTCTATCATTTTTCCGTTGCAATCAAAAACTTGGCGGTTTTTCAATTACAATATGCACGTTTTGAAACCTACAACATCTAGCAATCAACCAAAATAAACATATTTAAAAAGTTGAAGCTGTCCAAACACGATCAATTAATCACAAGACCGGTATGTTTCCGATTGAAATCGAAAAATTATAGAAACAAAAGTTACTTAATTGCCTGACGCCAAACTGAGCAAGTAACTTATATACAATTGTACCTACTCACTTAGGTACACGACGCACCTATCGAGTCCAAATTTTGCGATATTTTTTTTTATCAGGAATTCAGAATTCCCGAATGTTGCGCCGGGATCAAAAGTCCATAATTCAAAGTCAACACATCATTAAGTTACCTACCAATTTTTTTATGAAAATCTGTCCAGTAGTTTTTTAAGTGATGCGCGTTAATCTATAAATATCTATTAGTTTAGATGAACATACGCTAAGTCTACATTTTTATCATTTAATATAATATGTAGGCATATTACACGTTGTCATGCTTAATTGCATGTTGAACGAAAACAGCATTTTTATTTTGTGCAATATTCTTTACAGGAGCTTAGATCGAAAATCGCTATCATTCCTCAAGAGCCCGTACTATTTTCGGCTAGCTTGCGTTACAACATGGATCCTTTTGATAGATACAGCGACGAAGAAATTTGGAGAGCCTTGGAACAGGTAATCAATTGTGATTAATTATTCTGAGACTGATCGTTTTTCCGTCGAACGTCAGAACCTTTATCGAAATAATAATGATAAGATTATTTGGACACAAACAGTAGGTAGGTAAGTCCTATGATCAATAATATCGGTGGTATGTAAATATTTATATATTAATTATCTTTATGTTCAATCTTGATGCCACACTCCACCCGCTGCCAATTTCATGTGTGTAGGCTGTACATTACGAACACTTAACGACAAACTCATAGGTACTTATGTCACCTACGAATTGTAAAAACAATTTGATTGTAAATGGTTGGTACCTATTGCCGAGGCATTCGCATGCACCCAACAGATTACGGTGACACACGCACTGTCGTGTCCTGTTGCAGGTGGAGCTGAAGAACAGCGTGAGCTCGCTATCGGCGCCGGTGCAGTCCGGTGGGAGCAATTTCAGCGCGGGCCAGCGGCAGCTGCTGTGCCTGGCGCGGGCCGCACTCGCGCGTAACCGCCTCCTCGTACTCGACGAAGCCACCGCTAACGTCGACCCCAAGTATGCTTGGAAAATTCTTTTTTGTTTGAAAGGGTAGACTACAACTTAGGTCCCATTGCCACCAAGTCGGGATCTGATGATGGGATCTTGGAGAAATCGAGGAGACTCTTCAAAAATTATAGGTACACCTATAGCGATTTGGGTATTTCTTAAAGTAAATCGTTCATTTGCTTTCGAAAAGCAAAATTTTAAGAAGCGGAACTCATGATGAAGACATCAGATGGTCATCAGAACTACTCAATAATAGGTATTTCACAGGTTCCGAATCGTTAACTTTAATGTGTTTTCTAAACAATTTATGCTCGTCACAATGTATATGGTAAAGTGAAACTGATGGTGAAGTACCAGGAGAACTCCTCAAAAATTAACGTCCCTGCATCGGGAAAAGCAATATTTTGTAAAAGGTGATGAGCAGTTGACATTAGGCTATTGTAACTTAGATAAATTACAAACCAACCCATTGAAAAACGAGAAATAAACAAAATTTTAACAAAAAAATAAAAACTGAAAAGCTAAAAATAACAAATTCCAAAAACACAAAACTAAAAAGCTAAAAAGAACAAATACCGATTTAATCCAAAAGACATAAATACACGTACCTATGTAGTATTATTATTTGTTTGTGCTACCACTGATTGGTTTGAAGTCGGTGACAAGCCAAATATGGAGTAGGATAAGGGGTAAGTCGACTCCCGCCACGAGCTCGTCGTTAGAAGAGCAATCCAAGTGGGCAGACACAAGCGGGCTTGGTATCGAATACAAACCGATCAGTGGTAGCACGAACCAATAATAATATATTACGTGTATTTTTGTCTTTTGGATTAAATCGGCATTTTGTTATTTTTAGCTTTTTAGTTTTGTGTTTTTGAAAGTTGATTTTTATTTTTTTGTTAAAATTTTGTTTTTTTTTTTAACTGTGTTGTTGTCTTTTAAATATTTGAGTCAAAATAATGCGGGTAGTTTGATCCATATATTTTATTTTGTATTGCCCCCTATGATAGGTACTTACGGTGTAACTTTGTTCACAGTACTGATGCTTTGATTCAGCTGTCAATACGTAAATACTTCAAGGATTGCACAGTGTTGACTGTGGCACATCGCTTGCACACGGTAGCCGATGCTGATCGCATTGTTGTGAGTCCTCTCTTTACATCTGATAACAGATTACAGGGATAAAAACTATGTTCGAGATTTGAATACTAGAAGTCTAACCGCCGCACTCAGAGTCGATTTAATGGTTACTTAACGGATTTTAAGTAAGGATTAAAAAAAATTCACTCTCAGAGACAGTTAATCCTCCATTAATCACGTTTAATGATGATTAACTTTAAGTGACGGCTGATCCTTACTTAAGACTTAATTGGAGATTTTTGACATTTAAAAGTAAGGTTATGTTTGTTTTTGTTATTAAAATTTCAAAATCAAAGTTGGATTTTTGAAACTTTCAGGGCGTCGATCACGTCACAGTAATTAGAAAAGCATGTCTGACCTAGAAGATTTTATTGAGTTTACGAATTGCTGGACTTCCAGGTGTCATCGGGTACACATATTAAAATAAGAAGTCCTGGTAGAATATCATAGAAAAGGATGATTTTCTTTTAAGGTTCAGGCAGTAACAGGCCCGAATTCGGATTTTTTTAAGTTGTAGCTCGATGGCCTGGCGGAACTCATGCAAGGTATTGCAAGATATACTGCTTGGTGAGTGATTATGCAGTAGGTAAATTATGTGCGTTTAACACTATTCTTGTCCTAATTCAAACAGTCAAGAAAAGTACAATAAAAGCCAATATCAATAATCAAAACGAAAAATACTGTTGAGAGTTTTTAGTATTTGGAAAAGGAAGTTTTCATATCTTCAAGTGAGTATTGAGTATCAAATTAGACACAGTTGTGGCTGTAATTTGTGTGTGTGCTACATTATACAATATCTCATTACCGTTAGATAAACTCCTGCTTTATACTGACAATGGTGGTGATTCTAATCATATTATATCCGGTACCTAACATAAATGATATACATAAGAAAATCCCAATAGTAATGGTTCTTGTTCAGACAATCCATAGATGAGAGATTTTTTAGAGATAACTAGTAGGTATAGATAGCTATTTATGAATAACTAGCTGAGCCCCACGGTTTTACTCTACATGAGTTTCTGAATCCCCGCAGGACAGATTTTCTTTTAAAATAGTTTTATTTCTCGTTATAACATCAGCTATCTGCCTGAAAGTCCCGTTTAAATCGGTCTAGCTGTTTCAGTGTTTAGACGGAACAAACAGACAGACATAGAAAAATTAAAAAAATGTTTATGTATCATTATATTATACTTTCATATGCATTTAGTGAAAAACTGTTAATTTGGAATTACAAACAGACACTTCAATTTTACTTATGTATAAATGTATAGATAAAAACCATAAAATAATAAAAAAAGAATTGTTTTTACTCAGATTTTGTTTGTTATTTGTTTTTTTAAGGTGTAATAACAATTTTTGCTAACAGAGTGGTTGCACCTTGGAATGGGCTACCGGAAGAAGTCTTGGCACCTAACAATTATTATTTGAAAACAGATTGGACAAATATTTGAAACAAAAAAAGTAATGTATAACTGGATACAGGCACCTATCAGCTGCTTCAACTACCTACCTGAATTTTAAATAAATAAAATAAAACTAGTTCATTCAAAATAAATAATTTTATTATTGTAATTCTAGTTTTTTTATTTATTCAGCTAGCTCTAGTTTTGCCATCTACAATAGCTTAATTTTTTTCTTCCTCCAACTCAGCAGCTCTCTCAGCAGCTTGTTTTTAATGTCTCCAACTAAAAAAATACACTGATTAGAATTACATAGTTTAGAATACATATTATAACACATATTAGCTATGCCCTGCGATTCCACCCGTTTGAGTTTCTGAATTTCCGCAAGAACTCCAAATTAGCATAATTTACACCTTATAATATCATTTAATTGGCAGAGAAAGTCCCGTTCAAATAGGTTCAACCGTTTCAGAGATTCACGTGTGGAAATCTCAAAGATCCCACAGGAATTCCCAGATAAAAAGTACCCTATGTTTTTCTCTGTACCCGTGAAAATGTGTATGCAAAATTTCATGTTGATCGGTTAAGCCATTAAGGTGTGAAAACGTAACAAACAAACAAACTAAGTTTCACATTTATAATAAAAGGATTTCAATTACAACTTGGTATTTTGCCCAGCCCTGTTGAGTTGTTATTGAATGTTACCTTTTCTATAATGCTTATTATGCTTCGGTTGAGGTGGTGGATTTGATGGTTCACCTCCAGTTTTTAAAAGATAGCCTTGCTTTTACGGGCCATAGCCAAGGTTATCCCATGCTCTTTTTAATGTAGTTACATCACGCTGCAAGTAAAAAAAATATAATTAGTTCTAGTTATATTAACAAAAAGTGTATACAAGCAATAACTAGAATACAAGTATATACAAGTAATACAATACCTTGTATACAAGTACATTACTATTGAACTCGTCAGTGACTGAAATCCAGGCCATTTTTTCTTTAAAACTGACTTTCCGTCGATCAGTTTTGATTCAATTATCGATGTTTAATTAATGTTCAAGTAAAAATTTTTCGTCCGGGGTAAAGTTTGCAACTCATTTGCGTGGTGTTTTATTTTGCTCCTGAAATATAAAGAAAACCATATAAAAACATGCCTAACATATTTTTATCTTTTAACAATATGAAACCAATAATAATTACTTAATACTCACCATTTTTTATACAATAATTTCAAATTATTATTATATTACTAAAGACGAATTCTCCTTCTTGTTCCTTAAGCGCTCTCCACATTCGCGCGTGGTTCGCGCGCGAAGCCGCGAAACACCCGCGAACTATAAGTGTAGAATCATGGTTCGCGGGTGTTTCGCGGATTCGCGCGCGGTTCGCGCGCGAATGTGGACAGACCTTTAATCATGGCGGCTATTCCAATTTGAAAAATTTCGCGGATTGATTTGACGTAGATAATTGAAAAATGAAAATGGCGGCGTTCAATGTTGTCATATCACAAAAGTCATGGCATTCACGATTTAATTTTATTGAAATCAATTATTATTTCCGATTAAATTAATAGTAAATTAACGCAATTAATTATTTCTAAAGAAAAATAATAACTTCACCTCATAAAAACTACAAAAACAAAAGTATCATTTCCATGAGTTTATGCATGTGGCAATGTCGCACTTTATCGATACGCATTTCGATAGGGTGTACCGCCCTATGCTTACATATAGTTGTCAATCTACTAATCAACATTAAATTTTTGTCTCTGGGAGCTACGGCGATTTAATTGTCACTAGAGGTTTTAAGTAGCATTAGTTATGGGCCGATTAACGTTATTTTAATGAACGACTCTGAGTGCGGCACTCTAAAGCAAACAGGAAGCCTTTAGTAGCCCTGCAGTGGCGGGCAAAGTACGACCCGCGAAAGGATTTAATCCGGCCCGCGGCGGTCCTTCGAAGTACCTACGTAATGAAATTTTGACGGTCACGCATAATGGAGCCAGTGAGACTAGTAAAGTTGCGTAGATTTCAAAACAAAATGCATTGTTTCTAATTATAGCCCTTATAAACTTTCTAGCCCTTCATGAAGAAAGTTTGCCCACCACTGTCCTAGGGGTATGGAAACTTGAAGATATGTAAAACTCTAAATTTTTTGTGTCTTTAAATGTTTCCTAGTCATTAGGTCAGGAGTATTTTGTTTTGGTGGACCTCAATGCAAGGAAAGCGTGGAACTGATTAATAACGACATTTATACGACCAGCGCATGATAGTTATTGGAACTAAGTTCCTTATTATTTATATATGTTACTAGCTGTGCCCCGCGGTTTCACCCGCGGTAATTTTGGAGTTCCCGCGGGCATTCCGGGATAAAAAGTACCCTATGTCCTTCTCTGTACCCCTGACAACGTACATGCCAAATTTCATCCAAATCCGTTCAGCCGGTTTTTGCGTGATTTAGTAACAAACATCCAAACATCTTAACATCCAAACATCCACACTTTCACATTTATAATATTAGTAGGATATATTATGGATAAAAAAAATTGCCAAGCTGTCGCTGAGCTCCAAACGAAATTTCTGCCGGGAAGACAAAATATACAATGGTAACTTGAAATACTTTCTTAAATGGGACCATAAGTTATTTAATGTGACAGGTTATGGAAGCTGGTCAAATCGTCGAATGTGGCCATCCACACGAGTTGCTGCAGAAGGAGGAGGGTCACTTCACGAAAATGGTAAAGCAGCTGGGGCCCGCGGCCGAGCAGAGCCTGCGCGACCTGGCGTGCGCGGCGCACGCGCAGCACATCGGCTTCGTCGACGCAGAAGATAACGCTCCCGCGGCGAACTTGGAACAACTACCCGTTTGCTCAATAGACGGCACTACACTACCATTAAACCCGAATGGTAACAATGATAACAATAATTAAGATTTAATTTCCAGTGATAACCAAATAATACATATAGTTTATTAATAAAATTATTTGTAAAAATCAATGGCGTAAAGCATCACAAGTGCGTAACGGTTAAATGACAATTCTCGTTTGCTATGCTTAGCTTTTAAAATGATTATGAAACGCATATTTAGCTTCGCTGTGTTGTGTGATATACGCAAAAGAAGAATAATTTACAAAGATTAAATTATAATAGGTAAGATCAATACTATGTAATAATTATTAAAATAAATATAATATTTCATTACAATTACTGTTAATTCAAATGTCAAGAGAAATGTGGTGATGTATTCAAGATGATATTTGGTTTTGACATCCTTAAGCCCGCTCCACATTCACGCGAGAAGCTTGCGAGAACGCGACAAACGAGAATGTGGAGCAGATGTTTTCCGCCGTTTCTCGTGGTTGTCTCGCGTTCTCGCAACATTCTCGCGTGAATGTAGAGCGGGCTTTATATAAATGACTACAAAGACTACTCGTCTTAAAAGCTTTCCAGCAAATAAGCAGCATGATGTTTGATAAGTAGTAAATAAAAATGGATGCCATTATAGTGCCTTTTAACAAATATGTCCGCTTGATCGTGCCTTTCAATAACAAGTTAACAACACGTCTAAATCCAGCCTACATAATTATATAAAACACATTTTGTGTAAGATCGTACTTAGAGTTGGGATGATATGATAAAGGCAGTGTAAAATGGTACTTACTTAACAACTTAACATAGTATGTACATAAGTAAGTATACTGTACTTATTAAGATTGTTATAATGTTTAATTAACTACAATTTTAAAATGTGATTATTTAATATTTGTTGCCCTCAGCTTAACCATATAGCATTTAATTAAGATTTAGGTCCAATAAATGTGAATCGTTTTTTATGTAATAAATATAACGGGTAAAGGACCAAATAGTTATTAAAGTTGGTAAAAATAAGTGTGTCATAAGTAGACCTTGACTGTCAACAACGAAGAGCATACTTACCTATATGTTTTAATATACTTTTGATTTGGGTGAGCACGGTTTTTGAATGCTTTTGCAACAAGTGTATATGTAGTGGTTTACATAAATTGTGCCTAAGTATTAAACAAACCTACACAATATATCCTGTTTAAAGTTTCTTAATAGTTCATATAATATTGTGTTTAGTATGTTTGTACGGACAGTAGTTTGCTGACTTTGGACTATTAAGTATGTAGTAAATGTTAATGTATGGTTAAAAAACAATTTAATTTAATGTAAATGCAATTATTAGGTATACATATTATAATGTTGAACTTACTTTAATTTTCACAATAAAAATTTATTTTGATAAGCTTATTTTCCCTTTCATTTTTAACTACTTACACTTACCTAAGTGCCCAAGAACACATGCGTGACAGAAGCAATTTATTAGTCACTAGCTGTTCCCCGCGGTTTCACCCAAGTTAATTTCAGAGTTCTCGCGGGAATTCCGGATTACAATATAGTAGTACGGGAGATACCGATGCTAATTCGGGATTCACTCGAGCGTCGTTGGGACCATATAGTAGTACGGGAGATACCGATGCTAATTCGGGATTCACTCGAGCGTCGTTGGGACCTATTGAGTTTTGAAGATTAGGAGGTATAAACAAAATAAGGTTCTATGATGTTTTTTAATTCACCGGTGGGTTTAGCTTCTACAGGCTTCCAAAAGTGTAAAAAAAAATAGTAACATGAAAATACTCGAGCGCGTCAGATATTGTAGTTTAGATACTCCAAGGTGTCTCTGATATCGAATATATTCATCTGCCGATTTGCGTGGTGGTCCGGAAGGGGAGAAAATGAAAAAAAAAATACTCCAGCGCGTCAGATATTCAAAGGGGATGTTAAGTGAACCCTAAAAATGCTCCCCTTCGAAAATCTGCCGATTTGGAGGTGACGCAAGGTAGTAGCGAATTTTTGAAAATGCAAAAAAAATCTCAATTTTGAAATACTCGAGCGTGTCAGATTATTTTACAGAAGGTTCAGCTTGCAGTCCAAGTTATGTTGGCTTAAAATCTGACAATAATTTTGAGGGACTGACTGCTAGAAACAAATATTATTATTTATTTTTAAGATTTTTTTTTATTTCTGACGTAAGTAAGTACGTTCAGTAGGGCAAAAACATGCTAGACTAGTGTAATCTTACACTGTGATGACGTCATGGCGATGGAAAGTAGTGTGAGGACGGTGCGAGAGAGTGATAGATAGAGAAAAAGTAAAGGAAAAAAGGCAGAGTGAGCAATAGGTACATGTTTCACTGCAGCTGCTCGTTATAAACTTTATAGACGATTTTTGTTTCTTCGGCTTATGAAAATCGGCAGATTATATTTTTTCCCGCTATCCTTGAGTTATTTACTTCAAAACAAAAAATAAATCAATCGCGCTCGAGAATGTCGAGGTGGCGTTTTTTGCAAGTTTGTGATCCTCTAACTCCCTTACTTCACGTTCAAATCGTCAGATTATTCATATACACACTTCTCAGCATGTAATTAACCCACCATATTTTAATCTGACGCGCTCGAGTATTTCGAGTTATCGATTTTTTTCTTACTAATCTGATCGGTTATCCTAGACGCACCCACCAGTGTAGAGGGCCTATATTTGGTGGAGATACTCAACATGGTGCAAGGTACCCCCCTTATGTTCATCTGACGCGCTTTAGTAAATCCATAAATCCGCTCTTGGGCTAACGTATTATAGCCTATGTTACTCAAGGATAGTGTCGCTTTCTAATGGTGAAAGAACTTTTGAAATCAGTCCAGTAGTTTTTGAGTTAAACAAACAACAAAGAAACGAAAAACAAATCTCTTTATAATATTAGTATAGACTTAAGACAGTAGAGGATCCGAATTAGAAACGACCTTCATCCTTCTGTTTAAGGGATGAAAAGTACTTTATATAAAACTAGCCGTTCCCCGCGGTTTCACACGCGTTAATTCCGGAGTTCCCGCGGGAAGTAGTCCTCTGTACTCCTGACATGGTTATGCAAAATTTCATGATGATCGGTTAAGGGTCTTTTTTAATATGGCGACAGACGCCTTGGATTGGTAATTTGTATTTATCAATTTCTTCATTGACATTAATTACATTTTGAAATTACATTCGTTTTGACATTTAATTATTTTGATGAATTAATTGAATTGGATATATTTTGCATGTTTGCACTACACCCAGACTACACATTTGAACTTGAATCAATACCTATTAACAATATACATACCTACCCATCTTTTAGAACAATGTCTTATGCAAATAAATGATTATTGTTATTATTATACAATATCTATACTATAATAAAAGAGTTGAATCCGGGATTTTGTACATTTAATATTTTTAACAAATTTTGACAGGGAGTGAAAAAAGAGGAGTAACCAACCACAAAAAAGTTTTTAAAATTTTTTTCTGTCTGTCTGTCTGTTCGCGATAATATCCGAACCTACTGAACGGATTTTTATGCGGTTTTCATAGGTAGATTAAGCTATAGCTATACTTAAATGCCTTGTTTCATTTAGATCGGATGTTGGGAAAAAAGTTGTCATACAAAAACTTTTCATGCGGGTGAAACCGCGGAGCACAGCTGGTACATAATAATTAATATATACCTATATAATATATATGTATTTTATTATTATTTTATTATAATTGTATGGGTTATTTTGCCTAAAATAAATTAATTATTATTATTATTGTTATATGTATATAATTTATATGTATAATATCTATAGTGTAATTCAATATCTATAATATAGTATACATACAGTGGTGTTCATATAATTAAGAACGATTTACATATAGACCTCATATTGAAGTTGATGTGTTCATAACAAAGATTTTTTTCTCCTTCCTGAAAATGATGAATATACCACTAGCTTCAACGTTTACAAGACTAACATAGCCTGACATAAAAACAAGAAATAATATTTTATTTACCAGTTAATTAGTTGTCAATTAAATATTGGTAACACTGTAGTAGCCCGGAGGCTAAACAAATAATTAAGAACAAAACATAGAATGTCATTGGAACGAAACAATTTTTTTTTTAAATAATATTAACTATAAATAAATTTAAAAGTTTGGGTAGTGCTTTAATTTGAAATTGCTTTTAATGGTAAATTGCTATAAAGGGATATCAATTAATAACTTCATAACCACGGACGCTATTAACTTTTGACAGGTTTCAATTGAAATAGTGTTTTACCTGAAACCTGTCAAAAGTTAATAGCGTTAATTTATCTTACCACGTCTATTTGACATATTTTTTTTTTATTGACACCAAAGATGTTCAAACCTTACAACTACTTCAAGTAGAGCCAAAATTCAATAAAACAAGTTAAATAATCATAACAATGCTAAAAATTAATTTAATATTAGTTGAAAATAAAATACACTTACATTTACCTTAATCATTAAGTGATTTTTTTCATATAAGTTGAACTTTCCCATTCTTGACAAATTCAGCTATTGGTTTGTACTGTAATATGTGTTGTGAACCCTCTGAAAAAAATCAAGAAAGCTGTGTTTTATAGGAGACTAGCTGTCCCGCACGGTTTCACCTGCGATAATTTCGAAGTTCCTGCAGAATTATTCCATACAAACTTTGCAACGCCTTTTCATTCATTTAGGGGTTGAGTATTCAAAAATTCTTTCTTATCGGATGCCTACATCATACAAAGAACACACTCTCTCAGTTTAAGGTCTCTAAGTTCAGTAGTTTAGGCTGTGTGTTGATCCATCAGTCATTCAGGACAAAGCATTTTATATATATAGATGGTAAGTGGAAGCCCTGGCAGAACCCTGTGCAAGCAACTGGTTCTCATAAGAGAACCATTAGCTCAGGTTTCCTTTAGCTAAAACACATGACACATGGTAAACACAGGATCATACTGCCTATTAGCTTCTTATTTATGGTTAACGGGCCACATGTTTGATCACAGCTAACCCTGGTTTTAAATGTGGTGATCAGTTGCTGTTTTATGAATATACCTATACCAATAAAGTAAGTCATTTTGTGTATATAACTACTATTATAATTAGTTAATCATTTAAATTATAAAACAATCTTGAGAGTACTTTGAGAAGTTTTTTTTAAATTTTTCAAACAAAAATTATGTAACATATTAAAATGTGGTAAAATTTGTTGCAAATATTTAGCCAAACTTGGGCTTTAACTAATACACACCATCAAAAATTAGGGGTAGGACAAAGAGCAATGGAAAGAAGTATGATCGGGAAAAGAACAATGGACAAAGCTAGCAACAAAGATGTGAGAAACAGAACTAGGGTAATAGACATAAATTTCAAATTAAAACATCTGTAATGGAAATGGTCTGGCCAAATGATGAGGAGTCCAGATAAATGGAGCAAGACAGTCACTACCTGGTATCTAAGAGACAGAAAAAGAATAAGAGGAAGACCATAGAAATGATGGGAGGATGACATGGTAGTAGAGGCAGGAAGAACCTGGCACAGGGACACAGTGAACCTGAGCAAATGGAGACGAATGGGGGAGACCTTTGCTATTAGGCACACAGAAAATAAAAAAGGGAGCTAACTTGTTACCGTAATCAAAATAGTTTTAAGCAATTATGTTTTTCTGAATACAGGCTAATAAATAAATGAATTTACCCACAGGGCTGAAAATAACACCATTATAAACATGTTCATAAAATAAAAAAAACAATAAAAAGAAAACTACTTGTGAAGGTGCTCGCTGCTCAATCACTTTACAAACACATCTGGTCAATGACCTCTATCGAGCTGACCAGCTGATGCACTGCTTGCTGTGCGAGTGGCGTGTTGCCTTATATACATATTAGTGAGTTACCTGTATTGTGTACCTTGTGAAAGTAATTTGTAATGTTTTTTCACTGAATTTATTTCCCTCATTTTCTGAAAAACTATCACTTATAATATTATGTTTTTGCTTACCGTTTGTTATGACATAATATACTTTCAGCCCTGTAAATATTTGCAATTAACTTTACCATAATTTTTTTATAAAGATATCATGTTCATTCACCTTCTAAATCTATTTCTTCATCTTGATCACCAGATTGATCTTCCAATACTACCCCATTGATGGATTCACTAGCTTTTAAAAATACATAACTTTGTAAATTTGGATAGGTTGCCATTTTATTCATTTCAAAAATTTGCATATTTCCAGGCATTTTGTTTAGTATCATATTTTTAATATGATTCTCCATGTTTAATAAATACTCTTGTCCATATTTATATTCAGAGTGTGTCAAGAAGTTTGTTCCAGACTCTATTCTTTGTCTCTCTTCATTTAATATTGGAATGCAGAACTTTTCTATTTTATGTAGTCTAGTTTTAAGATAATTACATATTATAAATTTTATCCTACTGAGTTCCATTTTATGGATTGAGGCTCGCAAATCTGTTTTGGGTAGTTTATTGATGTTTCGTTCCATATGCTGTATTTGACCCAGCATACATTCGACCATGTCGTTACGATGCGGCAGAATATCAGGAGCCAAGCGCTCGTTTTGCCACGCACATTGGAGTGTTTTCAAAACAAGATCAGCAGTAATTTCTTCTTCATCATCACTTAAGTCCAAATTGTCGTTTTCAATGTTATCCATAATGACTTACAGTTCAGAGATTATAAATTTTATTGTTTGTACTATTTTGCTTTTCTTAAACGTGGTAACGTATACCTACCTCATTAGTCTCGACTAACAACAATGTAAAACTTACAATCATCACCAACCAATTTTAAAATGATAACACTACATAATATAAAAAATGTAAATAAAAACGAAATTACCAATTGGTTACTCAACACTCAGGACTCAGGTTACACTTTTAGGTCTAGTTGACACTTGACTTACTTTTATCAAAACTGCACTGACCAGTGGCGCTAGGATGCGTGCCACGATATATTTATCACACGGAAGATAAAATTGTCGATACGACAAATATTTGTGGGCGTCCAAGCAAAAAGGTTCAATAGTGGGGTATTGAGTTAAGACTAGATTCGGTATCTAGAATAATCAATTGATAGTAAAAATTTAAAAAATATTCAAAAACTGGCACATATTTTTTATTAGGCATGTGATTCTGGAATAATCTTTATTTTTATATATTATTGTAGATTAAGGTATTTTATGAAATTGTAAATAATTGAGCATTTATTAATATAATCAATTAAAATCGCGGAAGTATTTTTTTCACTAAACTTTACAAAAGTCTTATATCTCGGAAGAAGGAGCCTTTTTGCTTGTACGCCCACGTTTATCACCGTGACAAGAAATGACAAAAATTTAGTTTTTGGCAGGATCCATAGATGGCGGTTTTATCATTTATTTTCGTGGCGATTAAAACAATTTTAAAAGTAGATTCTGTTGTGCTTATGAACAATAATTTTCGCAGTGCGGGTTATTTCTTAAAAGTTAATAGTTCCCAACCAATTTTAGAAAAGTTCTAAAATCCTTTTCTAACCGCGATAGACGCCATATGGCAGTCGCAAGTAGGTAAATAAATAAAAAATACCTATACATATACAAAAAATTTACACTAAAGTTTGATTGCTTTAGCAGATAAGATAAATGGGAAGAATTTATAAACTACCTACTTTGATGGTCCCCCTGTTATATTACACGAATCAATTTCGGGGTTCCCGCAGGAACTCTTCGTGTCAGGAGGAAAATCCTATTTCCTATTCTAACGGCCGTACTCAGAGTCGTTTCAATGATTACTTGATTTTAAGTAAAGATTTTAAAAACAAATCTACCGCACTCTTTCAGAGACGTTCATTAAATTAATATTAATTGAAATTCAAATAATTAAATTTAATATAATATATTAGTAGATATTATATATCAGTTTAATATTACTCAGGGATAATTGGAAATTTATAGATTTTAAGAATATCAATTTGAAGATTTTACTTTTTGAATTTAATTTATTTAATATAATTTATTTATTTAATTTTATTTATTTAATATAATTTATTTATTTTATTTTATTTATTTAATATAATTTATTTATTTTATTTAATTTATTTGATGCAATTAATTTATTTAATTTAATTTATTTAATCTAATTTAATTTGTTTAATCTAATTTAATTTACTGAATTTAATTTATTTAATTTACTTTTTGTTAAATTTTATGGGTTATTTTCCTTATATAAATGAATTTTAATTTAATTTAATACTACTACTTTGCATTTTTTTCGCCTTTCATTCCTCGTATTTCTAATATTTTCGTATTATTAATATTATATATATTACTAATATTGAATTCTGATTGAATTATAATAAAGTAATACCATGTTATTCGCAATTAAGAACGAATTTTCATTTTATCGCGCTCACCAATCGTCGACGATAAAAATGTGAGAAAACAACGACAAAGTAGACAAAAATACATTCAAAAGTGCCGCATGTTAGGGATTGTCGACAATTTTATCATATATCGTTTTCTGCCATACAAACATTTTTTGCTGCCATGTTACCACTGGTAGACAAAACGATATAAGTACGAGTTTGTCGACGAGAATCGATAAAAGGGCTCGATAAAATTTTGTCATGTGCCGCATCTTAGCTCCGCAGATAATCAGCCTATCAGGTACTAGGTACACGGTTTACACAGATTTACACTTTACGATTTAGGAAGTAGGTAGGTACCTACCTGCCTATCAAAATAAATGAAAATTGAAAACAGCAAATTTCAAAAGATAATTTCAAATCACAGAGGAATAAGAGAACATACTGTTTCAAATTTCAAAAGATAATTTGTAAAAAAAGTCCGATAGTCGTATTTTTTATTTTTTTGTTAAATTTACCCCAATGCGGAAGGCAAAGGAAACTAAGTCTATACAGCCAATTCAGTGGTATTTTTCTTCTTCTGAAGTTATTTACATCGAAATGCATTGATGAGATGCAATTCCGTGTGCGAATAGTGATTCGAGCGATTCAAAAATCGATCCCCATAACTTTTGGCAGCAAATCTTCACAGTTGAACCTTAATAGGACGCTCTGTGGGAAGTTGTATAGTGAAACGAAAACCTCCCGATGAACGCCCTATTCCATCTTATTTCACTGTTTCCACACACTGTTCATCACTAATGGATCACTATTATGCAAAATTTACCATATTCACACAATATTAACCACCATAAACTAATTTGCAAAACAGAGAAATAAAACTGACGTCCACTCTGCTAATAGTTAGGGAGCTGTGGCAATTTAGGTATATGGTTTTTATAAAAATAACTGTAAGAAAAATAAGCTGAGATGCTGAATTAAGAAAAACTCCCACCATCCTGACTTCTTCCAGCTTTAACTTCACTATCTATGAAACGTAGACATAGTTGACAAGACATAATTGATGGCAGAAATGATAATATAATTTAATGTTTTTTTTTTTCAAAATTATTTATAAAAAAAAAATCAGAGCTACCTGAACTCGCCACCTACTTTTTCGAGTCCAGACTACATTACGTCTTGGTATCAACGACGATGAAATCATAAACAGCTCCCTAGCTATAAAAATCCCGCCAAAAAACCAACACAAATCAACTAGACCTAAGAAAGTCCAGTATTTTTATTTTACGAAGCTGCCTGCCTGACGTTTATTGCAGTGTTACTAACTCTCGAAAATATTTACCCCTAAAGGTCCCCCTAAATAAAATAATATTACTATTAAGTTAATAAATAATAAAAAGCGCCAAAATTTTTGCTTTAGTTTCGAAATTTAAGACGAAATATTGGTCTTATAAAAAAAAAAATTATAAGCAAAAGCATTATGCAAAAATGTCCCTTGAACTTTTTTTATGACCAATACTTTTTTCGAAGCCCTTGAAATACCTAAGTACGTATTACTGTTAAGTAGTTCCGATGACCATCTGTGGTCTTCAGCATCAGTTCCACTTCTTTAAATTTTGCTTTTCGAAAGCAAATAAACGATTTAATATAAAAAGTACAAATATCGCTATACGTGTGCCTAAAATTTTTGAAGAGTTCCCTCGATTTCCCCTAATCCCATCATCAGATCCCGATTTGGTGGCAATGGGACCAACTTGGGAATACCCTTTTAAACAAAAAAAATAATTTTCCAAATCGGTCCAACCGTGTTCGGGTAATCGGTGAACATAAAAAATAAACAAAATTTTAACAAAAAAATTAAAACCGACTTCCAAAAACACAAAACTAAAAAACTAAAAATAAAAGCTAAAAATAACAAAATACCGATTTAATCCAAAAGACAAAAACACACGTAATATTATTGTTGGTTTGTGCTACCACTGATCGGTTTGAATTCGGTGACCTGGTGTCTGCCCACTTGGGTTGTTCTACTCACTGGTGGCGGGAGACGACTTAGCCCATCTTCCCCCTCCATATTTGGCTTGTCACCGACTCGGAACCCGTGAAATACCCATTATTGAGTAGTTCGATGAGCATCTGTGGTCTTCATCATCAGTTCCTCTTCTTCAAATTTTGCTTTCCGAAAGCAAAGAAACGTTTTACTATAAAAAATACAAAAATCGCTATAAGTGTTCTCATAATTTTTGAAGAGTTCCCTCGATTACTCCAAGATCCCATCATCAGATCTCGACTTGGTGACAATGGAATCAATTTGGGAGTATCCCCTATCAAACAAAAAAACAATTTTCGAAATCGCTTCAATCGGAACCCGTGAAATACGTATTATCTTTGAGTTGTTCCGATGACCACCTGTGGTCTTCATCATCAGTTCCACTTCTTCAAATTTTGCTTTCCGAAAGCAAATGAACGATTTACTATCAAAAATACCCAAATCGCTATAGGTGTGCCTATAATTTTTGAAGAGTTCCCTCGATTTCTCCAAGATCCCATCATCAGATCCCGATTTGGTGGCAATGGGACCTAATTGGGAGTATACCCTTTCAAACAAAAAAAGAATTTTTCAAATCGGTCCAACCGTCTTCGAGTAATCGGTGAACATACATAAAAAAAAAAAAAAACATACATACAATCGAACATAGAACCTCCTCCTTTTTGGAAGTCGGTTAAAAAAGACATACATACAGCCGAATGCAGAACCTCCTCCTTTCGGAAGTCGGTTAAAAATGTAAGCAGAAGTGAGCACTGCATATCTTTGTATCTACTTACCTGTAATTCTGTACGATTGTAAAGAGTGTGGTAACCTCAGGTGGTAACGAGCATCTTCAAAAAACTCCTAAACGGATTTAAGCGGGATTTTCACATTGCATTTGGGGTTAAATTTAAAACAGACTTTATCGCAATCAGATCCTGGAATGTGGAGAACAGCTGTTACAGGACAATTTGACACTTTAAGAATAGATACGTAGGTAGGTATGTATAGATAAGTGAGTGCCACAGTTTTAGGTAGACCTACACGTCTTCTATCACGCGAGTAAAACCGCGACGCGTACCTAGTTCTACTTCGCCAAGATATAATCCAATTAGTATAATAGTTAGGTAAAATACCTAATTCTTATGAGCTCCGTAATAATATTAGCGGAGTAAGACGTAGCTCCAACAGACATGTATTCTACTGCAGCCTACTTCGATGTAAAATATTATCATAGCTATGTTTGAAAAAAATGATTTAGGGTTATTAACGGCCGCACTCAGGGTCATTTTAATGATAACCTACCTAATTTTCAGAAACCTTACCTAAGTTTCAGAGATTAGCTGGAACAAACAGGCAAACAGAGAAAAAATTAAATAAATATTTTTTTATGTAAGTACATACCTACCTATATGTACAGTACCATCGGTACTGTACGTAGGTAGGTAGGTATATACTTTCATATGCATTTAGTGAAAGTTGTTAAGTAATTTGAGATTCCGTACAAACAGATTTTATATATATATGTATAAAAGTACCTACCTATACCTACCTACTCAATTTTATTTTAATGTTTTCACTAAAAAAGGTGTAAAACCCAGTTAAAAAGTCATCTATAATGGGTGGGTGTAAAGCGTACAAACCGAGCGAACCGTATTTGAGACAATAGGGACCATATAGGGACCATCCATGTATCATAGTATATGAATGAAGAATTAAAACAATAATAAAGTAATTATTAACATTTTTATTAATGAAAATTTGTATTGAGAATAATGCTCCTTTTTTTTAACTTCACTTACTAATCTTCATTCGCCGGCCCCGTCCAATTTCTTTCTTATCGCAACTTGTATTACATTCGCATCCGCATGAACATCCGCATTGATTAAAGCGGATGCAGATGCAGGTGTCAAAATCTATACAGAAGCTCCGCATTTGCGGATGCGGATGCGAATATTCGCAACATCCCTGCCATGTACCTACATCCTACACACTCGTTTCAATTACTTACCCGCTGATTGTGTTTTTAACCGACTTCCAAAAAGGAGGAGGTTCTATGTTCGATTGTATGTATGTTTTTTTTTTTTTTTTTTTTTTTTTTTTTTTTTTTTTTTTTTATGTATGTTCACCGATTACTCGAAGACGGTTGGACCGATTTGAAAAATTCTTTTTTTGTTTGAAAGGGTTTACTCCCAATTAGGTCCCATTGCCACCAAGTCGGGATCTGATGATGGGATCTTGGAGAAATCGAGGGAACTCTTCAAAAATTATAGGCACACCTATAGCGATTTGAATATTTTTGATAGTAAATCGTTCATTTGCTTTCGGAAAGCAAAATTTGAAGAGGTGGAACTGATGATGAAGACCACAGGTGGTCATCGGAACAACTCAAAAATAATACGTATTTCACGGGTTCCGATTGAAGCGATTTCGAAAATTGTTTTTTTGTTTGAAAGGGGATACTCCTAAATTAATTCCATTGTCACCAAGTCGAGATCTGATGATGGGATCTTGGAGTAATCGAGGGAACTCTTCAAAAATTATGAGAACACTTATAGCGATTTTTGTATTTTTTTATAGTAAAACGTTTCTTTGCTTTCGGAAAGCAAAATTTGATGAAGAGGAACTGATGATGAAGACCACAGATGGTCATCGGAACTACTCAATAATGGGTATTTCACGGGTTCCGAATCGTTAACTTTAATATGGTTTCTAAACAATTTATGCCCGTCACAATGTATATGGTGAAGTGGAACTGATGGTGATGTACTAGGAGAACTCCTCAACAATTAACGTCCCTGCGTCGGGAAAAGCAATATTTTGTAAAAGGTGATGAGCACTTGACATTAAGCTATTGTAACTTAGAGAAATTACGAACTAAGTCACTTAAAAGCGAGAAATAAACAAAATTTTAACAAAAAAATTAAAACCGACTTCCAAAAACACAAAACTAAAAAACTAAAAATAAAAAGCTAAAAATAACAAAATACCGATTTAATCCAAAAGACAAAAACACACGTAATATTATTATTGGTTTGTGCTACCACTGATCGGTATGAAGTCGGTGACAAGCCAAATATGGAGGGGGAAGATGGGCTAAGTCGACTCCCGCCACCAGCTCTTCGTGAGCAGGACAACCCAAGTGGGCAGACACTAGCGGGCTTGTCACCGAATTCAAACCGATTAGTGGTAGCACAAACCAATAATAATATTACGTGTGTTTTTGTCTTTTGGATTAAATCGGTATTTTGTTATTTTTAGCTTTTTATTTTTAGTTTTGTGTTTTTGGAAGTCGGTTTTAATTTTTTTGTTAATATTCATTAAACTAGCTGTTTCCTGCGGGCATTCCGGAATAAAAAGTGCCCTATGTCCTTCTCTGTACCCCTGAAAACGTGTATGCAAAATTTCATGCTGATTTGTTGAGCCATTAAAGCGTGAAAGCGTAACAAACAAACAACAATCAAACTCACTTTAACCTTTATAATAGTAAGGATTAAAATTTTGCGATTAAATAATCTATAGGTACATATAGCAAAATTGTAACATCGACGTTACAATTGGACATAGATAAGCATAAAGCATAAAGGTTGTCTGGAAGAGATCGCTAGTAAAGCGATAAGACCGCCTTTTGTATGCCTTTAGTTATAAGTTTTTGTTAACACACTGTAACATTATTTTGGTGTACAATAAAGTGTATTCTATTCTCTATTCTATAAGCAATAGTGTGTTAACCCACATTGGAGAAATTTCGAATAAATCGTGTTTTAAAATCATACCGTCACGCGTCATTTTGTTTCAGCATTTTTTTATGTTTAAATGTTTTTTGGTATTTGAACAATGTAATAAGGTAAACACATAATTAAAAAACGCTCTGTAACTGTCAATAAAGCGTTTTGAATCAATAACTTAATATTGTGGGTTAACATGTTATTGCTTATTTGCGTCCAATTTTACATGGGAGATAAATAAGAAAAAATAAATTTAGGCGACTCTATTTTTGCCTGTCTGTCTGTCTGTATGTTTGTATTCGTGCTACGCAAAAACTGCTGCACCAAATTGAATGCGGTTTTTTTGTTGTATTGCTAAGGGTCTAACTTAGATACTCATGTTTCGATTTTTTATAAATTCCATCTGGAACTCGAGATATTAAAAAAAATCATCCTATAAATGTGAAAGTTTGGATGTTTGTTACTCAATCACGCAAAAACGGCTGAACGGCTTTGGATGAAATTTGGAATTCACGTCGTCAGGGGTACAGAGAAGGACATAGGGTACTTTTTATCCCGGAATTCCTGCGGGAACTCCGAAATTACCGTGGATGAAACCGCGGGGCACAGCTAGTTCTATACAACGTGTTAATGAATTAACTGAAAACTAAAAAGTAGTTTGCTCAGAATCGACTAGCGAATCGATCACACTATGTTTTAATATAGGTTATATTTTTTCATTTTTACTAGCCCATGTCTAAATTATTTATAATACAATATTTGACGCGTACGCCGCCCGCAGCAAAAAAATTTGAACCGGTAGGCGCGGGCGTAGCGCTTGGAATTTCGTAGATAGGTCACCTCCAAACTAATATTGAATAACTTTTAAAGTATAAATTTTTTCGACATAAAATATATTTCAATCATATTATTGTTTATTTTTTTAAATGGGGTGTATCAGGTTTTCAGTTAATTCATTAACACGTTGTATATGATCTAGATAGGTATATGTATGTGCTTTATTCATTTAATAATTTTTTTCAGGTCCGAATACTTTGAAGGGGAGGCAGAAGATACACTTTCACCTACAGAATACACAGTTACACACCCATGGCGAAACCAATAATTAATTTGTCATTGCAAACAAAGACGAAGCCATCCCTGTAAATTATAAGTTTCTATATGTGTTCAGCGTCTTATATCTCATTATGAATATCGATTTTTCACGTGACACTGCTGTTAATCCTCGAGGTACACTTATAAAAGACGCCGCCAGCTCCTAGAAAGCGAGTAGCCTCCGTCGTCTTGGCATCCAAAGCCGCATCACGAGTTTGGTTATTGACACTAAAGACTGGAGTAGTTCGTGCAGCGATTTTCTTCAGTATTTTTAGTAATAACCATCTCGTCAATTTCTTTTATTGTTTTTTTTTTAGGTAAAAAAAATCACTGATCTAAATCAATTGGACAGTATTGTTTTGTCCAGGCACCGATATAGTACCTATTTCATCAAAAATTAAAGGGGGTCAAAATTTTTGTATGATTACCTATCTTCCTATTACTTTTAGAAAGAAAATTCGTTCTAAAGAGCCCTTCTTCCTGTATCTGTGTCTTTGTGTCCTTGAATTAATTACTTTATTTCTCGGTGTAGCATATCAGAACCTGTGATGGGTCTCGTGAACATGGTGGGCCCGGGACCGGGAGTGGCAGCGCTGCAGGCCTGGGGCGGGCAGGTCGCCGCTTACGGCTCCAACCAGACTGTTGTCGACAAAGTGACGCCAGACATGATGCACTTGGTAGACCCACACTGGTTAGTTAACGTTCAGATTGAAAAACCTCAAATCAAAAACCAAATAGGAAGTTTTAAATTTTGCATAGGTACGTAGTAATTTATAACTCCTCAAAAAAAAAGCAATTAAAATATACACAAGAACAAAGAACAGATTAAAAGATGGACTTATTGACAGTGGTAATACTTCTTCTTTTCAATGATGGTAATCTATCGCGATTTATCGCATTTAATTCTGCCAATTTACGTATTTTTAGCGATTAAAGTAATTATGGCGAAACGCCAATGACAGTGTAAGATTGTTCCCCAAGATAAAACACGATGCGATTCCCCCAGGGGTAGTAATCTCACGTTTTTTATCATGTCACTTTAGTAGATATAAAAGCGTTCATAAAAGTTCATAACTTTATCGCTAGCTGTAACAATACAATGTATTACAAAATGTTTCTTGTGCAGGTACCAATTCCCACCTATGAATCCTCTATGGCACGGACTATTGGGATTCGTCATTGGCGTCCTCGGTTTCATTTCAATCGCTGGTAACGGAATGGTCATCTACATCTTTACGACCACCAAGGTATGAAAGTTTCCCTCTCTGATTTTTTTTTTTTAAAGTAAATGCTTATTAAAATATTGCTTTTTACAGAGTCTCAAAACACCATCAAACTTATTAGTGGTAAATCTAGCATTTTCAGATTTCTTAATGATGTGCGCAATGTCTCCCGCCATGGTTATAAGTTGCTACTACGAAACATGGGTATTTGGTAAGTGATCTAAACAGCAGTGGCAAAATGTTATAGGGACGAATTATAAGTACAATATGCCGATGACATACGCAATACGCATAGATCACTCAAGTAACAGAATCATAATAAGGATAACAAAATACCGATTTAATCCAACAGACAAAAATACACGTAATACTATTATTGGTTTGTGTCCCCTCCTTTTTTGGAGTCCGTTGATAAAGAATAAGCTTTTAACTAAGTAGGTATTTGTGTTTTTCAGGTCCTTTGGCATGCGAACTTTACGCATGTGCTGGCTCGCAATTTGGCTGCACATCCATCTGGACAATGACAATGATCGCATTCGACCGATACAACGTCATCGTCAAAGGAATAGCCGCCAAGCCCATGACCAAAAATGGAGCTCTATTGCGGATACTCGGGATCTGGGTGTTCTCACTTGCATGGACACTTGCCCCAATGTTCGGCTGGAACAGGTCCGGTATTGAGACGATCATTCCCTTCCCGTTAAGACATTTTTCTATGAAAATATCTATTTAGGTTATATTTTATATAAAATTATAAATATTTTTTTCCCTAAGAGAGATAATTTAAAAAAAAAAATTTAAAAGCCAATTAAAAAAAAAAAAAAATTTAATAATATTTTCATATGGATATACCCATTTCATCGTTTTTGGTACAGATACGTGCCAGAAGGCAACATGACTGCGTGCGGCACCGACTACTTGAGCAAGGACTGGATGAGCCGCAGTTACATCCTGGTTTACTCCATGTTCTGTTATTTCGCACCGCTCTTCCTCATCATCTATTCTTACTTCTTTATTATTCAGGTAGGTACTTGCCAATTCAAATTGTTAAGCGATGACCAGTGATACGTGCATCCGGTTCACACACACATATACATAGGTTCGAATCCTAACAATGAGCTTAAGCTCTCGGTGAAGGACAAAATTTAGAGGAAACCTGGCCGTTAAAAATCTATCATCAATGGTGTCTAATGGTGTGTTCCGGCAATTTCACTTGAAAGCCACTGATAGTAAAAAAAGTTACATAATTGCCCTGCTGGTGGGATCATTTTTTCTTGATAATACATTCAGAAGCAATAGTAAAACAGTCATAATGTAAAAAACAAATTACATGGTATCTAAATTTTCCTACAAAAAAAAAACATCCGTCTTCAAAAAACTCAAAAATGCACTACACCAAAATGAGAAAATAAAAAACAACCGATATAATCCAAAAAAACCCTAACGGTGTGCTTGGCACCGACTTCAACCTGTTCAGTTGGTCAGTTTATAGGTATAAGTAGCGGCACGAAACTCTAGCGCGGACCGTTAAAAAAATTAGGCATCAAAGGGGAGCGATGCGTCCCCGCGCGACCCATGCGCAGCTATCCCTTCCACATTTCGCTCAGCGCTAAACTTCGTGCTTTTATGGAAAAAGTTTTACCTAATTACCTTTATCACTATTTTTTGGAAGTCGGTTAAAAATAACATTAAAGTGAAAAGCGTATTACCTATATTTCGATGTAATATACTTACCTAAACTTATTTTAACCGACTTCAAAAAAGAAGGTTATCAATTCGACATGTTTAGTGCCGTGATATGCTGTGATGACGTCATGGCAACGGAAAGTAATGTGAGAACGGTGTGAGAGAGTAAGAAATAGAGAAAAAGTGAAAGGAAAAAAAGGCAGAGTTATTCATATGCACACTTCGGCATTTAATTAACCCACTTTATCTTAATCTGACGCGCACGAGGATCTCTATATATCTTTCTTTTACTATTCTGATCAGTTATCCTAGACGCGCGACTCTGTTTAGAGGGCCTATATTTGGTGGAGATACTCAACAAGACTCAGGACCAAAGTTGTAGATATCATCTAGAAGTGTAGCAAGCTAAAGTGGCAGTGGGCTGGTCACATCTGTCGCAGAACCGATGAGCGTTCGAATAGACGGGTTCTGGAATGGAGACCACGTCTCGGTAAGCGTAGTGTTGCGACGCCCCCTTGCCAGATGAATCGATGACCTGAGGAAAGTCGCTGGTAGTGGCTGGATGAGGAAAGCGGAAGATCGTGTACTATGGCGTGCCCTTGGGGAGGCTTACGTCCAGCAGTGGACTGCAATAGGCTGATTGATTGATTGACTCAACATGGTGCTAGGGGGTACCCTTTATGTTAATCTGACGCGCTTTAGTAAATCCACAAATTCCCTCATGGGCTCCCGATTCCCGTACTATCTCGCACGAACTTATTTATCTGTATACTTGTATGTTTAAGGCGGTAGCCGCTCACGAAAAAGCAATGAGAGAACAAGCCAAAAAGATGAACGTAGCGTCACTGAGATCGTCCGATGCCGCCAACACAAGCGCTGAATGCAAGCTTGCCAAAGTAAGTTATCAGATAATAATAATAATTCTTGGACATTACCAGTTACCATACAGCATCATCTGCACCCAAAATAAGCAAAGCTTGTAAATATGGATACCAAAACAACTGATATTAATTAATACCTACTTATACTACTCTAGTTACTTACTTCCCCATGGTTTCACCCGCGATAATTTTTAAGTTGCCGCGGGAATTCTAGGATAAACTATACGTTTAAACTTTCCTTTTTAATCCTTCTATCTATTGGTGAAAACCCCATGAAAATCCGTTCAGTCAAACCATAGAGGTAAAAATATACTCTGTGAGGCAAAGACTACCTTTGAGTTAATCGCAAACAGACATGCAGACAGGTGCGGCGGAGGACTTGTTTTATAATATAATATGTAAAGGCTAACCTATTTAAAACTAAGTTAACAGTACATTCGAGCAAGATTAAGATATTCTTACTGACCTACGTACAGTGTACACTGTACATCTATTAAACATACGAGCTGAGAATAAAATGTTCATCACATTAATTTTTATTCTGATGTGGGAATTAAACCCGCATCACCCGGCCACCCGGCGTAGCAGTCAGGTAACAGGTTCACCAGCCCCGGACCTTAAATTTTTTTAGGCGGGGCAGAAACTGAAAAAAGCCGTCCCCGCCCACTTATATTTATTTTTCACATTCACTAATTAATATAGATACCAAAGCGAACCTGCATGCTCTCAGAAATCAGAATAAATACTGAATTATCATACACTAGCTGTGCCCGCGGTTTCATCCGTGTGAGTTTCGGATTTATTTCTTAAACCTTCCCCGAACTTCCACAAATATTTCAAGATCAAAATTATAGCCAAATCCGTCCAACCATTCTCGAGTTTTAACGAGACAAACGAACAGCAATAAATTTCATATAATTATAAGATGTCGATAAATCGGGCAAGTCACGTCATAATATTATCTCTGTGATTCAAGGTGGCTCTAATGACCATCTCGCTATGGTTTATGGCATGGACTCCATATCTGGTCATCAACTACACCGGAGTCTTCGAAAGCGCACCAATTAGTCCGCTGGCTACAATCTGGGGATCTGTATTCGCAAAAGCCAACGCTGTATATAATCCTATTGTATATGGCATCAGGTGAGATATCTTACAGCACAGACAGATAGGCACAAAATAGTACATTGTTATCCTAGGGGTGAAAGTAATAGCCAATAGATCGAGGGACTAAATAAGTCTTTCTCCCGAGGATAACACTGTGCTTTTCATTACGAATGCAAGGAAAGTCAAAATAAAAATAGGAATTAGCTAAAGAAAAAAATGAGTGAATTTTATTTTACATAAATCAACCATTAGGTGTGCTACTGGCCAGTAAGTATGCCCCTATGACATAAAAAAAAAGTTGAGTTTCTGCAGTATCCAGCTGTCAGTTGAAAGCGATTCTCCCTAGGGCTGAAAAGTGTTACTTTCAACCCGCTTCTCAGGCAACTTCAGACCTACTTTCCGAGTACGAGTAATGAAAAGTTACTTGCAGTACCTATACTTATAGTAGGTACATACATACAATACAATTCGAGTATGGTATATGTATAAAAAAGTGTGAAACTAACTTAAAATTTGAAAACCGGAAAGTATGGATGAAAGTTATAGTTAAATGCCAAAATAAACAAATTTAAGAATACCTACTCGTATATTATAAACAGATTTTCAAACTTATAGCTTCATATTATGTATTTATAGTGCAGGGTCCCTCACTCTCTTGTGAAATCCTTTTTTAGCTGAATGACGTCTGCTACCTATAAACTTTAGCTTAAGTGTCAAGTAGTTTTTGAGATTTCGTGTTTAGTTAGTGACCTTTCGCTTTATATAGGTACATATGTTCCCCGCGGTTTCACCCGCGATAATTTCGGAGTTCACGCGGGAGTTCCGGAACAAAAAGTACCCTATGTCTTCCTCTGTACCCCTGAAAACGTGTACCTAGTATGCAAAAGGAGATTGAACGGTTGAACCTATAATATATGAGCTCCATCCCAAACTTTTCCGTGGATGACTTCTTTTAATGTTATAGTTCAATAGCTGTTTCACCTGCGGTAATTTTGGAGTTCCGGCAGGATTCCGGATTACAATATAGCCTATGTTACTCAGGGATAATAATTTCTAATGGTGAAAGAATTTTTGAAATTGGTCCAGTAGTTTTTGAGTTAAATCCTAACAAACAAACAATCAAACAAAAAATCAAATCTTTACTCTTTATAATATTATTACAGAATATCTACAGGATTACTATATCTACTATACTATACCATACCATACCATACTATACTCGTTCATATAAAATGCTTTGTCCTGAATGACTGACTGAAGGATCAACGCACAGCCTTCACCACTGATCGTAGAGGCCTGCACCTGAAACTTGGAGGGTGTTCTTTGTATGACGTAGGCATCCGATAAGAAAGGATTTTCCATAATTCTACCTCTAAGGAGGTGAAAAAGGGGGTAAAGGTTTGTATGGGACAACGTGATTCCTTGGATTAGTAAAAAAACAATTTTAAAAATCCTATTAGATCCATTTTCGACTTCTGCGTGGACGAAGTCGCGGCCAAAAGCTAGTTTCTGTATAAATCGCTAACAATCTTACAAAAACACTAGAGAAACGCAAAACCTTCCTTTCTATTCGAGACAGAAAGCAAAGCCTAATTCGAGAACACCGTTTCAGTCATCCTAAATACCGCGCGGCTCTGTACCAGAGGTTCCCAGCGCTCGCGTGCCAGCCGTCGCCAGACGAAAGCGCATCCGTAACTTCCGCCACCACCGCCTGCGCCGAAGAGAAGCCGGCCGCGTGAACCACTCGCCACCGACGCGCGACGGCCCGGCCGTGGCTCCCCGCTCGCGCTCGCCTCGCACGGAGACCCATGGACCGGCCACCGACACTAATGCACACCGCCCAAAGGACCACACGACTTTGCCAGAAGCGATGATGATATTTATTATTTTTATAGTATGCAATTGTAAATACAAAGTTGTAAACTCAGAGCACAGAGCGTGAGCGTTACTAAATATTCAGGAATCAGGATAACGTCATCGTAATTACTCGAAGACTTGAAAACTTCTACTTAGATCAAGTTATGAAAATGGGTATCAACATTTTAAAACGAGTCAAAATGTTTTAAACTCATCCATATTATCTGCGTATTTTTGTTTCACGTTTTGTGTATCGAGTTGAACATTGCACATTTTTGTTACGAGTAAGTGCCTATTAATCGAAATTGTTCTTCATCTACTTACCATTGGCCAACAACATAAAAAAAACAAAAAAAAAACTTTTGCGAATAACATGTTACTTGGCCATCTTGTTGACTCCTGAGACTGCTCCTCTTTAGTTGTAAGGAAACTGATTGATCACATTACGATGAAAAAGCTCTGTAACTCGGATAAACGATTATTAAAAAGTATAACTTGCAACGTGGTTTAAAACCACAAAAATATCTTTATTTTCTTTTGTACTTCGCTTGATATTTGGATAGTTGTTTAAGTGCATGGTTGTTAAATTGTTAAACTATCACGCCTAAACGGATTTGGATGAATTTTGACACGCAGAATAACATGTTCTAGAGAATACAAAGAATGCCGAAAATCATGCGGACGAGGCCCCGAGGAACTGTTAGTTTCTTATTGCATCATCATGCAGTGATAAAATCTTTATTAATATTAGAAACTAGCTATGCCCCGCGGTTTCACCCGCGTGAAAGGTTTTTATACAACTTTTTTTCCTGACATCCGATTTCAATGAAACAAAGCCTAAGTATTTGTAGCTCCAGGCTAAGCTTAATCTACCTGTGAAAACCGCATGACAATCTGTTGAGTAGATTCGGAGATTATCGCGAACAGACAGATAGACAGAAAATAATTTTAAAAACTTTTTTTGTGCTTGGTTACTCTTCTTTTATCACCCTTCTCAATTTTAGGTAAAAATATTCAATGTACAGAATCGAGGATTCTACTCTTATAGTATAGATTTTATAGTACGAAGTAGAAAGTAGTAATACATATCCCACCAAAAACATTTTCATCTAAAATGATGCCAAGACGAGTCAAAGAGGCACTGTCAAAAAGTTATCAGATATCATGTAGATTCTTCTGAGTGTAGAGCCAAGCTAACTCTACACACCCTAACTCTACAGGGCCTAACATGTCAAACTCTACACCTTAGTCAGAATATTATGTGGCTGGCTGTTTGTGTTTCCAATATGGCGGACTATTTTTTATTTTACTTACTAGCTTTGCCCCGCGGTTTCACCCGCGTGAGTTTCGGGATTCCCGCAGGAACTCCAATTCAGTCTAATTTACTCCTTATAACAAAAGCTAATTAACAGTGAAAGTCCCGTCAATATCGGTCTAACCGTTTCGGAGATTCACCCGCGTGAGCTTCGGAATTCCCGCAGGAACTCCAAACTTCTTTTATATAAACCTTGTCCTGATAATAACGAACACAAAAAAAACACTATCCATTTTGGTGCAGTCGTTTGGAAGTTATGCGCTTATAGCAACACATTTGGCGACTCATTTTTATTATATAGATGAGTTTGTTTGTTTATTTGTTACGCTTTCACGCATTATCGATCATCATGAAATTTTGCATGCACGTACTTTTTATCGCGGAATTCCCGCAGAAACTCCAATATTACCCAGGGTGAAACTGCGGGGAATAGCTAGTACTCATATAAATCCTTTTTGCATTTGTGCCAACAACTGCCACCCACAGCGAAGTTTCTGTATACAGTTGCTAAGCAACAAAATGATAAACAAAACAGACCGCTTACGTAGTGACATTGTGATTACCTTCTCTCTGGTGACATTATCTTTGTTTAGTAGTTCAGTTCTAGGCTGTTCTTGCTTATATTGTTGGGAATAGAAGAACATTAAAATAAGTCGAAATTAATAAAATGGCTTGTAAAGTATACGATGTCCGTCACAATTTCCCTAAGCTAGCGGAGGAGTCCGGCTTCAGTTTTAACGTCCATCGTGCCCGTAACCGCGTTGACTGGACAAAAATTAGTGAGTGTTTTAACTTTAAATACTTTATTATATCATTGCTTAATACCTTACAAGTTGTAATAACTGCTTTTTCACTAAACCTATTGCGATGAAACCAAACTTATTAAAAAATTAAAACAGACTTCCAAAAACACAAAAATAGACATAATATCGATTTCATCCAAAAGACAAAAAACATGTAACTACCAATTACTATTACTATTGGTTTGTGCTACCAATAATAATCGGTTTGAATGCGGTGTCAAGCCCGTTTGTGTCTGCCCAAGTGGGCATTCAGCTTTTACAAAATATTGAAGAGTTCTCCTGGTACTTCACCATCAATTCCACTTCGCCATAATATACATTGTGACGAGCATAAATTGTTTAGAAACCATAATCGAATCGGAACCCGTAACTGGTATTTACCTGTTATTGAGTAGTTCTCATCCCATAGTTTTTCCATGATTCCATCATCAGATTCCTGTTTAGTGAAAATGGGACCCCTTGCAATTAAAAAAAGAATTTTCCAAATCGGTCCAACAGTCTTCGAGTAATTGGTGAACATACATAAAAAATACATACAACCGAGAACCTCCTCCTTTTTGGAAGTCAGTTAAAAAGAAGGCACAGAGAGGCGCAGACCCCACTGCGCGTGGTCTAGCGGTCAGAGTTCCGGGTTCCTCGTGCCGTCGTATTCACTGTAATCTATAAGTATGTGGTGGCTTAGATTCCAACACACAGACCGTAACGGTCAAAGTGAATGCACGTTCTTCGGATCTCAAGCACGATGTCCGACGATATCGAACATTTTATAGAGTTAGTGAGAGACAAACCTTTTCTATAAGATTTGAGCGACGAGGACTACAAAAATCGTCAAGAAAGGCAAATGCTTGGGCAGAAATTGCCAAAGAAATGGGTAGAGAAAATTTTACCTACCTTCCTGCCTATGCCCGCACTCCGCAGTGTGCGCAAGTGTGAACGCAGAACGCGGAATTCGGAACTCTGACCGCCATCTCCAGACCGCGTGCAGTGGGGTCGGCGCCTTATGGAGCACTAAATAATACGTCATGCCTACATTAGCTACAGGTAAACACAAAAAAATTACAACTTGGTTTCCCATGAACTACCTACAATAATAATTAATTAATTAATATTAATACACTTCACAACACACAGATTAACTTGATCCCATATTAAGCTATAAGCTTGTGTCGTGGAAATCAATCGAGTCGTCAATAAAAGCTTAATTAGCTAATATGAAGTCTAATCATAATATCTTCAAAGCAATAGCAAGTAGGTATAGACGACACTTTTATGTATCGACAATGTCAGCAAGATTTCATAGCTTATTTAAAGCAGTTTATCGCTATATTTCTTTAAGGTTTGCGTTAAATTTTATTTCAGAACTGATTGATATAGAGAACCTTATACGGAATCGAAACTTTTCTATAATTGAAGAACGTTTGGATGAAGTAAGTTTTTTGTTAGCCTACCTAGGTAGTAGGTACTACTAGTACCTAATATTAACAGAGAGATATTTTTTCGAATAATAATAATCTATACTAATACTAGTTGTTCCTCGCAGTTTCACCCGCGGTGGGATAAAAAGTACCCTATGTTCTGAGACCCCCTGAAAACGTGTAGGTACATGCAAAATTTCGTGGTGATCGGCTCAGACGAAATAAAAACCTTTTTTTCATCTGAGGTGATCGGTTGAGCCGTTAAGCCGTGAAAGCGTAACAAACACATTTTCGCATTTATAATATTATTTAGGATTATAAAGAGGTAAAGTTTGTGAATAGGCTAGTTGACTAATATCTTTTTTAGTACCTACGTCGTGTAGATTAATAAAATATATTGGACACGTATTTTTTCTTTTTTACCTAATCAAAAAATAACGGCGATACTTTGAGTTAAAATTTCGCGTCAAGTCGAGCCCCCACCCTAAGCTTTAATACGCGTTATCTATGTATATTTTCATTCATTTGAAAAAGTAAAAAATACGTGTCTATTATTTTTTTATTTTGTAACTGACGGACTAATTAGAATTTTGATTTTCAAAAGTCGTACCTAAACATCCTTTTATGAGTTTATGACGTTGTAGGGGGTAATTTCTAGTTCTACTGAATCGATTTTGAAAATTCTTTCACTTATAGGAAGCTACGGTCCCGAGTGACATAGGAAGAAAGAAAGAAAAGGAGCTTAAAGGGTACAAAATAAGAGACAGAAAAAATAGAAACTTTAACAAATATTGTGAAGGAGATGAAAGGGTGTGCTGTGCTGTGTGGGTACTTTTATCCCGAAATTCTCACGGGAACGAGAAACACGCTCCGAAATTACCTAACGCGGGTGAAACCGCAGGGGAACCGCTTAGTGGTATATAGTCCTACGACCTAGAGGTTAGTGTTGTTAATTGTTATTAGCTTAGTTACCCGATCTGTGTTATACATAGTAGGTACCTACATATTTAATACAAGTATAGATGGGCTTGAGCTTAAACCCGATAAATATCTACCTATCCAATAAACCAAAGCATCGGTTAAAACCGGGTCGAATAAGTATTATATACATACCTACACCTACCTATTTAACATAATATGTAGGAATATGAAAGAATTTTTTTTTTCTATTTTATATTTTAATGAGATAAATACCTACTCAATCACAAAACCGTATTTTTCTGATTGAAATGAAATATGATAGCAACAAAAGTTTCATAAGGACAAATTTTGTGTTTATCAGTTTAAAAATGCTCGCAACTACTTAGGTGGGTTTGAAGTTTTGAACTACGAATTTTGTCCTTGACGTCAAACAAATTGCCGACCGTTTGCGAACGGGCTACCTACATGCAATAAATAGGCAGGTATCCTACTAATATTATAAATGTGAAAGTGTGGATGTTTGGATGTTTGTTACTCAATCACGCAAAAACGGCTGAACGGATTTATATGAAATTTGGCATTCACGTTTTCAAGGGTACAGAGAAGGACATAGGGTACTTTTTATCCTGGAATTCCCGTGGGAACTCCGAAATTACCGCGAGTGAAACCGCGGGGCACAGCTAGTAAATAATAAAATAATGGAATATACCAAATTGTATAATATTTATTGTGTTCTTAGATATTGAATTGGGCCCTTGAATCTGAATTCGACGTGCGAATATTGGATGAAGGCGTGGTGAAAATGTTTCAACTGGCCCAGTTGGCTGTCGAATATCAACAGTTTTGCCGTCATTACCTAGACCGCAGTGTGTGCGTTTTACGAGAGGAAATAACAACTCTTGCACAGGTAAGGTATAGTGTGTCGTACCTACCTAATAAAAAAATGATCATAATAATATTATGATCCCCCCCCCTCTTTTCGAACAAGGGCACGATCCAACTCGCCAGTATGTCGCACCTTGACCGTACTAAATGCTCTCCTGAGGGCCCACCCTGGGTCTGATTTGTTTGCCGATGAGTGGATGGAACTCTTGTCTGTGTGTCTGAAGATGTGCGAGGAGTTGTATGCAAGGCCTACTAGTATTTGTTAACCATTATAATTGGTCCTGTACCGTATGTGTTATTTGTTAACAATAAATAAATAAATAAATGTAGGTTGGTACTTGGCAGGTTGGTGTACCTATAATACGGGAGCCCAAGAGGAGATTTGTGAATTTGCTAAAGCGCGTCAAATGAACATAATCTATCTGATTATGTTTATCTGACGCGCTTCTTTCTTTGCACCATGTTGAGTACCTCCACCAAAGAAAGGCCCTCTACACTGGTGGGTGCGTCTAGGATAACCGATCAGATTAGTAAAAAAAAATCGATGACTCGAAATACTCGAACGCGTCAGATTAAGATATGGTGGGTTAATTACATGCTGAGAAGTGTGTATATGAATAATCTGACGATTTGAACGTGACGTAAGGGAATTAGAGTATCACAAACTTGCCAAAAAAAATGGCTACTTCGACATTCTCGAGCGGGATTGATTTATTTTTTATTTTGAATCACTCAAGGATAGCAAGAAAAATATTATCTGCCGATTCCCATGAGCCGAAGAAACAAAAATCGTCTATAAAGTTTATAACGAGCAGCTGCAGTGAAACATGTACCTATTCCTCAGTCTGCCTTTTTTTACATTTACTTTTTCTCTATCTATCACTCTCTCGCACCGTCCTCACACTACTTTCCATCGCCATGACTTCATCACAGCATATTACAGCACTAAACAGTAAACGTGTCAAATTGATAACTTTTTTTAAGTCGGTTAAAATGCAACTAAAATAATTGAAGGTAAGTATTACATCGAACTATAAGTTAACCTATAACCTTTCACTTAAATGTAATTTTTAACCGACTTCAAAGAAGTAGCGGTAAAGGTAGGTGTATTACTCCACTCCGCACCTCTCTCTTCCTTTCACTTTTCGTGTATCTCTGACTCTTTCGCACCATTCCCACGCTGCTGTCGGTCACCATGACGCCATTTTTCTGTACAGCTCATCACAAAAAAATGCGTTCATGTTATTATATTATATAAGACGCTCTGGCTTGTTTGTGCTTTAAAGTTAGTTTGGTGAATAATATTTCGTGAGCTTTTAAATATTTCATAGAAATATGAAGTTTGTGAACAAGAAATAGCTCATAAAGTTATTAAACTTACGACAGAAATAAAAAAAAAAACTTTTAAAATAAATCATAATTTTTGTTTCTAGCAGTCAGATTAATAATATCCCTCAAAATTATTGTCAGATTTTAAGCCAACATAACCTGGACTGCAAGCTGAACCTTCTGTAAAATAATCTGACATGCTCGAGTAGGTATTTCAAAATTGAGATTTTTTTTTGCATTTTTAAAAATTCACTAATACCTTGCGTCACCTCCAAATCGTCAGATCTTCGAAGGGGAGTATTTTTGGGGCTCACTTAATATCCCCCCCATTGAATATCTGACGCGCTGGAGTATTTTTTTATTTTTTTTTCATTTTCTCCCCTTCCTGATGGCCAGCCCCACCACGCAAATCGGCAGATGAATATATTTTCGATATCAGAGACACATTGGAGTATCTAAACTACAAGATCTGACGCGCTCGAGTATTTTTATAATAATAATAATAATAATAATTTATTTATTTATAACCAACTTGGATCATTTTGTTAGTAACATTGCTTAACCTATTGTTAGTAAATTACATTATATTTATATTTATACATTTAAAAGATTATATTATTACATTTACAGACTATAAGTACTCCCCCCCAAAAACTTTTGAAAGCCTGTAGAAGCTAAACCCTCCAGTGAATGAAAAAACATCATATGTATAACCTTATTTTGTTTCTTCCTCCTAATCTTTACAATCCAATAGGTCCCAACGACGCTCGAGCGAATCCCCATTTACTCGTAGCATCCGTATCTCCCGTACTGTCACTATGATATTTTTTAATAGATATTATACATATAATTATCTACTTGTGTCGTTAAAATAGCAGAAGGAATAATTTCTGTCATTTACAAAATTTAATTTTGTTTTACAATAGTTAGTTTAATTCCTAGTTTTGCAATGTTTCCTTAATTAATTAGGTATTCAAGTATTCAAGGGTTCAAGTATTATTATTTTATTATTGATAATAAAAGACTACCACAGATAATATAATAATATACTACTTTACTTTATTTTACATATACAACTTCTCATTATTAATAGACTAACTGTGCCCCGCGGTTTCATCCGCGGTAATTTCGGAGTTCCCGCAGGGATTCCGGGATAAAAAGTACCCTAGGTCCTTCTCTGTACCCCTGACAACGTGCATCCCAAATTTCATCCAAATCCGTTCAGTCGTTTTTGCGTTATTGAGTAACAAACATCCACACTTTCACATTTATAATATTAGTAGGACTAGTAGGATAAGCGACACTGTAGGTACAATTTGAAATATTTTTGTTTAAGGAGCTCAATGCGACAAAAAAAGACTTATGCGAAAAAGAAGAGGAAATCAAAAAGTTGAAACGAAAGACGAAACATACTTTTAGACCACCTTATGGCAATGACAATATAGCAAACATGATTCTAAAGACTTTACACAATAACGGTGATGTTTTCCCGTCAACTTCAAATGTCGACATCCTTCAGTATAATAAGTGCAAATATTGTGATAAAGTTTTTTTAAATCAACTTTATCTTAAAAGTCATGTATCTCGTCGACATCTACAAGAGATTCCTGAAAAAGAACAGTCAGTAAATGTTCCCAGCAATTTAGATAATTGTGAAAATGCGCGATTAAATAACGAAATTTTTGAACTTAAAGAAAAATTAAAAGAAATGGAAATACTTATTGAGAAGGTCAGTAATAAAGGCAATGATAATATCTCAACAGAAGAAAAAAAGAGTACGAAAGAAACAATAATGGCTGGAAATAATAATACACCGAAAGAAACTAAAGACGCAGAAGTTTCAACAAACACGGAAATGTATCTATTAGAAAAAATCGAAGAATGGAAAAAAGAAGAACATGAAAAATATAATAAGGAAATAAATTTGTTACGAACTCAAATTATTGAGACTGTGCATTCCTTGAAAGAGAAAAATAGCTTAAATAACGAAAACAAAGTCGATTCAAACGTTATCGAGCAATTATATACAACAATAAAAAACCAAGATGCTGAAATAAAGTCTTTAAAACAAGAACTAGTAAACACCGTAAATATTCAGTTCAAAAACATTTATAGACATATACATATCTTTTTTATGAATTCATAATTTTTCTGGTTTTCTCATATATTGTCAAATAAATTTTCAGAAAACCAAAACTGATTTTGAACATGCGGAAATAAAAAAAGAGACTGAAGCTCAAATGTTACTTTGGACAAAGCGAACAGAAATACAATCTAAACAATATGAATCCCTGCTTCAAAAGTTAGATGAGGTGTCCAAGGAAGCACAAAAGTCCCGAGAGCAGGCAGAATCAGAACGGAATATGGCTTCACAGTTGCAAAAGATGTTGCAACAAGCTTTAAACAATAATAATGATAACACAAAAGTTTCAAATAAACAAGCGTCGGTATGTAGTTATTAACTGACCATGATTCTGAACTTACTTTGTTAAAAAATTGAAAATAGTTAATTTATTGTTTACAGAATTCAAATAAGAAAAATGAAGAAAATCTAAATAATCTTAATCAAATGAATAAAACGTTTCCTATCACTTCCAAACCACCAAATGATCGCAAAACTTTGGACTATCTACAAAAAGCCGCTCAAGAACTTCTTAATAAAGCATCTCTTTCAGAAAGCTCAAGTATAAGCGAAATAAATGAGCAACCTCTTTCTAAACAAACGGTAAGGGATAAAATATTAGGAAATAACGTGGTATGTATTAAAGGGAAAAAAAGAAAGATTCACAATAAGGAAAAATCTGATGAAACAAAAAAAAGAGAAGCGCAAGTTTCTGGGCATCACAATTTAAAAATGGTGGAAAACCCAAATAAAGTAAAATCTAAAACTCATCCAACAAAAATTATGAAAGAAGAATATGTCAATTATCCACCTGGAAGGTAGGTATATGATATCTAAAGTTATCTGAAGTCGTAATTTAATTATTCAATAAAAAAACACTTAATTATGTTAGTTTTTAAATATTGCAGCCCAATAAAAGTGGTAAGAGCGAAGTTAACGGAGGAAGTTAATAATCGCCTAGTAGCCATCGGAGTGGATCCACTTAAAAATGGATTGTCCCTGAGTAGTTTTAAAAAACAACAAATAATACTACAGAAGCAACAGGAAAGCAAATTTAAGGTATCTACTTGCCTATTATTATTTATTTATTTATTTATTCTTCTTGCACAAAATAGTACAAATGGCGAACTTAATGCCTTGCGGCATTCTCTGACAGTTAACCATTGGGTTGACAGAGAGATAAAGGGAAGGGGTGTGCAACCTACGGAAAAAACGAAAAATAAATAAAAATAATAGTATTAAAACTAAAAAAGTTATAAACTATTACTGACTGGCTGTGCCCCACGGTTTCATTCGCGTGAGTTTCGGAATTCCCGCAGGAAGTCCAAAGTAGCCTAATTTACTTCTTATAACATCAGTAAATTACAGTTAAAGTTCCGTTAAAATTGGTCCAACCGTTTCGGAGATTCATCCGCGTGAGTTTTGGATTTCCCGCAAGAACTCCAAAATTCTTTAATATTCTTCTTCTTACCATAACAAACACAAAAAAGAACAAGCGAAATTGGTGCAGCCGTTCACGCCTGATGACGTGACCAAGAGAGATAGGGATTCATTTTTATATGAAACTGGTTGTGCCCCGCAGTTTCACCCGCGTGAGTTTCGGAATTCTCGCAGGAACTCCAAAGTAGCTTAATTTACTTCTTATAACATCAGCTAATTGGTAGTGGAAGTCACGTCAAAATCGGTCGAACCGTTTCGGAAATTCACCCGCGTGAGTGTCGGAATTCCTACAGGAACTTCTTTCATTCTTCTTCTTACAATAGGCTGTGCGTTGATCCATCAGTCATTCAGGACAAAGGATTTTATATATATAGATATAGACTGATTTATAATTTATATATATTTTCCCGCGGTAATTACGGAGTTCCCGCGGGAAATCAGGAAAAAGGGGTATCTATGCAATATTTCGGTCAAGTCATTCTCAAGTTATGGCACGACCAAGGGAAATAGGGATGAATTTTTTTAAACAAATTATATAGATTCCAAAATACATTTAATTATCATAGTTATTGCAGTTTAGAAATATTAATAAATTTTAAAAGAAAATGCTACCTATCCTTAGAGATCTAATTATTCGTAAAAAAATAATAGATAGAGATCGTAATATCGATCCCACCAAAAACATATTCATGTAAAATGAAGCCAAGACGAGTCCATATGACGGGCACTGTCAAAAAGTTATCAGATCTCATGTCTACAATTGTGTAGAATGTAGACATGAGCAAAGGTTATAACTTTACACACCCTAACTCTACAAGGCCTATAACTTCTGAAACTCTACACCATAGTCAGAATATGTGGCTTGCTCAACATATCTCGAGAATTTCGTTATATCTGGTATAATCCAAACCCAAGTTATAAGGGTTCAAAAAAACGACGAAGCGCTTCGAGAAAATATACTTAGGTAGGTACGTAGGGCTCCCGCTTCGCTTGGCTCGTCTTGGCGGGGGCCCCCAGATACAAATAAATAAAATTGAAGTGTGTTTGTAATTTCAAATTACCTAAGGGCGGCGCCACAGTCTCGGCGACGGCGGTGGCGGCGGCGGCAGCGGCAAAAACAAATGGTAGACAACATACGAAGTGGGCCACCGCCGCCGCCAAGACTGTGGCCAAGGGGTAACAGTTTTTCACTAAATGCATGTAAAAGTAGGTAGGTATACGATAAGTAGGTACTCACATAAAAAAAACAACTTTAAAGATTTTTCTCTGTCTGTGTGTCTGTCTGTCTGTTTGTTCCGGCTAATCTATTGAACGGCTATACCGATTTCGACGGGACTTTCACTCACAGATAGCTAATGTTATAAGGAATTACTCAGGCTATTGTTTATCACGGTATTCCCGCGGAAACTTCGACATTAACGCGGGTGAAACCGCGGAGAACAGCTAATTCATAATATTATGTTAATTAATTTTTATACAAATTTTATGTGTTGCGTGATGCCTAAGTTAAAGACATGATTTATGACTGTCGATTTTACTCGAGGTTTACTTCGCTTCTTTTCTTCGTCAGAAAAATCCAGCGCACCAAAAAGTACGCCATTCTATTCTAACGTACTTGGATTCGACCACAACGGATGCCTCAAATAATGTTATTAAATCTCTGGATATATCTCCGACAAATTTACCTAAGCCTTTTAGTTTTACATCTGTTCTATCAAATGTCAAAAACAAGGCTTTATCATTAGTAAAATCGAATGATCTAAGCAGAAAAAATAATAATAAACCCTATATGGAAGCATCAGAAAAGTCTCCATCTGGATCTGCACAATCTAGTTCTACAATCCAGAATTATAGTCCCGATAAACCAAACATAGCTTTGAAAGTGCATTCTCTTAATCCTAAACGCAATAATAAAACTTATAATAGGAAAATTTCTGATTCTGATAGTGAATCTAATGACAGTAACAATATACATAACAAAGTGTCTGTAAATCCCCTGCCGACGAAATCAATTGAACACATAATAAAGACACCAGCACGAAGACCTTCAGAATCAGAACTAATGGGCTATAATGGTATTATACGGAAATACATAACAAATAATAGTAGTGAACCTACCGTTATCCGCCAAGTGCCAACTAACACAGTAACCGAATCGAAAGAAACTAAAACTGATCAATTTGTATTAGATAATGAAAATAGTAGCGACGATGTGGAGTCTTTAGTGGGGAGTCCAATCAAGACTAATTTAGCAAACGAACTATTATCTCACAATAATCAGAAGCAAACAAAAGGCGTTCTGAAAAGCGCTTCGTCAATGTCTTCCCTAAATAAGAAAAAAGTGTTGTTTGACATGGATGCAATACAAATGAAGTCTTTAAGTGCGTCTCCATCACAAAGCATTACTGAAAAGAGCGATCGTAATGAAAAAACTGGACTAGATACTTTAAATCTCGACGACGAGGAATGGGATATATCTAGGTAAAATTTTTAAAATCCAGAACTTGTCTTTTAACTAACAGTCGTTCCACTTGTTTCTAAAATTGCCACAACCTTTGGCAATAGAAAAGAATAATTCAAACACCATTATGATTTATTACAGCATAGAAAATGAGCCTCTGAAAAATGACACGAAGATTCAAGTACATACAAGAACAAGCCCTAAAATTGCAGAACTAAAGAAAACAATAGAGTATCAGTTAGCGCGGCGTAGTGACACTCCTTCTACTGTAGTTGTACATGGAGTAGACGTCCTAAAAGGACCAATCACGAGAGCTGCAAGCATAGGTGGCAGCAACACAAGTTTAGGCAGTTCGATCCTTGATGATTCTGACAGTGTCCCTGGTACCAGCAAAGCTTTTGTAAAGACCAATAAGATAACTGAGAAACATGCATTGGATTCATCGGAATTAGGTATAGATGGCGTCACGAATAATACAAATTCTAATAATTCTTTCTAATGACGCAGGAATGTATGAGTATATAGGTATGTGTCTACTTTATAGTTATTAGAATATGATTAAATACATATGTATTACATTTAAGAAACGAGTCAGAGTCCGGTTCGATTCTTTTTTAGACAATAAAATAATAATTCATAAAATTTACCATTTAAGTTTTAAAGCCTCAAAGTATAACATTAGTGGATCACGGGTGTTACGCGGCTGTTTTGCGACTTCGCGCGCGAATGAGGAAAGGCCATTAAGGCCTTCGTCGTAAGTCTTCTCTTGCTGCCTCCGGGGAGGCAGCAGAGGTATCTTCGTCGGGGCAGAGCCCCCTGCAGTGGGCAATCCCACGCTGTCCGCCACTACGGACAGGAACTGGGGGGCGGTCTAGAGACCGCGTGGATAGTCGGGGCCGTCAGCCAAGCTAGGTGGGCTGCGTTGGCTCGTCATCGCGAGCGATAAGCTCGCGCGGGTATCGCTTCCCCTCGGGTGGATGGGCGTGGAGGGGGGCCAAACCACGGATGTGCTCGTGGTCCGACGTGTCCGCCCGCTCGAACATCCGAGAGGTGACCCGCTGGACGAACTCGTCCAGCGGCTCAACTCTCAGGTCCCTCTGGATTACGGAGTTCCTCACGTAACGAGGAGCTCCGGCAGCGGCACGCAGTGCCATTAAAGCCTTTATGCCCGCTCTGGCCGCTCCACATTCATGCGAGAATCTTGCGAGAACGCGAGAAAACCACTAGAAACGTGCTAGAAACTGCGGATAACATCGGCTCCACATTCACGTTCTCGTGGCTTTCTCGCGTTCTCGCAAGATTCTCGCGTGAACGTGGAGTGGGCATTACGTAGGTACAGTCAACAGCAAAAGTAGATGATCAAAATCAGAAATTCAATACTAATGAACGGAGTTCGCGTCAGAACAGTGTGGCGTCGAAGTGAATCAAACGTATCTGATTGTAAATAGGCTATTTGACAAATTTTTTTTTAGTCCGTCTTGTAGATTAATAAAAAAAAAATCAGTTTATTTTAAAGATATATGGCCTACTTAAACAAAGCAAGAAAAAGCTTGGCTGTGATTGGTGTTTCATTGCTGCAACGTTCCGTTTCACAAAATTTAAAGTTGAATATTTTGGAAACTATTGAATATATTATATATATATTTTTTTAGTGAATCTTTCACGATAACGCTTTTCTAAGGCTCTATTTTTGAAATATTGACACAATTTCTTATAATAAATTTCATGCAAGTACCCTATTGAGTTTATAACTTTTGGAGTCAAAACTGATGCCGAATATAATATGGCAGCTGTACTAGTAGTAAATGTTTGATAAATGTTTGGTATAATCATTTAATTGGTTCATGGTATAATTTACAATCACATACTTTTGAATTACTTCGATGCCACACAGTACTGACGTGAACTTCGTTCATTAGTATGCTGTTGACTGTACCTACCTACGCCGTACGCGTATGTATCTCTACTCACTCTAGACTAGGGATAAAACGATACCACTGAAGTATCGATACTTTTACTCGATACCTACAGTATCGGTCGTGATTTGGAATAGTTAAATTTGGAATTAATTAAACAAAAACAACAGCATAAAAAGATTTTTTTCTTTCGGGTATCGACAAACAAGCTTGCCAACTAAACAAAATTAGAAAAAACATAACATGTTGAAAAATTTCAATTAAAAATTTCCATTATCACAAAAAATTTCCGATACCCTAAAAATTTTCTTCACAGCGTTTTATGTAGGTATCTTGTAAAAGTCAATGTAATCTTAATACTGGTATATCGATACGAGTACTTTTGAACGAAACCTACTTGATACTTAGACGTTTCAAAGTATCGATACAAAAGTACTTGGTATCGGAAGGAGTGTATCGAGTAAGTACTACACATACATACATACATACATTTACTAGTATCGTTTTATCCCTACTCTAGAGAGAAACTGACTCATGCGACAACACACATTTTTGGTCACGTTGCAAGCGGCGTGGACAAACATGCCTTGTTTCCCGCCCCCGCCTCCGCCTATACCTATCGACGTTTATATTTATAATTTTTATACTAGTTCGGAGTTCCACAATCCACTAGCAGTTCGTATATAAGTTAATTCGTGGTTCGTATTCCAGAAAGTGCGGAAAAATATAGTCTTATCGATTTGAGTATCGATTAATGTTTTTACTTGTCTGATCTGAAAGATCTGAAAGTTGGAATTGTTTTTTTTGTAATTATTGGTTGTGTAAGAGTAATGGCCTACGCCTAGTAGAATACAGAAAAATAGTCATAAGTCTAGATAATTTGTGAAAATAGGTACGAATTAGTGTTCCGCGTTTTTCAGTGAATATTTTTTTGATTCATAAAACTTGAGTTTTATTAAATAGGTACCTACCTAAGAAGTAAGAACCTACTAACTGATCTGGGATCTAGAAGGTAAGAAATCTGTTTCTTAATTTAAAGAATGTCGATGTTAAGGGCTAGCTAATTATGGGAATTAATCTTTAAAGGTAAGTACGTAGGTACCTGTCATAAATATTTTACTTGTTCAGTGATTCTATTATTTACTTTTTAATTTTAATTCTCAAGGACCCTATTTTTTCACCTAACTACTGCGATAGGTAGGTACCTATTTGAATTGTGACTCCTTAGTCCTTCATAGTTGCTATGAATTGTAATGCAGACAGTAGAATACAGATTTGATTGGGTATTTGATCATGTCAGCCAAGACTACCTGTTAAACTTTGTCATCTATAGGTACCTACCTACATATAAAAATGTATCAGATTGCTGTCTGTATATGGAAAAGATTATGAGAAAAAATATAATTGGGACCTTTATCAATGCAATAGCACCCCATACAATGATTGTTAGTTTTTTGTCTGTGTATTTGTGCAAGCTAATCTCAGAAATAACTTGTCAGATTTAGATAAAGTTTTCATTAATATAATTGTGGTGAGCTTTACATAACATTTGGTGTTTCTTTCATTTCATAAATAAAAAAGTTATGGCAATTTAAAGATAAAGAATCACATAAAAAGTACCTTGTCCTTCTCTGTACCTCTGACAATGTGTGTGCAAAATTTCATTATGATTGGTTGAGCCGTTAAGGTGTGAAAGAGTAACAGACTGATAGAGTTGCTTTCGTATTAGTAGGGATTTTTTCTTTTATTTGAACTACCAAAATATTCATTATTTTTTTAATGTCTAACTGACAAACTAAATAGAATTTTGATTGTATATGTTTTTTGTATGTAGACATGTGGGTGATATAAACATAAAAGATGTCAGCCACAACAGAGACACTGAAAGGGACAACCAAATGCCACCCTACACCAGTGTCTTACCCGCTCTCAACACCACACTGTGGCTCCGCTAAACACACCGTTCATTGGTTCCGAAAGGGTTTGCGGCTCCATGACAATCCAGCTCTCCGGGAAGGACTTATCGATGCAGTGACTTTTAGATGTGTATTCATAATAGACCCATGGTTTGCTAGCTCCTCAAATGTGGGCATTAACAAATGGAGGTATGTTTATTTAAGTACCAGCTTATCAATTTTGCCAGATTTGCTCTTTTAATATTTTAATGAACTTAGGCATAGATATTACCTATAGTTAAGGAATTACAATGCTATATGTAGAGAGATGAGCCGCGGGCAACAGCTACTATCCTATGTTTGGCAAAAGTGTGTTTAAAAAAATCTCTTCTTGCAAATCCTTCCTAATCTTTAAAAGCTCTTTCAATGAAACAAGTAATGTAGTTTGTCGTTTCAATGAAACAAGTAATCGAGTCTGCTTTTAAAAGTGTTATTGCCTATAATTTGCTTGGAATTGTGATAAGTAAGATAAGTAGGTACCTATTTAGTTCTTATCGATGGAAAAAACAATCCTCAATCCTAGGAATATTCATTTGGCTGATTGGATTGTATTTTAATCTTTCAGATTTTTGCTACAATGTCTAGATGACTTGGACCACCGGTTGCGTAAACTAAACTCCCGCTTGTTCGTGGTACGCGGCCAACCCGTGGACGCACTGCCAAAGTTATTTCGAGAGTGGGGAACCACAGCCCTCACATTCGAGGAAGATCCAGAACCCTACGGCCGAGTCCGCGATCATATTATAATATCGAAATGTCGCGAGGCTGGCATCAATGTCATTTCAAAAGTTTCACACACATTGTACAAGTTAGACAAGTAAGTACGACCGGGGACACGAAAAAGAAACGAAAAGGTACTACCTATCTACAAAGGAGGTGGTGATATAAACCGACTCAGACTGTAAACTGTTTAAAATCTTTCCCTAGAATAATAGAACGAAATGGTGGCAAAGCACCATTGACGTATCACCAGTTTCAAGCGTTGATCGCCAGCATGCCGCCCCCGCCGTCCGCCGAGGAGCCGATTACGACGCAATGCCTCAACGGCGCCACCACCCCGGTCACTGACGATCACAACGATCGCTTTGGCGTTCCTACACTCGAAGAGCTTGGTGTGTATTAAAGAATCGAATCAAATGTGGAATAACTATACCTACTTTATTGGACACACACATACACACAACACACAGAACAGGTAATTTATAGGTACCTACAATTAGACGACCTACTTATGTATATTGGCAAAAGCAATATTTTTATCTTTTTATGCTTGCTACTTTTTTTTATCTAAAAATGAAAAAAAAAATCGTAGTTTCTGATAAATATGTGGACATAAATATTGATTATTTGGCACTAAACATATACTTAGTACAAACTACAAATATTATGCAATTCCAACATACATACATACAGATACATGCGCACAATATAATGTAAATAGGATTGCATAAATTTAACAATATATCGATGTTTGTTACCAAACAAAAATTTTAACAAAAAAATTAAAACCGACTTCCAAAAACGCAAAACTAAAAATCTTAAAAATAAAACGCTAAAAATAACAACATACCGATTTAATCCAAAAGACAAAAACACACGTAATATTATTATTGGTTTGTGCTACCACTAATCGGTTTGAATTCGGTGACAAGCCCGCTGGTGTCTGCCCACTTGGGTTGTCCTGCTCACGAAGAGCTGGTGGCGGGAGTCGACTTAGCCCATCTACCTCCTCCATATTTGGCTTGTCACCGACTTCATACCGATTAGTGGTAGCACAAACCAATAATAATATTACGTGTGTTTTTGTCTTTTGGATTGTTGAGGATATTAGGAAATACGTTGTGGCAACACTACACTGTACAAGCTCTGCTAATAAAGATGGCGATAAAGTAAGTTCGCTTTTTATTCAAAAACTCCAGTTCAATACGCTTCCACTGCGCTATATCAATAATAATTAGTAAAATAGTATTAAAACGAAAGAAAAAGTGTTAAATAGTAGTGAAATTAACAAAATAGCGCAAAATGGCTCAAGATTTTAAGTACCCAACGCTGAGTGAGCATGGCAATTTCGGCCATTGGAAATTTAGAGTGAAATTAATATTAGAAGAAAAAGGAGTTTTAAAAGTACTACAAAGCGATGTGAAGACATCAGATATGGTTAGCGATGCAAAAGCTAGATCCATCATAGTTCAGTGCCTAAGTGACAAATATATAGAAATTGTAAAAAACTGCACAACCGCCGCGGACATGTTGTCTAACTTGGAGGACATATTTGAACGCAAGAGCATCTGTAATAAATTGAGGTTAAAAAGACAACTCATCATGTTAAAATGTGGCTCAAAAGAAAAACTTCAGGATTACTTTTTGAAATTCGATACATTAATCAGCGAATTATCCGCTATTGGGTGTACCATAGAACAAATAGATCAAGTGTGCTACCTACTTTCTTCACTACCCTCCGCATACGATAACGTAATTACATCAATAGAAACAATGATAACGGAAAAATCAATCAATCTAGAATCCATCAAAGCGAGATTACTCGATGCAGAATTAAAAATTAACCAGGAAAGTCCCAATGAAGAGGCATTTTTGACATGCTATAGATGTGGAAAAAGAGGACATATTATCAGAAATTGTACGGATATACAGCCAGATTCAAATACCTACAATAATCTAAATCGAGGCCGAACACCATCAAGAAGTTATCGAGGTTCCTACAGGTCAAGAACTACCAACCAACGTCGAGGTACAAGACAATATGGGCATCAAAGGCAAGCAAACAATATATCACAGATTAATAATGAAAATGGTATGTCGTTCACAGTATACAGTGCAAATCAATTTAGTCAAAATGTGAACAAAAGCGTGGAATTCATAGTAGACTCCGGGGCCACAGAACATTTATTAAAATCAGAATTTGAAGAACATATGACAGAGATAGTTAAGCTAGATAAGGATATTAAGATTTTTGTAGCAAATGGTCAGTACCTAACCTGTAATAAAAAAGGGAAATTAAATTTAAAGTTTAAAAATGTTTTCATAGATATTGAAGGGTTAATTGTTCCAAATCTGTCACATAACTTATTGTCAGTGAGTAAATTGTTGCAAAAAGGTTTTAATATTCAATTTAATAAAGATTATGTATCCATCTCAAATGTAAAGCATGAAATATTTGGCAATCTTCTTGGAAATTTATATGTAATTACTATGTACTTAAATACAGTAAAATGTTTAACAACTAATAAAAATAATAATGATACTTTGTGGCATCAAAGATTAGGACATGCAAATCGAAAACATCTGCGTATGATGAGGCTGCCTTACAGTCAAAACCCATGTGAACCATGTATGCAAGGTAAGTCAACAAGGTTACCATTTTACTCCACTCCGAGACCACGTTCCCGTTACATTAGTGAGTTGATTCACACTGACATCTCTGGTCCGGTAAGTACTCCTACAGCTAATGGTGAGGTTTATTATCACACTATCATTGATGATTATACACATTTTTGTGAAGTATATTTACTAAAGAGAAAAAGTGAAGCTACAGAAAGGTTAATTGAATACATAAATAGAATGGAAAGACAAACAGGAAATAAAGTAAAGAAAATTAGAAGTGATAATGGAGGTGAGTTCAAAAATGAGACAATGCATAATTTCTGTAAGAACAAAGGGATTATTTTACAATATACTATTCCATACAGTCCTCAGTCAAATGGAGTCGCAGAACGTATGAACAGAACCATTTACAACCGAGCTAGAACATTATTAATTGAAACAGGATTACCTAAGACATTGTGGGGTGAAGCAGTAAGATGTTCTGTCTATCAGATTAACCGATGTCCATCCTCAGCTATCAAATTTCGTACACCAGCTGAACTAATGCTAGGAAACAGAGACTTATCAAGACTAAGAGTATTTGGCTCCAAGGTATGGGTACACATTTTACCAAAACAGGATAAACTTCAAAGAAGAGCAAACACAATGAGATTTGTTGGATATGCACGTAACGGATACAGGGTATGGGATCCTGATACAGATGAGATTATAGTCAGTAGAGACATTAGATTTGATGAGACTCAATTTAAATATGATAATAATAAACCTAATGATGAAGAAGTAAAATATAAACATTATGAAGGTGATGAAGAAAATAACTATAGAAGAGAAGAAGAAAATGATGAAAGTGAAGAGATTGAACAGGAAAATGAAGATGATCAAAATTACATGGAAACAGATGAAGATAATAATGTAGAAGAAAATCAAGAAACAGAAGAATATAAGACACGATCAGGAAGACAAGTAAGAAAACCTAAAGATTTACTAGAAAACTATGACCTAAACTATATAGCATACTGCTTATTATCAGGAGATCCTCAAGAATTTAATGAAGCAATAAAAGATAAAGAATGGGAAAAGGCAATCAAGAAAGAATTAGAGTCACAAAAGAAATTAGAAACATGGGAAGAAGCAACATTATTAAATGGAAGTAAACTACAATACAGATATTAACTCAGAAGTAATCACAATACCGTTTGAAGAACTGTTTGGCTCACTACTTTACATAGCAACAAATAGTCTACCAGATATAGCTTATCCAGTTTCCTATCTGAGCAGATTTTTGGATAGACCAACAAACGACTTGTGGAAGGCAGGTAAGAGAGTCTTACGCTATCTTAAAGGGACATCCGAAAAGGGGCTGCTATATAAGAAGTCAACAGATCCTACTAAACTTCAAGCATACTCAGACGCTGACTGGGCTGCAGACAAGACAGACCGTAAGAGCACTAGTGGCTGTGTGATCTATCACGGTGAGAATATAATAAGTTGGTTCTCTAAAAAGCAAACATGTACAGCTCTTTCAACAGCAGAGGCAGAATTCGTCGCAGGGTCACACACTGTAAGTGAGCTCATGCATATTAAAGGTTTACTCTCAGATTTTACAAATAATACAACAAATATTTCCGCTTGTTTATTGATTGATAACCAGAGTACAATTAAATTAATACAGAATCAAACAAACAGTAAAGCTTCAAAACATATAGCTATCAAATATAATTATGTTAAAGATATAGTAAATAAGAAACTTATATTAATCTCCTATGTTCCAACCAATGAGAATGTATCTGATATTTTTACCAAAGCGTTGCCACTTATTAAACATGTGTATTTAACAAATAAGTTGAATCTGATTTAGTACATCTGATTTTGTATTAGTTAGATATTTATTATGTGAACTCAAACTAATTCTGAACTTGTGTTTAAGTAAGTATAAGTGTACTAAATGTAAATGTTAACATTCTTTAATGTTACTTAGTATAATCTAGTGGTGAGTGTACCGATCCCAAGACACAGTTCGTAGGGCTAGATTAAGCCATAGATATAATTGTGTGTTATTGTGTAATTTTAAATTTACTTTTGCAAGTTGTATAACTTCAGTTTCTTTCGTTATAAACTTGAGGGGCTGTGTTGAGGATATTAGGAAATACGTTGTGGCAACACTACACTGTACAAGCTCTGCTAATAAAGATGGCGATAAAGTAAGTTCGCTTTTTATTCAAAAACTCCAGTTCAATATGGATTAAATCGGTATGTTGTTATTTTTAGCGTTTTATTTTTAAGATTTTTAGTTTTGCGTTTTTGGAAGTCGGTTTTAATTTTTTTGTTAAAATTTTGTTTATTTCTCGCTTTTAAGTGACTTAGTTTGTAATTTCTCTAAGTTGCAATAGCCTTATGTCAACAGCTCATCACCTTTTACAAAATATTGCTTTTCCCGACGCAGGGACGTTAATTATTGAGGAGTTCTCCTGGTACATCATCATCAGTTCCACTTCACCATATACATTGTGACGAGCATAAATTGTTGTTTAGAAACCATATTAAAGTTAACGAATCGGAATCTGTGAAATACCTATTATTTAGTAGTTCTGATTACCATCTGTGGTCTTCATCATCAGTTCCACTTCTTCAAATTTGACTTTCCGAAAGCAAATAAACGATTTACTATAAAAAATCCAAAAATCGCTATAGGTGTACCTATAATTTTTAAAGAGTTCCCTCGATTACTCCAAAATCCCATCATCAGATCTCAACTTGATCACAATGGAATCAATTTGGGAGTGTCCACTTTCAAACATAAAAACAATTTTTGAAATCGCTCCAATCGGAATCCGTGAAATACGCATTATTGTTGAGTAGTTCCGATGACCATCTGTGGTCTTCATCATCAGTTCCACATCTTCAAATTTTGCTTTTCAAAAGCAAATGAACGATTTACTATAAAAAATACCCAAATCGCCATAGGTGTGCCTATAATTTTTGAAGAGTTCCCTCGATTTCTCCAAGATTCCATCATCAGATCTGGACTTGGTGGCAATGGGACCTAATTGGGAGTATACCCTTTCAAACAAAAAAAAAAAATTTCAAATCGGTCCAACCGTCTTTGAGTAATCGGTGAACATACATAAAAAAAAAAAAAAAAAAAAAAAAAACATACATACAATCGAACATAGAACCTCCTCCTTTTTGGAAGTCGGTTAAAAAAAACATACGCGTCGAATTGAGAACCTCCTCCTTTTTGGGAAGTCGGTTAAAAAGTTTGCAACTAACTACAGTCTGTAGTCGGTACCTACTGACTACTTGCTGATTTTCCAACATAATCCAAAACTCTCCTACCTGACTAGTTTGGTATAGGTACATGTTTTCGTCAAATTCCTAGAATGCTTGTTTGAATTTCAACGACACATAATACAAAAAATTAATCCGGAGATTTAGATTAGAATAAAGTAATTTCTATATCAACTTTTTTCTATCGAAAGGCTTCGAGGTAGAGGGTTTAAAGCCCCCGGTGTGGGTCGGTGGAGAAAGCGAAGCTTTAGCACGACTGGAACGTCACCTCGAGAGGAAAGCGTGGGTTGCGTCGTTCGGTCGGCCTAAAATGACACCGCAATCGCTGTTGGCTAGTCAGACTGGATTATCGCCATATTTAAGGTGCAGTTTATGATTCTTTATGCCTTTTGTTATCTAGGTAAATACATTCCAAATAAAAATTAAAAAATTGGATATAGACAAGCAATAGTGTGTTAACTGTTAACCCAGACTGGAGAAATTTGTAGGTATGTAAATCGTGTTTTAAAATTATACCTACCACCGTTTTGTGTCCATTATTGCACGATACGAATGGGAGTAAAAATTCGTTATCCGTCACGGCGTCATAGAACGGCTGTTCTAAGGAAAAACCAAGCACCTGTGATTTTTTCGAAATTACTTAGTTTGTTTTCCCCTTTTTTCACGCATAACGGACTCGGCTTTTAATAAGGAACAAACTTCGTTCTTACCAAGTGTTTCACGACACTCGCGCATTTTTTTATATGATCAACTTTTTGTTGGTATTTAAACAATGTAATAAGGTACCTAAACAATTAACTCTCAATAAACCGTTCTGTATCAATAAATAATTTTGTGGGTTAACATGTTTTTGCTTATCGCCGTCCAATTGAACATGCATGCGACACAAAAGATATTCAATAAGAATTTTATTTCTACTATAGGTACAGGTTGCCTGGAAGAAATTGCTTTTAAGCAATAAGGCCGCCCTTTGTTGCCCGTATTTCCCCACCATGTATTTCATATTTTTGTTTCTGGTGACAATAAAGAATATTTTTTGTATTTCCACAGTTCTTTTCAAAAATAACAGCGCCAATTAGAATCCAATGAAATGACGCAAACCTTTTTCTTTTAGATTCGGATGTTTATCCACGAGATTGTTTTACTATCAGCTAACAGAGTTGTACAAAAGAGTGAAGCGTGTCCGGCCGCCCTTGTCGCTGCACGGACAGATACTTTGGAGGGAGTTTTTCTATTGCGCCGCAACGCGCAACCCTAACTTTGATCGGATGGAGGGTAATCCTATATGCGTTCAGATACCCTGGGAGAAAAATCAGGAAGCCCTTGCTAAGTGGGCAAATGTAAGTTTAATGTCGAAAATAGCACATTTCCATACCCTATGTCAGTCAGGACTACCGTAGCTTCCTATAGGTGAAAGAATTTCCAAAATCTGTTCATTAGATTTAGAGATTACTCCCTACAACGTCACAAACTCACAATTCAAAAACCTAACCTAAGGTAAACCTCTTTGTCCTCAAAATTAAATGTTTCGACAATTCTATGATAGTCTGATAGTTTGAAATAGGTACTGAACCGTGGAGTTAACTGCCCATGGAGGTGGTATATTATCATATCGATCGTTCTTCTTTCATGTAGTAAGAGCACAATGAACCAATGTGATAATTTTAATAGTTGGAGACCCTCGAAGTAACAGACAGGATCACAGGATCCCCAAATTAATAAAATATGAAATTGCAGGCAACTAGTGTGAATTAAATTGGAAAATGTGATTTGCTTGCAGGGTCAGACGGGCTTCCCTTGGATCGATGCCATAATGATCCAATTAAGAGAAGAGGGTTGGATCCATCATTTGGCGCGGCACGCTGTTGCCTGTTTCTTGACCAGAGGCGACCTTTGGCTGTCATGGGAGGAGGGCATGAAGGTGTGATCTTTATTTCACTTTTAATGATAATATCAGGTTTAAGAAATATATGCTAAGCTGTAAATAGCTCATATTTTCAAAGTTTCGGTGAGAGTGCTTATGATAACTACGTGTCGCTTTCATACCTGTCAGCTTTTTATATTATGTTATACGTAACATATATTGTGACGATGCAGATACGACTGCTAAAATATTGCGTGAAGCTGGGAAAACTCGCATGTTAACGGCAAATCGTTTAAGGTGACACGAGTTTCCCTTATTTACGGAGAATCATAAGCCAAAAGTTACTTTTAACTCGCACTTTTGATTGAACTAACCTTTTGACTGGACTTTCACTGCTAATTACCTGATGTTATAAAGAGTAAATTAGGCTACTTCCTGCGGGAATTCTGAAACTCACGCGGGTGAAGCCGCGGGGCACAGCTAGTAATAAATAAATATAGAGAAAATTTCTTGCGAAACTAAGGTGGGCTGTAACGCAGGTGTGGGTGGTTGTTCCAGTTTTTAAAGCCTCAACGTAGGCGTTTTGTTTTGTACCAAGTTGGCGATTCGTCGCAACAATATTTTATATTTAAATTTTAAATTGTTAATTCAAATCACCTCTACAGATCAACTCCCTTCTTCAAGTGGTGAAATTACAAATCATGGCGGTCGGTGTCAGCGTATCGCCAACCGCTTTTAAGAGGGTTTAAAAATAAGCACGTTGTGCTGTTTTAGCTAGAATAAAGTGGGAATGAACGGCATGTTATGATATTGTCTTCGAACTTCGTGGAGTAAATACTAATAGTACATACGTCATTCGAACCGTACTGAATTTGGGTTCTTGTAGGTATTTTTTTAAGTTTTCGCCTTATGACTTAAAATATAAAAGATAGTAAATATACCATTAAGGCAGTCCTTTTCAGCTTATTTTCGGCACGTTCGGCTACGTATTTTCTCCGTTTTGTGGCAGCACTCGGAGTCGTTTTAATGATTACTTAATTTTAAGTAAAGATTTAAAAAACTGCCGAACTCAGATACGATCTTTAATTTAAATTTAATTGGCATTTAAATAATCAAGTTAAATTTAGTTAAATGCCCATTAAAAATTTAATGAACGTTTCTGAGTTCCTCTCATCGGCCATTGGACCATATTATGCGTATATGTTATAATGAGGTCCAATAAGTACGAAATATACCTTCTGAAACGATTCTCAGTTATTTTAACGAAGTCTAGCAGCCGAAATGGAATAAGCGACATTTTTTACACAAAGGACTGACTACCTAAACCATCTATATATTATACTAGCTGTCCCCCGCGATTTAATCCGCGGAAATTTCGGAGTTCCCGCGGGAATTCCGGGATAAAAACTATCCTATCTTTTAAGTTGGACCATATTATAAATGGTTACAAAATTTTATGAAAATCCGTTCAGTAGTTTCGGAGTCCATCGCGGAAAAACAACGTGACACGTGATTTATATATATTAAGATAAATAAATTTGCTGTTCGTTTGTCTCGCAAAAACTCACGAATGGCTGGACCGATTTGGTTAATTTTGATCTTGAAATATTTGTGGAAGTTCAAGAAAGGTTTAAAAAGCAAATTGGACTTTGAAGTTCCCGCGGAAATTCCGAAATTCGCGCGGGTGAAACCTCGGGGCGCAGCTAGTAATATTATTTTTTAACATCGACTAGTGTTGAGTTTTTTTTTAGCAAAATGGATCTAAAAAAAGGTTTTTGATTGCAGGTGTTTGATGAACTACTGCTGGATGCAGATTGGTCAGTAAATGCAGGCATGTGGATGTGGCTCTCATGTTCCTCGTTCTTCCAACAGTTCTTCCATTGTTACTGCCCTGTGCGATTTGGACGTAAAACTGATCCCAATGGAGATTTCATCAGGTGATTGTTATTTACTAAATCTGGGCCCTTATTCACTATGACCATTACACGCCGCGTTAAGATAAGACGCCGCAAAAACTGTATTTCCCTCGTAATCGAAGTTTTACTGCAAAAAAAAATACATTTAAAACGTTTCTTATGGCATAAAGACTAATAATTTCTATTTTGGCATCTAGAACGTTTGGAAATACGTTTTTGGGACGCGCGTTATGGGCAAGGAATGTTGTTGGTCATAGTGAATAAGGGCCCTGATTCTCATGGTACACTGGCATCACAAAAGGAATATTATGCCACTTAATTTATATATCTTTTCTTTTTTTAATTTATAATGAATAGCTTTGTTAATAGGGTACATTTATAATATTAGGATTAATTTTTATCGTGTAATTCCCGCAGGAACTGCGGAATAAACGCGGATGAAACCTCAGGGCATAGCTAGTTATAGAATATATTCTGAAATCAACATCATTCATTACCTAAAAGTTAAAACCCCTTTTTTATTTTTAAACTAGCTGTGCCTCGCGGTATCTCCTACGTAAGTTTCGGGATAGCTGCAGGGTCTATTTTTTTCTAAAATAAAAGTAACCTAAGTTACACCTTGTAACATCGGCCTATGGAAGTCCCGTTAAAATTGATCCAGCCGTTTCAGACATTAGCCGGAACAAACAGACAGACAGATAAAAATTGAAAAAATGTTTTATTTTTATTTTTATGTGAGTACCATATATACTTTCATATGCATTTAGTAAAGAAACTGTTAATTTGGAATTACAAACAGACACTTCAATTTTATTTATATGTAGGTATATAGATCACAATATGACCTACAATAGAAACGACGGATTTATAAATGATACATTTTATTGTTATAGGCGATACATACCGGTTTTAAAGAACATGCCAACACGTTACATTCATGAACCTTGGGTGGCGCCAGAGACGGTGCAGCAGTCTGCGTGCTGCATCGTTGGTCGGGACTATCCAATGCCTATTGTGGATCACAATAAAGCGTCACAAATTAACATAGAACGCATCAAACAAGTTTACGCACAGCTAGCTAAATATAAACCTCAAGGTATGCATTTATTTAACTCTTCATAATAAATAACAGCAAGTTAACATTTTTAATTTTCTGTCTAGAAATGTATAAGCTTCAAATCAAATACTCATGTTTTGTTGTTTTCAGGTGCATTAAATCCTCAAACCGTGCAGCGACCAAATATGACACAGTCATCTCCGAGTCCGAATTCTATAATAAAAAGTATCAATCAATCAAACTACCTGTGTAGCCAGACGCCGCCCGATTCACAAACGAAAACACCACCAATTCTGACTGGTAAGGAAACAAAATCTACCGGTTATGATGATGCTGATATATTCAGAGTACCTTCAAGTAATGACCAAGAAGGGACAAACAAACAGGTTCCATTCAAACAAGTGATTATTATTCAGCAAGAAAAAAACTCTGTGCCTTCTGAATCAAGAATTCAATATAATCACACATTACCACAAAGCTTTGCTATTAATGAACAGCAGCTGCAATCTTTGCCACCGCAAAGTAAGCAAGACACCAATTATGGTTTAAAAAACTTGGTTATTAACAATTATATGCAAGAATACACGAACGCTCCAGTTATATGTCAAGACGAGCAGATAAATACAAATGAAGTTTACCTCCAGGAAGAACTGAAATCAGAAAATAATGAAGAAAATGATAAGAAACCCAGGTTTTATGTATCTGGATATACTAAAAATGGAGTATGTATGCAGACTGTACACAGCAACATCGCAAAGAGCTTTGCTCCTACTTCTGACACACATCACGGGTATTGTAGTGAAAATAGACAGGATATCAAATCTGATAATGATACATTTTTAGGGACGATGACCTTGGCCAAAGATGGGTCATTATCATTTATAGATGGCAATGATAAAAGAGATAATGACAACGAAGGTGAATTCAATTCCACTGCTAACAATACTGAACAGTTAATGTAAAACCATAAAGTAAAATATTCTATTTATGTTAGTTAATTCGGCTTAACAGCTATACATACAAATAAAATTTGTAATTCCAAATTAACATCTTTCCACTTAATGCATTTGAATGTATATACCTATGGTACTTACATAAAAAAATCAATTGTTCAAATTTTTCTGTCTGTTCCAGCTAATCTCTGAAACGGCTGGACCAATTTTAATGGGACTTTCAGTGGCAAATAACTGATGTTATAAAGAGTAACTTAGGCTACTTTTATTGAAAAAAAAAAATAGTTCCTGTGGAAATTATGGTCAGAATAAAATATAATATGTTAAATTGATGAAAGTAAAAAGGTCCTTATGTATGCAATTTTATTACATTAATGATTATCAAATTGGTGCATCATCAATAACATTAACAGTGTATCGATTGTATCAAATTACTTAAATGAGCATCAGATAGTAAGGGCAGCTAGTTATTTCTTCGCAAGTTCAAGTGATGCCACTGTCTGCATGTGTTGGCGTAGTGCTTTTTTTGCTTTTCTTGACTTTTCAATTGGTTTTCGATCAGGAATGTGAGGTTTGTTTTCTTTAATTTCTTTATGTATTGTTTCTTTTATTGATACCTAAAAAATAAAACATGTTATAAGAAGACAATTCAAAAACATTGTTCATAAAGTAGATACTTACATTATCAGGTACATGAATATATCTTATGTTACGGGCTTGAATGAATATATATTCAAAAAAGAATTCATTCCCTTGTGGGTCGCAGTAAACTGATTTCTCAAAAGAAATGTTCATGAAGCTGTAACAAATTTTAGGATACATCAGAAAAAAATAGTTTTTAATTCCTGAAACAAAAATATTCGGCTGAAACTTGAACTATTAAATTTAGTGATAGAGACCAAAAAATATGCTAACCCATCAACAGATGTGACTAAACCACATATGTAAGAATCATTTCGAAGATCCAAAGTTATATTTTTTCCTTGTAATGTCTTCACCAAACACAGTAAAGTGTTGTGATAAAAGAACTTCTCCTTCGCTGTTCCAACAAACATTTTCTTACTTCAAAAATCTGAAAGTGTCTACTCCTATTTAAATTAACATAGGCTTAGTGGATTACACCCACATATTCTGCAATTCTAAACGTTGATAATACCTAATACTTATAATAATAATAACTAAACAATCTCTTAAAGGTTGTTTAAATTGTTGTAAGTAATTATATAATAATGAAAAGAAAACTATTCAGTATTTTCTTTCACTATTACTAGTCTTACATCTGACTTTGACTGTAGTTCTAACTCTGCTTTAGTTAGCACCCAACCGTCGTTTTTCCTCTGCGCCCAAAAATAGTATTTAGCTTTGTCTTTAGGGCCCGTTACAGGCACACAAAACCTGGCCAAATTTCCATCACAAAAATTATCTGGATCACTTATTTTAAAACTTTTGTCTTTTATAGGTGCTCCTAAATAGTGTACAGCGCCGGAGTGTGATCTCAACGTTTTTAAAGCAATTTTATAATAATCGCACTTTCGCACTCGGTTTATAAACACATGCTGTAGATAAAATCCAGTAGTGCCGACTAAGACGCCTCCCCATGCAGCTATTTGTACCAGAGTCCTAGTTGAAACCATTATGATTACCTACAAAGATAATATAATCACTACGTATTCTTTAGTAAAGAGTAAAATTAGATAGGTAGTAAATGAGGTAGTAAATTACTATTTATTACCCGTCTTTGGAGTTTTTAATAAAACCTCTTGGTAGTAGTATATAGTAGTAGGTCGATTCACACAATTATTCTTAGTAATCACTGATATGGGACTCCCATACCTACTGTGAAATCGGAAATGCAACAGAAATGGAATGATCAATCGTCAATGCAATCATGGCTGATTCCCACAAAAATAGTGCTGTTCTGTTTATAGCGAACGGTCGATATATCGATAAAAAATCAGGACTACTACGGTTCTTCAGTTTTTTTTATTATTTTATAGCTACGGAAAACAGCACCTGTGACGGCTTAATTGCTCTCGGTTAAGTATAAACTTAATGTAAGGCATCATTGGTGCTTTTTCAGCTGCATCAAATAAGGAAAGTAGCGAGTGAGATAGAACATTTATTTGAAAAAGGTACTCTTTTGTGTTTATTGAAAAACCGTCTTATCAAACGTGGTCAAGTTGACTACTTGACTAATACGGAACACGGTTTTTCTTCCTGCGCGTGGGTGCGCAGCAGTTGTTTTCCAAATTCCAAAGGTTTGTTTTGTCCACCGGTCACTCGAATACTGGAGTAATTTAATTATTGGAACCAATTTAGGGTCGGTGAGTGAGAGAGAGAGCGAGTGATCACACTACATTAAAATGTACCCTACAGCAGTCGATTTAGGGTACAATTTAGTGTAGTGTAATTACTCAGTCTCTCTCTCTCACTCACCGACCCTAAATTGTATCCGATTTAGAGCCCTAAATTGGTGTCTTGAAATTGCAAGGTGTAATAAGCGCTTAACTGTTATTGTTCTGAGAAACTTATGAAAGCTAAAAAAACAGTGTTATATATACTCACAGCTGATAATATATCTAATACTATACTATTTTTATCGCTAAAGCGCTTATCACACTTTGCAATTTCAAGGCGTTAAATCGGAAGCAAGTGATTACACTACACTAAATTGGACTGCCAATTTCGGCATTGTTGTCACTTTTTACCAGATTTGGCGAAATTTAATGTCGTTGGTGATTTGGTGGAAGACTTTTAGAATATTTCAAGAACTTTACAATTTGTCCGACACCAATTTAGGATATCGGAAGGCTTAATCGAAGTTTAGAACAGTTAGATTCCAATTTAGTGAAATTGGGGCGTCCCAATCGACTTCTCCCTAAATTGGTTACGATCTAGGGCAGTGTAATCGCGTCGGAACCAATCTAGGGTCGGTGAGTGAGAGAGAGAGCGAGTGATCACACTACATTAAAATGTACCCTAAAGTGGTCGATTTAGGGTGCAATTTAGTGTAGTATGATTACTCGCTCTTTCTCTCTCTCTCACTCACTGATTCTAAATAGTATCCAATAGGGGATTTTTTGTTTGTTACGATTTTACTAAAAAACTATGGGACTAATTTAAAAAATCCTTTCTCCTGATGCTATGAAGAGTAAATTAGGCTACTTAGGAGCTCCTGCGGGAATTCTCAAAAACTCAAGTGGGTGAAACCGGGAGCACAGCTATAGTATTATGAAGAGGTAAAGAGGTTTGTGAGCTTGTGACGTGGTGTTTGTGACGTTGTAGGAATCTACTGAATTGATTTACAAAATTCTTAAAGGAAACTGTAAGGTAGTCCTGAGTGACATAAGTCCTTTTTTATCCTGAAATTCACAGGGGAATTCCGAATTTACCGCAGGTGAAATTACGGGGGACAGCTAGTATCTAATAAATAGGTAGTCGCGTTCATGTCGATTTTTTTTATTAAATCCTTACTAATATTATAAATGCGAAAGTGAGTTTGTTTGTTTGTTTGTTACGCTTTCACGACTTAACGGCTCAACCGATCATCAATAAATTTTGCAAGTTTTGCTTGCCTGTTTTCACAGGTACAGAGAAGGACATAGGGGAGTTTTATCCCGGTATTACCGCAGGAACTTCGAAATTACCGCGGGTAAAACCTCGTAAACAGCTAGTTTCTTATAAAAGACGTAGAATACGTCATATTATTTGCATACGCTGCGTGCTACCTCGTACATGTCCGTCTCGAACGAAGCTCGTGCGCCAACTAGTCGCTTATCGTAACCAATTTGGGGAGAATTATAGTAAATATATGGCGAGAAGGTTAGTAAATCAGATACGAGAGAGAGAGAGCGAGTGATCAGACTACACTAAATTGTACCTTAAATCGACTAATTTGGGGTACATTTTAATGTAGTGTGATCACTCGCTCTTTCTCTCACTCATCGACCCTAAATTGGATCCGACACGATTACACTGCCCTACATCGTAACCAATCTAGGGAGAAGTAGAGACCCTCCAATCTCACTAAATTGGACCCTAACTGCTATAACATCGATTACACCTTACGATTTCCTAGATTGGTGTCTGCCAGATTGTAATGTGTAATAAGCGCTTAAGACAGCGACTGACTGACGTGAGACGTCTGACATTGCCATAGACTATAGAGCGAGAAGACCAAATCCCACCATTTCAAACTGGACACAATCCATCTATTTTGGACCCTGAGCATAAGTCTAGTTAATTTGTGACCCTGAGCAGGAAACTGGCTTTCAAGCATGGAATTAATAGGTACTTCGTACAACTGGAAAGCTTACTGTGCATCGAAACATGCACCGAGCGAGAGGTCATTAATCTTGGTCCGTCTCTTTCACACTAGTGTAACCATTCTTCTTACCTGTATGTATATCATAGGACATTTTTTAAAGAAAATCACTCAATTAAGAGGCTCAGTTTAATATCGATTATTGAAATTAAATAATAAAATGAAGCAGAAACGCACAGTATTTTATTAAAATAGGTAGATAGGTAATTATATCTACTCTGTTTTCATAGGAAGACTCGTCAGATCCTAGTCCATCGAAGTAAACTTTTTGACGATTGTTTGTACGTAATGCTAGCTACCAAAGTTATATACACTAGCACACACCGCTCTTGCGTCTCATCCTCTAATAAACAATAGGTATACTTACTTATAATAAATAAAACACTTCTAAATACCTAGTTAATATTATATTTTATTGTTGACATTTTAAAATTAAACATTACTGAACAATATTGTTTTGTGCAATTTATGGCGTAAAGTAGCTCGAGATGTGCCAATGACCTTTAATGTTTTATCTTTTCCATAAGTTGACAGTTTTAATAAGTTCCCATAATCATACGAATCGTTGTTCAGTAACTTATTTATTGGGATACAATGTTGTTTATTTAAGTACTTAAGTAATACCTTTGGAAAGATAGATGGAATTACTCCAGGTTTTAACCTTTTTCGAGCCTCTGTTCGGTAATCTTCAGGTTTAAAATGCAATGAACAAACCACAGAGCTTTTATTCAAGTTCCCAGGTGTCACCTCTAATCATCTCTTCTTCAACTCTAAATCCGAAGGCAAGCTGGAAATGTAAAATTATTATTATAATAGTATTAATTTGGTCCACCACTACAATTCGACCAATAAAATTATTAAAATACCCACAATATGAAAATTATCATCACACAAAGAAATCATTGGGCCTTCAAATAGACGCTTTCATCGATGTAAATAAATAAATACGAAATCTTCGATTAAAGTTAACGAAACTAATGAATTTCCAACCTACCTACTACGCATAAATGATACAATAAATTTAAATTAAGTACAGAAGTATTTTCAAGTGTAGTCACCCTAGTTCACACTGATATCAAACTTACCTGTGAAAAGATAATCCACAACCAGGATATGATTCTTTCCCACACCCACTTACAGAACATATTTTGTTCACCATTTTGCAATCAAATACAGAATCAAAAACACTTTTTCAACTAAGAAAGCATTAAAAACACATAAAGTTGCAACAAAGTAGACGCCATATTGTTTTTGTAGTGCCGCTGCCGGATGCTACAATTGTACCTAGTGTTGCCTTACGGAAAAGTAATAAAACTTTCCCATAATATTGAAATGCCGTGAAATGCATGAAATATAAAGCCTGGCCCTACATGCTATTGCATTTATTGATAGTATACTTTCGAATTATTTACAAACATCGTATTTTATAATATTTATGCCTTAAATTTATTGTTTTTTGCGAAAAAACTTTTTTGAATTTACTACCATTGTACTATTTTATATTTCACATGACAACTGTGCGAAAGGGACACACCAAGAAAAAAGATGTTTCGCTCAGGCTCACTTCTATAAGGAGATATTGGTTAATTAAAAAAATACTTTATCAACATAAAAGTAAGGTTTATTTTAATATGTCAAAATGATTGAAGTAAGCTTTCCAGTTGTACGAAGTACCTATTAATTCCATGCTTTCAAGAGAGCCATGTTTTAACTTGGGAAACAATCTGACATTGTCATTGGCGTTCGCCATAATTGAAGAAGTAGATGAAAAGATTTTTATTATTGTCATTGGAAAATTATAATGATAGACGCCATTATTAAAGAAGAAGAATATCTATACATTTTCATGCCACTAAATAACTTACTCCCAATTTCCAAGGAGTTTTGAAATGTTTGGTGATTAAAAAGCTATGGGAAGGAAAATGTAGTAGTAGGTTGTTTTATATATAAACTGTAAATCATCGATTCCTGAAGGTGTCGAGGGGATTTATAATTTAAGCAGGGCAAGTGAAATGAAAACTTGTAACGATTGGCACGTGGCACGAAACTTGATCTAGATAATTATGTTACACCTTATAAGTAAATATCTACTAATATTATAAAAAATTGGAAAATTAATCTGGGGAAAGCATGGTAACGACATAGTCGCCATTATGGAATAAGGACTACGTAATTTGGCAAGATTATACATTAAAATAAGAAGGCAAATTAATGTTGATTTTTTGTTATATTTATACGAAGCTGTTATTATGAACATATTTGCTATTTTGCACAAACGAAACACATTTACATGAAAGTAAATCATTAAATACCGATGAAATGTTACATTCTCCGTTTTCCTTTCTTTACGGCTCTTACAGCCTAAAATAAAACATATCACTATGTTCACAACAAAAACGAACACTTTACACACAATATGAAAGTCTATTTAGCTTTCAATAATTGGAAAAAAACAACTTTTTTCTATCAAAATAAACAAAGAGCGATGCGCTTTGTTGGGCAAAGTTACAAAGATTGCCCAACAAAGCGCAGCAAACCCGTAGTCTCCATCTACGAGCAAATCTATACGCTAGATAAGGACAAACGATAATTGGAAATCTCTTTCACTCTTATGAACTTAGCCATAACACTGTCTCGCTTATTATTCGACAGAGAAGCAAATCACCTCGTTTCATTCTCCGTCTACGTGAAATACGAATGAAATTGTGGCAGTGGCCAGTGACTAGGGATGTAACATTGCGAGAAAAAAAATCGATTTTTCTCTCTTTCATAATAATCGGTTTTAGATTAATCGATTTAAATGGGGACAAAATCGATTTTGCAGAAAAAATTTGATTATTTTATAATGAAAATCTGCATGCTTGTAGCAATAAAACTCTGAGATTAATGAAAATGAAATAAAATTTTTAAATATTAATACAAACTTTATAAAAGCCTCAATCGACAGAAATAAAAAAAATATCCTGATCATTTAATCCTAACCTGATTATAAATAGGCTCCAAATCGGTTTACAAATAACGGAGTTCTAAGGTAAAAAAAAAAACACCGAGGGATGTGATATTGTACATAAAAAATCGATTTGTAGCGCCACACGCTTTAGGCATGATTTTTCCTAGTGTTGGGAATTCTTAATATCGATAAATAATACAATCTTAATTTTAAAAGTCAGTGCAATGTTTTGTTCGTGTATATCGCTAATCGAGAAAATTCTAAAATGTTTGAAAATTATCTGGAATATTTCGAAACATTATAAAACCGTCTTGAAATTTCGTTTAGAAATTGTCGTTTGAAAAATAAAGTTTCACCAACGAATAATAATGAATCAGTCGGTAAAATAGTACAATTCGTTGAATCCATCTAGTGAATGTTTGAAAAATGAATTTCAAAAGCACAGATGACAGAACGAATGCCATCATAGATGCACAGATAGTGTTAAGTTTATGTAATATTATGGATATGGTATTCATTGGCAGCTCGCGTTCCGGGGTCCGGGCCAAAAAACCAAACTTAATGTCGAGGGGTTGCAGATAAAAAAATCAGTAATAATCGATTGAACGATTATGGAAAAAAACGGTTTTTAATCGATTATTTTTTCACATCCCTACCAGTGACCCAGTGTTCATGCTGTAGGTACCTACCTAGTCACTAGTGATTTTATTATCTTTGTCTGAACAAAAACTAGTAACAGACGTTCCAACTTGGTTGGATCCAACCCAATTACCGCCGTCGTGCCAACCGTTCCGACATTGCTACAGACGTACCGACGGTTGGGCATCCAACCGTCATTTGCCTATGCACTGAAGAAGTGTACGGACGTCATGCCGCCTGCTCTTAAAACTTTCAAACAAAATTGTATAAGCTTGATTTCTCAAGTAATCTTTATTTGTTAAATCCCACAAACAGGGAAAGTCTTTATATAGTTCTAATAACTTCACAGTTATGTCGCGTTCAGAGTTTTGCTCCATCGTCGTCGCGTCGTACTTATTTATAATAATACTAGCTGTCCCTCGCGATTTCATCCGCCGTAATTTCGGAGTTCCCGCAGGAATTCTGGGAAATAGTAGGTACTCTATGTCCTTCTTTGTACCCGTGACAGTAGTTCACAGTGATTAACTGTTCCCCGCATTAGTGCCGGAGTTCCCGCGGGAATTCCGGGATAAAAACTATCCTACCTTTTAAGTTTGACCATATTATAAAAGGTTACGAAATTTTATCAAAATTAGTTCAGTAGTTTGGGAGTCCATCGCGGACAAACAGCGTGACACGTGATTTATATATATACACCGGCAGAATTAGCGGAACATAAAAAGGCAGAGTATAGAAATAATTACGTATATACATATATTAAAACAAATTATTATCAGGCATGAAGTAATAAACTAATATGCATCTTATAACATCGACTTTAAGAAGTTTTTAGTTAAATTTTATTAAAAGTAATCAAAATTAAAAAAAAAATCTCTAGTTTGTGAGAACACAGACAATGTTGCAAATAAAAGTTGAATGACATAGGGGAAACACACGTTATTTATCGTTCATTTATTTAGTGTTAAAATCACAGTAATCTTTAATTTGCAACATTATTTGTGTGCCCACAAATTAGAGAAAAAGTGTTTTTTTTTATTATTATTTTAAATAAAATTTAATAATTTAATTACAAACTTTTAAAGTGTTAAAAGATGTATATTAATTTATTACTTCAAGTCTAATTATTATTTGTTTTAATATATTATATACGTAATTATTTCTATACTCTGCCTTTTTATGTTCCGCTAATTCTGCCGGTGTGTATATTAAGTTTGTTTTTAACATCGAAATAATAAGTATTACGTAGTTGTAAGTTGTACGTAGTACTTATCATTTACTTTTTTCCTACTTTTCGTCAGCGCTCGGCGGCGTTTCGAATGCGACTGAGACACATCGGTTGGATCGTTTGCCTCCACACGTACCAATTTGGTTGGACGGTTGGCTGGTCGGGTGCGTCGGCGAGCCGACCACGTCCAACCGGTATTAATAATAATAATGTTGGACCAACTACCCTATACACGTTCCGATTTGGTCGTGATCGGGCGGTTGGATCCAACCAAGTTGGATCGTCTGTTACTAGTAAAAGACTACTTATAACTTCCTTGGTTCAATAATAATTATATGCGATCGATATCATTACTTATTTGGTCACAACCTCAGAAGAATAACTCACAACACAACTATCAAATTAGAACTGTCATCGAGAAAATAAAGAATTGGAAATACTTTTACTTTCACAGAGTACTTTTTAATATCTGCTTAATTTGTGACTGCCAGATTGGGTTATAAATATGAGTTCTGCTAAAGGAAATTCAAATCGCAAAAGAGCACAAAAATATCAGAATACAACTGTTTATAAAAATAATTTACACGATAAAACTAATGTGATGAAATTTCTCAATTCGATGGAGGTTTCTGGGGTTTGCAAACGCTGTAAAGATGTTATTCAATGGAAAATAAAATATAAAAAGTACAGGACTCTTAGTGCCCCTTCAAAATGTGTTGGCTGTGAAATGAAAACTGTAAAACATGCTTATCACATTTTATGTGGTAAATGTGCGTCAACGAAGGGCGTTTGCTCTAAATGTATGAAGCAAATAGAGGTAAGTTCCTGATTATAGTTAATTTTGTCTAATACTTTCAGTCATGTTATCAAGTGAGGATGTAGTAAAAAAAAAATCTGAATCTTTAAGAATAACCTATAAAGTAAACAAGGGATGGGTGTTTTGTGCATTTATAGTATTGTTATGAGCTGTGTTGAACTTAGGCCAAGGTTGGAAGCTTGGAAACCAAAGATCTTTGTGTATTTTTCAATGTTTTTGAATTTGAAACACAATCATTGTCCATCTGGATGTACATCCCATTAAGGGCATTCACAATGCAAGATGAAAAACAAGAGAGAATAATTTTGATGTACATTATTAATTATTATTATATTACTCTGACCTTGATTGGTTGATTCTAGACCTTGAATGGTTGTATTAATTATTTAGTTAAGTCCACATAATATAACAAGTAACAACTAGTAGGTATCTAACCCCTGCAAACCAATATATTCATAACATTCTGAAACTATTGTTCTTCAGGAGACTGAAGATATAAAACAGGTTGCTGACAATACCAAACAAGATGTTGATATACAATGTTTATTAAAATCATTGCCTGAACGCAAAAGACGCACACTGAAGAGGTTTGTACTTTGAAATAAGTAGGTTACTTTCTGTGGTGCTTCCTTTAACATTCTGTTCTCAATTGCTAAAACCTAGACTTCAACAGTAACGGATTAGCCTACCTACTAAAGTCCAGGCACAGTCCGAAGGTGGGGGGTGTCACGGGAAATGACACCCTACAAAAATCCATTTGTTTTAAATATTAGGGACCCCTCCAAAATTTCAGTTAGTAACTTTGACATTGGCAGAATCACCATCAAATCGGTGGAGCCATAAAACCACAAATTGGAATTGAACCTCTCCAAAATTTCAAAAGCCATTGTACAGATATTGGTAGGTACCGTTACCTTTAGCCATTTTAATAATTTTTATTACAGACAACTAGAGAAAGGGAAAATGCAATCATCTGAGCTCGAAGACATGTTATCAAAAATGGCTAATATTGGATCGGATTCTGATGACTTTAGTGATAGTGCTGAAGAGTTTGACAGTGATGATGAATAAAAAAAATATTTTGCAGTGAAAGAGGTCTTTTTTTAAAATGACAATCCCATTATATGTGGTAATATGTGGCATCCATGTAAAAAGTACAAGTAGTGGGGTATTGAGTTAGACTAGATTTGGTATTTAGAATAGTCAATTGATAGTAAAGAAAAATTATTCAAAAACTAGCACAATTTTTTTTATCAGACATTTGAAGTTGAAATTCTGAAAAAGCATTATAAAAGTTCGAGTGAAATAAAAACACACTTTTAAGGTCTCTAACTCTCTACCCACTTCACCGTATCATACCATGACCGTGCTAGGAACGGGTCAGACATAAAAAATAAACGGTGAGCATACGGGTTATGACCGCCATCATCAACTAAGTGCCTGAATAACGTCCAATATTATACTACACTACATTGGTACGGGAAACATACAGGTTGCATACGGGCATCATACAGGTTGCATACGGGCATCATACACGATGTATACGAGCACAACGCTGTCGATCCGCTGACCGCTGTAGTGGGCAATAGTACGGGAGATACTGATGCTAAATGGGGATTCACTCGAGCGTCGTTGGGACCTGTTGGGTTTTAAAGATTAGGAGGTAGAAACAAAATAATGCTGGTGGGTTTAGCTTCTACATACAGGCTTTCAAAAATGTAAAAAAAAATATTTACATGAAAATACTTGAGGTGGGGGTGGCCACCCGGAAGGGAAGAAAATGAAAAAAAAAAAAACATTTACTTCAGCGCGTCAGATAGGTATTCAAAAGGAATGTTAAGTGAACCCTAAAAATGCTCCCCTTCAAAAATCTGACGATTTGGAGGTGACGTAAGGTAGTAGCGAATTTTTATAAATTAAAAAAATCTCAATTTTGAAATACTCGAGCGTGTCAGATTATTTTACAGAAGGTTCACCTTGCAGTTCAAGTTATGTTGGCTTAAAATCTGACAATAATTTTGAGGGATATTAATTTGATTACTTATTTTTAATATATTTTTTATTTCTGACGTAAGTTTAATAACTTTTTGAGCTATTTCTTGTTCACAAAAAACACTCCTTATTTCTATGAAATATGTAAAAGCTCACAAAATGTTATTCACAAAACACAAAGAAGCCAGACCAGCGGGGCTAAGATGCGTAACACGATAAAATTATGTCCAGCCATTTTATCGATTCTCGTCAACAAAACCAAACAATATGTCGACGAGAATCGATAAAATGGCTCGATATAATTTTATCGTGTCGCGCATCTTAGCCCCCCAGAGCGTCTTACATAACGGTTAACGGTCTTTTGCTATAACGGTTAAGCGTGTACCAGACTGTTGTAAAGTGTAAACAAGCCTCACCGCAAAGTCACCTTGGCGGGAAGTTGGTTTTAACCGCCGTTGGTGTTTCCGTCCACACCTGTTGTAAACAAGGCTCCAACTTCAGTGTTCTTTTGTCCCTCGCATCGGAAACATCTTTGCAATGGCTCCTTGCCTTTCAAAAATTCAAACAGTTGGTGCGGCTTTTGCTCTTTTGAGTGCAATTGAGGAAAAAAAAGAGAAAATATAAAATAAAATATTCCCACACAATTTTTTTTTTGGATTGAGAGGTCCCAGAGATACGGCAGATCCCTATAGAGGTCGGTAAACTCGATAACAATATTTTTTTCTTGCGTCATTTTCATACGTACGCGCGCGAATAAATAAATTACTTTACGCGCGAGCGCTCCCCGTGACTGCCACCACTCAACTGCGCTTGCATGGTTTACAACAAACGTCCACACAGCGGGCCGCCGGTGAGATCGCAGCAAGTTTCCAACGCGCGCCCACAAACCAAGGTCGTAGAAAAGAAACAGAAAGTTTTGGTTGGTTTTAAACAACTGTTGGAAACTTCCGTTTTGGGCTTGTTTACAACAGTCTGGTACACGCTTTACGCGCAGTTACTTTGTTAAGTTTTTTTTATTATATTCAAATAACTTGAAAACCCCAAGTCTTCAGGGGTCCATTACTTCACATTTTGTGTTTAATAATTTATTGTATCGATTTTAATCCTGTTCATAGACAGATAAGGAAATAAAATTGTTTTTTACATTTTTTTTTTTATTTTTATATTAAAATAACTCGAAAACCCTACGATTTAGGAAGGTGCATAACTTGACTTTTTTGTTTGCAATAAATCGATTGGCATACTTTTTATCACTGGCTGCAAAATCGACTTTTTTTCAAAATGGCGGACAGTAGGTATACCAGCGACGCTCGAACCTCTTTGCTTTCCGCAAGCAAATAAACGATTTACTATAAAAAATACAAAAATAGCTATAGGTGTGCCTATAATTTTTGAAGTTTCCTCGATTTTTCCAAGATCCCATCATCAGATCTCAACTTGGTGACAATGGGATCAACTTGAGAGTATACCCTTTCAAACAAAAAACAATTTTCCAATTCGGTCCGATAGAAAACCCGTGAAATACGTATTATTGTTGAGTAGTTCAGATGACCATCTGTGGTCTTCATCATCAGTTCCACTTCTTCAAATTTTGCTTTCCGAAAGTTCAAATATAGTACGAAACGGTGTAGTGGGCATAGTCTGATACTTTTTAATACAAAGATTATTTTTTTGTCTGACCCGTTCCTAGGACGGTCGTGGTAGGTGGACGTCGTGGACGGTGTAGTGGGTGGAGACCTTTATGCTGTTTCTTCTATTTTCAATCTTTATCTTCATAGCTCATCAATTATCTTGTTCCTAGCATTTGTATACTGACTTGCAAATTTGCTCTCAGGCATTCTTTAATAACCTTTCCTGGGCTATTAGTGCTATCAACTCGGGTTTGGAACTTATCGTTAACTGGAGTACAAGGTACGGCGGTACGTAGCCCGTAGGTGATGATTATTGGCAGTCCATCATATATTTTTAGAATTGATTTTAATGGAATCCCTTCGGTCGGTCGTGTTTAATGGTACTTGTATCCCTTACAGCAGATCGAACAAGCTGAGGTTAGTAGAAAAATATTTGCAGCGTCTGGATCCTTACGTCTGCGAATTTTTCTGCCAATACCTACCCACCAAGACTGCGCTAGCAAAGTCCCTTTTTCTTCCTATCCCAGATACCTCATGGCTCATGTCCCGATTTAAGCGGACTCAACAAGCTAGAACGTGTCCAGAATTTCTGTATAAGGAGATTCATCTTTGGGCTGCGTAAATACGACACCACGTATCAGATTATCGCACCAAATTGAAATGGCTTATCCCATTCGACGTCGCCGGGATTTACATAATATACTTCGTCTCTTGTACTCTGTGATATTTATCCCTAAAACTACTTTCTACATAAAAGAACGTTTCCAATTTCCTTAACTGAACTGTGTTCTTTAAGTTGTGTTCCTCAATTTAAAACGCCGCGATCGTTAACCACTACGGGTTTTGCAACCGCTGGATTGAAATCTAGTGAGTTCTAACTTTTGTCTTTTGTGTAAGTTTTATCTATATGAACGAAAATTAATAATTTTTAATCTACCCACAGTGTCCCGTTATTGATATTAGAATGTCGATGCGTGTTAATTCTAAAATTCCTAACTATGTGATAGGTGTCATAAATGCCGATTTTCGGATTACTTATCAAGTTTTAAGTAGGTACAACGACCTTGCTAGTGTAAATTTTTACTCGGTTGTTTTTGTAGGGTGAGTTAAGCACGTCGTTAGGTTCTGTCGTGATAGCTTGGCGTCGCCGTTATCAGCACTCCAGTTCGGTAATAGGCTCGTAGTATCATTGTCTCAAGTAAGACACACCAATTACGAAAGTGTTGATTCATATCTCTGTAGTGTAGCCCAAAGAATATCATTTTACATTTCGAAGGTTTCGATACCTTCGGTGGGTACTTAGCTACGTCACGTATCTGGGTACCTAATTATGTCATGTAATGTGGGCATCTAGTTAATGTGTTTTGGTGTACAATTGTAGCCTAACCACGTACCCAGCCGTCGTTATTCAGGTTTTAAGATTGTAAATTCTAGACATTTAGATTGAATCTTTCGTAATCACCGAATACCTACGTCCTGAACGCCGTTGATTCTCTCTTCTTCCATGTGTAGTGTTTCTGTAGGGTAGTTGTAACTTTTTACTACCGCTTGACAGAAATTGTTCGGTTGTTAATGTGTGAAATAAATAACCCGGTTCGTAGCATTTTCAGTTAAGTTTTACAATAGTAGACTCTGAGGTTCGTCGGTGCTCGGTATTGAGTTAATGAGTTAACGTTCAGTTTGTGACAGTGAGGATAGCGTGTCGGCGAGTTGGTAGATGAAAGTATGTAGTTCAGTAGAAAGGAACAAACTTTTTTGTTAAAAAAAAAGAAATGTGAGTGTTTTAGGAAAGGATCAAATGGTCCATGCAATCTCAAATGAGATTGTACGTATTTAGTTATAATAGGGACAATCGGTTCGGACTAGCAATGGTGAAAAAACCAGGTTGAGATTCTGAGAAATCGTTAATACTCGGACCCGGACCAGAATCAAATTTCTGAATGGATGAATTGTACCATAGCAATTAAGATTGACGTTAAGGAGTTCTATGTCAGGATGAACGAGCGGTCGTATTAGTTTTCTTTCTCAAATGTCTTCCTGTCCTTGGACAGGACGTGCTTGCTTGCTTGCACGAGGACGTGCTCATGTCAGTATGGCCGTGTGGGCGTGAGGGTAGTTCCGCTAAAAATAACGTTTCCCGCCGACGAATAGTTGTCGTAACTCGTTCGTTCCCCCGCTCCACTACATTGCCCGACTCGTCTTTGTTAGAACTTGATATAAAACGCGGGTATGCGTAAGCCACGATTCATTCCGCGCTATGTGCGGAACTCTGTCATCCAGAAGAACCTGAGAGTCGAGCCGCTGGACAAGTTCGTCCAGCGGCTCTCCTCTCGGATGTTCGAGCGGGCGGACGGGTCAGACCACGAGCACATCCGTGGTCTGGCCCCCTTCCACGCCCGTCCACCCGAGGGGAAGCGATACCCGCGCGAGCTTATCGCTCGCGACGACGAGTCAACGCAGCCCACGTAGCTTGGCTGACGGAGCCTAGACGCCGCCCTAACGGGCGGCGTCGGCTCCACCCCGTCGATCCACGCGGTCCCTAGACCGCCCCCCAGTTCCTGTCCGTATTGGCGGACAGCGTTGGATAAACAACTGCAGGGGGCTCTGCCCCGAAGCAGTCACCTCTGCCGCCTCCTCTTCGGGGAGGCAACAAGAGAAGGCCAGAGCTTGCCACGATTCATTGTTACTTTGTGTTCGGTTCATAGCGGTTATAGTGTCGTATCAATCTAGTGTGGCTATAGTTATTACGTGTGCGTGTGTACGTCATCTAATTGTTTCCAGAGGTTTGCTTAAGTCGGGAGCACGGGCAGTGGAGGTGAGCGTTCATGCATTGTAAAGGGGCCCCATTAAACCTACACCTGGGTCGCAAGCCCCAGGCACTGCTCCGTGTTCCCTACGGATATCAGAGGGGCTATTACGTAACTTTTGTTTCTATCATTTTTCGGTTGCAATAAAAAATATGGCGGTTTTGCGATTAAAAAATTTACTTTTTGACATCTACAATATCTAGCAATCAACTAAAATAAACATACTTCAAAAGTTGAAGCTGTCTAAACATGATTAATTGATCATAAAATCGCTATTTTTCTGATTGAAACTGAAATATGATAGCAACAAAAGTTACATAATAGCCCTGCTGGTATGCTGAATAATCTATAACTATGTCGGTGCAATTGCTTATTATAGTTCTTTGTTCATTTTAAATGTGTCGCTCAGCTAATAGTCTCGGTCATGCCTGCCTGTCTGTTATCCTGTCCGTTATATCTTATCTCCATTCATTCAGCTAACAGTCTATTCCTATTATTATTGCTATAACCCTACATCAGAAGTGGGGTATTCGGATACTTCAATTATTACTCTAATTCCGACAAATATTGTTTGTAGCATTTGTTTATTCAATACATTGTATTGAATATTGTTAGTAGTATTTATTTACATAGGTACAGCACCTGATGATTTAATTAAGAGAAATCGCTAAGTGACCTTTTTGACCCCGCTTTAGTGCTAACCCACACGATGGGGTACGGCGCCGCGCCGCTAGGCATTTCGCCGCATTGGCGACCACACGGGCAGTGCGGCGCAGCAGCGACGACCAAAGAGTAGGTTTGCCCATCGATACGTACGACAGTATATCCAAAAGTATCGATATTTTTTTCGATAAATATATCAATCTCCGATATTGATATAGGTATTTCAAAATATCGATATATCAAGAATCCGATATTATAAAAAACATCAACAGCCCAAGTGCTGCGGCGCCGCTCCAGCTCCACTCCGCTTCGCCCCTCCCCGCCTCATCTCGACTCCGATGCGAGCGCGGCGCGGCGCCGGAGCACACCACAAGGCGCCGTGTGGCTACAACGCATTTTTGTATTTAATATACCGCAGCGGCGCCGCTCAGGCGCCGTACCTGAGCCGCACCGCACCGTGTGTGTTGGTTCTTAATGTGTAGTCGAATTTAATCGTTATAAATTGTGAGTTAACTTATTTTAATAACTAATTGCGCCCCGCGGTTTCACCCGCATTAATTTCAGAGTTCCCGCAGGAATTCCGGGATAAAAGTACCCTATGTGTTAATCTGATGGATAAGCTATATTATTGTAAAGTTTCATTTCAATCCATTCAGTAGTTTTTGCGTGAAAGAGTAACAAACATCCATCCATCCATCCATCCATACATTCTTACAAACTTTCGCGTTTATAATATTAGGATTTAGCTAATATAACGGTCCTTTTCATAAATATTTTTTTGCCATTCAGTTATGTGTGGCCATGACCAAAAACATAGAGAAGGATGAGATGTAAAAAGGGTAATCATAAATACCATGCAAGTAAAGGCACAAGTAACTTACGTTACGTATCCCGAAACCCATTATTATATTATATTATATTATAAATATTTAAATTGTGAAATTTAGATTTGTATAACTTTGTTGTAAAATACAATTGGTTTAAAAATAAATATTCCTTATTGCTTTATATCATGTGAGTCCTAGCTGCCGCATCTGAAAAAGGTGATTATTGAACCTTGCACCTGCATGGAAAAATAAAAAAAATATTAAATAGACATTATTTGTAGTATTAGTTACTCACCAGGCCTTGACGTTCTTTAACTTTTGTCATTACAAGTCGCGTTTGCGAATCGTCGAATTTAACTACTGCTGATAATACTTTTGCTAAGGTAAGTGAATGCTCTCCCGATCCAGTAAGGTATTCATAGAGAATATTCCTCAAGTATTCGAGTTCTGTGTTTTCTTGTAATGAATGCAAGTGTCTTAAGCTAACTAAAGCTTCATCTAGCCTTCTGCCTAATTTCTCATTTGAAACTCTGAGTTTTTCATTATTCTCATGCATGTGCTGCATATTTCTTGTGACTGAAGCATTCAATGAATCTAAATCCGATAGCTTCTTTTCTAAAGTATCCTTTGTTTCCAGTAACTCGCGATATTGTTTCTGCAAATTGATGAATTCTTCTGTTTTATTACTTGATGTTTTGACAGCATTATAATTTTGTGACTGCAATTGATCTTTAAGCTCAAAATTTTCTTCAACAAGGACTGTATTTTCCCTTACTAAATTGTCTATTTTATCTTTACCCAATTGTAGTTCTTTATTTAAATCTACTAAATCTTGAGACTGTATGCCATTTTTCTCTGGATTACTTTCAATTGATGCAATAGAGTCTCTTAATTTATCGTTTAAAGTACTGTTTTCTTTTGATATCTTTCGTAAATATGATTGAAGTCCTTCTATATCTGACTGTAATCGTCTATTTTCATCTTTTAATGCATCATGGTCTTTTTTCATGTCGTTGTATCTTTCAGAATATTCAGCTGCCGTGAATTCTACATTATCTATATTTATCATCTTGTCGCTGCTGCTTCGATTCTGTTCATTTAATTCTAATGTGGTTATAACCGAATTTAAGTGATTTTTTTCAATTTCCATGTCTTTATGTAACACCCGTAGTTCTTTAAGCTCAGTTTCAAGATCTTTTACATTTTCTCGAATAATCTCAGACTGATCCTTTAGAGATATGTATTCTTCAGATAATTTTTTATTTTTTTCCTCCAAGTTCTTTATTTGTAATATTTTATCATTTAGTTTTTCTCTGTTGTCTAATATTTCTTCATTTTTCTTATGCAAAGCATCTTTCAATTCGTCAATTTTTTTACGAAGGGCTATGTTTTCGTTTTCATGTTCTATTTGTTTTGTTTTATTTTGTAATAACTCTTCATTATTATTTTCTAACATATTGAATTTATTAATATAATCATCATTTTGATCTTTCAACTCATCAATTTTTTTACTAAGTGCTGTGTTTTCATTTTTGTATTCAATTAATTCAAACTTCAAGTTTTGATTTTCTTTATCTGCAGTAGACATTCTATCGACTGTGATCATATATTTATCACGATTTTGTTTTAATTCATCTTCAAGACTTTCACATCTTTTCTCGGTATCTTCAAGTTTTTTTACTATTTCAATATTTTCATTCTTAAAATGCTTCAATTCATTTATTGTTGATTCATATAGATTGGTAACATTTTCTATTTTTTCTTTGCTCACAATTAAATTAGTTTTATAGTCTAAAACGTTCGATCTTAATTTCTCATTTTCCTCCTTCAAATTTGTTAATTCTTCAACAATTAGTGAATGTTTTTCTTTAAAATCTTTTAGGTCTTTCATTGACTCGGAATAACCAGACTCCATTTTTTCAAAGTTATCTTTAATTTGTGTGAATTGACTAAGTTCATTTAAACATGAATCATGTTGTTGGTTTATATTATTAAGCTGTTTCCTTAATAATATATTATTAGATTCTTTGTCACGTAAATTAGATTTCAAAGTTTCATTATCTTCATTTTGTTTAGTTAACCTGTCAAGAGCTTCTCTATACTGTTCTTTCAAACTAATCAATTCTTTTTGGTTTATTAAATAGTCATTATTCAATTTTTCAAAATCAAATTCAGCTTGGGACATAGATGACATACTACGTAACAAATAATTTATTTTCACCGTAATTGTTGACATATCGTTATTTAATTCTTGTAGTGAACTCATTTCCTTGCCTGTAACATTGACGACATCGCGAAACACTTTAATTTGACCAAGCACCTCTTTACAATAGCTAAATATATTCTTTTGATTATTATGTATTTTTAGAAGTAATTCAGTATTTTCTGATCTTAATTTTTTTAAATTTTCATGTAACTTGGAGTTTTCTTTTTGTATAAGTTCATGATTTGACAGAAGATTCTCTATATCTGCTTGTAATTTAACAAGTTCATCTCTTTCTTCTTGGATTTCAGATTCTAACATGTTGCATTTTTTCTTCCAGAATTCGACTTCTTCTAGTATTTTCAGCTTTTCTTTGGAAAAACATTCACTTAATTCCAAACCATCGGTAGTTTCCTTAGATTTCATTGATTCTATTTCAACCTGCAAATTTCTAATTTGGGAGTTTTTTCTCTCAGTTTCTTCTATAAGTTGGGCATTTCTTTTACTTAAATAATCATTTCTATCAACCATTGCTAATTTTTCTGCGGTTTCTTGTTTTACTTGTAGCAGTAAGCATTTATTTTCCTCGTCTAATTTTGATTTAATGTTCTCCATAGTTTGACACTTTTGGGTAAGTTCTTGAATTTTAGACTCCAATTGTGTAATTTTTGTTTTGCTTAAATCAAATTCAGTAACTTCTTCTTTTAATTTAGCTCGTTCTTCTTCTAGTGATGATAAACGAAGTTTGTAATCATTAACTATAATATTCATGGATTTTATTTCTTTCTGAGTTGCTGTTAAATTATCTTTCAGGGATTTTATTACATTTTCTTTACTTTCCAATTCTTCATGGATTCGCAATTTATTTTCTGCTAGTGAAATTGCATTTTCTTCTTCTCTTTTATTAAATATTTCAATTTGACCGTGTAGTTGTATTATTTCTTCTTGTGCGTTTTGCAGGTCTAATTCTAAAGATGAGATTTCTTTTGATTTTGAAAAATCATAAGAGTTTATTTTGTTCTGCAATTCTTCGTTTTTATCATTGAGTTCTTTGATTTTCTCATTTGCTCGAGTTAAATGTATGGTGTTAGTTTTAAGTTCCTCAATTTCTTTGCTTTTGTTTTCAACTTCAGTTGACAAAATTTGTAACTCAATTATCAACTGAGCATTTTTTTCTTTAGATAATTTTAATGAATCTTTGTATTTATTAAGTAATTGATCCATTTTTTCAATTTTATTGTTTAGAATATTTATTTCAGACGGTTTTAATTCTTTGATGTTACTCATTTGAGGATTGATATTATCAGCTGTTGACAAGTCAATCAACTGAGCTTCTTTTGTGGTACCATTATTTTCAGACTTACTGTCATCAGTGTTGTTTTCATTTTGTTGTAAAAGTTTTATTTTAGCGCTAAGTGTGTCAATTTTAATATTTTTTTCTTCAAGTTCCACACGTAGAGCTCTTTCGAGATGAGCCTAAAAATAATAAGTTAGTAGTTTTATTTATTGCTGAGGGCTCGCACAATATTTATTTCCTTCAATTATTGCATTTTAAATTTTAACTAATTAATTTTTACACTTTCCTTTCGATGGACCGATTACAATTTGAAAGAAGTGTTACATTTCGAAGGCGATTGTAAAAACCTACATATACGTATATCTAACTGTTACCCGCGTTAGTTCCGGAGATTTCGCGGGTATCTGAGATAAAAGTACCTACTACCCTATATTTTTTCTGTACCTACCCTTGACAACGTGTAGATAGTATGTAAAATTTAATGTAGTTTTTTCCGCATTAATTTCGGAGTTCTCGTGTGAATTTCGGAATAAAAAGTACCTTATATCTTTTTTGTACCTCTGACGTGTATGCAAAATATGATGATTGGATGAGTAGTTAAGGCGTGAAAGCGTAACAAACAGACAAACAAACACACTTTCGCATTTATAATATTATGTAGGTTATAAGAATTATCACAGCACCACCCACCCGTATACTGTATAGTAAGCTACTTATATTTTTAATTTCACTTTCACTTTTTTTTATCTTTCTAGTTAAGTAGGTACCTATTATTATGTTACTAATATAGGTACAGGTTGCCTGGAAGAAATTGCTTTTAAGCAATAAGGCCGCCCTTTGTTGCCTGTATTTCCCACCATGTATTTTTTTATATTTATGTTTTTGGTGATAATAAAGAATATTTTATTGATTGATTATAAAGAGGTAAAGTATAATATAAGCTTGGATCTAGGGTACAATCAAATTCGTATCAAGTTACGAGTAGTTTAGGTCATGTTAAGAGTAGTTTAGGACTAGAGTACTTTCCATCCCTTAACAGAAATTTCTGTTTTGTCCATTTAAACACTAAATAATTAATTGGCTAATATACCTTGGCACTTTGTTCTAAAGAGCATTGTTCCTTTAGTTCCGATATTCTTCTTAGTGCTTTATCTTGTGTTTCAACTAACACACTCTGAAATCATGCAGATAAATAGGATCAAGCTGAAACACAGACGGCGGCGCATCAAAGTTTTAATACTAAGATTTTAGGTGACTAATAGTAATAATATAGCCTAAGGCCTTTTGCATACTATAAGAAATTATCATGTGTCTTATAAGAAATATTTATAAATAAAAATGAATGTTTGTATGTCTGTACTCCATAGAGTCCATTGGCCCGATTGTAATAAAACTTTGGCGGTTTGTTCTGCCTGCGTCCGCAAAGGTTCCTGATCCCAAAATTCACGCGGGTGAAACCGCGGGGCACAGCTAGTGTCTTATAATAAATCCAGTCGTTTTGTTCTATATGGAACCATACATATTACAAGATATAATTTTTTTTTATGTCGGATAAGACACGCGCATACTAGTCATTTTGTCAGCTGCATGTTCGATGTCGTGCCTACACAAGCCGTCTTGTTTAGACACATTTACTCAACTATGTAAACAAGTTTGCGCGTGCATATCAGCGCGGCTGCTGCTTTCACGCGCGTGAAACCGTGAGGCATAGCTAAAAAATACTCGTAGTGAAATATACCTTAGCTTTTGCATTCTCCTTTTCCAACAGTTTGTAATGACGCGCAAGGTCCGCATACTGCGTCCTATACTTTGAATATCTCTCTTGAGTACGTTTGTATACTGCATAAAGTTGTTCTTTTGTGACTCTATCCAAATTCACCGAGCTTCCTGAAAATCTTCTCTCTTCTGCTTCACTGGCAGATATCTCCATATCAGACTAAAAAAAAGGAAAAAAACCATTACACACGAATTAATTTGAAACGATTATTTAGCTATAGATAAAACAATAAAAATACAAAGAAACACCGGTAAATCCGAAAAATCCTTTTTAAAATAAGCGGAGCGGATTTGGCATCGAGCTACCCAATCGCCGAGGCGCCTTGGATAATAATAGGCGTTGAATTGGAAATAAAAGTAGGTATTTTCGCGCTATTATCATGAATAATTTATTTTACTACATTAAAAATTAACTTAAGATACATGTTTTTTCCATATTTTGGATGAGAATCGATCCTCAATATGGTTCCTTGATATTATGTCCTTTGATTAACCTTACACCAATGATATTATAAGTATTTACTTAAATATCATTGCCTTACACACTGTTTATTGACTATTTACTTAGATTTCGCAGAGTTAATAAATTGTCAAATTACCATTGCAGTTTATCACAATAGGTATTCGTAATAAGTCACTTGTATTTTTAATAGGTGGCTGAAAATTTATAAGAGAAATATGCTCATCGTTCTGAATGGGCTAGTTGACTTTTTTTTAGTCCTGTTTGTTGATTAATAAAAAATATTGGACACGTATTTTTTCTTTTTTACGTAATCAAAAATTAACGGCGATACATTAAGTTGAAATTTCGCGTGACGTCACTATACGGTGCAATTTGTATGGGGGCTTATAGCGGTTTTAATGATGTCACGAGCCCCCACTCTAAACTTTAATGCGCAGTATCTATGTATATTTTGATTAATTTGACAAAGCAAAAATACGTGTTCATCTATTAAAATTTCGATCTTATACAGTGTAGGTAAAATCGAAACTACAATAAACAAAATAAATGAAAGTCTGCACACCTGCAAATGATACATTGAAGGGCTTTCATAACTTGGTAATCTGAAGGATACATCACTTGCCAATGAACTGTTTGATAACTTTCGTTGTCTTGAGGAGTCCTGAAAAAATTGATAGAAAATTAAAAATTCATAGAACTTAGGTCTACCGCCCACATCGATGCACTGCTAAATCGCCTGTCTTCGACATTTAGCCTAAATGATAGCTCCATAAGGAAAGCCTACTTTGGATACTTCCACTCTGTGTTGACATACGGTGTTTGCCTGTGGGGAACCGCTGCTGAGCGTTTAGCAGCATTTCGAATGCAAAAGCGTGCAGTGCGTATCCTGGCCAACGTGAAGTGGGATTACCCCGCGAGGGGACTGTTTCAACATCACAAAATATTGACGCTGCCTATTCGAAGCTGCAAAGTACGTGAAGTACCTACAATATCCAACAGTTTCCTACGCGTGGAGACACTCACGAACTTAATACCAGGGGTCGCAGTGATCTCAAAGTATCAAAACATAGATTACAAAAATTGCTAAATCCTTGCAGGTGATGGCGGTCACGATCATTAACAACCCATTGAGATAAAAACTGTTGACATTATTAAATTTAAACCTAAATTAAAAAAATTGCTTCTTGACCACGCATTTTATAGTATCGAAGAGTTTCTCGATTCTGAGTGGCCTGCTCTTCCAAGTCTTGGCATCATAAATAGTCAAATATAAAATATGGCTGCAGGTCTAATAGGGTACTTGCATGAATTTTTTTTCAGTCTATTTTAAAGATATATGGCCTACTTAAACAAAGCAAGAAAAAGAAAAAAATATATGCATAAATTAATTAAATAGAGCGTTTCAAAGTTCCTACTTTAGACTTTACCGCCGAAACGCGGAATGACGTCACTTGTTCAAAATTACGCCTTATTAATCTATGATAGAAATGTCACTGTCGTATTGACAGGGTCATGTAACACTGACAGACAGATAACTTCAATATCCAAAAGCGAAATTAAGGTTGAACTGTGCCGATTTACTTCCAAAAGTTCCAGTAAAGAATCGAAATGCATTTTAATGTAAAAAACTTCAGAAAATGGAAAATATGCGTTGACTGTATGCACTTAGTTTCTTTTGCCTTCTCTGAAAGAGGCAAACGTTTCCTAAAAAAATAAAAGTGACGTCATGTGTCAAGCTTGGCTGTGATTGGTGTTTCGTTGCAACGTTCCGTTTCACAAAATTAAAAGTTGAATATTTTGGAAACTATTGAAATTTTTTTAGTAAATCTTTCACGATAACGCTTTTCTAATGCTCTATTTTTGAAATATTGACACAATTTCTTATTATAAATTTCATGCAAGTACCCTATTATAAGTTAATCTATATGCTCATATATAGCTAACTCTAATGTTATATTTCAATGAATTTAGAACTTTGCCATTTGCAATACAATACAGGTATAAATTTAACTTTAAAAATAGCTATTGTACATAAATATAATTAAAGAATTTATATAAAAAAAACCTATTTTATTTATGTTTCTTTGACAAGGTGCTTATAAAAAATCTGATCTGACTGCCCCCTGTCCCAGAACCAATCTGATTTGCCCCCCTGACCCAGAACCTGGGTACGCCCATGGATGTAATCATAAATTATAAATAAGATAATTCAATAGGCTAGTTTCCTGGATAAAAAAATCAAAATTCTATTTAGTCCGTCAGTTAGATAATAAAAAAATAAAAGACACGTATTTTTTGCTTTTTTAAAATAATGGAAATATGCATAGATAAAGCGCATTAAAGTTTAGGGTGGGGGACTCGTGATGTCACAGCTCGCTATAACGTGCGAACAAACTGTAGCGAGGCGTGACGTCATGTGAAATTTCGACTTGATATATCTCCGTTATTTTTTGGTTACATAAAAAAAAAAGTACGTGTCCAATATTTTTTAATAATCTACAAAACGGACTAAAAAAGAAAATTTAGGAAACTAGCCTATTCTTTAGTCATTTACATTAGCCATGTTCATACATGGCATCCAAGCAAAAAGGGTCCAGTTCTCGGCATTTAGTTTCCGAGATATAAGAAGTTTTGTAAAGTTGGGTGAAAAAATTGCTTTTGCGAGTATAATTGATTATTTATTAATAAATGCTCAATTTTATCTTATATCTACAATTTCATGCATGTCAATCTGCAATCCTTACTAATCCCTGTCTCTCTCTCTGTCTGTTAGGATTTCACGCTTAAATGGCTCAACCGATCATCATGAAATTTTGCATACACGTTGTCAAGGATACATAGAAAGACATAGCGTTGGGGATAATGCAAATCCGTGTATCTAGCATTGGATAAAACCGCGTAGGTATGTGACAAATCCTTTAGGTCGAAAATGCAATGTAACCAATTTATAATACCGCAAGTCGCGACCATATACCGCGACCGTACCGTACCGACTTAATAAATAATATTAAAATATTAGATAAATTGTTAACAATACACAAAACAGAAAAATTATTATTGCAACATCCGTAAAAAAAAAATACAAAATTTTAACCTTCTCCTGTAACCATATCTGTAGTGCAGATTTGCGCTCCCTACCTGTAGTAGATTCGTGGTTTTACACTATCCCCGACGATAGGGTACTTTTTATCCCGGAATTCCCGCGGGAAATCCGAAATTACCGGGAGTGAAACCGCGGGAAACAGCTAGATAATAATCTATGTTACAAGCGAGTAGAAGTGATTTTTGTAAAAACCTTAAAAATACTTTTTCTCAAATCAAGCTTTTTCAGAATTTCAACCTAAAATGACTGATAAAAAAATATTTTTTGAAGATTTTATCAATCCTTTTTCAATTGACTATTCTAGATAACCCAGTCCCACTAACTATTTGCTTGGATGCCCACATATGTATACAACGTGTTAATGAATTAACTAAAAACTAGAAAGTAGTTTGCTCAGAATCGACTAGCGAATTGATCGCACTATGTTTTAATATAGGTTATATTTTTTATGTTTTACTAGCCCATGTCTAAATTATATATAATACAATATTTGGCGCGTACGCCGCCCGCAGCAAAAAATTCGAACCGTTAGGCCCGGGCGTAGCGCTTGAAATTTCGTAGAGTGGTCACCTCCAAACTAGTGTTGAATAACTTTTAAAGTATAAATTTTTTCGACATAAAATATATTTTAATCATATTATTATTATTGTTTATTTTTTTAAATGGGGTGTATCAGGTTTTAAGTTAATTCATTAACACGTGGTATATTTATCAGAGACATGTAAGAATTAATTGCGAATTTTACCATCGGTAAAATAAGAAGCTACTAGTAGGTATCTTCTTATTCTGCTTTATCTCAAACTAGCTGTCCCGCGCGGTTTCACCTGCGATAATTTCGAAGTTCCCGCGGAATTGTTCCATACAAACTTTTCCCCCCCTCCCCCTTTTCACCCCCTTAATGGTTGAATTTTCAAAAATCCTTTCTTATCGGATGCCTACGTCATACAAAGAACACACCCTCCAAGTTTCAGGTCTCGATCAGCGGTTCAGGCTGTGCGTTGATCCATCAGTCATTCAGGACAAAACATTTTATATGTATATGTAGATTATAAGAATACTTACGATAGCCCTACTTGCACTTGTGGATACATTGTCTATAGATTCAGACATACTTTGTACTGATGAATTATGAGCAAGGGAAATATCTTCAAATATACTCTTTTTGTTGCTTGATGATTCCACAACTGCATTTCCAAGAGAATTCTGGTTTTCTACTATAAGAAAATAATAATGGTTAGTTATATTTTGTGTCAAAATCTATTATAATGTTGCTTAGAGTAAGGCAGTGATTAGTGTTTGTAATAAAACTAACAATTTGAACTAAAAAAACAAACTGTTAGTTGATACCAAAACATACCATTATCTCCAATAGAAAATAAATCACTATTAGTTATGTCTGATATGCTACTAGATGCTGATGTAACAGCAGCCTGTAACAAGAATATAAAAAATTATAGAATAGAAAAGAAAGTAGCACAATGGCATGCTTAATTTTATACTTAGAGCAGTTTATTTGCAAGTGATTTATGTCATACTAGCTGTGCCCCGCGGTTTCACCCGCGTTATTGTCAGAGATCCCGGGGGAATTCCGGGATAAAAAGTACCCTATGTCCTTTTCTGTACCTTTGACAATGTGCATGCAAAATTTCATGATGATCGCTTGAGCCATTAAGGTGTGAAAGCGTAACAGATAGACAGACGACAGAGTTATAATATTAGTATGGATAATGTAGCATTTATGAAGGACACTTCTTTAATTAATTTATTAAGTCCATCATATATTAATATAACACAGTGATAAACTTCCCCTAAACAGTTATTGATAACAGAATCAATTTATGATAACAGAATCAAATATACATTGGCATTGTTATATGGTTTGATTTGAAGTGCTTTTAAGTAACAAATATTTTTTTTTTAGATTGAAAGAAAGAAAGAGAGATTTATTTAAGCAAGATGAGACACAACACAAATTTCTATGTCTTGTCATTTTTCTTAGAGATCTTGGCAGACACCGAAAAAATCAGTTCAAAATATGATAATAAATATTTTTAGGCACACATATAAACTGCTTCCGAAAAACTAATTCACCACACAATAAAATCCATTTTTAACAATAAAAAAAAAGCACCTTTTTTGGTACCCGCCAAAAAACTGAATTTATAATAAGACATCATGGCTGTGATTGCTGTTTTGTTGCAATGTTCTGTTTCACAGAATTAAAAGTTGAATATTTTGGGATATTGATACTTATTAAATAAATATTTCACGAGTATGCTTTTCTCAGGCCCTATTTTTGAAATATTGACCCAATTTTTATTATTAATTTCATGCAAGTACCCTATTGTAAAAATGCTAAACACTTTGTTATTATCAAGTTACTTGGTTCCAAACTTTAGAAGAGCTGCAAAAGCTACAGTGTTATTGAATGGTACACATAAGTACAGTATAGTGCTAAATTACATTTTAATATGGTAGGTACCTAGCAAAGGTCACACGTTGTTTAAAGAATCTCTTCTACCTATCTCGGTAATCGGTAGTTGATTATAAGTAGATAAAAAGATATATTCATTTGTTAACATTATAGTGTGTTAGTTGTCGCTTTGATATCTTGTTTTGTTAATTTACGTAGGCTAGGTCGGTTTTTGAGTATAAGTTGATATAACGATATATTACGATATTATATATTTTTGTGACTCATCGCGTAGACATCTCGTTTCGTTTAATAAAATACGCAAAATATGGACATACTCATATACTGTCACAGGCGATATCTCTGAAAGTAACGTAGTTATCGAGAATGCTATAGGAAGCCATTGCGACAATAAAAAAAAAACGTTTAAGTCGAGTTATCAAGTTCTTCACGCTGGGCATGGATATTATGTGATGGAACCGTGTTATTGTAAGACTAAACAAACCTATGACAATTTTTTTCAATAGATGTAGGTAGGTATTGTTTATAAAATCATTTTAAAAAATCTTAATCTTTGAATCTCTGGCCTCAACAAAGTTCATAAATCCCAAATTCCAAGTGATTAAAACAAGGCAATAATATGCAATGATTACAAACAAACAAATATTAAATTTATTGCACATAGTAGAAAGATAATAATGTAATAAAGGAAGTAAATACATATGTTTTATATTATTGTTTATCATAGACTGGCCAATGGTCCCTAGATAGGTAGGTACATAGTGTGATGTTTACAAGTGACTACATTAAGGAAAACTATATCATCATTAAAAGTATGTATACATTTAAGATGATGCTCACAAATGAGCATTAGGTACCTACAATTAACGATAAAGACTGTATTAATATTTTAAAGTAAAAAGATAAGTAGGTCTACTAAGTTAGAAAAGGTACCTACCTGAGCAGCTTGTGCAAATTGTTGGATCCTTTGTGGCGAAGACTTAACTTCTTCTGCCAATTTATCCTTTAATTTCTTGAACATTTTTCAACAGAACTGAGTTACCTATGCTCCACTTGCTAAATATAATCGATTCCAATATTAATTAGTTACACGATTTAATCATTAATGTCATTTTGGCTTTTGCAATTGTAATTTGACTTGTGGCAAAGTTGGAAAACGGGTAATAATTCTCATATAAGTATGCAAAATAAGGTTGAACTCCAAAAGGATTGCCGACTCTATACATGAAACTGACATTTTAATTTGGTATCATTATAATGTGTTACATCTTTAAACAGGCTAAGAGATGGCAGCAGCAGTATAATTATGTGACTGCATAATGTTATAAATGAATAATAGATGTCACTGCCTTGTCAATGGGGAAGAAAACGCAAAGCCTTTAAGCAGATGGCGCTGTGTGTTTGTTACCTGTCAAAACACTTTTAAAACAACTGATTATTGCCTTTTTTAATTTCTTAGCACTAGTTTAGCTTTGTTGAGTCTTTAAATTAGCTTTGTGATGTATTTGTATGTTCTAGACGTTGTCTCACAATCAGTTTCTTTAAAATTTTTCCTAAATGACCTCAAAAAATTCTTTCATTTATTTATCACACTTTCCTTAATGTTAAATCAGTTGGGAATTGGTGTAAGTACACCTATTTCCTCATAACCAAAAGCTACAACAGCGACCCATAATTTATTTAACTAGTGAAAACAACAAAAATATACTCAGTTTCTATGTAGATTGACAGATCTTGTGTAACAAACACATTTTTGTGTAAACATTTGACGCCCTCTAGGTTTGACAGTTTTCTACCCCATTTAAGCTATCGAAGTGCTACCAAGTGATAGTATATGTATAGTCTAACAATAATCACGCGTGAGCTCGTCGCTCGCGAATTTAATTCCCTCTCAGAGGAACGGGGCGAAGCCTTGATGCTACTGCTTAGTGACATCGGCTCTCGCCCAGGCGATCTAGTGAGTCCGTAGGACTCCCCCCAATCACCTGTCCGTTTTTTAGCGGAGAGCGTAGGATTCCCCATTATAGGGGGCTCAGCCCAGGCACAATCTCCTCTGTTGCCTCCCCTTCGGGGGGTGCAGCATGAGAAGGCCCCAGTAGTAGTATGTCCTTAAAAAATAAGGTTGGTTTCCAAAAGGTTTTTTCGATTCTTTACATGAAACTGACATTTTAAAGTTACCTTAAATTTTAAAAACAAGCGGTAAGTTGTAGGTACGTAAAGTTATATTTGGCGTTATGCGCTTATTACACTTTGCAATTTCAGAGCACCAATTCCTGGCTCTAAATCCGATTTAGAGCACTAAATTGGTGTCTTGAAATTGCAGGGTGTAATAACCGCTTTAGTTCTGAAACAGGCTACCAGAGGGCGGCTGATTGACTTTCCCAATGGGGTAGAAAACTGTCAATTAGTTCCAACCTAGAGGGCGCTAAATGTTTGTTACACAAGATCTGTCAATTTACATGGAAACTGAGTATATTTTTGTTGTTTTCACTAGTTAAATAAATTATGGGACGCTGTTGTAGCTTTTGGTTGTGAGGAATTCCCAAGTGATTTAACATTAAGGAAAGAGTGATAAATAAATCAATGGATTTTTTGAGGTTATGTAGGAAACATTTTAAAGAAACTGATTGTGAGATCACGTCTAGAACATACAAATAAATCACAAAACTAATTTAAAGACTCAACAAAGCTAAACTAGTGCTTAGAAATTCAAAAAGGCAATAATCAATTGTTTTAAAAGTGTTTTGACAGGTAACAAACACACAGCGCCCTCTGCTTAAAGGTTTTGCGTTTTCATCCCCATTTAGGCGTAGAGTTGGACCTCTATTCTCTGTGTACTAGGAGTCAGTGCCACAAATTAACTAGACTTATGTCTAAAGTCAGTGCACAACACAACACGATATTGTACCGTGTACGACACCGGAATGTACAGCATTGGAATGCGCGACACTGGAATGTACGACATCGTATTATACAGCACGTTTTTGAAGTCCTATAAACGAATTCCGGTGTCGTGCATTCCGCCCCGTACAAATTGGGCATCGAAATACGGACGCGTGCGAATGTTCAACACCAGAATTGGTGTCACTATACAATAACATCTCTAAGTAGTTTGTGGTGTCACTGCTCCTATTGGTCGATGAAACCACGCCTCCTTTTCTTTGTGCTCGTTTACATTACTTACCTAAATACATAAGTCACAATTTATGTTTGATCTTTTTTTGGAGAAAGTAAAAAGAAATTAGAATATAACTGTCGTGGTCACATCATGAACTGTTAGTAATCGACAAAGAGCACTCCGACTTTATTGGTTTGGTTAGGTTTGTACTGGTGACCAAAACGCGCGAGCCGAGCGAGCGCAGTGAGCGTGCCACGGTAGCGGCCGCCGATGCGCCAAAGACAAAAAAATTCCTTAAGTTTGTGATCCATAATAATAGGGTACTTGCATGAATTTTTTTTTCCAGTCTATTTCAAAGATATATGGCCTACTTAAACAAAGCAAAAATAAGAAAAAAAAATTATGCATAAATTAATTAAATAGAGCGCTTTAAAGGTCCTACTTTTGAGTATACCGCCAAAACGCGGAATGACGTCACTACTTAAAAATTACGCCTTATTAATCTGTGATAGAGATGTCACTGTCGATAGAGATGTCGTTAACAGAGTCATTTGACAGTGACAGACATAACTTCAATGTCAAAAAGCGAAATTAAGGTTGAAATGTGTCGAGTTACTTCCAAAGAATCGAAATGCATTTTAAAGTAAAAAACTTCAGGAAAAAAAAATGTGTTGACTGTATGTTTCTTTTGCCTTCCCTGAAAGAGGTAAATGTTTCCTAAAAAAAATTAAGGTGACGTATTATGTGAAGCGTGGTAGTGATTGGTGTTTATGTTAAGCGTGGTTGTGATTGGTGTTTCGTTGCAACGTTCCGTTTCTCAAAATTAAAAGTTGAAAATTTTGGAAACTATTGATAATTTTTTAGTAAATCTTTCACGATAATGCTTTTCTAAGGCTCTATTTTTGAAATATTGACACAATTTCTTATTATAAATTTCATTCAAGTACCCTATTGAGTTAGTAATATTGAACTAAGACTGATTGTAATTTGAATTTCCGCCATATTTTAAGACAGTAAATACTAATTTCTACCTGCATTATCTTTGATTGTATTGAACACTACTAATGGAGCGATCAGACTTCACGGTACGCAGGGCCCGATATTTAGGGAGGACGTGGCCCCTTGCAAGGGTGTGAGCGATTACACTACTCTAAATACCGGGACCCTAACCTCTCTGTGTTGCTATAGCTGGTGAATTTTCACCACATTTTGGTGATTTGATGAAAAACTTTTAGAATATAATATTGTAATTTTCTATGTATATCCTACTAATATTATAAACGCGAAAGTCTGTATGTATGGATGGATGGATGGATGGATGGATGGATGGATGGATGGATGGATGGATGTTTGTTACTCTTTTACGCAAAAACTACTGAATGGATTTAAATGAAACTTTACTAATATAATAATAGGCTTTTTTTAGGCACCTTTCTTAAAGCTGTAATATGTATAAAAAGCTAAATTCTTACTCGGAACGTTTGCAACACTTCGGAATGTCTTCTTTAGAAGATCGTAGGAAATTTTTGGATTTAGTTTTTCTTATGAAATTAGTTAACGGCACTTTTGACTGTCCTAGATTGTTATCAAAAATAGCTTTTTATGTGCCACCTAGAATCCCAAGAGCTTGTAATTTAAAATTGTTTTATTTACCGAAGTGTCGCACCAACCTCAGGTCTCACTGTTCTCTTTCTAGGATGTACAATATATATAAAGATCATCAAAATGATGTTGACTTGGCTACTACGTCTATTCCGAAATTAAAGAGGCTACTGCTTGCGAGGAGTAATGCGACCAGAGAGCACACAGTGTTGAACTCGCAGTGAATTTGGTTTGGGCCGCCTGTACTTTTGTTGATTTTGTTATTTTTGTTTTGGTGCATGTTGTGTTCTTCTATAATTAATGAGGCAATAAGCATATTATTATGTACATGAATTTATTTTATAAGCATTGTACTCATTATTGGAGAACCTATTAAATAAATAAATAAATAAATAATAATATAGCTTAGCTAATATATAATAATATAGCTTATACATTAGATTAACACATAAGGTACTTTTTATCGCGAAATTTCTGCGGGAACTCTGAAATTAACGAGGGTGAAACCGCGGGGCACAGCTAGTTTCTAATAAGTATGAGATTTTAAACATAATTTTTTACATATGTTGTTATGTTTTGCTTTTCTTCGAAATGAACTGATTCGAATTATTTTTTCTTCAGAAAAAAATGAAAAAACACATGAAAATAAGAATATTTTATTTAGTAGAGCGGCGAACTGAGAAAATTCCTTCTCTAAACCGAATCTCGTCGGTATCTCTTATGTATACCTACAACAGGCATGGATGTGTTCAGGGCGTTGTGTAGATTACGAAACTGCTTGTTGTAATGTTTTTTAGTGGTGGAGGGGATAGCAGTGACGTCATAAACATGGCCGCCAACGCTTTTTGCTTTTGTTAATTACATCGCACCTATTAGGTCTATCTGATTGTGTATGGTGTCATTTGAAAGCTTATTAAATGTTCTTTAATTTATTTCCCGACATCTAAAGCGTATCTATTATATTTAAAAAAATATTTGACAAAATATGATTTTTTTTTAAGCGATTTCAAAAATATTCTCTTTTTACTGAGAAACCGCTACACTTACGGTAAATTTGTTTAATATAAAAATTAAGTAGAATTTTATTACCTATTTAAAAATGCCAATTTCATTAAAATAGGACTTAAAACAACTGAGATATGTCTCATTTTGTGGCGCAAGGAGCAAGGTTTTGTATCGTAATCTTATAGAACTGCTGTGCGTTTGTCGCGCTAAAACTCGTAAATGGTTCGACCGACATGAATATTTCTTTTTTTATTGGGTTTTCAACTACCAGGAAAAGGTTTGTATTAACGAAAATTGGGAGTTCCTGCGGGAATTCCGAAATTCACGGGGGTGAAACCATGGGGCACAGCTAATGTAATGTAATGTAAAAATATGTCACATAAATCTTACTATATCATGCTGTTAACCAAACGTGCTTTCTTCATAATGCTGCCCTAAATCCTCACTATTATAAATGCGAAAGTGAGTTTGTGTGTTTGTTTGTTTGTTACGCTTTCACGCCATAACGGCTCAACCAATAACCACGAAATTTTGCATACACGTTTTAAGGGGTACATTTTATTGCGGAATTCCCCTGGGAACTCCGAAATTACCGCGAGTGAAACCGCTAACCGGGAGCAGATAGTAAATTATTAAATACCTACATATAAGTTGCGTGTGTGCTATGTCAAGACTGAACAGTCAAAACAATAAGTTAGGTACTGTTATAAAAATATAAGCCAAAACTTATTATTTAATCATCAAAAAATGGACGAAACCTGGACCTGAAAACAATTTTGAAAAATTAGTTAAGGGATTCGCCCACTGCTCTATTCAATACGAAATTCCGAACGGATGGCTTCGACAATGCACAAACTCAGTTTTAGCTTATTTTACACGAGAAGGGAGAAACACTGAGTTCTTTGGATTCTGGATCCTCTAAGCCCAAAACTGCAAAATTAATTGACGGTCAGGCGCTAATTCAAAATATACTCGTAGGTAAACCAAAAACTACCAAAAATTTTGATGATTTTGTGGAAATTTTTTTGAAGAACAATCGCAATCAAAACGAGATAAATGTGAAAACCGCATGTGCTTTTTGAACATTCATAAAATCCGGGATAAGAGACAAGAGGAGTCCGTCTATTACTCCTGTGGAATATAAGATAACGGGCGCTACTACTCCTTTTCCAACGAAATGGGACTAGTGTCGGCAACCTGAAGCGAGCTTATTATTATATCAACCAGAGTACCAGGGGCGTAAAATTATCAGTTAACCATTACTTATCAGGATTATGACTATTTAGACATATCTTCTAGTTAGTTTTTGTCATAAATATGTACGATCACGAGGCACAAATTATCGTATGTTAACGATAGTAATTATCGTACGGTTACGAATATCTTTATATTTTTCGGTCAATAAATTAAATCTTAATGAATTTCTTTCATAACATATTTCCGATCAAGCGGCAAAAGTTAGTAAAGTTAGTGAAGAAACAGAAACAATCTTCTAATGGTCACAAAACAACGCTTAGGGGATCCCGTAAACGTATGGGATGTCGGTGAAAACAGTAATTAGTGCTGGTTGTCGTACAGCAAAATGCGGCTGTATGTCAGGAAGTAACAGGAATGTTTGCAAGTCCTTTTGGAGATGAGATTTGTTTCAATCAATACAATTTTTGTGTTCGAGATAGTTAAATAATGAATTTTAGCTTATTTTATCCCTATTATCATAATTGCCTGATACTAACAAATATTATATAAAATGCCTGCCATGTCCTAAATGATTGACTGACGGATCAACGCAAAGCCTGAACCGCTGATAGTAGAGACCTGAAACTTGGAAGGTGTGTTCTTTTTACGACATAGGCATTCGATAACAAAGGATTTTTAAAAATTTGGACCCTAAGGGGACTAAAAGGGGTTGCAAAATTTGTATGAAATAATTCCGCGGTAATTTCGGAGTTCTCGCGGGTGCAGTGTGACCACGTGGGACAGCTATTATTTTATAACAGTACTTATTGTTTTGATTGTTCACTATTAACACAGCACAATTGCAACTACAATTTATAATTTATTTAAGGCAGTACTATGAAGAAAGCACTTCTGGTTAACAGCATGAATTAGTAATATTTATGTGACGTAACTAGCTGTGCCCCACGGTTTCAGATTCGGAATTCCCGCAGGAACTCCCAATTTTCTTTAATACAAACCTTTTCCTGGTAGTTGAAAACCCAATAAAAAAAGAAATATTCACGTCGGTCGAGCCATTTACGAGTTTTAGCGCGACAAACGCACAGCAGTTCTATAAGATTACGATACAAAACCTTGCTCCTTGCGCCACAAAATGAGACATATCTCAGTTGTTTTAAGTCCTATTTTAATGAAACTGGCATTTTTAAATAGGTAATAAAATTTTACTTAATTTTTATATTAAACAAATTTACCGTAAGTGTAGCGGTTTCTCAGTAAAAAGAGAATATTTTTGAAATCGCTTAAAAAAATCATATTTTGTCAAATATTTTTTTAAATATAATAGATACGCTTTAGATGTCGGGAAATAAATTAAAGAACATTTAATAAGCTTTCAAATGACACCACACACAAGCAAATAGACTTAATAGGTGCGATGTAATTAACAAAAACAAAAACCGTTGGCGGCCATGTTTATGACGTCACTGCTATCCCCTCCACCACTAAAAAACATTACAACAAGCAGTTTCGTAATCTACACAACGCCCTGAACACATCCATACCTGTTGTAGGTATACATAAGAGATACCGACGAGATTTTACAAAATCTGGTCTCCGCCGCTCTACTAATTGTTCAAGAGCAAACCATAAATAAAAAAATCACAAATCAAGAAATCAATAATTAATACTATTATAATTCCTACCTATACCTACCAACCTTTAGTTAGCAGAAAATAAACAAATTAGTAATAAAACAAATAATAAGATACTTATTACCAATAACAATATTTCCAATTTAAGTAATAGATTTTTAAAATAATCTTTCGACTTATAAGAAACTACAAATGAGTTAGAAAGAAAATAAAGATAATAATAATCTTATACATATACCTACTTATTATATAAACAGATATACCTAGAAAATGACAAGGTTTTTGAAATATTCTGCAATTTTTTTATCAAATTGCCAAAAGTTATAATAACAATTATTATTATTATAACACTAAAAACATTCGATTTGGTGAAATTTCACCAGCTATGGCAACACTGACCACCCTAACTGCCCTAAGTCGGATCACACCACCCGATTTAGAGAGCACGGCCACCGGTTCTGTCCGGTCACCCTAATTATAGTACGGGAGATACCCATGCTAATTCGGGATTAACTCGAGCGTCGTTGGGACCTATTGGGTTTTGAAGATTAGGAGGTATAAACAAAATAAGGTTACATGATGTTTTTTCATTCACCGGTGGGTTTAGCTTCTACAGGCTTTCAAAAATGTAAATAAAAATAGTAACATGGAAGTACTCGACGCGTCAGATATTGTAGTTTAGATACTCCAAGGTGTCTCTGATATCGAAAATATATTTATCTGCCGATTTGCGTGGTGAGGGTGGCCACCCGGAAGGGGACCAAATGAAAAAAAAAAATTACTCCAGCGCGTCAGATATTCAAAGGGGATGTTAAGTGAACCCTAAAAATGCTCCTCTTCGAAAATCTGACGATTTGGAGGTGACGAAAACTTTCTTCCGGGTGCCGCTGCCGAACGAAATACGAAATACGAATGCCGACATCGCAGTTCGCACCACTGAGCAAATAATCACTATGTTAAAAAGCGCACTCCACAATCGCGCGCCGTTCGCGCGCGGAGCCGCGAAACACCCGCGAACCATGATACCACACTTATAGTTCGCGGGTGTTTCGCGGCTTCGCGCACGAACCGCGCGCGAATGTGGAGAGCGCTTAACACTAGGCACTTCCACGTAGTGATTTACCTTCTCTCTGGGCACTTCCATACTAATCGCTGATCCGATCTATGAAAGCATTTTGTGCCAACCTTACCAATGTAATGTATGTCATAGAAATTTGGTATTCCAAAGTTGGTAAAGAAGTTCGCGCATAAATCTATAGTAACTTTTGCTTGAAGGGAGTGTCGCTGGCCTGTTCGCACTTCGCACATTTGTACTTTACTTTGTAGTTTGTATCTCTTATTCGTCTGTGGTTTGTACTTTGTAGTTTGTCTTTAGACATAAGCATAGATAATACAATATATACGGGACATAAGTCTAGTTAATTTGTGGTAGACATCGCCGACATTGGCCGACAACCTACCTATTGATTATTTTTGTGTTTTGAGATTAAAGCGCAAATATAGTGTTAGTACTTTACCTCGATAAATAATTGCAGTAATTATACTAAATATCACATCAAGAAGGTACCACTTTCGTATTAGACGATGATGAACTTCCCAAACAATAATTTTGGTTGGAATGATGAAGCAGATGAAGATTTTGACCCCGACGATAGCTTTAATAGCATGCCTCCTCGGCGTAATTTTAGGTATGTATCAAACCATTAAAAAAATTAAGTTTTAGGGCCTCAAAAGTCTTACAGTGTTAAAAAGACATGCAGTTGTTAAGTGAACATTGTCTATTTTTAATATGTATGTGAATTAGCTAGTATGGTAGGGTTTAATGTGTTTCAGAAATGACCTTTATAGTAATGCTTATGGAGATTATAGGGGTGGATATGGTCCAGGTGGTGGATTTGGACCTCCAAGGTTCTTTGGCCCTGGCCCTGGCCCATTCATGCCACCACCACCTGGCCCCTGCTGGGGAAGAGGATTTGGACCTGCAGGTCCCCCCATGCGCAGATTTAATCCGGAAGTTATTAAATATTTGATGCGTGAGTAAATATATTTGATGTTATAATCATAATTAGAAGTACATATTTGATTAATTACTAGCTGTGCCCACGGTTTCATCTGAGTGAGTTTTGGAATTTCTGCAGGAACTCCAAAGTAGCCTTAAGCCATCCTTGAAATTCCACAAATATTTCAAGGTCAAAATTAGTCAATGCGGTCCGGTCATTCATAAGTTTTACCAAGACAAACAAACAACAATTCATCTGTACTAATATTTTAAATGTGAAAGTAACTCGGTCTGTCTGTCTCTCTGTTACATTTTCATGCATCAATGGCTCAACCGATCTTCATCAAATTTTGCATACACATTGTCAGGGGTAAAGAAAAGGACATAGGGTACTTTAATTCCAAAATTACAATGGTAACTCTCAAATTATCGCGGGTGAAACCACAGGGAACAGCCAGTCAAGACTAAATTGTAAAGCTGGTTTGAGATTTGGTCTTTTATTTTATAGGTTGTGGTGTAGCTAAAGAAAATCTGAAAAACCTGCCTAGAGACTTGCTGAATCTGTTTGAACCTGAGCATTGTGGTTTATGTAACCAAAGTTTTGATTCTTTTTCTATGTGTAAGTATCTTAGTATAGTTCTATACATAATGAAATTATTAACTAAAAAAGATGGGTATTAATATGCTTAAGAGGAGACACTGGCTAGAATATGATTTGAAGAATAATAAAAAGGTTACTAATAGATTGAGAGCTGTAGTCCCCCCCTTCCCATCCTCAATAGAACGGAAGAAAGACAATTATTGCAGCTCAGATTGATTATATCTTTGTAAAATAGATGAAGTCATAATCTCATATTCCTCTGTTTTCACCTCCAAAACTTAGCAATTTTTTTTCAAGAAGGTTGTTTATTTTTTAAGGATTTTTGCTATGCCTGCTTTATTTTTTTATTTGTTATATTCATCAATTTGTTTGCTTGATGATAGCAACTGTTTTTAGAAGGTTCCTCCAGGAATTATTAAAATATTATGTATGTATATCTAATTAATAAAAAAAACACATGGCGCTATTGATAAAAAAAACTATTTGCTCTGATATCATTATCTAATAGTAAAAAAACAGAAGAATATGTTGGTATTATTTTGTTTTGTATGAAATAAACAAAGTCCATTTTTCCTCTTAATCATTCTGAATAAAATCACTTGACAGTAATGGTTATAATGTTGTGATAATTTTTTTAATGTAGTAAAATGGATTTATTTACAGCTCGCATACATTATATTTCCAAAAACCACCTCAAGAACCAGAAAAAGTGGCTTGTTCAGCAGAGTGATATGGGAATGTTTCGCTCAGGGGCACGAGAGGTAACTAGACAATTTGACAATGTAACGTTTCCATAGGTATTTTGTCGACTTAATTGATTCACATATTTAATGACCTATCATTTCATTTAAAAATTTCTGTGGGTCGATTTTTCAATTGCCTTCTTTTTCTTCAGTTATTAATGACTTCGGGCACTATGCGTTGCCACATTGACTCCGCCAATGTCACGTAGTTAAGAGATACGATGGAGGAGAAATATGCGATTGAGAAATCAGCCCTATTTCTTTTTTGTTTAGTATTTTAAAATAACTTAGGGGTGTGATGATTATGATAAGAAAATAGTCTGGCTTAACTAAAGTTAAGTAAGACTTAAAGTTACGTACCAACACTATTCACTTGCGTTTCTGTCTGCATCACAAACGTGATGGCACGAGAGAAAAATGCCAAGTGAAGATTTATGTGAACATTGTCGTCAAAATAGAAGCTTACATTGTAACAAATTGTCTAACCCTACGTCGTGATTGACGTATGGTTTACTATCCTCTGAACAATGATGCTACAATAAAAGAAGATATTGTTATGTCATTGGCGCTCGAAAAGTGGCACAGTGATACTACTGTTTACCTTTGACAGCGTATAATGGCCGGTTTACACTTCCATAAGTAAGTCAGTAAAAGCCACGTGTGGACACCGGCCGGCACGTAAGTAAGTGATCAAGTAGCAACTTGCCGCAGGATAGAAACCAGTTCTATTTTTAGGAGCCGCGAGTAGTGCGTACACCCGCCCACTTCATCTCCCGCGCCCCGTCAACTTATTACTTACTACCTACTTGCCGCCGTGTGGACGACAGCCGGCAAGTAAGTAGGGTGAATGTATTGTTGAACTTCTTACTTACTTATGGATGCTCACCATTTGGACGTTGTCTATTTTCGATTAAGTAAATTGGTAAGCTGAACTTACTATATAATATGGAAGTGTAAACCGGCCATAATTTCCATATATAGTTTCATTGCTGCATTGATACTGACATAACCTATCTACTTTTACATTAATTGTAATATGATAGCCTTCGAATAAGTTTTATTTTTGTTATCAAAGGTAGTCAGACCTTACCTTGTCGCATTGACTTTACCATTGGGTAGTTAGCTAGGAGGCAAATTGACACGTTAGAATTTGTATGGTTTGGGAATAAAAAAAATATATTTGAACTATAAATTATTTCTCAAATTACATCTGCCATCAAACCTAATTCTGATCAGGAATAATCATATTCCACTGAAATGTAGGAAACCCCATCTATTTACAATCTGTTCAAGTAACACGACATCAAAATATTCGCACCGTGACGTCAATGTCGATGACGCGTCTAAGTCAGACGAAATAGAAAGTTTTTATTTCGTCCGAGGGTGGGTATTTTTCTATCATCATTTGCTCAAGGTGGTAGGTATACAAAATTTTAGACGTTCTAAAATTGCATAGGACGGTCTGGTACGCCAATAAAAAAGGTGAATGCAAGTTTTTCAAAAATGTAATAAAATATGTCGGTACTTATGAGTAGTCGGCGTAAAACAGATATTTAAGTTTAATTTGACCTATAAATTGGCCACGTTTAGTTGATTTAGTAAGGAACCCTAATTACGTGAGCCTAAATCACTCTGGACTTATTTGGGTAGGTACGTCAAAGTTTTCAAGTTCTTGTTTTCAAACATTTAAATAATGTTTATCTGCATAAACTGATAATTTATTTATAAACATGGCAATATAATTTAGATCGTGATCGTTATAAATATGCAAAGTAGTTCTTAATCTTTTAGACATTTCATCTTGGCAATGTGTGTGTGTATCTAAGACATCTGTGATATGTGCTTTATAGGCGCCGTTGAAGTCTCGCGACCTTTACTGTGAACTATGCGATGTGCAAATAACATCGAAAGTTCATGCCGAGTCGCACTACTCCGGAAAGCCGCATCGCGCGTAAGAACATCTACACCTATACAATATACAATACTACACCTATACAATATACAATATAGTAAAACAAACTTACTGTTTGTACATTTATTATCGTGCAGTCAGAGTACCATAGAGTACCATATTTACCTTTCTCTGCACCACTCGCTATTTTTTTTAGTACCCATTTAATAAAACCTTTTTCATATGAATAATATGAAAACAATGGTTCAATAAAATATGAAAACAATGATTCAATAATATGAAAATAATGGTCTTGCTTTCACTTTTTTCTGTGTCATTATAAAACTGTGTTCGTTGCTTGTTTTGCCGAGTTTACAAATTGAAATTGCTTGTCACACAACGGAGCTTCGCCTACTACACTTAAGCGGCCGCACCCGAGAGTCGTTTTAATGATTACTTAGTTTTAAGTAAAAATTAAAACAAAAAAACTGCCGCCCTCAGAAACGTCTATTAAACTTAATGTTAATTGGCATTTAATAAAATTTAACATAATTAGTTTAATGCCAATTAACATCAACTTATTAAATGTCTCTGAGTGTGGCAGTTTTGTTTTTAAAATCTTCACTTAAAATTAATTTATCATTAAAACGTCCCTCGGGTGCGGCCGTAGGCCTCGTTCTTACCAAAGTGAATTTAATTTATCCCAAACTATTGTCTATGGACGAGACCGGGGTAACGTTTACCGTTCATCATCATCATATCAGCCAAAAGACGTCCACTGCTCGACATAGGCCTCCCTCAAGGATCGCTTCGACCACTGGTCCTGCGCTTTCCGCATCCATTGGCGTCACCAAACGGAAAGTCCTACCATTATCCATATTATTATAATATTTTTTGCTCCAATCTTTCAGGAATTGAGGAATTTCTGTTCTACTTCAATACCAACCGAGCGGAATCGGATCAATTTATTATTCTGTGATTTTTTTTTTCTGACTTGATAATGTTATTTTCTAGGATTGTGGATGGGCGCAGGAATCCTAAAAACCCGATGCTGCTTCAAAGAGGCATGAAGGATAGATTGTGAGTAATTAACTAGATCAACACTAAAAAAATCTTTTATTATACTAGCTGTTCTCCGCGTTTCACTCGAGGTAATTTCGGAGTTCCCGCGGAAATTCCGAGATAAAAAGTACCCTATGTCCTTCTTTGTACCCCTGACAACGTTTCATGATGATCGGTCGAGCCGTTAAGGCGTGAAAGCGTAACAAACAAACAAATTCACTTTCGCATTTGTAATATTCGTAAAGATTAAAAGCACTAATTGCAACTTAGTACTGGTGACAGAAGTTCTCTCTTGACGTCAGAATAGTTTCGTTTAAAAAATTTAACGCTAAATTTTAATTGGACATAGATAAGCAATAGTGTGTTAATCCGCACTGGAGAAATTTTGAGTAAATCGTGTTTTAAAATTATAGCGCCATTTTCTGTCAACATTTTTTATGTTCAATATTTAGTTACATACTTAAACAATGTAATAAGGTAAACACATAGTTAAAAAACGTTCCCTAACTCTCAATAAATCGTTCTGAATAGGAAACTTAATTTTGTGGGTTAAGATGTTATTGCTTATCTGTGTCCAATTTATAATTTTACTCCAACGCGCCCTAAAAAGTTTCACCTCAAAATAATATTTTTTGGGCACATTTAGGGATCAGCTGATTCGACGTGAATTCAAGCACTTGAAGCCTGTAGAGGAGCCAGTGATAAAGGAGAAAGAAGTCAAGCCAGTTCAGCCTGATCTGTATTGTGAGATTTGCAAGGTAATTATTTTTTTGGAGTTTATTGGAGTTTACTCCATAAGAAGAATACATTTTCATATGTACCTATATAAGCTCGAAGTATTTAAAATTTATGAGGAGTAAAATCAAACTCTCCGTTACGTTACGCGTTAGGCGTTATGTTCTAAAGCTTGTTATTTACAAATGAGCTCGTTTAAACGTTGCCGAAACGTTGCTATCGCGACTATAGACATTGTTATTTACAATAGGCAGAGATTACAAATAATAAGGAGTAGGTAAACTCCAGTCGTGCGTCGGAGCTGACACACTTTTTGTAAGCAGATTGGCGCATTTGGTCGTCATGTCGTTCCGCAATGTTGGATATAAAACTATTGACAATGTACATACATTATAATGATATATTTAGAAACGCCGCCGCCAACAGTATAAAAAAGAAAAGCATATAGCAATAGCAAGCAAGTATTTATGTATTTATTACCGGTACATACATTTAAAAGAATAAGGTCAAGTTTTGGATATCAGATCATTCCCTACACATGGCTTTGTTTTTGGGTTTTAATCACGCGTTCAACTGCAGGGGCGGATCCAGAGGGGGGGCACTGGGGGCAATTGCCCCCCCTGAAGACCTAAATAGGTACCTACTTTAATTAGACCTTAGAAAAATCTTCGCAAGGTTGTGGCTTTTCACCAAAGTTTCATCGTAATTTGAATAGAAATATACGAATGAACCTGAATGAACGAACAAATATTCCTTTTTAAAACTCTATAAATTATTAGTTCGTAACGAACCCCTATGGAAGTTTGTATCTATTATTGTAAAACAAACACAAAATCTGTCAATTCTTTCTCGTTAAAACAAATTTTCTGTTTTGAAACTACGTGCCGTATGGCAGTGGCGAAGGTACCATAGAAACCGATTCCCACCGGCTTCCCTTCAGACGCAACAACTCTCTCTACCGTAATTGAAAACGTTGTCAGGGATGCAGGGAAGGACTTTTTATACCGGAATTCCCGCGGGAACTCTGAACTTATCGTGGGTGAAACCGCGGGGAACAGCTAGTAGTTGAATAAGTTGAAATTAAAGTAATTTCCGGCTTCCCCCTCTCAATATTTCACTCTTCGCCACTGCCGTATGGTATATTTCTCATTTAAAAGGAGAAGTTTCTGTGTTTGGCTGTATATATGTTTTTACAATTATCCTTATATATGTAGTTTCTCTATCCCTTTTCTTTAACTTCATCCAACATCCTTGAGACTTGGAAGTAAGCTATTGTGATTTCACTTCCCAAAACTAGTTGGTACCTAACTCTTCTACTTTTTTCCACGTTCAAAGCAAATCTATCCATATTATTTTTTTATATTATGTAACTGACGAACTAAATGGAATTAATAGAATTTCGATTTTTATTCCCCGTCATATTGTAGATACCTCTGTGCTCAAAAAATAGTCGACGACTTTTATCACGTGCGGTGCACGATGAATTCGGTTTGGAAAAAAATTTGGGCAAATTTCCAAAATTTATCAAATTTTTCTTCTGTTGACTGTAAATTTTAAAATCTATTGTCAAAAACATCTTTTTTTTCAATAGTACCTATTTTTCCGTAATCTCGTCATATGGACGAAAATTATTCACTTCTCTGAGTTTTCTGCGTTATTTCCCAAATTTTCTCCTCATTTTACTAATCCAAGGAGTAACCTTCTCCTTTTTGTTTACGCCGATGTGTGCTGTATGAATCTGACAGAAGAGTAATTGAAATTGAAAATTGAAATTGAAAAAACTTTATTTGACACAACACAAAGGTTTACAGCATACGTATACAACAACTAGACATAGTAACGCGATAAGTTGGAGCGGCTGCAAAATGTGTGTGCTTTACATATTCGCCAGGCGCACTACACATATTCTTTGTACCATCTTTAAAGTGCTGAGGGATCCCAAATCACCGACTTACTTCAAAGAAAGTTTCAGATTGCTTTATGTCGGTCGTGAAGCTACGTCAGGTAGTTAGGTAGTTCTTTGTTCTTCTGATCACGAAACACGTTTTTATCACATCACATGTGCACCTCTGATGGTATTTTTTCTCAGTTTAGTAAAAAAATCGCTATTAACCATAACACTTCCCATTATTTTCCTATCACTTTACAGATACAAACCTACAAAAATTTAATTTAAAGTTGTTAATTCAGGTCAGATTCGCTGGAACGTAAATTTTTCATTTTTTACTTTTATCTGTTGTAGCTTCCATGTAGATTATTTTATGCATGAAAGTACAAGTTGAAAATAATGAAATACTAAAAAAACTTTGATTTTACAGAGAATCGTACTCAAAAACCGCTAAACCTACCTAAGCTCTATCGTTTTCGACACATTTTTTTTAAATATGAAAAACATAAAACTAAAAAGCTAAAAATAACAAAATACCGACTTAATCCATCAGACAAAAATACATGTAATACTATTGTTGGTTTGTGCTACCACTTTTTGATTTAAATTCGGTGCCAAGCCCGCTTACGTCTACCCACTTTGGTTGTTCAGCTCACAACGAACTCGTGGCGGCCCATGTACCTACGCCATATTTGGCTTGTCACCGACTTCAAATAATAATAGTAGTCAAGTGGTAGAATAAACCAATAATAACTACTGGTACTGGTATAATAACTACTGGTAATAACTACCAAAAATAAACTTACGTGTATTTTTGTCTGTTGGATAAAATCGATATTTAGTTATTTTTAGCTTTTTAGTTTTGTGTTGTTGGAAGTCGGTTTTAATTTTTTTGTTAAAATTTTGTTTATTTCTTGCTTTCAAGTGAGTCCGTTTGTAAATTTATCTAAGTTACAATAGCCTAATGTCAATTGCTCATCGCCTTTTACAAAATACTGCTTTTACCGACGGGACGACAGGGACGTTGATTGTTGAGGAGTTATCCTGGTACGTCATCATCAGTTCCACTTTACCATATACATTGTGACGAGCATAAATTATTTAGGAACCATATTAAAGTTAACGAATCGGAACTCGTGAAATACCTTTTATTGAGTAGTTCCGATGACCATCTGTGGTCTTCATCATCAGTTTCACTTCTTCAAATTTTGCTTTCCAAAAGCAAATAAACGATTTACTATAAAAAATACAAAAATCGCTATAGGTGTGTCTGTAATTTTTGAAGAGTTCTCTTGATTTCTCCATGATTCCATCATCAGGTTCTCGATTTGGTGACAATGGGACCAACTTGGGAGTATACCCTTTCAAACAACAAAATCAATTTTCTAAATCGGTCCAATCGAAACCCGTGAAATACGTATTATTGTTGAGTAGTTCCGATGAACACTTGTGGTCTTCATGATCAGTTCCACTTCTTCAAATTTTGCTTTCCGAAAGAAAATGAACGATTTACTATAAAATATACCCAAATCGCTATAGGTGTGCCTATTATTTTTGAAGAGTTCCCACGATTTCCCCAAGATCTTTTGAGGATAATAAAGATTCTTAAACCATAAGATCCCATCATCAGATCCCACTTGGTGGCAATAGGACCTAATTGGGAGTATACGCTTTCAAACAAAAAATGAATTTTCGAAATCGTTCCAACCCTAGCTTCGAGTAATATAAAAAAAAAAAACATACAGCCGAATGCGTAACCTCCTCCTTTTTGGAAGTCGGTTAAAAAATCGCGAAACATACACACAGATAATATAATACATACATAAGCTCAATTCAGGTGCTCTCAATATGAAGCACTTAAATTTTATTAATGGACTTTTTTGTCTATCCTGTTAATTCAAAAAATTTCATGGTGCAACCAAATTGCCCCCCCTCAACCAAATCCTGGATCCGCCCCTGCCGTTCAAGAGTAGTTTCCATGGTTCTCTTTGTCTTGTAAGTATAAATAAACGTGTTTTGACATGTTTTTTTTTAATTTACTTTAAATTATATATCAGCAGTATAGTAAAAATCCGTAAATGTGGCGAGAATGCATTAAATTTACATCGTGTAATTACTTAAAACATAATCATAAATAAATAAATATATATTTAGGTTAGGTCAGGAAATAGTTAATATTATATAAAAAACACGCAAGATAGCTGGGCCCTTATTCACTATGACCATAACAGGCCGCGCTAAGATAAGACGCCGCAAAAACCGTCTTTCCCTCGTAATCAAAGAAGTTTTACTGCAAAAAATACATTTACAACGTTTCTTATGGCATAAAGAATAAAAATTTGTAATATCTCGGCATCTAGAAAGTTTAGAAATGCGTTTTTGGGACGCGCGTTATGGGCAAGGAATGTTGTTGGTCATAGTGAATAAGGGCCCTGGCCCTGATGTTAAACACTTAAAATTGTATTTTAGACTGCAATGACCTGCTCCGAGCAAATGACGATGCATCTGAACGGCAAGAGGCACCTTGCCAAGGAGAAACAGCACATACTTAAAATGATGAAAGGCGAAACGGCCGAAGATAAGAACGAAGAGACAGGTAACCGCCTCTTATAACATTTGAAACATCGCTTACTTTTTAACTAGCTTCGAGCCTAGAACTGAATAACTTTTTATTTACCATAGTTGCAAAATTTACTGCAGCGCAATCTTTTTAAATTTCTCTAATGTTAGTCACACGCTTCTAAACACTTTATTAATGCCTAAAACTACACAAATCCTAGCATAAATTACTAGAAACCTAAGTCCTCTGCCGCGTCTGTCTGTCTGTCTGTTCGCGATAAACTCAAAAACCACTGAACGGATTTTCATGCGGTTTTCACCAATAGATAGAGTGGTTCGAGAGGAAGTTTTATATGAATAGTTTATCCTGGAGTTTCCTGCGGGAACTGCTAAATTATCGCGATATACACTGGACTTTGAGTAAACACTAATGTTTATACGAATACATTGAGTGTTGACCCTCAGAGTATTAGTATAAACATGATGCGGGGATCAAACTCGCCACACCTGACGTAACAATAAGTTATCACTACACCAACGGTGCTGACGTACCGCGTACCTACCGCGGGATGCTCGCAAATACGAAACAATGGCATTCCTAATCCTCGGCAAACATGCTACCTGGAAAGTTTTGAAACTGGATCCCTTTAGAAAAATAGTTTAGTTATATTTTGAAAATATTAATTTAATCTCTACACATTTTAATCAACAAGTAAAGTTTCAATAAAGATTCGAGCAGCCAACGATGAAACCAAAAAGAATGGGCTTGTTAACTAAATTTTAGTTTTTACTCCGTCATGTAGAGAAATAAAAACTATTGGACACATATTTTGAATTTTTTAAGTAACCAAAAAATAACGGAGATACATTAAGTCGAAATTTCGCGTGACGTCACGCCGTGCTACAGATTATACGATAATATGACGTCACGAGCCCCAACTCCTACACTTCAGATGTGCTTTATCTTATTGTAAGTATTTTTTCATTAATTTGAAAAACCAAAATATACGTGTCTATTGTTTTTTTATTATCTAACTGACGGATTAAATAGGATTTTGTTTTTCATACCCCGGATACATGCCTATTGAGAGAATCCACAAAAAAAAAAAAACTGAATTCCGTATTTAAGGTGAGGATGAACCCGCAAACATCAGCGAGGAGCAGACAGGTGAGGCCGACGCGAGTGCTGCCGGCGAAGAGGACGCCTGCGACTGGGGCAATGGGAATCAAAGCTGGGACGAGCCTAGTGACGCCGCCGCCGGTATGTAGTACAATTATTGTACACGTCTATTCATTGTCACACTAATATTCATTGGCGTATCTAGGGTTATTTTTCAGGGGGAGCCTTGCCCCTGACATGCCATGGCCGATGCGAAATTCTGTAGGTCTAACAACAACATCTTCGTTGAAAAATAAGTAATATTACTCGGGGGGGTTGCGGGTGCAAATTTTTAAATATTAAGTCTATTTTGAAGAGTCTTCTGAAGTTAGTTACCTATCAGTAGGTATTATAGAATTTCGGATCTATCTACGAATCTCTTCGAATTCGGATGTTTTATCTCTTATCGTAATACAAGAACACATGAAAATAATAACGCGGCCACTAGCCTGTTAATTTTAAATTACCGTAACCATTAATTGGAGCTGAAATAGAATATAACATGTTTGGTATAAAGTGTTAAGGGCAATAGGCTTAATGATCGGAATTAATAAATTTATTCATACATTTTGTACAATAAACGTCTCGTTCCAAAATATTATTTTTGGTTAGTAAGTTTTTTTTTGTTTCAGTTCCAGTTCCAGTCAGTGAGTGAGCTGTAAGCAGGAGTACCACCTCAGTTTGCAACGTCGAAGGATCAGCTTGCTGTCTTTTAGTTTTTCCATTCTGTAAAGATATAACTATTTGCATTATGTAATGTATACGTCATGTGCACGTATTCTTACGATTATAAATTACTTAAGTAATAAAATCATTAGTTTTATTATTTGACACCTGTTCCATAAGGTAGCTGTTCCATAAGCTAGCGATTCAGTACCGTTCACAAAATGTAATACCGGTACAACAGTACCGGGTCGGTATTGGTAGTTATTGGGTAGTATAAATTAATAATTGATCTAAACATAAGTGGATCGTCCAATGTAAAACTACTCTTCTGTGATTTATAAACTTATGGCATACCTACACCGATAAGTTTTACGAAGTTGTTAAGTTGTGTAAGGTTTTTTTTTTCGCTAATGGGCTTTCCACATAGTCACCCCAAAAATATTAATGTATTAATTTATTTAGTCTTGTTCAGTTCAGGTTTATGGGTCTACAGTGACAATCTTTTTCGGAGCAAAAGCGAAAGCTTTCCAAAAGAAAGACACCAAAGGATAGCTCGAGACGCGCTCGATATTTCAATACAAACAAATAACCGCCACTTTAGAACCTCATTGTACAAAATAGCATCGTAAAGGTAAAATAATATCCACTTTTAACAATGTTCAGTCAAATGTTAAACGCCTTCGGACTCCGATCCCCGCCAAAAAATCGACGGTTGATTTTTTTTCAAATCACCCTCACTGAACTCCCAGTTTGTGAAACTACTACTATTAGGTACCTAGTACCTACTATAATTTAAAACAGATTTTGCTATATCGGCAATCATATTATGGCATGATAAAAAGCACATAGAAGACAAAATATTAAATAAAAAATTGTGTCTCCTTTTTGATGGCGATCTAGTATGTATATAGGTACTAATATTATATACTAATATTATGATGGCGATCTATATAAAAAGGTAAAGTTTGTGACGTTGTAGGGGGTAATTTCTAGCCGCCGCACTCAGAGTCGACTTTAATGATTACTTAGTTAAGTATAGATTTTTAAAACAAAATTGCCGCAATCAGAGACGATCAGTCAATTAATGTTAATTGGCATTTAATGAGATGTAACTTAATTAGTGAAATGCCAATTAACATTAGTTTATTAAACTTGTCTGATTGCGGCAGTTTTGTTTTAAAAATCTATACTTAACTAAGTAATCATTAAAGTCGACTCTGAGTGCGGCGGTAGATCTACTGAACCTATTTTGAAAACTCTTTCACTTAGGTATAGGAAGCTACGGGAGTCCTGAGTGACATAGGGTAGGACTTTTTATGCCGAAATTCTCACCGGAAGTCCAAAATTACCTTGGGGACAGCTGGTGATTAATAATATTCTTAAAATATGGTCTTACATTTAGCAAGAGAGACGCCGGCGTCGGCGACGGCGCAGGCAGCCGCGTGTGAACCCGAACCACAGCGCCAGAGCAAGTATTCCCAGGAGGCCGACGAGGATCGCTACTTGGGTAGTAGGGTTGCAAATGTCAATATCGAACCCTGGCGAGGGCTTACCAGCCTTCGTTGGACTTTTCTTACTTGCTTTAGCCACTTTGGATGATGATTTGGACAATCCTGAAGATGATTTTTCATCGATCATTTGGCCCATTTTGCTTTGTTAAATCATTTTGTCTTTGTTTTGGTGTTTGCTGTTACATCGTTTTGTACACAAATGATGAGGTAAATCAGCCGTCATTCTGTTAAAATCGGTTGTCACGTTATGACTTTGTGTGTCTGAAGTTTGAAAGATTATTTTTTTTGCACACTTAACTTTTTATACGAATTATAGTAGTAAGTAGTTCTTGGAACTATAAAACCTTAAAAATTTGTTTGTTAACACGCGCACAAAACTGTTTTTTTAATCATCATCATATTTCCTAAGTCCTAAATCTTTGGTGGGGCATTCGAGACATGGGACGACTGGGACTGGAAAATTGACGCCTATGGACACGCTATCGCATCACGGGCAGTGTGGCCGAGCGACATGGAGCTCGAACTCGTATCACCACTCGGAGACAGGACCGGTATATCCAGAATACAGCGCGAAGAAATCGTACTATGACCGCCATGATGATAGCTACGAGGTTCCACAGCGCTTCAGGCTTACTGATAAGCGATCAAACCATACGTAATCGTTTAAGAGAAGTGGGTCTACGATCCCGAAGGCCTCTGAGAGTTCCACCAATAGCGCCCCGCAATCGTAGAGCCTGTTTACAATGGGCTCGCGAACACAGTAATTGGGAGGAAGAAGACTGGCGTGGTGTTTGCTTTTCCGATGAATCTCGTTTCGGTATGAGGTCGGATACAAGATGTACATTAGTTTGGAGAAGCCCTGGACGTCAAGAACGATAGAAATTCTGACAGGAAGTTCATCCATATGGAGGGGGATCAATAAAATTATGGTTTGGGCCGGTATTTGGATCGGTGGAAGAATCAATCTCATTTGGATCGGGGGCAAGGTTGCTCAGATTTATGCGACGAAGATTGTTTCAGCTAGACGTAATCATCCCTTTGCGAAGCCAGTTGGGTGATTCATTTCAACTTATGCACGACAACGCACGTCCACACACTGAGTTGTAACACGCACTCTTGCCAATGCTGATATCAACGTCCTGCCGTGGCCTGCTCAATCACCAGACTTACCTAAATCCTATTGAGCACGCATGGGATATACTCCAAAGAAGAGTTCTGCCGAGTATGGACGCCGTAAATACCCCACAACAACTTTTTGACTTGTTACAAAGAACGTGGGTGGCCTATTCCTCAAAGTGATTTTGATGAACTGATTTTAAGCATGCCAAGTCGCTGCGAAAGTGTGATTCGTGTCAATGGAAGGAACACAGATTATTAGTTTGTTAATTCATTACAATAAAAGTTTCGAAAACCCCTGTTTTTGCCATTTTATTGTCGTCTTGGAATTGGTTCAATTTCTCACATCTTACAAAAAATCTAATTTTTCTTAATTTATTCGAAATGTGGGGATAAGTAATTTTTTAAGATATGGGAAATAAAGTAGGCGCCAAGTCCAGAAAATTAGATTAGGTTTTTATTGGGTTTCTTTTTATAGCAAAAAATGTAGGTAATTGATCCCTAGACACTTTTGATGTGTGTATCTACTTATGTAAGTCGGGTAGGTACCTACCTACTTGCTTTCTTCATGAAAACTTACAGTAGGTACCTATTGGTCGAAATAAAACACTACTACATATGTGAATATGTATAACTAGCTGTGTCCCGCGGTTTCACCCGCGTGAGTTTCAGAATTCCTGCAGGAACTAGATATTTTTGTTTATAACAAAAAAATAAAACCGACTTCCAAAAACACAAAACTAAAAATAACAAAATACCGATTTAATCCAAAAGACAAAAAATATATGTAATATTATTATTGGTTTGTGCTATTGGTTTGAATTCGGTGTCAAGCCCGCTTTTGTCTGCCCACTTGGGTTGGTCTTCTCACGACGAGCTCGTGGCGGGAGTGAACTTAGCCCATCTAAACATCTACTCCATATTTTGTCTTTTGTATTAAATCGGTATTTTGTTATTTTTAGCTGTTTAGTTTTGTGTTTTTGGAAGTGAGTTTTTATTTTTTTCTTAAAATTTTGTTTATTTCTCGCTTTTCAGTGGGTTGGTTTGTAATTTATTCTACTTCACCATATACATTGTGATGAGCATAAATTGTTTAGAAAACACATTAAAGTTAACGAATCGGATCCTGTAAAATACCTATTATTGAGTAGTTTCGATGACCATCTGTGGTCTTCATCATCAGTTCCACTTCTTAAAATTTTGCTTTTCGAAAGCAAATGAACGATTTACTTTAAAAAATACTCAAATCGCTATAGGTGTGCCTATAATTTTTGAAGAGTTCCCTCGATCCAAGATCACATCATCAGATCCCAACTTGGTGGCAATGGGATCTAAGTTGAAGATTTTCCAAATCGGGCCAACCATCTTCGAGTAATTGCATAACAAACATACGAAAAAAAAAAACAACATTCAGACCTCAGACGAAATATTTTATTTCGTTTTTGAGTGACTTTTTTTTTGTAAATTGACTTTATTTTTAAAATAATGATTGTAAATATTGGTTGTTTTATTAAAAGAAAAACCAAATATAGTAGATTTTTGATGGAATGTTATTGAATAGTTACAGTAGTAGAACACAATTTTATCACAAATAAAAGACACAAAATAATAATGCTAATAATTACTGCAGTGAAAAGTTAGGTAGTAGGTACACACCTACTTATGTATATTAAAGTACGTACCTATTATATTTAAGTATCTACATACTCAGTACATTTCATACTTCTAATTTAAAACCTAGAATTTTGTTTAGATAAATGGTGGTAGGTATACGTGTTAATGAATTAACTGAAAACTAGAAAGTAGCTTGCTCAGAATCTACAAGCAAATCGATCACACCATGTTTTAATATAGGTTATATTTTTTCATTTCTATCAGCCCATGTCTATTATTTATAATACCTACAAAACGGTAGGTATACGTGCGTAGCGCTTGGACTTTCGTTGATAGGTCACCTCCAAACTAATGTTGAATAATTAAAGTATAAAATTTTTCGACATTAAGGTCCGTATTAATAGTCAGTTCTCAAGTACAAGCTCAATAACATGACTACTTGATACCGTCTTAAGACGTGAGAACATGTGCTAATTAATAAACCTATCTTGGGGCGGTTTCATTTGAGATTGTCATTCACCATCTCATTTGAGACCGACTCAACAAACGTCAAAATAGATTGAATTCGTTCCGTTACAGCTACTGCACAAAATGCAATTTTTTCATTGAAATTGCACTTTTACCAATGATTATGTCATAAAAAATTTTTAAAACATAAAATATTTAAATTCTGCATTAAATTCTGTATAAAAATTTAATTTTACTTCAAATATGATAAAAAGGAAATGCGTTGCAATAGACAAGGCTGTATACGGCTTAGTCCCTTTGCCTGCCCGCTCTTGCGAGCTAAAAAATAATAGCTATTGGCGCGCGAAATTCTAAAGTTTTTCACTTTTCGTTTTGTCCGAATTAATTTTTTCCGAATATAACGTATAATAACGTATATGATGGCGAAAAAACATATTTATTGCTTAGAAAAAAGATATTTTTGGATATTTTGAAAAAATATTCGAATATAATTGAAAATATGGATCCCTAATGTACGTTTTTGGTAAATAATACGTCCAGAATAAATCCTCGTACTGATCAATAACATCACAGTGCTCAATATTATTCAAAATAATTTCAAAATCCATTTTGATTCAATAAAGTTAATAGTAGCACAAACTCAAGATGATCTCAAGTCCGTGTTTTACTTGACTCAGTTGATCCAGACTTATCAAACGTCAAATGATGATCTTGAGTTTGGAGTTTCGTCTATTAATACGTGCGGTACTCACTTGAGACCGTCTACTCAAGATGATGACCAGTTTTATACTTAAGTAACGTTTATTAATTAGAACACCATCTCACCGATGATCTCAAGTGAGTACGTCAACTTGAGAACTGACTATTAATACGGACCTAAATATGTTTTAATCATATTATTGTTTATTTTGTTAAATGGGGTGTATCATGTTTTCAGTTAATTCGTTAACACTTTGTATATTCAACATATTATAATAATATATTTCCTATAATACTAGGTACTATTAAACTATCACCACAATTATTATTGTAAAATGCAGAAAAACTTTCCATAGGTATCTAAAATAATTAGCTAGGTTACATTTAACAATAAAATAATTTTATTTTATATCGGACAGATTGTCTTCTTCGGAACCACTTTCAATGTCATCACCAAAATCACCTATTTTATCTGAAAACATATCATTTGCATCATCAAACTCTTCACCACTTTCCTCTTCATCTTGCCAACGGTCGAAGTCAATCTTGAGCCAGTGGTGTTTCTTTTTGTCTTCTGTAAGTGAAGGCCAAAATGGTTGATCCACCTTCTCTTTAACTAGAATAACCTCAATGTATCGGCCCTTATTGTTTTGCGAACTTTTTTCAGGGTTTATTTCTGCATAAAGTGGTATCTCTACTTCATGAAGTTTTTTATCTGGTGTGCATATTCCCTTGAATGTCACTGATCTCTTGCCTATTTTTATATCAGGTTTTTCACATTCAACATTAAATGTTAAGAATACACTAGAACTTTTCTGTGCCCATATCACTGGTGGTGGAGTACTAGTATCCATGGTATCCGAAGTCATGTTTTTTTACTTATTGAGAAAGATATAGGTATGAAAAATTTTTGTTTGTTAAGTATACTTATTTATTCACAACTTACACGTAAATCTTTAGCTAATAGTTAGTACATAATTGAAAGCTGCGGTTTCGGTTTGTATCTATTTTAAATTAAGAAATGTTTCAGACGTTTCAGTGTTCAGTGAATAAATTAAATTCAATAAGTTATTGTTTTTTCTGGCAGTAAACTACGTTCACTAATTAAATTAATACAACGTGATACAAGTCATTTAATCACAAAAATTCAAAAACCTACACATAACCTGTCAACTTGTGTGTGAGCAGAGAGAACCAAGAGACTAGAGAGAACTGAGAAGTGAGAAGGTAATCACTACGCTACGTCTACGTCTGTGAGTTGCACAAATCACAAATTAATTAACTAGACTTATGCTACTGCTCCACCTACGTTAACGTTAACGTTGATGTTAATGTCTTAACGTGGTAATGTTAGTAAGTTAACGCGTTATGCTACTGCTCCACCTGCGTGTTAACGCGTAAATTAGTGCGCTAATTTAGATGTGGCCAACATTTTAATGCGTTAACTTACTAACATTACCACGTTAGACATTAACATCAACGTTAACGTTAACGCAGGTGGAGCAGTAGCATTAAAATGTTGGCCAACATTTTAATGCGTTAACTTACTAACATTACCACGTTAGACATTAACATCAACGTTAACGTTAACGCAGGTGGAGCAGTAGCATTAAAATGTTGGCCACATCTAAATTAGCGCACTAATTTACGCGTTAACACGCAGGTGGAGCAGTAGCATTAGCACAAATTAACTTGAAATTAACTATACGATAGTATCTCTAAAGCGCTCTCCACATTCGCGCGTGGTTCGCGCGCGAAGCCGTGAAACACCCGCGAACTATAAATGTGGTATCATGGTTCGCGGGTGTTTGGCGGCGGTTTCACGGCTTCATTTCAGTTGCAGACTGCAGTAGCCTAAAGTAGCCCAAACGCCAAAATATCACTCTATGAATAAAATTAAATGTAATTTTTATCAATTTATTTATGTATCATCAAAAAAAACAATAGCATTATTAAAAACAAAAACTGAAACGAAGAAGATTCCAAATCGTCTTCTGCTAGCGCCTAGCAATATTAAAGCATCAACCAGACTATCGCTGTCGTCAGTAGTACTTGAAGTGTTTACCCATTTTTTATAGAAACGACTAATTACACAAACTTCCAAAGTCTAACTAAAGTAGCTTTAAATAATACGAACAACAACAATCAGAGAAGTTGTATAAAGTGACATAGACTATAATTTCTTTGAACTATTTCAATCATTATAATACATATAATTACGGTAGTCATTATTCACAATGAAAATACGTACCTATTACTTTTTTCGTTTCAAATTCGGTTACATAATAGCTAACACAAATTCAGCGTTTTCCCCGAAACGAATGAACTCAAAAAGGGTAACCACGTCAAAATCTAATAGTACCATTATACATTTACATTTGCATGAGCATTGCTTTTTTTATAAACGAACGCTTATTTGCGATTCAGGTTATTTAAATAAATTGTCACTGAAGTAGCCTAAAAGGCGACCAGTCGCCTTTAAAATTTTTTCTTCGCCGATTCTAGTTCTGAGTAGCCTAAATGGCGAAAAATCGCCCACGCTGGCAACACAGTACTTTTTAACTAGACCTAAGTGAGTTGTGAATAGTGTGTGTATTGTACAGGCTCAGAACAATAACAGTAGCATATTCTTCTGAGTGTACAGGCAAGTGGCAACAGGCTACAGCACCGGAAAAGGCGACAACGAAATGCACGACATGAGATTGTACGACACCGGAATACACAGCGCCGGAATTGGCGACACCGGATTTCATGACCTAGCCGGCTTCGTGCTCCGTTTAGTAGTATTCAATACAATGCAGGTAGTTTTTAGTGATTGAGTTTTTGTCTCAAAATATGACGGAAATTCAAGTAACAATCAGTCAAAGTTTAATATTTACTAACGTAATTATTTTATTTATCACTTTAATGAATTGTTATAATTTGTTACATTTTTTTTTTACATAATATATCGGGATGTCGTGGCCACATCTCAGAATTAATCAAATTAATATAGACTCTATAAAACAACCTCTTTCAATGTCTCACACAACATAACATCTAGTCCAATCACCAGAGCCCTTATTCACTATGACCATAACGCGTCGCGGTAAGATAAGGCGCCACTTAAACTGCTTTTCCCTCGTGTTCAAAGATGTTTCATTTTAAAATAATGATGTGGTGTCGTGGGACACCAGGTAGAAACGAAGTTCCTTCGGCTAATGTAGAATGTAGTTTATTTTTGTTTGACAACATAAAATCTGCGCACGTCTCATTTAACGGTTTTATTTGCCAGATTGTGTTATATTAAAATTCCAGCGCCATCTATGCTTGATATTTAGTACTATGTACGGTAGTAGCCCGCCACCCTGCACTAAAGAGTAGATTGAATCTACACCACTCATTGTTAGTATTCTTGCAACTGGTGTGCTCCGTAACTGCTAGATGGCGCTTATTTAACGTCTCACTTAACGAATTTATTCCACGCACTTTTTTCCACGGATTTTTTCTTACGGTTTTACTATCACATTTTTTTCAGTTCGGTCGCGCAGCAAAATCCCTGTCCCCTCCAAGCCTGTCGTAAGGAACTTCGTTCCAATAATATCACCTTATTTTGTCTTTAGCGCATCGCCGGCCGCTACGACAGCACGCTTGCTACGCTCGCTCGGCTCGTGAGACCTGGTCATCAGCATGAACCTAACCTAATCAAGAATATCGGGGTACACTACCTTGTAATCAGTTCATGATGTGGCCCCGATAGTAATGTTTTCATTATCTTTTACTTTCTTCAATAAACAGATCTAACTTAAAATATTTGTGCCCTATTTGACAATAACTTGACCCAGTACTTAGGTAAGTAACGTAAACGAGCACAAACAAAGCAGGTGTGATTTCATCGCCCGATAGGAGCGGTGTCACCAATTCCGGTGTCGTATAATCAATCCAGTGTCGCGCATTCCAGTGCTGTACATTCCGGTGTCGCACAATATCGTGTTGTGCATTCCTGTTTCTCGCAGTGTTACCAACTCTCGAAAACATTTACCCCGCACCGCACACCCTGCACTAAAGGCAGGACCGGCCCTGCCTCTATAAATGGACTGTCCAACACAAAAAGAATTTTTCATTACTCATACTCGGAAAGTAGGTCTGAAGTTGCCTGAGAAGCGGGTTGAAAGTAACACTTTTCAGCCCTAGGGAGAATCGCTTTCAACTGATAGCTGGATACTGCAGAAATTCAAGTTTTTTTTTATGTCTAGGGGGCATACTTACTGGCCAGTAGCACACCTAATGGTTGATTTATGTAAAATAAAATTCACTCATTTTTTTCTTTAGCTAATTCCTATTTTTATTTTGACTTTCCTTGCATTCGTAATGAAAAGCACAGTGTTATCCTCGGGAGAAAGACTTATTTAGTCCCGAGACGGGGTTAATAGATCGAGAGAGTTACTTTCACCCCTAGGATAACAATGTACTATTTCAATTCGAACCATTACTGCTACAATTAGCCATATAATTAGCAATATAGAAATAGATAAATAGATGTAGGGGGTAATCTCTGGAACTACTGAACTGATTTAAAAAAAAACCCTGATTGGAAGGTAGGTACAGTATAGAACACAGAGTTCCTTTGGAAATACCGAAATCCATAAATGATGAAAGGTGTTGGAAAAGCTGTAGGTATCAATACGAAGTCACTTTTAACCGACTTCCAGAAAGGAGGAGGTTCTGCATTCGGTAGGGCTGTATATACTTACCTATGTTTTTCAAATCGATATTTTAAGGAATTCCTGTAGGCATTCCGGAATTGAGGCGGACGAAACTGCAGGGGACTAGCTATTTTAAAATAAAATATCGCGAAAATGTTTAAATCCATTGTAATTAGTTACTTATCTGTATAAAATATTAGGCATCATAATATCTAAAAATCCTAATTTATTTACTATTTACCATATTATATTCGTTACGTAACGTTAAGTCCTAAAACTCTTATATACAAACACATGTTTTTATATGTACAAAATCACAATGCCATCTCAAAATTATTGTTTCAAGTCTTGGCACACAAATTATATTAGCTTGCTGCTGCGATAACGCCGTGACACAAAGGCATCTAAAGGATAGGTACCTACGCGCAAAGAAAAAACCTCTCGTTTGCCAAGTCCCTGACTTACCTACCTACCAATCTAAACATAGGTACAAAGAGTTTCTAAAATGATCCTTCAGAAGGCGTAAAAAACGTCAGTAGGTATATACGTATATTATGGCATTTCAAATATGATGGCTTTTATCAAAACATCTATCGTCGCTGCGCGTGCGAATCTGCGTAAGAGCAACTTGTGAAGACCGCGTATTTGCTTTTTGACAGGAGGAAGAAAAAACTTAATATGTCCCCGATTTCAATTCTTATTACCGACTGAACTTAACAGCTTGTGCTTTACAACTTTCTTTATTGCAAAATAACGTTAATTTACCCGTAGTTTTCTTACCGCCGCACTCAGAGTCGACTTTAATGATTACTTAGTTAAGTATAGATTTTTAAAACAAAACTGCCGCAATCAGACAAGTTTAATAAATTAATGTTAATTGGCATTTAACTAATTAAGTTACATCTCATTAAATGCCAATTAACATTAATTTACTGAACATCTCTGATTGCGGCAGTTTTGTTTTAAAAATCTATACTTAACTAAGTAATCATTAAAGTCGACTCTGAGTGCGGCCGTTAGATTTTCTACAAAGTCACTCATTTGAACTATGCGCGTTTTACTGTTACGCGGTATTTACAAATTGCTCTTACGCGGGTTCGCACGCGCAGTGACGCTATACGTCTATCCTATCTACCTATATAAATTAAGTATTAAAATATATTATATATTTATATGTATATATATTTCTTTCATTTGTCACTAATAGGTACTTACCTAACGATAAGTTTAAAATAGAATTTTATTTATAGATAGATACATAAAAGACAAGACAACCGCTGACCGCACTTGTGCTCGCGTGGATGACGCATTTGGGTTTTTTAAAGAAGGTAGGTAGGTATTCAAACTCAGACGTCTGAGCCTATTCAAAAAGAAAAGTTGCAAAGAGAAATGAGAAGAATCGGAACTAGCGAGTAAAACAGCTATTTATGTAATATATGATTGTGTAAATTCACTACTTATTGCTGCAATACCTGGTTGGATATAATATTAACAATAATTACTTTACTATGTAGGCACTAGTGTAGGTAGGTACTTGTTTATGTATTAATTAATTAATTAATTATTTTAGAAAACGTAATGTCTATGTTTTTTTTTGTATAGTATAGGATACAAAAATAATAACGCATAAATAAATCATTGCTATATCTAACAAGAAGAAGTATTACCTAAGTATACATATTTAAAGAGCCAACGAACATGACGTTATTCGTAACTAAAACCTAAGGGCGGTTTGCACCAATATTTTACCTAATCTCGATTTTGTAAACTCAGGCTTCAGACGAAATAAAAAGTCTGAGACTCAGGCCTAAATATTGACCTACAATCGAAGCTTAAGTCAAGATTTAAGATTAAGAGTGAGTTAAGATTTCTCTTTGATTTTTGCCTAATTAATTTAAAGGTCTATGTCGAAGACCTCTATCAATGTGATTTTTTGATCTATAGCTTGATTAATATTTAAAAATATCAATCCCTTATTTTCCTAAAGTTATAGATCAAGCCTCCAATTTTGCTCTATACCAATAGTAGGTACCACTGAGTAGTCCAACTGGTAGTAACCACTATGCATAAATGTGTTTGGGTTAAACTTACCAAATCTCAGTAACTGCAAATCAAACTCCTTATCACTTTCCAAACTCATCAGTTTTATGAACCAATTTTGTTTTTATATAATAATACTAGCTGCGCCCCGCGGTGTCACCCGCGTGAGTTTCGGAGTTCCCGCGGGAATTCCGGGATGTGAAAGATAGATAGTAGCCGATTCTCAGACCTACTGAATATGCATAAAAAATTTCATGAGAATCGGTTAAGCCGTTTCGGAGGAGTATGGGAACGAACATTGTGACACGAGAATTTTATGTATTAGATCATCGTAAGCTTCTGCAACTACGGTAACCTTGAGTTTCAATTGCATCAATTAAGTTTGATTAGGTAAGTTAATGGTGCAAGTCGCTCTTAAGATATAGTAAATTAAAGGCAAACTGGTATCTATCTATAGGTGCCTAATAATTAGCAACATGCAAATTATGCCAATTCGATGAAAGATCCATTAAATTACACGAAAAGACAATGTAAATATAATAAGTAATAAGTATTTTTAACATGACTTAGATAATTTACAACTAATGTAGGTAAATACTTATATTTTAACTAAAACAAAGTAACATTAACTATGTTTACTTAATACTATTCTATCACGCCGCCGTTATGTATATAAGTGTTCTTTGCGATCTCGTATAGTTGTGCCGACATTTTATCATTTGTCTCATTGACCATTTTCGTGAAGTGACTCTCAGGATTGCTTAGTAGTCTGTAGGGATGGTCGAACTCAACCAGGCGACCGGAGTCCATGACCATTACTCGGTCAGAGTCCATAATAGTGTTGAGCCGATGGGCCACTGTCAATACAGTGCAGTCGGCGAACTGGCGTCTGATGGTTTTTTGTACGAACTCGTCGGTTCTGAAACATAGTCACGGTGTCATTAGCTAGGTACCGATTAACGACACATCCATTTTGACATGATGAAAGAATATATTTTGTAAATGAGACGAAAGGCCGCGTTAAAAGTTAAAATCCATTGAGCAGTTTAGAAGAACTAAGCTGACAAACAGACAGACGCGGTTATCGACTTTATTTTACATTACGAGTATTTAGGTAGGTATACGTTATAAGAAAACTAGCTAAGTATAATTTTCTTTTAAATTTTTATTACATATCTTCGTAAAAAATTGGAGATAAAGGGTCTAATTGATAGTTATTGAGTACTTAAATAAACAAACATAATTTATTTCCCATACAGGAATATTTTTGTTCAGTGAGCAAACTTTGACAAATTAAACTTAAATGAGTTTTATTAAACATCTATTTTTTATTTTAATATTCCTGTATACAAAATAATAATATCTAATTAATTAGATATTTATGTTCAGACAATCAAATAAACTGACAAAAACAGTACTATGAACAATGCATTTAAGTAGCGTTTATTAAGTAACTATAAAGATCCGTTTATATCTACAGATATTGAGGTCCGTATTCCAGAAGGTGACTCGGATCATGTTTCTCTTGAGATTAGTTTTAAGCTCAAATCATAACTCAAGCGTATATCTTATTATAGAATGCGTTTTAAGTTCTAATCACTTGAAACTAGTCTTTAGTAGAGATTCTGAACTCTGATTGGTTCTTATCAATTGAAACTAGTCTTGAATAGAGATTTTGAACTCTGATTGGTTGAGTAGTCTTGACATAACAGACGTAAACAAAGATCAAATCTTTGCTTGAGTATAGATTAGTACTCAAGCGTCGTTCTAGAATAAGGAAATAACTCAGCTGATTGTTGATTGATGAATCTCGTTTTAAGTAAGGTTCTAAAATTAAAGCTTTACTTGAAATTAGTTTTAAAGCAAGATTCATGACTTGAGTAACCTTTTGGAATACGCACCTGAGCGTGCCAGACACGTTTCATGTCAGACAAAATAATAGGTACCTATTCTCCTATACAGTACGTATTAACGTATTTATATCCGACCGCGTATTCGCGGAAATAATATTTTGTCTCGCGGTTCATTTCTGTACGTGACTGTGGCTGCATGTGCAGTGAGAATAGAGCATCGGAACCGTGCAGACGTCTTTTGTAAATAAACGGTGTCTGTTGGTTTCTGCCAGTTGGCACGTGTCTGGCACGCTCAATGTTTGTAGATATAAACGGACCTTAACAGCTGTTCCTCGTAATTTGGTATAATCCATGGTAATTTCGGGATAAAATGTAGCTACCTCTCACAACGTGTATGCATTTAATGGTGATCGGTCAAGTCGTTCTCAGGTTATGGCGTGACCAAGGGAAAATAAGTGTTCATTTTTAATAAAAATTAATAAAAAAAAATTATATCATTAGAATAATATATAAATTGAAATGTACCTACCTACATTTTTTCAATCAATTTTCTATTTCTATTTTTGAGTAGTTATGGCGATACCAGATACCTAAAAACCGACCAGAGTGTGTGTCGGACTTCGCACATTATATTATATTAGGGTTCCGTAGTAAATCTATATCTACATTTTCTGTACATATAAATAAAATTGAAGTGCCTCTTTGTAATTCCAAATTAATAGGTTTTTACTAAATGCATAGGAAAGTATTTACGGTACTTACATAAAAAAAATTAAAAAAATTCTCTGTCAGTCTGTTTGTTCCGCCTAATCTGTGAAACGGCTGGACCGATTTTACCGGGACTTTCACTGGCAGATAGCTGATATTATAAGGAGTAACTTAGGCAGGGGCGGATCCAGGATTTGGTAGAGGGAGGGGCAATTTGGTTTTCTTTTAAATTCTTTAGAATTAACAGGATAGACAAAAAAGTCCATTAATAAAATTTAAGTGCCTCATATTGAGAGCATCTGAATTGAGCTTATGTATGTATTTTAACCGACTTCCAAAAAGGAGGAGGTTACGCATTCGGCTGTATGTTTTTTGTTGGACCGATTTCGAAAATTATTTTTTTGTTTGAAATCGTATACTCCCAATTAGGTCCTAATGCCACCAAGTCGGGATCTAATGATGGGATCTTATGGTTTAAGAATCTTTATTATCCTCAAAAGATCTTGGGGAAATCTTGGGAACTCTTCAAAAATAATAGGCACACCTATAGCGATTTGGGTATTTTTTATAGTAAATCGTTCATTTGCTTTCGGAAAGCAAAATTTGAAGAAGTGGAACTGATCATGATGACCACAAGTGGTCATCGGAACTACTCAAAAATAATACGTATTTCACGGGTTTCGATTGGACCGATTTAGAAAATTGATTTGTTGTTTGAAAGGGTATACTCCCAAGTTGGTCCCATTGTCACCAAATCAAGAACCTGACGATGGAATCATGCAGAAATCGAGAGAACTCTTCAAAAATTACAGACACACCTATAGCGATTTTTGTATTGTTTATAGTAAATCGTTTATTTGCTTTTGGAAAGCAAAATTTGAAGAAGTGAAACTGATGATGAAGACCACAGATGGTCATCGGAACTACTCAATAAAAGGTATTTCACGAGTTCCGATTCGTTAACTTTAATATGGTTCCTTAATAATTTATGCTCGTCACAATGTATATGGTAAAATAGAACTGATGATGACGTACCAGGAGAACTCCTCAACAATCAACATCCCTGTCGTCCCGTCGGTAAAAGCAGTATTTTGTAAAAGGCGATGAGCAATTAACATTAGGCTACTGTAACTTAGATAAATTACAAACGGACTCACTTGAAAGCAAGAAATAAACAAAATTTTAACAAAAAAATTAAAACCGATTTCCACAACACAAAACTAAAAAGCTAAAAATAACAAAATATCGATTTTATCCAACAGACAAAAATACACGTAAGTTTATTTTTGGCAGTTATTACCAGTAGTTATTATACCAGTACCAGTAGTTATTATTGGTTTATTCTACCACTTGACTACTATTACTATTTGAAGTCGGTGACAAGCCAAATATGGCGTAGGTATATGGGCCAAGTCCAGTCCCGCCACGAGCTCGTTGTAAGCTGAACAACCCAAGTGGGCAGACGTAAGCGGGCTTGGCACCGAATTTAAATCAAAAAGTGGTAGCACAAACCAACAATAGTATTACGTGTATTTTTGTCTGACGGATTAAGTCGGTATTTTGTTATTATTAGCTTTTTAGTTTTATGTTTTTCATATTTAAAAAAAATGTGATGTCGAAAACGATTGAGCTTAGGTAGCGGTTTTTGAGTACGATTCTCTGTAAAATTAAAGTTTTTTTCGTATTTCATTATTTTCAACTTGTACTTTCATGCATAAAGTAATCTACATGGAAGCTAAACCGATAAAAGTAAAAAATGAAAAATTTACGTTCCAGTGAATCTGACCTGAATTAACAACTTTAAATTAAAATTTTGTAGCTTTGTATCTATAAAGTGATAGGAAAATAATGGGAAGTGTTATGATTAATAGCGATTTTTTTACTAAACTGAGGAAAAATAACATCAGAGGTGCACATGTGATGTGATAAAAACGTGTTTCGTGATCAGAAGAACAAAGAACTACCTAACTACCTGACGTAGCTTCACGACCGACATAAAGCAATCTGAAACTTTCTTTGAAGTAAGTCGGTGATTTGGGATCCCCCAGTACCAAGATGGTACAAAGAATATGTGTAGTGCGTCTGGCGAATATGTAACGCACACACATTTTGCAGCCGCTCCAACTTATCGCGTTACTCTTCTGTCAGATTCATACAGCACACATCGGCGTAGACAAAAAGGAGAAGGTTACTCCTTGGATTAGTAAAATGAGGAGAAAATTTGGGAAATAACGCAGAAAACTCAGAGAAGTGAATAATTTTCGTCCATCGTAATCTCGTCATTACGGAAAAATAGGTACTATTGAAAAAAAAAAGATGTTTTTGACCATAGAAGATTTTAAAATTTACAGTCAACAGAAGAAAAATTTGATAAATTTTGGAAATTTGCCCAAAATTTTTTCCAAATCGAATTCATCGCGCACCGCACGTGATAAAAGTCGTCGGCTATTTTTTGAGCACAGAGGTACAATATGACGGGGAATAAAAATCGAAATTCTATTAATTCAATTTAGTTCGTCAGTTATATATAACAATATAAATAAATAATATGGATAGATTTGCTTTGAACATGGAAGTAGAAGAGTTAGGTACCAATTAAAAATTAGGAAAATTTGTTTTAACGAGAAAGAACTGACAGATTTTTTTTTGTTTTACAATAATAGATACAAACTTCCATAGGGGTTCGTTACGAACTAATAATTTATAGAGTTTTAAAAATGAATATTTGTTCGTTCATTCAGGTTCATTCGTATATTTCTATTCAAATTACGATGAAAATTTGGTGAAAAGCCACAAGCTTGCGAAGATTTTTCTAAGGTCTAATTAAAGTAGGTACCTATTTAGGTCTTCAGGGGGGGCAATTGCCCCCAGTGCCACCCCCCTGGATCCGCCCCTGAACTTAGGCCACTTTTAATTTAGAAATAATAATTTCTGTGGGAATTCCGAAACCCACGTGTGAGCCGTCTGCGCGAGCAGTTGCAGAGGCAGAATAATGAGGAGTCTCTTGTGCTAGATGTTACAGATTTCATCGTGAATAGAGATTATTTGAAAAAAAAAATTATGTCTATGTTTATGCAATTAGAAATTATTACGTGCTCAAAAAAATTCAAAATCAACATAGTTGCGTGTCCTATCGGGTCGCGCGCCGCTTTATACATACATCGTGTTAATGAATTCACTGAAAACCAGAAAGTAGTTTGCTCAGAATCAACTAGCAAATCGATCGCACTATGTTTTAATATAGGTTATATTTTTTCATTTTTTTTTGGCCCATTTCTAAATTATTTATAATACAATAATATTTGGTGCGTACACCGCCCACAGCAATAAAATTCGAACCGGTAGGTGCGGGCGTAGCGCTTGGAATTTCGTAGACAGGTCACCTCCAAACAAATGTAGAATAGGTAAGTTTTAAACTATTAATTTTTTTACATAAAATATATTTTAATCATAATTATTGTTTATTTTTTTAAATGGGGTGTATCAGGTTTTCAGTTAATTCATCTTATCGCTACACGGTGAAATTGCTCGGGCTCTAAAATGCTTCCATGGTAAATTTCAATACGAAAATTTCACTGTGTACCTACGCTTAACTTTTAGCAGTAGCCAGTAACTCTTTACAGTTGAATCTTAATAAGACGCTTTGTGGGAAGTACGCAGAGATAACAAAATAATAAGGAGTAAACTCCAGTCGTGCGTCGGAGCTTGGAGCTGACACACACACTTTTTGTTACATCTGAGACCGACGACGACGATTTGAATAAATCCCTCGTTCATACTTACACCCGTATATAATGATAATGTCGTGTTTAGAACGATTACGATTGTTGAAAATGGTTTTAATTTGTTATTATTAGATTTCGTTGGATTAGATCATTGGGATCGTTATTACTTGATCCCAATGTTCAAAAAGCGGCCAAGTGCGAGTCGGACTCTCCCATGAAGGGTTCCGTAGCAGCAAGTAACATAATAATATAAAAGTTCTTGTAGTCGTTGTAACTTTGATCGATGTTTTAATAATAGTGTATTTTTTTGCGGTTTACGATTTATGACGTATTAAAAAAACTACTTATGGATCTCGTTCAAACCAATTTTCGGTGGAAGTTTACATGGTAATTTACATCATATATTTTTTTTAGTTTTATCATTATCTTGTTTTTGAAGTTACAGGGGGGATACACATTTTACCACTTTGGAAGTGTCTCTCGCGCATTCAGTTTAGAAAATAATAATATTAGAAACCTCAATATCATTTTTGAAGACCTATCCATAGATACCCCACACGTATGGGTTTGATGAAAAAAAATCTTTTTGAGTTTCAGTTCTAAGTATGGGGACCCCCAAAATTTATTGTTTCTTTTTTCTATTTTTGTGTAAAAATCTTAATGCGGTTCACAGAATACATCTACTTACCAAGTTTCACAGTATAGATCTTATAGTTTCGGAAAAAAGTGGCTGTGACATACAGACGGACAGACAGACAGACATGACGAATCCACAAGGGTTCCGTTTTTTGCTATTTGGCTTCGGAACCCTAAAAATTAAAATTTACCTACTTTATTGTTTGTTTTTCACTTTTTTTCCGACTATACACTTTCCAGTTGAGAATCTGTCCAAATGCAAATCTGACGTAGCCATTACGTAAATAGATGAAGTTAGGAGGATTATGATATGCTTACTTCGGGTCCACGTTGGCCGTGGCTTCATCCAGCACCAGTATACGGTTGCCACGGAGGATGGCGCGCGCCAAACAAACCAGCTGCCGCTGACCCAGCGAGAAGTTGGACCCACCTTCCGCTACTTTGAAATCTAATGCTGGTATCGCCGCTTTCAAGTCAACCTGAAAAATGGCAAAAAAAAATTCAAATGCCTTTTGAAGTTTGTATCATACCCTAGATATTTTCTTTGTTGGGCTGGCTAAATTATGGATTTATTAGCCAAATTAGCTGTTACCAGCTGTTTCAGTTGCGTTGATTTCGGAGTTTTCGCGGGAATTCCGAGATAAAAGTACCCTATGTCCAAAGTACAAAAGTAAAAAGTACAAAGTACCTACCTACCCTATGTCCTTTAACGTTTATGCAAAATTTTATGATGATCGGTTCGAATCGGTAAACAAAAACAGACCTACAAAAACAAAATTACATTTGCATTTAAAATATAAGTTTGGTTGTGCTCCGAAAATTCACCTACCTACACGAAGTTTGAGATTTCATCGGAAGGATTCTACCGGAATGAAAAATATCCCATATCCTATTCCAGGATCTATTAGTGTTATACCTAACTATTATACCTATGAATAATAATAATTAAGCTAGTTAAGGACAAACAATGTCAATGTATGTTCAATGTATGTTTAATGTATGTTCATTAAAGTATACAAACAAATAAACAACAATGCATTCTCACATTTACCCATCAGATCTCATAGTAAAGAATCGATTAATTAATTGAACAATAAAACATTGATCTTACCGCTTCCAGTGCTTGCCAAAGCTGCTCGTCATCATAATTGTTGAATGGATCCAAGTTGTATCTAACAGAAGCCGAGAACAAGACTGGCTCTTGGGGAATAATAGATATTTTCGACCGCAACTCCTGTTATGAATTTTTTTTTACATAAAATGACGTAATGATACTATCATAAATATAAAAAATTGATAGGGAAGTATAAGCCACAAGGGTGGGTAATTAAATCAAGGGTACCTACATGCAGCGACCACACAGTCGCTGGGTATTACACGGGGTCCCCCCAAGTGCCTACCCAACGCCTAGCGCCACCTAAGGCTAGACCGTGGTACACTTGAGTGGTAAGAAAAGTCTGTTACTTCTTTCTTTAGTAGGTACAACACAATAATATAAAGTTAAAGTACGTCGGCATCCTTTTTTCTAATAAGGTTGGCTAAGGTTTATTCTATAAAGATATTCAGAAAAAAACAGAATTGTTTGATGTTTCTTGCGACCCCTGTGGCCCTGTGTGTATTGCATAATCAGTAGGTAACAATCTCATGCAAAAACTGCTCATCATATTTCGAAAAATGCTGTAACTGGCATAGTTTGCGGTTTGTGACATTATAGTCAAGATCGTTCAGTGTTTGCTGCTTTTTACCTACTACTGGGCCAAGACGAAATAAAAAGTCTGTGGTTGTTAAATTAAGCCAAAGCAGGGATATAATATGAACTGTTATTATTCTAGCTCTAGCTTAAAAATGTGCGAGCTTAGGGCTGCTAAAAATTGATATACCTAAGTATAGACATAGCGTACAACCAGTGCGATAGCATGCGAGCTACGTGAAGCTACGCGGCGCTAACTTTATGAAAAGTATCGACACCTATCGATAAAGATAGGTGTAGGATATAGATACTAAATTTGACACACGCGATTATGCGGATACGTTATACACTATTATACGTTATACGTTATGGCTGGCCTTATTGCCGTTATAACAATGTTTGTTTGTGTTAAATCGCGTTTTTTTAGGAAATAGGACTGTAAATATCTGAAGGTCAGAATCTGAAAGTCTCGAGATAGTGCAGTACTCCTCACTGGGATTAGGCTTTCACCAGGTGTCTATAGTTATTTAAAATGAAGAACTTACCTGCAGCGATAATTCGGACGTATCCACATCGTCGATGAGAACTTCTCCTTCAACAATGGCGAGTCTGAATAATGAAGAGATTAGCGAAGATTTTCCAGCACCTGTCCGACCAACTATACCGACCTGTATCAATAAGTCACGTCGTCTTCAAAGTCATCATATCATATTATTATAAAGATTTTAAGATTGTTTTAAACAAAAAATTTTACCTTCCAACCGTTTTCTATGACAATGTTGAGATTTTTGAGTACAGGCATATCTTCCGGTGTATATTTCATGAAGCAATTACGGAATTGAATTTTTCCCTTCCATGGCCACCCTTTAGGCGTATCGCGATCTGAACAAAATAAATTATATGTTATAATAGGCACATAATAATTAATTGTTACAAGAAGTTTAAAGTCATTAGCTAGTCAATTCTAATGTTGTAAAATAAACTTGACCCTTCTACCTACATAATAATATGTAGTTACTACTTTTTTACCATAATATTATGACTTATCTATCCACTACAAACTACTAACCTAAAGCGTCCTTGGGTTACGTAATACATATGAGATTTAGAAAGTTTATGAAATCAGAAATAATACCTCCTTTCTCCCACTTAGCCTCCCGTTCAATGTGCGTGTATTGCAATATTCTCTCCACGCTAGTCATCTGCGAGATCACTTCGGCCGTCTGGCGCACACCATATTGCAACATGCTGGTCAATATGAGTGTCTGCGATATAGCCAAGCCCACGTTTCCAGAAGATATTGTCTCTGCAAATAGCTTAGTTATTTAGGTATTGGCACTAACTGGCGGTATTCTGCAGTTTTCTACATATACGTTCATTATAAGCCACTAAAACATAAACGGATCGTGTCTCTATGTCTTAAAAGCGTTTTTTAACTCTTTCTCTCGTATAAAATGTTGTAACTATTGAATCGAAGAACAGAAATTACGCGTCCTAATTGCGGTATCTATGAAACTTACTGCTGTCAATAACGAGGAAAGCAACGATCACGATGGTTAAATATAATACGCAAATAAAGTCAAGCCAGAAGCCGAGTGTCACTCCACTGGCCAAGTAGCCGCTCCAAGTTGATGTGTGAAGATCCTGAAAAAAATATTCCAATGAATAACAAATAATTAGCTTAGGGTTAGCTTGATAATTTTATGAAGTTGATAAAGTTTTATATTGTTAGTCGAAAAGCGGATACCAATCCACGAGCACTTTAAAATATCACTGACAGCTATGTAAACGCTTATGCCAAAGATAGTAACAAACTACATCTTTTCTAAAACCCATAAATTAAGATGGTCAGTCTTATTTTTACGTGAGGCTAAAATCACTAACCCCACAAATTATCTCAAATGTGCCTAAATACAGGCACACAGCCAATGGATGGGCTAAAAAGGCATATTGGTTTTAAAATCCTTGAAAAATCAGTGATCCTGTTCCCCCAGTTTAAAACCCGATCACATCTTTTATTTATTCTTGACCTAATATATATAATAGAATAGTACTATATTCAAACCTGGAAGTGGTCAAACTCCTTTATAAGTCTTTGTTGCGCTCCAGCTGATCGAATAGTACTCATACCGTTTAGAGTAGTCGACATATGAGAGAACACGGGACTTCGTGCTAGAAGAGAAAAAAGAGTTTACATTTGAGACTTTTCGTTCTTTTGTTTTACATCAAGTATCTTTAAATATGTAAGGCAAATCTGTGCAATAATACTAACTTGTTCCCTCCAAACGTTTGATAGATTGAGCAGATTTGAGATAAATTTGCAGAATAGTGTAGAAAAGTAAAAGAATGATCGTAGTAGGCAGTAATGTCCAGATCAAAGCAGACGCATTTAGAGCCAGTATACTAAACATGACCAAATAGATTTGAATACACTCTAAAAAGAAACGTGGCAGCAACTCGTCCAAAGCGCCGATGTCCTTTGAGAAACGGTTCAGAATACGACCTGAAAAATTAAATATGGAGAAAGGACTTACAAATTTGGTCTCATTAAAAAAGAAGAAATTGAATAACCTTGAATTTACCTGAAGAGTTACTGTCAAAAAAGCGCATGACACCCCGTAACATAGCAGCAAACATGTCATTGTGCAGATTACGTGATGCTGACATGCACACTTTGAAGAACATGAACGCTCGAGCCGTTATGAAGAAAATGCAGCATAATATAAGAGCCGAGTAAATATATAGGTATTGTGCAGTATTCAAAGGACCGATGTATCCGTGGATATCTAGACCTGCAATTTCATCAATAAAGAATTTGAGATTATTTTAGTAGCAAAGAGATTAAATACTAAATTACAAAAAAAAATACTAAGTAAATGAAATTCGTACCGGGTTCCGCTGAAAGTCCAGAGAAATAGCTATTGAAAAGATAGGTGAAATCATGTTTAGTGCCGTTATTTGGCGTGGTTATAAAATCAGCTTCGTTGATTGTACCGTTCCTTGTTCCTTCCTTTTGACGAGTTACTTCGTTAGTCCTATAAGTAAGGAAATCGCAAAATAAACAGAAGTCCCAACTTTAAGATAGCTTATAATATGTTTAAAGGTTAAGTTTTTTGCTATAACACTATAGGTTTTTCTATCCTCACCAGAATGTAACCCAGTAGTCGCATAATGTCGCCGATAGTTGTCCAATGATGAGTAACGCAACTGCAAATAAGATCTTGGCAGTGCTACCACCTGCCTTCATGAAGGCGCCATATACACGCCATCCCATAGTTCCAGACTCCCTTTCTTCTTCTTGCATTTCTTGAGCGGCCATTTCGAAACCTCCCAATGAATCCGTTAGCGATGGTCGACGCGTTGTCGACAGCTGAACATAAAACCATCAAGTTTTAAATCAAGTTTCGAATATATTGAAACTAGAGTTTTCTTAGATTTTATTTCTACGAGTAATTATTATGATTTAGTTGAAAAGATAATCTGTTCTGTTCAAAGTTTCTATGGGAAGTAGGTAGTTGGTGTATCGATCATGATTTTGTATTATTTAACGTAAGACTCACTCTAGCAGAAGTTCGCCTAGACATAGGGGGCGGTTTTTCAGCTTCAGCATTTTCTTCGTTTTCGTCGTGGCTCGACGATAGAAGCTTGGCGAAATCTTTGCCTGAGCTGAGAAGTTCATTGTACGTTCCTTTAGCGTCTATGTGACCCTGTAATTAAGAGATTGTTAACTTACAATAAGTGAGAATTCAATCAAATCATATATATATATATATATTAAATTTATAAACCTTACATTGGACATGATAACGATATAGTCAGCTGCCTTAAGGTAGTGGAGTTGATGTGTGACTAGGATACGGGTAGTGTGTCTCATGTAACCGCTGATGCATTCATCAAATAGCTGACGGCCGACGTGAGCATCCACCGCTGACAAGGGATCGTCTAGGAGGTAGATGTCCGCCTGTAATTCCATAATTGAAGATAATCTTTAGTTCAACACCTATTATCATTGTTAGATCTTTATAACTTCTTGCTTATGTGCTTAAGGATGTAGAACGTACTGTTCTTTATATTATAATTATTATTATTAAAAGCTTTTTTCTTATAAGATTTCACCTGTCTATAAACGGTTCTGGCAAGATTGATACGTGCTCTTTGCCCTCCAGAAAGAGAGGTGCCTCTTTCTCCGACAAGTGTTTGATCACCATGTGGGAATTGCTGGAAATCCTTTTGCAGCGCGCAGACGCGTACAACCTAAAGAATATAAATCATGTTAGTAAATACCGACACTTGATCTCTTTATTTTCTATAGTTAAATTAGTTACCTCCTTGTATTTTCTGGAGTTGTAAGGCAGGCCGAACAGTATGTTCTGTCTTACGGTGGCCACGAATAGCCAAGGTTCTTGACAAGCGTACGAAACTGGGCCGCAGAGTTGGATACGGCCGCTTGTTGATCGAAGCTCGTTCAACAACAACTGAAGAAGGGAGCTCTGAAAACGAAAGGGTGCTCTTGTTTAATCAGCATAAATAAAGAGATACGTTAAGCATGTATTACTAACATGTGTATGTTAAATAGATACTTATATTGTACTAGCTGACCCCCGCGGTTTCACCCGCGGTAATTTCGGAGCTCCAGCGGGAATTCCGGGATAAAAAGTACCCTATGTCACTCAGGATGTGATGCCGAATAAAGATATGTCTATGTCACTTAGGATCACTTTAGCTTCCTATCTATAATAAGTAGATCCATAGATAACAACTTGGCAAACTTTGGAGTTCCCGCGGGAATCCCGGGACATAAAGTAACCTATGTCACTCAGGATTACTGTAGCTTCTTATAAGGGAAAGAATTTTTAAAATCAGTACAGTAGATCCAGAGATAGCTGTTCCCCCGTGGTTTTACCCGAGGGAAATTCGGATTTCCCGCGGGAATTCAAGAATAAAAAGTGCCTTTTGACACTCAGGATCACTGTAGCTTCCTATAAATGAAAGAATTTTCAAAATCGGTTTAGTAGATCCAGAGATTACCCCGTACAACCTCACAAACTCAGAATTTTCGGAGTTCCCGCGGGAATCCCAGGATAAAAATACCTTATGTCACTCAGGATCACTGTAGCTTCATATAAGTGAAAGAATTTTCAAAATCGGTTCAGTAGATCCATTGATAGCTGTTCCCCCGTAATTTTCCCCGCGGGAAAATCAAAGTTCCCGAAGGAATCCCGAAATAAAAAGTACCCTGTGACACTCAAGACCACTGTAGCTTCCTATAAGTGAAAGAATTTTCAAAATCGGTTCAGTAGATCCAGAGATTACCCCCTACAATCTCACAAACAAACGAACTCACAACCTCCAGAGTTCCCGCAGGAATTCCAGGATAAAAATTACCCTATGTCACTCAGGATCACTGTACCTTCCTATAAGTGAAAGAATTTTCAAAAACGGTTCACTTGATCCAGAGATGGCTGTTCCCCCGTAGTTTTACCCGCGGTAAATTCAGAGTTCCCGAGGGAATTCCGAAATAAAACGTACCCTATGACACTCAGGACCACTGTAGCTTCCTATAAGTGAAAGAATTTTTAAAATCGGTTCAGTAGATCCAGAGGTTACCCCCTACAACGTCACAAACTCACAAACACAAACTTTTGCTCTTTATAATTAGTATATTAGTATAGATAAAATTCCTTATTATAATTTAAAATTCTATCACAAAGTACGGACCTTTCCAGAGCCTACAGAGCCGATTATAGCGCAAAGTTTTCCTTTCGGAACGATCAGGTTAATATTTTTAAGTGTGATCGGTCCATCTTCAGTCCATGTAGCACTTACATCTTGAATGAGCACTCCTATATCGGAAATCATTGGCAATGGATTAATTTGACTCACGATGCCTTTTTCATTACAATCGAATCCTGCAATAAAATTGTTTTAAATTATTTATAATATATATGTGTAGGACGCTACTTGGCTAGGTGGAGTGACGATCTTCACAGGATGACTGATAGTGTCTAGATACGGGAGGCTGAGAGTCGAGCTGAGTGACGTGCAATAGGCTAGTTTCCTGGGTAAAAAAATCAAAATTCTATTTAGTCCGTCAGTTAGATAATAAAAAAATAAAAGACACGTATTTTTTGCTTTTTTAAAATAATGGAAATATGCATAGATAAAGCGCATTAAAGTTTAGGGTGGGGGACTCGTGATGTCACAGCTCGCTATAACGTGCGAACAAACTGCAGCGAGGCGTGACGTCATGTGAAATTTCGACTTGATATATCTCCGTTATTTTTTGGTTACATAAAAAATAAAAAAATACGTGTTCTACAAAACGGATTAAAAAAGAAAATTTAGGAAACTAGCCTATTGGCCTATGTCCAGCAGTGGACTGCTGTAGGCTGATGATGATGATGATGATATAAGTAGGTATATAATTAGTATGTATTTGTCTAAAATTTGAATTCAGCATAATTATGTGTGATGTTTATAGAGACTATTATATAATACCTGCATTGAAAATACCTTCTTCGTCAATCTTTTTGAAAGTGTTACGACAAAGATCAACTTCACTTAAGTTTTTCTCTTTCTTGCCTTTAGCGTTCTTGACCAGCTTAGCGATATCTATATCAGGTATGCTACGCAGGTCCTCTCTCTCATCTGTTGGCATATCATTAAGTGTTAGAAAATAATATCGCATAAAAAGATTAAATTGATAAATCAACTGGGACACAATTTCGTATACCCAATTAATCAATAATTCATTGCTGAACTTAAAAGTTTAGCAATGAATTTTGCATAAAATATTTGTTTGTTTTATTGTCCTAAATACTTTCTTATTTGATTTGTAACATGCTAGATTTATTGATTTATTTTGCAGTCATTGAACTCCATTTTTCAACATGTATCGTGAAAACAAAAAAGGATTTCTTTTTTAAAATCATATTTATTTTAAAGGACCTTTATAAAATCAATTAAATGTCGGTCCTATTGTATGTACAAAATAATTTAATAAACCAAAATAGCGACAAAAACAAAAAATAATTTATTCAAACTATGAAATTATTTAAAAAGTTTTAGCATTGGTTCTAATCTGCATTCTAAACAAATATGTATTCAAAATTTCTTACATTATTTCGTAGACTCCATTAAGTACCGATCTATACATATAATTGCAACTTTCCATGCTAAAATAACAATGTATAGTTTTGTAATGGTAACGATGACCGTATGTAATTACTACAGATGTTTAGAATCCCTTAAGTGATAACCATTATTTTTCAAAGGAAGAAATCATTTATGAGATACTTACCCATAGTTATAAGATTATAAAATCAATCGAAAAACAAGTCCATGCAGCATAAAAAAACATAAATACCATTTCGTTATCAGCAAAGCTTGCAACCAGTTAGTAATCATTCCAATACAGTCTCAACTATTTGACACTTGTTTTTTTGGTCAATATGATATATTATATATATAACTATCATAATTAATCACTTTTAAAGCCTTTGATTAAAATTGAGTTTTATGTTTTTTATTTTGTCAGCAACACTTTATAGGTATTAATCGAAACACTGTTGGATTTCATAAAATTTTATACATTAAACCCATGCAACTTTAATTCTTTTGATAATTTTATTTTTGTTAGTTAAATAAGAAACTTTAAATAAGAAACTGAGTGAATAATTATATATGTTTGGTTCGATTAATTTCGTAAATACATAATATATTCTTTATGACGACGTTTTAAATGACCTACATAATGCATGGTAGTGAAACCGCTGTTGAAGAATTAACATGGATTTTTTTTCATGATGATGATAATTTTTTATCATTTGAAATGACGTGAATATAGTCGTAAGTCTTTCTAATTTATAGTGAATATGGTAAAATTAATGATTAATACTAACCAATGTTGTTAATTAGAAATTAGGGATGTTAGCAGATATGAACACCAACTACCACCAAATTTAGAAATTAGTAAATGTAAACCGCAATTGACTTATAGTAAACTATTACGTGATTGTTTTTACTAAACGTTTATTTGTTTAATATTGAAATAACTTCACATTCAAATGATTATAACTCGTACCCAGAAGCATTAAATTCTCAATACGGCGAATAGAAGTGACGGACTCCATGGTCATTGAAAGGGAGTTCGGCAACATCATAGCTAAAGTCAATTGAAGAAGGTTGTACATTTGAGCCATCGGGAACGCCTGTGAAAATCATATATAATATTTCTAAGTGATAATATTGTGTTTTGACCGTGATGTATAGGGGAATTGATTTGTCTCGTGCCTACAAAAACTGTTCGTAATCGAAGTAAAACAACACCTCTACGATACTCTAGCCTAGCACAGATAATAATTTGTTGTCAATTTTTTTGACCACGGGTTAGCTCGCGCATTTATATGTAGCCATACTTAGCCATTTAAATGTAAATAACCAAATCCTGAAATCAAAGAACCTGTTTAAGCAGGCCATAACATTATCAGGTTGATGATAGGTACCTATACACTCATATGATAGGTACTGTATGAATTTGAGTTTTTAGAAATCAATATCCTTCAGATGGTTTTAGGTATTGCAAGTAATTGACTAACATTAGGAAATTTAAATGCAAAAGTTCTGAAATCTGTTATCATAATATTGCCTCAACGGTTAAATCCATTTGCATTTTTTATTTAGAGACGGCCTGGCAAAGTTAGCACAATACTATGATGTCTAATTTTATTCTAGAAATTGCTGGTCTAAAAGTTCCTAAAACGTCCCTAAAACGTTCTTAAAAAATCCCAAAATTGCACACGAAATGAAACCGAACAGAAACACTGTATTTGTTATTGGTTCATTTACTAAAAAATACTCGTACCCGAATACACGAAAGCTGTAATTATTGACACTAACTTGAATGCAACTCATATTCAGTCTAAATAGGTAGGTATAACAGCTTGGGCCTGTCTTTCCTAAAGAAATTTGTTATTTGTTTTGTTAAATCACATTTTTTTCTATTTAGTTCAATTTTTCCGCCTATTAGTTTTTGCAATTAAAACGTACCGTCAATAGGGAGATAAGTGCATATGCATATTGAATTTCAAGCCGTTATTAGAGTAAGTGTTAGGTAAATAGAGTGACGAGTCACAGTTATAATTCGTACTCGTGGACACTTATGGCGATAGAGAAGTATACATTTTGCGTGTCGTGTGCAAGTAAGTCGTGCTGGTGGTAGTCACATGCCGAGACCAGGAGGCCTCACGTACCGAACAGCATAAAGGCTTCGAGGCGTTGAACCGATATCAGCGCCTCTGCCAAAAAGGACACGGCATTTGACATGATTATCGAGAGTGTTCCTTGAAGTGTGTTGTAGAATTGCGCCAATGGAAATACCTGTAAATCATATACCTGTATTTCTGGACGAAAAACTGGTAAGGCCTGTTCACACGCACGATTAGCATAATTATTTCGAACAATCTGGTTTCGAGCGATTAGCTATTTCAAATATGAAGTATCTTTTATAACTTACGATGTCTGCTGTGACTTGGAAACCAAACAACGAATACGATAGCAGCGTGATATACAGAGTCAGTCTTTCTGTAAACACCATGAAACTGAGGTACACTCCTCGCAGGTAAGATGCGGCTGTGATAGATTTGATTTCATTTTTCCGAGCCATAGCCACCACTTTCTCAAATGGTTTCTCCCAAGCGTACATTTTGATAACCTGTTGATTATGAAAGTGTTTCATTCTTAAGATCTATCGATCTGCTGTTATTTGACTTGATCTTTGTTATTTGTTGCTTTTCTTTTTAAAAAAAATAATTTAATAAAAGAAATAATAAAAAAATGTTTTCTTATTATCCGTTGAATTGTAAATTACCTGCATGCCGCATATAATTTCGTCCATAATCCGTACACGTTCGTCCGTTCTGATGGCGATCTTCATTCGCAGATTTGCTGCCAATTTGCTCATGTAGGCTGAAAGTTGTATTTTTATATAGTTAAGTGTTTTCTAAAATGGTTTAAAAAAACTTAAAAATAAATAATAATTGGATATCATCACACAGTTCCACCGGACGGGATCCCATAATAAACAGACCTTGTACGATGGGTAACAAACACCTGACGTAATACTTAATATATTTTTTTTATGTAGGTAAATACGAGTATATATTATATACTTATAAAATACCAAGACTCAGGGTAAACACATGTTCGTCACCTAAATGTTTATACTGACGCAGTGATCGAATCCGCGACACAAGGTGTAGCAGTCAGCTCGCTAACCACTAGACCAACGGTGCTGTATCAACATTGTGAGAGAAACGTAATGATTCTTTTGTATCATTAAGAAACGCACATTGAACCGGTAGTGTTTGTATAACGATGCCGATGACACCGACGATGCCGGCATATCCGATTTTGATGTAGATGAGATAGCAGACGAGGACGACTTGCAGCGGCAAAATCCAGATGTAGTGTGTGCATACGAAGGCGTAGTCGAACCGGTTGACGTCGTTGGAGAGCAGGTTGACTACCTGGCCGGCCGTCGTCTGCGCCAGCGCACCGGAACTCATCCGCATCACCTAAAACATGTCCGTAACGTTATGTAGCCACACGAGCATCAACCGATAGGTATTAATTACGATAATTATCACGGAAGTACCGTAAAAATTAGGGATCATTAGTAATATAAAACGAAGGTCTTTCCTTAATTTTCGATAGATTCCGATCGTTTAAAATTTCACGCGTCTTTTTTATACGATTCCTCATACTGCTTTATACAAATAATTATATTCTTTGATGGGTATCTGGTGCGAGTATGTGTATATGTAGTAATATACGGTAAGTATGTATATACCGTACACACCTATAGTCATATTGTATACCTACTAATGAAGAAAATATAGCCAATAGGATGTTCTGAAAATGACATTACTATAATGTTTTGTTATTTCCTTATAATAATTTCTGTATCTTTATAAAAATCCATGCCCTTTTGTTTCTTGACCGTTCTAAAGCCGTTCGTCCTACAGAGAAAATAACAGAGCAATGTCATATGCGCGGATTTTGTGTGCGAAAATAAACCGTCGACACGTCGATATTTTATTTTTTTAATTTTTTTATTGAAATTATGCACCATCTAATATCCTCTGTGGTTCATCTGATTGGGATTAAACTTTGTTGAGTTTTTGTGCACGCACCGAGGATGATTTTGACAAAAAAAAAACACATCATCACGTCGCGCGTCGGCGTTGCAATGATCGATGTGATTATATGGACAGTGATCACAAGCCATAAGCTAATTTTTACCCGGATTCTTCAAAGAAGTCTTGAAGAAGTCTCAAAACTGGTCGATCAGCTAATACACTATAATATAAAATCTTTAAATTCTAGTACGTACATACAAAACATAGGTAATAAAAAATCTACTAAATTACCTTCCTATATATGAGGGAGCAAGCTGCTATTCGCACTTTCATGCCAAACTGTTGAGTCGAGTAGGTGCCGTGGTGATTGAGGAATGTTATTAATAATGTCATAAGTATGACAGCTGCCGCACAGCAAACCGCTTGTTCGTAAGTCATCTCGGAGCCGGGCTCCCAGTACGACAGCATTATACTCAGAGCCACAGGCTGGAAGGGCCTACAAACCAAAAATAATAGGTACTTTTAAAACTTGTTATCTAAAAACATCTTCCACTTGCGAACAAAATCATCTACAAACAATACGTATGCAACACATGGTTAGAATGGACTTCTCTGGTATCGTGACCGAGTTATTTCTATCGTGCTTTTCATTCATTGTATTTTCATGCATAATACATTGAGTGGACACTATACAACTAAATCTTTTTCAATGTCTGCTCATAGTAAGTGGTATAACGATTCCTATAGAAATGATATCATTTTTAACTTTTATCACGTTTCATGTGCTTCAAATATGTAGTTTGTTTGAATTACGTGTTAATACTTCTAAAATAATAGATAGTGCCGGTGTTGTTCTAATGCGCTTATCGCGTGTCCGGCTCAATTAGTTATAGATATAAGGTAAACGCTCACTTTAGGACGATAGCTTGTAAGAAGAACATGAACCCGGAAGGGAGGTAGCTTATCCAGAAGGCTTTCGTCATGGCGCGAAGTAGCGATGGCTTCCGGCCAAGTTTGTTTGCCAGCGCGATTTCTTCTATCCATTTTCTGTAAAAGAATATCATCATAACATTAATCAATTGGATAAGTACTTATAAGAAAATATTCTAGCTTACGCAATTTTTTTTATTTTTTTACTACATTTATACATTTATTAGATATATTATTGTAGTATACATATATTTATTATATTATATATATTATAAAAAATGTTAATTAAAAAACCTTTTTCTTTTCTTTACATATTTATCAGTGGTAATTTGTAGTGGTCAGGCTACACTCTTTCCGGCGCCACATCAAGTCAAATGTACAAATACGTGTATCGAATAAGAAACTATTCGTGAAGTTGTTTATAAAATACTTGAACGATTGTGCGAAATGCACTGAAGTATTTAGCATAAAAGTATGCACAAGTCAAATGCATAAATACATGCATGTAACTACTCTATGGCATGTTCTGGAGAAGCTAATCAGTTGGTACCTGTTTAATTGTTACGTAAGATTTGTGTTAAGGTTAGAATATGTGTGACAGTTTCATAATTAACACTAATATCTTCAGCGGCTTACTGTCGCGTTTAATCACCAGGCACGGCCTAACATCTTTTGGACTTAACTGATGAAAGATTCCCGAAGAATCACGAGGAATATGTCGTGGTCGTGAAGTTTCGAACGATTAATAGGTATGCTACTACAGTGTCAAATTCACTGCGATGTCTACTCCGAGATCTTTCATCGAGCATTCAAATATATACTTTATTTTGTTTAGCATCAGTATTGAACATACATTGATCAGTTTGAAATCTTATGGCGTGCTGGTCACCTAATACAAAACAAACATTTCATAACCGCTGTCGTATTTGTGAAAATGCCGGACAAGGGCGTTAACCAGTTATATCTGTTTAGAAGTAAGCAGACAGTGGGTTACCAGTCAAATGAAAGATTGTGTCATCACAAATCAGCAAGTAACTTAAATCTTAATGCCGCGTTGGAAATACTTAGGCAATTCAAACTAAAGAAAATACGAGGCTCCTAGCCCGGTATAGCTTTTTAAAGCATAATAAACTTACATTCTCATAATATTAGTGAATTAGAAATAAATGATACAAATTAATTTCTATAGGAGGCGTATAAGTAGGTAGGTATTTAAAATAGAATAGTTTTATAGAAGAGAATCAATGCTAACTTTGAACTTTGGCTATCGCATATTTGTTGCAATAGAGTGTAAAAACAATTAATTGAACCGGGTTTACTCACTTAACTTGATCAGAGTCTTCCATAGAATTTAAATACCTACCTAAATATAATACTAAAATAACTGTGTTCAATCACAATCAAGGCAAGGGAAGAAAATAAAATTAAAATGATACAAGAAAGAAGAACATGAGTAAGAAACTAGTACCCACCCGATCTTTAAATGAAATGATGAAATTTTTTCCTTGTGTTACAGTACTTATAGTAGTTTCAAGCAAAGATACCTAATCTATTTGTTCTAACTTCTAATCATACCTATTGCGAACGTCTATAAGTAGAAACAATTTAAGTAGATTTAACAGATTTGTAAGGATGTAGGGGTTATCTCTGGATATACTAAACCGATCAATTTTTAAAATTATTTTACATATAGGAAACTACAGTGATCCTGAGTGCCGCAGGGGACAGCTAGTTTATTATAAAACGTATAGTTAAAACTGTATTTATAACAAAATATACGTAGATTCGTAAAATAAATTGAATATAATGTGTTAGTTCCTTTACTTTTCTCATTATAATTAGTTAAAAAAGAAAACCAGTTTTGAATTTAAAAGTAATCATGAAACAAGAATGGAGACGCGTGCGCAGAAAAAGTGTCGTCTGCACACGTCAAATTACGCGGTATTTGGAATTGCTTCGGCGGGCCGTCGCGTCGCGTCGCACCGATAGCTAACTTTTAGGTCGGTAGGTACCTACCTAAAATAAATAAAAACATGGCTGCTTTCGGTAGATGAAACAATCTATACCTACCTATTTAAGGTTTAAACAAGGCAACTGAAATTCTAGTTTGATTCTGTGCAGTGAATTCTTTGTGGTGCGCCCATGCACAATGTAACATGTCAAATGACTTGTGTTATATATATATAATATAACACGTTGTGTAACATTGTTATTCAACATTGCAACATAAAACAAGACTTAGGTACACATTAGAATAACAAACAATGCAATATAAAAATGTTATAATTATAATCATTGTCGTTTCTCGTTCTGCTGACTCGATAAACTGTCCACAATGTCGTCGCTGAGAGGACGTTTCTCTGGCTGCGGCAGCGACTATAGTACTTTTAAATAACAAAAGAAAAACCGAAAAAAACTAACGTGACTAAGTTATATCACATGTTATATAACATTCAGTGTCCACATGGAAACATGTTATACCTATATAACGTGTTTTATTGTGTAGTCTGTAGTCTTTTCGCACCGTGGAACTAAAAAAAAATTTAATAAAAAAAAACCGACTTCCAAAAAAACAAAACTAAAAAGCTAAAAATAACAAAATACCGAGATAAAAATACACGTAATATTATTATTATTGGTTTGTGCTACCATTGATCGGTTTGAATTCGGTGACAAGCCCGCTTGTGTCTGCCTACTTGGGTTGATGAGGTCGTGGCGAGAGTGGACTTAGCCCATCTAAACATCTATACTCCATATTTGGTTTGTCACCGACTTCAAACCGATCAATGGTAGCACAAACCAATAATAATAATATTACGTGTATTTTTGTCTCGGTATTTTGTTATTTTTAGAATTTTAGTTTTGTTTTTTTGGAAGTCGGTTTTTTTTTATTAAAATTTTGTTTATTTCTCGCTTTTTAGTGGGTTGGTTTGTAATTTATCTAAGTTACAATAGCCTAATGTCAACTACTCATCACCTATTACAATATATTGCTTTTCCCGATGCAGGGACGTTAATTTTTGAGGAGTTCTCCTGGTACATCACCGTCAGTTACACTTCACCATATACATTGTGACGAGCATAAATTGTTTAGAAACCACATTAAAGTTAACCAATCTGAACCTGTGAAATACCTATTATTGAGTAGTTCCGTTGACCATCTGTGGTCTTCATCATCAGTTTCTCTTCTTCAAATTTTGCTTTCCGAAAGCAAACAAACGTTTTACTATAAAAAATACAAAAATCGCTATAAGTGTTCTCATAATTTTTGAAGAGTTCCCTCGATTTCTCCAAGATCCCATCATCAGATCCTGACATGGTGACAATGGGACCAATTTGGAACTGTTTCCTTTCAAATAAAAAATCAATTTTCCTAATCACTCCAATCGGAACCCGTGAAATACGTATTATTATTGAGTAGTTCCGATGACCATTTGTAGTCTTCATCATTAGTTCCACTTCTTCAAATTTTGCTTTCCGAAAGCAAATGAACGATTTACTATAAAAAATACCCAAATCGCTATAGGTGTGCCTATAATTTTTGAAGTTTTTCCATACAAAAAAAATGCTCGATATCGACTAGACGAGAGCGAAAAAATTCGTGCTCCCTACACAGTTCACCCAGTCGAAAGTTATGAGGTAACAAACATAAAAAAAAACATACGCGTCGAATTGAGAACCTCCTCCTTTTTGGGAAGTCGGTTAAAAAATAGACTATTTGTTAGTCAGGGCGAGCCATGGGCGAGCGAAGCGAGCCCTAGTAGGTATGTATATTGTATAAACCACAATGTTGCATTTTCGTGGTGAACTTTACTGAGATACTATCACACTTTCAGATTTTGGCTTTGACATAGGTGGTAATTTCAATTTATTTCTAGATATGTTATCTATCATAAAAATATGTTGTATTTTTACACATAAAAAAAAATAATATATTAATTAGGATTTTATTGTATTCCTAACGTCATCTGTCGAAAATTATAAAACAATAAGAAATATCATCTCTACCGTTTTTGTCATCGTCATTGTCGTAGTTATCGTAATAGCTAGTGGTCGTATTCAACGTCTTTCAATTTATTTTTTGGTTATGTTATCTATCATAAAAATATTTTGTATTTTTACACATAAAAAAATAATATATTACTTAGGATTTTATTGTATTCCTAACGTCAATAAGAAATATCGTCTCTACCGTTTTTGTCATCGTCATCATCGTAGTTATCGTAATAGTGGTCGTATTCAACGTCTTCATTATCGTTACAGTCGTCGTTTTCATCATCATCGTCATCGTAATCCACATTGTTATCGTTGTTTTCATCGTTATTGTTATCGTCATCGACATCATAACCGTCATCATCGTCGTCATCGATACCGTCATCGTCGTTATAGTCGTCGTCTTCATCATCATCGTAATCGTCATCCTTATCGTAATTGACATCGTTGTTATCATCGTTATTATTATCGTTATTGACACCATAATCGGCATCATTGTCGTCTTCGACACCGTCATCGTCGTTGTCGTCGTCATCATTATCGTCGTCATCTTTTTCATCGTCATCGTTATAGTTGTCGTCTTCACTGTCTTTATCGTCATCGAAATCTTTATCGTTATCGTCATCATTATCTTTGTCATCTTTAGCGTCTTCATCACAGTCTTGGTTATCATCACCGTCTTCGTCATCGTCATCATAATCGTTATCGTTATCGTTTCCCGAGATACGGGCGAAAAGGGGAATATCGCACCAATGAAATTAGTTGTTATGGGAAATAGAATTTCTTTTAATGTATGTATTAATATGGACTTCTGTAAATAATTCATACGACTTAAAAAAATTATTACCTACTAGGTAGAAAACTTCGCGAGCCACCACTTTTTGCTAGTTTTAGTCAAATTCACTCAGAACGACTTAAATAAAATTTAAATTGGTGTTAACATTAAGTAGATAAAGTATGTTGTTTTAAACTCAAGCACGAAGTTTGTTGCAATGCAATAACTTGTCTCGCCTATTTTTAGATTTGCTCCGACTTCATCATAGTTATGCAGGCAGGCACGATGAATGTGGTATACTTTTATTTCATACAACATTTATATGATCATGCTTGTCACTCGGAGGGGTAGGCGCTCAGGCAAATATTTATTTCATCCTTACATATTATAAAACCAAGTCCTCCGCCACGTCCGTCTGTCTGTCAGTTTGCGACAAACTCAAAAAATGGAATTTCACACGGCTTTCACCAATATATAGAGCGATTCAGGAAGCAGGTTTAGGTACCTATATAATTTGTCAAGGTTTTGTGTAACTGGGTTGAAATTTAACGATAATTGTTGAATATGTCGAAAAAAGTACTTTGCTAAGCTTTTACGCGTTGACGACTCAAACAGTTTCTAAATTTTCAGAGGTACAGAGTAGGAGATAAGGTATTTTAATCCTTGAATTCCAGCGGCAACTCCGAAATTACCGCGGATGAAACCGCGGGGAACAGCAAGTTCATAATAATTATTATAATAGTTAACAGCATGAAGATTACAGACCTTACGTTAAAATCATCAAACATGCAAACAAAAGCTCCCTCCTACTCACCAGTAAACAAATCTCTTGCAGCGTGAGCTCTCATACAGTAGAGTATATTTTAGTGCGGTCAAGGTACAAAATATTGGCAAGTTGGATGTTTAATAATAATTATGGTCTATCCACCATGATGACATAAATAATTCTCTTCGTATATACATAATATTATGCCTGTAGTCTGGCACATTCTTGATATCTACTGTATTACAAATCTGTGATTCTAATATATCTATAGTACGAGTGAAAGCGGTCGCAACTCGCAACGATCTTCGTCGGTCGTCGAGTGTCTTGTCTCGAATCAACTGATAACCGGTATACAAAAATATACAGTGTGTGCATTGGCCACTGAGCCACCGGTGACACACAAAGACCACGTACGTATGGCACCACCAGCCACCAAAAAGTAAATAAAACAATGGTGACAATAATAGACCACTCTGTACACTTCAGTTCACATAGCACATATCGGTCATTCTTGTTTGTTGCAATAACGAACCCGTTAGGGATACTGTTATAGCCAGACACCCTCAATTCTTGATTAAACATTGGTTTCATCAACTGTTACCTGTCATATTCCGTTTGTTTCACATCTCGAACTCAATGCTTTTATAATTAGTTAGCAATTAAAATATAATCTGATTAGTTGTTGACGGTCGTGTCGAGTTTAGAATAAAATAAAACAATCGTTCATGTTACTAAGATTTTACAAACATTAATTAAAAGTGCATTGAAAATTTGTACTAAATAAACACTGTCTCGCGTTGAGATTATAAATTATTTTATAGTATTAAATCGAATCAATATTTATTTTGAATAGACTATATTTATGGCTAGGGTCTGGTGCCTCTAGAAGCATAAATTAATCAATATATTTAAGTAAGTAATTTTCTTTGTTAAAACCAACTTAATTTTGCGGTTAAAAATATTTTGTACGGAACCCTAAATATGCAAAATTCGACACTTGGTTGGTTTTTTAATAGTTGGAGACTGTGCTCATGTAGGTAGTGAGAATTGGTAACGATGGCTCACGCCTCACTAGCAAACGTGGCTTTAGTTGTATTTTACACCAAATTAACTCAGAATATACGTTAAAACTTATACATAATACATATACCTACGTATGTAAAATTAACTTCAAAATAACACATAAAAAGTACTGTAGAAATAATTCCAAATTATTTTAGTTAGATTGACCATTGTGTGACACTATGAACCACAGACTTGTATCACGGATCAATGCAGGTATATCCACAGGATATAAGGTTAAACGAGGAACTTATTGAAGGAGGGTGTTCACTATACCATTCTCGTTTCAAATTTCAAATGCATTTAAAATAAGTACCTACATTTAAAATATATTTTATTTTTAACGTAAAAAAATTGTTCACGAAAATTGAACTAAATTGAGGTAATTGAAATTGAAGGGTCATACCTAAAGGTCATTCAACGCACCATCCCCTTGTAGGTAGTACCTACTGCCACTGGCGCGCCGACAAATATGTAAAGTCTTTTACTCGAGTAAATCTACGTTTTTTGGTACTTTTGTATTTGTCAGTGCTTTTTTGAGTTAAATGTAAGTATGAGTTATCAAGGAATTGACTAAGTCCCTCTTTCAACGTTACAGCCTGTATAAGTAGGGCAATTTTTATTCTGGTATAATGATAGAAGGAAATTATGGAATCCTTACTAGGTATGATAATAAAATTGTAAATGTGATTGTGATTTTATTTATTTGTTTGTTACGGATATAGATGCGTAACAAACAAATAAATAAACTAACGAAATCTTGCATACACTACGGGTGAAACGACGGAGACAATTAGTACCTCTATTTGTCTGTCTGTTACCTAATTTGAGGACGATCAGTTGAGCACTTTGTTTATGAAATTTTGTATAGGTACACGTTGTCGAGAGAAAAGGCATTGGTTTACTTTTAACCCGGACTTCCCACGGGAACCCTGAATTTAACACATTATCATTTACCACAGATGTAAATTACAAATTATTACAAACTAATTTTGTTGGAACTTCTACCGGCTGCTTAGTGCGTCCTTCCTTCTATAGTTTCACTTAAAAATCTTCTGACGGCCGCACTCAGAGTCGTTTTAATGATTATCTACTTAATTTTAAGTAAAGATTTTAAAAACCAAACGGTCGCTCTCAGAGATGTTTATTAAATTAATGTTAATTGGCATTTAACTACTTAAGTTAAATTTAGTAAAATGCCAATCAACATTAATTTAATGAAACTCTTTGAGTGCGGCCGTTTGGTTTTTAAAATCTTTACTTAAAATTAAAACGACTCTGAGCACGTCCATAAGATATTTTCATTTATAACTAGATCGAAAGTTCTATTATTATTAAATGAAAAATAAGGTAGGTATATAGCTAAATACTATTTTTATACATAATTATCATAATGTTTCTGCAGCATTCCAACATAACATAAAAAATAAATCATTTAGTGAAGGAAGGATGCACATCAATGTAAACAAATGAAAAAATTCAATGTAAATGAATGATTCATCTGTTTAGAAATTAATTTGGCATATATATTATGTATGTAGGTACCTAGTAGATCAAGTCAATCGAACCATACAAGCTAATTTGTTGTTTGAGGCGGATGTAATATACCTATGTAGGTACCTATACTCTTACAGGTGTCTATATCGGATAAACAAATCGTATTCCTATTTATTTTAATACATGGATTGGATATTTCTGAAAACAAAAACAGCTTTAGCTCGTTTATCCAAAGCTTTAAATATTAAATTATTATGTAAGTTACATTATGCAAGTTGTCCGTTCAAAAAATTTTTATCCACTTGCTGATATTTAGTTGAGATGTTTGGCATAATTATAATGTAAGTTCGGCGACACTGCAATATTAAGAAAACATCGAGCCGATGAAGCCTGGATGTACGGACTAAAACTCCATAATGGCAAATGGTGGAACAGCTGAATGTAGACTAGGTATTTTGTTTTGTTGCTATGAGTAGATGAGTACTCTCCATTAGACATGGTTCACGAAGGTCTCAAGATGGAGCTGGAGCTCGGAGCCACTGCAACTCTTTGATGGAAACTGCATAGATAGTCAGGTTTGGGCTTGTTTGTTTTTATTTTTTATGTCATAGGGGGCAAACGGGCAAGTGGTACACCTGATGGTAAGTGATTACCGCCACCCATAGACATCTGCAACACCAGAAGGCGTGCAGGTGCGTTGCTGACCTGGAATGGGGATGGGAACTGGCTTTCAAGTGGGGCTGCCGGAACACACCGTTAGGTGCTTGGCGACAGATTTGCAACTTGAAGGTGGTAGCTAGCCAGCCGGGCACTAGAGAGCGCCCTACCACCATGCTATGGTTTCCTCACGATGTTTTCCTTCACCGACAGCTCAAGCTTGTTCTTTTCTCATGAGTATCTATCACTTGTAAGTGATAAAGGTAAAAAAAATCGTACACGTAAAGGAACTTTTTCTATATACCTATACATATACTGCATAAAATGAATCCCTTTTTCCCTTGGTCACGGCATCACGCGTGAACGAAGATGAATAAAAGAAGTTTGGAGTTCCTGCAGAAATTCCGAAACTCACGTGGGTGAATCTCCGAAACGATCGGACAGATTTTGACGGGACTTTCACTGCTATAATTAGCTAATTTTATAAGGAGTAAATTATGCTACATCGAAGTTCCTAGGAAAATGCCGAAACTCGCGCGGGTTAATCTCCGAAACGATTGGACCAATTTAGATGGGAATTTCACTGCTAATTAGCTACTGTATAAAGATTAATTAGGCTACTTTGGAGTTCCTGCGAGAATTCTGCAACTCGCGCGGGTGGAACCGCGGGGCACAGCTAGTTTAAAATAAAACTAAAATTCTTGCAATGATTTGCCCCGACGTTTTAGAAGAATTGGATAGTTGTAATTTGAAAACTTTTAAATTGGATTGTGTTATGATGGTACTTTATTTCATACACTATTATCTATACTTAAATTGTAAAGAGGCACGTAAAGTTTGCGAGTTTTTGAATTGTGAGTTTGTGAAGTTGTAGGGACTACGGTAGTCCTCAGTGGCATAGGGTACATTTTATCCCGAAATTCCACGGGAACTCCAAAATTACCGCCGGTGAAACCGCGGGCGATAGCTAGTCATACAATAATTCGGTTTTGCACTATCAAATCGCACTTATTTTAGTAAAATATAATATAGAAACTTAGTTTTTGGAGTGGTACAAAAACTAACGATTTAAAGGATCAAAGTTTCGCATTAAACTTGTACCTACACACAGATTTCGTATGATTACAATTGCAAATCATTGTAACAGTTACAATAGTTTGCAATTGTATTACTCTACACGTCTAAAATACAGAAGAGAGAGAAAACATGTAGCCAAGTATGTAAATAATAAATATACTCCAGTGTTACTCCAGTAAGGCTTCTTTGATTACAATGTACTATTTATTATACCAGTGATTTAATTACTATATTGTGAAGGTATACGGAAGCGTTCAACACATTAGCCGTATTGCAAAGAAAGTTAAGACGATTCACGAGTCACGACTAAACAACTCAAGGTGATCCGCTGCCATCTCGAATGTCCTCAGCCAATCGACAACGGAAATCAGGTATTTAAGTAAGTAGGTATATTATTTACCTACTTATCTACAAAATAAAACTCTCAAGTCGTCGGGCTCAAATAAAATAAAACAATAAATAAAATTGTAAACCTATTTTGTGATAATGATTATAAGAATAGATAAGAAAAATAATTATTAAGTTCGAAAGAGATGTATAATACCTACATATTAGGTACTTTTTATTCGGCGACTTGCAGGGTAATTACGTAACTTTTGTTGCTATCATATTTCAGTTTCAATCAGTAAAATAGCGATTTTGTGATTAATTAATGATGTTTAAACAGCTTCAACTTTTGAAGTATGTTTATTTTGGTTGATTGCTAGTTAATGTAGGTGTCAAAACGAGCATATTGTAATCGCTAAACCGTCATATTTTTGATAGCAATCGAAAAATGATAGAAACAAAAGTTACATAATAGCCCCTTTGGCTCACGTGGTGTTTGGGCGTGAGCTAACGCCATCTCTCCTTACCATTATTCTAATACTAACGGTTTCACCTACGTTAATTTCGGAGGTCCCGCGGGAATTCCGAATAAAAGTAACGTATCTTCTGTTCTGTACGTACCGTGTATGCAAAATTTCATGATCGGTTCTCAGCTAAGGCGTGAAAGTGTCACAAATAAACAAACAAACTCACTTCTTCACATTTATAATATAAATGATAGGATAGTTAGGATTATCTATTCTATAATATTATAAAACAGGTAAAGTTTGTGAGTTTGTGGATTGTAAGTTTGTGAATTGTGAGTTTGAGAGTTTGTTAATTTGTGATGTTGTATAGGGGGTAACCTCTGGATCTATACTGAACCGATTTTAGAAATACTTTCACTTATATGAAGCTACGGTAGTCCTGGGTGATATAGGGTACTTTTTATCCGGAAATTCACATGGGAACTCCGAAATTACCGTAAGTGAAAACGCGAGGAACAGCTAGAGTATAATAAAAACCATCCTACATAATATTTTAGTAATTTCCTGGATAAATGTCATCCTACTGTATCTTCAGAATAAATAACATCCTATCAGATAAATAACATGATTTTGTATTTCCGGGATAACAACCTTCGTTATCTTTTATATTGAATCGGTGGAATCCGACTCGTTTTGATAGTGAAAATATTGAAATTGCTTTCCATTCATGTTTATGTTTCCATTATTATTTATATTCATTGAAGCTTATAGATAGAAAAAAATCGGTTTGCGGTCAAATAAATAACATATTTAAATATGGGAAATTACAAAATATTCTTAGAAGTGTGCCACTTATTGGGCATAGGTATTGGTACTGCTCGTATGATATAAAAAAAAAAACACCCCAAAGTGATTATGGTTGTTCCGCGAAGAAGCGACCACTATAGCACGACTATAGGTAGGTACTAGGTAGGTACTGTACGAATTATACGTAGGTAATATAATAGATAGTATAATATGATGATCGTCCTAAATCCACGTTGATATTCAACAACGCGTACTTCTCTCAGTAACTTTTCTATATCTACCAGTCGAAACTAAAGGACATACAATTATGCGAAATTGCTGTGCCTCAAGTAGGTAGTATGTAGGTACAACAAAGATACCAATCACGCATTACTGTAGGGCGCGAGCGGGGTAGGTACCTATAAATTTTTGTATACGACTGTAGATGTAGGTATAGTCGGCATTAACTTTATATCGCACTAATTCTCATAGTAATAGTAATAAAGTTGACCTACTGACAAAAGAACATAGATAAGCAATAGTGTGTTAACCCACACTGGAGAAATTTTGAGTAAGTCGTGTTTTAAAAGCAGGAACGCCATTTTGTGTCAACATTTTTTATGTTCCATATTTAGTTACATATTTAAGCAATGTAATAAGGTAAACACACAATTAAAAAACGTTCCCTAACTCTCAGTAAATCGTTCTGAATCAATAACTTAATTTTGTGGGTTAACATGGTATTGCTTATCTGCGTCCAAAAATGATTATACCTATCTGTTTGATGCTGCCTGTACATGTACAGTGTACATAGCTGTACGCGTCTTCCACGGCGCGCCGCGAACGTCGCGCGTCGTCGTGTCGTGTCGCCTTGTCCTTATTTCTGTGCAAGTTGCGGTGTCTACACAATCTTCGTAATTATAAATTAACTAACCAATAACAATATTATTATAGGATGTCGTGCAGAGTATACTTTGCGTGTAGATATGTAGGTAGGTATGTTCAGGTCGCGAGCTAGAGTTCGACCTTAGAATTTACTAAATACCCGTGTCGCCATTAATACATTTATTAAATGTTGCTAATCAAATTTAATGTTAATATAAAATACGAAAGATCGTCACCGCGTTCATGATTATAAATAGGTATCTTAATTGTTTTTCTGACGAGACGGTGGACGTGTGCCGATTTATAAATAACTGGATATTTGAAAAACATATCTACACATAATTATAGATATAATTATGTATAAAAACATCTTATTATAGGTAAACGAAGGAACTGTCACAGTTCGTAATATATAATAAACTAGCTGTGCTCTGCGGTTCCACCCGCGTGAGTTTCGGAATTCCCGCCGGAAATATTTTTTTCTAAAATAAAAGTATATATAGCATTTAAGTTACTCCTTAGGTATAACATCAGCTATCTGCCAGTGCGCGTTAAAATAGGTCCAGCCGTTTCAGAGATTAGCCGGAACAAACAGACAGACAGACGTACAATTTTAAAAATTCATTTTTAATGTAGGTAAGTACCATAACTATATACTTTCATATGAATTTAGGGAAAAGTTGTTAATTTGGAATTACAAACTGACACTTTAATTTTATTTATATTGAATAGATACAATATGAAGTACTACTATGAAGTAGGTACAATATTATGTTTTTGTTTATTATGATGCGATTTGTTGAATTATTGATGCTGATTAAACAATTAATGTTTTTCCATTCTAAATAGCTATTGAAATTGAATTATTTTTTAAATGAAATAAAAAAGCAGGTAGACTCTTAAGAGCCTAACCGCCGCACTCAGAGTCGATTTTAATGATTACTTAACAGTAGTAAGGAATCGTGGATTGATTTTTAAAACAAAACTGCCGCAATCAGAGACGTTCAGTAAATAACGTTAATTGGCATTTAACGAGATGTAACTTAATTAGTTAAATGCCAATTAACATTAATTTATTAAACTTGTCTGATTGTGGCAGTTTTGTTTTAAAAATCGATACTTAGTTAAGTAATCATTAAAAACGACTCTGAGTGCGGCGGTAAGAGGGTAACAATCCAAATAAAAATATAAAACGCTTGAACAGTTAAAACTTAAAATACAGAGAGTGTCCTATGTTGTTGTAAATTGTCGAACGATAATTTTATAAATGAGTATTTAATTATGTTGGTATTTGTGGCATTAAGATAAAACAACAAGTGGCTATATCTACGAATAATAATGTCACTTATTAACATATACACATCCGCCGTTTAAAAATTAGGTGTCGCCATTGGCTATAGGTAAAAATGGTAATTTAATGGTAATAGCATGCAAGTACCAAATCTGGTAGGTCCATTCTACTCTTAGCAGGTTCTGGAAATACCGGACTAAAATAATACAGTCATTCAAAAAAGGTATCATTATTGAAAATGGAACTCTTTTGACCGTAGAATAAAATTTGTTTAAACAGCACCCAATTATTGTACCTACCTATCTATTGAAATTGTTGTAAATCAATGGTTTTATCACTGGTAATTTTATATACTTATACTAATATTATAAAGCGCAAAAGTTTGTGAATTGTGAGTTTGAGAGTTTGATTTTTGAGGATACTTTTATTCCGGAATTCCTGCGGGGACTCCGAATTTCTCGCGGGTAAAACCACGGGGGAACAGCTATCGCTGGATCTACTGATCCGATTTTGAAAATATGCATATAGGCTTTATTTGAAGCATAGCACAATTATAGCGTGTTCTCGATTTGAAACCGTTATGCACACCTCTAATTGTCACTCGTGAAATGTTTTTCTACGATTTTAAGTTCGCTTTTGGCGATAAAGAACCGGGAAACACGATAATTTATAACTGGTTTGCAGATTGCATGTACCTACTATGTCTCGGTGACGAATTACATGAAGGTCACCCATCCACGACTGTCAATAACAAAAACATTGAGGCACCATAGCGCCCCCTAAGAAATACGGAACAGTATCAGTCGTCAGACATGAGATTTTGTCGTCCTTCGATCTTTTATATCGATGTACCTATCTAGTAATATCTACGAGTGTCCGGTTCAGAGAAAGCTCTTTTAAGTGAGTTTCTTATCGAAATGATGTTTTCTAAACCATATACCTAAAAATTGCATTACGAAAAACAATTTATCTTTTTTTTTATTAACTACTAGCTGTGGCCCGCGGTTTCACCCGGTTTTGGGATCAGGAACCGGACGCAGGCAGAACAACCCGCCAAAGTTTCATCACAATCGGACTAATGATTTCGAAACGCATAGAGGACAGACATAAAGAAGAAGATGATAAGTAGGTATATGTAACAATGCGATAAGACCGCCATTTGCTTTCTCCTTTTCTCTAGGTACTGTAATATTGTTATTTTATGTGTATTATAGGATTAAATAAATAAATAATAAATAAATATGTACAATAAGAACAACGTTTTGCGTTTGTGTGTATTGAACTGTCAAACCTGCAGTAGGTATTTCTCGAAATTGTGGCCGGCATAAACAAGATGATTATTATAATTCTGCAAAAGTCGTTAACAATAACTTAGGTAGGTACGGTATATAACCTTCTTGGATATATACAAAAAAAAATTAAATTTCTATGAATTCATTGAATTAATCCCCATAATGCCGCCTAATACACCGCCTTTTGTATGCCTTAATTTATAAGACACTTATTAATTATTTCGTAAACACACTGCAACACTATTTTGGCGTAGGTAAGTACAATAAAGAGTAGGTATTCTATTTTATTCTAATGCAAAAAAAAATTCATAACTAATGGTCTTTATACTATTTATGTTTTGTGTCCACCGTTGCGACTTCAGATATGTACAACTTTTAAAACAGTAGGTAAGTAGGTACCTATTCGAATATACTGACATTAAATTGAGTGATATTAGTGTTTTATAGGGATTTAGTATGTTTATTATAGAGTGCTTAAGAAACCTATATAGATGTGCTTATAATGATGTAGTTGCTTTCATGATAAAAACAAATACTCTTCTCTCGTGTGCGGTTACATAACAGAACAAATAGAATAGAATCAACTCAATTTAGTAAGAAAACCAAGTGTCGCCAGGTGATTTTCGTAGGCACACAAAACTATTCATCACACACGTAACGTAACGAAATATAGTATACTAGCTGTTCGCCGCGGTTTCACCCACGTGAATTTTGGAGTTTCCACAGGAGTTCCGGGACTAAAAATACACTATGTCCTTCTTTGTAACCCTGACAATGTGTATGTAAAATTTCATGATGATCAGTTAAGCAGTTAAAGCGTGGAAGAGAAACAGACAGACAGACAGAGTTACTTTCGCATTTATAATACGGATTAGTAGGGATTATATCAATAAACAATCGGTTACCTACTTAATTACCGATAGTTATTAAGTACTATTTTCAATATTCACAGTTCTGGAAACATCGTGTGTGGAAATGTATACGTACTTCGGATGGTAAGGAAATTTTTTTTTCATTACTCATACTCGGAAAGTAGGTCTGAAGTTGCCTGAGATGCGGGTTGAAAGTAACCCTTTTCAGCCCTAGGGAGAATCGCTTTCAACTGACAACTGTCAAATTATTAAAAAAACTAGGTCTATTTTCACATTTCTATTGAACCATGTTTCAACTTTCTATACAGCCAGCGCGATGTAAAATTGAAATAACGTAAAGTTTAAGTAGGTATTAATTAAAATAAAATTCACTCACTTTTTCTTAAGCTAATTCCTATTTATATTTTTTTATTTTCTTTAATTAATACTTAATAATTAAAGAAAATATTTTTTTAGGTCGCCACAATGTAAATAAAAAATACTGGCTAAATATCTAGCCGGCCAAAGAAAAAGAAATAGGTGGGAGTGTCATGCGACTATCCGATCTTCACTCATTTTTTCTTTAGCAAATTCCTATTTTTATTTTGACTTTCCTTGCATTCGTAATGAAAAGCACAGTGTTACCCTCGGGAGAAAGACTTATTTAGTCCCGAGACGGGGTTTGGCGCCCGAGCGTAGCGAGGATAACATAGGATTTCACCCCTAGGATAACAATGTACTATGAAATCGTGGCGCACCGTGGCGCATCAATATTGTATTGCTAGTTAAAATAATATTTTCTCTGTGGGTCACGTACACACTATAGTATAGGACATTGGTAAACAGATTTTCTGGTTTAAGAATCTTTATTATCCTCAAAAGATTAATATAATCACTTACATGAGAATATACGAACATAATTATAACAAAAAGTAAAAACTGTATATTATACTAGCTGTTCCCCGCATTTGCGGGACCGGGACAAAAAGTATCTTATGTCCTTCTCTGTACTCCTGACAATGTGTATGCAAAATTTCATAATGATCCGTGGAGCCGGTAAGGCGTGAAAGCGTAACGGACAGACAGACAGACAGAGTTACTTTCGCATTTAATAAAAGCTTTATTTTAATATTAGTAGGGATAGTAGGGACTAGTAGGGATTATCTAGTACCTAGGTATACATATAATCCTTACTACCGTTAATGTGAAAGTATATTTTTGTTTGTTGGTTCCTCCGGTTGTCAAGCCACAACGAAGCAACGGTATCGGCGTGATTTTTAGTGAGATTCTTAGAGGCCCGAAAAATGCTATTGGACACTAACTCGTAGTTATGCTGAACATTATCTCTTGTGGAATCTCGAACTGCATGTAATGCATATATCGCAGCCAATTTGTTAATTATTCCGTTTACAATAGCGGTGGACGGAAAATACGTTGTGGTGGGCGGTTTATATATCGGGAAATCGGTACACATTCTGTTGTTGTCACTATGTTAATCCAATCATTGGGTGCTCGCAAATTTAAACTGTCAACAAAAAATATTTTGACTGAGTCGTTTGTAAAAAAAATACATTAGATTTTCCTTCCACATATATATACGAGTAACTAACTGCATAGCGAGGCACAACTGGGCCACAAATATATACAAGAAATACGCGCACCACACGTTTGTTGTCGCTAATAGGCGGCCATGGCCTCACTCTTCAATCTCTTCAGCGGACGAAAGTTCTAATATCTTTGGTTCAAACTTTCGACCCGGAGAAAAAAGTTGGTTCCTCCCGCGTGTTCGCCACCCTCGCCCTCGGCTCGGGTAGCAATTTTCCAACTTTTCTCTCTCGGTACATAAAGTACTATTGTTTTAAGTATAAAAAAATGGTACGAACATACAAAAAGAAGAGTTCGAGAGGCAGTTGGTCTATAGAAAGTATAAAACAGGCAATTGATGTGGTACCGCGCGTACTGCCCCGAATTGGTTACCCCATCCTGCCCCTACCCTGAGGCACGATGGGGTTTTCATAAGGGTTTCTTAAAATTATAATTAGAAACATTAATTGATTAGTTAATGAACCAAATTCTATGCCAAGTGATAATTTAATAAGTAACCAAATTGTTGTGATTAGTTTTCATTTATAAATATATTTTGTGGATACTTTATTCGTCTATTTTCCTTAACGTCCCCCTTTCTCAACGTAGATATAATATACATATAAGATAGAGCATTAAAACTAACGTTGCAAGTGACTCAAAATATTTGTTGTCTTCTTAAATTACTGGGGTCATAAAATCATCAGAAGTTTTAGATATACGTATCTCTTGCCGTTTATATCTGTGAGTATATTATATTGACCAATCACAAGCAGCTGTGTTGGCGGCATTGGCGGCCATACCTGCCTATGTTGTAAATGTAACGAGAACCTCACGCTATTATATTACTCGATGCAATAAAAATCTTACAAAAAGTAGGTATTTATAATTATCGATTGTTGTCTTTATTAACATAATTAGCTGTTAACCGCGGCTCCACTCGCGAAGTGCTTACCTCGGAATCAATAAATGAAGACCTGTCGCCCACCACCTAACGGTGTGTTGCGGCAGCCTTCTCAAAGACAGTTCCCGTTTGCTTAGTTGTGCTTACAATCTTTGACAATACCGTCACGTAACAATAGGTGAGCTGTGGTCAAACGGCTATAGCATGTTATTAATATATAATAATTAAAAAAAAGCCACTGCGCTCGCTAAAATATATTTTAAGATACTTATTGCATCTCTCTATAGTATAAAACAAAGTCGCTTCCCGCTGTCTTTCTGTCCCTTTGTATGTTTAGATCTTTAATACCACGCAATGGATTTTCATGCGGTAGGTAGAGTGATGCATGAGGAAGGTCTATATCTATATTTTATCCGAGAATTCCCGCGGGAATTTCGAAATTACTGTGGTTAAAACCGCGGGGGACAGCTTGTAAAATATATTATAACAAATCGAACGTACAATTGACCTAAAATAGATAAGGTAAATATTGTTTTTAATATTGTTATATTAATTGTGCAGTATTTTAACACATAAACATTACGAATAATTAGTATTTACTTGTCATCCTGATACAAAAAGTTTCTGAAGGAATTCCAAATAAGGTACTTGCATGATTTTTTTTTCTAGTCTATTTTAAAGATATATGGCCTACTTAAACAAATAAAGAAAAAGAAAAAAAATGGATAAATTAATGAAATAGAGCGATTCAAAGAACCTACTTTTGACTTTACCACCAAAACGCGGAATGACGTCACTAGGTAAAAACTACGCCTTATTAATCTGTGATAGTTATATGATCTTAATAATCTGTGATGTCACTGTCGTATTGACAGGGTCATGTGACACTGACATATAGGTAACTTCAATATCCAAAAGCGAAATTAAGGTTGAACTGTGTCAAGTTGCTTCCAAAAGTTCCAGTATTAAAGAATCGAAATGTATCTTACCGATGCATTTTGAAGTAAAAAAACTTCAGAAAAAGGAAAATATATGTTGACTGTATGCACTTAGTTTCTTTTGCCTTCCCTGAAAGAGGTAAATGTGTCCTAAAAAATAAAAGTGACTTAATATTATGTTAAGCGTGGCTGTGATTGGTGTTTTGTTGCAACGTTCCGTTTCACTAAATTGAAAGTTGAATATTTTGGAAACTATTGATAATTTCTAAGTAAATCTTTCACGATAATGCTTATCTAAGGCCCTATTTTTGAAAAATTTACACAATTTCGTATTATAAATTTCATGCAAGTACCCTATTGACGTGGGTGAAACCGCGGCGGGGATCAGCTTGTCTATCAATGTTATTTTAAGTATTAATCGTTGTCTATACTAGTATTATAAAGAGAAAATATTTTATTTTTTGTATAATAATAATAATTCTTCGACACGACACGCATTGTACGGAGCTTCCTGTCTCTATGACTTTAACCATACCGGTGCAGTACTGGTATCTTGAGCTCTGCTCCGCTGTCGGTGCCACACTATAGGTTTAGGTTTTTTATAATATTTATTATTTTATAAATTTACATTGTAAGGAGCCTATTTTTCAGATATACGTAAACTAACTGTATAATAATAATAATAGGTAAAACTATTGCAACCAACAATATGAACAAAAGAACGCATCCACATCTTCCAAACTAGGAAAACCTGTATGGGAGGTGGTGTCTTCCGCATGTATAAAAAATTGAAAAAAGACGATAATGCGTACAATTTTAGGTATAGATAGGTAGCACAGATAGTATGTTTGTATAATAATTTTCACCCCGGAATTCCCACAGGAACTACGAATTTAACGGGGGTGAAACCGCGGGGGATTGACTAGTAGATTGACCTACCTTATAAAATAGGTACCTAATATAAAAATACGAGCGCATTTATTGCACGATATCAAGCATGGCCAGCCATTAGATACACCATGAATCACCTGCGCTGCTTGCGGTTCATAAGCACTTTATTATGATAAAACATGTACCTACCTACCTAAAACTGTAACACGTGTAGGTATTTGTAAATAATAGTGTTACAAGAAATATGATTTTATGATTTTACAATATACACATATTTTTATAGCTGTCGGATTTGCGCGAATTTCGGGAACTCCTAACAGGGGTGTACACCATCGTCCCAACAAAACAAAATGTAGGCAAATATTTTGTGACTATGACCCATTGCTATGACCCTAATCAGTTTAGTATACCTAAAACTATATATAAAACAAATGAACGGCATTAAATTTAACGTTTAATTTATAAGATTTTCGAACGTGAAATTTTTCGAGTACCTACCTATCCCATTAAATACGGAACATAATGAAGATTGATTTATTTTATTGATAGTTTTTTTTGTTATTATACTACTCTCAACCTATTAATAATCTCTTACAGCTTGTTTTTAACCGACTTCCAAAAAGGAGGAGGTTCTATGTTCTATTGTATGTATGTTTATTTTTTATGTATGTTCATCGATTACTCAAAGACGGTTTGACCGATTTGGAAAATTCTTTTTTTGTTTGAAAGGGGATAATCCCAAATTGATTCCATTGTCACCAAGTCGAGATCTGATGATGGGATCTTGGAGTAATCGAGGGAACTCTTCAAAAATTATGGGTACACCTATAGCGATTTTTGTATTTTTTATATTAAATCGTTTATTTGCTTTCGGAAAGCAAAATTTGAAGAAGTGGAACTGATGATAAAGACCACAGATGGTCATCGAAACTACTCAATAATAGGTATTTCACGGGTTCCGAATCGTTAACTTTAATATGGTTTCTAAGCAATTTATACCCGTCACAATGTATATGGTGAAGTGGATCTGATGGTGATATACCAGGAAAACTCCTCAACAATTAACGTCCCTGCGTCGGGAAAAGCAATATTTTGTAAAAGGTGATGAGCAGTTGACATTAGGCTATTGTAACTTAGAGAAATTACGAACTAATTAAGTCACTTAAAAGCGGAAAATACACAAAATTTTAACAAAAAAATTAAAACCGACTTCCAAAAACACCAAACTAAAAGCTAAAAATAAAAAGCTAAAAATAACAAAATACCGATTTAATCCAAAAGACAAAAACACACGTATTATTATTATCTGTTTGTGCTTCCACTGATAATAATATTACGTGTGTTTTTGTCTTTTGGATTAAATCGGTATTTTGTTATTTTTAGATTTTAATTTTTAACTTTTTAGTTTGGTGTTTTTGGAAGTCGGTTTTAATTTTTTTTGTTAATTCCTATGAAGGTGACTATGATAATCAATTTTGCTACAAAAAGGAATTATTGATCGGGCAAATAAAAACTAATAATAATTATAAATAAAAAAAATATTCTCGCGTTTAGTTTCTGAAAAAAATTCTGAAAAGGAAAAAAAAAATATAAAAAATCGTTATTATTATTAATAATTAGTAATAATTATTATTATTATTATTATTAGTTACATCGTATTTGCATAAAAAAAAAATCAACGCATATTTTTTTATAGGTAGGTACGAGCAACATTTGCTTCGCAAATTGCCTTGTAGTTGCGGTATACAGTTTCATAATTATATCAGTCGCATTGTGCGTCCTTCCCTTCATACTAGCGTCACGCGTCATTTGCTAAAAAAAAATCAGAAATAACACATTATTATCTTCTAAGATAATAATATTTTATTGAAAAAGAAATATCGAACGTTCACAGTTTCGAATGTTTTTAAACAATGGCTTGAAATATAAACATTATTGCATGAAACATGAACATTGAACAGTGACCAACACAATTATCGCGGATCTCGATTGTGAAACTAATTATAGCAAATAATTATTGCCATTACTTAGATATTGTTTTATTATATTGATAATCAAAAAAGGGTTACTACGCTGCAGAAAGCGTTTAAACAACGTAGCTGTCTTTATCGTATGACCTCCAAAAAGGAGGAGGTTCTGTGTTCGGCTGTGTGCATGTTTTTTTTTATAATATATTCACCGATTACTCGAAGATGGTGGGGCTGATTTGGAAAATTCTTTTTATGTTTGAAAGGGTATACTTTCAAGTTGGTCTCATTGTCACCAATTCGGAATCTGATGATGGGATTTAGGAGAAATTGAGGGAACTGTTCAAACATTATAGGCACAGATGGTCATCGGAACTACTCAATAATACGTATTTCAAGATTCCGATTCAATTAATTTAATATGGTTTCTAAACAATTCATGTTCGTCATAATGCATATAGGGAAGTGCAACTGATTGTGAAGTACCGGGAGAACTCCTAAACAATTAACGTCCCTGTATTGGGAAAAGCAATATTTTGTACAAGGATGAGCAGTTGACATTAGGCTATTGTAACGTAGAGAAATAATAAACCGAAAAGCGAGAAATCAATAAAATTTTAACAAAAAATTTAAACCACTTCCAAAAACAAAAAAGCACTCTTATACTAAAAATCTAAAAATAACAAAGTACCGATTTAATCCAAAAGACAATAATACACGTAATATTATATTATTGGTTTGTGCTACCACTGATCGGTTTGAAGTCGGTGACAAAGATATAAATGTCTGTGGTGACAAGCCACTCCCGTCCACTCCCGCCACATACCTAGAAAGTGTGTGAGCATAAGCGTATGAGGAGCTCGTCGTGAGCAAAACAGCCCAAGTGGGCAGACACAAGCGGGCTTAGCCCGTTTTATTTTCTTTTTACGTAATTGCTTTTTACGTACCTAATACGTACACTGAAGATTGTGGAATGGAATAAAAAAAATTCTTTTAGACTATAAGTATTGTACCTACTTATAAATTTATATAATTTACAATTTCTTTTAAGACAAATTGGAACTAGACAATCCGCTTGCTAATCGATTAATATTTAAATAATACTATAATAATAATAATTTTTTCACAACACACAGATCTAATTGATCCCACACTAAGCTATAAACTTGTGTCGTGGAACCGAACGTGATTTATACTACGTATTATTACATAATATAAATAATGTAATAAGTGATTACCAAGTAGTAGTCACTCCTGCGCATATGCTCAAAGAAGCAGTAGCTATTGCCAGGTGCCAAATTACAATAGTGCCTGACTTGAAAGTACAAAAGATAATTTTACGTAACCCTTACATACAATTTTGTTTGTACCGTCTATAAAAATATTTTTGTAGATATGAAGTCAATTTAGCCGAGGAAAGCTGTGGGCTGTAAAGAAACTTAAATACTACAACTTTTAAGAACCTACTTATTTAAATATACCACTACTTATAGGTACATACGAAATATGATGTGCAATCAATACATACATATTTGCAGAAAATGCAACGGCACAAACAAATATAATAAATAATATCTATGCAATAACAAAAACTAGAGTAAGGAAGGGATCGAGTTCGAGTTGCATAATTAAATTTTAGTACAACATTATAATATAACATTCGTTTGGATGATATTATGGTTACTATAACACTGGTTGTTTTAATGTTGGCAATAAGCTAACTGTCACAGAAATTTTTATACAGGATTTATAGCATGGGTAGATAAAAGTTATTATGTAATCATCAGACGTTATTCTACCAAGGTGGCGCTGCACGCTGCATGCTGTCTGAAACAACTTTTTCGCAGTGCAAATGCCCCGTGTGGTGTATTCAAGAGGCAAGCAGTGAGCACCTAGTACCTACTACTTACTGCACGCGTAAGCTCTAAGGGTCAATGACTGGCGTGTGATTTGCGTCCGACTGGTCAGCCACTTGCCACTACATCAACTTTGTACCCGCTTAGCTCTGACTAGGTGCAGTCTACAGCTTATATCCGATTGATATACAATACGAATATTATCTACAATAAGGCATTCAAACAATTCTAAATTATTTTTTTGTAGTATGATTTGTAAGATAGTTTCATGTTTATAACTGTTCAACCATTAGGTACACCAACTATCATACATTATATATACTTAATATTCTTACACCATTTATATTAGATTATCTATTCCATTCAAAATGACACTTAATTATCTTGAATTTTCTCGAAATTTCTAGTTTATTTGAATCGAATCATATTTGATTAACTATGCGATCGTTCGAGAGCTATCAGCGGCATCGCGTTTTTAAATTTTCTGCTGCAATGGATCGCCAAAATTTCATTAATTCTGTGACCGATATCGGACTACGTGTTCTGTTTTTTTGCTTCGATGTTCAGGACCTGACATCCTGACTTGACGAGCTTATCCTCGAAGGACGGTTCAGCGATGACTTGCTCACTTCAGACAAGACAGAGTCAAATTACTCGTTACGCTGACTGGGATAAGGAAAGGGTCTGAGAGGTTGTTTCAAGGTGTGCAAAAGCTTCCAGAGCATTGGAATGCTGTAGTTAATAACGATGGTGTCTACTTGTAATAATAATAAAATACCAGATAATAATTCCTTTTCTTTTCATGTATAAGTAGATACAATAGTTTTTTTAAATGTCATTTTGAATGGCACAATCCAAGGTTGATAGCACCTTCGGTTTAGTGGCAAGCGAACCTGATTGCTACGCAAGGCGTTGTGGTTCGTGGGTTCGATTAGGTATAGTTCGATTCCCGCGCCAGGGTAAGCATTTTATATGATGAACAAAATGTATTTATCCCGAGTTTACTGTTAAAAGTATGTACCTAGAAAATACATGTAAGTCTAGGACACGTCTTGTCGGATACCCATAGGTAGTAGGTACAACTTCTGTTTATAGTTGGAACTGGGTGGCATTGTGTGATAATGTTAAATTTTTAGGTACAATTAGATATCTATAGATTTTTTTTAAGAAGGACCTAGGTCAACCTTTTTATTTGTAAATATAGTTATTATTTTAAGATTTCCATATGTATATACTTACTTTAAAGAATCAAGACTAATTATTACTACTATTTAACTCCTTTGCCTTCTCTTGGGGGATAATACGTCGAGGTACCAGGACCTCCTTATCTGCCTTCTCTTGCGAATATGAGTTTGTTTGTTTATTACGCTTTAACGTCGTAACTAGTCAAGCGATCATCGTGAAATTTTGCATACACTCCTCCTTCTCCACAACTCCGACATTAACACGATTGAAACCACGAAGCAGCTAGTTATAGTATAATAATATGAATGTCACAAACTACAAAATTAAATAGTAAAGAATTTGCATACCTATCAATATCTTTACTAACGAACATTTGAATTCGTGTGTGTGTGTGTGTGTGTGTGTGTATGAAGGCAGCTGAGCCGGTATTTCGAGATCGCTGCGACGCATGAACCGGTCGCATATAGAGCTGTGTTTTAAAATAAACTTAAGTACGATTTTATTTATTTATTACTAGCTGTTCCCTGCGGTTACACCCGCGGTAGTTTTGGAGTTGCCGTGGGAATTTCGAGATAAAAAGTACCCTATGTCACTCAGGACTGCCGTAGCTTCCTATAAATGAAAGAATTTTCAAAATCGGTTCAGTAGATCCAAAGATTATCCCCGCAAACTCACAATTCACAAACTCACAAACTTTACCTCTTTATAATATTAGTATAGAAGAGGAAAGGCAGACAGATCTATTACTGTCGCCTTATACCGAAACCACAAACCGACAAGAGTGAAAGAAATAACTGTTCCGAAACTGTCGATTATTGAAAAAGAATTTTAAGAAAAATTAGTAATTATGCAGTTTGGTAACTTTTTCGAAAAATCATGGTTTTTTTTCACAGTGGAGTTGTTGATTGTAACATAATAACAAGAAGTGATATTCCGTCGGGGGAGGCTGATATTTCTAACAAATTCCATGAGTGATGGTGTTTTGAAGTTCTTATATTAAATACTCGAAAAAAATTCGGATATTTGGACGCTTACGTTAGGGAAGGACACACACACACACACACACACACACACACACACACACGCATTGTAGGATAGATTTGTACCTACTGGCGATACGTCAGATACAAATGGTCAATCATCATCTATCTATACTATAATAAAAGAGTAGAATCCTCGATTCTGTACATTGAATATTTTTACCTAAAATTGAGAGGGGTGATAAAAGAAGAGTAACCAAGCACAAAAAAAAGACGGTTTATTCGAAAATAGAACTGGCCACCATAGGCAGATCACATAAAAAGAAAAGAAAACATACATAGGGAGTTTCATACAACATTACCTCCCTCTCTTGGGTTGGGATGTAATGCCTTGCTTTACGTTGAGATTGCGTGATATGTAATTGGACATTATCGAGCAGGTGGTATGAAAAGAATATTCAGCAAAAATCACTCATTCAGCTGAAAAAAAAAATATAGAATAGTTTTATGTGTAAGTGGGCATGATGACGGGGTATAAAAATAAATTTAGGGCGTCAGTTAGATACCTAGTAATAAAATAATAGCCACGTATGTTTTGCTTTTCCAAATTATTGAAAAAATATTTAGATAAAGCGCATTAAAGTTTTGGGAATGGGGACTCGTGACGTCATAACTAAGTATAACGTATACCTGTAGGCGCGACGTCACACGACTTTCGACTCTATCGCCGTTACTTTTTGATTATCTATGCAAAAAAGAAAAATATGCGTGTCTAAAGAAGAAGCTAAAGAAACATCGGTGACTTAAATTAAAAAACTCGCAACCAGAACAAAGAGTCTAAGAAAATCCAACTCATAACTTGCGCGCATTATACTTATTAATGGCAGCCATCATTGTTCAATGTCCACAGAAACTCCGGTTTCAAAAGGGCACGGTCAATGACGACAAAATAGAGTTTATGGTATTTTTGTTTCTTGTCGTTAAATTATTGTTAATGCGTAATTCACTGCGTACCTCACCAAATAATAACGTATATAGGTAAGTAGATATAGGTAAACTTTTGCAATGTCAATTTTCGGTATCAAATTGCATTGAAACATGATAGGTATTGTGTTTTCAACTAATTCCTTTAGTGTCCATTTAGAACTCCCAATACAGTACAGACTTTGTATTATAGTGGGTACTAGCTGTGCCCATGAGTTTTGGAATTCCTGCAGGAACTCCAAAGTAGTCTATAATTTACTTCTTAAAACTTCCCTATAGTATTTCATAATATTATCTGTGCCTGAACTACCACAGATGTTTCAAGACCAAATTATCCATTCTTGAGTTTTAGCGAGACAAACGAACAGCAATTCATTTTCTATATAGATATAGAGATAGTAGGTATATGCTTTGTGACGTAGGTAAAACTACTCCATAAACATGAGAAGAAAAATAAGACAAAAGTAAGTGATTCAGTATTTTTTCTAAATAAACATTTAAATAAATTCCCATTTAGTCTCCCATTTAGTATAAAAGATATGAGATAAGGGCGATTATTCAACGAAGTCTCTGGAAATATATAAGAAGCATATTTACGACCTTGTTACTAAATAATTCTTGTTTGCGAAAAGATAACATAGCATTATTTTTTATATGTATAAGCTGTATGTCAAAGTATAACTGCACATCATTGTCGAATTTATGATGTTGAATTAGAATGTATACGTATATATAAACTGTAGGACTAAAGTAGGTACCTATATGAAGTAAGTACACATACTATATCGGTATATTTCTTAAGATGAGTGATGTTTTGTATTGAACGAGTCTAAAGTTCCTTCTGAAATTGGTTAATGACAAGTTCCTGTGGTCCATTTGAAGATCGAAACGCCGCCGTCTAAGTCGACATTACCCAATGAGAAGCCACGTCATCACGACTACCCGGAACACCAGCTAGCTAAATTAGACAGGAAACCGACCAAGACGTTGTAGGTACCTATAGTACTCTACCTACGTAACTGTACGAAACAATTAAACAACAATAATACATATCACATAGTATGATGGTATAGGTAAATATGTATACATGACAAAAATTAATGTGGAGATCATTATGAATTTTACGCAATTTAAGTATGCATCTGTGTACATGGAAAAGCTCAGTAGATCCTGAAGAGTTTCAGTTCTTTTATGGCAGTAATGGGCATTATGACTAAATGTAAATTTTTAGTTCGTCTTGTAGATGAATAAAAATATTGGACACGTATTTTTCCTTTTTTTACGTAGGTAATAAAAAAATAACGGCCATATACATTGAGTTGAAATTCCGTATGACGTTACACTTAGGTATACTTTATACTTAGTATCAATGTCGCGACCAACTCCTAAACTTTAATGCATTTTATCTAAGTATTTTTTCAATAATTCGAAAAAGCAAAAAATACGTGTCTAAAATTTTTTCACTAACGGACTAAATATATAGAATTTTGAATTTTTATACCTTGTCATCATCATGCCCGTCGTTAATTTCAGACTTTTCCAAGAATTCTCTAGCTAAATCTTATGTACCTAAGTAGGTCCCTACTAAGATTATAAATGCGAAAGTAACCCTGTCTGTCTGTCTGTTACGCTTTCACGGCTTAATGGCTCAACCGATCGTCACGAAATTTTGCAAATACGTTGTCAGGGGTACAGAGTAGGTACCCTATATGTATATATATGTATAGGGTTCTTTGTATCCCAGAATAACTGCGGATCTCCGAAATTGCCGCGGGTGAAACCGCGGGGAACAGCTAGTTTATAATATTTTTTTACTGGAAAATCTTATGATTTGCCCTATTACCTAGTTCGGCTTTGTAAAGTAACACAACTGCTTATTTTCTGAGTATATTGGGCATGTATTGTGCCAATTGATGCTTTAACACATTAATAAGGTGTCAGTTCGCCGCAATGTGATTGCGACATAAAATATTTTTCTTTACACTTAAATCTGAGGTTCATTTATGGCCATTATTTATTTTACACATTTACAATCCTTGTATTGAACGTAGTATCGACGCCTTTAAGGCAAGTAGGTACATTTAAATGTTTGGTTAGTTTTTCGAAGGAACATTGTTTAAATAAAATTATTATTACGAATAATATGTACATGTAAGTACGTACGTCTTGTTTCTCAGAAGTATTAAAATAAAAACGTTCATTACCAATAGTGCATATACCTAGAAATATGAAAAAAAAAACCAATGCACCGTTTCATACACATTAGCAGAAATAAAAGGTACCTATAGAAACAATTAGTAACAATTTCAATAGCGTATAAATATCCCGAAACACTGAGGATTTAACCCTTCGCCAAGTAAACGCCCGGCGTTTAAGGGCTTTTACGGGGCTTAAACTGGATTGATTGTCCATTTATAGTAAACTGGGCCCTTATTCACTATGACCATAACACGCTAGTATGAATTGAGTGAGACAGAAGATTACTAAAAAAGGTATAATAATACATAACTATATAATTATTCTTAATATACCTATTTACTGAAATGTTTTTTTACGTTTTGCACTTTGCCTAAAAATTTCTACATTGTCACTGTTTGTCAAGAGTCAAAAGCGATTTTAGCCTTTAAGCTATAGATATACATATGACTTGAACTGATCTATAATGCAGTGTACTTGTTTAAATAATATATTTATTTTCCGTTAATTTTGGAATGCAGTTTGCAATGGTAGATATTAGAAAATGAAATATCGTATAAATTATCTTAATAAACATACTTCGCACATACCATGATTTACCTGATGCAAAAACCTGTGAGACGGCACAAAAGTATGGTTTTTTAACTGTAGGTATAAACGGAAACAAAATATTACCAAAACATAGTAGGTAATTTGTCTTGATGTGCTATCAAGCGCGGTCACTGTAGGAAAGGCTTGACTGCTTGCGTACTCAAACTGCGAATACCTAATTTGTTTTCAAGGTAGGTGTCTACATGTAACATTACGATGACGGGTGTAATGTGAACGGAGGACCTCCAACTCTATCTTGTTCATACGTTTATAAAACACTATAGTTAGGTACATATTATTGAAGTTTCGTCTTCGTCATTACGTTTTGTTCCATAAACCTTTCCACTTATCACTTACTAAACTTAACAATAAATATACCCTTCATTTTGTAGCCTAAGCTTCCTAGCTCATGTTATGAAATTTAGTATACCTATGATAACTATAATATGTTCAGGTATAACATATCAGACATGTAATACACACTTTCATCCCTTGGGTTTGGACAGATAGAACAATCCTTTTTATTTATTATAAATGCGAAAGTGAGTTTGTTTGTTTGTAACGCTTTCAAGCCTTAACAGCTCAACTGATCATCATGACATTTTGCATAGATGTTACCAGGGGTACAGAGAAGGAAAGGTTTACTTTTATCCCGGGATTCCCACGGAAACTCAGAAATTAACGCGGGTGAAACTGCATTAAATTTTGCATAATGCACGTTGTCAAGGGTACAGAAAAGGATATAGGATACTTTTATCCTGATGAAACCGCGGGGAAAAGCTAGTAAAATAATAAAAAATTGTGAATAATGAGTGTAATAATAATGCTCGGACACTAAACCATCGCAAAGTCCTAAACTAAGTAGAACTTGTACTGTTATGGGTAATAGAAAACTGATAATACTTAGCTGATTTTCTTCGTAAATACCGGGTGCAACAATAAGTATACATGGTGCAAGGTTAAAGGAGGGATGTATGAAAATTGAAAACCCCTGATAATTCATGCTTATATGTAACCAATAAAATATAATTAATTTTAGAAATATAGAAAAATCTTTTCCCGGATCAATGATTAGGTACTATCTACATTTGATTTGTCGGCGCCCATTGGCGCGCCATCTATATCTATACTTATAATAAAACTGTAGAGAGGTCAATTCTGTACATTGAATATATATTCAAAATTTATATTGGAGGATGAATGGTGATCGATACTGATGCCAAAAATTCAATCAATAAATTTTTTGTCTGTCTGTCTGTCTGTATGTGCACGCGTGGGTTAAAAACTACTGAAGGGATTTTAACCAAACTTGGTACGATTGCAGTCCATAATCCTGGGCAGGTTTATTATAGGCTATATAACATAACGTTAAGACACATAAGAGCTGAGCAGTGACGATAAATTTGAAGCAAGTCAGATGAAAATGCGCTTTCGAGCTCTTATCCTCGCATACGTTGATCATACACCAAAAGTATGTTTTACAAAGATGATGGCCTTCAAAAGATTTACAAAAAAGTCCTCAATAGTATATATCTATCTTTTATAAATAATATAATATACTATATAATAAAATAGTAGAATCCGTGGTTCTGTACATTGAATATTTTTATCAAAAATTGACAGGGGGCGATAGAAAAAAGAGTAACCAACCACAAAAAAAGTTTTTAAAATTCTTTTGTGTCTGTCTGTCTGTATGTTCGCGATCTCTGTCTGTCTGTCTGTCTCTCCAAATCTACTGAACGGATTGCGGTTTTCACAGATAGATTAAACTTAGTCTAGAGCTACATATAGGCTTTTTTTTATTTAAATCGGATGTCGGGAAAAAATTTGTTATATAAAAAACGTTTCACGCGGGTGAAACCGCGGGGCACAGCTAGTATCTAATAAAAGAAACGGGCGCGGCGTCAGCGCGTCGACCACTTCTGCGCTCAATTTTCGTGAATAAATTGTTTTACGTCAAAAATAATTAATATGGAACGGTTGCATCACTCCATCACTCTTGTTCGATCTTTGAGATCTAGTCAAAAATTAATACCTACTGGCTATATTTATTACTCTGAGCTACTGGTCACAAATTTGGAACCCACTTTCCTTCTACCTCACGTGCTGTATAAAGAAAAACAATAAAACACGAAAAAGATCAATTCAACATGAATCCAACGTACACATTGATTCAACTTAATCCTACAACTTATAACATAATAAGCATCAAGCGTCACTTAATTAACAAATTACCAGAATCTCACTTCCTGCGTCGCATTTTAATAGACAGACAGGACAACTAACTATCAAGCAGCCGGCGCTGGCAGAAAATTATCATCATCATTTGATGTTTGAGTGAGTTAATGTCTTTTGTAAAAAATATAAACATATTATTATTGTGACCTTACATTGGCATTAACTTTTAGCAACGCAATTATTATATAGACAAACGGACAGACCTACAGTTTTTACAGATCACTGTCTTATAACCTCTTTTCAAATCTTAACAATAATAATGCTATAATGTGTTTTATATATAATATATGTATATATACAAGTAGAAACTAACTGAGTGATATATCAACGCACAGTTGAAACCGCTGGGTCTAGAATCTAGAACCATAGAAATTCCTTAAGTGATGTAGGTGTGTACAAAGAAAAGGGGGTGAAAAAGGGTTGCAAAGTTTGAATGGAACAATTCCGCGAGAACTCCGAAATTATGGCGGGTGAAACCACGCGGGACAGCTAGTAGGTATGAGATAAAGTTTAGACGGGAATCAAATACTGAACACTCGCCTTCAACACATCCCAACACATCCCTCGTTGAACTTTATATCCTGTATCCTAAACGGCAAACGCAATGTTTATGCATATAAAATGCTTTGTCCTGAATGACTGATTGATCAACGCACAGCCTAAACTGCTGATCGTAGAGACCTGAAACTTGGAGGGTGTGTTCTTTGTATGACGTAGGCATCCGATAAGAAAGATGTTTTGAAAATTGAACCCCTAAGGGGATGAAATGGGGTTGCAAAGTTTATATGGAACAATTCCGCAGGAACTTCGAAATTATCGCGGGTGAAACCGCGCGGGAAAGCTAGTCATAATATATGTATAATTAGTGTTTACACCAGGTTACCTACCGACTAGACCACCGGTGTTGTCAATACAGTAATTTTATTATTATTGTATTGTAGTACAATATATATTATAATATTTTCCGTCTATCGCGATATCTACTTTATAATTTTATTTAAGTACTTATAAGTAATTCATTTTATTTCTATTAAATAAATATATTTTAAATTATAAGCAAGCAGTTGTTATTCTCACGGTATATAGGTACCTACCTATTGTTAAAACTATCTTAAGTAACATTGTAACTGGCAACTCGTTTATTAACGAGCGATTTAGTTATAGCTCAAGACTATAAAATTTTACTGGGTAAAAACTAGCCTCCCTTAAGGAGAGGAGTTTGTCCAGTGTTTGAACCTGTTGATTTATAAATAGAACGTACGGCAAGTAGGATCTGGTTTAGTTTTTATGTTGTGCATCGGTATGTTAAATTAGATTGGCGTGGATCCGTCGCGCTCATTCGTTATTCGTGTGATGCGGGCAAAGAATTAATAACACAATATGCCGTTGAATATGTCCGTGTGAGAGCGCTAGTACTATAGAGGTAGAGCAGAGCAGACTGTTTAAGTGGCTTGGTATACTCATTCGTTGTACGAGTATTATATCTTTTGCAATGCAAATATAGTCAAACAATAGAGCCCCTGATGCTTGATATCAAAGTGATTACTACCACTTCTCTGCTGTTTGAAGACTTTTTAGTGCTGTTTGAAGATGATAATAATTTGTAAAGTCATTCACGATTTAAATGTCTATTGTCTTAAAATTTATAGATGTGATCTGTCGACACTGTTAAATAATAATACGTTATATTATATTATTTAACTTACAAACGATAAAATTCTTATCTATCTAGTTATCTATAGGTGCTAATATATCTGAATAGGTAAAGTTTGTGAATTTGTGAGGTTGTAGGCGGTAATCTCTGGATCTACTGAACCGGTTTTGAAAATTATTTTACCAATAGAATGCTACAATATTCCTGAGTGTCATACTTCTTACCCCGGAATTCCCGCGTGAACTTCGAAATTACCGCGGGTGAAACCGCGGGGAACAGCTAGTTTACCTAATAAAATAACTGTTGTTTGTCTGTTTTATTTTTTGTTTAATTAAACATGCGTCACGCAGAAACTACTGGACGGATTTGTGTTAAAATTAGCACATAGATATTTTACCTACGTGCTTAAAAAATCTGAACCTGGTACATTAATGGAATCCCATGATTCGTATATAAGTGCACCGTGAAATCTTAGAGGTAGGTATCTTTTATCAACAATAGTGAAAAATAACGAAATATTAAAAAGAAGAATTAGTTAAATTCATTTTAATTTGAATTAGATTGAATTGAAAATAAATAAAATTGTTGAACTTATTGTTTTTTTAATGTAACTCATGAAAGTAAAAAAAAAATCAAAAATCACAAATCATTACAGGATCCAATGAGAACAGGTACCTATCACATTGTAAGATACCAGATGACCTTTGAGTGTTGAACCGTTATATGGATCTACATGGGTGCACAGCGTACCTACATCGTTTGAGTAGGTACACTCAACATAATTTGTCTATTAGACATACTTATTATAAGTTTTCCTTTGGGTATGGTACCTATGATTTTTGTGAACAAAATTATTTAAGTAATCATAAATAGTATTTTTACCTATAAAATACTTACATAATAAATGCGAAAGTGCGTTTGTCATGCCTTAACGGCTGAACCGATCATCATGAAATTTTGCATAAGTACAGTGTACACGTTGTCAGGGGTACAGGGAAGGGCATAGGGTACTTATATTCCCGGAATTCCCGCAAAACAGTAAGTATCAATCTTGCAATATCACAAAAAAACTGTTAACTTTTGACAATTAACTTTAGAACATGTTTTTGCTTTATTATTACCGCTGCCTTAATTAAAGTATAGTAAATGTATAGTGAATATAAAATATAAATAATTTATAACTTACTAGCTTTTGCCCGCAACTTCGTCCACGTAAAAGCCGAAAATGGTTCTAATAGGATTTTTAATTAGTTTTTTTACGTTAGATTGGACCAAGGAATCACGATGTCCCATACAAAATTTGCCCCCCTTTTGCATCCCCTTAGGGGCAGAAGTTTGGAAAATCCTTTCTTATCCGATGCCTAAGTCATACAAAGAACACACACTCCAAGTTTCAGGTCTCTAACGACCAGTGCATTCTCAGGCTGTGCGTTGATCCGTCAGTCAGTCATTCAGGGCAAAACATTTTATATGTATATAGATCGATCCCACGAAAAACATTTTCATGTAAAATGATGCCAAGACGAGTCCATATGACGGGCACTATCAAAAAGTTATCAAATCTCATGTAGAGCCAAGCTTAAATAACTCTCTACAAGGCCTAACTTCTCAAACTCTACACCTTAGTCAGAATGTGGCTTGGAATTCACATGAGCGTAAGGTGAAAAGTTTATCCACTGTTAATCACTTTTCTGTTATACAAAGGTTCTTGCAGTAACGAAACGGCAAAGCCACACATTCTAACTACGGTGTAGATTTGTGAAGTTAAGACTTGTAGAGAGTTATAAGCTTGACTCTACATGAGATCTAATAACTTTTTGACAGTGCTCGTCATATGGACTCGTCTTGGCATCATTTTACATGAAAATGTTTTTGGTGGGATTAATGGGATTTCATTTATTTTATTAAAAATTGTGGAATTCTCATACAAATTTCCACCTCCTAGTTTAAGGGGTTTAAAGGGGATAAAAGTTACAAGTTTTATAATTTTTTTTGTTGTATGTTTACTAATGCTAGCTTGCATGCCCAGCTTTCTAGGACATTAGGAAATACCCTAAGAATTTTGATGATCATCAGTGAGTAAGTGACGAAATCAGGATTTTTTAGATATCAATAAAATCTAAAGTATAAGAGCTATGCAATTAAAACTTTATATGTTTGATAAGTCCGCTATTGACAACATACCCCGAGAATTTCGTTTATCTGGTATATTTTAAACCCAAGCTATTAAGGTTCAAAAAAACGACGAAGTGCTTCGAGAAAAGATAGGTAGTGCTCCCTTTAATTTATTCTTATTTAATTACATCATAGACGAAAACTAAAGAGTGACAAATTTAAACACAGAAACTAAATGTATAAATAAAAAGAATATAGGTAGGTAGTACAATACTTATTATATAATTATTATATTATATAATATTCAATATGATATCACTACCAATGTTACGGTGTATGCTTTGTTGGTCATTCTTTTGAATAAATAAAATAAAATAAGCTGTTAAATTAACTAACTTGTTGTATAGACTAATATAATTAATAAGTATCAATACCTAATTAATCACCTACTATGGAAGTTTCTGATACGATGTAACTTTAACGAGAAAAAAAAATTATGTAGAAAACAAAACGGCGCAGATCCCAGGGGACTAATTACTAAAGTATCTACGTAGGTACATTTTTTATAATATTACAACGCCCAGCCTAAACCGCGGTTTGTAGAGACCTGAAACTTGGAGGGCGTGTTCTTTGAATGACGTAGGCATTCGATAAGAAAGGATTTTTGAAAATTAAACCCCTAAATTTTGTATGGAACAATTCCGCGGGAAGTCCGAAATTATAGCGGGTGAAACCGCACGGGACAGCTAGTCATAGATATTATCCTACTTTCTACTAATATTATAAATGTGAAAGTGTGCATGTTTGGATGTTTGTTACTCAATCACGCAAAAACGGCTGAACAGGTTTGGATGAAATTTGGCATGCATGTTGTCAGGGGTACAGAGAAGGACGTAGGGTACTTTTTATCCCGGAATTACCACAGGAACTCCGAAATTACCGCGGGTGAAACCTCAGGCACGCCGCTTATCTAAACATATAAATAAAATTGAAGTGTCTGTTTGTAATGTCAAAATTACAGCTTTATACTAAATGCATGTTAAAGTAGGTAGGCAAGTACATTTATACCTAAGATAGTTATAACAAAAAAAAAATCTTAAAATTTTTGTCTGTCTGTCCGTCTGTTTGTTCCGACTATTTTCCGAAACGGACTGCCTGATTGTGACGGGGCTTTTACTGGCAGATATTGTAGCTGATGTTATTCTACTAATATTATAAATGTGAAAGTGTGGATGTTTGGATGTTTGTTACTCAATCACGCACAAGCGACTGAACGGATTTGGATGAAATTTGGCATACACGTTGTCAGGGGTACAGAGAAGGACATAGGGTACTTCTTATCCCGGAATTCCCGCGGGAACTCCGAAATTACCGCGGGTGAAACCGCGGGGCACAGCTAGTAAGGAATAACTTAGACTACAGACAGAGTTCCTGTGGAAATTCTGAAACTCACGCAAGTGAAACCACGGGGCAAAGCTATTATAGTTTGTGATAATTCGCTCAGAAAACGACCGCTGCGCGCTGCACGCTGTTGTTTAGCATGGTTGCTTGATCAATAAGGATAACTTTTTATAAAACAACCAAACACGTTATGATAAATGCTACTTATGTACAATTTGTTAACCAGCTATGAACACTTGCGGGATCGCAACTCTCTCTAAATAATGCAAAAATAGTCAGCAATGAGTTCTTACTACAACCATAACCTCTTTAAGTTCACATGGTAACGTAACGTTGTTGTAAAATATATAATCTAGTTTATAATGTTTTAATAATGGCTTTATTTAAAAGAAATCTTCCATAGTTTAACGATTTTCTTTATTTTGATTTCTTTAAGACTAAAGCTTTTTTGATGGTTGTGAGTATATAGAAACGGCTGTTAAGCTGTTGTGTGAAAAGTGCCAAAAATACAAAAAAACTAATTTTGACAACAAAAAAAAAAAACAATTGCTTTGTTTTTCCGTAGGGCAGTCGCGTTGTCCATGTAATTGACGTGAGCTGGTGAGTAGTGCTCCTTTGGGAACGGGAGGAAACCATTTTGCGGCGCGTTATCGTAACGCTTACGCTTGGACCATCAGTTATCATAGTGAATCATAGAATTTATTTATTTATTTGTTGCAAACTAAATTTACAGCACTTTAAAACAATTAGTAAAATAATTACTTACAAACAATGCTAATAATAAAGTCGGACAAAATATGTTAGCAAAAAGAAACTGACAAATTATTTATATTTAGAATTGTATGAGTACCTATACCAAAAAATAAATTGGATGACGTATGTGTGTGTGTGTAACATGTGATTGAGTAGACCGGTAATATAATATAGTAGGTACATGATGTTAACAATATTCATCTTATCCCAGGCGTCATAATTCATTAAGGGGTAGGCAGAGTTTATCATAGACTCACATTTTAGGGTGCGCCAATCGAACATTGATTTTACTATCCTGAAAGAATAATATTATTTTGAACTTGCAATGACTTTTTACATACTTATCTTGGTTACTAGTTATTAATTTTCTAGCCTCCATTTATCTTTACAGTTTTATAAAAATAGATATCGCCAGTCATGCATCGAACGTGCTCGAACGAGTGATTCCCTAAGTTACACTCAGATATGCATAATTAGCTTACCTATTAACAAGTAACTGTTATCAGGATCAATTAGGTATGACATTTACATGCGCCATATTATGAATGGCCCATATTAAATTTAATTTTACGGTTATTTACATTCTTTTCTGTGGGAAGCACGACTGTACGCCTTAATGTACATATTCATTTGTACCTATATACATATATATTTGTCCCTTCATTACGTCTTATGGTACAAAATACATAATTTGTAAGTAACGTTACGTAGACGCCTATTAAATTACCTATATCGTACCAATTTTTTATAGTGAGATGAGAAGTATAGAGACGATCAAAACTGCATGTTTATTCTGAAGCATAAAAAATTCAGTGTGGTTTGATGTAATGCATTCAAGACAATAAAGGTTATTAATTAATTATGACGCATTGTTCACTCTTTTTTACACGTGAAAATATAATATTTTAAGACAAAAAGACCTCTAGTTTTTATGACCAATCTAGTTGGTTGGTTAATTTCCGCCGTTAACTTTTTTCTATTTTTTGAAGCACATTACATCTTCTGAATTGAGTAGGTAGGTATGAGACTAAAGACATAAATTAAATAGGTACCTACACACTCTACAATACTTTTTTTTTGCAAACAAAATTATTATTTATTTATTCGTAAATCTACAAATCCAATTAACCAGGAAGGTATAAGATTATACAAGAACACCATTATTTATTTATGCTATGGAAATGTTGGAAACGGTGGGTTTTCATGGTTTTTGCGTCTCAACTAAATTCATGATTAATCATGGATTTGAACACAAAGTGTACGTTCACTATTTGAAGCACTGCATGGTTTCAATTCAGTTTAAGATCACGCTGACACTTTTACGTGCGTGGAATAAAATCGCTCTTATTACGTTTACCCAAGCCACTTAATAAGAGCGAACCGTCATTTACTAATCTTAAAATCTCGAGAACTTATGGCAGATTACGGTTATAGATGTGCCCATCTACAATACTTACCTACCTAAATTATAAAAGGAAGCCTCAGGTACGAGTGATTTCAGGACTGTAGACCTAACGATTTATAATCCAGGATTTGAGTTGATCAATCATGACATGTGATTTTATAGATACTATAAAATACTCATACTAACAAAAAATTGTGTGTATCGTAACAGCTAGCTGTGGCAGTTATTATAGTCCTTTTATATGCATGTTCTGGTATAAGTAGCATAATATGATATCTTTTAGCTAAATGAAAAACTCCTTCAAAAGGGATCACGATTTTGATCTAACCTCGTCTTATTTTTGCTAGGTTTGGATACTTGAAGTTTTGCACAAGGATAATGGGACAAGAGATGTTAACATAAAGAGAAAGAAATATATTGAGATTTCTATGAACCCCTAAAGTGTGAAACCTAAAAGTTATATAAGTACCTATAGGAGAAACTAACTAAATAACACATTAACGCATGGCCCTTATTCACTATGACCATAAAACGGCACGTTAAGCGCGTTAACGCGCCGCAAAAATTGTCTTTCCCTCGGGCCTCGTAATCAAAGAAGTTTCATTCCAAAAAAATACATTCACAACGTTTCTTAGGGCATAAAGAATAATAATTTCTGATATTTTGGCATCTAGAACGTTTGGGAATGCGTTTTTTGGACGCACGTTATGGGCAAGACATGTTATTGGTCATAGTGAATATGGGCCCAGATTCGAAAGTAGGTAGATGCTATAAATTTTAGCACTTTAGACTCCTTCGACTCTACTATAATTTATAGTAGTTACTTTCGAGATTATCCTTAAAAGGTAAAAAAGTTCTTAGTCCGGTTAACGATTTTGGCAGGTAAACAGTAAGAAACGGTTTATCAAAATTCAAATCGTGCCGCGTGCACGGCGGCGATTCAAACTACTCTATGCTTTCAACTGTATGTAAGACGAATACAACACGAGCGAATACCGATGGCGAAAACTAGCATATCATATACAATTTCACGGTAAAAGTTTTATATATAGGTCGTTTCCGTTACTCGTGTTCAAACTTCTACACATTTTTTTTAATAGTCAATAAATAAATATTTGATTATCCTCCCAAAGTCACACTGTGTGGAAGATGGCGATACATTTATTTAATTTCGTGTTGCAAAGTTCACGTTCGAATATTAAGTAAGCACATTATCTAAAACAAGAATTTCTACGAAAATACCTGTTATTTTTATGTTGGGTCACAATCACAAGTGTGACGTGGTACTGGCGTCAAAGATGGACGAGGCTGTTATTCTCGGATATGCTGATATTTATTCTCTTATTCCAAGGAAGGTTCCAGTTATTAAAATACTTAAGTACCTATGTAGGTATGTATAACTTCTCTTACTGAGTATTGGTATTTGGTATACCTACTCTATTTTTGTTGTGTTTATAATTTAACAGGTTATGGTTTTAAAGAACTCACGTGTGAAGTGACCCGTGAGTTATATGCTAACTAGAAAATTTTTTTTTGCAATCTCTGCTTAATATTCTATACAACTTTTGGTACGGGACCTACTCTGTAATATTGTTTGTTAATGAATTATCATAGTATTATTTTTTAAATAATTTTCACACATAAATAAATTTTCTTTACATCAAGTCTCCCAAGAAGTTGTATTTTCATAGCTTTTACAGCCATCCTAGATATTGTCCTGAATGACTGATGGATCAACGCACAGCCTAAACCGCTAATCGTAGAGACCTGAAACTTGGCCCTCCAAGTTAGTTCGTATGTTCTTTGTATGACGTAGGCATCCGATAAGAAAGGATTTTTGAAAATTCAACCCCTAAGGGGATGAAAAGGGGTTGCAAAGTTTGTATGGAACTATTCCGCGGAAACTTCGAAATTATCGCGGGTGAAACCGCGCGGGACAGCTAGTCTATATATATAAAATCCTTTGTCCTGAATGACTAATGGATCAACGTACAGCCTAAACCGCTGATCGTAGAGACTTGAAACATGGAGGGTGTGTTCTTTGTATGACGTAGGCATCCGATAAGGAAGGATTTTTGAAAATACAACCCATAAGGGGATGAAAAGGGGTTGCAAAGTTTGTATGGAACAATTTTACGAGGACTTCGAAATTATCGCGAGTGAAACCGCGCGGGACAGCTAGTTCAAATACCTATAAATAGTGAGCAGCTGGTATTGTTTTCTATGACCATGCGCGATACCTACTATCTTTGATGCTTGTTACCAATTGCAATATGGCTAGTAAGCTGATTGACTTTACGTAGGTATATTTACAAAATAAAATAATTTAGATCTGAAACAACTTAATTAAATACATACGTTATAAAATGGCATTTGTAACGAATAACTGATTATTATTTAGCTTTTTGTGCGGAAATCACCAAGTGAAGATGGTTGGTGTGATGGATGGTGTGGTGGAAGTCGTCTATTTTCATACCAAACCGTTTATTAGAAATGGTACTTCTATGAAATGATTGGTTTTATAAGATCTATGACACCCTAGTGACCTTCAATACCTACCTATATGTTAGTTGCTCATATTTTTATTAGTTCACTTAAGAAATAGGATTAAAAATAGATAATAATTAAATGTAAACAAATCGGTTAAAGAGTAAAACAATGTTTTTTTGTGTAATATTTTTTTCGTAATGATTAAATACATCATCAACATGAGTTATGATGATGTTATTACTTGAAGACACATCGCGTATAAAAAAGCCAATAAATTGACGGCGATCCGCGCCACTGATACCTATTTATTTTATTTGGTTAATAAAAAGCAATAACTAAATTACGGCAGTACTGTAAAGTTTATTATGTTCCAACGTAAAAAAGTACCTATGTAGGCATAGGTAGGTATATTTTATCAAGTAGGTATGAGAGCAGTGTGAATTTGTGGAGACAAATGCACTGTCAAAGTAGTTCAGCACAGTCGCACAGTCAGCCAGCGCGAAACCTCTGTTGATAACTTTTCCCCGACATCGACAGCCGATTTCGATTACGTCGTGGCTTGATATCTAGCAATTAGGACCACAGAGAAAATAAATTAACTAGAGAGGACATGTTGCACACAGGCGCGCCACGATTGCAAAGAAAGTTGAGCAAATGATCTAAATTTCCAATAACTTCGTTTGCTGGCATCAGTGGCATCCCAAGTAAGTATACGAGCATTTTCCACAGTATTTTCCACAATACTCTACCAAAATTGTGAATTTTGAAAACAATGACTATTGACTAGGTCAAAACGCAACCAAATTAAGTTTAATACAATATTTCATCACGATAATGAGTATTTATGTGCGTGATGAATAGTTTTGTGTACAAAAATCACCCGGTGATACTGGTTTTCATTTGTTTGCATACTAAACTAAGTCGATGTCACTACTCTCTTCTAAACTAAATCTACTTAGGTATATGGTGCCGCGAGCTAAGCTTAATCTACCTATGAACACCGCATTTAAAATCTGTTTAGTAATTTCGATGATTAGCGTAAATAAACAAACAGGAATCTACAAAACCTTTTTCTATTTTATCGCCTCCTCTCAGTTTCAGTAAATGTATATTCAGTGACAGATACTTCTGCTGTTTTATTGTACGTAGGTAGTAGGTACCTACCTACCTTTATATATATCCAGTGCTATGCAATAGTGATTCAAATTAATATAGGAAAATGTTAATAAAATCAAGTTATATACTTACCTCATAATAAAATGTTAATAATATACTTACCCCCTCTCTAAGTTACGAGAAAATAAACAGTCATACGGAACAAGGAATTATATTACCTAATTTTATCCATTACCTAGCGCCGATTGGCCGCATGTGCAAGTTGTGTGATGATGGTGAATTTTCCATTTACCTACTCGTATCTGCTCCATAGACGTACAAGAAAACCCTCATTACAGTCCTGCTGGTACTGCTGTATATTCGAGATTCTAGTCTTGATGCAGTGTGCTGAATATTTTTTTATTGACATAATCCTAAAGGCTGACTGCAGAGAATGCCACAGTGGCATTTTATTGACCTTTTGTACCATGATGTGCAATAAGTTTAAATAGATAAAAAAATTGACATGTCCGAGCAAGAAAAAGATGGTTAACGGCAATTGATGTAAAAATTTTTTTTTAGTCAATGGTAACGGCCCAAAATGTAAGCCCTGTGGTTTGATGCTGCCGTATCAATCTCAGTTTTATAAACCTGAAAAAGGTAAGGCAGCTTGCAGGAAGTTAAACGATTTGTGATTTACCTACTCGTAACTCTGTGCAATAGATTATATCCTTACTAATGTTATAAATACAAAAGTGAGTTTGTTTGTTACGTTTTCTATAATCCTACTAATATTATAAATGTGAAAGTGTGGATGTTTGGATGTTTGTTACTCAATCACGCAAAAACGGCTGAACGGATTTGGATGCAATTTTGCAGGCACGTTTTCGGGGGGTACAGAGAAGGACATAGGGTGCTTTCTATCCCGGAATTCCCTCGGGAACTCCGAAGTTACCGCGGATGAATCCGCGGGGAACAGCTAGTAATTGTATATTATTGTAAAAAGCCTAAGATATATTAATTATTAAAACTAGTAGGTAGAACAGTGGAAAGAACAGTCTCATATTGAATATTACATGTCATCATACAATAGGAATAGGAATATGAGCTTACATCAGTACATAGAGGCTTTGTACTTTGTAATTGTAATTTTGCACAAGTGACGTAGGTGTGCACTAAGAAAGGATTTTTGATAATTCAACCCCTTAGGGGGTGAAAAGAGGTTGCAAAGTTTGTATGGAACAATTCCGCGAGAACTCCGAAATTATCGAGGGTGACTATACCTATATAGGAAAGGCTAACGCCTTGTTTTTCCAGTAGATCGATTTTAATAATTGTTATTTCGGAGAATATTTATAGGACAGAGGAATTTTAAACACGCTTTTATTCCTAAATTACCCACGATGATTACGAAACTAAAAATTATAATATGACACGATAAGAAACAAACAATAAAGTATCACAATATTCCATTCGCAGCAATTTGACCTCGCGTGCTAGTTCCATGAAAACTGCATCGATAGATGTAGAATTTCTATTAGCTATATTGACTGTATCATCGTGTCATCTTGCCTTCGCAAAGTTCAATTAATGGTAACATATCAAAGGAAGTAGATAAAAAATATTAGTATTATCCGCTCTAAACTTTGTAAATGGTTGTAAACTGCATTTTAGTGCTGGCAAGTAATATTGGCATTTTCCAGATGCATAATAGTTACAAAATGTGGCGATTCAATCGGAAATTTTCTAAACTTAAATTTAAAAGTGTAGCCATCAGTAGCATATCCAACTAATTTATTCATTTCATGAGTGAAATCACTACTAAAATTCCCACCATTGACACTTAATACCTATATACAATAGAATTAAATGTATAAAATTAAATATTTAATAAAAACAAAGTTTTTGGAGACTTCCTTTTATTACTATGTATATACGTACCAGTAGTGAGTATTTGTGAATGGTCAGTATTCGATTTTTAGTTTGTGTCAAATAGGTACTTCAGATAGAATATGGAAGTACTGCAGTCAATGCAGTTCTTTGTATCTCCTTGTGTCATTGAAGCTTATGTTTAAAGGTTTTTTTTTTCAACTTTACTTCGTCACTGCATATTATTAATATTTATACAACCGGTTATATCTTTGTGTGCGTTGTTTACTCTGAATTACTCATTATATAGTTCAGAAGCCTCCGTAATAAAAATTATGATTTCTGATTCGCAACACTCAAAGGCAAAATTAGATATTAATACTAGATACCTATGTTACACTTACTTTTCTAGTCGATCACCGAGTTTGTCGGAGAGGTGGTTGTCTTTCGGATGGGTGAGGTCGGCGTCGTAGAGGTCCCTCTTGTAGCCACGCCAGAAAGTGGGCATCATCCAGACGAACCATATTTTTGAAAATATGTTTGCCCGTTTGTAGTTGCTGGTCTTCTTCTCACGATTCTTTGGTGGCACTTTTGCTTTTTTATTCGAGTCATTATTGCCACTAACCATTTTGTTACTTTTCAAAAAATAAATTTTTAACTCAAATAAATATTCACAAACAAAAAGTACTTTCGTTGCGATTCGCGTATATTATAAGATATCACGAGAGTTGTAAATGTTTGTGCCGAGTGTGCGGGCCGCGGCGTGCCGACTAGCGCTAGGGCGGGGTGCGCGTGTTCGAAGCGCCGACAAGTATCAGACACGGAGCGAACGCTGACCTCCCTCCTACTAACCGGCGCACGCGCTGCGTACAGGCTTTTAAGTAGGTAAACGGCGCTCACGTCGAAGCGGCGCCATCATAGCCGGTCTTCTCTTCATACCCCTGGCAGCCTCATTTTAGCCGCCTCGGGTTCCTAACTTGTCAAGCTTGCAAAAACGTCCCAGGTGTATCCATTCTATTTCAAATTTTGTCTTCTTACCAGTTGGTTTTCAAATTATTTTTATAAAAATAAAATTTATTTAATTGATTATGTACTTAAACACTTATATCATCGTTGGTTTCCTTTATCTATATATATATAAAAGAAAGTCGTGTTAGTTACTTCACTTATAACTCAAGAACGGCTGAACCGATTTGGCTGAAAATTGGTGGGGAGGTAGCTTAGAACCAGGAAACGGACATAGGATACTTTTTATCCCGGAATTCCCGCAGGAACTCCGGTCGGTGAAATCTCATGAAATTTTGCATACTTAGGTACACATTGTCAGGGGTATAGAGAAGGACATAGCTGGGTAGGTAGGTACCTACTTTGCATTCCGGAATTCCTGTGAGATCTCCGAAATTTCCGCGGGTAACACCGCGGGGCACAGCTTCTCATGAAATTTTGCATACTTAGGTACACATTGTCAGGGGTACAGAGAAGGACATAGGGTAGGTACTTTGCATTCCGGAATTCCTGCGGGTAACACCGCGGGGCACAGCTAGTATCATAATAAAAGAAAAATCTTACTTATTGTAAATAGGACACGAGCGATGCACCTAATAATTATAGGTACGACAGCGGATAAGTTAGCATCCCTATAGGGAGGTTTTAAAAGTGTATGCCAATCTTGCTAATTTCAAAACCAATATTGCATAAGAAAGCGGTACCTACTCAATATTAAACAATACCTACTAGGTATGTAGTACAAGAGCTTGAATACGTGGCTGGCTTGACATGACAAATAAATAAGTTATACCTACCTATTCCATTCATCAACTCGTCAATATAAACTGTAATGCAAGTTGTGATAATTCTTTTTCAAATAATTTCGTGGAGCAAAGTAAGCTATTTCGTCTGAATCAAATTCGTTCAGCACATTTGCTTACGGTTTAAGGAACAAACATTTTAAAATCATATGTTTTTATAGCTTTGTATCATCACAATCACATCACAAGAATTCGAATTTTAATTTTAACGATAATATGGAAATAAATAAACGATGTTTGCCGTCCGGTGTCCACTAGTGTGAGGTGAACTACTTTTAATTGATAACTCATTATTATAACTAGTTTTTTGTTTCTAACGTTGGTAGAACATCTTTATTTATGTGTTAACATGCTCGCAAAAACAAGACTTGAAAGTTGAAATACTTAAATAGAAAACTTACTTACACTTCGTCCGCCGTAGGTACTGCTTACTTGCCTAGTAATACCTAGTACCTAATAAAAAATTTATCAAAACTATGTAGGTACCTACTCTGGATAACGATAATACCTAAGTACAATTTAATTATTATATTTTATTTATTATTCGAAGTCACACCAACAAATAAAAAACATTTTGAAACGATACTAACACAAAAAGCAAATAAAAATTCAGCAAAAAACATCATAGACGAAGAACACACACACACACACACAGAAGACGATCAGAGCGGAATTGCCAAAAATGCATAGTTTAATTGATAAGACTCGTATAGACTACTTACCTATACCTAATAATAAGTGGTGAGCTACGACGAAAGAGTGCTTAATTTTATTTCTTTTTCTACGATTTTATTAATTGCAGGTATTTTATGGAATTGTTAACTTTATTTGGACGATCTGAAAGACATTTTTACAAGATTTAATTATAATTATTCAAATTGCAATGTCTGTTTAGGTCAAACCTGAATTAGAACTGCTTCCTTTTATCCTACGGAGTTTCATTTTTACGTATACCTACATGTTGGTTCAGTACAGATGACAATGCATCAATGGTAAGCATGATCTGAATCGACATCCAGTATTAGCTCCATATTTAGGAATTCTTCAAAGGTCAGCAGCACAGACACTCAGACGAAACTTTTTATTTCGTCTGAGCACAGACAAGAAATTTTGTGTACGCATTTTACTATGATAGCCGATATTAAGTGTTACCATGACATGGTTGCTGCAGTCAGGGTTGGATTCTGAATCAGGAACTCCTAAATAAATTAGCAGCACAGAAATTAAATTTTGTATACGCATTACGATACACCATGTCACCATGACATGGCTTCCCCATTCTAGGTTGACTCTCCTCAACGGTTAACAGCACAGAAACAAAATGATGAATAAAGTCGTAACAGCTTGTTTTTAATACGTTGTTACCTCATCTTGTTCATCACAAACAGCGATCGCAATTTTTGATATTTTATTTTATTAGAATTTCATATAATTATGTCATCCATCGTTTTTGTTCCTAAAACAGATTATACCTAGTAACTTTTTACATATATGTAATATGTATATACATACTACTACGAAAATTGTATTAAGATGATACATATTCAACACTCAGACTCGGGATATGCACAATCTTTTATCAGATTATCACCCGTCAAACCCGCAAAACTTGGCGTACCTATCTAGCAGTCTATTACAACGTGTTAATGAATTAACTGAAAACCTGATACACCCCACTTAAAAAAATAAACAATAATATGATTAAAATACATTTTTATGTCGAAAAAATGTATACTTTCCTCTTTTTTTAAGTATTATTTAGTTTCGTGACCTATCTACGAAATTCCAAGCGCTACGCCCGCGCCTACTGGTTCGAATTTTTTGCTGCGGGCGGCGTACGCGCCAAATATTGTATTTATAAATAATTTAGACATGGGCTAGTAAAAATGAAAAAATATAATCTATATTAAAACATAGTGCGATCGATTCGCTAGTCGATTCTGAGCAAACTAGTTTTCATTTAATTCATTAACACGTTGTATAGTGTGCCATTTGTACCTTTTTGTGCAAGAAAGAATAAATTAATAAAAAGTGATCTAGTATCCAACGTTCACATAGGTACATGTTACATTGTCATTAATAACCACGAGCTCTGAGGCCTATTGCACGATTTTTTAACGATAGGTACAAGACCAAACCGTGAAATGTCACATAGGTAAGTACTTAATTTTGGATTTCTTTAGGTCCTGACGATCGTTCAAGTTCGGTCAAAGGTTAACCAACACTGTTTTATAATTATATGAGTTGAATCGCCATCTTAAATTGAAATATGATTTTAATATTTGTTGTTTTAATGGTTTCTGTTTGGTAATGTCTTTATAAAATATATAGTGCGATCGACGCTCTGCTACAAATTGCAATGAAAATTAACTAGTAAAATGATCTGTCCATTTAATACGGCGCGATAGCGTAAAGTATTCGTTGGTCTTTGTGTGGATTGATACAGTAAACGCGATGTTCCGGTCACATGTGCTGCGTGCGTTGTATTCGGTTGTTATTGTGAGCTGCACTGGGATCACCGCACGGCTCGAATACAATGGCAGCCGCAATAATCACTTAACTACCTTTATTGACAGGTCTCCGATGACTTCGTAACATCATACTAGAGTTATCTGACTAGTCACATTAGTACATATAAAAAATCCCCCTTGACTGATTCATCAATCAAACTGTCGGGTCTAGAAATTTTGATTCAACTCAAGGCTACGTTCTATTATGTGGACAAACATTAAAGGGATTGAAGATTATATGAGATGAGTAAGACGACGTTCATACATTTCGTCCACTCTTTTTTGCTTTGTGTTCAAACTTGTTTTTGCTCCTCACAGACAAATAAATAGTATATTTTCGTTTCTGCGGAGATCCCAATATATGAACTATGGTGCTCAATTCTGTTTGTTTCAATTATGGTAACTTCTTTTATTTGTTAGAAATTCAACTCTTAAGGAAAGTGAAAAGGGGTTGAACGTTTTTGTAGAAGTTACCGTTTAGCAATTGTGAGAGGTAATTGAAACTGCGGGAGGGAAAAATTTCCGCAATGGTTGAACGACACGCCGGGTCCTTTTATCTAGGTAGGTACCTACTGGTCCTCTCGTAGAGTAAGCGGCTGATTTTGTTTTTTTTTAATTGGGTGCTACTTTTATACTAACTAAATAAATAGTCACCTACAATGATGCATAGGTACTTTGTGAAAGCTGAGAAACGGTACTCTTTTTTTTCGTTTCACAGTATTGACTTAACCTCCACTTGCACACTCTATGGTTTTATAGATATTTGTTTGACCTAACCATGACCTAACCCAGGACTTTAACTTTGTTTTAACAGTAAAAAAAACTATAGTTTGTATATAGGGACAGGTAGGTGGTAGGTAGGTATATTGTTGATGTTGTTGTACCTACCTATTGATATAAAGTGTAAGATTAGAGTAGAAACTTCACGGTGGGGATATGGTGCCTCGAACTATGAAGCACGATGACGTAACCGAGACTATCGTCTCTGAAGGGAATACCTAGAATGAACAAGAAATATGAACAATGGCACATACACAGAGAAGGAGGGAGCTAGAGAGATGAATTTTCTAGCGTACCAGAGTTTCTCAGGGAGCAGTGCCTGGGAATCAGGTGTAAGTTTAGTGCGTCAAAGCTCACCTCCACTGCCCATGCCTCCATATTGATTAAACCTTTGGGATCAACCTTTAATTAATTAAATGATATGTCGTACACAAAAACTACCCTACATTGCCACGAAAATATAAATGCACTGTACCGAAGTCAAAGTAAGAATACCACATCGCTTTCGCATACCCGCCTTGGATCTTAGAAGGTATTAAGTAAACAGTAATTTATTCTTCAATACTGTCGATTTGTTTTGGGGTGGACATGGAAGTTTCTAGGGCGGGTTTAGTCTTGCCTCCCTTAGCTACTCCCTTAGCTTTTCATAAGTCGCAATAGTAGTGCTTAACGAGTGGCCTAAAAAAGTTAAAATACATACGGTGTACACATAAAAACCCATCGTCCATTGTATTATACTAATCGGATCGCAATTCATATATACTATTGGCTGTGTTCAAAAATCTAGGTACATCCTAGACATTACAGTTAAGAATCTACTTTTTGAAGGTACTGTAAATATGTGTGATAGCTGTTCCCCGCGGTTTCACCGGCAGTAATTTCAGAGTTCCTGCGGGAATTCTGGGTTACAATATAGTCTATGTTACTCAGGAATAATGTAGATAGCATTTTAATGGTAAAAGAATTTTTGAAACCGATTGTTTTATATTGTGGATGAAGTTGGTCTGGATGGATTATTATTTATTTAAATAAATACAGCGAGATCAGTGACGAGACGATATATTTTTATTCAGCGGACATTTACATCTGACATAGACAATTGACCACAGACAACATAGATTAGAATCTACAACATGCTCCTTTTCGACATTGACAAATGTGACATGACATTGACGTTTATGCTAATGACAAATTATGACATTTATGAAGTTTTGTAAACAAAGTTTCTGAAGTCTAAACTTTCTGAAATTTATGAAACTAACTTTATGAACTGAATTGGAATAACAATGTGATGAACTAAATAAGTATTATACTGAAAGAAATAAGTAGTTATAGTAGTGCAGAATTACGTACATTATTATCAAGACATTGAATTTTTGCGGTACACATTTATCTAGAATAAATTTATACTTGTGTTATTTAATTAAGTTAATTAAGTTAAACATTGTCATTTGAATAATAATTATGAAACTATAGGTACATTAAAAGTTTACATTGAATGTTTTTGGCTTTCTTATTTGCCTTCCTGACCTTGTCACATAGTAATAATCAGACTTTGGTTCAGATATTTCTTTCTTGTTCTGACCATTAGAATTATTATTTGAACTTAGTTCAGGTGACTTTAGAATTGGCTGATTATTTCTATCAGAACATGGAGATTGACATGGAGACACATTACATTTATTTGGACTTTGACTTACAGATCTCTCAGTTCTGTTAGGACTTTGATTTTTGTTTGGAGACAAGTTATAATCATCTTGATCTGCATACTTATGCTTATTGTAGCTAGGAGACAATGAATTAAAGTTACTATAGTTAGAAGACAAAGAATTACTATAGTTATTATCCTCCTTCCTAAATGATAAACGAATGTGTTGACTATTTCTTCGATAAACATTACCATATAAATCTTTTATCATGTAGGAACGTGGAAATTTTGATTTAGATACAATAATACCTTTTGACCACCTTTTATGTGTAGGTTTCAGCTTAAAATAAACATTATCATTGACATTAAATGAATTATAATTTTTACAACTTTTATTATAGTATGACTGAGTTTTTTTCTTATTTTTAATTAAATTTTGACTATGATGTTTAAATCTTACAACTTTAGGTTTCAAATTAGTTAACTTACTGGGTACTTTAGTTCTTAAAGTTCTTGACATTAATAATTGAGCTGGAGAACACAAATTACCTCTTGGAGTGTTGCGATGTTGCAACAAACCAATAAATGGATCTGTGCCGGACTCCTCACACTTTCTAAAGATATCTTTGACAATTCTTACTGAAACTTCGGCTAAGCCGTTACTTCTAGGTAAGTATGGACTGGACGTTATATGTTCTATGTCCCAATCACTCATAAATTGCTTAAACTTTTCAGAATTCATGGGAGGACCATTGTCACTCACCAATTGCAATGGAATACCAAATCTTGCAAAAATTGATTTTAACTGTAATATAACAATATCACTTGTGGTGTTATTATTAAGACAAATTGTTTCTATGAAGTTTGAGTAATAGTCTACAACAATAAGATATTTTTTGTTATTATATTCAAAAAAATCTATTGCTACTTTTTGCCAAGGAAATTGTGATGTCTCATGAGATATTAGTGACTCTTTACTTTTATTATTCATGAAAATTGCACATGATTCACACATTTTTACTTTATTTTCTATATCTTTACTAATGTTAGGCCAAAATACAGTACAACGGGCTTGAGCTTTAGTTCTTTCTATGCCTAAATGACCTTCATGGAGTATTGACAATATTTCAGACCTTAAAGAAGTTGGTATAATGACACAGTTATTTTTGAATAGAATATTATCTAAACAATGAATTTCATCCCTAATATGCCAATAAGGTAAGACAATTGGATCGGTGTGTTCTTTGCTATTCGGCCATCCATTCACCGTATACTCTTTTAATTTTTGTAAAATAATATCATCACTAGTATATTTTAAGATTTTTTCTAATTTTTCTTTAGAAATAGCTAAGTTTGAAGTAAGTAAATTGACATGAATTCGAATATTTTGATCAATTTCATCAAAAACACTATCATCATCACTATTTTCATACCTTTTATCACTTGGAGCTCGAGACAATGTATCAGACACATGCATATTAGAACCTTTTGTATAAGACACTATTAATTGGTACGCTTGTAGGGTAATCATCATACGCTGAAGACGAGAGGGTACATTATATAATGGTTTCTTGAATAAAGTAACTAGTGGCTGGTGATCCGTTTCTATATGAACTATTTGACCGTATATATACTGATGGAATTTTTTACATGCAAAGACTATTGCGAACAATTCTTTTTCAATTTGAGCATAATTTTGCTGGGAGACAGATAATGACTTAGATGCATATGCTATTGGGTTATTACCATGCATGATCACTGCTCCTACTGCATCTTTACTTGAATCTGCTGATATTCTAATAGGTTTCTTAGGATCAAAGTATGTAAGAACTGGTGACTGTGATATTAAATCTTTTAATCTAATGAATTGATTATTGTGCATTTCAGACCATTGCCAATCATTTTGTTTTTTTAAGTAAATCTCTTAGTAAATTAGTTTCTTCTGACAAATTTTTTATGTATGAACCTAAATAATTGACCATGCCAAGAAAACGCTGCAAATCTTTTGTATTTTTTGGCGTTGGCATATCTTTTATTGAATGACATTTTCACTTTCCATGTAATCTAATTCTTCTTTAAGACGTGACATTAAGGAATAAGGAATACGACGTACAGGACTGACTACAGGTTTTACATTTTCATCAATATCTAAATGCACTTTATTTGGTAAACATCCAAGACCATGAAATAAACTTTTAAATTGGTTAATAATACTACTTACTGACTCTGGACATTGACACTGACCTTCGACTTTTGACTCTGACATCTGACTTTTTGAATTATTTGTGACTGAAAAAATTCTTTTAATAATGCCCAATTTTTCGCATGTATTTTTGCCTATAACAGTTTGACATACCATATCTGCTACTGCAAAATAAATATTAGAAGTTGGACCATTAGGAAATTGACACTTTAGATAACAGCTACCAATAGTTGGTATATTATTACCACTGAATGAATATAACCTGTTACTTAATTTATGAATAGGTACATATATTTTTAGACTTTTTAAGGTAAATTTTGATATTACATTTATGTCTGCACCTGTATCTATAATGGTGTTTAACATTTTACCATTATGAAGCTTAATTTTTAATTCCCATTTATTATTGTTGGGTTGACAGTTTACTGAATTAATTATGAAGTTTTCATTGACTTCTTGACTTACGGTGCCTACATTTTTATTTTTGAAGAAACAACACTTTGAAAAATGATTTAATCGACCACAATTGTTACACGTTACTCCTTTGGCTGGACACTTGAATCGATGTACCTCATTGCACCTTGTACATGTTCTTTTGAAATTTTGATTCCAGGATTGATTTCTTGACTGATAATTTTGATGATAATTCCGATTTAATGAGTTTGTACGATTTGACGACCTTTGACTACTCTGTGAAGCTGATCTATTCCTCCGATGGTGACTTGAAGACTTGTTCCTTCTGTCTGTTGACCTTATAGAATTAATTTTTTCTTGAGTGACCTTTACATTTGTACTTTCATTGATGCTTCTCGAACGTTGTTGAGTAATTACATAATTTTTTGAAACTTTGATTGCTTTTTCCAATGTTAATTTTTCATCTAATAACAATTTTTCTCTTGTATCATTATCTTTAATGCCAATGACCAACATGTCTTTTACTAAAGAATCTTTTAATTGTTCAAATTCACATGATGATGCTAAATTATTTATTACTGTTATGTAATCATCAACCGATTCATCTTCTTTTTGATGACGAGAGAAGAAGTTGTATCTTTCTACAGTTATATTTTTTGTCGGACTAAATTTATTTTCAAATAATTGGAGGACATCTTTTAATTTTAGAATTTTGGAATCTTGATCGAATGAGTTATATATTTCCAAACATTCATCGCCTATGAGGCTTAAAAGTACTGCAATCTTTTTATTTTCTGGTTTGGTAATCAGATCTGTAGCTTCTAAATAAATCTCAAACCTTTGTTTCCATAACTTCCATTGGTGGAAAACATTCGAGCACGTTTTTATATTTAGAGGTTTGATTCCTGCCAAAAATATATTTGTATTTTGCATACCTTTCGTTAATTCTGAAGGCTCCACTTCTGACACCATGTTTTATATTGTGGATGAAGTTGGTCTGGATGGATTATTATTTATTTAAATAAATACAGCGAGATCAGTGACGAGACGATATATTTTTATTCAGCGGACATTTACATCTGACATAGACAATTGACCACAGACAACATAGATTAGAATCTACAACACCGATCCAGTAGTTTTTTAACTAAATCGTAAAATTAGTTTAGATTTAGTTAAAGACATTCAAACACCTTCAAAAACTTCCATAACTAAAATATTAGTAGTAACTAGTAAGTAAAGTAAATATTCTGCCTAAACCCAATCCATTATTGGAAAAATCTCGTCAAAAGTCAGCCAAATTATTATTATAGAATTCGGTGACTTCTTAATTTCATGTGAATTTTTTTCTTGGACCAATGCCGTTGTTTCTATTAAATTTTAGAAAATATTTAGATGCAGCAACAATTCGTGGTGAAATTTTGCTGTTACTTTGCCGGCGGAAGAATGAGCTATCCATAGTCGCTAGTCGGTGCGATTGTCGTGGGCACGTTTCCACGGACGTTTTTTTCATCCACACTTAGTTATTGATTTGTCTAACAATAAACAAGTTCTTTACGTAGTTGGGACTTGGGTACTTATGTACGTACCGGTTACGTACTTGCGTAGTTTTTTTTTTCACAGTAAACCGTGCAAATATAGATGGCATAGTTATTAGGTACTTGTAGGTAAAGTGTGTTTGGGGTGGGGTAGCCAAATGACTAAAAACGGAACCATTTTAATTCTCATATGTCTTGGCTGTTTATCCGTGTCTGTCTGTATGTTTGCGTGTCTTACAGAATATGGTGATATAGTATCTATGTTTAGATTAAATGTTGCGCGAGTCATAAAGTCTACCAACTTCTTAAAAAAATTTTTTGGAAAATTCGAAAAAAAAAAACGCTTTAAACAAAAATTATGTTTAGTGTTTCTGAAAAAAAAAAAAAATTAAAAAAAAGAATGAATTCACTTTGATTTTGAATGTTCCTATTTTCTCACTCGTAAATACATACCGCTTCATTCACTGTATGTTGTCAGCAACGCACTTTATTTAAAAATGAAATATTTTGTGTTATTACCTAAATTACTTTTGCGTAGCAACTTGAGAAGGTATTGTTTCCGTATAAGGTCAAGGAGTCAGATAAAATACATTAATACAAAATATCTCTCATATTGACCTACTTCAAATTAGGTAAAGGTTATTTCCTCTTCGATTTTAATCTTTTTAAATATTTTCTGTATATTCGCATACGTCCTACACTTAATACGAGGAAGTCGCCTTCCTCTGGGGTAGGATCTAAAAAAAACTTACTGAATAAAAGATAAGATAAGAAAACGGCAACTTATGATAAAACTAGACTTCAAATTAGGTATAGGATAAATTAAAATTAATATTTAAATCTATTTGCTTGAATGTAATCCTTAATATTATTAATGTGAATGTGAGTTTATTTATTTGTTTGTTTGTTACGCTATCACGCTAAACTAGTCAACGGATCATCATATAATTTTGTTGTCAGGGGCATGTCAGGGGTACCTATAGAGACGGACATTAGATATAGTATAGGGGAAAACAAATAGGTATCTAAAGAACTGTCCTAGGTACAACAGGTTCCCTAACTTTTTATCCCGGAAGCCCCAGGGGAACTCTGAAATTAACGTGGGTGAAACCGTGGTGAACAGATGGTTAGTAAATTAGATACAGTAGGAAAGTATACCTAGGAACATATTATTACGATCGAATATATGATTAATCGATAATCCTAATTGGACGCAGATAAGCAATAACATGTTAACCCACAAAATGAAGTTATTGATTCAGAACGATTTATTGAGAAGCAGAGAACGTTTTTTAATTATGAGTTTACCTTAGTACATTGTTTAAATATGTAACTAAATATTGCGCATAAAAAATATTGACACAAAATGGCGCTATAATTTTAAAACTTTAATTTCCTCAAAATTTCTCCAGTGTGGGTTGACGCACTATTGCTTATCTATGTCCAATTAATATTATGAATGTGAGTTTGTTTGTTAAGTACGTATTCAGACCTTCACTACTCAACCGATCAGCATAAAATTAGCATACACGTTGTAAGGGAAACAGAAAAGGACACAGGGCAATTTTTATTCCCGAACCCAGCGAAAGCTCCGAAATTAACGCGCCTAATACCTACGTCTTATGTTTTAAATGATTTCAAAATTCACCCGTAATCTTCGAGGACTTTGTTTTTATTTCACTTTTATTATATTAATTACCTACCTATAGAAAATTTTGCTTTGATAGTTAATGTATGTATCTACCTACCTTACTTATATTTATTGTCTGTCTATTAGAACGGTATAAATAATCTAACAGACAGATTGTTAGGATTGTTAGGTTCTCTCGTGAAAACATACAGAAATGCTGTAGATCATTGTTCCCTTCCCCGAGGTTCCACCTGTGCTAGTTTCGGAGTTCCAGCGGAAAGTACCCTATGTCCTTTTTTACCCCTAAAAAATTGTGTTAAATGACTTTTTTCTAGCTATAACTGTACATTATAAGTTTTAGTCATTGTATACTGATCGTGGTTCCCAATAAAGTGTTTTTCATTCATTCATTTTTTTTTAAACGGGGATCGAAAATCTTTACGAAAAATTTCATGGATAGTCTCTTTAGACCATTTTCATGTCGTTGCAGCGGTTTAAGAAGATCCCCTTACTGCCAAAGTTCCCACTGTATATATAACGAGTACTAAACAAAATCAAAAGGCTGCTCCGCGAAAAATGCTCAAAGGAGCTTGCTTGCTTCTTTGAGCATTTTTTGCCAATCCTCGTAGTTTCGGATTCGGATTTAGCCATCCACGCCCGCTTTGTAAAATTCATCCTGTATTTGTTTAGGTTGCATATTATGATGTTACTTTTATTTTGTTGGACAGTAGATTGCTTTTTGCTGACCAGTGACTGCAGAGTTATTATTCGCTTTTTCACTCCTATAATTTCAGATCTGTCTATTTAGTTTTTGCCTGAGATATCCAATGTTTTATTTAACAAACTATGTTCACCTTAAGAAAAAAAATAAAATGTTTAAGTAGATTTTTACTTAATTAGGTACCTACGAAAAAAAATTACATGATAAAGACACTAAGGTGCGACGTTATCGAGTCTTTTTATATCTTTTACGTAATAATATGTCTTAGCCTTAGAATATTTTATATGAGTGTTAGGAAAAAGTACCTAAGTATTATTTACAAATTTTCCATTTGTTTCAAGTACAAGGTTGAAGTAGACCTAAGTCCTAAGTCTACCTAATTGCAGAGATTTGTACCGTAAGGCAAAATTTTTGAAAAATTGTTTAGTGCGGATGGTAATCGAACCTATACAAATGTCAAAACCGCAATTCAATATTATCGTCTTCTTCTTCTTTAATAATGGCGTCTATAATTATAATTTGCCAATAACAATGTTTCTTAATAATAAAAATCTCTTCATCAGCTACTTCTTCAACTGCGAAATGAAAATATTAAATAATCAACAATGACAGACGACAATGTTAAGAAATAAGGATAAAATGCTTTTGAGAAACCTAGGAATACCTAGCTATAAATAGGCTATAAAAACAAAACAATAACCTTAATAACATATCAACATTATAATAACATAAGGTACTTTGTCTCCGACAACCATGTTTTTTTTTACTCTGCATTAAATATCAAGAGTTTGCGATGTGTGCAGGGTTACGGGATGCCGGGAGCAGTGTAGTGAGGCGCGAACATGGAGCTTGGGCTTGGATAAAAATAGTATCGGCCCTGGCGCTAATACTGGCTGTATACTTACTTGGAAAGTTTGGACCGTTAGCGGTGGGAACCGGCTGATGGCGCCGGCGCAGGCGCCGCCGATGGCCGCCGCCCAGGGTGTATCGACCCCTCTCTTTTGCTTTTTACCTTCGCATGACAGATATTATGTAGCGCACGCATAAGTAGTAATGAATCACTCTTAAACTCCTTTGCGAAGAATTAAAGATCACTGACCTTTATTTTTTATGCTTTTGCATTAAAATAACACTGTATATTTTTAAATGAGGTATTTTTTTAAAACTTTGAAAAATCCCTGTGATTTCTAAGTAAGCTTTAAGTAGAGCTTCTTTTAATAGTTCGCATACTTAAATGTGTTGGACTAGCTATTTCCTGTGACTTCATCTATACCTGAGTTACGTGATTCCTCCTGGCACTCTTTCTTGATAGGTAAAAGCTTTGGGTAAAAGTATCATATTCGTTAATCCAGAAATATTCTATATTTATATACATATGTGCCTTTCATATAAATTCGTTCTAAGCAGAACGGATTTAAATCCAAACATCGTAAAAAATTTACATTTATTAGGTATATTATTCAATCAGATTATTATCATCGATATTACTGAGATTATTTGGCACAGCTTTCGTTGAATCGAAACTAGTTTTTTTTATTTATACTTGAAATTTTGCGTGGAACAGAGATATTTGTGATAAATACCAACAATTCTTCTGTAGGTAGATACCTTTTTTAACCAGAATGAAGAGATTAATGGCATGAATGAATATAGAGGTAAACAAAGAAAATCCGCTATGAAAATGTCATAATGCTGTCATCAAATTCTTAATGCAAGCTTTTGGTAGTAATTCACCGAATAAAAATGGTTTTGTCTAAATTTAGTTGATAAAGAAATGAAATTAAATGTGTATTCGCAGGACCTCCAAGCCTTGGCTCGCGTAATTTTAAAAATTATCTTACAAGAAAAATTGAAATTATTTTATGCAATAGAAAATTATTAAAAATATGAACAATAGTCAAAGTAAAAGCTACGGAGTACACATGGATAAGGTATGTACATGCACTGGTAAAAAAGGGTATTAAGGCTTGGCTCAGAGATGATTACTATCCTCTTTTTGTTTTAAACTACGATGGTGATAAATAATTCATTTAATATAATATAAATATTGGTTCTCTAGAGATAGTTACAGACTTATAGGTACGTAGGTATTACTTCTATTAGGTACTATAAAGAAGTTTGATTGAACAAGTCCATGCGTCATGCATTTAAAAATATTTTTAATTAGTACCTAATAAGTGCACTAGTTGTGAGATAAAAAAATAGGCTAAAATCGTTCAAAGGCTGTAAAATGTAACGAACCCTAAATGACTTTTTTCTGCGTTTCGTCCTAAGTAAAAAGAAGGTAAAATAAAATGCCAAAGAATACTGAACATGGAGCTATGAAAACAGGAAGTGCTGCTTAGTTTATTCCACTTTGTTCACCTGAATTTATCCACTTGAATGAAGTCAAGAAGTTTTTAAATAAGAAATATTTTATCTAAGAAGTACTCGAGTATCTATTGAATAAAGTTTGAAAAACTTATTGATAAATATTTTGAGCATGTATGTTTCTTACCACAATTTGTTGAAAGGTACATAACGAAGAGGATAGAGGAGTGATCGGAGCCCTTGCCAAAAAGGCATCGATGAATACTTTAATCATTTGGAACGTATCCAAAGCTGTCGAAAAGAATCCTTGTATAGATCTGAAGGTAGAATAAATTGTCCTACCTTTTCGTATCCAAGACAGGTATTGTTTACCTAAGTCACCTTGTTCTTAATAATTTACAAAGAATACGAGCTGATTTTATGATCGAGGTAATAACATATAAGTATACGATCGAGCAATAATTATGTAAGTATTCAAAATACCGCTCACTTATAACCATATACCTAACTGCGGGCAATGGTGTGGTAAAGGTTATCGATATCTTTCTAAACAGCTGTTGGTGAATACCAACTCGTCAATAGTAATTAAACGTCGCTAATAAGTACGGGTAATAACAATGTAGCTTGTGAATCTCATTATTCCATTAAAATATATACCTGCTTATCTATTTATATCAGCTGATATAAATAGATAATGCAGATTTTCCAATCACATATGCGTACATGCATTAGTACCTACGTGAGGCTTATTATAAATTAAATTAATTTAATAAATTCCATAAGAGTTTTTTGAAATTAATCTTCTTGGGGCATTGTAGCGACCATAGCTCGTATAGAATGCCCGCAAAATTTCTTGATAGTTAAGTTTCTGCGGGGATTCCAAAACTCGGGCGGGTAAAACCGCAGGCACCAGCTAGTACGAGTATAAAAGTCTCAGTACTTGTGCGACTTGCGCGTATACACACTGACACGAACGATTTTTTTTGAATTTTTGAAATTTTTCACAAAATGACAAATGACAATTTGTTTGATCATTGGATAAGAAATGATTAATGTTTATGTTTAGTCGGCAATCAAAGCGGCGCAAGAGCGTTTGGATGGTCACGTGAGCGATGTGAGCGCCATGATACCGGAGTGCCCGGAGGAGCGGCACCTCGCGTGCGCGTTGCTTGCGTGGCGTAAGCTCGGGCATAGCGACGCCGACAGTCTTTGCCGGTTAGCTCTCCTTGAATTTTTCTTTTCTTTATTGTGAACTTTCGCGCATATTGTATTTGGCCAGTGTCAAGTTACAATAAAATGTAGTTACATATTTTTATACCGTTTACTTTATGGTGCTCTAGATTGCAAAATCTTTCTCGAAGCTCTGGTGTCCGCACTGAAGGATATGGTACGTAAATCATAAAAACTTCAACTGCAAAATTTAAAACACGCCTTAATATTGTAATCAAGTAATGATGAAATAATTTGTGAAGGATAAGAATAATATTTATCTACCTACAAAGATGGTATAGAGAGGACGAAGTGGTTTGTTAGCTTTGTTAGTTGTTCACCTCGGAATTATATCAATCAGATAAACAGAATATAATTGATTGGCAGACTGAATTTTTGTAGCAATTACATTTTTTTAAATCTTAAATAGTACAAAACAAAGTCGCTACATCAGCATTTATTTTGTTGTTTGCTCGTTAAGAAAAGTATCTTTATGTAACACAATGCGTATTCAATAATTGCAACACCGCTGTCCTCGATAATATATAGCAATAAATTAGACCTGCATATTTTCCATGATGGGCTTATAATCAGATTCATTGTACCTAATCAACAATATTCCTTGCCCATGATCCGCGTGTCTCTTACACAATCAAAAACGCTCTAGACGGCAAAAAAATTATATCTTAGTGTGCTCTAGGCCATAAAACAAGTTTTTCTTTTTTTGAAGTGAAACTTCGTTGGGCACTTGAGGAAAATATTTTTAGCACTTTATTGTCACGCAGCGTATTGAGGTCATAGATAAAATCAGAGAACACCTAGTTTTGTGTTTGTTCGTCTTTTATGCGTTTGTATTATTTGATTATTGTGAGTGTGCTCGTAAGATTTCTGACAAAAGTTCTTAATAGAAAGAAGCATTGCAACACAGGTAAGTAGTTAGTAGGTAGTAGGTAAAGCTGCTAGTGTGTATCCTTCAGGTCGAAAATGACCACTTTCCCAAAATGTCCACTTTCCTAAAATGTCCACTTTCCTAAAATGTCCACTTTCCTAAAATTACAACATTCTTGGGGAAATCTTGCACATAACTTAATAACCTTTTTTATATTATATGTGCTTTTCTAGATAACGGTTTAGAATATTTTTTAAATGATACGGGCACAGGGTTCTCATTGAAGGTTATGACCCTTATCTGTAATTAGTTATAACAATTTCATAGTAAACTTAGGTATAAATATATAAATAATAGGTATTATAAATGCAGTTGGGGAGACCGAGGGGATTTGAAACAAAGGTGATTTGAAACAGTACCGATTTCTCGGAACTTAAAACCGTTAGCGAGTCGGCAATGTCGCTTTTCAACCACTTCCACTTGTTTTGTACTTAAAAAGTTTAATTTTAATGAATACTTTTAAATTTTATTTTATTTTTATTTTATAGCCCTTAATACTTCTCAAATATCATATATTTCAACTCTCCTCGATCCCTGTTTCGTCTTACCTCGGTAAAAGGGGTGTTGAAACAAGTTGACTTGTTACAGTTAAATCGATTTTTCACCACAATATTTAACTATTACAATTTCTTTATGTTAGTCATTCGCAAGTGTAAAGAATGACCTATCGATTGTTACTAATATCATACGATTTCTGTCTATGGTATTTGGGTTATGAAACAAAATGTCAAAATTGTTTCAACTCCCCTCGGTCTCCCTTATCTATTTGTTTATCCGGCTTTCACGTCTCCGTGAGGTAATGGTAATGGAGTGTGATGGAATTGACTGGGAGCAAGTGCCTTATTGTATATTTTTTATCATTGTGCATAATATTTTTGAGGTGAGCCCGAAATTTATTAGACATTGCAGGTACAGATCACAGTTAGTTTAGCCCAGAGCCAGACTCAGAGTCTTCACAAATGTTCATCATATATCATACGTTTACTCCGATATAGGTACAGCTAGATCGAAACCGCGACACCGAGCACCTGTAAAGTTCGCTAGTCACTATAGTATATATAGTATAGTATAGTACGGGAGATTAAGATGCTAAATGGGGATTTACTCGAGTGTCTTTAGGACCTATTGGATTTTAAAGATTAGGAGGTAGAAACAAAATAAGGATATAATAATATGATGGACTTAACGCAAGCTCGTGGAGGCTTTTAGAAAATGCAAAAAAAAAAATTGCTATTGTGATTTATATACTCAAGCACGTCGGATTTTTATGTAGACTGTCGATGACCTAGCCATCCTAACCAATAATCTAACAATTATTTGGAGGAATAGTCTTATTCTGATGGTTTAAAAAAATATTTAATTTTATTTTAAATAATACATTCAGAAACAATACGTACCTACTCATAAAGAAAAAAGTTTACATAACTGCCTTTACCACTACTTTTTGGAAATTGGTTGAAAATTACATTAAAGTGAAAGGTGTTACTACCCAACCTACTTAACTATAGTTATTTTAATATACATTCTAACCGACTTAACATAAGGAGGTTATTAATTTGACACATTTTGTACTGTGATATGCTGTGATGTCGTCATGGTAACGGAAAGTAGTGTGAGGACGGTGCGACAGAGTGAGAGACAGAGAAAATGTGAAAGGGCTAAAGAAAGGCAGAGTGAGGAATACGTGTTTCACTGCAGCTGTTCGTTCTAAACTTTATAGACGATTTTTGTTTTTTCGGCTTATGAAAATCGGCAGATTATATTTTTCCACTATCCTTGAGTTATTTACTTCAAAATATAAAATAATCGACTGCACTCGAGAATGTCGAGATGACGGTGTTTTTTTTTGCATGTTTGTGATCTCTAACTCCCTCGCGTCATGTTCAAATGATCAGATTACTCCTATACACACTTTTTAGCATGTAATTAACCCACTATATCTTAATCTGACGCGCTCGAGTATTTCTAGCTATCGATTTTTTTCCTATTCTGATTAGTTATCCTAAGATATGAGCGCTTCGGTATATTTGGTGAAAGTACTTAATATGGTGCTAGGTATGTGAATCCCACACCTTTAGTAAACCCACAAATCCCCTCTTGGGCTCCCGTACTAGGCCAGCGGTGCTACAATTGTGAAATATCTTTCAAATAATACACATAGAAGGAAATCGTCATTCGCGTCTATCTGTTTGTGTCCGCTTAGTTCTTTTAAACTACATAGCGGATTTTAATGTTGTTTTTGCTGTTGTTTGCAGTACCTAGGTACTTCCGTATGGTTTATCTTATGTATAAAACGGAAGGGTCGCCGACGGAATCCTGAAATTCATATATGTAAGTGAAACCGCGGGGAATATCTAGTTATATATATATATAAGAATCTACAGGAAAGAGTTAAGGAAAAACAATTTTTTCTTGTCACAAATAACGACGTTAAAGATAATAATAATTAACTTATTGTCTTCTAAGAAGGTTACTGGTGCGAAGTGAGTTGAGTTTTATAATTGCTTCACCTTGTTTTAGGTTTATAGAATCGCATAGAATTAAAGAAAGCGAATCTGTAAACAAAGCATCTGACATCTTGAACGCGTGCGAAAATTGCAATAACTCCAAAATGGGTAACTCAATCAGTTTCGATGCATACTCGCTAACTGGTCCAGTGCTGAAGCTACCAGCGGACACAAAGATCGTTATGCGCATGGAGAGTGTTTCAAATTCTAAACGACCGGCTGCGAAACAACCACCAAAAGATAATAAGAATTTGAAGGATAAAATTGACGCTGTAAGAATTTAAACCAATTAAACTAAAACCGAAATCAACCATTGCTACTATAGCTTATTTCAGCGTAGATCATCTTAGTCATAAATAATCTAAATTTTAAACCAAGGATAAGGGTTAACACCCCCCACGTCTTACCATTATTTTACCCTTTTCACCTTATAGTTGGAATACGTACCAACAATACGAAAGTATGTTTTTCATTACTTATGTTAAAAGAAGAGAACATCAATTTACTAAGTTGTATGCAATCAATTCAAAACTAAAATTATAAGGGTAATTTCTTTCAAAATTTCACCTTACGGGTTCAATTTTTTAAAAATATTACTCAGTGTTTTCGTAAATTACGATTAATGCAAAAACCCAGCGGTTTGATATTATGCTTTGATGAATCACTCAGTTTTGTTTTGATGTTTTTAATTTTTAGGGTTCCGTACCCAAAGATTAAAACGGGACCCTATTACTAAGACTCCGCTATCCGTCCGTCCGTTCGTTTGTCTGTCCGCCTGTCACCTAGTTGTGTCTCATGAACCGTGATAGACAGTTGAAATTTTCATAGATGATGTATTTTTGTTGCCGCTATAACAACAAATATCTACTAAAAAACAGAATAAAATAAATATTTAAAGGGGCTCCCATACAACAAACGTGATTTTTTTGCTCCTTTTTGTTCGATATTGATAACGGCAATAGGTAGACGCTTGAAATATTCACAGAATATTTAGTTCTGTATTCACATTAAAAATAAATAAATTAATTAAAAATTTTAACAAAAAAATTAAAACTGACTTCCAAAAACACAAAACTAAAAAGCTAAAAAAAAGCTAAAATTAACAAAATACCGATTTAATCCAAAAGAAAAAAACACACGTAATATTATTGGTTTGTGCTACCACTGATCGGTTTGAATTCGGTGACAAGCCCGCTGGTGTCTGCCCACTTGGGTTGTTCTGCTCACGAAGAGCTGGTGGCGTGAGTCGACTTAGCCCATCTAACCCCTCCAAATTTGGCTTGTCACCAACTTCATACCTATCAGTGGTAGCACAAACCAATAATAATATTACGCGTGTTTTTGTCTTTTTTTTCAAATCGGTTTGCAAACCATTTTTCATCCATCATTAAAAAGATTCGGCGACAATGCAATATTATGGTAACATGGTGCTGATCTGATAATCAAACCGAGATGTAGAGACTGAAACTCTGATAGCAAAATGGTACGACAATCGAATTTAGGCCAGTCTGAAGATGGAGTCAGAAGATTCCCTTTGATACCTACGCCCTGATGGATACTACAAACACATTCGGGTTTGGGCTCTTTGTTTCAATCTCATGAGTTCCTTTTATTAAAAAAGTTTTACTTTCTCATTTATTACTATAATAGGCGTGTTGCATGGAGTCAGGGTGCATCCAACGCTTGGCAGAGATGGACGCACTGACGTTGGAGTTGCGTACGCGTGCTGGTCGGCTGGCGCGTCGGGAGGCCGAGCGAGTCGAACTTTTGGAGCGCGCAGAAGCCGCATGGAAAGATCTCGAGCTAGGCTACCAGCGGCGCATTACGCTTGCCAAAGAGAAAGAAAGCGATCTCACCAAGCAGGTTTGTAACACACATTAATTTCGATATTCCGATAATTACCCTTTCACGCAAAAACTACTAAATAATTGAATTTCAATGAAACTTGACAATTATATAGCTTACACATCAGAATAAATAACATATAGGGTACTTTTTATCCCGGGATTTCTGCGGGATCTTCAAAAGCATAACCCGGGTGAAAGCGCTGGGAAAAACTAGTCCATAATAGATTATATTTGTGTATTTGTATATTTGTAGATATATTATTGTAACGAGGCGGCCGTATGCCACTCGTTATGATATCCCGCCTCATTTCTAATATTTGTTAGTTGTCGGGTTCGGAAGTAGTATGGCCTTCGGCTAGCTCAAATAAAAATAATAAAAGGAACATATTAAAAAATAAATAGCAAATATTAGAAATGAGGCGGGATATCATAACGAGTGGCATACAGCCGCCTCGCGCCTACAATATTATGTAGAAAAATACCGTTAAAAATTGGCTTTCAACAAAATTCGACGTTGTTCATTTATCATAGGCATTGCTGTTATTTGAACTTCTTGTATTTTAAACAGATTTTAAAACTTTGGTTGGTACCTACCATAGGTAGGCACTGGAAAAATGAACACAATCATTCATCATTACTTTTCTTTCTTCATACTGATAGGTGATGTGATGCCAAATATTCATACCTCTAATACTTACTCATCTGAATATGATGAACTTAATCTTTCTGCATTATACTTCGTTTCAAGGTTTGTCCTTATAAAAATCGTGCCAAAAAGCAGGATTTGCATAAGGAAAATGTAAAAAATATATTTTTACGAGTGTGACATAAGACTGAGTTAGTTTATCAGTAAAAGGTTTGCATATTTAATTCACAGTAGGTAGGTACATCACACGATATTCTGTGTGGAAATTGAACTTCGTATGATCAAAATAACAACATGATACTTTTCTACACGCTTTAAGATGTAGATAAGATGATTGTTAAGATGGTTCCAAATTAGGTCTAAATAAAAATAATTTAATTAAAAATATTTGTTTCCAGACTGAGAAGTTGATAGAGGAACGAAATAATCATAAAAACGAGGGTATGAGTTTGGCACAGCAATTGAAAGAGAAGGGGCAGACGATGGAAAAAGATCGTGCACAGTTGACTAAAATGGAGAAAGATGTATGCGATAATGCATGCAAGCGACTGCGGCTGGGCGAGGAGGCGGCACGAGTTGACGCCACACTAGCTGAACTGCAGTGCAAAGCCGCTCAACTTGACAGAGATCTGCAAGTGAGATTTTAATTGCAGTATACCCTATAATACTATAGGTGACGGCTCGGGGTTAAGCAATATTTATGTTTAGAAATCAAACCCCCATCGGTTAAAAAGGATGAAATGCGGAAAAAACTAGTATCAGCTAGTATATAAAAACTGTGCCTGTTTATTGACTGTTAAAAAACATGGTGGACATAATTATACTATCTATCTATATTATAATAAAAGAGTAGAATCCGCGATTCTGTATATTGAATATTTTTACCTAAAATTGAGAGGGGTGATAAAAGAAAAGTAACCAAAAAAAAGGTTTTTAAAATTCTTTTCTGTCTGTCTGACTGTCTGTCTGTTCGCGATAATCTCCGCATCTACTGAACGGATTGTTATGCAGTTTTCAGTAGTAGATTAAGCTAAGTCTGGAGCAACATATAGGCTTTGTTCATTCAAATCGGATGTCGGGAAAAAGTTGTTACATAAAAACTTTTCACGCTGGTGAACCCGCGGGGCACAGCTATTTTATACTAAAATTGCAGTTCGACATTCAAAATTCCAAGAGGTTTTCGATGAATCAATTTTATCCACTTTTAAAGAGTTTCATGTAAATGCGGAGTAAATCATGACCAACCTTATATACCTACACATAAAAGTATGTTATACTTTGTAGTTAATATCTACATAATTATGTATATCAGCCACTTTATTAAAAATTAGGTAAGTACAAAAACTTAAACTTATATAACTTCATTTAATAAATTGCTTATGCCAAATTCGCACTAACATAGGGTATTATATTATCTGTGGTATAGGTAAATATTTGGATGAATGTTACTTTTATAAACCTGAATAATTTTATATTTATCAGTCTAGAAATCAATAAAACATCTTAGTAGTTGTGTTACAATGTACAAGGTCTCATCGGACACAACTTGATTCAACTCACAAGGAAAAACTTATCAAATAATTTATTCATCAGTTTCATAAAATCTTATAGGAGTTTGATTGCAATGCAATTATTTGTTTTGTAGGAATCATAACATGTATACCTAATAAAGAAGCATAATGTTTAGTTTTTAATGCTTTAATACGTACGTCAATAAATAACTAAGCGTGTCTAATAGAGTTGCAAGAAATACCTACTACCTACTCATATAAAACATCACGTCACGAGTGTAAAAATTTCTTGAGTATCATTATAAAATAATTGAGAACCGTTTTTAACGTACAAATTTTTTTGCGCAATTATATGTATGAGTATGTTCTAGGTATGAACCTAATCCAGGTGCACGGAGGGTGCCAGGTTCAGTTCCGGCCAACACATGTAATAATTATATCATAAGCTTTTCATATCATTTTTATAGCCTTACGTAACTTCACTCGTTTCTAAAGTCGTTTCTTAAGACGATATGAAATTCCAAATATACTTAGATGACTGATCAGCTATATATAATATATATACTGCGTCAGCTGACGGTCGAACACAACTACACAAGCAGCTGATTGCTGTTATCTTACTTTTGATTATAATTACGTAGTTAAATTTCATCCGGCATACTATAACTTTATTTTACATTTTTTTTACAAGTACATGCGAGCAGCTGACGCATTTCCCCCCCTCCACGATGCAGCTGACGATTTTTTTTTGAGCTTAGTATGACGTCAACTATTTATGAAAAATGTTTCAACCGGCATACTATTACTTTATTTTTTTTACCACTTCCGCAGCCTCCCACACCTGTACCCACCGCTACTTGAGCAGCTGACGGTCAGTTTACTTATTAGTCATATAATATTAACTGTCGATGTTAATATCAGCTGGCATATTATGATTTTTTTCTGCAACTCTACCTCCCGGACTATATTTAAAAATTATCCTTATAACAAACAGCAGCAATGTTGTTTAGCAGCGTAATAACCGAGAAATAACTTACGTAATTATATGTAGAACTTAAATGCATTCGGAAACCGGAGATTTTTTAGTGGGGACTTATTTTGAGATATTTTTTTTACGTTCCATAGTTCAAAGAGGAGCAGGCCCGTCGGAAGATGTTGTCTATGGAGAGCGAATTGGAGTCGGCGCGGGCGCTGACCCACGAGGCGGAGCGTGCTCTGCGTGGCGAACTAGGCGCTTTGCGGGAGCAGATCGCGCAAGTCTCCGACCAGCTGCTCAAGGAAGACGCCATCAATACACGGATAAAACAAGAGGTGAAAATATGATTTAAATTTTAACCTTTACTAGATGTTCTCTTTGGTTACACCCGCGTTAATATCCGTGTATCCGCGGGAATTCCGGGATAAAAAGTACTACCTACTCTACGCCCTTCATTGTACCCCTCACAACGTATTTATTATATTATATGCAAAATTTCATGACGATCAGTCAGTCAGTCGAGGTGTAAATATGTAACAAACAAACTTACACATTCGTAGATATTTATAATATTATCTAAGATCGATATAAACACAATGTAAATACAGCTGAAGAAGCCATTTTTAGAAAGCACCTAGAGCTAATAGATAGAAAGAGAATATAGAAAGCACCTAGATAAAGGAACGCTTTTTAAACTCGCAAAAAAAAAAAATGTTTTCATAGAAACTGGAAACTGTCTGATTTGTGTTTGTAGTGCTCTAATGCAATAGTGATATTGTTAAATTTGGTGAAAAATTTGTTGATAAAAAAAAAATAACTTTAATCAAGTGACCAATTTGAGGCTATAAATAAGTTGTAAATAAACCTTGCTAACTTAGTTTACCGTAATAAACATCAGCTAAATTATATGTATATGGTGAATTGTACATAATTATTGAACTGTGATAAAGTTAAGAACATACACAATTCTCAGTGACGTACCTACCTACGGCTAAAATTAAGGTCGTTATACAAGGTGCGTAACGATTTTTATTTAAAATGGACTCGCCAAATCCATTTATAACATTACGTACAAAACGCATTAGAAAGGCATTAAGTTCGGAATCATTATATAACTCCCTAGATAGTACAATGTCCGAAAAATATGCAAAAAGTGTATTAGATTTGTCAACGCGTACTGACACTGATGAGGTAACCGATTTGAAACGAAAACTAGAAAATCAATATTTACAACTTCTCAGTGCTCAGGAAGAAATCGAGAAACTATGTCTTGAGAACGGTTCTATTAAACGTGAATTAGATGATATTAGACATAAGTATGATCAAATGAGGAAGATGTATCAATATAGCATGACTACACCGAATAAAATAATAAAAAGTACGAAAAAACAAAAACATTTAGATCTGAATAAAAGTTACCTAAAGGACGATGGACAACGTTACTGTTCGCCCAAAGGAACAAATGACACCAACGTAATATATTATGAGACCAAGAATAACGTACCCAAAGATTTGGTGCCTGCTATATCTATGACGATTGAGAAACCTAAAAAATCGGATAGCGCGGGAACCACTACAGGACAAAAAAGTAAAATAACTGTATTTGCAGATAATCAGGGACAAGGTATAGTACAGGAGCTGATAAGATTGAAAAAGAAACTTATAATAAATGAATATGAAATATTGTCACTAAGGAAACCAAACGCAACTACAGAAAAAGTCTTAAAAGAATGCAAAGAAATTTGCAAAAACTACACAAAAAATGACTTTGTGATCTTTATGGTGGGCTGTAATGATAAAAATCCTTTCCGCGTCCTTGCAGAAATTAGTGTTGGGTTACGACTCTTGGCACATTGCAACGTTTTAGTAGTTAATGTATTTCACAATGAACATTTGAATTTAATGAAATTAAATATGCATATAAGACTCGTGACTAAACTTTTTAAAAATTGCACATTTGTTCATGAAGAAAATTTTAATAAGATACCAGACATTCTGGTTCACGAGATAAATAAGCTTCAGTATGAAAATAAATTTTTGAACCTAAGAAATCACTTTTCACTACACATGCAGATGCATCAAGTAAGGAGACACAATTTGGCTCTTAACAAGAAATCTAAAAGTGAGGCTGGAAACCCGGAAAGACAGGCACCGAAAGGAACAATCCCCTACTACTATAAATCTAACAAAATCTGTCGCAAAGAAGTGAGAACAGTAGAAATTGTGCCACAGAAAGGAACTATACCTTATTATTTTAAAAAAGTTGAGAAGCACCAATCACCACCTTCAGATAACACCCAGGTTGATGTGAGAACTAACGCAATTTTGTCTGGCAGATTGAATAGACCGATTTTTCGTGAATAAATCATCAAACAGTAGAATGGTAATGCATCAAAACATTGCAGGAGCTCTGAAAAAAATTGACCAACTTGAAATAGCTATCACAGAAATAGAAAATAAATATATGAACAATATTCATGTAGTCTGTCTGACAGAAACGTTTGTGAGGGAGGGAGATGAAGACAATTTAATACTTCCTGGATTTAAATTGGCATCATGCTTCTCAAGAAAACAAAAAAAAAGGGGAGGTTCCTGTATATTTATAAAGAGTAATATGCTATATAACAGTAGTATAAATGACAAAATAACGAAGTTTAGCGTCGAAAATCATTTTGAGGCTTGTGGTACAGAAATTAAAGAACTGAAACTAATAATAATTTGTGTGTACAGAACGCCTAACTCCAATATAGATACTTTTCTCAGAAAATTGCAAATATTATTACAGGAATTTGAAAGGAAATCAAGTAGACTGATAATATGTGGTGACTTTAATATCGATTTCATAAATGATAATAAAAATAAGACAGATATTATAGAATTACTGTCTAACTTTGGAATGATATGTCACATAAATTCACCCACCAGACAGAACCGCTGTATCGATAATATTTTAAGTAACATATATGCTGCTAAGGGAGAAACACACAATTTGTTTTTGTCAGATCATAATACGGCACAAACTTTGCTTTTCGATACCTCAAATTCAGCGAACAAGAAAGCTGAAACAGTAAAGTTTTACTATATGTATAAACATGACCTTTCTAGTGAAAATTTACAGAAATTTAAAGAATGTATCAGCTGTTTATCTTTTTCTGAGGTTTTTGAATCACATAGTTGCAGGGAAGCATTTGACAGTTTCCACGAGATTTTAATGTTATTTTTTGGGCTGTGTTTTCCCATAATAAGAACTAAAATAAATCTATCTCACAAAAAGTCTCAATGGATAACGAAGGGCGTAAGAGTCTCTTGCCGAAATAAACGCACTATGCACTTTCGTTATATCAAGACAAAATGCTTAAAACTGAGAGAAAAGCTGAAAACCTATTCCAAATTATTAAAAAACTGTATGGTGAAATTACAAAAACACCATAACGAACATTTTATCTCTACCTCTAAAAATAAAATCAAAGCATCATGGAATTTGATAAACAAAAGCCTGGGTTTTAAATCAAAGGAACATGCTGGTATTGACGAAATCAGAATAGATGGAATAGAATGCTTAACCAAAGGCATTGACATAGCAAACAGCTTTAATGATTACTTTGTTGATATTACACAGAAAAACAAAATAAACAACCCAAACTATTCAAATACCTGTTCCAATACATACAGCGTAAGTCAGAGTATTTTTATGGAACCCACTTACCCAGCTGAAATATATAAAATCATAAATTCACTAAGAAATACGAAAGCGGCTGGCTATGATAAAATTACCACCAGTGTGCTAAAGGATATTTCCGAGTTTATTTCGGAACCGCTATCACATATAATAAATCTCTCTCTAGTAGAAGGATACTTCCCGGATAATTTAAAAATATCCATCATAAAACCATTGCATAAAAAGGGAGATAAAGCAGAGAGAAACAACTACAGACCCATAGCATTAGTGCCTATAATCTCTAAAATCTTCGAAAAAGTCTTCTACAATAGATTAAGCAAATTCTTAGAGTCAAATAATCTTCTAGTCACTGAACAGTTTGGTTTTAGAAAAAATAGATCAACAACACAGGCAGCCTTCCACTTAATATCAATGATACTAGATGATATCAACAAACAGCAGCAGTCAGTTACAGTTTTCCTGGACTTGAGTAAGGCGTTTGATATGGTGGATCATATTACTCTATTGAAGAAAGCAGAAAGATACGGAATTAGAGGTCCAGTCCTTGATTGGCTTAGATCCTATCTGACTGACAGGAAAAATATCACAAATATAACTAAAATGAGTGATGATGGTTGTGTGATGGAGACCTATGAATCATTACCACGCATTTGTGACTGTGGTGTGCCTCAAGGAAGTATTCTAGGGCCCCTGCTTTTTCTCATATATGTTAATGATTTTCCTGAGGCAATAAGGCAAAGATGTGTTTTATTCGCTGATGATACGACAATACTAATTGACTGTAGCGATAAAGAAAGTTTAGAAAGCAACGTAAACATAACACTAGATCATACCGAAAACTGGCTTAATATAAACGGGTTAAAAATTAATGTATCTAAAACAAAGTACATGCAATTCCGAACATTTAAAAATAAAGGGCTACAGCTTAATGTATCGAAAAATAATGAAATTATTGAAAAGGTAAAGGAAATAAAGTTCTTAGGCATACATATTGATGAGCATCTAACCTGGAAAAGCCATATAAATCAAACTTGCAAGAGAGTAAATAGGTTCATCTTTGCTCTGAGGAAAATTAAAAGTATTGCTTCTATTGAAACAGCTCTTACGGCATATCACGCGTTTGTCGGATCAGCCATTCGCTATGGAATAGTACTGTGGGGAAACTCCGCAGACATTAAGCGTATATTTATTGCACAAAAGAAATGTGTAAGAGCAATATGGGGAATGAAATGGTCTGACAGCTGTCGCCCCGTTTTTAAGAGTCAGAAATTGCTGACGCTTCCTTGCATATACATATATGAAACCGCAAAGTTTGTAAGATTGAACATGTATCTTTTTGAACAACAAGATAACAGCAACAAGAGGTTAATCACACAGGTGCCACTAAAGATGCCAGTGACAAAACTGCATACATACAAACGAAATTGTTACTATATGGCCTCGCTCATATACAACTCCCTTCCTAGACATTTACATGAGATTTCATCTCATAATAGGTTCTGCGTTGCCTTACGAAAATGGCTGATTGATGAAAGTTTTTACTCAGTTGACGAATTCTTCATGAATAGCAAAAAAATATTACATAAATAAGATTTGAATAATTGGAAATTATCTAGATTTTGACGCAGTTGGAATAGGAATAATGATTTCTTAATGATGTCTTATTTAGTTTCTTTAATTTTTATTTTTTATTTTCTATAATGACATTTTGACATACATGGTTTTACTAAATTTTTTAATTTGACAATTTTTATAATCAATCTGGCAATTTTTTATAATATTTTTTATATTTTTTATAATTTTTATAATATGTGACTTTTGTAATGATCGAAATAACTTAGACAGTAGGTATATACATTAATAAAAATTGATAATATGACATTTGCACGCCGAGCAACGGCAGAATATGATGTACCTGACATAATATACCACCTTTACATGTACCATATTTTGGCAAATAAACGAATTGAATTGAATTGAATAGGAATTGTGCGAAGTGGCGATAAAAATGAAGATGAAAAACGTAACGATGTTTATTTATAGTCTTTGCATTAGACATTAATTTAGTGTTATAGATACATAATGCGTACGCCTATCGTATCGTTATCAACAAAACTATTTCACTAGTTTACTTAGTTTACTCTACATTTTTTTATCAATACAAATGTACAATTGACTGTAGGTACCTACCTACCTGCGTAGGTAACCTATAAATTTATTTATTCGACTTCCTATTGTCGTAGTCGTCTTGAACTTCCTGTTCCATTCTAAATATTATACAATTCATAGTATTTTTAACTGTTTACCCATATTGATTATTGAACTACACACAAAAGTATTGAGCTTAGCTTACATTACACATTCCACATTACACAATACCAAAAACAATATGTTATCATTTAATTTTTATCAGGTGCGTACGTACTATCTATAAATAAGGTTTCTAATAGGAAAATTACGTTTTATTGAAAAATCAATGTAGACAAGGCAAGAATGGGCACGAATAATACAAAGATGCTTGAGTTTGTGCATATAAGATAAAACTATCTAACTTTATACCCTAACCTTAGTAAGGCTAATTAACCATTCATCTCACGATTTTAACCATTTATACACCGGAGGTTTTTGCTTACCTGTATAATTGTAAAAGGTAGTCTTGTGACAAATTCCAAATTTTTCAGCCCAGTCGTTTGGGCTGTGCGTTGATGAATCTGTCAAGAAATGTAATTTCATATTTACACTTACTTAAGTGGTTGCTGACTTATTTGAGCGTAAAATTTAATGATCTTGTTTTTTTAATAATAAATAAATAGTTAATGATTTATCACATTATGTGGATGTATAAGTATAATGACTATGATTCATAATAAATACGACCCCCCACCCGAGTATTTATTATAAATCATTGTGATGACTGGTAGGTAATGAATACTGTTTTATTAATTACTAAAGGGAAATATTATTAACATATTTTTAGTTAGAAAATTTAAGAGAAGAGAAAGACGGAATGGTGGAGGACTTGGAAGGCTGCAAGGTGACGTGCGATAATAAGATGCAAGGGAAATTAGATGAACTGAAGAAGAAGAGGGATCAGCTGATGGAGTTAAGAGAGAGAGTTATAGAGTGCAAATGTAAATTGCCTGTCGACGCAGCCGTGGAAGCGAGGCGCACGCCCTCGCTTGCTGCGCTGTGCAGCTGCAAACCAGAGGACAGATTAGTGGTAAACTTGATACTATGTTCCAGAAAGCCCGACCAGCCTCTTTTATGGTATAGAGTCGGATATACAAAATACGTATATAAGTACGATTGCGCCTGTAAATATAAATAGCAGGCCAATTCTCTTTAATTTTATATTAGCTGTTCCCCGCGGTTTCAACCGCGTTAATTTCGGAGTTACCACGAGAATTTCGAATTACAATATAGCCTATGTTACTCAGGGATAATGTAGCTTTCGAATGGTGAATGCATTTTTGAAAACGGTCTATTAGTTTTTGAGTTAAATCGTAACAAACAAATAAAAAACGAATCTTTCCTCTTTATAATAGGTATTAGTATAGATTGCAACACCTATGAATCTATCTCGTTTACCACAGCAGTTTTGGAGGACTGCAGCCGATCACTTTTATCAGTAGCACTAGAAAACAGTCAAAGCTATAGGTCCATTTGTAGTTAACAAATTTTGTTAGTAACATATATTCACCACCCTGCACTAATAAACATTTGCATTGTTGTTTGTGTGTGCCTATCGTTTGTAATTAATTGATTTTTTATTAAAACTACTTGCGAATAACGCAGCTGACCTAGGATTCTATTTGAAAGTAACTTGGCGTCGTGTTGATAGTGTTTTGGCTAGGCATAGTTATGTCTTCTCTTATCACCCTAATTACGATAGAACAGTGCCCAACGGACTAAAGTTTCCATTGTATTTCAGGAGTCATGTTCGTGCACATCATTGCGTACCAGTCTTCTATCTAACCTACTGGCGGATTTATTCGGTGGACTGCAAGCTGAGCTTGGTGGTTCGGGCTCACAGATGCCTTGCCATTTACTCAAATGTCTCGAGGACAAACACAACTGGGATCGCTCCAGCGTTATAAAAACGAATTTACGAAATTACTTTTCTAAGCTGCTGATCGGGGAACTTGAAATTGCTATAGCAACGTCTATTGAAAAATATCATGCTAAGGTAAAATGTTATAACAATCATTTTTACAATTTGTTTTATGTTTTTCGGTACGTTTGAATACGTTGCGCGCAGCAAATATATAAGTACGTACTGAACAGATTTAAATCTAATACAGCTGCATGTATCTCCAAAATATTATGTAAACTTTGTGTACTATATGTGTACTTCTTTTAGAATTTTAAGTGAAAATTATAAGTGTAATTTAATAGGCAACAGATCTTGGGCGCGTCAATCATTAAGTTACTTTATTGACACCAAAGAATGTGTATCTACATAAGTAAGCGAACACTTTTTTAACAGTGGGTTGGAGCATCTTGTGCCGATGTCGCAAGATTAATACCAGAACCTGGTGACCCGATGGAAGATGAGGGTTGGGAGGAACGCGCCTTGGAGCGAAAAGCGCAGAAAATGGCAACCAAACTCGCAGAACAGCTGTTCCAAGAGCGAGCTGATCAATTGACTCAGCGGGCGAAAGAAGTAGTCAGTTCAGGACCACCACCCTGCAAGTGTGATCCGCAACCAGGTATTAGCTAAATATCTACTAATTGTGTTTATTGACAAACACCGATCGACTTGTCAGTGGGGACGAAGATATCACCTTATATGTATTTTAAATATTTTTAAAGAAAAAGTTTGACAATTCTATCATCAGCTATGTGCTTGTGATTAATTTAAAGTTATTTTATATGGTTAGGTAGATGTCAATAGACTAAAGACAAAGCAATCAACCTTACCGGTAGAATTATCGTTCCTTATTCAGAGGGCAAAGGCTGGGGTTCCTTCGATACAAACCGAGGACCCTAGTTACAATGAAGGAAAACATTATAAGGAAATCTCATTTAATTTCCTCAAGTACCCAAATCCGCATTGATCACACATAGTCGACGATCTTCTACCTACATAAAATTCAAATTTCCATTCCAAAAGTGCCCCATCAATGGCTACCTAGATACAATAAAAGACTGATTATTATGAAACGTCAAAGAGTTCCTGAGGATAGCTAGTTTAGAACAAATTTAAGTAAGAATGATTTTTAATATATTCAAAAGTAATTCGAACTTTTATAATTCTTGCTGTAAAGATATCATAATATTATCATTGTCCTATAAATTCGGACGTTATGATAAGGATAAATTAATTCGATGCCTATGACTTTCAAATGCTATCTACACATCGGTTTAAGTATCGATAGTAGGCAAGCATAACATACCTAGCATTGTTAGCAAAGCGATTAACTAAAATTATGTGTAATGTGTTTAGCATCTATTTATTTAAATTTATAAATAAAATATTTAGGTGCTACATGGCAGTTTTTTATTTTATACAACGTATAATGAATTAACTAAAAACCTGATACACCCCATTTAACAAAATAAACAATAATATGATTAAAATTTATTTTATGTCGAAAAAATTTATACTTTAAAAGTTATTCAACATTAGTTTGGAGGTGACCTATCTACGAAATTCCGAGCGCTACGCCCGCGCCTACCGGTTCGAATTTTTTTGCTGCGGGCGGCGTACGCGCCAAATCTTGTATTATAAATAATTTAGACATGGGCTAGTAAAAGTGAAAAAATATAACCTATATTAAAACATAGTGCGATCGATTCGCTAGTTGATTCTGAGCAAACTACTTCCTAGTTTTCAGTTAATTCATTTACACGTTGTATATTTTACTACTTACTTGGATATTGTGTGGTTATATTTATTTTGTAGTTATAATAACCAGAAAGGTGGTCATGTAAAAAAGTAGCTATTTAAAACAAAATATCTTCTGGTAATGGAATTGTAAAGAAAACCTAGCAAAATAAAAAATATATTTATCGTAAATTTTTGTAAAATATTTCTAATGATGATTTATGTTGAACAGCGGTGTTTCCATGTTTGGTTAAGTCCCGGACAGGCAATACCAACGGGACGGCAAGCACAGGCAATGGCAACACCATATCTTACTGGCGACGTACACTTCAGAATGTAACTCAGCTGAGATTGCAGATTGAAGATCTCAAAAAGGTACGTACGTATATAAGTGGATTTTGGTTCTAGACGACAAAACTGCACAAGATATACCTGTAAGATATACGTTGTACAAGATAGGTAGGTATATCTTAAGTAACTCATTACTATACGTGTCCTGTTTTGTTTTTGGGTACAGGATTCTATAAAGAAGGAAGATCTAAAAGTTATGGAGGAAAAAATCACTCAAATAGTTACGGTTAGTAAGTACCTGCCAGAGCATATTGTTTGAGACCAATTAATAGTCAGGAGTGATATGGTCACAATTCAAAGTATAATAAAATTTGTACATACTTTCAACTCTTATTCGCCAGGGTCCAGACAAAGATAATACTCTTACTCCCACTAAGGACACCGAAAAATATGAAAAGAAGGGTACTCAGAGTAATTTTGATAAACTACAAATTATTAAAAGAAAGCCTTTACCAAAGTCTAACTTTGTCAAGAAAGAAAGCAAGCCGTTGCCATCCCAGAGTGGTCGTATGGATAAACCATATAGTAGATTACAAAAAAAAACCTTTAACAAACAATCTTTTGCCGTAAATGTATGTTTATGTTCATCTCAGAAAGATCCAACTAAGCTCGCAGCGCAAAGAAAGGTATTACAGAAAGAAAATACTAACGAGACCAATGAGTCCTGGAAACCAAAACCCTCCGAAGACAGTTTGTCACAATTACCAAGCATTAAACAAACTAAGCCTATTACACAGCTTTTATCGCAGGATTTGAACAGTTTAGAAAATAGTAAAATAGTGTCTAACTCGTGTCCGAGTAATTGTGTTTGTTTTCATAAAGTTCCATCAAATACTTCAATAAATAAGTTATTAGAGACCTTGGAGAAGTGGAAAAATGATTTGACCAGTTCATTTGATGGACAACAAAAAAATGAGTTTGAAAGAAAGAGCAGTGTTAAATTTGAGGGAGATAAAACTACACGTAAAAAAATAAAAACACAGTCAATCGAAAACCCGGCTAATTTGAAACTAGACACGGTAAACGCAGATTTAGATTATGTGGAGCAGCCTAATAAACAAAGTAATCATCTATGTACTAAGACTGGTAGTAAAAGTTTAGAGTTTGGCAGAGACTTACCTCTTGCAACAGAATCAGAATACATGGGACAGATAATTTTAGATAAAAGCAATGAAAATCTTTGTAAGTGTAATAAAGCACTTATTGATAGCTTTAAACAAGACGTTAATCAAAATATTGATCAAAATTCTGAGTATCCTGTCAAATGTATAAATATAAATCCATGTGGTTGCAAGAATTCTCATGAAGTAAGTAGTCAAATATCAAATGAGCAGTGTTTAAAAAAACAACAGTCAATTTATAAAAAAATATCTGTGTCTAGAGATTTAAATAATAATAAACAGGAGAATGAGATGAACGAAATTAAAAATGATGCCTTATCTAATTTAAATAACTCTGAAATAAATCAACTTAGTAAAAATTCTGAGTTGCTTCCATGTAATGGTGGATATTTTGTAAAATTTTTGGGAGTAACCTTGACTAAAGCAAACTGTAAAAAGAATAAGCATGGTGAAAACAGTAATGAAGATAGAGAAAAAGGTTTCAGTACGGCGCAAGGTGAATTGCAAAATATTAAATCTTTTAAACAGTGGGATAGTCAGTCTGCAACTATAGATCAATCAAATGTCAATAAAAATATAAGTTATCATGAAAAAAACACGTGTACTGAAATGCCTACTTGTCAATGTAGTATTAAACTTGACGAGTTCAAGCAGTATATTGACAGCACCTTTAGCAAACAACGTGGAGATTATAATTTAAATAAAGATAAGGCACTTGATATCCAAAGTTTTAAAAATGATTCATTAATAAATGATGAATATTGCGTTTGTTGTGATTCTTCCAACACAGGTGAAGTTGAAGATTTAGAAGTTAATACTTTCCATTTATTAGAAGATCACTTGAAAGAAAAAATTGAAGATTTTAAAACTTCCTATTGTAAGTCTTCTTGTATACCAGTTGAAGAAGAACAAAAACTATTTGAAACTATTTTAAAAAGGGTTCGAAAAATTATCGAAAGAAGCACGATGGAAATACAGTGTAAATGTTCAGGAGAAGAGGGTATTCAAGAAAGCTTTAACAGAGCGTATTGTCTATTAAAAGAGTATTTAAAAACAAAAATAAAACGTGTTCAGTGTTCATGCATTCCATTACAAGATAGTGAGAATTATATTTTACCTAGTGTTATGGAGAAAGTTTGTAGTTTAATAGAAAATGATATTCTTAGATTGAAAGATATATGCAAATGTAGAAGCTCTGTGAGATCAAACGATGAAATAAAAATAAAAATTACTTCAGAAGAACCTGAAAAAGATACTCAAAACAATATTACAAAAACGAAACTGGATATTCAGTCAAATAATAATATATCATCTCAAGTGCCCCCTAATCTTGGCATGGAAACAAAGTCATGCTCATGTTTAGAAGATTTTGTAAATAGAAAAAAAAATGGAAAGGATACTTATCTTAGTTCTTTGGCAACTCAAACTAGCCATATTTGTCGTTGTAATCTCTCAGAACCAAAAATTGAAAATTATGAAGCTGGAAAAACCGATGATGAACCAAAAAATGATTGCGGCCTGTTAAATAAGCCTTTTATGCAATCACCCGAACCCACAAGTTATTGTTATCAGGCAGTATGTGAGTTTCAAAAAGAAAATCTATTTAAAGAAACTGAAGAGTACAAAAAAATTAAGCAAGAATATGATGTAAAACCTGCAGTAGACAAAGATTATAGCACAGATATCCAAAATACAGCACAGCCGTACATTGGCTATACAGTAGATTGTTCTTGTGAATATAATCTAGGTTCTTGCATTTGTACAAAGTCGATAATTCAAAAAGATAAAGGGAAAATACATGATATTTGGAAATCAGTGACCAACAATTATGTTAACTACCAGAATGTATCTTACATCTTAAGCAATGTGCCTAAACTGTTAAATAATGCATGTGAAAATAATGTTCTACAGAAAAACACTAATCAAAAAAGCATTGAATGTTTAGAAATCTCGCATACTAGTCAAAATATTAATTTAGTTGCGCAAAAAGAGAAAACGTGTGAAAGAAAAATAAGTACAGGTGATGAAAGTGACTTAGTGTTGATCGAGTCTCGAGAATGTGACAAAATGCATCATATGACTAATACTATTGAAGATTCAATAAGTTTAACAACAGATATAGAGGTAGAGAACGAAGATACAATTGACTGGTATGAATGTGAACATAATATGGCATGCTACCATAAGCCCGAAGTTAAGTATAAAGATCGCATTAAATTTGAAAATGCCTTATATTTTCCTTTAGATGAAAGTACGTTTTTGAGAAAAAGCTGTAACAGTAAAATATTTACAGACAGCGGCGCAGTTACATTAAAAACTTCATTTTCACAGAATTGTGATTGCAATCTAGTACCGATTTGCCATGTGAAAATGTTAATAAAAAATATTGAAAACAAACTAATCTATTCAAAATGTACATGTGATTCGTTGAGCTCCCAGGTTTGTCCGGTACATTGTGTAAGAAAGTTTTGACAGAAGTCACTGTCGTTAAGATTAATATTTTAAAATGATAGTCAATGTAAATTACAGTTTTTTATGTGTATACATACTACATAATAATATGCGTAGTAAAATTATCCAAGTTTATTTAATATATATTTATATAATTGATACTTTTTGTTTTATTGCAAAAATATAAACGTGGGTATGTCAGTGGCACAGAATTTAAATAAAATAAAGTTTATTAAAAAGGGAAACTGTTGTGTAATTGGAAATATAGATAATAATAAAAGTTAGTGGTATGTCCGATCGTGCCACTAAAACTCCGCAACCCTTGCCCGCGTTTTATTTATGCTTTATGGCTTTAATATTATGGTAGGTAGTTCTTCACTCTCATGCATGACGAAGTTTTTAGTTTGCGACTACGGGGGTTGGTTTTGGGTGGATATGGGTGGAAAAAAAAGATATAATCACCAGCAATGGATATGAAGTATGATTGAATTGAAATTTTTGAGAATTCCTGAATGACTGCTACGAGTTAAATGAGCACCAACTTGTTGGTTCAAGTCCCACTTCTGATATGATGTCATTCAGGGTTCCATAGTGATAGATTTATGCCTGTCTATCTATCCACCTCGTCTATGTGAACACCTAAGTACAGTAGGCAAGTGCACCCATTGCCCCCCTGTAGATCCCCGCCTGTGCTGTTGACAATGATCTGCCATTGATACGCACATCACTTCTCATCGGGAGATGAAGCGATATTCACGAACTACCCTGACTGCTAAAACAGAGATCAACCAAAAATTATAAAATTATAGGGCAGAGTAGAGATAGAGGTAGCGATAGACGCAGCCGCAGCAGTAGAAGCGTTAGAACACCGAGAGTGCGACTCAATAATTAAAACTCTAATCAACATCGCTCACAAAACTTGTGAGTCACGCTGATAACAACCTGCACTTAATCGTTGTTCGCATCATTAATAAAATTGTGATAGAAGGATCATTTAGTCAGCAGTAAAACGCCGCTAATAAAAGTGTGTTGTATAATAAAATATCTTTACATTTTTACTCAAATAAATAAAATACCTAATTTCAATAATATTTGTATATTTTGTAAATGTAGAGAGGAATATTAATGACCGTCACCACTTATCTCGTAAGTTTTTGATATGGAAAACGGAACCAATGGCGTGAAAGAGCAGGGCGATAAGCCCAAAAAAATAAGACAGGGTCACAAATCTAACATATTCTCCAGCTTATTTATATGTTGGGTGTGCCCAGTGCTGATTAAAGGAAACAAGAGGGATATTGAAGAAAGCGATCTTATTATTCCAAACAGAGGTTACAACTCTGAACGGCAAGGTGCATATTTTGAAAGGTAGGTAATACAAATTATTATAATTCATGCCTACAATTGTTATTATAATGTAATTCTGTGGCTTGTAGATGTTGTTGATGATATTGTGTTGTCGCGTTCGGTGATAAAAAATATGCGAATATCGCTCATTTAATACGGAGGTTATTCCTCGAAATTAATTAATAATATTTACTTACATATTTTGAAAAAAAAAAACGAAATTATTTCGGCAAAAAATGCTTGGACAAGTATTTTATGCCGAAATAACTTCGATATTTTTTATTACGGAACTTTAGTTCAATGTCAATAAACGGAACTGAAACTTTTGATCACTATTGGACTCCCACGTTAAACAAGATAATAGACTCTATGTATATAAAATTATAGTTACAAATATCATTATATTAATTTGTATTTTATTTTCGTTTAGGGTATATTGGTAAAACGTTTTTTAAATTTAGATAATCGTACGTAACTACATCTTACAAATATTAGATATACGTTGATTTCCATTTCAATAATATGTTATCATGTAACGTATACATATTACTTAAGTATGAGTATATGTAGGGGTATATTGTAGTTATAAATATGGGTACTACGTTATTTTTGGGGAAATTCACATGTGATTTTAAATGACGAGACAGTTGACGAATCTATTAATATCTGACTATAGCTGTGCCCCGCGGTATCAACCGCTGAAGTTTTCAAGAGCTCTGAAATATTAGCTCTAGTTACGCCATCAGCTATACCGGTCAGTGAAAGTCCCGTCAAAATCGGTCAACCACTTCGGAGAATCACTCGCGTGGTTTTTTGTTTATAAGTAGGTAATTCATTTATTTATTTTTCAAAATTCTGTAATCACTTTGTTTCAAGTGCGGCGTCTATACATATATGACAAAGGGCGCACTACTCTTTTGACTGGTGATTTTGCGCGCGTGTTGAATAAATTGATTGCAATGATGTTGATATTAACTGGCACTCAACTTGCGTGCGCCCTATGACTCTGCGCCCGGGTGCACCTGCACCCCTTGAACCCCTGGGCGAAGTCAAGTCGGCCCTGTTTTTATGACAAACTCACCGATTAATCCACAAATTTCGAAAATCAGCTAAAATTTGGCAGGATTGTAAAGTTTAGTAGACGACAATTACTTACTATACAGGATTTTTATTTCGGAGTTCCCGCGGAAATTTTGAAATTCATCCGTGTGGATCCGTGGGGAATAGAACTAATTTGTGATAAATATTACGAGTCTTTAGTTAAGTTTATAATTGTGTGATAAAATAACACAAAGAAATAGAGATTAATTTTTCACAGGCTTAATTTTTATCAAATGCGTATATAATCTGCAAATAAAGGTATAGCTATTATTTGTACAGTAAAACGAATAATATATTTTGTTACGACTGTTATTACGATATTATCACAGTTTGCATGATAAAGATTTACAATGTGACATTAAAATATCATGATTGTACAAGTTTTGTAGTAGTAGCAGTCCTTCCTACAATATCATTGAGTACAGTTGTAGATCATTATATAGTTGTAGATCTATTGTATATCATGCTCATTGGGTTATTTTTTACAATATATGGTTAATTTTATCAATGGTTTACTAAAATCTTAGATATGAATATATTCCTCTTTGACTACCTACTACTAGTCGAATTCCGACAGTTTGTTAGGAATACCTCTTTATCTTTTGAGATTTATTGAGGATTTCTTTTTACGAATAATAAGACTTCTTATACATGAAAGGAAGTGGTAAGACCATATATTTTTTGTATAGTGCTTTACAGATGTCCATTTACCCTGTACCACCATTTAAAGCCCTGGTGCACTTTTTTGAACTTTGAATGCTCTATTCAATTTATTTATTTATTTATTTATTCTTTATTGCACAGTGTGTACAAATGGCGAACTTAATTCCACCGAATTGCCCCACACAAGTAGTATAGTTCGGAAGCGTCATATTAGTGATATGACTCTGAAGTCGCTATTTGTCTTAGACGTCGTGGATATAAGAAGCGATCAAGCTTATCAGAAAAATAGTGTGCGTTTTTCAATTGCAATGTTCTGTACGTCATAAAACAGGCCCAGAAACTTTGTGGTATTTACCTCTTCCACATTATTATAGTTTTGAAACCGGACACTGAAAGACAATATTATGCTGTGACTTATATTTGCATAAATTTGGTTTTATTTATGTTCAAATTATTTTCAGTTAGCTATTGAATTACTATTGTTTCGTTTCGTATTTATCTTTACAATGTTTATCTTAACATTTTATGAGAACGGTTGTGTCATCGCCATAGAGAATACACTGATGCTCAGTTACTTTTGACAAGTCATTAATATAGAGCAAAAAGAGGAAGAGACCAAGGACACTCTCGTGCGGAACACCACATGGATTAATTATTATTTAGTAGTATTCTGTAATGGTTTTGTATCCATTGCTGACCATTCCGTATATTATTTTCTGTTACTTCGATAGCTTCTCAGTCAGGGATGGGTATTATCTCATAATTCCATACTTTTCAGTTTTGTCTAATTTATATAGTGATCTATAAAATTTAAAGCCTAACTCATATCAAAATATAATGCTGTTATACTTACACTATCATTTATATTCTCAGTAACGGATTTTACACGGCTAATACATGCAGAAATGTTGAGCTATTAACTATGAAACCCAAATTGTTCTTTGATTAGAACATCTTCGTTAGAGCTGTTTCCAATATACATGAAATAAAGTGAACATATTAAATAAATATACAAGTGTGGCTCGTTTAAAGTTATTTGATGTATTACAATTTACAACAGAACAAAATAACAGATATTTACGACTGGATTAGCCATAAAAGCTGACTCTATGCATAGAAAACCACAAGTTCTGACTGATTAGTCAACGCACAATTTCAACCCTTCTGTCTGGAAACTTAAAATTTTGCATAAGACTTCCATTTACAGAGGGTATAGTAGGTCATCACCTATTCGCTAATCGAGAGGTTCTGGGTTCGATTCCCGGTGGGGGTGGACTTTGTGTGATGAACACCGGGTTCCACCGGGCATATATTCGTAGTATAATACATACATGTACATTCTCAGTACATATACGAGAATTTATTATATGTTCACAAAAATTTAGGCAACTTTAAGAAAAACAGTGATTTACATAATCTAAACTTAAGAAATAAAGATAAACTCGCTGTGCCTAAGATTAGGCTCCATAAAATTTCTAAGTCATTTAAAGGACAATGTATACGCTTTAACAACAAACTCCCAAACCACAGATAATATAATACTATACTAGCCCAAACGATGTAATTAATTTGTCAATTAATAAATTCAAGACACTTATTAAAAACAGATTATGCGATAAAGCATATTATAGTGTAGTAGACTATTTAAATGACACAGACGTTTGGGAATGAATTGCTCTATCCAATTACAATTTTTTGTTCTCCTAGTTTATAAGTAAGATCATTAAGACAGCCCTGCTGAGTTTCTTGTCAGTTCTTCTCAGCAGAGCACGTATTCCGAACTGACGGTAATGTATAGTTCTAAGAACCTGCTGACGATTACAAGTGATTGTAACCAATCCTAATTAATAATTAGCTTTTGAATTTTGAATTTGTATATGTAATTATATGTAGTAGGTATATATATACCACGTTTGTTTGCTTATAGCTTAGCACACAAGCTTATAGCTTAGTGTGGGATCAAGTAGAGCTGTGTGTGGTGAAGTGGACTATTATTATTTTATGGGCAAGCATAAAAAAGAAGTTTCTTGCATAATCTGTTTTGCTTTGAAAAGTATTTTAAATTTATATTACCACATTAAAAGCAATTTGAATGAGATGAGTATGAAGAAGATTTCCGTTTTCATTTTCAGACACTGGTTTAAAGAAATAGAGAGAGCGTATTTGAACGACAGAAAACCGTCCCTATGGAAAGCATCATGGAGGGCTTACTGGCTGGCTTATACGCCTGGTGCAGTATTAGTTACCCTCTTGTCAGCAGCAAGGTACAAAATATTTATTACACAATAGGGATATTGGCGACTTTTGAAAATAAAAATTCTAATTAGTCAGTCGCCGCTTAATACTTTCTATTTTTTAATTTTTTTGTTTATTGTACTGTTTGTGGTGTTCAATAAAGTGTTTTTCATTTTCATTTCATTTCATATAGTATATCATATAGGTACCTACTTAGATTTTTTTTAAACAGCCCAGAATCGAAAGGTTGATTTTAAAAGAAAAGACATCCTGTATGCCATTCGACAGTAGGTATAGCTTATAAGGATCAAGTTTTGGAGGTCCCCAAGACTTCTTTGAGCATTTTTCGCCATTCTTCGTAGTTTCGGTTTTGCACAGCCGCACCTGCTTGAACATTCACATTGTACAATGAAAATATAGTAGAAGACGAAAGAGGATAAGTTAATGATCGGTAATGCTCCTCTCTCCACAGGATAGCACAACCTCTGCTGTTCACGGAGCTTCTAAAATTTTGGGCAGCAGATTCCGAAGTTACTCAACTAGAGGCAGCTTATTACGCGATTGCTATGCTGGGCTTCAACTTCGTGGGCATTATGTGTCAGCACCACAACAATCTGTTCGTATCACGGTTCAGTGCCAAAGTAAAAGTAGCTTGCAGTGCAATATTGTACAGAAAGGTATTGAATTGATAACTAGTATTTACTTAGAACTAAATTGGAATTTGGACAAAAGGATTTCTTCAAATCTTAACCCTAAAAATGTTAAAACTTCATTTTACGAATTGTATTCAAATTCATCCAGCAGTTTTAGCTTGACGTGCGTTCAAGCATGCGAACGAACCGAAGAACCATTGCTTTTCGGTTATATTTAATCGGCTTATAAAATTTTATATTTCGAAAAATGATCATAGTGCTTTCATATATTACATAAAGACTAAAGTTAATTATCATCCATCCATACCACCCACTCCACTCACTCCGAATGCCCAATCCTCTTTCTCTACCTGTGATCAAAGGGAACCACAGTTGACAGTATATAGCTCTTAATATTTACAAATTATCCGCGTCATTTTGACCCACGAACTTTAAAAAAAGAAAAAAAAAACTGTTCAAAGAAAAAAGATTGAGTTTTCACTGTAGATAGGTACGTGACTTGTTTGTTTTCATTTTGAGTTCGATGTAAGTACCTACAACTAAACTCGTTTTCTAACATCAAGTGGGAATTCCATGTTTCTACATTCACTGATCTCTATATTTTGTCTCTACGCTAAACATCATTAGCCGTGAAAATGTAGCAGAGACGAAATGTATAATTCAAAGTAAATGTGGAAAAGAATCAGAATGGGATAGTTAGAATTTTACAAATTATGCTTTGAAAAAAAAAAAAAACAACTCGTTGGTATCTTAATAATAGGTATGATTTGTTTTTCAGTTAATGCGCATGAATCAAACGTCACTTGGCGACATTGCCGCCGGCAAATTGGTTAACTTACTATCAAATGACATCGCAAGATTTGACTATGCCTTCCAATTCCTGCATTTTCTATGGGTGATTCCAATACAGGCTTCCGTCGTCCTTTACTTTTTGTACACTGCAGCTGGATACGCTCCGTTTGTCGGTCTTTTTGGAATCATGGGGATTATACTTCCACTGCAAGGTATTTCTTTATTGTAGCAGGTATATACGGAGCTTACAAGTGACAAGCAACGAGCGCCAGTGAAGAGATTGTAATTTTCTAAATTTCATTTTTCCAGTTGTTCTTACAAAGTTAACTTCGGTAGTAAGACGTAGCACTGCGCAACGAACCGACAAACGGATCAAACTGATGAATGAAATAATAAACGGTATACAGGTCTGTATTATTGACATCAATTAATTGCTTTAATTGTAAATATGTTACTGTATATTTATACGTACGTACCTAATACGTATATACCTCTAATATATAACATAAAGACTTATAGATGATTATTCGGGCGCAACGTTTTCGGGACAATATTATTGGAAATCAAGATGCGAATTTTATGTGAAAAAAGTTAATTTCTTGTCTAAAATATTTCAAGTCGTACGTAATTGCCTTAATACATACCATTAAATATATAAATCATTTTAGTAATTTTATTGTTAAAATAAATCGAAATATCTATACCTAGTGATATTTAAAACAAAAACACGTTGAAAAATATTTTTTTTATAATAGGATTAGTACTTTATAGCACACAGTTTTAAGCAGATACGATAACATATAATGCAATATAATAAATAAAAAATAAAAAAGTTAAGCAGAAGACACAACAAGAGAGAACTAATAAACTCACATTGGTTTACACGATGTCACATAATAATTTATTAATTACTAATTAAGATGACCAAAAGATGTCATCTTGTAGACTATTTGGTCACCTTAATTATTAGTAACCACTAACCAATATTATAAATGCGAATGGGAGTTAGTTTGTTTGTTATGATTTCCACGCTTTAACCGATCATCATGAAATTTCGGATAGGTACCTACACGTTCCACTTTCCAGTTTGGTCACGTTTATATATCTTTATTCTTTAGTACCTATAATATATTTGTACCTAAATAATATATTAATAATAACCACTTTTGCTTAATTTCCACGACACAAGCTTAGTGGGAAACCAAGAAGATCTGAGTGTTGTAAAGTGATAATATTATTTGTAATCTATATGACGGCCTAAAAACTCAAAAAAATTAATACACAACTTAAAAATTAATAGATGTGTACGTATATATTATTCCAACTATATACGTACACATCTACCTAATACTAATTTCCTCACTTTTCAGATCATAAAGATGTACGCATGGGAGAAACCTTTTCAAATAATAGTGAAGGCGTCCCGGGCACTAGAAATGAAAGCTTTGCGTAAATCTCTCATCATACGCAGCGTGTTTCTCGGGTTCATGACGATCACCGAGAGGAGCATGCTGTTCGTAACGGCGTTGACACTTGCGCTGAGCGGCTCCGTTGTTACCGCCACCGTGGTATGTTTACTTCTTGGAACGTATAGTACTTTAGCGCGGCTTGCGGTAGGCCGTAGGAGGTTACAGTTGTAAACTGTCACTCCATGAAAATCGAGAGGTTCGATTTTATTTCGGATATATTTGTCGAATTCGTTATAAAAAATTGCGCTTTCACGCATTAACTACTTAGCAATCATAATGAAATTTTGCACACACGTGTAGAAAATGACATGGTAGTTTCTATCATGGAATTTCCGCGGGCAATCCGAAATTATCGTAGGTGAAACCGCAGGAAACAGCTAGTACCTATAGTAATAAATGTAATAATATACCTAACAATAAAACTAGATCAAAAAACCAATTCAAGACCACAGACAGAGCTATATTTATACCTACTTATAATACACGTTTATAATTATATAAATATACCTCTGTGATTGTACCATGTGGTCATGAATAAATGAATTTGTTTAAATTTGATTTAGTTTTATTGTTAGGTAAATTATTACATTTTAGGTAGGTGAGGTGAGGTGATCTACTAGCTGTCCCGCGCGGTTTCACCCGCGATAATTTTAAAGTTCCCGCGGAATTGTTCCATACAAAGTTTGCAACCCCTTTTCATCCCATTAGGGGTTGAATTAAAAAAAAATCCGTCATATCGGATGCCTACGTTATACAAAGAACACATGCAACCTCCAAGTGTCAGGTCTCTACGATCAGCGGTTTAGGCTGTGTGTTGATCCGTCAGTTATAGTCATTCAGGACAAAGCATGTTATATTAAGTATATACAGTGGGCCACATAGACAAGTATACAACTTGTAAAATTTATACTTTTTGTTAAACGTCTGTATGACGTTGTAAGTTGCCATGCCATTTTTGCAGCTCCAAGCTCCAAATTCCTATACAAGCGAAAAACGAATATTGGGGCTGCAAAAACGGCAACTTATAACTTCATAAAGACGTTTTACAAATAGTATAAATTTTACAAGGTGGTATACTTGTCTATGTGGCCCACTGTACTTACTATAGTTTAATATCCGTTTAGGGAGATGTACCGTGGCATCACTAGCATAGTGTAACTTTTTTTAAATTTTTTCAGATGTACCCAATCCAGCAATTTTTGAATATTATCCACGTGAATTTGACAATGATTTTGCCTTTAGCAATCGCAAGTTTGTCAGAAGTGATGGTCTCGTTGGAACGTATTCAAGATTTTTTGATGTTAGGTATGTAATTTGTTCAAAGTAGGTAACTGAGTTTTTTTGTGTATCGCTGTTAATTAATATAACAAAGTAGTTCCTAGTTAACTGACGATTTTATTTGAACTCTTTTGTATGTTTTGTTTACGAAATCTAATGAAATAGATACCTACATCAGTAGAGTATTAACTATAATTTTATGCTATTTTCCTCGTTTTGATTTTACTTATGTCATCTTAAAATAGGAACATAGGTATTTAAGCTTTGGAAAAAATTCGTGTTCTCATGTAACTAATAAAATTCAAAAAATAAATGAATCACAGAAAGTCCTATAATAAACGCAGATTAAGACGGGTGAATATCTTTTGTATTATTATTATGAACTAGCTGTGCCTCGCGGTTTTCCGAACTCGCGTGAGTTTCGGGATTCCCGCAGGAACTATTTTTTCATGTTACTCCTTGTAAAATCACTTATCTGCCAGTGAAAGTCCGGTTAAAATCGGTCCAGCCGTTTCAAAGATTAGCCGGAACAAACAGACAGATAGACTGACAGAAAAATTTTAAAAATTGTAATTGTTTTCATTTAGAGAAAAGCTGTTTATTTGGAATCACAAACAGACATTTCAATTTTATTTGTACGTATAGACGTAGGATCTATAGATTGTCCCCGCATAGACTACAAGAAGTACCCAAAAAGGAAAAAGGCATTATTTATAATATCCTTAGTTCCTTACGTATTAGTAATCTCGGTCGGCGCGTCTGTTTCTTGTACCTACTCTCAGATGCCTTCAGTATTAGTGGGGGTTTTATTGGTCGCAACCTTGACACTTTTGTATCAAAGGACGCCGCTTGGAACAGTTGATCCTTGGGTTAAACTAAGCTGATTAAGACCGGGTGACACGAAGTACCCCCCCTCTCTTGCCCAGGGGAGGGGGGTGAAGAGTACTTCGCCCGCGTTGCAGTCTGCGCTCGATTTCTGCCCACATATAGCTACTAGGTCGAGTTTGGTATCGTTTTCATATAAATCGAGGACGAGGGTTTCATTTCTGGAATAAACTTTTTGCCCGTCCATAGAAAAAAACCAAGCAACTGGCAAAAACAAAAAAAATTAAAAAAATAAAATTCGGAATATCGTCGCTAAGAATTATACTACGAGTAATTTCACCATATAAAAAATATAGTGTTATAGCCCCTTTATTCTTAAATATAAAAAAAATAATTTGAAAAACATCTTTTAAGTATAAGTGTGTTAAAAAAAATATTTTACATAACCCGGCGGAACCGAATTTCTTAAACGAAATTTAAAAAAACTCAAATATTTGCTTTAACATTTTGCCCAGACTGCTAGACTGGCATTTTTTTTGAACAACATAATATATGTGACTTAAATATGAACACAAACATAATATTAATTTATTATTTATTCATATTTAAATAAAAATTGCACCATATTGACAGTTTCGACTACATCTGCAAAGATCTGTACACTTATAACGCAGTTACATCTATGTGTACGCTGTACTTAGCATTTGCATCTAATTAATCCAATAAGTTAATTAAGACAGGGTGACATGCGGAACCCCCCTAGCGGGTGGGCAGGGGAGGGGGTGGAAAATGCATCGTCCGCGACGATTCGCGTCCGCGCTCGATTTTTGCCTCTATATGGCTACTAGGTCGAGTTTGGTGTGGTTTTCGTATAATTCGAGGACGCGGGTTTTACTTCTGGAATAAACCTTTGCCTATCCATAGAAAAAAACCGAGTAACAGGTAAAACAAAAAAATAAACAAAATTAAATTCGGAATATCGTTGCTCAAAATTATACCTTAAGTAATTTCAGTAAACAAAAAATTAGTCCCTTTATTCTAAAATATAAAAAAAAATACTAAATACAACATCTTTTAAGTATAAGTATGTGGAAAATATTTTTTATAGCGCGCTATATTTTCTTCTGTCATGGTATTGCAGCTTCTAATTCCTATGCTTAAATTTTCTTCCATAGAACCTGAGAAAGCAGAAGTAACAGCAATGTTTCCCGCCTTTACTGGTTGTGATTTTTTTTGCGGTAAAGGAAAAAAGAGTGTCTTTATGATGAGCATATCTAACAGCTACTGAGGGTTTCAAATTGGAAATACAAGGGGATATTGCCCAGCCCTCGAGCTTACCCAAAACTAGAAACATCAATTGCCAATGCTATGTATGACAAGTACCTAAGTAAAAAAGGATATAATCAATTAAAATACAGAACTGACCAACTGTAATTAAAGCCAGTACCTATCCTATAAAATTTAAATAATAGTTTGGATTTTACGATGTTTTTTAGATCGGAAGCAGTGCATATTTTTATCTTTTAACATTCAACCTCATTCAACTCAAAACTTGGAATCAACGACAGTGATTGCATCATTGTTTAATTGTTAATCACAGATCAGGCTTTTGCACGGATGTGACCAACTGAATAAAACAATTATTCACGAAAAAGGATCGAAGCATTGAAAACATATTGCCGACTAAAGATTCTTTATATCAACATATTTAGCTTTGAGCGGTGTACTAAGGAGGACATGCGGGGGGACAACTTCTTGTACCGCATCAAGATATAAGAAGGATATAGATCCTTCTAATAGGTTAGTGAAAATCAAATTCGGGAACCCGTATGGACTAGCTTTCTCCTAGCTTCTAGAGCACGCTTTGAATTAATTCGGTTTAAATGCTAAGTGCAGTGTACAACTATAGATAAATGCAACTGCGTAAAAATTCACTTAAAGTTTACAGAGCGTTGCGGGTGTTGTGGAAAGTGTCAATGAAAGTGCATTTTTAATTTAAATATTGATAAATAATAAATATAATAATTATCTTTGATTAATTATGTTTGAGTCTGTTGTTAATTGATTTACTTTTTTACTCCGACTGCTAGACTGGGAATGTTTGAAAACGAGTTAATTGGTTTGTTTTTTAAATTCCGCGTTAAGGAATTCAGTCTCGCTGCTCTATGCAAAATATTTTTTAACACATTTACACTTAAAAGATGTTCTAGTAACACTTTTATATTCTACAATAAAGGGGCTACAATACCTACAATATTTTTTGTATACTGAAATTACTCATAGTATAATTCTGAGCAACGATGTTCCGATTTTTTTTTTGTTTTTCCCCGTTACTCTGTTTTTTTCTATAGAGAGGCAAAAGGTTTATAATAGAAATAAAACCCTTATCGTTGAATTATACGAAAACGCCACCAAACTTGACCTAGTAGCCATATTGAGGCAAAAATCGAGCGGGGATTGCGTCGCGGATGATGCATTTTCTACCCCCTCCCCTGCCCATCCGCTGCGGGGGGTTCTGCATGTCACCCTGTCTTAATTAGCTTATTGGATTAATTAGATGCAAATACTAAGTACAGCGTATACATAGATGCAACTGCGTTATAAGTGTACAGATCTTTGCAGATGTAGTCGAAACTGTCAATAATGGTGCAATTTTTATTTAAATATGAATAAATAATAAATTAATATTATATTTGTGTTCATGTTTAAGTCACATATATTATGTTGTTCAAAAACAATGCCAGTCTAGCAGTCTGGCCAAAAGTTAAAGCAAATATTTGAGATTTTTTAAATTTCATTTAAGAAATTCGGTCCCGCCGTGCTATGTAAAATATTTTTTTTAACACACTTATACTTAAAAGATATTTTTCAAATAATTTTTTTTATATTTAAAAATAAAGGGGCTATAACATTATATTTTTTATATGGTGAAATTACTCGTAGTATAATTCTTAGCGACGATATTCCGAATTTTATTTTTTTATTTTTTTTTGTTTTTGCCAGTTGGTCGGTTTTTTTCTATGGACGGGCAAAAAGTTTATTCCAGAAATGAAACCCTCGTCCTCGATTTATATGAAAACGATACCAAACTCGACCTAGTAGCTATATGTGGGCAGAAATCGAGCGTAGTCTGCGACGCGGGCGATGGACTCTTTCCCCCCCTCCCCTGCCCACCCCAGGGGGGGCTCCTCGTGTCACCCGGTCTAAATCAGCTTAGTTTGACCCAAGGATCAACTGTTCCAAGCGGCGTCCTTTGAGACAAAAATGCAAGGTACCCCTATACCAAATGACCAATAAAACCCCTACTATATGTCCCTCATCTAACCTTACGCCCTCTGTTACTGCTGTTATGCTATTAGTCTTGACTTCAATATTTTTTTTGAAAATAATTAATTTGGATTTCAAATTTTAGAAGAGAGAGAAGACTTGGCAGTCATGTTAAAAGGAAATGTGGACCTTCATCAACCGAAATTTAACACGAAGAAATCTAAAGAACTCGAATATATTATGCCAATAAAATATGCAACAAAAAATGATTTGGATTTCGGAAATAAGCCATCGAGTAAAAATCTTTTATTTATTTCTTCAAGAATTAAAAGATAACAATTGAAAGATAAATGTTTAACACTTTCATTTTGAAATATTATAGATATCGCACCGCGTGCAGTGGATTATGCTGTAGAGTTAGCTGGAGTTAGTGCTTCATGGACGAACTCTAAGGAAGCGAATGAAATGACACTTAAAAACATATCACTACGAATCCGTAAGGGCAAGCTGTGTGCTATCGTTGGACCTGTGGGTTCAGGTAAGGTATGTAAGCTCCTGTCCTTTCATTGTATCATACGTACTACGTAGGCTAAAGTTCTAAGTAGCATTAAATTTATGGACTGATGTTAGATTTAATCAATGTCTTATTTTGGGAACATACATTAAGTTTACAGTTACAATTATTCTACTAATATTATAAATGTGAAAGTGTGGATGTTTGGATGTTTGTTACTCAATCACGCAAAAACGGCAGAACGGATTTGAATGAAATTTGGCATGCACGTTGTCAGGGGTACAGAGAAGGACATAGGGTACATTTTATCCCGGAATTCCCGCGGGAACTCCGAAATTACCGCGGGTGAAACCGCGGGGCACAGCTAGTATACATATAATACATACATGTATATGGTATATTATTATTTACGGTAGCTGTGCCCTGCAGTTTTACCCGCGTGAAACGCTTTTATATAACAACTTTTTCCCGACATTCGATTTAAATAAAACAAAGTCTATCGGTATGTTACTTAAGACTAAGCTTAATCAACCTGTAAAACCGCCTGAAAATCCTTACAGTTGGTTCGGAGATTATCGCGAACAGACAGACTGAAATATTTTTTTTGTGATTTGATAAAAATATTCAATGTACAGAATCGCGGATTCTACCCTTTTACTATAGAAGATATTATACTACTCAACCCATCGTTAAATACATACCTACTAAACCAAGCGTAACACTAATATAAGGACTAATATTTTTCGTGAGTGCTAGGTAATTGTTTTACTTTTTGGAAAATGTACGCAAAGAGTTCCCGGCTCCCGCGGCCAGGTACTCCGAAAGACTGGGGCACAGCTAGTAGGTGCACGTATATATGTATTTATATACATACGTAGCAACTGATTAACCCAAGGGATTAACCTATACTCTAGCAAACAATTTAATCCACTAGGTATAAGAATGTCTACATTTATTCGAAAAACAATTAAAAATCGAATCATTAAAAGTAAAGGTCATTTAGAATTTACCCCAAATATGGGTGAAACGCAGGTAAAGTTGTGAGGAAGTGATAATAAAATTGTAAAACTGTTTATTGCAGACGTCTTTGCTTCAACTGCTTTTGAAAGAACTGCCGAAAGCTGGTGGTAACATCCATATCAAAGGAACACTTTCATATGCCTGCCAGGAGTCATGGCTTTTTCCAGCGACAGTCAGAGAAAATATATTATTTGGTCAACCATACGACTCTTTCAAATATAACGAGGTAAACTCTGTTTATATTTTATGATATTACGTAAACCAAATTTTTCTACGATTTAATAGAGTATAAGTAAATAAGTAGTTAATAATCAATGATTAATTTGAAATATTGCAGGTTTGCAGAGTCGCTTGTCTTACAACAGATTTCAAACAATTTCCATATGGTGATCTTAGTTTGGTTGGGGAGAGAGGTGTGTCATTGTCAGGAGGACAGAGAGCCAGGATTAACTTAGCCAGAGCAATTTATCAAGAGGTATTGTTATACCCAGCATCTCCTATCAAGCGATTTAAATAATAATACTTTTTATACATTGTTTAAATTTTTGCAGGCTGACATCTATCTTTTAGACGATCCTCTATCAGCTGTGGACGCCAACGTTGGACGTCTTCTTTTCGATGAATGCATCAAGGGATATCTGCGCGGACGCACTTGTATTTTAGTGACCCATCAACTTCATTTTTTGCGAGCAGCGGATATACTAGTAGTTCTTAATGAGGTATTACAAATACTGATATCCATAATAATACAATAGATGTTTGCATTATTTCAGTTATTTTGAGGAAACCGGGAGAAAATAGTTCTTAACGAGTGAAAAGTTCTCGGCCGGACACAGAGATGGCGTCTCAATCAGCGTTTACGTTTCTGTGCGTGTCGTTCAAATGACAACTTTCAACTTGTTCTCTCAAATAGTTTGTATAGACGATTTTTTGCAATAGATCTAGTAGCTCTTTAAAGTAGATTTAAACTAAAATATCATGCGATAATTCATCCCAACTTGATAAAAGTTTGCGGGGATCCTGCCTCGTTCACATCGAGTCCGTATTTAAAATCAATTATGAAATATATTCCCTACTAATAAAAGGCTCAAAGTGCTTAAAACTGTGTAATTATATCAAGTGGTTCTAATGTTATATGGAGAACTGTGAAAAAAAAACCTTTTAACAAGTAAAACATAGTTACGATCAACTGTGTTGTGTTGTGACAAGTGACACGTGAACGGTGAAACAAAACTCCTACCGATTATAACTGCTATACGATTTAATGCATGAGCATAACCTAAAAGACCTCTGCTAACAAAAAGTGCGAAAAAATAAACAATTAAATATTACAAATAAAACATCAAAAAACGAGATAACCTAAAAGTTTTTTTCCTTCACTGCCACCAACGACGGCGTTTACACTTAGGTAGGTACGTAGGTTAGGTACCTACACTACGCAAAAATTCTAGAATCATGGAGGAAATAAAAATCATACTAGTAAACATGCAAAAAGAAATGAAACAGCAAAAAATTGATATGCTTAATATGAAAGAAGACATAAAAACTGCAATTAACAATAATATAAATGACAAGTTCAGGAGCTTGGAAATTAAAAATGAACAACTAGAAACTAAATTAGAAGAGCATTCTTCAGCTATCAACAATTTAGAAAGATACATTAGACGTAAAAACCTAATTATTTTTGGAGTGGAGGAACAAGAAAAATCTTATCATGATCTAGAAAAAACAATACTTAAAATAATAAATAACTACTTTAACTTGCAACATGAAAATAGTATAGAAGCTGTCAGAAGACTTGGTAAAAAAGGCGATAAAATTAGACCTGTTGTTATTACATTTAGCTCGATGGGATTAAAAATAAAAATCCTGCAAAACCAAAAGTGCCTAAATAGCTCACCATATTATATAAAACAGGATTATCCTTTAGAAGTTTTGAACAAACGCAGAGATCTACAATCCCAACTAAAACAAGAAAGAGAATCAGGTAATAATGCCTTTATAAAATATGACAAGCTCATTGTATTACCCAACAAAAATGTAAATATACCACAATACCCTTCAAACAAAAGAATTTTATCTGAATCACCCGAAATAGTGACACTTAACAGCCAAGGAACTATGTCAGAAAACAAAAAGCAACCTGTAAAGAAGACCAAGACAAGTACTATGAAGAACTACATTATACAGAAACCAAAACTTGTCTACGATAAGGAAAGTACTACGCAAGAATAAGTAATCACAGAAGAGCACTATGGAACAAAGCAGTACCTAACAGAAGATCCCTCCCAGTCTCCCAATCCGGCCGGTCCCCGTGGGAGAAAAGACCGCAACCCTCCAGAGAGAAATAATATCTCCAACAAATAAGAGCCAGCCTAGAAAAACATAAACTCTCTGAAGGAGGCCTTTACCCTCACTATTGAGGGGTTCATGCAAGCTAGCTAGAATTTTTAAATTTTAAATTTAATAATTAATTCAATCATCTTAAAGAGATTAAAAATTGATCTTTAATTTATCCATTCTTAATATTATTACTAAAACTATCATAATTGTCTCTGAGTTCAAATGATAAAATAGTTATGGAAATAACTAATCATAATTTATTGTAATGTGAAATGAAATTAGAATAACCTATTTGAATTACCTATGTATATTATATTAAACTCAAAAAAATTATTCAAAAACTAAAAAAAAAAAAAAACTGTATTTTCTAATGCATGAAATAAAAGGCTTTTTATTTATATTTATTTATTTATCATGCGATAATTCATCCCAACTTGATAAAAGTTTGCGGGGATCCTGCGCCTTGTCACTACTGCTGCTTTCTCAACTGCTTTGTCAATGAAATCAACTATGCACGCCTATTTTTAGGGTAAAATTGAAAATATGGGCACCTATGATGAGTTGCTAAAATCGGAGAATAAGTTTTTGATGCTTTCTAATAGCGAAGATTCCGAAGAAAACGAAAACAAGACGGTAAAATACGAATTACTTATCTATTTTTAATAATAAATATAATTGGACATAGATAAGCAATAGTGTTAGTTAGTGTAAGTTAACCCACATTGGAGAAATTTCGAATAAATCGTGTTTTAAAATCATATCGTCATTTTGTTTCAGCATTTTTTTATATTAAAATGTTTTTTTGTATTTAAACAATGTAATAAGGTAAACTCATATTTAAAAAACGCTCTATAACTTTCAATAAAGCATTTTGAATCAATAACTTAATATTGTGGGTTAACTTGTTATTGCTTATCTGCGTCCAATTACGTAGCTAAATTGTTTAATGAAAAAATAAATTGATGTTATAGTAGTTTTGTGTTTGTAATTAGATAGTAGAAAGGCCAGTGCTAGAGCGAAAGTTTTCAAAAATATCCGTGAAAAGTGGAGAAGAAGCGGTGGAAGAAGAAATTGAACAATTAATGATAGAAGAAGAGAGGTCAAAAGGCACAATCAAGTGGGAGGTGGTTTCGAAATACTTTAAATCTGTTGAATCTTGGCTGTTGGTTATATGTGCGTTAATGACCATGGTGATCACGCAGGCTACAGCAACTGGAATCGATTACTGGCTTAGTTTTTGGTATGTTTTCTACGTATACTTTTACTTACCTTAGTTTTAATAATAATCTAAATTACAATTTTATCACATAATTACAATATATACTAATCACTTTGGTTTTCAGGACAAATCAAGTTGACGCTTATGGTCAGACTCTTCCCCCAGGAACTGAAATAGGTACTTTCCTACCGTCAAATTTGACATTGTATACTAGGATTCATTATTTTCGTTGTACTTATAATTTTTTTTTTCAGATCCCAGTTTAGACACACAAATGGGCACTCTTACAACTGCACAGTATGTCGCGATATATGGTGGTTTGGTGGGGACTTTGTTGATAATAGCTCATGTAAGGATATACGTATTCGTGACCACATGTATGCGTGCTTCTGAAAATCTACATAACTCTATATTTACGAATTTGATCAGAGCAATGATGCGATTTTTCGACACAAATCCATCTGGTAAGTGTTATGAATAAAAAATGTTTTCTAAGCTCAAATAAGTTGAACCATAAAACAAAGAAAGGACTGTTATATTAGCAGCACATGCCTACTAAAACTATTGACAAAATATGTTGAATCTTTCACAAAACTGAAAAACTTACATTAGTTTTGGTGACCAAATTTGGTGACCTTAAGAAATGGTCGATCGTTATTTAACAAAAGTGACCGTTACAGACTATATTCTGCTTCACTAGCAGTATTAATATTTTCCTTTTGTGGGTAGAATGCTATTTATACTTTTTCATAAATTGTTTTGTAGGAAGAATTCTAAACAGATTCTCAAAGGACATGGGTGCAATGGATGAGTTATTACCTAGAAGCGTATTCGATGCTATTCAAATGTATTTAATGATGTGCAGTATACTTGTATTGAACGCTATCGCTCTACCATTCACCTTAATACCCACTGCTGTTTTGGCTGTTATATTCGGAGTAATGTTAAAGTTTTACTTAAACTCTGCTCAGGCTGTCAAAAGATTGGAAGCTACAAGTGAGTATACGCATATGCTAAGTTTTGTTATCACAAAAGGTTTGCTTTGATTACACTTTATCATATTTTGAATATAGCTAAATGGTTTTTTAAGGTTTTTTGTAGCTGTAACATGATATTTGATGATATAATCGATTTTATATACAAAAACGAACTGAAAGTAAATAAAATGTTTTAATTCTTCAACAGCAAAAAGCCCGGTGTTTGGCATGATCAATTCTTCAATATTAGGCTTATCTACTATAAGGAGTACCAATTCACAGAATAGACTTATCGAAAGTTTTGATAACGCTCAGGTAAATAACATTTTAGATTTTTTGGACGTATTAATTTTCTTTCATTATTTAAAAAATTGTTCATAAGTATATTGACGGCTAAAAGTAAGTTACCCCTTGTACCTAACTGCAAAACTTCGCATTCCAAGCCAGGTCGATTTGCATCGTAATACCTACAATAATCTGCCTAATATACGTCCTCAAATATTATAAAACAAAGTCCTTCGCCTCATCTGTCTGACTGTTTGTCTGTGAGTCTGTCCAGATAAATTTAAAACTACTAAACAGATTTTCATGTGGTTTTCACCAATAGAATGACTCAAGAGGAAGGTTGATCGTATAGTTTATTCTGGAATTCCCGCGGGAACTTCGAAATTACCGCGGGTGAGACCAAGTGGGACAGCTAGTTTCGTTTAAAACTGCATCGGCTAGACGGAAAGGAGCCTGACGGAGCTCGGAGTTACGTTTACATTACAGTAACACGTTTTACTCCGTCTGCTCCAATCGGTAATATGCAGCTCAGTCTGCTTTGTTCTATGGACGCTGTACAATACGGAAGCCCAATCTTAAATGACATTCTAGCTTGAAAGAAAAGGTTAATTCTCAAATTGTCAGAGAAAACTAAACAAAACAGACAGCTCATTAATACGGATTCTGATAATTATATTTCTGTTTCGCTTTTACTAATGACTACTTCTGTTCGAGGCCTCTTCTTAACTTTTCGTAAGACCCTCACTATTCTCTTTTTACCTATAACTAGGTATTATTTTCTTTCTGCATATGCGATGCACTATTTCTAATATTTTATTAGTCAGCCTCATAAATAATTTAATCATCATACTCATCTATTGATTTCATTCCTTTTATTTTTATTTATGAAATAAGTATTTTTCTTATGTTTATTTTATTATTTCACTTAAGGACTTACACACAAGGGCGCTTTATACATTTCTGGGAAGCACGTCGGCATTTGGTTTATATCTAGACATTCTCTGCCTTGTTTATCTCGGAACTGTCATAACTATTTTCCTTATCGTCGATTTCGGTGAGTTACGTATTTTTCTAAAACTTTATATTGCAAATTATTGTTTAGTAATTATGTGTCACATTTGTATAAGTAGATATACACAATTACGTTATATATATGAGTACAATGTATACATTTTTTTTACAGGCGATGTTATTCCTGTAGGCAGTGTTGGTTTGGCTGTGAGCCAGTCGATGGTGTTGACCATAATGCTGCAATTAGCAGCTCGTTTCACCTCAGATTTTCTCGCTCAAATGACATCCGTCGAGCGAGTAATAGAATATACTGTACTGCCAATGGAAGAGAACATTGACAAAGGAAGTAAGTTTTCTGTCAAATTGAATTCCATCCAATATTCATAAGTAAGCTATTTGGCAAGCAAAAATAGTAATAAACAGAAATAATGCAAGTTAGATGATTAAACTCTATAATCACTGTGAGATTATACACTTTCACTAGTATTGTTATTATTTATTTATCAATTTATTTAAAGGACTTTAGTGCACATTATCGTACAAAGGGCGGACTTAATGCTTTAGGCATTCTCTACAAGTCAGTTCGTAAAACATTTACAATAATTAATTATCTTTTATTTTAAAATCCCTCTCAGGATTATACATCGCCGTCGTGTAGATTAATAAAAAATATTGGACACGTTTTTTTTTATTTTTTTACGTAATCAAAAAATAACGGTGATACATTGAGTTGAAATTTCGCCTGACGTCACAACCCGGCTTAATATACCGAACAATGACGTCACGACTTTATCTATTTTTATTTTCTATGTCTATTTTCATTAATTTGAAAAGCAATAAATACGTGTTTATAATTTTTTTTATTTTATAACTGACGGATTAATTAGAATTTTTATTTTCATACCCCGGAAAATACCCAATTACCTAAGCTTTTAGGTATTTTATAAAGCTTTTGTTTTGTGTTAATTGGTGTTGTTTTTTTTTTGCTGAATTAAGTTAATCTTATCATACCTACCGTGTCCTATATTAAACTTATTATTATTCTCTTTGGAATGCGCATTATGCAATTAATTAGCGAGAAGTGAGTATAACACTGTGTTATATTTTTATTTTTCATACAATTTACAGCTGCCGAGCTAAGAGGCTTCGGGCGTTGTGATGGATTGTTTGTGCGAGTAGTGTCGTAGTTAAAAAAATGTCACCTTGCTGTGGCACTTTTTTCTCGTACAATAAGCATCGTATAGCGTAGCTAAACGCTCAGGTTTCTGTTTAGTAACATTCTGATATGAACTTTAATAGCTTTATTTGTTTCGCCATAGTAATTATTATTTACTGCGTTTCGTTTGTGCTATAAAATGTAGGTACCTACACGTTTGTCTTGAATTCTTGATTAAATAACCAATCTAACATGTTCAATGTATATGTATATACAAGTGTATCTTAGGTTAATTTGATGAATGCGGTGAAAGTGATACATTTTCAACATTAACTTTTTGTGATATTGGTTGATTTCATAACTAAGATGCAGAGCACCCCACATGCTAGGTGAGCTAAAGTAAGGTAAGGTTTTTATTGGACTGACTTTATTCTTATAAGTCGATTTAGCTTGCCAAGCAGAGTTTCTATTTGTGTGTGAACCATTTGTCGTAGTCAGCACCTAGGTAAGTACCTATGTCGAGGTGGTAAGCAGATGCAAAGCTCCTTGGCCTTTATGAAGTCGATCAGTATAATGATGCAGTTATGTGAAAAATTAATCACTTTCACCACATTTATCACATTGACCGTACCATAATTACATGTACCTACCTATCTTCCAAATAATTCTACTGATTCCAGTTGGCGACATAATTTATTTTAAACTTTACTAGGAAAAATTGCCGTACTCTATTACTTACATGCGCTACCTATTTTATAAATATTCACTGTAGGTGTAAGGTGTACCTAGGTACCTGGGTGTACCTCCGTTTGGCTTATTACGTTTTATTATGAAGATCTTCTCGCTGGGGAATAACTGCAAGCCTCTCCACGTCCAACCCAGCATTTGCTCATAGACGGATTAACTAATCGCAAGATTAAAATAAAAAAATAACAATATTAAATTAAATTGCAGCCACAGAAACTCCGGAAAAATGGCCGAGCGTGGGTCATGTAGAGTTCCAAAATGTAAGTTTGAAGTATGGACCTGAAGATCCACCGGTGCTGAAAAATTTAAATTTCGAAATCAAAAGTGCATGGAAGGTAATAAAGTCTAGTCTATTAATTCCCCTCTTCTTTTTCTTCAATTACGGCAACTATCGCGATTTATCACATTTGATTTTGCGCCAACGACTCTCAGATTTTAATTAATTAAGTTAAAATTTTGAAATTAATTAAATGAATGTCACGGAGTGCGGCAGTGTTTTTAAAAAAATCTTTACTTTAAATGAAGTAATCATTAAAACGTCTCTGACTGCGGCCGTATGTTAACTATCACGTTCAAACTGAGTTATAATTTTTATGCAAATTACGAGAGCAAATAGTATAGCTATAGCTGTTCCCCGTTTATACCTACATGATTGCGGGATTCACTCTGAAATTCCGCCATGAAATGTTTTTCTAAACTGCTCTGCGTGTCTTTACTCTCCATAAACTTTACTATGATTTCAACTTCACGTTATAGTTAGTTTCATGACTAGAGTTATTATAACTACCCATAAATTAAGTATTTTTCTTATTCTATTTTTTAATTTCAAAAATTGTTTTTGTTTATAACACTTCATCCATTCAGTCCAGTCTAAAAGATTAGTAGACCTTGAATTTGGTTGGCCACATTAAGTACTTATTGATCATACATATTGTACGTTATTATCTTTCCAGTTTTTTTTTCATTTCAAACTTTTAAGAGAACAAGCGCTTTTAACAAGCGAATTATTTTTATTATAATGTAGGTACTTTCATTTCATATAACTACCATATTATGTATAATCTCGGACTAAATCCGATCAATTGATAGGCTTGACGACTTGCATGGGGACGCATATCCAACACGTAGAGGTCCCTTGATAGAGAGAGAGTTTTATGGTACAGTTACCGGGTTTCATCCGCTACTAATGTTATTACCTCTGTAACTGTTCTTGATAGTAATATTATTTGATAATTGATCTTATTTTTATCTGGACATAGATAAGCAATAGTGTGTTAACCCACACTGGAGAAATTTTGAGTAAATCGTGTTTTAAAATTATAGCGTCATTTTCTGTCAACATTTTTTATGCTCAATATTTAGTCACAAACTTAAACAATGTAATAAGGTAAACACATAATTAAAAAACGTTCCCTAACTCTCAATAAATTGTTCTGAATAGGTAACTTAATTTTGTGGGTTAACATGTTATTGCTTATCTGCGTCCTTCTATTCTTTGTAATCTGTTTTTGTAGGTAGCTGTAAGCTTTCCAAATAGTGCAAAATAAAAGAAATTTATTATTTTAGGTTGGTGTCGTCGGTCGAACCGGTGCTGGCAAGTCGTCTCTTATATCGGCACTATTTAGGTTGTCAGATATTGAAGGGGTAATTAAAATAGACGGAATTGACACTCGAGAGTTGAGTAAACAGGTACAGTACATTGTCATAAAAATTACATAGGTATCTACCTAACAAATAAACTACCTGTATAATAAATATAAATGTCTAGAATAGATCAAGATAAATTAAAGGTGAATCAATCAGTCTGAGCGAATCACTTTTAATTTTCAGTAGCTACGGTGAATCGATCTAAACTCTTTTAAATTTACCTATTTACTCTTCACATTTACTTTTTTGTGATATTAAAATGTGCTTAAAATGTAAAAATATGCTCTGCATCTTATATAAAAATATAAGATGCAGAGCAGTTGCTAGATGAGGTTAGGTTAACACTGGACTGATTTTCATAATATTTTTTTTTACCGTTCAAAGGAAATGAGGTCGAAGATATCGATAATTCCACAAGAGCCAATGTTGTTCTCTGCAAGTGTTCGTTACAACTTGGATCCATTCAACACATACAACGACGATGAGATTTGGAGAGCTTTGGAACAGGTGCTTAAATTTATAAATGACTAGCTTTCGCCCGCGATTTCATCCGCGGTAATTTCGGAGTTCCCGCGGAGGTTGCGGGAAAAAGTACTCTATGTCCTTCAGTTCCCGAGGGAATTCCGGGATAAAAACTATCCTATCTTTTAAGTTGGACCATATTATAAATGGTTGCAAAATTTTATCAAAATCCGTTCTGTAGTTTCGGAGTCCATCGCGGACAAACAACGTGACACGTGATTTATATACATATGTTAAGATAAGATAAGATAAGATTATTATGTAGCTGTAGTTGTTCTATTTCACGAAGTGCGTTTGGGTATGATTGTGTTAAGATGTGCACATGCGTTTCTGTTGAAATGATGTTCACATGCACGCAAATGCGCTCATCGGTACACGTCACTACTACAGGCAGGGGCGTCACCACAGAATAGAAAATAACTGATAGAAGGGACATGAAATCAGGTCGCCGGGGTTTTTGCACACAAAATTATTCATCACGCACTAAAACACTCATAAACGTAAAGTAATGTATTAAATGCTTTTTGCTTGTTTTTAATCAGTCACTGTTTTTAAACTTCTCAGTTTTGGGAATTTGTGGTAACTTCCTTTGCAACGGTGGCGCGCCTTCCCCGCCTACATGACGTCATCTCTAGTTAACTTATTTTCTCTGTGGGTGCCAGGGTTTGTCAAACTTTGTTTCATAATACAATAGGTACATCGTTAGTTTAACTGGAAAAAAGGTTTATCAACACTGCACTTACATCAAAATCAAATGATTGTATTTTATCAAACAAAATTTTAGGCTTTAATAACTATTATTTACTTAGGTTGAACTAAAAGACGCGATTCCAGCGCTGGATTTCAAAGTAACCGAGGGAGGTGGCAACTTCTCAGTGGGCCAGCGACAGCTGCTGTGTCTCGCCCGAGCTGTATTGAGATCGAACAAGATACTAGTCATGGACGAAGCAACGGCCAACGTAGATCCTCAGTAAGTTACGTCGAAAAAAAAAATTGGTACTCAACATAAGTGGTTTTTTGTAAAGCACTTGTTGTATATTATGAAAGTAAAGCTAAAACTGCTAATGCTGTAGGTCCTGCTTATAATCTATTGCTGTTTATAATCTATTTTTAAAACTGTTGCTTTATCCATATTAATATTATAAATTATGCGAAAGTAACTCTGTCTTTTACTGCATTCGGCTATATGTGTGTTTTTCACATGAAACATTTGCATACATGTCGTCAGCGGTGCAGAAAAGGACATAGGGTACTTTTCCTCAGTCCTCCGAAATTATCGCTGGTTTATAAACATCGAGGAAAAACTATAGTGTAGTAGCTATAGTGAATAAATAAATGAATTTTATTTCTTTCTTCTCTTTTTCAGAACGGATGCGTTGATACAGAAGACAATACGTAGCGAGTTCGCATCGTGCACAGTTATAACAATCGCCCATCGATTAAATACCATCATGGACTCAGACCGTGTACTTGTTATGGAACAGGGCGAAGTGAAAGAGTACGATTATTCGTACAGACTCCTAATGAATTCTAACAGCATGCTCCACTTTATGACCAAGAAAACCGGCGAGAGCAATTTCAAAATGCTTTTAGAAATTGCCAAAACAAAATATTTTAAGGACAATCATGAATTAGAAAAGTAATTTAATATTCAGATAAACACAACAGAAAAGGCTAATAAAACACTTATGACACAAGTAGCTAGTTATACCTATCAAACTAGATGAAGGCGGAAACACACTTGTGTCGTGTTTGTTATGTTGTGTCGCGATAGAAGTAGGTATTTCGGTTTCATACACTTAGTATGATTAGAGAAGCAGCACAACAGAATGCGCACAACACGACACAACATACAAATATTCTCAACCAGCATAGCTAAGATGCGCGCCACGATATTTTTATCGAACGAAAGATAAAATTGTCGACACGACAAATATTTGTGGGCGTTCAAGCAAAAAAGTGCAGTAGTGGGGTATTGAGTTAAGACTAGTTACCACTGGTAGACAAAACGATATAAGATGTCAACGAGAATCGATAAAATGGCTCAATAAAATTTTATCGTGTTGCGCATCTTAGCTCTGCCGACCAAATGTATGAAACCGATATGCTTTTGTCGCGACACAACACGACACGACACACAAGTGTGTTTCCGGCTTGAGACTGCGGCCCAAGCCGATTGCGAGGGCTTAATAAAATTGAGCCAACATCTATAGCAGTTTAATGGTAAATGCTCGACGACATTTTTCAACACATTTGCGAGAAAAACTTACATCGCACTATATTGCATTGTAAGTTAATAAGCAAGAGCGTTTAATTAGTTGCATTGTGAATTTAAAAGCAGTGCAAAAAGAGCCACTTTACGCTCGTAAAGTGTATTGAAAACTTGTTGAAAAATAATAATAAAGGAATTATCTATGTTGTGTCTATAGGTAGGTATCTTTTTAGGAAAGTGTTTAGTTTCTAATGTTATCGTAATAATGTACCTCTGTGTTCCAATTTCTCTTTCTAATTAATAATACTTAAATAAAAATAATTACCTTTCTTTTTTATACCAAATTACTATATATATGTAATAAATAATTAAACTTAAATTAATTAGATAGGCTTTGTTTCATTTAAATCGGATCTCGGGAAAAAACGTTTTTATATAAAAACGTCTCACGCGGGTGAAACCACGGGGCACAGCTGTAAAAATAACGATTATCTAATGACAGTCATTTCAATTTATAAGTAATTTCTGTAATTATTGACCGATCTTAAAACTTCTTTCTCTTATAGGAAGATACTGCAGTATCCCTGAGGTTACTAATACTTTTATCCTAGAACGAAGAGTTTGTAAGTAGGTACTAAATTTCCTTCGGGTGAAACCGCGAGGGAACAGCTATAGGATCTACCAGATAATGTGCAAATTGTCCCGTCATCACCTGTCTTCTTTTAAAAGTAGGTAAATTCTTCTTCTTTAATGATGGCGTCAATTAATATGATTTGTCAATAAAGGCCCTATCCTCAGAAGAATAACTAGCAATTCTTCTAAGGCCCTATCAAGGACATCATCAACGTATCTGAACGATATTCTAATTAATAATGCTTAAATATTATTATATAGAATGTCTTTGATTGGAACGTATTATGGTTGTTGACTGGTGGAGGCCGTATAGCGAGTGGGACGCCTGTCGCGTTATTATTCGATATTTCCACTACCGTTCAGCAGTCATTTGTTTTCCAAGAAAGAAGCTAGTTCTCGAGAGAGAACCAATGATATCAGTTTGGAGAGAACCGTGTTTATCTTTCGGAACAAAACATGTTCATTGTCGTTTCGCCATAATTACTAGATAGCTATAATTGAAGAAGAAGAAGAACGTATCATGCCACTTTACCTTCTTCTTCTTCTCCTTCAATTATGGCAATCTATCGCGATTTATCGCATAATATAATTCTGCCAATGTACGTATTTTTAGCTATCTAGTTACTAGCTCTTTTACCAAAGATAAATTATACGTGTCTTTTGCTATTAGTTCATCATATTGTGACAGATCTTTCATTAGGTAGTTACATTATTACCTATGCCTCTAATTTATTGAAAAAGTTAAAATTCAGTACCATGGCATAATTATCGGTTTTAAATAAAAATATAATAAAATAATAAATAAACATGGGTTGTTGCGAGAGTGTGAGCAGTTTAAAATGCGAAACATCTATGTTCGACAATCCTCATGTTATGTACATAACTTTAATATTGGGGATGGTGATCTTATATCTCATATTTTCACTATACCGGTGTTACAATTGCTGCGATTGAAATCTTCAACTTTACACGAACATTCGTAAGGTTACGAATACAAAAGAAAAGGTAAGCCATTGTTCGGATATAAAACTTGATTCGGTACTTGTATATCTTAAGTATTAAAGAAAGGGTATCACTCGTAGCAACACCGAGACTGATATAGGTAAAGACGCATAATGACACAATGAATAATTTGACTAACAATAAATCAAAATGAAAATTAGTGCTATGAAGTCCTGTATATAGGTAAATACAGAATAATTAGCGTACGAAGTATACAAGACCAACAGATCATCATGAAATTTTACATGCACGTTGTCAGGGATACATAAGGTATTTTTTATCCTAATCCATAGAAATTAACGCCGGTGAAACTGCATGAAATTTTGCATACTACACGTTTTCAGAGGTACAGAAAAGGATTTAGAGTATTTTGTCCCGGAATTCCAGGGGGAACTCTGAAATCACCGCTGGTAAAACCGCAGGGATCAGTTAGTTAATAATAAAAGATTATCTCATTCAAAATTTATATTATATACTTAATTTATAGTTACGAAAAAAAATTATCTACGGTAAATAAATTTTAATGTTCAATAAAGCATACAAACAAACAAACGAAACAAATTAAACTAAATTAAATCTGTAAATGTGTTACTTTTATGACTCTTTAAAAAAATAATGAAAACGATTAAAGAAGTTAACTAGGTGGTAACTTAGTCACATCGGCGAATCCGGTTTTCCACGCGAAGGAGTCCCAAGTAGGTACCTAAATCACTTTTACTTCTCAGCTTTAGTGGGTACGCCTGGTAGGTACCTAACTAGATGTTAGTGCCATATTAGGAAAGCGTGCCTTGAATGATAAATTTGATTTTATTGAAACGATCTTATTGAAATACAATGCACGCTTCAGAAAGAACGTAGTAGGTACTTTCAGGCATGGTTTTGCGAGAAAAAGTATTATGTACTTACGTAATGATTTTTATGAAGAATGGAATTATAAAATTGTAACGAGTCCGAGACTGTCCGCGGGAATTCATAAACGAATTTGAATAAAAATAGTTGCTTATGTTTTATATTATGCTTTTCGAATAAATACCTACGTATGTACGCAGGTTTTTGGTCACCATAATTATAAGAAGGTTAATTCATAGAGTTCATGAGGGAATTTCGAGATTCACACGATTGAAACTACGAGCAATATTAGTAATCTTCGTTATCCCAAAATTTCTCAAACTTTCTTTATACAACAGTTACGTATATTTACATAATAACAACTTCGCAATTAACTTTATGCTGAACGTTTCTCTTTTATATATGGTTAGAAAGAAAAAAGTTTGACGTCACTTCAATTCTTTATTCTCAATTGTCTTTATTTCTATTACTAATATTTGATGTCTCTGCTTCTTCGTTTACAAATTTTGAAAGAAATCACCACGCAGTGATTATATTACATCTTTGGAAATCACTATTTGTCACTGTCACAGTTTAAGTAGATTTGGTTATTATGTGATTTTAAAATTTTCCAGTTGTTTTGTGTAATTAACTGTGTAAAATTTAAAAAAGTACAATGTGAATATGGGTTCAGTTGTTTTTAGACAGAAGCATCAATAGATAAATACACCATGGTGGGCTGTTGCCGGGGGTGTTCAGATGACAGTTGGATGGTGGTATTCCACGACCATAAGGTCAAAGGCGTATTGGTGGGAATGATTCTAATAATAGCTTACCTTGCTTATTGTTTGTTCCGATGTAAACATCCGAGGAGGCCACTGCTGTGTTTTTAGTACTGACCACTACTAATGAAGTCCATTATTTTAGGTAAAAATTTACTTGTTTTAATCGAAATACATTCATAAATTTGCCTATTTTACCTATTTTTGCCTATTTTTGCCTATCCCAGGCATTTAGAAGATTCCTTCCGATAAAATTCTACTCACATTCGCCTGATTCTTTTAACACTACACAAGGTCAAACCATTACAACCTTATATACACACCGGCAGAATTAGCGGAACATAAAAAGGCAGAGTATAGAAATAATTACGTATATATATTAAAACAAATAATAATTAGACGTGAAGTAATAAATTAATATACATCTTTTAACACTTTAAAAGTTTGTAATTAAATTATTAAATTTTATTTAAAATAATAATAAAAAAAAACACTTTTTCTCTAATTTGTGGGCACACAAATATTGTTGAAATTAAAGATTACTGTGATTTTAACACTAAATTAATGAACGATTAATAACGTGTGTTTCCCCTTCGTGATTCCACTTTTATTTGCAACATTGTCTGTGTTCTCACAAACTAGAGACTTTTTTGTTTTTTTTTAATTTTGATTACTTTTAATAAAATTTTACTAAAAACTTCTTAAAATCGATGTTAAAAGATGTATATTAGTTTATTACTTCATGCCTGATAATAATTTGTTTTAATATATATACGTAATTATTTCTATACTCTGCCTTTTTATGTTCCGCTAATTCTGCCGGTGTGTATATTTCTAAGTATTTAGTCATAATGTCGCTTTTTTCACTGTTGTGATATATTTGTGCTTACAATGGATATAAGGAAGTTACATTAAAAAATCCCATTAGGCTTAAATATATTATCTATTTATATTTTTTTCTTAAAAGTAAATAAAATTATTAATACAAAATTATAAATACACGTGATTTTATTACGGCACGGTTTCAAACACAGTTTTTATTAAACTCGTACCTCGTACTCGTTTGTCACCTTCGTATACCTATACCGTACTTTGGCATTAGGTAGATGTGCTTGTTCATTACAAAAAAAAAAACAATTTTGCATTATAATTTTGATATACAAAACAAAACAGTGCACTGTGGAGAGTTTGTAAAGTAAATAAAAGGTTATGTAAGTTGAAACAAGTCTACGTACTCGCACGTCACAGTATTAAAATAACACTTGTAATTATCAAATCCCTTTAGCTCATTTAATTGACAAATTCGATAGCGGTGTAGCTTACAAATTAACTAACTCTCAGTCATCTTCACATAAAACATAACAATAAAGTTATTTGAAACTTAATTATCTAGTAACCTCTTTCTCGTTAGTCTGTAAATATGTTTGTTTAGCTACTTGTATTAGTTGTGCACTATTTTTCTCTCCAGTTTCGCGTACCATTGACGAGAAATGACCGTCAGGGTTCAACAATAACAAATAAGGATGGTCGAACTCCACAACTTGCCCAGCGTCCATTACGAGAACTTTGTCAGAATCCATGATGGTGTTAAGCCGATGCGCTATCGTCAGTACTGTGCACGAAGCGAACTGATGCCTTATGGTTTGTTGAATGAAGTTGTCCGTCCTACAACACAAAAATAAAATAAAAATCCTGATCTTCAACATTTCTTATACGTAAACTAAAGTTTTTCACTCACTGTGGGTCGACGTTTGCGGTGGCTTCATCCATAATAAGTATTTTGTTCGACCGAAGCACAGCGCGTGCAAGACACATCAGTTGTCTTTGTCCTACGGAGAAATTTGATCCGCCTTCGGTTACCTTGAAGTCTAGAGATGGGATTACACCTTTCATGTTTACCTAGAAGCGGAAAATAAAATTATATTTTAACAAATGTCGCATTTTGTGAAAATAAACAGTTATATATTTACATTTACTCACTTGCTCGAGAGCTCTCCAAATTTCATCATCACTGTAAATGTTAAAAGGATCTAAATTGTATCTAATCGTAGCCTTGAATAAAACTGGTTCTTGAGGTATAATTGATATTTTTGATCTGAGATTCTGAAATATATAGTTTAATTCAAATTACTTGGTTATTTATTTCCAAGGTGTAGGTATTTAATAGATATAGTTTTGTTTATTAAATTACTTTAACCAACCTGTTTTGCAACAAGTGCGGCATCTAAACCGTCAATATTAATCTGCCCATCGATGAATGCGAATCTAAACAAAGCGGATATCAACGACGTTTTTCCGGCGCCAGTTCTTCCGACAATACCTACCTGAAAATTTAGGAATAGAAGTTGTGAAATTCAATATTATAAAATATTGAATTGATTCGGATTATAGTTTGGTTGTATTTTTGTTTTTCTTATATTTATGTATAATTAATTATTATAATATATAATTGACTGTACTAATTAGGTCTTTGTGGTCTTTGTCTATAAATCAATGAAAATAAAACACTTTATTTGTAGCTCCTAATACTACCTATACATATTTAGATCAAGACAATTTACTTTTACTCTCCGTAGAGTCAATTTACACCCAGCAAAAATACTTAGATATTTCTAGTGTATCTCACGTGGTATAAACAAAAGATAATTATGTATATACCTAAGATACCAACAATCCGCGCTTCTCGATAATGCAACAAGATGTCGATCAGCTCGACATGATCTGGGTGTGTTAAATGGATCATAAGCAGCCGTAGTGCGAGAAAATATCTATAGAAATTCATATGGTAACAAATTCTGACGATCCAACTTTTAAGCAATCAGCGCTAACTAACTGTTCCCTGCGGTTTCACCCGCGTTACTAGGAGTTACTGTGAGAACTCCGTGAAGTTCGTCTCTAACCTATAAACAAACCTTACCAGCTTCATAGGTCAAGTAATTTTCGAGATTTCGTGTTTAGTCAGGTCAGTCACCTTTCGTTTTTTTAAGTAGATATAGATATTTTCATACTAACTTTCCAACCGCTCTCGATAGTTATATTTAGGTTCTTTAGGACAGGGGCCTCATCGAGTGCGTACCGCAGATTTACACTATCAAATACAATCTTTCCTTCCGATGGCCAAGTCTCTGGTGTGGGTATATCTGTAAACACAAAGATTGTACTTACACAAATATTATGTATGTATTGAAAACGCCTTTCTGTTATTATTTTACTAGCCTCATGCCGTTTTCACCTGCTTTAATTTCGGAGTTCCTGCAGGAATTCCTGGATAAAAAACACCCTATATCCTTTTCTGTACCCCTGATAAAGTGTATATGTAGTGGGTAAGGTGCCACTTAACGTGTACCTACCTATATTCATGTAGGTATACGTATATGTCATGGCCAGATCATAAAATTTATATTTTTCATGAACCACTTCATGATGTGGCTTGGCCCGAAAAATGAATAAATAAGTTAAAATAAACTTCGTTATATGTGTATATCTAGGTGTACAGATTAGTTATAGAATAACCTCCGTTGTATGCGTAGGTACTAGCTGTCACCCGCGATAGTTTCGGAATTCCCATGGAATTGTTTCATACATATTTTGCCACCCTCAGTGGTAGAATTTTAAAAAATCCTTTCTTATCGGATGCCTACGTCATACAAATAATATACCCTCCAAGTATCAGGTCTCTACGATCAGCGATTTAGGCTGTGCGTTGACCCGCCAGTCAGTCATTCAAAACAAAGCATTTTATAATTATGTATAGATAGATTAGTTGGTATAACCTCCATGGTCAAGGTTGGTCTCAGTCTCGATGTTTGTGTACTCGAGCATCCGTTCGACGCTGGTGAGCTGTGCGATGAACTCCACCATCATGCGCGCCCCAAACTGTACCATATTCATCATGGTGTTGGTCTGGGTCACCGTCAGCCCTATTGTGCCAGCCACCACTCCGCCCTCTGTACAGCAAATCACAACAAAGCACACACTTGACATAACATCTAATAAATCTATACTGATATTAGTTTGTGAGTTTGGGACGTTGTAGTGGGAAGGCAATCCCTGGACCTTCTGTACTTTTTAAAAATTCTTACATTTATAGGAAGCTACAGTAGTCCTGAGTGACATAGGGTATTTTTTATGGCGAAATTCCTACGGGGACTCCGAAATTAACGTGGGTGAAACCACGAGGGACAGCTAGTTATAACATAAAACTCAGAAATATTCGTATCTAGTCTACCCCTTACAATTTCATTCGCGTCAATTTTGGAGTTCCTACGGGAATTTTGAGATAAAAACTACGCTATGTCACTCACGAACACTGCAGCTTTCTATAAGTGAAGCAATTTTTAAAATCGGTGGAGTAGTTTTTGAATAGTTTCAGTAGATTTAGAGATCCCCCCTACAACCTCACAAACTTTACCTCTATAATATTAGTATACGTAGATTAGTAACTGCACTAATATTATAAAGGGGAAAGATTTGATTTTTTGTTTGTTTGTTACGATTTAATTAGTGGACCGATATCAAAATTATTTCACCATTAGAATGATTATCCCTGACTCTATATTGTAACCCTGAATTCTCGCGGGAATTCCAAAATTACGGCGGGTGAAACCAGCTAGTGTTTTTAAATAAATTGTAACAGAATTAATGAGGGAGCTTAAGACATTCTGTTTAGTTGTAATAAATTAGCTGTAGGAATTTAGTAGTTTGATTAATAAATTCAGGTAGTGTGGTAACAATGTTAGTAGGTGCCAAAAAACACTTGATTTTTCTAAACATACATATTTACGAGTATGTAGGTATTCAAGAGAAAAAAACCGAAAGATTGATAAATACATATTATTGGTGTAAGATAAAAGAAATGTGAATATTGCGTAGTCTAAGAGCTAATTATTCTTTTAAGAAATCTAATGAAGAACTTACCCACGTCAACATATAGAACTGAATATATGATAATAGCGAGGTATATAATGCCAAATACATCCAAGTACGCTGAAAAAGCTGAACCACCGCATATATAGCTGTTCCATGCTGAGGTATGCATATCCTGGGAAAAAGGGTTTATTTCAATGTAAAATTCTTAGCAAAAATAGCCACCAGGCCATGTACCTGAATGAAATTACCTAAGTGTCATTTTTTGTTGTAAGTATTTTATTGGTCCCAGCCGCCTTACTCTTGATGCTATCGAGTAAGGGTCATACTCTTGACGCAATCGCGTTAGGATCAAATCGAACTCAAAATGAAATTAAATCGAAAAGAAATCAAATTTTGCTACATTCAAGCTTTGAGATCGCGTCTCTATCGTATTTATCTGTCAAATTTCTCGATTACATTAAATTTTCAGCGAAAACAATCCATTTTTATTGACTTATCAAACGTCATCCAATACAATACAATCTCAATTTGAACAGGTAAGGAAATTGCAAGCACATTGCACAGCTATTTTATGTAGCTGTATATTATAATGTAAACAATCATTTACCTGGGCAGTATCAAAATCATCTATAAGTCTGTATTGAGCTCCATTTGATCGTATAGTAGCAATTCCATTGAGACTGGACGATACTATTCCAAAAACCGGACTCTTAGCTGGAACGAAACCCAACGAAATATAACGTCAAAAGTGGTGACTTGAATAGTCAAAATTCATTAGAAAATTTGTGTCTGCAACCAATATACCTGTGCCTTCCAATCTTTTGATGACCTGGGCCACTCGCATGTATATGTTCACAAATAAACCAAAAATTATTAGTAGTATCAGCGAAGGTAGGCACGTCCAATATAGCACTATCGCGTTTAAAATCAGAATAGATACAACGGTGCCGTAAATTTGCGTTACGTCGAGCAATGTTCTTGGCAGGACTTCGTCTACGGCCCCCACGTCCTTAGTGAACCGATTGAGCAGGCGACCTTACAACATACATACAAACATAATATTATGTAGTAGGTATGTACTACATTAAAAAAAGAAAAGTTCATCAAGTATTATGCACAAAGTGTATGTAAATATATTAGCCGTTAATTTCTTTTTACCCTATATGAACATAGATAAGCAATAGTGTGTTAGCCCACACTGGAGAATTCATGGAGAATTTGTGTTTTAAAATTATTTTATATTTTGTGTCAAATTTTTTTATGTTCAACATTTTGTTACATAATTAAACAATGTAATAAGGTAAACACATAATTAAAAAACCTTCTCTAACTATCATTAAAGTGTTCTGTATCGATAACTTAATTTTGTGGGTTAACATGTTATTGCTTATCTGCGTTCATATAAGGTACCTGATACAAATAAGGCCTATGCTCAAATAAGGCCTGTAGGGCGGAAAAGTCGGTTAAAATATTATATTTACATCAAAAAGTTTCTCTTTTTAAGTGATTTTTGATAAAAGATTAAACAGGTTTTCTTAATTAATTAAAATATTTAAACCGAAGAATAATGCCTTGATTTTATTTATCACCTTTTTCGAATAATTTATCAAGATATAAGTGTTTCAAATCAGTCAGGCCTTATTTGTATCACTTACCTCAGCATAAAAATACAATAATAAAAAAATAAATAAATAAATAACTAATCATATAAACATACAAACAACATATACAAAATAATCATATTTTGTATATGTTGTTTGTATTCGTAAAGTAAATAAAAAAGGTACCCATGACTTTTCCTGTATACAAGGTGTGTGCAACAGTATATCCGGTGGTAACACGGGCAGCGAGTTAAAATTTCATGATGATTGATTGAATAGTTAAGGCATGAACATTTAAAAAACATCGCATTTTAGTCTTATGTTGCAATACTGTAGAATGATTATCAAAAATTTGATCAGACGTACCCGAAGGATTAATGTCAAAAAATCTCGTGAATGCTCTCAACATGGTCGAGAACATGCGATTGTGGAGACTGGCCGACGCGGACATACACAATTGGACGTAGGGCAGGATGCGCACGATGGTGAACAGTACGCAGCTGAGAACGAGTACACCATGACCCGTTAAGTACTGCGCCATCGTGTATGGTCCTACCTGCACGTATAGGCCCGGTTCTAAGGGAAAAGTAAATTCATTTAGCAGCTTCACTTGTAAATTATATACAATAGCTCCCAGCAGTTTCACCCGCGGTAATTTTGGAGTTCCCGCGGTAATTCCGGGATAGAAAGTGCCCTATGTCACTCAAGATCACTGTAGCTTCTTAAAAGTGAAATAATTTTCAAAATCGATTCAGTAGATCCAGAGATTACCCCTACTGCAACCTCACAAACGCACAAACTCCGGAATTTCTGCGGGAATTCCGGGATAAACCTACCCTATCACTCAGGACTACCGTAGCTTCCTATAAATGAAAGAATTTTCAAAATCGGTTCAGTAGATGCAAAGATCACCCCCTACTACGTCACAAACTCACATTTCACAAACTTTAGCTCTTTATAATATTAGTATTGGTATAGATTAGCTGATCGCCGTGGATTGACCCGTGTTAATTTTGAAGTTCCCGCAGGAATTCCAGGATGGAAAGTACCATAGGGAACAGCTAGTAATTATAATAGAACAAGCTGTGCCCGCGGGTCCACCCGTGTGAGTTTCGGAATTCCCGCCGGCACTCCCCATTTTCTTTGATACAAATCTCCTGATAATTACAAACCCAAAAAAGAATTATTCACATCGGTTGAGCCATTCACGAGTTTAAGCGAGACAAAAGAACATCAATTCATTTTTTTATATATATACAACGTGTTAATGAATTAACTGAAAACCTGATACACCCCATTTAAAAATAAACAATAATATGATTAAAATATATTTTATGTCGAAAAAAATTTATACTTTAAATATTATTCAACATTAATTTGGAGGTGAGCTATCTACGAAATTCCAAGCGCTACGCCCGCACTTACCGGTCCGATTTTTTTTGCTGCGGGCGGCGTACGTGCCAAATATTGTATTATAAATAATTTAGACATGGGCTAATAAAAGTGAAAAAATATAACCTATATTAAAACATAGTGCGATCGATTCGCTAGTTGATTATGAGCAAACTACATTCTAGTTTTCAGTTAATTCAATAACACGATGTATATATATATATAGATATAGATTTATTAAAATAAAAATAGGGAAGGATGAACATTTTTTATTTTCAAATCTATACATACATATTATCTTCATATTATATATAAATAAAATGTAAGTGCCTCTTTGTAATTCCAAATTAACAGCTTCTCACTAAATGCATATGATAGTAGGTATTACGGTACTTACATAAAAAAAATATTGAAAAAAAATTATCTGTGTCTGTTTGTCCCGGCTTATCTCTGAAACGGCTGGACCGATTTAAACGGGACTTTGACTGGCTAGCTGATGTTATAAGGAGTAATTTGACTACTTTTATTTAAGAAAAAAGTTCCTGCGGAAATTCCGAAACTCACGCGTGTGATGCCTCGGAGCACAGCTAGAAAATAATTTATGTTAGTCCTTAATAAGCTCTTGCACTTACCCATAGGCTTTTTCTCTTCATATTTTGCAATATTATTGGTCCTTTAACAAAAATAAAACATAACTGTTTATTATAATATGTATGTATTGTAGTGTATGTAGGTTTGTTAAGATAAGTACCTACTTATAGAATTTATAAAAGTTATCAAAAGTCATCCGGATCTACATTCTACATCCAGGAATCAGGAGCACACCAACATATGGATGAAATTACCCTCTATCTTCTATTCTATATACTATAATAAAAGAGTAGAATCCGCGATTCTGTACATTGAATATTTTTACCTAAAATTGAGAGGGGTGATAAAAGAAGAGTAACCAAGCCCAAAAAAAGTTTTTAAAATTCTTTTCTGTCTGTCTGTCTGTCTGTCTGTTCGCGATAATCTCCGCACTACTGAACGGGTTGTCATGCAGTTTTCGGTAGTTGATTAAGCTAAGTCTGGAACAACATATAGGCTTTGTTTCATCGAAATAGAACATAGGGGAAAAAGTTATCATCAGTTAACGACTTCAGGCGCAATGAAATGCTCAAAAGCTTCGATATAATGTTGCATAACGAAAAACCTTTTTAGAGATATGCATTTTTTTTCTTTTGAATTGATTTTTCGCGAAGTGACAGTTTTAAGCGACAGATGATGTGATTATATTTTCTTTGAGACCAAAGAGTATACAACCACTACGTGAGCCACTACGTTTTAAAAGAGTGAGAAAATCTAACGTCATTACTGTCATTGCAAGGGTCAAAAATTCACGCGAGAGAAACCGCGGGCACCAGCTAGTAGCTAAATAAATTAGATTTATCGGCGGGCCAAGGCATAGAACTGTAAAAGTAAACCAAACATTAACTATAAGTAGGTACTGACGCTGTTTTGGAGATAGTTCCAAGGTTTCTTTGTGTACCTAATAAATAGCCTATAAGATAAAGTTTTACGGATAGGTATCTTATTACGGTGCGAACTTGAAAACTTGCAGGGAACTAATCAGCCAGTTATACAATCACAAATATTGGCATTTTGTAAGGTTTCTACAATGCTTTACAATACATGGTATGGAATTGCTTACAAACCACCTAGATATAATATAAGGTATGTAATGGTTTATGAGCGCTCTTGAATTGTAGCTAAAAACTTTAAAGGAGTAACAACCTAGGAAGGTGTGATAGAAATCACTAAGGAAATAATTTGCAAAATTGTAATAAAGCAGGCAGGTTAAAATGTAATCCCAATGTTTGCATAGATGATTCAAAGGACGTATAGTGAATTAATATTTTGTTAACAATAATACCAAAACTCACCAATAGCTGACCCAATACTCTGCGCCGGCACCCATACCGATACTCATAATTAATAAGAAAACCACCAATGCTAAGGTAGTCCATTGAGAGCCAGCGAGGATGTAAGAATAGAACAACTTCCAACTCTGGTTACCCGACTGCCGCTCCTCAGCAGCGAGTTGTTGTGCTTTATACTCTGGTAAATTTTCATTTTCACTCGTCGATAATGATAAAGTTCGTTTTTTCTTGTCAGCTTGTATTTCGAAACTCTGTTAAACAGACATTCAAATATTCACAGTGTAATAAAATGAGCATCGGAATAAGTTTTATTGATATTTTTACTGCAATCTTAATTTGCTTATTTCCCCTGTTAAAATTGTAACGGAGTATAATGTAGGTTGACGTAATTCTTGCACAGAAATGCTGCTGATAAAGGGGCCGAGAAGTAATATAAATCTATCCGATCTATCGAATCCTTCATAGAAACACCCGTTTCAGTTTTATTATATACCTAATTAGCTGTGCCCCGTGGTTTCATCCGCGTGAGTTTCAGAAATCCCGTAGGAACTCCAAACTTCTCACCGTTTAAACTATCCCTGAATCAAAATTAGCCAAATCAGTCCAGCCATCCTCGAGTTTTAGCGAGACAAGCGAACAGCAATTCATTTTTCTGTATAAAAGATACCTGACTGGTCCCAAACTAAGGAGATCTTGTACTACGGGCACATGACAATGATATATACGTACTTTGTTTTATAAATACATACTAAACACCCAGAATCAAAGTAAACACCAACGTTCATCACACAATTGTTTACCCCGATGTGGGGATCGAATCCGCGACACCTGGCGTGTCAGTAAGTACTTACCAGTACACCAACGGTGCTTATTGTGTTATTTATCTATCTATAAAATACTATTAAATGATTTTACCAGCACACTCGTTAGGTCTGCATCTTTAAGGTTCTTCTCTTCACCTAAAGACGCCAGCAAAGCCGGGAAATTCTTTCCTTTCTCAATGAGCTCCTTAAATGTGCCCATGGACTCAATTTCACCCTGTATATATAGAGTAGTATTATTTATTATACATGTATCAATCTCTGCCAATAACATTTGCTATCTCATCATATTTTAACATTCTTGATCCGTAATTGTTTTTACCGGAAAATGTAAATGTTCTCAGAAATTATGAGATCTATTCTTTTCTAAATTTATTTGATCTTTTCTAATTTATTTGATATTATTATTTATTTATTTATTTATTTTATAGTTAATTATAACGGTAAAACCAATTACAATAATTAACATAGAAAGGTTAACTTATAATAGAAGACACTCTCGCATACTTAGTCTCACAAAACCTCAAGCATGCCGTCACTATCTCAAACCATGCATCCACAAGCAGATCACACTCAGGGTCAGCAATCAGCAGGGCATTGAGAGCATCCAGGGTTCGATACACTGGGGCTCCAGCTCTGGATACCGTAATTATTAGATTTTGAAATATAAAACGTAAAATTTCATAAAATATTATAGTAACATTGTTTAAAAAAAATATAATAATCTGCAGGTCACTGAAGGTTAGCCTATATGCCATCGATGCTGGTACCTAGTTGTTATTTTTTTATTTGCCGTCTATATAATACCTACCTAATATTGTTTCAAAATAGTGAAAAAGATACAGAGTCTGCCCTAAAAAAATATTTTAATTTCAAATATTATGATAAGTAGGTATCACATAAGTATAATACAGCTATGCGAAAATTATATATCTAGGCGACAGTAATAATGCCGCCTCTCCGTCGGCGCTAACATTTTACTTATATCTTGGCGACGAACAACCGTATCACTAGCCAGTTTTGTTTTTGTGTGAATCGTTCCCGTGCTCTATTTTTGAGCACAAAACAATGGAAACACATTTTCATGTTTTTTTTTCCATCCATTTTTAGACACAGAACGACGATTTGCATTGTTGTAGGTTTTAACTGATTTCAAAAAGGAAATTCCCAATTCGACTTCTTTTATTGTGTGTAGGTATAGGTATGTTACGCAATATCTTTATGGACTTCCAACAGATTTTAACAATTCCTTTTTTATTAAAATAAAAGAATCACCTCTTAATGTGATCTCATTCAAATGGGTGAAAATTTGAAAATTCGATGAAAAACTTTGGAGACCAAAAACTATTCCTCAACTAATGACATAACATACAATTGTATGAGTTTTTGCAAGACTATAACGGCAATTGATTTTTTTTTATATTTTATATATATATGTATATAGTCATATATTAATTTGGATACTAGAAACAGACCTCTTTTAATACAATGATGAAATCGGCTTGTTTGAGAAAATGTATTTGATGCGTGATCAGAATTCGAGTGCGTCCTCGCAAGTAGCCGTTAATGCAGTCCTCGAATAGTTGGCGCCCAACATTTGCGTCCACTGCAGAAAGTGGATCGTCCAGCAGATAAATATCAGCCTTGAATATTACAAGAACAATTAGGTCAAATCTTTTTTTTTTACAATATGTACACTTAAAAACAGGTGATAATAGTGGAAACAAAATGACTCATACAGCCTAATGCTCTTTTCCTGACACGTCAACAAATTGAAAGTAAAGTTCATTCACCCGCGTAGAATCAAGTTTTTATTTAAGTTGTTCTGTGTGATTTAGAAGTTTTTTTTTTGTAATTATATTTTAATTAGTTAATTTTAAGTTTAAGCATAATTATCAAGGGTTCCAATACCTACGTCCCTTGTTTACTTTTACATCCTGTATATTCGCGTTTAAGTTATTCTTTCAGGGCAATTTTGGTGCTATAAGAACGAATAACAAATCAATTATGTACCTCCCTGTAGACGGCCCGGGCCAAATTGATTCTAGCCCGCTGCCCCCCCGAGAGTGACACCCCTCTCTCACCAACAAGGGTAGAGTCTCCGTACGGGAACTGTTTGAAATCTTTTTCTAAAGCACACACCTTGCACACCTGTAACATAATAAAATATATCCAGATTTAAGCATAGAGTACGAACGCGAAGTTTGCTCACCAGCCCGTTTATAAACCAGCCAAACTTTTTGCACCGTAGACTCTTAAGAATTTTTACCTTATAGACCTAACACAATACACCTCTATCTATACTAATACGTATGTTATAAAGAGGTAAAGTTTGTGAGTTTGTGAATTGTGAGTTTATGACGTTGTAGGAAGTAATCTCTGGATCTACTGAACCGATTTTGAAAATTCTTTAACTTATAGGAAGTTACAGTGATCCTCGGTGGCATAGGGTACTTTTTATCCCGGAATCCTCGTGGGAACTCTTTAATTACCGTGGGTGAAACCGCGGGGGACAGCTAGTCTAATATAAAGTGTTATACTCAACAACTTGACATTTGTTTTTAGTTGAGTAAAGTAGAGCAAAACTTAGGTAATAATTAACTGTGAAGGGCGAACTTGGTGAAATGCAATTCTAGATTGTGAGATTCTAAGCTTCGGTGGGAGTTAGTTTACAGAAAAAAAATGAAATCAATACTTTGATACAACTTGGTTTTCAGCTGTTTCCCGTGTTAATTTCCGAGATACTGCCGAAATTCCAGGATAAAAAGTACCTTATGTCCTTTTCTGTAACGTGTAGGTATGCAAAATTTCATCATAATCAGTTGAGTGGTTCAAGCATGAAAGCGTAACAAAACAACAAACAACCTCACTTTCGCATTTATAATATTAGTAAGGATTACGCACAAACCTTTCTGTATTTATTCTGTTCGAATGGCAAACCGAAGAGGATATTCTCCCGCACAGTATCCGGGAACAACCACGCGTCTTGGCTCGCGTACGACATGTTGCCGAATATTGAAACGTTGCCAAACGCGGTAGGCAACTCCTTCAGGAGCAGTTGCAGAAACGAAGACTGCGGATACAAACAAATGTTATTGCGGCGGGACGCAGCAGATTGACCCGGATTAAAAAATGTTATCAAGCATCTGGCTGGGCATGTTGCCGGGGTATGAAAATCAAAATGTTGAACATAAAAAAATGTTGACACAAAATGGTGCTATAATTTTCAAACACGATTTACTCAAAATTTCTCCAGTGTGGGTTAACACACTTTTGCTAATCTATGTCCAATTGTTATTTTGTTTATGCTTTAGTTCAGTGGTGCCCAACCGGTAGCTCGCGGGCACCTGGTAGCCCGCGGCCTGTTTTTTAGGCGCCCACAAACAAAATTGGTTAAGGAAGAGAAAAACACATATTAGACATGATGAGCGCAATTTCAGCATTCGTAAAAAAATCAATCTATGGAAGAGGCAGTTAGAGGAGAAAAATTTTCAACATTTTCCTTCGTTTACTCTCCTTTTGGACGCTGAATACCTTGCGGAGTATAACCCAGTAAAACATGTGGAGCTTTTTCACCAGTTAAAATCGGAATTCGAAAGGCGTTTTGACAACATATTCTGTACAGAACCTCTGTTTATTTTTGTCAAAAATCCATTTATCGATAGCGATGTTTCACAACTAGCTTCGTTGATGGAATCCCATTGCTTCGTTAATAAAGTGGAAGCTGAACTAGAATTTATTACACTTCGCAGTGAATTGATATCACCCTTAAAAGCACAGACAATAAAAACGACGAAATTTTCAAGCTCATGGACCCTGTTAAATACAAAAACGTACGTAAAACTGTGCTCTCAACATTAAAGCATTTTTTGGGTCAACATATGTACTTGAAAGTGCTTTTTCTCAACTAAAAGTAATCGAAACTAAATACAGAAGTATGTTAACTAACGAACACGTCAAAAATTGTATGATTTTGGGTTGCACAGAAGATTACAAACTTTAAGAAGCTTTAAGAAAACTTTAAGAATCTTTCTGAAAATGTGAACAACCAAGTATCGCATTAGCTTTTTGCTGTTCCTGTATTATGTTTGAAGTGTAGGTAAGTGTGTCATATTAACATAATAAATAAAAAATGGTGTAGGGTAAAACCAGGATAGTTGCCCTGGGGGTATAGTTGCCCCGATCGTAATTACTCTAGTTTCGCAGATGAATCGCTTGCTATTTTATTTATCTATCAAAATACTTTCCAACTACTATTAAGTGGACCGCGTCTAATGTCTCTATGCGATTGCACGGGAACGCAAGGTGCGATCAAAGATTTTTCGGGATAGATGCCTTGTTTCCCGGCGGGTCGTCTATCCTAAATGTAATTTATATGGACTAGGCAACTATCCCATATATGGGATAGATGTCACAAAAAGTAGAGGTCCGTAGAAATCGCTAATACTCTGGAAATTTCAAAGATAATGTCTTTTACATTTAATAAATTTGTAGATAAAGAACCAAAGTACTTGCCAGTTTAAAAAATAAAATATTTTGATATATGTACTGGGAGATATAAAATGATTTCGAAAAGTGTGGCAACTATCCGGGTTTTACCCTAATTGTATAATATAGTTTCCTTTATATCACTTATGTTTTTTTATCAACTCTGCGGTGCCCGCGTGGCGTATTGGGGTTTTCAAAATAGCCCTTGGAGCAATATCAGTTGGCCACCACTGCTTTAGTTGATCACATTCGTTCTTTTACGAGATGACAATTTATTTTTGTATGCAACTGTTCATATTATGATTTTCTTCGCTATAACGTTTGCAACTTTTGCGAACTAAACCACTGTAGATCGCGTACTTATACCTACATATAGCCGAGAAATAAAGTAGTTCCAATGAACGAGCCGGGAAATGTCAAATGAGTTATCACTTGTTTCAGACGGAATTTTTGATAATGTCGACATTATCAAAAAATTCTAGACATAATATATTACTATGAATTTATCTGAAATAATAGAATAGGTAAAATATTAGTAACCTAATTAGTAATTTTCGTCGTTTTCAGTACCTACCTTTCCCGAGCCGACAGCTCCAATAACAACACACAAAACGTTTTTTGGTATTCGAAGCGATATTTTCTTGAGCGTTAATTGATTGTTGTCACCGGTCCAAGTTGCGGATACGTCGTGTAGCTCTACGGCGGTGTCGCCCTTGGTCAGGAGTGATGGCATTGCGTGGTTCCCATTATCTACCACTGGTGCCACTACAAAATATTTGGAATAGATTAGAAGTTTACTTGGTTCCAATATAGTAAAAACACTATGTGGCTTAAAAATTTTTAAAATAGACAATAATCCAAAATGGCTACCACTCAGTATATGCCGTGGAACTAGTCCCACGGCGGTGATCATAAAAGTAAATATATAAGAAGGCAAACCTTTTTTTTTCTTATAGCAAACAAGTACTACAATCATACATCAGATACAATTAAGTTGGAAATTTAAAATAATACCTAACTAATTCTACAAGACTCTGCAGGCTTGCTGTTTGCATTTTGATTACTGCAATTGCAAATTATGGCTCGTACCTATTTAAACTCGTTAGCAAAACTAGTGTTTAGCAACAAGTTCTAAAGAGTATTAGATACTATATGTACCTTATACTATAGCATAATAATAATATATTACCAGCACCATCTTGTAACGAATAGTACCAGTAGTTACTCTGACGACTAATCGAAATGCAATAGTAATACCTAATAGTAATATTACTTAATAAAATATAATAAGCCACATTCCAACAACTTTTTTTTTCTATAATACTAATTCTATAATTCTAGAGATAGCCCCAGTTCTACAAAGTAATGAGCATAGTTGGCCCCTAATTAATATTTTGTGGTTTAAAATAATGGTGTATACCTACATACCTACTCTTAGATTATTGAATTAGATGGTTGGATTAAAGAAAAAAATACCAATGATATATTTATAATATTGTTACCTATACCGCTGTAAGTTTCGCTATTTCGTCGATACGAGATTGGTTTGACAAGAGACTCGGCAGATTGCTTGTTGCTTTCCGATATTATGTTTTGACATATTGCAGTAGTTGACTCGCCCATACTCAACGCTAAGTCTGGCCGTTCCGCTGTAAAAAAATTCAAATTTATTCAAAATAAAAATCTCGTGTCAAGTATTTGTTATCGAACTTCTCCGAAACGCCTTGAGCGATTTTTATGAAATTTTTTGTGTATATTTGGTAGTCTGAGAAGATGTCGTTGGATTTTTTTATTTTTATTTTTTTGGGCAAAACTTTACTTTGGAGTTCCTGCGGGAATTCCGAAACTCACTTAGGTAAAAGCACGGGGCACAACTAGTAATCATATTATAAAATGTGAATTTTCAAACACCGAACACTTCATATAAAACAAAAAGATTTCACATTTTTGTTAAAAATTTAAGGTTTTTTCTATTAGATCGTAATAAGGTTAAATTCCGACGGTTGAGTATTGAATTATCTATGCGCCACTTTAAATCCTATTACAAGATCAAAATATAATAAAATTAAGTACTTAGTGTACCTACAGGTTTAGTCAAAGGGGGGGTGCCATGCCAAAAGGGCATCAAAATCTCCACGATTACGAATAACTGTTGCTTTTACAGTTTATCAAAAATTTCAATAGGTTACCTAAAAAAAATACAAATTGTTTTATCACCGCTTTAGCTGTGTACCTACCTACCTACATCCGAGGGTACTTACGGTGCCAGGCATAAAAAATCTCACCTAAACCCAAAATTTAATTCATACGATATTTTTATCATACACTTGTGTTCGACCTTGAAATCTTACTCTCATTGTGTTTACAGAAGTGATGTTACAAAATTTACGTTTAAAAGAAAAACATATCTACGCGTTGATACATATAGTAGGTTTTTTAATTTAATTCTTCTCTGGCTCGTAATCCCTATCTATAATGGCCGGTTTACACTTCCATAAGTAGTAAGTTCAGCTTACTAACTTACTTAATCGAAAAGTAGACAGCAACGTCGAAAGTTCTAAACGGTAAGCATCCATAAGTACCTTAAGTTCAAGAATAGACCTACATACATATTTTCTTTACTCTACTTGCCGGCCGCCGTCTACAAGGCGGCTAGTATTAAGTATTAAGCTGACGGGGAGCGGGATACGAGAAGCGGGCAGGTGTACGCGCTACTGTCCTGTCCAAAAAACAGAAATGGTTTCTATCCTGCCTTCCTGCGGCATGTTGCTACTTAATCACTTACTTACTTGCCGGCCGGCGTCCACACGTCGTTTTTACATACTTACCTACTTACTTACATGGAAGTGTAAACCGGCCATCATAACCCGTATAAAGTAGCATATGTCACCACTTTAATTCATAAAACTCGTCCGCAATATTCCACTGCGGTCGAGTTGTTATCATTGCAACCGGTCCCGACCACTGTGTTTATCAGCAATATTGTGTTGACTTTTGTTGATATAAACAAAATTGCCATGTCATGGCAGGTCCGCGTTTGTTTTATTCTATGATTTATACAAATTCACAGATAACAGGAGTAACATTTACCTATACCTACCTATTATTTGTTAAACTAGATCACGTTAATTTTGGTTAAATGCGGGTATTAAGTTGTTTATATAAATTCGGTTGCGAACTATTAATACTTGTTGACTATTGTTGCATTCGTTGTAATACGTGTATTGTAATTTTTGTGTGTTGTGTCAAAGTTTTTAAATTTCAATATACCTAATAATTTACAGGGTGCAAGGTTAAACGAAAGGTGAAAAAATTGAAGGTAGGTCTCGGACTAGATTCTCGGGTCAAATAACAAAAAAAAAACTTTTATTAAATCTTTTAAAAAACCTTATTTTTTATGATTTATTCATCAAAATTATTACGAAAACTGAGCGCACAAGAAACAGATGCACCAACGAATAGGTAGTTTCGTTTTGTATGTATAGGTAAATCATACCGCGTAAATCTGCGTTCCTTTTATTATTAGTTACCTACATTATCAAGAGCTTTTATACCTAATATAAATCGTTTAAAAATTAGAAAATTTCATACAACCATGTTAAAATTAAGAAAAATATAGAGTATACTAGCTGTTCTCCGCAGTTTCACACGCGGTAATTTCGGGTTACAATACCTATAGCCTATGTTACTAATTTTTTAAATCGATCGAGTAGTTTTTGAGTTGAATTGTAACAAACAAACAAGTGAACAAACAAAAATACAAATCTTTCCTCTTTATAATATTATAGTAGGTATAAAAGAGCACTGAACTTACGCAAAACGAGGAATTCTTGAATCCTTTTCATACTAATGAAGAGCTCAGCTGTAAATGATATTATCAAAGGCGCTATGAAGGTGATATTTATTTGAGCGGAACTCAGGAATTGTTGTAATGGGTATATCTGCAAACAATTAAACTGTGTGAAACATCTCTTTCATCTATCGTATTCGTATAATAAATAAACACATATACCTATCAGTCCTAAAGAGATTATCTAACAAGGACTTATTCAAGTAGGTATTCAAGTATTTATTGCTTACTAAAAGTAACGGGTGTTTTTTTTAGAGATACACAACTTTTATTTGCAACACTTTATTTGACAACCTATTTGACAACTGATAGTTGCTTTTTGTACAGTTTCATTATGGATAGACTTACGCTAGAGCAACGGTTGCAAATTGTCGAAAATAATGGTTTTGTTCGTCAAACTTATCGTGCACTTTGACCACTTATGGGTGTTTCACGTAATGATCCTATGAATTGGCCACCAAGATCGTGTGATTTAACCCCATTGGATTATTTTCTTTGGGGTTATGTAAAGTTACTTGTCTTACGCCGATAAACCAGAGACAATTGAACACCTGGAAATCAACATTCGAATAGTTATTGGCGATATACGGCCGCAAATGCTACGAAAAGTGTGTGAAAATTGGAGTTTCAGATTGCGCCTTGTATATGCCAGCCGTGGTGGTCACATGGCCGAAATCATATTTAAACATGAATGCCATAAAATTAATTATCTATTCAATGAAGTCACTGTAATTGATATTAGATATAATATATTTCTTTGTTTTATTTTACTTTAAAGCTGTGTAACTCTAAAAAAACATCCTATATAATGTAAACGCATAGAGAAAGATTTTCAGTGATAACACTGTAAGTATACTTTCTAAATATCGCGGCAACTACGATGGACAGGTAGTGTAAGGTTTCTACAAAATGGAACCTAATCTCAAAAGCGGCGAAAACAGACCACCTAGTGTTTTTTTATACTTATCGTATTGCAACGATATATCTTACAATTGGCTTGTGACTTACATTAGATGAGTTACAAAATCATACTTGTCTCTCGAAAGAGTATACTCAGAGACTGTGGACCTTTACTTCTTTTGATCCCTACTCACCTTCTTCACTCCGTTCATATCATATAATTCATTGTTATACCTACTTATCCGTCGGTTCTTATTGGTTTTGATGTTTGCGTTCCTAACAACGCAGGCACTCCACCGAAATTAGCTTATCCTCCTAGTGAAACTTCACATCTCACACCGATAGAGCGCATGCTCTACCTAATTATCTATAGGTATCTATATATGTATTATATAAAAGTAAAAGGTCACTGACTAATTGGCTATTTCAGAAATCTCGAAAACTACTTGACCTATATTATGATGTTGAAATTTGGCAGGTAAATAGTTTTCACGGAGTTCCCGCGGGAACTTCCAAATTATTTACGCAGGTGGAACCCCGGGGAATAGCTAAGTAGTCTTTATTTATAAAAGCGAAAGGTCATTTGACTTAATACGAAATTTTGAAACTACTTGAACTGTTAAGCTGAAATTTGGAAAGTTTATACGTAGGTAACGTGAGCTAAGAACGGATTTTACGGTGTTCTGGTGGGGATTTTAATACCAAATTAACGTTAATTAACTACAGAGATTACTTAGCTTTTAAAAAAATAGTTTGTTTTTAAGTGTGTTACTTACAATATTAGCTGACAAAACATTCCCAAGCAACACGTACGCGGTTACGGTAGTGAAGGTAGTGAATTTATCCGCGTACATCATGAAACCCATTTGTGTCGTCCTCAATAAGGTAGCGTATTTCACTTGTTTCAGCTCAGCTTTACGCTTTTCTGCAACCATTTTTTCAAATGGCAACTCCCAGGCGTACATTTTTATAACCTAAAATTATGTAGACCATATTATTATATAATTTAATCAATTTACGTAAGTACCTACATATTTTGTAATGTAACCTACACCTACACTAGACTGCAAAACTATGCACAAGTCCTTGAAACCACTACAATTTACATATGGTGTTAATGCTGTGCAAGTAGCATAATTACCTGTTATGTGTTTTATGATTACCGAAGTTCATTGAGTAGGTATTCAAGTTAAGAGGCAAGGTGTAAACAGCTAAATGGATTTCGATGACATTTGGAACACATATTAACAATTTGGTCTCAAAAGAAAGTTTTGAGAAAATTTGAAGAGAAATATAAGTTTTTTTTTATGTCATAGGGGGCAAACGGGCAAGTGGTACATCTGATGGTAAGTGATTACCGCCACCCATGGACATCTGCAACACCAGAAGGCATGCAGGTGCGTTGCCGACCTGGAATGGGGATGGGATCTGGCTTCGTTAGGTGCTTGGTGACAGATTTGCAACTTGAAGGTGGTAGCTAGCCAGCCGGGCACTAGAGAGCGCCCTACCACCATGCTATGGTTTCCTCATGATGTTTTCCTTCACCGACAGCTCAAGCTCATTGTTAGGGTTTGAACCTACACCTTGCGGCATTTAATCCGAACAAATACATATAAGTAAAGTTTATACATTTTGATGTAAAGGGTAAAAATAATAATAACATTTATAATATATAATATAATAAAGCTTGAGAGCTTGAGCTACATGTCGACCCGAATAAATTTAATTTCATTTAATTTCATTAATTTCAATGACCAAGCCGTTGATGCATTCTTTTTGTGCTAGTACCCACCTACATTGATGGCGCTCGCTATAGCGCATGCGCGGTAGAATGGTGCCATTTATGTACGTTTAATTTCATTTGTTTGCTTTGTTGGTCAATTAAGTTTTATTTTACCCTAAATTATCTAACAGCAGTGAAATTGAGGATATAATTTGATTTCCATCTAATATTGTGGAAATGGGAACAAAGATGACAACAAACTTGTACCAGAAAAAATCACAAAGATCTACGATAGATTTTACGATAAAATGGAGTAGAAATTGCAAAAAGGCAATAAATAGATACCTAATACCATCTGTGATTCTGTCCTATAATTCAGAATTCAGATCCAGTTCCAAAATTGCATGTTCAAAATATAAATAATTAAGTACAATAAATAATTCTGATGTTTTAACTTTGCTTCTTATTTTTAATATGTACCGATTTAATCGTATTGTGTATGAAATTCTACATAACTAGTTTCTTAAAATACCTACTCGTGTGATAGGTACCTTTTATTATAAATGTGTTTTAGGACCCCCTGATACATGCAAGTTGTAATTGGTCCTATACCGTATGTGTTAACATTAAATAAATAAATAAACTACTATTGGTTCATTTATTACCTGTATACCATTAATAATCTCGCTCATTAGTTTTATCCTAGAATCTGTTTTTTCAGCCGTGTTGAAACGCACTTTTCCGCTTAAACGTCCAATGGTACCTGTAAAGATGAATATTAAATAGGTACACTATCGATAGGCAACCGTGACGAACGATATAAAATGTTCTTAGTATGCTAACGAAGCAAATTGCTGTAGATTAAATAATAACGATGCCGCATTAAGTATACGAGTAGGTATTTTGGGCGCACGGTAGTGCCCCCGCCATGACGAGCCAAGAAGCGCAAGGGCTCTACCTACCATTTCTCGAAGTGCTTCGTCTCTTTTAATCCCAACTTCGATTTGGATTTCACCAGATAAACAAAACTCTCGTATTATGTTGTCAATAGCAAACTTATTAAATATATACCTAAAGTTTTAATTGCATAGCTCTTATACTTTAGAATTTATTGATATCTAAAAAACCCTGATTTCGTCACTGCCTCACTGATGGTCATCAAAATTCTTAGGATATTTCCTAATGTCGTAGAAAGCTGAAATTTGGTATGTAACACAAACAATAAAAAAATTATAAACTTGTAACTTTTATCCCCCATGCATTTTTTTATTTCATTTGTTACAATGTTGTTACATAATATTCAACATAAGGAGCAAATCCCGTCATATATTTGCTCTTTTAAATAACTTTAATTCAATTATAATTTAGATTTTAACCAACTTTAACTTAAATTGTTTAACTTTAACTTTAACATGTATTTATTAATCATACCTACATCAAATGAGCGCGAGGTTTGTTCAAAAGAAAAGGTGAATTTTGAATTTTCAAGGGCTGTGTACAATGTACATTCGATTATAGATTTTTTTTTTATGTTGGTACTTGGTACACATAATATGTTTATCATATGTCAGCATTATTAGCCAATTTGGATTAGTAGTTTGTTGTTGACAATTGAAAAGGTTAGTCACGTTTTGTGTGTTCTTCGATTTAATACTTTTGAAAAAAATGGGTCAAAGAATATGTATAAAATTTTGCTTTAAAAATTCAATAAAGTCCTCCAAGGCACTTGAAATGTTGACTGTGGCATTCGGCGAGTTCACTTTGTCTCAAAATAGTGTTTAGGTATAAGTGGTACAAGCGCTTTACAGAAGGCCGAGATGTTGATGAAGATGAGCGTCCTGGAGTTGCAACCACGTCAACAAGCGAAGAAACCATCGAAACAGTTAAAAAAAAAATGTTTCAAAAAATAATCGAATCACTATTAGGGAAGTTGCAGAGGATGTTGGCATATCAGCTCATGCCATGCGATTTTCTTGAATGTTTTAGGTATGAAAGCTATGGCAGCGAAGTTTGTTCCGAAATTGCTAAATTTTGAGCAAAAATAACTTCGCATTCATGCCTAAAACAACACCATAATCATGCCTCAACCACCGTATTCACCAGATTTGGCTCCTTTCAAAACTGAAGAGACCAATGAAGGAAAAGCGTTTTGCCACAATTGATGAGATAAAATCAGAATCGAAGAACGAGCTGATGGCCATACCGAAAAGCGCATTTCAGAAGTGTTTCGAAGGTTGGAAGAAGCGCTGGGATAAGTGCATTATATATACGTATATATTGTATTCTGGAAACAGTTCAAACGATTTGAAAAACCTTTACCACACCAAAATATTTTTTTCTACTGAGAAAATCTCGGTTGCCTACTTCATATTAGGAAGGTATTCATAAAAAGCAGCCCACTGACCTTGAATAGGTAGGACTACGATCAAGAGTGCAACCAGTCCAATTATGGCTGTGATACCGGCATGACAGTAGCCTAAATATGAAAGTAACGCCAACTGCAGGGGAATTATCCACATATAATGAAGGAATTGCAATGCCCAGTCAAAACGCTGCAAATCGTTCGACAATATATTCACAACTTTTCCCGCTGTTGTTTCTCCGAGAGAGCCGTTGTTCATTCGCATCACCTGAAATAGTGAAATATTTTTTGAAACTCTTCAATTGCGGTGGATATTATTATCTTTGGAGTAATAAACATATTTTCACAAGTTTCACCTGTCGTAAGTCTCGCCCACATCACACAAAAACATTGGGTGGATTTGTATGAAATTTGATATACTTATTTAATATCCCTGGTCCACATAATCTCTACTATCCCTACTAATATTATAAATGCGAAAGTAATTCTATCTGTCTGTCTGTTACGCTTGCAGGCTTTAACGGATCAACCGATCATCATGAAATTTTGTACACTCGTTGTATGAGGTACAGAGAAGGGTATATGGTCTTTTTACCTCGGAATTACCGCGGTAACTCTGAAATTAAGACCTGTGAAAGTTCATGAAATTAGGCATACAGAAAAGGACATAGTACTTTGTAAATTCCGGCGGAATTTCCGAAATTTCCGCGGGTGAAACCACGTGGAACAGCCAGTTACACTATTTTTATAACGTTACGTTGTGTCGTAGTCTGTGTGTAAATAAATATATTTCTATTTCACTATTTCAATATAAGGGTTGCCATCCCCAAATATAGAAAACTAGGATATCAAGGTGGAAACGCCAGGGTACTACAGTTTAAAAACAGGACGCCCGCCGACGCCGTATCTATGTGTTAAAGCAGTGGTTTAATAGAGTAATATGATGTTTACGCAATAACAAGAGGGCCAATGAAACTCAAATAATATTAGTTACAATTTTTTATGAAAGTATCTTCAATTAAATGTAAGATTGAAAGTAGTGGTGGCGCGTAAATTAAAAAAACTGAGGACACTACTTAAAATGTATCCAGTATACCCCAAAAATCAGGTCTAGCCTATATGATTATCTATTTTGAAGTTATTACCTAAATATGTTCTGAAATTAATAGCCAATTGGGTATTCATAGGTTAATTACAAGTACAACTTATACGCACAATAGCATACTTCTTGATTAATAAAAATTGTTGATATGATTTCTCTCGCGTTGACAAAATTACGTTTTCAAAAAGATGGGTGTCAGTTTTGCTTTACGAAAAAACTAAATAAATTAAAAACCTAATAAAATAAACGTAATAAAATTACCTTTCTGAATAACAGCGAACTGGTGGCAATTCTTAGTTTCATTCCAAATTGTAAACAGTACAAATTTCCATGGTGGTGAACGACAGTTGTAACCCAGTTCAGTATTAACATACTGGCGGCGTAATAAGCAGCGGTCTTACGTGTCATTCCCGAATCAGGTGCCCAGAACTTGAGCAGTTGAGCAAACAGTAATGGCGTCACAACCCTGTAGCATATTATAATATTTATTTATTTATTTATTTATTTATTTATTTATTTATTAATATATACAACTTTAGCCAAAAAGGGGGAACCAGGGAAATAATGATATACCTATGTATGACAATATGACAATATCATGTCGCAATACACAAACGATTCAAATAAAGCATTTCCTTCTTCTATAAAGTCCACTAAAAATAATAAGTCACCAGACATATAATAATACTCAAATATTTTTAACCTGTTATTTATCATAGTTTCTCACGCTAACTGACTTATTATACATGCATATTTTTATTCAATTTTAATATATTATTTGTATAAACACAATAAATGCCACTGTTATTGGTAATTTATTATAGTAGATTTATGCTTGTGCCTACATAAACTAACATTTTTATTACAGTCTGGGTCAATATAATATTTTTGGCAGGTAAAATACAAAAACTTATTGCTCAAATAAGTTTTACTTAAAAAAAAAAATACAGCGTATCTTATGCCATACCTACAGTATATTGTCCTTATATACTATTATAAAAGTGAAAGTGAGTTTGTGTTTGTTACACTTTCACGCCTCCACGGCTCAACCGATCATCATGAAATTTTGCATACACGGTACCAGGGGTACAGAAAAGGACATAGGGTACTTTTTACTGCAGATGAAATCGCGCGGGACAGCTAGTCTTAATATATATAAATCACGTGTCACGTTGTTTGTCCGCGATGGACTCCGAAACTACTGAACGGATTTTGATAAAATTTTGTAACCATTTATAATATGGTCCAACTTAAAAGATATGATCGGAATTCCCGCGGGAACTCCGGAATTAATCGATCATGGTGAAATTTGGTCACTATGTTGTATTTGATCTAACTTAAGAGATAGGATAGTTTTTATCCCGGAATTCCCGCGGGAACTCCGAAATTACCGCGGATGAAATCGCGGGGGACAGATAGTAATATATCTAAATCGTGACAAGCCCGCAATTTAGACCGCGAGGGATAGCATAGCATAGTTAGATAATGCGAGATAATATAAATTACTAGCTGTCCCCCACGATTTCATCCGCGGTAATTTCGGAGTTCCCGCGGTAATTCCGGGAAAAAAGTGCTGTAGTTTATGGTGATAAGCAGTTCCCTGCATTAATTCCGGAGTTCCCGCGGGAATTCCGATCATATCTTTTAAGTTGGACCATATTATAAATGGTTACAAAATTTTATCAAAATCCGTTCAGTAGTTTCGGAGTCCATCGCGGACAAACAACGTGACACGTGATTTATATATTAGACTAGCTGTGCCCTGCGGTTTCACCCGCATGAGTTTCGGAATTTCCGCAGGAACTCCCTTTAGGGGGATGAAATATAAATAGTAGCCGATTCTCAGACCTACTGAATATGCATATAAAATTTCATGAGAATCGGTCAAGCCGTTTCGGAGGAGTATGTGGACGAACATTGTGACACGAGAATTTTATATAAGATATTATTCTCATATTATTCTTTTAAAGTTTATGATACCCATCCACCACTCGATTGCCTCTAGCAATAAGGCCGCCTTTTACTCTGGCTTTTCTTTTTATTCGTCCTATAGTTTAACTGTTTTTGTTTTGGGGCAATAGAGTCTCATAATATATTTGAATTTGAAATAATGCCGTCACTGAATACCGAATAGAAGTAGTACATTGCTATGTATTAAATTAAATAATGTATCTACAAACCGCAATGTAGTGAACACGAGCAGCATGATGCCACCAGGAATGTAGGACCATCCAAAACTCTTTATTAGTGCTCTTGTGATGGACGGGTTTCGCCCGTATTTCTTTGCAAGGTATTCTTCTTCCAACCACTTTCTAAAATAATAAACGTTTCATTTTATTACGGGTGAGTTACATATGGGTACTGTACTTAATTATTTACTAATAAGATGGGCCACCAAGCATCGGGTTTAAATCCGATAAAAGTCTGGGCGTTTACGGCCTTTCATCGGGTTTACCCAAGCACCGGGTTTATGCCCGTATAGAGTATTAATAAGCATTCTATAAATAATTCATAATATTTTTAAGCGTATAAAATTAATTAATGCATGCTTTTTTATTTTTATAAAGATGGTTCTTTGTTTTTATTGTACGGTCGTTTAACTTATGAATGACTCGATCGATTAAGGTCATAATCATACGATATTATTTATTGTTATTCATTGCTGTATTACGAGTTATCGATGCAATCCCTCAAAACACTGGTGAAACCACATCTACGAGTATATCTATAAAAATGAATCCCTATTTCCCTTGGTCACGGATATTATTATCTGTGGTCACGACTTACGGCATCACGCGTGAAAGGCTGGACCAATTTCGCTAATTCTTTTTTTGTTGTTCCCGAGGGGAATTCCGGGTTTCAATATAGCTTATTTTACTCAGAGATAATGTAGCATTCTAATGATGCAAGAATTTTTGAAATCGGTCCAGTAGTTTTTGAGTTAAATCGTAACAAACAAACAAACAATAAATCAATTACGTCTTAATCTTTTCCTTTATAATATTAGTTTAGCTTTATCTTCCAATTAACTGTAGGCAGCAGGTCAGTAGGTCCAAGCAATGACGCTATTACTATTACTGATGCACTGACAAACAATTTAAGCTATCAGATTACGCTTGTTGTCTAGGACAGATTAAAAGTTTTCCTTATAATCCTAACTGGATGACACACTTTTTTCTTATGTCATAGATTTTCATACGAAAAATATCCATAGAATTTTCCATATTTAAGGTAAATATCATTATCTTACATCATCAAAACTTATTACTAACTGCATATACGCAAAAACGCCTAAACGGATTTGGATGAAATTTGACATGCACGCTGTCAGGGGTACGGAGAAGGACATAGGGTACTTTTTATCCCGAAATTCCTATGGGAACTCCGAAATTACCACGGTTGAAACCGCGGGGCACAGCTAGTATACAATAAGCAAAGAAAATAATACATAAGAATATTTGTTACATGAACGGGTTTAAAACTTTGAAAATTAAATTTTAAACTTGTCTCATTGTAATCGGTTTACCAAAGATATTTAAGTCATCATTACCATAAAAAATAATAAAAATATAAGCAAGTACTTAATCTATGAGGCTTTAAAAATTTGTTGTCCGTCGACTGACAGTACTGAAACATTAGTCACGATATAGCGAATCCATCGTCACGTTGCCGAGTCAAATTAATTAGTTCCTTCGTTCATGAACATGTAAATCCTTATGTATATTAAAAACGCAAAATTGAGTTTGTACATATTTTTGAATGTTTCTTTGTTCGTTTGTTTGTTTCACGCCCTCAGGCTTGTACTCTCGTACTTTGCTACTTTTAGTTGAATGCAAGCTGAACTGAACTGGTATTAGATTAATTTGTTAGAGTAATTTGGAACTAAAAGTAGCAAAGTATGAGAGTACGAGCCTAATTTATGATAGGTACATATCTAATTTGCAACAGCAGAACTAACATTTCTACACTAACAAGCTGTCTCTCGCGGTTTCCCCGCGGTAGTTTTGGAGTTAATGCGGGAATTCCGGAATAAAATATAGATATAAACCATCCCATAAGAATCACTCTAGATATTTATTGGTGAAACCGCATGAAAATCCATTGCATAGTTTTAAAGATCTAAGCATACATAGGGACAGACAGACAGCGGAAAGAGACTTTGTTTTATACTATGTAGTGATATTGTAAAGAGCTAAAGTTTGTGAGTTAGTGAGTTTGTGACTTTGTAGGGGGTAATCTCTAGATTGACTGAACCGATTTTGAAAATTCTTTCGAGAAGTTTAATAGTAATAAATTAGAAATTAATTAAACTTTTCTTTTTTAATCAAGTTTGTTTTTAGCGAGTGGGGTTAGGGCATACAGGAGTGGAACTAGCGCCACTTGTTCTCTAAACTTTGGCTTCTCATGATGCGTGATTCTGCTGATTATCATGTAAGTGCGGGTGACGACCACGGATCGCACACAAGAATAGGGTAAATACAATTTTTTTGTGATAATACTGCAGTATTGGAACATAAATAATACAAAAGGTTTATTGATAAATGTATAAATATAAATATAATGTATTGAATGGTAAATAGGAACTGTAATTTACTAACAATAGATTAAGCAATCATGTTACTAACAAAATTATCTAAGTTGGTCTAATGAATAAATATATTATTATTATTACTATATTATTTTTTGTTTAGATAATATTTTTGATATCAAATTAAAATGCTCGAGAATTATCATCAAAAGTAGGTTAAATCATATTTTTATATACTTATTCTACTACCAATTTATTTTTTCAATAAAATACGTATACCTAATATGCAAATTATATTATAAGAAATATCTTAGAAGATAATTTTTTTTTTTTATATCGGTTGACGCTCGTTCTCTCCTGTGTGCCTCTAAGTTTTAAATAATAATTTAACCGTCTCACCATGGACCAATTCTATTGGTCCCTGGTCTGACACTTAAATCTTTAGTATCAGTTCTGACATAGAAGTGAATAAAAAAATTCAATCTATAAACGGAAAAACATAACTTACGATTCGAGTTTATCGCCCAATATTTTTGAATTGTACCACGAATTTGTTGGTACCAAGTCGCATTCTTCTAACTCCGTTTTGTATCCATAATAGAAAACTTTCAATATCCAATAAAATGTTAATCTTGATATCAATCCCGGAGCTTTCTTCGGTGCCGTAGATTTATTGGATTCCTTCTTATCTTCGTTTTCCTTTTTATCTTCTGCGTGGTTTTGTTGGTTATTCATTGTGAAATTTTATGATTTTTTTTATTTTTATTTTTTTACTATCTATCGCTTACGTGAAAACGACACAAAACAATTAAAACTGAAACGTCTTGAGTTTAGACTCGCGCACAAAACATACAACACGTCATTGTGAGGCTGAGCGTTAGTTAGTTCTATCTCCGGTCTTGCGTGGCTTACCGCTCACTCATTATTAGCTATTTATTATACATTATTTAATTGCAAAACGTAAAGTGAGCAACTAATCCATATTTAATGACGGAGTTTCAATGTTAATTAATTGAACATATGATTAAAAGAAAAAAAAACTGATTAAGGGCTTCGAGGCTCTGTGCCGCAAAGGTATTTTGGGACAGCATAATGAGGAACTTGCTGGATTTTATCATTAAAAATTGGGTCAATATTTCAAAATTAGAACGCGAGAAAGCATACTCGTGAAAGATATTAGTCTTATTATAAAATAATCTATGTATATTATATCTTCTTAATATATATAAATTACGCGTCACGTTGTTTGTCCGCGATGGGCTCCTAAACTACTGAATCGATAATGATGAAATTTGGTCACTATGTTGTAATTTGGCCTAACTTAAAAGATAGGATAGTTTTTATCCCGGAATTCCCGCGAGAACTCCGGAATTAATGCGGGGAACAGCTAATCACCGTAAACTACTGTCAGTGGTACAAAAAAGGACATAGAGTACCTACTTTTTTCCCGGAATTCCCGCGGGAACTTCGAAATTACCGCGGGTGAAATCGCGGGGGACAGCTAGTAGGTACATATATAAAATAACTTGAGAACGTCTTTTCCAATCATCATTAAATTTTGCAATTTTTCAAGTCCTATGTTGTCAAGGTCAAAAAGTACCCTATGTCCTTATCTGTACAGAGAAGGACATAGAGTACTTTTAATTTAAACTAAACTCCGGAATTACTGTGAGTGAAACCGCGGGGGACAGTTATAGTTTGCTTATCTGGGGGCACGGTAGTTCCCCCGCTAAGACGAGCCAAGCAAAGCAGGAGCACTATACCTATCTGGGGGCACGGCATAGTGTCCCCGCCAAGCGAAGCTTATTTATTTATTTATTTATAACTTTACAGTACAGTTGACCAAAGCGTTATAAAGTAGGTAGTACGTTAAATTAAAACTATAAATTAATATAGTTATTAACAATTAGTAAACTAATATAGCAAACAATCAGTACATTAATATAATCATTATAGCATTAATACTGGCATTATTACATCAAATTATATGGTATGGTACTATTACATAACTATACAGTTTTTACATTATTAGGTACAAATCAGAATGTCAAATTTACATAATTATAAGTCAATAATATATATATGTCCAATTTATATAATTATTATTTATGGTCATGTTATGGTGATGCTCCTCGCATACCTACCTCACCTCACATACTCTGTTGCATTCCTTCATCAGACATCTAATCCCAGTCACAAACAGGTCACAGTGCGGTGCTGCTTCCAGCACCGCATCGATGAGGGTGCGCGCGCGCGCCGCCGGCGCCTACCGTCTCGCCATCGTTCGCGCCCGCTTTTGGGCAAGCAGCGCCCGGTACCGAGGCCGCATGTTGGTTTGGGTTAGCACATTGGGTACAGACAGTCGCGTAAATACTTGAACCAGCTCTATGCAATCTATTCGGTCCCTTATTAGATTAATTACGAATTTAGCTAATGCCATACTTCTCCTCACTTCTAACGTTTAATATCCGAGCTGCCCCGCGAGGAAGAGGGTTGGGTACATAAACGGGTAAGCGGGAGCGGGAACCACAGAGTACTTTTTTTTAATATCTGAGTGGGAACCTATCTTTTCTCGAAGCGCTTCGTCGTTTTTTTTGAACCCTTATAACTTGGGTTTGGATTATACCAGATAAACGAAATTCTCGGGATATGTTGTCAATAGTGGACTTCATCATCAAACATAAAGTTTTAATTACATAGCTCTTATACTTTAGATACTACTAGTCACTAACTCACTGATGATCATCAAAATTCTTAGGGTATTTCCTAATGAGCTGGCATGAAAGCTAGTATTAGTACACAAACAACAAAAAAATGTAACTTTTATCCCCCAACTCTTTAAACTAGGGGATGGAAGTTTGTATGAGAATTCCGCAATGTTGACTTACAAAAAGAAATGAAATCCCACCAAAAGCATTTTCATGTAAAATGATGCCAAGACGAGTCCATATGACTGGCACTGTCAAAAAGTTATCAGATCTCATGTAGAGCCAAGCTTACAACTCTACAAGGCCTAAATTCACAAACTCTACACCTTAGTCAGAACATGTGGCTTGGCCGTTTCATTACTGCAAGAATCTTTGTATAACAGAAAAGTAATTACCAGTGGATAAATTTTTCACCTTACGCTCATGTGTAAGGTGAGGTGATACAATCCACGGAGAAAAAAATGCCATCGTTTTTCGAAAAGTACCAACCTGCATACCTAATTACCTACCATATTATTTAATAACTTCGTAAACAAATTAACATAAATCACATAGCGACGCCCCCATAGGGAATAAACTTCTTCATGTTATTCCAGATTCGGTATCTGTAGAGCTTGGAACACAGTTCCTAATTTTTTTATATAATTTTTCTATTGTAATTACGAAAGATACGAAACAATAACGGTTTTTTTTTTAAACCATAAGTTATGTAATGTACTTTTATTTTAATGATTAATTTAAATATCAAATAAGAACCACATTATTTGTTATATTATTATATTGTTATAGCATGTATATATTCATTTCAAAAACGGGGCTTAACCCCCCAAACTTGTTTTGAGGAAAGTTATGAATAAAAAATGTTTTTATTTTTATTATTCCTGTAAATTTTTAATCTTGACATTACCGGTTTATTCCCTGGGGCCGTCGATAGGTAATATTGTTATTTTGTTATTATTATAATACAAGTAAACAAAACGAACACTGCCCAGCTGATACCGATAAGACAGATGCTGCGAAAGCAAAACAAAGCATCAGCGTCTTTTGAAGTTCATAAGATCCTTACTATTATTATAAATGGAAAGTGTGTTGTTTTGTTACGCTTTAACGCCTTGACGACTCAACCGGTCACCATGAAATGCATCCACGTTGTCAAGGGTACCGGAAAGGACAGAGGGTACTTTTTATCCCGGAAATCCCGCGGAATTCCGAAATTAACGCGGGTGAGACCGCGGGGAACAGCTAGTATTAAATAAATTTAGAATATAAATTACCTATAAATTATGTCAAGTTACATTAAAATCCGTGATGCAGTTTTTACGCGACGCACGTTCAAACAAAATAAGAATGCGGCAGCTCTCAAAAGGGATATTTTTTTTGTTTTTGCAACATATTTCATTGATGCTCCGCTGAAATCGGTCGTAGCGTGATGTCTTATAGCCTATATAGCTTTCAATCAATCTATCAATCAAATATTTTTTATAGTTACCATGATAATAAAAATACATAGAAAAATAACTAAAGTAGGCAACAAAGGGCGCCTTATTGCTAAAAAGCAATTTCTTCCAGGCAACCGTAACTATAAATAAGACTAATAATTTCTATAGAGTGGGTGGTGCTACAGGTATAACTACTACTAGTACTACTACTACTAACTTTCCTCCATAAATTAAACTATCTAATACAAAAATAATTTACAATTCGACTCAGTTGTTCCTGAGATTAGCGCGTTTAACCAAACAAACAAACTCTTTAGCTTTATAATATTGTACAGATGAAGAACAACAATATGTTTAAATTTTTTTTTATTACACTTTGGGACTTCGACTAGTAATGATGGAATCTCCAGTATTATTGTCTTATACAGGGAAATTTATAAATCAACGCATTCTGAGGATTGTATTGGTATAGCAAGCTACTTTAATATATTTAACTTTACTATTCTACTATTTAAACTTAAGTTAAATGACATATTAGTGGTACTGACTCTATGATATTATTTATAGCCCAGCAGCCCACGCCTTGTTTTCTCAGTGACTAATAAATGGCTGAAACTTCGTGATTAGGTTAGTTCGATGAGACGCCCAAGCTTTTCCCCTGAAAAAATTCTTGAAACGGGTTAAAAGTACTTCGTGGTATCGAAAACTTCCAAGTGAAGGACTGGGAAAATGCACCACTAAATTAGCAGCACTAAGTTACCATTTCATTTACTAAGCTGACACAAATATTTACTAAGCTGCATACGAAAATTCAGAAGATTATTAATAATTTTTAACGACTTCGTTATTGGTAGATATTCGGAATGGAGGACTCTCCAGTCACACCAACTATTTTGGAAAACAATTATTTATCCGGGTTTATTATCTTAACATTTCAATACAAAATTTTACACAATTTCGACACCCTACCAAATAGAAATATTTTTCACCAGCTCACTTCCGCTATTAGCTACCCGTTTCAAGAATTTTCTCAGGGGAAAAGCTTGGGCATCTCGTCGAAATGCACCTACTCACGAAGTTTTAGCCTGTTATTTGTCACTCAGAAAACAAGGCGTGAGCTGCCGGACTATTATGATATACAACGTGTTATTGAATTAACTGAAAAATAAAAAGTAGTTTACTCAGAATTGACTTCCGAATCGATCGCACCATGTTTTAATATAGGTTATATTTTTTTCATTTTCACTAGTCCATATCGCTAAATGATTTATAATTTACAATATTTCAAGCGCAGGTAGGTCACCTCCAAACTAATGTTGAATATCTGTTAAAGTATACACTTTTTCGACATAATTTATATTTTAATCATATTATTATGTTTTTTTCCCTACCTACCTAACCTATCATATTATATTAATGGAATTTACTTCATATCTTCTTTATGAATAAAAATTAATATTTGTATGTCTATGCGTTTCGAAACCATTGGTCCCAAATCGCACTGATCCCAAAACTCACTCGGGTGAAACCGCGGGGCACAGTTAGTGATTTATATAAATACTATGTCAATATCTTGATTTCCATAAACCTACTTAATATTGTAAATGTTGATGGCATTGATGACTGTGGCTCTAATCATTTTAATGTCATTTGTATTTTATTTCTAGTTCTTTTTTATATCTAGTTTTGTCACTTTATTTACTCCAGCATAACTGGGTACAACTTATATTACCGCTACTTCAAAATATTTATATAATTAATGTTTAAATAATAAATGATATAGACAACATCAAGATAATGATTAAAAGTAAAACGTGTTGAGCAAAGCAGAGTAGGTAGGTTCGGTAGGTAGGAGTCGGGTAGGTTCTAGGAGGGATCCTAGAACCTACCCGAGTCATCCCTAGTCAGGTACCTACTGTGATTTTTATGATGTATTTTTTTTTTTAAATGTTGTCAAACTTTGGGTTTTAAATTTCATATGGTGTACTTATCTTTCCATAACTATTGTGACAAAGTGCATAATTAAAAATACTAGCAATGCAAGATTAGACAGTATAAAACAATAATCGTATTTCAAAACTACGAAATATTTGCGGAATATACATGGGAATGACTATGGGGCATTTCTAAGGGTGTGTACTTTAGTATTCTGCTTGATGATGTTTTATTAAAAATGCAGTTTTATGTTAATTAAGATAATAATAAAACTATATTCATTGTAGGTATGTTTAATTACGATTTTTTAACGATAAATAACATTAGATACCTAATAGGTATGAAGAAATAACATTAAATACGTATAGATATATTGTTTAGCACGACTATCTACTTTAAAACTAATTGGTGACTTGGACAAACTTTAATACAGCTGCTAGTTGCTGTTTGAGAATGTTAAATCGTGATTTTCATCACGAGTAAGTTACTCTGTAGGCTGTCCTTACTAATATAAATGCGAAAGTGAGTTTGTTTGTTATGCTTTCACGCCTTAACGGCTAACCGATCATCATGAAATTTTGCATACATGTTTACAGTGGTACAGAAAAGGACTTTTTATCCCTGAATTCGCGCGAGACTGCATTAAATTACGCGTACAATACACGTTGTCACAGGTACAAAAAAGGATATATTATGGGGTAGTTCATTTCGAAATTAATGCGTGTGAAACCGTGGAAAAAAGCTAGTAATATAATACACGTTACAGCCCGAAATTGATTTCAACTGATTCAATTTTGAAGGAGCGCTTCAACATGATAAATCACATCTTGCTATATTAGGTATATTTTTTGTTTGTTTGTTTATTTGTAGGGGGTAATCTCTAGAACTAATGAATTTATCATAAAAATATTTCACTTATATAAAACCATGTGAAACAGGTTAAATTTTATCCCAGAACAAAAAATTCCTGAGGTCATCCCGAAAACGCGGTTGAAACTAATTAGGTACGCGTATACGATGTAATCCAATCGCGATATCTATTCATCTTCTATATACACGATATCTAAATTGAAGTGTCTGTTTGTAATTCCAAAGTAACAGCTTTTCACTAAATGCAATTATATGAAAGTTATACGGTACTTCATAAAAAAAAAACAATTTTCAAAATTTTTGTCTGTCTGTCTATCTGTCTGTGTGTTTGTTTATTGGCTAATCACTGAAACGGCTAGTTCCAATTTTAACGGGACTTTGGCTGGCAGACAGCTGCTGTTATAAGGAGTAACTTAGGCTATTTTTATTAAAAAAAAAATATAGTTCCTGAGGGAATTCCGAAACTAACGCGGGTGATTCCCTGAAACAGTTGGTCGAATTTTGACGGGACTATAACACTGCTAATTACCTGATGTTAAAAGGAATAAATTAGACTATTTTAGAGTTCCTGCGGGAATTCCGAAACTCTCGCGGATGAGACCGCGGGGCACAGCTAGTGTCTACTAAATCTATTTATTTCGCCCATGTGTTTACCCCAAAAATTTGGGTGATTACTTGATTAGGTATATTTTTTATAAAAAAAACCTACATCATAGTTGAAAACTACTAGATCTTCCTGAAAATACATAAAAACATTGAAGCTAAAAGCAGTAATATGCTCGCATAATATTGTATCTACGTAGATCGGTTACAGTAAGTCTTAGGTGAGATAAACAACCACGCAGTGACGTATTCACTGTTCAGTTACAGTTACAGTATTATATTATCTGTGGCCAAGTTAACAATCTATAATCCTTATCGTTACAGAAAAATGAGGAACGTGTCACGTGATCACGAAAATTTAACTGGTCATTGAACGATTTTGTATGACCACGTGACATGACGATACGTTCCTTAGTTTTCTATAGCGATAACCTTAGATTGTCAATTTGGTTAAGGGAGGTGAAGTTTGACCATGAAACCATGAATACACAGGATTTAAAGTCGAGTCCAGACGATTATTTGCCATACTTTAAAGTAATGTGAAAGCTGCAACGCTATATACATACAATGAATTTAAAAACATACAACACAAACAAAAACATTTAAAAGTAATATCATCGTGGGGTCAGAATTTATACTTCTGCAGCAAAATTTAAAAAAAAAATTAAATAAATAATACACTAGCTTAATGCTAACTAAATCCTACTAATATTATAAACGCGAAAGTTTGTAAGTATGTACGGATGGATGGATGGATGGATGTTTGTTTGTTACTCTTTTACGCAAAAACTACTGAATGAATTTAAATGAAACTTTACAATAAAATAGCTTATACATCAGATTAACACATAGGGTACTTTTTATCCCGGAATTCCCGCGGAAACTCTGAAATTAACGCGGGTGAAACCGCGGGAAAAAAGTAAATAAGAAAATAATAAAGAAAGTAAATATACATTTTTTTTCCATTCGAGATTTTTTAAAGGTGTTAAAAACCTTTACAGGTTTACCCAAACACCGCCATTCGTCACAACACCACTTAGTAACTAGAGTATTCCAGGATAAAAAACCCCTGTCCTTCTGTGTACCCTTGATTACGTGTATGCAAAATTTAATGAACATTCTGTCCAATCAATCAATCATTCATTACATTAACGTCACATTCGTTCTGAAATTATCAATCCTACCCCACATAACCATAATATTCTTGAGTTTTTTTTTTCGTCGCACTCGCAAGTTGCTACCACATTCCCTCGCATGCAGTTAATGCTACCTCTGTCTCTATGTAAACTCAACTAGTTATTCTATAACTAGCTGTGCCCCGCGGTTTCACCCGCAGTAATTTCGGAGTTCCCGCGGGAATTCTGGGATAAAAAGTACCCTATGTCCTTCTCTGTACCCCTGACAACGTGCAAGCCAAATTTCATCTTAATCCGTTATGCTGTTTTTGCATGATTGAATAACAAACATCCACACTTTCATATTTATAATATTAGTAGGATGACCAGCATTTTTTTTTAATATCTCGAGTTCCAGATGGAATTTCGAAAAAATCGAAACATGAGTATCTAAGTTAGACCCTTAGCAATACAACAAAAATAAACCGCAGTCAATTTAGTGTAGCAGTTTTTGCGTAGCACGAATACAAACATACAGACAGACAGACAAAAATTCTAAAAACGGTATTTTTGGCTCCTATATCACTCACAGAGTCGCCTAAATTTACCGGTTACAATTTTATTATATGTATAGATAATATAGCCGCTTGATAATTAATGACTTCAAAGTTTATTATTTCCTAAAACAATTTATGTATAAAGTTTGTTCAACGGCGACATAGATTTATTTATTCGTGGATTTATTTGTAAAACTGGTACATAAAATATCCACTTCAGGTTTTTTCCTCTTAGCCTTCCACTATTGCTAAATTATTAACAGGCAAATCATATTTATGTCACTTGGTTAATTTTATTTTTATGCAAATCAATAAATATACGGCGGTACAAATATCTAATACAAAAAATATTTTTAGAGAAACTACATATTACTTGGAACTCTTGATTTAAATTGAGTCGCGTCAATGAAGCCTTTTGGTGAGAAGTCTTCAAGAACAGCTCCAATTTTGTTGTTGTTCTTGAATATTTATGCTATACTAGACGTCGTCCGCGGTTTCACTCGCGGCAATTTTGAAGGTCCCGCGGGAATTCCGGGATAAAAGTACCCTATGTCCTTCTCTGTATCCCTGACAACGGTGCGCAAAATTTAATGGTAATCGGTCCAGCCGTTTACGCGTCATGCCGTGACCAAGGGAAATGGGGATTGTGAATTGTGAGTTTGTGATTTTGTGACATCGCGTTGTAGATGTAATCTCTGGATCTACTGAATCCAGTTTGAAAATTATTTCACTGAAAATAAAATTTGCGGTTTAGGTATGTTATTTTGTTCATATTCATCATCCTAATATTATAAAGAGGTAAAGTTTGGGTTTGTAAGTTTGTATGTAATCTATGGAACTTAGGAATTCCTTCGGGAATAGAATTTAATTAATAGAAGAATTTTGAAAATCAAAAATCACTAACCAATGTTTGTATAAATGTGATAAATGTGTGTGTAAATTGTATAAATACTTTTTTGTTGTGACTATACATCCCTATTAATTATTATTATTTTATTGACGTCAAAAGAGCCAATCATTAATGTACTTGCTCCTAATTAGTTTTTTATTATGAAACTAGCTGCCCCCTTCAATACCCTACTTTAATTTTGTATATTTATTACACCTTGTATATTGAGAATTTTTCCTCTTTATCGGAATTCATTATAATTCGTGCAAAATAAGTGCAATGAACTGACACAATCTTAATATTAAATACCTGTTTTATTATCTGTAAAAATAAACCAGTACCATGACTGACTGAAAGACAATAATACGACCCAAACTGGATCTATATAAACTTGAAATTTCGTATACAAGGTAGGTGAGCACTGACAAAGAGTTTTTGAAAATTAAACTCTTTTGGGTTGAAAAGGACCTATGAATGATGAAACCGCAGGGAATTGCTACTAGTATTAAAATAATTAAAATAAAACTATGTAGGTACACAAAAGTAGGTGAACATCTCTTATGCTGACCAAGAGAAGTATAATTAATATTAATTTATTCCAAGAATAACTTATCGGATACATCCTTAGGTACATTGATCACATAGTGTTATTCAGATAAAGTATTCATTAGTATTTTGCTGTTGTAAATAGCGAATTATTGTAACGTTGATGTGTCACACATATTGTCATACCTCAGAGTAATAAATCTAGTACATAATAGTACCCAGAATGACACAGGGTAGCTACAGGTAGCTAAACTCTGCAGATATAAAAAAAAATAAAAAATAAATTATATCTATGGTAATTTTGGTGTTCCCATGGGAATTTTGGGATAAAAAATACCCTATGTCACTCAGGACTTATACCGTATAGACAGGACCGTATAGCTTCTTGTAAGTGAAAGAATTTTGAAAATCTGTTTAGTAGATCCAGAGATTACCCCCTACAACGTCACAAACTCACAAACCTTAGGTGCCTCTTTATAATAGGTATTAGGGGTATTTATTTATTTATATAAATATAAAAGTATAGTATAAATATAAAAATAATGGGTACCCTATTTCCCTTGGTCATGACATCACGCGTGAACACCCGGACTAATTTCGCTAAATCTTTTTTGTTATTTGTTATTGTAAGGAGAAGGTTCTTATGAAAGAAGTTCGTCGTTCCTGCGAGAATTCCGAAACTCACACGGGTGAATCTCCGAAACGGTTAGACTGATTTTACGCGACTCCGCGTTTCGAAACTACCGCGTGGCATAGTAATACAGATAAATATTATTTTTACTTGGCATGCTTGATACGAGTAGCTTCTTCTTTTAATTGTACCTACCATTATCTACCTGTTCCAGTCAGTAACTATTAGTTCTATTCTATTTTCCTCTCTCACTAAGTAGACACTGATGGTATAAACATTAAAATATCATTACAAACTATTCCTCTTTTCTTGAAGTCAGTTATCAACATGTATACCTATATAAACTGTGGCCTACTAAATCCGCGAAGAAAAATGAATTTGTTATAAAATTTAGTCCAAGGTCTACGTCAGTCCACAATAATTTGGTGCGGTATGGCTTTGCGTATGGCGGGCGGGCGGGTGTGCGGTTTGCCCTATGGTACGAGGCGAGCGAAGGCGGGAAAAGCGGCCGGTCGGTGTCCGGCGGGCGCGAGGGCCCGTCCCGAACGCGCGGCGCGCTGCAGTACGACGCGGTCCACGCCGTGCCACCCAGCCCGCGCCGTCACACACGAGCGCCGCGCGCTTTCTGCAACCATTCCAAAATATCCAATCAAAACAAGAACACACTGAAACTGTTCTAATGATAATTATATAATGTGTTCCACAAATAATATATCAACTGTGCCTTTAGATAACATAAAACAAAAAATTTTAACGTACGTACTCACAACGAAGTTTTGATAAGCACAGTGTATACTTAGGAAATATTGTGAATAGCCATTTTTTTATAATATTATGTATTTCTCATTATAACCGGCTCTATTTAAAATCATTATTCATTATGTTCTTAAAATACATACCTAACTACTTGTAGTTAGGTTATTTTTTTATTCTTTTACATGATACTTTTCCTGTAAAGGACAGCGTGAGAACTAGAGCAAAGCATCATTAAGTATGTTTACAAAGAGAAGTAACGTAGCAACGGATATTTCATAATATTCAGAAGTATCTTAAAACACTTGTTCATGGAGATGTAAATTAATTTTGCTATTATTTCGTTATGAATATATGTACTTAAATCAAACTCATCACATTATACCTTGAGCCAAATAAACTTAGAATCTTAAATTGACTAACGTATGTTTTAATGCAAGCAAATACAAATTGTTACACAATTTCAATAAATCGTCAACATTTTAATGACTTTTTTAAAGTAATATAGTTATTTAAAAGAATCAAAAATTTATAGTTACGCTTGAATTAAAAACATATGTTGTTGGTTCTTTCTTTTTGTTTATTGTTCAAAATGTGATATAACAACAAAAACAAACAAACACTGATTGAGAACAAAGTGTTAGAGAGTTAAGTAAAATCTATCCGACGCCATCCGTGGTCATGGAAAACGGTGCCTTAAATTATGGGAGCAAAAGCAACACTAACGAAATCATCGAAGAAAAACTGGTAAGTGACTATTGGGGAGATTTGCGAAACCAGCTGTCCCACGATGATTTCACCCGCCTCCACACATCCACAAGTTTTCACCGCCATCCCCTATTACCTACTTAGCACCTTCCGGAGTTAATTTCGAAGAATCCCTTCCTAGAGAGAGAGTCTTTAAGTCCCAACAGAAAACTTTTTTCGGCTAGTTGTTGATGAGTCAGTCTGGAAGTTTTTATAGGTATGACACCGTGAAATTGTAAAAACTGATAGATTGTAAACGGTTCACATTGCCAAGGTATATCAGCTGCGTGCACTCTGACATGCTAGATTAGGCTATATAAGTTTGAGCTCAACAGATTCAAATGGTATCTATGGTACCGATCTTTCATGTGCGAGCGCCAACCACAACGCATTTGCTGTCCTCAGCATTTTACAATATTACCGTTACTTTACAAACTAACGCTTTTTACAGTTTTCCGGTGACTTTTTGACGAATTCAAAAATATAACCCTTTGTGATGTTTGATGATTCAAGAGAGCATTATGTTATTGTATATTATTGACTGTTTGTAGTATCATACTCAGCTTTCTTTTGAAAGTATCGTGTGAAACATACACTTAGCCCCAAAGCTTAAAATTTAAAAGGAAAGAATCGGGAATATTAGGTACGTAGGTGACGAAATAAGGTCGTTTTACACACTTCGTAGGTACGTTAGCCGGAAATTGACCTGCAAAATTCTTTAACTTTCGTAAAAGAAAAGATTTTGGTTGGTAAATCCAAAAGACTCCCTGCAGTTTTAGATTCGTACAAAATTAAATAGTAAAGGTTTAGTAGTAGTGTAATATCTGGACGCAGATAAGCAATAACATGTTAACCCACAAAATGAAGTTATTGATTTAGAACGATTTATTGAGAGTTAGAGAACGTTTTTTAATTATGTGTTTACCTTATTACATTATTTAAGTATGTAACTAAATATTGAACATAAAAAATTTGACAAAAAATGGCGCTATAATTTTAAAACTTAAACTTAATCAAAATTTCTCCAGTGTGGGTTAACACACTATTGCTTATCTATGTCCATCTAGAGATTACCCCCTATTCAACCTCAGAAACTCACAAACTTTATTGGTACCTCTTTATAATATTAGTATAGATAATATCATGTTCGCTTATGCAATATTGTGTACCTACCCGTAGCTTCGTATTGTTCTAAGTTATTCTGAGGCATATTCATCACATAATGAGGATTTTAAACGTTGAATCTTTCTGTAAGCGCAGTTTAAAGAAGCAGTGCTCGTTGAATAGTAGGTATTTACCCGCTTCAATAAATATGAGATAATTTAGGTACCTACGTATTTACGTGCCATTTGTTTCCTATGAACATACGAGTAATTTGGCATAATAAAATAGTAGTTAAGTTTTCCGTTATTATGAAGAGAAAAAAACGGGCAATTGCGAGTCGGACTCGTGCACGAAGAGTTCCGTACCATTATCTATAAAAACGGCAAAAAAAATTGTCTGTTGTATGGTAGCCCCTTAAATATTTGCTTTATTGTAATTTAATTATTTATTTTTAAAGTGAATAGGTATAGGCATGACGACCCGATTGGCGTAGTAATGCCTGCCCGCTAATCAAGAGGTTCCAGGTTCGATTCCCGGTGGGGGTGCACTTTGTGTGATGAACATAGGGTTCCACTTTCCAGTCAGGGTGTGTTTATATATCTATAGTATAATATATATGTAATTGTATGTAGTATATACCCCGTTGGTTTGGTTTCCACGACACAAGCTAATAATAGCTTAGTGTAGGATAAAGTAGATTTGTGTTTTGTGAAATGGATTATTATTATTATATTATTATTATTCTGTGAATATTTAAAGCGTCCACCTGTTGCCGTTATCGATATTGAGCAAAAAAGAGCAAAAATATCACATTTGTTATATTATAGGAGTCCCCTTAAATATTTATTTTATTTCTTTTCTAGTATTTGTTGTTATAGCAGCAACAGAAATACATCTGTGAAAATTACAATTGTCTAACTATCACGGTTCACGAGATACAGCCTGGTGACAGACGTACTGACGGACGAACAGCGAAGGCTTAGAAACCTTCCCGGGACCCTTCCCGTTTTACCCTTTGGGTACGGAACCCTAAAAAGAAACAAGAGTAGGTAAACTCAAATCGCCGCAAAGAATATAATATTCTCTAATACACATAAATATCATTCGTCGCAAAGACAAATTGCGTAAAAGTCTGCACTGACTTTTACATTGTAAATTTCTTACTAGGTATATTTTAAATACATATTATATCTCTACTAGTTGTGCCCCGCGGTTTCACCCGCGTTAATTTCAAAGTTCCCGCGGGAATAAAAAGTACCCTATATGTTAATCTGATGTATAAGCTATATTATTGTAAAGATTCATTTAAATCCATCCAGTAGTTTTTGCGTGAAAGAGTAACAAACATCCATCCATCCATCCATCCATATACATACATACTTAAAAACTTTCGCGTTTATAATATTAGTAGGATTAGCTGATGTATAAATAATAAGACACATCATCATATCAGCCGAAAGACGTCCACTGCTGGCAACGAATGGTCCTACCGCCTACGCTTCCCACATCCAATGGCGTCCTCCTACCTTCACTGAATCATCAGTCCACCTTGTATAGTGACATAGATATAGACATAGATATATACTTTATTTGGCATCAACATCAAAATACCTAAAATATCTTTGATCAAAATGCAAAAAAATACATATACGTAAAATGCAGAAATCTTCAGTTAGTTGTTGTATTAGACCTGATAAGATACATAGCAGAATTAAATTATGATTGATCGCATTTAAACATTTAAATAGATACTTTTTTTAAGAATCATGACAATAATATTATACTAAGTAGGTACTAGGTGGTGCCTGCGACATCGCTTAAGTTAAAGTGGATTTTATTAATCAACTAGCTGTGCCCCGCGGATTCACCCGCGGTAATTCGGAGTTTCCGCGGGAACTCCGGGATAAAAAGTACCCTATGTCCTTCTATGTACCTACCCCTGATCACGTGCATGCCAAATTTCATCCAAATCCGTTCAGCCGTTTTTGCGTGATTGAGTAAACGTATGCGAGGATAAGAGCTCGAAAGCGCATTTTCATCCGACTTGCTTCAAATTTATCGTCACTGCTCAGCTCCTATGTGTCTTAGCGTAATGTTATATAACCTATAACCTGCCCCAGGAGTATGGCTACAATGGTACCAAGTTTAGTTAAATTCGCTTCAGTAGTTTTTGACCCATGCGTGCACATACAGACAGACAGACAGATAGACAGACAAAAAATTTATTGATTGCATTTTTTGCATCATGCAGTATCGATCACCATTCATCCTCCAATATTAATTTTGAATATATATTCAATGTACAGAATTGACCTCTCTACAGTTTTATTATAAGTATAGATTTTCTATCCCTTGAGAACAATATACCTTTTTCTGCGTGAAAGGTATTTCCTTTTTTGTATCCTGGGAGAAAAATGGAGGCTTGTTCGTTTCGTTCTACCGAAAGTTCCCTGTCAAAGATCGGTCACCAGCATTCAAGCCAGCATTTCTGGTAGAGCTTATCTAAACTAAAATGACGCGTCTCACTACTTCAATAGCAGTTTTAGATGTGCGGGATCATGTATCAGATAATATCTTTTTAATAGTGTGAGTGCGGCGACAGTATTACGCACTTGTGATGAATAGACAGACCAGATTTATATATGTCGTATCCATATTTTAACGGTTGTGCGTATACCCGATGGAGGGGCGCGTCATTTTAGCTTAGATGATCTCTACCGGCGTTCGATTCGGCACCATTTTTGGTCAGTAACCTCTTCCGTTGTTTGCTGCACTTAACTGACACCGCGCGGGTTCAGTCACTGTGGCTGCTGATCACTGATATTGTGTTGCCAACACAATACATGTGTTTCGGGCAACGATTTGGTTTCGGTCGCCCTCCAACCCCCTTCGGTCTAGTTGATTTATATCGTTGGTGGTGTGGTACGTACACTGACAACGTAGGCATGAAAGCATGATGCCCGCTCCACATTCTCGCGAGAATCTTGCAAGAATGTGAGGAAACCACGAGAAACAGCGAAGAACATCGGCTCCACATTCACGTTCTCGTGGTTCCCTCGCGTTCTCGCAAGGTTCTCGCGTGAATGTGAAGCGGGCTTAGCAAACAAAGAACTTTTTGAAGAGTCTACCTACTAAGATTAGTCTTTCTCACATCACACACCAAACATCTGTGTCATAGTTCCGTCCTACTCCAAAATAACACTTAGGTACACTGCATTTTAGCTACTATATTATTATACATACGTATATTATACCTTTTAACTTTATAGCTATATAGATTAATTTAAATCCTTATGACTTTGATTCATCTTTTATTATAAAAAATAACTAGCCAATAATAATTATCCCCAAAACAACAAACTAATAACTACATATTAGTTATAACCGACTTCAAAAAATTAGAAGTAGGTATTTAAACTATGTTTTTAGGCGATATTCACTATTATTTAAGTGTCTATATCTACGTAGGTAATATGTTTAATAAACTTTTCACTTGGCGATCGATTTGAATGTTGCTTTTATTATTTCATAGATTGTATACCTTCACGGTAATTCTATATCTATAAAAAATTATGATTGTGTATTTGTTCTTTATGCGTTTCAAAATCACTGATCCGATGGTGATGAAACTTTGGTGAGTTGCTCTGCGAACGCCCGCGAAGGTGCCTAATATTCCTGCGGGAAATAACTAACATACTCACGTATAAAATCGCAAGCGCCAACTAGTTTTACATATACCTATATATAGTTATTTAATCGAGATTCTGATGGAAACCTTATCAACGGACAAATCTGCATGGGAAAGTCTGACTATGCGAACAAAAACTCAAGCTGAGCTAGTTCTATTGTTCTAAACGGCATACAATTTATTATTAGTACTATAGCTGTGACCCGCGGTTTCACCCGTTTCAGAGTTCCCGCGGGAATTCCGGGATAAAAAGTACCCAATGTCCATCTCTGTACCCCTGACAACGTGTATGGTTTTCATCCAAATCCGTTCAACCGTTTTTGCGTGATTGCGTAACAAACATCCAAACATCCATACTTTATAATATTAGTATAGGATTAATCTTGTTAGGTAATAAAGTTGAATGAAGTTTAGGTACAAAAATTTAATCAAAACTCATGGTTCAAGAGGTAAATATTTTTATCCGCAACAAAATTGAATTGTGTTTCGCGTATAGGCGTATATACCTACCTACCTACCGTACCTTTAGTATATCTGCGTTATGAGTAGGTACTTTTTTAAATATTCAGTAATTTGGCAGAACATTCTCTTTTATTGAATCAATAAAGGGCTGCCATTTATTGCCACGTTGGCACGTGAGTTTGGTATTCAGCGTAAAAAAGCTTAGGCATGGCATCTGATATTAAGAATCTGAGTATTCCAATCAAAATACATTAAATATACATTATTACTTTTGTACAAAAGAATTTAGGAATGTTTTGGTTCTATAGCTTTATACACGTTTAACGATTTCTGTAGATAGTCCGTTTGCTTAATTATATCTAGGTACTTAACAGGTAACGATTATAAAACATTGAAATTATTATCTATTTGTCATTTTATTCATACAATTTTATCTGTTGGGAGTGGCTTTTATCTATATAGCTTTCGGCTGCAGGTCCACTCGCGTGGTAACTATCTAGTGTAAGCAAGTGTACCTACCTAAGCACTAACGACTCTTTCAAGCCCTTAACAAAACTCTTACTTTATGCTTTGTTTCAAGTTATCAGTCAGAATCTCATCCTTGACTTTCCTTTTATATTTTCTAAAAATATCTACCGACGATTATAAATAAATAAACTAAGATTCTAAAAAATATTGCCTTGGATTTTGTTACTGATGCTAAAACTCCTCAACTTTTTTCTTTTAATTATTTTCAACGTATAGGTAGGTACCCCCTACCCACTGTCTCGTCTATATGCAATATAGTAGTTACTACTTAATAGGATACTTGCATGAATTTGTTTTTCCAGTCTATTTTAAATAAAGCAAATACTTAAACAAAGCAAGAAAAAGAAAAAAATATATGCATAAATTAATTAAATAGCGCGTTTCAAAGTTCCTAATTTGGAATTTACCGCCGAAACACGGAATGTTTAGTTTAGTTTAGTTTATTTTATTTCGTACTATCAGTGTTAACAAAATGTCAAGATAAAATGTCACAAAGAATAGTACAATTGTCAAATAATAATAATAATATGATGATACAATACAAAAATAATAATATTACAAAATAGTAATAAAATAGAAATGTCAAGTAAATTTAATATCTAAAAATATGAATAAATTCTATTATATAGTTTTTACATAAAATTCATTTATGGAGTAATATGCTTTATCCAATAAATAGGCTTTCAATCGGCGATAAAAAGTTTTGTCATCATTTTCTTTCCGTAAATCTGCGGGAAGCTGCTCGTAATATGTAGGTCCAATTACTCGCGGGTTTTTACTTGCTAATTTTGTTCTTCGTGATACAGTCTCAAGTTTTTCAGTATTACGAAGATTTCGCCCACCACCCGTTCGGCGTCTGAAGTCAGTCATGTTTTGTCTGACATATTTTACTATCTCAAATATGTAAAGTGAGCACAACGTCATGATTCCTTGTTGTTTAAAAAGGTTCCTACACGACTCTCTTGGCTTTACTCCCGCGACTATCCTCAGTGCACGTTTCTGAAGGACGAATACCCGTTGGTGATCAGTGGAATTGCCCCACAACATAACACCGTACGCCATCACAGAATGGAAGTGTGCAAAATATACCTGACGCATGATATTTTTTGAGACTAACGGGCATAGTCTACGTAAGGCATATGCAGCACTACTTAGTTTGGCGCAAAGAGCCTGAACGTGGGATTTCCAGTTGATGTTGGAGTCTAAAGTGAATCCGAGGAAACGGCATTCATCAGATAACGGCACAGGGCAGTCTAACGTAGGTGTAATTGAAGGTGGTCGCGCGGAAAATAGCAATAGTTTAGATTTTGCCGTATTTAATATCAGGCCGTTCACTGTGAACCAGTCGAGGAGCTGTTTGTGAGTGTTTATTATTTTTGTATTAAGTTGTTCATATGTACGTGCACTGACCACAATGGTTGTGTCATCCGCAAACAAAACAGCTAAACCATTTCTAATGAAATTTGACAAGTCGTTAATGAAAATCAGGAATAGTGTATTCCCTAAGGATGAACCCTGAGGGATACCGATGGTGACGTCACCAGTCTTCGACCTAATTTTGCAGCAGTCTGTAGCTACTTGTACTGTTTGGGTTCTATCAGATAAGAAAGATTTTAGTAGCTTATGACAGTTATTTTGAATACCATATAATGATAATTTGTCCAGTAATAATTCTCCTTGTATAACATCAAATGCCTTAGTGAGATCACAAAATATTCCTGCAACCTTATATTTATCGTCAATACCTGTTATTATCGAATCAATAACTTTGTGAATGACGTCAGTAGTTCAAAATTACGCCTTATTAATCTGTGATAGAGATGTCACTGTCGTATTGAAATAGTCATGTGACACTGACAGACAGATAACTTCAATATCCAAAAGCGAAATTAAGGTTGAACTGTGTCGAGTTACTTCTAAAAGTTCCAGTAAAGTATCGAAATGCATGTTACCGAAGCATTGTAAAGTAAAAACTTCAGAAAAAGGAAAATATGTGTTGACTGTATGCACTTAGTTTCTTTTGCCTTCTCTGAAAGAGATAAATGTTTCAAAAAAAAATAAAAGTGACGTAATATGTTAAGCGTGACTGTGATTAGTGTTTCGTTGCAACGTTCCGTTTCACAAAATTAAAAGTTGAATATTTTGGAAACTATTGATAATTTTTTAGTAAATCTTTAACGATAATGCTTTTCTAAGGCTCTATTTTTTAAATATTGACACAATTTCTTATTATAAATTTCATGCAAGTACCCTATTATATGAATATATTATATTATTATAATACGATTAGTTACACGTAAATACACCGAAAACAATAGGTACCTATATAGGTACTTAGCAGGTAATCTCGGTTTTGAATTTTAATTTAATTTGAATAGGTAAAAAAATACTATTGCGGGACAATGATGATTCCTTCTCTAGGTATCACAATATGAGGATATTATGTGCGTCATAAAAAGCTGTTTTCGAGTGCGTAACTTCAAACGGAAGAAGTGAAACTTATAAAGTACCTACTAGATACTAAGGGACACCCTTTGCGCTTTCACCCATGTAAATTTTGGAGTTCCCTCGAGATTTCTTTGTATCGAGATGAAAATATCCTATGACACTCAGGTATACTTTTTTTACCTCCAGTGACACACAAGAAGATGAACACGTCATATCCACGTATTCAGTCTTCTTAATTAGTCTTACTTCAAATGTCTTTACTCTGCACTCACTGCATGTCGTTATATCCCTGTTTAATTCTATGCTTGTAAGTTTACAAAAAGTTTCACCTTTAAAACATTACAATATCTCCTACAAACGAGGTTTTATACCGATACATATTGTATTAGATTATTATCATAGGAGCGCTATTGCGACGTAACTCAATTTTCACACTGGAGGTATTTTCGAAACCAACACCAAAGCCATACAAATTGATGGTCAATCGTTCCGATAATGTGTGCTGAAGGAAGGCAGGTATCACTAGTAGTTGCATGCTAATCTTTTAACTGCATATTTCGCTTATCCGTTTCGCTTAAACTGAGGGCCAATTCTACTTCCGCAAAAACACACAAAAAAAAAATATTTGACACAAATTTAAATAAAAAATCGTAATAATAAATACTTAACTGCAATAGAGAAAAACTACAACTCAATGCTAACTATTACGATTCTTAAAAGTTTCACAGTCTGGCTCTGTTTCTTGGCATAGAGCCATAGCGCTGATTTTTAACTAGACCTAAAACCAGACTTTCTGCCTCGAAAAGGGTCTGGCCACATAATATAATGAATTGATATTAGAATACTCCCTTTAATAAACCGATCGGAAATCGCAACGGGAATATATTTGGGGAGACCTTAATTTATTAACGGTGTGTTTTGCAGCTGAGCAGAATTGGTCCTCAGATCAATCATGGGCAACTTATATTGCGATTCGCTAGTAGGTATATTAATACTCATACATTATTGTTTTTTCCATGGACAAAGAGCGAAATTTTCTTTTTACTCACAATATTGCATTCAATAATAAAATAAATCAATCGTTTGTTAGCTCAGGTTCCAATAATAAAAATAAAATTTTACTATTTATTTATTTATCGTCAACATAACCCACACTATTGCTAGAACATTGGACATCTATATACACTAATATTATAGAAGAAAAGATTTGATTTTTCATGTTATTTCTTTGTTTGTAATTGATAAACTCAACAGTTACATAATTCATTTTAAAAATTCCTTGACTTATAGAAAGATACAGTGTTTCTGAGTGCCGGTAGAATACTTTTTTAGGGTTCCGTATCCGAAGGGTCCAAACGGAGCTGTATTTTGCTGTCATTCGCGTGTCCGTCTGTCCATCGTTTGTCGGGCTTTACAGCTTACCTAATAGGAAAGATAAAAAAGACCTATATACGCGCTATGTGACAATATTACCATACATATAATGAAGACTAGGAGCAAACAGGACGAAGCAAGCAAATAATAATATCTACCTAGAGATATTATGAAACAAATAAAAAGATATATTATACAAAAAATTTAAATTTTTAGAAAATCGTATGACTTTTTTGAACTTGCAAATTTTATTAGTAAAGAGGTTTATTTATATTTTGATGCTTCATACCTACACCTCTAGATTCGTAAAAAAAAAAATTATGAGCGTATTCTGCCTAGGTTGGATTTACAACTTTAGTCTGATTATTGAAAAAGTCCCTCGTAGAAAAATCAGGAGTGTCTAATACGCCATTAGGTAGTTTAAATAGAAAAGTAAGGTCAAGCATACGTTTTCGATCTGCTAACGAATATTACCTGCTAATATAGGTACGTAAATATAAAATATAATGTTATATAATGAAATAATATGAATTTAAGACACAACTTTGTCGTCAAACTAATCTTCGTAATAATTAGTCCAAGACAGAGAGAGAATCAAGAAAGTATGTTATAATGTTCATGCGAGGAAAGTTTATGTGTTTAGTAAAGAGTTCTTTAGGAAATAACATAACTTACGCGGGGAAAACCGCCAAAAATGCCTCACCTATTTAATGGATGCTACCTAACTAATTTATTCACTGACTAATTACGTAAATTTAATTATGTATCAAAAAACATGACCAACGATTTGTAAAAAGCTTAAAGATTTTATAGTTTTATAGTTGGTGAAATAGAGGTGGGCTAAGAAAAGATTTTTCTGAAATCCGATATTCACGAGGATGAAACTCTTTACCTCTCTAAATCATAACACTGTAAATCTTACTCAGGTAGTCATGTGACCTACTTTTTTGAGTCAAAACTATCTCCGACGCGTTCACAACAATCCATTAGATTTCGTTGTAGTCGGACGAACGGTAAAGGAGCGCCATAAACAAAGAAACGTTCATTATACAAAAAAATATATTTATACCTACAAATACAGCCTTCATACTTTAGGGACATACGACTGTTAGATAATAAAATAATTATAAAATCAATACGATATACGAGTCGAAGTAACGCCGCAAACTTTGATAATATCACATAACTAGCGGTTTGCCGCGGTTGCACCCGCGTTAATTTCGGACATCCCGCGAAAATTTTGAGATAAAAGTACTCTATGTCCTTCGCACTCCTGAAAACGTGTATGCAAAATTTCGTGATGATCGGTTGAGTCGCGTCGAGTGTCGGAATTAACAGTCGTCCAACATCGTCATATTTCAACTAATTTACACAAAATCTTGACAAAGTATAATATATACCTCTCGAATCACTATCCATCAATGAAAACCGCATGAAAATTAGTTTAGTAGTTTTTGATTTTATCGCGAACAGACAGACAGACAGACGCAGCGGACTTTATTTTATAATATATAAGGACATCATTTGGATGTTATTTAAAAAAAATGCGTAATTTGCAATTTTGGTTTAAAATGTTTCTTCAATCTACCTATACATGTGAAAAATGACAAATTGGAACAGAGGCACTAAATATAAGCTGATGTTAGGATTGACAAGTATTGAATGAGAGGAAGGAATCAAATTTTCTTTTGTATACAATTTTTTTTCGTAGGGAAAAAGTTGTAGGCGATCATTAATCTACACTAATAGTACCTCTGCCCTGCGGTTCCACCTGCGTAAGTTTCGGAATTCCCGTAACGTAGCTTAATTTACTTCTCATAACATCAGCTAATTAGTAGTGAAAGTCCCGCCAAAGTCGGTCCAGCCGTTTCGGAGATACTAAGACATCCTAAGAAAATTCAGCAATTGACACTATTCTAAATGCGAATGTGAGTTTATTTGTTTGTTTGTTTGTTACGCTTTCCCGCCTTAACTATCCAACCGATCATCATGAAATTGTGCATACACGTTCAGGAGTACAGAGAAGGACATAGGTTACTGTTAATCCCGGAATTCCCGCTGTAACTCTGAAATTTTGATGCTCTTTGAAAAACTTTGATGCTCTTTTAACTTTGTGCTCCCTTTCCAACTAACATTGTACAGGCTTGTACCTAACTTCTTAGCGTCATGCAAACTGAGTGTAAGTGAAAGCTTACCGACCTAGTTAACACTCACCTATATCTGCAATCTTATGTTAGTATCGGTTGAAAGCGACGCGGCGTAGTAGCTACCTAACCAGCCTGTTATCAGAATCCCCCTCGGCCACTGGGGTTTGGTAGCGATTATCACGCGATAGTTCAAGGCCTCAACCTATCAAAACATAGGTAATCATCGTCACAGCTCAGCTGTTAAGCTAATATTGATTTACCAGCCATCCTCCCCGCGATCTCATTTTGGGTCTTGAATTACCAAAAACCCTGAAAAAAGACCCTAAACATCGCTTTCCATGACAATAACTACGATATTTCCATACAAACTTAACCCCCCAGGGGCAGAATTTCCAAAAACACTTTATTAAGGCTGGTCTATACACATTAAAAAGCAGTCTTATGCCACTGGTTACGGGCACCTATCACTTGCTTCAACTGCCTAGGCGCCAGAATTATAAATAAATAATAATAATAACAAATAAATAAATATCAAATTTTTAAACCCAGCTATGTTGTTTTGTGCGTTAATAAACTTGTCAGTCAGTAATGATACCTAATTATAAAAAAGTCATATTTGTTTATCTAGCGTAAAATATATAAAATTGAATTTACGATTAGGTAGTAATTAGTACGCGCGCTCGTAATAAAACTTGTATTCCTGCTGATAAAGAACTGTTGGAATTCACTGTCTTAATACAATCATTTAATTTAGAATAGCTCTTAATTCGTATTCCTTGTTTTAATTTCAAGTTTAGTTATCAGCCGCAGTCATTTCTATAGGCACAATAAATGACCGTATAATCGTCTTCAACTGCTGTCAAATACAATTTTCAGTCATATTGAACAAAAACTGACATGAATTATAGGTACAAAATGTAATTAACACTGTCAAATTCAGAACTAACGTTTGCGTAAATACTTAATATTATATCAAGTTATGTGCAAAAGCATTTGTTTTCTATAAATTTCGTAGCGACTTCGTAGCAATCGCGTAGGACTTACGTAGCTCTGACATTTTCTTCCCCAAATACATTTATTATTATTAACAGAATTTTGGAAACATATTTTTAAATCTGTGTCACTTTTACTATTCAATATCGAAATTTTTAGTTTCATAAACTTCGAAACCAAAACTTTGCCCCAGGAGTCACATAATAACAAACTGGTTTGTATAGTTCAAATACTTAGAAAAATTCAAATTAGAAATGTCTAGAGCTGCGGACTCGCGTATCACGAAAACATTATGCTGCAGTGTGTGAGCGAGAGGTCCGCTCGCCGACAGTCGCAGGTCGCCAACCGAGTCGCACACAGCCACAGCCACCCGCAGCGTAGGCCCGAGTCACTACCCTTTGGCACTCAGTGGCCACTCGCTGTCTGTAGACGTGAAATCAATTGCGTCCCACACAATGACTTGTCTTTCCCAATCCCATTGTCCAAAAAACACTCTTCCAAATTGCTTATTGTACAGTGCCTGCCTAAGCAGCGATTGAACTGATTCACAACATCTCTACAAAAATATTTGAAAAGCAAAAGAACGGCGGAAGTCAACGGCTCGCGTCACTATTCTTTTATTATTTATACATGAGACGAAGAATTTATAGTTTCTTTATTTTCCTTAGAAAAATAGTTTTATACGTACATTATTATTGACATGAAAAATAATTGGGTATACGTAGGTAGATACTTCTCATATAATCGAAACTTTGATTAGATTGGTGCTTAATATTTAATGTTGCGCAGTTAAGAATGTGCCTACTTACAAACTTAATAAATTAATTATCTACTTCTATATTTATGTATGTATTTACCTACGGGAATTGTGTAGGAGCGCGGCACGGTTGCCTATGCTTTTCAGTTGAAAGCTCGTCTTGTGGAAGGGGAGGTGGTATGAGGTCACGACTCACGCCTGCGTTCGGGCGGGTCCGTGGCTGCCCGCCGCGGCTCGGCTCCGCGCCACCGCCGCCCGGCGACGCGCGCAGCGGCACCGCTGCGTGCGCCGCCACCGCCAGCCGCCACCATCGAGTTTACGTCCGGTGATCACGCTGTAGACTCTGCCGCCTCTCACACTGCCATCCATCTAAATATCGTTCCTAGGCCTCTCGCCCTAGCGAATACCGACGCGTTTATTTGTCAATAACATAATCCGCAATACGTAAAAACGGTTGCGTTTCGAAAAAATAAAGTTTAATCGATCGACAGCACTGAAAAGTAAAAACTGAAATTATCGTTTTGCAGTGGAGCTTTGCATAATTTGTTACGCTGCGTTAGAGCTTTGATCTTCATTTTTACATGAAGTGTGGTTGCTAACTCATATGATATTATTAATGAATTAATAATATAAATAAGTTTAATCTAGCGAGTGGTGCCGTCCCGTGCTTAGTTCATTTAGTGTTCAACTCGTCCGTGTATAGTGCGTAATTCTAAAAGGTGTTTTTGTAATCGTTTCTTTTGGTTGCTAGCTTTAGCATCTAATTTATCAATATTACTTTTATTAAAGCTTTATTTCAATATATCTATTGAGGAAAAGCGCGATCCATGCTCGGAGTTATGACTACCATGGTATGGTTTTCTTTGTATACGTTATGTACCTAATTTTTCTTCTACTAGGAGTGTAGATGAAATCATGGCATTTTGAACTGTAGGTGTATTTAGTTCTATATTTGATACAAACTTTGTATTCGAAGCGAATGGTCGATACTTTCATTCTGTTATGATTTGACAGCCATGTTGACAGCATACCACATAAGACATGTACATACATGCAAGCTTATTGTTTATTTCATCGTTAGCTTTCGACTCTTCAGACACAAACATATATATTATGTTATAATTATTTTGGATCATATTTATACTATAGATACTGCAATTTTTATGAAACTTTTTTTTTATTAGACTTATAATTATTAGATAACATAACTACGCCCGAAGTATTTTTCAATTATTTAGGTATTTACACATAGCGCATAATGTCTTGATTGCTTTTATCATATACTTATTTACCCACTTTTCATGAAATAAAATATTTATAATGTGCAAAGAAGAAACTAAAAGATTTTGGGGTTACGTAAATAGCGAACTAGTAGCATACTAACAGCCCCACCCCGTACGTAGACGATATCACATTTGTTATAGGTATTCAGTTTTACTATAATCTCTTTTTTTGGGAAATAAAAAAAAATTATTAAATATACTCTAATAGCTACAAACGTGATATGTGATTAATTAGGTATATCTAACTCTTTGTCACTATGAAGTTAACCCGGAAGAAAGTCTTCAATCGAAACCCCGAAGGGGTATCCCTGAAGGGGGATAAGTGGTTTAGAGTTATATAATAAAATTCCACGTGGATTGAAACTAATTTTCAATGAGACAAGATAACATTAGTTGTATCTTTTCCGTTTTCGCTGTTTTGAATTGAAAAAATTTAATAAATAAATAAATAAATGAGTTTTTTTACTTATTTTCAGGAAAAAGTTATTGTAGAACCATCATTTACACTTTTTTGTAAATTTGTGAATAATACCACGGTCACTGAATGTGACTGTAGCCAATGGTTTTCACAGCTTTTGGGGTAGAATTCCCTAAAACATACCTGATATATAATAATGAAAGATACATTACTAAACGAAGTGTTGCACACAAATACATAAACTGGTGTAGGTAGGGCCTTTCAGACAGTCACAATACTGCTGGTATATATTTAAAGGAATATTTAGTAGTTACCTACTCAATTATTTTTATCATAATCCAATTACGGATAATTTAAAACGCTTCTGCTTCAGTCATCGAACATCAAGCTTTAAACGTCTAAATATGAATATACATACGCAGGTAAATATCGTAGCTTCCGACTAGCGAGCGCATGAAACGATGAAAAGCTCCCACAGCCATTGACATGACGTCTTGAATGAGCCGCGGCCTCATTCCTCGCTTTCAGTCACTCGAACTACATTTATGCCTGCCTACGTAGGTAATATAAAACATTTGCTCCAAGTTAAACGTTCTGCGTACTGCGTAGATACTCTGTTGAGCGTTACGTATGAAAACAATTTTTTGCGTGTTTGAAGCATAATACTCGTATTCAAACAATCAATCATTGTTTAATCTGGCAATAGCAATCAGGATATTAATGCAAAATCACTAAGTCAAAACCATACCATAGTATTACTTTCTTGAAAGGAATATAGGATGAAAAACCTAATGAAATAAGCACAAACATAAATTTAAAACCCAATTATTAAATAGTGTCAACGAAACTGAATCTGTCTCAACTGAATCGGCGGCGAGTCGGTAGTGTACCAGATCAGAAGATAAATCGCGCATCTATGCAAAACACGGCTATAGCACTATTGGAAACCGTATCGGCTTTCGAGAAAGCCGTGCTAGAATGTGAGCACTTGGAGGCGTCGGAGCACGGAGGGTTCCGGTGAGAGCGTTGGTGCGGCAGCGACATGGAGGAGCGCGGCCCCCCTGACGTGCCGCTGATCGTGACCCCACCGCACGGGGCTGGGGGTCGTGGGGGTGGCGGGGGCGGTGGAGCGCTCACCACCTCGCGGCGCACCGCCTCCGCGCGCGGCTCCCGCGAGGATCAGCCTTCCACCTGGCGGTCCTCGGTGCGCGTACGCGACACAGGTTTCCGCGGCTCTCGCAAGAGTGTCGTACGTCTCGAACCACCTTGCAATGGCCTCAATGCGTTGCCCGCCATCGGCAAGGAGGTAATTGTTGCACGCTGTGTTTGTCTGTGGCTTTAATGTGTGCAAACATGCTATGAAGCACGGTAAAGCACTCTTCATGATCAATAGGTAAGATTGCGTACATGATAGCTTCTAGAGACTATCGCTGAAGGTTGATCGAAAACAATTGGAAATTCAAAAACTGAAACTGCCCCGAAACATATTTATTTTCTTGTTGACTGTACCTAATTTAGGTAATGTAATGTTAATGCGTAGTTTATATAATTTAAAATGCAAAAACAAAATTATTGCAATGTTTTTCTGTCGCTTTAATTCACAGTCTTTGAATCGCTCTATATAAGTACTGGTTACCTAATAATAAGGTGTGGTTTGTAAATAATATTGTTTTATATAAAATCTACATAATTTATTTAAATGTAGATATAAATTTTAATAAATGTTAAAAATTTACATACTAAAAACGGATACCATGTCTACTTGCCGTGAACTAGATAAAGGCAAATTCAATGCGACCTTATCTTTGTCCGCAGGTACTGTCTCTGGGGGCGACAGGTCCCAAGGGAACCACACAGCCATCTCATCCATGCACTATCCTCCACCATTCTCCTTACAAGGTAAGATTTTTTAATATTCGCCGAACCTAATGAATTTTTTAACGTAGGTATCTTCCCACTCATTTTATTTAAGTACTTACTAGCTGTTCGTCGGCAGTTCACCTGCGTTAATTCCAGAGATCCCGCGGGATTTCTGGAATAAAAAGTAGCCTAAGTTGCTCCTTATAACATTAACTATCTGCCAGTGAAAGTCCCGTTAAAATCGGTCCAGCCGTTTCAGAGATTACCCGGAACAAATAGACAGACCGACCGATAGACAGACAGAAAAAAAATTAAAAATTGATTTTTTGGATGTTAGTAGGTACCTACCGTGTATACTTTCATATGCATTTAGTGAAAAGCTGTTAATTTGAAATTACAAACAGACACTTCAAGTTTATTTATATGGCTAGATTTATCATTTCACATTATTTCAACATTGAAGCGGATTTTTCAATCAAATTGCAAATATTTCATGTCAAAGAATTCAGTTTAAATTCGAATATTGTCGCAGTATAGTTTCGTGCACCACCTGCGAAATTAACGACGCTCGCTCACACGACATTTTTACCCTTCACCATAGCTCGTGCGCCTGTTACTGCCGTTTGAAAAACAAAAAAAGAAATTAGGAAATTAGTAGTAGGAACTCACATAACTGTTATAATATAATTTCCTCAACTACCTATACATACATTATGTTGTTCCATAACTACACATATCTGTATCCACAGAAATTGGAGACATTAAATTATTGGTATAGGAACATAATATTAACCGGTTTTAACGGGACTCTCACTGCTAATTACCTGATGTAATAAGAAGTAATTTAGTTTACTTTGGAGTTTCTGCGGGAATTCCGAAACTCACGCGGGTGAAACCGCGGGACATGGCTAGTTTAGCATAAAGTTTAGCCCTTGTTTTATTCGCAATTGTTTTGTATAAATGTTCAACTTAAAATGTGCGTTATAATGTCTAGGCTAATTGATTATTTCCCATGTGATAAGTTGTTCATAGTGCAATCTGATAACATTTTAAGGATACACCTATCTGCATAAAATTGAAAAGCAAAAGATTATTTCACCCAAATTGTTACAGCTCCTTCCGTGAAACTTATAAAATATGAGCGACTGTAGCGCTAACGTACCTATATATAAAAAAACACGGCACGAGTAGAGCCGCGGGCCAATCCCTATTAATATTATAAATGTTGAAAGTAGCTCTGTCTGTCTGTTTGTTACGCTTTCACACCTTAACGGCTCAATAGATCATCATGAAATTTTACATACACATTATCAGGGGTACAGAGAAGGACATAAGGTGCTTTTTATCCCGGAATTCCCGCGGGAACTCCAAAATTAACGAGGGTGAAACAGCTAGTCAATAATACTAAAATAAATTCATTGAAAGATTCTTTAATATTTCAGGCCGCTTGGGATTGGTTGATCTTAATATTGGTTATCTACACCGCAATATTTACACCATACGTAGCTGCCTTCCAACTGAACGAGCCCGACTTCGACAAGCGCTCGCGACACTTTGGCGAAGATCCTATCGTTGTTATAGACATGATTGGTAAACACTGATCTTTGACTGATTTTCTTTTTATTATTATTATTTATACATGAATGTGTTTTAATAAGTGTTTTCTTTGTTTTTCAGTTGATGTCACGTTCATAGTGGATATTCTAATTAATTTCCGTACTACGTACGTGAATGTGGCCGACGAAGTGGAGTCTGACCCTGCGAAGATAGCGATGCACTACCTGCGCGGATGGTTCGTGATAGACCTGGTGGCTGCCATTCCCTTCGACCTTCTGCTCTTCGGGACCGATACTGACGAAGTGAGCAGTCTCAATCTATCATCCATTGACCGCTCACATTGGATTTATTTCACAATACATAACACAGATTTTTATTAGTATTTATAGACTATTGACATGAATGCTTCTAGTGAAATACAATAATTTTACCAGTTGATCAGTTGTCCGAAATTTGAATTGTAAAAATACGATAATCGCTTAGTTTTTAGACACATCTTGATGGAAGCCTTACTATAAATAATACGTAGTGTAATAATTATAGGCAACATACGGGATGCATGGCAGTCGGTAGCATAAAATAACAATATTTTAACCTACTTACTGAGGTAAAATAAAATGAGTTACTAAATGCAACATTTCTAAAAAAAAAGTATGGTTTTTCCCGCGTACTAAATAGCAAATACATAGTTAAATCAACATTAAGGCGAATAAAGACCAAAGCAGGGTTTGGTTCTAGCGATTCAATATACCTACTAAGAATTCCTGCAGTATAAATAAATAGTTGATGCTCAGAAAGTTGTTATTTTGTGGAAATTTATCTTTGAATTTTCGGACAAATGAAGCTCTGGATCATCAAATACTTACTCATAAGATATTAAAAACAAATAATCTATAGTCAATCACCTACAGTAGTGGAATGCCATAATATAGTCACTATGAATGGAACAACTATGTCAGTTTAGGTCTATCAATTGCTCTTTTCTCCTCTCTCCAATAATCTACATTACACTCTTTTGATTTAAAATACATAGTACCTATACTTACTTATTATTTTTAAAATTTCATAATTTATTTAAACTTGATTTCAAAATATTTTAAGATCATTTGATAACAATGTGTTTGGATAAATATTTCGGTGTATTGATTCATTTTTGCATATTATTCACGGTTTGGATAGAACCCAAAGGTGGGTGCGTATTGAACTTGTGAAAACATTTCTTGTTACAGCAGGGGCTGGAAAGTGATGAGGTATACCATATTTGTGAATTTTTTTTATGTTGCTGCCACTCAATTTTAATTATATTTAGTTTACATTTTTTCACTTATCAATTTATATCCACAAATCGAATGCGATAATGGAGGATATAGACGCTTCCCATTTTTAATAAAGGCAGGCAGTTAATATCAGAGTAACATCATTTTAGCATCAAACATTGAATAGGTTTTTTTTACCATTCCCACATAATCGTAAAAATGTAGAGATTTACAAAATTAGAGTCGAGTAAATATACGAAAAGGTATAATAAGTAGGTATCACTTAAATTAATATCAGTAAAGTGCATTTATCTGTTTAAAACCGCTAGAGACTCGATCCGACATCATAGTATCGAAATATGCACTCAAAATAAATATGCACGTCGTGTGTGACGCGACAGTGCAGGTTATATTAAAATGTCATTAAGGTGAGGTATGTAAGTAGTACCTACCTCACCTTAACTTTTAAAACACAGATAAGAGACACGTGGTGCTGTAATGATGTAGCTCTATATATACAATATTCTTGCAACTTCCAAGTTCTACACCGAGCCGATCATTTCATAAAATTAATTTAACTAAATTATGTTCACTTGCTATCATCACGAGCTTAGTGCGCCGACATTTAATTATAAAAGATGCATTAATTAATGCCACATTGAATATTTTATTACGTAGAAAGTATAATTAAATACAAATACTATAAAGAGAACGTTTTGTAGAGTATATAGTTTTGGAAAAAGAGTTTGCTTATAAAATTTTCAAGCTTTTTATATGATGGTTTGAACCATTAGATAATCATGTGCTCATTCCTTTTGAAGCAGATATAATTTGAGTCCAACGAAACATCGAGGGTACTACTTACCGTAGTTACTTACTTACTTACCGTTACTTACTTACCGTAATTTTACCAGAAATACGTAGATACCTACCGCCGATATAATTGATATAATAATGTACTCGTAGTGTTGGTTGCGGACTGTGTTAGTAACGATCGTCGCATGTTGGCAAGGTGACCTCGCGGGGGCCTTCGCGTCACGTTCTCATTTATATTACAGCTTTAATATTACAGCTTTTGTTAAAATATTTACCTGCGTAACTCGCACTCGAAGGCATTGACGAGCCTGTCTCACTGCCGTGTCGATAGATAATATTTAGCAGATCGCTATCTACAATGGCGTAACTAATTCCAAACCTCGAAGGCATCCTATTATCCCAAATGTAAATAAGCAATAATTAGTTACGAGCATTTGAACATTTTACCATTTAGCTTTTCTCATGAAAATATGTTTATAAATTATTCACAATACGCACAGGCTTTGTAGCAAATATATGCTCACACTTCCCAGACGATACGTTTGATACGTACGAAACAAAGTTGCATTAGTCACAAGTACATGAACAGCACGGAGTTTGTCAGGCACCCACCTTACATCACTTACACCGAGCAACAGGGTTGTGATGTCCATTGATCTCTCAACATAATACCAAGTTATTTGACCTTTTTCTTAGTTGTCTTAATATAGACGGATTTATGTACCGTAATAATTATTTTTATAATTTACCTACTTTTAAAGTATTGGACCATACCTATTATATAAAGTACAGTTTACCCGAGATAAAATATGTGATAATATTGTAAATAATCATATTTAATTACTATCTATTTAAAATATAATATAAAGTACCTAATAGATTTTATTGATTGACCTGTACTTTAAAAGAGGAGCCGTTCCTTCTTGTTGGTTTTTTTTTATAAATATGAATTGATTATGTTACATATTCCTACGGTTTTTTTCTTTCCTTTATCTTCTTATTATTTCTATTATCTACTTCCTTTTATAATTCGCTGCCAACATTGCCATATTACTTACTGAATCTATTCTCATTTTAATTCTGTTTAATGATGATATTGATATACCTAACTTAGTAATAATATTGTGAAATTGTACTTATTTTACATAATATCTTATGTAACATGCACTTGATACACGACTGTTTCTGCTGTAAATTTTTAAAAACCAAGGTAACTAATAAAAACTAATGCAAGTACCTACCTACAGTTAATGGATTTCATATTTTCTGAAAACGGCATCAATCAGGTCTTTTAAAATATTTACGCGCCAGTAAATATTTATTTTAAATTGCTCACGTAATAATATTTATTTTTATTACGAACTAGCTGTGCCCTGCGGTTTCACCCCACCCGGCAGGACCTTTTTTTTCTAAAATAAAAGTAGTGGCGTGAAAGTCCCGTTAAAATCGGTTCAGCCGTTTCAAAGATTAATAGCCAGAACAAACATATTGACAGACAGACAGACAGAAAGAAAATTAAAAATAGTTTTTTTTCATGTGAGTATGTACATATTCATTTAGTGATAAGCTTTTAATTTGGAATTACAAACAGACAGTTTAATTTTATTTAGTTATGTTATATCACGCGGTTGTGTCGAACATCCTAACACGATTAGGTACTAAATACCTATCATAATATACCACTACAGCATAGTTTTGTGCTATAACAACAAAATATTCATATCTTATAAATAAAATTTACCTACAAGTAATCTATAAATCGTTAATCTGGGCGACCGAGCTACGCTCGTAACGCCATCTGTTATTAAATAGAAGAAAAGCAGTACCAAACACTCATTTTTAACGACGATAAAACGACGTTTTCTAAACCTAGCTAGATCGATTAATCGCCGCCGAAACTCCCTGTATTTCATGAAAATCGTATATTTTAATCCTTACATATAAAACAAAGTCCTCGTCCTGTCGGTTCGCGATAGACTCAAAAACTACTGAATGGTTTTTAATGCGGTTTTCACCAATAGATAGAGTGATTCCAGAGGAAGGTTTATAGGTATAGTTTATCCTAGAATTCCCACGGGGACTCTAAAATTACCGCGGGTGAAACCTCGTAGAGCAGCTAGTAGTGAAATCTTTACTTAATATTATAAAGTGCGAAAGTGAGTTTGTTTATTGGTTGGTGGGTTGGATTGTTTGTTTGTTACGCTTTCACGCCTTAACGGCTCAACCGAACATCATGAAATTTTGCATGCACGTTTTCAGGGGTAAAGAGAAAGACATAGGGTACTTTTTATCCCTGAATTCCCGCGAGAAATTACTGCAGGTGAAATCGCAGGAAACAGCTAGTAATGTGATAAGTAAAGGAAAGAACTTGGCTCTATTTTTATATACTAGCTGTCCCCCGCGATTTCATCCGCGGTAATTTCGGAGTTCCCGCGGAGGTTGCGGGAAAAAGTACTCTATGTCCTTCTTTTTACCCCGACAGTAGTTTACGGTGATTAGCTGTTCCCCGCATTAGTGCTAGAGTTCCCGCGGGAATTCCGGGATTAAAACTATCCAATCTTTTAATTTGGACCATATTATAAATGGTTACAAAATTTTATCAAAATCCGTACAGTAGTTTCGGAGTCCATCGTGGACAAACAACGTAACACGTGATTTATATATATTAAGATACAGCATATTATACATATATAGAGGAATTTTTATGAGCATAATATTGTTAATAACCTATATTTTTTTCTATTTCATAGTATTATATAAATATCACGATATCTACTACCTACTCATATGCACATGTTTTCTATTCGAAGTTATCAATAGCAGGAGGTTACAAAACGCATTAAGCGATAACTTTATAGTGGTGTTAAAAAACGCATTAGGTGAGCTACGAATTGCTATATTACAGATTGTTAAAATAAACAAACCTACTTAAATTCATAATAATTATTAAGAAACCCGCGTGGTCTTTGCGCCGGTACAAAACAAAATACTTACCTACCTACCAACTTGCACCGCATCCAGTATGAAGTTGGCTAGTTTTATATAGTTTAAGATAATTGCTTGTAATACCGCAAAATATTATCTATACCTATTTTGATTGAGCTAAATATCGCTCGCATAGCATAATTTATAGGCAAGTTTACAACTATTCTCACTTTGCTTGGTTTGCGTGGTTTTCGCAGCGAGGCCTCGTTGATGCTATTTTTAGTACCTACATAATTATAATACGTATAATATGTTTGAGCGAACTTTTCGTATAAGCTTGAGTTCCGTTTGCGACGATTAAAATGTTTTTTTTGTCTATTCGATACCTTATGAATATTATTTCGATAATTGCAGACGACCACGCTAATTGGGTTGCTGAAAACGGCTCGTTTGTTGCGTTTAGTCCGTGTTGCGCGCAAAATCGACCGATACTCGGAATACGGCACGGCTGTGCTACTCCTTCTGATGGCTACGTTTGTTCTCATAGCGCATTGGCTGGCTTGCTTGTGGTGAGTTGAAGTCACAATTTTAACGTATCCGTATTTATTAAAAGCAGAGAAATGAGAGCAATAGCATTTTAACCGACTTCCAAAAAGTAGGAGGTTCTGTGTTCGGCTGTATGTATGTTTTCTTCTGTTCTTTAGGTACGCTATAGGCAGCTGGGAAAGACCGCAGTTGCATGCCCCCATCGGTTGGCTAGACTCACTCGCTAACGATGTCCAGGCAACGTATGAGAATTCAACCGGTCCATCAATGAGGTTCAAATCCAATGGCTACTACAATATTATTACTATACATTTTTATAATCTCTATTTAGTAAAATACCAATATCGATGTGCATTATTACAGATCACGCTATATCACCGCTCTGTATTTCACATGCACCTCGTTGACGAGCGTCGGTTTCGGCAATGTCGCACCGAATACGGACATGGAAAAGGGATTCACAATATTTGTCATGCTCGTAGGATGTTAGTATTCGTAATTACATGAACCTTAATTAATATTCGCTGTTCATAATATTAGAATACTTACTAATGCTTAATATTTATCAACAGCCCTAATGTATGCAAGCATATTCGGCAATGTATCAGCGATAATACAACGTCTATACTCAGGGACGGCTCGGTACCATACCCAAATATTAAGAGTACGCGAGTTTATTAGGTTTCACCAGGTAATTATAGCATAAATTACGTTTATCACATTGTTTATCGAAAATTTTGCATAGAACTTCAATGCTGAAGTTTTTGCAATTACCTTAACAGATCACCAACCCTCTTCGCCAAAGATTAGAGGAGTATTTTCAACATGCATGGAGCTACACAAACGGCATCGACACTTCTAGTCTCTTGAAAGGGTTTCCTGAATGCCTTCAGGCGGATATCTGCCTCCATCTGAATCGTAATCTACTCGCCAATTGCTCCGCCTTTGAGGAAGCTAGTCCCGGCTGCTTGAGGTCAGTGCCGAACAATGATTTGAATTTTTTTTCCATCTCTCTCTTAGATTTTAATTTTATCTATAATATTTAGAGGTTAGGGAAATACCAGTAGATTACCTAATCTTTTGCTTATATACAATGTTGGTTGGGATGAGGGTACGAAGCCGCGAGCATTTTTAAATATCACTGACAACTATGCAGTTTAAACTTAATATTGGTAATCGTAAGACCTGTAGGAATGTGAAAAAGAAAATACACAACGTGTTAATGAATTAACTGAAAACAAGAAAGTAGTTTGCTCAAAGTCAACTAGCGAATCGATCGCACTATGTTTTAATATAGGTTATATTTTTTCATTTTTATTAGCCCATGTCTAAATTATTACAATATTTGGCGCGTACGCCGCCCGCAGCAAAAAAAATCGAACCTGTAGGCGCAGGCGTAGCGCTTGGAATTTCGTAGATAGGTCACCTCCACATTAATGTTTAATAACTTTTAAAGTATAAATTTTTTCGACATAAAATATATTTTAATCATATTATTGTGTATTTTTTAAAAGGGGTGAATCAGGTTTTCAGTTAATTTATTAACACGTTGTATATGCAATAAGCAAAAGCATTCGTTGTTATGGTAAAATCTTTCAACTTGGTACCCCTTTCGAGCAAACATTGTATACACCATAGTAACATAAAGGCAACAAGATATTAACGAAATAAACCAAAACATTTATTTACCTACCATTAAAAAAATACATTATCTTAGATATACCTATATATATAGGTATTACGAGTTCAACCACATTATATCTACTACTATAATCCTTACTCTGATCGATGCCTATCTCTAAGAGTGTCATGGCTTCTTATTGCAGTGGTTGACCTTCATCCACGCATAGTATATCTATTGCGAAGAAGTATATAAAAGGCGTAGCGAGAAATAATTTTTACCTAATATTAAATTTATTAACAGAGAACCATCGATCTGAGATCGATGCAGAGAACCAATTTTTTTTTTTCCTATCTACTTTTTTTGCATTATTTCGTTAACATCTTGTATAAAAATATAAAATTAATAGAAATAGATTTTGCACGATGTTGACGTTAATTATTGTAAATAGAAATTGAATTCATCCAAAAATCAAAGGAGTAAGGATGTTTTAATAAACAAAAAATTTGACTAAGCAAAAAGTACCTAGTACCGATAGATAATTTGTAATTATTATTGGTCAACAAATGTACCTATAGGTACGTAAAATTGCACTCTCCGGTAAGAGCTCAAACCGCGGCTTACAGCATCATTATTATCCTTCTCGTTACAAGATTGAATATGTACATAAATGGTGCTACACTAAATTTGCCATTTTGAGTTGAGATAATATGTTCTTAATAAATATATATGTAATATTGTTATAGAGCGTTATCTCTGAGGTTCAAAACTACCCATGCGCCGCCCGGTGAGACTCTAGTGCACCGGGGCGATGTCCTCACTTCTCTATACTTCGTTTCAAGAGGATCTATTGAAATTCTGAAAGACGACATTGTTATGGCCATATTAGGTAAACATTTTATTGAGTATATAACTATTTTGTGACTAAACAGAAATATCTGTAACATTTTCGAGTAAGAAACGTGATAAAATATATTGGATTCGAGTAACAATAAACTCATTGATGTACATAAAAGGAAAAGTCCTTAGACACAAGGACGGGACTTCAAGTATTTTATCAAGTGCTTAACGGTTACTTGAAGTGATCAAAAGACGTCGTGTAGATCGCAATCTTTTTGATATACGAACATTCAGATCATCATATTTCCCTATAATGCCACTGAAGCGTATAGGTACCTAGGCACGTTAAAGTACGATCTACACATTTTAGTAGCTAAGTAGGTACCCGAGAGTGGTTGAAATGTGTAGTTTCATTTCGTTGCATAATTTTGATATTGAGTGAAATTCGATTTGTTATGTTTTAATTGACTTTGAAGGTTTTATATTTAGAATGAGTTTTATGACTACTCGTATTACCTATATTGTTTGTGATTTATATATTAAAAAAGAAGTTTACTTGCTAAACTTCATTTATTAGTTTTTACTTTTTAAGTTCGTTCGTTCGTGAGATGAAAAATTAACTGTCTTATTATTTTCCTGCTAACATTTAAAAACAATACAAATACGAAACCTGTGAACAAAATGTTTTATTTCATATATGCTAAGATTTCAGACTTTTAGTTGTGAATGTTGTGTAAAATGCGAAAGGGCTTGACTAGCACCGAACCTACCAGTACAGTAGCAAAGCCAATCCTAAGTAGCATTACCGTAGAACAATGTTCAACAGCTTCTGAACAACATAGAATAGACTGTTAGCGGACTGGCACTTAGGTCCAATAGTTTCCGAGAAATACCAAGAGGATAAATTTAATTAGATACTTTAATTTAGCAGTTCTTGTATTTGTCGCAAGAAAATTGTAGAATTCGTCCGTTTACAAACAGCCGACATCGGATATAAAATTCCGCTGTTTTATATTTAAGCTCAGCACCCCGACGAAAATTTAGGTTTGAACTGTTACCACAACAGAGTCAATGATTTCCGAAGCGCGAGCTTCTCACTACAATGCATTGTCTGTCCTCGCCCTTACACAAAACGCTGGCCTTTTGTAAATGGACGAATTATGCAATGTGCCAGCAACATACAATACTCTCCAAGTTTATATTCTGTATCCTTTGGTTATCAATAACATCTATCTAGAGCAGTGTCATCTGCAACGGTATTATTTATTTTCATACCACCTGCTCGATAATGTCCAATTACATATCACGCAATCTCAACGTAAAGCAAGGCATTACATCCTAACCCAAGAGAGGGAGGTAATGTTGTATGAAACTCCCAAGGTAGTAAAGTGATTTGAGTTTGGAACGTTATTTGTAGGAAAACTCTTACCGCCGCACTCAGAGTCGACTTTAATGATTACTTAGTTAAGTATAGATTTTTAAAACAAAACTGCCGCAATCAGACAAGTTTAATTAATTAATGTTAATTGGCATTTAACTAATTAAGTTATATCTCATTAAATGCCAATTAACATTAATTTACTGAACATCTCTGATTGCGGCAGTTTTGTTTTGAATATCTATACTTAACTAAGTAATCATTAAAGTCGACTCTGAGTGCGGCGGTTAGCGTTTTGTTTTCTTTTAATGTGATCTGCCTGTGGTGGCCAGTTCTATTTTAGAATAAACCGTCTGCCCGTGTAAAGAGGGTTTATGTCACGCAGTAGGTATGAAAAGTAGAGTATGCACCTCGAGGATAAAGCCTGTCTTCGTCACGGGCGGCTTGAGCCCCTCGTTTCACTCAGGACTCTACATAACTCCCTCGCTTCGCTCGGGAGTTATATTTTAGATACCCTCGCTACGCTCGGGAATTAACTCTAGAATCCATCGTTACGCTCAGGGTTCAATATGCCGCCGGTGGCGTAAGATAGTGCTTTACTCCCTCGGTGCATAATCTACTATTATATATTCATATAACATCCATACAACATCCAAACCAAGCGTTACAAACTTAATTATTACTTATCATTTCATCGGATACCGTCAAAGCGTCCGTACCGTCATATCAACATATCTATAAGTAACGTTTCCTCTAAGTTATAGCATGCCATAAATCATAACGTGTGATTACTCCGAATAGGCAAAGACGACATATTCGGCGAGAACCCGTGCATATACCCGACGGTCGGGCGCAGCAACTGTCGGGTGCGCGCACTCACCTACTGCGACCTGCACCGGGTGCATCGCGACGACTTGCTGGACGTGCTCGATTTCTACCCGGAGTTCCGAACCGCGTTCGTCAACAACCTCGAGATCACCTACAACATGAGAGATGTATCTAAATTCTAGACCATTGACATAATTAATACCTACATTTAAACTTTGCTTTACACTTTTTTTTAATTCGGTCTTAAAATAAATAGAAAAATACATGTAATGATTTAAAAAAATAGTAAGGACTCTTTAAAAATAACTCGTACCATGATGTGTATAAAGTTTAAATAAATAAATAAATCACATTTTTTCCGCCTGACGCAGGAGGAGCTGGGCGGGATTGAACCAAAGCGACGTATGCGCTACGAGAACCCGTACGACGCGCGCCTGCTACGCGAGGCCTACGCGCGGACTACGCGGCGCCCGCATGCCGAGACTTTCGCCGAGAAAGTGGTTAGCAAGTTTTCATATTATTATTATATTAGATTAACTATTGTACCTACTATATATTTCATTATGACTTAAATCTAATAATAAGTATAGCATGTACGTAGTCTAAAAATATGAATAAATTTTTACTACATATACATAATTATGTTTGTAATGTCAAAATAACAACTTTTTTATTAAATACATGTGAATATATGTATATACGTTACATATAACATAAAATGATTTGTTCAAATTTTTTGTCCGTCTTTTGGTTTGTCTGTTTGTTCCGATTAATCTCCAAAACAGTTGGATTGATTTTGACGGGGATTTTCACTGGCAGACAGCTTATGTTATAAGAAAAAACTTAGGCTATACTTTTATCAGATTCTTTACGGAAATTCCAAAACTCTCGTGGTTGAAACTGTGGAGCGAAGTTAGTATACGTATATAAATAAAACTTGTTTAGGTAAATAAAAGGTGCATTTTTTAATTCTAGGATTCTCAGTGCAGTGATGATGAAACAGAATCACCCCAAAGTCGCGGTATTTTAGAATTTTCCGCTGAAAAAGCTGGGCAAGACGTTACCCCACTGAATTTAAGCTTTAGCAAACAGCGATCTACTACGTTGAACTCTATTACTGGTAAGTTAACAATGAACACAATTTAGCCTTCGTGAACATAATAAAATTGGAATGTAAATTATTTACTTCTCTGTCATTAAACTTTTCTTCCCAATTACGAGTATTGTACTTACTGCCAGCTACAAAACCCAATCTTTATGATTATTATTTGAAACAGACGTTTTTCCTGTAAAGAAGGGTTTTAATTAAACTATAGCGGGTAGTAGGTTTTCGATATAGTAAATCCCCTTCATCCCTTATTTTCAGTAGATTCACATTTAGAAATAAGCGCAATGATACTTTGTATTTTCAGTACCCTTTTTTTAACAAATTGAAGTAGGTATATATTTTTAATTTTATTTGATTCAGGAACACATACACAACAAAAACACACAAACACAACAAAAACATGCAAACTGAGACTTGAAGTAAATAAATAACTAAAAAGTACATACTAAAGACTTGGTAAATAATAAGATTCCTTGGGTTTGGTAATTATCAAGTATATCATCTTTACTAAACATGTTAACAATTTTTGATACTATGCAAACCATATTAATTTGTAACCACTGTCGATGAAACAATAAAATAGTAAGATCTGCAAAATACAAATAGGTACCTAAATAAAAATAACAGCTCAAAACAGAAAGTAGTAGGTAACCTAATCACCATATTACCAGTTTTCTAACAAAAATTAAAACCGATTTCAAATACATATTTAAAAACCGCGGCGTCAACTTAGTAAACTTGCTTAAATAAAAAAAATATAAAAAATAAACAATAATCGAAAATATTTATAATAAAAAACGAATTAAGAATCTCCTTTTATTTGAAGTCAGTTAAAAAATCAAAACATTTTTAACAATAATTAACATTATTTTAACTAAGCAGCATGTGTAAGCTTTTTCGTTTATTATATTTACTTTTTCATTGATTTATGTCGAAGCTGACGAAGGGGATGTGGTGCTTCGTATTAAAATATTTTTTAATAAACATGGGTAAACATGTTGGATTTACTCTTAGTATTCTGAATAATAATATTTGAATCGTTGTAACGAGTACACGCCACCACGTCCTACCACGCCACCTCGCATAGCTCTGAGCGCGGCCCTTGTGTGCAGGCATGCTAGCGCAGCTAAAACGGAGCTTCCCAGACCTCTACCATCATAAAACACACCAGCCGCTGCACAACAAGTATTGTAAGTATGACCTGATGCATAATTCCCTACCTATACGAATGTTTAGAGCATGTTTTTCAGAATTACCTAAAACTTAGTGTTTATTTCTAATCTCCATGTAAATCTATTAATATACCTAATAAATATACAATATAAATAGAATTAACTTTTGTATACAGATCAAAATCTCTGTAATAGAAAGTCACATTCTCTTCCAAAAGATAAGTATATTATGTTTAATTTATTGGTTGGGTTTACAAGGTCGGTATTGCTGTTTACGGTTGCAGCTCAGTCGACGCCTCAGACGTATAGGGGTCGTCCGGCGGTGCGTCGTCAGTCGTCGGTGGGTCCCCTGAACGACACGTCGCCGCTGACGGGCGGGGCGGCGGCTGCGGAGGCGGCGGTGAGCACCCCGGCGCACAGCGCGACGTTGCCCGTATCAAGTCTCAGCACGAACCCCAGTTCGTACTACACGAACGCGTCGCCCAGCCCGCCCGCCGCGCCGCCCGCCCCCGTCCACGTCTCCTGCGACGACATCCTCGCCCCGTCAGCGCCGTCGTCCGCGATACGAACGCCGTCGTCGCGCTCGGCGCCGCATTCCGCCGTCAATCTACATCAGGCCGGGCGTCCGTCCGCTCTAGGCTTTGTCACAGAGAGAAATCAGAATGCTGTGCAAGTACGTAAATATTTAAATAAAGCAAAGATTTATTTGACTCCATAAAAGACCGTCCACATGGGTCACGTTGACAACTTGTCATCTTTATCAATCAAACACTAAAAACTAGACGATTGATTGGAAGATTTTTCGTGACCACGTTAACATGACGATAAGTCCCTAGTTTTCTATAGCGATAAAGATTACCGATAATCAACTTAGCTAAGGGCAGCTAATGCCCGCAGCTTTGCTCACGTTATTGTAGATTTTGTCAATAAATTTTCTCTCGAGATCAGTATTTTTTTCTGTATGAGATCTATCCTGAATGCTTGTTTTGTATCCCTTAAAACGTGTATGCGAAATTTCATGATGCGGTTGAGTAGTTGAGGCATGAAATCGTAATAAAAATCTCACTGCTCAATATTTACATCCGAATAAATACCTACAAGCATACAAACGCTGTTTTTTTTTTAATTTTCCAGGATAATGCGTCTCCTCAATATCAAAATGTCGGCACAACTGCCTCAATGACTACGATAATAACGAAACTGGAAGAGCTAAGTCGACGGGTAGCGATATTGGAAGGCGGTCTCACCACTGACGTCCGCCGTATTTTACAACTTCTGCAATCTCGCGACCCTATGTTTCTGAACCACAACTCACAACCGGGGCACACACCTTCGCAACCCCTACAGAAAGCTTCTCTCTCCGTTCCTCAAACGAATGACGTACGTGAGCTTATTATAAAATAGTGAGTTTTTCAATCGTGGATTTATTAATCGCTCGATATCGACTTGAGTCTGTTCTACATTTGTCACAGGGCCAATGGGAATGGAACTGGAACGGCGAGCATGACCGCGGCAACGGGCGGACAAGTGTCAAAGACCGCACCGAGCGCGAACGTACGCCGGGAGTGCAGCGGTCCGCGTCCGAGCCACACGCCCCGGTGCCGCCGACGCTGCCGCCACCGCCTCACTCGCACTCGTTCTACAGGTAGTGTGAGGTAGGCGAGACGAGCGCACCCCGCTCCCGGCCCTCGACGCGCTCGCTCGCTGAGTCCGCCTCGTGCGGCTCGCTGGCGGGTGGCTCGCCGGCCGTGCCCGAGCCCCCCGCGCACCCCGTGCACCCCTGCGCACCCGGCGACACGCAGCCGCCTCCGCGCGCGCGCTTCCACTTCTGTCGGCGCATCGCGCGCTCCTGGCACGACGACACCCGGAGTTTCCTGTGACGCGGCTCCGTTACATTGACATATTTTGTACGACCGTTAAACATTAACTTTACACGTCCCCGTGATATAGTGAATGCGTGTGGAAATCCTCTATAATTATCTGACCGTAAATGTCCATTAATACTTATGTATGTGAAATTTCAATAAAACGCTAACGAATCGTTAAATAAAACTAACAAAACTTTCCAATTTGAGCGTGCTCGAAAGTTACTGTTCCGCGATTGCCCATTTCGAGTATCTACCTAACGATTTAGTAATAGCTTTAATATGCAGATAGCGATAGTTTATTGTTATACCTAACATGAATAATAAAATGTGTTTAGAAGTGCGAAGTGATGGTCAAATTGGGTGCTTTAATTTTTGTAGTTTTATAGACATCAGGAGCTGAATGTTATCTTAATTGGGTATACAATTAGCGCTATCTGACGAAAAGACATCATAATATAATATTATTTCTACGGAAATCTACCAGAGAACGTACATCAAATTATTAATTATTATTACCTATATTTTAATTAATTTAAGATCTCTGCTAATAAATCAGAATGAGGTTGACAAGACTGAGATATAACGTAAAGTAACTACCATGAACTGTACTTTTCGATGGGAGTAAACGATAAACGCTTTCAACCCGTCCTTACTCCTTGCCTTTACATTGTATAGTTAGGTTTACATGGTAAAGCTATACGTACAACTATTGACACATACCTATATGCAGCATCGTATCGCTCACAAAGTAGGTACATCATAATTATACTTTGGATGTGCTGATGCAATCGTAATGTAACATAACGTACCTATAACCTAGCTACATAAATCCGAGTACAGCAAAGTAGATCTTAAATAGATATATATGACCAGCGTCTTACCTATAGCAACCAGCCCCGACGGCAGCTGCCAGGGGTGCAAACCCAAACGGGACAATAACTAACCCGCAGCCTGCAGCCCACTTGGGCAGAACTTACCCACACTTACAACAAGAAATTGTGTTAATTGCACTTGATTACCATTGCGCTTAAAAAAAATCTTTAATCGATTCAATCGATCACCGATCGATTTAATCTTTGATGGTTCATACACGTGTATTTGTTTCTCTTCCTACAAAAAATGTTTTTGAGTGTTCTAGCCCTGGGCGCTCACATTGACTATAAGACGCTGCATTTTATTTATTACGGAAATAATTTTAATTTTTAATTTCTTTATGATAAAAAGACATAGGTACCTACTTAGGTACATTATTCATAATTATTTATACCGAAAATAATCTTGAACCTAAGAACAAAGACAACATTAAAATATATAAATATTTATCTACCATCAGTAAATACCTATTGCTTTCAATATATTATGATAAAAAAATCATAATTTGACTCAAATTAATTACAGTTATCTGACCTTACCCATCCAGAATTCAGATTACAATAAACTAATAATTTTTCCAATAACATTTCATTTTAAGCAATAATCGAAAATCATCATTATAAGCTAAGGGCCGTGGTGATTCGTGTGTGACTAAAAACGTACGTTTGAAAGGTTGTACAAGAACTGTGTACCTACTGTTCATGTGGTTTTAACATAATATTTATACCTATTTCGTCTATACTCTATACATTCAGATAACGTTTCATGTTATATCTTTATAAGTAGTTCCGATATTTACTTGCGGTTCCAATTTTTTATCACACATATCTTTACCGATTTGAAAACTCATGCAATATGAGAGTGCTTATTCACGCAGAATACGCAATAGATAAATAATACTATACCTATACCTCAGTGCATCTAAAGTCACCCAAGCGAGCTGTACCTAACTGTACTTATAACGGACAAATACAGTAAAGATTCATGAAAGATCTCCAATTTGTCGGCCGCTGCTAAAGTAATGCATTCCACTCGCGATAGGATCGCGAACCAACACCTATACATACACACTATGTTTTTTGGCAACAGGGCCCCTATTCACTATGAATCAAGTAATGTGACTACTAGTGAATCAATGTGTCAGTTCCTACAATTTTTGACCACCCAAAAATATAGTTATGATTTCACAAGAAATTTTTTTTGCCGCCTCTGGCGGCGGCCACCGCCGCCGCCGAGACTGTGGCCAAGGAGTAACACGGCGCGTTAAGATAACGTGCCACAAAATTGTGTTTTTTTTTTTTCACCCACAAAGAAGTTTTAACCCAAAAAAATACATTTATCTACATCGTTTCTTATGGCATACAAAATAATAATTTCATATATTTTGATATCTAGAACCGTGTCTAGAACGTTTGGGATTGCGTTTTTGGGACGCGCGTTATGGGCAAGGAATGTTGTTGGTCATACCTAGTGAATAAGGGCCCGACGTTACAGTTACGGCTCGTTAATGACTACGTGGGTTAACAGTCCATTATAATTTAAATATCGGCTCAAGGGTAAATCTAAAAGAAAATCATTTAGGAATATTTTAGGTGTAAAAGCCTAAAATAATACTTACATAATCATACAATGGTTATTGTACAAATGTTAAATTTCAAGTAGTAAAAATGTATTAGATAAAGCTAGAATAAGTTCTCTATAAGCACAAATAACTCGTCTGTTCTTATTTATTTATTATTTTCCTGTTTAATACCTAACTCAATTTTGATGCACTATAATACTATAATTTGTTATGTGATTCGATACTCCTCAACATTGGTAACTTTTACAGTAGGTAGCTTAGAGCAAATGGCGATTAATTTATGTTACCAGAGAGAGTACGATAATAACTCCACTGTAATTAACTATAATTACGCCCCGCAATAATAAAGCACTAATACTAATTTTGACAAATACTTGAAAATAAAAGTTTTGTAAGTATAGGTAGATAGATATTGCTTAGACTTAATTTAATATATAATATCAACAAAATTATTATTTTGTTTGTGAAATTGTCAATTTCTACTTTTCTCTCAGTCACTGTAAATTAATCTATGTAACTAATGTTAACTGTGTAATTATTTGCCTTGCTTAAACTTAATTAAAATAATAATATTCTATAGATCGCGCTGAGCACTAGGTCCATTGACAAAACATTGAAAATATAATAGATTACTGTAGATATTTGCTTTGGTAGATTGAATAGATATTGTAAAATCGACACGCCTTTTAAAATTATAATTATGTAGGATGATAACTGGAGCCTAGTTTAATACTTGAAGGCTTAATATTTTTTGTGCGTAAGGTATACCTTTACTTATCTATATTGAAAATATCGTATCTTTCGAAACTAGTTTTAAATGTCTGTCATACTTTTTAGAAAATAAAAAAAATCGAGCAGTATAATATCAATGGCAGAGGCATAAAAACTCAAATTGGAATTGGAATACTTTAAGGTGCAATGTGCAATAAATTATTATTCTTGTGTTCATCCCCTGCACTGAGTAGGCACCTGCGAGATGGGTAGTAGGTATGCACGAAATGTCAAATTTTACTGTTTTTAAATCCATAGATTACGTTACAATTGAAATAAATTAAAATAATGAAGTACAGATATCTACTATTTAAACTACTCGTGAGAGCACGAGCACTGTATCTGTAGAGATTTTTGTATTATTTTATCGTAATTTACGTGACACATTGGTGATACGCGTGACATATTCACCGAGCAAAGGGGATGCAGATAATTTAATCGCACATTAAATAACGATATTTTCAGTATACACTAAACCTTAAATAATAGCTTGTTCAGAATCAGTAGGTAGGTAATAGAATCAACTTCAATAGTTTTTGAACCATGTAATATTTCGAACCAAAACAAACGGCGCGGCTATCGAACCACTGATAAGCGAGTGTGTTTGTTTGATGGTGTCATAATTTGGAAGCTTTATTTTGTGCCATTTTGTTGGAATTCATCGACTTCATCGACTTTGCGAGATTTCACTGTTTATACCTACAGCAAATATTTATATAATTATAACAAGACGTATCGGCTTTAGTGTGATTCGTTCCTGTTTCGCCTCAAGTTTTCGTCCCACATTCTAAGACCTTTATTTTTTTATTATTAACAATCAGAAAACATGGTTTAAAAAAAAATCATATCAAAATTATAAAACTATGGCTGGCGTCCGCGGTTAGCCGGTTACAGAGTGTTAAATTGGCCTTTTCCTTCGAAACTCTTTGTTGTACCTGAAGAAGTTATGTAGGTACCTATTTATATATTATTTCGGAACCATAGCTGCTGATTTGTTTTGTTTAAATCCGTCCGTTTTTGCATACGGTCATTTATTAAAGACAAACAACACATTTGTTATACGGTAGGTACGGTTTGTTTACATATATTATAAATATTGCGTACCTATATTGAAGTACCTAATGAGTTAACTTCGATATAAGGTTAACTTCGATATTAGCTTAAATGCACTTTTGACAGTGGTTGAACTAGGTTATTCCAATAGTTTCACATGCGTCAACAACGATATTTCCTCGGGAACTTCCAACCAACATCGTCTCAGCATAACAAATATACCTATTGTGCGCACACGATCACTAACAAACATATCAACGATTATGATATACACAAAACAAGATCGAAGACTATCTTGCGTTTAGTGTCTACACTTAGGTAAGTTACTTTCGAGGTCAACTGAAAATTATAGGTACCTACAAATCTTACTTGTTTACCTACCTACAAGTAGATACGGTAAACCTCTTGAATTCAGATATTTTAAAAAAAGCAAAATTTACGATTCCAAAATTTTTTATATAATTTTTTTAGATCCTATTAGTACCTACCTTACGGGCCCCTTCTGGTATTAGTGTCATTGTTCTGTTATAAATAGGTACTAATGCAGTTATCTCACAGATTGACAGGTTAGGTTAAGTTCAGCAAATATCGAGCGCAATATACAGGGTGTAAATAGTTTTCCAATCTATTTTAATAAGTCGGAGGCATAGTCAATCAGACTGTCCAGTTTTTATATTTTATAAGACAATATATTCACACTCGGCATTCGGACACTTATCTACATATAGGTAGATACGTAGGTATAGGTTTGTATACTTAGTACTTACCTACATTGGATACAAACCAAAATTTCCAAAGAAAGGAAAAATTTATCAAGGTCGGATACAATAAATAAAATCAGTGTAGGTATTCATAAGTAGAGTAACTAACTACTGAATAATTTAGAATTATAAGTTGATTTGTCTTATGGTAGGTACTAGTTTTAAAGTATTAGGCTTAAATTGAAGCGATTTTTGTTTGAAAATCTTACAACCGAAAACCGTTTGTCAAATCAACAATGAAATAAAATTTTGGAAAATTAAATTTATAACTTTAGGTAGGTATGCTTTCATTTATTTCGATACTTTTAATAAAAAATATTGAAACCCGGTTATAAATACTCGGACAAATATATATTTAGGTATACCTATATAAATATGCTCTCATATTTGGACATAAAAGAATGCACGTAACATAATAGAAAATCGCTTAGGACGTCTAAAAGATTTTTTTTTGCCGCCAAATGCCTTTCAAAATCTGTTTAATAATAAGTAATAAAAGAAAACATTTTGCTCATTCTACAAAAATCCATCTTTTAATAAATCTGCTTGGTTTAGTGCAGAGCCCGGCTTCAAGCCCCATAAATATACGTATAATATAATCTTGAACAATCTCTAAGCCACTTTATATTTTCTGTATTTTGTTTTAAATTGAACTCTAGAGTTACAAGGAAACTATATCAGCCGTCAGTTTCCACGTTTACAAAAAAATATACGCAAGCTATGGTCGCTATAGTTTTTCCCGTGAACCCACTACCAACGCTTTTGCGTTTTGGGTCTTCAGGTAAAAAAAAATCGCCGTGAACCCACCAGTGGGTATATTCAGTGGGTCCACGGGTCGTGCTCGTGAGACGTGATTTTAAACATTGTTTCTTAAAATGTCACGTTTTGAAAAAAATGGTAGCTTATAGAAGCTTTGAAATCTTACATACCTAACTACCTACCTACTTTCACTATGAGGCACAATTTACTGACTAATTTCAAAGGAATGTAGTAAGTAGTTATTTAAACGTCGACATGAAATATTGTTTAAAGGCTAGAGGCTCTCACTCTGAAAATACAAGTACCTACCTACACTGACTTATTGAACAGCGTATCATGACAGAGGAGAGACCCGACCTCAAGTCCTATTGAATGGTCTTTAATGTACCTATGATAAATTAATTTTGTTTTATTTTTTCACCTTTAAAATCAATTTACAACACAAGAAAAGGAATATTATAATCATTATTTATATCATAATAATAATTATGTGTATATATTTTGTAAGTACTCTTTAGTCTACCGCTAAGACATTGAAATTAAGGCACGTTTTTCTCCTATCCTCCTAAAAAATGACAACTGTTTTTCAATAACAAAACAATTTGAAATTGTGATCAAAATTATGTACAGGTATCAAGCAATTTATTGTGTAAAAGACTCCGTTGTTAGGTACCACGTATACCTCTACAACGAACTCTACAACGAACAGCTCAATAGAGTTTCATGAAATTTGGTTAGTAGGACCCATCTTTAAATTTAGTAAGTACTGGAATAGGACATAGAATACTTTCATCCCGGAAAAAATAATCATTTCGGAAAAGAACCAAAATAAATTTAAACTTCTCCATGTATTTTGTCAACAATAGGTATAGGTACCTACCTACTTAGTATTGAAGATCAAAATTTCAATACAAATTGTTGATATTTTAGTTGTCACTTTTTAGGAAAAAATTAGCCGCTGTTGTTAAATACTTATTGATAAATTTAAAATAAACGAAGTTGTAAAATTAGTATTGTATTTAAATAAGAATATTATTATACATAAGCTATCTCTGATGCACTGTGTCAGCTGAAGGAACTGAAAGGCTCTAGAAGAATACGTCTTAATAGCTTCACTACACCTAATAATATATTTATTATGTATTACCAAAAGATTATCGCCTTGGTAGGTATGTATTTGACCTATGTTATTTACCTATTCAAGCTGGTACGGTCTGTTTTAATGTGGTTTTAACCAAAAGAACTAAACCAACTAGACATTTTGAGTTAGTTGGACTTAAAAATGTATGTTTCAGTTATGTGAAATTGATAAAATATATTCTGACATAAAATTTGCATTTTGTGTCTTGAAATTCTTGAGAGGATCGGGATATTCATTCATCACCATCATCATCATCATCAGCCTATAGCAGTCCACTGCTGGACATAAGCCTCTCCAATTGCCCGCCACTTAGCACTTTTTCATTAGTACGGACTAAACATTTAGTCAAACTCAATTATGTTGCTATAATTTTTTGATTAAAATCAGAAACATTGCTATTTTTCGTGCATGTTTTGACAGCGACAATTTATAAAAAATGTTGATTTTGGTTTATTTCCAGAAATTGAGCTGGCAAAACATGCTCAAAAACTGGCCAAGTGCGAGTTGGACACGCGCACGAAGGGTTCAGTACCATCTATAAAAACGGCAAAAAAATCATGTCTGTTTTATGGGAACCCCTCTTAAATATTTGTTTTACTTTAATTTAATTATATCTTTTGAAAGTGAATATTAGCTAAATATTCTTGTAATATTTCAAGTGTAAAATTATTGTCTGTTTGTCTGTTGGAGCTAATCTTTTAAGTCGGTTATTTTTCATCACAGAAAAATGTAACTTTCCGAGGGGATCCCGAAATCCACACGGGTGAAACCGCAGGGAGTCACAAGTCGTTTATAAATATAGGTACGTAGAAATGTCTACCACAAAGACCGGAAAGGACAACATCATGTTCGATATAGGGAGTTGATCCATAGATCCTTGCAATCTAGAAGCTGGACAAACATATTATGTAAACACTTTCGCAAATTTTATCAGTAGGTATCTAATCTAGCTGTGCCCGCGATTTCACGCGCGTCATTTAGGTTTACCCGCAGAAACTCTTAATTTTCTTTACTATCTACAAACCTTGTCCTAACAATTACGAACACATGCTACAATAACAAACAAATTAAAACCTACTTCCAAAAACCCAAAACTAAAAAGCTAAAAATAACAAAATACCGATTTAATCCAAAAGTCAAAAAAACACGTTATATTATTATTGGTTTGTGCTACCACTGATCGGTTGAATTCGCTGCCAAGCCCGCTTGCGTCGGCCCACTTGGGTTGTTCTGCTCACGACGAGCTCCATACTCCATATTTGGCTTGTCACCGACTTCAAACCGATCTGCAGTGGTAGCACAAGCCAATAATAGTATTACGTGTATTTTTGTCTTTTAGATTAAATCGGTATTTAGTTATTTTTAGCTTTCTAGTTTTGGGTTTTTGGAAGTCGGTTTAAATTTTTTTGCTTAAATTTTGTTTATTTCTCGCTTTAAGTGCGTTAGTTCGTAATTTATCTAAGTTACGATAGCCTAATGTCAACTGCTCATCACCGATGCAGGGACGTTAATTGTTGAGGAGTTCTCCTAGTACGTCACCATCAGTTCCACTTCACATTGTGACGAGCATAAATTGTTTAGAAACCATAATTAAGTTAACAAATCGGAACCCGTGAAATACCTATTATTGAGTATTTCCGATAACCATCTGTAGTCTTCATCATCAGTTCTACTTCAAATTTTGCTTTTTACGATTTACTATAAAAAATACCCAACTCGCTATAGGTGTGCCTATAATTTTTGAAGAGTTCCCTCGATTTCTCTAAGATCCCATCATCAGATCTCGACTTGGTGACAATGGGACCAACTTGGGAGTATACCCTTTCAAACAAAAAAGAATTTTCCAAATCGGTCCAACCGTCTTCATGTAATCGGTGAACATACATAAAAAAAAACATTCATAAGTACAGCCGAATGCATAACCTCCTCCTTTTTGGAAGTCGGTTAAAAAAAATTAAAGTTTTTTATAGAAGTAGGTAAACAAGAAGTAAAAATAGGTAGGATCCTTTGTACAACGGCAACGGGCGATAATGCTTTTTTCAATACAGAACCCGCAATTTTACTTCATAAATAGTTAAGTATAGTTGACGGTATTTGCTTTAGAGTATTCAAGTTTATCTAAACGTTCGCAAAATGTTGCCTTGATATTTTAGCCACGAGTTTTTTCAGCTTTGAATCACACATTATTAAAAATAAAATACCGTTAAAAAGTAAGCTGACCTACGTGGAATACTTAAAAAATAAGTTTTATATTCAAAAATAAAAGTGATGTGCAAAAACGCGGTGTAACATATCTACGGGATAGTCGATTTATAAATTACTTTTAGTCAAAGGTGAAAAACCGCTAAGTAAGAAGGAAAAAACACATCGTCATTCAACCTGCAGGTTCATTTAGGATGCGGCATCAGTTTGTTGAAAATTAAGAAAAAAATTATAAGTACTTATACATAATGTAAAATAATACATAATGTATATTCTGTCATACCCACTAAAACTGTAAATCGCTCACGAACGATAGGAATTCTATAAATGACCATCCTGTAGATATATTTTAATACTTAATATAAATAATTATAAAATGTAATTTTGTCTGTGATCAAAATGTTATTTATATGAATTGTTAAGCTGATGCTTAAATTTTATTAAGCGCATGTATCTACTTACCTATTATTTTCTTGTCGATTTTAGTTATAAGTTTTGCATTGATAAAGTTAATATTACATGCATAATGATAATATTAAGTAAAATTAAATGATCCATGCATGATGCAGGCCACAATTTTGTCTTGAGAGAGACTACACGTTTAAATTTTAATTCCTTGGCTATGAAATAATTCAATCGAATAAAAGATAAGTAAACAATGTAGGTAAACGCCAGTAATTTATTACCTGCGACGCCTTTGGTTAAATATTTGGCAGATACTAGGTAAATAAAAAAACACAATATACTCTTGCACCTACCTATAGTTGAAATTCCTATTCTCTTGTAAGTATATTATATCACACATAAATGATACACATAAAGCGTTAGTTTCATTCAAAATTAAAGCACAGAACTTCGATCAACAATTGATCGAAGGCACTTTACAAATGATTTGTATGCTTATAATCGAGAATCGAATTAAGTAGATACGTGCGTATACCTACTCGTAAATGCATGCAAAGAAAAGAACAAAGCTAGCCCGCACAGGCAGATCGCGCTATTTTGTAACCACGCGCGACGTCCAAAACAAAACCGTGAAAGTCATATAAACTTGTTGTTACGCTCTCAGTCGCATAGTGAGAACTACGACATAATTATTTACTTATGAAAATGCAGATGACGCGATCACGTCATGGGGTACCTACGGTCATTTAATGAGGTCATACCTTAGATCTCAGGAGTTTTTATTTCGTCTGAGCCTTAGATAGGTATATTTATAATCCTACTAGTCCTACTTGTCCTACTAGTATTATAAATGTGAAAGTGTGGATGTTTGGATGTTTGTTACTCAATCACGCAAAAACGGCTGAACGGATTTGGATGAAATTTGGCATGCACGTTGTCAAGGGTACAGAGAAGGACATAGGGTACTTTTTCCGAAATTCCGAAATTACCGCGGGTGAAACTGCGGGGCACAGCTAGTTATTAATAAAATCTTTCCTATTTTATTTGACATAAAATTGTGTAAAATAACGTCTACCTCAGATCAGTAAAATATTTAATCAAAGGTAGTGAATCTATCTAGTTTTCACTTATATCTAACATAGGTAGGTACCTACAACCTACATTGTCAATCTACAATCATTATTATATTAGCTACCTATGTGTTTCAATTCAATTATGCTTCGCAGCTTCTTTCTTTGCGATTTATGAGTTTACGTGTTGTAGTTGCGCTCCCACGCGTCAGCCTAGCACGGTATGTTTAGATTTGTTTTTTTTTTTTTTTTTTTTTATTCTACCCCCAGTTGGGACTCCCCGCCTCCTTACCCCACTCTACCTCCGGCCCCAATGCGCGCGACCACTCGTCTCGTCATTACGTGTTTCCGTGCCGAAGCCTAAGCACGTCACCGAAACCCGCTACCTTTCTCATTGTATATCGTCATCTCAACATGGGGAAGAAAAGAAGGAGAGAGGACTCTGAGGAAAGGATAAGAAGGAAGCTCAAGAAATATAACGACAAACTTGAGAGTAAACTGCAACATAATAATATAAATATTTATTCATCAGAGGTTGTTAACCGTAAGTAATATAATCTTTAGACGCGAACAACTACAAAACATACTGTTTTATCTGGGTTGTCTCCGTCGCCTTCTTTCACTGATGCGTAACTGCCATAAATGGGCTTTTACCGTCTCATTATATAAAATGCGAATAGCTAACATACCGGGCTATTTCTTTTGACTTGTTGCTTAAAAACATTTCATTCTTACAGCGGTTCACATTGATGACCCTGAAGCGTCTCCCGTAGACACACGTGCTCCATCTGAGGAGTCTCATCTTGACGGAGGCACAGAAAATATGCATCTGGTGGAAGCGGAGGTTCATGCGCCACTTGAAGCTTCTGCAGGCACAACAGCAGCAGAGGCATCGACATCAGCACTACCAGCAGACGTCGCAGAGGTAGAACTCGATAATGATACCCTTGGGCTACTGGGCGAAGCTCCAGAACCTGAAACCATGTTGGGTAAGGCGATTCACAAAGATGTAGCCGCAAGATGGCTTGACATCGTAAAGAAGGGATTAACAAATGAAGCCAAAGAAAAATTAGCAAAAGATTACCTAATCCCAAGCAATTGTGAACTATTGATACCTCCTATTTTGAATGCTGAAGCAAAAGCTGCATTGACGGACCCTCTCGTGAAACGTGATTCGTCTTTGGTGTACCGCCAGAAGCAAATCGGCAATGCCCTAGCTGCATTAGCGCAAGTTATAGACGTCGCTATTTCCAAGGACTGTGACCAAAATTTAAGGCACAAGTTATTAAAACCAGCAAGCGATGCCTGCAGAATTATGTGTGATATGCATTATAATGAGACGAAGATACGGAAGAGATTCGTTATTACGTCAGTTAATTCAAGTCTAAAAGACACTCTCGTAAGGGCAAGTACCGATAAGTATTTGTTTGGGGAAGACATGAGTGAAAAGATAAAGACTGCAAAGAATGTCCAAAGATCGGGCGAAGCCCTTAAAGTAACCTCCAAGGTTACAAAACCTACCTTCACTCGACCGTTTAACCGGTTAAACTACAGGCCCCTGCACCAGAAGATGGCGGGCAAACAGGATGCAGGGAAGAACCAGCCCGCGACTCGTCAGCAGAGCAACCGAGCCGCACAACCACGCCGCGGCCGCGCGCTGCCACCGCAGCGCTCTCCGCCGCCGTCGCCGCCGCGACGCCAGAACAACCGCCGCTAGACGAGGTACCGTACGCTGGTAGATTACGTTTTTACTCGAAACAATGGTCTCGCATCACAAATGATCCGACTATTTTATCTTGGATCGAAGGTTACACTATTCCCTTCGATAGCCCGCCGTTTCAAGTAAATACTCCCAGTGTTTATCCAAAATCATCCCAAGAAGTCTTTGAATTTGAAAAGGCTATTAATAAATTGCTATCTATTGGAGCAGTTAAAAAATGCGGCCATGATAACTCTCAGTACTTGTCAAGTATCTTTTTAATACCGAAAAGTAACGGAGATAAAAGATTTATTTTAAACCTAAAGAATCTCAATAAATTCATTTCTACCCACCATTTTAAGATGGAGGATTATCGTACCGCATCTAAATTAATAACACCCAATTGTTACATGGCATCAATTGATTTAAAAGACGCATATTTCTTAATTAACGTACATAGTTTACACCGAAAGTACTTGCGATTCAAATATCAAGACTGCCTTTTTGAATTTAAATGCCTCCCATTCGGTTTATGCACGGCGCCTTACGTATTTACCAAATTGTTAAAACCAGTAATGGAGTACTTGCGAACTAAGGATTTTTTATCAGTTAGATACTTAGATGACATACTTTGTTTTGGGGATACCTACAAAGATTGTAAGAACAATATTACTCAGACTATCGAGTTATTGACGTCGTTAGGATTTATTATAAATAAAGAAAAAAGTTCTTTGCAACCAAAACAACAATGTCAGTTTCTGGGCTTTATTTATGATTCAAGACGGATGATTTTAAAATTACCTACTGATAAAAAATTTAAAATCAAAGAGAGATTAAAAAGATTTTTAGTAATACGTAGGTGTAAACTTCGCGAATTTGCTAGACTGATTGGGTTGCTAGTTTCGGCTTGCCCCGCAATCCAATATTCGTGGCTGTACACGAAACAGTTTGAATATTATAAATATTTATTTTTAAAAAATAATACAAGTTATGAACAAGTGATTACATTACCTTACAACATAAAGTCTGATCTACACTGGTGGCTAGATCATATAGATAATGCATACGCCCCCTTTAAATTCAACACATATAATCTCGAAATTTATTCAGATGCCTCGCTTACTGGCTGGGGCGCTATTAGCAATAAAGATAAGGTACATGGTCATTGGAAACGGAAAGAGTCATGTTTGCATATCAATGAGTTAGAATTAAAAGCAGCCCTTTTTGGTTTGAAGGTACTTACAAAAAATATATACAATAAGGATATTCTCTTACGGATTGATAACACTACCGCCATATCATGCATAAATCGAATGGGTAGTGTTAAATACCCTCACTTAAATAAAATAACAAAAGAGATCTGGCGTTGGTGTGAGGATCGTGACTTATACATTTTTGCATCTTATATAAACACCAAAGATAATACTGAAGCAGATTATTTGTCTCGTAAACAATTCCAGGACACCGAGTGGGAACTAGCAGATTATGCATTCAACAAATTAATGGAAGTGTTTGGTAAATTTGACGTAGATTTATTTGCTAGTCGTTCGAATACTAAATGTAGCAGGTACATAACTTGGAAGTGTGATCCCGACGCATGGGTTGTCGATGCTTTCACGGTGTCCTGGGAAGGTTTACACTTTTATGCTTTTCCACCATTTGTACTGATCTTAAAAGTATTAAAGAAGATAATAACTGATAAAGCCGAAGGAGTTGTAGTCGTACCATACTGGCCGACACAACCCTGGTTTCCTTTGTTCAAAAAATTATTATGCTCTCAGTGTATATATTTTGATCCAGATATTAACTTGTTAACATCACCTTTCAGGTCAGTACACAACCTGCACAAGACGCTACGCTTAGTAGCCGCGAGGTTATCAGGCAAGTGTATTTGAAGATGTCCCTATCAGATCGAACAACTAACATTATGATCAATTCACTATCAGATAATACATACAGACAGTATGATTGTTGCTTTAAACCTTGGATTGAATTTTGTAAACAAAATAATCATGATTGTTATAAGGAATCAATACCTATTGTCTTAGATTTCCTCACATCTATGTTTGAAAAAGGCGCCAAATATGGCACAATTAATTCATATAAATCTGCTTTATCTCCTTTATTCCCTAATTTGTTGACCGATCATAGAATAAGAAGATTTATGAAAGGAGTTTTCAGGCTGAGGCGTACTCAACCCAAATATAATATAACATGGGACCCTAGTATTGTCCTAGATTACGTATCTAAACAATGGCCACATGCCAACCTCAGCTTGGAAACTCTATCAAAGAAGACTCTTACTTTATTAGCTTTGATTACTGCTCATAGAGTACAAACCTTTTCATTGTTAAAATTATCTAACATTAACACTAATGATCCAAATTTCATTTATATTAAGGTACCTGACCTTATCAAAACATCTTGTCCTAATTCGTTACAGCCTATTTTGAAACTACCATTTTATAATGAGAATTCAAGTATATGTCCAGCTAGATGTTTATTGGATTATATAAACAAAACAAGCTCATTACGAGATCATAACAATGATCATTTATTTATTAGTTATAAAAAACCATACAGAAAATTGTCAGCACAAAGACTTAGCCATTGGATAAAAGATGTTCTCCAGAGAAGTGGTATAGACGTGTCTATCTTCAGTGCACATAGCACACGCCATGCTGCGACTTCAGCCGCCAATCGGCTTGGTGTTAGTATAGACGTAATAAGGAACACTGCAGGCTGGACTCAATCCTCAGCTACCTTTGCTAGGTTCTATAATAGAGATATTATAGTAAATGATAATTTTGCACGAACTATATTGTCAACAACAAGATAAATTAAACCTTATGTATAACGTATATATATAGGACTAAGTAAACAAGAAATAGGAATTTTGTATAATTATTATCATTAAAAAATTGATATGACCTCAGTCTAATAAATATTTGTTCATAAATCACTGCTTTTTTTAACTTGAAAAATTAATTCGGTCATAATTTTATATTTGTGATCTCTAAACATCCTACAACACGTAAACTCATAAATCGCAAAGAAAGAAGCTGCGAAGCATAATTGAAGATCAAACGAACTTACCTGGAAGTGAAGTTCGATCGCAATTATGCGAGCAGCTTCTTTCGACGCGATTTATATACACCCTCCCTTACGATACCAAAAATGTTTAGTAATCTAATATCTACATCAAATCTTATAAACCCACCCATAAGGTTTGGTGGAGGACAAACACAACACAAATATAAAATAAAGCGCTTTAAACAAAATGACGAGACGAGTGGTCGCGCGCATTGGGGCCGGAGGTAGAGTGGGGTAAGGAGGCGGGGAGTCCCAACTGGGGGTAGAAAAAAAAAAAAAAAAAAAAAAAAACAAATCTAAACATACCGTGCTAGGCTGACGCGTGGGAGCGCAACTACAACACGTAAACTCATAAATCGCGTCGAAAGAAGCTGCTCGCATAATTGCGATCGAACTTCACTTCCAGGTAAGTTCGTTTGATCTTCAATTATTTGTAACTAATTAACTAATATATCAGAACGTTCGACTTCTTTGATTCAAATAATTATTATGTAAAATTATTGGCAATAACTAACCTACCTCTACATGTTATTATTTCAAAGCCAATGACCAGCAAAAGATCGAAATTTGTCACCTATTTAATGTATCTAATTTTTAATTTAAATACTATTTAATGTGTAACCAATGTACCTATAACTCTTAAAAAACTAACCTTGTTCTATCACTATCTTATAGGTAACCATGTCGAACGATGTGATCATGTGATGACGTGTATGAATGAATGTTGACTCTCATATATAGGTATTGTAGGCTGTAGCTCATGCTGATGCCTTGCAAACTGAGATGTGACTATAAAACATTTATACATTACCTATTGAAATTTGAATATCCGCTCAGTTTTAATGCCTACTTTTAACGCGAATCTCGGAAGGACTGGGACTTATAGATACGTAGTCAAGATGATACTCCACCAAGACGAAATGGACAGCGCGAAGATAAACGCTTCACCGGAGCAACAATAAATTGGTGCATTCGTTATTATTTTTATAGTTCAGTTTAATTTACTTAAATAATAATACCTCCCTACAACATTCTTGTATTATTCTTTTTTGATTTAGCTAGTAGTAATTCATTTGCCAAATTTCCAAAAAAACGCATATCCTAACGGCGCGGCGCTGCAGCCCAGGACCTAACTGGACTTTTGATTGGACGATTTTACGTGACTACGGGACATGATGATTCGTTCCTTTAGTTTTATATGCGTTAACGATTATAGATTGTCAACTTGGCTCCTTGGCCAAGCTTAGCTTTAGCTTCTTGCCCTCTTGAACTCCTAGGAGACCGATTCTGCTATTTTTGAACGATATTATCTACTTTTAACCTTTGCACGAACCTTTGGTTGGTTAACCTTTGCACGAACTTGAACGAGCGTCAGGATCTAAAGAAAAAATGCGTGAGTGTCGTGGAACACTTGGTTAGAACATTGAACTAATATTATCTACTAGCGTAGTAATAGTAACTCAGTGGGTTAGAACGAAGTTTTTTTCATATTAAACTGAATCTGTTATGTGTTATAATGCATGAAATGAGGCAAAAAAAAAACAAAAAACTCTTTTAAAAAAAGTTGCAGTTGCTTTGTTTTTCCGTGGAGCGGCGTATAACGCAGTGACGGAAAATTAATTCTCACTCCCATCCGTAGCGTGCGATAAAGAACTTCGTTCTGATAAAAAAACAAATATCTACTTACGTGATTTTTTACGGTTTTGTTTTGATAATTTCGTTAAAAATTTACGCAATCGGCTACCTGACAACCCTATGTTTTACAAAGCCCCGCTCATAATTATCCGTTCCGTTAAATGATGTGCTCTTCTTCGGGTCAATGGAGTATCATCTTTGACACAGTCACGTCAGGTACATTTATGTATATGGATTTGAAATCCGCACCTTAATATTATGTTGTTTTGCCTTTAATAGTTGAGCGGAACTTTTCTAATAGTACCTATCTACCTAGTGGTGTTGTCATTTCATGCCTCAGTTCGAATAGCGTCGCGTCGCTTGAAGAATTCATACCGGCCTCGAATTTTTATATAGGTATTTTAACAATCATCCTTTATTGTTCAAACATTTCAAGACAGAATGTAATACATTAAACTAATTAAATTGTACGTGTTTAAGCATTTGTTATTTTGTAACCGATAGGTACGAGTATTATTTATATCAAGTATTTTTTTGTTAAATTAAGTACTTTATGATGATATCTACATTTAATTAAACAATAACTACATGATACGCTAATTATTAAAAAAGGCACTTTAATTTAGTCACAAAATAACTATAGATAAAATTAAAACCTTGCAATCATTATAGGTACAGCGCGAAAGTCTTGTAAGTTCAATTGAAATAAAATGTGACGCACATGCGATTGAGTTGTATCATTTCCGGATTCCGAATCTTTTATCTGTTTGGACATAGATAAGCAATAGTGTGTTAACCCACACTGGAGAAATTTTGAGTAAATCGTGTTTTAAAATTATAGCCCCATTTTCTGTCAAGATTTTTTATGTTCAATATTTAGTTAGATATTTAAGCAATGTAATAAGGTAAACACACAATTAAAAACCGTTCCCTAACTCTTAATAAATCGTTCTGAATAGGTAACTTAATTTTATGGGTTAACATGTTATTGCTTATCTGCATCCGTTTTTGAAATAAGTGAAAATCAATGAGAATACTAATACCTACCTGTCGTGGTCACATCATGAACCGATTACACGTAGTGTCGAGTTACAACTTACAACTTTACAAGTAGGTATAGATGGGCAATCTTCCCAGATATTGGGAATAAACCCGATAAAGGGCTGCCATTCTTGGGTTTAAGCCCGAGTTTAGATCCAAAAATGGCAGGGTATTATAGGGATTATTCCAAACATCCGGGAAGATTTCCCATCTACAACGTGTTAATGAATTAACTGAAAACCTCATACACCTCATTTAAAAAGATAAACAATAATTTGATTAAAATATATTTTATGTCGAAAAAATTAATACTTTAAAAGTTATTCAACATTAGTTTGGAGGTGACCTATCTACAAAATTCCAAGCGCTACGCCCGCGCCTACCGGTTCAAATTTTTTCGCTGCGGGCGGCGTACCCGCCAAATATTGTATTATAAATAATTTAGATATGGGCTAGTAAAAATGAAAAAATATAACCTATATTAAAACATAGTGCGATCGATTCGCTAGTTGATTCTGAGCAAACTGCTTTCTAGTTTTCAGTTAATTCGTTTCAATTAACACGTTGTATAATTACAAGTACTTTTTGACTTTAGGCAGGGCGTAGAGCACCTCGACATTCTTGGTTACGGTGCGTACACACTACGTAACGGCATCATGTAACATTGTTATACATCATTGCAACATAAAACAAGACATTAGAATAACAATTCAATATAACAATGTTATATTATAACCATTGTCACGCTCATGTGACCGAAGTCAGTCGTAGGGTCACGGGTATGTTGCGTGCTCTCTATCGTCTTAAGTTTTTCCTTCCATCCTGTACTAAGCTTCTCTTGGTACGTTCCCTTATCCTTCCTTTGTTTGATTATGCCGATGTGTGCTACTCCGACGTATCTCAGGAGCTTCTTAATAAATTGGATCGTCTTCTTAATAATTGCATTAGATTTATTTTCGGCCTTCGCAAATATGACCATTAGGGTGGGTCAAATTTTTTTTTTCTCGTTTTTCTAATATGCTCAGCATTAAAAAGGTGCCAAATGACGTCGTTAATTGATATGTAAAGTTTTGTTAGATTATTTTAAGTTTTATTGCCTCCGGAATGTCATAGAATTATTAAAAAAAGTAGATTTTTTTGTGTAAATGTACTAATGCTTTTCTCAAGTTATTGATATCAGATTTCATGCGTAATAGTTTTTAGCAATGATAAATATGAAATTGTTTGGTCAAGTTGAAGGAGAAACAATTTTTACAGGAAAAAATAATATAAAGAATAATTATTAAAGTGAAGGGTTAACTATGTGGCGAAATCTTTTTTTCTGTCGAATTTCGGCATTGCTTTTCTCGATTCTATCTGGGCTTTGATAAAACCTTCTGTCATTGTTTTATTAAATAAAGTGGCTGAAGCTTTGGTCAGAGCTTTAACTGCCCTTTCTACTGCTTGTGTGTGACACGGAAGACGTAATAAATCCAATTCTACTGCTTCTTTTTCTTGAATAAACTTTTGGAGATTTTCTTCGGTTACAGATCTTAATAACGGTGGCTCAGTGACATTTTCTTGCCAATTCAAAAGGTCATAATATGTTAATGTAAAGTTTATCTTTGGTACCTGGAACAGACGCAATTTCTGATCTAGCTTTCAAAATTCAAAACCACCGGGCATGGGACATTTTGCCTGGTAATTTGTTAGCTAAATCGCTAGGAAATATGCCTGTTGCAATTGCTTCAACTATTCTGTACAAGTATTTTTGGTCTGTACTAAAAAAAAAATACTTGTACAGAATAGTTGAAGCAATTTCAACAGGCATATATCCTAGCGATTTAGCTAACAAATTACCAGGCAAAATGTCCCATGCCCGATGGTTAACTCGTGCCAACAGGATTCTCCGTCTGTATGATTCAGTTGAACCTGCCTCTGAAAATCTATTAACTCTTGCAACTTATATTGTCAAGGTTTACGCTCCACTGTGGTTTCCTATAAAACCCATTCTAGCTGTAAAGATGGGTCGCGAGCTCACCAGATATTTACCAACAACTTTAAAAACCGTTATCGACCCAGTAATTCAAAGACACAGCTATTTTGCACACCCGGAAAACTTATTGCTTGCAATGTATGTTTTTGAAAGCTAGATCAGAAACACCAAAAAATTGCGTCTGTTTCAGGTACCAAAGATAAACTTTAACGCATTAACATATTATGACCTTTTGAATTGGCAAGCAAATATCACTGAGCCATCGTTATTAAGATCTGTAACCGAAGAAAATCTCCAAATGTTTATTCAAGTAAAAGGAGCAGGAGAATTGGATTTATTACGTCTTCCGTGTCACACACAAGCAGTAGGAAGAGCAGTTAAAGCTGTGACCGAAGCTTCAGTCACTTTATGCAGTAAGACAATGACAGAAGATTTTATCAAAGCCCAGATAGAATCGAGAAAGGCAATGCCGAAATTCGACAGCAAAAAAGATTTCGCCACATAGTTAACTCTTTACTTTAATAAATTATTCTTATAATTTTTCCTGTAAAAATTGTTTCCTCTTTAATAAACCTATATTTACTATGGATTTAAGACTTTTATTTATAAATAGTGTTCATTAGTGTAACTTAATATGCCATAGTGTTAGACCTTTTTTAACAATTATGTGTTGATGATTTCCAAATGAATCCGGAGGCAGAAGATTGATTCCGATTGCAATGAAACTTCATAATATATTTACACTCATAATTTAACACCTTTTTGTCACTGTGCCCGTATAAAAACTAAACTTTTTTTTTTCTCCATACATAAGTGACCCACCCTAATGACCATATTTCCCAATATCGTTCTCAACTTAAATGGTTACCTATTCAACACCGTAGGAATGTCCGAGTCCTCTGTACCCTTTTCTCTATTTTATACGATCCACACTGTCCCGAATATTTAAAATCTCAATTCAAATTTCTTTCAGATACTCATTCATTGTCACTACGTTCCTCTAACAACCTTCTCCTCTTCATTCCATCCCATCGTACTGGGTTCATCTCAAAATCTTTTGCTGTCACTGCTGTGCGACTCTGGAACAGCTTGCCCTTAGAGCTGCGCAAATGCCCTAACAAATTCATTTTCAAACATAGAGTGCGAAATTATTTCCTAGACTCTGGTGGCTTGCCGGGAGTAGCCATTTAGAACCTGCAGTCGTTTGTAACTCTCCCACCCTTCCAACTATTATGTATTAAGTTAGATATCCCTATTATTAAATGTTTCTGTAATTCCTTTTGGTGTGAGTGTGTGTGTGTGTGTGTGTGATATGTGTGTGCGTGTATATTTACTTATATATATTTATGTATATTTATATAATACCTAAATATTTAAATACGTATTTTATGCTGTGTAGTATATATTTATATATCAATTATCTCTATATTTAGTCCTTTTTTATGTCTTAGTTTATAACTTTTTAGTTTTAATACTATTATTTTTATTTATTTTTCGTTTTTTCCGTAGGTTGCACACCCCTTCTCTTTTATCTCTCTGTCAACCCAATGGTTAACTGTCAGAGAATGCCGCAAGGCATTAAGTTCGCCATTTGTACTATTTTGTGCAAGAAGAATAAATAAATAAATAAATAAATTGTCGTTTCTCGTTCTTCAGTGCTATACCTAGATGTCATAATTCTGAAACGGTTATTACACTTTACAATTTGTCACAAACCAATTTAGGAAATCGGAAGGTATAATCGTAGTTAAAACAGTTGGTTCCGATTTAGGATCGGTGAGTGAGAGTGAGAGTGAATAATCACACTACACTCAATTGTACCCTAAAGTAATTGAGTTAGGGTACAATTTAGTGTAGTGTGATCACTCGCTCTCTCTCTCTCTCTCTCTCCCTCACTCACTAATCCTAAATCGAGTACACTAAATAGGGTACTTGCATAAATTTTTTTCCACTCTATTTTAAAGATATACCTACCTACTTAAACAAAGCAAGAAAAAGAAAAAAATATACGCATAAATTTATTAAATAGAGCGTTTCAAAGTTCCTACTTTTGACTTTACCTCCGAAACGCGGAATGACGTCACTACTTAAAAATTACGCCTTATTAATCTGTGATAGAGATGTCACTGTCGTATTGACAGATTAAGACACAAGATATGTGACAGTGACAGACAGATAACTTCAATATAAAATATGTCTGTCACTATAAAATATGTCTATGGAGATCATAATTTTCCAGTCCAAAGACTTTAATACAAAGAAAAGTCGGTAAAGAAATGGTAAGTTGTTTATGTAACATCTATCTTATCTATTAATATTTAAGTGAAGTTACACTTTTGTTAACTAAGATTTAACCATACTTATAGGTACCTTGATGAATATGAAAATTAAAAAAAATATATGACACATACCTAAATTTGAAAAATAAACTATTTAAAAGAAATTAAAAATACCTATACTGCCTTGCTACATAATAATTTAACATTTTGTCACTAGTCATTTTTGTTACAGTTTATTAATAAGGAACGAATGTCGGAAGATAAACGAAAGTTTTTCGCTTTCGGAAGATATTTCTACAGATATTTTAAACAAGGCTCAACAAGGAGGCACTGCGAAGTAAATCATTTACTTTTACTATCCCAAATAATATCATCATCATGACAAACTAAAATATTGGAATAATAATAAATAAATAAAAATAATTATTTATTGTTCCATTGTTACGACAAATGTTTTCCACCGTTGTATATTTCATTCACCTGATTTGAAGCCCACGATGCCCTAATGATAAATTTATCGATATCGATTTAATCAGGAACTACATGTGGCCATCCCTATTGTTCTCGTTAATGTTGGTACCTATGAGTTATGACGTATTTTGACATTTAAATTTTCGCTGTGTTGGTATTGCTGGGTGTGCTAAATGGATTCCAAAACCAAGTAAGGAACTTTAGATTAGACATAAGTCTAGTTAATTTGTGGTAAGGAAGTCCCCATATGTCTAGTTAATTTGTGGTCCCGTCTCAAAACGTAGTGATTACACTCTTTGGTGATTACCTTCTCTCTGATCTCATTGGAAACTGGAAAGTGATTTGGAATAGTTTGATGATTTGATTTTGATTTGTCGGTACCATAAGTCTAGTTAATTTGTGGTCGGTACTCAAAATTACGTAGGTAGTTCGTCTGTGCGTAGGTAGGTACTGATAAAACGCAGAGATTAAAATAATATACCTAATATAGATTCTCTTTAAGTACTGACTACTGAGTTTTAAGTTTGGTGCTTCGTTTGAACTTTTGTTGGACGATAAAGTAAAGTTTAAGTTATTTCGTCTGAGGTTTAAACTAAGTAATTCGTCATTGTTTTCATTCTCTAATCACTTCGATTTAATCTTCAATGGTTTTACCTTTATCTTGAAATATTTTAGGGACTGTGTATTTATTATTTTCTATTATCAGGTGTTGTTATTATTATTAAAGTTATTATTCCTGTTTGTACTGATTAGGTAGGTTAGGCACTGTTCGCTTTCAGTCATCATGTCTCAAACAACTTCGAAAGTCAAAAATTCTGGCCCTTCAGCATCTGGAAGATTATATCTTTTAGCTTATAATGCCATACAAACTGTTGGGTGAGTCGCTAATTAAATTTGCTAATGATATTATGAGAATCGTATATTTTTAATTTTTTTTCAACCTACTTAATTATAATTTTTTTAGTAATTCGGTAGCACTTAAGTGCATTATCATATTTTTCAGATGGACTTATTTGCTACTTAAGACATTAGGCCACTTTCTCGAACGTGGCACACTGGACACATTTTGGAATGAAATCAAATGGACAGTTATTATATTTCAAAATGCTGCAATACTTGAGGTGAGTATCTATAATAATTTATCATAATCTCGATTCTCACTATTAAAGCATAAAACCTGTTTAACCGCCGCACTCAGAGTCGACTTTAATGATTACTTAGTTAAATATAGATTTTTAAAACAAAACTGCCGCAATCAGACAAGTTTAATAAATTAATGTTAATTGGCATTTAACTAATCAAGTTACATGTTATTAAATGCCAATTAACATTAATTTACTGAACGTCTCTGATTGCGGTAGTTTTGTTTTAAAAATCTATACTTAACTAAGTAATCATTAAAGTCGACTCTGAGTGCGGCGGTAAGACAAGGAAAAAAAAATTGTAATTTATTCTGTTCATTTTCACTTTTAAAAAACATTTTTGGATATAGTTGTTCTATTTCATGAAGTCTGTTTGACTATCATTATGTTGAGATGTGAACATGCACATTGTTTTAGTGTTGTAACTCTGGGAGTGCTCAGTTTCTATTGCAATGATGTTCACAGTTCACACACACAAATGCGCTCATACTACATGTCTCTACTACAACCAGGGCAGAGCCGGCTTCGTGAAATAGAACAACTAACTACACTTAATAAAATCTGCGACCTGTAACTTAATTTCTGAACACTCAGTTTTCAGTTGTTGAATGCCTTTACCAGACCCTGTTAAAGTTATGTTCATTATTTATAATATTTAATTAACACTTGATAGAACTAAGGTATTGTATGGTAATTCGTTTTTGGATTTCTGTTTAATGTAAACTTTGAACCCTCTTAATTTTTGTTGATCATGAAGACTTATTTTTGACGACTCATGTTATATACTTTATCAATGTTTGACAAGAAATTTGTATTATTGTAAAAATCAATAAAATTCTTACCATTATAAATGCAAATGTGAGTTTATTTGTTTGTTTCTTATACATTCACCTTAACTACTAGACCAATTTTCATGAAATTTTGCAAAGGATTGCAATGCATGAAATCAGGGTAAGGTTAAAGAAAGATATATAGAATACTTTTATCCTGGAATTCCTGTCGGAACTGAGAACTCTGAAAATTATAATAATAATTATTATTTATTTATAATGCAGGTGAAACTACAGGGAACAGTTTGTATGTTATAATTTTAAAATTTTGCTCTCATGTTTTCAGATATTACATGCAGCTGTGGGCCTAGTACCATCTGGGGTGGTTGTAACACTAGCACAAGTATACTCCCGTGTATTCCTTGTTCTTGGAGTGTTAATATCTACTCATGGAGCAACCATTAGTCCTGGACTGCCTTTGTGTATCCTCGCTTGGTCCATCACAGAAAGCATACGCTATGGATATTATGCACTTAATTTATTAAAAGTTGTGCCCCAATTTCTTCTTGTTCTGAGGTTAGTATAATTTCCTTAATTCCACACGGAAACCAAACACAGTTGTGGTATATATTACAGGTTTCACCTGCAATCATTTCAAAGTTCCCGTGGGAATTTCGGGATAAAAGTACTCTTATGTCACTCAGGGCTACGGTAGCTTCCTATTGGCGAAAAAAATTTCAAAATTGGTTCAGTAGATCCAGAGATTACCCCCAACTATGTCACAAGGTTACAAACTCACAATTCACAAACTTTACTTCTTTATAATATTAGTATAGATAAAAGTAGTGTAAATAGATTCAAAAGTATATCTACTAATCTAAAAACTGACTCATTATCTGACTGGTTTACAAGTCAGCCAGCAGCTAAACAACTAAATCTACATAGTTGTAATTTCACATGAGGTTTCCTTTTATAATGTTAGGCTCATCATTCGTCACTCAAGAGAGTAAAAATTTGTTGAAAATAGCTAGTGCACCTACAGTCTACACCCAAACTGAAAAGCCCAATTCTGTGGAAGTACTGTGATGACTTCTGCACAATTGACAAAGTGGTAAAGGCTACTTAATTCTTGTTGGTCTAATTTGGTTAAAAGTAAAAAATTTAAGTACCTAATTTAAAATTTACAAATCTGCTTAAATTTATATTTTGTTGACTTTTTAACCGACTTCCCAAAAAGTCCTCGGGTTCTCAATTCGACGCGTTTTTTTTAATGTTTGTTACCTAATAACTTTCGACTGCGTGAACCGATCTTGATGATTCTTTTTTTTAACCGACTTCCCAAAAAGGAGGAGGTTCTCAATTCGACGCATATGTTTTTTTTATCGAAAGCTGTTGCTTTTAAAAATAATAATTATTGCTTGTAACTTCAAATTTTAAAATTTTCATGCTTTCAATTATTTTAAACTAGCTATTCCCCGCGGTTTTTCCCGCGATAAGTTTGGAGTTCCCGCGGGAATTTAGGAATAAAGAGTACATAGAGTACAAGTCTATCTCTGTACCCCTGACAACGTATATGAAAAATTTCATGATGACCGGTTGAGCCGTAAAGGCATGAAAGCGTACCAGACAGACAGAGAGTTACTTTCGCGAATTAGTAGAGATTTTCTAACCTCCTACAAAGTGTAGTGACTATAAACTGTATGTAGATTTTTTTTTATAATACTATGTAGATAGAGCAACACTGACCTCCTTAACTTCATGTGAAAGGTGAAAGCTGCGTGTGTAAATTGTTACTGCATTACTAATATAGTTTTGCTTAACTTTTATAGAAAAAAAAAATTTAAGTAGGTAATATGAATACAGCATTTCTTTTTCGTTTTTTTTTTTTTAATTTAATTAACAATTTCTTTTGCAAGTTGATTATAACCTAAAGAAAGTTTTCATCACACATATCTACTTAATACATAATATAACTATATTATGCTTGTTATTATAGCTATTCCCTGCGGCTTCACCTGCGTTAATTTTGGAGTTCCCGCCGGAACTCCGGGATAAGAATACCCTATGTCCTTCTCTGTACCCCTGACAACGTGTATGCAAAATTTCATGATGATGCGTTGAGCCGTTGAGGCGTGAAAGCGTAACAAACAAGCAAACCACCAAACAAACTCCTTTTCGCATTTATAATATTAGTAAGGATTATCAAGCTGAAGAGTTTATTTGTTTGTTTGGTTGAACGCGTTAATCTCAGGAACTACTGATTGTAATTGGAAAATTCATTTCGTGTTGGATAGCCCATTTATCGAGGAAGGCTATATAAAATCACGCGATGACGAATAGGAGCGGAGCATCGATAACAACTAACAACAATCGGTAACAAAATAAAACTAGATGGGGTACTGCTTCACCCGCAGGATTTTCGGTGTTCTCTCGGCAACTAGACAGACAGACAGACAAAAAATTTACTGATAGCATTTTTGGCATTAGTATCGATCCTCCAATATTAATTTTGAATATAATATATTCAATGTACAGAATTGACCTCTCTACAGTTTTGTTATAAGTATAGATATAGATTACATTATGGAGTTAATGATATTATCTTCCTGTTTGTAATAATTATAATTTATAATAATAGTAGTTTATGCAACTGTCATATAATGAAATCTTCCTGTTTGTAATAATAATAATTTATAATAATAGTAGTTTATGCAACTGTCATATAATGAAGGGTATTAAAACACGAGTGTGAGTTTATGAAACGAGCGCAGCGAGTTTCATAATAGTAACTATCCTATCTTTTAAGTTGGACCATATTATAAATGATTACAGAATTTTATCAAAATCCGTTCAGTAGTTTCGGAGTCCATCGCGGACAAACAACGTGACACGTGATTTATATATATTAGACTAGCTGTCCTCCGCGATTTCATCCGCGGTAATTTCGGAGTTAATTCAGGGAAAAAAGTACTCTATGTCCTTCGTTGTACCCCGACAGTTTTAACAGTGATTAGCTGTTCCCCGAATTAAAACCGGAGTTCCCGCGGGAATTCCGGGATAAAAACTATCCTATCTTTTAAGTTGGACCATATTATAAATGGTTACAAAATTTTATCTAAATCCGTTCAGAAGTTTCGGAGTCCATCGCGGACAAACAACGTGACACGTGATTTATATTAAGATTAAGATATTATATTCCATTGCAATCCATTTATGAAAGCGGAAGACATAGTTTGAAATTTTAACCATACAAGTACAGTATAAAATACTAAAACAGTGAGAAATCATTACCTATTAACTGCTACGCGAGTGACGTCGCGAGTAATAGCTAGTTATTAAAAACACTTTTGGCACAGTCAGGTTGGTAAAAAAGTTTTTCGCCTCACTAGCTCAATCAACACTGCTTAAAACTAGTGAGCAATGAATTCACAAAATAGTTAGCTGTTTGCCGCAGTTTAACAAGACTTTGTTTGTTGCAGATACTCTACATTCTTGGTGCTTTATCCACTAGGAGTAACCGGCGAGTTGCTCTGCATGTACCATGCCCTCGATGAAGTCCAAGAAAAGGAACTATTCACTTTGTCATTGCCCAATGCGTGGAACTTCTCTTTCAACTATTACTACTTCCTTATCTTTTACATGTTCTTGTACATACCTCTGTTTCCTGTTCTGTTTGGGCACATGCTGGCCCAAAGAAAGAAGATGCTTGGCAACGAGCCGAAAAAATCCAAATAATCTCTCTATTGGTGTTTGTGGATGACATTAATTTCACTTGTCATATTGATAAGTTTACTTACATATTGTGTATGAGGAAAAGTGCAAGTTTGTATTTATGTAAAATGGTATGGAATTATTTTTATAAAAAAATATTTTAAGGTATCATGGATATTTTGGTGATTAAGTAATTTACCTACAGTATAAGTTATCTGTTATTGACTTGGTTTTAATATTTATTTGGGTTAAACGGGTAATGTGGAATATAGTGATATTACCTAAGTTTCAAACTGACTTTTATTTTGTCTATATGTAATTGAGATGGTCACGGTTAGGATCTTTAATTTGATGTGTCCACACATTACTGCCGGCTGCTTCTTTAACATGCTTTATATTAAGCTTGTCTTGTATAAGTTGAGGTATATGTATATGTAGGAGTGTACCTGATTCTTTCAGTTCAGTTTTCATCCACTCCTAGATGTCCAATTTATTTGAAATGCAGACGTATTAGGAACCGATTACACTATACAATGCATACATGCCTGAAAATATATGAAGTGCCTATGTTGGCGAGCTGCAGTTATAATGATAGGAAAGTTTTCAACATAGGCTATGAAACAATTTAATAATAATGAAAAGCTTTATCACGTGTAATGGAAGGTAGCTACTAGGTACCTACTCATGAAAACAAAACAAACGAGCTCAAATACGACTATATTTATGGAAAGTAGGTACTCACGGCAAAAAAAACTTGCCCAAATTCAATTTACCACTATGTCATTAGGGAGTTTCAGTCCCTAGATCCACTCCACCATCTATTAGCTCGATGGCACCATAAGAATGCATTAAATTGGGTAGGTAGGTATTTTCCGAGGTATGAAAATCAAAATTCTAATTAGTCCGTCAGCAGTTAAAAAATAAAAAAATAAGAAACACACCTATTTTTTGCTTTTTCAAATTAATGAAAATAAACATAGATAAAGCGCATTAAGGGTGGGGGACTCGTGACGTTATTATTCAGTATAATATGTATAAGATCCGTACAAACTGCACCGGGTTGTGACGTCGCGCGAAATTTTATCTCAATGTATTGCAGTTATTTTTTTTGATTTCGTAAAAAAATAAAAAATACTTGTCCAGTACTTTTTATTAATCTTCACTACGCGACGGACTGAAAAAAAATTGTCAAGTAGCCAATTATCATCGGAACCAACATGTAAAAATTCAACTCTGCTGGAAACGGTTCGATTTCCCATTGCGGGCTTTCACCAAAGGAGAATTCATTAAATATATTTATACTTTAGTTCTGTTTGTTGCCCTAAACTTATTGCGATGAACTGCAATGAGATGACACCCTATTCCCGCGGGAAGTTGTCACATTCCCACGGCAAACACGAAAGACGCCGAGCGGATCTCGGACGCCTAGATATTAAAACTAATCGTGATATTATTCCCCCTCACTCGTGAGTGGTTCTTCCGAGAAAATTTTAAGAAGTGCCACGTCGCGCTGTTTAGAAAAAAAAACGCAGGTAAACTAGCGGGGCAACTGCTACTTAGTTATACTAAACTAGCTATTCCCCGCGGTTTCACCCGCAATAATTTCGCAGTTCCCGCAGGAATTCCGGGTTACAATATAGCCTATGTCACTCAGGGATAATGTAGCATTCTAATGGTGAAAGAATTTTCATCCCCTACAACGTCACAAACTCACAAACTTTTGCTCTTTATAATATGTATATTCATATACCTATATCTAGATTGGATCGTGCTGATAAAACTGAGGCAAGTAGGTTGCCTACTTGTTTATGTTTATGAAATCGAATGAATGATAACAATGATATGATTACCTAAATCAATAATTTAAATTAGGTGGCGGATCTGGTTACGGGCGGGTTTAGGTAAGCATTTTTATGTGGTGACTGGTGGAGAAACAAGTAGGTAAGTATGCCATTCCTAGTTGACAAATGGATAATTTTGTATAGGTGTCATTCTCTACGAAATTGTAAAAACCGTTAGTTTGTAGACAGTTGGCAGTGCCCCTTAATACGCTAGGTTAAGTTAGGTTTGAACCCCTGTTTAAAATATAGATTCTTTAACTTTATATATATATATTTATTCTTTCTTATCCAAATCTGTTCAGCCGTTTATAAATAGGTAAATAGTTACCAATTTTAGTTTTCCACCTGCGTTAACGTTAGATAACGTTGATGTTAATGTCCAACTACGCGTTAACTAAGGCATTAAAATACGTGTTGGCTCAATGATATTATAGAAAGTCTTTGGTGTTGGCTACATTTAGTTTGCAACGTGCCGTGAAGCGTTAATTTCTAGTGAAATAACGCGTTTACACAAAATGAAGGTCGAAGCTTCAAACAGCTGTTTTTTTGCAATGGAGGTAGAAGCAGCTGTAATTTTAGACCAATCCATTGTCGTATTTTTAATGTTCCTGCCAAAACAAAGTAAATACGGTCTTGCTCCGCGCGTGCGCCACGCAGAATGAGAAGGCGTTAATGTAGCCAACACCGCTTAGTGCGCTAAATAACGCGCTAAAACCCTTTGGTGTGTCCAAAAAAACGACACCCGAGCTATCGCTTAACGTTTAACGTCATTAGTAAAGCCGTTAGTAAGTTAACCCGTTAAAATGTTGGCCACATCTACGTAATGCCTTAATTAGCGCACTAATTTACGCGTTAACACGCAGGTGTAGCAGTAGCATTAAAGGTAGGTAGGGGGTGATGAGAGAAAAGGACAAATATTATAATTATTATTGTAAATTAAAGAATAAGCATAGATACCAGTGCGACCGTAATCGGTAGGTAGGTAGGTATTATTTTTCATGACGGTTTTGATAAAATCAGTTAATATGTAGTTATTAATCAATAGATCAAATATATACCACGATACGTATATTGTAAGTATAAAAACGATGATAATCAGAATAAAATTTAGTCAGTAGATATACCGAAGTAAAAGCAAGATGGACAGAATATGTAACACAGTTGTGGTGTTAGCCCTTTTGCTGGTTTTGGGACAGGCCGATGTCATAAGGATCCATCAACCAACCACTCCGTTAGTGAATCGCGTGTAAGGTGACAATTCAATATTTCGATTTAGAATTTTTGTAACCCTTAACCATTTTTTCCGCATTTCGCGCATTTTCCACAGTACAGAATCGTGTACAAAAGAGAAATGCATTGCCAAAATGACTCTATAACTATAGCTGTTCTCCCTGGTTTCAACCGCGCTAATTTTGGAGTTCCTATAAGAACTTCGGGATAAAAAGTTCTCTATGTCACTCAGGACTACCGTAGCTTCCTATAAGTGAAAGAATTTTTTAAATCGATCCAATAGTTTGAGTTTGTTCGTTACAAACCATACAAAAATGCCCTTTAATAGGTACTAGATATACTTAGCTTCTCCCCGCGGTTTCAACAACGGTAATTTCGAGGTTCCCGCGGGAATTTCGGGTTACAATATAGCCTATGTTACTCAGAGATAATGTAGCATTCTAATGGTAAAAGAACTTTTGAAATCGATTTAGTAGTTTTTGAGATATATTGTAACAAACAAACAAAAAATCTAATCTTCCCCCTTTATAATATTACTTTAGATTATTATAATTTTAAGTGTAGATTTTAATTATAAAGGCGAAAAAAACGCGGGAACTAATTGGCTATGCAGGATTGCTTGGGCTCTAGAAAGTAACGTAATTGTACCTAGTTAATTTACACTGAAAACTAACGCCTGCACTCAGAGTCGTTTTAATGATTACCTACTTAATTTAATAGTTAAGATTTTTAAAACAAAACTGCCGCACTCAAGTACGTTCATAAAATTAATGTTAATTTATTGAAAGTCTCTGATTGCGGCGGTTTTGTTTTAAAAATCTTTAATTAAAATTAAGTAATCATTAAAAAACTTGTGAATAAAGTAAACGCGCCTATATAACAGCACTTTTGCAGTCAATCGTTCTGATGGAAAAAATATGTTTTTTTCCTCATTTTTGTTAACATTGTACCTATATTATTGATTATCGTCGTAATCAGGTCAAGATGGGAGGATATTGGTCTGACCGCGAATGTGAACGATTATGTGGACACGACTATTGCTAGGCTCAAGCCTTTCATGCAGCAACATGGTCTCGATCCTATGCCTTTGCCTGTAATTAACGCGGAATTCGAAGTTGTAAGTACATGTACCTATCTACCTACTTCATTACTACACTTGATGATTAGGGTTCCGTACCCAAAGGGTCCGTCTGTCACCAGGCTGTATCTCAGGCTGCAACAGGTAGGTAGACACATAAAATATTCACCGAATATATATTCTGTGAATTTTTTTTAAGTGAATCCTACTAATATTATAAATGTGATAGTGTGGATGTTTGGATGTTTGTTACTCAATCACGCAAAAACGGCTTAACGTATTTGGATGAAATTTGGCATGCACGTTGTCAGGGGTACAGAAAAGGACTTACCTACTTTTTATCACGGAATTCCCGTGGGAACCCCGAAATTACCGCGGGTGAAACTGTGTGGCACATGCTAGTATAATATAACTATAAAATAAATGTCAACACTGTTATGGTGATTAATTGACAAACTAAACAGATTTTGTGATGTAGATGTAGATGTATAGACTATATTAAATAAAATATACACACCGGCAGAATTAGCGGAACATAAAAGGCAGAGTATAGAAATAATGACGTATATATATTAAAACAAATAATAATTAGACGTGAAGTAATAAATTAATATACATCTTTTAACACTTTAAAAGTTTGTAATTAAATTATTAAATTTTATTTAAAATAATAATAAAAAAAACACTTTTTCTCTAATTTGTGGGCACACAAATAATGTTGCAAATTAAAGATTACTGTGATTTTAACACTAAATTAATGAACGAGTAATAACGTGTGTTTCCCCTTCGTGATTCCACTTTTATTTGCAACATTGTCTGTGTTCTCACAAACTAGAGACTTTTTTGTTTTTTTTTAATTTTGATTACTTTTAATAAAATTTAACTAAAAACTTCTTAAAATCGATGTTAAAAGATGTATATTAGTTTATTACTTCATGCCTGATAATAATTTGTTTTAATATATATACGTAATTATTTCTATACTCTGCCTTTTTATGTTCCGCTAATTCTGCCGGTGTGTATATTAACAAAACGAAACCGTCAAAAATGTAACACAGGTACTTAATTTCCTTTTTTTAGATTTCTTTAGGTTCTGACGCCAGGCGCGGATCTGGTATTTGGTTCGGGGGCGGGGGGGGGGGGGGGGATTTAGGTACCATAGCAATAACATACACAATGGCAGAATCAACGCACCACTCGCTCAGCACTCTAGTTTGCTTATTAAAATTACGAGGCATTCTTAATGTATCCAAGTACCTCCATCAAAACATAAAACTCATGAAACGAGCAATTCTTAGATATATATAGGTATATGTATAAATATATTTGTGTAAATACATATATGTATATAATCTGAATCTCGGAAACGGCTCCAACGATTTTCATTAAATTTAGTATGCAGGGGGATTCGGGAGAGATTAATCGATCTAGCTAGGTTTAATTTTTAGAAAACGTCGTTTCATCCGTGTTTTCATTCAATGAATAATGAGAGTTTGGTACCGCTTTTCTACGTAACCACAAGCGAAGCTCGGTCGCCCAGTTATCTAACATCAGTCGTCTGGTACCTTCCTAAATTAGAAGCTCTGCTTAGTTTGCGACGAACGACGTTTGAAGCATTATAATTATTAAAACATTAACCTATATTTAAATATATCTAAACTAAGATGCATACTAAACACCCGACTAAAATTATACCTGCGTCGTTCAATAATCAATAGATATATTATAGAGTGAATGGTAGAAGTTAAATAAGCTTATTCGCCATCGATGACGTTTTCTTGCAGAAACCAGTTCTGATTACCTACCGCGCCCAACTGAAACTCTACGATGGCACCATGACTGGTTTAGTGAATGTGGCGCGTTCGGGAGACCAATTGGTTCACTACTTTGCCAACATGCTGCGAGTTCGCGTCGAATTGAAGTTCACTGATATGGAGGTAAAATTAACGCGAAATGCCATAGGTAATAGGTATATATATATATTATATATTACATTTGAGATTATGTTAGGTAAGTAGGTACTTAATTTAGGCATAGGATACCTTTTTCTTTTTATTTTACACCTTGAAATTTGAATACCTCCAGATTTGATGTGACATTGTTGTAATCCTAATATTATAAATACAAATGTGAGTTTATTTTTTGTCTGTTACGCTGTCACGCCTTAACTACTCAACCGATCATCATGAAATTTCAGTCGTCAGAAGTCGTCAGGAGTTCAGAAAAAAACACAGGGTAGGTAAGTACTTTGTAGTATCCCTGAATTTCCGCGGGAACTCCGAAATGAAACTGCTATGAAAAGCTAGTTTATGTAGATTCTAAATATGCAACATAAATACCGGTCAAACGGACTGCTTAAAACTTCTCCCATCCTTATCTTATTACGATTACTTGTATTTGGTGGCTGGTACCTATACATAATGTTATGTTACCGTCAAATTTTAAAAACTATTTGATTATAAATGGTTGGCATTGCCAAGATCTTCGCGTGCACGTTCTGTGACTTAGGTAGGTTGGTACTACAAAGTCAAATGCTACCGACAGTAGCGATTTCTCATGTGTGAGCCTGAGCACCCACCACAATGCATTTTCTGTCCTCAGCATTTTAAAATGTTACCGCTAGTTTACAACCAGTAGTTTACAAACTACCTAATGGTTTTTACAATTATTCGGTGACATATAGGTACATAGTTATTATCTAGTGCTAGTATTTAGTGCTTTGTTAAATTTCAGTTCCTAATGAGATACCTAGTGAACGTGATGAATATAGGCCCCGAGGGTAGAGTTAATGCATCATTGAGTAGTATGGTTGTTGCTGTGGATGTGGTCATTGACTTTAACAACGACGAGATTCATCTACAACAGTTTGACCTTAGGGACATTGGGTAAGTGAACTTTGCTGTCTAATTTGTTAATAACCTATTTTACAGCTAAGGTAAATCGATTCGGTATGTTCATTCAATTGTTTCATTTAAAAAACACAAATCTAAAAAACTAAAAATAAAAGCCAAAAATAAAAGCTAAAAATAACAAAATACCGATTTAATCTAACAGACAAAGCGGCCTGCTATAGCTATAGTAGAGGCAATATTTTTAAGGCGACCTCAGGATGGTAACTACTCTGGCCACCTTAAGGTCTGCGTATTTCGTGATGATGGAAAATAAGAATTTCGGTGATTGACCTTTCATTACTAATTATTTATGATAACTTATCTAAGTCTTAATAACAATAAACTAATAATTCATGATATCTACCTGTGACTAGGTATATAATATGTAGGTAGTTATATCAATTAAAGGATAATATGATAACAAAAATCAAAGTTTACGTAGGTATAGTTTATTTTACGGATAAAAAAGTCACAAACACCTTGATATCTACAAACTATAGATTATTATCTATTTGATTAAACGTAATTGTAACCTACATTATAGAAATAATTTAGAATTAGTCTATGAGTATTAAGTATATATTATTATTTATTTAGAAAAAAGAAGATTTAAATTACCTATAGGTAGATAAGAGATTTCGGAAGACTTATCACCTACGTGAAAATGTAGAGATTTTCTTTGACGCTTCGAAAACCTTCAACAATGCGAGACACCTAAGTTATTCTCACCTAAAGTATTATTAGGTACTATATGTATTTCCACTTACAGCCTCGTCTTCCCTTGATGAAATCTCATATGGACTATCATAAAATTAGGAATCGAATTATCGTACCTTCGAGGTGAAGGAATAAAGTCATTATTCTTCATGGGTCTAATGTAGTTAGATACATAAATTACGAATTTTTGATTATTCTGTGGTTCATTACGTAAGGGTAGCTCAAGAAGAGTTCAGTAACCTTTACTAATAGAAATTGGTATATATTTGATGTAAAATGATACAACTGACATTATCATAAGCACCGGTCTAATACTAATAAGTGTAAAAAAAAATTAAAATTCATGGTCTTCCTTTTATTTTTGTCACTATGCTATTTAGCAAAAACTAATCTTTATGTGAAGCCTTCCGATCGGTATGGTAAAGCTACAGGGTGATTATTATTTCATGTAACGGGTACGATTCCCGGTTCAACCATGTAGGTAATTATTTAAATATCTATGAGTACAGATTAAATTGTTTTTTAAATTCAAATAATGACTTCTTTCAGTAAAATGTTCCATATCTACAATATCCAAGGTACTTTCCTTCCATGTGGCATATCCGTGGAACAACCTGTATATTATATGGGCATTCAACCCGGTGCTTGTGTTTAAACCCGATAAAATCTTGCCGTAATCATCATAATAGGCCATTTATTTAATCCGTCAGTTAGATAATAAAAAATAATAGACACGTATATTTTGCTTCTTCAATTTAATGAAAATATACTTGGATAAAGCGCATTAAAGTTTGGGAGTGGGGGCTCGTAACGTCACGTCATAATATTATACAGGTAAAAACTGCACCTGCTTTGACGTCACAAGACATTTCGCCTCAACGAATCTCCGTTATTTTTTGCTTACGTAAAAAAAGAAAAAATACGTGTCTAATATTTTTTAGGAATCTACAGGACGGGCTAAAAATAAAAAAATAAATTGTCAAATACCTAGCCTATTCTGCTAAATCCGGTCATCCATCACTGGTGGGACCGCTAGGTAGGAAGATAAGATAAATTTTTCAAATGCACGTATAAATAATGTTTTTATAGACGTCTACGCGTGCGTTTGAGTGGTAATTTCCTGTACGACTGGCTGTTGAACCCCCTACTCAGCGTCTTCACCAGTATCTTCGACAATACCATTATTGGAATCGTTCAACAAAATATCCGTGTAGCTCTGTACGGCGGAATCGCGGCCATAAACGAAGCTATCAAGGATGTTTTGAACGGACTTGAAGCACAAAACTAACACAGATGGAATAGAATGAATAATGAAACCTCAGAAAATTTTATATGAGACTTAGATCAAAGATAGTAGATATAACAAGAACAGCCCAATCAGTGATAGTGTAGGTACCTGCTGGAATTTCAAAATCTGTCTTATCACTATATTTTTACAAATAAAAATACGACAATTATTTGATTTGAATGACTTTTGTTTTATTTATTACCAATATTTTTTTTACCCATTCGCGAATGAAAATGTGAGTAAATAACTAGGTTAACCTATAAAACATTTGTTAAAATTAACTGCAATATTTACAGGGCTGAAAGTATATGTTAATAACAAACAGGATAAGCGAAAAAATAATATTATAAGTTCGGCAGTTTTTCAGAATATGAAGAAAATAAAATTCATTAAAAAATCATTACAATTACACTAACAAGGTAGGTACACAATTATACCTACACGTAGCTCACTTATACGTATACAAAGCACGCGCCACGCACACAGCGAGCAATGGATAGTATAGTAGGTACCTAAACCTATATATTGGATATATTAGATATATTGGATAGTATAGTGTATATTATATGGATAGTATAGTATTATATTATCTTTGGATCAGCTGTTCAGCTCGATCGAGGTCATTGACCATAAGTTACCAGTGCGCGGCGAATGTAAAGCGATTGAGCGGCGAGCGCCTTCACAAGTTTTCTTTTTGATTTATTTTGTTTATCATTTTTTTTATGATTATGTTTATAACGGTGTAGGTATACTTCCAACCCTTTAAATATTTGCAGCAAATTTTACAACATGTTAAATCATGATCAATGTTTTTAATAAAGCCTTTTTTCTGCTAATGAAAGCTATCAAGATCTTAAAATTAAGGCCAGCTCGGACTGAAACATAAAAACTCATGAAAATAGATCGTTCAAGTCATTCAACGCCCTTTTTCTTTGTATTTGTATTTAATTTTTGTGTTTGTTTGTTTGTCTTTACTAATATCATATAAGAGGAAAGATTTATTTTTTTTGTTTATTTCTTTGTTTCGACTCAAAAAGTTTTTAACTCAAAACCTATTATGTTGGTGAACTTGGCATATCATTTGCCAGCAGATCAATTTTTTTTTAGAGTTCTGTTCGCATGCAGCTGAGTTCTAGAGTTCCTGATACTTTTTAGAAATAGTTCCGGCGTTTAAACCTGAAAAAAACGCTGTTGAAAAAATGATCTGCTAACTTCCCGTAGCAGATCATTTTCCGGAAAATCAAAAATAAAAGCGATTTTCTTTTGCGTTAAGGTTAGTTGTGGAGTTCCTGATACTTTTCAGAAATAGTTCTGGCGGTCTTACCCTAAAAAAATCAATCCGTAAATATGGGTCTAGAAGTAAAAATAATTAGATTTGAATCGTAATAAAAGGGTTTTAAAGCTGTTTTGAGGCAAGAAACCTTTTGTTTCTTAATGTTCGATATCAGCACTCTAGAATAGAACTAGAATTAGGTGCATAACTCCCGTTAAAGAGCCAGCAGATCATAGTGCAAAAGTAAAAAAGTATAAAGATAAATTTTAAGTGCTTTCACCAATGCGTGGACTAGCATGTGGAGGCCGGAACTACCTCGTTTCTCACAGATAATTATCAGAACTTCGATACAGAAGTGGATCGCAAACCAGAACTCCCGTTTAAAATCCAGCAGATCATGGTAGAGTAGTAAAAAAATTAAAAAATATATTATTTTAACAGTTCCAATAGTACGTGGAGGCCGGAACTCCTTTGTTTCTCATAGATCAGCATCAGAACTCCGATACAGAAGTGGATCCGAGACCAGGATTCCCGTTTAAAGTCCAGCAGATCATGGTAGAGTAGTTAAAAAGTTAAAGAATATTTATTTAACAGTTCCACTAGCACGTGGAGGCCGGAACTCCTTTGTTCCTCACAGATCAGTATCAGAACTTCGATACAGAAGTGGATCGTGAACCAGAACTCCCGTTTAAAATCCAGCAGATCATGGTAGAGCAGGTAAAAAGTTAAAGAATTTTAATTTAACAGTTGCACTACCATGTGGAGGCCGGAACTCCTTTGTTTCTTACAGATCAGCATCAGCACTCCGATACGGAAGTGGATCCGAGACCAGAACTCCCGTTTAAAATCCAGCAGATCATAGTAGAGTAGTAAAAAAATTTAAAAAAAAAAATTTGAACAGTTCCACTAGCACGTGGAAGCCGGAACTCCTTTGTTTCTCACATATCAGTATCAGAACTTCGATACAGAAGTAGATCCAAAACCAGAACTCCCGTTTAAAATCCAGCAGATCATAGTAGAGTAGTAAAAAAAAATAAAAATAAAAATTTTAACAGTTCCACTAGCACGTGGAAGCCGGAACTCCTTTGTTTCTCACATATCAGTATCAGAACTTCGATACAGAAGTAGATCCAAAACCAGAATTCCTGTTTAAAATCCAGCAGATCATAGTAGAGTAGTAAAAAAAATAAAAAAATAAAATTTTAACAGTTCCACTAGGACGTGGAGGTCGGAACTCCATTGTTTCTCACAGATCAGTATAAGAACTTCGATACAGAAGTGGATCGCAAACCAGAACTCCTGTTTAAAATCCAGCAGATCATGGTAGAGTAGTTAAAAAATTAAAAAAATATTATTTTAACAGTTCCAATAGCACGTGGAGGCCGGAACTCCTTTGTTTCTCAAATATCAGTAACAGAACTTTGATACAGAAGTGGATCCAAAACCAGAACTCCCGTTTAAAATCCAGCACATCATGGTAGAGTAGTTAAAAAATTAAAAAAATATTATTTTAACAGTTCCAATAGCACGTGAAGGCCGGAACTCCATTGTTTCTCACATATTAGTACCAGAACTTTGATACCTAAATGGATCCAAAACCAGAACTCCCGTTTAAAATCCAGCAGATCATAGTAGAGTTTAAAAAAGGTAAAGAATATTAATTTAACAGTTCCACTAGCACGTGAAGGCCGAAACTCCTTTGTTTCTCACATATCAGTACCAGAACTTTGATACAAAAGTGGATCCAAAACCAGAACTCCAATTTAAAATCCAGCAGATCATGGTTTCCAAAATGTTAAAAGTTAAAAATATTATTTTGATAGTTTGACGTATCACACTTATATGTTTGAGATTAAAAAAATCATATTTAATTACAGGATACAGCCAGAGATGGAAACTCTTTTCTATAGAGTGCAGGACCACTAATTCTCTCGATTACACCTCCCAATGAGACCGGAACTCACATAAAAATATCAGCATATCACACTTATATGTTTGAGATTTGAAAAATTCATATTTCATTATAGGATACAGCCAGAGATGGGAACTCTTTTCGATAGGGTGTAAGACCACTAATTCTCTCGATTACACCTCCCAATGAGACCGGAACTCATATAAAAATATCAGCATATCACACTTTTATGTTTGAGATTAAAAAAATCATATTTAATTATAGGATACAGCCAGAGATGGGAACTCTTTTCGATAGGGTGTAAGACCACTAATTCTCTCGACTACACTTCCCAATGAGACCGGAATTCACATGAAAATATCAGCATATCACACTTATATGTTTGAGATTTAAAAGAATCATATTTAATTTTAGGATACAGCCAGAGATGGGGGCTCTTTTCGATAGAGTGTGAGACCACTAATTCTCTCGAATACACCTCCCAATGAGACCGGAACTCACATAAAAATATCAGCATATCACACTTTTATGTTTGAGATTAAAAAAATCATATTTAATTATAGGATACAGCCAAAGATGGGAACTCTTTTCTATAGAGTGCAAGGCCACTAATTCTCTCGATCGAACCTTCTGCTGTGACCGGAACTCACATAAAAATATCAGCATATCACACTTTTGTGTTTGGGATTTGAAAAATTCATATTTAATTATAGGATACAGCCAGAGATGGGAACTCTTTTCGATAGGGTGTAAAACCACTAATTCTCTCGACTACACCTCCCAATGAGACCGGAACTCACATAAAAATATCAGCATATCACACTTATATGTTTGGGATTTGAAAAATTCATATTTAATTATAGGATACAGCCAGAGATGGGAACTCTTTTCGTTAGGGTGTGAGACCACTAATTCTCTCGAATACACCTCCTAATGAGACCGGAACTCACATAAAAATATCAGCATATCACACTTTTATGTTTGAGATTAAAAAAATCATATTTAATTATAGGATACAGCCAAAGATGGGAACTCTTTTCTATAGAGTGCAAGGCCACCAATTCTCCCGATCGAACCTTCTGCTGTGCCCGGAACTCACATAAAAATATCAGCATATCACACTTTTATGTTTGGGATTTGAAAAATTCATATTTAATTATAGGATACAGCCAGAGATGGGAACTCTTTTTGATAGGGTGTAAGACCACTAATTCTCTCGACTACACCTCCTAATGAGACCGGAACTCACATAAAAATATCAGCATATCACACTTATATGTTTGAGATTAAAAAAATCATATTTAATTATAGGATACAGCCAGAGATGAAAATTCTTTTCAATAGGGTGTAAGACCACTAGTTCTCTCGAATACACCTCCCAATGAGACCGGAACTCACATAAAAATATCAGCATATCACACTTTTATGTTTGAAATAAAAAAAATCATATTTAATTATAGGATACAGCCAGAGATGGGAACTCTTTTCGATAGGGTGTAAGACCACTAATTCTCTCGATTACACCTCCCAATGAGACCGGAACTCACATGAAAATATCAGCATATCACACTTATATGTTTGAGATTTAAAAAAATCATATTTAATTTTAGGATACAGCCAGAGATGGGAACTCTTATCGATAGAGTGTGAGACTAGTAATTTTCTCGACTACACCTCCCAATGAGACCGGAACTCACATAAAAATATCAGCATATCACACTTTTATGTTTGAGATTAAAAAAATCATATTTAATTATAGGATACAGCCAGAGATGGGAACTCTTTTCGATAGGGTGTAAAACCACTAATTCTCTTGATTACATCTGCCAATGAGACCGGAACTCACATAAAAATATCAGCATATCACACTTTTATGTTTGAGATTAAAAAAATCATATGTAATTATAGGATAAAGCCAGAGATGGGAACTCTTTTCGATAGGGTGTAAAACCACTAATTCTCTCGACTACACCTCCCAATGAGACCGGAACTCACATAAAAATATCAGCATATCACACTTATATGTTTGGGATTTGAAAAATTCATATTTAATTATAGGATACAGCCAGAGATGGGAACTCTTTTCGATAGGGTGTGAGACCACTAATTCTCTCGAATACATCTCCCAATGAGACCGGAACTCACATAAAAATATCAGCATATCACACTTATATGTTTGGGATTTGAAAAATTCATATTTAATTATAGGATACAGCCAGAGATGGGAACTCTTTTCGATAGGGTGTGAGACCACTAATTCTCTCGAATACATCTCCCAATGAGACCGGAACTCACATAAAAATATCAGCATATCACACTTTTATGTTTGAGATTAAAAAAATCATATTTAATTATAGGTTACAGCCAAAGATGGGAACTCTTTTCTATAGAGTGCAAGGCCACAAATTCTCTCGATCGAACCTTCTGCTGTGACCGGAACTCACATAAAAATATCAGCATATCACACTTTTATGTTTGGGATTTGAAAAATTCATATTTAATTATAGGATACAGCCAGAGATGGGAACTCTTTTTGATAGGGTGTAAGACCACTAATTCTCTCGACTACACCTCCCAATGAGACCGGAACTCACATAAAAATATCAGCATATCACACTTATATGTTTGGGATTTGAAAAATTCATATTTAATTATAGGATACAGCCAGAGATGGGAACTCTTTTCGATAGGGTGTGAGACCACTAATTCTCTCGAATACACCTCCCAATGAGACCGGAACTCACATAAAAATATCAGCATATCACACTTTTATGTTTGAGATTAAAAAAATCATATTTAATTATAGGTTACAGCCAAAGATGGGAACTCTTTTCTATAGAGTGCAAGGCCACAAATTCTCTCGATCGAACCTTCTGCTGTGACCGGAACTCACATAAAAATATCAGCATATCACACTTTTATGTTTAGGATTTGAAAAATTCATATTTAATTATAGGATACAGCCAGAGATGGGAACTCTTTTTGATAGGGTTTAAGACCACTAATTCTCTCGACTACACCTCCCAATGAGACCGGAACTCACATAAAAATATCAGCATATCACACTTATATGTTTGGGATTTAAATAATTCATATTTAATTATAGGATACAGCCAGAGATGGGAACTCTTTTCGATAGGGTGTGAGACCACTAATTCTCTCGAATACACCTCCCAATGAGACCGGAACTCACATAAAAATATCAGCATATCACACTTTTATGTTTGAGATTAAAAAAATCATATTTAATTATAGGATACAGCCAAAGATGGGAACTCTTTTCTATAGAGTGCAAGGCCACTAATTCTCTTGATCGAACCTTCTGCTGTGACCGGAACTCACATAAAAATATCAGCATATCACACTTATATGTTTGGGATTTGAAAAATTCATATTTTATTATAGGATACAGCCAGAGATGGGAACTCTTTTCGATAGAGTGTGAGACCACTAATTCTCTCGACTACACCTCCCAATGAGACCGGAACTCACATAAAAATATCAGCATATCACACTTATATGTTTGGGATTTAAAAAATTCATATTTAATTATAGGATACAGCCAGAGATGGGAACTCTTTTCGATAGGGTGTAAGACCACTAGTTCTCTCGACTACACCTCCCAATGAGACCGGAATTCACATAAAAATATCAGCATATCACACTTTTATGTTTGAGATTAAAAAATTCATATTTAATTATAGGATACAGCCAGAGATGGGAACTCTTTTCGATAGGGTGTAAGACCACTAATTCTCTCGACTACACCTCCCAAAGAGACCGGAACTCACATGAAAATATCAGCATATCACACTTATATGCTTGAGATTTAAAAAAAATCATATTTAATTTTAGGATACAGCCAGAGATGGGAACTCTTTTCGATAGAGTGTGAGACCACTGATTTTCTCGACTACACCTCCCAATGAGACCGGAACTCACATAAAAACTCCAAATATACGTCAAACTATCAAAATAATATTTTTACATTTAAAATGCTGGAAACCATGATCTGCTAGATTTTAAACAGGAGTTCTGGTCTCGGATCCACTTCCGTATAGGAGTTTTGATGCTGATCTGTAAGAAACAAAGAAGTTCCGGTCTCCACATGGTAGTGCAACTGTTAAATTAAAATTGTTTAACTTTTTACTTGCTCTACCATGATCTGCTGGATTTTAAACGGGAGTTCTGGTTTCGGATCCACTTCTGAATCGAAGTTCTGGTACTGATCTGTGAGAAACAAAGGAGTTCCGACCTCCACGTGCTAGTGGAACTGTTAAAATTTTATTTTTTTTACTACTCTACTATGATCTGCTGGATTTTAAACAGGAGTTCTGGTTTTGGATCTACTTCTGTATCAAAGTTCTGATACTGATATGTGAGAAACAAAGGAGTTCCGGCCTCCACGTGCTAGTGGAACTGTTAAATTTTTTTTATTTTTATTTTTTTTACTACTCTACTATGATCTGCTGGATTTTAAACGGGAGTTCTGGTTTTGGATCTACTTCTGTATCGAAGTTCTGATACTGATATGTGAGAAACAAAGGAGTTCCGGCTTCCACGTGCTAGTGGAACTGTTAAAATTTTTTTTTTAAATTTTTTTACTACTCTACTATGATCTGCTGGATTTTAAACGGGAGTTCTGGTCTCGGATCCACTTCCGTATCGGAGTGCTGATGCTGATCTGTAAGAAACAAAGGAGTTCCGGCCTCCACATGGTAGTGCAACTGTTAAATTAAAATTCTTTAACTTTTTACCTGCTCTACCATGATCTGCTGGATTTTAAACGGGAGTTCTGGTTCACGATCCACTTCTGTATCGAAGTTCTGATACTGATCTGTGAGGAACAAAGGAGTTCCGGCCTCCACGTGCTAGTGGAACTGTTAAATAAATATTCTTTAACTTTTTAACTACTCTACCATGATCTGCTGGACTTTAAACGGGAATCCTGGTCTCGGATCCACTTCTGTATCGGAGTTCTGATGCTGATCTATGAGAAACAAAGGAGTTCCGGCCTCCACGTACTATTGGAACTGTTAAAATAATATATTTTTTAATTTTTTTACTACTCTACCATGATCTGCTGGATTTTAAACGGGAGTTCTGGTTTGCGATCCACTTCTGTATCGAAGTTCTGATACTTATCTGTGAGAAAGTTAGTTAGTTCCGGCCTCCACGTCCAGTCCACGCATTGGTGAAAGCACTTAAAATTTATCTTTATACTTTTTTACTTTTGTACTATGATCTGCTGGCTCTTTAACGGGAGTTCTGCACCTAATTCTAGTTTTATTCTAGAGTGCTGATATCGAACATTAAGAAACAAAAGGTTTCTTGCCTCAAAACAGCTTTAAAACCCTTTTATTACGATTAAAATCTAATTATTTTTACTTCTAGACCCATATTTACGGATTGATTTTTTTAGGGTAAGACCGCCAGAACTATTTCTGAAAAGTATCAGGAACTCCACAACTAACCTTAACGCAAAAGAAAATCGCTTTTATTTTTGATTTTCCGGAAAATGATCTGCTACGGGAAGTTAGCAGATCATTTTTTCAACAGCGTTTTTTTCAGGTTCAAACGCCGGAACTATTTCTAAAAAGTATCAGGAACTCTAGAACTCAGCTGCATGCGAACAGAACTCTAAAAAAAAATTGATCTGCTGGCAAATGATATGCCAAGTTCACGCAGACAAAGCTATTGGAGTTGAACCGATTTCAAAAAATCTTTCACCATTAGAATGCTACATTATCCCTAAGTAACATAGACTTTAATATTGTAACTTTGAGATTTCCGCGGGAACTCGGAAATTACCGCGGGTGAAATAATGGATGGAACCAATGACAAAATAAGTATTATAATATTATCATTGGATACAACCAGAGAGAAGGTAATCACTACGTTGATACAACCGAAAAATTAGGTACGTACCTACCTACTACTCCACCGATTTTAAACATTCTTTCACCTATAGAAAGCTACATGATTAGGTTAGGTACTAACATGGGCTGTACCTACTATATATTTCACATGATAATACCGGCCACAAAAACAAAGAAATGGGACCTACGTTCAAAACAGCAATAGATAAGAAGTGTTAAGTTATTTTTCTGAGGCTCATCCATTCCAGCATCATTTTCTTGCGGCAGCGGTATTATCATGTGAAATAAAGAACAAAATTTTAACAAAAAAAAAAAACGACACAAAACAAAAACCGACTTCATACCGATCAGTGGTAGCATGTCTCAGAAGAATATTGTTCTGCTTTAGTTATTCTTCTGAGGTCCTGAGTAGCATGTTCATGTTTAACATCGTTTCCCTAACTGAAACTGGCAAAATGCGCAAACCGCGCGACGCCATAATAAAAAAAAAACCATTAGGGATGCTCGATATTAGAAAATCATCATGTGATGTCATAATCGAAAGCCCAACATCAATGTTCAATATTTATCAAAAACCGAACATCGATGTTGGATAACATCGATGATTTTTGCATTAATAATTTGACAAACGAATAAAATACAGTGAAATGATTCGAAATTTTTTAAGAAACAGAACAGATTATTACATCTTCTAATATTTTTATCAATGGACTGAAGGAAAAGTAATTTTGATAAAGAAGAACCTTTTAATCTATTCTTTGTTGATAAAGAGTAGACACCAGCTTTTGAAAACAGTCTTTCGGATGACGTCAATGTCGCGATAAATCAAATATTTCACTGCTAGTTTTTTTAATTTCGGGTAAGTAGAACCGATGATGATAAATCCCCTCGACACCTTCAAGAGTAGTTGGTGGGACGGTCAGGGCAACCTATCTATCCTTCAAAACTACATTTTACTTCCCATAGCATTTTCATGATCAAACAAGCTAAAACTACCTGGAAATTGAGAAAAAGTTATTTAGGGGCAATACTGGTAGTTTACATATGTGCATAGGAAGAATATCACTTTCTCTTACCCTATACGCGAAAACCTTGTCTATTTCATTCTCTGTGTACGACTATTGACGATTTATCAAAATTCAAATGTCAATTATATATATATATATATATATATATATCTATAGTATTATATATGATATCTATAGTATTATGTATAATATATATGTAATAATATGTATAATATACCACGTTTGCTTGGTTTCCACGACACAAGCTTATAGCTTGATGTGGGATCAAGTAGATCTGTGTGTTGTGAAGTGGATTATTATTATTATTATTAACTAGCTGTGACCCGCGGTTTCACCCGTGGCAATTTCGGAGTTTCCGTGGGAATTCCGGGATAAAAGGTACCCTATGTCCTTTTCTGTACCCATGACAACGTGCATGCCAAATTTCATCCAAATCCGTTCAGCCGTTTTTGCATGATTGAGCTCGAAAGCGCATTTTCATCCGACTTGCTTCAAATTTATCGTCGCTGCTCAGCTCCTATGTGTCTTAGCGTAATAATGTTATATAGCCTATATAACCTGCCCAGGAGTATGGACTACAATCGTACCAAGTTTGGTTAAAATCCCTTCAGTAGTTTTTAACCCATGCGTGCATATACAGACAGACAGACAAAAAACCTATTGATTGCATTTTTGGCCTCAGTATCGATCACCATTCATCCTCCAATACTAATTTTGAAATATATTCAATGTACAGAATTGACCTCTCTACAGTTTGATTATAAGTATAGATTAAATACTAGAAAAGTAAAACTTGACAGATGTCAATAATTGTAATTTCATAAGAAATGCAATTATTTGAATGTGACCAGTATACTAAAAAGTAATTGATTATCCTGTTCGATTTCATAAGTGTTTTAAAAAACGAAACTTCATTGAAGTACAGGACAGGCCAGTGCCCAGTATGGTAGTTTTATGATGTTTTATGAAATTATGAAGAAAAATCAATGTATAATGCGACGGTTATGTATAATACGACCAAATTTCGTATAATTGTAGATAAGAATCCGTATAGCCGCGATTTATTTGCTGGCAGCCCTGAGCCACATCGATGTTCATCGATTTTTTTGCTTTCAACATTGATGATCCGGAGCATCCCTATAAAACATTCTTTCTTTGTAAAAAAATTCAACGTGGTGATACATAGGTAAGTGGGCTAGTGTCTAGATTAGTATTTTTAATTATAGATACTCACTTGAAGTTTAATACATCCGCATATCAATATTTCTGCTTTGTATATTAACAAATATTCAAGACTTTTTCTCCAACATTCACAGATTTCTGTCAAAATGGTCGCGGCCAAGAAACAGGTAAATATGAACATGTGCTTTTTTCTTCCAACTTGTGTTCGGTGGACCATGGACTGTGACAAGGTTATTTAATTATTATAATTGAATAACTTCTCTTAGTCCTAAAGTGGAAGATACATGATAGACTCGTTAAGTAGGTATATATTTTGCGAGATTGAGAAGTTATCACACATTTTTAGGTTAGAATAACTTATTTGCTGTTATAAATTGTGTTATGTACCCGGGATCCTCGTATAGAGCAAATGCCACAAATTCCATCACTAAGATTGTTTCATAATTAAAGATTCGTACATGCGTCATGGGAAGATAGTAACTATCAGATAAAATCTTGTGCATTACATTTGAGATTACAATTACTTAGTAAAAAGTAATTCTAAAATCAATGGGGAGATAGGACCTGTATAACCTTATAATTGTTTAGATTTATAGTTTTTGTAAATAACAGTGATGTTCTCTAGGTCTATAAGTACTAATTTTCAAATGTTTTTTTGTAGAAAAAGACTATTGAGTCAATCAACTCGCGCTTAGCGCTGGTAATGAAATCCGGCAAATACTGCCTCGGTTATAAGCAAACCTTGAAGACTCTACGCCAAGGCAAAGCTAAACTGGTCATCATCGCTAAGAATGCTCCACCGCTAAGGTGAGACTACTGAGAAGTAGTGTTTCCCAATTATTTCACAACGGGGATGCATATGGAGTTATAGAACTAAGAAGTATGGATTCCCTTATTAATTATACAGCAAACAGTGTAATTTATCAAAAGCTAAATTAACTTTATTCACACCTACTGATTTGTTATTTGGTGTAATTATTTAAATCTCAGAAATACAATCCATCCTAGAAGTTTTCTGTATGATTTTGTAAGTAAGGGAAACCTATGGAGTAGTCATAAATCCATGTGATGTGTGGTTCTTTGTTGGTAAGAACTTTGTTTTTTATTATAGTTTTAGATTATTTCTCTTAAAAATCTTAATTTTTTCTTAAAATTAGCATGGTAGGTAAAACCTAAAATGCTCTTTCAAAATTCCTACTGATTGATTTGCCAATACTGCAACATTCAAAATCTACGTTTTTATAGGAATTGCACTGCAGAATTATTAAAAATAACTAGGTATATTTTTAATAATTCTGCAGTGCAATTCCTATTTCACCCTTTCACTGCCACATTTTTGTAAATAGCATGGCCATTACCTCTAGTCTAGCTAGTAGACCCTCCTTTATTATATAGAATGTCTTTGCTCCAGACCATAAGTTTTATGCATTATTTCTCCTAGTGTTGGTAATGCTTAATAGCTATTATTTAATCTAATAAATATAAAAGTCAGTGCAGTGGTTTGTTAGTAACTTATAATACATTTCTGACCTCAGGAGCATATCTCCAATGGATTGTGATATTATGAGGGTCGCAGTGAAAGGGTTAATATTTTTTTTAATGCTGTTACATTATGTGCCTCTAATGTTTGACATGTTGATGCCTAATATACATCTAAACCTTTTTTAGTGTTTTGTCAAATTTGAATTTATTTATTGTTTTGGGTCTATATTTTTTATTGCTGTTTGAAATAAAATTATACCCATTTTGTTTAATTACTAAATTCAAAATTACTAACCAGCCAGGCTGACAATGTTTAATTGTTATTGCTATAGAGGACTAAGGAACTTATTGTCATGTCAGTCATGAAAAATTGTATAATTACAATTTCATTACAAGTGTGAATTTCATGACTGTGACATGACAATTAGTTCCTTAGATTTCTATAGCAATAACGATTAAAGATTTTCAACTTGGCTAAGGTATCACGGTGTGGACCTACAGACTATGTAACATGTTAGATAACTATACTAACGTCAAACGTGTTATAATTATGACACATCCACATTATGTAACATTGTTATTCAACATTGCAAGATAAAACAAGACTGTACACTGTACAGTGTAACAAATGGTATATATATTTTATATAACCATTGTCGTTTATCGTTTTTCAGTGCTATGCTATCCATAAAATCGTTGAGAGGACATTTCACTAGCTGCAGCAGCGACTTGTACTTTTAAATAACAAAATTTAAACAAAAAAACTAACATGACTAAGTTAACATGCAGTGTTGTGTAGTCTGTACGCACCGTCAGATCTTGTAGTATAAGATAATACACAAAAACAATTGGACATAGATAAGCAATAGTGTGTTAACCCACACTCGAGAAATTTTGAGTAAATCGTGTTTTATAATTATAGCGCCATTTTGTATCAACATTTTTTCATGTCCAACATATTGTTACATATTATTTAAACAATGTAATACATAGTAAAAAAAGTTCTATAACTCTCAATAAACCGTTCTGTAGCAATAATTTTGTGGGTTAACATGTTATTGCTTATCTGCGTCTAATTATGAATGAGTCTTAGTAAAATTGTAATGATTATTTTGATGAGTTATTTTTTCTCTCACTATAGGAAATCAGAAATTGAGTACTATGCATTGCTGGCTAAGACTGGAGTTCATCATTACAGTGGAAATAATATTGAGTTGGGTACAGCTTGTGGAAAGTATTACCGAGTCTGCACCCTCGCCATCACTGACCCAGGAGATTCTGACATAATAACCACACTGCCTGAAGCGACAGCCTAGATTAATGTTTTAATCAATAAATACTTTTAAGAAAACAATTGTCGTTTAATTAGATTTGAAAATATAGATTATAGCTGTCCCGCGCGGTTTCACCCGCGATAATTTCGGAGTTCCCGCCTTTTCATCCCCTTAAGGGTTGAAAGCTTCGGTTTAAAAATCCATTTTTAGTGCACTTTGTGCATAATTTCATGGTTCTAGACCCAGCGGTTTCAGCTGCGTAGATCAATCAGTCAGTTTCTGCTTTTATATATATAGGTATATACTAGTTGTCCCGCGCGGTTTGACCCGCGATAATTTCGAAGTTCCCGCCGAATTGTTGCATGCAAACTGCAACCCCTTTTCATCCCCTTAGGAGGTGAATTTTCAAAAATCCTTATCGGATGCCTACGTCATACAAAGAACACACCCTTCAAGTTTCAGATTTCTACGATCAGCGGTTTAGGCAGTGCGTTGATCCATCAGTCATTCAGGACAGCATTCTATATGTATAGACTAGCTGTGCCGCGCGGTTTCAACCGCGATAATTTCAGAGTTCCCGCGGAATTGTTCCATACAAACTTTGCAACCCCTTTTCATCCCCTTAGGAGTTGAATTTTCAAAAATCATTTCTTATCGGATGCCTACCTCAACAAAGAACACACCCTCCAGGCTCTTAAGTTTCAGATATCTTAGGCTGTGCGTTGATCCATCAGTGATTCAGGACAAAGCATTTTATATGTATAGATGTATAAAAAGGTATAAGATCACAATATCCTACTAATATTATGTGAAAGTGTGGATGTTAGTTACAAAATCACGCAAAAATGACATTTGGATGAAATTTGGCAGAGGACATAGGGTTCCCGACTTATGCTGAGCTGGTTGCCTATTTGTTGCGACACGCTGGTTGTGCTTGTTTATGTTATTTCATATATTAACTGTTGTCGTAACAAATAAAGTTTATTTCATTTCATTTACTTTTTATCCCGGAATTCCCGCGGGAACTCCGAAATTACCGCGGGGCACAGCTAGTCCTACTAATATTATAAATATGAAAGTGGATGTTTGTTACTCAATCACGCAAAAACGGCTGAACGAATTTGGATGAAATTTGGCATGCGCGTTTTCAGGGGTACAGAGAAGGACATAGGGTACTTTTTATCCCGGAATTCCCGCGGGAACTTCGAAATTACCGCGGGTGAAACCGCGGGCACAGCTAGTCCTACTAATACTATAAATATGAAAGTGGATGTTTGAATGTTTGTTACTCAATCACGCAAAAACGGCTCAACGGGTTTGGGTGAAATTTGGTATGCGCGTTATCAGGGGTACAGAGGACATAGGGTACTTTTTATCCCGGAATTCCCGCGGGATCTCCGACATTAACGCGGGTGAAATCGCGTGGCACAGCTAGTACTCTATATTTTAAGTACCTATCCAATCGATCAGGTTTTACATTAACTTTGAAATCCACATGAGGTGCGGGAATTCCGGAATTAAATCGTGTGAAACCACGGGGAACAAAATAAAACATACAACTTTAATATTTTTATTGAAAAAGAAATTTTAACATCGGTTCAATTTTGGAGAACACGGAAATACGAAACTGTGATCTACACACATCAAAAGTGTCTAGGGATCAGCATATATTTTTGCAATAACTTTTCTCCTGATTGATATTAATTAAAATTTTCTTTAAGGATTCATCAAATAAAGTGTTTTCGTTTGTCACAGTAACGATAAACCAAGTCACCTTTGCATTAATAAAGAAATTTGCCATTTTCCTAATAAAGGGATTTTTGACATTTGAACCACTAACATTAAAGTTCGAAAAAAAGACTGAAATAACAGTTTTCTTTAAAATTTTATTGGGTAACTTAAACAATTAATAATCCGTGTTTCTACCGCGAACACTAACAACACAAGAACATCGGTTTGGCATACTCAAAATGAGTTCATCCAAATCACGCTGTGGAATGGCCGCCCATGTTCGTTGCAACAACAAAAAAAGGTCTTCTTGCGACTGGATACCCTCCATATTCGGCAGAGCTCTTCTCTGTAGCATATCCCATGCATGCTCAATCGGGTTCAAGTCTGGCGACTGAGCAGGCCAGGGCAGGACATTGATGTTAGCTGCGGCGAGAGTCTGTCTTACAACTCTTGCGGTGTGCGGTCGTGCATTATCATGCATTAACTGAAATAAGGGACCGATTTGCACTTGTAGAGGAACGATGACGTCTGATACAATCGTCTCAGCATAAATTTGAGCGTTGAGGTTGCCTCTGATCCAAATCAACTCAGTTCTTCCGCCGATCCAAATACCCGCCCATACCATGATGGTTCCACCACTATAAGGATGGACTTCCTGGCAGGATTTTAATCGCTGTTGGCGTCCAGGGGTTCTCCAGTGTCGTATACGTCTTGTATCCGGTCTCATACCAAAACGAGACTCATCAGAAAAGCACACGAAACGCCATTGTTCTTCTGCCCAATTTCTGTGTTCAAGAGCCCATTGATATCGAATCCTACGATTGTGCATTGCTATAGGTGGTACCCGTAGCGGTCTTCGGGAATGAAGGTTCACTTCATGCAAGCGGTTTCTGACTGTTTGGTCGCTAATTAAGTTCCCTGAAGAGTGATGAAGCCTCACGGCTAACATCATGGCGGTTATTGTTGGAGCTCTTCGAGTTAAGATTTGAATGTATCGGTCTTGTCTCCGTGTGGTGCAGCGATACCGTCCTCCATGGCGCTCAGCCACGGTACCAGTGCTTCGGTAACGTGTCCAAAGTTGACTGATAACACTCTGACTTGTATTCAGAGCTAAAGCCACAGTACGTTGCCGGGAACCAGCTTCTATCATTCCCACGGCTCTGAGCATTTCTTCCCTGCTTAAATGACGTCGCCGCTCCATAATAACGTTGGTTTTAATCAGTAGTAGGGAAACAGTAGCACTAATAATGTCTTCAATGCGTTGTATGTTTTTATAGGGAAAATGTTGACAGCTGATTTTCATCTTTTACTCGAATTTGATTGACAGTTCCTGATTCAAATTATGTAATGCACCAAAAAGGATCCATATAAATTTATAAAATCATAAATTTATTACAAAGCCACATCTCAATCTCAAGAAATCCGCATAAAAATACTTGATCCCTAGACACTTTTGATGTGTGTATTTTACATAGGTAAAATCCGTTTGGTAGGTAGCAGTGGATAGGTTGGTTGGTTAAAAGAGAATAGATTGACAATACGCTCGGCCACTAAGCTTTTCCCTTGAACCAGCAGCAGCGGCCAAATGATCTCATGCTATTTAAAATGTACTTTGTGGTGACTGGTATTTGATTGCATCGCAACTATGTGATTGGTTTTTATTTTGATCATTCCCCGCACAAAAATTGGTTGACGTGGATTGCATAGTAAAAGTTTGTCTTGTTCGTCTATTCTCTTATAATGTCTTTGGGTTTGGTAGTCCGAAGACTCCGAACTAGTCACGCGCTCTCTTCGAGGTTTCGGGAAGGCGACAGCAACAAATATTGGAAAAAAAAAACCTATTCTATATCTTCCAGCCTTTCCTCTTAGAGTTTTAAGAAGACCGCCCCAGAGTTGAGCAAATCAAAATAACCCACAGTCACACGGTACAAAAAATATACCTAATTATACTTATTGTAAGTGCAAACTGCATAATTATCTAGACAAGCATGTTTGATAATTTCAAACAGGTGCTTACTCGGTCCAAAACTTTTCGTAGTGCAATTTCATATCCCTACTAATATTATAAATGCGCAAGTAACTCCGTCTGTTACGCTTTCACGCCTTAGGGGCTCAACCGATCATTATGAAATTTAATTTTGCATACATGTTGTCAGGGATACCCGGAATTCCCGCAGGAACCCCGAAATAAACGGGTGAAACCGCAGGAAACAGCTAGTTTTAAATAATTGATTGCCCGTCTTATTTTTAACAGACTTCCAAAAAAGGATGTTCTCAATTCGACTGTTTTTTTTTGTAACTTTCATACGCGATTACCCCCTCGAAGACGGCTGGACCGATTTGGAAAATTCTTTTTTGTTTGATAGGGCATACTTTCAAGTTGGTTCCATTTTATAGAAGTCAAGATCTGATGATGGGATCATGGAGAAATCGAGAAAAATTTTCAAATATTACAGGCTCTGCCTGCCCTATAGCTATTGGGGTAGATAAATTGTCAGTTGATAAATAATAAACCAACCCACTTAAAAGCGAAAAATAAATAAAATTTTAACAAAACATTAAATTCGACTTCAAAACACAAAAATGCACTACACTAAAAAGTTAAAAATAACCTACGTATGTGCTACCTAGTACCAACTGATCGGTTTGAAGTCGGTGCTAAGCCCGTTCGTGTCTGCAATGTGGTGGGAGCGGTAAGTAGTCTAACTATTACCATTTAATTGGTCCATGCTATTACCTATTTGACTTGGCACCGACTTCGAAATGATCAGTAGGTAGCAAATACGTAGGTTATTTTTTTTTTAACTTTTTAGTGTAGTGCATTTTGGCATAACTAGATAAGCAAGTGTGTTAACCCACACTGGAGAAATTTTGAGTAAATCGCGTTTTAAAATTATAGCGCCATTTTGTGTATTTTTTTTTTATATTCAACATTTTTTTGGTATTTAAACAATGTAATAAGGTAAAGGAATAATTAAATAAGATAAAGGAATAATAAAAAACGTTCTAACTCTCAATACATTGTTCTGTATCAATAATTAAATTTTGTGGATTAACACGTTATTGCTTATCTATGTAAATTTTTGTGTTTTAAAGTCGGTTTTAATTTTTTGTTAAAATTTTATTATTTCTATTTTAATGTGACGCAAAGTACCTAATTATTTATAAAAAAAATCCTAAAAAAGTTTATTATATTATAAAATATCATACACACAGTTTATAAAAAAATCATAGGTAAAAAGGTAAGAAACCAATGTGAAAAAAGTATTGCTCATTATTTTCACAAATTCCAGCAAATCATAATATAATACTAAATCTACAAATAGGTATCTCATATTAAAAGGCATTAAAAATAACTGAACAAAGTCATACGCTGATTTATACTCTTTATTTTATGTACACCGAATGTAGTAGGTGCGAAACGCTTGTATTCGCGGAATTAATTGAAAACTGAAAACAGCAAAACAACTATATTTGCAGTAGTACACTGATTCAGTGTAGGTAGTTTGGTAGCTTCGGGTTCATGAGAGTTCGTGAAGAATTAATACAGACCGTCAGTTAACTTGCAGTCACCGTAAAAACTCTGCTCCCATCTGAAAGCAAAAAAGGGTTAATTTTATAAATTAATTATTTATCGGACTCGCACACCGAGGGTTCCGTACAAACTTGCAAGTACCTATGTAAATAGATTGTCCATCATGAATCGAACTTCAAAGATTTGGATTATTTTTGTGTAAGTATAAATTTAAGTTTTTAGAATTCTTCCCTTGGGCTATATTATATACGTATTATGACATTACTTCTTGTCTTACATAATTTTAGGTCAACGGTTTAATACCCTATAGTTCCTCCACGTGTTCCTATGAAAAATTATCCTGACAGACAGACCGACTACGAACTTCCTTTTTCTTTTGAGGTACGAAGCCTATAGATATTACGTCCACGGTCCACAACCAAGAGAACGAACGGACTAATTTACTGAAATTTTATCCTGTTTGTTCCTCCAAACTTCTTAGGGGTAGGTAAGAATCACACTTAAACTATCGGGAACCATAGTTACTCGTTTAAAACCGACTAAATACCTATTAATTTAATTAATTTAATCGCGTAGTCCGAACTAGACTTGTTTGTTAATTTGATAAAACTCACCTAATATTCCGTAGTAAATCTTCTGCAGTCCTCTCATTTCACATTATCAACTGGTCTTCAGACAGTTATGATGGATTTTAACCCTTCCGGCAATCATTAGTTAGTCCATGAGTTCTACACAAAACGTTATCCAAACCCTGGAAAGTAAATAAAATGATGTGTAAACTCGTATTTATATTTAAACTAAAAACTTTAAATCATTAATTACGATAATTAAGGGCACCATACAATACACAAAGTGAATGTACTGTGTCACGGTTTCTTAACAGGGTTCCGGGTTTGCATGCAACCGTGTGTAATGTATAGCGAGTAGCGACCTTTACTCATAAATATAGCTACTCAAAACATACATAACATAATATATCAAAATTAAAGGTGCTTAGTCAATTTTGAATTTCTGATTTTCGTGTCTCAATGCACTTTATATGCCTTGGTATAGGTGTAGATATCGGAGATAAGCCTGATTGTGCTCGTGTTGCTAAATATATATTTATTTCTCTGTGGTGTTATTTAGAAAATGAGCTGTTCATTTCTAAACTTATAAACTCGAAAATCTTTTTAACACATAATGGTTGTTTTAACTAAAATACTACCTTAATATAGATAAGTATAAGTTTTCATAAACGAATCTGTAAACCTTTTCTCGTTAGAGTAACTGTCTGTACTATTTCTTATTTAGAGGTAGGTATAATTCATAAACATGGCTAGCTTGTACAATTTAAAACATGTTTTTTTTGACCATTTCATTTTTGATCATTGTGCCTGCACAACCAAATGCCCACTAAACAAACCTTTCTTAAATACCAATAATGTTTTCACACCATTTTGTTTTGTCATTTTCTAATTCGATTAAATTACTGTGACCCTATAATTTTCATGTTTCATTATTTTTCATTGAATTCCATTTTTTATTTGAACAAATGGTTTGTTGGTATCGAAGTACGGGCATCGCACAAATAATGTTACGCACAACAATTTTATTGCTTCGTGTGTCTGCTTATAAGAACCAACCAGGCAAGTTACATACCTAATATATGAGAAGAGATATTCACTTATTAGAATGCTATAAAACGCCTGGTTTTTTTTAAATAATTAGCAAGTTTTATCCGTGTAGAAGATACATTCAAACTATATACCTACAGACGAAATAATATAATCGTCGCCCAGACTAAATATTGTAAGCACAGTGCGCTTCTGGGTCGACTTTTAGATTTAGCATTCCATTCAAATGATATCGGTTACTTATAACATAATCTTATTTTATTCTACGCTTATCACTATAATAATAAATTGATCATTACCTTGATTACCTCAACATAGAATTATATTTTTATAGAATTGGAATATAGATATTTTCATAAAACTTTCAACTCCGTGCCGCTCTTCCACATCATAATGCGACTGATGACTGTAGGTGGTAGTGAGTACTTACATTCTATTTTTTTAAATCACAAAATAGTTCAGATATTTTTTACGAATCGTTATTTTAAAAAAAACCTGGTTTTTGTAAGCACCGTGATTGACTGTCATTTTCTTTCTTTCAATATTGGTACTGAATTGATAACTAACAAATTAGAAATTTCGCACAACTCTTTTACTATTAAAGGTGCAAGTTTTGTCACAATATACTTAGTAAGGTAGGAAACTCTCCATGACTTGAAATCCTTGTATTTTGATAAAATAGTACTACGTAAAATACCAAATAGCCTAAAAAATCCTATATTGCAAATATTTATTACATGTACCTACCTATTTATAACATACTCAGGTTCTTAGGTTAAACGAGGGACATAAGGATTTCTGTATTCGATAAAAATACACTGTTCATAAATCTGAGCGCATAAGAAACCCGCGTGCGGACCATTATTTGTCATCCCCCGTCGCTTCGGGTCCCTTTCTTGGCATTGTCGCCGATGCGTCGACGCTCTTCTTTAGTTTTCTCTGAGAATTTTATCATTTTTAATTTGTAATAATCTAAGCATGGTCTGAAATCAGTCGCTCGTTTAACCTTACACATTGTTTAATATTTCGACTTTCGGGCCAAGGACGATGTTACTGATATCGTCGTAACAGTCGACTAACTATTGTTTCAGGAAGTAGGTATAGCAACAGGTCAACCCCTTCTAGTGTTATCTCGTAGAATACAACAATGTTGCCAAGATTTGATGAGCCAAATAGTGCAAACCTCTAAAATTCCAGCCAGCTTCAGCACTTCCTACGACCTACCATCAATTTCCTGAAATAATTCGTGAGCATAATAATAATTAAGAGAAACTGTAATGATATGCTTTGAATTAATTTCAAAAGACAACATTTACGTAAAAAGGGTTAAACGCAGAACGTGCATTTTACAAAATATATGCACTTGACGATAAATTAGAATTTTGCGTTGGCTTTGTTTTTCATTCAGTTTACATTTTATTTTGCTTTACCGAGAAGTTGACCTACTTATTGTAAAATGCACACTCTACATCGAAACGCATGAAAAATGCCTCTACACTTTCCTTATTTAAGAATTCTTTAATACGATGCTTTTAACTAAAATCTTTGTTGACACTCTTAATCATGTTCATGCTGACTTGGAAGTCACGAACGTCGTCAATTTCTTTAATTTATTATTATTATTAAACCCTTCTCACATTTCGATTCTTGTATTTTGCACATGTAAGTTAGTTAACCTTTTAATTTTAATAAAACAGTATTTTAAAAAAGATTCATATTTTACCTGTTACCACAATGTGAAATGTAGCAGATTTCCAAAGAGCCTTATTGTGGATTATAATAATGATTATTGACTTCATTGAATATTCTCATTATGAAGATGTCAGTCAATGTTAATAAGTACCTACATATTTAAACTCACTGCTAATGTAACAAGCAGTGAATATTTCAACCTAAATAATCTCGTGTTATGTGATCTTTTGCGATATGCGTCATCCTTTATAATAATAATAATAATCCACTTCACAACACACAGATCTACTTGATCTACTATGAGCTTGTGTCGTGGATACCAAGCAAACGTGGTATATACTACACATATTATTACATATATAGTATACTATAGACATATATATACACACCCAGACTGGAAAATGGAACCCTGTGTTCATCACACAAAGTCCACCCCCACCGGGAATCGAACCTGGAACCTCTTGATTAGCGGGCAGGCATGGTGACCATTGCGCCAATCGGGTCGTCAGTCTTTCATATCTTAGTCGTCTTTCATATCTTAGTGGTCATAGAAACTATGGGGGCCAATAAAACAAATTTTAAAACTAGATACATACGTCTAGATACGTCTGGGACCAGCGCACGGTGTGAAATAAACATAAAAAACGAGTATCTTGTTTTTCTTATCAAATACTCATAACTATGTATTTCAAGTGTAGGAACTCCCGAGTATCAAGTTCGCTCAGATCCATTATTTCAGACAGGATAAATCAGCTAAATTATGTAAATCAACTAAAATTATTATATGTAACTGTTCGATAACTTCGACTACCTACTTAAGATCTAATTACGTATGTACTTGTTCTAGGTTTTGTGTTTATGATCGCAGTAAAAAAACGACTGAATTCAAGTGTATATCCTGCATCCATTTTGGCATAGGACACGATTCTACAATTCTGTTTCCATGGCACATAAAAGTTCAAAACTTCGATTGTAATATTAACATACGATCTAACATCTAACGATCATAAATCATTCCTGAACTAAAAATTTATAGAGCTTAAAGCTAAATTCTCATCTGGTTCTAAAGCATAATTCACCTTCGAAAGTTTTACTCTTGCACTGTTATCGGCTTATACCTAAGGGTTTGTTTCCTTAGACAGTTCAAGTTCGATTTTCCATAGTGAAAATTGTTACAAGTTAAAATTCGTAAGAAAAATTTATTATAATATTACTTATTGCAAGATTCACGTTGCAATCTGTGTTTGTTTGCAAAAAAAATTGATAATAATAACTTTTTATAAATCAATGGTTCTTTTGATCGTCTTGTTAAACATTACGATGTTATTATAATAATTGTACTCCATGAACCATGACTCAAAATTTCGTAATACTCCACACAGAACGTCAGGTAGGTCAGGTAAACATGTACCTGACGTTTTTTTTACAGGCCTGAAAGTATACGTTATAACAAACAGGTTAAGCGAAAAAAATAATTTTATAAGTTCTGTAGTTTTTCAGAATATGTGGAAAATAAATTCATTAAAAAAATATTATGACTATATTTACAAGGTTACACAATACACGTTGCTCACTAATATGTACATACACGCACGCGCCACGCACACAGCGAGCGATGCACCAGCTGGTAAGTGTGTAAAGCGATTGAGCGGCGAGCGCTTTCACAGGTTTTCTTTATTTTGTTTGAATTTTTTTGTTTTTATTATATTTTTATTTTATTTTAATTTCATAAATGTTTATATAACGGTGTATACTTTCAACCCTGTAAATATTTGCAGCTAATTTTGTCACACCTCATATAATACATAAAATAATATTAAATTTATGAAAAATGAGCACGCAAGAAACCGACGCGCCTTTTTGTTTACTCCAAGTAGGTTTAAGGTTAATTAAAGTTCTCGACCTGACAATGAAATACATAATTGACAATGGTAAATAATCTCAAACACTTGGTCCAGCGTTTCTCCGAAACCAGTATTCCTTCCAGGAAGGCACTTGAAGGCTATGAAAATATTCAAAATATTCATCTACGGCTCTCCCAACTTCTTCATCGGACGCGAAACGCAAACCAAAGTTTGGGAACAGATGGAAGTCGGAGGGTGCTAGAATCAGAGGTTGATAGCCGAATAAATTGTACCCCAAATCCCGCAGTTTTCCCATCGCCAGCGCACTATTGTGTGCAGGTACCGTTGTTCGTTCGTAACCCTCATATGTTTTCTGTGATTAATCAGTGTTTTTAATGTATATTTTTTACATGTGCATGAATTATCATAAGATTGAATATTTCGCTCGTTTCACATACATTTACTCTAACTTTATTTATATTGGAGTTGCAACATTTTTATCAACAGATATAGAAATATTAAATTTAATGACTTATTCAGTTTTATGTTGTTAAAGAAATTGTGTAGGTACTTTTATTTACTGGTAAGATGAGACAAACACTCCAAAATCTCAATTTAAAAAGAGTTGATAACCTGCTCTAAGCTGCGATTTAATAAATCTTAATTGTAAGTGGAACATAGTTCCAACATATTTATTTTTTTGTTTCATCATTCCTTATTTATCTCGGTAATATTAATTTATAGAAAAATTTATGTTCCCCGCAGTTTTACTTATGTCATTGCGGAGTTCCCGCGGGAATTCAACATAGAATTATATATTATGTTGTTTTCTGGACCCCTGACAACGTGTATGTAGGTATGCATGACCGATTGAGTAGTTAAGGCGTAAAAGGTAATAGACATTCACATTTTACATTTTTAATATACTTAAGTATTTGTTATTATTTCATTTAAAATGCGTATAGTTTTTTCAATGGTAACTTTTACCTATGAATCATTAAAAAAATTATACTCTAGTTACTAGTTAGTATAGATCTAGTATAGCTATAATGCAAATGTAATAATCAATAAAAAAATAATACTTTTTCGGTTTTCATCATACTGTTAATTTTTTATTTCAGAAAAAAGATAACGATACGTTGATGTTTCTAACTCGCGATAGATAATAATAATAATTAATGTAATAGGTACATGCTGTTGTTGTCCTGAGTAATAACACAGCATAAGAAGTAGATGATAGGTACAGTAGGTATGTTATATGTAGGCCGATGCCTTTAAACATAATAAATTCCGTCGGAGACAAGGGTTGTCTCAAGTAAACTATTATTCTTATATCTAATAACTATATTGAGTATATGTTTACGCCACGTGGTAACCGATTAACATAGGTCCCTCAACGTCGTGGCTATTTATTCTCTTCCCGAACGACTGCCTCTGTCTAGGCGAACTTGTCGAGCCTTTGTATTACCAACATTTACTATCATTCTGTGATAATCCTACTAATATTATAAATGTGAAAGTGTGGATGTTTGTTACTCAATCACGCAAAAACGGCTGAACGGATTTGGATGAAATTTGGCATGCACGTTGTCAGAGGTACAGAAAAGGACATAGGGTACTTTTTATCCCGGAATTCCCGCGGGAACTCCGAAATTACCGCGGGGCACAGCTAGTACTTAATATAGTTTTCTACAGTAAAATATAATAATAAATTTGCTTATTCTATAAATTTTGTAATGATTCATTATTCCTTCGCCATACGACACATACCTTCCCCGTTAAATACTGAAAGGTATATTTAAATGATTATACATAATATCGTAATTAAACTTTTATTACGAAAAAATCCTTAAATCTAGAAAACATTTGTGTGACGTAGATAATTTAGGTCGCTATGTCCTTTCTTATTTACACATTAGCATGGACACTCGTCATGTTCATAGTCATTTTTATTTTATTAAAAAGAGATTATATATTTTACGGATAGTGTTGTGTCAGCATTTAATTTTTTTTATGAATGAAATAAAAATTAATAGTAAAATACAAATAAATCCCTTTTTATAATATACGTAAAGTTCTTTTCCTAAGAGTTTACTTATATTATCTTCTTAGATCATGGTCCAAATCCAATACTATTTAATTTAAATTAATAAATATATTCCTAATAGTATTACTACAAGACTTATGTTATGAAATCTCCACAGGCTTCGAATTGATAAATCAGCGACTAATTCATTTGGATTGTTCTGATAAACAAATATGTAAATCAACTATCCTGTCAATTCAAATAGTTCACCAACTGCCTGTAATACAAACAATTATATAGTTGCTTAGTCTTCGAGATCTTATAATAATATGTCCTTTGTAAATTAATTGTCTATATCTTAAAATTCATTGATCCTAAACATTTTTGGGCTGCACAAACATTTTCAGTTTAATCCTATGTATATAATTTTTGTGCTTATAACGTTAACTAATTTTTTGTATCTAGGTAGGTATATATTGATATCTCACTCTCTGTGAGATATTCAAATTAGATTCTGAATACTATTCACTCATTTACGATTGCGAGATTATGACTATTAATTGACTATCAAAATAAATCATTTGAGATTTTTGTTATATTAGAACTACAAAATCCTGTTCTGGTAAAGGATCATTCCCACTGAGCTTTGTTTTTAATTATTATAATAAATATCTATTTTTATAGGTTTCAATAAGTTCTGATACAGTCACTCCAATAATTGCACATAATATAAGGTGTGTATGCAAAAGTTCTACATGCGTTTTAGAGCTCAAAAAAGTAAAATGAAAATATGTTACAAAATACTTTTATTAATCTACATAACCAACATTCATTTTTTTGCTAATAAGAAAATTACTGTAAAATTCTTTGGATTTAGAATGCTAATTGTTTTTTTTTAACTATCAAAAAATTTCTGAGTCAACCTGTTGTTCTAAGGAACGAAAGGGACGATAGTCTATTTGTTTCAGAATCTCTTTTTTTTATTATCTCTTTGACTGAATTTTCGAAACCAACGACGGCAAGCACTTTCGTCTGTAGCACCTTCTCCATACACCTCAAGAATATTACCAGCTTCACCTTCTTTGCCACACGATATGTTAACCGTACAACGAATTGATTACGTAGAAGCGAAAATTATGTAGTCACGAGCTACTAAGAGCTTGCGTTATCTAGAATACTATTGTGCAATATCAAATTATTGGTAAATGCAAAATAAATATTTTAAATCAGTATTCGGGAAACAGGTAGAACTTTTGCACACATCTAATAACATTGTACTGGGTGTGATTCTAGTGTAGTCTCTAAATTTAAATTTACAAAAACGGACTTAATTGAAGAATATAATTTCTCATTATTTTAAGTTCAGAGAGGTGCAAAGCAAAATCACCCCCAGTTTTTATTTACTGATGACTAGCATTTTTTATCCACTACCAGTCGTGCTTGTCGAAGTGTTGTTGTTAATACTGAGTGTGCTTACCGTAGTTGTTGTATTGCGGCTGCTGCGGCGCTTGGTACGAGTTGTAGGAAGGCTGCGCGTACGCGTCGTAAGAGGCGGGCGCGCTGCCGCCGCCATACGCAGGCTCCGCCGCGCCGTATCCCGCGTCGCCGGCGCCGGCCGTCGCGCTGCGCAACCATACGTTTAGAATTTATTGCAGGGAATCAAAGATGGCGGTTCCATAATTTAAATTTGAAAATTGTTAAAAGTACATTAATTTGTTTTCCTATCAGCTTTAACCCTTTCGCCGTCATCGCTTTCGCGATCTACGAAAGACATGCGTCCTGGGGCCAGAAACGTGATACTATTGTAGTTTTCCAATTGCGGCATAATGCTCAACGTTGAATGTTTCAACTACGGCAATTAGTAAGAAAGCGTTGGCCACAATTCGGCATTATGCGCCACTGAGTCGCATTATGCTCTATTATGCTCTGTAGTTGGAAAACAGGGTATATTCCTACCAAACCATTGCATTTTTATACTTATTAAATGATAGATATTAAGCATTCCCAACACTAGGAGAAATTATGCCTAAAGCGTGTGATCTGGAGTTAATAGTCATGTTTTTGTAGCCTACAAAAACGTGGCGGTGAAAGGGTTAAACTATTTCATGTCGACTTTCGCGAAAGGCGAAATTAGAAACGCCATTATAAATTAAATAGTAAACCCTCAACTTACCCATAGCTATCATTTTCATAGCCTCCTTGAGCACCAGTGGAATATCCGTATCCCGAGCCGTAGCTACCAGAGTTGTAACTGGCGCTTGGCTGGGCCGGCGCGGGCGCACCGTAGTTGTTGCTTTGATACGTACTAAGGAACAAAACGACGCCTAAATACTCTCAAATTCATAAACTAAAACAATAATAAATTTTAAAAAGATTTTCAGAATCTATGTTGTCTGCATTTGTGTATCAGACGGCAATTCCTATCTATAGATAAGTGATCATCATTCATTATGGTGGCGAATTTCCGGGAAAGTACCAAAATTCTTAAGCTTGCTCTGTATGTCTTCTGAATAACTGAAGTATTCTGTCCCAAAAATTCAGAATTCTCTAATTCTATAAACAGTCTTTCTAATTTAATTATTATAAAAGTTTTTTGAAGTAGCTCATGTTAATGTACATAGTTTTTCTAACATTGATTTTTGGTTAAATAACACAAGTTTTATGTACTAGGAATAAAACTATTACGATTAAATTTAATTTTTTCACAAAAACGTTTATTTTTACCACTAATTATGTTAAAAAATCTTTTTTCAAATATGATTTTTTAATAACTTCCTGGAAATAGTTGTTTGTATCTGGCAACTTAATAGAATATCAAGCATGATAATAATAATATTAAAGCGACAATGACTTTACCTTGGTGCATTATATGCAGGTTGGGCATAAGGATCCGCTGCCGGCGGTTCATAAGGTTGGTATCCTGTGTGTCTGCACAACAAATAAATTTAGATTCAGAGAGTGGTACTTTTATGTAAATTATAATGAGTTATCATAAATATGTATCAGTAAAGTATTTAGCGTCATGTGTGTATCAGACGGCACATTCCTATCAAGAACTATGGATCATCATTTTGATTATACTCTTAAGTTTTTTAAGAGTTGATAAAATACCTGTTTCACCAGTTTCAGTTAAACTTTAGCACATATCAAACTTAGCCAAATCACTGCCTACTTTTTTTAATTATTGTCGTCAAAATAGAAGATCACCTGTGATCAGGCAAGCCCTTGAATAGAAGCTCATTAGCTTCTACAGCACCCAGATTATACTGTCAATCTTTGTGGAACTGGTGCAATAGGTAAGATAAAATCAATATATAAAATCACATACGCTGGTGGTCCATAGCCATTAGCTGGCGGCGGAGCGCTGTGTTGTGGCGGGGCCTGCTGGTATCCGCCTTGCGGCGCGGGTCTTCCGCCACCTCGCGGGCCCTCATACCTGTCCATACACCAATCACGGTATAAGAGATATGATAGGTCGATACCTTTTCTCTCGTGGTAAATAATAATAGCAATAATAATTCTGGACATTATCATACAGGCACACCAATAAATGTTTGTTTATGATACATACTAAACAGCCAGACTCACAATTAGAGTAAACACCCACAACACGGTAAATGCCTCACACGTCTAGATTCAACATAGATTAGATATCACTAGCTGTTCTCCGCGGTTTCACCCGCGTAATTTGAGTTCCGGAGGGAATTCAACGCGTACGCAAAATTGGATGATGATGGGTTGAGCAGTTAAGGCGTGAAAGTTTAACAACAAACTCACTTTCGCATTTATAATAGTAAGGATTATACTGGGTCGCTCCCTCGACCCGCATCGAGCGGGCAAGGGCCCTTCTAGGCAGACCACTTAGACCACTTACAGTTATTACTAATAGTTACAATTACACAATTAATTGGTCCTTACCCTGTCCACCAGTACAAATTAAAATATACAAAACTTACTTACCGCCGCACTCAGAGTCGACTTTAATGATTACTTAGTTAAGTATAGATTTTTAAAACAAAACTGCCGCAATCAGACAAGTTTAATAAATTAATGTTAATTGGCATTTAACTAATTAAGTTACATCTCATTAAATGCCAACTAACATTAATTTACTGAACGTCTCTGATTGCGGCAGTTTTGTTTTAAAAATCCATACTTAACTAAGTAATCATTAAAGTCGACTCTGAGTGCGGCCGTTAGTGCTGACACACATGGGCGCTACCTTCCGATATCTTTTACATAGGTTTATGGTCTCTAACAAATGAATCTAACTATCACAACATAGCATACAAAGTCACTTCCCGCTGTTTGTCCCTATGTATGCTTTCTTTAAAACTACGCAACGGATTTTGATGCGGTTTTTTAATAGATAAGAGTGATTTAATAGCAAGGTTTATACATATAGTTTATCCTGAAATTACCGCGGGTGAAACCGCGGGGGACAGCTAGTTGTATTATATACAATTTTTTATCATCCACATAATCAATTTAAAATGACATTTTGATATTACCGTCCCCGTTTTGCAGGTCCTCCAGGTCCACCTGGTCCACCATGCATAGGTCCTCCTCCTCTCTTGTAAGGAGATCCTGCCTGTTGGCTTGGTGGTGCTCCCACTGGCTGGTGTGGGACAGGAGCAGGCCTGGGTGGCATATTGGATGGACCACCTTGCATGGGCCCAGGTCCTGGAGGTCCCCTCGGACCAGGTCCGGTGTGTGGAGCCGGTGGTCCTACTTGAGAACCTGATGGAGGTGGGCCACCATGTCCTCCATGACCTCCGCGTCCACCACGACCTGATGAAAAAATGTTCACATATTACAATTTCCACTTTCCAGAGGGAAAAATTACAAACAATGCCATTGTTTTCAGTTTGTAATCATTGTTTTTCATACAAATTTTGTGCCCCTTTAAACAAAATATACCTACAAATAGTGATGCGACTCGAGCCGTTTTTCCTCGAGTGACTTGAGTGAATTTGTCAAATTCGTATTCGAGTGAAAATAAATTTAACTCGAGTTCGTTTGCACTTGAGTTACCGAGTCAACTCGGTGCGCCGAGTAGATTCGGTAAGCGCTAGCTAGATGTCACTACGTCACTAGTCTACGTTGGGGACTTTACAAGTTCAAACTTCTATGTAATAAAATAAAATAAATGTAATAAAATAATGTAATAAAAAAAACAACTGTAGGGGGAGCACGAAGTTTTTCGCTCTCGTCTGTCGATATCGTCGTAATGTCAAAGCGTTTTTTTTTTGTATGGAAAATTAACGACACTGGATAGATGGCGTTGTTCATTTTCCATACAAAAAAAAACGCTTGATATCGAAAGGACGAAAGCGAAAAAATTCGTGCTCCGGGTACTGGTCTCCGACGCGTCGCATCGAGAGCCATGTCCTTCTCTGTATCCCTGACGTGTATGCAAAATTTCATGAAAAGAGAGTGAAACCTTACCTCTCATTGGCATGCCTCCACGCCCACCGCCCCTATCATTTCGTGGGCCAAAATCCCCACGTCCTCTGCCGCCTCTTCCTCTCTGTCCACCAGATACACCCCGATTGTTAAATGAACCCCCTGAAAAATAGACTTAAGTAAATTCATAGGTAGTAAACTTTTAATGTCCCGGCTTATGAAAATCAAAATTTAATTTAGTCCATCAGAAAATAAAAAAATAATGTTTACCTGTTTTGCTTTTCAAATTAATGAAAATATAGATAGATAAAGCGCATTAAAGTTTAGGAGTGAGGGTTCGTGACGTCATTAACCAGTATACCGTATAAGCCCCGTATAAACTGTATCGGATTGTGACGTCACGCAACATTTTAACTCAATGTATCGCCGGTAATAATTTTTTGATTATTTAAGAAAAATACGTGTCCATATTTTTTTATTTATATACCTTTATTAAATTATATAACATGTGGTCAAATTAGCTGCAAATATTTACATGGTTGAAAGTATACACCGTTATAAACATGTTCATAAAATAAAGATAAAAAAAAAATTAAAAAAAAAACAATTAAATAGAACCTCCTCCTTTTTGGAAGTCGGTTAAAAAGAAAACAACCTGTGAAGGCGCTCTCGCCACTCATGCACTTTACACACACATCGCCGCGCGCCGGTATCTTAAGTTCACAATGACCTCGATCGAGCTGAATAGCTGATCCTTCACTTGCTATGTGCGTGCCTTGTATACGTATAGGTGAGCTACATGTATTGTGTACCTTGTAAATGTAATTATAATGATTTTTCAATGAATTTACTTTCTTTAAATTACAAAACACTACTGATCTTATAATTTAATTTCTTTGCTTATCCTGTTTGTTATAACATACACTTTCAGCCCTGTAAATATTTGCAGTAAATTTTCTTCTTCATCACTTTAGGTGTTGGTGGCAAACTTCACAACACGCCGCCACTCCTCCCTAATGGCCGCCTTCCTCGTGCATTCGTGTACAGATGATGAGCCGTTTACTGCCGCAGTTAATTTTACCACATGATATAATATCTTATTGAGGTGTACAAGATTTTAACGGCCACTATGATCTGGAGAAATTTCAAATGTTGCTTAAGAGAGACAACAACACTTGTTTGAGAGGGCATCACTGTAAGATGCAAAAACCCTGCCTCTCCAGGAATTAATTAATTTATTTATTTAAACTTTATGCACATCATGGTACAAAAGGCGGACTTAATGCCACAGTGGCATTCTCTGCCAGTCAACCTTCAGGTAGTACAGAGAGCTCACTTGGCGGTGAATTTACGATATATATTTAGATAAAAACTCACATAGATATAGATACCCACATACATACATACACAGACACATACATACATACACAGACACATTAATACATACATACATACAGGAATAACCCACATAAACACTTCTTTGCTAACAGAGTGGCATCACCATCACATTCTGTAAACTCCATACATTGAATGTAAATTCGTCACATGCATTAAAAATATGTAATAATAATTCGTCACAGGTAGGTAAAAGTTATTGTAAATTCGTCACAAATCCTGTTTTACATTATTTTTGCTCAAAGTAGCGTTAGCAAGCAAAGTTATTAGTTTTCAGCGCTCGAAATGAAATATTGTTATAATTTATCAAAGGATCCTAGAACTTATAATAGAAATAGCACATCACTTGATGACTGAAGAGCGATGGAGCAAGAAAGTGTTTGAGTGGCGACGTGGTGGGTAGGCCCGCTAGAAGGTGGACCGATGACGTGGTGAAGGTCGCGGGACGCCATTGGATTCGGGAACCGTAGGACCGGTCGTTGTGGTGATCCTTGGGGGAGGCCTATGTCCAGCGGTGGACGTCTTTTGGCTGACTTATGATGATAATGATGATTTAATATACATATAAACAGGATTTCAATTGTCTTGTCCAGTCTTGTATTGTCCAAATATATTAAAAAGTAATTTTTAAAAATCATCAAAAAGAGAAAAGATACGAGGCCTACAATACAGTCATCCAGTAGACTAAGCTTCAAGCAATCCACCTAAGTTTCATTGAACTCTGTAATAATAAAATATTAAAAATATTTATGTAATGATTTATTTATACATATACAGCCATATATTACTAGTGGCAAAATAATACCATGTTCACATGTTGTTATTCCTACGCCACTGACTCCTTACCCTAACAATACACACTCCTGCATAAGCTATAACGCGCTCGCTTATAATTGTAATGTTTTGGGCAAATCAGCCACTAGGGAACTTTGTTTTTTATGTTGATGTAAGGTAAATTATTAAAATCGTTGTAATTATGAAAATAAACCACGTTTTTATTCTACTTATTGTTTAATTTTTCTGCCATCCGTACGGAAATAAACAATGTGCCGAATTTACTACAACCAAAATTAATACATTGGCAAAAATTAGAACTGTGACGAATTTACACATACTTTTTCTCATGACGAATTTGTGTGACGAATTCACAACCACCACCTTGGAATGGTCTACTAGAAGTAGTCTTGGCATCTAACATTCACAACTTTAAAAACAAATTATATTTAAAATAATTAAAAGATAAAAATAATGGATAACTGGATACAGGCATCTGTCAGTTAAGCAAGCTGCCTGCCTGAATTATAAATTTCTAAAATAAATAAACGCCGACCGTTGCATATGTATACAACGATCGGCGTTTTATACAGATACGGATAGGACGGGGGAAGTTTTTTCATACAAAATGTACATTCCCAACTCCCGTCTCGTCCTTGTCTCCGTGACATAATATGCTTTTTCATTTTGTATGAAACGATATTTCCGAAACTTACTATCCCATCGAGGTTTTATCCCATTATGTGTGCAGCAACCTTAAAATGTAGAATTTAGACAATTATTCTATTTTTATCAAAGGTCAGGTAGTCAATACAAAATTTGGGTTTATCCACAATCATCTAATTATAACAATTACAATAAATACAAACTTGAATTAAACTAATGAAGAATAACTGGTGCCAAAATGGCTGCCACTCAGCATGATATGCCAAGGACGTATGCCGGCCACGACGCTGATTTTAAGTGGCAACCGTGATTTGGGATTAACACGATTGTTGCCACACGGCGAAAACCAACCATCAAAATGACAAATTGGCAAGGCAATAGGTCGCAAGTAACTAAAGCTGCAAGTCCCAAAGTTGCAGGAGAAAGCGCTTCACGTATATTGGAATCACATTTTTGTGAGACCAAAATGAGCGAGATACATACGATTTTAGTCACCTTTGTAAATGGGCTAGTGATGCGGCTTGGGCTTGGTGAGGCGATTTGTGAAGTGAATAACCACAAGGCGAAAATATACCCTGTTAAACCCTTATGAACTTAAGAAACATAATTTTTTAATGTAAGCAAAAAATAGAGATCTGTTGACTCAAAATTTGCATGATCTCACAATCAGGTACAGTTTATACTTGCATTATGACATTACGAGCCTCCACTCTTAAACTTTAATGTGCTTTATCCAAGTGTATTTATTACACATGCATTGATTAATACATAAGTTATCAAAGTAATGACTCATACTTGATGGTGCTCCTCTGGTTTCAATGGTAGGGACAGGATGAGGCCCTGGTCCTTGAGGCCCTGGAGGGAAACTCCGACCACCTCTTTCACCACCCCGCATGGGGCCACCACGAAAACCTCGTGGTCCACCACGTGGTCCCATAGGGCCGCCACGAGGTGGGCCTCCCATGGGCCCCCCACGACCTCTCATGCCTGGTCCACCTCTAAAATAAAAATTCCTTTATTAGTTTAAAAAAGGAAAAAGGCATCTTATATCAGCATCACTTTTTTGACATGTTTAATTTAGGGCGCATCCATGTTTACAGACACTGTGATAAATTACAAAATGAAAAAAAACTATAGGTACTTAAAACTCACCGTCCCCTCATCTCGAAGCCCCCTCGGCCTCGCCCAGGACCACCTCTTCCACCACGAAATCCTCGATTTGGTCCGTCCATTGTTTTTTTAAAAATCACAATCTTTTATTTGCAATTGGTACACAAGGACAAAGCCTGTTATACTATTACTAGCTACTAACCAAAACCACTACAATTAAAATAAGTAAGATAAAAATACAACCTCACCAGCCACACCTACACTAGGCTAACTAAGGTTATATTATAAAATATACTCTTTGCACGCTAGTGAATGAGAAATTAAATAAGTAGGTAACTCAGAAACTCAGAAGTTGGAGTTGCACTGGCACGACGCCATATTATTTTTGGAATGGCCGCCGGGCGCCGGCGCCATTATGGATGCTATCAGTGTTGCAAATTAATTAATACTTATGCTACTGCTCCACCTGCGTGTTAACGCGTAGTGCGCCATTTTAACGCGTTAACTTACAAACATTGCCACGTTATGCTACTGCTCCACCTGCGTGTTAATGCGTAAATTAGTGCGCTAATTTAGATGTGGCCAACATTTTAACGCGTTAACTTACTAACATTACCATGTTAGACATTAACAACGTAGTGATTACCTTCTCTCTGACATTAACATCAACGTTAACGTTAACGCAGGTGGAGCAGTAGCATTAAAATGGACATAGATAAGCAATAGTGTGTTAGCCCAGACAGGAGAAATTTTGAGTAAATTAGAGTTTTAAAATTATAGCGCCATTTTTTTTAAACATTTTTATGTTCAATATTTAGTCACATATTTAAACAATGTAAAAGGTAAACACATAATTAAAAAACGTTCTCTTAATCTCAACAAATCGTTCTGAATCAATAACTTTGTTTTGTGGGTTAACATGTTATTGCTTATCTGCGTCCAAATATCTTTGGTTGCCAATGCCAACAGTTAAAACTTGCTCTTCAGCAAAGAGATGGCCCCCGGTGTGCGTTCCGTGGCTTCGCACGAATGCACTTGAACGCGCTCGAGCGCGCTCTGAACCCGTTCTGTGGCTTGGTGAAATTTTACTCTGACAACTGTTAGAGCGGGCGTACACGGACTGCTCGAGCAGTTAACGGCTGACCGACGTACACGGACCGCTCGAGCGGTCGGCGTTGACTGCTTGAGCAGTCGGTTTTTGACTGCTCGAGCTGTCTCTACCAACCGCTCGAGCAGTTGAATTTCTACCGCAGTCTAGTCATGGATTCTGACGAGAAAACACTGTTTTTGCTGCTTCTGCTCAAGCGGAGACGACGGCGGCGACGTCAAAAGAGAAAATTTTGGGTTCATCCAATTTTGGAATTAAGAGAACAACATGGACAATAGACGCCGCGAGGCCAGAAGAGAAGGGAGGGGGAGGTCGTAGAGCTGTCGACTGCTCTAGAGCCGCCGACGGCTCGAGCAGTCAGTGTATGCCTCGCGACTGCTCGCGAGCGGTCGACAGCACGATGGAATTTCATCATGTAGTTGACGGCTTGAAGCGGTCGCGACTGCTCGAGCAGTTGTGTGTACGGCAGCGAATGAATGGCTATAGTTCACCGCGCGGTCGCGGCTTCAAGCAGTCGGTCATAACTGCTTGAAGCAGTCCGTGTACGGCTGGCCTTAGAGCGTAGTTTCACCCGTTCCGTGGCTCAGAGTGCAGCAACCAAACAACCATCTCCGAAGCAAGTTAATTTTCACTCTGACAGCTATGTATTGTTTAAGAAGTGTCAAAGTTTGCGCCAAAAACCGGATTCGTTGAAAAAGAAATTAATCGGAGTTCTTACGAACAAAGGGGAGGAGTCGTAGTCACAAAAAGTTTATAATTGGATGTAAAACAGTCTTATTTGCAATGTGAGTAGAGAAAACAAATGGCGTCTGAAATGTCAAATAGTTTGAGGTTATAAAAACAACTCGATCGTTCTGTGGCTTGTTTGCAACTCAAACGAGTGAAATTTTAACCGAACAACTGCGCCCAAATCCACGGAACGCACACCCGGCTCCAGGAAGTTGACTTTTTATAATTTTTATTGGACATTTCGATTTTTCGTCGTTTGTTCGTGATTGTTCGATCAAAAATTTGTTTTGTTCGATTTTTTAATTAAATAAAAATTGGACCCTTACTACTACTACACTTTGATCTTAGCCAAAAGGCCCAGTCCATTTGGAGGGTGGAGGTTGACTTTTTTATTTTTTTAGCCATTTCGATTGTTCGTCGTTTGTTCGTTATTGTTCGATCAATTTGTTTTGTTCGATCTCGGGTGGAAGGTGACTTTTTTAATTTTTTTGGCTATTTCAATTGTTCTTCGTTTGTTCTTTATTGTTCGAGCAAAAATAGTGTTTGTTCGTATTTAGTTTTTTAAAATTTGGCCTTATCCTAGCGCCGACTATTATGATATCTAGACTTTTTTTAATTCTAAACTAGTTATCGTTTGTTTGATCAAAAAAATATTTTGTATGATCTTATTTACGCTGATACATCCATGTAGTGATATTAAAAAATTAATATCAGATTTAACAAAAAAAATAATGCTGGAATAAAAAAATTACTGGCAACATTTTATCAAACCATAAATTCAGAGTCAAGAAGCTTTGTGATAATAAGCTTCTTGTTCAGAGTGGACTTTGGGCGGGAGTTTTAGCAGAAAGAGAAAGGACGTGAGTTTTATTTCTTAGTTTTGCAAATTAGTTTATCGTGATTAATATTGTGTGAATGTGGTGGATTTTGCATAATAGTGATCCATTAGTGATGAACAGTATGTGGAAACAGTGAAATAAGATGAAATGGGGCGTTCATCGGGAGGTTGTCTGTCATAGTATTTGTTGGTGAATCGTGGGAAGCAGTCAAAACCACAGCCGAAATTGGTCTGGCTCAGGTTGCATTGTGGCTGCAGCAAAATCTCCTTACCTTAAACACCTCTAAAACCAATTATGTATGTTTTAGTATCTATAATTCATCACAGCCAAGTAGCGACTTCAGCCTAAAAATACATAGCTGTACTAGAGACACTAACACCTGCACCTGTCCAACAATAGAAAAAGTGGCACAAGTGAAATATCTGGGTATCCTGGTGGACCAAAGGTTGTCTTGGTATCCACAACTAGAACATGTAATAAACAGAACCAGGAAACTAGTATGGTTGTTTAAAACCCTCAGGCACGTTATACCGGAAAACTGTAATGGAAATGACTCTCCTAAATTTCTCCTCAATCAAATATACATTTCTCTCGCACAATCTATAATAACTTACTGCATACCAGTCTGGGGTGGCGCTGCAAAGACACAGTTCCTCGATTTAGAGAGAGCACAAAGAACCTTAATTAAGGTTATGTATTTCAAAAAGAGACGTTTTCCCACCGTAGATCTTTACCGCATTAGCAACCTCCTCTCTGTCAGAAAATTGTACATTCTATTAACAACCCTGAAAACTCACAAATCCTTGTCTTTTGATCCTCGCGTACTAGAAAAACGACGAAAAGATATCGTAGCCCCATTCTATTTTACTAAAACTGCATTTGCTAATAGACAATTTAACTCACGTTCTGCATTCCTATATAATAAAATAAATAAAGAAATATATATATATGATAAAAAGTATTGAACTGGAGTTTTGAATAAAAAGCGAACTTACTTTATCGCCATCTTTATTAGCAGAGCTTGTACAGAGTAGTGTTGCCACAACGTATTTCCTAATATCCTCAACACAGCCCCTCAAGTTTATAACGAAAGAAACTGAAGTTATACAACTTGCAAAAGTAAATTTAAAATTACACAATAACACACAATTATATCTATGGCTTAATCTAGCCCTACGAACTGTGTCTTGGGATCGGTACACTCACCACTAGATTATACTAAGTAACATTAAAGAATGTTAACATTTACATTTAGTACACTTATACTTACTTAAACACAAGTTCAGAATTAGTTTGAGTTCACATAATAAATATCTAACTAATACAAAATCAGATGTACTAAATCAGATTCAACTTATTTGTTAAATACACATGTTTAATAAGTGGCAACGCTTTGGTAAAAATATCAGATACATTCTCATTGGTTGGAACATCGGAGATTAATATAAGTTTCTTATTTACTATATCTTTAACATAATGATACTTGATAGCTATATGTTTTGAAGCTTTACTGTTTGTTTGATTCTGTATTAATTTAATTGTACTCTGGTTATCAATCAATAAACAAGCGGAAATATTTGTTTTATTATTTGTAAAATCTGAGAGTAAACCTTTAATATGCATGAGCTCACTTACAGTGTGTGACCCTGCGACGAATTCTGCCTCTGCTGTTGAAAGAGCTGTACATGTTTGCTTTTTAGAGAACCAACTTATTATATTCTCACCGTGATAGATCACACAGCCACTAGTGCTCTTACGGTCTGTCTTGTCTGCAGCCCAGTCAGCGTCTGAGTATGCTTGAAGTTTAGTAGGATCTGTTGACTTCTTATATAGCAGCCCCTTTTCGGATGTCCCTTTAAGATAGCGTAAGACCCTCTTACCTGCCTTCCACAAGTCGTTTGTTGGTCTATCCAAAAATCTGCTCAGATAGGAAACTGCATAAGCTATATCTGGTCGACTATTTGTTGATATATAAAGTAGTGAGCCAATTAGCTCTTTAAACGGTATTGTGATTACTTCTGAGTTAATATCTGTATTGTAGTTTACTTCTATTTAATAATGTTGCTTCTTCCCATGTTTCTAATTTCTTTTGTGACTCTAATTCTTTCTTGATTGCCTTTTCCCATTCTTTATTTTTTATTGCTTCATTAAATTCTTGAGGATCTCCTGATAATAAGCAGTATGCTATATAGTTTAGGTCATATTTTTCTAGTAGATCTTTAGGTTTTCTTACTTGTCTTCCTGATCGTGTCTTATATTCTTCTGTTTCTTGATTTTCTTCTTCATTATTATCTTCATCTGTTTCCATGTAATTTTGATCATCTTCTTCATTTTCCTGTTCAATCTCTTCTCTTTCATCATTTTCTTCTTCTCTTCTATAGTTATTTTCTTCATCATCTTCATAATGTTTATATTTTACTTCTTCATCATTAGGTTTATTATTATCATATTTAAATTGAGTCTCATCAAATCTAATGTCTCTACTGACTATAATCTCATCTGTATCAGGATCCCATACCCTGTATCCGTTACGTGCATATCCAACAAATCTCATTGTTTTTGCTCTTCTTTGAAGTTTATCCTGTTTTGGCAAAATGTGTACCCATACCTTGGAGCCAAATACTCTTAGTCTTGATAAGTCTCTGTTTCCTAGCATTAGTTCAGCTGGTGTACGAAATTTGATAGCTGAGGATGGACATCGGTTAATCTGATAGACAGAACATCTTACTGCTTCACCCCACAATGTCTTAGGTAATCCTGTTTCAATTAATAATGTTCTAGCTCGGTTATAAATGGTTCTGTTCATACGTTCTGCGACTCCATTTGACTGAGGACTGTATGGAATAGTATATTGTAAAATAATCCCTTTGTTCTTACAGAAATTATGCATTGTCTCATTTTTGAACTCACCTCCATTATCACTTCTAATTTTCTTTACTTTATTTCCTGTTTGTCTCTCCATTCTATTTATGTATTCAATTAACCTTTCTGTAGCTTCACTTTTTCTCTTTAGTAAATATACTTCACAAAAATGTGTATAATCATCAATGATAGTGTGATAATAAACCTCACCATTAGCTGTAGGAGTACTTACCGGACCAGAGATGTCAGTGTGAATCAACTCACTAATGTAACGGGAACGTGGTCTCGGAGTGGAGTAAAATGGTAACCTTGTTGACTTACCTTGCATACATGGTTCACATGGGTTTTGACTGTAAGGCAGCCTCATCATACGCAGATGTTTTCGATTTGCATGTCCTAATCTTTGATGCCACAAAGTATCATTATTATTTTTATTAGTTGTTAAACATTTTACTGTATTTAAGTACATAGTAATTACATATAAATTTCCAAGAAGATTGCCAAATATTTCATGCTTTACATTTGAGATGGATACATAATCTTTATTAAATTGAATATTAAAACCTTTTTGCAACAATTTACTCACTGACAATAAGTTATGTGACAGATTTGGAACAATTAACCCTTCAATATCTATGAAAACATTTTTAAACTTTAAATTTAATTTCCCTTTTTTATTACAGGTTAGGTACTGACCATTTGCTACAAAAATCTTAATATCCTTATCTAGCTTAACTATCTCTGTCATATGTTCTTCAAATTCTGATTTTAATAAATGTTCTGTGGCCCCGGAGTCTACTATGAATTCCACGCTTTTGTTCACATTTTGACTAAATTGATTTGCACTGTATACTGTGAACGACATACCATTTTCATTATTAATCTGTGATATATTGTTTGCTTGCCTTTGATGCCCATATTGTCTTGTACCTCGACGTTGGTTGGTAGTTCTTGACCTGTAGGAACCTCGATAACTTCTTGATGGTGTTCGGCCTCGATTTAGATTGTTGTAGGTATTTGAATCTGGCTGTATATCCGTACAATTTCTGATAATATGTCCTCTTTTTCCACATCTATAGCATGTCAAAAATGCCTCTTCCTTGGGACTTTCCTGGTTAATTTTTAATTCTGCATCGAGTAATCTCGCTTTGATGGATTCTAGATTGATTGATTTTTCCGTTATCATTGTTTCTATTGATGTAATTACGTTATCGTATGCGGAGGGTAGTGAAGAAAGTAGGTAGCACACTTGATCTATTTGTTCTATGGTACACCCAATAGCGGATAATTCGCTGATTAATGTATCGAATTTCAAAAAGTAATCCTGAAGTTTTTCTTTTGAGCCACATTTTAACATGATGAGTTGTCTTTTTAACCTCAATTTATTACAGATGCTCTTGCGTTCAAATATGTCCTCCAAGTTAGACAACATGTCCGCGGCGGTTGTGCAGTTTTTTACAATTTCTATATATTTGTCACTTAGGCACTGAACTATGATGGATCTAGCTTTTGCATCGCTAACCATATCTGATGTCTTCACATCACTTTGTAGTACTTTTAAAACTCCTTTTTCTTCTAATATTAATTTCACTCTAAATTTCCAATGGCCGAAATTGCCATGCTCACTCAGCGTTGGGTACTTAAAATCTTGAGCCATTTTGCGCTATTTTGTTAATTTCACTACTATTTAACACTTTTTCTTTGGTTTTAATCCTATTTTACTAATTATTATTGGTATAGCGCAGTGGAAGCGTATTGAACTGGAGTTTTGAATAAAAAGCGAACTTACTTTATCGCCATCTTTATTAGCAGAGCTTGTACAGAGTAGTGTTGCCACAACGTATTTCCTAATATCCTCAACAAAAAGCTATATGAATGTAAAGAGCTTTTAACGAAATGGCTTGCTTCTAAAACATATGAAGAAACTGAACGTCTATTTAACCTTATTTCATAAGTCCATAACTCGTATAGAATGAATAAACACATGCATATACCTACACCCACACACACACCCACACACCCCTACACACACACACACACACACACACACACACACATAACATTGTACTGCTGAAATCTATGTAAAATTATTTAATTAATCTAATATTATAATATAGGAAGAGCGGGGTCTCCAAACACAGGCTTTAATTCGCTTAAATGGAGACCTCAATCAACCTGTTAGATATAAACAATTTTTGAAGTAAATAAAGAAATTATTATTATTATTATTATTACTATACAACTTCCCACAGAGCGTCCTATTAAGGTTCAGCTGTGAAGAGGTGCTGTCAAAAGTTCAGGTAAAGCATCGAAATGCATCTCACCAATGCATTTCGATGTACTTAAATAACTTCAGAAGAAGAAAAACACAACTGAATTGGCTGTATGGACTTAGATTCCTTTGCCTTCTCCAAAAGAAGTCAACAAAAAAAGGAGCTTTTGGCGGGATTTTAGCAGTGACGAACATCAGTTTTATTTCTTTGTTTTGCAAATTAGATTATAGTGAATAATGAATGTGGTGGAGTTTGCTAATAGTGATCCATTAGTGATGAACAGTGTGTGGAAACAGTGAAATAAAATGAAATGGGGCTTTCATCGGGAGGTTGTCGTTTTACTATACAACTTCCCACAGAGCATCCTATTCAGGTTCAACTATGAAGAGTTGCAGCCAAAAGTTCCAGTAAAGTATCGAAATGCATCTTACCAATGTATTTCGATGTCAATAACTTCAGAAGAAGAAAAATACTACTGAAGTAACTTAAGCTTCCTTGCCTTTCCCATTTGGGTAAATAAAAAAAAAATCTTTGCTCAATGCTCACTGCTGACTGCTCACTACGTGCTCACTGCTCAGTGCTCACATAAGTCTAGTTAATGCGCTTATTACACTTTGCAATTTCAGAGCACTAATTTAGGGCTCTAAATCGGATACAATAGGGTACTTGCATGAATTTTTTTTTCAGTCTATTTTAAAGATATATGGCCTACTTAAACAAAGCAAGAAAAAGAAAAAAAATATATGCATTAATTAATTAAATAGAGCGTTTCGAAGTTCCGACTTTAGACCTTAACGCCGAAACGCGGAATGACGTCACTTGTTCAAAATTACGCCTTCTTAATCTGTGATAGAAATGTCACTGTCGTATTGACAGGGTCATGTGACACTGACAGACAGTTAACTTCAATATTCAAAAGCGAAATTAAGGTTGAAATGTGACGATTTACTTCCAAAAGTTCCAGTAAAGAATCGAGATGCATCTTAACGATGCATTTTAAAGTAAAAAACTTCAGAAAATGGAAAATATGCGTTGTCTGTATGCACTTAGTTTCTTTTGCCTTCTCTGAAAGAGGTAAATGTTTCCTAAAAAAATAAAAGTGACGTCATGTGTCAAGCTTGGCTGTGATTGGTGTTTCGTTGCAACGTTCCGTTTCACAAAATTAAAAGTTGAATATTTTGGAAACTATTGAAAATTTTTTAGTAAATCTTTCACGATAACGCTTTTCTAAGGCTCTATTTTTGAAATATTGACACAATTTCTTATTATAAATTTCATGCAAGTACCCTATTTAGGGTCGGTGAGTGAGAAAGAGAGAGAGAGCGAGTAATCACACTATCCTAAATTGTACCCTAAATCGATTACTCTAGGTTACTTTTAATGTAGTGCGATCACTCGCTCTCTCTCTCTCACCCTAAAATGGAACCAATTTAGGGACCAATTTAGGGTCGGTGAGTGAGAGAGAGAGCGAGTGATCACACTACATTAAAATGTACCCTACAACAGTCGATTTAGAGCACAATTTAGTGTACTGTGATTACTCGCTCTCTCTCTCTGTCACCGACCCTAAATTGTATCCGATTTAGAGCACTAAATTGGTGTTCTGAAATTGCAAGGTGTAATAAGCGCTTAATTTCAGAGAGGAGAAGGTAATCACTACGTGGTTAACACAGAGTACTTTTTAATATCTGAAATAGAGGTCCAACTCTACGCCTAAATTGGGAAAGTCAAAAAGCAGCCCTCTGGTGTCCAGTTTCGGAACTAACGCCAATAAAACTTTACGTATAGGTACCTACAACTAACCGCCTATTTGTAAAATTTAAGGTAACTTTAAAATGTCAGTTTCGTGTAAAGAGTCGAAAAAATCTTTTGGAGTCCAACCTTATTATTTATGGGCATGATTATTGTTAGACTATATACTATCAATTGGTAGCACTTCGATAGCTTGAATTTATACAAGGCAGTGACATCTATTATTCATTTATAACATTATGTAGTCACATTATTATACTGCTGCTGCCATCTCTTAGCCGGTTTAATGAAGTAACACATTATAATGATACCAAATTAAAATGTCAGTTTCATGTATAGAGTCGGCAATACTTTTGGAGTCCAACCTTATTTTGCATACTTATATGAGAATTATTACCCGTTTGCCAGTACTCAGTTGACACTGCCTGGTTGTTAATTTGTGCTGCTCACTAGACATAAGACAAGTTCATTTTTGTGCTGCTCACTGTCACTACCGCAAACTATGGAGACTTGAAACTATTTATATGATTTATTTGAATACACACGAATATTAAGAGTTGGTTTATCAGTGCAACACTATTTTAATAACTATTTAATACTTCTATGATATTAACTATTATCTTGTTTAATAATTTAGTAACGATTTGTTTACGAAATTTTGCGATAAAATCAAGCTGATAATAATTGTTGTTTGCATATTTATGTCTAGTATAATATTATAATGTACAATTAACAATGATGGCTGTTGTTATCCTTAATAATATAAAATACAATATTACTGTAAATTTGTTATATTATGTAAATATAGTACTAAGTAATGTTAAGTAACATTTATATTATACTTAAAGATAAATAAAGTAAGTTTTTATGAATTTTACAAGTTTTAATTTGCTCTTATTTATGTTTTTCTCTAAACACAGATAGTTTAGAGAAAAACATAAACAGGTCAGTCACACCTCTAAAATAAAATATTTAACTAATAAGCTATAATACTATCGATAGGAGTACTGGTACTCATCCCTAGTATCGATAAACTTTATCGACATGAACAACACTAATATTTTTATCTGTGGCTCTGTCGACTTCTGCGATTGGTGGATCTCTAACGACCCCTCAAAGTACTGTCAGATTCCTCTCTGTCTTTAGACATACGTAGTGATTACCTTCTCTCTGGTCTTTAGTCTAGCTACTGGCTACAGACATAAGTCTAATTAATTTGTGCTGGCTACTAGCTAGTGAATTTGTGCAATGGAGGATCAACAAAAAGTATTAAAATATTTAGTATCGGTTGAGAAATTAGCGGAAGAAATATTATCTGACCGACATGAAATTATTGTACTAGACAAACGAAGAAATCACAATCGTGAAGCCCTAAGAGATTTATCGAAATCTTTACAATCGAAATGTTGGGTAACTGTCGGATCTGTACTCATTAAAGAAACGGCTGTGGAGGCGATGTCTCTTCTAGAGGCTGATCAAAAACAGTTAAACATAGATATAAACAAAATTCGTAGTGAACTCAAAGTGAAAGTAAACAATTTGCGAGATTTAGAAATGCAACCACCGGTACCCGGTTTAATGTTGGTGCCCATGTCACACACGGAAACGGATGGATTTACGAGGGCCGGACTTTTCTCATCATAGATTTAAATTTAAAAATTACAAATTGCGCCTAAATTTCAGCCTGTTATTTTTAGCCCGAGGTGTAGCGAAGGTCTGATGGACCTTCAGTGTATATAATTGTCATCGTATAAACAATATTTTCATACACTGTTAGTACTGTTAGTAGTAAGTAAACCTGCTTCTCTAGGTATCGTGGGTTCAATTCTTGCATCAGGGTTAGCATTTATATTGTGACTAGCTGTCCCCTGAGATTTCATCCATGGTAATTTCGGAGTTCCCATGGAGGTTGCGGGAAAAAAGTACTCTATGTACTTTTTTGTACCCCAACAGTAGTTTACGGTGATTAGCTGTTCCCCGCATTAGTGCCGGAGTTCCCTCGGGAATTCTGGGATAAAAACTATCCTATCTTTTAAGTTGGACCATATTATAAATGGTTATAATATTTTATCGAAATACAATCAGTAGTTTCGGAGTCCATCGCAGACAAACAACGTGACACGTGACATGATTTATATATATTAAGATAAGATGTACATTGGTGTTTACTACAGATATATTCCATTAGTACTGCAAGCACTGGCTATGGGAGAAATTAAATAAGGAAGTTATAAAACTTACACTATACAGCCACAGTATCCTCGGGTAGACAGTTTGACATCATAATCATCAACATTTTTGTTCTGTGAGCACTGGCAATTTTGAGGTAAGATACTCTCAGTCAACCTTGAACCAATGATTGGACCATCGACCACATAGCCCATAGACGCCTAATGTTTGATTTTGCGTATTGAATGCATTCTGGCGACTAGCTGAGGTAAGATGAAGCGGGGTTGCAACGCCGTGATTGGCTAATTCAAGGCCACACGCGCTAGTTACACGCCGTGATTGGCTAATTCAAGGCCACACGCGCTAGTTACACGCGCCACGAAACGTTGGAAAGAAATAGATTAATTTACGCAACGGGAAAGAATGAGACGGCACGATAGTTTGAGTACTTTGTTTTAAAACCACGACCAGTGAACCGTGAACTCCGTACTTGCGAAAAAATTTGTTGATTTCCTTGTTTCTCATAAACAAATAAAGATAATAGTTACTTACAAGTGAAATGTTATCCCATCTTTCTCCATATTAGATGTGTTGCTTTTTTTACCGCACCATTTAATGCTACACTGAGGCATTTTGAGTTTTTTTTAGCACTTCCTTTATGCACTCCGATCGTGTTGACAGGTCACAGTAGTGGTCGACACTGATTGAGTATTTCCGCGCGGACATTTATATCGGAACTATAAGTCAGATGTGTTGCCAGGAGCCATTCGCCTGTTATTAGGCGTCTATGGGCTGTGTGGTCGATGGATTGGACCAACAAGTGGTTGACAGTACCTATACTAGTAGTACCTATGTAGTATATATTATTACTTTGAGATACATGGACTGTGGTCCATTTTAAACAGTAACCAGCATAGCTAACTATAAAGGAATGGTTTTGCAATATATTTACTTGACATCATACCTTACAGTAATAACGGAACATACCCTGTGTTTTTATGTATTTTGTAGCAACTATGTATCTAAACACATACCTATTATGTATTTAAAAAATTGCTGCACATAATTAATGGAAAAATGTAAGTAGGTATAAGAAAATTAAAAAGAAAAACAATTAATATTTCTTTTTTTATTAGGCTAAGGTATCTTTCAAATTAAAAAAATCAAATATATAATTTTCAATATGCACAGCTACCTTTATACATGTAAATAATAAAATGTAAATAGCTAATAAATAATAAATAGTACCAAATTTTAGATTGAATTATCATCATTAATTAAAAATTGTAGCTTGGTGTGATAATATAATACAATGTGACTTACTAATTCTGTTGTGAAACTAATTGTTTAATTGTTAAAAAAAAATTTACACTTAATGCTTACACATGTGCTTGTAAAATTATTTCATCCATAGGTACTAACCTGCCACATATAGCTAGTGTACTTTGTTTAACAAACATAAAAATATGTAATATAACCAATTAATATATTATCACCAAACTAATCTTATCGTTATAAACAATATAATATGGCATTATATGATTTCTTGAATTTTTTTTTAGAAATAACTGCAACTTCTAAAAACTTAAGCAGTATTTAACTTATGAATAGTATCAATATCAAAAGTTTATCCTATAGGTTATTGCTTAATAATTAAATATTATGTTTTATAAGCATATATTGAAATTACAATATTCAGTACAAAATGCCACATTTTATGTTAAAGGGGGCCCTCAAACACTTGAATTTATTTAGTAAATTGTCTTTTTGAGCACTTTTTAATATGAAAAATTATAGTGTAATAATTTGTCACTATCACATTTCTTTGAATGATGTATGGCCAAAGCATATTTATTTTTTGTTATGTATATTATATTTGACTAATTTACTAGCTGGCATAAGTATGGACAGTCCTCAAGGTCCGTTGTCAGAGTAATATCATTTGATCACAGATTGAGGGCATGTGACGCTTACCAAGTCCTTCCACTACCAGTTAGCCATGCCAGGTTTGTTAAGCGTCATAAAGTAAATCTGACAAGAAGAACCACCTTTGGCTGAAGAAAAGAATACTTTGTCATTGCGCTCGCATAAAAATTTAAGTCGTTGGGCTTTCTTGTGCATAAAAACTCCGTCAAGGTGTCCACTTTCCACTGAGCGTATTTCAATAGCTTTATTGCCCCATCCCATAATCTGTCCAGTACCAATGTAGGCTACAGATGTTGGCATTTCCCCCCACTGAAAAAAAAAAGGAATTAGCAAAAAATATTCAGTGTCATTGTTTTAATGTTACAAACAATGAAGAATATTTATTACTAACTTGGAGGACTATGTTTTTGCTGACTCGTCCATATGTGTTGACATAAACACCCTCATTGTCATAACATAACAATAATTGCACACCATTTGAGTTTGGCAGAGGTACAATGCAATGTGGAACAATAGCTCCTTGTGTCTGAAAAAAAAAATGTTTAATCACGGTGATCGTGTGAAAACCGTTAGTTTGTAAAATAACGGTAATATTTTGAAATTCTGCGGATATAAGGTGGATGCTTGCACATCAGAAATCGGGACCATCATTCGACTCTGTTGTGGTCACAGTTCAAACCTAACCCAACCACGTATGTCAGGGTGCACAAAAATACCTCCATAATGCCGATCATTTTCAATCTAACGGTTTTTATAATTTTAAGGTGAAATATTTATTGGCAACTATGAAGCATGACAAAAAACAAAACCGCAAAAAAACTTTGTTTAAATTTTTGATAATGTTTAATTGCTGCAGAATAGTCAGTTATTATTTTGTCTATTCTACATAATAGCCTACTTTAAATTACTTTTTAATACAATATCTCAGAAGATATGATTTTTATAGCGGATGATGCTAGTTTCACTCCTGAAACTTACATGTTTTGGTATGTAAATATCATACACAGTGGCGGTATCAAGATCAACAGCATGAAAACCATCAGCTGAGCCATAGATTACTTTCAGTCTTGTGCCTTCTTCAATCGTGAGATCAACCAATAGAGGCCTGAAAAAAATATTATAACATAATTTTAATCAATATAGGCCCGGCGCTGGATTGACGGTGGTAATGGGGATGTTGACTACTTTTGAAAATCAAAATGGGGATGTGGACTACTTTTGAAAATCAAAATTCTAATTAGTCCGTCAGTTAGAAAATAAAAAAAACAATAGACACGTATTTTTTGCTTTTTCAGATAAATTAAAATATACAGTTTTAAATTCACGTATTAAATTCAGTGTTTCAAGTATAACCAATTATAAGGAATATATTTTACCTATGTTGAAGATCACCGAAACTTTTGAAGGCCATAAATTTGTGATATGGTTTAGGAGCCCAAGCATAGATCTCTATAGAATCTTTAAGGGCGATTACCAGAAACTTTATTCGTTCATATTTAACAATACGAAAGTGAACGGCACCCTGTAGTTCACCTACATTTATCCAACCGTTTCTTCGTTCAACTTGCTGTAAAAAGATAAAAGTAATGTACAAAATGCTAACTCCAATAGTTATTGTGTGCGAACAATAAACATACACGTACTTCGTTGACACCGTCCGTCCGCAATATTTTTGACTTGAGCCAACTGAGATAGTATACTCGTACACGATTCTTTTTACCAGATACAGTCACAAGAATATTTTGCCCTTCTAACACTTCCATTTGCTGGAAGCGGCGTCTCGAGATCAATTGATATACTTTTCCTTGTCCAGAACGATCCAAGAGCATTAATCCATTTTCAGTACCAATAAGTAAATTGACTCCTGCAAATTAAAATATAATTAATATAATTTTAGGTCAGCGGTTTAATTTTTTATAGCAATTTGACAAAATTTTTGTTTCGCCTAGGACCATCAACAGTGTGGCAGTAATTTACTTTGATTACACACTGTCGACATTGCCGTTCAAGTACACTTTAGTCATTGTTGCCACATTCAAAAAAGCGCCCAAGAGGTGTCTACTTTGTCCAAGTGTATATTGTGTGTGCACTGTGCGGTAACACGGCTCAAGATTTTCAATAATATTACGACGGTCGCGTACCCCACAAGGCGGCGCACAGTATCTCGGATGTGAATCTCTTCTTGTATTTGCGTATCTCCGGCGTGTCCGACGTAGGGTCGTGTCCGGTGGGAGTGACGTTGACGTTGACGTGGCTCTCGCGGCGCGAGGCGTTCCCGCCCGAGCCGGCGGTGCCGCCGCTGCCGGTGGAGCCGGCGCCGAACCCGAACGTGATGAACGACCGCTGCTTCTGTTGTAAGGGGAGGAACTGGTGTTGGGAGCCCACTGACGAGTTGGACGGCGAGTGCTGCAGCGCGTGCGGCGACGCCACGCCCGACACGAACGACTTGGACGGAGTGGACTGGACCGAGGATGGGAGCGGGTGGTGGTGGTGGTGCGGTATCGGCGTTCCACCCGCAACGGCTTGCCTATACTGGAACGAGAAAAAGTATGGTAAAAATACCCGGCCCGCCGCAAACTAAATGAATAGATATTTGAAATGGCAAATGAAAACGCAAAAATCATTATCATTCCTTATTTTCTAACATCTAAACTTACTAGTAAATATTATTAGCAAACCACAAAGAAAAACAACGATTGATTATTATTATTATGGTAGGGAGATGTCGTGAAAATCGATCACTTCCATCAAATGTTAATGTAAAATTGCAGCAAGATGCAGATGATTGTAAAGTTTATTGTGTAATGTGGATGAAAATATGAATGATAATAGAAATGTACGTAAAATATCATGTTCGTTTATACAATTTAAACACTCGAACTCGATAGACATACCTACTATACTAATAAGCATTATTTATCATCAGAGGGAACTACTATTAACTAGAAATTCGGAGATTACTACTATTTGGTTAGGCAACCATCTCCCATGGTTAGTGGTAATTTCATTAGTTTCTGTTTTATCTATCGCGGCTCGAAGTGTCGGCAGGCAATAAATACTTTACAGAATGTTGTTTTTACGCTGGACGCTATGACGTACAGAATGACAAGTGCACCATTGTTATTTAAAAGAATCAATGTTAAAAAATTACAACCTTAATTTCGGAGTTAAAATATTAGTGACTAGCTAAAACCGATGTACAAAAACACTATTACAATTATCCAAAATATAACCGCTTGCCCCAGTGATGTTGTCTCCAACAGTCGCGAGTGTCATTTTTAGAGAGAGACTCGATATAATTTATTTACGCTATATTTTATAATATCAAGCCGTACCTATGGATTAAAACGAGAAAGCTTGATTGCATTCGATGTTCTAACGATAATTTGGTACAAATGAAAGCGTAACTAGGTAATGCAGTATTACAAGGAAGAAGAGACAGAGATATATCAAAAAACAGTACGTGAGCCTCTTTACACAAGCGTTTCATGTTGCATCGCAATTCGTTTTGATACTTACACGTCGTTAACGGCCGCCCGCGGGCTGGAGGCGGATCGCAGCTCCATGGTGTTGGCATGATCGACAACCATTTGTTATATTAATGTTATGTTTATTAAACGCACCATATGACGTTGTATAGTCAACGGATCGTGATCATCGCTAACAAACGTTATAATGTAATTGTGATGTTTAAAAAATGTTGCAAACAATAAATTATGATGATTAACACTAAACACTGCATGTATAAGGTATACCTATACTCTATTTAACTACCCATGTGAAGATGGCAAATGTCAGCAGTTTACTGCATTCTAACCCGACACAAAATTACTCAATTTGACACGGATTGTCTTTATTAGCATACGTTAAACATCGATCTACTTGGGTGACAAAAAAACAAGAAAATGTTTAGATCCCATGAAATCAATGTGAGAAACTATGAATACTAACTAACCTATAAGTTATTATTACCAGAAAACACAAATAAACATTAAGTCCACAAAAACTTATTAGTGCGTACCTATAGTAATAACATTAAAACATAGGAGTAGCAAAGTAGATTTGTTTGATTTGAACTTCTTATCTAAAACGATTTAAAAATAAAATAAAAAACAGGTATGCATAACCCACGATGTAGCATATTAGGTTTTTACTTTTTACGTTAGGTTATTTAAGGAATTATGTTAAACGTAACCGGTATCTAATTAAATTTTGAACAATGCTATTAATTGTAATCGGGACTTTATTAATATATATCAAACCGTCCGATTTAAAATTTTAAACACTATCCCGTCACCCGTGTATGTGCGAAGCTACGTAAAATAAGCTGCAAAATGTTTTTGGTATACCAAATTACCAACCGTTGCATCTATTAGTGCCGTATTATTTTACGAACTGTTTGACTGAGGGCATATCCACATAATATGTTTGTTTTGCCGAGACCATGGTTCATAGCTGTCAAGAAGATCCATAGCGAATTCTAAAATTTACGAAGGTGAAATCGTTAGGAAACTAGGGAGCTAGGTATCAATTTTGACAGATATTATCACAATTTTTTTATCGTAATCGAAAGTTTTCTTCGTACTTCTATGTTTTAATGTGTGACAGATTATACAGCTGAATGTTTGTATGTATTGTGGGCGTTACCTCTTCGCTGGCCGACTTGTCGTGTCGCGGCGGCGTCGTCGGCTGGCCGGCCTGGCTGAGCAGGTCGGGCAGCACCGAGCTGGTTCTCGACCCGCTGCCCTCGTTAGCCCCGCTCGAACGCCCCTATATATGCACACAACACACGTCTAGCAATATATACAAGGAGTTATCTATTTTTATTTAAAACTCATTGGTCACAGTTATCCATAATCTTCTCCGAAATATTAAATACCAACTCACACTAGCCTTCAAAAGGTACAAATTGCCTATATTCCACAAGTCGTGGTTCGAATCATTAGTAAGTTCGTATTACGGCGTAAAGAAATTAACATAAACAAAATCAATGAAAAGATTTACCAATGACTTAAATATAAAATAATTTAACAATAAATTTATCAAGCAATAAATACTGCAATATTTCATAATTTTAATACTTAAATAAATTTTATTGATAAAAAATTTCAATTTATAAGAATACAATGTGTGCGCGCACGTTTCTATTACGTAGGTAATATTTTCAACACACTTATTTTTCCGATGAACGCGTACACACGAATCAAATTAAATTAATTATATTAAGTACATTCATAAAAGCTCAATTTAAATGCTTAGAACAAAATCTTAAACAACTTAGTATCATAGTTATGTGTAGCATAATAATTATATTATTAATAATTTTAAACAATGCGACAATCACAAACACTGCAGCCAAACATGCAATAGTAGGTATGACGCATTCACAATATTGACGACGTGATATTTTTTCTGTTGAAATTCGTTAGATATTTTCATTCCCAGAAGTTTGTTAATATTGTTGAAATATATTGTGTGCGCGGTACTTTATGTGTAGCTGGTGTTAAAACCTCTGACGTGTCCTTGTTTGGCAGGAAGACGGTATTCACGCACATACTCTCTCCGGTTAGTATGGGAATTAAATGAACAATTGCATATTGATATCTAAATAAATAAATAAAAAAGTAAATAAAAATATTTTAAGGAATTAATTATTCTGCAATCAGTTATTATGCATAACATACATAGTTCTTTAGGTCCGTATTCCAAAAGGTTACTCAAGTCATGAATCTAGTTTTAAAACTAATTTCAAGTAAAGCTTTAATTTTAGAACCATACTTGAAACGAGATTTATCAATCAACAATCAGCTGAGTTATTTCCTTATTTTAGAACGACGCTTGAGTACTAATCTATACTCAAGCAAAGAATTGATCTTTGTTTACGTCTGTTATGTCAAGATCACTCAACCAATCAGAGTTCCAAAATCTCTACTCAAGACTAGTTTCAAGTGATTAGAACCAATCAGAGTTCAGAATCTCTACTAAAGACTAGTTTCAAGTGATTAGAACTTAAAACGCATTCTATAATAAGATGTACGATTGAGTTATGATTTGAGCTACTAATCTCAAGAGAAACGTGATCTGAGTCACCTTCTGGAATACGGACCTTAGACAGATGCAGACTAAGTCAAACGTAGAACACGTCTGCTAACTTATTCTTTCCATCTGTAACGGTTAGTGTCGTCCATAATTTAAAGCGCTACATAACGTATTCTGTACACCTGCGGGGTTAGCCAAGTTGGCATGCTACAATCGTTAACGCATAGAAAACATATTAAGTAACGAATCGTCATGTCACTCGGTCAGTCAATCAATACTCTAGTTTTCAAGTGGTCACGTAAAGCTAGAGTTTTGATTGGCTGACCAAAGTTTTCTATTCTAGTTTTCTATGCGTTAACAATAGGGTACTTGCATGAAATTTTTTTTTCAGTCTATTTTAAAGATATATGGCCTACTTAGACAAAGCAAGAAAAAGAAAAAAAATAGATGCATAAATTAATGAAATAGAGCGTTTCAAAGTTCCTACTTTAAACTTAACCGCCGAAACGCGGAATGACGTCACTAGTTCAAAATTACCCCTTATTAATCTGTGATAGAAATGTCACTGTCATATTGACAAGGTCATGTGACACTGACAGACAGATAACTTCAATATCCAAAAGCTAAAATAAGGTTGAACTGTGTCGAGTTACTTCCAAAAGTTCCAGTAAAGAATCGAAATGCATCTTACCGGTGCATTTTAAAGTAAAATACTTCAGAAAATGGAAAATATGCGTTGACTGTATGCACTTAGTTTCTTTTGCCTTCTCTGAAAGAGGTAAATCTTTCCTAAAAAAATAAAAGTGACGTCATGTGTTAAGCGTGGCTGTGATTGGTGTTTCGTTGCAACGTTCCGTTTCACAAAATTAAAAGTTGAATATTTCGGAAACTATTGAATTTTTTTTAGTAAATCTTTCACGATAACGCTTTTCTAAGGCTCTATTTTTGAAATATTGACACAATTTCTTATTATAAATTTCATGCAAGTACCCTATTGTCGAATGTCAACTTGGCTTACCGCGTTGCCCCCCTAGCCAAGTTGACAATCAATAATAGAAATAGAAAACTAAAGAACACTTTAATGATAGGTCGATTTTACGTAATCACGTGACGTTACGATTTGTTTCTCAGTTTTCTATGCGTTAACGATTGTAGATTGTCAACTTGGCCCCTAGCCAGGCTGTTATAACTAAATTAATTATAGATCAGAGTACTAAATATAATATTAACATTTCGTTACTGCCAATCTTGCAAGCATACTCTACTATACATATCGTAAGATTAATTCTACGTAATGCCCAGTAACTAATAAATTAAATCATTGCATTATAAATAAGATACTATTAGATAAGTATATAACAGGTATCAATAATAATCATGTTATTCATAAATACTTAGATACTTAGTGTTTTTTTAGTCGTAATCATGTTTAAAAATATTTGCTTTGTTACAAATAAACTTAATGAAAATCTCACGCCAAAATGTAAGACGTGTGAGCAATACATAAAAAAAAAACAAAACAACCCAATATATTAAAAGTATTATTACATACCATTCCCAAACATGTTACAAGAGCCGTAACCAATAGCTACAAAACACAACAGCAACCCTTTGATTAATAATATTACATTAATGATAATGTGATAATGTTAGTCCGACAATACTATGTTAGAAAAACTGTAAACCCTTAAAAACCAAAATGTGAGCGTCAAATGTTAAATCAAACCATCCTAATCAACAGGGAGCCTACCTGATTTTGCGCGAGTACCGCTTCCTGCCCACAACTCGCGTTTAACTCTGAATGTCTATTGTAATACGAGTTTCTCCGGAACACTATATCGGATTCAGTCTTTTCTCTGCGCGGCTTGACAACGTTGGCCGCGTCGTCGGTAGTGTTGGCGGTCAGGTCGGGGGTGCCGGCTTTCTCGAAAGACGCGCCGCTCGCGAAGCAGATGCTCGTCGACGGCGAGTCGCTGTTGACGCTGCTCTGCCGACTGGGGCCGTTGGCCTCGCTGTCTTGCCTGATCAACGCGGCCACGTTCTTCAGCGCGTCGATGGGGCTCGCTTGCGCTTTCCTCTCGCTAAACTTCTTCTCGTTCTTCTTTACCTCCCCCTGCGCGGACATTTTTAAACTGTCATTCATCTTTATGAAATCTGTCAGTATCGGCTCTCCAGATGCGGGCGGTTTGATGATTTGCTTGCGGGTGTTATTGAAAATGCCGCTCGACCTGAGTTGTTTGCTCGCACCCGTTTGCCTTTCGTGTTTTGGGAAATAAATTGCCGAATGTCGGGTGCTAGCCATAGGTAGGAGGTCCGAATTTTCTCTTCTGAATCCACGGAACAAACGACTTGGCGAGCTCGCTTCGGAGTCTTGGTCTTTCTTATATTTGAATATATCAGAGAGCTTGTCTTGTGTTGTTTTTTCGGCTGGTTTGTGGAATAACTGCTTATGACGTGCCGGCGGAGTGGCGATCGCTTTGTATTTGGCCCAGGCGTCTTCCATCTCTATTCTAGACTGGCGTTGTATTTGACCGCGTTTTTGTTCGGATACTTTTGTCGCATCACTTTTCTCATCCTTTACATCCGTTTTGGAAGGGAAAAATCTTGCGAAATCCCAATCTTTCAGGAGTATGGCTTCATCAACGTCCGACAGTCTTTTATCATTTTCAGTATTTTCTTTCTGGTGAGTCAAACATGTTCCACACAAAAAGTACACATAAATAATGGTTATTGATACAAAAATGGATACTAAGAAAACAGAAACATAATTGGCCTAAAACTTTGCTCACCAATCTTACTATGGCGTGATTTGTGTTTTTATGAGTAGGCACTACAGTAGGAATGTTTCAAAGCTTTTCAGCAATTAATCAAATATGGGTGGCAAAAATTAACACAATGACATATAACAAAAAAGAAATGCAAACAAGCCTAAAACTTAAGCACTACTGAGATAATATTTGTACTGATTCCAAAGGTTCTTGTATCACCAACTCTCAATAATACGGAAACGGGGTTAATAATATGAATCCCATCAAAAACAAACTTGTAAAAAAGTCCAAGTCTCGCAACTCAGTTCTTCTACAGTAAAAAGTTGTGAGATCAATGTAATACCAAGTCGGTTAATTTATTCAGTGCCTACTTAAGGGTCCTTCTGTCTAAAGTTATCATGTTATAAGCTAATCTAATAACATTTTATAGTGACCATATCAAATTTAAAAATCTTTTATGTTTTAAATAGATTGATTGGCTTGGCGATCACGTGAAAACACAATATATCTCACATGTAATACATAATTATGGTTCTAAACAATCTAATTTAATTATAATATGTATTACTTGTGAGATACATTGTGTTTTCACGTGATCGCCAAGCCAATCAATCTATTTAAAACATAAAAGATTTTTAAATTTGATATGGTCACTATAAAATGTTATTAGATTAGCTTATAACATGATAACTTTAGACAGAAGGACCCTTAAGTAGGCACTGAATAAATTAACCGACTTGGTATTACATTGATCTCACAACTTTTTACTGTAGAAGAACTGAGTTGCGAGACTTGGACTTTTTTACAAGTTTGTTTTTGATGGGATCTCATTTCTTTTTGTAAATGGTCTTCCTCCTTTGAGCAATTTAGTCTATTTTAATAACTTGAAAGATTTTGGTACAACTTTATAATATAAACACATGCCCCATTCTTGCTTTTTCATTCCGTTGACCATTGTACCTTTGAACATAATTATGTCTAGGTAACTATGTATCTACACTTTATATCTAGGTAGGTAACTAGCTACACTTATTATTATTATTTATTAATATCTGGGCAACCGAGCTTCGCTCGGCTTAAATAGCTGTTCCCCGCGGTTTAACCCACGTTAATTTCGGAGATCCCGCGGGTATTCTGAGATAAAAGTACTACCCTATGACCTTTCCTGTACCCTTGACAACGTGTAGTATGCAATAATTAATTCACCCGCGTTGATATCAGAGTTCGCGCGGGAATTCCAGAAATGAATCCTAGCTAGATCGATTTATGGCCCCCGAAATCCCCTGTATACAAAATTTCATGAAAATCGTTGGAGCATTCAGATTAGGGTAATTTTATCTCGGAATTCCCGAAGGATCTCCGAAATTAACGCTGGTGAAATCTCATGAAATTTTGCATGCACGTTGTCAGGGGTAAAGAAAACCTAGGGATATAGGGTACTAACTACTTTGCATCTCTGAATTCCCGCGGGATCTCCGAAATTAACGCGGGTGAAACCGCGGGGAACAGCTAGTCTCATATATTTATATGGGATTACAAAGTTATTTGTGCAGTTGATACATATAACTGCATATATAACTTTGTAATTCCATACATTTATATGGGATTACAAAGGATATTTATGCAGTTGGTGTATCTAGAAAACTGGACCGAAATTGCAAAATATTTTAGTTTTTCCTTGATTTATACAATAAACACTATTTGTATTCTAAATTTCAAACTTCTATGTCTGCTAGAAGTGCCTTAGAGTTTTGATGATCGGTCAGTGAGTGAGTGAGTGAGTGAGTGAGTGAGTGAGTGAGTGAGTGACCTACAAAATTAAGAAACTTTGACTAGTTATAATTCTTAAACTACTGGTTCAAATCGAATGAAATTTAAATTATACCGTCTTTATACAATACCTGCTTGTTTACTAAAAATTCAGGCTTCTAGTTTTATCCACAACGAAGTTATAGGGGGTCGAAAATGGCCTGAATTGCTTCGAGAAAAGGATAGTACGGCCGTGCCGCTTTTGTTGCTCGACTTGGCGGGGGCACTGCCGTGCCCCCAGATTCGAGGTGTGTAAATAGAGACATAATATGAAACTTGAACATTATTGAAACAAGTGATAACATAAATTTTAATTATTACATATTTTTAAAGTAAGCTTCAAACACACAATTCTGTCCCTACTTACAACCCAGATTCTTAACAGCCGTTTTACTACGATACTCGTTACCCACTATACTTACATATAATAAGCGTGAGTATGTGGTGTGCGTGCGTGCGTGTATGTGTGTGTGTGTGTGTGTACTGACCCGCTTCATGACGAGCGTGCGGTCCGGGTGCGCGTCGTCGTCATCGGGCGTGGGCGGCAGCGGGCGGGTGGGCGCGCCGCCGGCGCCGGTGCCCGCGCCCCCGCCCCCGCCGCCGCCCGCACCGCCGCCGCCGTCCTCCGACACCGCGCTCAGGCCGGGCCTGTAGCAGAACTCGGGACTAACAAGCGAAAACAAAAGCGAACAACCAATTCACGCCGGGAGCGGAACGCGGGTGCGAGGTAACGGTGAGGTGAGATTGAAGGTGAGGTGAGGTGAGATTGACGGTGAAGTGAGGTGAGGCGAGACGAGGTGAAATGATGAAAAAATAAATAAAAATTAATGAACCAAAAAATACGAAACAAAATGCAACACAAAAGTCGAAAAAGGTACAAAGAAATGCATTAGTATTTTTATAGAGTGTAATTCCGTTAGGTGCGAGGCCACCGTTTGTGCATTGTTTCATCGTGATATGATCCAACGATGATATGGTTGTGTGAAAAAAATTATTGACAAATGTACCTAAAAGAAGATCACTTGTTTTTAAGATACCTACGAATTAATCCTTGACTTCTTTTAAAAGTTTTATCATAATAGAGATTGAGAGAATAATATTCAACTTTGCAATTTAAAAGAAAAATTCTGAAAATTATATCTTTCAAAATGTCGCGTGTCTATTTTTAAACGTAAAGGTTAATTGTAAGCCAATATAAAATTTGTGTAGGACAAGTAGATATTGTCCTTATCTTCCCAAAATATGACAATTACTCCAAACGCCACCACATACTTTTTACTTACATACGTAAAAGAATCATGATCAAGTGCGGTTGTTGAAAAATTTACACAAAACATAAAAAACAGATTTTTTTCTTCGATTTCTGTTAAAAATCATGCGAACTCACAGAGGCTTGGGCGGGTCGCTGGCGAGGAGCGTGCCGTCGTTGCGGACGCGCCCTCCGCTCTCCTCCGCCTCCGAGTCACTGTCGGTGTCGTCGAAGGTGGCTTCCGGCTGGTTCCTTTCCACCGGAGGGCCTACCAATACGGAATGTCGGGTATTCGATCATATTATGAGCTTAGAGCATTTAAAATTCGATTTCGGAGAGTCGAGGTGCAAACTTACGTGCACGCATGTTTACATTCACGCATACAAGTAACTATAATAAAGTCGTGTCCACAGACATGGTGATCAGGAATAATCAGGGTCAAGAAATTTACTTTGAATATTCATAATCTAGTAGCAGTAAGAACTAAGCTTTGGCGTAAGAGGGTGTGCATACAAATGTATGTGAAAGGCTACGTCAACGATTGATTACGATTCTAATTTGTAATCGAGGAAGTCATAACCAGCGAAGAACAGCCTTTTAACTCACTTTCTAAGGGGCTTGTGTCCCAAAACCCTTTCACACTGCTTTGCTTTGCTGAGTCTTCACTTTCTGTTGAGTACTTACATAATTATATGGCTTACAATATAGCTGTCCCCCGCGGATTCACCCGCAGTAGTTTCGGAGTTCCTGTGGAAATTCCAGGTTAAACTAAACCTATAAACCGTCCTTTGAAATCACTATCTTTTGGTGAGAATCGCATGAAAATCCATTGAGTATTTTTTGAAGTTTATCGCGTACAGACAGACAGACAGAAGGACTTTGTTTTTTTTTTGGTAAGTATTTAAAGTTATTCACCTTGGCCATTGGCCGGCGCGCGCGGCGGCCGGTTGGGCGGCTCGTTGCCCGACACAACTCCCAATTCGTTCAACTGCGCCGCCAACTTATCCAAATCCTAGAAAATACAAGAATAGTATATTTCATTACAAGTGCGGAAAGGCTGTCATTGCAAAGAGTTCCGACAAATGTCGACCCGAGCCGAGGCGCAGCCGAAGGTGAGGGTTGACAGTCGGAACTAGTTGCAATGACGGTTCCGCACGTGTACTGAACAACTATTTTTAATACAGTTACGAAAAAATTAAGCAATTTAATAAAATATCAAAAACACAACAAACTCAACTAAGTTCCAACTGTGATCAAGAGATGGCGCTAGTCGTATTAGTAATGCGAAACCTACGTTTCGCAATGCAAAAATTGTGTCAAAGTCGTGTCGCCATTTTTGACAGTTGGCAAAAAAAACGCACGAGTTCGGGAAAGGTAAACAAAAAGCTCGATTATGTAATAGCCCACATCCCGAACGCTAAACGTCCCTGCAATACGCCACTTTTTGAGCAACTGTATTAAAAAATTATTACCCTAGCTGTTCGACCCGCGTGAACTCTTTTATTGGGATGAAAGTATTCTGTTACTCAGAGATACTGTAAGTTCCAATAAATAAGAGATTTTACCCCCAAATCCAAAATTTACCTCTTTAAAATATTAATGTAAAATGACGACGTTTTCATACAGAGCTCAGTCTGCTACTTTCACTAAAACCTCATCCAAAAGTGATACTAAATTAACAAACTAAATAAAGTAGTGGTGGACTACCAAAAACGGAGAAACCTACCAATACGATGTCAATGAAGGACCATTTGGACACAATTTAAATATTAGAAACAGTATACTTAAGGATTGTTTAATCTACATTGTTCTTAGTGTTTTGGTTTGTCTCTTTTTTTGGACATCATTAAATTATTTTCGCTATATCTCTTCAGTTATAATGGGAAAACGGAATAGCATTTTTAAAACAAATCAAGCTTATAATATGATTACAAACCTCGGGCCTTCGCGGCGGAATCTGTAGTTGTAGAATAATACAGACGTGCAACGTAAGTAAACAGCGTGACATGGAAATAAAAACAAAGCAAATAAATAAATAAAAAAAAAAAACACACAGCCAAGTATAAAATATAAATAAACACTAGTTAAACTCCATCGATAATATTCGTTCATATGTCTTATGCTTCGGCTAAGTGGAAAAACTTCAAATAGGTACGTTAGCGGTTAGGTTATAATATTATCATACTATAATGGGAATGCCACTCAGTCCGTTAGGTCTATCGGCCGCACTCAGAGTCGTTTTAATGATTAATTATTTAATTTTAAGTAAAGATTTTTAAAACAAAACTGCCGCAATCAGAGACTTTCTATCTTCTTTGTAAATAAAAATGAATGTTTGTGTGTCTGTCCTCTGTGCGTTTCGAAACCATTGGTCCGATCGTGACGAAACTTTGGCGGGTTGCTCTGCCTGCATACGCAAAGGTTCCTGATCCCAAAACTCACGCGGGTGAAACCGCGGGGCACAGCTAGTAATTTATAGTGATAAATTTAATTAAATGCTAATTAAAATTAATTTAATGAAAGTGTCTGATTGCGAAAGTTTTGCTTTAATATTTACTTAAAATTAATTAATCATTATAACGACTCTGAGTGCGGTCGTATATACCTGACATTAATCCGAGTGACGTACGCCGCCATTTACTAATATCATTTCAATGAACACGAGAGGGGGGGGGGGGGGGCAGCGTTGTCCTCGAAAGGTCTAACCTAAGAGGAACAATGATGATTACCATAGGCTTGAACAAGTTGTGGGAGCCGCGCTGCGGTGGCTGGGGCCCGCTGGCCGGCGGGGTGCCGTTGTTGGAGCCCGAGCTGTTCGACGATCCCGACGACTTCGGTGTTGGCGGAAGAGGTCTGTTTAAACGTCCACTTGTAAACACGTGTGTAAAAAAACGTCCACTTAAACCAACGACGATTATCTTTTTGCCATCGATCGATGTTAAAGTATTTATTTACCTATATCTATTAGGCTGTTGCGCCTGTGGGTCGGGCACAACAATCAGTCTTTGAGGAATGGAAGGCCTTGCCGGCGGGCCAGGCTCTAGAGGATCAACAAATTACACGTTTTGTTAGAGATCAAAACAATTTCACAAAAATTACACCGAAGCAAAGTTTGTAAGTGAGCTGGTTTTGTTACCTGGAATCTCCTCCCGCTCCTCGCGCTTACTGTTACGCTTAGGCGGCGGCTGCGGCTGTGGCGCTTCGGCGGCATTTCTTGTTGGAAATTAGTTTGTATTATTAATAGGTCACAAGCGGAGCAGCACAAATATTATTTTCCTTAAATCAATCAAGACATCGTTTGCAATCCCAAACTGATAACAGAACACGAAAATCTCATATAATTTTAATCGTGTTATTACAATAATCTAATGGCAAAACACAATTATTAATTCGAACATGTAGAAACGACAGATCAAACTATTGTCAGTTAATCAGAGTTCCGGATACAGTTCGTGTTATTCGTTAATATGTAGAACAGACACAGATGAGACATCGCAAATTCGCAAAATTGTATGATTTGAATTGTTATGAAAATTAGTTCCGACGGTAACGTCTGCGTCATCAAAAAGCTAGGTAGATGTGATTCACTCAGCTAAAGATTCTTGTTATTGATATCAGGCATGGGCGAAAACAAAATTTTGTTCAATTGGTATGAATATTCGGTTACCAATGAGTTTGACCCTAACCTGTCAGAATAGAATATGGGGCGTTGTTGTTGATGTCGATTTTTTAAACAGACTAGAGAAAATAAATGACAGTAAAGTTTGTTTTTTTCAGTTTTGATCTCAAATATGAAATTATGACGACATTGGCGGCCACACTGAGGGAAAAGGTGCTTCCTTTTTTTTACCTCAGTTACATTAGTTTACAGTTACATTATATGTCAAATTAGTTCATTTGTGGCAAACTAGATCATAAAAAAACTCTAAGTAAGGATTATATAGTTGGTCGCGATCACCTGCTTTAGTGTGCGTGTAAATATGCGAATATGCAGCGTATAAAATGAATGTATGATGCACGTAACATGTACTTTGTATTAAATTAAAACGATATGTTCGCCGCAACCCCCGGTTCAAATGCTCGAGCATTAGGCACGGTATTAGTACCGACCTGCCGCTGTCCTGTATCTGTTGGAAGTTGCGCCGCAGCGTGTCGCCGCCCTGGTGCGCGGCCGCGTTGTGCACGATGGAGGACGGCTCCCCCGCCACCGCACTCTCCTCCTCCTCGCCCTCCGACCCCGAGTACTTGTAGTCCTCGCGCACAGAGTTGTCCTGCTTCCTCTTCTTACACCTATCTATGTGATCCTTCAGCTGTATTCGCACTTGTCTCTCCGTTGGCTGGTCTCTACAATATGAAGTTTTATTGATGTTGAATCGAAATAGGAATTTTATTATGGTCGACAATGACTTTCAGAATCGATAGTATTCCGAGTACAGAGCATATAAATTAACTAGAGGGCATGTAAGCGGGGTAGGCGCGCTACCGTTGCAAAGGAAGTTAGAGTAAATGCTCTATTTACCACAATACTCCCAAAACGGTGAATTTTGAAAACAGTGACTAAATAAAAACATAACCATAAAGCGTTTAATACATTTATTTTCGTTAATTGAATGTTTTATATATGATGAAACATTAATGATTTTAGTTTTATGTGCGAAAATCACACGACGACATTGGTTTTCATCAGTTTTCACACCAAACTAAGTTGATTTCCCTTCTATCTGTTATTTTCTGTTCTGTGATTCTGAGTGACAAAGAATTCAATGCAATATATTACGTTACATAATTATCTCTTTTACTATTATTATTTACCTTATGAATGGATGCTTTAGTAGTTGTTCTGTATAAGGGCGTAGATGATAGTCTTTTACAAGTACGGTTTCAATGAAACTATGGAATTTTTTCGCCCACTTCTTTGATTTAAGACGAGGTGGGGGATTCCTGAAATATAAGTTGTTTGAACAGATTTATTATAACAATACAATATTTAATTTTAATAAAATCATTAATTTCTTTCTGAGTTTTAAGTTACCTTGGAATAAGAAACAGAGCTCTCATAGGGTGAAGGTCGCACAGAGGCGGTTGACTCTCAGCCATCTCTAGGGCAGTAATACCGAGGGACCAGAGGTCAGAGCGATTGTCATACGTGGCGTCAGGGTTTTCATCGCACGCAATGACCTCCGGCGCCATCCAGTATGGCGTGCCGATAAAGGTGTTCCTTCTACCAATAGTCCGGTCCAGTTGGGCTGACACTCCAAAATCAACTAATATTGAGAAAAAAAGAGAAACTCATGATAGTTTATTACTAAAGTAGGTGTCCCGCGCGGTTTTGGATAATTTCGGAGTGCCCGCGGAATTTTTCCATACAAACTTTGCCCCTTTAAAATAAATAAAATATTAGCGGTTTAGGCTTTGCATTGATCCGTCAGTCAGTCATTCAGAACCAAAATATTTTAAATTTATAGATAAGACTTGCAGCAGGAATAGGTCAAAAAGATGTAATCAAAGTGCTCTGTATAATTTAAAACATTATATTTTAGTAACTTTTCAAAATTATTATTATGTAACTGTCTACCCTAATAAAGAAAGAGATAGTGTACATTATGATGTATTAATCATTGCATGATAAGAAAACTTATCTTTAAAACAAACAGTAACTTGATCAATATAATATTACAATGTCAATTACAACCAGGGTTGCTACCTTTAAAAAAATATATATATAGTATTTTCCCGAAAAAACCTGCAATAACATAGTAATTTTGTAAAATGTAGGGGAAAAAAAGTAGACAGATGTTTAATCATTATGTATCAGGCAGCATTCATCAATAAGTGATTGACAGTTGATGTTTTGTTGCCGAGAATGTGTTTTTTCTAAAAAACCCTATGCTGCACTGCAATAATTGCTTTCCAGACCAGTCACAGTTAATATAACATGCTTTGTTGACAGTTGAATTGGGGATTGAGATATAGTATTTTTCGTACTATATTATTTTTATATAATAATGTTTAGTAAAATTGACTGAAATATAGTATGATACTATAAATATTATAGTAATGGTGGCAACCCTAACTACATCTGATATAAGACATAATAAGTTAGGTATTTACCAAGTTTGACTTCTGCATTATCAGTGAGAAGCACATTTTGCCCTTTAATATCTCGGTGAATTACTTTGTTGGAGTGCAAGTAACTGAGACCTCGGAGTATTTCTCTGCAGATATATGATATCCACTCTTCTTTCAGTGACTGTCCTTTAGTTGATTTAACTAAATCTGTCACAGAACCTGGAACCACACAAAAAACAATACTTAAACAAAATAAGGATTAAATAGTATAAGTTTACATATTACAATGAAATGAAACTATTACTAGGGGCGAGTCTGAACCACGTAATATTAAAAATTCAAATGAGACTGTGACTTACTACTCTACTGATCATCATGAAATTTTGCATACACAGCACAGTACAATTCGGTGTACAGAAAAGGACATAAGGTAAGTACTTTTATCCCTAAATTCCCATGAGGACTCCGAAATTAATACAGGTACAACACAGGCAACTGCTAGTTGAAAATATTTAAAAGTTAATTTAAAAATAATGCAAAAAGGGTCTGAAAAATTCTTTAGTCTCTCTAGTCAACAGCATTGAAAGGGGTTTTTAATTATTTTTTTATAGATTAACTTATAATACTGCTTGTGCTTCAATGCAGTTGGTTCACAAAAAGGATTATGTGTGTTAAAAACTTTAAAACTACAGAATTTAAAAGTACAGTGACCTCATTGAACTATTCCAAACGCCACACATGGCATGCCAATATATGTATAGTATATAAATATTATTTAGATGGGTAATGTTACTTTTAACCAGAAAATATTATGAAAGTTTGAATGAAACCACAAGCTTGATTCATATCAATCTAATAACATAACTACATAATAGTATATAGTAAAGTGTATACAGTAATGCAAGTGTAGTAAACAACCCATTTCAATGTAGAAAAATGAAGTTAGGTACTCTGTGCCCCTTACCAGCTCCACAGTACTCCATGACTAGCCAAAGTTGGTCATCTTTTCCCGGAGGGCTTTTTTTTATAAAGGCTCCATAGTAAGTGGCTATGTTACGGTGATTTGAAAATTTTTTCAATACATTTATCTCAAGTTTAATCTCTTCCTCTTCATCTTCTGTCACATCCATCACCTTGATGGCAGCAAGCTGACCAGTCTTTGTGTGACGGCCCTACAAAATCATAAATTTACAATGATATAAGTAATATATGTCACTGTAAATTTATTTATTATTGAGATATTCAAATAAAATTGGAAAATTTCTTGAATTGCATGTAATTTTAAAACCTATTTTAAAGGATAGAGATTGATATCAACCACACCACTTTGATTAGATTTAATAAATAATAATAAAGTACCTAGGTAAACCTATTTGACAGTTTAGCTAGGTAGGTCTGTAATATGCTTTTTATGAGAAAAAATAATAAATTAGACCACACCTTCATGATAGAAGGAAGCATGATGATGATTAATTAAGTTCATTGACATTAATTGAGTCTATTCTCAGTTGCGATAAAGTACCTACCTTGTAAATAGAAGCAAGAATTTAAAAAGAATTGAATGCATCCTACTCACATCTTATGAGACGAAAAATAAGTAGATTCGAATTCATTTTGTGTCTTTTTATAATACCTATTATTTCCATACATTATTTGTTTCAATTAAATATTACCCTACCTTATACACTTGACCATAAGTGCCATTTCCAACGACTTCTATCAGCTCAAATATGCCCGCAGGATCCTGAAATAGAATGTATAAAATAATACTTTGTTACAGAATAAAGCAGTAAATAAATTCCCCAATGTTCACCAAAGATTAACGCCCTGTGAGATCATTGCCCTTTTCTGATTAGGTTTTTGTTCAGAATGTGTCGGTGTTTCCTTTTACTAAAATTTTCTACGAACAGCTAGTGAGTACATATTTTTCAACTTACCTTTAGAGCACTGAGGTCAATATCGTCTAAAGAACAATTTACAGACGGTGGTAGTTGATGCGCCATTTTGATTTTTGAGAAGTAATATTGTCACACACGAAGACAAAGCACGAGATCTCACTTATATGTAAAAAGCACAAAATCACTTGGATTGTCACATTGGAAGAAGAATTTAATTATTTTAATAAGAAGCACGTAAATAATATAATATGCAACATGTTGTTTACAACAAAATTTAGTAAATTACAGATAAACAAATTTGTCAATCGCACACACAACCGGCGGGGTTGCCAGATTGAGAGAATAATTTTCCAATTTTTCACCATTAATTTCACTGTTTTATGGCCAGATGTAAAATATGTACCTAAATCCAATACTAAATAGCCACCCATGCAAAGGGGTAGGTACTGGTATTTGCATGATTTTTTTTTTCCAGTTTCTTTCGATGATATACGGCCTACTGAAACAAAGCAAGGAAAAAGAAATATATGCATAAATTAATTAAAAGAGCGTTAATTGTTTTTACTTTTGATCTTCCTGCCAAAACGCAAAATTACGACACTAGGGACATATTCTGAAATGCACTGACAGCACTGGCCTAGTGCTCTCAGTGCCCTGAAATTCGTTCCAAACCGAACCATTTTTGAACTGTGAGCACTGTTATTGTTCTGAGGGTGCTCTCAGTGGTTTGATCACGTGATCAACCTCAACCGCGTCGGTCGCTTGACATAGGTGGTTGACAGCATGACATGCAATGACATGGATGACAGTATACTGGACTGAGTTTCATTTTAAACAGTAACCAGTATAGCTCAGTAACTTTATAGGAACAGCTTCGCAGTATACTGAAGTGACGTTATACCTTACAGTACTCTCAGTGTTTACAGAACATAGTACCCTTTTTATTTATATATTACGCCATTACTCTCCTTATTAATCTGTAATAAAGATGTCACTGTCGTGTTGACAGAGTCAAGTGAAATTGAGAGAAAAGTAACTTCAATGGGTATGTTCCGTTATTACGGATAGTACTGGCCCATTGCTCGCAGTGACGAGAAATTCGTTTCGTTATTACTTTCAGTATTCTGCTGCAGTATCCGCAGTAGGCAGTATAAAGTCATAATCGTCGCTATTTTTATTCTGTAAGTACTGGCGTTTTCGAAGTAAGGTGCTCTCAGTGGTTTGAACACGTGATCAACCTCAAACCAATGATTGGTCAGCCGCGTTGGTCGATTGACATTAGTGGTCTTCTTCTTCTTCTTTAATAATGGCGTCTATAATTATAATTTGCCAATGACAATGTTTCTTAATAATAAAAATCTCTTCATCTACTTCTTCAATTATGGCGAAACGCCAATGACAATGTTAGATTATTCCCCAAGTTAAAAAAAGGCTAATATTAATGTAAATATTTCAGAAAAAGTAAAAAAAATCCTTTGAGCTTCCCAGTTGAATATTTTGGAAAATATTGATATCTGCTAACAATTATTTTTATTAGGTAAATCTATATAAATATCTATATTTCTCGGGCTCTATTTTTGAAATATTGACCCAATTTATTATAAACTAGTTGTGCCCCGCGGTTTTACCCGCGTTAATTTCGGAGATCCCGCGGGAATTCCAGGACAAAAAGTAACCTATGTCCTTCTCTGTACCCCTGACAACGTGCATGCCAAATTTCATCCAAATCCGTTGAGCCGTTTTTGCGTGATTGAGTAACAAACATCCAAACATCCACACTTTCACATCCTACTAATATTATAAATGCGAAAGTTTGTAAGTATGTATGGATGGATGGATGTTTGTTACTCTTTCATGCAAAAACTACTGAATGGATTTAAAGGAAACTTGACAATAATATAGCTTATAGGTACATCAGATTAACACATAGGGTACTTTTTACCCCGGGATTCCCGCGGGAACTCCGATTTTACCGCGGGTGAAACCGCGGGGCACAGCCAGTTTATAATATTAGTAGGATTTCATGCAAGTGTCCTATTTTAGCTTTGTATCTTACAATTCGTCCTTTTAATTAGGGTCACATATGTAGGTATCTACCAGTCAATGCCTATGCCAAGTTTCATTTGAATACTGTTTCAACATGGTATTACCTACACTTTCAAACAAATCGACAAAAATCTAGTCTATAAGCATTGTACCTAAATTAATTGATCAGGTAGGTACCTACTTACAATCTACTGTGCTTAAAGCTAGATTTACGGCCGCACTCAGAGTCAATTTAATGATTACCTACTTAATTTTAAGTACAGACTTTACAAAAAGAACTGCCGCACTTTCATTAAATTAGTGTTAATTGGCATTTAAGTAATTTAAGTTAAATGTCAATTAACATCTATAATTTCAATTAGATAACTCTCAACTGTACTTCAAATTAAGTAATCATTAACCCTTTACTTGGCAAAAAAAGATATTCTATTTTTTTTTGCATATTTTGTAGTCATGGCATTATTAAATTTCAGGAAAAAATAATATAAAATTGGACAACTAATAGTTTTTGAGATATTATATGTATCCTGTAGGATACACTGCTAAATTTTAGGCACAGCATCAGCCGCTTAGTGGTTTTATAGAATACACAAAATTAATAAAACAAGACATTATATTTTCTTTGAAATTATATTTTTAGACCTAAAACTATTAGAAACAAAATAAAACTACACATTTCAAAAACAAAACCACATGCTTTTTACCGTAATCGGGGTTTTTTACATTCTGGTAAAACAAAAAAAACTGTATAAATCGTCATAGTATAAATATCACAATTATACATGAAAATAGGGGTAGAGAAGATCAATGTTTGGTGTGAAATGAAATAAAACAATTTCTCTCCGGTAATAAAAACAGCCTGAATGAGAACTTGAACTGATTTTGATGTTTGGTACCATTGTAGCTTATGCAGGATAAACAATTTTACGGCTATAAACGAAATTCCACGCGACCAAAGGCGCGGGCAGAAACTAATTATTATAATCTACCTATCTATACTATAATAAAAGAGTAGAATCCGCAATTCTGTACATTTAACATTTTTACGTAAAATTGAGAGGGGTGATAAAAGAAGAGTACCTAACAAAGCCCAAAAAAAGTTTTTGAAATTCTTTTCTGTCTGTCTGTCTGTTCGCGATAATCTCCGCATCTACTGAACCGATTGTCATGCGGTTTTCACAGGTAAATTAAACTTAGCCTTGAGCTACATATAGGCTTTGTTTCATTGAAATCAGATGTCGGGAAAAAAAGTTGTTGTATAAAAACCTTTCGCGCGGGTGAAACCGCGGGGGCAGCCGAATTTTGTTGAATAAATAAATAAATAAAAATCAACAAATAAAAATTTTCATAGCTTTTTGCGCCGGATAGCTGCCAATCGCCGCGACATTTTTGATTGAAATAACAAAAAGGTTGTGTCGCTGTCGACCTAACAGATTAATAGTATAGATGTGTTCAGAAATGTGTAAAAAATTCAAATAAAAACATAACATTGCATTTCACCAATTTTATTGTGAGATAAAAATTTTCAATTAGCAATGTGTCCTGGGAGATACATTGTCAAGTAAAGGGTTAAAACGACTCTGAGTGCGACCATTAGTTATTAAAAAACTGAAACAATGACTACGAGCAAGTAGGCAATCAAAATACAAGGAAAATTATAACGCAATATACCTATCAAAATGAAAGGAAAATTATAACGCAAGGTAATATGGCAAAATGACGGTGTGAACTCAAAAAAATTAAAACCGACTTAAAAACTAAAATTAAAAATTAAAATTAAAACACACAAAATGCACTAGGTACCTACACTAAAAAGTTAATAATAAACTACCTACCTACTGATAAGTTTGAAGTCGGTGCCAAGGTAGATATCCCTGTGAAAACCATATGATAATCCTTTCAGTATATCTACCTAGATATTTAGATTCCGAATATTATCGTGAAGCGGATTCTAGTCTTTTATTATTACCTACTTATAGATAGATATCTAATTATTTCAAAAATTCTTTATTATCATGTTAAGGATCGGTTGGTAAAATCTATAAAAACGAATCCCTATTTCTCTTGGTCACGGCATCACGCGTGAACGGCTGGACAAATTTTGTTAATTCTTTTTTGTTATATTTGTTATTGTAAGGAGGAAAAGAATAATAGAAAACTCGCGCGGGTGACAACTAAAATTGGTATAATTGTCCTGACTGACGACGCCGTTTGTAAACGTACAATTAACCCATAACATATTCGGTTTAAAGTATTCTTCTCTTCCTACTCTCCATCAATTCATTTTTCCTTTTCCTTCCCTACGTTTCATATTCCCCTTTCTTAGTTCGTGTTGTTACCATAGAGTCGACAATTTTTCACGAAAACTTTTATTACTCGTACCTATATTATACCCCCAAATAACAGTATACCTACACTGAAAAAAATGCACTTCAATCAAGTGACTTTTTAGCTTGATTGACGATATCTTGTTTAGAATAATCAAAATCTTAGTTAAGTTGATAATCACGACATGATTGCAGCAATACTAGTTCAAATGATTGAACTCTCAAACAAGTTTCTCGATTATCCTTAACATGACATCATTGTAGAAGAGTTAAAAAAGAGACAAGTTAAAAAAATGATAACTGTAACAAAGTAAGTTAGTTGTGTCAATCAAGCATTTTGATTACTTCAATAAAGATCATTGAAACTTTATTATGTTGATTTTTCTTGATAGCATCTATCATTGCAATTAATTGTATTAATCATACAACTTGATCAAATCTTGCGCTAAATGTTTGCGCTGAATAATTTCCTTGGTTGTGTTTATCAAATACATCATACAAACAAACTACATGACAACTTGATTACAACTATCACGTAAGGTGTTCGCCCTAATAAAGATGCGTGTTTGCGCTGAACAAGAAGCTTGTTTATCCTAATCAAGTTTCTTAGTTGTATCTATCAAACACATCAGTCAAAATACTCCAACACAACTTGGTTGCGGTTATCAAGTAGGGTGTTCACCCTAAAAAAGTAGAGTGTTTGCTCAAAACAAGTAGCTTAATTGCTCTAACTAACTTTAAATGATAAATTTAATCCAGTAACTTAGTTCACCATAATAAAGATGCATGTTTGCGCTGAACAAGAAGCTTGTTTATCCTAATCAAGTTTCTTAGTTGTATCTATCAAACACATCAGTCAAAATACTCCAACACAACTTGGTTGCGGCTATCAAGTAGGTTGTTCACCCTAAAAAAGTAGAGTGTTTGCTCAAAACAAGTAGCTTAATTGCTCTAACTAACTTTAAATGATAGATTTAATCCAGTAACTTAGTTCACCATAATAAAGGTGCATGTTTGCGCTGAACAAGAAGCTTGTTTATCCTAATCAAGTTTCTTAGTTGTATCTATCAAACACATCAGTCAAAATACCCAACTTGATTGCGGCTATCAAGTAGGGTGTTCACCCTTAAAAGGTAGAATGTTAGCAACACTACACTAACACTTAGTTCAAGTTCAGGCGCAACCGCCGCCAGTCGCTCTGCTGCCGTTTTTCTTGTTCAAACGTGTTCTGTGAAAAACTTTGTTGATTGAATTATTCTACAAACAACACACTAGATTTAATTTGTGAGTTTTGTGACCTGATACCTGTTACCTGATATGTAAGTATTTGTCTTTCAATTAACTATTTGCTATGTTGTGTTTGTGATGCATCCTAACTAACATTATTTTGTTTAGCGTGCACGTTTGCGGTGTTTTAAAATACTCGCTCATACAACTACATACGCCATCAAATAACGGACCTGTAAAACGGATCGCTATGTGTACGAGCCCTCAGTTACACCACACTCAAGGACGGCTGGACCAATTTTTATGATTTTTGTGTTTTTGGATTTATCTTTGTCCGGAATAAGATAAAAGTAATAACAGTCAAAAAAACCAGTGTAGCCGTTCATTTGTTAAGTTTGTCGGGTTTGTCAGGTTGTGGGTGTTAGATACTGTCACCGCCCAACGAAGTGGGCACGGATCAGCTTGTTTTATATAAAAAAGGTAATCGTTTTCTGAATAACTTAACTAATAATATTGTACACTTTCAGATAATGAAATTACTCTGGAGTCATTAGCTGCCCTTACGCCAGACACCATTAAAGAACTTATTCCCAAAGTAGGCCAACGAGTCTGATAATTTGTTTTGTTGTTACAGAGCCTTGACATCTCAGCCACAGCCTTGGAAGTGTTTAATGATAAGCAAAGCATTGGTACAGGGGTTGTGTATGACTTCGGGGTTCTTACTTCACAAAACTGCGGCGCATTCTGTAACCTAAATGCAGGGTGGAACAAATAGTGAAGAAATATCAAAAAAAAAATTGTCACACCCAGGAAAAAAATATCCCTTGAATGTTTTTAATTTCATTTTTTTGGCCGTCACTGTTTTGTCCACTCTATACCGGGTGTAAGGGGAATGCTCCCGAAGCCGAAGGCCCGTGGTAGTGCTCCAGGTATACAGGTATACTACATATTGGCTTTTTTTTTCGATTTGGAGAAAAAAAAAAATTATTTTGATTTTTTTTTTCATTTTTCGATTTTTTAACATTATTTATTCTCCACCGTATTAAGCTCAATGAAACGACAATCCCATTAAAAAAACATCACTACAGAAAAAAAACAAATGGCGCCAAGCGCGTGCTTTTTTGTAGCGATGTTTTTTTATGAAATTGTTGTTTCATTGAGCTTTTCTAATACGGTAGAGAGTACATAATGTTAAAAAATCGAAAAAATAAACGAAAAAAATTAAAAAATAAAATTGTTTTCACCAAATCGAAAAAAATATGCCAATATGTAGTATACCTGGAATACTACCACGGGCCTTCGGCTTCGGGAGCGTTCCCCTTACACCCGGTATACAGGGTTTTTTTTTGTTAACCTAAATCTTAATTGCGTTCTTTTCAAATAAGGGTACATAGACGCTGTCTGTAACTTAAAAATATATTATGATTGTATAATAATTATATCGTTTAATTTAATTTTCCCTACTGTATGTTAACAAACTTTTAGGAGATAGGTAGGTTACCTATTTTTGACATCTCATTGGGTTTATAAAAATAATCTTGTGTGCTTCGAACAAGTTAGATTAATGTACCAATCACGTGAAACTTGTTTTCCAATGTCACACAATACTAAATCAACATTTGGTATTACAAAACAAAAATACTGAATGCTGAGCTAGCATTATGTGACATTATAAATCAAGTTTCACTTGATTGGTACATTAATCTAATTTGTTTGGAGCAGCCAAGATTATCTTTATAACCCCAAACAAGAAACATGATTAAATGTATCAAGAGTCTTGTTTAGGGCAAACAAGCTACTTGGTAAGTATAAACAAGCCACTTTATTAGGGTGAACAAGCTACTTGGTAACTATAAACAAGACACTTTATTAGTGTGAACAGGATACTTGGTTAGTGTAAACAACCCACTTTATTAGGGTGAACAAGCTACTTGGTAACTATAAACAAGCCACTTTATTAGGGTGAACAAGCTAATTGGTTAGTATAAACAAGCCACTTTATTAGGGTGAACAAGCTACTTGGTTAGTATGAACAGGCCACTATGTTAGGGTGAACAAGCTACCTGGTAAGTATAAACAAGCCACTATATTAGGGTAAACAAGCTACTTGGTTAGTATAAACAAGCTACTTTATTAGGGTGAACAAGCTACTTGTTTTGGCAAAGCAAGCTGCTTGATAACATCAGAGTTAAACTTGTTAAGGAGGAACATGCTACTTAGTTAGAGCAAACAAGTAAACCAAGAAAAAAAATAGGTACTTTATGAATCCAAACAAGCAACTTGATAAAAGCAATCACATCATCTTATTTAAGGCAATCAATTTGTTGTGTGTGTGTGCGTGTATATGGTACACTGAAGAATCTTGGTTGGGGCAACTATGTTTTGACTTGATTGCTGCAAATAGGTTTTGTGATAACTCCAATCAAGATCCCGTTTCAAATTTCAATCAAATAAAAGTAGTAGCTGTGATCATTGTGCTTGATAGGCTCAGATGCAAACAAGTTACTTAGTCAATCTAAACAAAATCTTGATTGTGGCAACTACTTTTTTTTTTCAGTGTACATATTAATATCGTATGCCAAAAGTGAGGGGCATTACTGTTGGGTTTAGTCTCACTCTTAACGGCACAGTTCCCTTCCGTTTCTCACACGACTTCACATGGCTCGACCGGGGACCTGCGCGATGACCTGACGTGTTCCGTGATGTTCCTAAACCGTGGACGTGATAGACAGAGCATTCTCTTCAAATTCAACAAACACACCGCACGTTGAACTTTGACTTATGGTTGTGATGGATATCCACATCCTAGTTTTTTAGGCAATTTTTTCTTTGAGATTTAAAATTTAAACAACATATAGGTATCGCTATATCTGCCAATTTTAATGTGATGTTTATGATTTTTGACGGATGAGTTTTATATCTAGTAATGACGAGTAGACAATATTTTACTTGAATAAACTATCAAAGCGTTTCGAATAATATTCCAAACTTACAATAGATTTATACAATAATTTTACCCAGTGTACCTACATAATATACTTCCGTTTTATTATGTTACGGTCAGTTTGATAAATGCAGGGATTATTAATAATCACTAACGAAACCAGTAAAAGTGATTAATTTTTCATATTTGCCGTGATAGTTGACTTTCTAAAATAATAATATGTTCGAATTCGGAATGCTAGGTGAGGTTTGGTTAATACTGAACTGGCGTTTATCTCTTAACAAAGTCGACCTAAACGGAAAGAAATCATTCAAATCGAAAAGGTGTCGGTCACCCACGGCGAATCGTTGCCCGAAGGATATGTAGGCGAATTAATATTAGTGATCAGCGGGCACAGTGACCAACCCTGTGCAGTGTTATTGGTGTGCAACCTACAGAAGTGTTTAATCACCAAATATGGCGCCCAACCGAACACCGGTAGTAGCAATGCTAGTGACCGATCTTCGGCGGGGAAGTTTCGGTCACGTACTTTACTGAACAAGCCCCTATTTTTCTCTCCGTTTTTTATGTCATAGGGGGCAAACGTGCAGGTGGCACACCTGAAGGTAAGTGATTACCGCCGTCCATGCACATCTAAGTAGAGCTCCTATTTCTATGTGAATAATTTTTCCGGCAGCTGCCGCGGACAGCCCGCTTGACTCCCGCATCGTGATTAGCAGTACACATACCTACGTAGTACGTACGTAGGTACAATTAAACCTAATCTAGCATGTCGGGGTGGTTTGCATGTCATTAATGGAGTCGACTTGTATTGCAAAGTTAATGCGAAAAATTCATTACTTTCAATGACTTCGTTGGTGATTATTAATAATTACCATTAGAACTTCCTGAAAAAACTCAGATACATTAGGATTTGGAGACGTTTGTTTTGTTCCAATACACATGATAAAGCTAGTGTGACAAAAACACAATTTTTTCATTTATTTATTATAGTTTAGTGTTTTCCTATATACTCATTTATTTTAATGTTTTTGATGTTTAAATAACTCATTACTTACTATGCCTGAAAGTTTTTACTATATTTATGTTTGTATTGGACTTTAACACTTAAGTACTTTTACATATATTATAAACTTTATAATACCTATGTCTAACTTAAGCAAAATAGTTCTCTATTTTCAAAGCGATTACTCTACGTTGGTACGTAATCTGATTTATAGCTCGGTCGTGTGTGGCGTTGCACAAACACCAAACTTAAATTCTCTATAAAATATCTAGTAGGTAATAGCAGTATTATATACCAGTAGGTATTATAGCCACGGTGCTACGTGCAGCAGTGCGGCCGTGCATACCGAATCGTAAGATCAAAGCACGCATACTTTACCTACTCTGACACCCACACGGACGGCTACGCCACGTCTCGTGGCTCATGTCTGTGCGCGTGTTATACAACACACAAGCGCAATCTCGAATCAACACTTAAAAAAGGTATAATAAAAGTTACCAAGACACAAGCGCAGTGTACGGTACTATTTGGTTGGAGGGAGGTTGCTGAGGCACACACACAAGCGAGGCAGAGGCTGTGTTGGTGCGGCCTCAGGCCTGTCAGTTTACCGTTGCGAGGCGCGTTGTGCGGCCGGACGCTGGCTGGACCGACACACCCGCGTACCGCCGGCGAAGTTCCCTATCGTCGGCTCTGAAGCCTATTCTTACGTCATCATCCACCCTGGACTTCATCCCATGTGATATGAAAGCAGTGTTCACAAACTATTCAAATTGAGGTTTTGTTTGGCGGCATATAGACAAAGTGTTACAACTCGTGCTTATTTCCCTGGTGCTCTAATCACATTTTCGCTTGTTTATTGGATCGTTCCTCTGCATAACAAGGTGAGTTTTCACATTACATTACTTATAGGAGACGATATTCATTTGAACTTTGATAAATTACAAAACGTGGTGTAATAGTTTTACATAGGTTTACTAGCTGTGACCTGCGGTTTTACTTGCGGTTTTACGCGTGTTTTACAGTTTTTACTGTCGTCTAACGGTTGAATGTCCAAAACTCCTGAGTTCTGGTCTACCTTATATAAGGAAGGCTATTGCGTGATTTCAAGTTTCTAGATCAAGTGGATCAAGTTCCAGGCTTCGCGTTGGTTATTAGGCAGTCAATAAGTTTCTCCTTTTATTGTATGTTCAGACATGCGATTTTATTTATGTATCATTGACTCTACATTATTATCGGCTAAGCTTTAAGTATCAACCTGAATTACTTAATGCATGAACGAAAAGTCAAACATCATACAGTGTTATTAATTGATTAGAGTAATTAATATTACACACAGAGCAGGTGGTAAAGTGGCTGAAAAATGTATGTGTAGGCGTAGTATTTTATTATTTTTAAGGCATGTTAAACTTATTGTTACTTACTTATTGTTGTTAATCATTATTAAAAAATCATTAGATAATATAGGTAAGGTAGGTAGGTATTATGTAGGTATTATAGTCTAATTATTAGTCTAATCATTAGTCTAATCAATAAACATTACCCTCAAAAATAATATTAAGGTTGACATAAAAATTACTAAAGTTAAGAGAGCTTTTGCGTCTCTCCATGATGTCTACTATGTATACGTATATTTAGTGTTCACTACTCATACGCTATTGTCTTCATATATAGTTATTGCTACGTCTTCTGAATGTAATGGTCACTTCAACCCAAAATATGTTTTAAAAGAATAAAGAAACGTATTGTTACTAGAAAATTAATGAATTATGAATGTTGCCCGTTGAAAAAAACTCTCGTTTATTTTCTCAAACAGCAGAAATAATTAAGAAAGTGGCGCAAACGTAGATCTAAAAGATGTAATGATATTCTTTAAAAATATTTATTTGAAAAATCTGTTTCATAAGTCGACGACAATGTTTGTCATATTCTTAATGTCCACGGACCAACCGGACGGACGGTGACCACTTAGCGTCTGTCCGTTCGCCGCTTTAAAATTTCCGTAACCAAAAGAACCCCATTAGCCTCAATAGTAAGTCCGTCACAAGGCTGTTTAATTCACACAATATTAAATATTACTTGATGAAGATAACCAATAATTTTTTATTTTAGAGAGAAAGAGCTTCATTGAAAAGTGGTTATAACTATTAAAGATCTATTCAGATTACTCAATCTAAAAATAGTTATAAAATATACCAAGGCTCACGGCAAGTTTTTCTAAGTAGGTACTGTAACATAAAAAAATAATAAATTATTTAACAAGAGTTGATGTTCGATTTCATTTCATTGAAAAGACTTAAACGCGCGACACATAGAGAGGGCAAACATCTGACATCCAAAGCCAAACTCCACTGATTTTTTGTTTGTTCGTTACGATTTAACTCAAAATATACTTGACTGATTTTAAAAATTCTTTTACTATTAGAATGCTACATTATCTTTGATTAACATAGGCTATATTGTAACCCGGAATTCTCGTGGGAACTATTTTTTTTTTATAATCCACTTCGAATTTACCGCGGGTGAAACCGCAGGGAACATCTAGTTAATGTTATAAAGAGCTATATTTCTTTCACGTATAGGAAGCTACATTGATTTTGAATACGAAATCAATGCCAGTAAAACCATAAAGGGGATCGTCTAGTGTAAAATTAAAGAATCTACTATTTAAATTTTACCCATGATTAAAATATATTTCGCTAAGTGGCACCCTCGGTACCACCCGCGTGTTCTGAATTTCTACATAAACTTATTGCATCAGGAATCTACTGTATGCAAAAAAACCCACCAAAGTTTTATCACAATCAGATAAAAAATGGTTTAGGAACGCATAGAGAAGTAGGTAATATAAAAAAAAAACATTCATTTTTATTTATATAGATTGACTTCACACATTTTCTCTTTTTAGGTTAGTCAGTAAATTAAATATATAATATGTTACGTATATTAAATATTTTTTACTTTTTCCAGTCACACTAAAGTTATATATAATAGGTAGCTTCCTTTTTTTTGTTTATTGAGCTTAATCACATATCGTCACTTATACAACAATACCGCGTAAGTCAAATTTGCTTAGTTTTCGGGAGAGACAAACAAACTGCATTATGTTATTCATTTTATACAATACATGCATGATAAAAAAATTAATATATAATCGAATAACCGCGCTTGAATTGTATGATGTTACCTCTAGTGTGAGCCCATTGAATGCACGAAAAATAATTTACATATACGGTGGTTAAAATAGAGTCTCAAATAACTTTCTAACGAACAGTTTTTGAGTATTAGTTTTACTGTAAAATACGTACAGTAAAGGCTATAGAAGCCCCCTTTTAAGTTAGTGTATAACCCCAAGAACACGGTGTATCTAATATATAAAATTCTCGTGTCACAATGTTCGTTCCCATACTCCTCCGAAACGGCTTGACCGATTCTCATGAAATTTTTTATGCATATTCAGTAAGCCTGAGAATCGGCTGCTATCTATTTTTCGTCCCGGAATTCCTGCGGGAACTCCGGAACTCACGCGGGTGACACCGCGGGGCGCAGCTAGTAAAAATATTATTGTGTATGACGTGTACTTTTAGCCAAACTTATATAAGAAAATTCACTCACGTATGCAAACCAAAGTATTTCACATAAAAGTCTATTAACAATATTCAATTATTTTTCACAAAGAAAGACGCCGTGTTAAACGTTAAGAATGGTAATTTTTAAAGTTAGCAAAAAATAACAAAATTACAGTAATAACATTGATATCGTTGTTCACAACCGTTAAGACAGTTAAATTGAGAATACCTACACAAGTTTATCAGCCTGTTGTATCTAGTTTTTGAATGAAATATTAATTAAAAACAGAAGAGGGAATCATGAAAAGATATTCCGATATGATTATTTTCGTTTTCAACCAGTATAGAGTTTTAAACCTAAAAGAGCGTCGCTCAGCGTTATATTTTAAAGATATTTAGAATATCGAAAGCAATAATAAAAAAAATACATTGTTGATAATTGCAAAATTTGGTTTGATTAATAATAATAATTCTCGGATAAGCAAAGCAATAAGATAACTAAAGACAAAATTCTATAAGAATGAAGGATTAATTTTCATCTAAAAGACTTAAACGCGCTATACACGCTGTTACAACTAACGTCTAAATTACCTACAGCTACGAACTTACCCATGTAATTTAAGTAATAATATTTAACATTAGTTTTTTATCAAGCTTTAATCTGCAATAATATTTTGTTCTCAATGAATTTTTGGCTCACTTTAGGTGTTTATCCAGGCACTATAACTCTTTTTATTCCTGACTTCTGAGCCACACTCATCACGATAAGGCAAAAAAAGTTAACACAAAACTTAAACGGGATAAATGTGGCCCAAGAGTAATTAAAGTTATAATAACTTTTACTTAGATTTCTTTAGTTTGACAAAACTAATTTTAGCGAAATACAACTTAGTAAAAATATTAATTGAGTAACTTTAATAAGAGGACACCTCTGTTGGTACCAAACATTTGAATCCAAGCAGTCCATTCTAAATGTTTATAGTTAAATTTTTATTACATTAGTGGGATTCTATCTTAAACTGTAGTTAATTATAGATTTGGATCATAAGGCACTTTAATGAAAGACGGAATACCTGATTATTTTTGTAAAATTTTACATTACAGTGTATGCGAAATGTGTATGTGTATGTATGCGAAAAGGTAATCGAGAAGATGCTAAAGAACTAAACGGCAAATAATGTAGATTAAAACATTAGAAAGCACTATTAGCACAAAAGCTTAGCAGGAGGCAGAGGCAGGCACGTCTGAGGGCGTAACTTGCATTGTTCATAATATCTTACCTTTAGCCCGCAGTCTCACGATAGAATAGGGTAGATACAATACTACATAATATATATACGTATAACTTTTAAGCAATAAATTTCAACTTTAAAATTTTGCTGGAATGTTTTAAAAGGCCACTTGGACAGATCTTAATGGGATTCTTGTTCAATTCACATTGAATTCGAGTAGCAAAATATACCTATACCAAATATGGAGCGAATTACCTATATTTATAGGTAATTTGCTGACAACAATGAAAACTCTTCAAATTTATACAATGTATTAGTTTTTAAAGCAAGAGTTCGTTTCTCAATCGCCAACTGGGATTCGCCTGGCGGGTGGGTTTGACGCGCTGACGGTTTCCCAGTCTAGTCCAGTTCAGTCCCTTTACATGCGAAAATCTATAATCGACTTTCTTGTTTCACACTTAAATGTTCATTGTATTTTTGTAGCAGTTGATTTTCCGAATAAAATAAATAAAAAAATTCTAATCGTTGAATCTGTTCGGCGAGCGGTGTTTGTTTGGTGGTTGAGAAGCGGACCCTCAATACTAGTTTGTTTACGTGCATTATAATTTTTTTGTGTTGTGTCAAATAAAGTTCTTTCAATTTCAATGTACTTTCGATATTGGACATTTGAAAAAAGAATTACTTTCAAAATAATTAACGAGAAGTACCTACCAATGTAAAACTCGTATTCATCTTGTGTAATTTATTTATGATCACGCCCATTACTGTTACTTACAGCAGCTTTAATGTCCAAACTCAATATTGGTATTTGGTATTTTGTTCATTGTTGTTTCTTATTATTATTGAATTTTATTTTTGGCTGTCTAAGCTCTTATTGAGTTTCGCAGGCAAAATTTACGGTTGGTCAAATTGCCTTATCACCAACACGTTGTCACCATAGAGTAGGTACGAGTAATTGTCACTGCCATAATATACGAGGCATAGCTTTACTGCGTAATTGAGGAACAAACATCCAAACATCCAAAAATCCAAACATCCACACTTTCACATTTATAATATTAGTAGGATAGGATAGTAGGACTAGCTGTGCCCCGCAGTTTCACCCGCGGTAATTTCGGAGTTCCCGCGGGAATTACGGAATAAAAAGTACCCTATGTCCTTTTCTGTACCCCTGACAACGTGCATGCCAAATTTCATCCAAACCCGTTCAGCCGTTTTTGCGTGATTGAGTAACAAACATCCAAAAATCCAAACATCCACACTTTCACATTTATAATATTAGTAGGATAATATCTAAAATTCAAATGAATGTTTAATGATTTTTTTCTTTATACTTAGTATACAAATCAGGAAGTTTGCAAACTTACAAATGCAAGGTCTTTTTGTATGTAGGTGATTATTAAAATACCTACAACAACATTTGTATTTGCCTGTTACCTAATAAATAGAAAATAATCAGGTGACTAGTTCGTAAAATTTCTGGTAACTTTATCGATACAAAATGACCGACCACCATAGTGCCTTGACCCCATGCAGCGCTACGCGGAAGGTTCGTGCTCGCTCGGCCGTGACGAGACGCGGCGAACACTCCTGCGCAGAAAGTGTTTGTCCTTGCGACAATACAAACACCTAACCTTTAGCCTTGAATCGACTAACTACTGTCAAGAGCGCCGTGCTAGTCGTAGCTATTCATTGAATTCGGTGTGATATAAGAACATTGTCAAATATGCGATACTCCTAGTTAAAATCAAAATTCCTAGCGTTAAAAATAGGAAAATTTATCGATATTTCAAAACAATATTCAGATGTTTATTTTTATCATAATGCGTTGTACAGATATTACCTATTTATATTTATTTCGTATAGCATAAAAATACAGACTGGATTGGCCTAAAGGCCGAAGCGTGACTAATCTCCACATTACACTTAATGTGTCGAAATACACACAAACACGCCAGCATATTCGTTGCTCACACAAGACATGGTAATATTATATACGAATCGCTGCGCCCGCGCGCAGCACTACCGCTGACGAATATTAGAGACCAAGAAACCGCCGAATATGTACCGCTAGCACCGGCCGCGGGTTATTGCTCTCGGATTCCGCAACAAATTAACATGTATTCAGTACAACTTCATTATTTTGCAACTTTTTTTTATTAAAAATAAGGCTAAATTACGATTAGATTTCGACACAATTACAATAAAGAGAAATATTTAATATTTAATTAATAATTATTAAAAGCCTCACTACCGTATGTAAGTACATTTGCATATATAATTAGTCCTTAGGTTGCTTGTTTGTAGATGTATATCTACCTAGCAGGGGCAATATTAGGATAGATTAGTATAAAATTAAGTAACTATTTAAATTTAGTATAGTATGATCATCGTTACTAGTTACTTATTACAAAATATGCGATTGTGAGTTTTTTGTTTGTTTATTACGCTTTTCCGCCTTAACTATGCAACCGATAATCATGAATTTTGCATACACGTTGTCAGGTATACCCCTAACAAGGATATAAGGACGCAGATAAGCAATAACATGTTAACCCACAAAATTAAGTTATTAATTCAGAACGATTTAAAGAGTTAGGGAACGTTTTTTAATTATGTGTTTACCTTATTACATTGCTTAAATATGCAACTCAATATTTTAAAAAAAGTTGACACAAAATGGCGCTATACTTTTAAAACAAGATTTAGTCAAAAAAAAATCTTGGTGGGTTAACACACTATTGCTTATCTATGTCCATAAGATACTCTTATCGCGGAGTTTCCACGAGAGCTCTGAAATTGACGCAGGTGAAACCGCGGGGAACAGTTATAGTGAATAAATAAGGAGCACGTCTGTTAAACCTCAGAGTAAACATACTATGTAAACGAATAGGTTCCTATAACTAATGGTTTCATGACACGGTACCGGTCACGCTAATGGGGTCAGTTCGTTTTGCATTTGGCACTCTTCTTGGTTGGTTTAGGTACTTGTTTTTGTCATAACCTAAGAAATTCACAAAACAATGATAAAAATTTGAACAACTCTCTGCTTGTTAGCACCTATCAACTAATAAACGCTTTGCGTGAATTCTTCATTTCACTTAAAAGTATTTTTAAAAGAAATGTTGATAAAATCATCCTTGATTTATATGTGACATTCAAGTAAAATGTAATTAATAGGTCTGATTGATATACATATAAATAAGACAGAATTGATGTTATCTATGTAATTTATACGAAACGGGGAAAATTAAAAAAAAATAATTCTGATAATAGAAATCTACATAATATGGAGTGGAGGCGATCGATACATTGTGTGATCACAGTCATAATGCAAAAGGTATTGTAACGTGAGCAAAACAAAAAAATTCACTTAAAAAGTTATGTGGCTGCGGGCTGGCAATCCAAAGAAAATAATACGAATATGATTTGTTAGTTAAGTATTAGAACATTTCTATATCACACTAGTGAAAGTTATGATCGACGTTAACAAATAGTAGTAAACAGATCCGGTTCATCACATAGAGTCCCATCCAAAAATAACAGCGGATCATATTGGTATTAAACATATTCCGAATAAAATTATGCGTATTCCGTGCCTAGAAATGGAATAGGTAATACAATTCAATTTATATAGGTATTATAATTAGTAAATATTGTTCGTTTGCATGTATGTTTGGTACCGTACTAAGCTCTGTAACAGCTGCGTGGATTTTCCCTCCTTCCCCCCCCAAATCTCATATGAGGTTTTCGAGATGAGTATTTTGTTGTCAATAAGTTAATCTGTATTCCATTGCATTAGATTTATTTAAAACCAGCTGTCCCCGCTATTTCACCCGCGATAATTTCGGAGTTCCCGCGGGAATTTCAAGATACGTTTAAACCTTCCTCTTGAATCACTATATCTATTGGTGAAACCACATGAAAACCCGGTCAGTAGTTTTTAAGTTTATCGCGAATAGACAGACAGATAGACGCGGTGAAGGACTTTGTTTTATAATATGAAAGGATACTATAATTTGCTTAATTATTTTTTGCAAAACCGCTATAAATGTTACTGTGTACCGGATTAGCCATACAGTATTGGAGAAACATGATTTACTAAATTTGACCCAGTTTTACCGCAATTTTACACTGTTGCTGCATTTGTAATATTTGCCGGGACACTCTCTGGTTCGATCTCCTCCCCCTAAATGCTTTAAGTAATTTCTTATAAGTAGAATCTGTATTCTGTAAATACATAATACGGTATTTATTGTTAGAATCTTATAATATTATAAATATACTCCTAAACTCTGTATAAAAAATCAGGGGAACTCTCATAAGATCTCTTATTTGAACCTTAAATAAATCTTTACTAATATTATGAACAGGAAAGATTTAATTTTTGTTTGTTTGTTATGATTTAACTCAAAACCGGCTGGACCGATTTCAAAAATTCTTTCACCAATTGAAAGCCACATTATCCCTGAGTAACATAGGCTATATTGTGATCCGGAATTCCCGTGGGAACTCCAAAATTACTGCAGGTAAAACCACGGGGGACAGCTATCTTTTATACATCGAGATTTCAGCCTTACGTATCTACAACGTATAAAGTCTGATTTTTTATGGTTTAAAGGTTTATGGGAATAATAATACTGCCATTAAAAGAAATGGTAGACCCTGATTGTTCTGTCTTATCGGTTGAAGTAATTTGCAGATTTAGATTTTTATTTAGGTACTAGCTGTGCCCCGCGGTTTCACCCGCGTGAGTTTGAACTCTCGCAGTGCGCGTGAACTCCCGTAGCAATTTTTTTTTTTCTTTTATAAAAGTAGCCCAAGTTACTTCTTATAACATCAGTTATCTGCCAATAAAAGTCCCGTCAAAATTGGTACAGTCGTTTCAGAGAATAGCGGAAACACACAGACCGACAGACAGACCGACAGACAAACAGAGAAAAAAAAAAATTGTTTTTTTATGTAAGTACCGTATATACTTTCATATGCACTTAGTGAAAAGCTGTTATTTTGGAATTACAAACAGACACTTTAATTTTATTTATCTGTATAGATGTTAATTCATTAAGGGTCAAATTACTAATTAAAATCAATAAATCGTCATCTTAATAAATTAGTAGCAGTTCCCCGCGAGAATTTTGAGACAAAAAGTACCCTATGTTCTTTTCTGTAACCCCCAACAAGGTTTATGCAACATTTCATGATCATCGGTTGAGTAGTTGGAGCATAATAACGTAACAGATAAACGAATAAACTCACTTTCGCAATTTATAATATAATGGATTCAACTTAGAGTTAATTTTATCCAAAATGACACAAAAATACTTTAAGATAATATTATCATGATTACATTTCAAATTCTCAGTAAGTATTCAATAATTGTTGCGGAAAATCCGAATTTATCATGACATACCACTGGAATAGAAGATTGAATGATAGTACAAAAAAACAACAAAGCCGGCCCCTACTAAACTTCAGATACGACCTTCAGTGACATTTTGATACGGAAATTAAAGTATAAATTAGTTGCCTATTACCTATTATGTAGTCGCAGGCTGCGGCGAGGTTGGTGCAACAATCACATACCGCAATGGTAGGTATAATAGGTCACAAACGAGTTGCAGTTCTGTATTGAATAATGTACTAGTATTTTCTGCCTTGATTTATTTGTTTTCAAGCCCAAAATTAATAAAAAACCTTAATTGTAATTTAATTCTTAAATACAAAAGATTCTAAATTTTCATTTTCATTTTTAATAAATCATAACTCGAGCGTTTTATACATTAACTACCGTCGTAATTAATTTCGGAGACAGCTATGTACTTGTATAGTTAGTGTTACGGCCGCACTCAGAGTCGACTTTAATGATTACTTAGTTAAGTATAGATTTTTAAAACAAAACTGCCGCAATCAGAGACGTTCAGTAAATTAATGTTAATTGGCATTTAATGAGATGTAACTTAATTAGTTAAATGCCAATTAACATTAATTTATTAAACTTGTCTGAGTGCGGCAGTTTTGTTTTAAAAATCTATACTTAACTAAGTAATCATTAAAGTCGACTCTGAGTGCGGCGGGTGTTTTTTCTTGAAATTATTGAGTCTCTTATTTATCATTATTCAATCACAACATGACTAGGTGTTTGTAAATTTTCAATCACCTAGGTGACTTTAAATAAATACAATAAACTATTAAAAATATTGTACCTACGTTCGCTGAGATCCGGATCCGCTAACAAAAACAAAGAGTCACCTTCTACATTCATCTTTTAAGAAATGAAATCCGTATTAATATTATTTCTCTCCAAATGTTTAGATCCTTATGATAATGAATAAGGTTACATCACTTCGATCACTAAAATATACCTAATAAAAAATATAGTTGTTCTATTTCACGAAGTTTGGCTATGATTGTGTAAAGATGTGTGTTTTAGCGTCCGTAACTTATATACCACTTAGGACTACTGTAGCTTCCTATAAGTGAAATAATAAAATCGGTCCAGTAGATCCAGAGATTACCCCCTACAATGTCACTAACTCATAATTCACAAACTTACATTTACCTCTTTACTTCATATTAGTAAAATATAAAACGAAAAAGTCGATGATTAATAATTATTGTTGCAACGTTGCAACTAAACGTTGTAACTCACTACATTATTATAAAACAAAGTCTTCCGCCGAGTCTGTCTGTTCGCGATTAACTAAAAACTATTGAACGAACTTTCGTGCAGTTTACGCCAATAGATAGAGTGAACCAAGAGAAAGATTTATGCGTAGGTATGGTTGATGCTGGAGTTCTCGCGGGAACTCCGAAGTTATCGCGGGGGAGAGCTGGTTGTAATATAAGAGGTAGGTGTTGACAGACGCGATGGATAACCTTGCTTTATAATTTGTACTGATAATTAAAATCTTACTCTTCCCCCTCTTGTATTCCTACTAATTTCGACACCCGCATCAACTCATCACCTTACCCTATTTTTAACTATATCAGGTTTGCATAACATATTTATAAAAATATTTAGCATAGGTATACAATACATATATACATATTGGTCTTAGTTGCTAGTTGTTGTTTGTAATTTTTTACTACCGTCATGTACTCCTCTCGTAGGAAGTAATTCGAGTGCGTTAATTCAAATTTTATGTATACTTTTTTCTATATGTGGGAACTACTAGGTCTAAGGAATTTTTATATGTTATTTTTAATTTGTATTTTATGTTGTACCGTTTGTTTCCCGAAAACTAAATAAATAAATAAATAAAAATAAATAAGTAGCATGTATAAATTATGTCTCGAATGTACGCGGAAAGAAAACGCTATTAATGTCATTTAATCAGGCTTCCGAGCGTAGAATTACAAGTAGTTTTAGGTATAAATTAAATTTTAATTTGTCATGTACCTTTTCAACAGTCTGAGTGACCTTGAGAGTTTCAATGATAAACCCGAGCACATTTTTTGTCATAAAAACTTAGTCAAACTCATGAACAGAAACGAGAAAATATACCTAATGTGTATTTTAAATATACCACGTTTGCTTGATTTCCACGACACAAGCTTATAGCTTAGTGTGGGATCAAGTAGATCTGTGTGTTGTGAAGTGGATTATTATTATTATTATTATTATTATTTTTGGACATAGCAAACTTTAACGATACTTACCTACATTTCATGAAGAAAAGATAATTTCTAACACCAATCGTTGGATCAGGGGCCGTATTTTTGAATCGTTTGAATTATTTTTCTCAAATGGAATCACAAGATTCGCATGCGAATGTTTAGAAATTAATGAGCATTCGCATGCGAATCTTGCGATGTGTGCAAATGTAATTCGAAGGATTCAAAAATACGGCCCTATAGTTCGTTGGCCGGCGCGGCATTTGTTTGGCGGTCGGGAAGCGGACCCTCATTTATACTCGTTTGTTCATGTGCGTTGCAGTAATTCTCTACGTGTTGTGTCGAATAATTTGAATTTTTAAATTTTTGAAATTATAATTAGGGTAATTCCGGGGTAGATGGCCATAAGGGAGAGATGGCCCGTCGAAATAATTCGTGAACGGTTAGGTAGATAGTGCTAGTAATAGTCTAGTTCGCTTCGCAAAGTGCGTGGGAGCAAGCGTATGTGCCACTTTTTGGCGAAAAAAAATCAAAAAGTAAGTACAATCCTTGTTATTTGTTTCGTGTAGTGGAAATATTTTTCAGAGGGTTCTTGTTTTAGGTTGTTATGATGTTAGTTTCGAAAACTAATGATAATTTTTGATTTGGTTGCAAAGTGTACGAGGTACAGTTTGTCCTAACCTCAAAATTACTCGCATCGTGTTATGACTTTATTTTTTTTTTAAGTGTGGTCATCTCTCCCGGAAGAGAAGGAGAGATGGCCAGTGTCAGTCGGTATATGATGGCCATATTATACTGGATACAGAAATTAGATCTTATTAAAAAAACATCATCATTTTCCTATTTTTTGAGATGCCTAATAAATACAAGCGGAAAGCAGTAGCTGTAAGATGCAATTCGAGTGAAGAATAAGAAAAAGAAGTTAAATGAAAGAGATAATTGTCGCGGGTGTGGAGAAAATTATTATGAAACTCTTCTTTTCGAGGACTGGCTTCAATGCACGATGTACCAGTTTGGGTACACGAAAATTGTATTGAATTTGAAGACAAGTGCTCTAAATGAGATGCAGAGAAAAAAAGGCTGTCAAAAAATAGGAAACAAGACAAAAAATCTTACCTCGTTTGCCATGGTCATCACACCCGGACACCTCGGGAGAGATGGCCAATCGTGAATTAAAAAAAAAAAAATTTTTTTTCGTGTTCTCATTAGAATTTGTTATTTTTGTTTCTATAATTCCAAAGTTAATTGTTTAAAGTTTAATTACAAATAAAAATTTCTAAAATAATATGTAAGGTTTTTTTTAACAACATTTAGAAAAAACTATGGCCAACTACCCCGGAATTACCCTATCGACTATTTGTACGCATCTCTTGGAAAAGGTACTGGATTGATTTAAATGTAACTCGGAATGTAAGTAACTTATATCTCAAATCAACGTTTAAATATTTCTTATATTCTTATGCAATATAATTTATTCGGGTAAAACCGCAAGCGTAAACTAGTAGGTACTAAATATCAAATTATTTTTTGGTACAGATTTTAAGTTATCAAAAATGTGGCACTTAACATTTGACTAATATAAACGTAATATGAAATTATGTACTTTTTATACTCATACTAGCTGTCCCCCGCGATTTCATCCACGGTATTTTCGGAATTCCCGCGGGAATTCCGGGAAAAAAGTACTCTATGTCCTTCTTTGTATCCCTGACAGTAGTTTACGATGATTAGCTGTTTCCCGCATTAATTCCGGAGTTCCCGCGGGAATTCCGAGATAAAAACTATCCTATCTTTTAAGTTGGACAATATTATAAATGGTTACAAAATTTTATCAAAATCCGTTCAGTAGTTAAGGAGTCCATCGCGGACAAACAATGTGACACGTGATTTATATATATTAAGATAAGATATTGGTTGATCGTGGAAAATATAAACAGGTTATTCTACTAAAGTTATGATTGAAGTAGGCGTTTTTAATGCTTTTATTGCTACTTTTGTGAAAAATGCATATTTAAGTTCTGATTCAACACGCTCTACATTATACCTATTATAACTTACCATTAGAGCAAACAGAAAAAGTGAAGATTTTAATTATAATCTAGATCATATTTTTATTAAAACCAAAATAAACTACAAAAGCATTCGAGTCGAATCTGCGAAATGTATGAAACCGCAATCCAATTAAGTGGAGTGCTAATAAAAGTGAAATCGAAGCGAGTGCAGTGCAGGCGGGCGACCAGCGCACCGCCGCCGCGCCGCGCCGCACCGTCGCACCGTCGCACGGGCCTGCCGGGTCGTTGCGTCGCGCGTCGGGGCGCGCTACGAGAGCTACGATCCAAGCTCTTGGTGGGCGCGGCAGTCGTATCGTACAGTCAGCAGCAGAACCATCTATAGTCACTTTTGACACTCGTTGAATCTTATTGCAATAGTAATAAAGTTCAACAGCTGACGAAGATTTTTTGCATGTTTTAGATGCTGACTGTACGTCGAGTAGAATGCCGTCAGTTAGCGGTAGTCATTAAACGTATAAGCAATCTTCGTCAAAGGTGCCTTTGCAGTTTAAGTTTCTAATACTAACTCTATGTTGTATTTTACGATCATGTGGTAAGTGATATACAGGCACTTAATTAGATACTAAATCTGCGCCCATAATTAAACTCTTTTTTTAGGGTTCCGTATCCAAAAGGTAAAACGGGACCATATAACTAAGACTTTGCTGTCTGTCCGTCCGTCCGTCCTTCCGTCCATCTGTACGTCTGTCACCAGGCTGTATTTCATGAACCGTGATAGTTAGACAGTTGAAATTTTCACAGATGATGTATTTCTGTTGCCGGTAGGTATAACAACAAATACTAAAATACAGAATAAAATAAATATTTAAGGGGGCTCCCACAACCAACGTGATTTTTTGCTCGTTTTTGCACGATATTGATAACGGCAACAGGTGAAATACTCACAGAATATTTGTTATACATTCACTTTAAAAATAAAGAGTTAAAGTAAAATAAAACAACAATTTAAGGGGGGCTCCCATACAACAGACAGGTTTTTTTTTTGTCGTTTTTATAGATAATGGTACGGAACCCTTCGCACTTGACCAGTTTTTTAAGAAGATAAGAATTCATATAAGTTAATTCTTACATTTTATTTCAAATCTGCAAAATAGTTTTTACTTGTTACCGACAAACTAACAAAAAATATTGTAGTACACTCACAGTAACTTTGCAAAAATAATAAAATAAATATTAGGTGTGGAACTTGAAATAGTGCTGCCAAATCGAGCATCAATAGGTACATGCCTATATAGTTTGACCGATAAGTACCTATTTACCTATATGTAGTTTGGGTTAAAACCTTTTTTTCTTTCTAATTGTGATATTTTTTACGGCTTATTAATATACTCAGATGTTTAAAATTTGAATATAATAAAAACCAAGAAGTGAGGTGACGGGCGGGTAGAGTCGATGTTAGAAGTCGCGAGGCGCGGTTCGCGGAACGCGGCGCACTCTCGTCGTAATTTATCGCAGACCTAGATCCGGTTGGAGCAGAAAACCGCCACAGTCGGCTGCTGTGCACCTACGCTTTATTTTGCTCTGTCGTAGTGCCAAACGATCGTGCGGTACGATAACTAGGTCTCGGTTCAAAAACATACCCATATCCATATATATCTGAATTTTATATATATTTTATCGAACTGAAAATTAACTACTGTGTTTATACAGAGTGAAATAGAAATCATTAACGTTCTTTTTACTCTACTTGTGATAGAGCCATATACCATACCCATACCATACCCATATACCATAGCCAAATACCTCGTACTACCATTTGTAGGTAATAGGAATTGATTAAGATTGAAAAATTTTTAATTCCAATAGATTTTTACCCACATTGTTTTGTTTTGTCTCTGGTTAAGATTTTTTTGTTAAGTAAGAAAGAAACAAAGAAAGAAAGAGAATGTTTTATTTGCTTCAAATAAAATGATAAAATAAACAAAAACTAAAATTTCAGCTAACTTTAGTATCACAGTGTATAGACGATACCGGTAATTTTCAGCCATTAAATCAACAATTTTAGTAACACAAGCGTAAAAGTGGTAAAATTTTTACAAGAACTTCATAAATAAAACCTCTATTATATGTATATATTAGATCAATGTGTAGGTAATGTCTTACTAAACTCAGTCGCGTGTCGCATCGCATATGACGCGGCTGCTGCGGGCTAGCACCAGCGAGCAGTTAGCTGCACGCATCGCGGGGCTGCGGCCGATGACGCCGAAAGAGACAACGGAGGAAAGTCATGACGTTGCCGCATGCCACGATCGCGATGCGCGGAGCCGCGCTGTCGGCAATTATACAGGCATTGGAACATACCTATCACTGTCGGCTCATCTGTTTATTCATAGTACTTATATCAAAAACAAAGAAATTTCAACTTCGTATTTTTATTTCCTGTTGTTTAGTCTCTCAATAGTTCTGCATTTATTAACGATCGAACTCGTTAGAGTAGGTTATTGCTTCTTAAATTAAAGAGCCTTTTGATTTAATTAAGAATACTTACCAATTGATATCTTTATAAACATGTCTGCAATCAAAACATTTTGATAGAAGTATCTAAGTGCTTAGCATTCAAGATACTACTTAACTCGTTTGCTTTCGTTCATACTGAGTAGTATCTTGGCAACTTTAAATTTCACTTATTGAAATAATTCAATAGGCAAATCTCGTGTTGGACATGACTGTCGATTTCAATTCTGTAGGTACCTAATTACAAAAGGCATAAAATCCTTATAAAGAACTACTTGAGATAATCTAAGCAGCGACTGAACTAACTAACAGCTGCTAACTTTTAAAGTTAGGTGATGAGTAATGGTGGACGGACGACATTTCATTTTTGATTGCCTATTAACTGCAAGTACATAAATTATGAATGAATAATAAATAATAAAAGAGCGAGGAGAACTGTTAATGATAGGTATTCAGAAATATACGACAGTTATGAGCTATGTTAGTTAACAGACGGATGCGCATGTGCGGGGCGGGCGGTGCAGGGGCGGCGGGGCGGCGAGACAGGTGTCCGCTGGCTAGCAGGAAAATCTAATGGTCGAAGACGCCTGACTTGATAGACCACTTTCGACGTTGCACGCTGCCGTCGGCGCATCATAACTTCCTATCTCAGCATTCTTCCCTTACACAAACATCTATCGTACTTAATCGTTTCTATATTCAATTATACCTATCTGTGTTACGAATGTTAATGTAATGTAACAAATTACACCCGTCACCCACTATACCTATCTATCTGTATTGATAGAAATTGTCTTTTTAAGGAGAATAATTTTCTAACTGAAAATAAGCATTATTTCATCTATATATATTATATATATGTATAGATGAAATAATGATTTTTTTATTTTTTGCCTGTCTGTCTGTCTGTCTGTTTGTTCCGGCTAATCTCTGAAACGGCTGGACAAGTTTTAACCGTACATTAGATTCAATTCTTTTATCACCTAAATGCTCAAATTAACATAGAGTATAAATATTTGAGTAAAAAACACCTGTGACCTCCTCTAACCTTGTTGTCCTGAATTATAAACTAATCAAAATTAATGCGCTCAGTTTAAAATTAATATAAGTACTCAGATTTATAATAATAAATAATTGGACATGGAATTTCACTAAATAGTAGCTCGATAAGTATGAACTATAGTCAGAACTATAGTAGAAAATATAAAATGTAGTCATCTAGGATATCTAATAATTAATAGAAAAAAATGTGTTATTTGTTCTCAATCTCAGGCGAGAGTCATCACTCATTGGACAATTCTTGTCTATTATGTTTTCAATAAATCTCAGATTTTTCATAGGTAAATAATTAGTAGGTACAGCGTATTTTACAGTAGGAACCAAAAGATTGTAAGTCTCGGAAGAACTAGAAAATCACGAGACCGATTGAATATTTTTTGTTATGTTGTAGATATTATAATTGGAACAATAAGGTGTGTATTAAAAAAAATTAGGAATTGCTGCGGAAATTTCGAAACTCACAAGGGTAAAACCGCAGGGTACAACTTGTACGTGTATTATATTATATGTATTCTGATACAAAACGATTTAAAGATAATTTTTTTCTCAATGTAAAATTAAATATAAATTATATTTAAATCCCTTTCAGATTAATATACTGCTATAATTATTGATGAGATAGTATGGGTAGTAGATAGTAGCGGTATTCTCTGACACAAACATTTATGCTATTGCAGCAGTGCAAGTAATCAACACTTACGAAAACTTTAATGAGGTTTACTTGGCATTCATATTGGTCAAGCAAGACATTAAATCAGCTTCTGTAGGCATCCAACTAAAATATTTAATGACTGACTATAAAATTTGTTTTTCAAATAGGTAAAACTTTCTAGTTTCTTCCTGATTGATAAATATTATATATGTAATAGGTATATAAAATAATAATATTATTATTAGCATCTGTCAGTCGGTCATTAACCATTTAATTAATTGTGAATAGGTATTTGAAAATAGATGCCGTTCGCCAAGCACGGGCGCAGAGGCATAAGAAGGTCACCGCTGCTACTCGAAGTACCTACCTATTGGCACTTGCCATAATGTGTCTATCTAACGTTACGTTAAATTACCTCGCCGAAAAGAAAAAGTATACCAATTGCGCGGCACAAGAGCTAGACCGTAAATCAAATTGAAGATGCCCGATAAAGTGGATAATAATTAGTGGAAGTCGTGAAAGTGTTGGGAGAAAAATTCGTGAGAGTTTGTTAGTGTAATTGTGCATTTGGTGAGGGACATCCGGCTGCGGTGGCGGCGGCGGTGGCCGAGCGCCGCGGAGTGCCGTGGCCCGCACCGAGCTGCATTACAGATAAAAAAAATGTTGTATACCTAAGTACGTCTTATTCTCTTTATTATTGAACTAGCCGTTCTCCGCGGTTTCACCTGTTTAATTTTTGAATTTTCGCTAGGATTCCGGGATAAAAAGTACCCTATGTCCTTTTCTTACATACCCCTGACAACGTGTACCTACTCTAAATTTCATGATGATCGGGTGTGTAATTTAGGCATGAAATACAAATAAAGTAACAAATAAATAAATTCACATTTGCATTTATAATAGTAAAGATTTCGCATACAATAGGTAGGAATGTATAGCGTAACCTTGCAAAAAAGTCGTCATCTATAGTAATTGTACATAGTTTATAGTGCTTTAAACTACAAACAAATTCCCATAGATTATGACAGAGACCAGAGGAATCAGCTTGAAACATCAGGAAAAACAGCCACTGCGAATCTGTATTTTAACACGCCTTTATTAGCTTCACCTGTATCTAACAAATATTATAATGAAATCTTATAAGTAAACTTTCAACTTTTAAATGTCGTATAAAAATGAAACTTTGTAAGTATAATTTGGATGTTGACTACTTTTGAAAATCAAAATTCTAATTAGTCCGTCAGTTAGAAAATAAAAAAACAATAGACACGCTTTTCTTTGCTTTTTCAATAAATTAAAATATACAGAGATAAAGCGCAATAAAGTTTAGAGTGAGGGGGTCGTGACGTCACTAACCGCTAAAACCGCCATACAAACTGTCCGAATAGTGACGTCACGCGAAGTTTCAACTCAATGTATCGCATTACATTAGTCAGCCCGGACGGAAGGCGTCACTATTATATTCTATGGAAATATCAATACATAAAAAAAGTGTTTGTAATAAATACGTATATATAGATCAACCACTCTCACTTAGGTCGAGTATCCGCGCTCTGCCACTTGGTGAGTCGTCATCCACGTGGTATTCGCCGCGTTGCCTATTCGAGTGGACATGCAAACAAACAACATAAAAAAAAAACATTAAATTAGCACTTTCATTTTTATTAGATAGGTATTTAATAATTGCATTAATTAAAAATCAGAGTCAACCTACCGCTAAAGCTTATTTTGAAGCAAAAAGTCGACGTGAGATCGTGATGATACATTTATCTTAATTAAGATTGTGTTATTAGTGAACATCATGTGGTGGTGGCTTCTTGCCAAATATTGTTTTTCAAACTTATTGAGGATGTGGTGATTACAAACCACGTTAAAATTAACATCCTTTGCTAGCTTGGATTAAATACTCATTCAAGTTTTCAAGGACAACAAATATTAATGTAATAGTCATTGATGTAAAAAAATTGCTATATAGCTGCATAGCTGTATGTGGTACATATTATTATGTTTTTAATTTGGGAAATATTTAACTGAACATAAAAAAAAATATATGCACACTAAATGTAGCTCGTTTCCACAGGATGTGCATATTTTAATGTTTAATCCTACTTATAATAAATGTAAAAGTGAGTTCTTTAGTTTGTTTGTTTGATTGTTTGTTGCGCTTTCACGCCTTAACGGTTCAACCGTTCGTCATGAAATTTGGTATGAACGTTGTCAGGGGTGTAGAAAAGGACAACCATCAGTACTTTTACTCCGGAACTCCCGCAGGAACCCCGAGATTAATACGAGTGAAATCACGGGGTACAGCTAGTTAGTTTTATGTTTAAGATTTACTGGTTTGTAAAAATTAAAAAATTTAAAAAAATAAAAATGCAAGATATATCCGTTGGTGCCCAAACTAGGAAAATCCTGTGTCATGGATACCGAGTTTGAATTAACAATATATATCTAGACACGCAGCAGCGTATCAAGCCAAGTTCAAGCAAAGGAACTAGCTAGCCAGCGCCGAGTGTAATATTACACGAACCACGTGGTGCCACTTTTGACAATTCTATAACTCAAAACCTTTTTAACGTAAACACATAAAACTACGTGTGTTTAATTATATCCCAAACATGAAGCTAGCTCAGATGGTTATAAAGATATGAAGGTCAAAAAGTCGTCTGACTGCCTGATATATAGTACCTAAATCTAACCTACTTCCAGATGACCTAGAAGGGTGAAATTTGGAACCCAGCTCGATAATTGTGTGTAAGCGTAGGAAAAAAATATAAAAATAAAAAAAGACAAAAATAAGTGGTGTCCCCAATCCCCATATAAAAAACTTGTGATACGCGGTAAACAACCGGCCAACGGTGTATCGTCAGCAGCGTGCGGCACCACATAATTATACACAGAACAGAAGTAAATCTACATAAAAGCGCTTCCGAGCAACACATACACATAGGCACCGCTTACGAATCGATTTAGTTATTTATTCTTTTACTACATTTATGTTGATCCTGCATCTTTTTCAACGATGAATTAAATGATTGTCATACTATAACCACAATCTCAATATTTGCCTAGTTTTCTTTACAAAAAGTAATGATATCCCATCAAAAACATAAATATAAAAAAGAAGAGCCAGGTTCAATACAAAAATTATGCTTGGCTGTGGGCTTCGCCGTAAAAAGAATGGAGATCAAGTTCTATGCAACATCGAAATATGTATTTATAGGAACAAAATAAAATTTTAAACAAGTATTACACTCTATTTCTTTGCTTTATTGGATACCTATAACAATTGCTGTTTTATTTAAAAATGCGAGATCTTAAAGTAGGTTAAATTTGACTTGTCCAGTTTTTATCAGAATTAAAAAATATATATAATATGTTTAATAACTTTATACAATGACTGATGTAATGAAAACTGGCCAAATCAAATCTAACCTACTTTAATGTATTACATTTTGAAATAACAGCAATTGTTATAGGTACCCAATAAAGAAAAGAAATATAGTTTAATACTTGTTTATAATGTTATTTTGTTCCTATAAATACATATTTCGATTTTGCATAGAACTTGGCACTCATTTAGATCTCCATTCTTTTTGCGGTGAAGCCCACCGTCAAACATAATTTTTGTATCGAACTTGGCTCTTCTTTTTTACATTTATGTTTTTGATGGGATATGTTTTACAGATGTCGCTCGGTTGACATAGGAAGTTATCCATTAACAAAAACTAAAATAATTAAATCCTTTTAGCTTTGCCATCAATTAAGACGGCTGCTGCTCTGCCTCCTGTAAAATTAATAACATTAATAATAGCCTTCATACGTAAAGACTAGAAAGAATAGGCAGAAAAGGTGATGGATATGATTTAATTCATACTGACATTTGGAAGAGCCTTAATAAGGAAAAATCGATATTCATCATAAAAAATTTTGGAATTTAATACGATAAGCCCAATGTTAATCACTTGCGGCTAGAGACAAAATTATGTTATTACTAGCTGTGCACTGCGGTTTCACCCGCGGTAATTTCAGAGTTCCCGCGGGAATTCCGGGATAAAAAGTACCCTGACAACGTACGTAGTTCTCTGTACCCCTGACAACGTGCATGCCAGATTTAATCTAAATCCGTTCTGGCCTTTTTGCGTGATTGAGTAACAAACATCCAAACATTCACACTTTCACGTTATAATATTAGTAAGATTACTAGCTGTTTTCCGCAGGGAATTTCGTAGTAATAGTAGATTATACACCAAGGGGATAAAGCACTGTTTTATGTCACGGGCGCTACATTGAATCCTGAACATAACGAAGGACTCCAAATTTAACTCCCGAGCGCAGCGAGGGTGTTATAAGTTAATTCCCGACCAAAGGGAGGGAATTAAGATTGAGTCCTGAGTGCAGTGAGGGATTCAAGCGCCCAAGAAAAAAACAGTTTTATCCCTGTGGTGTATACTCTACTTTTCTCACATAATGCGAGACAATAAAAAACCAGGCTTAGTAGATCCTATATAGCCACTTCTTTCAGCTGGCGTGGCCTACTCGATTTGACAAACAAATGAAGTTCGTCTCACTGCGAATCTAGTGGGCCACGGCTTCGGTCTTCGAAAATCGAGTTGGCCGCGCCCGCTGAGAACACATTCTGTTTAGCGAAATGAGACGTTATGGACATAGCAATAAGAATTATGAAAGTGAAAATCACATTATTGACCAGCGGGTTATAATGAAATTCAATAGAACATTATAACCCGGCTACAGCCAAGAGATATAATGTCTTGCTTTCGGTAAGGTTTACATGACATATAATTCGGCATTGTCGAGCATGTGGTGTGAAAAAGTACCTTATGTCCTTCTCTGTACGGAAAATTTCATAATGAAAGCAGAACAAACAATCTCAAAATAGTTAGGACACAGATAATAATATAGAGTAATGCTAAAACTAGTAAGGGTAAGGATAATTGTGTTTTATTGTACTAGGAGAGAGGTAGAAAGGTAAGTGCTACATTACTTCCTTCTTCAATAGGCAAATTATACTTGGAGACTATCGGCGCTATATACATGAAATTTGGAAGAAAGGCATACTACGTACATTCTATAAATCGGTAAGTACTATAGGTGTGTGGTGAAATTTTAAAAAAGTGCACATTTCCAACAATATACAGCGTCTCGTTAAATACGTCTTAAAACATATTTATTATTAAAAAACAACTTTATTATTATATTTACTACGGAATCCTTCATTGTGCGTGGTCCGACATCTGCACATCTGCACATGTGCCTTGCGCGATTTAAAAAAAAATAGTTTCTAAAAATAGCTATGGAATGCAAATAAAATTTATATAGGTATTGAAAACCAGATTAGCTCTTTATATTCGTATTAGGTATACCTATTTATTAGGTATACGCAAATTGCAGCAGACGTATTATAAATAACATCCACAAAATATAAGATATGCAGCTATTAATTTGCTTGTCTAGAAGCAAAAGTGTGGCACTTTCTCAAACAACACTTCTCCACTCAGAGCACAAGAAAAACTAACGAGCCAAGTTACAAAAACTATTTGCACAACTTGATTCGCTTCCCGTGCTGGGTCTTTTGAGTGAGTTTCAAGTGAGTGATGCGTGTTTTGTCAGATCGAGTGTTGGCGATGCAGTCGATGGGCGCGACGTTAAATGTTGATGAGTTTACTAACTTTTAGTGTTACCTAGCAAGATAGTATTGTACTATTGAAAGTTGACCGCTTTAACGCTGACAAAACTCTAATATACATTATAAACATATGTAATTTATTGCTACCGCAAACTGTTCTGAACAAGTGTGTGATTGACAGCAAAGTGTATTGAAGCTTCATGGTCTTCCAGGTAATTGTTGGAAGTATTATGGATCACAATATGTGCGCTCTCCGCTTGCACTTGTAAATGTCGTGTGGGTGAGGAAGAACGCAACTAACGCTTGTCGGACTTGGCAAAACAGAAACGAGAGTGACATCTTGATCGGAAAATTCACAACGATTTCATCACTCCATATATTATTTGTTCGCTCGTATACATATGTGCAACGTGCATACTGTAATTTAGAGTTAATCGGTTGTGGTATCTCGGCGTAGGAGAGGTATCTTCGTATTATTATGATCTGTACGTCCGTGTGATGTTGGTTTCTCCGATATCGGTATGATTGACGTGACAACTTGTTCTAACCGCGTGCCGAAACAACTAAACGTCACGGCGCGGCGCCGTGCCAGCGTGGCCGCGGCCCATGACCACTGCGCTCGTGCAGTTATATTGCTGTAACATCAAAGCACACCCAACATTTTTAACGATGGAATATTCCACTAACTACTTACTACATAATGTTACCTTCATGCTAATTATTCTCCCATAATGTATAATAGATACTTTAGAACGAAAAGTATTATTTTGTCAAGATTGGAAATGAACGCTCACCGGTAAACAAAAATGATGGTACCTATATACTTATACCCCGTGTTGTTGACTGTTGTAAGTTATAAACGCTTACAACTAGAAACTATAGGAACTAAAACAAGTATTACAAGTTATTACCTCTATAAACCTACATCAATATACACAATCACACCACGGTCTGTGAAAGCGGAAATCATGTTGGTATGAACTTATGTATCTATTATCGAGATGAAGGTGATACTGATCGACATAGATATTAAAAACTCGCTGTACCTACAGTAAACACACAATGATCTATGTATAATCTGTATTCTACATAGATCGGTACTCGTAACACAAATTTACTAAACACTAAGTTCCTACGTCGACTATGCACCAGTCATCATGATTGATCATCATTCACATTATGCTTAAAATAATTCATAAATAGTTTGTCAGATGTGCTTCTTATCTTTTCGATTGAAATGCATTGAATAAAAACATAAAGAGTTTGACGTTTAGTGTCAAAGTTTAGGATGAAACCTGATAAATGATCAAGTACATGCTGTAATATACCTACCTACCTACTGTAGGTACTATAATTTTATAGCAAAATAGAAAAAAAATAAGTCAATTAATCGTAATCTGATTCGATCTGATGATCGCTTTCACCTTCTAAACCTGTCAAGCACCGATAAGATGGGTAAAGTAGCAAAATTTACAGATGAAAATAATATATTACGTATATAACATAAATAATGTGCGTGTTGACTCCACGTTTATCTTGCGTCCTCGTCGCCCGTGTGGGTTGTGGAGGCGTTTGCGCGCGCTTTATTTGGAATAAATCGAGCAAATTTCGTTGGAATTCTTTATTTGACTCGGCGGCGGCTTGCGCATGTTGCACTCGAAAATTGGAATTTTATTTTAATGAGCCAGTTTTACTGCGGCCCTCCCCGCCGGTCTCGCCGTACTCACTGTTGCACCGAATAAATAAATGAGTTGCTCTACTTTCTATGAGATCGTTTCTTTGGGTCGTTCGATGAGACTCGCGGGCCGAGCGCGAAGGCGGCGGCGTTGGACGGCGCGGCGCTGGCGCGTCGTGCCGCCGCGCCCGGCGCTCTATGCGATGACGTCGAGGCCACTTTGTGTTCGCGCTCTCAGTTCTCGTGCCGCGGCCGCGTGTCCACAGGCGTTTGTTTTTTTATACTCTCTACACAATAACAATTCTCTCTAAGATTCTATCTTTATTCTGAGTCACGACGTACGGCGACGTGTAATTTCTTTTTCTCAAAAACCATTAATGCTAAAGAAGCGCAATCGTTTACCAAATTTCGCAGAAATTAGGGCACTTAGATACCTAATGGCATATTGTTAAAATGTTCATTTGTATACTTATATAAAATATTATAAAGCAATATGAAAAGAAGAAAGTGTTTATCGCGTTTAATATCTAAGCAAATCTTATCAGTACGAGTATACTGTTAACTATAAATAGTTTAATAACACTGTACCTATTACAGGATGCTGATGGTTGTTTTTAATACATTGTAGTGCAACAGGATATAAAATATACTGCTTTTGATTGATACAATAACTGCAGTTGGACAGTTATAAAGGAGTAAGCCGATTTGCAGTAGCACAATGCACTTGTATGACGTGTCAGTAGAAGGACATTCTGTGTCCGTATCCGACAGCAGGTAAGGGCGATGCAGCGCTGTGCGGGCGGCGCGGTGCGGCGGCATCGGGCGGCGCGCGGCGCGCGGGCGCGGATTGTGACTTGCGGCGGTCTCGAGGCCGCTTCCTGTCGCAGGACTGGTTATGTGGTTTGCACCATTTTGCTGTGCACTCGTTTTTAACCCGGCAACGAGACTAACCTCTTAACACTGAGTTATTTATATGACATAAAGATTTGCTTGAGAAAATGCAATAAATGGCTTCATAAGGATAAAAATAAAAATCTACTAAAAAGTGACATTTTAGTAGATTTTTATTTTTTATTGTTCTCAGTAATTTGAAAAAATATTACGGCGTAATGAGTAGTCAGATGTCACTCGCGAATAACTTCAGCTTTCTGATAGATCATCTACTTGCTTTAGCACTGACAATCAAATTGCCGAAATAAATTATCTGAAAAGCAAAACAACGTTACATTGACGTTAGTACATATACAGGTACCTATACTCTATTAAAATAATAGTTTTTGTATTCAAAATCATATATTTTTTTATTAGTGGACTATAGGTAATAAATATACATATTATGCCATAACTTTGCTCGAAAGTATAAGAACAAATCTTTGCGTGTATATCTTTTATTGAGAAGAATAATGACATTTACTTATAACACCTTTTTATTATTATAACACCAAAACCTAATCGGATACCTACTGTTAAATGATTATATCCATTTTTTTTTTAATTTTTTATAGTACCTAAGTATAGGTACGTTCAAAACAAAAGCAGACCAGATATTCGCGCACGAACACTGTTTCGAAATTAGATCAATATAAATAAATCCAATAGCATAAAAAGTGACCGGAAAACAATTATCATTTTAAATCTAGTGGTGACTTAACTTGACCGTAATTACTTTGTATAAGTTGCTTTTAAGACTTATGCAAGTCTCACAGAGTAGAATTTTTAGATAAAGAATATAGTATTTTAAAGGGAAGACGATCAAGATATCATGACGTCACTTAAACTCTAAGATAAGAGCGTTATAAAATTTGTAGTTACCTACATGGAAGGCCCAAATATCACAGTTTTAAATATTTTTGAGATGATGATGAAAAAAAATTTCATATCAAAAATGATCGTACTAATAAAAAACAGATAAAATAAGATGTACCTACAGATACGACTGATAAATAACTAAGAAGCTTCAATTTTTATTTACAATATCTAAATTAAAATCAAATGCTGCACAATAACGTACCTACATTGATTTTACTTTACGTAAAACCTTGAAATGGTCTCTAAAGATAAATAATAGAGGTGGTCTTAAATGATTTTAATAATTTTGGGGAAAGCACGTGATTAAATAACAAACTTTAAATATTTTTCCTGTAGAGGCATTGGTTCCAATGTAACATGAAATTTAAATCTTATTCAAATAAATCCCAACGCTGACAATATCTGGGGGCACGGTAGTGCCCCCGCCAAGACGAGCCAAGCGAAGCACAAGGGCACTACCAACCTTTTCTCTAAGCGCTTCATACTTTCTTCGAACCAAGTTATAAGGGTTTGGATTATTATACCAGATACTCGAACAAAATTTTCAGGATAATTTCTCAATAGCGGACTTATAAAGTTTAATTGTATAGCTATTATACTTTAGATTTTATTGATACCTATCTAAGAAACCCTGATTTCGTCACTGATGATCATCTAAATTCTTAAGGTGTTTCGTAATGTCTTAGAAGCTGAAATTTGGTATATGAGCTAGTATTAGTACACAAACAACAAAAAAATTATAAAACTTGTAACTTTTATCCCCTTTAATTAGGGGATGGAAAAAATAAACAAAAAAAATTGTCACAAAAATTGTGACCATATGACTCGCACTGTCATGGTCTCGTCAAAAGTTATCAGATCTCTATATGCCGTAACTCTACAAGGCCTAACTTCTCAACCCTAAAGCCCTAAGCCCTATTGCTAAATTTTAAATGAAAATGTTTTTGGTATAATAATACGATATGGTTTTCGTAACGTACCAATTTTCAAAATATGCGGAAAAATTTCATGAAAATCCGACCAATAGCTTCCAAGTTGTTGTGGTTTAGTAACGTTACTTATTTTGTTGTAGGACATAATAACATAAAAATATCCTAAGAAATGACTTATCGAAAATTGAGACGAAAATTATGTTTTCTTATTTAACATTGGTACGAATATATGATTATGCAGGTACCTATATAAGGAAACAATTTTGACTTCAATCGTTGAAATCGTTGTTTTTAATTCACAAATTCATCACATAGTCTATTCTGGTCACGTCTAACTACAGATTTTTGATTTATTTATTTACAAATTATACTTATATCTGAGAACGCTCAATAAATTTTGTAATTAGGTTTCATTTAATAACTGTGTTCAAGTGTGAATCAGTCTACATTTAATTTTTGGAACGAAGTTCCTTATCGAACGATACGGGTGTAAAAAAAAGTATTAAGAATTTTACGTGATGGCATCATCGCGTTTATTGGTTAATAGTTTTTGGAACGATTATTATTAGTGAGTGGTTATTGGTAGCTTATTGAGTCGCGCCGGCTGTACTCAGTGGCGCTCAGTTATAATATAAAGAAAATAGATAGCACTTTATACTTAGGTTTTAATACAAACTATCGAACCAATTTATCTTATAGTTTAAATGATGTTTATAATTAAGGCTTAGGCTAAAATTCCGATCGTTGCAATAAACCTAAAGTGTTCTATTGTTTGCCTAATTTAATTGATCTCATACACTATTATTCATTTGATTGTATATGTTAATCAAAAATATACTGCAAAAGAAACTTCGTTCTAACCGAGTGTTCACGACACTCACGCATTTTTTTTAAATTTAATATATTTATTGTTACAGATTTGGCAGCTGTGATAACCACATCAGGTAATTTTTGGATAGAATTTTTGCTATTAATCCATATATCAGTAATGTGTTAATAACATAATTTTGTTTTTGAAACATAATTTTGCTTAAAAATAAACGACGATAGAAAAATATTTTATATTTTTTTTACATACTTTTTATGAGTTTTTTAATGCCTGAAATAAAAGTATTATTATTATTATTTTTTTCTAAAACTGTTTTTCATTATTTCTAGATAGTATATTTATTATTTTTACATAACAACAACTTAAAATAGTCGCAAAGAAATCCATATTGTCAAGTATTAGGCAAATGTCAAGGGCATTTGCTGTTGATGTCGTAAATAAATCATGGACTATGTGCTCGCTTCAACCTTTATATATGCAAGCGCGTTTTTAATCAAAATGGCACTAGATAAATTTAAATCCCCTCGCTACGCTCAGGGTCTAATATGCAACCGTGACGTGAGACACTGCTTTACCCCTACGGTGCATAATCTACTATTGTAATTAATGTTTAGTTTCATTTTTTTTTTTGTTTAATTTTAATACCTTATTTTAGTACGAACGGTTTTTTTTTTCAAAATTTACGTTTAAGTACTAAGTTACTAAGTTACATTATTTAGTATTATTTAGTAATAAGGAATATGGATTTCTACCCTACAATTACTTAGCTAGTCCCCCGCAGTTCCACCCTCGTCAGTTTCAGGATTCCTGCAGGATCTCTTTATATCAGGATAAAAGTACAATATCATCTTTTATTCCAAGACCAAAATTACACCAAACAGCTGAACCTCCACTTGCATGACTTTTGGTATTCCCGCGGGTATGCCGAGATAAAAGTCCTATGTTAGTTAAGGATTCTAAAGCTATCTAATTATATAAATAAGAATTTTCAGAATCAGTTTGTAAGTTTTAAAATGTTAAAACTTCATAAAAGTAAAATATGTGTATGACGTAATGTGATAGTTGTGGCTGTATTTGGTGTTTTTGTTGTAAAACACAACATTATAATTTTCGTTTACCATATTAAAAAATTAATATGTTGGACAACATTGATAGTTTAAATTTTCACCATATTTGTCATTCTCCTTGAAAATGAAGACTTTTTTTATTTCTCTTGTGTTTATTTCGGAGTTCCCTGGGATTTATAGGATAATAAGTACCTACTTACCCTATGTCACTCAGGAACACAAAACATCAAATATTTTATCTTGTTAATATTAGTGTAGATTTACGTTTCTATCAATAATTAGGTAGATACTTAGGTAAGATTACACCGGATTACCGAAAAGAAATTGACTGAATTGAAGATATGTATGATCATTTTGAAATAATTATTGTATTAAAAAAGGCACTGCCAAAACAGGATTATTTTAAAAATAAGACCTGAATTAGAAAACAATATGTAAATAAATAAAACTTAATATAGTACGCACTCTTATGGCTCATAAGAAATTTTTACCGTGTCATAAAAATATATTGTACATATTCTTATAACAATTCTCACGTTTTGGTGCTATTATTCTCGGTTCTTATTTGAATTAATATAGGTATTTACTGAAATCTACAACGATTTAAATTAAAGTTTATTCTGTACCACAATACGATGGTTGCTTGCTGCGCGTAGTATGTAGTGTATGTATATGAACATATTTTTATGGTAGCATTACAAAAAGTGTGACCGTTGATGTCTTTTGTACGCTGAGCCTGTCAGCTACGCGTTTGTATTGTTGTGTTAAAAGACGTTACAGGCTTATTCAGATATACTGACCTTAAAGTTGAATACTTTGAACTACATAATTAATTTTTATGTGTTTTAAGAAATTAAAGGCCTTAATTTGCTATTTAACATTATGATCATACGTGGGTAACACTGAAAATGTTTAGAACTGGCCAATTGGAAACATTGCTAATGAAAACTTTTTTAATTTCAATTTAAGAACTCTTTGGTAACCTAATGTAGTATATTGCATTCATTTGTCATTTGTTTTTGTGGATTGGCGGCAAATCTAAAACTCTTGTTACACGTGAAAATGAACCTAACGCGAGAAAATTTTCATTCAATGATTTATTATGACTTTCGTTGAGGGCTTACTCATCAACACAGCTATGATAGGCTGCGATTAGCATTTTTTAACGAAGCCCCATGTCGTGCCAATTGGTTTAACGATTTTAAGCGTGGACGTAGCAATCTCAATGATGATTCGCGTGAGGGACGTCCTGCGACTACTGAAAATAACATCAGTGCTGTGCGACGCATGATAGAGGAAGATAAGAGAGTGACCTATCAGCAGATACGGGCAAGCCTAGATATTGGTATGAGTCGAGTTCAAAAAATATTACACGAACATTTAGGCGTCAGGAAGCTTTGTACCAGATGGATTCCCCATACTTTAACCGACGACCAGAAACACCTTCGCATGGACTGGTGTCGCCAAATGTTAGATAAGTTCAACGGTGGTGACTCAAATGCTGTCACAACTCACAGGTGATAAAAGCTGGATATATTGCTACGAACCCGAAACTAAAGATAAAATTCGAGGTATTCGCTTTACGAGCCCTGAAAATGTGGTGAAAGCGTACGAAAATGCCATAGAAGAGACCCCTAAGGAAGAATGGGCCCACTGCTTTTCTCAGTGGTTCCATCGAATGCGACGATGTGTAGAGACGAACGGAGATTACTTCGAAAAACAATAAAAGTATTGGCAACTTTCCACATTAAGCCGTTTTTCATTTTCTAAATATTTTCAGTGTTACCTAGGTAATATTTAAAATACATGTAATATAAATAGTAAATAAAATAAAGCGTATAACAATGGGCTAGATCAATAAATTATAATTTATAGTCCATCTTGTGGATTAATAAAAAATATTGGACACGTGTTCTTTCTTTTTTTACGTATTTAAAAAAATAACGGCAATACGTTGAGTTAAAAATTTCAATCCGGAATTTAATTCCGTGTGAAGTCACACCTGCCTGGGTGCACTTAATACTTAGCTATGACGTCACGAGCCCCCACTCCTAAACTTTAATACGTTTTGCGTATTTTTTCAATAATTTGAAAATACCCAAAATACGTGTCTGTTATTATCTTTTCACTATCTTACTGACGGACTTAGTAAAATTTAAACTTTTACACCCTGTCATCACTCATCATGTTCATTATTGAGATTTGGTACTTACATTTTAAGTTGTGAAATATCATGAGTCTACTTACCTATCAGTCTCCTAATGCTACTACGTCGTATGTACATTATTGATACGTCTTTTAATAGTATCGTGTTTGTGGCAAAATATACACCTACCTAAAAAATATAAAATTGTAATAAATCTAAATAGCTACATATTATATAACGGCAATGGGCTTGACTTCTTTAAATCGCGGTGACCATTGCTATCATGATGGAGGAATTCGCCTACGTGCATTTCAAGATTCCCTTGGGAATTCTGGAATAAAAAGCACCCCTTGTGTTAAATCGTTAATCTAAAACATATTCTATCTGTGCAGTACGTCAGATTATGTTTAGACGTTTTTGCGTGATCGAGTATTCAAAAATTTTGGAAAATATTTTCCCTATACCTAAGGGATATCCATTAGGAAGAAGTATGTAAATAAACAACAATATTATAAAAAAAAAGTTCCCGAAAGAATCATGAACAACAATTATTTTGTGTAATCTCCCGACTCCGTTTAAGGAACATGAGATTATTTTTATAAAAAATAACTTTGAAAACTTCATTGGAACGATAATAATATAGTGTCAGTTGTAAAGTGGAACAAGGAACTCGCGTAGTTGGTGACTGGTGCGTTGAACCTCTCGCTAGTGTGTGTGTGTGTATGTGTTTGTTTGTCTGTGTTTGTAACTCATACAAACACTAATGAGCGCTGGTGTGTGCGTGCGCCTGCGTCGACACGCGGCTAGGGCTACGCCTGCTCGTGTGCGAGTCTAGTACCTATACAGCTCACTTATAGGATACATTAATCTGATTCATGGTGCTCGTGATAGAGCACGATGTTTGTATTCCAGGAGTTATTTGTTCAAAGAAACTTACCTACGTAGTGAGTTTATATGCAGCTTTTTTTAAAAATAGTAATCATATTATATATAATAATACATAACGCAATAATTCGTCTAGTTGACCCAGTAACAGAGTAATGGCTTATTTTATCATGAGTTATTTGATTGCAGCAATATTTTAGTAGTAGTTAGCCGATACACGGCGCGCGGCGGGCGGCGGCAGCGCAGCGTCCGTCCTTGCTCGCTTGCTTAACTCTTTATAAGTGCGCCACGATACTAACGTCTTCGATTGAAAGCTTTTAAACAGAATAAAAACAAATTTTCCAAAAGTATAAATGTATCACAATTGTTTTTAAGCTCCGTGAGTGCAACGCATGCGCGAGAGACTAACCATGATCACTGACCTTTGCAGTGTGAATACGATTGAGAAATAGCTAATAATAAAATATTGAACTCGTGAACAATGTAGCTTCATTGTTAAAGATTTGACATTGCATAAGGTCATAAAGCAATTACTTTAGGCTATCATATTATGCACACATTATATGCTAAGATATATATGCGTTGTATAAATGTAGGTAGATACCTACGTTTGTTATGATTTAGAAGCTCGTAATTAGAGCCTTAGCTAAATTATTATCAAATTGGTTAAATTTAAAGTTCCATGTATTTCTTTAAACTCGCGTAATAAGAAAGGAAATAGGGTATTATGTTTTGCGATAACAGTGATGCATAGTCGGAAGTTGAAAACGATGAGATTGACCACCTGCTCAGCACTGATATATTTTGACAGATATTATCCCCTCCATCCAGTTCGTGCCGTAAACGGATCCCACCGGTGGATACAATTATCTTAATATGTATGTAGTACCTATCTATAGAGGTGATGGATACATTTAAATACAATCACCAGTTATAATTATCACGTGTTTAATTTTCACGATGCGATCAACGATCGTACGTTTGTACATCTTCAGCCAAGCCCGTGCCCCATAGAAATAAGGACATATTTATAAAACAGATATCACTGCAATTACATATTATAAAACGAAGTCCTCCGCCCCATCTGTCTGTCTGTTCGCGATAAACTCCAAAGTTACTGAACGGATATTCATGCGGTTTTCACCAATAGATACAATGTGATTCATTAGGAAGGTTAAGGTATATATGGTAAATTGATCATCAAGAAATTTTGCATACACGTTTTCAGGGGTACAGGGAAGGACATAGGGTACTTTTATCCTGGAATTACCGAAAAACTTCCGAAATTACCGCGGTGAAACCAAGGGAAGAGCTAGTCTTAGATAAAATTAATTTAATGTCTTAATAGGTAGGTATGTATAATGTATATATAATTATGTAAATTCGCTGTCTATCTGGACATTATGACTCTTTGATATTATATTATTGAGATAAAAATAAGTAAGTAAATAAGAGACCCTTGTATCTACATGTTTACTTTTATGCTATCTTTCTTTTTATGTTGTCTTTGTATGCATTAATTGTCAATAAGTATTAGTGAAAATTATAAATGTTATGAAATATGTATACGTATACTTATTGTTAGTTACTATTTAATTGCGAAACTGTGATAGAACGCCGTTTCAAAGGAAGAAAACTAGAAGAAAATAATTTATGACAAAACGAAGACGAAATCTTGATATTAATACTTTTTATTCTCTACTAGCGTTTCTCCACGGTTACACCCACGTTAATTTCGGAGTTCTTTCGGGAATTCTGGAATAAATAGTACATTGTTATCCTAGGGGTGAAAGTAACTTATTTAGTCCCGAGACGGGGTTTGGCCAATAGATCGAGGGACTAAATAAGTCTTTCTCCCGAGGATAACACTGTGCTTTTCATTACGAATGCAAGTAAAGTCAAAATAAAAATAGGAATTAGCTAAAGAAAAAAATGAGTGAATTTTATTTTACATAAATCAACCATTAGGTGTGCTACTGGCCAGTAAGTATGCCGCCTATGACATAAAAAAAAAAACTTGAGTTTCTGCAGTATCCAGCTGTCAGTTGAAAGCGATTCTCCCTAGGGCTGAAAAGGGTTACTTTCAACCCGCTTCTCAGGCAACTTCAGACCTACTTTCCGAGTATGAGTAATGAAAAAGTACATTATTTCCCTCTCTATACGTGTATGAAAAATTTCAGGATGATCGGTTGAGACGTTAAAGCGTGAAAACGTAACAAACAAACAAACTTACTTTCGCATTTACTTATAATACACGTATTCAGGATGTCAACAGCTAGCTTCTAGCTATAGGTAGGTGGTGATTTCCCCGTGGCTCCACTTTCGCGTTGTATTGAAATGCTACAAGATGCACCTCTAGTTTCAGTAGGTGTACATCATATATATGATGTAGATATATTATGATTATGCTGTCTGTTGTCATTAACTTGGTCAAGTAGAATAATATTTTGTATAATGTAGAAACGCTTTATAGCAACCAACAAAGATTTTGTTTTTACATGTAGTAGGTACATATATACTAGATTAGCCACACCTGTTGTCTTTTTGTCATATATTTACATAATTATATACAAGTTCACATCCATTACGGCGAAAATTATCATAAAAATATCACTTTAATGTCGTCAATTCACCCGTTCAATAAAAACAGTGTCATCGAAACTTCGCGTGTGGGTTGAGCTTATCTATGTACCTATGTGACGAATGAAAATCCGAAAATTATAATGTTTCAAAGGAAACAAAAAAAATACAAAGACGTAGTGAATTATGCTAAAGTTCTAAAAGGGATCAAACTAGAAACTGCAAAAAAATAAAATACGTCTAACAAAATATTTAATTTAAAAAGAAATAAATAGAAGAAAATGTAATAAAAAAGGAATAGGGATGTTGACAACTTTTGAATAGTCCGTAATTTAGAAAATTAAAAATCATTAGACACGTATTTTTTTTTCAAATAACTGAAAATACACAATAGAGATAAAACGCAGTAAAGTTTAGGGTGGCGGCTCGTGACGTCACTTACCGCTACAAGCCGCCATAGTTAAGTTACCTCACGCAAAATTTCAACTCAATGTATCGCCGTTATTTTTTGATTTCGTAAAAAAAGAAAAAATACGTGTCCAATATTTTTTATTAATCGACAAGACGGACTAAAAAAGAAATTAGTCAAATAGCCTATTACTTTATGGTGATAATTCTGTAGCATTTTAACGTGATATATTATGCGGTTTTCAGTTAATCTTTTTATATTTTGTTGGGATACTGTAGTAGGTAAGTATGATCCTTCTAATAAACAAAAAAGGATTGACCCTATTTTACATATTCTTGTATCGATTTATTTTTAAATCAAATATTAGAAAATATGAAAATATAATTTTTATAGTGGTGACGCTAGCTAGACCCCTGTAAATACATTGTTACTCTATTCACCTAGTGAGACTGGCAATATTAGTAGTTTATTGATGGTTTTATCAAATCGACCAATGTGAAAATTTTTTTGGAGAGAGTAAAAAAAAATAACAAGAGATTTATATATAGCTCAGAAATCACTTTGTATAAACTACTACGAACACGATATACGACCATCTAAAAAAGCCGAAGTTATTTGCTTCTGGTTATTTAAAAATTTGAGACGTGTATCAAACTCCGATTCCGTAATAGCATCCGTTAGGACTAATTCAATGCGCTCGCACACACATGCGCTAACCCACAACATAGATAATGCACACATAGAGGTAGATCTAACACAGAAAAACACACGTGCGCAGTGGTACCAACGGCGCGGAACGGGTACGAAGCGACCTGCTGCGTGCCGCCTGCGCAAGAAAGAACTCAGCCAAGGACGCCCGGCATAACGGTCCACGCTCCAGGTGAGGCGGGGGGCTCGAGGCGGGGAGCCACTCCGAGCTCCAGCCTGTCCCACTACGTCATAGTAAGCGACGACTGGATCACGAACATATCACGAATAAACATGCCTCCAAACCGTAAACCAGGGAACTAACCTAGGCTACGTCGGAAATTCTAATCGTTCATTTTTTTAAGACTACAACGTCTTCTCACAGGTCATTGAACCATTTCATTGGATGTTTTTAGACAGTTATCTTGTGCACAGATAATATTTGAGGGAGTTTGTTGCATGAGCGCTGCGCTTCCTATTAAATATCTATATTAGGAAGCGCAGCGCTTTATATTTTGACAAAGCAACTTGAATATCGCTAAAATTCTTGTGTTAAACCATATTCACAGAAACAATAATTCACGACAACTCTTTCTTTTTAATGTTGCTCATTGTCTTTGAGGTGCAGTGAATAATGGCGATATGTCATATTTTGTTATTCGTACGGTACCTTCTCTAAGGATATGGAAAAACTTTCTTTTTCTATTGCATATATTTTTTAAAGAAAATCCTTATTTATTTATTTATTAACTAATTTACATACATTGTAACAACTTGACAGTGCTACATAAACCTTATTAGGTTTTTCCGTGCACCGACACATCCGTCGTTATTTATGATTTTTATATTATTAAAGATATCAAATGCAAATAGCAGTTATTAGCAAAATTAAAGGATTTTTTAATTATTTTTTCCCGTGTTTATTGTTTCAATATGAATTTGCTGATCTCCCGTAACACTAAGCTAATCATTTTGGAATGACGTCAACATCGTGACCGCGTTCTTCAAATAAAAACAAAAATTAACAATGTATTTTCCATTAATACCTGTTATTCAAATTCATAAGTGAAACTTTTTACCTCACGTTCCAAAAACGTGATGTTACTAATACTTAGATTACTATACTTATGTAATTATGATTAATGTGCCCCCAAAAGTAAAATAATTCTTCCTAAAATCAAAATTTATCTGTCTTCCTCGGACATCGACCCTATACTTGTCATGCTTTGTCCTTTTTACACTTATCGAGAACTCTAACTCTGTCTCGCAGTCACGAATACCGCTGTTTAGTCTTTATTTTGTTCCATGACGACCAAGAACAATGGCTATTCGTCGATAGCAACATGTTCCTATATCTATCTTATTCTCACCGTTGACTGGCGACGGAGGTTCGATAAAGACGAAAAGCTTCGCAAGCCTTGGTGCAGAAATGAAATATTTCGAATTCTTATTGGGCCGTCGGACGTTGAGTTTAAAGATGGCCACTTTTAGAACCGTTTTCTCGTTACGATAACCTAATTTTATTCCATTACGTTGGCGGTTGCTCCGCTTAAATTTCAATAATGCAACTCCATTAAATTCGAATGTCAGGAGGTAATGCGAATAAAAAGACAGTGACCTCGCGGCAGCGGCGTGTGTTCGCACGCTCCCCTCCCCTCCCCTCCCACCTCCTCCTACTGGGTACTCCGGTCTCTCCCGCCTCCATTTCATATGATTCAATCGCATTTTGTTTAATTCGGAAATGCTGAAGGTTTGCCGGACGTTGGCGGTGGACGCGGAAATACCTTCAGTTGGTGCCAGTTGCCATGTGGTACATTAATGAAAATTATTTTCAATGCAGAACAACAATACTAGTAGGTCATAATATTAATATCCATACAATAAAATAAAAATTACCCATACTATAGAACAAGTTATTAAAAAGTCCGACACGCACTTGATTCCGACGATATAATATTTAAATAAATTCCTAAACCTGAAATAATAATACTTCAAAAATATTATTACTATAGGTGTTCCTCGCAGTTTAACCTGCGTTAACTCGGAGATACAACGGTAATCCCGGGACAAAAGTACCCTATGTCCTTTTCTGTATCCTCGAAAATGAGTATGCGAATTTTTATGATTGTCGGTTAAGTAGTTACAATGATTAAGAGTTACTTTAGTTTTTATTTCTATGTATTTGAATAGATGCATTATTTACAATTAGAAAAAATGTTTCGCCATGAAACTGCCAGTAATTTTTTGTTTTGATTTATATATAGTCGGTAAGTATAACATAAATAGCTTAACAAAAAACTGCAAAACTATGAAATATTTGTTGTGAAAATTTTTATCATCAAAGAATTGTTCTTACAAAAGAATTCAACGCGCGCTGTTCTTAAGCATGCCTTCTATAACGAAGTTATTTATAATTTTAAACATTTGTAAACCATACATTAATTGTTTGAATTCATATTTAATTATTGGGTAAAATTCGGTTTTCTTATCATACCAACCAAAGTAACTACTATTATATTTGTTTAATTTAAAAGTTCGTAAAAAATATAATTTCAATAAGTTTTGTAAAAAATATAATTTCATTTGAAAAACAAATCTAAAAACCGATCAAGTGCATATCGGACTTCACACATTTAGAGTTTTATACCAAATTTAGAATATAAGAGAAGAAAATTATAAAATTAAAAAAAAAATCGAGCTATCAATATGTTGGTAAAATATACGTAATAATAAATATTATCACCAACTTTTAAGTTCATGGGTCAACGGGAAGTTGGAAAATACGTATACTTCGGCACAAAATGTTATAAAAAAACTGACTTTGTTTTCCGATTTTTTTTTTTAAACAAAAAATACCGTTTTTATCTACTTAACGGGCTCTACAATACCCCACTCGACTCGGAAGATAAATATAAAAAGCGCCCCCCTTTATCGTTTCATTCAGTAGGTAGGTATATATTATAGAACTCGTCTAAAGGTATTCACAAGGTCATTCACAATCACGATGCTAATTACTTTAAAGAAAAGTTACCTACATTACATTGCTGCATTAATAGCAACTTACCTAATCAAAATTTAAAACTGACAATTAAGTATTGATTAAATTTTGACGTAATGTGAACAATGTACTCGCTGTCTGTCCATCCGTCCGTTCGTTTCGAAATCCCGTGGGAACTTTGATATTAAAGCGAAACCACGGATATCAGCATACTACATATACAATAATAATTTACATGTTTAAATACATGTTTTTAAAGAAGTTGTTGTAGGTTTATGAGATTTGACATACCTACGGGTTAATCTCTGAAACTACTGAACCGAATCTAAAGTTCTTTCAGTCTTTTATTGATATGAAGCTACATTACGAGTATCCTTGGGTGTCATAGGATGATATTCTTTAAAGTTCTGGGGATGGGGGGGGGAGTCCCAAAATTCATGCGTTTGAAACCACGAAGAAACAGCTAGTTATAAAGCACGTTATTAGTTATATGAGTATTAGGAGTCAAGTATCCTTTAAAACTAATTGCATATTTATCCGCAACTAGTAGTTCCGGTCAACGGAGTCTCGGCGGCGCGGCCGGGGCTGTTCAATGACAAATAGTTCAACGCTTTTTGCGAGATATCTGTATCTCCTATTGTCATTGGAATTTTTCCGAGTTAATTGCTACACGGATTTAATATCGAATCCTGTTTACTTTTTGCATGAGTAGGTACGTTCGAGTATGTACCTACATGCGAATCACTTAACTGTGCGTCGTAATTAATCGCCACGACTCATGTCGGTGACCTTTATATATTATTAGATATGCAACGCGTGTTGCAGACAAAAAATATGAAATGAGTCAATTTTTTTTAAAGAACTACTAACAACACACCTAGGCTATTAGTTTAGTGTGCATTAATAAATGTGATCTTTATAAAAGATGATTATACCTAACTTTCTTAAAAATTATTTAATTTATATACTTACTTAGTAGGTAGGTACTAGCTCTTCCCCGCAGTTTCATCAACGATAATTTTGAAGTTCCCGCAAGAATCCTGGGTTACAACATAGCCTATTCAGGGATAATATAGCATTCTGAAGTTGGAAGAATTTTTGAAATCAGTCCAGTAGTTTTTTAGTTAAATCTTAACAAACAAACAAACACGACGACCCGAATGGCGTAGTTGGTCACCATGCCTGCCCGCTTATCAAGTGGTTTTGGGTTCAATTCCCGGTGGGGTGTACTTTGTGTGATGAGCATAGGGTTCCACTTTCCAGTTTGGGTGTGTTTATATCTCTATAGTATAATATATACCTATGTAGTTCTATGTAGTATATACCACGTTTGCTTGGTGCCCACGACACAAGCTAATAATAGCTTACTGTGCGATCAAGTAGATCTGTATGTTGTGAGGTGGATTACTATTATTAAACAAAAAATCATCAAATCTTTCCTCTGTATTATTGGTTCATAATTTATAAACCTGCTATTTTTTCTTGATCGTTTTCTCTCATTTCATAGAAGCTTCTAGAATAATTCAGTGCATTATATATAGTGTATATGAATAGAGCGCCAGTTTGCCACCTGATCATTAGACAATCCAATTCCTATTAGTAAAGTTTATAAAAAAATGAATTATCAAAATTAGACTACTCTGTAAAAAGTTATGCGTGGTGATATATAAAAAAGATATTGGTACACGTCGACTTGAGAATTTCCTCCATTTTTTTGTCAGTTAAAAATATAGACATTTCTCGTAGGGAACTTGGACTGCTCTTCATGAATTTCATCTGGGGCGAAAAGCGACCGGAGCAACTTCCAATATATGTGTAACAATGGGTGAAGGTCTGGTCTCTTTTGATACTGCCAAACATTGGTTCAGGAGATTCAAGGATGGAAATTACGATCTTTCTGATGATTCGCATCCAGGACGACCCCTTAAAGCCCTACAGTAAATGTGGAGGAATTAAAAAAACTGACAGTTAAATGGATCCTGTCTGGCAGAGCAACGTCACTGCTCTCATACTGCAATATAAAATGGTTGTGAGACATTATTACAGGCGATGAAAAGTGGATTATGTACGTCAATTTTTAGTCGTAAGCGCCGATGACTCAGAACTGGAGAAAGAAACAGGCGTACCGACACCAAAACCTGACCTAAGTGAAAAGGTCCTCTTGTGTGTGCTGGGGAATAAAAAGGATTGTTTAGGTACTGGGAGCTCTTACCCACTAACAGTACAATCACTACTGACATCTACTGTGAACAACTGGATCGTATTGCAGCTAGATTATCAAAGAATCAAAGTAAAGTGTACTTCTTACATGATTACCTACGCCCGACCCTAGCTAGAGTGACTCGTGAGAAAATACCCTTCTGATTATTACTTGTTTCGTTCTCTATCCAATTATTTCCAAGATAAAAAAATCACGGATAGGGAATAACTGAAACCCGAACTCACAAACTTCTTCAATCGAAAGCCGAAAGACTTTTTTTTTTATGTCATAGGGGGCAAACGGGCAAGTGGTACCACCTGATGGTAAGTAATTACCGCCGCCCATAGACATCTGCAACACCAGAAGGCATGCAGGTGCGTTGCCGACCTGGAATGGGGATGGGAACTGGCTTTCAAGTGGGGCTGCTAAAAGACTTCTAAAAGTAAGGTATTTTAACCCTACCAACGCGTTGGCGACAAATTATAGAAAACGATGGTGCTTCAATAATTGATAAATTTATTATATTATTTAAAAAATAAAGTTATTTTGTATTCTGAGATGGCGGGTTTATTAGTTGTCAACCTAACAATATTAGTTTAGAATAACGAAAAATAATAAAATCTAGTGATTTCTATAATTTTAATTATGTAGATTAACCAATAAAATCAACTTTTCGTACTACTTACTTACTTTTAGCCAATACTTTGTCAATAATGTTTATGGGTAATTACTATCGGAAAACTTTTTACCTTCATTATCATAATTACACTTTGGTACAAATTACAAATCTCTTTGATAAATTATATACTCGGAATGACCGATTTTTTATACCCAATAGAAAATTCACATGCATACCTTATTGAGATCATAAAAAAAATTATGTTACAAATAAGCCGAGCGAACTTCTAACTAATTGTTATGATGGTAGGGTACCATATTAGATAAAATTGTTACTCACTAACCGCAATCAATCACTAAACATCGAGCACAAAGCAGAAATCAATCATCGACGAAATTCTAGTAAGTAAAACATGTACAAAAATACAGCAAAGTTTAACGAGACCAACTTACATTAGACAAGACAAGTATCTATTCTATGGAATGTGTATCATTTGTCATTCTTAGATTTAAACACGAATATTATTTTTTATTATCTATCAAATACAAGATATATTAAGTACTTATACACACATCAAAAGTGTCTAGGGATCAAGCATTTTTATGCGGATTTCTTGAGATTGAGATGTGGCTTTGTAATAAATTTATGATTTTATAAATTTATATGGATCCTTTTTGGTGCATTACATAATTTGAATCAGGAACTGTCAATCAAATTCGAGTAAAAGATGAAAATCAGCTGTCAATATTTTCCCTATAAAAACATACAACGCATTGAAGACATTATTAGTGCTACTGTTTCCCTACTACTGATTAAAACCAACGTTATTATGGAGCGGCGACGTCATTTAAGCAGGGAAGAAATGCTCAGAGCCGTGGGAATGATAGAAGCTGGTTCCCGGCAACGTACTGTGGCTTTAGCTCTGAATACAAGTCAGAGTGTTATCAGTCGACTTTGGACACGTTACCGAAGCACTGGTACCGTGGCTGAGCACCATGGAGGACGGTATCGCTGCACCACACGGAGACAAGACCGATACATTCAAATCTTAACTCGAAGAGCTCCAACAATAACCGCCATGATGTTAGCCGTGGGGCTTCATCACTCTTCAGGGAACTTAATTAGCGACCAAACAGTCAGAAACCGCTTGCATGAAGTGAACCTTCATTCCCGAAGACCGCTACGGGTACCACCTATAGCAATGCACAATCGTAGGATTCGATATCAATGGGCTCTTGAACACAGAAATTGGGCAGAAGAACAATGGCGTTTCGTGTGCTTTTCTGATGAGTCCCGTTTTGGTATGAGACCGGATACAAGACGTATACGACACTGGAGAACCCCTGGACGCCAACAGCGATTAAAATCCTCCCAGGAAGTCCATCCTTATAGTGGTGGAACCATCATGGTATGGGCGGGTATTTGGATCGGCGGAAAAACTGAGTTGATTTGGATCAGAGGCAACCTCAACGCTCAAATTTATGCTGAGACGATTGTATCAGACGTCATCGTTCCTCTACAAGTGCAAATCGGTCCCTTATTTCAGTTAATGAATGATAATGCACGACCGCACACCGCAAGAGTTGTAAGACAGACTCTCGCCGCAGCTAACATCAATGTCCTGCCCTGGCCTGCTCAGTCGCCAGACTTGAACCCGATTGAGCATGCATGGGATATGCTACAGAGAAGAGCTCTGCCGAATATGGAGGGTATCCAGTCGCAAGAAGACCTTTTTTTGTTGTTGCAACGAACATGGGCGGCCATTCCACAGCTTGATTCGGATGAACTCATTTTGAGTATGCCAAACCGATATTCTTGTGTTGTTAGTGTTCGCGGTAGAAACACGGATTATTAATTGTTTAAGTTACCCAATAAAATTTTAAAGAAAACTGTTATTTCAGTCTTTTTTTCGAACTTTAATGTTAGTGGTTCAAATGTCAAAAATCCCTTTATTAGGAAAATGGCAAATTTCTTTATTAATGCAAAGGTGACTTGGTTTATCGTTACTGTGACAAACGAAAACACTTTATTTGATGAATCCTTAAAGAAAATTTTAATTAATATCAATCAGGAGAAAAGTTATTGCAAAAATATATGTTGATCCCTAGACACTTTTGATGTGTGTATTTACATATATAATCTGTCCGGCGTATTATTATCCTTCTGATATCAGAGATTAATATCATATAAGGTATGCCACGTGTTTAAGGAAAGTGAAATTTAATTTCTGCGTTATATGTTTTAACCTAATAAAAGGTATTAGCTTTGCGTTGTGTTTCAATGACAAGTTTCTGATCGTTATTAGTTTAGAACTTTTAGAAATAATAATCAAAATAATTTATAAATTAGTAAATTTTTTTTAATTCCTTTCGTACGGTCAATGTAATAAATGTGTGAATTACATATTAATAATAATAATAATTGGAATTTACTAATAATCAAGAATGAAGCCGTGATTATTTTTAACAATAACATGCAGGGCACTTCGACATGCTAGATTTGGGTAGGTTATACTAAACCGACATTTATTTAACAACTAGCTGTGCCCCGCAGTTTCACCCGCGGTAATTTCGGAGTTCCCGCGGGAATTCCGGGATAAAAAGTACCCTATGTCCTTCTCTGTACCCCTGACAACGTGCATGCCAAATTTTATCCAAATCCATTCAGCCGTTTTTGCGTGATTGAGTAAACGTATGCGAGGATAAGAGCTCGAAAGCGCATTTTCATCCGACTTGCTTCAAATTTATCGGCACTGCTCAGCTCCTGTGTCTTAGCGTTATGTTATATAGCCTATAACCTGCCCAGGAGTATGAACTACAATCGTACCAAGTGTGGTTAAAATCCCTTCAGTAGTTTTTGACCCATGCGTGCACATACAGACAGACAGACAAAAAATTTACTGATTGCATTTTTGGCATCAGTATCGATCACCATTCATCCTCCCTCCAATATTAATTTTGAATATATATTCGTTGTACAGAATTGACCTCTCTACAGTTTTTTTATAAATTTAGAAGTCGAAGTACCTCACGAATCAGGGTTCGTATTTTTGAATCGCCCGAATTACTTTCGGATGCGGAATCGCAAGATTCATATGCGAATTCTTAAGAAATATTAAGAAAAATTAAAAAATTAATGAGCATTCGCATGTGAATTCGCGATTCCGTTTGCGAAAGTAATTCGAGCTATTCAAAAATTCGTATTTTTGAATCTTTCGAACTACTTTTCGCTCACGGAATTGCAAGATTCGCACTACATTTATACTAAAACAATAGCGATGAGCAATATTGGTCTTGGTCTTAGTCTTGTGTCTTGGGCAAGACCAATAACAAAATTGCAAGACCAAGTCCAATTTTGCTCATCATTATAAAACAATCTAATTGTTATTCGATGTTCTTCTTCCTCTTAATATTTATATATAAAAACAAATATGTCAGAAGTAGTTAAACTAACACCGCGCATGGAGTTTCAAGCAATTTAAGTATAGGTACCAAGTTGGAGGAGTCACGTTGACGTTTATCCGTGCAAATATATTTCGCAGTGTCTAATGCACTAACGATTTACGAGGAAACGAGACGTGTTTCGCAAAACCGATTGCCGAGCTTCGAGATTGGTTCTAGAGTTCCGCTCGTATCTAATTTATCACAGATGTACATCAATATAACTCCGAACTAACTTGGGTAAGGCCTCCGCGGCTCCACGCGTGAATCGCTTACGACAGGGTTGCAGGTGTCATTCGCACTTAGTGCATAATGCATCTCATTTGTTCGTTTATATCTACGTATAGGAACTAAACAATGATTATTACTCTCACGTCACCCGAACAAGTTGCTCGCACTCGCAACCCGGCATGGATACATTCATCTGTAAGAGTTAACTTCGGTTAAAGTATACCTATGCCTTTTGTTTGTTATATCTATATATAAAGTCACTAACTCCTACTATAGTAAACACACGTTACATTGTAGAAAAATGTACCTATCTACCTAAACATCTTACACCATTTATTATTATTATTATTATTATTAAGCATAAAAATCATGTTAATAAATGACTCTACATGTTACGACATGTTGAATTTAATACCTGAATTCGATTATTGATGCGATACTAGCTTAAAAACTTAAAACCAGATTTTATATATCCAGACTGTGATTTAATTAGTTGTCAGACGTTTACAACATTGATTTACAAAAGTCAATATTTGGAGCAAAATTAAAGGACAGTAAAGTGTAATTGTATTTTCACTTGAAACTCGTCGCAATTACAGAGTGATGTGGCCGAACGGAACCCTTCAATTAAATAAACGAACAATTCCGGTTTCGGCAATTACATGTACCTATATGTATTTGCTTTTCGAAAAAAGAAGTATTTTTACTATGTTAATTATGAAAGTTACTTTGTTAAGTGTCACGGCGTGCACATAACAATTGGAATTCCATTTTTATGTTCACTAAACCGATATTAATGCGTAGAACTTAACTAATAGGTATAGGTATAATAAAGGTATAGGTATAATACTAATAGGTATCAAAGAGACATTTAGATGAATAGACGTATTTACTTTCTTTCAATAATGAGCTCTGACATAATTGAAGACTAGTGATAATCCCATTTAGTCCTATTTAGTCCTAAAAAAATGCGTGAGTATCGTGGAACACTCGGTTGGAATGAAGTTCGTTTCTTCTTTTAAAATATACAATTAAATTAATTAATAGCGTCTGAGGGTAATTAAATGAAATTTTGGATGTGTGTGAACCAATAACGAGAGTTATTATATATAAACCAACAAAATGTTAGCCATGAAGCCAGTACTCAAGGTCACCGGGGTGACGCAAACAATAAAACACTATGTATCGCCAAAACTTGAGGTTTCTTGCAACGGTCGATATTTCAGCCTAAGCCTTAATTATATACATCGATTAGACTACGATAAATTGGTAGCCATGCAATAGTTTGTATTAAAACCTAAGTGGAGCCGTCTATTTTCCTTTTATGATAAGTGAGCACCACTGAGTTTACCCGGCGCGCGGCGCGAACCAATTAGCAACCAATAACCACTAACTAATAACCAATAATAATCGTTCCAAAAACCATTAACCTATGACACCGTGATGGAAAATTTTTGGTTATATTTTTTTTTAGCCCAGCCCTCATCCACCAAGCCCGTACTGTGCGTTAGGGAACTTCATTCTACTTCAAAATTAAATTATATGGGTAAATATCTTAACTTCATAATATAATATGCCATTATAATAACAATCTATCGAAACAAATTACTATAAACAAATGCAGCAAGTGTTATTATTAGTTTAGATAAGTACCTATTTTAATTTTAACAAAAAAATATGTATATCCAGTATGATTATTAAATTCCTATCTAAATTCTTACTTCAATACAATTTCTGGTCTACCTACTTCACAAAAAACTGGCGCGCTGTTTGAATTATAATGACATGTTTATCTATAGATATTTGCATTAACGTATAAAGAATATACAATCTGTAATACCTGTATATGCAGAGTTTTAAGATTCACAATGATAATTTATTTTTAAAATAATATTGACATATGTATTATATTATAATAATCGCTGGGCTGATTAATGCTTCCGCGACATGTCGCGATCTTCCCACTCTTTCCACGCTTCAGCTGAGTGAGATCCTTTGATTGGTTTACACACCTATACCCACGGTTGTCATTTATTTGCCGTGATGCATCTGGTAATATCCGGATAGAAACCCATTTTTATTTTTATATTTTTTCTAGCTGTGCCCGGCGGTTTCACTCGTGTGTGTTTCGGAATTCCCACAGAAACTTTTTATAACAGTAGGCACCTTCGTGGTCGTACGCAGAATAATACATCAAAGTTTCATGACATTCGCGCGCAATTCAGAAATGTGCCTTTAGATTTTTTCATATAGAAATATGTAGTATCAAAGTTTCCGACTTCACGGGCTTTAAAAAAACAAAAATCTTTCACTTGTACTGAAAATTACGAACAACTGAATGAAATTACAACTGAAATTACTAACTGTAAGTGTAATTAGGTAACGAGCAATACATGTGCGCGAGCAAGAAGCGAGATCACATCATTTTGCTTCTCAAGTTTTTACGTTACTTCTTCATAGTCTTATATTTTCGAGAAAAATCTCTGTGGACCGTGACAGACGGACATCTGGGCACGGCAGTGATTTTAAAACTGCTGTGTCGTATATCCTTCCATGGTATGAAAAAAATAATATAAAAAACTTATTAGTATGTTAATATGTCAATAAACATGTAGACCTTGTTAAGGTACTTCTAGGACATGTAAGTAAAATTGTGTGTATAAACTGATGGAAAAAAATATACCTAATAAAATAAAGTATAATATGATAATTACTGTTGCTCAATATAATCTAATATTATGGGTGATCTAAGCTGGTTACGATGTCGTATAATAAGTTTAAGGCATGCCACACAGACATGCCTTAAATCTTAACCACTGAATGATTTAGCATATTTTTACCCGACTATGTTCCGATAAAACAGATCTTTGTTTTATTTGACAACTTTGTTGGTTTATACAGAGCGTAATTTTAAGCCAAAAAATTTGTTCAAACTCAGGATATTAATGCCTATTTAAAATTAATAAAAATATAAATAAGACAAATCATAAACCATCGATAAGTTGAAATCATAGAGAAAACCTAAATAAAAACGTAGGTTTACACTGAACTTTATTACATTTGATTTGTCGGTCCTTAATTTGTAAATTGTAATTCATCAATGTATCGGCAACTTGCTCGATTTTCAAGTAAAATATTTTTATGAATGGAATAACAGTTACTTAAAAAGACAACATTATGATTTTTTTATATTTAAGACGAGAATCAATAACTGGATACCGTCCGTACGTTATTAGTTTAACGTTACTTAGTAGGCAAGTAGGTATATATGTATTTTACTCCTAATCTTTATTACCTTTTAACTATTAGGTACCTAAAGGTATAACGATTTTCAACATAGATCAACAAGTGTTAGGTATATAATATCGGGCATATAATACCTACTCGCAGTCCACGGTAGTCTGCTGTGTTTATATCACATGATACCGATCTGTGTTAACGATAACATTAATGATGGTGCGGCGGTGCTTGTGTAATGGTCAGTGGTTGTCCTGAAGACTTCGTGCCCAAGGCTGCGATCGGTGAAAGGATCCAGCTGGAATCTAGATCATCCCTGTACATTCGGCGGAGCACAACGATCGAGCTATGTTTAGGTACTCGCAAACGGCGCGATGTGCGTGCGACTCTACATCACTAGCTAACGTCGTCGGTGCCGCAGCATGCCAATGCAAATGATCCCAAGATGCAGCGTTGCAAAATACAATCAGCCGATACGTACACGAGATATCGACACACAAATGTTTTATTGTAAGCATAAATACGGACATGCTGTGTTATATAAATTGTATACTATTGAATTTAAATAGGATCACGTCTTGGATATTATTAGTTATGTGCGTAGCTGTAAATCCTGTTCTATAGTGATAAATTATGTTTACACAAAACCGTGACATTTTACCACCATAGTTGAGAAAATACAGCCCATATAGGTACCTACATAGATACCGTAGCAGTTCCTGTTTCACCTGATTTTTTGTTTTTGTACTTTAAAGCCTTCTACTGAGCACCGTAGGTGTAGGTAAGGATAAGGTGACTGTGACGTCAAATGTTGCGGTATTCGGGATCGGATCAGGATTAATTCACAAATGTGATGAACATTGGTGTTTACCGTAAGTCTGCGTGTTAATAAGTCTTTAACGCTTTCACGCCATATCGGCTCGGTCGATAGTCAAGAATTTTTGTATACACGTTGTCAGGGGCACAGAGAAGGACAAAGGCTACTTTTAATTCCGGAATTCCTGCGGCAACTCTGAAATTAATGCTGGTGAACCTGCTGGAACAGTTAGTAAGTGATTAATAAGTAGGTACCTATTGACAAAAAAGTATCGTATGATCGTATCAGATTGGTACACATAATACTAACGCAGATGCTTAGTTTGGAACCACGGGCGCTATGTGAAATGTCCAAGCATTCTTATTGTTACAGTAAGTACACACAAGCTTCCTTCACACCTTGGGGATTACAATTGGGTATTTTTCAGGGTATGAAAATCAAAATTCTAATTAGTCCGTCAGTTAGAAAATAAAAAATAGTAGACACGTATTTTTTGCTTTTTTAAATAAATAAGAAATAAACATAGATAAAGCGCATTAAAGTTTAGGGTGGGGGACTCGTGACGTCATTATTCAGTATAAGCCCCGTACAAACTGCACCGGGTTGTGACGTCATGCGAAATTTCAACTCTGTTATTTTTTGATAACGTAAAAAAAGAAAAAATACGTGTCCAATATTTTTTACTAATCTACACGACGCGACGGTAAAAAAAAATTTAGTCAAGTGACCAATTAGAAAAATATTTTATTTTCATACAAGAAAGAAACAAACAAACATTTAACAAGTGCCTAACCTATAATAACTATACGTAGGTACCTACATAGTTACATACTCGTTCATAACTAGACCAAAACATGTTCCTAGCTTCAGTTATTTCGATTCTCAATCTATTAACAGTCAATAGTTCTATGTTAGAATTAGAATGATTTGTATATGTTTTTGGAATTTCGGCAATGGGTAATTTAAAAATAAAAAAGGTTTTATTAAAAAAAAAATATTTCAAAAGTTATTTTTTTATATCGTATGAGCAAGATTTTCTCTGTGCCTTTGTCAACAATTGCCAACATCGTGCGTGCTTTTCTGCGGTTAGTGTCTTGCTACCTGTTTGCGGATGCCGGTACCCGTTAACCTTGGTTGTCATATTAAGGCTTCATTTAGGATTCGTTTGTCTTACAGAAATATTACGGCTATAATATACTGCTACAAAATATAAATTAAAAATCTGTTAAATTCTGTTATAATATCGTTGTATTCGTATTAAAACTGATAGGCAACTATTGGTTTGGCTATACGTATATTTAGGCGGTTAACTGATGCCTTTGTCGCGCAGGTCCTCCCGAACTTAGCAAAGCTTATACTATGAATACCAGACTATTGATATAATACTATTTACTTTTTTTTTAAATACTTACTTAAATTACAATAGGTATAGGAGAGTTGGCCTACATACCTACTTACTGACCCAGACTCAGGATAAACACAAATTTTCGTCACACAATACCCTGACGTGGGATCTAATCCGTCACACGCGGCATACAAACGGTGCTGTCAAATAACCGAAGTTAACGTCAGTGAAATGCAAGCAAAATGTAGATTTTATAATAAAATATTTCATAAATCTTTAGATAATATGATGCATATCTAGCTAATTATTATTATGCTAATTTATTAAGGCAGATTACTGTAGCTTTCATAAATAACACTACGAAGCAAGTTTGAGATATCGAACGTGTCTAATTGCGTTCCATACCCGTCTAGATAATTATACACACAATATTGATGTAGTAATGCACAAATAATTATTTATGCGTATCCAATATGGGCATATAATTTTACTTCCCGAATGGCACTCAAGCTCATGTTGTATCTCGTAGCATATGTTTATGACAGGTTTAAACACTTGAACAAATAATAATTGCTTTAACTCTTGAATTAAAATTCATACTTCTTAGAATATTTCAATTTCGAAAGTCTTACACATAATCTTCTTTATATAAATTTAATGAGTGTACCTATTTGATACCTATACACACACATTTATTCTCGTTTATTTATTATTTTTTTACACAAAAACAACACCAGACAATACAATTTCTTAATAAATAGTCTCTAAGTAAACCGAATTTTCAAGAATATCTCAATTTCTTGAGTATTAGCATCATTTCTGCAACTTACCTCTGATTAATTCCATCAATGGGTGGGAATTAGGATGCTCATCAAAAATTTACCTTTTTTCTGTATATTAAATAAGTACAGACAAATAAACTCCGAATTTAAAAGCGATATGAATAATAAAATGTGAATGTTGAACATTTATTTTAAAATGCAAATCTCTCTGCAATTAGTATGAGACGCTTGTAATTCGAAAATTTTTAATTGCAAATTACCATAACACATCTTTTTATCAATGTTTTCATCTAGCTGCTTAGCTATTTTATCTTAAAAAATATTATTAGATTGTCTATAGTCTACTATTTTATAAAAAAGGTAAAATATCTACTTATATCTTTTAAATAGCTAGTAGGTATGACAGCAGCAGATAGGTAGGTGCCGGAGTTTTTAATAACAGGCTAGCTTGTATAATATTAAGTCTCTCAATTAGTCCCAGGACTGACTTTTAAAAAGAAGAAGAATATAGAAGAAGAACTAAGAAGATTAGTGATAATAATTAGTTTAGGTAGGTAAACTTTAGTAAGTAAGTATATATTTAAAAAAAATAGGTATGTGTCAAAACTGTAGGTAGTAGTTAGTTTCTCGACTTATTGAATGAGCTGGGTACCTACTATAATACCTACTTACACCATCTATAGATAGATACTAATAGGTATAAAGAGAAAAGATTTGATTTTTGGAGATTACTCCTTGCGTTATGCTAGTGGAGCTCAAGAGGGGTTTTTGGAGTCACTAAAGCGCGTCAGATTATTATTAACTGAGAGATACTTTGCACCATGTTGAGTACATCCACAGAATATAGGCACTCTACACAGAGTCGCGAGTCTAGGATAGCCGATCAGAATAGTCAAAAATTTCAATAGCTAAAAATACTCGATTATGATATTATGGTTAATTTCATACTGAAAAGTGTGTATATGATTATGATTATGAGGATTAGAACGTGACGTAAGGGAGTTAGAGGATCACTAGCAAAAAAAACCGCCACCACGACATTCTCGAGCGCGGTTGATTTTTCATTTTGAAGAAGCTCACCGGTGAAAGAGAGAACATCTTATTTTCTTTCTTCAAAACCCAATGGTTCCCAACGACGTTTGAGTAAATCCTCATTTAGCATCATCGGATCCCCTACTATTATGTTCGTGCGCAACTTATCTTGCGCATGTTGCTATGGCAACTAGACATTATTTATTATTTACAAATGAACTGCAGATAAGCGCAGTCTGAGCGCAGTCGAACGTTGCTTTAGCAACAACACGTTTTTAATTATAATAAGCAGAGATAACAAATACCTAATAAGAAGTAAACTCCAGTCGTACGTTGGAGCTAACACACACACTTTTTTGTTTGTTTGTTTATTTATTATGATTTAACTCAAAAACCACTAGACCGATTTAAAAAATTCTTTCACCATTAGAATGCTACATTATTCTTGAGTAACATAGGCTATATTTAACCTGGAATTCCCTTGGGAACTCTAAAATTACCGCGGGTGAATCCGCGGGGAATAGCTTTTATAGTACATAATATAATAGTATTTTTTTAAACCTATCATCGATGTTTTAGCCTTCAAAATTTCGAATTTGCTTCAGGAAAATTTTAAATTACTTTGGAAGAAAAATCAATGTAAACATTAAAATGATAAGTTGCTTTAAGAGGCGGTGCTAAGTAACTTTCAGTCCAAATATAGTTTTAAGAATTTATAAAAATAATATATACTCGTTTTATCAACAAAACTTTAGGAAAATTCCCTTAAGAACTAATTAGAGATGTGATCAGATTTAACCACTTACTTTCATATGTACTATTTAACAGTGTTCCTACTCAATTATTTTTGTACGCTACTTGCAGTATTCACAATGACATGTCATTCTATTCATGTGTCAGATGTTACACGGCTATTTACTAAGTAATTGTAATTGAACGTCTCTTAACCATGGTAGTAAGTGATTGGTGAAATAGTGAACATAATTTTAAAGTAGGTAGCGTTAATCTAAGTATAACCCAAAATGATTCATTATTTATTTATTTTGAATAGATTTATACTTACTTCTGATAATTATTTACTACTTTTGAGAACGATTTACTTAAAAGTTAGCTACGATATATCTATGTCACTGGATGATAACACAGTTTACAAACTATAACGGTAATTTTGTTTAATGGACAGGGGGCCCTCTAATGTTTTGATACATTCAAAACAAAAACTTAAAAATATCAAATATTAAATAATTTTTTTTTTTATCAACTTCGTATCGCGTTGAATATTTTAAAGATTCACATCTTATTTAAAAGATAATTTTGATTAACCTTTGACTAAATTTGGACGGGCGACAGAACCAAAAAGAAATCTAAAAACAAATACATATGTGACATTTCACGGTTTAGTTTTTATGATATCGTTAAAAATTAGCGCGATCGGCCTCCAGAAAATGCATTGTGATACCCGCACATTACATCGAGTATTGGTTCCATTTAACTGTTGTTTTCACCGTTCAAACCTAAACAATCTTTTGCATTAGGTACCTGCAAGTACATAATGCCGACCGTATGTAGGTAATCTGACAGTAATTTTCCAGGTCTCTACTTTCGTTTTAATGAGTATCTATATTTGTTATTTTTTTCGATGATAATAATAATACATAATGTATTATCCAAACTTTGTTTTCTGTTGCTTTGCGACACTTTTTTAAAGAGAAAAAAACTTATTGGTTCATTCATTAATATGTAAACATTCTTATTATTGAATTTTACCGATAGTACCTACTTATGCTATACGTACAACTCTAACTATTTCGTCCAGCCCATCACTCCAACTACCGAACGAGGCGCATACGCAGAATAAAGACAACTTAATCTTTTAATCTTTCGATCATCAATATTCTTCAGTTTGCTGAACCAATATAGGTATTTACATACGTAAATATGGCAAGAATATAGATTTATATAGTGTATTTGTTATCCTCAGAACTTATTGAGTGACTTGAAATTTAATACTCACTGTTCCCCGTGGTTTCACCCGCGTGAATTTTGTCTTTTTATCGAAAATTCCATGTTTTGCAGGGATTCTATTAATTTAAGCCTTTAAATTGCATATCCCTTATGTACCTACACAGTGTAATTACTTTGTAAATAGGTAGTAAACAAGTATTATAGGCAGTTTGAGCTGTCACACGTCAGGCACCAAACCACTTATCGACCCTGTGGGCTTATTAAAAAAAAAGTACTTTTATTAAATTGTCAGTTTTATAGTAGTCGGTCTTTTTTGAGTAATATGATCTTAATGATTAAAATAAAAAGTAACATGCCAATACATATAAAAAATGAAAGCACACAGGACGAAACTTTCGCCCTTCTGCGATGCATACCATAGTAGGTACTTAACTGTAACAAAATTTAAACAATTTTTGACGCTCAGTAATGAACATACTGTAAATAACAGTGGTTAAAACACCATGAGAGTGAAGGTAGGTGGCTCGCTCGAAACCAGAGCGAACCGGATCCCAATCGAAGGGAGCGTTTACTGTAACTGGAGCAGGCAGCCGTCTCGAATATCGCCCCTTATGTCGATAATAAGATTTTCTTTTGAGCGTCGCAGCGCGGCAGTTTCTCTTTTTTGTGAGTGCACCTGCGATGTAGGGCAATCTTGGTTTATTTCGAAACCAGATTATGATTGACGCTTATCGAACAATATCACGCCGGCATTTATGGTATTTCAGACATTTTTGATTGCATATGTGCAGGCAGCATTACTAATACGATTTCTATCTATAAGCTTTTTTTTTATTGGTATGTCTAGCAGTTTTAAGTGGTGGGTATTTCTAGATCATACATATAATAACAATCGGTTCCCTGCGGTTTCACGCGCACCCGCGTTTCGGGAACTGCGTAAAATCCATTCTTATTAGCTGACGTCTCCTATACCAGCTGCCAAATTTCAGCTTGATAGGTTAGGTAGTTTCGAGATTTCTTGTTTAGTCAGTAAGACTTTTACTTTTTATATAAGTACTAGTATTTTATAGATTATCAGTTCAAAAAACTTAAGCTTGAATTGACAAAGCAATAATTAGGGATTGCACATTTAGAAGAAAAAGATTACAATAAAATCATTTAAATTCATCCTTAATCACACGCTAAAATCTCTATTCTCTAACTATCCGCTTACAGGAAGTTAGTCATAGAACTATTTATAGAGGCAAAACGATTAATACGTTTAGTAGTTAATGTGTACCTACATATATTTATTTAGATACCATGGGAAATCACAAGTGCAAATTTTTGCTAACTACAGGGACTACGGCGCACCGACTGCTATAACTGCTCTGCGTGGGAAACTAGAGCTGCAGATAAAGTTACACTTTGGCAGATTTTAGAATATATTAATAGGTAGGTACATGGCCGTATTTTACGTCAAGATTTAACTCACTCCAGTTGGGTACATAGCAGGTGTGTAAGTAGTCAGCGTCGCCAAATGTCACGACTAGATTGTGCATCCTTGCACACGACGAACTGCACAGTACGCAGTTACCGATAATTCAGATTGTAAAACTGCACTGGCATTTATAGCGGTCCGGCTTTCAAAGGTATGTTTATTGTCCTATTCACTTAATTATGTTGATCACGTAGGTAACAAGCTTATAAATAAAAGATGTTGCTCAGATGCCTAATAGGTAATTAATTAATTTGTTATGTTTATGTCAATTTCGCACGTGGGTCAACACAGGCCTGGTAGCTGGTAGGATTTTTTAATAACTTTCTTTTTTTTGGTTGATACAAAAGATATAAGCTATTTTTAATCGGATAAACAACTTACCAAACATTTTAAAGACATGCTTAATAGAAAAGTTAAGGAAATAAAATGTGAAGTGAGAAGCACGAAATATTATTATAGCTATAGTAATATGAATGAATGGATGAATGAAAAACACTAATATGGTATTTATGTATGAATAGATAGATAATATCAGAATAAAATAAATTACTGCTTAATAATGTATAAACAATAGATAGAAGTGATGAATACATATGTGCTTTTGACAGTAACCCTACGACCTATTCTTGGGAGCGGAAAAGCTGAGTAGGATAGACTTTACAGGATATACACCTAGTACATTTTATTTATATTGCTTTTACAGCAGTACCTTAAAGTTATTGCATTAAACGCTTGTCATTGCGAGTGGCGTAGACGACGGTGCGGTGTCGCCGTGAGCGCGATCCTACGGCAATATACGCAATGATAATAATTTATTAATTTGACTTTTCCTATCTGCCTCGAATGTAATGTACCTAAGTATTCTACATAGTAATCTGATAAAATTGCAGTCGCGCATAAAACAGAGATCAAAGGCTCGACGGACATCTTAATGTCAGGGGTCGCTTGTCGAGATCCTAGCTGCATGTGCAAGCTTTCACAGGAGAAGACAGGTGTTGACGTTTCGGAATGTCCTTTTTAATTACTTCAGATAATTGGCAATGTGGAACTCAAAGAACTATGTATCTTTTCATGCATTTATAATATTATTAGATGAACTCGATGACTTGTTCAGCGTAGCATTAGATATATTTATATTCGTTTTTAACATTTTAAATTGATATTACTGACAGTGTAAGCATTTTAAGTTATTTTGTTCCGTTTAAAACACGCTCAGGGATTATTATCGCAGACAAGCAAGCGGAGTTGCGTGAAAAAAAGTGGGAGTACCTATCAATAGCTGTGCACTTGGAAGAACAAGTTTCGTTTTGGTCTCAATTATTACAAATTTATAAAAAATGTACTGTACATGTCTTATCTAAATCAATGACTATTATACGAATGACGGCCCTACAGTATACGTTATTATGAGTACGTTAGGACAGAGTATAATATAGATTGCCAAGAAAATATAGATGAAAACTGTTGCAACTTCATCTTTGGCGGGTTCATACCAGTACTAGTTAAAATACCAAATATAAATCCGACAAAAATACAAAATGCTAAATGGGAAGTATAATTTCGAGTATAGGTTTTAATAGAAAGGATTTCGTATGTGTAATGAAAATTTCATCCTGTATAGATACATCCAATTGGCAAAAGATAACATTCCGCTTACGATGCAAGTCAACGCAAGCGAAGTGCATGTAAAGACCGCCAATTAAAACCGTCGCATTGTCGCTCAATGGTTATCGCAAAACGTATCGCACTCCGCGTGGCCTCACCACACTCCCCCTCCGCCCGGCCCGCCCGCAGCCGCCTCCGACGCCCCCATCGCCTCAATACTGCCTCCTGCGACATTATCGCTGCCATCAACAACAACATTAATTATTGTCCAGTTATTTTTCGAGCAAACAACACACAACGCAATTTGTAGATATTGTTGGATTGTTTTTACAGATAGTGAAAGTCGGTGTTTGTAGTCAAAGACAGTGTAATTATTTGATCCCACTTTTGGAGTTACAAATGAGACTCACCTATAATTTCACTGTTAACAGTGATGAATGTTGGCAATATAAATATTCAGCCCCGGGTCTACGATTTTTTCCAACCGGGACAGAAACTTGATGCCGTCTCTCTCTCCAGCGTTTGAGATAAATTACTTAAAAAACTTGCAAACAAATGTATGTTTACTTGGACTGGTTACTGGCAGGTTGCCTTTGTGGCGCCTTTTTCTTCGAAGTCGACGGTGAACCAGGCCTTCGTATGCTGGGCGCTTTGTGAAGCAAGTTTTATTATTTTAAATCATATTTACCTATTATAATTTTGGCGCCCTCTTAGACTATCGCCTGAGGCGGGTGCCCCGGTTTGCCCCCCCCCCCCCCCACTCTAGATCAGGGGCTGTAAATAATGAATACCTAGTTTAGTTTTCAATAATTTCACATCTCTACATTCAGTAGAGTCGTGATTTTTTTTTTCACTTCTTTATTAAAAACTAGCTGTTTTCTCCCCCGCCGTTTTAACCACATTTTCTGAAATAATTTGTTTCTTTATTTCATAAAACTAATTCTAATTCCAAACTAACCGTATTCTCATACAGTCCGCTATCGGTAGTTCTATGTTCATTCTCCTTTTTTATCGTCTTAGGGATGTTGATCGCATGTCATGTTTTATATGTAGATAGTAGGTACATATTGAAGTAGGTATAAATAATAAGAAGAAATGTTAAATGAATAAGAAATGTTTTATTAAATAATAACAATAAAACATTATTAAGTACCCCAGAGTAAAATACCTTTCACGCGAGTTTGATATGTGTAGGTATTTCACTGCAAAAGCTGTTGTTGCCACGATCCGTCGTGATCGTGTAATCGGCTGCTCTACGGATAACAAAGCAACTGTATTTTTTTCAGAAATGGGTTTTTATGTATTTTTGCCACTTTTCACGCATAACGAACGTTGCTACATACTCAAAACTATCAAAAAGGCTTTAGTCTTAGAGAGATTTCTAATATTAATGTTGGTATCTAGAGCATTTGGGATTGTATTTTTGGGACGCGCGTTATGGGCAAGGAATGTTATTGGTAAAAGTGAATGACGGGGCAGCTGTTTGCGACGGTCTCGTTCTCGTATTCGGGCGGCGCGAGGCGTTCGTACGACGTGCGTCGTCGTAGTCGAGGCGCCGAATCTGCTCGCCGCGCTACCGCCGCGCTGCGCTGGCGCAACTCTGCTCGTTAACCCACAAATAACATTCGCTGTTACATCCCTTGTAGTTTATGTTGTAGGGGAGACTGAGGGGAGTTGAAACAATTTTGACATTTTGTTTCGTAACCCAAATACTATAGACAGAAATCGTATGATATTAGTACCAATCGATTGATCATTCTTTACACTTGCGAATGACTAACATAAAGAAATTGTAATAGTTAAATATTGTGGTGAAAAATCAATTTAACTGTAACAAGTTAACTTGTTTCAACTCCCCTCATACCGAGGTAAGATGAAACAGGGATCAGGGAGAGTTGAAACATAATATGATATTTGAGAAGTATTAACGGCTGTAAAATAAAAATAAAATATAATTTAAAAGCATTCATTAAAATAAAACTTTTTAAGTACAAAACACACTTTTTATTAATATTTTCTACTGATATGTCAGTTAAGTAGAAAACTACAGGTCTAATACAAATAATCAACTCTTGAAGTAGTTAAAAGTACTATACAACTCGTCATACCTCTGTCAGTATATTTCTTTTACAATCAGAAGGCATACTGAAACAAAATAAACAAATTCACAGCTATTGGTGAAAACCGCATCAAAATCCGTTGCGTAGTTTTAAAGATTTAAGCACACATATAGGGATATAGGGACAGAGAAAGCGACTTTGTTTTATACTATGTAGTAAAGCATACTTTACCTACACTAATCGTATTTTTTCCTATTCTATTATATTAAACTAGCTCAGTGGTTCCTAACCTTTTCAATATTGTTACCCCTGTGACCTATTAGGAAAACCAATTTTAACCTGACCTTAAAATGTTATCAATATAATAAATTGGATATTAGTCTTACAATTTTAGAGTATTTTATATATTTAAACAATTAATTAAGCAAAACTAGTTAAGTGTGATGTTTAGTTACCCCCACAAGAAAGCTGCTTTACTCCCAAGGTTCGGAACCACTGAACTAGCTGTTCCCCACTGTTTCACCCGCGGTAATTTCGATGTCCCCGTGGGTATTCCGGGTTACAATATAGCCTGTATGTTACTCAGGCATAATGTAGCATTCTAATGGGGAAAGAATTTTTGAAATCGGACCAGTGGTTTTTGAATTAAATCGTAACAAATAAACGAACAAAAAATCAAATCTTTCCTCTCTTTAATATTAGTAAAGAATCAATTAGTCATCAGAGTTTATTTCATAACGAGATTAAAATTATAAACATCTTATGTATCTGCAAAGCGAACATTACGACAAGAAATTCGAAACATATTTTTATTGACGATTAAATTAATGTTTCTCGGTACCTACCTACCGTAGGCAGTCATGCAATAAAATGTCAAAACTTAATATCTTATAAATCATTATTTGTTGAAATGACCTCGAGAGATTCCAATGACCTGAGTGGGCTCTTGTTTGCTTGGCGTAAAAAAGTTCTCCAACGTTTTAAAACTTTATTAAATTAAGTCTACATTTATCACTTTGATTACAGGTCTCGCAACAGGACTGTGTGTAAATAAAGTCCTCTATAGATACAAATAAATGAAAAATACATGAAATTGCCTAAAATTAAAACGCCACTCAAGTAGAATTTCTGGTGGGAAATATCAAGTAAACAAACGGATAACCATACCTATATTCCTACATAGCGCAGCTGCAGTCAACGCGATACCACATAATAATCTCTATTCTTTGGCGTTGTAGATGTCATTATTTCTTCGCAATTTAGGAAGAATAATTCAGTGATTAACACCACTGTCACGTTGGTATATTGGTTAAAGAACCAGGCTTAGCCGACAGGTTTATAGTCAGATATGATCCCCGCATAAGACCAAAAATGTACATGAACTTTGAGTTTACTTTGACTCCAGGTATTTACCCACGTATTTCCAAAAAAAATATTTAATATATTCAAGTATTGTATTACTAATTTTCCACCCAATTTTGGTAGCAACCAGCTTTGACCAGCCTGTGTTGCTATGTAATAATGCCCAAGCACAATTATTAATTTTGCCAAATTAAGAAAAGAACCCGGCTGACGCAAAGCACTAGAAAAGATCTCGGTTGGTACTTTGTTCGTCCATCAATTACACTTACCCTTAATTTTATTGCTTGTGTTCCATCCTTTACCAGTATCACGTCACTTAATAAGCTACGCCGATAAATATTATGTATATTGTAACTACATATAATTAAATATCAAGCTATTTAGAACCGTTTGCCACTTTTATCGTTATTGTTAAAGTAGTCATTCAATTAAGGGTATGAAGCAATGGTTTAATTTATTGTTGTGAAAAGCAATTTATATGTGTGAAGATACCAAGTATATAGGTAAATAAACTTAGTTAATTGTATCATCAATATCAACTATATCAACAACATTTTCTGTGAAAAATCACTAAAAGTATAATATCTTGGTGACTTGCTTACTAGCATTAATCGTACATACTTACTGGAATCGGTGGTATCAAGTAATTTCCATGTTCTTTTACTTATTATGTTTATAGATTTAATTTTACCGTATAACAGTTAAATAGATCAACGAATATTTTTAACCGACTTCCAAAAAGGAGGACGTTATGCATTCGGCTGGATGTATGTTTTTTTTTTATATGCGCAATCCTCCCGCAACTTTTTTAATGAAGTAGGTACATTTAAAATATTTACTTCCAAACGGAACTTCTTTAAGTAACAATCTGTTATTTATTATATTAGGTACTTAATATAAAGTTAATATCAGCATTGATAGTTACTCGTAGTTATAAAAGCGGTCTATAAGAAATACTATAGTCATAAAAACACATCCCGTGATGAGTTTGTTACAGCAATGCACAAAGAGAACTGTCGTATACTAAACTGTTACAAAACTTATTAGCTACGTAATTCAGTTTATATTTATCTCGACATCGCAGCGCTTGTGCACGATTTAGTGCACTTTTAAATACTGTCAAGTATGATGTAACATGCACAGAGCTTACTGACTTTACAACTTAACGATCCTAGCCAGAAATTGCCTGCCTGAGTTAATTACTCGTATATCACTTTATGATCTTTGCTTCCCTCACCATTATGTATCTAAGTTAATTAAAATTTACTTTAACTATATTAAATCTATTCAGTCTTTTTTGGTTGTATTTCTGATCCTGTCGTATCATAAAGTTTGATTTCAGATATTTAAAATGATATAGTACCTAATACCTATTATAATTTTAAGATCTTGTAACATACATACATTGAAACTTTCAAACAATTGTTTCAAATAGAAAAAAATCACTTCGATAACACTGTTTCAAAAGTGATAATTACTAACAATAATATTAGTTGATTAATTTTTTTTTTTTTAATTTAACTAAGTAAATACTAATAGACTTGTGTCTTTTCAATGCTGTACTAATGGCGATCGATAGAGTCACTATTTACCGAGTAATATCTTTTGTTTTTGCTTAAATTATATAAAAATATATTACATGTCTTCTTGTTCAATAAAGTATGATAGATAATATAATGAATAAGAAATAAAGATTATGCTTATGTTAGTGATTGTGTAACTTCTGACCGAATAAACCGATTGACGTCATATATTTTAACAGTAATATTATTTTTGTTTTATTGAGACGACAGTTCATAAAATATAGCCAACTTAAGAGCTCCCGAAGAAATTAAGACATTTACATGGGCGTAACCAAGAGGCATAGATTGTTTAGATTTAGTAGAACTGCTGTAAAATATTTTTAATATAGGTAACGTGCCCCCGATAATCTCAATATTTACGAGCAGTGGTAATCTGTTAGTATGTAAATGATATTTGGTCAAATATCAGCAAGTGACTATTGTATCAACTGTCAGGTGTAATAGGAAACCTTCTGTTTCGGTTGGTGAGTTAGCTCCAATTCAACGTGTCATTTGACAAACCTTTCTCATTTTACGTTTGCCGTGTCCGTATCACAGCACTCAAAATCAATATAAAACTGCGTTATAAATATTAAGTACCAATATCTATACTAATATTATAAAGAGCAAGAGTTTGTGAGTTTGTGACGTTGTAGGGGGTAATTTCTGGATCTACTGAACCGATTTTGAAATTGTTTCACTTATAGGAAGCTACAGGGATCCTGAGTGACATAGAGTACTTATTATTTCGGAATTCCCGCGGGTATTCCAAATTTATCGCGGGTAAAACCACGGGGGAACAGCAATCTCTGGATCTACTGAACCGATTTTGAAAATTCTTTCTTTTATAGGAAGCTAAAGCTGGGTCCACATTTGTAGCACCTTGACGTATCAAGATCAGACGTATCGTATTGAGTATTTATATCGTAAATATGGACGCTCATTTTGTCCATATCGTATCATTAAGGCATATTTCGTAAAAACCGCGTCCATAATTAGTAAATGCTGTATCATGTTAGTGTATCGGCTTTAACTTTACAAATATGGACGCTTCATTTTTCTTCCAATCTTCGTTTCCTTTTTAATGTTTACTCCTCTATCACAACACACCACGAAATGACGGGTAGAACACTAAAAATGATCGCGTATCAAATGCGTATTCACATCCTAACTTGTTCGATACGACGTGTATCCCCTTTGATTGCCGCCAAAAAACCGACACAGGATGGTTCGCGGTGTATCACATATACAGTATCGTGATACAGTATCAAAATACGTCCATACCACCGATCGTGATACGCGTATCGGATACGAGGTGTATCAAGATACGTGTTTAGTACGGATCGGGCTGTATCAGATACGGCGTGTATCATTAACGGGTATCATTTTTGTCCAAACTTGCGATCATGATACGTGCTGAGGCCACGCAACGGAGATACGATACACAGATATGCTACAAATGTGGACCCAGCTATAAGTGATCCTGAATGTCATGTCAGGTACTTTTTATCCCGAGATTCCCACGGAAACTCCGGGGATTGTGAGTTCGTGAGATTTTAGGGGGTGATCTCTAGATCTACTGAACCTGTTTTAAAAAATATTTTTTCTCATAGGAAGCTATAGTGACCCTGAGTAACGTAAGGTACTTTTTGTCCCGGAATTCCCTCGGGAACTCCGAAATTACCGCGGGAGAAGCCGCGGCGGTCAGCTAGTATAATATAAAATTAATATAAATATCCTGTGACAGACTGTGGATCATCAAAGTTCTAGAAACTTGCTTTTTTTAATGTGGTAGATTTTTCTTTTCCTTATTTATACCATAACATCAATATTTGCAATATTTAAAAAAGATATTTAATCCGAAAAAGTAGGTAGTAACAAATTTTCCGCCTTGAGATCGGGTCTGTGTGCCATTGTTGTAGGTACACACTTTGTATTATATTAGTACCTACACTGTACCAAGTTATCCGACAAGCGATAAGCGATTAGCGCGTGACTCGCTCACTCCGGTTCTCGTTGGATCTCTAGACACGAACCGAGCGCACTTATTAATTAAACATTCTACTATTAGCAAATTCCAATCTTAGTACTTCGCTTTAACATAAATATAGAAAATAGTGTTGTATTTTTTATTGATTGAACTGATCTTTAAACTTTAAAGCATTTTTTTTATATGTATATTGTCATAGATACGCTAAATGGCGCTGTTTGATAATAGTCCTAGCATTATCCTTACATAATTATAAAACAAAGTCCTCAGTCGCGTCTGTCTGTCTGTCTATTCGCGATAAACTCAAAAACTGAACGGATTCATGTGATAAGGATATAGATAGTGATTCATGAAGAAGGTATAGTATAATTTGTCAAGGTTTTGTGTAAATTGGTTGAAATATAACGATAATTGTTAGAGTATCGGAAAAGTTCTTTGTTACGCTTTCACACGTTAACGACTCAGCTGATCACCACAACATTTTGCATACACGTTGTCAGGGGCTCAGAGAAGGGCATAGGGTACTTTTATCTCAGAATTCCCGCAGGAAGTCCGAAATTACCGCAGGTGAAACCGCGAGGGACAGCTACTTACTATTAAAATATAAACCAAAAGTAAGTTATATAATTGTCATTCAAAAATAATAAATATCTGATAATTGCTGTTTCTTTCTTTTACAGATCAACCACACTAGCAGAGTCATCAGTACAAATTGGTGTCATCATGGCAAAATTTAACAACCACTCAACCTCCTATTATGCAAGCTTGAACTGAGTTCTTGAGAAGCGGAGAAAAACTCGGGGGTGAATAATGGGAAAAAGGAACGCACGGATCAAGTTTGCACATTCCATTGGTCCACCCATTGACTCCAGAAGATTTAACGCATCCGAATAGGCTCTAATTACCGGCTTGCATATCGCACCTTCAGTTACCGACGCACAGCGACTGCCAATAAAGTACAAGTTATATCGGGTTATAAATTCGCTTATTTAAATTTAGTTTAAAATAATATATTAATTGTAGTACAAAAACAAATTAAAATTAACCTCGATGGTAATTTGCTCGATGTAGTATAAACTACGTGGAAACGAACCGAGCTGTCGTACTCGGTTAGTAATAAGGAAACGGTAGTCATGACGGCCACTGCCCCAGAACTGTCAAAATCAGATTTTTTCGACTTCGTGACATCTAATGAGGTCACTGATGCGCAGTATAAACAGCAGATGCGTTCCGTTAATGTGTTTGTGGAATCTTCAGACTCTAGGTCAAATCCTTTACTTTCAGAGGAGCCTAAAGAACAAAACAATAACAGTCTACTGAACGTTACCAGCACACAAGCCATCATCAATAGCAATATGGCTACAGCTACCACCTCCAACTCTTTGCAAAGTTTCGATTCTATATGGAATGTAGATAGAGATAGAGATCGCTTGGAAACAGCGATGTTAGAAGATCTCAACAAGTTTTACTGTTATCAAGACATGAATAATTCTCATCACTGTACTGACACAGCTATTTCTAATAAACTGATTAGTAATAACGATACAGATGGACAAATATATACTCTGACCGTTTTAAATCAAGATGCGAATGAATCAAATACAAACAGATATTGGACAAAAGAAGAAGATGTCTCTATGTCAAGTCCAGCAGATATAGAACAACCACCTACGTTAGATCTCGAATCAATACTAAACATGAATGGTTTTCCTAATGATTTCAGTCAGGATACCTTGAGTTCGAGTATACTGCCAAAAGTAGACAATTTTAATTATGAAGACAGAGAAACAGACAGTCAAAATGCAGATTCAAGTAACTTAGTTAAAGTGGAAACATATAACTATGAACATGACAATGAATTTCAAATCAGTAATAAAAAAGAAAATTTACCAATCCCAATCATTGGTACACCATCTCTATTAGACAATCAAGGGGAGTTTAATAATAACAACAATGACTGGAAATTAACGGACCAAAATACATCAAATGATTCTCTACTTAGAAGTGCACTACAGGGAAAAGCTTTCATTAGATATAGCACTATACAAAAAAATAATATTTCTAAGCTTGAAAGTAATAATGAATTAAAAAGGGTAATTATAAATAACAATAATAACAAAGCAGACGTTCCTTCGATGTATCAAGATAATAAAGATGCAGAACTACTAATGGCTATATCCCCTCGAAGCGGGAACCTTAACATTTCAATACTTTTAGAAGAACCTAATGCAACACTACTTTCCAATGGTGAAAATCCTTCGTCTACACAAAATGTTGATGAGCTATTATTATCACAACTTGACACAAGCTATGCGGATGACTACGAAAAACTAAAGCGCATAACATCAGAAATAGGAGAATCGGTGTCGCCATTTTGTACCGTGGAGCCAATAGACCCGACCCGCAATGTTTACAATATACATCACGTCAATGGTGAACTTGTGACTATGATACCAGCCGGTGAAGTGCAATTACAACAGCACTTACAAATCGTCGCAGCATCGCCTTCAGTAACCAGCACGAAATCAGTTAGCAAAAAATATAAAAGAATACCAAATAAGAATGCGTCTCCTACAAACCAAACACAATCTGGCACGGCCGTGCAGGCAGCCACATCTACTTCGAACGGTGTAAGGAAAGAGCGATCACTCCATTACTGTTCAATTTGTTCTAAAGGTTTTAAGGACAAATATTCAGTGAACGTTCACGTGCGGACCCACACAGGCGAGAAGCCTTTTGCGTGTTCTTTATGCGGGAAGAGCTTCAGACAGAAAGCACACCTCGCCAAGCACTACCAGACTCATATTGCTCAAAAAACTGCCGCCGCTAATGGTTCCGTCAAACCTAACAAGCAAAGGTAACCAAATCGAAATCTGCATCACGGTTATAAAATCACCGATTTTGAATGTTGATAATGATCAATTCGAAATCAAAGTGAGACAACGAGTAACTTTTATGGATCTAACATGACTAAAGGCTGAAATAACTCACAGAAGAATTTGGTAAGGTGCTAAATTAACATAGTGTTCATTGGAGATCAGTACCTTAAATCCATTAATAGCGAAAATAGTTTCGTGGCCGTTATTTTGTTAATTCGTGTGTAATTCCGTCCGTTACCGAACACTTTAATAATAGAATAGCTTTAGCCTCGAACAGGTACTATTAAGTATTTTATAATTACGAGATTATTTTCAATATTTATTAGTCATATTATATTTTAATTAGATTACCTATAATATTAATAATTTTACGAGAATGAAATGTTTGGTTTCTGATATTTGTATAAAAAGTCTGATCTATTCTATAATTTCTTCGCAAACTTGGTAACTTATACTGAAATTTAAGAACTTCAGGCACTTGAAATGCTTTTGATATATCCGGATATAATAATTTGGAGAGAATTAATGGTTACTTACACGAATCATGCCTTTTCTATTAAGTTATTTTTGTTGTTAGTCCATTCTATGTATTTAGCTTTTTGAGTATAGGTGTAATGTTATATTTGTCCATTTATTCACACATCACTTTATTCACACATTTTATTTTGATTGAAATGTAGGTATAAATAAACAAAAACAAATAGCAAGTGATGATGAGCAGTGCTGGGATTACAGCTCACCGCCGGTCGCCGCCGTAATTTCTCCCGCGGCGCGACCGACAAAACTTTCTAAATATAAAAAAATAACAGAGCAAAAGAACGAGTCAGTGCCATCTTTCACCACTCGACTATCGTATCTCTACATCACCTTCCTCTCAGTTCAGTTCAGAGCGCTAGATTATTAAAGGCGTTTAATAACTTTATGAATGGGGAACGACAAATTTTGTATGATACGTAATACTTCTTATGGTCATGGATCAAATTGAAAGTAGTTACGCTTTAGTTTTGTTTTGTATTTTACTGAGAGTCTACGCTAACTCAATTAAATAGTGCTCATGTAGTAGATAATAACAGGATTATTATTGGCTGTCCTGTTATTTCTGAAGATAAGTTTGATAGCTCTTACAGACGGTGCAGTGAACGGTTTTCATTTCTAATAACACATCTTTTAGGTACCTTAGGTATAGATAAGAAAGCCCCGATTGTTCTTAGATTGCTATAAATTTCCAATCCGAGTGGCTATTTATTAGACTGTATTTTAAAATTGTTTTTGCTTCCTTTTCGATCTTATAAATTGGCTTGTTTGAAAAAGCTGCACAATCTCTCACTCTCTACAATTTTATAAATCATGAAATCGTACAAAAACTTTACATGTGCTAATTTTTTAGCACCTTAATCAATTATGGAGACTGATAATATCGTATCTACTAAATTTTTGTATTGCTCCAACTCTTATCTCACTCAATTGGCTCGATAGTGTTTTAATTTCTTATAATAAAACTTCCGCTTGTATCAAAAACTTTCGCATTTATCGACTTATTATAAATTTCAAAAGATAATCTTTAACAATTATAGTTGACTATAGAAAGCTGTGTAGGTATTGATTAATTAAACGTTTTAATCTCGAGTAAAATAAAAACTCTTTGTTTCATTGTGACCTCCATAAACGAAAATACCTACATTTAAACATTTCATAATTCAGGAAAGTCGTGATAAAGCAATACGCTGCAACTCTATAGAGGTATACCTGAATGAAATCTATCGAATAAAGAAAATCACATAGTTACACTGTTATACACTGTTGTCGTGAGAACAGAAGGAAAGATTCCAAATAAGATAATTGCAAAGGTTCTTTTCTGGTACGTTTTCAGTTACCTAGTTTTGAGTTTAATATCATAGTAAATTATTCAAAGTAATTATTGGAAACACAAAAATTATCAGTAAAACACCCACATACAATTATTATATCATGGTAGTTGTACTAGCACGGAAATTATTATCAAAGTAGATCTAATTTCTGTATTAATCACCTATTAAGGTCAACTCAAATTGATATTGTTTCGACCTCCGCACGTCACTCGTTCAGATCTTTCTCTATACATACCTTAAACTCCGCACTGTTTGATTGCTAAGTAGGTTATGGCTACTGGTAACTCAGTGCCACACAGGCTTTATTATCAACTAAAGAAAATATTTTAGATTCGTATACCTACCCATAGTCAATCAACATGTCATCACCACGAAAATACCCTAATTATCCTCATCTACATAGTCAATAACAATTTAATTATTATTGTGTAGATATCTGTCTCCTAACTCCATAGCTTAGCGACTAATCAATCTATGCTATCTCTTCGTCGAAATTGGTGGGAAAAAACTTCAATGCAGTTAGAAATACATTTAATCAGGAACCAGACAAGAAGTTATACGTTTTGTTTGAATACGTTTTAAATACTTTTACTCATCTTGCCAATATGTAACGATTTAATGTAACTGAGTAATCCAACACTGCCCTTCAATACTGTAGAGTCTAGACTCTAGACTGAGAAACTTGACTACGAACTATTTATATTTCATTTTGAAGCATTTTTCACATGTATTTTCTTTTTTGTAATAATTCAATACTCATTATTTGTAGATAATTTACCAATACAATGTTTGGAAACTTAATTTGCTACGTAAATTTATACTCTACCACTTGTATCTCATTAGATGGTATATTCCAAGTTTAGCGAATTTATAGATCAATAAGTATTAAGAACAATTTTGAGAGGTTTACCAATTTATTTTAAGATACTATGGCTACCTTAATTAATTGATAAGTGTAGGCATAGGTATAATTATGTTTTTTGTTAATATATTCATGTAATATATTATAATGTTGGTTATGAGTTCTTAGTTTTCCAAATAAGGGATTTATTGATATTGATTGATCGAGTTTTATTGCATTTGTTCCTGAGTTGATTAATAGATTTTATTAAAATAATGATTATGTCATTAATTGATTAAATAAATACGATTAATTTAACAATTTTTGTAGTTTATATACATTATAGAAATTTACATAAGTACCTAGTAAGAAGGACGATGTGGATATAAAAATAAATTACAGCCTTAAATTATGCCACGTTTGTAATTTGAGGTGGTAATTATTTGCGATTTTTTTATATAGGTACCTACTACAATAGTTCACAAATTGTAAATAATAATAATAATTATTTATTGAAAATTGTTTCCGTCCATTATAAATTTATATTGAAGTTTAAAAATTGGTAAACTTACATATGTTATGTGTATTTTGATTGTTAAATAGAGTTTCAATCTATAAATTTAGGTACTACGATTATGCGTTCGTAAAAAATACTTATTGTATTAAGTAATTTGAAATGAAGGAAAAATTTAAACTTGAGAATGATACAGAACCAGACTGTTCATTGCAATTAGTAGCGTCTTAGCTTTAGCTACTTATAATAATACTCAACGGTAGGTAGGTACTACATTTAGATTCTGATATATATTTTTTATTTCTACCGGTACTTTCGTTATCTTTCCTTACTAATATTATAAACGCGAATGTTTGTAAATATATAGATGTATGGATAGATGTTTGTAACTCTTTCAAGCAGAAACTACTGAATCAATTTTAATGAAACTTTAAAATAATATAGCTTGTACATCAAAATAACATATAGGATACTTTTTACCCCAGAATTCCTGCGGGATCTCTAAAATTAACGCGGGTGCAACCGCGGGGAACAGCTTGTAAAAAATAAAAACCGAATATGTAACAAAATTATGATTATAATTTATTTTTTTCGAATACCATTTTGCAGATATTACCTACTTCTAAGACGAATAAATAAATGGATACAATCAGCGATACAACGAATTTATTAAAAAAAAATCTATGTTTCAACTTGGACTATCCACCTCATCCTAAACTAAAACTGTTAAGTACCTACGATGTGTGGTTTTATTTATTCATAGGCATATGTTAAGACGAAGTATATGAGAAAACTAAAACATTTATATTAACCAGAGCTGTGATTTTTGCTTAATACGTTTCCTTCTTCAGAGCAGGACTCAGTGTCATTTATGCTACACATTCAGCCAGTGTAGACCTCAGTTTATTTTATATATGTAGTAAAGCAAAAAGCTTTTCCCGATAAATACCTATAAAAGTCTTCCATTGTCTGTCAATTAGGTTGCCTCTGGTCATTTTATAATATCATACTGTAGATATCTATATTATTTGTAACTGTACAACTTTAGTGACGTTAATATTTTACTTTACATTTTTTTTTAACGAATTTCTTATATTTTTTACTTTCCTACGTTAGTTTGCTAATAAAATTTTTGTGTAATATAAATGATATTGTTGTTGTTTTTATTTACCCTGTCGTGTCGAAAAACATTTTTTATAATAGTTTACCGTGTGGATCAATAGAGTACAATCTGTCAGTTTAATAATACTTAAAACATTTTTATTTTTAAAACAAGTTTAGGGTTGAACTCTGATTCAATACAACTTATATTTTTCTTTTTAGATTACTAAGTTGGTCTTAAAGACCAATAGTTTTAAAGTAACAGGTAATAATAAATATTTAAGTATATACGTTTCGATAAAATAAATATTTTTCACTCTTATAAGAAAAAGATGTTTTAATTACTTATCGATCTAATAGCAAAAGTTAGTGTAGGTAACTATATAATGAAGAGCAAACTTACCACCTTATTTTTTGGGTAAAAGAAAAATGTGTAGAGAGTACAGATGAATCTGTCCGACGTGACTACTGGTACCAGGGCTGTCAATAAAAAAAAGTACTGTAGTAATCTTTTGATTGTATTATCCCTACTTCCCTAATAATATTATAAATGCGAAAGTAACTCTGTCTGTCTGTCTGTCTGTTACGCTTTCACGCCTAGACGGCTCAACCGATCATCATGAAATTTTGCATATACGTTGTCAGGGATACAGGAAAGGACATAGGGTACTTTTGTCCTGGAATTCCCTCGGGATCTCCGAAATTAACGCGGGTGAAACCGTGGGGAACAGCTAGTAATTAAATAAACCCGACAGTTTGTGAACTAAAATATTTCCGCATATATGGTTCTTAATATTTATTACTACTATCATTACCTATTAAAGTACCTAGTATCCTTATTGAAAAAAAAATAGATGGACGATAGCAATGTTTATGGCAAAAGTTAGCATGAGATACATATAAAAATTAGCACGCCTCTCTCAAACCATCATAGTTAAATAAATACCTAACCTAATAATCTATCTATCTTTATATTTTGATCTAGACCATCAAAAAGTTAGGAAATGTGAAAACCTTACCCAAACTTGTTTAATTATCACTCTTTATAGTTTTTACGTAGGTATCTACATTTCATTCGGTGTTAGTAGAAGAATATTTTGCGTTTCTTAATTTTTTGTTTATGGCTTAAATACATACCTACCTACTATTGAAAATCCCATTGTTATTGCAATTGGATAAGAAGAGCATAAATCTCCCATGATGATGATACTTGCATAAATAACATGGCTCACATTTATCTTCTTAATGAGCAGGAAAATATCTGATGTGTAAGTATTTCCTTCTTACCTTTACATAAAGTCTTAGGTACAAGTACAGAGTAGGTAATCTTAATTTTAATCAATACTTACAATCGAATGCAGTCTGGAAAAGCAAAGTGTAGAGAAAAAGCTTAATATCTATGTTCCTCTGAACACTTAGGTAATTCTTAGTTCAGTAAAAACATACCTGACATTAAACTAGCTGTAGTTGAAACATTTTACCGAGCAAAGCAAATGAGAAATAAATCACCTTCTATAAACCGACAAATCGAAATAGCACCTTTATTTTAAACTAGCCATCCGTTGCTCTTTTACAGAGAGTGTATAAAGCAAGTTTTGAAAATATGGACCAATACAAGCTTAGTGGTAATGCGTTCGGATCATACGTCTCAGGACGTGGGTTCAGATCCCAACCGTGCTTTAGCTGATGGGGAAGGAAAACTTCGTGAAGAAAGAAGAAAACATGATGGTAGGGTATACTTTCTAGTGCCTGCCTGACAGTCAGGCAGGCATCAAAATCTGTCGCCATCGACAAACACTTAACACTGTGTTTCCGTAATCTAACTTAAAAGTCAGTTCCTATTCCAGGCTAGGTGTGTTAATGCAATTTTTTGGCACATAATACATAAATTCTATAGTTAGTAGGCTAGACAGCTGCACAGCTCATGATTTAACAATTAGATATTCAAGTTTTCCATAAAAAATGGAAATGGAACAGCTAAAATAATCATTTAATGTCTTTGAGTGCAGCTGTTTATTGTTAGTATTTAACAAAAGGCACGTCATTACAAACAAACAAACATCACGAGCCGTGTATGGACCATTGTTTAGTTTCTGTCAGTTCCGGGCAGCAGCTCGCGCAGACGCCGCCGCCGCGGTCGCGGCAAACGATGCAAACTACCCGTACCTAAGGTGGTAATTAACTCTATCCATTGTGCGTAGTTATCTTATTGTAACTACAAATACTTCCGATGGATTTACAAAGTTACTACACACACACGTTGTCCTACTTTTGAAAGATTAGGTAACTTACCAAATTCTGTAAGATTAAATTGCTGAGGTACGTATAGATGTACTTACTGTATACGTAGATCAAAAATCCAAAATATTATGCTAGTTCCAACAATAAACAATGTCTTATCTAATATATATAAATCACGTGTCACGTTGTTTGTCCGCGATGGACTCCGAAACTACTGAACGGATTTTGATAAAATTATGCAACCATTTATAATATGGTCCAACTTAAAAGATAGGATAGTTTTTATCCCGGAATTCCCTCGGGAACTGAAGGACATAGAGTAAATTTTTCCCGGAACCTCCGCGGGAACTACCGAATTACCGCGGATGAAATCGCGGGGGACAGCTAGTAAAATATATAGTTAGCTTTCCTGAAAATCCAAAAATTCGTTTTCTCATCTTCGCCGAATATGGTAAACCTACGGTTCGGCGATTTGTTTCGCTATGTACTGCTGTGAGCTTGCGTTTAAATTAGTAGTTATTACCTCTATGGAGTCAGAGATTAATAAAATTAATCTCGCTTATTATAAAACAACCCGCTTTTGATCATCTTGAACTTTAGAAAAAAAAAGTGCTCGCGACTTGATATGCCCTTTCCGGCTAAACCTGTAATTTTATATATAGTATGCTTGCTTAAATAAAATTTTAAGGTTTTCGTAGTTTATTTCCTAATATCTGTAGGTGTTTTCTGAATTCATAAAATCAAACTGTATCATTCTATTAAACGTGTTAAGAAACATAAAAAATATACTAAAAATTATTGGTTAAACGATCGTCTATTGTCAATAGTTCAATAGATTCTTGAGAAAAAAATATGAAAAAAAAAATTGGATAGTGAGGCGTTATTATTTCTATCAGAAAATATTCAGGCCATCAGTTTGAATCGGAGACTGAGGCAGGCTGAGATGGTGCGAAAAAATAACAACGACAATCGTTTACTCATACCTTAACTACGAACTACGGCATTGAATCAAGATCCGATCTGTCTAGATATACGTGAACAATTTCGAAGAGAGATTCGATTTTCTTTAAGACAACGTAATTTTCCGACACATTACGGGTCCACAGTATTGAGACATCATTTATCATGGCGGCGATAATGACACCTTGAATCAAGAAGCTATCTTATGATGACAACGCATCCAATTTCGGAGGTTCGTATAATATCATCATCATTGTGTGACGTAGGTATGTATACCAAAGCATGTTTTTATTACGCAATCTTAGCATACTCGACGGCTTATACCTATATACCAAAATAATCTACTAAAAGTACCTTGTTATTCGATATATATTATACGTAAATATTAAATCACTAGCTGTGCCCCGCGGTTTCACCCGTGGTAATTTCGGAGTTCTCGCGAGAATTCCGGGATAAAAAGTACCCTATGTCCTTCTCTGTACCCCTGACAACGTGCATGCCAAATTTCATCCAAATCCGTTCAGCCGTTCTTGCGTGATTGAGTAAACGTATGCGAGGATAAGAGCTCGAAAGCTCATTTTCATCCGACTTGCTTCAAAGTTATTGTCACTACTCAGCTCCTATGTGTCTTAGCGTTATGTTATGTAGCTTATATAACCTGCCCAGGGGTATGGACTACAATCGTACCGAGTTTGGTTAAAATCCCTTTTAAGTTTTAAGTTTTTGACCCATGCGCGCACGTACAGACAGACAGACAAAAAATTTACTGATTGCATTTTTGACATCAGTAGGTAAGTATCGATCGCCATTCATCCTCCAATATGAATTTTGAATATATATTAAATGTACAGAATTGACCTCTCTACAGTTTTATTATAAGTATATGTATAGATATAGATTAGCTCTATGTCTTTCTAATAGAGATAAAATTAATCAGTTTTTAGTCTGTCTACGTTTGCGACGTTGTAGGGGGTAATCTCCGGATCTACTGATACCGATTTTGAAAATTATCCTGAGTGACATAGGATGCTTTTTAGACCGAAATTCCCACAGGAGCTCCAAAATTACCGCGGGTGAAACCGCGGGGGACAGCTAGTCGCTAGTAAAAAAACTACGATCACGTGAATGTAAAAATGCCTGCTGTAGGTTTATCGTATAAATTGTACCTTTTTGTTTGCATTGTCACAAACTCGGAGTCGACACCCACATTTAGATAATCAACACTCAGACTATAATATTCTTACATTATTTCTCTAAAAAACTCGTTGCACATAACCAAAAAAATGTTTGTTGAGCAATAAGAATATTTAGAAAACTCGCTAGCAAATAAATCTCAGGATTTTCAATAATTTATTGATAAATCTGTGATAAGAAAGGTATTTGTCGGGGTTATCAACAGCAAACTTCTATTTAGTCCGTCAGTTAGATGATGAAAAAGTATACACGTATATTTTTCTTTCGTAGCGCATCAAAGTTTAGGAGTGGGGGTTCGTGACGTCTTAACGCGAAATTTCGATTTAATGTATCGCCGTTATTTTTTGATTACGTAAAAAAAGAATAAATACCTACATGTCCACTATTTTTTTATATCCTACATGACGGACTAAAAACTAAAATTTAGTCAACTAGCCCATTGTATAATGTTCACTAACATCGACCCATGATGGAATACAGGTCGAGTCGACGCCCTCTTCTTTGCGAGAAGAGAGATCTGAGATGATAAAGATCGAGCGGAATCAGAAATATTTGAAATCAAGATAGTAGCAACATATCACATATTGTAACATTGTACCTCGCATATCTTACACGTACTTACACAGAGGTAACTATGAAACGAAAAATTCACCGCTCTTTAGGCAAAATAGCTAATGCAAACAGACATGTTTGTGAGCGTTGAAAGGCACTATAGAACTTTCTCCATCTGATTGGCCGTCAATCATCATAAAATTAGTAAAACTATTTTCCAATTATATACCTAGTACCTGTATCTACATTAATACGTGCATACATATATAATATTACAGTTAACATCTGAAATGGTTATGTTGTATAATGTATATCCAGGGAAAGATGTGAAATCTATGTTTGTCAAGTTCAAGTTTCTTGCGACTTTGGAGAGAAAACTCTTGGGTAAGTTAACCGTCCGTATACCTACAATGTTGCCTTTTGTATATGTATACCCACTTAGATAAATAACTTTTATTATTAAATGTCAATAGTAAAATGATTATAAAATATAGACGCTGGCAATTTAACGAAGAAGATAATACAAATAAATGCGAAAGATGTTTCTTGGTTTGGCAAACTCTACGTTGCAATCGAGCAAACGATTGACGTGATTGTTTTCATAATTCTTGAGGATTGAGGGCTGGGAAGTTGTATAGGCTTCATTTCATTCGAATAAGTCATACATTCAAGAGAATCCTGAAACTCAGTGGGATGAAACAATGAGCAACAACCATTAACGAATACTTTATAATAAAAAAGAAATAACGGCATTAGGTTTAATATAAAATAACATTTTATTAATAATAAATTTCTTATATACTTAAATTAAATACTTATTTCCTTACTTAAATATTGTAACAAAAATAATAAAATTAATGTAACCTGTGTATATTGAACGTTGATTGTGATCACTACTTATTTAAATAGGTAGGTAGGTATATTAGTAGAATTTGACAAAATATTGCATACTCGTAGATCAAAAAACAATTTACTAAAAAGGTAGGTACAAAATTATCATGGTAAATTTCATTTCACTTTATAAATAAATATTTTGGTAATGTAAATTAGTCTTGTGCATGTAAATCTAGGAGTACATTATTTATAATTAATACAGCTATTAAAAAGATACTCATTTGTTGTTTATTTCTTGGGGTCTCTGTAAACGCCCATGAAGAGGACAGAGTTGGTGGGGCGCTCGTAGATGAGGTAAACGAAGGGGAAGTTAGCGATGAATTGAGTCGGCTCCGCGGGTCGGGAGGACCTAAAGCCGAACAGTGCCGTTGCTGCCGCCGCCACCGTACCTGCAATTAAATTATTCAAATTGTTGTATCTACTTCAGAGATTCCCCACTCGAATCATAGATTCAGGTTATCTTACTAATATACCCTATATATTATAAAATATTAGTCTTTCGTAGCGTGTACAACGGTTGGTATCTACAACTGGTGCAATAATAATAATAAAGGTCAAAAACTAACCAAAGTGCTTATATATATTGCTGCTGCTTAGCAAGCAGTGCTTACTGTACAATATTTCACTTCTCACACCATATCAAATTGTGATGTGGATGTCAGGGTACAGAAAAAATAAGTCGGAATACACAAAGAGAAGGTTGGCGTCGCATCGTGAGTAGAATCGCAGCAGCCAGACCCACGACCACTCTACTAAGAGCTAAACTTATATAAAACCCAGGCCATGGACTTACATAAATGTGACACTTATCACGCTAGTTGTAAAAGTATAAACACCATATTTTTATAAAATGGTTGTAGCAAATCAAAAATTCCTTTGGGTTTGTCTAAACTATTATTATAAAGGGCAAAGATTTGATTTTTTGTTTATTTGTTACCATTTAACCCAAAAACTACTGAACCGATTTCAAATATAACTTTCGCGGTTAATTTCCGAGTTACAATATAGCCTGAGTAACATAAGCTATATATTTTAACCCGGAATTCCCGCGGGAACTCCGAAATTACCGCGAAAGAAACCTCAGAGAACAGCAAGTTTGACATTTTGTTGAATTTAACTATAATTATACTGATGGATGTTTAATAAAAGATTAGGTATTTAACTAGTTCGCAAGGTTTCTTACTAATCTTACTACGTAAGTGTGTAACTAGCAAATTTATGTTTAAACATCTTGATTAAAACCAGTAAAAACTAATGACATTATAAGTATTAAGGGAATCATTGGTAAAAACGTTTTATTGTTTTTTTCTCGAGTAGAAACTAACGAGAAATGAAACAAATGGATCTAGATTTGACAAATAACACTAATTCATGATTATCTTGGTGGTTTCTATGCGCGATCTCTTAAGAAATGAGATGAACCGCAGGGGGACCGATAGAAAACTATAGGAAGTAACGAATCGTCTAAGTCATTTGGTCACGTAGGCATAATTATAACATCGTCCAATCAAAACTAAACTCTAGTTTTGCGTGACCACGTGACATAACGCATACGTTCCTTAGTTTTCTATGCGATTATAGAATGTCAATTGGCTATAGGGACTAGGGGGGCTGAGTTAGCTTGGAATCGCAACTTAAATGACATGGGAGTAGTGCAAGTTGCTCGTTGAACTTGATGACGGTCAAATCAGCAGACGCAACTTGGGCTGGACTTCTACAAGAGCGCCAACGATTTAGCGCCGATGGCTGAACTTGGCTGGATAAGGTTAGCATAAGACTAGTCGTCGTGGGAGGGACTTAGGAAGACGCCTTTGTATAGCAGTGGACGTTTAACGGCTAATCCTAACCAATATTAGGTATAGGAGTTGGTTGTTGGTTTGTTGCAGTTTTATGCCTTAATAATTCAACCGATCCTCATTAAATTTTGCTTTCGATTTGTCAAAAGGTCATAGGGTAATAAATATCCAGCAAAATTAATACAGGTGAAATCGCGGGAAACAGCTATAGTAAGTTTATAATTATGATCTACTTAAAAGTTACCTTCTTCGTCTAATTGGATTTTCGCTTTGTGAACTGCGTCGTCGAATAGAATACCACCCTGCGGTGACAGAGTGCTGAAGTTTGACGTCTCGTTGAAAAGATCACCCACACCCAAAGTCTCCAATACCTGAAATAAGCAAAATAATAACCATTCAATTTCAGTTGTCAATTCAATCATAATTATAACGAATGTAGCAAAGCTCTCTCTAATTATAACTCTCACATTATATACTATAATAATAATAGGTTTCCCCTGATCCGTCCTAGTTTAGAGAGCATCCGAGGAGCGGCCGGGGGCCTTCATTTGTAGTCCGGGTTTAAAAAATTGATATCTTGGGCCACCCGCGACACACGCACTGCATGTGCTCGCACACCACGATCCACCGACGAACCGAGTCACTATATTCACCGTCCCCCCACCCTTCTCGTTGAGAATATCTCGACTCGAGAGACATTTCATAACAAAATGTTTGTATAGTAGGTATGTAGTGTTTTACGTCTACATATAATATACATACACTTCTGAGGGGAAGACTCCTCTCCATAGTAAATTTGGGTATCTCGACGACGACTTCGCGAGCCATGTAACTTTCTTCAACTACCGAAGCCAGTCGTTCAGGGGTCAAGTTGGCTATTATATTCGTAACGCCTGTAATGAAAGAAAGAATTAGTTTACAGGTTATAAGATTTTTTTATCACTTTTAACTAGCTGTCACCCGCGGTAATTTTGGAGTTCCCGCGGGAACTCCAGAATAAACTATTCGTATAAACCTTCCTTTTAAATCACTCTGTCTATTCGTGAAAACCGATGAAAATCCTTTCAGTAGTAGACAGACAGACAAAGAGATAAACGCAGCGGGGGACTTTGTTTATATATTAGGTATTATGTAATAAGTAGTAGGCATTAAAATCGAAAACCAAAAAGTTATTTCGTTGTCCGTTCCGATTCAGTTACATTAGTCCCGTCAGTTACATTATTTAAAAAAGTAAAAAAATTATAATACGGAAGAAAAATATTTCTAAAAATACAACCAAAAAAGGCAAGACTAACCTTCCTTCATTGAGTAAGGAGGCAGAAGGATATACATGCTTATGTCATCGCCTTTATACGGCAACTCCAAAATCTGGGCGCCGAGCTCATCACTAACCACTGTAAAGGAGCACAAAGTATAAGATTAATTGAAACTTAAAACCCAAATTAGACATACTTGACCTAAGTATAGCATCCTAAAAATACAATTTGTAGTTCTATTGATCCATAATGATAGATAAATAGGTAGATATTTTATTCTCTCTTTAAAAATTACGTTTAAGTTTTAAGTCATCAATAAATAAATTCACAAAAGAGATTGTCAATAATAATTAATTTACAAATTCTACCTTATAATAATAATAAAGCTGATAATAGCTATAATAAAAAAATGACAAGTAAAAAAATTTTACCAAAATACTACAATTTAAATAAATAAAAGAGAGATTTTTCAGAGTACGTCAATGATCCATCCAATAAAAGGTTTTTCAGTCAGGATTGGGTTTTGGGTTTAATGTAGGTACACGATTCGCGAATAATTTAAAATCAGAGATTACATAAACATAAAATCAGCGCAAATTAAGGCAATACTTTCGCCATGGTTCTGGTGAACTACTCACTGTAATGGAAAGTTCCCTTTTGCTTCATGAAAGGTACGAGTGTTTGACGGGTTTCGGAGACGAAGAACGCTTCTTTTTTTGTCCTTTCGACGGCGAACTTCGACTTCCATATTCCTTTGAAGTAAGCGGCATTAGCGAGCACCAACTTTGTATTTTGTGTAATACCGTCTTGTGGTATGAGATCGTTTATGTTTTTCTTGGTGATTTGTGAAACCCAATTGTTTATATAGTCTCGTGCACTACCAGGATCGGCTTGGAAGTTCTGTAAAATATTGTCACGGTTAGGTACTTTTACTTATATGTATAGCAGTGGCGAAGGTACCATACAAGCCGATTCCCACCGGCTTCCCTTCGGAAGTTGGGAACACAACCACTCTCTCTACCGTAATTTAGAAATGGCACAATCAGTAATTTTTTGTAGTAAGTATTTCAGTAGAATCTACTGAAATACTACCAAAATTATCTCTACTGAGTAGAAAACATTACAAAACGCCTAAACTATCAACAAAATTTGCTCTTCAACAACAAATTGTTATAAAATAAGCCGCTGGCGCGATCGGCTTTTTGGCAGTTAAACTTCCATACAAAATAATGCCGTGACGTCACATCAAGGTCGCAGGCAGCCGGCTAAAATAGCTACTTTGGTAAGCCGCTACAAATCGAGTTACTCTCTCCATTTCACTCACGCGCACGCATTTTCTATTACTGTCTCAACAAATATCCTCATTGGTCCTAGAAATTCGAAACGAAGCGGACATTCTCATCTGAGATGACGGTTGACAGACAACTTGAGTTTATGACGAAAAAATTGAAAATTTGAATTTGTTAGTGTCACGTATTAGAATTTATTTCTTGGTATTAAATTAAATAGTGATTAGTATTAAAGTTGGACTTTTTTTGTTGTGTGTAGTGATAGTGAAAGCAGTTACGCAGACGTACGTTGAAATTAGGTACCTATTTGCGGTAAGTAGATAGTTTAATAAGTTGAAATTACGTATTTATAGTAGGTACCAAATAGATTTCCGGCTTGCCTCTCTCAATATTTCACCCTTCGCCACTGATGTATAGGTATACTATAATACAATAAGTGAATGTACTTGTTGTGTATTGAAGTATCTGAAACTATTCATTTATTTATTTCATTGCAACTACGCTGCAACTACCATTCTAATGTGCGGTTTACACTTAAAGCCGCACGATTTTTACCGCGCAGCAAAAATCGACCGTCTAAATGGCAATTCGGCTAAGTCTTGTCTAGGCGGATTGATGAGTCGATTTGTGAAGCGAAAGCACAGTGAAAATCGACCCGTGTACACACCTCTTAATGATCCCAAAGCTACAATGTATACACACTTGTCTGGGCATGAACTAGAATTTGCATATAAATATAGGTAGGTACTTTACCCGATAGTTTATTTCTGCTTTTTTGCACATAATTATTAAAGTTTAAAAGGCGATTTTAATGCTTAACCGCATTTACTGCCATTAACCGTAAAGTTTACTAAATAAGTGCGACTCACCAATGTCTCCAACTCCTCGCCGAAGAACTGCTGCATGCACTCGCGCACGTCAAGCGAGGTGTCGGTGAATAGTTTGTTGGCGCTAGTGAATTCGTAACTGTCGCTGTTATTATTCATGGCGCGAGCGCGTTTGTCCACTTTGTATGCCATCATCAGATTAATTTTGTCCTGAAATATGCAATTACGAATTATGTAATGAGTATCTTCTTTAATTTTGGATTTGTGGACGAAGAGGAAAATTGACTTATCCTCGTACATTTGAGGAAAGTTATTCGATAAATTGGAAAGTGCACCCTATAATTCGTAAATATGGTATAACATTCATGTCGCACGCAATTTGTATATTTCGTCGGCGTTTTGTATAATATGCCAAGGACAGAATAAGAATACCTACATTGTAGTGGTAAATCGGAATTCGGTACAATTTAGGTAGGTAGGTACTTACCTATATTGTTTCCTAAATCATCGGTGCTCACCAATCAAAACAGCGAACATTGGTAAACATACCAATTATACAATTTGTCTGAACCCCGACGTCATTTGTAAACGGACGATTAAAATAGAAGTAGATAACTATTGAAAATCGGTCCAGCACACATCGTCCACATCTTTACAAAGCGTCCTAAATAAACGAGAAAATAACAATCTCACCATTTTCTCAGCTATTTGAAGCGACTTTTTCAGCGCAGCCTCAGTATGTCCTCCAGAAGAAAGATAAGCCAACAGCAGCGAGTGATAAACCGAGAAGGGAGAAAAGAAGATATTGTCGTTGGGAACTACTCTGTTGATAGCACTAAAGAGGTTCAGCGTAAACTCTAGTTGTCCTCTGTAAAGGGACACGCGAGCTTCCGGGTCCAATTTCTTGGCTGAGTCATCTTTATAAAAACACTGACTGTTTACAGTCGCAACGACGAACAGGAATGCTAACGTTGGTTTTAGCATTTTTGAATCTAAAACAAAAAAAACGCATTTGGTTATTATGAGACAGAACACGACAACTAGGTACCTAAGTGTTATGTTGTCATACATGATAAATATAAGCGTAGCAAGATTGCGTTCATTCACTGAATGATCCAGTATAATGAGCAAGCGCAAAGAATGAAATCCGTCTCCGTCTGTTGCATTTCACCGTGCCCGTGCGCATCGCTTTCTCTTAAGCTGTGTGTGTCAGGTGAGGAGAGAGGGCAGCGTCCGCTATGACGCAAAACCATTTTATGCAAGACAGAGTGACTTAACTTGCGATAAATCGACAAGCCCTCATCTATATTAGGTAACAAAATAACTTTTCACTTAATGTTCCATATGGACTCCGGGTACTAATAGAGGATCTAACTAGGTACTTTTAAATAAGGCACATTTCCTATTATCTTTCTCTCAATGAAGGTAATGCAATCTTATATTTTATCTTTACCAAGATAAGCAAAAACAAAACTGTAATGGGGTCGCGAATTTATTTTAAATTATAATCGCTTTGGCATTGTATTGTATCATAGATAGCTACAAAAAATGAAAAGAAGAATTGTATTCGTTTTTAAACGGACTTATACGGAGATACTTATGTACCTAGTTGTATTTTATTTTATTTGGGAAAATAGACAAATCTATTCAGAAAAAACATTCCAAAATTTAAACTGCGGGTGACAGCTGATTATTACATAATAACATGATGATAACAAAATCATTGTGACCTTGATGTCAACTTGGAAAACATTAATTAGGCACAACCAAGGAGTACATTTTATCTATTGCGAGATTCACTAAGTAATCAAATATTTTTTCTTGACCTACGTAAAATCCCATGGGAGGAAATATTTATCAGTGAAGAACAAATAATTTATGTCAGTTTCAACACCTTGCGAGGTCATACGGTATCGCAGCCGAGTTGTTAGTCATACACCGTAATTCATGTAAATGTATATAAACTTATTAATTAAATATATACTTATGAAAACATCGTGTCAAATCCTTAGGTACTAAGCTAAAAATACACACATAACCGGTCCATTATTGACCCAGATATATTACCTACAACAAAAACTCCAAAAGTAGTTTGTCACGATTTTTATCTCGAACACGGTCCGAGAGAGTCAAGTTCCAAATAAAGCTGGTAAACCCCACTCCGCTCTCGGTTGGGAAGCCCCAACATGACGCGGTCACCTTCTTTATGAGACGATTACGTTTGCCTTTGACGTAGGCACCTTTGTGTTGGAATTGAACAAGGCGAAAGCTTTCTGTGTTAGCGCAAGAAATTAATAAAATTTTACGCCCATCCGATATAAACGAAATTCACACTTCGCGTTTACCAAGATATGATGATAACGATAACAAATAAAAAACAATACTCAAAAAATAATATCTAAGAAGAAAAGGTGGAAACAAAATAATACTTCACGTTTAGCCCATTATGCGTCATTATACACACATTATAGTGTCGTAAAATTTTAAAATTTAACTAAGTATATCTTAACGTCATTTAACATTGTCATTGGCAAATTATAATTATAGACGCCATTATTAAAGAAGAAGAAGTTTTTGCTGCGATGAAATAGGTATTTATGTAAATAAGCAAATATCATTAATAGGTAGGTATTATACGTATATAGTATACCTAAAAGTTTCTCCAAAGAACTAGCTGTCGCCCTCGATTTTACCCACGATAATTTCGAAGTTCCTGCGGAAATTCCGGAACAAACTATATTTATAAACCATTGAGTAATAATACAACCGGTACCGGTACCGGTACCGGTAGCAGTTAAATACTCTTGATCAATCTTCGGTCGTGAACTTTTCGGTCGCGAACTTTACCGAACAAGCCCCAATTTTTCTCTCAACGTATAATTAATACCTACTTAGTAATTATATGTTCGAAAAAAAATTTTGAGTTCTAAGATTCCTAATATAGTAGAGACAACCAGGAAAATAAAATAAATTTAAACATGAGCTAAGACATGATAATGATTTATTTCCTTCTACAGTCAATAAGCATTAAATGATAAAAAGTGTATGTATCTACCTAGTTACTCTATTACTATGAATCTAACATAAATACCAGTTTTGTAGTGTTAAAGCATTGTAATGTAGTAAATACCTATACTTAGATACCAACGTGTAGTGGGTTTTTCTGTTCAATTTAAACTTAATTTGGCGGCCGAACAATATTTACACCTGTCGTCTACGTTTTCTTTAGGCAAACCTTTCTTGGTAGCCGCCTTGGATAAACTCGCAACTGGAATACTAATTCAGCCGATTATGAAAACTGTTTTTTTAAATATCCCCTAGGCCTCGAGTGTAGATAATTCCATAATTTGTTGTAAACGCATATTTTTTTTAGAAATCCGTGTATTAGGTTTATACCTATTTAGTTAAATATATTACAGTAAGTAATATTAAACATGATATTAGGAGGTATATTACATAATCTATACTTATAATAAAACTGTCAATTCTGTACATTGAATATACTCAAGGGATTTTAGCCAAACTTGGTACGTTTGTAGTCCATACTCGTTATAGGCTATATAACATAACGCTAAGACACATTAGGAGCTGAGCAGTGACGATAAATTTGGTGTCAGATGTCGGATGAAAATGCACTTTCGAGCTCTTATCCTCGCATACGTTGATCATACACCAAAAGTAGGTATGTAGATATTACAAAGATGATGGTCTTCAAAAGATCTACAAAAAAGTCCTCAATAGTATATAATCTTTTATAAATTATACTATAATATAATAGTAGAATCCGTGGTTGAGTACATTAAATATTTTAACAAAAATTGACAGGGGGCGATATAGAAGAAAAGTAACCAACCACAAAAAAGTTTTCATAATTCTTTTGTGTCTGTCTGTCTGATCGCGATCTCTGTCTGTCTGTCTGTCTTCCCAAATCTACTGAACGGATTGCGGTTTTCACATCTAGAGCTACATATAGGCTTTTTTTATTTAAATCGGATGTCGGGAAAAAAAGTTGTTACATTAAAAACGTTTCACGTATCTACATTCTACATCTCCGACCTGAGCCATATAAAAATACCATACCAAGACATTTTATTTATTTATTTATTTTATTTATTGTTTTGTTGTCAGGCAACATGGGCCTATTTTAGCCTGTAAGGATTGTATGGTTGTTTTTAAAATAAATAAATGAAAAAATAAATAAATATTTTTTTATAATGATATTTAAATGCTTGTAACTCCTTCAATTAAATTGTACCAAATAGTTACAACTTCTTCGATATTTACGTGTCGAACTTAGGTATATGTATGTATATGTATACAGTTGCGAAAATTCGTCATAGTAAATTAGAAAGTGTGCATGAAAATCAGCACATTATCAGGCACACTGACGACTTCGTTCTGATTCTGACTGACAACCGTTCAATCGCAGTGTACCTAACATGACCACACAAGTACGTACGTTATAGTAAATTCAATGCACAATACTAAACTAGGACGTAATATTTCATGCAAGTAGCTATTTGATGACACGTTCAATATACTGTGGACTAGGTATAGCTACTGACGGATTTACATATAGTACCTGCTTACTTATATAAATACCTATAAAGATCGATTAGTGAAATAATGGTCCCAAATAAGTCTTCCCATAATAATCAATCAGTGAAATTGAAGCGTTTTTCGAAACAATAAATGGATATAGATAAGCAATAGTGCGTTAACCCACAGTGGAGAAATTTTGAGTAAATTAAAGTTTTAAAATTACAGTGCCATTTTCTGTAAACATTTTTTATGTTCAATATTTAATTTCATATTTAAGCAATGCAATAAGGTAAACACATAATAAAAAACGTTCTCTAACTCTCAATAAATCGTTCTGAATCAATAACTTCATTTTGTGGGTTAACATGTTATTGCTTATCTGCGTCCAAATATGTATTAAGTATATTTTTTTTTTATATTTTATCACTATGAAATGCTTGGTACCTGACCTATGTAGACAAATCATACTGATATTATCTACTGTTTAAATTATGTTAATTTACTTGCAATAAGCTAAGCTAAACTCGATAATGTACCTATAGGTAGGTACACAAACTTTAAAGTTCATCAAAACAATGTACGAACCTAAAACAACTAATTTGGACTGCAATGGGCATGTTGACTAATTTCTTTTTTAAGTCTGTCTTGTAGATTAATAATAAATATTAGACACATATTTTTTTTTTTTTTTACGTAATCAAAAAATAACGGCGACACATTGAGTTGAAATTTCGCGTGACGTGTATGGCGGCTTTTAGCGGTTTATACTGAATACTTACATCACGAGTCCCCATCCTAAACTAGGAATGCGCTTTATCTCTGTATATATTTTCATTAATTTGAAAAAGCAAAAAATACGTGTCTATTGTTTTTTTATTTTCTAACTGACGGACTAATTAGAATTTTGATTTTCAAAAGTAGTCAACATCCCTATTTTAGGTAATACCTACGTGTACTACGTAAAAAACTACGTACCTATATATACTGACTTCTGTACTTAAAACGTTAGATAGGTACCTGCTTAGTAGGTTTTCAAGTAAGTTAGGTAATATCTATAGGTACGTTCTCACAAATTCTATGTACCTACTTAAACAAAATATATACTATTATTTTTAAACTTTTAGATTAAATCGGTTTTTTGTTATTTTTAGCTTCTAGTAAGTAGATATATCTACCTAGTATATTTTTGTGTATTCAGAAGTCGGTTTACATTTTTTTTTTTGTTAATTTTTTTTTATATTTCTCGCTTTTAAGTGAGTCGGTTTGTAATTTATCTAAGTTACAATAACCTAATGTCAACTGCTCGTCACCTTTTACAAACTATTGCTTCTACTACTAATCGTAGCGGAACCTGTGAAATACGTATTACTGAGTTGTTTCGATGACCATCTGTAGTCTTCGTCATCAGTTCCACTTCTTCAAATTTTGCTTGCCGAAAGCAAATTAACGATTTAACTACTACTTATAGGTACCTACTATAAAAAATACCCAAATCGCTATCGGTGTGGCTATATTTTTTGAAGAGTTCCCTCGATTTCTCCGAGATCTCAACATCAAATCCCGACTTGGTGGCAATGGGACCAAGTTGGAAGTATACCCTTGTTAACCGAAAAAGAATTTTCCAAATCGGTCCAACCGTCTTCGAGTAGGTAATTGGTGAACATAGGTAGGTATATATCTAAGAAAAAAACGTACATATCTACCTATACCCGAACACAGACTTCCTTTTTGGAAGTCGGTTAAAAATAATTAGGTAGGTACTATTAACACGGGCATTTTTTCATTTCCTTACAAATTAGGTACTAACTGAAATTGAAATAACTTTATTTGGCACAACACAGATAATTAGGTACAAGTTTACAACATACATTAAACAGGCAAGTATGAACGAGGGTCCGCTTCTCAACTACTACAACACAGGCAAACCAACAAATTATTTTTATTTCGTTGCATAGAATTAGGAAATTTAAACGGATAAAACCGCATGCAACACCTGCTCTTAGTTTAAAACTAGAAAAAGATAAATAATTAATTTATAAAAATTAATAAGCGAATCTGTTACCGACATTTAACTATATCCGTAGGTAATTAGGCATACTCTAATATTATAAATGCGAAAGTATCTGTGGGTGTCTGTTATCTTTTCGCGCTTGGTACAAGAATGGTTTACAAGGAAACAGAAAAGGACATAATATTACGGTACTTTTTATCCCGGAATTCCCACGGGAAATCCGTAATGAACTCGGTTGAAGCTGCGGCGAGTTACGTACGTATAAGTAAACATAATAAACACGCATCACGCAAAATCTACTGGATGATGACTGGATGCATTGATTCAATGACTGGATGGTTTTGAATTGAAACGGACTCCGGTCAACAATGCTAGTGCTTAACTAATACTTCATGTGGCATATTTATACTTTAATTTAAATCATAACTAATAACTTACCAATAACGGATGCCTTAAAGTGACGCTTGTTTTAAATCTCTATTGAAAACGTCCTTAAATTATGCCTAGATGGCAGTCAAATACTAATACTTTATGTAGTCTAATGTTTGCCGGATGTTGTCACACACATAACGGCAGTATAGAACTGAGTTTCAAACACGGCTTTGTTTTATAATGATTCACGTTTGATGATCGTAACGTTGCGTCGATGCAACACGCAGCAACTGACTGAATGAAGGCAACTCGTTATCCCCTTTTATGTGGGTCTTGTAAACTGGTATGCCGTAGCCGCGCTCGGTCGCACTTCGGCAGCTTAGGTTGAGCCTTGAGAGAGCATCCAATAAGCAATATCGAGATACTATGTGGTTTAATCCACGCCATCGGCGATGATAACGTACAGAAAAATGGATATTTCATGCTGTGAACTTAATCTAAGGCTGTGAGTTAATTTCAAGGACTGGATTTATCTATGAGGTACACTATACCTACATGCAACCTATTTTGTGCCATGAGAAACAGGTAAAAGAAAATCAATGTTATTATACTACCTATATGTACCTACGCGTTTCATAAATCTTTAGTTAGATTTGTAGATGGATATTTCATTTAAAAGTAAAGAGTAGGTACCCAAAGTGCGTCATACATAAATATTATAAAACTCGTAGAGGTAGGTACCTAAGCAAATAATTTTTCGAAACGCTCTTTCCTGAACTTATTGGTATCTACCTACCTACTTTTAATCAACTACCTTGACGTCGTCAAACGGTTTAGACTAAGTTTTCTGCACTTTTATCCAACAGCACATCGATCTATCGATTCTAAAATCTTGAATAGGTAATCATATAAAAAATATACACCCTTTAAATTCATTAGTTTTATACCTACCAATTCAGGATCAGGAACTCTTTACTATCACAGACTATCACACTATCACAGAACAGATAGAAGGGACATCTACTTACTCGGTTTAGTATGAAAATTAATGAAAACTATAGTGCCGCTGCTGAGTGATTTTCGTCCATAAAACTATCCGTCACGAATAAAAACATTTATTTACGTAAAGAAATATTGTATTAAAAGCCATTTGGTGACGTTTATACAATACTAGCGGTTTCACCCGCATGAGTTCCGGAATTCCCACAGGAACTATATTTTTCTAAAATAAAAGTAGCCTAATTTACTCCTTATAACATCAGCTATCTGCCAGTGAACGTCCCGTTCAAATCGGTCTAGCCGTTCTAGAGATTAGCCGGAACAAACAGACAGACAGCCAGACAGAAAAAAATTAAAAAGTAATTTTTTTATGTATAAGTTCTCTGTGATAACTATACACCATATGTCTGCCCACTTGGGTTGTTCTGCTCACGAAGAGCTGGTGGCGGGAGTCGACTTAGCCCATCTACCCCCTCCATATTTGACTTGTCACTGACTTCATACCGATCAGTGGTAGCACAAACCAATAATAATATTACGCGTGTTTTTGTCTTTTGGATTAAATCGGTATTTTGTTATTTTTAGCTTTTTAGTTTTGTGTTTTCCAAATCAGTCCAACCGTCTTCGAGTAATCGGTGAACATACATAAAAAAAAACATACAATCGAACATAGAACCTCCTCCTTTTTGGAAGTCGGTTAAAAAGTAGATAAAAAAGTAACCGATATTAACACATCACATAACATTATGTTAAATAAATAAATAAATAAATAAACACGGGTGATTCTCCGAAACGGTGGGACTAATTTTGACGGGACTATCACTGCTAATTAGCTGATGTTATCAGGAGTAAATTAGACTATTTTGGAGTTCCTGCGGGAATTCCGAAACTCACGCGGGTGAAACCGCGGGCACAGTTAGTATCGTTAGTATCAAGTAGATCTGTGTGTATATATAACAAAACAAATTTGAAAGACGCCTTTCAATGAAAAACTTGCTAGTTATGAGAATTTTTTTACCCCGTTTGTGCTTTTTCGAACGAATTCGAATCGATTGTAAGTACAACTTTAAATATGGAGTCCAAATTCTGATGTTAATGGAACTTATGTTATCACTATTTATAGATACATTAAAAAATCATTTTGCGATGCATGATTCTTGAAACTTTTGAGTCTCGGATTCCACAAGCATGGCTGTTTGCAGAACCTCAAGAAACGCAATTACTTTTTCGTTACTCCACTCCATAGCCATAATACGTATTTCCGAAGTTAACACGTGCATTCCAGTCGCGCTCACGGTGCACACTGAACATACGTAGTGTTGCCGCTTCAACGCATTAATTCTCGTGTTAATCTCTTTGATGTACCGCCACTTGAGCTATCGCCTAACGTGAAACGGCATTGTGAATGGCGTTGTCAAATTAACGCGTTAAATCATGGCCACACCTACGTTGAACGGCCATCGACACGATAATTAACGGCATTTCCCGTTAGTGTGGCCCCAGAATTAGTAATAGAAATATTAATACAGTATCATTGTTAAAATAACATAAATACTAAATTATAGTTTTATAATAGTATTACGAGGGTTGTTTTGTGATAAAACACAAAATAAACACAAATTGCTTTTTAAAAATAACCATGAATTACAAATAATGAAATTAGAAGGAGGTTCTTTACAGGATTCAATATCTCGCATGCTCCTTCAGCATTGATTCCAATAACAGTCAGTTTCTTCTTCTTCCTGCTCAGTTATATTAATTGAAACGCTTGGTGCTTACAAAAATCAGATTTTGTTGCATTATGATAACCACTTTGAATGTGTAGCACAATTGATCAGCGTTAGCAGTCAGCACTGTAGGTATCTACCTAACTAAAAATTTAAAATTAGTTTCAAAGAAGAGATCAATAAAACAAACTTGAAAATAAAAAGAAATATATTCAATAATATAAAACAAATAGAATAAAAAATATTATTATGACCAATTCCTAAATACTAAATCAATTTTAAAAACAGAGAAATTGTTTTTTTCAAAAACGGTTATAGAGACGTGCCTATAAAAGTTTACATACACAACGTTTATAGTAGGTACCTTAGGATTATACTAGACATATAAGACACTAACCGCCGCACTCAGAGTCGACTTTAATGATTACTTAGTTAAGTATAGATTTAAAAAAAAACAAAACTGCCGCAATCATACAAGTTTAATAAATTAATGTTAATTGGCATTTAACTAATTAAGTTACATCTCATTAAATGCCAATTAACATTAATTTGCTGAACGTCTCTGATTGCGGCAGTTTTGTTTTAAAAATCTATACTTAACTAAGTAATCATTAAAGTCGACTCTGAGTGCGGCCGATAATCTATGTTTTTATTCTTCTTGTTTCGTAAAACTTTTTTAGGCACTAGCGGAATACATTTTTGTAGCGTTATCGTAACGTGGTATGTTATGGGATGGGCATGGGCCTAGGGGTGTTGGCAGGTACCCGAAGTTAATATTGTGTATTATTCCTAATATAATGCTGTATAAAAGTTATTTCATTACAATCGTCTTAGTTGTACTTTTTATAGGAATGTTTGACATCACTTGCCCGTTTGCCTCCTATGACATAAAAAAAAAAAAAAAAAAAAACATCAATGTTTTTATTATTAATTATTATGGTAAATATTATGCTTCTGTTTAACACAGTTAAAAATATATTATGTTATTAGATGTCAATACTTTTTTATCGGATATACTTTAGTATTTTCATCTTCAACCCGATTTTACTTGGGCAGTTTACCGACTTCGTATAAGTATGCAGCAAACAACTTAATCTGAAACAATAATATTTTTTGGATTATACAACAAAATAAATGTTTTGACAAGCGTAACTATGACAAGCGACACGGTATTTCCATGGTGGGAAAAACTAATGCAAAAATCGCAGAAAATCCCCTCACATTCGCACGTTATCGGAAAACTACATACATAATGAGCTTGCAGCGTGAAATTAGTATTGTCATTAGTAAATGCACTTTGATAATTATTATTATACATATTTATCTACAACTAACGAGGTGTGTAATTTGTTTTGACATGGATCGAACCGCAAAAAACTAACTATTGACTTTAATTCTAAAATGTACAACATAATTTAAGTACAGATATTTACTTTAATATTTTTCACATAATACGGAATACCTAACTAGTAACTACTTACTACCCTTTGAATTAATATTTCACTAATACAGTGTCTGAATACAGTTCTGAATTAGAAAAAAAGAACTTAACGTATCTAATAGGTTACTTAAATGGTAACGGGAAATTGTATTCCGAACTTCGCTGTTATTTATTTAACAATTTATATTTAAAAACAATTAATTAGAACAAGGACAACATAAAGAAGAAAAAAAGTATTAAGTAATCATGTACAAGGGCCATGCTTATTGATTATTCCATGTGGAATTTCTTCCAGCAGACCCGCAACAGGAAAACAGATTAGAATAGGCTGATCTGGTGCCTCAGTTCGACTGTATATGTAAATAATAAAACGAAAAATAATAGTTTAACAGCTTTTCTAGTTTAAATCAACTCAGAGGAGTATTTGCTACTTGAATCTTTTATTATTATACGTATAAGTATGCAGTAGTCTAGTCAAAGCGCCACATTCCCGAGGGATTTTGGGAATAAAAAGTATCATATTCCACTCAGGAACACTAAGTAACAGAATATTTAAAATCGACTAAGTAACTTTTGAGTTTATCCATTACAAACAAACGTAGATATAAAAAATATTTGTATTTTTGTTTGTTACGATTTAACTCGAAACCTAATGGATCTATTTCAAAAATTATTTCACCATTAAAATGCTACATTATCCCTGAGTAATATAGGCTACATTGTAACCCGGAATTCCCGCGGGTAAAACTGCGGAGAACAGCTAGTAATTAGTATCAAGCCCACAACAGACAAGCTATGTACGGTACGGTAAAGCAAGCTGCCACAGATGGGGTCTATGCTATAATCCTATTAATATTACGAGGGCGACTTTTTTACACCTAATTGTTCATGTAAGATTATTTGTATTTGACTTATGCCAATGTCTAAAGTTGCCTGAATTTCGCGGTATGTCACATGTCGATCTTCCTCAATCAGCTTACGCACAGCATCAACGTTTTCTTGGGTGACTGCAGTTTTTGGACGACCTTGACGGGGATCATCACTGAGCTTGACACGTCCACGTTGAAATTCAGCAAACCAGCGATAAATTTTGGTTTTGGATGGGGCTTCATCACCAAATGCAGAAATCATCCGGTCAACACACTGTTTTTGTGTTAAACCATCGAGTCAATTCCATTTTCTCAACGACAACGACTAAACAAGTTTGACAAGACCTTTTACCTTCTCTCTGCTTGTGACAAGACCGAGAATCTTTTTTTAAATAAATAAATGGTATTCGATTTTTAAAACCAAGGAGTTTTCAATTAAAAATATTTTAATATGACAGGAACAGTGGAAATATTCCATTCCCGATACTTTTAGTGCATCCTATGTATAAATGTGAAAGTGTGGGTGTTTGGATGTTTGTTACTCAATCACGCAAAAACGGCTGAACGGATTTGGATGAAATTTGGCATGCACGTTTTCAGGGGTACAGAGAAGGACATAGAGTACTTTTTATCCCGGAATTCCTGCGGGAACTCCGAAATTACCGCAATTTTTGCACTATGGTCCTAATGACCTAATGGTCTATACCAAAATATACCGTTTTTATAATTATATTAGATAGCTCCGTCTGTTGTGGGCTTAATGATATTATATAGTATGCAGTGTGTTGCTTACGCCCTCGATGTAGTTGCGCACGTTGAGCTTCTCGTTCTGCGAGTGCGCCATGTCGTCGCCGGCGCCCATCGGCAGCAGCAGCACGTTGCGCCCGCTCGCCTCCTGCAGCGTGATCGTCACGGGGATCGAGCCGCCCTCGCGCGACATGTCCGGCTCCGTCTGACGCGAACAAGACACACCACATCACTCCGCTTCTTTAATTCTGGCTTCTGTTATGACCACCACAACAATCGGTATGATGACCAAATTTTAATTTCTAGTCCATCTTGTAGATTAATAAAAAATATTGGACACGTATTTTTCCTTTTTTCACGAGGTAATAAAAAAATAACAGCGATACATTGAGTTGAATTTCCGTGTGACGTCACACCTAGGTACACTTTATACTTAGTTATACGTCGCGACCTCCCACTTTATCTAAGTATTTTTTCAATAATACGATAAAGCAAAAAATACGTGTCAATTATTTTTTTACTACCTAACTGACGGACTAAATAGAACGACCTCCCACTTTATCTAAGTATTTTTTCAATAATACGAAAAAGCAAAAATACGTGTCAATTATTTTTTTACTACCTAACTGACGGACTAAATAGAATTTCGATTTTTATACCTTGTCATCATGCTCATTCCGCCAATGTCGAGTTGTGGATCTAACACAGGGGAGTTTTATAAATATGCCCGTTATAATTTTGAAGTCCAAAGATAATAATAAACAATGTTTATCAGTTTTTAATTTACAGCTCCTATTTAGTTACGATCAAATATACAACAAAACTTTTTAGAAAATAATCTATACTATACACACCGGCAGAATTAGCGGAACATAAAAAGGCAGAGTATAGAAATAATAAAAACAAACAAATTATTATCAGGCATGAAGTAATAAATTAATATACATCTTTTAACATCGACTTTAAGAAGTTTTTTGTTAAATTTTATTAAAAGTAATCAAAATTAAAAAAAAAATAAAAACTAGTTTGTGAGAACACAGACAATGTTGCAAATAAAAGTTGAATCACGAAGAGGAAACACACGTTATTAATCGTTCATTTATTTAGTGTTAAAATCACAGTAATCTTTAATTTGCAACATTATTTGTGTGCCCACAAATTAGAGAGAAAGTGTTTTTAATACAGTTGCTCAAAAAGTGGCATATTGCAGGGACGTATAGCGTTCGGGAAGTGGGCTATTACATACTCGAGCTTTTTCTTTACCTTTTCCGAACTCGTGCGTTCTCTTTCCCAACTGTCAAAAATGGCAAAACGACTTTGACACACTTTTTGTATTGCGCAACGTAGGTTTCGTATTACTAATACGACTAACGCCATCTTTTGATCACAGTTGGAACTTAGTTGAGTTTGTGTTTTTATTATTTTACAAAATTTCTTCATTTTTTTCGCAACTGTATTAAAAATAGTTGTTCAGTACACGTGCGGAACCGTCATTGCAAAGAGTTCCGACTGTCAACCCTCACCTTCGGCTGCGCCTCGGCTCGGGTCGACATTTGTCGGAACTCTTTGCAATGACAGTCTTTCCGCACTTGTAATGAAATATACTATTTTTTTTTTATTATTATTTTAAATAAAATTTAATAATTTAATTACAAACTTTTAAAGTGTTAAAAAATGTATATTAATTTATTACTTCACGTCTAATTATTATTTGTTTTAATATATATACGTAATTATTTCTATACTCTGCCTTTTTATGTTCCGCTAATTCTGCCGGTGTGTATATAATAAAAGAGTAGAATTCGCGATTCTGTACATTGAATATTTTTACCTAAAATTGAGAGGGGTGATAAAAGAAGAGTAACCAAGCCCAAAAAAAAAGTTTTTAAAATTCTTTTCTGTCTGTCTGTCTGTTCGCGATAATCTCTGCATCTACTAAACCGATTGTCATGCGGTTTTCACAGGTAGATTAAGTTTAGCCTGGAGCTACATATAGGCTTTTTCATTGAAATCGAATGTCGGGAAAAAAAGTTGTTGTATAAAAACCTTCCATGCGGGTTAAACCGCGGGGCACAGCTAGTACCCAATATCAAACGAGTCATGTTACACGACGCACTGTACTGTCACCCAGCTGCAGACACTAAGGGCTATTCAGACCAAATACAGATTAGTCTTTGTCTTCCCCATTTTCCAGGGCGCAATGAACGAGACAATATCTTTAGATTTAACCAGCTTCTGTGTATATGTAATGTTTAACAATACAGGCCTATTAGTAGTCCGTACCTATATAGGAATGCTACTCAAACTTAATACGCTCAAGTTTGAATACCTTGCGTTTATTATAAGGGGACTAGCCAATGATATATTTATATCATTGGTCGAAATCCGACACGGATTTACTATTTTTGTGTTTTGTTCGCGTACCTGGTATATAAGCCTGGTAGCGCGCGCAGCGGCCTGGTAGTGGGGATGGTTCGGGTCCTCGGTCCACGAGCGGCCACTCTGAGCCGTGATGCGCATCTTGTTGGGCGAGCCTCGCTCCGCCCACTGCGAATTTCACACAAAAAAATGTTAGGTATAACAAAAACAAATTGTGAGTGATAATAATTTGTTGCTACATTCTCAAATATCTATCATAAAAAATACTAGCTGTTCTCCGCGGTTTCACCCGCGGTAATTTCAGAGTTCCTGCGGGAATTCCAGGACAGAACGTACCCTATGTCCTTCTCGGTACCCCTGACAATGTGTTTGCAAAATTTCGTGATGATCGGTTGAGCCGTGGTAAAAGTGTAAGGTGTAAAAGTGTTACAAACAAACTCACTATCGCATTTAGAATTTAGAATAGTAAGGATTGTTTTAATTTTATTCTAAACTTGACGACGACATTTTAAATACCGCTAATTGGTGATTAGCAAAATTCACGGAACGGGCGAAATCTATTTATTTATTTATTTTAGGCATCAAAGGCTCGTTTTTTGAGCTAGCGATATAAAAATCATTATTTCCTAGACTATCACATAGGATTCAGTAATAAAATTAATATTCTTCTAAAAAAATCATCAAAATTATTATTTTTTATGATAAAATAATATTTATTTTCCTCGATTATAGTAGAGTACAAGTATATAAGTACACACTACTTCTAGGAAAGTAACGTATGTAATTAATGTCATTTTATATCAACAGCTGTTGCAAACAAGCACGCAACAAGTGTCCCATGGAGCAATGTGTGTATAAATTCAACAACAGTTGTTGTCGTTTGATAACAAATAATACACTATTACTCATCGACACAATACATCATTTTGAAATGACGATAATATTTTGTTTAGAACATTATTTATCGCTTTGAATTAAAAATAGGAGTTAGGTACTCAGCATTGCTCTAACTGGCAGTAAAAAATACCCACTATCTTTAAACGAGCAATTCTTGTAGATAAATATTATATAAAACTCGCATTATAATCGGACAAAGGTACCTATAGGAACGCATAGAATACGAACGAATTGACATAATTTTTTATAATATATGTAGATTTAAAAACACACCTTCTTGTTGATATAATCAAACACTAGTTTTTCCACCTCTTCTGGTTCCTGGTTGGGTACAATGCGAAGAGAAAATTTTCCGATTACTTTTCCTGGGATCACCGTCTTAGCACCGGGCTGATAAGCGGCACCTGAACAATCGGAATTTATGCTTAAAAAAATAACTAAATCACTTAAATCAACATGTAACTGATGTAACAAACAATTACGAAAGAAAACAATACCTTCAATGCCGTGAATAGATAGACTCGGGTATCTCCAGCGGTGCATTAAAATTTGCTCTTTATCGCCTTTGTGTGCTAATTTATGTGCACCGACTGAATTCCTAAAAAAATATTTCAATGTGTTATACAATAAAGCTTAATTTTCATTGCAGCAGAAGGGAAGCATCGATTTCGTCTCTCGTTTCGTTTCTCGTGCATCGAGTCTAGCAGATAATTGCGCAGTCGCAAGAATGGGCATGTTGACTAATTTTTATTTTTTAGTCCGTCTTGTAGATTATTAAAAAATATTGGACACGTATTTTTTCTTTTTTTACGTAATCAAAAAATAACGGCGATACATTGAGTTGAAATTCCGCGTGACGTCACTATTCTGACAGTTTGTATGGCGGTTTTAGCGGTTAGTGACGTCACGACCCCCTCACCCTAAACTTTAATTCGCTTTATCTCTGTATACGTATGTTGTACTCATTGCATGTGCCAAATAATAATCTCTTTTGAAGTTTTACTAGTTTTAAGAACTCTTATTATGGAAGCAATAAAATAAAAAGTAAGCAGACTTCAGAGTTTACCTGTAGGCTTCTGTGTCGAAGTCTATGGTAGTATATAATTTTTTCTCAGTTTCTGTCAAGGGAGCAACAGACTTATAAATATCCGTTATTAAAATCTTTCCATCTTTGTCTACTAGCTGATCCATTAGGTAAATAAGATCAGACATAGCTAAAAAAAAACAGAAATAGATTATATATTACGTGTTTTAATCACATCTAAAACCTAAAAATTTAGAAAATAATAGTGTTAACCGGTATTACTTAAGACAACTGATAAAACCACACACTAAGATATTCTCTATAGGTATTTAATAATAATAGGTATAGGTAGTATAGTGTATCACTGAGTTTTTGAAATCACTACGTCATATTATAAAACAAAGTCTTCCACCCCGTCTGTTTGTCTGTTCGCGATAAACTCAGAAACTACTGAACGGATTTTCATACGATTTTCACCAATAGATAGAGTAATACAAAAGGAAGGTTTGCATTTATCTGTCAAGATTTTGTGTAAATTGGTTGAAATATAACGATAATTGTTGGAGGTATTGGAAAAAGTAATTTGTTACGCTTTCACTTCTTGACTACTCAACCGATAATCATGAAATATGGTACTTTTTAGTTTTGAGCCCAGAATTCCCGCAGGATCTCCGAAATTAACGAAGGTAAAACCTCGGGGAACAGCTAGTATTGTATATTTTACCAGTTTAGAAACGGTCGGTATTTTGTATAATAATTAATACTAATCACAGAAATACATTGTGGTGGGTGCTCGCGTACCGAAAATGGTACCACTAACACCACTTGTGTGCACAGTTCAAACCTAACCTAGCATGTCAGGGTGCTTCCGAATACAGAACAGCGGCGTTTTCTTTTCTCGGCATTATGGAAAGTACCAACGCGACGGTCTGTTAACCGGCAAATTATTTGGTTACAACATTTATATCTATAATGTGTGTTCATCACAAAAAGGATAGTTCCTTTTTGTGATGAACAGTCAGAACACCAGAATGAAAATATTCATCACAAAACTATGAAACTAATGAAAACTAATGAAAATATTCATCCCCACTCACCGTAAATGGGTTGTTGTAAATTCGTCACAAAGTAAATTCGTCACATTTTGTAAACTCCATACATTGAATGTAAATTCGTCACATGCATTAAAAATACGTAATAATTCGTCACAGGTAGGTAAAAGTTATTGTAAATTTGTCACATATCCTTATTTTACATAATTTTTGCTCAAAGTAGCGCTAGCAAGCAAAGTTATTCGTTTTCAGCGCTCGAAATGAAATATTGTTATAATTGATCAAAGAATCCTAGACTTTATTATAGATATGGCACATCGCTCTAAGAAATGATGAGCGATGGAGCAAGCGTTTGAGTGGCAACGTGATGGGTGAGCCCGCTACAAAGTGGACCGATGACGTGGTGAAGGTCGTGGGACGCCATTGAATGTGGGAAACGCAGAACCGGTCGCTGTGGCGATCCTTAGGGGAGGCCTATGTCCAGCGATGGAGGTCTTTTGACTGATATGATGATGATGATGATTTAATATACATATACATATAAACAGGATTTCAATTGTCTTGTTAAATAATTATACTAAAAAGTAATTTTTAGAAATCATCAAAGTAAAATAGATAGTCGGTTATGATCTGCGGAGAAAAGATACGAGGCCGTTACTCTATAGTCATCCAGTAGACTAAGCTTCAAGCAATCCATCTAAGTTTCATTGAATTCAGTAATATTAAAATATTAAAAATATTAATCTAATGATTTATTTATATACAGCCATACATGACTAATGGCAAAATATACCATGTTTACATGTTGTTATTCCTACGCCACTGATTCCTTACCCTAACAATACATACTCCTAGCACAAGCTATCACGCGCTCGCTTATAATTGGGTATTGTCCAGGGTATGAAAATCAAAATTCTAATTAATCCGTCAGTTAGAAAAAAAAGACACTTATTTTGCTTTTTCAAATTAATGAAAATAAACATAGAAAAAGCGCATTTAATAGGGGACTCGTGACGTCAATATTCAGTATAAGCCCCATACAAACTGCATCGGGTTGTGACGTCACGCGAAATTTCAACTCAATGAATCGCTGTTATTTTTTGATTACGTAAAAAAAGAAAAAATACGTGTCCAACGACGAAAAAAAAATTTTGTTAAGTAATGTAATGTTAACCAATTGTAATGTTTTGGGCAAATCAGCTACTAGATAACTTTGATTTTTATGTAGATGTAAGGTAAATTATCAAAATAGTTGTGATTATGAAAAATAAACCAGGTTTTTATTCTACTTATTGTTTAATTTTTCTGCTATCCGTATGAAAATAAACAATGTGACGAATTTACTACAACCAAAATTAATATATTGGAAAAAATTAGAACTGTGACGGATTTACACATACTTTTTTCGTGACGAATACTTTACGTTTACTATGTGACGAATTTACAACAACCCCCGTAAATTAAACCCGGAATAGTGATTTTTGACAGCAGAGCCAGCACTTTTCTTCACCACTGTCGTCCGTAAAATATTTTATGTTGAGGTCACAAATCACAACATTAATCGGCATGATGACTATATTTTAATTTTTAGTCCGTCTTGTAGATTAATAAAAAATATTGGACACGTATTTTTCCTTTTTTTACATACCTAATCAAAAACTAACACCGATACATTAAGTTCAAATTCTGTTACATCACACCTAGGTACATTTTATACTTAGTTATAACGTCGCGACCTCCCCCACTCCTAAATTATTTAAATACTAGCTATTGCCTGCGGTTTCACCCGCAGGAATCCCAGGATAAAAATGTACCCTAGGTCTGTGCCCCGATGTGTATGTAAAATTTCATGATCGGTTGAGCAGTTGCAGTTGACGCGTGAAAGTGTAAGAAACAAACAAACAAAACAACAAACAAAGTCACTTTCACTTTTTAATAGAAAGGATTTATTCAATAATTCGAAAAAGCAAAATATACGTGTCTTGTTTTTTTACTGTTTAACTGACGGAGTAAATAGAATTTTTATTTTAATACCTTATCATCATGCCCATTGTGTATAAAATACATACCTGCTGTAAGGTTATTGCCATGGAGACAATAATCACAAAGAATAAATGCGGATTAAAAAAATGTTATCATAGTGATTCTTGCAACATAACATTATCTTTGTAACATTTATGAAATTGATTAAAATGTTATCTAGTAATCTTATAATATGTACGGACGAAAAAAACTCAAATTAAAAAAAAAAAGGTTATCTCACCTTCATGTACTGTCCCACCAAAAACTCCACTGTGTAAGTCCATTTTGGCACATTCCACTTCAAGGAAGTAGTAACTAATACCACGAAGCCCATATGTAATGCACGGCTTAGTAGTTCCCAACCAATAGTTGTCCGATATACATACAAAGTCTACATCATTGAAGAAACCCTCTGGCTTCAACTGCTCCATGAGTAAAGAATCGAGACCCTCCGAACCTGATTCCTCCATACATTCAAACACAAACTTCAAGTTTACTGGCAACTGTAAAACGATATGATTATCAATATAATTTATTTCATACTGTTATGCAAGTATTAACAACAACAATACTACAGTAAGAAACACACAAATTGGGTTTTCAATTGGATTTTTCTCTTTACTTATTCTATAAGTTCTAGCTAAATTTTATGATTCAAGGTTAACAGGAAACACCCAGTGTCAAAATATGTGGTATTACTTAACAGTAATTTAAGTCATATTTCTTTTGATTGTGTTAACTTAAAAGTTTAGCACACAGGGTTTCAATTCCTTAGAGCTGTGGAAAACTCAAACCTTCATGTATCAAAGTGATCCTATATGAAACATTGAAACCCTAAAAATTAAGTGACTGACAACCAGGTTAGCACTAAAACAGAGGTTATAGTTTTAACTATTTAAAAGTTTCCAGGTTTGATTCTTTGTGGGGGTGAACTTTGTGTAGTGAACATAAGGTTTCACTTTCCAGTCTGTGTGTTTATATATATATCTATGGTGTTCTATTTAAAATAATATAAAACATGTAGACTAGTTTCCATGAAACACTAAGCTATATGGGATTAGGTAGATCTGTCTGTTGTGAAGTGTTAATATTATATTTATTAATATTCAATGAATATTATTTTCTACAAACCTCTTCAGCCACACCCTTGTATGCATTGATAGCATGTAGCCAACCAAGAACAGGTCCCTTGTCATCAGTAGATCCACGGCCAAACAATTTGCCATCACGCTCTTGCAACTCAAATGGTTCAGACTCCCATCCATCAGACTTTAGAGCAGGTTGAACGTCCAAGTGTCCATATATGCAAATACTGTTCTTTTTGGAATCCTTTCATAAGAATAATAAAATATTAGTAGACTACTGACTAAAAATGTATTTATAGACTTTCTGTGATGTTGTTATTTCCAAAAGGTAAAGTTTATAAGTTTAGGTAGGGTTGCCAGGTGTCCAGCTTATTGTGGACATCCAGCCAAGTCTTTATTTTGAGTTTTTTCACCTGACGACTCCAGCTATAGAGGATAATCTCTGGAACTACGGAACCAATTCTTTCACTGATATGAAGTTATAGTGACATAGGATAGGTACCTACCTACCTGATGTACCTTATCCTGGAACAAAGAGTTACCGCGCGAATACCTACGATTACTGGGGGTGAAACCATGGGCCAGTAAGTATTGTACAAAAATAATACTGATTATTAGATTCCTCATCGTCTTGTGCATCTTATGGGACCACGTATCTTCTTATTTAAATACTTACGTTTCCTAAAGTAGCGACTAAAACTGGCGGCAATTTAACCTCCTGACCGTCGATGGTTTGAAATCCAACTTCTCGTAGCTCAGTGGTCGCGCCGACTTCCTTCAGTTTCTCCTGCATCCAGCGCACCATTCGCTCACAGTCATCCCGATATTTTATATCACACGATACAGAAGGTATAGCAACTGCATCTTTCAATAAACTTTTGTAACTTTCTACATTCTGATCTACAAAACTAAATATTTTAGGCAATGTTTTTTCCGAAGGCATTTTTTTAGGCACTTCTTTATGCGTTATAGAGTAATATCTTGTAATAACCGGATTACAAGTATTGCAACCAGTTATCGCCGGCACCGACTTCGCCAACAATGTGAAAGAATTAAAAAAACGCAAAGACATGGTAGGTCTACCTACCTATATAATTTATTTAGATTGGAAATGTCATTTCATTTTGTCATTGGTTGTTGACGTTGTTGTTAAAATATGTAGCCATCTCATTTTAACATAGAGAACATCACAATACCATGGTCCTTTTGTCTCTTTCATGCGTTGAACGAAATGAACGAATTAACAGATGAATTTTATAACATTTGAAATGTCAATCAAATGTTAATGACGTCGAATTTTACTAATTTTTTTGATGGTTATTTTTTTTTTATATTATTTAAGGCTCAGAAGAATAGATCATCAACACCACACACCACACGCCACAGTATGAAAAGTCACGACAGAGAGTTGATTGGCCGGTACTATTTTTTGTTGGTTTTTGCAGTAGAATGAAACTTGATTACAGGCTACAAGTTATTTATTTTATTAAATCACCAGCAGACATTACTCACACAATTTTGCAACCAGAGAGAGCTTTTCATAAACAATCAACGACAATAAAGAGTAGGGATACCATCACAAAAATATCTGTTGTTTTATTTTTAATACACCCCCTCAACAGTTAATTTTTGTGCATCCCTAACCTTTTTTTAAGTTATTTATCAATAGTATAATTACTAAGCACCCCCTTAAGATATACTTAATTTATAATCAAATCTCTTAATTTTTGAAACTGTTGTTTTCCTAAGGGTTTTGTGAAGATATCTCCAATATTACAATTAGTTTGAACATAAATTAATTTTACAAAACCCTTTGTTACATTCTCCATAATATACTGGTACTTAATATCTACATGTTTAAGTCTTTTGTTACTGTCAGTATTTTCTGAAATCTTTATTACACTTTGATTATCCACGTAGATGTTGCATTTTACATTATTATAACCAAAATCAAACAATAAGTTTTTTAGCCATATAACTTCAGTTATAGTATAAGATAAGGCTATATATTCAGCTTCACAGGAAGATAGTGAGACACAAGACTGTTTTTAGTACTCCATGAAATAGGACTATTCCCAAAATAAATTATATGACCGGAAGTAGATTTTCTATCCTGAATATCTCCAGCCCAATCTGCATCACTGTATCCCTGAATATTTACATCATTATTACATTTATAAGTTAATGACAAATTCAATGTTCCCTTGACATATCTTAAGATTCTTTTTAAACACTGATACAATGCCTTAGAAGCACAATGCAGATATCTACTTAAAAAACTTATACTTACTGTCAAGTCTGGTCTTGTACAACATGCATATAGCAAACTACCTATCAAGCTTCTACACATATTTTCTATTGTTTCGGACTCAGGTTTTTCTCTCTTCAACAATGCAAAATTTAGATTTTGCTCCATAGGGGTACATACTGGTTTACATTTTGACATTTGATATTTTTCTAGCAACTTAATTAGGTATTTCTTTTGATTTATGACTGTAATACCATTTTGTAAATCTTGTACAATATTGATTCCTAAATAGTTATTTGCTAATCCTAAGTCCTTCATTTTAAAATTATTGCACAAAGCATTTTTAAATGATATTATTTGCTTATTTAAATTTCCAAAACAGAGCAAATCATCGACGAATAAAAGAACATAAATGAAACTGTCACCTTCCTTTTTAAAGTACAAACATGGATCATTCTTTGAAATCTTGAAATTTTGTTTTAACATAACATCATTAAACTTTGTATTCCAATACTTAGGTGATTTTTTTAAGACCATAAATAGATTTTAATAATTTACATACTTTATTGTTAGGTAACCTCATAAATACCTCTTCCTTGATATCACCATAGAGAAAAGCTCCTGTCACATCCATCTGGTATACAGGTAAGTTCTTCTGTGCTGCCACTGCCATCATGGTCCTGAATGTAGTCAGCTTGGCTACCGGTGAGTATGTATCATTATCACAGCTTCTTTGTTCGAAGCCACGAGCTACTAATCTTGCCTTATAAATGGAGCTTCCATTTCCGTCCTTCTTCTTGAATATCCACTTGCTACTGACTATCTCTACGCCTGATGGTACCTCTTTAACTTCTTCCCATGTACAGTTTTCCTTCAGAGTTTCCATTTCCTTGTCTATGGCTTCCTTCCACTTTTGACAGTCTGGCATATTCATTGCCTCCTCATATGTCATAGGTTCTTCACTTGCAATACTTAAAAAGGTATTTATTTCATCTTGATCTGTATCATAGTCTTTCATCCAGAAGGGTTTCCTTCTTTGTCTTTTCTGCTCTTCTTTATTTTGTACAGGAATTTCGGTTTTCTTAGCTTCTCTTTCTTCTGATTCTGAATTATCTTCATTAACTGAGTGAAAAGATCCTTCTCTGCTTGAAGGATTTTCTGTACTTGTACATTCTTCTAAATATTCCTCTTCCAAATAGTCTGGTTGATCCTGTTCCGGGTTTTGTTCTATATTTTCTAGTGAAATATCCAGGTCTTCATTTTGTTCTAGATTTTCATTTGACAATTCCAGGTTTTTATTTTGTTCCAAGTCAATTAATGGATCCAGATTTACATCATCATATTTTAGGTATTGAAAATTTTCTGCAAGTTTTTCATCTTTTAATTTATTTTTCAAGTTTTCTTCGATGATGAAAATCACATCCCTTTTTATTTCAATACTTTTCTTTTCTGGTAGGTATATTCTATATCCCTTAATATTGACACTTTCTCCATATCCCACAAAAAATCCAACTTCCGCTTTACTGTCAAACTTTAATCGTTTCTGAGAAGGTACATGTACAGCTACTTTTGCACCAAAGATTTGTAGAGTAGAAATGTCATACATATCTTTGTTACTCCACAGCTCGTATGGTGTTTTACCTTTAATTCTACTTGTTCCTGTACGATTGATCACAAATACTGCAGTGTTTACTGCCTCTGCCCACAGGTTCTTTGATAGATTACTACTCAATAACATTGTCCGGGCAGATTCTACTATGGTGCGCATCTCCCTTTCAACACAAGCATTTTGTTCTGGTGTGTATGCTACGCTATACTGATGCTGTATTCCATATGACTTCAGCATTTGGTTCATTGCTTTACTGCAAAATTCTTTAGCATTATCAGACCTTATAAACTGAATTTTATGTCCTGGATTATTCATTGTTTCTACTATAAATTCTTGCAAATAGGTCAGGCTTTCATTCTTATTTTTCAGGAAGTATACTCTTCTATATTTTGTAAAATCATCTTTTAATAATAAGAAAAACTTAGCTCCACCAAGAGAAGTTTCTTCAATAGGTCCTCCAATATCCATGTGAATAATTTCACCTGGCACTGTTGCTCTATGTGAACTTGAATAAAAAGGAAATCTATGTTGCTTTCCTTTCAGGCAGGGTATACATGTCTCCTCCTTACCTTCATTGAATGAAATATTGCTCTTCACTAATATATGTTTCACTTGATTTATGTCTTGGTGACCTAACTTTGCATGCCAATTTGACAACTCAGAGTTACATTTGCCCACTAGTGCAATTTCATCATTATACTTGAAGTGCATTACAAACATTTTGCCTTCTCTGTATGCAATCGCTCGGATTTTGTTTTGTTTCATTAATTGGCATCTATTATGAGTAGTTACCAAATAATATCCCATATCTAGGGCTGCACTCATTGAGAATAAGTTCACTTTTAAGTCCGGTACATACAGAACATTATTTATTGTTGAAGGAATCCAAGTTTTACCATTGTATGCACTCACGATTACTGTTCCAGTTCCTTCGGCAATTATTACTGAACCATCACCAACGATGACATTTTTAGGCTCTTGAAAGTTTTTGTATTCCGTCAACATACTTTTTGATTTACACATGTGTTCAGATGCACCACTGTCCAAGTACCAGTTATCACTGTCTTCGAAACTGTTCAATAACGCACTTGATATAAAAGCATTTTGATTTTTATAACTTTCGGTTTTATTGCCCACTTTTTGTTTATCTTTGTTAAACCAACAATTTTGTAGGCTATGTCCTTGTTTATGACACTTGCTACAGTACTTTGCATTATTGTTTTTATCACTGTTCACATTACTTTTACACTGTGACTTGTAGTGTCCTAGTTTTCCACACTTGAAACATTTTCTTGATGTCCTCTGGACCTTAAATGCCGTTGTTGAGACTTCTTCACTTTGTTTATTTCGCTGTTCCTCTATTATAAGTCTCGCTGTCAGTTGGGTTAAAGTTTTACTCTCGGATGGCACAGAGTCCCAAGCGGAGATGAAATGTCGATATTTTTCTCCAACAGACGACACTATTTTTGTTATTATCATGCTCTCAGGAACTTCGCCCTTTGCTTGTCTTATTTGCGCCACTAAATCTTCGACTTTAGCTATATAGTTTGTGATGTCTTCTGTTTCAGACAATTTCAAATCGTAGAATTTTTGTTGCAAAATGTGAAGTTGTAAATCCGACTTTTGCTCGTAAATTGTGGTTAACTTCTCCCACATCTGTTGGGCTGTATCACAATTTTGAATCTGCACTATAATTGCCGGCATGACTCGCGTAACAATTATTCCCTGTGCTTTTGCATCAATAAGCCGCCATTCTGATATTTTCTGTGCGTCTCCTGCTGGGCACGGAAGTGATCCGTCTATTACACCAAAGACGTTCAAAGCTTTCATCATAACCTTTTGCTGGAATTTCCATGTATGAAAGTTTTTTGCTCCTTCCAATTTCAGCGTGCTTGCTTGGCTGATACCGCCTGATATTGCAACTTCGACGTCCATTTTGTTTAAGACCACCCGCCGTGTTTGCTACTTGACCGCAGCTTTTCCACTTGACCGTGGCTACTTGTAGTTTTCTGCAATACTTTTCAGTCGTAGACTGGGCCCATAACCTTTTGTTGGTTTTTGCAGTAGAATGAAACTTGATTACAGGCTACAAGTTATTTATTTTATTAAATCACCAGCAGACATTACTCACACAATTTTGCAACCAGAGAGAGCTTTTCATAAAGTATAAACAATCAACGACAATAAAGAGTAGGGATACCATCACAAAAATATCTGTTGTTTTATTTTTAATACTATTGAAGGCACGTAGGTATAATATAAAGCTTTAGTGTGAGTTAATTAATTTTTTGCCCTGGGCTGTAATGAACTTAAGACAAGAAAATAAGACAAACCTATTTCGACTAGTACATAGTTACTAATCACTATAGATGGGCAATCAACCCGGTAACTCGAATCAAACCTAATTTTAAATGTTAAAAATGTGTTTAGCTTCATATTACAAGTCTGGTTTTCAGAACAATTATTACAATTTCGCCTCCGTCATATACTTTTTATCCCGGAATTCCCGCAGGAACTCCGAAATTACCGCGGGTGAAACCGCGGGGTTCAGCTAGTTAAATAAACCATAATTATCGATAATTAAGTACGATGTACGATATTGATGACAAATCATAATTAATATTGAACGTCATGTTGATAATTAAGTACGATATACGATAATAATTAATAGTGTGCTATCGTACATCCAGGGGCGGATCCAGGATTTGGTAGAGGGGGAGGCAATTTGGTTGCACCATGAATTCTTTATAATTAACAGGATAGACAAAAAAGTCCATTAATAAAATTTAAGTGCCTCATATTGAGAGCATCTGAATTGAGCTTATGTATGTATTATATTATCTGTGTGTATGTTTCGCGATTTTTTTACCGACTTCCAAAAAGGAGGAGGTTAGGGGAAAGTGGGGGGGATTCGTACACCGGGAGCATTCGTTCAACGGCCATAACTCGAATACGCAACATAGTGGCGCCTTCGTATCTGTGTGTGTGATGCCCACTCACACGCATAATCTAACCGCGGAGTGGCTCACCAGTGCGGCCGCCGGCTTCAATGTGACAGGACGTTACGAGTTTTTGCTTCGCGTAAGTAGTTTTTATATGCAAGTTGAAACGTGTTTATCTTATATAAGTTTTGATGCCATCAATAAACTGATCCTTTGTGGTGTTTGGGTACATAATTAAGTTTATTATTTCGATAAATATTTAATGATAATCTCAACAGTTACTTTTTATTTTCAATATATTAGTCGAATTTCTTGGTTGGGGGAGCTTCGTACAGGTATGAACCGGGTGGATTCGTACTGTACGAATGTATCCCATAACATGTTTTTTCTAAGAAAACATTGTTTACAGGACCATGCCGCGAGTATATGTTAAAAAAGGGACAAGATCAGGGGAGGTCGATGAATTTGCTATGCAGTCTGCGATTAAAGAAGTCCTAAATAAAACGTTGTCCAAGAAAACCTGCAGAAAAATATGGCGTTAAACCTACCAGTTACCACACTTGAAAGCCGCTTGACGAAGTTGAAAAAGTCTTCTGAGGAAGAGAGAAATAACTCTTTACAACGTGTGTTTGCTTTACACAGGTACTCCCAAAAAAAATAGGCTAGAAGAAATAGAAAAAATAAAACAGTTGAAGAAGCAAGAGCAAGAGCGAAAACAAAGGGCTAAAGAGATGAAGAGGGCATTAAATTTGATATCGGGTAAAGATATATTAAGATAAAACCAAAGAGAAAGAAGCAAAGTACAGATACTGAAAGTGAAGATGAGACTGACATGAGTTTAAGAGAAAGTTTCTGTTCTCCCATTGAAGAGATTGATGAAGGATCTGATGTGGAGAATGAAAATCTAGTTTTAACTGAATTTGTAAATGATAAAAGTTTTATCCTAGTGAAGTGAAGAAAAAGTCTGTCAAACACTATGTTGGTCAAGTGATTACCAAATATAGTCCCACTGAGTACAAAGTTTCATTTTTAAGAAAGAAACCCGGCACCTGGAAATTTGTTTTTCCCAATAACACAGATGAAGGTACTGTTTACATATCAGACATAGTATGTATATTGCCAGAACCCAAATCTGCTTCTACAGCAAGAACAGCTGATATATTTAGCTTTCAAAAAGATCTGTCTATGTACAATGTGCAATAAGTAGATTCATAAAAATATTATGACTCTTGTTACCCTAATGGTAAATAATGTTGATTAGTTCCTATAGGACATAATAATTTAAATAATATTAAAACAAAGAGGTTAACTAATTTTATTTAAAACTATCTTATTATTATGTACTTAAGTACCCAAGTGATTCTGTGAAATTTTGATCTCAATAAACGTTGCATTTTCTATAAATAGCATTATTAATCATGATGTACGGAGGCACCCCAACCTATGTACGAAGCTACCCCGTGTGTGGGGTACATTAGTACGATTTCCATTTTTTTTTTAAATCGTTATAGCTTGGCCACGCTTCTTTCTATGAACAAGTCGTCTAAGGAGAAATTGTAGGCAAATACATAAACAATCTAGCAATGCTCAAATTGATTTCAAATAGCGTTTAGTTTTTCTGCTATAGGGCTCAAAGTGAAAAGTGTACGAATCCCCCCCACTTTCCCCTACGCATTCGGCTGTATGTTTTTTTTTTTAATATTACTCGAAGCTAGGGTTGGACCGATTTCGAAAATTCATTTTTTGTTTGAAATCGTATACTCCCAATTAGGTCCTAATGCCACCAAGTCGAGATCTAATGATGGGATCTTATGGTTTAAGAATCTTTATTATCCTCAAAAGATCTTGGGGAAATCGTGGGAACTCTTCAAAAATAATAGGCACACCTATAGCGATTTGGGTATTTTTTATAGTAAATCGTTGATTTGCTTTCGGAAAGCAAAATTTGAGGAAGTGGAACTGATCATGAAGACCACAAGTGGTCATCGGAACTACTCAACAATAATACGTATTTCACGGGTTTCGATTGGACCGATTTAGAAAATTGATTTTGTTGTTTGAAAGGGTATACTCCCAAGTTGGTCCCATTGTCACCAAATCGAGAACCTGACGATGGAATCATGGAGAAATCGAGAGAACTCTTCAAAAATTACAGACACACCTATAGCGATTTTTGTATTGTTTATAGTAAATCGTTTATTTGCTTTTGGAAAGCAAAATTTGAAGAAGTGAAACTGATGATGAAGACCACAGATGGTCATCGGAACTACTCAATAAAAGGTATTTCACGAGTTCCGATTCGTTAACTTTAATATGGTTCCTTAATAATTTATGCTCGTCACAATGTATATGGTAAAATAGAACTGATGATGACGTACCAGGAGAACTCCTCAACAATCAACGTCCCTGTCGTCCTGTCGGTAAAAGCAGTATTTTGTAAAAGGCGATGAGCAATTGACATTAGGCTACTGTAACTTAGATAAATTACAAACGGACTCACTTGAAAGCAAGAAATAAACAAAATTTTAACAAAAAATTAAAACCGACTTCCAACAACACAAAACTAAAAAGCTAAAAATAACAAAATATCGATTTTATCCAACAGACAAAAATACACGTAAGTTTATTTTTGGTAGTTATTACCAGTAGTTATTATACCAGTACCAGTAGTTATTATTGGTTTATTCTACCACTTGACTACTATTACTATTTGAAGTCGGTGACAAGCCAAATATGGCGTAGGTATATGGGCCAAGTCCAGTCCCGCCACGAGCTCGTTGTGAGCTGAACAACCCAAGTGGGTAGACGTAAGCGGGCTTGGCACCGAATTTAAATCAAAAAGTGGTAGCACAAACCAACAATAGTATTACGTGTATTTTTGTCTGACGGATTAAGTCGGTATTTTGTTATTTTTAGCTTTTTAGTTTTATGTTTTTCATATTTAAAAAAAATGTGATGTCGAAAACGATTGAGCTTAGGTAGGTATAGCGGTTTTTGAGTACGATTCTCTGTAAAATCAAAGTTTTTTTCGTATTTCATTATTTTCAACTTGTACTTTCATGCATAAAATAATCTACATGGAAGCTACAACAGATATAAGTAAAAAATGAAAAATTTACGTTCCAGTGAATCTGACCTGAATTAACAACTTTAAATTAAAATTTTGTAGCTTTATATCTATAAAGTGATAGGAAAATAATGGGAAGTGTTATTATAATGCGTTAATGTGTTATTATAATGATTAATAGCGATTTTTTTACTAAACTGAGGAAAAATACCATGAGAGGTGCACATGTGATGTGATAAAAACGTGTTTCGTGATCAGAAGAACAAAGAACTACCTAACTACCTGACGTAGCTTCACGACCGACATAAAGCAATCTGAAACTTTCTTTGAAGTAAGTCGGTGATTTGGGATCCCCCAGTACCAAGATGGTACAAAGAATATGTGTAGTGCGTCTGGCGAATATGTAAGGCACACACATTTTGCAGGCGCTCCAACTTATCGCGTTACTCTTCTGTCAGATTCATACAGCACACATCGGCGTAGACAAAAAGGAGAAGGTTACTCCTTGAATTAGTAAAATGAGGAGAAAATTTGGGAAATAACGCAGAAAACTCAGAGAAGTGAATAATTTTCGTCCATATGACGAGATTACGGAAAAATAGGTACTATTGAAAAAAAAAGATGTTTTTGACCATAGAAGATTTTAAAATTTACAAATTTACAATAACAGAAGAAAAATTTGATAAATTTTGGAAATTTGGCCAAAATTTTTTCGAAATCGAATTCATCGCGCACCGCACGTGATAAAAGTCGTCGGCTATTTTTTGAGCACAGAGGTACAATATGACGGGGAATAAAAATCGAAATTCTATTAATTCCATTTAGTTCGTCAGTTACATATAACATAATATAAATAAATAATATGGATAGATTTGCTTTGAACAAAGAAAAAAGTAGAAGAGTTAGGTACCAACTAGTTTTGGGAAGTGAAATCACAATAGCTTACTTCCAAGTCTGTTGATGTTGGATGTTGGATGAAGTTAAAGAAAAGGGATAGAGAAACTACATAATAAGGATAATTTTAAAAACATATATACAGCCAAACACAGAAACTTCTCCGTTTAAATAAGAAATATACCATACGGCACGTAGTTTCAAACCAGAAAATTTGTTTTAACGAGAAAGAATTGACAGATTTTTTGTTTGTTTTACAATAATAGATACAAACTTCCATAGGGGTTCGTTACGAACTAATAATTTATAGAGTTTTAAAAATGAATATTTGTTCGTTCATTCAGGTTCATTCGCATATTTCTATTCAAATTACGATGAAACTTTGGTGAAAAGCCACAAACTTGCGAAGATTTTTCTAAGGTCTAATTAAAGTAGGTACCTATTTAGGTCTTCAGGGGGGGCAATTGCCCCCAGTGCCCCCCCCCCCCCCCCTGGATCCGCCCCTGCGTACATCCGTACGTAGGCACAAAACTATACCGTATGTACCTACCTTATCATACCCACGGTTCTGAAGGTACTCCGAAACGTAGTGATTACCTTCTCTCTGGTACACCGAAAACGTAGTGGTTATATACTCTTTGGTACACCGTACCGGACCGGTACGAAACAACCTACCTACTTGTATTTAAATTAAATCAAAAAGGTTTCTTAGAAAAAAAAATCAACAATGAATGACAGAGTGAACAACACGAATCTTTGTTTTTTAATTTGGAAAGGTAGTGATTATAATGATCTTTGAATTTGGAGACCAATTATGACCTAAAAATTTTTTTTTGATTATGTAGTAAATTTAAAAAGTCGTTATTATTTCATTGGTGAAGTGGTAAGTTTTTATAAAGCCGTTTAGTATAGAATGTCTGTGTATGTACCTATACTTACCTACCTACGTACGAGGTATGTACTTCAGGCGCAATGATATCTGGACGCAGATAAACAATAACATGTTAACCCACATAATTAAATTACCTATTCAGAACGATTTATTGAGAGTTAGGGAACGTTTTTTAACTATGTGTCCTACCTTATTACATTGTTTAAGTATTTAACTAAATATTGAACATAAAAAATGTTGACAGAAAATGGCGCTATAATTTTAAAACACGATTTACTCAAAATTTCTCCAGTGTGGGTTAACATACTATTGCTTATCTATGTCCATCTATCTATCTATCTACTGTCTTATTCTTGTATATATAAATATATAATTATGTATGTACCTATAAAATCTGAATCTCAGAAACGGCTCCAATGATTTTCATGAAATTTTGTGTGCATGGGGTTTCGGGGGCGATTAATCGATCTAGCTAGGTTTCATTTTTAGAAAATATTGTTTTATCCGTGTTTTCAGGAAATGAAAAATGAGTGTTTGGTACTGCTTTTCTACTTAACAACAGATGGCGCTACGAGTGAAGCTCGATCGCCCATATATAAATCTAGTTAAATTAATGGCCCAAATAAAAAAATGAATCTCTAGTTCCCTTGGTCACGGCGTGGCGTGGTCATGTCATCACGCGTGAACGGCTGAACCAATTTCGCTTATTCTTGTTTTGTTGTAGAAGAAGAATAAAACAAGTTTGAAGTTCCTGCGGGAATTCCGAAACCACGCGGATGAATCTCAAAAACGGTTGGACCGATTTTGATGGGACTCTCACTGCTAATTAGGTGATGTTGTAAGGAGTAATTAGGCACTTTGAGAGTGCTTGGATCGGCAGATACCTTCTCACGCGGGTAAAACCGCGGGGCACAGACAGTTAGGAATAAATATCATTGTTCAGGCGTGAATTTTCGATTTGATTTGAAAACCCTTGATGTAAGTACCTAATATTAAAAAAAAAAATTCGATTATGATTTAGCTGATCAAAGGTTAAAATATCTGAGACGTGAAGTATTATTTGAATCGGTCACTCACGTAGTTTCAGACTTTCAGAGTGATTCGTAATTCTCCATTTACCCTTTGGCTTTTCTTACATAATATAAATGACTCCATACAAGCAAACCGATTCAATTCTCTACTACTAGGTAGGTACTACAAGCACCCGGCTTGTGCGCACACATTGTGTCACGTTATAGAGCTCGCGAGTCGCGCCAGGGCGCGGTGAACGAAGGAGTTCAAAATTCAAGTTGATAATATTAGTTTATTTGGTCCATGTCCAACACGCATACAGCAGCAGTAACAATCTACATTGCTATCACAGCTTACCGCTAGGCGCTATGTTGTGGCAGCGGAGAGGCACGAAGTTGACGAGGGCAGAGTGTCGCTTCTTTGCTTTCTTACCTCGTAGTTTTCTTTTCCTCTAAGGCCCATCCCGTCATATGGAGTGACTGAGTAAAAATATAAGTTAACGTATACCTACTTACCTTTTATAATGTCTAGCTAGACGGGGCGTTATGTTAGTACAAGTACAGGTATTCGATTTTCATTTAATTAATAATTAATAATTGCCTGTAAAGTCCCTACACATGCTTATGTAGCTGCAGTAGGTATTGGTAGACGATAATTCAAAATATTTCTAGACAAAATGTGTGATAAATTATCTTAATTTTTCAGAGGGCACGCTATTAATATTAGAATACCTGCCTAATACTAAGCGAATTACCTACACTTCACCAATAAAATACGCACTATTGAAGCATTTGATGCAAGATTTCAAAGTATGAACATGCCTGATAGCAAAATGCAATCTAAGAAAGATAAACTACGAGCAAAATTGAGCCGTTGCAGTATAACTGCTGAACTAAAACTTCTGTCAAACGGAATAAATAGCGGCAATATCGGCCACAGTAAAATAATTAATCTGTCGTTAACAACAAACATTTTCAATGAAACGGAACATTCTCATAACTTTTTCACACAAGAAGGTATAAAGGAGCTGAATAAAATTTCATTTATAAACATAATCATCTTAACACCGAAAAAACTGACAAAACAGCGTAGAGCTTATCCAATGTCGAATAATATTCAAAATAGTCAGTCAATTTTTAAAGAGAAATCACATTTACTGACGTCCAAATTATATCGTAAAATTAATCTGGTCAAGACCGTTGTGAATCAACACAACTCTTTATGCATGGTGAATAAGTGGCAAGATAATGTGTATTTTGAAAGTGAGCTTAGTCAATTTTTGATATTAATGAAAATTGTTCATACAAAAGTCAACGAGGCGCAACTTATTAGCAAAGCTAATTCAGAGAAAAAATGTAATAGATCACAAATATTAATATTGTTAGTTAATTTTGCCAACATAACGAGTTATTTGAACTCACAGAGCACGCAAAATGTGTGTATAGACAGTCAAAATACGCTATGTATAGAACACAATTACAAGCATCCGGCGAAATTTGTTAACGAATCTGTTAAACCTTCACTTGTACTCGCAGACATAAACAACGTCTGCCCTTGTAGCTATTACATAAAACCGAAGCGCATGAGTTTTCGGATATCACTATGCAAATATAAATTAACTTCTACGGAATTTCTAAAAACCCTTTGCACAGTATCGGATGGTTTGACTACGTGTTCTGAAGTTCGAAACGTGCCGTCTGTTTGCTTCCGTAATTGGCATTTTCGTAATATAACACAAGGTTACTTATTGACAATGTTATTAAAGAAATCCAACGTCACCACATTGAACTACATGCGAAATTTATATTTAGTCATAGTGACAAGTGATAATCCGAACGTTAAAATTGAAGTTAATTTCAAGTTAAATCAAGGCACTTTCATGGAGCACGATATGAATCCTGGTCATATTCAACCATCTTTTATATGGAATAGCGAACATCAGCGCATTCTAAATACATCATCCGCTCTGAACGGTTTATCATTTAGAAAAAGACATCTTACAGCAAAACGATTAACAAAAAAAATTAAGGCGCTAACATATAAACCCATTGAAAATGTAAATACAAAAAGCGAACCAATTGTAACATCACCAACAAAAGATGAAGTGTTTGAAACTCTTTTTTATTCGGATACTGAATCTCAACAAACTACACCATCGGAAAGCGTCAACGTTTTAACTGATAAAAGGAGTATCGCAACGTCGTACTTCGTGTCTTCGGAAGATATCGCAAACCGACATGAGAAAATTGATATCGACAAATCTGCTGGGGAGGCCCTCATCGATGAGGATATCAATAGAAAATCGAGCATAAATGATCCATGTATTGAGCACAACACGAAATTATGGTTGAATAAATTAATAGATTACTCAAAGGAGCCCAAAGTTGGTTTCGGTACATCGATATTCAAACACATGCATTATAAAAAATTACTTGATCCAAATTCAATATTCAATTATGTACAAAAAGTATCTGATCAATATTGGAACGATATATTTATGTCTCAAACGTTTTACAAGGTGTTCCTAAAGTGTCTCGGACAGACCCTAGTGCATACCATTTTCAGTTCCGTGATATAAAATCAGACTCCTGACGAATGGTCAGTACCATAGTCCTATCAAAGAGTCAAAATCACAAAGCAAACTTAACTCAAAAGTTAATTTAGTACCTAATGTTAACGTTCGCAAGATAATAAAACATACTAATCAAATAAATCTAGTTTAATTTCATAACTTATTGTAAGATAAATTAGTATCACTTAAACATAAGTTTAAATTTGATGGTAATCTTTCTAAGGAATGTTGTTAGCTGATTTTAGTAGTCACGGCATGAGCATTCTTAGAGCTGCTTCATAGAAGCTATTCCTCCTTAGCAGTTGACAGTCCTCAATATCCTGAAAAAGAGGAGGATTTATCATTAGGCGACGCTGGCGACGGTAAAATCTGGAGTTTTATTCAGAACTAGCTGTGCCCCGCGGTTCCAATCGCGTGAGTTTCGGAATTCCCACAGGAACTATTTTTTTCTAAAATTAAAATACTAAGTTACTTCTTATAGCATCGGCTATCTGCCCGTGAATATCCCGGTCAAATCGGTCCAGCGGTTTCAGAGATTAGACGGAACAAACGGACACACAATTATTTTTTTTTATTAAGTACCGTGTATACTTTCATATGCATTTAGTGATAAACCGTTAATTTGGAATTACAAACACATTTCAATTTTATTTATATCTATCTACTATCTTTAAACAAGCAATATAATCTGAATCTCGGAAACGGTTCCAACGATTTTCATGAAATTTAGTATGCAGGGGGTTTCGGGGGTGATTAATCGATCTAGCTAGGTTTCATTTTTAGAAAACGTCGTTTTGTCCGTGTTTTCAGGCAGTGAAAAATTTGTGTTTGTTTTTCTACTTAGCAACAGATGGCGCTATACACAACGAGCGAAGCTCGGTGACCCAGATATTTTATTCAGAACTAGCTATTCCCCGCAATTTCACCAATATTGGATCTTGTGCAAAATTACAAGTTCCTATTGATACAGAGCAGAGCCAGCTGTTTGGGCTGTACGATGTGTGTCAGACACAATACAAAGAAAAGAAATAAACAAGGATAGCTTAATCGCTCACCCATATATTCGGATACCGTATGGTATATCGTTTGTTACACAACTTTGACTTATGATAGTCTTAAAAAAAAAAGTGAGTGTGCTTTAGACCACACAACTGAAGTAAACTTGTGTCGCAACATACAATATACATATAATATACAAAACATAACCCTCTCTTTCTGTCTTTACCAACGTCATGGACCAATAATTAGTCCATAACCAACGTACATATATCTCCCTCTCAACTTACGCTCGGATCGCCTGATCACACTTTTTGTAACGCGTTCAGCAGTTTACTACCCAGGACCAGCGTGCGTACTGCGTAATGCGTACTGCGTAATGCGTATAGAAGTTTTACTTCAAAAATGTTACGGGTAACGTGGCGGGGGGAGGCGAGGCAGAGGGAGACAGCCAATTCAATATAAGACGCACGTATCCTTCTTTACTAATATAATAATAATATAATAATAACAATATAATAATAATAATATATAATAATAGTAATATGTAATAATATGTGTGGTATATACCACGTTGTGAAGTGAATTATTAATAACGTGTGTGTTGTGAAGTGGATTATTATTATTATTATAAATGCGAAAGTGAGTTTGTTTGTTTGTTACGCTTTCACGCCTTAACGGCTCAACCGATCATCATTAAATTTTGCATACACGTTGTCAGGGGTACAGTAAAGGTGACATACTACATAGGGTACTTTTATCCCGTAATTCCGCAGAGATCTCTGAAATTAACGCGGCGCAAAACTAGTCTATACTTTTAAAGAGCTAAAGTGAGTTTGAGGTTGTAGCGGTCTACTGAACCGATTTGGAAAATTCTTTCACCAATAGAAAGCCACGTTATTTTGTGAGTGTCCTTGGTTATATTGTAACCCGGAATTCCCGTGGGAACACCGAAATTTTGCGGCCGAAACCGCGCGGCGCAGCTATAGTGCAGGTATGAACGCATCCCTACCCGGTGGCGGCGTCGCTTGGCGGCAGCGCGAACACCGCGCCGGCGCGCCGCCGCAGCGAGAGGGTGAGCGCGGCGGCGAGCAGCGTGGCCGCCGCGCCGGCCGCCGCCGCCGCGCGCGCCCCGCCGCCGCCCGCCGACACGAACACGCGCGCCGACGTCGTCAACCACACCGACTCCGTCCACGACGAGTACACGCCGCTCGACAGCGAGTACTCTGCGCGACGCGAGGATACCAGTCAGCGGCAGATATGTATTATGTAAACACTTTTGACTGCAGTCATTGAATATCTATACATATAATAAAATTGTAACAGGTTGATGTCTCTACATGGGAGATAAATAAGAAAAAATAAATTTAGGTGACTCTATTAGTGACATAGAAGCCAAAAATACCGTTTTTAGAATTTTTGTCTGTCTGTCTGTATGTTTGTATTCGTGCTACGCAAAAACTGCTGCACCAAATTGAATTCGGTTTTTTTTTTGTTGTATTGCTGAGGGTCTTAGATACTCATGTTTCGATTTTTTCGAAATTCCATCTGGAACTCGAGATATTAAAAAAAATATATTTGGATGAAATTTGGCATGCACGTTGTCAGGGATTATGTTATCTATGTCAGGGGTACAGAGAAAGACATAGGGTAATTTTTATCCCGGAATTCCCGCGGGAACTCCAAAATTACCGCGGATGAAACCGCGGGGCACAGCTAACTAGTATATTATAGAAAAGCGACACTCCGCTTCCCAGACGATGAAATTTTCATTTTGAAATTTACTATGCACGCTTTTAGAGCCCGTCTTTACTGACACTATTCAGAATATTGCTATGGCAATGCTTGTCACTTTCATAGTAAATTTCAATACGAAAATTTCACTGTGTACATATTTCATTGCAGGTTTAAACCAGTCTCTCGTTTAAAATTACATAATATACAATATTAATCGACACTGTTTATTTTGCTAAAAAAAGGAAAGTATTGTCGTTCTGAATTATAATATGCAAGTTAACAGTAGCTGGAGGACTTACCCGGTATAGTGAAGGCAGGACTGATAGCTTGACTAAGGTTCATAGTAGTTTGAACGCAAACGCCGCTGTTATTCCATCCTCGCAAATAGTAATAAGAGTACTCCTAAGGAACAAAATTGCAACGAGTTCACATAAAATATGTCCTACATAATATTATTATATTAAAAATACTAATGTCTATATGTTGATCTTCTATGTGATCCTGTAGCATTCATCTGATTACGATGAAACTTTGCGCTCGTCCGCGAACGTTTTTGACTAAAAAAAGAAACATTCCTAAAACGTTTTCAAACTTTAAAAAACACGTATGTATACAAGTAGTTAAACATAGGTATACAAAAGAACTAACCCACATTATATGTCCATCCCTCTAATGTAGGTAACATAATGTGCCTAAATCTGACGTGTTCTTGAAATTTCAATCTTAATTCTCAATTCTCGTCCAATCACAATCGAAACGCCGCCGCCTAAGTAGTGAGTTATATAATACTTGAAAAAAAAAAACTTCGTTAACCGACCGGCTTGTGTTGCGTGAGCTCGTCGCAGGCGGTCCGGTTCACCAGCAGGTGCGCGCCGGTGAGCAGCGCGAGCATGTGCGCCACGAACACCGTCGTCGTCGAGTTGTTCGCCGGCGTCACGCCCACGTACAGCGGCGCGGGCGCGGCCGGCGGCGCGGCGGGGGGCGCCGCCTCGCCGCCCTCGCCCGCGTCGCCGCCCGGCGCGTAGTCGGCGGCGAACAGCAACTTGCACGCCTGACTCTTCAAAAAACAGTACAGCATCTCGTCCACCTGAAAATGAATACAAAGTCGTCAGTGCGGAGTGCGACGATGGCATTTAATTATTACAAAGGTTGACAAAGTCACATTCGTTAGGATGCAGTTCTATTATATTTAGATTAGCTGTCCCCTGCGGTTTCACCCGCAGTAATTTCTGATTACCCGTGGAAATTCCAGGATAAACCATTATTTTGAATCACTCTATTTATTGGTGAAACCCGCATGAAAATCCGTTTAGTAGTTTTTAAATTTATCGCGAACAGACAGACAGATAGACAGACAGACGCGGCGGAGCACTTTGTTAAATAATATGTAAGGATGACAAGGACCAGACACACAGATACACACGTTAAAGGTATAACACCACTCTGAATGCGTCGGTGTTTAAAAATATTTATTTATTTATTTAAAGAATTTTATTGCACTTTATCGTACAAAAGGCGGGCTCAACGCCTAAGGCATTCTGTACCGGTCAACCTTTCGGCCAAACCAAAAAATAATATAGAAAGTGAACATTAATTAAGTTACCAAATGCGCGGAGGCAGCGTTCCCGTCCTCGTAGGGGCGGCCCGCGACCCGCTCGTAGAGCGCGCGCGCCAGCGCCGTCGCCAGCTCCGCCACGCGCACTTGCGGGTCCGCACTCGTGAACGTTCCGTTCGCGATCAGCGCAGAGGTCGGCACGACTGAACATAACACACAATTATAACACGATTTGCGGACGCAACGATCGCCATATCAACCCTACAGTACAGTCAACACAGTACAGTCAATGATGCGGGGCTACAGACATGGGCATATACCTACGATCGTGATTGTTCAGCCATAGCGAAAACCCATGATAACAACATTCTTTATTATTGAGGCTTCAACGCAATCGAGACAAGTAGAGAAGAAGGTCCCCCGACAAACTTTAATAGGTAAAATCCCATCTAGGGCAGCAAGCTACGCCACTGATATTCTGTTGTGGATTCGTAATTCCACAAACCAAAACAGGGTTCTATGATACAAGTCCGATTAGTTTAGAACCCAAGTCACTAACCCATTCCTATAAAAATATAATTTAAACTCTAAAACATTTTGCAGCATACATACATGTTCCATTGTTTCCGATGCTAATGTTCCGATAGTCGTATCCAATCTTGTCGTAGGTGTCCAGCACAGAATGGTAATACATATTCGTGAACGTTGTGTTGAAGTCCGCGATCAATATCTCGGGTAATTCCCCATCAATCGTGGAGTTCAGTATCCGCCGGAAGGAATGTAGGGACGAAGGTGGCAAATTTTCCGTTACCACTGTTATATTCGTCCTGTTCAGATTACTCTCCATTCCTTCGATGAACAATTTTGCCTGCGGAACAAGAAAGGAATCTATACTAATATTGTAAATGTAAATCTATCTGTCTTTCTGTTACCTTTTCAAGCTTTAACTACTTAATCGATTATCATGAAATTTTGAATACACGTTATCAGGTGTATAGAAAATGACATATTATCCCGAAATCACCGCGCGAACTTGGTGAAACCGCGACGAAAATATTATATTAAAGCAGTTTTATAGTTATTTTATATTGATTTTTGTCCATCGAGACATTATACAAAAAAAATATAAAGTCGTAATCTCGATGGACGATGAATGTCATAAGAGGAGAGGCGTGTTAGATTTAGACAAGCTTTATAGCAACGAACGCACGCACGCACCACGCACGCACGCTCGCACGCACGCACGTACGCACACACACTCACACACACACACACACACACACACACACACACACACACACACACACACACACACACAAAACGTGTGCGAACAAACCGAAACGTCTGTAGTATTAACGTCTGTTGTACTTGCCTCGGAGGTACTGTCGTAGAGCAGCGGTGCGAAGGCGTACAACGGCCAGGAGTGGTTGGCGCTGGCCCGCAGCGCGCCGCCGATCTGCCCCACTTCCACGTGCAGGCTGATGTCGGCGGGGGTGAGGGGCGCGGCGGGCGGCCACGCGCCCTGCGCGATGTCGTACGCGACGCGCTGCGACCCGATGTAGTCGAACGACTCGCCATTGAACAACGTCCACAGCACGTTCTTATCTACCGACACCATCATTAGCTTACCCTTTCAACGCCATGTTTTGGTAGCCTTAACTTACCTCCAGGCTCCAGGGCCACTAAGCATGATTTTTCCTAATAGTGTTGGGAATGCTTATTGCTTAATGCTTAATATTGATGATTGAATATTTAATACGTAAATATAAAACTGCAAGGACTGTGTGCGCGTGCGCGCGCGTGTGTGAGTGTGCGCGCGTGTGTGTGTGCGTGTGTGTGTTTCTTTAAGGACATGTAATGTGTGTAAGTTAGTTTATTTGTTTGTTTGTTACGCTTTCACACCTTAACGGCTCAACAGATCATCACAAAATTTTGCATGCACCTTGACAGGTCGAGTACAGAGAAAGACATAGGGTACTTTTTGTACCGGAATTCTCGCGGGAACTCCGAAATTACCGCGGGTGAACCGTGAATCCGCGGGGAACAGCTTGTATTTATATATAACATATGTGGTAAAATTAACTTCAAATATTTACAGGACTGAAAGTATACGTTATAACAAACAGGATAAGTAAAAAATTATTATAAGTTCAGTTGTTTTTCAGAATAAGGTAAAATAAGAAATAAGAATAAGGTAAAATAAGAATAAGGTAATAATAATAAGGTAAGGTAATAGGTAGAATAAGGTAAATTTAATGAAAAATCGTTACAAATTACATTTTCACTTCTCATGCTCGGAAAGTGCTTGTTTGTGCAGGATATAGGCTGCACAAAATCGAATTTTATGCACAAGGGCATTAATGTATCTACTCATAAATGTATCTACCTAAGGCAAAGAAAATAAGCCATATACAGCCAAACACAATAAGAAGTTCATGGATAGAATTCGTAGTAGCCATAGAAATACACTAACCGCCGCACTCAGAGTCGACTTTAATGATTACTTAGTTAAGTATAGATTTTTAAAACAAAACTGCCACAATCAGACAAGTTTTATAAATTAATGCTAATTGGTATTTAACTAATTAAGTTACATCTTATTAAATGCCAATTAAGATTAATTTACTGAACATCTCTGATTGCGGCAGTTTTGTTTTAAAAATCTATACTTAACTAAGTAATCATTAAAGTCGAGTGCGGCGGCTAGACTAGTTTCAGTCAAAATAATATTTTTCATTACTCATGCTCGGAAAGTAGGTCTGAAGTTGCCTGAGAAGCGGGTTGAAAGTAGCCCTTTTCAGCCCTAGGGAGAATCGCTTTCAACTGACAACTGTCAAATTATTAAAAAAAACTAGGTCTATTTTCACATTTCTATTGAACCATGTTTCAACTTTCTATACAGCCAGCGCGATGTAAAATTGAAATAACGTAAAGTTTAAGTAGGTATTAATTAAAATAAAATTCACTCACTTTTTCTTAAGCTAATTCCTATTTATATTTTTTTATTTTCTTTAATTAATACTTAATAATTAAAGAAAATATTTTTTTTAGGTCGCCACAATGTAAATAAAAAATACTGGCTGAATAGCTAGCCGGCCAAAGAAAAAGAAATAGGTGGTAAAGTGTCAAGCGACTATCCGATCTTCACTCATTTTTTCTTTAGCTAATTCCTATTTTTATTTTGACTTTCCTTGCATTCGTAATGAAAAGCACAGTGTTACCCTCGGGAGAAAGTAACTTATTTAGTGCCTCGAACTATTGGCGCCCTCGCTACGCTCGGGCGCCAAACCCCGTCTCGGCACTAAATGAGTTACTTTCACCCCTTGGATAACAATGTACTATTTCGAAATTCAAGCGCAAAACAAATGCACCACTGTAAGTCGGCACTTTCTGTTTCTCGAAAGTACTAGGGTAACAGAAGTTAGTAGGAGGTTAATATGCCGGGAAAAACTATTTCCTTCAGTATTTAAAACTGTACTAGTTTTAATAGAATAGAATAGAATAGAATACACTTTATTGTACACCAAAATAATGTTACAGTGTGTTAACAAAAACTTATAACTAAAGGCATACAAAAGGCGGTCTTATCGCTTTAATAGCGATCTCTTCCAGACAACCTTTGGGTGGACAGGACAAATACAGGAAATTTATATGTTGATAGGTAGAGTAGTTTTATAGTTATTTAATAGTTAGTAGAGTTTTAATTTAAATTTTAATTAAAGAAATGTTATGTTATACTACTTTTTTATTTCCTCGCAATCGAAGTGAAAAGCAGAGTTTATAACTCGTCCAAAAAACCATTATTACCCTCGATATTACTTTCAAGTGTCTCGGATAATAATGGTTCGTTTTGTGCACTTGTTGTAAAATCTACTATTACAAGGTAGGCAAACAATATACGTAGGCCACAAAAGCACGCGTCACGCACACAACGAGCGATGCATCAGCTCGATCGAGGTCATTGACGTTAAGATACCGGTGCGCGGCGATGTGTTTGTAAAGCGATTGAGCGGCGAGCGCCTTCACAGGTTTTTTTCTTTTTGATTTATTGTTTGATTTTTTTTTTAATAAACATGTTTATAATGGCGTATACCTAGTTACCTACTTTCAATCCTGTTAATATTTGCAGCAAATTTTACCATATATTAAAGATATTTAAAATACATGTACATACCGTAAGAGCTAGAGTCATTTATAGAGAGCATATCAGTTAAAGTTTTTGCTGCTGTTAAGAGGGTAACTACACCCACCACCGTACTGGCAGCACCCGGCGATAGACCTGAAATGTAACAACTACTTGCAATTGTTGCCATAAAAAAAACAACTTTGTGTATACACCGTTGAGAAAACCACTTACCATCAAACATTGAAGCAGTATCAAGCCTTCCTGTAACTAATATAACCTTCTTTTTTGTATCGTTTCTGTCCTAAAAATAATAACATATATGTACCAATGCTACTTGGCCTTGATTTTTAAGCTAGCTGTATGTAAAAGCTGTTCAAATTTGTAATATTATGTATTTTAATTGTTTGACATTTCTGATATCTTAAGAGACACATCTGTGCCTCTAATAATTAATTATTATATTAACCGAATACCATGCACAAAAGATATACAATAATATCTGGTTTAGGACAATAACATAAAAACAAAATCTGAAATCCAGTAAAAAATAATGTACTTAGGTAATTTTTTTTTTAGTTTCGATTCTCACATCACATAATAATAATATTTTATTGTACTTAGAATGAGTAAAGAAAATAAAATCATCAAATTTTTTACCCACATTTTTCATTGGAAAACTTGAGTAGTACACGTTGTAGTCTCCCAATGGATCACAAACTCTTCTACTATTAAGAAGAGTAGACGTTGCCGATCTGACACAATAATAAAGTTTAAAATTAGCCTGTAATCCATTCCCACTAACATTACAACTACGTAATTTTGATGTTTGGACATTTGTGATTCAAATTATAGGTACACTAGCTGTTCCCGCGGTTTCACCAGCGGTAATATCTGAGTTCCTGCGGGAATTTCAGGATAAACTATGCATTTAAAGTAATAAACCTTCCTCTTGAATATTGGTGAAAACCATATCAAAATCCGTTGCTAATGTATCTAATCATACATAGGGACAGACAGCGGGAAGTGAATTTGTTTTATACATATTATGTAGTTATGAAGTGATAAACAGCTAACGGCCGCACTCAGAGTCGACTTTAATTATTTTTAAAACAAAACTGCCGCAATCTGAGACGTTCAGTAAATTAATGTTAATTGGCATTTAATGAGATGTATCTTAATTAGTTAAATGCCAATTAACATAAATTTATTAAACTTGTCTGATTGCGGCAGTTTTGTTTTAAAAATCTATACTTAACTAAGTAATCATTAAAGTCGACTCTGAGTGCGGCGGTAAATAGTATTGGTTAAAATTTGACCCATGAATAGAATATGTTCTGGATTAATACTGGATACTTTTATCCTGGGACAAATCCGGAGAATCTTACGCCTGACCTGATAGGAACATACACATAAAATGTTCTGTCTCATTTATTTGGATAATAAAGACATAAATCAAGGACTCAGAGTGCAACAAAGTGTTAAACTATATGTTTCTTCTCTCTTACCATAAATAAAACTCAATTTTGTACGGACTTTCAACCATTATATCGAGTATCAACTTAAAAAAGAAGAAGAATTATTATTCATCTTGCAATTATATTTTAATTAAGAAATAATTTACCTTCGCATACACACAACAGTGTTTACTGCAGCATACATAAAAGAATTCAACTGGAGAGCGCAGAGAGGTCTTCCTTTCTGATTGTTTCTGTCAAGATTATACCTTAAAGAAACCAGTGAAATTCAAATAAAAATAAAAGTTACTAAAATCCACCAGAATTCAAAATAATATTAAAGACATACTTGTATAATTATTATTTATGACAGACTCACTTTTCATTGCAGACTTGGATCTTTTCTATTTCCGTAGCTCGTGATTCAGGCAGGTAGAAGATAGGAAAGGGAATATCACTGCGTAATAGATTAGTGCCTTTTTCATTCCATACATTGCCACTAGCTCCTGAGGATGAACACTGACTTCCTCGACTCGAAGAGTACTCATTAGGACATTTAGACTCCTGAGTAAAGAAACTGACTCTGTAATTAAAATTTCAGTTTCCTTAATATTTTAAATACATATAATACTAGCTATGCCCCGCGGTTTCACCCGTCTGTGTTACGGAAATCCCGCAAGAACTCCGAAGTAAAATTTTGTCCGAAAAATTAAAATAAAAAATTCTGGAGACTATCCTTATCACCTCGGGGTATAAAAATAGCCTACAACCTATTCTCAGACCTACCAAATTATACACAAAAAATTTGATTAAAATCGGTCAAGGCTTTTCGGAGGAGTTCAATAACAAACACTGACACGAGATTTTTATTATCTAATTTAAATTTCAATATAATTTTTTTTGTCAGTACCTACTTACTTTTCAGTTGCATTGTCATAGAGTAATATTCCAGCTACATCTCTTGGGTATTCAATAAACAGATGTATCACATCGTGGAACAGCATTGTGCTGACTACACCGATGTAAGGTCCTGCACTTGCATTAAATACCAACCATTCGGCATCACTTAAATCAGTTATCATTTGAACCACACCAACAGCACCACTCTCACCAGCTGTAAAAACAAATTAGGGCGTGTCATAGATGCACGGTGAAATTTTACTATCTACTATTTTTTATGTCATGTAAACCAGTTTTCACTATGTTACATGTTATCGGCCGACTTTATTGTTATACTTCTAAATTTTGCGACGACCCACGATACGATAGTAATTTCAGTTGGGAAAGTGAAGCATAGTAAAATGAGTTGGAGCGCCATTTACAAATTACTTGCACTTGAGTAACAAAAATAAGAGATCTATTCCGAAAACTATAAAAAACCGCAATTTTTTTTTAAACCTGTGTTCGATCTAGGGTTGTAGGGTTGACGTTTTGAACCCGTTTATTCGATGCAAAAATGGCTGGAGCCTTTTCTTGCTGCCTCCCCGAGGCAGTAGAGGTAACAGCTTAAATATCACACTGTATAATATCTCAGCCTGTTAACGATTTTGCAGGCTATCCGCCGCCCTCAGAGACGACTTTAATGATTACTCATTAAGTATAGATTTTTAAAACAAAACTACCGCAATCAGACAAGTTTAATAAATAAATGTTAATTGGTATTTAAACAATTAAGTTACATCTCATTAAATGCCAATTAACATTAAGTTACTGAACGTCTCTGAGTGCGGCAGATTTGTTTTAAAAATCTATACTTAACTAAGTAATAATTAAAGTCGACTCTTGAGTGCGGCGGTGAGACCGCTACACAAGGTCCATTTTCCTATAGAACGCGTCGAGTAATGTTTGAGTGATATGTAAATGTTTGTTTGATTTTGAAGGCTATGACCGATACACTAGGTTAATTTTTCTTTAGAACGCGTCGAGTAATGTTTGAGTGATAGTGAGTAATGCTTGATAGTACGGGAGATACCGATGCTAATTCGGGATTAACTCGAACGTCGTTGGGACCTATTGGGTTTTGAAAATTAGGAGTTATAAACAAAATAAGGTTATATGATGTTTTTTCATTCACCGGTGGGTTTAGCTTCTACAAGCTTTCAAAAATGTAAAAAAAAAAAATAGTAACATGGTAATACTCGAGCGCGACAGATATTGTAGTTTAGATACTCCAAGGTGTCTCTGATATCGAAAATATATTCATCTGCCGATTTGCGTGGTGGGGGTGGCCATCCGGAAGTGGAGAAAATGAAAAAAAAAAAAAACATTTACTCCAGCGCGTCAGATATTCAAAGGGGATGTTAAGTGAACTCTAAAAACGCTCCCCTTCGAAAATCTGACGATTTGGAGGTGACGCAAGGTAGTAGCGAATTTTTGAAAATGCAAATCTTGTTTGCAGATGATACATCTTTAGTGTTTAAGGTTCATAGACAGCAATCGGCTGTAGACGATGTGAACAATGTTCTCTCCAAAATAGTACACTGGTTTAATGCTAATAACTTATTACTAAACCGTAATAAAACCAAATGTGTAAGATTTGTGACAAAAAATAATAAACAAGTAAAAACCAGAGTACTGATCAATAATGAGGATTTGGAAATGGTCGATGAAACTGTCTTTCTAGGTATAACATTAGATGCAAAGTTACAATGGGGCCCACAAATAAAAAAGTTATCAGGTAGATTAAGCTCGGCGGCTTATGCTGTTAAGAAAATCCGTCAACTTACTGATATTAATACCGCGCGTTTAGTTTATTTTAGTTATTTCCACAGCATTATGTCATACGGCATACTGCTGTGGGGTGGTGCCGCGGATATCGAGTCTATATTCATGTTGCAGAAGCGAGCTATTCGCGCAATCTATAAGTTAGGCCCTCGAGATTCACTGAGAACTAAATTCAGCAAGTTTAAAATAATGACTGTACATTCTCAGTACATATATGTTCACAAAAATTTAGGCAACTTTAAGAAAAACAGTGATTTACATAATCTAAACTTAAGAAATAAAGATAAACTCGCTGTGCCTAAAAGACTAGGCTCCATAAAATTTCTAAGTCATTTAAAGGACAATGTATACACTTTTACAACAAACTCCCAAACGATGTAATTAATTTGTCAATTAATAAATTCAAGAAACTTATTAAACACAGATTATGCGATAAAGCATATTATAGTGTAGTAGACTATTTAAATGATACAGACGTTTGGGAATGAATTGCTCTATCCAATTCCTATTTTTTGTTTTCCTAGTTTATAAGTATGATCATTAAAAGACAGCGCTGCTGAGTTTCTTGTCAGTTCTTCTCAGCAGAGGACGTATTCCGAACTGACGGTAATTTATAGTTCTAAGAACCTGCTGATGATTACAAGTGATTGTAACCAATCCTAAGTAATAAATAGCTTTTGAATTTTGAATTTTGCAAAAAAAAATCTCAATTTTGAAATACTCGAGCGTGTCAGATTATTTTACAGAAGGTTCAGCTTGCAATCCAAGTTATGTTGGCTTAAAATCTGACAATAATTTTGAGGGATATTATTAATCGTTGAATGGAGTGCGATTGCCAGAAGGATTTAAGTGGACAAACAGATATAAGCCCCTTGTCAACCTATTAGTTTTCCCTATTAAAATTTTGATAATATTTTTATAAAGCCCTTTGATTTTATAAAGTCCTCATAGCTCCATAGCTCGGCTACATTTGGAGGACTGATTTAAAGGGCTTTATAAAATATTATCAAAATTTTAAAATGTTGCCAACCACTACTGGCTATTTATAATTTTGTGTTATTTAAATTTTTATATAAAGAATGTCATTATTTTTAAGTCACTTTTGGATATAAGCCCCTTGTCAACCTATTATATTTCCGTATTAAAATTTTGATAATATTTTTATAAAGCCCTTTAAATCAGTCCTCATAGCTCCCCTCGGCTACATTTGAGAGCCACGGTTTGTAATCCGTCTGTAGGAAATCTACCCCCTGCTCGATTGGCTCATCATTGTCGACCTTTTTCATGTTTGGGATTAGACTACTTTGGCCCGGTTTCAGTCAGTGTGGGAAGACGGTCAGAGAAGCGCTACGTAGCTTTATTTACATGCCTCACTACCAGAGCCATTCACTTAGAAGTAGTGCACAGTCTTTCTGCTGACTCCGCATTGATGGCATTACGACGTTTTATTGCTCGACGTGGCATCCCGTCTCAAATCTGGAGCGACAATGGAACTGCCTTTGTGGGAGCAAGTAAAGAACTTCGAAATTTGTACGGTCCAGTTGTTACAGACTTTCCAGCCAACTCTGAGATTAAGTGGCGCTTCATTCCACCAGTTGTTACAGACTTTCCAGCCAACTCTGAGATTAAGTGGCGCTTCATTCCACCGGCAGCACCATTTATGGGGGGCGCCTGGGAGAGACTAGTGCGGTCAGTAAAAGCCGCTTTAAAAGCAACGCTTCACGATCGAAAACCATGAGACGAGGTATTCGTCACATTACTGGCTGAAGCTGAAGGCTTGATAAATAGTCGCCCTCTGACTTACGTATCCACAGATGCCCTAGAAGAGGCTATTACCCCAAATCATTTTTTGCTCGGTTCTTCTTCTGGAGCGACTCTTCCCACCACTTTCACGGACAGAGACCTCGTCAGTAGAGTGGACTGGAAAAAGTTCTTCGACTCTCTGACCATTTTTGGAAACGCTGGTTGCAAGAATATCTACCCACTTTGATTCCGAAGCGCTCCACGTCAGCCAATCGAAGTAATCTCAAAGTAGGAGACATCGTTATTATAGTTGACAACAATCTTCCTCGTGGCGTTTGGCCCATGGGTCGAGTAACTACGGTGTACCCAGGCAAAGATGGCACGGTACGAGTAGTAGAGGTCACAACAGTAGCGGGATCCTTGAAGCGGCCGGCAAAAAAGGTGGTGCGATTGCCGGTTGATGGCAATTAGGTATTTGTATATTTTGTAAATGTTGTTTTGTAATTTGTAATTACTTGTTCAATTAGGTATTTGTAAATTTTGTAAATGTTGTTCTGTTTTTTAATTACTTGTTCTAATTCCCTTATAATGTTTAGGAGGACTAAGTGGACAAACAAACAGACGCGAATAGTGACTTGTTTTTTGTTATGATTGTTTTTGTTATGTCTGTTCTTTCTTTGTTTTCTGTTTTATCCTCCTTTTTTTACTTCGAGTGACCAATTTAAGTTCTTGTTTTTTGATAATAATTTTAAGTTTCTTTAAGGTTTTTTGTCACGAAGGGGGAGAATGTTGCCAACCACTACTGGCTATTTATAATTTTGTGTTATTTAAATTTTTATATAAAGAATGTCATTATTTTTAAGTCACTTTTGGATATAAGCCCCTTGTCAACCTATTAGTTTTCCCTATTAAAATTTTGATAATATTTTTATAAAGCCCTTTGATTTTATAAAGTCCTCATAGCTCCCCTCGGCTACAGTGACCTTGATGTGACATCATGAAGTTTATTTTGTATAGAAGTTTAACTGCGGCTTATTTTAGAGCAATATGCTGTTGAAGAACAAAATGTTGATATGATGTCCATAATGTAGGCTTTTTGTAATGTTTCTCTACCTTTAAAATTACTGATGTGCCATTTCTCAATCACAGTATCCCAGAGTGGTTGTGTTCCAAACTTCTGAAGGGAAGCCTTCTGAAGGGAATGGGCTTCTACGGTACCTTCGTTATCATGTGCCCAGAATTTCTTCCATGTTGTATTTACACGTCTTTCTACCTCTTTTTCATTATGGAGCTTGTTGAATGAGACTTTTTTTCGTAAGAATACATAGCTATTTACATATTATTCTATCTGTGTACTACTTACTTTGATGGATATTTCGCGACTATTATTATTTTTATCTTATTTTATTTTTATCTTATTCAGTTCCAATTTTAAAGCTTTCGTGAAGTGTAATAGGGTACTTGCATGAAATTTATGATAAGAAATTTTGTCAATATTTCAAAAATAGAGCCGTAGAAAAGAGTTATCGTGAAAGATTTACTAAAAAATTTTCAATTGTTTCCAAAATATTCAACTTTTAATTTTGTGAAACGGAACGTTGCAACGAAACACAAATAATAATAATAATAATCCACTTCACACACACAAATCACAGCCAAGCTTGACATATGACGTCACTTTAATTTTTTTAGGAACATTTACCTCTTGCAGAGAAGGCAAAAGAAACTAAGTGCATACAGTCAACGCATATTTTCCATTTTCGGAAGTTTTTTACTTTAAGATGCATTTCGATTCTTTACTGGAACTTTTGGAAGTAAATCGACACAGTTCAACCCTAATTTCGCTTTTGGATATTGAAGTTATCTGTCTGTCAGTGTCACATTACCCTGTCAATACACAGTGACATTTCTATCACAAATAAATAAGGCGTAAGTTAACTAGTGACGTCTTAGTGAACTAGTGATTTCGGTGGTAAGGTCTAAAGTAGGAACTTTGAAACGCTCTATTTAATTAATTTATGCATATATTTTTTCTTTTTCTTGCTTTGTTTAAGTAGGCCATATATCTTTAAAATAGACTGAAAAAAAAAAAACATGCAAGTACCCTATTACACCAGCAAGTACAATGCATCCTCTCTTTAGGGCTTCGTTGCTGATCCCATCTGGACCAGGGCTCTTTTCTGTTTTCAAATATTTTACGTGCATTAAGTTACTTTGTTTATGTCTATTTCTTCTACATTGTTATCCTTTCCTAAATCATGTTCTCTTCTTTCTTCAATTTCACAAGTCTTCGTTTCTGTTATTTCTTCCACAAAGTTGTAGATATAAAGTTGGTTGTACCCTTTGCAGACGTGGTACAATGGAAACGGACTTATATTTATAACTAACAATTTCAGATTGACTATTTGCCTAATTTTCGGTGACAAGCCAAATATGGAGGAGGTAGATGGGCTAAGTCGATTCCCGCCACCAGCTCTTCGTGAGCAGGACAACCCAAGTGGGCAGACACCAGCGGGCTTGTCACCGAATTCAAACCGATTAGTGGTAGCACAAACCAATAATAATATTACGTGTGTTTTTGTCTTTTGGATTAAATCGGTAGGTATGTTGTTATTTTTAGCGTTTTATTTTTAAGATTTTTAGTTTTGCGTTTTTGGAAGTCGGTTTTAATTTTTTTGTTAATTTTATGTCGTGTAGACTAGTAAAAAATATTGGACAAGTATTTTTTCTTTTTTTACGTAATCAAAAATAACGGCGGTACATTGAGTTGAAATTTCGCGTGACGTCACAACCCGGTGCAGTTAGTACGGGGCTTATACTAAATAATGACGTCACGGGTCCCTCACCCTAAACTTTAACGCGCTTTATCTATGTTTATTTTCATTAATTTGAAGAAGCACAAAATTCGTGTCAATTATTTTTTTATTTTCTAACCGACGGACTAATTAGAACTTTGATTTTCATACCCTGGAGAATACCCAATTGCCATAGCAACGTTTCAACTGCGCATATTTGGCCCGTTCCTCAGAACAATAACAGTTATTCTTCTGAGGCCCGTTCATTTGCCAATATAATAACAATGTCTAATTGCCATAGCAACGTTTGGCCAGCTCCAGACATGCGCAGTTGCCAGTCATCGACGTAAGGCGTTTCCGTTTTATTGACGTCATCCAAAGCACTGTATACCCTGTAGTCGCGTCTAAAGAAGTTTTACTTCAAAAAAGAAATATAAAATGACCAATGAAATCTTTAATACATTGTATATTGAATCAGTATACTGCCATTTTTAATCTCATTCTTCAACTCGTGTTTTGTTATTTGTATTCTAAAAATATAATCTTACATGAGCAGCCAACTTGGTGTGTTCCATTTAGTCTTCTGAAACATGCTGAACCACCATTAATTTCAGAATATATTTTTTCGTGAAGCCTTTCAGCAGATCCATCTGGAAGAAAAAAAAACTCAGTTATAAACTATAGCTTGTTTAGCTACGGTTCAGAACCGGTTAATCTCGAATCCCGATCCTCTTAGGCATTCCCGTTCCTTTTAACTTAATAGAAACCAAATAATTCAATATCATTGTTGGTTCTCTACTTCTTTAGTGAATTAGGTATTATCAACAAATTATTTGTTGGTTTTATTTTAAGATTACTAATAGGGTAGGTACTTGCATGAATTTTTTTCCAGTCTATTTTAAAGATATATGGGCTACTTAAACAAAGCAAGAAAAAGAAAAATATATAACTATGCATAAATTAATTAAATAGAGCTTTTCAAAGTTCCTACTTTTGACTTTACCGCCGAAACGCGGAATGACGTCACTAGTTAAAAAATACGCCTTATTAGTCTGTGATAGAGATATCACTGTCGTATTGACATGGTCATGTGACACTGACAGGCAGATAACTTCAATATCCAAAAGCGAAATTAAGGTTGAACTGTGTCTAGTTATTTCCAAAAATTCCAGTAAAGAATCGGAATGCATCTTACCGATGCATTTTAAAGTAAAAAACTTGAGAAAAAGCAAAATATGTTTTGACTGTATGCACTTAGTTTCTTTTGCCTTCCCTGAAAGAGGTAAATGTTTTCTAAAAAAATAAAAGTGACGTAATATGTTAAGCGTGGCTGTGATTGGTGTTTCGTTGCAATATTCCATTTCACAAAATTGAAAAATGAATATTTTGGAAACTATTGATATTTTTTAGTAAAGCTTTCACGCTTTTCTAAGGCTCTATTTTTTAAATATTGACCCAATTTCTTATTATAAATTTCATGCAAGTACCCTATTATAGCCTGTGATTTATATGGCAGCATGAATACTTTTATTGCTATTGCTTTTTGGTTGCAATTATAATTATATTATGTGATCACAATTTGCATGTTTTTACACAAATTGCTAGTAATCATCCAAATCATCATAACTACCTTAATAATTGTAATTATGTCTAAATTAATTAATCACAAAAAAAAGTAAAAAAAAATGATGGCAACAAACATTAGTTTAATGCTGATCTTGTGGAAGCCGTAACAGTTTGCTCACATGCTTATGAAGTTCAAATTGTCAGTCATAGCAGGAATAGAAAAATTATCCAATTACTCATCTTTTTTTGCTATCATTTCCTAATCCAATAGCAATGGGTTCTAATTATTCTGTTATTGCATTAAATTAAATTGCATTTCTAGCTGTGAAAACTGCAACATTTTTCTATGAGATTTCCTATATGTATGCCACTGAGGACATAGGGGACAGTAAAAACTGGAAATGAATGACTCACTACTACATTACTTTCCTGCACAATTATTAATAAAAAACTACTATTACCAGAAATACCGAAAGAACTGGGAATTCCCAGTTCTGTTGAATACTGAAATTCCTATTCTTATAAATTATATGGGTTCTAGACATCCTAATACCTACATAGTAGACTTTATGGGACTGTATTGTACATTGGAAATATCAATAAAAAAGAAACTGTGTGGTGTTGTCATTTGTTCATTTTGAATATTCATCAAATCAAATTCGGCAAAAATTCATCTGTTTGTCAGTTTGTTTGGTGTCAGGTAAAGCAAAAGGTACTGAACGGATTTGAATTAAACTTAGCAAATAGGTAGGTTGCTTTAATTGAATGTTAAGATATTTTTCATTACTCATACTCGGAAAGTAGGTCTGAAGTTGCCAGAGAAGCGGGTTGAAAGTAACCCTTTTCAGCCCTAGGGAGAATCGCTTTCAACTGACAACTGTCAAATTATTAAAAAAAAACGGTCTGTTTTCACATTTCTATTGAACCATGTTCCACCTTTCTATACAGCCAGCGCGATATTAAATTGAAATAACATAAAGTTTAAGTAGGTATTAATTAAAATAAAATTCACTCATTTTTTCTTTAGCTAATTCCTATTTATATTTTGACTTTCCTTGCATTCGTAATGAAAAACACAGTGTTACCCTCGGGAGAAAGACTTATTTAGTTCCTCGATCTATTCGCCAAACCCCGTCTCGGGACTAAATAAGTTACTTTCACCCCTAGGATAACAATGTACTATTTATCCTGATCTGAGGAGCTGCAGTCAAATATGAAGGTATATCGATTTTTTCTTAATTGGGTTAATTAAAATCATCAAACTTATCAATTTTATTAACATTTTGTAGAGAAGAGATAGATTGCTGTCTAGCATAATATGTAATATCATCATTGTTTCCTAGAAAACTCTGATATCAACACAAAATACAGTAAACTTTAAAGTACTTAGTCTACAATGATACCTATTGTGCAGAAGCAAACTTTGTAAGTTCAAATGTAAGGGATAATCACTGAAACTACTGAAATTGTCACTTAAAGGAAGCTACAGTATCCCTGAATGAAACAAAGAGTTGCCGCGGGAATAGGTACTCAAATTCCTGCAGTTGAAACCGCGTAGGGACCAGCTGGTAGGTATAATATTTTTAATCAGCTTCAGCAATAATAATAAACGTGGGTACTTACACAGCAAAAGCATGGAAAAAACATAGAAGTAGTTAAAATACATTATTTTAAGCACATGGAACTCCAGTCTATTGTCCTCCTTGGTTCGACTGGAGGATCCGTCAGTGTGTACTGTGCTGTGTGTAGACCAAGAAAAATAATATAATCACTACGTGGTGTAGAATGTAGAATGAGGTTAACTGATTAAGGCTGGCTCGAGACTGGAGAGGTAACTTAGGTTTCTGATAGGAATAGTTTTAGATAAATACACGACTGGCTTTTTTACATTGTCCAATTTAACCAAAGTTTGATGGCCTGTCTTAAAAAATAAGTATTATCAGTAAACACTTTACACTGGTTAAACAAAGCTATTAATTATAATCACTAGCTGGTAAACACTACCTAGTACCGATTCATAAACTACTTAGCGATACTGATTACTGATTGAAAAATGAAAACTTGCACTAAGCACCAAAGATCATAATAATGACTACGTTTTTAAGATATGGGAATCCCATACTGTGAAACGGAATGACGCGAATTGTCAAAATTTTCGCCCATGCAATCATGGCGGATTCCCAATTTCCCACAAGAATAGTGCTGTTCTGCTTGTATGGACGCAGATAAGCAATAACATGTTAACCCAAACAATGCTAACAAAAAAGTAATTGATTCAAAACGATTTATCGAGAGTTAGAAAACGTTTTTTAATTATGTGTAATTTTTAAATATGTAGCTAAATATTGAACATAAAAATGTTGAAACAAAATGGCGCTATAATTTTAAAACTTTAATTTACTCAAAATTTCTCCAGTATGGGTTAACACACTATTGCTTATCTATGTCCATATAATATAGCGAATGGTCGATTTATCGATATCAATAAAAAATCAGGAATACTACGGTTCTATAGTTTTTTTTTATTTTATAGCTACGGAGAAAAGCACCTATGATGGCTTAATTGCTGTCGGTTAAGTATATTTAATATTGAACTTAATATACCTAAGCCATCATTTGTGCCTTTTTCAGCTGCCGCAAATAAGGAAAGTAGCTAGTTGGGAGTGAGATACAACATCTATTTGAAAAAGGTATTTTTTTGTATTTATTGAAACACCGTCTTGTGAAACGCGGTCAAGTAGACCACTGAACGGTCACGGTTTTTCTTTCTGTGCGTAGGTGCGCAGCAATTGTTTTTCAAAGGTTTGTTTTTGTCAACCGATCACTCGATTACTGGAATAAATTAAAGAACACTAAATTGAAGAAAATAAAATCGAATGACAATGTAGCATGAACAAATCGTTAGATTTATAATCATTATTGGCAAGCTGCAATTTTATGCACCCTGACTCCTGGGTAAGCAACTGATTCTTGCAGTAAATCAAGGGTCCAGCTCAGGGAGAACACAAACATATAACTTTGGCCATAGTTTAAAACTATTTCTATTATTATCAGAATTATCACATGGTCGCCCGGTAAAAACAGCACGAATAAAAAATACTTACTTATTGACTTTGACTTATTTTTTCTAACTCAATTGCACTATTTTATTTTTATCTGCATTCAACTGCTCTATTTTAATTGATGGAGTTGTTCGATTGGTAAATAAGCCAAATCTTTTTTACCGGTAGCCTTAAACAACGGTAAACACACAACTTTGCCCATAGTTTAAAACTATTTCTATTATTATCAGAATTATCACATGGTCGCCCGCGCGCTCGAGCGCGCTCGAGTGCATTCGTGCGAATCCACGGAACGCGCCTCCACACTCTTTCGTTTTATTCGTTAAACTGTATTATTGTTGTCAGCATTATCGTATTCTGCTAGATTGAGAAATAGCAAAAATTTGTTGAAATGTTACTTCTGTTATGTTTCCATCGTTATCATGGTCTTGCAGTTCTGGTCACTTCTATTTCAAATGAATTTCTAACATTTCATGATTAAGAACGGTTGCAAAAAGGTCTCGTAGTTGGCGTTCTAAAAGCTTACCTTCACAACCACAATCTTTACTAAGCTCTTTAATTTTGTTTGCATAAGTTTCCATTGATTCACCTTCTTTCCTCGTACAGCTCCAAAATTGTGTAAGAGCCTTGTAACGGGTCGTTCGCTTTGCATAGAAGCTGTATAATTTATCTTTTAGTTCTTCGTAAGAACGTTCCTCAAATGTACCTAAGAATGATGTTTTTATTTTGTAGAAGACATCTGCTGGTAGGCAAGTTATGAACAAATCTTTTTGTATATCTGTGTACTCTTTTCCGTAAATTCTGCATTATTCGTCGCCAATAATGTAAATTGAAAACACATTTTAGTTGACACCAAATCTATAATGAATTGACAGAGAACAGAAAAGTAAACTACCTATATCATTTTTCAAACATTAAGGAGGTTGATTACATAGCACTGTATAATGGATTTTATAAAAAACGATTATTGTTGATTAAAAAAACGATTTTTATAAAAAATAATCGGCTATTATAAAAATCGATTATTTTTTCAAATCCCTACTAATAGCTATAGCAGCCATTTGTAATTTGTAGAACGTCAGCTGCTAAAAGTCCTGAAGAAACTTGGTTCAAAAAACTGTACTCGTAATTTCTCTGCAGCTAGGAACTTTCTTTCTTTCTTCGTATCGTTTATGTTTTATTCTAATTATTACTAGTACAATACAAATATAAGGCCATGGCGGAGAAAACCGAGGTCAAGGTTTGTGCATACTATATTCGATACTTTAGTTTGGTCGTTTTTCCTTTGGACCACTAAGGATATTCTTACAATGTATTTTGACAAATTTTTGTACTCTTCATTTTATTAATATTAGTTACCGGATCTGGATTAGCTAGAAAGTAGTCAATTTATTTGTAAGAGTAAGATATGATTGAATTTTAAGAGTCAGGTAGCAGGTGCCATGCTTTCAATTTTTGGTCTTTGTTCACTTTCATGTGAAGAGTAGTAGGTAGGTACTTTATGTTTCGTTGCGACTTAGTTATTTTTAAGCTATCTTATAGTCCGCATACGGCACTTATGTAAATAGGTTCATTTGAACTATCTATTCCACTTTAATTTATCTGAATAAAACATGATACCTACTCATTTACTTAATGGGGTAGAAAAAGTGTGGGGTAGAAATTTTATGACATTAACTATGTGATATAATATAGGAACGCTTTTTTATAAGTTTTATACTGACTTTCAATGTTTGTAAGTGGTCTGCATTTTTCATCAATTCTTGTACACCATTTTTTAACCACTAGTTGATATTAGATTATAATAAAATTTGGCATACTCATGTAAGTTCATTGGCAATGCAATATAATGGCATCATTGAACTGATCTGATGATGCAGCCAGGATATCGAGACTGAAATTTCCTGATGACAAATGGTAGGACAGTTAAATTAGAGCTATTTTTACTGTCATGAGTACTTTCCATCATATTATGACAAGGGTCTGTAGATGGGGCTAGAAGATTGAGATTGCCACTGCAAATTCCTAATAGAAACTGGAGAAAAAGTCATGTTTTGGGCTGGTTTATTCTGTTCTCATGAGTACCTTTCATTACACTAAGCTAATTTTTTTCAATCTTTTTATTTATATTAAATAGATAATATTATGTATACAGTCTTTTCAATATTAGTGATATCAAATTTATGTCAAAATCAAAATCTTAAACTGCTTTAGTATGTTCATATTTTAGTTCTTGACCCAAAAGTTATAGTAATATTTAAAAATATTTCCATCAAAATTTATCTTGATATAAAAATATTTCATTGCATTCTATGTGGGTAATTGGTTTTTATATTTAAAGCACTAACCCCAGATTAAAGAAAAAAAAAGATGCAACATTTTAATAAGCCCATAAGGTGAGCCCAGAGATGGAGTCATCGTCTTTTGCTTGTACTTTCAACACACCTTAGTCTCTAACACATTCATAATCTCATACGTGCCTGTCAATTGCTTGTTGCTAAGTATAATTCTTGATGTTTGCCTTTCTGATGACATCCTTTACCTGTTCACTAAATTGTTGCTTAAATGGAAAAACATAATTTTTAATTTTTTTTTTGGAGAATATGATTATTACAAAAAATGTCTCTTCTATCAACATTATTTTATATAGATTAATGATACTTGCTACTTGAGTGTAGGAGGCTCTGGGTGAGGCAATTGTCAAGGCAACACATGAAAATAAAAGATCGGTATGACATGAAATTGGGCTCAATTCTTGGACCTGTACTTTACAACATCTTTACATCAAACCTGCCCACTTCCAGTAATGTGACGGTCGCAACATATGCTGACGACATAGCCCACTTATCTTGTAACGAAGACCCTAAAGTAGCAAGTAAACACCTTCAAAAGCTGTTGAACAAAACTGAGAACTGGCTATTGTAATGGCAAATCCATGCTAGCGCACAGAAGTCAAATCATATTACCTTCACTTTGAGGCGAGAATAATAATAATGATACCTACTTTAAGAAATTGCAAGTCATGTTATTGGGTTTCGGTAGTGTAATTTCAATACTCTAAGATCTATCTACCATTTCCGCAACTTCAAATGCTTGTCCTCTAAATTTGGTTCTTTTTGAAAAATGTCATTTTTAGGGTTCCGTAGCCAAATGGCAAAAACGAACCCTTATAGATTTGTCATGTCTGTCTGTCTGTCTGTCTGTCTGCCTGCCTGCCTGCCTGCCTGCCTGCCTGCCTGCCTGCCTGCCTGCCTGCCTGCCTTGCCTGCCTGCCTCCCCTGCCTGTATGTCTGTCTGTCTGTCCGTCCGTATGTCACAGCCACTTCCTCCCCCCCCCCCCCCCCCGCCCTGTAACTTCTAAAATAAGAGAATGATAAAACTAAAAATAAATATAAGGTACATTATATTTACCACTCTTTAAGATGTCTCCAGAATTTCTTGCCCAAATTTAGTAAAATCTCACTTGCTCAGTCTCTCATCCAGCCTATTCTTGATTATGCCGACGCATGCTACCTTGATGCCACCGAGGAACTTCTAAATAAACTGGAGCGCTTGCAGAATCTCAATATACGCTTCATCTTTGGTCTCAAAAAGTTCGATCGTGTCTCTCAGTTTCGTGAGGAACTCAAATGGCTTCCTATCCGCCACCGTAGGGATACTCGAATTCTTTTTCTACTATTTAATATCCTTCATAGCCCAAGTTCCCCTTCCTACCTGCGAGAACGTTTTTCCTTTTATCGACCACCTGATGCTGTCTGTAGGTCACACCTCAAAACACGCCTATCTGTACCTGGTAATTCCAACAGAACCAATTTTTTTCTTTCTCTTTCCGTGCAGTTGCCTTGTGGAACTCTTTGCCACATGAAATCCGTGACTGTAGGACTATCTCTTTATTTAAAAAGCCAGTCAAGGAACACTGTCTCTCACTGCCTATGTAGTTATTGTATTCATTTTTGTATTTATTTATAGTTATAGTATTTATTATTATATAATATGTCGCGTTAGGCTCGGAATCAGCCATTGTAGGGTACGTGTGGGCGGGTACTGGCAGAAAAATAAAAGATTCGGTTTTTAGATTAATCACAATAAATTCACTATTAAGAGTAACAGAAATCAAACACAGTTTCTTAACGGTACGCGATACGATTCCCATGAGACATGCGTAAGCACCGACGATCGGACTAAGAGTGATCGTGTTGTTCTGTGCGCGCGGCTCCTGGACTCCGTATAACGCCACTAGAGGCGCTGGCGTGCCGATGCATCATCCGGTATAATTCACTTCCGCCGACACGGCCATCCTGCGAGACACACATCCTCGTGTGTTAATCTGTAACAATGAAAACTAGTACGCAATATCCAGACGTTCGGTCAATTCTGACCTAACTATTATAGCTCAAAATAAACTCCGATATGTTCGAAATTTCTCTCCAAATATCTCATAAAATGAAACATTCAACACGGACCACGGTAAAAGAACAATCGTTTTAAACAAAGGATTTTGCCAATATACAAGCACACAATGAGTCATCACCATTAACATTGTTAGAAAATTATTTTGATACGTGACGGGCGACTCTTTTTGTCCGGCTATCCCTGTAGCCTATATAACTAGCCATCCCAGTGGCAGCTTACACTTGGTCATCCCTGTGACCTAGGTGATTATCCCTGTGATCACCCGTGATTATCCCTGTAATCACCCGTGATCATCCCTGTAATCACCCGTGATCATCCCTGTGATCACACGTGATCATCCCTGTGACCACCCGTGAACATCCTTGTGACCACCCGTGATCATCCCTGTGACCACCCGTGATCATCCCTGTGACCACAAAGCAAACTAAATGTAACTCAAGAGGACGCACGCCTACGCCCACGCAATTAAATCGAGTCCATTAACTCATTATCATTCACAAACCTCAGAATCACTGATGTCAATGGGTACTTGTTCTGGCATCTGTACGGTTTATTTTCACTACCTACTTTATCCAATATCTGTAAAAAAAACATCGTTTTCCACTAAACTTAAGAGCGATACATTCTTTAGTTAAGAAACACTCACGCCCCAGAATCGTAAACAAATCAAAATAGCTCACCACGATGTTCAAGATTCCTTGAAGGAGTCTCAACCACACACAAATCAACATAACGCTTGTACTGCGCACCACCTCCGGTCGCTGTGCTCTTGGTGCAGCGACTCGCAATGTGACCCGCACAACCGCATTTGAAGCACACGATGGGGTTCTGCTGTTGACAGTTGGCTTGCTTGTGGCCAAGCTCGCCACAGTGGAAACATGTTAAAAAGTTTGATGAACAAGACTTATGCGATTTATGATCAATAGGCTTCGTGTCATTCAAATTAGCAGCACCTTTACGCTTTAAGAATGTAAAAGTTTGCAATTCCTTTTGTAATTGTTGACGTGAAGAAATTTCAGTTGTAAATGCAAGCCGTTGCAAGCGCGAATCAAACTGAGAAATGTGTGCAAGAACCGTTGACACGGCTATTAGCTCTTTTGATAAGTCTTTTCAACGCGCCATAATAACTGAAATAAAGCGGCATGCATATGCTGAAAGCGATTCACTTTCCTTTGGTTTATCATGTTAATGAGGGCATTTGTCTCTGTACAGACAAACCTTGCGACGAACATGTCCTTAAACTCCGGCCAGATCATTCCAGAGTACGAAACCTGCGCTAACCATGCTGATGCAACAACCTTCAGGTTCTTGCTTATCACCATGATGAGTTGTCCTCCGCAAACAGGGTTGTCAGCGAAACAAAGATCAGCCGTTGCACACCATGACCTTGCATCTACCTCCGTTTTGTCTGGATAAAATTCGGGTAGCACAACACTATTTTTCGACGAACCGGGTACCGATAATATTTGGATTAAAGATTTCATATTTTCGTTTTGTTGTTCAAATAGTTCACGCCAATAATTATCACTACTGTTGTACACACTATACGTATTATCACTTTGAGATCTTTCTGTCCGTTCAAATCCCAATTCAGATGTCGATGTGACATATATTATGTTAATATATATTATATTGTCATATAATATTAATTAGATAATGTCATTATTATTTTTGGTTCTATTATTTTGTATGTGTATTATTATTGTATGTATTTATTTTGTATATATTTATTTCATATACCTTCCTATCGAACGGAAGCACACCAGATCAGCCTACTCTTATCTCTTTTCCTATTGCGGGTCTGCAGGAAGAAATTCCACATGGAATAAGCATGACCATTGTACATGATTACTTTTATTTTTTTTTTCCTTTTTATGTTGTCCTTGTGAGCATTAATTGTTAAATAAATAAAATAAAATTATGTACATTACCATGCACCCTTCCACCGAAAATTGGTTTGAACGAGAACTAGTAAGTAGTTTTTTTTAAAACCTCATAAATCGTAAACCGCAAAAAAATACACTATTATTAAAATATCGATCAAAGTAACAACGAACTATAAAAACTTTATATTATTATGTTACTTGCTTCCACGGAACCCTTCATGGGGGAGTCCGACTCGCACTTGGCCGCTTTTTTTCTATTTAACCGACGAAATGGCGTCCTAAAATGACCTCTTTAGAAAAATAATAAATTCAATTCCTAGTTGTTTTTTGCATCTCTATTCCCTATTGGTAATTCAAGTTGAACATGAGTCAATACTCATTTTTCTTCATCTAAAACCAGTTGAAATAGCCGATCCAACTAATCGAGCTAATGTCAGGATGTACTATTCATCTATATATACAAATATTGTAAATATTAAAAGGAAAATGAGACAAGGGGCTCTAAAATGACAACTTACGGCTTAGTAATCTTTACTTAAAATTAAGTAATTTTTAAAACAACTCTGAGTGTGGCCGTTACAGTTTCCTTTAACTAAGCTACTGTGTCATTAATGACTTTTGAACACATGCAAAGATGTACTCCTTGCAGTGCTCAGAGCATGTAACTAGGGCAAATAATATATTTGAATGTATATATTAAAGTTACATGCTTTCATGCTATGATGATCATATTTATTTTCTGGTTGCTGCGACAACGCATTTCTGGTAGTCTTACTAGAGAAATATTTACATTAATATCAGAAATACATCAAATAATTTGCTTTTCCCATTCAACGAATTTAATTAATTTTGTTTATTTTGAATGTTGTTTACAGCAAGAGTCATTGCCGGACCTTGATGATTTATTACAATGTCCTGTGTGCTATGAGCTGCCAACGGGTCAGATCTTCCAATGTAATCAAGGCCATCATGTCTGTGGTCGTTGCAAAGCTCGTCTCAATGAGTGCCCTGTCTGTCGTGCTCTCTTTTTCGGCACTCGCAACTACGCTATGGAAGAGCTCATTGCTAATATTAGAAGACACCGGGCATTTGTAAGTTCAATTCAACCAAGAAAAAAGTCTTGATCACAACAACGAAGACAGTCCAGCCAGCATATTAAGAAAACAATTTTTTTTACAAATATTTATAAAATGCATATTTAGCTGAATCACAATCTCTTTCTATCTTGCTTAAAAAAATAACGAATCACTTGCCTTAGTAAACAAAAGGAGTCGTTGAAAGAGTTTTCCTTCTTTAATTTTATAAAATAATCACTAAACATTATAAAACAAAGGCCTCCGCCGCGCCTGTTTGTCTGTTCGTGATAAACTCGACAACTTCTGAATGGACTTTCATGCGGTTTTCACCAATAGAGTGGTTCATGAGGAAAGTTCAGGTATATATAATTTATAAGGTTTTGTGTAAATTGGTTATAACGATAACTGTTAGAAGTTTCGGAAAAAGTCAAGCCGCCTGGGAGCTTTGAGATATAACAAAACAATGCATGGTGGGATATTTCTATTTTATAGATCTGCAAAAAAGTCCGCGATGCAATGGCATAAATGTCTATCTTTTGTTCACGCACAATGCGGTAATTGGAAAGCTTAGGATTGTAGAATGTCAGTTTGGCTAGAGGGACTGCTGTAAATAAAGTGCCTATATTATACTTCTAATTACGTGATTTTTAACTTTAATCCAATTGCTTTTCAGAAACTAGGCGGAAAAGTAACTACCGGATCGACAACAGATAAGTTGCATGCTTTAGAGGAATGTACTTCTAGAGAGTCAGAAAATAATAATAATGTTGATAATGAAGGAGCTAATGATAGTTCAAGTGTAAGTTATTTTGATATTTTCTTGTTTACTAGTTGCATTAGCAAGATTTATTTATAATAATTTAGGAAAAGTTAATGTGATTAAGCTTCAAAATTAGACCCGTCTCATGTAAGCGACGCCGATAGATTGCATAGGTATATTTCGTACTAGCTGTTCCCCGCGGTTTCAGTTTATTTTTTTGTAACCCTTGACAAAATGTAGGTTTCTTCCACGTTAATTTCAGAGTTCCCACGGGAATTCCGGGATAAAAAGTACCCTATGTGCTTTCCTGTACCCCTCACAACATGTATGAAAAATTTCGTGTTTACCGGTTGTGCCGTTAAAGGTCCATAGACATTGAGCGTGCCAGACACGTTCCGTGGCAGACAAAATAATAGTCTCCTATACAGTGCGTATTAATGTATTTATTTTTATATCTATCGTAACATGGCCGCGCAGACGACGACAGGCACGGGCGCACGGGCCGTGCCCGGCGAGTATTCGCGGAAAGAAAATTTTGTCTGCGCGGTTCATTTCTGTACGTGTCTTGGTTACATGCCGAGCCGAGCAGAGTGAATAGAGCATCAGAGCCGTGCAGATGTCTTGTAAATAACGGTATTTGTCGGTTTCTGTCCTGGCATAGTCGCACGCACATCTCTGGCATGCTCAGATGTAAAAATAAGGTGCCAGTCGGTATATGCCACGGAACGTGTGTCCGGAGATTTACAAATATAAATATACATTTAAATAAATAAATTTCAACTCAATGTATTGCCGCGCCGTTATTATTTGATTACGTAAGAAAAGAAAAAATATGTGTCCAATATTTTTTATTAATCTACAAACCGGACAAAAAAAAAATTAGTCAACTAGCCCATTGTTTCCATGCGCCTGACTGCGTATGTATATACTACTAGCTGTTCCCCCGGTTTCACCCGCATTAATTTCGGAGTTCCCGCGGTGATTCCTCAACAAAAAGTACTCTATGTCCTCCTCAATAGGTTACTCTTGACAACGTGTAATATGCATAAGGAGATAGAGCTGTGATGTATGAGCTCCGTCCCAAACCTTTACGTGGATGACTTGTTTTAAAGTTATCATAATTATCATAATAGCTGTACCTCGCGGTTTCACCCGCGGTAATTTTGGAGTTTCCGCGGGAATTTCGGATTACAATATAGCCTATGTTACTGATTCAGGGATAATGTAGCTTTTTAATAATGAAATAATGTTTTAAATCGGTCTAGTATCAAATCAATCAAATATACTTTATTGCACGCACAAAGTAAGAAAACACATATTAAAAAGACACAGTTACATAGTAGGTACGTACAATTTAGGTGACCTATATTGCTAAGAGCAATCTTTTCATAGGCAACCTACGTTAGAGGGAGAGAAGGAAGAGAAAGGTAGAGAGTGCGGCATAGTAGTTTTTGAGTTGAGCAATTCGTAACAAACAAACAAAAAATGAAATCATTCCTCTTTATAATATTAGTATAGATATAGTGTAGCTTAGTTTTAGACATCGGTCCATTTTAATCTGTGTCCTCACTCCTCACTCAGTCGTCAGCCAGTATGAAATGCGAGAAACAAATTGTGCACAGTGCACACACCATCTTGACACGTGTGACACGTTAAGACGTTAATTCAAATTTCGTTCAAATCCGTCCAGTCATTTCAGTGTGAAGGAATAACTATAATAATAGTCATACTCATGAACACATGCATAAACTTTCACATTTATAATATTAGTTTGATATTTGTTGCAGACACCACAGAGGCCACCTCAAGCTTGTAAAGGCCTGTTCCGTTGTCTGTGCTGCAATAACGGCTCAGTAGAGAGACTACCAGTTGCTCGCATGCTCAACCACCTACGATATTATCATGCTCCACTGCTGATTGAGGTAAATTTAATTCAATTATGAGTTTAAATATGGATATTATGTTTATGGTTGTTATCTATTAATTATTTTCTTGCCTGGCATTTTTATGATAACAAGGTTTTTTGTACAGGGTACTTCTGAAAATGGAGAATATTTACAAGCATGGAACTTTCCTACCATTCCTGGAAGAATTGTAACTGCTGTAAGGGTGTCTGATATGGGGATTTTCTTCTTGATAATTGAAATAACCGGTAAGTCGTCTTAACCCCTTTTCATCCCCTTAGGGGTTGAATTTTAAAAACCTTTCTTATCGGATGCCTATGTCATACAAAGAACACACCCTCCAAGTTTCAGGACTCTACGATTAGCGGTTTAGGAAGGTTTACTAATTAGTAAACCTAGGTTTTTTTATGTCATAGGGGGCAAACGGGCAAGTGGTACACCTGATGGTAAGTGATTACCGCCGCCCATAGACATCTGCAACACCAGAAGGCATGCAGGTGCGTTGCCGACCTGGACCTACATAAAAGCTCTTGAAAATTTTTTTTATTCCTAAATTACATAATGGGGTTGTGAACTACTTTTAAAAATCAAAATTCTAATTAGTCCGTCAGTTAGAAAATAAAAAAAACAATAGACACGTATTTTTTGCTTTTTCAAATAAATTAAAATATACAGAGATAAAGCGCATTAAAGTTTAGGGTGAGGAGGTTGTGACGTCACTAACCGTTAAAACCGCCCTGAAAACTGTCAGAATAGTGACGTCACGCGAAATTTCAACTCAATATATCGCCGTTATTTTTTAATTACGTAAAAAAAGAAAAAATACGTGTCCAATATTTTTTAATAATCTACAAGACTGACTAAAAATAAAAATTAGTCAAAATGCCCATTGTAATAATAATATGGTGTGTCATCTGTTTTTAGGGTTCCGTACCCAAAGGGTAAAACAGGACCCTATTATTAAGACTTCGCTGTTCGTCCGTCCATGTCTGTACGTCTATCTCATGAACCGCGATAGTTAGACAGTTGAAATTTCAAAGACAAAAAATACTAAAAAACAATAAAATAAATATTTAAGGGGGCTCCCATACAATAGACGTGATTTTTTTGCTCGTTTTTGCTTGATATTGAATATAGATAACGGCAACAGGTAGACGCTAGAAATATTCACAGAATATTTAGTTATACTCTCTTTAAAAATTAATGATTGAAATAGAATAAAACAAATATTTAAGGGGAGCTCCCATACTACAGACATGATTTTTTGCCGTTTTTATAGCTAATTTATTTATTTATTATTTCACTTGACTATTGTATACAATAGGGGTGGGTACACCTTTCCATCTGGATAGTAGGGACATGACGAAATTATAAGTTCCGTTTCTGCTGAAAAAGTTAGTAATAATATGTACATAGGAACGACGATACATTCATACGAGCGACATTCCATTCGCGGGGAGAATGTTATCTACTGGCTATTTGACGCACTTTTGCCGTTCGTTTCGTGCTAATTTTGAGACTCGTTAGAGAATTCTTTGTTCTGTAGTAAAAAGTCTCTTATGTGTAAGTCTCTTATAATAATAAATCTAACTCTGTGGTAAATTTCATCCAAATTCTTCCAGTAATTTGTGCTTTTGTACCTATCAAATATCTTCGTACATTTTCTTTGTGTGTTTAATCCTTACTAATATGATAAATGTGAAAGTGAGTTTGTTTGTTTGTTACGGTTTCACACCTGAACGGCTCAACCGATCATCATGTTTTGTATACACGTTTTCAGGTATACAAAGAAGGACATAAGGTACTTTTTATCCCGGAAACCGCGGGGAACAGCTAGTACTACATATTTATGGATCGATTTTGCCACCACGGTTACTGTTCCGACAGTAGGTACTCTTCTGTCTCGGACTCGGAGACTGCGTTCAAATTGTGGCGGTGCTTTCTTTTCATCGTACTGTGGCTCTGCCCTGCCTTCTTCGTGTGGAACAGGCATTTTGTAAACTACGGTAGAGTATGTACTTGCTGAGTTGCTGGCGTGCATTCGCTTTACCGTCTAAGGAAGAAACATTAGATCCCAGGAGAATCGTAAAACTACTTATACTTAACACGTACTGCTGCTACTGACGTCCGCGTCACTGCTGATGTTTGGAATTTTGTCGACAAAAGTTGAAATTGCAAATTCTTTCAATTCTTTCAGAAAATTCTATTAGTTCGTGGCTATCAATGCTTGCAGCGCCGTGGGTAGCACAAGAATTTAGTTACCAGATCACCATATCAGGCAGTGATCGTGAAGCCATATTTTCAGATAGTGTGAGTACCTATCTACCTGATACCTTTATTATGGCTAGCTTCATATTCGTAAACTTTGTAATTTTTCCTCAAATCATGTTGCCTTTTCCTTAATTTTCTTTTTTATCCTTTTTCGTTTTATTGTATAAGTCGTACTGCAATACTACATACGAATCATACCACATAATAATCTGATCTGATCTCCTGCCATAACCAACTGTCTCCCCTGGTTTCAACCGCATTCTCCTATTTCAAGACCTAAATTACTCGTAATTATATACCAAATAGCTGTTCTCAAATTCGTACAAATTAGACGCCTGTGTGCAAAATGTCTTTGAAATCGATTCAGTATTTTCGGAGATAAGCAGTTAAGCACGGACAAAAATTGTGACATGGGATAAGGTGCCCCAAAATTAGCTGCAAATTTATAAACCTTATAATTTATAGGGTTAAAAGTATACACCGTTATAGACATGTTCATAAGATAAATGGAATTAAAAATAATAAAAGTCAATAATCAAAAAGAAAACATGTAAAGGCGCTCGCCGATCAATTGTACACACACATTGCCGGTATCTGATGATCAATGAACTGCTTTTTTAATATATCAATGTTTCCTAGCCAAACCGACATGCTCCAATCGTTAAGGCGTTGAAAACTAAGTAGGTAACGAATCCTCATTAGTCAGTCAATCAGAACTTTGGTTTCGCGTGACCATGTGAAAACTAGAGTTTTGATTGGGTAAGTGACATGATGGTTACTCAGTTTTCTATGTGTTTAGGATTGTAAAAGGAAAGTCAATTTGGCTGGAGGGGCTGAGTAGTATTCGACTAGCAGCTGATGCATCGCTCGCTATGTGCGTGGCACATGCCTTGTAGGTGATGTTTTTTGAATGAATTTATTTTCCTCCAATTCTGAAAATCTACCTAATTTATATAATTTTTTTACTTATCTAGTTTGTTATAACGTATACTTTCAGCCTCATAAATATTTACAGCTAATTTTGAAGCACCTTCTATAAAAATATACAATTAACCTTAATTCCATGTAAGATAGATATAAAATTTTTTATTGCACCAAATTAAAATAGACAAAGCTTACTCGTGCTAATTTTTACCCAGTTTGGTGCTGTGAAAAGGATTGTCTGGGCACAGCAAGGAAGCTTTCTAATTATTTAACTCTGCATATAACTACAGAAACATAAATATTATTATAATGTCTTACTCACAAGGTTCTGGATGGAAATTGCACTCTGTTCATTGTTCATATTCTCACTAGACTGACTACCCTCTTAGTGGGGTTGTATATTGACATATCACTATAATATAACCTACCCCCAGTACATAACATACCTTCCCCCACAAGATCATACTACACTTTCACTTGCTCTTGTTATTGTTTACTTATTCACTATTACTATACACTATTATGGGTTGCCTCTTATTAATTTACTTATGCACTTAGTGTTCTGCCCTGGCACTTTCACTAAGCACAAATTGTCTATGTTATGGGATTTTATATTAGTTTTCGTTTGATAGGTCTAGCTGCCCTTCGTCTGAGCTGCTGTGACTCATGGCTCTTCTTTTATATTGTGGTGAGGCTTCTGGGGATGTGGATAAGGCTCGCTTATTCCGACTCCATGAGGCCGGTCTTCCTTGGCTATCATGGATTATGATGTCCTGTGGCCCTGACACTCCAATCATGTCTTCCCACTGTTGTCGCGGTGGTAGTGCCACCGGTTCTTCATAATCCTCTTCTTTGCTGTCATCGTCAGATTCAATATCTTGATACGATTTTCCTTTTTCCATTTCCTCCACTCCACCTTTATGGATCTGGTTTATGTGTCTTGTCAGCAGTTTTCCGTTCCACCTGACTAAATAACGGGTAACTCCTATCTTTTTTTCTACCACTCCTTTCAGCCAACGTGGTCCCTTACCATAATTTTTTACATAAACTAATTGCCCCGTTTCTAATACCCTAACCTTGAGTTTTTCATTCTCTTCAAGATCTGCTATTAGTCCATTATTCTTTTCAGACAAAGGGTTTAGTTGGTCGAATTTGGTACGAAATCTTCTATTATTCAACATTTCTGCCGGGGTCTTATCATTTACGCTATTAGGGGTTGATCGCAGCCCGTACAATATTTTAGGTAGTCTTATATGCCAGGGTATGGTCGACATCTTCTTCAATTTGTTTTTTACAGTTTGCACGGTTCTCTCTGCTTGTCCATTAGAGGCAGGATGGTAGGGTGGGACAAGGATTTGTCGAATGCCATTCGCTGCCAAGTATCTCTTGTATTCTTCTGAGATAAAACTGCGCCCATTATCACTCACTATCGTATCCGGCAAACCCTGTGCTGCAAATATCTCCCTTAAGCTTTTGATCAATGTTTGGCTGCTCACATCAGGTACGATTTTTACTTCTGGCCATTTAGAGTAGGCATCTATCAGTATTAGAAACATTTTGTTCTGGAATGGGCCTGCATAGTCAACATGTACCCGTGACCAAGCTTTATCCGGTTTGATCCAATGATGTGTTACCCGAGTTGGCATATTCCTGTTCTCTGAACAGATGTGACAATTCCTTATCATTTGTTCTATCTGCTTATCGATAGCTGGCCACCAAAAATAGCTTCTCGCCATTGCTTTTGTTATCACGATTCCGTCATGGTTACTGTGTAGTTCTTCTAACACATGTAATCTCATGTCTTCCGGCAACACAACTCGGCTTCCCCATAAAATGCTGTCTTTGAAAGTTGACAGCTCTTCTCTTTTTTGCCAGTAAAGTTTATATTGATTCTCTATTGTCGCAGGCCATCCGTTTCTTAGCCAATAAAGTATTTTACTCAAAATCTTATCCTTTTTTGTTAATTGGGCCACTTCTTTAGCCGTAAAACCCAAATCTGCTGGGGTCTCTTCAATCAGCAGGACTCCCAAGCACTCTTCTTCGTTTTCCCTTTGTTTTTCTTGGCAGGGCCATCGACTTAATGCATCAGCATTACCTATTTTTTTACCTTCCACATACTGAATTTCATAATCATAAGAATTCAGAAGTAGAGCCCATCGAAGCATTCGGGGTGATAAAATGTTAGGTATCGCTTTCTTGGGGTTAAAAATGCCGAGTAATGGTTTGTGATCTGTTTTGATCACTACTTTCCTACCACTTATATATTGGTGGAATTTCTTCAGCCCAAAGATAATTGCTGCTGCTTCTTTATCTATTTGCCCATAATTTCGTTCGTGCACGTTCATCGTTCTTGAGGCAAACATTATGGGCCTAATACTGCCATCGTCCATTTCATGTTCTAGCACTGCCCCTAATCCATATTGGGATGCATCACATGAAAGAATTAATTTGCGATTCACCTCATAATGAACCAATGTGTGTTTACTTGAAAGCATCTTTTTCAATTTTCCGAACGCCTTTTGTTGAATCTCACTCCATTGCCATGTACTCTTCTTTTCCAATAATCTATAGAGCGGTTCCGCTATGGTGGCTTTGTGAGGTAAAAATATATCATAGAAATTTAACAATCCTAAGAATGCTTGCAATTCCTTAATATTAACCGGCGCTGGTGTTCTCTCTATGGCCTCAATTTTCTCTTTATTCGGGTGGATTCCTAATCGGTCAATAATGAACCCTAAAAATTCTACTTTTTCGACAGCAAACTTACACTTCTTCTTGTTTACTCTAAGGCCCGCTTCACTTAACTTCTTTAATACTGACTCTACCCTGGTGTTGTGCTGCTCTACATTTTCTCCTGCAATGACCACATCATCCAACAGTACCGCCACTCCTGGGATGCCCACTAGGAGTGATGACATTAGTCTCTGAAAAATACCAGGGCAAGCTTTTACTCCAAATGCTAATCTTTTCATTTTGTAGAGTCCTTTCGGTGTGTTAAGTGTAAGTAATTCAGCTGTCGGCTCATCGACCAATAGCTGGGTGTATGCTCGTTCTAAATCAATTTTCGTAAATATTACCCCTCCTTGCAGTACAGCAAATGCTTCATTAAGAGTCGGAAGTGGATATGTGTCGGTATCTGTGGCAGCGTTTACGGTAGCTCTATAATCTCCGCATAATCTTACCTCGCCATTTGCCTTTAGGACCGGTACTATCGGGGTTGCCCATTCCGAATGTGGGACAGGTTGCAATACGCCTTCAGCTACCAGCCTATCTATTTCTTTGAACACCCGCTCCTTCAAAGCAAACGGAATTGGTCTACTCTTGATAAACTTCGGTTTAGCATCCTTTTTTAGATTGATACTTACCACCGGGCCTGTATATGTTCCAAGTCCATCTTGAAATACTGTATTATATTTTTGCAATAATTTTGTAAGCTGGTCTGTATCTACTTTTATGTTATAAACACCTAGTATCTGAATATTTAAATCCTTAAACCAATTCCGGCCTATCAAACTTGGACCATTACCTCTAGCAATGATGACTGTGAGGTTCTTACTAATACTCTTATACTTTACTTGTACTGTGGCCTGACCCAAAATCTGCAACTTAGTTTCGGTCCATGTTTTCAAATTAACTGGTGTCATATCAACTTTAGGCAACTCCCCATTCCATATCAGTCTGGCTGTCGCCTCACTTAATAATGTAAAGGCACACCCTGAATCCACTTCCATTTCTACCTCCTTATTATTTAATTTAATTTTTATTGTAAATGCGGGTATTCTACTCACTCGAATATTATTAACTGAATCTATGGTATACAACCCATTGCAATTGGAACGGTCTGAATTTGTATCTTTGGTTGTCTGTTTTTTCCGGAAACATGCAGGTTCTATATGGCCTACCTTTTTGCAGTAATTGCACTTACTCCAGCGGAACCTACACTGCCCTCCATGCTGTCTGCCGCAGCGGAAACAGTCATTATTTCGTTCACTAGTTCTATCTTTTTTTGTTAGCTCTATCTTATTCACTTCCATCGGTACTTCACTATCTAGGTTTATACTACTGTTTGGCACTATAGCCGCAATACATTCTGAATCTAGACTTGCTGTTTCCTGCGCTAATGCTATTTGTGATGCCTGCTCAAAAGTAAGTCGTGTTTCCTCTAATAATCTCTTTTTTATATCTTTATTTCGGATGCCACACACTAACCTGTCTCGTAGTGTCCTATTCAAATCATTAAAATTGCAATGTATGCTCAGTTTTTGTAATTGAGCAATATAATCTCTCATTTTCTCCCCCTCTTCCTGATTTCTATTATGAAAAATATATGATTGTACAATCTCATTTGGTGTAGGGTGAAAATGGTTGTCTAATTTTGACTTAATGAAGGTAAAAGTAACCTCACTTACTTGAGCTGGAGAAATCAATGAAATAACCAAATCATACAAGTCAGGGCCACAAACCGCAAGCAAATTTGCCTTTTTTTTCTCATCTTCCTGTATTTCATTTGCTTGTAAGCAATATGAGAATCTTTCAATGTAGTTTTTCCAGCAACCATGTGCTACATCAAACTCACCAAACTTGATTCCCATTTTTTTTTTCTTTTTTAACTTTATTTTTTGCAATTTATATTTTGATATCACTATACACCACAATTTCAACTTTTTCACCACTTTTTTTCGCTCGTCGCCACTATAATGTCTTACTCACAAGGTTCTGGATGGAAATTGCACTCTGTTCATTGTTCATATTCTCACTAGACTGACTACCCTCTTAGTGGGGTTGTATATTGACATATCACTATAATATAACCTACCCCCAGTACATAACAATTATGAATACAAACTTATAATTAAATGTGGTACTTTCTAGGTGTGGTCAGTGAGATCATGTGAAGGCTCATTAAAGAAACGTGGCCACTGTCTGGTGGTGGAAGGCTCAGATGCCCAAGCATTAATCGCGCCAGCTAATATCACAGCTAGATTAACAATTAGACGCAGCTCCCCTGACCAACTGGCGAACCAGACCCAGCCCCGCGCCCTACTTCGCGTGGCCTGCCGCGGCGACGAGACGCGCGAGCCAGCTGAAGCCGCCCGCGCTGCAACAAACGACCTCGAACCATTCTTGCAGGACTTGCAAAATGACGTAGCTAGACTTTCCATCGCTTTCGCTACGCTCGGCCGAGAAGCTAGCGCCCTGCGGTCCGAAGCGGAGATGCGATCCAGAAACCAAAATGGACCAAGAACTAGCCAAGCGACAGTTGGTCGCAGTGAAAGAGGTGAAGGCCCAGCCATAGCGGTAGCTGTGTCAGCAAATACATCTTCATCTGTAACCGAAAACGAGGTGCCCGCTACTAACGGGAGTCCGCAAATGTCGCGCAATGCGCGCAGACGCATGAGAGCACGCCTAAGAGCAGCATTGAACGCAACTCAGTCTCCGAACCAGCAAATACCTGAACCTAGCCCCCATCAAAATGCACCCCTAGATAATTTGCTTCAGAATCATCTGCGTCCGATACAGCAGGAAGCAGAAACTAGTCCTGATGTTCTCCCACAGTCTTCAAATGGATCATCAAATGCAACACAGCCAAATCAAAACCGTTCCCGTCGAAACAAGAAAAGACGTAACCGTAACCATCGCGTATAAACTGATAATTGTGAATTATGTTGGAGAATAAGTAATATTACTTAGACTAGTTATTGTACTATGTTATTAGTTTTAAATAAGATTAATGGTTAAATGTAATTGACTGGTTTATTTGTCCGATTCTATTCTTTTGGGCAGTTGTGAATTAAATAATAAACTTGTAGATAGTTCCATATGACGCCACAAGTTAAAAAAGAACTGTGATAAATGTTGATGCATGGTGTGTCTATGCAATAGAAAATATAGATAATAATTAATATTAACGAAGGCTTACTTTGAAGTCTATAAAAATCTCGAGTTGACTTATCTTTCAATTAAATAATGATATCCTAATTCCTAATAGGTGAAAGCAACATTTTTGCATTTTGTGATTTTTTTTTTATATAGGTATGCAAGTTTAAGAATAGCTGTAATGTTTTTAATTAGATACGTTACCGTATTCGGCTAACTATAAAAAAGTATAAAAAAACTTAAGAAAATAATCAAAAATGTTGAGTTTTATCAATGTCATCGTAAATTACATACCGGTAGATTTACTACGTACGTGTACTACCGTTGTTTTAGTTAGATTGCTCATTTTGTTTTGACCGTAGATAAATGTAAGTAATAAAATAATTATGTGATTTTATTTTTTGATTCCCCCAGTTCGAGACTCGAGTTTGACTACCCACAGACGTATAAATGTGAGGTTGACTACAAATCCGCCTGCCTTTTTAGTAGAACTTCGGAACCAGGCCAGCGACACTCCCTTGAACCAAAGTTACTATGGATTTATGCGCGAACTTTTTTACCAACATTGGAATACTTAACCAAATTTCTATGGCCGCGTCATACATTGCATTGGTATGGTTGGCACTGAACGCTTTCATAGATCGGATCAGCGATACTATTTCTTGTTCACAAAAAACACGAAATATGTAAAAGCTCACAAAATATTATTCACAAAACTAACTTTAAAGCACAAACAAGCCAGAGCATTTTACATATAATAACATGAACGCGTTGTTTTGTGATGAGCTTTATTATATAATATATATATATATATATAATTACATTAAAGTGAAAGGTTATAGGTGAACCTATAGTTTGATGTAATACTTACCTTAACTTACTTTAATATGTATTTTAACCGACCAAAAAAAGTTATAATTCGACACGTTTAGCGCCGTGATATACTGTGATGACGTTATGGCGACGGAAAGTAGTGTGAGGACGGTGCGAGAGAGTGAGAGATAGAGAAAAAGTAAAAGGGAAAGAAAGACAGAGACATGAATAGGTACATGTTTCACTGCAGCTGCTCGTTCGATTCGAAGACGATTTTTGTTTCTTCGGCTTATGAAAATCGGCAGATTATATTTTTCCCGCTATCCTTGAGTTATTTACTTTAAATTAAAAAATAAATCAACTGCGCTCGAGAATGTCGAAGTTGCGTTTTTTTTTGAAAGTTTGTGATCCTCTAACTCCCTTACGTCACGTTCAAATGGTCAGATTATTCATATACATACTTCTCACTATGTAATTAACCCACCATATCTTAATCTGACGCGCTCGAGTATTTCGAGTTATCGATTTTTTTTTACTAATCTGATCGGTTATTCTAGACGCACCCACCAGTGTAGAGGGCCTATATTCGGTACTCAACATGGTGCAAGGTACCCCCCTTATGTTCATCTGACGCGCTTTAGCTAATCCACAAATCCCCTCTTGGCGGTCCGTACTATATGGAAGTGCCTACTCTTAAAATATAGCCAATTCATTAGTATTTTCTTCTTCTGAAGTTATTTACATCGAAATGCATTGGTGAGATGCATTTCGATGTTTTACCGGAACCCCTCTCGGGGAAGGCAGAAGGAATCTTAGTTCATATAGCCAATTCATTAGTATTTTCTTCTTCTGAAGTTATTTACATCGAAATGCATTGGTGAGATGTATTTCGATGCTTTACCGGAACTTTTGGCAGCAAATCTTTACAGTTGAACCTTAATAGGACGCTCTGTGGGAAGTTGTATAGTAAAACGAAAACCTCCCGATGAACGCCCTATTTCATCTTATTTCACTCTTTCCGCACACTATTCATCACTAATGGATCAGTATTATGCAAAATCCACCATATTCACACAATATTAATCACGATAAACTAATTTGCAAAACAAAGAAATAAAACTGACGTCCACTCTGCTAGAAATCCCGCCAAAAGTCCCCTAAACATGATAATTCTCATCAGTGAAAGAATTTTTTTTTTGTTATGGCGTCGCGCGGTTTACACATTTTGCCAGTTTCAAGGTAGGGAAACGATGAACATGAAAATAACAGTCTTGTAGTTAGATTTACCCCAATGGGAAAGGTAAAGGAAGCTAAGTCCATACAGCCAATTCATTAATATTTTTTTCTTCTGAAGTTATTTACATCGAAATGCATTGGTGAGATGCATTTCGATGCTTTACCGGAACTTTGGGCAGCAAATTTTTACAGTTGAACCTTAATAGGACACTCAGTGGGAAGTTGTATAGTAAAACGACAACCTCCCGATGAACGCCCCATTTCATCTTATTTCACTGTTTCTATACACTGTTCAACACTAATGGATCACTATTATGCAACATCCACCACATTCACACAATATTAATCACGATAAACTAATTTGCAAAATAAAGAAATAAAACTGTAGGGGGAGCACGAATTTTTTCGCTCTCGTCTAGTCGATATCGTCGTAATGTCAAAGCGTTTTTTTGTATGGAAAATGAACAACACTGGATAGGTGGCGCTGTTTATTTTCCATACAAAAAAAATGCTCGATATCGACTAGACGAGATCGAAAAAATTCGTGCTCCCCCTACTGACGTCCGTCACTGCTAAAATCCCGACAAAAGCTCCCAACTTCGAATCAATGACTGGTTAACTGCATTCCGTTTTTCCGTTCAACAGTTACCAGTATACCTAAGAATAATTAATGAGCTTATTATACTTTGCAATTTCAGAGCACCAATTTAGGGCTCTAAATCAGATAAAATTTAGGGTCGATGAGAGAGAGAGAGCGAGTAATCACACTACACTAAATTGTACCCTAAATCGACTACTCTTCACATTCTACTACATTAAAATGTGCCCTACTATAGTCGATTTAGGGTACAATTTAGTGTAGTGTGATTACTCGCTCTCTCTCTCTCATCGACCCTAAATTTTATCTGATTTAGAGCCCTAAATTGGTGCTCTGAAATTGCAAGGTGTAATAAGCGCTTAACTTTATCTAGACACGCAGCAGCATGTCAAGCCAAGACCAAGCAAAGGTGACTGATGTAATGATGTAATGAAAACCGGCCAAGTCAAATCTAATCTACTTTGAGATCTCACGTTTTTAAATAACAGCAATTGTTGTAGGTATCCAAGCAAAGAAATAGAGTTTAACATTTGTTCATAATGTTATTTTGTTCCTATTAATACCTATATCGATCGATTTTGCATAGAACTTGGCACTCATTTAGATCTCCATTCTTTTTACGGCGAAGCGAAGCTCACAGCCAAGCATAATTTTTGTATTGAACTTGGCTATACTTTTTTACATTTATGTTTTTGGTGGGATAGGAACATACTCAAAGTAAAATGTCTTTGGTAGAGTCCGAGTCGAATCAACTCGTGGTCCGTGGACGAGTGGTCGTGGTCGAGAACGCGTAGCATTCGTAAATTAGAGTTTCTTTCAGTCGCGTATCAATCGAGTCTAGAGCGAATTGATGCGTGGACGAAGGTCGAAGGGCTTTAGGCTACTTTTATTTTATTACCTACAGCTACATAGAAAGATCTAGAAAGTTTGAACTTGAAGTCCCCAACAACGTAGACTAGTGACGTAAATCTAAATCTACTCGGCGCACCGATTTGACTCGGTACCTCGAGTTAACTCGATAACTCGAGTGCAAACGAACTCGAATCAAATTTATTTCCACTCGAATACGAATAAAAACGGCTCGAGTCGCATCACTACTCTCTTTGTGGTTATGTTCATAAGTCTAGTTAGTTTGTGGTTATGTTATGTAGTGATGTGTTCTGTGGTGATTACTTATTCTAGTGATTTTATTCTTTCGTCAACAATCTCTCATTGAGTGGTTAGTGGTTACTGGTTAATATTTTGGTGAAATATCATTGTGCTGTCTATAAATTCTATATTATTACTTATTGGATCTGTGCGCGTTGGTAGGTGCTTCTTTAACAGTAAGTACCTATTTATACTTTCGTACTGTATTATTTAAACGGTTTTATTTAACTAACAAAGTTGTTGTTTCTTTGGTCAAATTTTTTTAGTAGATAGTATTTTAGTAGTATTTATTCTTTAAGTTCTTATTCTTTTGGATACCTTATGGTAGGCACTAACACTGAAGATGGATGGTTGAAAAGAATTACCTACCCTCAGACCACGGAGATTATTGTTGTGGATTTTTACTAAGAATCCTGTTATCCTATCCTGATAATTTTGGTCTGCCTCCAGTATTTTTTTATTAAAGACATAGATCAAAACATCCTCATTATGAGGTTCTTGTTTGGTGAAGCAGGCATTAGATATTGTGTCACAGTTCTTATGTTAAAAATGTAAACAAATGTTTTAACTAATATTATGTATTGGGGTATTGTAGTTTGTACCTATATTGAATATTTTTTGCACATTTATGTTTGTCTGTTTTGTATGATGGCAGGACACTATCTAGTGTCTCACTGGCTAGTTCGTTCCTAACCTTCAAGTTGAAGATTTGTTGCTAAACACCTAAGTGTGTTTTGTTAGACCTATTTCATAGACAATTCTCATTCCAGGCTATATGTGTTCACAATCTTCAACCACACTGTAATATCAGGTGGGCTGTGGTCAAATGGAATTTAAAAAGCTTGTTAAATATTATTTAAAAAAACGGCTGATAGAAATAATTTCCATATTATTATAGTGCACTAAGCATTGCAGACTCCAGTATGCTATTAATGGTGAAATTAATTGTTACCAAATATTAACAAATATGTGTAGTACAAAGTTGGGTTTGATTTTTTCATGTTTGTGTTGTATGGCGCTTGTTTAGTCACCATAGCACATTATCTTAATTTAAACAAAGCCCATTATGGTGTTATTTAAATGTCAAAGTATTATACGGCTGCCCTATGGAAAAACAAAGCAACTGTCATTTTTAACAAAATGAGTTTTTTTTTGTATTTTTCTCTCTCGACTCGACTTCTCGACTTGGTGACAAATGACAATGAGACCAACTTGGGAGTATACCCTTTCAAACAAAAAAAGCATTTTCCAAATCGGTCCAATCAAAACCTGTAAAAAACGTATTATTGTTGAGTAGTTCTGATGACCATCTGTGGTCTTCATCATCAGTTCCACAAATTTTGCTTTAGGAAAGCAAATGAACGATTTACTATAAAAATACCCAAAACACAACAAAAAAGAATTTTCTGAATTGGTCCCACCGTCTTCAAGAAGATAATCGTGTAGGTAGGTAGGTAAACATACATACAGCCGAATGCAGAACCTTCTCCTTTTTGGAAGTCGGTTAAAAATGCAAAAGTTCCTTCTCTCCTCTGTCAAAAAAAAAATGTGGCCTCTCATAACATTTGTGGCCCTTATATAAGAAAAAAAACACACTTCAAATTGAGAACCTCCTCCTTTTTGGGAAGTTGGTAAAAAATGTTGCCGACCCGTGCTCTAATGGGTCGAGCGTAAAGGTCTGTACGGTAATAACATTGCATATGGATAGTGTTTTGTAACCTCATTTCAAAAAATAACACCCTCCGCTACTCCCATTTTTACCGGCCCGGGGATGCAAGGTAGTCTTCCAACTTGGTGGCTATTAACAGGCCCCTCCTCGGGTTCCTCTTAGCTTCACCGTGGGCAAACCAAGACCACGGCTACTGAGCCCCCCCGCCACGACAAGGCGGGAACCCATTCGGGGGGGATTCTTAAGTACCTACTTTAACTTTACAGGCCTACTGGCAATATTAGGCACTTGTACCTGACGACTACTTGTGTATAAGATGTGGTAACATTAGCTGCTAATATTTACAGGGTTGAAAGTATGTACACCATTATAAACATGTTCTTAAAAAAAAAAATTCTTCAAACAAAATAAATAAATTCAAAAGAATGTGCGAGTGAAGGCGCTCGCCGCTCAATCGCTTTACACACACATCGCCGCGCGCCGGTATCTTAAGGTCTTCTTATAACTTATACTTTCGACCCTGTAAATGTTTGCAGTTAATTTTACTACATGTTTCTTTGTTTCTTTAGATTAGGCACTGTTGATGTTTGTTTCTTTTTTTTGTGTGTTGTGCTGAAATAAATGTATTTTCTTCTTCTTCTTCTTCTTCTTATATTGTATCCCTTGATGTGCTCTTCTTCTCTAAAATCTTTCACTCAATTCTTGATTTAAAACAGCGCTTCGGGCGTAAAATATTATTTTCATTTATCATGCTCGCAAAGTTCTTATATATGCAATGCATATTATTATTGTTATCGGTTTTATTGGACCAAAACGGCTTTTTAGGCTTCTTAATTCTTATGCCTGAAATAAACTGATGCTATGACAACACTGTTCTGTTCTATTTCTTCGCAACTGACGTGAAAAGCAAATCATAACATATTCTAAACCTTTGTATTGTATTGTTTATTCATAAATTCATTATTTACATGTCAAATTAAACTATTAAATTCATTGAAATATAACATTAGAGTTAGCTATATATGAGCATATAGATTAACTTATAATTAGACCTGCAGCCATATTTTATATTTGACTATTTATGTTGCCAAGACTTGGAAGAGCAGGCCACTTGGAATCGAGAAACTCTTTGATACTATAAAATGCGTGGTCAAGAAGCAATTTTTTAAATTTAGTTTTAGATTTAAAAATGTCAACAGATTTTATCTCACTGGGTATCCTGTTAAAGATCGTGACCGCCATCACCTGCAAGAATTTAGCAATTTTTTGTAATCTATGTTTTGGTACTTCGAGATCACTGCGACCCCTAGTATTAAGTTCGTGAGTGTCTCCACGCGTAGGAAACTGTTGGATATTGTACTTCACGTACTTTGCAGCTTCGAATATGTACGTGCAAGGCAACGACAGTATTTTGTGATGTTGAAACAGTCCCACTTCAGTGATCCCACTTCACGTTGGCCAGGATGCGCACTGCACGCTTTTGCATTCGAAATGCTGCTAAATGCTCAGCAGCGGTTCCCCACAGGCAAACACCGTATGTCAACACAGAGTGGAAGTATCCAAAGTAGGCTTTCCTTATGGAGCTATCAGTTATGCTAAGTCTGAGCCTGGTCAAGGCATAACATGCCAAAGACAGGCGATTTAGCAGTGCATCGATGTGGGCGGTCCAGGTCAAGCCCGCATCTACTATGAAGCCAAGGTATTTGACCTCATCTACCTGGGATACAGGAGTTCCATTACACACTTTATCCAAGTTTTGAGGGTATCTCCCTCGAAGACCAAAGTGGACTATGCTAGTTTTACTAACGTTTAAGGTCATGCCATTAGCCGAAAACCAGGCGTGAACATCAGTCATTACTCGGTTAAGCTTTTGACTTAAAAGTGAAAATGAATCAGCGGCAACAATGACACACCCGTCGTCAGCGAATATAACAAACTCAGCGTCTTGAGTCGCCTCTGTCAAGCCATTCATGAGCAACAGGAACAGGTAGTTGCCCATGACTGACCCCTGCGGCACCGAGCTATCTCCAATCGGCTCCAAGTTTGAGCGCTCACCTCGCACAGCCGTCAATTGCCGACGGCCGCTCAAAAAAGAAGCAATGGTGTTGTAGAAGGGACTTTCGATACCATATGCAGCCATCTTGGCAAGGAGGAGTGCGTGGTTTACCAGCTCAAAGGCTCGTGACAAGTCACAAAATATTGCTGCGACCTGGCGCCTCGCCTCCAGGTGGAGCATCACCTTCGTTACCGCGTCACGCGCGGTGCGCGGCGTCTACAGTCGATCGCCCCGGCTGGTACGCGTACTGCTCTGTGTTAAGGAAGTCATTTTCCCTCACGTATGGCATTAGGGTACTACTCATCGTGTTCTCGAACACTTTGGACATTATAGGGATTAATGAGATTGGTCTAAAGTTTTTCAAGACATCCATTTCACCCTTACCTTTATATATTGGTTGAACTTTTATGGTTTATAGACATTCAGGGTAGGTACCGAGTTCCACACATTGGTTAAATAAATGAGTAAGAATTTCCTTAAAAAATTGTGGGATATACTTTAGTGTGTGTGTAGACATATCGTTGACGTCACGGGATTGTTTTTAATAATTTTTTTCACTTCGACGCATGTAACATATCGTTAAACAAATGAGTTCTTTTGTGGCCGCTTAGCTAGATATTTCTGTAGATACATTAATGCAGTAGGCACGGTGGCTGCGACGTTGGAGTTATTGATTTATTTGATTTACAATAAAATATTGGTTTCCTTGTGTCAATAGCTAAATTATTATTTCATTTCAGGAAATTGGCAACATGGATATGATACAAGTTGATCCACAGCTGTTTATCAAATGTCGTCTTTGTTTGGAAGAAATGGGGATGTTTCAGATTGTTCCAACTGTTCAAAGTCAAATAAAATTCTGTTTTGATATAGATGTAAGTTCATACATTATAACATTTCACATAACTATTGTTTTGTTTACTATTTATCAGTTAATATTAATAAAAATCAATATTAAATCTAATTTAATAATTTCGGTAAGGAGATAATATCATGTAGGTACCTAAGCTATGCCAAGTATAAAAAATAGTTTCATTAAAAACTTTCGTTTCAACACTTTATAAGCCTCTAAACGAATTTATTTAAAAAAAACTATAGTTAGGTAGATTTTTTTTTTCAGGTTGAATCATATGACGGCCTGCCCCAATTAATTTGCAGAAGTTGTCAGGCTATTTTATGTGAATTTTTTGCTATTAAAACGAAATATATTCACAAGCAACAAGAATTAAAAATAAATGTGAAAATAAAACATGTAAGTGCACAATTTTGATTAACTAGATTATCATAATTGCATAAAAATGGTACTCAATTATTTTATTAATGCTTGGGTCGTACAATATTTTTTCAGTACCTTGCTGAGAATGTAACTAAGCAAGCAGAACAAGAAGCAGTTAGTTCAAGCCAGCAAATAGATAGTGATCCTGATGTACAAACACAATCGTCAACTATAATTAAAAAAAAAAAACTGTCTGTACTGTCTTCAAGTTTAGAATCTTTACATTCACACAAAACAATAGTCACTGAAAAAAAAGAAAAGCACATTCTCAAGCATAAAAAAATATGGAAGACAAACTTTAATAGATTAATAACATGTAGGATTTGTCAGAGTACTTTCAAGAAAAAAAAACATGTGGTAAGACATATACAAATTCATAAAAAACGCTTTCCAAAGTATGAACATATCTTAACAAACTGCTGTACAGTTAAGCTGAATAAAATAGATGATAAACCAAACATAACGGGTTTGAAAAATGCTGTCGTGTATAGTCAAGATAAAATAATAATTGATAGGGGCCATGTGGAGTTCAATATTATCTATCAGTCTAAGAATAAAGCTAATAATAATACAGAACATATTGGACAATTAGTTTCTGAAAACAAAAGCGAAAAAAATGTCGATGATTTTACTAAATGTGATTCATCTGAGGATGATGTTGTATTCAAGCCTAAAAAACATAAGAATAGGAATCGGTTGGTGTCACAAAGTTCCAATGATGACAGCAGCCTTAAGACCTGTAATTTCACAAAAAAGACAGTTGAAATAGATGATACAGTCTGCATAAACCTTGATGACACATCCAATGACAGTGCAACTTATAAATCTAATACAAATGGTGAATTAAATAGTCCAACAGATCATTTGGTAAATGCTGCAGCAATTGAAAAAACAGTCCAAAGTATTACTGCGTCATGCTACAGTAAATATCTTAAAGTTAAACCCAATAAGCAAGTTAGTAATGAGTCTCACCTTAAACATAAAATTTTGAGCTTAGGAAGAAAGATATTAAATAAACAGGGATTTGGATCTAATGCACTTTTAAGGTATTTGGAAAATAGAAACTTAGAGATTAATTGGTTGCCAAGTCTTCAAAATACTAAAAATGCCAAAGAAACTAATTATGTCAGAATTTTTACTAAGCAAAGAGAATCTAAGGTAAATGAGGTCAGTTGTACAGGATGGAAAAAAGTGGTTTATGATGAAGAACATGAAAAAGAAAACATCTCTGCAAGAGGAGAAATTGATATGGAAGCCGATATAACTGCAAATAGATCGACTGAACTGAATTCTATAGAAAATTCAGCTGTAAACACTTCAAGTATTGTATTGGCTGAAAATAAAAGTGATTGTGAATCAGAATTCAGTAAGAAAATTTTAAACAAAACTCCAGTTTCCAATCCGAAGCAACTACGGAAAAAATCAAACATCGCTGAAACGAATTTAAATACAATTGCTGTAAATATAGCTGAAAAAAAGAATAGTGATTGCAACATAGAATCTGTTTCGATTAATATGGAAACTGATGATGTACCAAATGACGACATATGCATGCCAATAATTACATCTACAACATCTTTAGCTCTCAGTAAAGAAAACTGCTTTATCAATGATAATACTAGTTCTAACGATCCACAACGAACTGAAATTGATGAAACAACTTTAGGTGTTCCTAAAATTAAAGTAAAGCCAGTTACTGAATTGATGTCTGAAACAGCATTATGCAACCTTAATAACAATTTATGGACTATAAACCATGGAACAAATTTATACACACAAAATAATACCGTACAATCGGCACAAAATACAAATTTTCATGTAGTCCAAATGCCAATGTCCACTGTGCCTCAAAAGCAAACTGTTACTCCTGTGATTGCTACAAATTATATTATACTAGACTGTGTACAAATGCCAAACACAAAAACAACATCACCTATTAATTACATGCAAAAATTATTGCAGATGCATGGTATAATATTGCAAACGGCTGAACTGACAAGAGATTTTATTTTATTGATCAAATATAAAGTAGTATTCAGACAAGAAGTGATGAATGAGCCAAAAGATATAATACTTTGTTTGTCGTTGTTTTGCAAAAGTAATGTTTATTGTTTTAAAATTAGAGATCGCCATCAAACTGACATTGATTTAAAAAAATTAACTGCTCAATGGGAATGGGAAATACTAAAAACCTTTAAAGGTGATGTTTCGAAAAAACTATTGGAAAATGCTGAAAAAGTAGGTCCAGAAGTACATAAAAACACAAACATATTTCTGTGTCTTTTAAAATCCATTAATGTTAGGATGAACTTATTTTAAAATCTATTTCTGGTAGATAGAAATTTCAAATGTACATAGGTGCATTAGTATCCACCTACGACTACAGAAATTAATGTATTCCAGTACTTAAAATTATTAATTATTCAAATGCGTTGCTGCACCTATGGGTGTTACTACGTATTTCGTGGCACACGACAGTTCGTCTTTAAGAGGTCGTTAGCGTTATGTGCGATATTGTTTTCAGCCCGCAGTACATGGGTCGTTTGAAGAGTTCTCGGCCTAACTTAAGCTGGGCAGTGTTCGTCTGCAATCTTTCTGCCCCGTCTGAATCGAAAAAGTGCCAATCAAAAGACTCTAATCTGAGGGGCTATTATGTAACTTTTGTTTCTATAAAATTTTTCGGTTGCAGTATAAAACATGGCGGTTTTGCGTTTACAGTATGCACGTTTTGTAGCAATCAACCTAAATAAACATACTTCAAAAGTTGAAGCTGCCTAAACATGATTGTTTAATCACAAAATCGCTATTTTTTTGATTGAAACTGAAACATGATAGCACCAAAAGTTACATAATTGGCTGCAGGTGTTTCAGGTCATTAATTCAAACTTATTTATACAACTAGCAGTTCCCTGCGGTTTCACCCGCGAACTCCGTGAAATCCGTTCTTAGCTGACGTCTCCTACTTATAAATTATTATCAACGCAAATTTCAGCTTTATAGGTCACGTAGCTGAGATTTCGTGTTTAGTAAGTGATTCAGTGACCGTCCGCTTTCATACAGTAGGTTACAGGATGTTTTTTAATTCCAATTCAAAATCATCTTATAGTTTTGAGTTCTTTCTTTTCAAAATTTACCTATCATCTAAGTTATTTTTTAAATACCATTGTGATCTCGTGATTGGTATCTAAATAAAAGATTTTTCTATTCACTGTCGTCATAAATGCCCCTTAGCCAATCATTAGTCCAAGAAAACTGAATTTTTCGTGACCCAGTGACGGGACGTTAAGTTCTTAATTTTTCTATTGCGATATCGATTATTTATAGATTATCAAATTAGCTAAGGGGGCTGGGGAAAAAGAAATTCATTCTGCTATCGTTGCCACTGTTCGATAAAATTGGGATAAAGACATCTCCAGCGGTGATCATTGTTTTTTTTTAAATAAACCTCATTTCGCAGCTTAAACAACAATACCAATAATAAGTAAAGAATTGACTATGTTTATATACCACTAGCTATGCCCCGCGGTTTCACCCGGGTGAGTTTCGGAATTCCGGCAGGAAATGCAGTGTAATGTACTCCGTATAACAACAGTAATTAGACATAGACATAATATCGGTCCAACCGTTTCGGAGATTCACCCGCGTGAGTTTCGGAATTCCCGCAGGAACAACTTCTTTTATATAAACCTTGTCCTGACAATAACGAACACAAAAAAAAAACAATTTTCCAATTTGGTGCAGTCGTTTGTAAGTTATGCGCTTACCAACACATTTGACGATTCATTTTTATTATATAGATAGATATAGATTTTTATTTATCATGCATGTATTGTATAAAATGAATAAGTTTGTCTCTCCTGAAAACTAAGCAAAGGTTTGCGCGATATTGTTGCATAAACGACGATTTGTTACCGCTGGGTGCTAGAGAAATGGGCGGCGGCGGCGGTTTCACCGTTCACGTTCGGCACCATCGGCAGTGGGGACAAACGGGACATTAAAAAAACTCATTTCTTGAGACAAAGGAGAGACCATGACAACCAGAATGGCCCAGGTAGCCGTAACCGCCAGCCAGCAGACTAAGTTCTAATTTTTGTGTTAGGCACACAGCGCGCGTAGTCAATTATTTTGTTTGAGCGCACTGCCGCCCCTGCTTCTAAGATTAGTGGTTTCTTACTTATTGTGATTTTCTGTGCAAAATGTTGCAATGCAATGCAAAATGTTTGGAAAATGGTAAATTATACTTATTTAAGCAAGTGAAAGGATGACATCATAGGAATTCATTAGTTTTTGGTTTGTAGATTATGATGATCACAGAGAAGGCATTGAATGCCTATCAGTTTTCATGAATAATGTATTTTTATTGTATAATTATTTACGTTAGAAACGAATGTTGTTTTTTAAATATTTGGGACGAAGATTGAATACCTACTAAATGCCTTTCTTCAATAAGTCCTTTCACCTAACATCCTGTATATAATATTATTGTTGATTTACTCGTAGGTACTTTACATGTTGCATGTTTACCCACTGTTTTTATGTGGATTAGTTTTGGGTTCCATACCATACGATCCGGGCAATTCTATTCGATAGATATAATATTATGCCTTTTACATAATACTAGCTATAACCACGCGGTTTCACTAGCACGAATTTCAAGACTCCCTCGGGAACTCTAAAAAGTATCCAATGACACATAGGGATATTGTAATCAGGAAAAGAATTTTTAGCATGGGTTCAGAAGTTGTTAGACAACCAAAAAGGACTTAGAACCTGTCTGTAATAATTTTATTGTTAGTATATTTAGGTACCCTTTTAGGTATGTCCAGAGAAACAAACAGAGAAAACGCTCTAATGGATTTTTTAAAAGGTCTAATATACGATTAATGAAAAATCGCTCGTATGCTTGTTATCGGATGGTTTTTACGTTTTTTGTTATGTAATTTTTATATTTTTGCCTTTTGTGCCACGCTACGAAAAATTATTATAAGTATATCGATTTTATATTTAATCTGTTACCATGGCGGATTTACCAGCAGGCTGAATGTTGCAGCAGTATACTGTTTCATTGAAACAATTTATACAACCGGTTCGCACTAGAGATAATTCTTACTAATATCTAAACACATTTTTCCTCTTTATGATATTCATATTATGTTCTTTTGCTTTTTTGAATTGCATTACAGCTAATGCCCTAAGTGATAAATAAAATGGAATCATAGCTCACGGTAAGGGTATGGTTGTTAAGTACCTAACAAAAGAACAGGTTAGGTAAGAACTTGTAAAAATTCTAACCTTACGATCCAGAAGTATCGCAAAATAAAATTACGAGTATGTTATCATAAGTGTCTCAGAGATTAAGTAATAAAGGTTTATATTATTAATTAAGTTGGTTTATTTTTCCACTTAGAACGTTAGTAAAGTTTAGCGATGATGGCTCAGTAGTTGGTGCGTATGAAGGAAAACATTGCGTGAGGAAACCATAGCATGGTGGTAGGCAGTGGTAGGGCACTTTCTAGTGCCCGGCTGGTTAGCTACCACCTCCAAGTTGGAAATCTGTCACCAAGCACCTAACGGTGTGTTCCGGCAGCTTCACTTGAAAGCCTCCTGGCTAAGCGTGTTTACAACCTTCGACCACACTCAAATCAGGTGAGCTACGTGGGCCTAAAAACCCATAAAATCTTTGTTAAATGCCAGCATTTACTTTTTAAAAAGAAACTTTTTTAATGTTTGAACCATGATGAAAGCAAGTTATAAGAATTTATTTGTATCACAACGCTGGAAGCTTACAGCCTTGCTTGTGCTGTGGATAGTTTCTAAATGGAGCACCGCAGCGCTGCCTAAAATACCGCTATCTATCGAGCCCCAGATGAGAACGCCGCTGGTTAACTATAATAATAATGGGACATTATATACCTACAGCGGCACCTGGTCCCCGCTTGTAACATAGATATAATACTTACTATATGCTGTTTTGTAGATATAATAATGATACATACTGAACACCCAGACACATCGTCAGTGTATCATCACACTCATCACAAAAAATTCGCGCGCACCAACGTCGCGTCGATCGCCTGCAAGAGAGATGGGCCCTCCAGGCGCTCTCGCAGCTTAAACCGAGACAATCCAGCGTCCCAGATGGCATTCCAGCTTTTGTTGTTGAAGGGATTGCCGCTATGTATAAGGTGCGTTTACGCTCATTCAATAACAAGCAATTTCGTAGAAAGCAACATGTTGAAAGCAACAGAGTTGCCACATGTTAAATGAGTCATTCAACAAAATGTAGATCATTCAACAAAACAAACCTGTCGAAACAATAATTATTAATTATGTTGATTTTGTATCCAAGGATGATGGGTTTTTAGTTGTCGCGGTCGAGCTGAAATCAATAGGCTAAAAATCAATCTATATTAATAGATAATATTATAAAGAGCTAATATAGCTTGTGAGTTTGTGACATTGTAGGAGGTAATCTCTGGATCTACTGAACCGATTATGAAAATTTCACTTACAGGAAGCTACGGTAGTCCTGAGTGACATAGGGTACCTAATTTTTATCCCAAATTTCCATGGGAACTCCGAAATTACCCCGGGTGAAACCGCGGCCCGTTGCTTTAATGCACATTTCCAACTTATTTAGGTACCTATTAAGTCATCATATTTCCCTGAAAAGCAAAAGTGACGCAAATAGTCTCGGTGTCGAAGAGGAGCAGGGTCAAACTGAGTGGTCACAGCCCCGTGGCAATCCCATCGACGACACCAAAAATTTTCGAGTCGTATCTTTCAGAGGTGCGCGGTAGATGAGCGAGTTTCTGCTCAGTTACGCGTTGCTTAGCACGGTTGCGAAGCAATCGTTGTGGTATATCGCTGCACGTAGTAGCCGTGGTACAAATATAACAGTAGGTAGTGGGTGCTTTATATTGATTTTAATAAACAATAGAATATACATATTATTATTACTATGATTTTAATAAATTAACAATAGATCATATACCTACTATGTATATTAATGAAACTATACTAGCCAAGCGTCCATATAGTTTCAACATCGGACACTACTTCTTCTGGCGGCGAATGTTTGTGGAACATAAAATAACCTTGTATTTGGGCTGGACTTACCAATTTATTTTTTTCAAGTACTCTAGAAAATTAAAATTGATATTATTGTTATATTTGTATAGAAGAATAGTTGTGAAGTATTCGCTCTATTTAGTAGAAGAAGACGTAGAAAAGTTGTAGTTAGTTATTGGTAGTAGAAGACTAGCTGTTCCCCGCAGTTTCATGGGTTTTAATTTCTGGGATCCCGCGGAAATTCTGGGATAAAAAGTACCCTATCACCTATGTACTTCTTGTACACCTGACAAGTGACAACGTGTAGTGAATTAATTAATTCAGTTTCGAAGTTCCCGCGGGAATTCCGGAATAAAAACTGCCTATGTCCTTCTTTGTACCTCTGTAGCCGCCCTGATGTGTGTGCCATGATCGGTTGAGCCGTTGAGGTGTGAAAGCGAAACAAACAAACAAACTCACTTTCGCATTTATAACAGTTAATTGTTTTGAGTTTTATTCGAGAACTAACAATAATAATTACATTATATCGTTTTTTTTTATCTACATACTAACTATTTCCTCTCCGGTTTGGTCCGCGGGAGTTCCAGCATATAGAGTATCCTTTATTTTTTTGATTCCCTGACATCTTGTATGCAAATGAGGATCAGTCGAGTATTTAAGACGTGAAAGCGTAACAAACTCAAATTCAGATTATAGTTAGCTAGGATACATTAAACAAACTACTCCATGCCAGGTTTCATCCAAATTCGTTCAATCAGTTCAGTCAAGCTGAGAGTGGCTTATTTGGAGCCTCCGATTTTTTGCGGTTTTCATCCAATACTTAGACTTCTTTACGTTAAAATAATAATTATAAATGGATCCGGAAGGAAAGACTAAAAATAACTCACCTTTCGGCGAAACATTTTGCGTGCTCTGGTGCTTGCTCTCCCTTGTAGAATCTCAAAAACATAAGTTCAATTTGTTCTTGGTCACAATACCCTACGAATTCCTTCATGTCAACGCGACCTGGTCTAATTAGTGCTGGATCTAATCTGTAACATAAAATCCATATTATCTTATTATTTATCCTCGTTGACTAGTTATGTAAAATACTTTTACATTGTACTTAGATCATAAATTTACAGTTCCATTCAAATGTCCTTACGTAAAGTGTCGTCGAGAAATAAAATCAGCTGTCAAAAATTTTCATTATATGTATGCGACACAACGCTTAGGTACATGCTTTTTGTAAGGACATTTTTGCGTCTATGACTGTGTATCTTGAGTATTTTTAGTAAATCAATGTTGTTGATGATGTTGTTTTGATTTTTAATGTCTTAGAAAGGAAAAGGAAAACTTGTAGGTACTTTACGTTGATATTTACGCTTTAGATTCTAAACTGTCGTAACTCGAGCTCTTCCCATAAATTGACTTAGCGTTCCTTTGTTTTAAGACCCTTATGGGTATGTGTAAGTTAAAGAGTTACTTTCACATTTATAATTTTAGTATAGATTTTGCAATTCTACGGAATAAAATACCGTCAAAATTGGTCCAACTGTATCGGAGAATCACCCGTGTAAATTCCAAAATTGCCGCAGGAACTATTTTTTTCTTAATTTAAAAGTAGCCTAAGTTACTCCTTATAATATCTTAGCTATCTATCAGAGAAAGTCTCATTCAAATCGGTACAGCCGTTTCAGAGATTAGCCAGAGATTAGAGAACAAACAGACAAATAGACAACAATTAAAAAAAAAAATTATGTAAGTACCGTAATATACTAATGAAAAGCTGTTAATTTGGAATTAAAAACAGAAACTTCGACTTTTTTTTAATCACATGTACCTTGTGTATTAAGTTTTATGTTTATAAAAGTTTTATAGAGCTCTTAACTAGCTCTTCCTTACAGTTTCACCCGCATCAATACCGGCATTCCTTCGGAATCTCTTAATCGGCTAATCCTAACATAGCTGTGAATGAGCCGTCGTCTTGAAATACACATACACTAATTAATGAAGTATACTTTTAGAAGTTATATATATATACAATCTCGAACTTATGCCCCAATGATTAATTATACATAATTACCTATATATTTTATAACACACTTATAATAATTATAAATATACCTTTCCAAGTAATTTGTCGTCATAAATACTATTCTTGCTTCTGTGGAGGCGACTCCGTCGAGGCAGTTGAGTAAGCCGCTGAACGTCACGCGGTTAAGACCTTCGTAAGCTGCTTTTTGAGAGGCGTTGTCTTCTCGAGATACAAACGCCGCATCGATGTCCTCCAAAAGAATAATAGATTGTTGTGGTGCGACACTGAAATTACAGAGAAAGGAACGCTGAAAAATTATACACATGTATAATGTTATAACTTATGTTAGTATGTTATAACTTATAAGTCATACTAGATGTCCCGCGATAATTTCGGCATTCCCGCGGAATTGTTCCATTCAAACTGTCCCCTTTTTCACTCCCTGTAGGGTAGAATTTCGTTAAATCCTTTCTTATCGGATGCCTACGTCATACAAAGATCACACCCTCAAGTTTCAGGTCTCTACGATCAGCTGTTTAGGTTGTGCGTTGATCCGTCAGTCAGTCATTTCGGACAAAGCATTTTACAAGCGAAAGTTTGTGAGTATACCTGCCTCTGTGTTTGTTACTCCTGCATACAGAAACGACTGGACGAATTTGAATGCTTAGAGCACAGAATAGGCTTTGGTTACTTTTAAAATAGCTATAGAGGACCTAGAATCTTGATTCACTATGCCCATGTTATGATTAGGTACAGTAATAGATGGGCAAACAACCCGGTGCTTGGGTTTAAACCCGATTTAAATCTAGGCGTTTACGGGCGGGCTTTTATCGGGTTTAAACCAGGTTGATTGCCCATCTATAGCTAGCTGTGTCCCGCGGTTTCACCCGCGTTGGTTTCGAAATTCCCGCAGGAACTATTTCTTTCTAAAACAAAAGTAGCCGAAGTTACTCCTTATAACATCAGCTATCTGACAGTGAAAGTCCCGTTGAAATCGGTCCAGCCGTTTCAGAAATTAGCCGAACAAACAGACAGAGCAAAATAAAAAAAAAATGTTTTTAGGTAAGTACCGTATTATTTTCATATGCTATATAGTATTATACTTTCATAGTAAAAAGCTGTTAATTTGGAATCACAAACAGACACTTCAATTTTATTTATCTGTATAGATAACGGGCCACAGAACTACGTTTTCTGTGCGCACGCGTACGTGCGTGTGTGCGCTTGCGTACGTGCGTGAGCGTGAGTGTGCTGAGAACTCCTCTCGGAAAAGGGAATATCATAAACACAAACTACAGTATAGATGTGAATGTTTGGCAAGTAGACAGCTTATGGACATGCCGAAATTCACGCAGGTGAGAGCGTGGTTAACGGTTAACCTCCGGTCCACTGATCGCCAGCTAGAATCCACTGCAGGGCTACATTTTTTAACCGACTTCAAAAAGGAGGAGGTTATCAACTCGGATGTTCATATATATATTTTTAATGTATGTTTAGGCATAACTCCGTCATAATTATATAGACGGATTTGCAAAATTATTTTTTTGTTCAAAAGGAGTTTATTCCGAAATAGTCCCATTTAAATTTCATATAGATCTAATGATGAGTTTTGGAGACAGACAACGGAACTCTTGAAGTCGGTTTAAATTTAATTGTGAAAATTTTGTTTATAGAGTTTTCATATTGCAGTGTGACAAATAAACCTTAAAATTGTAGGTATATAATAGGATAGTGTTACCAAATTATCATCATCCCTAACACTTTGAGACAGTATCTGGTACTGATACAGATTACGATAAAACGAAATAAATTCGTTCAAGTGCAGATTAAAGTGAGTTGACTTCTAAAACTAGTTTTTTTTTATGTCTCAAAGTTTAGGAAATACAGATAGTTAAGTAGGTATATAAATTTTTTGTCGTAGTTACAGAAATAAGCTATAATATTATCAAACCTAAGAAGGTGGTTAAGTCTGTCATCGGTGAGACCTCTCTCAGATAGGTTGAGAACACAGATGTTGTACTCTAATTCACCTGCTAAAGCCATGATGAACGAAGACTTTCCACAGCCTGGCGGCCCATATAATAGGTAACCTGTAATGTTATATATTTGGCTTTTAATGCCTTCATTGCCATCCCCGCAATATCACCATCTACGAAAGACGTGCTCCAGACACGTAATATTCTATTACTAACAAACTGCACTTTTATGTTACTCAGGGAACACTTTTTGAAATTGGTTGAATACTTTTGAGTTAAATCGTAACAAACAAACATAAAATCAAATCTTTCCCCTTTATTAGTTTAGATTATATTTTATTTATTTTTTAAAGCACACAACTCAGATTACATGTACTTATAGTACACACACACAGTCCTTGTAGTTTTAACTTTATTTGATATAATGGTCGATTTTATGCATTCCCAACACTAGGAGTAATCATGCCTAAAATGTGTGGAGCTGGAGGTAAGTCAAGGCTACCAAAACATGGCAGTGAAAGGGTTAAGTTACATACAATAACCATATAAAAATTCATGCCTCTTTAGATTAACTGACAAGGATGTAAGTAAATAATAAACTGTGTGTTTATGTATGTTTATCTTTGGATTGTAATTACTTTAGGTCCTGGAATAAAACAATATCAGCCTAGAAATTGACTTTGAATAGTTCCTATCAAAATTTGGTGGCTAAGAAACATGGGAGAACTCAGCCAATTTATTTACCTCTCCTATAAGGAATACCACGCTCTGTGTACCACTGTGGGTTGTTGATGAAGTCCCAACAGTCTGCAATGATTCGTTCTGTTAAGCCTGCACGTAACACCACACTATGTAATGGGCGGCGACGTCTGGGATGTCCAAATGGCCTCCACTCTGAACCCATAGCTGTGTACATCACTGTCATACCTTCGTGTTGTTTTAAAGCCAAATTTCTAGCTGAAAATTAATACTTGGTACAGAATTATATTAAGACACAATACACAATTCATTTCATTTTTTTAATCTATCATGGTAATTTATTTTTATTTTTTTTCGTTTATTTAGGACAACAACAGCTACAAGTACATATTATATTAATTCTAGGTTTCAAGATTACAGTATTTGCCAATGATAGTTACCCTTTATGTCTATAACGTCACATATTTCTTTATGATGACTATAATAAAATACAGAACTACTAACTTACTTTTATGTCTGTAACATGGTTTATAATAGTTTATTTGGGTACATACCTTCTTCTAGAATATTATAGTAAACTTGCTTGTCCCATCCAAATGCTGTTAATGTGACTGTTTCCCATGGCACACCCATGTGAAGATCTAATGTGTGTTGTTCTCGTGTTCGATCTACTTTTATCCAAGTTCTTCCATATCTAAAATAATAATATTATGTAATAACTAAATGAGTGTGTTAATATATTAATTATATTTTACTAATTAATTAATTAGTTGCACCTGAAAAAGTGTTGTCCCACACTAGGTATGAAATCGTACTTTGTCTTTATTTGACCGGTATCTTTTTGTAAAAAAGAAGTTTCTACACTCAAGTGTTGTGTCTGTGTAGCGCCTTTCTGTGTGATCCATTGTAACAACCATTGGTAAGACTTATCTCTACATGGAACTTCAAGAGTTATCATACAGTGTCTTCTGAACAATAAAATAGATGTCTGAAATCCCTTTCTTAACACTGCCGCACTAGCACCAACGCCGAATAATCCAAATCCAGCGCCAAAATATGGATTTTGTGCTAAAGATGCCATGTATTCAACTATCGTCATTTTTGTTTTGAAAGAACTAGAAATCCCTATTTGAAAGTTATGTAAGTTTCAATTTCCAGAAAGCTTTAAAGTTTGAAGAGTGAACCTAAACCTTTTAGTGTTTATTGTTTAATGTTTCAGCAATTAATCAGCCATCAGGAGAGAAGGGGAGGAAGGGGACGCACGATGATTTTCCGGATTTTCCGGACGGAATCTCAGATTAACTCTCAGAACAATATTATTCTTCTGAGGATTAACTAGACATAAGGACTCCTTTTAATAATATATTTTAGATTTATTTTAGGTTTAATTTTATATATTATGTCTTAACTCTGAATGTCAAATGATACAAATGTCAAATAAATAATACAAATGTCAAATGACATTTTTTTTTAATTTACCCTAATAGGGAAGACAAAGGAAGCTAAGTCCATACAGCCAATTTAGTGGTATTTTTCTTCTGAAGTTAATTGCATTGAAATGCATTGGTGAAATGCATTTCGATGCTTTACCGGAACTTTTGGCAGCACCTCTTCACAGTTGAATCTTAACAGGACGCTCTGTGGGAGTTATATAGTAAAACGACAACCTCCCGATTTCATCTTAGTTTCCACACACTGTCACTAATGGATCACTATTATGTAAAATCCACCACATTCACACAATATTAATTACGGTAAATTAATTTACAAAACAGAAATAAAACTGACGTCCGTCACTGAAGTTAGTATTCATGAATTCTGCTGAAAATAGCGCTCGATAGCTTTCGTACATAAGATGTTTGATAGATATAGTAGGTAGATAGTAGCTATACATTTATAAATCGAGTGTATGATCGGAAGTACTTCTCTTACTGATGCAATAGGCTGGGCTGGAATAGTTATATTTAAATTATGTACCTACCTAAAAATTAGTGCTAAGTAGGTATAGTACCACAAAAACACATCTTGTTAATTTTTTCCAAATTTATGTCGTCGTTCTTAGATTTTATTATTATTAAATAGGTATATCTGGATATATTTTGTAATTTGTATTATGTATTTTAAATAAAAATAGTTAAAATATTGTATTAGGTACCTATAAATAATTTTGACATGGGCTAGTAAAAATAAGAAATTATAACCTACCTATATTAAAACATGGTGCGATCGATTCGGAAGTCGATTCCGAACAAACTACTTTCTAGTTTTCAGTCAATTCATTAACACGTTGCATATTATCAACTCATACCATGTTTGCTTGGTTTCCACGCCTCAAGCTGATAGCTTACAGCCACACTCAGGGTTATTTTTGATTAGGTAAGTACTTAATTTGAAGTAAAAAATTGAAAAAACAAAATTGCCGAAATCAGACGTTCATTAATAATAATAATAATAATAATAATAATTTATTTCAAGTAACTGTGACTCAATATAGTTAGTAACAATTTTATCTTATTCTAAGTGTTAGTACATTTATTTGTTTAAAATTTAATTTCGCTGATAGGACTGTGTTTGATGCAGCAATGACAGATATAAGCACAATCGAACCTGTTTCCTATCATTTTTAAAATGCTGTTGGGGCTGGCCCGTATCCTGCGCACCAGTGACGCGCATCTCTTCCTCATCGTGGCATAGAAGCAATCCACACGCGCCTCCGCGAACATACCTGATGCGCTACAGAAACGAGGCAGCCCCATCAACACCCGGAACGCGTTGTTGTATTGGATCCGTAGGGCTCCGTAGGCCCGCTGCGAATACTCTCTCCACAGGCAACACGTGTACAGGGAAGTGCAGTACGCTCTAAAAAGAGTTATCTTCACCCCCACCGAGCACCGTGCAAACCTGCGGGCGATCATATTCGCCCTGACCGACAGAGCCCTTCGTTCTCTTTCAATGTCACTATTGTCCTTGAGGTCGGCCGTAACCACGTGACCCAGGTACTTAAATGTTTCAACTCTTACTAACGAAGTGCCGTTCAGTACGATGGGAGGCACATGAATGGGTCTGTTACGTCCTGCCCCAAAGACCATACATTGACTTTTTTGAGCATTATACACTAACCCATGCTCAGCTCCATACGTCTCACACAAGCGCAGTAATTTACCTAGACCACAAACCGACGCACTCAGCAGCACCATGTCATCCGCATAACTAATGTTGTTTACACACACATCATCTACATGGCATCCCACATGTGTGCTGCTGAGTGCCTCGATCAGTCCGTTTATGTATAAATTAAATAAGCCAGGAGATGTTAACCCCCCCTGCCTTACTCCGCACTCTAATTTATAAGGATCAGATAGCGTGTTTGCCCATCGAATGCAGTTGATCTGGTTTTCATACCAATACTTGAATATACGGACTAGTTCAGTAGGCAGATTTATATCTTTTAGTTTCTTCCACAGTATGTCATAAGAGACCAGATCAAATGCCCTCGACAGGTCGAGAAAACAGGCATATACTGGTGTTCGCCGATCAGTGTAGTATTTGACAGTGTGTTTAAGGCACAAAATTGCGCTTTCCGTAGATAAACCTGGCCTAAATCCAAATTGATTATCGTGTAGTTTTATTTGTTCATTCAAACGCACGTTAAGCACACTGTCAAACACCTTTGCTATTATCGTTGCCAAAGATATCGGCCTATAATTACCCTTGTTCGATAGGTCCCCAGTTTTGTTTTTGACTATTGGCACAACAATTGTTCTGATTAGATCAGATGGCAAATATGAGTGGCGTATGCACATAGTATACAACATTGCTAATACCCTTGATATGTGAGGACCAGCGTATTGTAGATGCTCGATGCTGAGACCATCATGACCCGGTGACTTACCCTTTGTCATTGAAGAAATGGCTTTTTCTACGTTTTTTGCAGAAATTCTAGGTCCTACTTTTTCTGTGTTGATCTCAGCATCACACCCCCCATCCGATCGCGGCCCCAACGGCGACGTAACAAAGAAGTGATCTTTATAAAGATTTGCAATTTTCTTAGGGTCACTCACGCCCTCAACACTTACAGGTAGCTTAGGACGTGTTTTTAATTTATTAGTTGTTTTCCAAAAAGCACTAAAATCTTTTTGGGCATGTTGTGTTGCAATGAGATCCATTTTAACTTGATGTTGATGATCTTGGCACCATTTTAGTCTAGATTTAAAAATTTTACGACTCACACTCATTTTGTTGTATATAGATCCACTGACGGGTCGTCCGTGGGCCATCCATCTATTAAAATGTTCTCTAGCCACCTTATGAGCATAGCTGACGTGCTTGTTCCAACCGGCTACACATTTCCTAACCGTACGTTTCCTGTTTTCTCGACTAATAACAGCTGATTCTCTAAGGATATCCGTCACTGTACAGTACATTCTATCAATAACTTTTTTGTGTTCGAGATTATTACAATATCTGTCAGCACAAGATCTAAATTCGGTAGGGAAATCCACGAGTCGTAGTCTTATGTTACACTCGTTACCGTAAACAGAAATCTGGTCCTTCGATCTTTGACCCCATATATACCGATAATTTGCCGACTGGGCTTGACAATTAAGCTCAGGCGTTATGATATTTAGGTTACAAATAAGCACCAGAGGAAAGTGATCTGACCACGTTACATCGTACTTAACATATATATTTTGAACTGTAATAGCCGCTGCCTGGGTAACAACAGCGTGGTCCAACCATCGTTTTGAGCCATGAGACTCACTTATATATGTATATGTATCTGATGATAATCCTAACATTTTAACGTCAATACAACACCATTTTTGTTCATTACAATAATCTAAAAGTTCATTTAAAAACAGTTCATGTGGGTGGGCGTTAAAGTCGCCCATCACATAAACCGAATCTATTCCATACTCATCAATAAGCGCACTCACCGTGCTGAGGCAGTCCGTATACTCCGATAAATTATCTCTGTTATCTGTTGGCATGTATATACTTACTACAACTATGGAACAGTTGCCTATCACTATTTTAATTGCACACACACGAGGGGTATCACAACGCAACACTGACACGTTAGAGAATACAGCTGTCCTCCACAATATTGCTACACCTCCATGTGGTCGTCCACGCAGCATACCAATCGTTGTATCCACAGCTGATGTGCCTGTCGCCCCATATTCTGCATCTATACTGCTTAAATATGGTAATTCATCCGGCAGCAGCCAAGTTTCTTGTAACGCTATTAAATCCGATGTACGACATAGTTTTCTGATGCAGTCAACAGAACGTTTTACACTCTTACAGTTGTAACTAACAAACGTATATAGGTCACTCTTATCCATTAGTCGATTGTTTTTTGTCCGATGAAACTATTTTCACGTTTTGTGCTTTTTTTATAATGCACAAATTTTCTAAATATAATGCCTTTAGGCCAAAGCTTTTTATCCATAAACAATGGAAGTTTGTTCTGGCTTATAAAAAACTTGTATGCTTTATGATTAACTTTCTTTTTAATATTAATTGCTTCCAGCCGTACAGTTTCTTGTGTCCGTGCACTAATGTAATTTACTATTTCTGACGCCTGTGAATTTTCATGAATATTAGTAATAAACATCGGAATTTTCGGATCCGCCGCCTTGAAATTTGCATCTGATTCAGTTGCAGCGACACCAACCTGTCCCCTGTAACGATAACTAACCCTATTTTTACGTTTAACAAGTTGCCACTCGTTGTCAGATTTAGTTATTTTATTTGACTCAGGGGGTAGACTCAAATCTGTTTCTTTAACACAGGTTTGTTTACTATCTGTCGCACTCTCTGCCTGTCCAGATGAACGTGATGTCAGGGTCGTGCAAGATTCTAGGCAAGGTGAATCATCGCTTAAAACAGTACGCTGAGGCGAAACGTTAGATGGTAATCGCAATTCTTCGGTGGTTACATTTTTATTTATTATTGTGGCGGTAGGTTTTTCACTCGTCGTAATTATTCGATCAATCTCTTCTTCATGTAAATACGATGATGAAATATTTTTTACAGCGTTTTCAGAGCTATTTATTGTTGCGTTAAAAGTATGTGACAGTCCCATCGGGCCGCTATCCGCACACCAACCGCCTCGTTTTGTGTTGACATTGTGCAGAGTTAAGCGCGGTGGAGTATTTATTTTCATTGTTTGAACTTCTTTATTTAGTTCTTCGTATTGTTTTAACGTAACATAATTATACTTTATGTCTTCGACATCAGCTTGTAATTTTACAATATCTTTTAGCAGCTTAGTACAGTCCAAATGATCAAATGTAATTGGCGGTAGTTTTTCTAGTTCACGTGCGACAAATACCGGAATAACATCAGGATCCGTTGTTTTGAAAAGGTAAACAATGTCAGCCAGGTCACGCTGCTCCTTTCCTTCTCTTTTACGCTGTATTTTTCGTTTGTTTGTGGGTACTGCATCAAAAAATAACGCTTTCGACTTTTTTATTTCGTCACCGCTAAAAGCTGAAGAACATAATCGCACCAATGTTTCTTCATCCATCACAGATATTTTATTCTGGATGTAGCATAACATTTCGTTAATGACGATATTACACACGGAACATTTTACTATATCCGTCATTACTTCGTATTTATTTACGGTACAGTATTCGTTTGCATTGAGAATCACACGCGTGCGCTCGGATACAGCGCTCGCGCCGGACTGTAAAGTAATGTTAATTGGCATTTGACTAATTAACTTAAATTAAGTTAGATGCCAATTAACATTAATGTAACGAACGTCTCAGATTGAGACAATTTTGTTTTAAAAATCTTTACCTACTTAAAACTAAGTAGGTAATCATTAAAACGACTCTGAGTGCGACCGTTATAGTGTGGGTCTTTAATGTGGGATCAAGTAGATCAGCTGTGTGTTGTGAAGTATCATCTAAATTCTAATATATAAAATTCTCGTGTCACAATGTTCGTTCCCATACTCCTCCGAAACGGCTTGACCGATTCTCATGAAATTTTTTATGCATATTCAGTAGGTCTGAGAATCGGCTACTATCTATTTTTCATCCCCCTAAAGGGAGTTCCTGTGGAAATTCCGAAACTCACGCGGGTGAAACCGCGGGGCACAGCTAGTTATTCTATAGATAGGTGCCTATTTATATTTTTTAGAGAACATTTTTTGTTTTTTGTCCATAGCCTATATTCTCTGAACCTGTTTAACCAATTCTAATACTGTTAAACTAACATAAAGCCCCAATAAAAAAATCCACATTCTACTCATCTCCAGTGACAACAGATTTTTATCGTAAAATGGTTTCTCTTTTTAGGTAGGTACCAATTTTATGTAGGTACCATACAATAGTTAGGTAATAATCATAATAAGTATTGTAGAGTGCGTGGAGCGATCAGCGAGCTGCGGGTCACGCGACCCCTATCACCCGCGTGCTGGCGTCACGCAGTTCATCTTAAATTACATACCTACCTATAGATATTATTTTCCTATAGTTTGCAAACAGTTGAATTACGTACTTAATACATAAGGCTTATTAAAAAAGGATTCCGTTTTAACTTATGGAGCAACTATAACCACCAACCGCGTTCCTTGTCACACGCTTGCCTAGGTATAGGTTGGTACCTATATCTAATACTATATCGGTAGTTCGGTACTATGTGGGTCTAGATTGCAAAAAAATAGTATTTAGTAGGTATTAAGTAGGTATTTTGAACGCCCTTAGACACGCTGCCTATATTTTTAGTGTTCCGTAGACCGTACCCAAACCCGTACCTGTATGGGACCCTAAGACTTTGTTTTCCGTCCATCCGTTCGTCTGTACGACTGCCACCACTCACCAGGCTGTATCTCGTGAACCGTGATAGTTAGCAGTTGAAATTTTCTTAGATTTTAGAAATTTTTCTGTTGCCGCTATAACAACAAATAGGTCCTACCATGGACCAATAAAACTTTAATTAGTCTATAGTCCTACTTCAAAACAGAGTAAAATAAATATTTAAGGGGGCTCCCATACAACAAACGTAATTTTTTCTGCTCGATATTGATAACGGTAACAGGTAGACACTTGAAATATTCACAGAATATTTAAAAATAAATAATTACATCAAAACTAAACAAATATTTAAGGAGGGCTTCCATACAACAGACATGATATTTTGGCCACTTTTATCTATAGATAATGGTACCTACGGAACCCTTTGTGCGCGGGTCCGACCCACACTTAGCCGGTTTTTTAAAGACCTTTAGGCACATGGGAAATACTACCCTTTGTCAATTATAATATTTTCTACTGTAGAAAAGAAACCAGATATTAAAATCTAGGAGGCCGCGCCATTGTAAATACGAAACTGAACAATGATTGAATTACAATGTTGTTTTCACTATATTTATTATTTGTAGTGATGTTAGGGCAAGGTGTAGAGACGGGGATAGCATTGCGTAAGTTCGTGTACCAAAAAGATATGTCGGAGCATTGCCGTCGGCGAGTCGTTCCGTCGGTTTTCCTTGGGAGACGAGTTCTCGAAGCTAATTCACAAATGCTGCACTTTTCTCGTTTGGAATTACCGTATAGCTGCTTTATAAGCATCAGGTATTGTTTTGTAAGGAACTTATATTTGGTAACTCTAGGACAGAATAAACATGCGTTTTATGCCGCTCTGTATCAACAGTATTAGACTACTGAGTAGTCCAACTGGTAGTAGGTACCTACAAACGATACCTTCAAGTCCTATAACCTTGTATCAGTAGAACTACTACAAGAATAATAAATAGGTATAGGTAGATTTAGGTACTTTAATATATTGTAACTGTATTTAATATATTGTTACGTGTGTAGATTCCTTAACATTAATTAGAATAGCTATCAGTATGGTTCCTCTAATTCCAACTTTTCAAATGAATGGAAAATCCTATGCTTTGTCGAAATAAAAAAACAGGAAAAAAATAAATACCTAAGTTTTTTTTTATCTCGCTCATTTTCCTGAAGAATATAGAACAAAAACTTCAAGAGACCGTTTATAAAAGTAGGTGCCTACATGGCCGTAAGATCGCCATCATCACCTGATGATGGCGATCGATCATCTGCTTCGATCAACAATCCTTGAAAAAGCTTAAAGTGGCTCGTTTAAAAAAAAATTAAGGGTGGATCAGAAATATGAATAGGTACAATGTTGTTATAGGTGATTTGCTCATGTTCTGATCTTGGAATTTACAGAACGGAAATGGGCAGCAATATAGTCCTGGTGGTCCAGTTGTTGTCGGAGCAAAATTTGTTCAATTCTTGCTCGGCGCAGGGCAACCAATTGGTTGCATACGAAATGGGCGAAACGTTTGGCGGTTATTGGGGCCCTCTGCCCGACAGTGTGATGAGACAGCACAAAACATCTAATCTGCTTTATACTTTGAAAACTACGAAACGACCGACCTCTAAAGATGACGTAAGGTAATTTAAGCTGCCGTACGCTGATAAAAAATGGAAGAATCTAAATGTTTTTAAACAGTCATAAGCCTAGGTTTACCAACAAACTTGTGAGATCGTTTCTTCGTTAGACCATTAGGCAAGTACGGCGTCGCCGTTCTGTGTTCATGGAGAAACGACCATATATCTACCTACATAATATGGAGATATGTAGATAAAGCTCTACAACTAACGACTGTTCTATAGTCGTACTCTCTGAAACTATCAACTCTGAAAGTAATTGACACGAAATTTTTAAACATAATAACATAAGGGTACCTACTTTTTAAAATTATTTTTCTTCTTAATACTTAATACTTTTTAAATAAAAATTCGTTAGCCTCGGGACCGGACTTTTAAGCGATATTAAAAATGTTAAATCGATGACTTAGGTTTAAAACCGATAAAAACCCATAGATAAATGCCCAAGTGTTTAAGGCTTTTATCGGGTTAAAATCCAAGCAGCGGGCTTAAACCGGGTTGATTGCCCATTTATATCTGCGACTAGCTGTCCCTCGCGGTTTCACCCGCGGTAATTTCGGAGTTCCCGTTTGAATTTCGGGATATTATAAGTACCCTATATCATTCAGGACTACCTTAGTTTCCTATAAGTGAAAGTTTTTTCAAAGTAGGTACTAGATCCAGAGACTACAACGTCACAAACTCACAAAATTTACCTCTTTATAATATTAGTATAGGAGTATAGATGACCAAATATTATTCCTTGCCGATATCGCACATCCCGAAACAATCCTAAACGCTCCAGATGCCAAAATATTAGACTAATATTCTCTGTGCCAAAAGTAACGTTGTAATTATTAATGTATTTTTTGAAGTGATTTTTCTTTGAGCACGAGAGATACGATTTTAGTAGCGTCGCGTTAAGATAACAATCTTAACGCGACGCGTTGGGTTCATAGTGAATAAGGCCTCTGATAATAATGTAGTACCTATCCTTACTAATATTATAAATGCGAAAGTGAGTTTGTTTGTTTGTTACGCTTTCACGGCTAAACGTCTCAACCGATCACCACGAAATTTTGCATACACATTGCCAGGGGTACAGAGAAGGACATAATTAAGCTATTTTAATCCAGGATTTCCCACGGAAACTGTGAAATTACGCGGAAGAAACTACATCAAATTTTATATAAATTTTGTGTATACCCTTGACAACGTGTCTACACGTTGTCAACACGTGTCTACACGTTGTCAAGGGTAGGTATAGAGAAAATATAGGGTACCTAGTACGTGAGTACTTTTATCTCGGAATATCCGTGGGATGTCCGAAGTTAACATGGGTGAAACCGCCGGGAACAGCTATATATTAGTATTATAAATATTAAGAAATATCTATCTACTGATACCTTCTTATAGATAATAATAAAATGCTTTTATAGATACCGGACCACTATAAACAGCAATATCAAGTCTTCATCGAAGACTTTACTCTTGCATAGTTCTCGAGCTAAAGTTAATGACGATGATTTCATACAAATCGAGGTACCACTTGTTAACGTGTCTGGTGACCTGGTGCCCGGCGAGGGTCCGCCATCGAAGTCCTTCGATTTTGACGAGTCGTTCGATGTGTTCTACGATGTTAAACCAAGGTATTTTTAGGAAATCTACCACTTAAATGAAAAACAATGGTAACGATCTGGTTCAAGCTCTAAATGGGATTATTTATATTACGATGATACCTTAATTACCTATATGTATCTGTAGTTACTCTTTTATATATAGGTACTATGTTGATGATTGGTCAAACGTTTGTGATGAACTAGCTATTTTATTGTTAGTATACCTATTATTTGTAAGCTTATAATTTTCTCTAAACTTAATAATTACCATCACCCTAGGCCTGGTATCAGGTACCGTACCAGTATAATGCCGCTGCTGCAGTTTTCTATACAAAGACAGCCAAACTGGCGTCGTACTGAAGCTAATAACGAAACAAAATACCAACTCGATTACCAAATCGCTGATTTTACAGCTGACCATAGGTAAGCAAAAATATGAGTATATATTTAAGGTAAGTACTTAGGTAGGTACTGTAAGTAAGGTATATAGATAGGTACCTAAAAATATTAAAAATAAAAGCTTAGCTTTGAAAAATTTTGTAAGTACACGTAGTTAGTAAAAAATGGGGATCAAATATTTTGACATAAAACACCTTTTGTTTTGCAGGCTTACAAGCACATATTCAAATAATGAACGAAGAAAATCAGTATTGAAAGGCAGACCATTTAAAAAAGTTAATGTTATTAGAAATAGCTTTTTGCGATTTAGGAAAAATAAAATCAAGCTTTTTTCAACACTCACACCTCATCTTTATTTTACAAAGTAAATAATTTGTAAAGTATTCTTTAATATAATTAGCTATAGGTAGGTACATGAAAAATTAAATATTCTTATACCTAAACAATTTTAATAATGAAAAATATTTAAAAATCTTTTCAGACCACCTGATATTACTCGATACAATATACCTCATCTCGTAACTATAAAGTCCAAAACCAATAAACATGATGATATTTTTAATGCAGTCACCACTTCTGATGATGTTATAAAAAACTTTGTGTCTGTTGAAAAGCTTCCGCCTACGGTTGAAAATAATACATTAAAAGTTATGGATAATATCGGTGAGATTATAAAAGTGTACGATTCAGAAAAAAGTACAAACACCGAAAGTGTAACTAAAATGAGCACGTCGGAGTCAGAGCAAGACATTTTAGACATCAATAAACTTACTTTTCGTGGTAAGTTTTAAGGTATTAGGCATTATAAAATTATAATTTAAAAAAGCTTATATTGTGCGAGTAAATCTATTTGAATAAATTATAATCCTTACTATAATAAATGCAAAAGTCAGTTTGTTTGTTTGTTTGTGATGCTTTCACGCTTTAACAGCTCAACCGATCATCACGAAAATTTGCATATCTACACGTTGTCAGGGGTACAGAAAAGGACATAAGATATTATTTATCCCGGAATTCCCGCAGAACTACAAAATTAAGGCGGGTGAAATCGCGGGTAACAGCTAGTATTATTATATCTAAGCGTCTAGGTAGATAGCTGAATTGGTAGTGTTGATGAATTAATTATTGTTACCTATGCATTTTCACATTTTTAGATATATCAATATATGGACATGATAATGAAATCTCAATCAGTTATCCTTTTAGCACAAATGTATTTAAGAAGTTCGATATAAATTTCTTTCTGAACACATTTTCATCTACTAAAAGGTAATTTGACAGCCATTCATACATACCTACCTATACATCTGTGCCTATACTAAAAACAAAATTTTAATTGTAACTAGAGACCACTGAAGGTATTTTAATGAAAAGTTTCAGTTTTAGTTCTATAGTCGATTCTGAAGATTCAACTGCCCGAACCAGTGAGTTTATATCGCTGACGAAAACTATAGGAACGGGCGCAGAAAACGACTCTGAAATTAAATATAAATCTGTTTCAAATTCCACACTTAATACTATGACAACAATACCACTATTATACACTCCATCTGCAATTAATGACTCACTCAAAGGTAATCAATAACGTTATGGTTTAAAAAAATGCTTATGCCATGCTGTGACGTATGTTTTCGTTCATGTACATTGGTAACCAAAACTTTTCAGAAAATTTAAGATCGAAGCTTACTATTGAAGAATTACACGGAAATAATGGAAATTTTAAAACTGAAGTCACCATAACTGATGTTGATGTTTCTAATAACGCAAGGTTTCAATTGGATTCACATCATTTAGATGTTAAATAATACCTATCTGTTTCCTGAAGTTTTAACTATTATTTCTCAGTGTTAGTAAGGATCCTGTGGTTACTGGTTTTACAGTAGATCATGAATCATGGGAGAACGTAGTCCAAGCTGTTCCGGCAATTGTAGAAGCACTGAGTCAACCACACGAAATGCATAACAGCACCCAAAGCAATACAAATATAACAGAAAAACAAGTAACAAGGTCATCCAAAAAGTAAGATGATTAGGAACAAAAGAAGTTCATTTCTAAGTCGATGAATGTTGAAAATTTGCTTTAGATTACTGCAGAAACATTTATTTTTTAGTGAATAACATGTGAATTTCAGAACTCCTTCAGCAACGGTTATCATACAGATTATTATAGGTACACCTTCCGAAAGAAATACCTTAAAAGATAGTAGCTAAACCGCATCAAAATCCGTTGTGTAGTTTAGAAGAAATAAGTGGACTGCGGAGTGCGGACACTGTAAGACGAAAAAAAGCCTTCTTATAAATTAATATATCGTATTCTAGCGTAATGCGAGACAAGCGCTACATCCTAGCTTTGCCTATAGAAGAGGCGCGTCCTCACAACATGACAACTCACAACCTCACCAGCACCACGGCGGGCGTTGTGATGTCCCACTCCGACATACAGGAGTTCGCGCAGCTTGTAGAACTCCCCGATGACGAGGCAATAATATTTCCATTAATTTTCTAATTTTAAGTAGGTATAGGTACTTAATCCTGTTTCCAGCTGAAAACCAGCGCTATAGCTCCGGGTCAAGCCATATGCTGAGCTAGAGTAAATTTTGGCAATGGTATTTTTATGTATTAGATAAAAATATAAAATAATTTTAGATTTTACTTTTAATTAAATTTCAATTGTGTTTTTTTATGTCAAATAAAATTACTTTCATCTTTGTTTCTACTGTATTTACTAGCGGTACGTAACATAGTACACTATTAAAGTCAAGTGTGCACGTACTGCTCGGAACCTAGTAGATGAATTTGAACGAATCTTCGTATGTAGATAGAGTATGGTATGTCGCTGGTCGACCTAGCTGTACGTTTTATTCCGGTACAATAAAAGTAGTGATGAATGCTGTCTTAGCTGTCAATAAAATTAGACAGCATTCATCCCTATAAATATTTGCAGCTAATTTTACCACATCTTGTATAAATTAGAGACAGATAAAGAAAAGTTTTGTATAGGTATTTATGTTTTATGTTTCTTAACATTGTCACACCAACCAAATTATTAACATACAAAAAATGCGGTGTTTGTGTATGTATAATGTTAGTTGTTAGTCTAGAATGCTGAAACGACTGGACGGATTTGAAATACTTACCTACATACCTAACTATCTTTTTGTGAACACTTGTTTTTGGATGAAAGTATAAAAATTACAAACACTCATAATTTTCTACTAATTTAACTCTAGATACAAGTTAACTCTGCTGCCGGAGAGAAATAAACGAAGAAAAAATATTTTTTGTTCTTATGACTGCATTTATTTCATTACTAGCTGTGCCCCGTGATTTCACCCGTGTTAATTTGAGAAAAAACCTACTAAAATATATTTCACATCTATAACCGGTTACGCAGAGTACGCAATGGAAGCTCATTTTTCATTGCTTCTCCACTCCTATTAGTCGTATCGTGATGTTATAACCTATAATAGCCTTGCTCGATAAATGGACTATCCAACACAAAAACAATTATTCAATTCCGTTCTGTAGTTCCGGAGACTAGCGCGTTCAACCAAACAAACAAACAAACTCTTCAGCTTTATAATATTAGATAGTATAGATAAAAGTCATCGTTTTCATATATTCCTATTGCGTATAAACTTAATACTTATTATTATATGTATATCAAACATTAATTTGACCAGATCCAAAGTCGCGCGGCTCTACGTTACTTAGGCCAGTACGTGGGACCGGCGATATTTAATATCTGCGACTTCCACGAGCCCAAGTCACGGCATGTGCTGCTATTCAACTCCTCGCGAATCGTCGTTGCGATCAACAATTTTACGGTAAATATGATAATTTCGTAGGTTCCTGTTCGATAAACCGTAGCACTATAGCTACGCGTCGTAGCGCGTAGCAGTGTTTCTACGAAAAGACCGCCTCGTTGAAACTTTACAATTTATAAAGTTAAAAGCTACTGTAAAATTTGTAAAAAGAAATCCGTACACAATATAATATATAGTACCTGGACACTATTTTATAAATTTTTAATCATCGGATTCGGATTCGGATCGCCTTAGCAGTTAAACCGATTTGGACAAAACTTGACACAAAGTAAATCTATGACCAAGATAAATTATTACCGGATTTTTTTTCTGTAAAAATAAAAAAAAAAAAAAAAAAAAAAAAAAAAAAAAATAAATAAAAAAAAAAAAAATAAATAAATAAATAAATAATAATAAATAAATAAATAAATTACAAATTTAATCATCAATTAAAGTTAATTCGGTGAGTGAAAAATTAAAACCGACTTCCAAAATCACAAAACTAAAAATTCTGTGCCAAGCCCGCTTGTGTCTGCCCACTTAGGTTTCTGCTCACGACGAGCTTGTGGCGGGAGTGGACTATCCCGACTTGGTGGCAATGGGACCAACTTGGATGTATACCTTTTCAAACAAAAAAATTTTTTTTCAAATATTTAGGTCCAACTGTCTTCAAGAAATCAGTAAATATACATAAAAAAACATAAGTACATACAGCCGAATGCAGAACCTCCTCCTTTTTGGAAGTCAGTTAAAAATCAATCGAAGACATTATTGTCTACTACCTTTATAATACTAACTGTTCCCCGCGGTTTCATCCGCGTAAACTTCGGTTTTCCCGCATGGAATTCCGGGATAAAAAGTAATGTTATAGGTATGTTCTTTTCTGTATCCTTAACAATCTAATCAAAATTTCAAAGGTAACAGCCAGACAGAGTTACTTTTGCATTTATAACATTAATATGGATTAGTGACTTGAATATTTAACAATTTGTTTAATTCAGATGGACCGCATGACTCTAGTGTTCACGACTGCTCTTACTCTATTAAACACGGAGGGGCGCTGCCCCCCATCGCACCTCGAGTGCCAAGTCTCTGGCGCTCGCGTGTGCATTGACTCCACCAGCGCTTGCGATGGAATCCCCAACTGCGGCGCGTATGGTTAGAGTGATAACAGAGTTAAAGAAATTAAAAAGAAAGGCGTATGAAATCGTAACTCCATTGTAGACATTCTAAACGGCCACTTTATGTTATTTTTTTTGTAAAGTGTGCTTTACGAAAATAATTAGAATAGAAACTCACAAGATCCTAAATGTTTGATCTTGTGAGTTCCTGTTCTAATTATTATGATTTGCAAAACCTAATGAAGTTTTAATGTCTAACGTAATATAACCTCAAAGCCTCTTGTTTAGAAACCAACGTGTTTATCCCAGCCCCCTTAGCCAAGTTGACAAGCTATGATTGATAACGCTATTTAAACAACCGAGGAACGTATTGTCATTTCACTTAAAATTGGTCAATCAAAAGTTGACGATGCGTTCCTTAGTTCTATAAAGCGTTGATGACAATAGATTGTCAACTTGGATACAGGGGCTGCTTTATCTCAATGCAGATATTTACGACGAAGATCGGCTGTTGTGTGGCGTGGCTCTTGGGCTGCAGCACAACGTGTGCCTCGCAGCTTTTACCTTCCTTGCGGTCGTTCTCACCTTGCTTTACATTATCCATTACTGGCTCAAGCGCTGCGTACCCAAGGTCTCTGAAGCTTTCTTCGTGTACATGAGCGGTGCAGAAAATATGTGAGTTCATCGAGCTTTTCCTGTACACAAAATAACTAATCTAATACAAATAAATACAAAAAATGTATAGCAATATACATAAGGTGTAGCAAAATTAGCTGCAAATATTTACAGTGTTGAAAGTATACACTGATAGAAACATGTTCATAAAATAAAAAGAATTAAAAAAAAATCAAACAAAATAAATCAATCAAAAAGACAGCTCACCGCTCAATCGCTTTACATACACATATCACATTACCGGTATCGTAGGATTTGATTTGATGAGTAGGATTTGATCGTGGTAACATCGCTGATGCTCTGCTCGCTGTGTGCGTAGTAGCGCGTGCCTTGTATATGTGTCTACAAGAAGGTACACAAACGTAGTGAGCTACGTGTATTTGTGTACCTTCTGAATGGAGTTATAGCTATTTGTAAGGGCGATGTTTTTTTCAATGAGTTTGTTTTCTTCATATTCTGAAAAACTTATAATATTATTTTTTCGCTTATCCTGTTTGTTATAACGTATAGTCTCAGCTCTGTAAATATTTGTAGCTAATTTTGCCATACCTTTTATGATACTTTTTAAGTTATGTTGTACCTAGTTAAACGTATTAATTGTAAATAAACTCCACCTAGAAAAAATAATAGGTACCTACCTACTCTATGAAATCCACATCGAAAGTTTTTTTAATTTTACCAATTTTCATTACAGATTATATTTAGACTCCGTCATGAAATCCCCTACCGATATGGACAGCGAGAGCAAAATGGCATTCCAGGCGAATCTTTTTGACGATGATATGTACTCTTACATTCATCATCATAAAAAGGAGAATGTGATTCGTGATTTTTTAAGGAAATTCTGTTCATTTTTCATGTTATGTAAACATAAGAATTTACAAGATCTTGATGCAGTTGAAGCACATCAAATGTACTCTTTTACTGAGCTAGAAATACGTAATATGACTCGCAAAAACATAGCAGATGTTGCTATTCAAACAGGAGAGAGCTTGGATATGACACACTTTTTAAAAATGAAAAAGAAAATCCAATCAAACCCTGAAGATCGTAAAGAACCTAAAAAATTACCATCTGTTAAAGTCGAAAGAAAATTACGTCAACAGACAAAACCAAGCGAATTGGCCGTTGTGAATTTTCTTAGAGATAGACGTTTGGAATCCGCGCAGCTTAATAATAGACAGTCAACAATAAACCGAAAGGCCGAGATTGACAGTACCATCAAAGACGAAAAGGAGTTGCATACAACCGAATATGTGCGCACCGTTCACGACTACACTTCGCCCAGTACATCGCATGCTCCCGATGCATGTTGTCAAGTTAATTCGGAAATGTCAGACAACTCTGGTCATCCACGAAAGCGTTTAAGATTCGAAGAGGGAACGACTAGTATACCAGATATCGTAGAGAAGGTCATTAGCAGTGCAGCCTTACCTAGGCGACGAAGCGTATTCCTAGGTACTGGAGGACCACGGCGTGGCAGTTTCGACTTGGAGACGGTCAACGAAGATGAAGAACAAAGTGGTCCAGGTAGAGATTTTATGCGATTTTGGGGCCACTCAAGAGGCATTAAAATATCCAAGAGGAATACTCGCACGTTTCGTTAAAAATAGTGTTTTATGTACAAATTTACCTACTTACTTAGGTTTATTTTAGTGATTTTATATAAATATTAATGAAAATATCTGAGAAATAAGTTTGTTTTTACATTGCCTTAAACCTACCCAGTAGGTATTTATTTAACAGGACAACCATCAATTTAAACGTAAGTATTGCAATGAATAAAATAGTAGATAAAGGTAAGTATATCTACTTGTAGGTACGTACCTATACTCAACGGTTGCCCCCTTAAATGTACAATAATAACGTATTATACTACTTGCATACAAGAAAATATACTTAGTTACGAAAACTAGCATAAAATTTACGATTCAAATATGTGCATAGGTAAGTAGGTATCTAGGTATATAAAAGTAAAGACGGCAATCCTCTCATTATATTGTTCGCTCTGCGCCGCCATTTCCTAATTAAGACCAATTGTACAGCGGATGTGACACGTGCCGAAATATCTGGAGTTTTAGGTGACAAACCAACTCAGGAAAAAGCTAAACACTTAGGTATATTCCATACCATGGACCATACATATGTATTACTCATTACTAATAAAAGTAATTTAATAATAACTTTATTTACTTACTCATTATTATGAGTAGGTATAACATTCAACAAGATAGAAAATAGTAAGATAATAAATAATAATAGTCATCTACATATTATTTTATATATTGTGACTTCGATGCAAAATGTTATTAAAAATTAAATAATCAATTAAAAATCAATTAAAAACTAAATAGGTATTCGAAAGCTAATGTTTTTTATATAACTCTCCATTGTATCCTTAAAGTTAAAGAACTAGGTAGGTACCTATACCTACTTTATAAACCTAGGCACTTGGTGAAGAACGGCAATGTTAGATTTTTTAGATTAAGTTACCTATACGCTACAAAAGTTTTGTGTCAATGGATGATACATATAGCTGTTGTGTTGTGAATGATATTTATCTTAATGCAAGTTTATGTCATGTCCAAAAAAGATAGATTGTAAAAGTGTCGCTTGCGTCGGGTCGGAGTCAGTGCGCGAGGTCATTTCAATTGAAACCAATTGGAAGCAATTGAGTTCAATTGAAAGAGCGGCAGATTCTGCGTCGCGCCGTTATCAGAGAGATTTTATGTACACAGCTATGTAGGTAATATATTAACATGTGTACATTGGACATACTCGTGCATGTCCGTAACGTAGGTACCTACTCTGCGTTATATGCCTGTTCACGGCCAAAAACCTAGACGCTTCTTGCATATCTATACCTACTCGCTTCCACGTAGCTAAACACTGATGACCATTTCAACCATAAAAATCTTGAATTCAATGGGCTTCTCAACCAAATAGTTTTTGTCGGTCTTGTAGATAAATAAAAAATGTTGGACTCGTTTTTTTTTAATTTTTTTACGTAATGAAAAAATAACGGAGATACATTAAGTCAAAATGTCGCGTGACGTCACGCCGTGCTACAGTTTATAGCATGTTATGAGGTCAAGAGCCCCCACTCCTAATCTTTAATACGTTTTATCTTCGTATTTTTTACAATAATTTCTAAAAGCAAAAAATACGAGTCTAGTATTTTTTTATTATCTGACTGACTAAATAGAATTTTGATTTTTATACCCCGGAAACTACCCTATTATATAATAAAATAATTTACTCCTAAATTAGTCGGAAAAGAACCAAGTAATGGTACCAAAGTTTCCACTGTCCACGAAAACATAGATAAAAAAATTCAAATGGGAAGGTTCACTGTTTGACCTTCATTGTCCGAATTTATCAGAAACTGCATTGACCAATTTTTATGATTCTTTTGCTAGACTAATTAATAAACCTATAGGAAGGTTTAATCTCTTTTTTAAATAATGCAGGGTCATGTTATCATTGGCAAAATTTTAAATCCGGGGGTAAGGTAGTGCCCCCGCCAAGACCAGCCAAGCGAAGCGCAAGGGCACTACCCTACCTTTTCTTGAAGTGCTTCGTCGTTTTATTGAACCCTTATAACTTGGGTTTGGATTATACCAAATAAACGAAATTCTCGGGATATGTTTTAAATAGCAGATTTATTAAACATATAAAGTTTTAATTGCATAGCTCTTATACTTTAGATTTTATTAATATCTAAAAAATCCTGATTTCTTCACTAACTCATTGATGATCATCAAAACTCTTAGGGTATTTCCTTATGTCATAGAAAGCTGAAATTTGGCATGTAAGTTAGTAATAATACACAAACAAAAAAAATATAAAATTTTATCCCCCAAACCCTTAAACTAGGGGATGGAAGTTTATATGAGACTTCCGCAATTTTGGCTTACAAAAAGAAATAAAATCCCACCAAAAACATTTTCATGTAAAATATTGCCAAGACAAGACCATATGACTCGCCTGTCAAAAAGTTATCAGATCTCACGTAGAGTGAAGATTCTAACTCTACACGCGCTAACTTTACAAGGCCTAACTTTACAAACTCTAACTTAAGTCAAAATATGTGACTTGGCCGTTTCGTTACTACAAGAACTATTGTATAACAGAAAAGTAACGAACAGTGGACTGGATACATTTTTCACCCATTTGAATGTAGCGACATGACCAATTTTATATCATTTACATACAAAGACAGTTTTCAAATAAGAGACGGGCGAGTAATTCTCGAGTTCTTTTCGAAATTCAACATTCAAATCCATGAATAACAAAAACATTGGGCTACCCACCCTGTCGATAGCGGCACAGTCACAACTTCTCTCTGAGAATATAATGAGATAGAAGGAACTTAGTCTCATCCTAATTTTCAAGAAAAGAGATGATTTTCACATATTATTTTCTTAATGTAGACCTTTTTGGTTCTTAACATGCATGTCAAATCATAATAATAGGATACTTGCATGAATTTTTTTTTCACTCTATTTTAAAGATATATATATGGCCTACTTAAACAAAGCAAGAAAAAGAAAACAAATATATGCATAAATTAATTAAGTAGAGCGTTTCAAAGTTACTACTTTGGACTTTACCGCCGAAACGCGGAATGAACGTCACTAGTCAAAAATTACGCCTTATTAATCTATGATAGAGATGTCACTGTCGTATTGACAGAGTCATATGACACTGACAGACAGATAACTTCAAAATCCAAAAGCGAAATTAAGGTTGAACTGAGTCGAGTTACTTCCAAAAGTTCCAGTAAAGAATCAAAATGCATCTTACCAATGCATTTTAAAGTAAACAACTTCAGAAAAAGGAAAGTATGTGTTGTTGTATGCACTTAGTTTCTTTTCCCTTCCCTGAAAGACGTAAATGTTTCCTAAAAAATAAAAGTGACGTAATATATTAAGCGTGGCTGTGATTGGTGTTTCGTTGCAACGTTCCGTTTCACAAAATTAAAAGTTGGATATTTTGGAAACTATTGATAATTTTTTTAGTAAATCTTTCACGATAATGCTTTTCTAAGGCTCTATTTTTGAAATATTGACACAATTTCTTATCATAAATTTCATGCAAGTACCCTATTGTGTAATTGATGTTAAATACCTGTTAATGTAGAAATAAAGAAACTAAAATAAATATAGAAATTTTGTTATAAAAATTCACCAGTTTCTAAAAAATTGCTTGCGCTTTGGTAACTCTAATTTGTCTTTGTTATCAAAAAATATCATGAAAAAATTATGGAACTGAAAATGAAACAGTATACGTACTTAAAACAGTAAGAACTATGGATACGACAGCGCACTTTAGAACACCATTCGGCGGAACCATGAACTACTGGAGCTCATTGACTTAGGTACAGTAAATAAATATAAATCTTAATGAAATTAAAAGTAGAGTTATTATTTATGTTGACGAAAACAAACTGTGAGCACCTGGCCGTATTTTTTTTAAGTAAAATGTGAAAAAGTTGCATAAAATTAAGTTTTTTTTTCATTAGGCATAACTATGAATTGCTGCTTTATCAGTTATATTGATATGCCTGCATTATGGGCTAAAATAATTATTACAATTTCTAACACCAACTAAAAATGTATGCATCAACATCGACGAAAATTACAAACACAATAAATACGGTTATATTCCTACTTTTTGAATTTCGTAAAAATATAGACTACTGCCTCCAAAATCCAAGTCATCTTAAGAACTTCATTATTTCAATTTAAACTTAAAAATACTTTTGTGTACATTAAAATTGACGTGCGCTACATACACCCGACGACACGCTACGCCGTAGCTGCGCTAGATACCTACCATGCCTAGTCACGAAATGCTGTTTGTAACTATATATTGTGTTCACTCACACTTCACTAGTAGCACAAACGCACGCAATTTTTGCTCGGTATTCGTTCACTTCACCACATTTTTTTTTTCACTGAACTTCCCTGTAGTTCAAAGATCGTAGCATTTGTTTGAATGTTTTACTTTCAACACAAACATTCCAAATACTGTTCCAAAATGAGATGCGCTCTTGACCTATTTATTTTACACCACCTAAACTGCAAATGCGTCGAGAAATGCATCAGCGAGTGCAATTCGTGTTGTCTGAAAGTCACCAATAAGCCCAATGAAGCCGAGATCCCGCTGGCGAGCGCCAGCACCAACCTAAATAGACTCTGATCATCTAAATTGACTTCAATTAAATAACAACCAAAATTGTTGAAATGCGCTGTTACTCCCTCAACGCTAATCTAAGTGCTAATAGTCAGGGCGATTTTATTAATACTAACCGACAATAAAGAGTAACTAATACTGGAATTAAACAATCGTTGCGTTTAGCATCAGTGTATCGATGCAGTCTCGCGCTGTGCTAGCGTTATCTCGACGCGCTACCTCACGATCAGTCACATTACTGTATCGCGGAAATTTTCAGTTTATAATTTTTTTGGATTATTTAATTTATTATTAAACATCAAATAAAAACGCTCAACAACAAAATTTAGTGTAAATCTCGAATGTTACATATAATTAGCAGAAAATAAGAGAAAAATATAGTAACTTGTGATGGAAAGTGCTGCTTAAATATTATCTGAGTATTCCCACGGCTATAAATCATAAAATGGACATATGAGTGGTGTTGATACTGATTTACTATAAAGCGTCATGGAAATCTATGGCAATGATGTGGGCGTTCGCACCCTACAATGGTGCTGAAGACAAACAAATATCGGGTGAGTTTGTGGGAATCCCGCATGGTGTTGGACGCGGACGGCGCCCGCAGCTCGCGGAGCCGAGCGGCCGAGGGAGCGCCGCAGGGGGAGTGGCGCTGCAGCTCACGTGCCGCTATTGGTCCCCTACAGCTATACATACACAGGCGTAAACGACCCACACACACGATTTGAAGTCTATCCTATACGAACACAATAAGAACGAAACTATCGCGCTCAACTGCAGCGTCGACGGCGCCGGTCGGGTTATTCATTGGCTCTTACCGCGAGTCGACGGTCGTATTATCATAATATAAATTGACCAACCCTAGCACAAATTCGGTTAGTTCGTTAAAGTTGATTAAAGCCATTTAACCGGCACGGCCACGTCGATACGAACGGCGCGCGCGTTCGTCGATCCCGAGGGCTCGTCTCAATGAAGTTAAATTGTTTAATATCGGAGTCGATAAATCGTTTGTGATTCGAGCTCGGCGAGCCCGAGTTGCGGAGCCAGCACAGCGGCAACGAGGCCGCCGCTAGAGAGTGCGCGGGCCTCCGCGACGGAGCCGAGCGAGGTGGGCGCTGAGGTAGCGGGTCCGCACCCGCCCGCCTCCGACGGCTTCATGTACGTGTGCAGCGAGATAGGCGCTGGGGCCGGCGTGAGCGCGCGCTACGAGTGCGCTTTCGAAGCCGCCGCCGGCGGCATGGACCAGCCTACCTTTGAGGAGAACATGTTCACCGAGTTCGGGAAGGAGCGGCACGTGCAAGTGGTGGTTGGCGCTGGCGGAGAGCTGCAGTACCGCGACGAGCTGCCCGTGTTCTCTAACGGCGACCATAAGTGCAAGGAGGAGCCCTTACTGCTACAGCCCGTGGAGTCGACGAGCGTATCGCATCCGCCTCCCCCGCCGCCACCGCCTGCTACCACCAAGAAAAGTGAAAAGAAAAAGAACGACAACAACGGAATCAAGAAAAAGAAAACCAGGTCAGTCAATTTTATTAGGTAGCACTTTAACTTTATTGAATTTTTACAATGATATCCAGTCGCTATGTTTTTAAAACAACCAATTATTATAAACAATTGTATTAGCTATAAGTATTAAAGGAAGATTACAAACTATTCTTAAATCATAATACGCCTTATATGATTGTGAAAGAAAAGCTTTACGTAGGCGGCCGAAGGGCTACGGGCTACGTAGAGCGCTACGAAGAAACCGTGGCATCTGCTACGATTACCGTAGCAAGAACTTCATTGTGACGAGTTACCTACTACTCTCACCTACACCGTAATTTTTAATAGAGTTATAGCGCTATTTGTTAAACACCTTGTGGGTTGTAATATAAATCTACGTATATCATGTCATATCAATCTGGGTTTATTTGTTTGTTACGCACGCGGGCTTGCACGCTTTAACTACACAGCCGATATCATCATGTAATTTTATATAGACGTTATCAGGGATATAGAGAAGGTTATAGGACACTTTTATCCTGAAATCACCGCGGAAACTCCGAAACTAACATGTGTGTAACCGCGAGGAACAATTAGTCTTTGAATAAAATATGGTCTAGTAGTTAGCGAACCTGTTACGCTGGGTTTAGTGGTTTCAACTTCCACTTAAGGGTAAACGTTTCATGTATTAACGTTTGTGTCAATCTTGAAATCTGAGTGTTTAGTATGTATTATATGATAGTATAAAAATATACCTACAAAAGTAAAAGGTAATTTCTGGAACCACTGAACCGATTCTAAAAATTCTTCCACTAATGTGAAGCTACAGTATCCCTAAGTTGATAAAGTACTTTTTAGAGTTTATGATGAGTCTCGGAATCCCGCTGGGAAACAGAAGTTGGTATATAAGACTATATTAAACTTACCTATACCTACACTGCGATCTATGTTATTTAGTAAATCAGAAACCTAGCTAAAATCTCCTTTTTATGAACCATTGTAGTAAATAAAATACATACGTATCTAAGCTCACACCTATTTCCCTAAGGGGTAGATGGGTTACTTATTTGCTACAATCCTTACACACCTGCGCAGTGAAGTACCAAAATTTGACATCAGACCGTCATTCACTTAAGACGAGAAATGTGAGCTGTGGTCAAAAGTCTGACCTGTTAATCATTAAAAAAAAATTTTAGACGCTGCTATCTTGTTTAAAAATCGACCTAAATGTTGTTCAGTTTTTTTAAATTGTATTTTCAACACAAAATTATTTGTGATCGTGGTAAAACAATTAAATGGCATGCGTTACGACAGACGACCCCTCATCACATCGGTACCGCATACCGACGCGGTGGAGAGATGACAGTAGGTGTTCGACGGTTTTATTCATCGTACCACCTCGGCCTCGTCACTTGCTCCCCTCTATTTATTTGCATAACGAATTGGTTCATATTTGAAAAACTAGGTAACAATAATAGTGGCACAACAGATGTTAGTAACATCATTTTAAAATTACTTGTTGATTTTAGCCAATATTTTCAATCAAAAAATGTAATAGTGGTAAATAGGTATGTACCTAAGATATTAGATACCTACTTAATATGTTCCTACCTAAAGAAAGTAAAAAAAAAATGACCTACTGTTATGTTTGTATACTTATTATGAGTTGGCAACCCCATTAGAAGGAGAAGCATTATGGCTGCCCTCATGGTTAACATGTAACTCTGTGTGACTTGTGATTATTACCTATTAAACATAATTGTTGATTCATATTTAGTTTTATATTATTATAAAACTACAACATGGCGCTGCGTTTTTAAAAAGAAAAAAGGAAATATGGATGGGGCGGGCATAAAACCCCCAGAAGCCCTGAAGGAACTAAGTGCGGAAGAGTTCAAAAAATGGCGGAAAAGGTTTGAAATATACAGAACGGCCATCGGCGCGGATAAAAAGGAACAAAGTGTACAGGTAGCATTATTGTTGCATTGCATTGGTGAGCAATGTATAGAAATAGCGCAAACATTCGAGGAATCTGAGGAGAAAACATACGAAATACTCATTCAAAAATTTCATGACCATTTTGTGCCAATCGAGAGTGAGTGTATCAAGTCACATATATTCTTCACTAGAAATCAAGGTGAGGCTGAACCATTTGACATTTATCTCACAGAATTAAAGAAACTAAGCACTGGTTGCAATTTTGGTGACTTAAAAGACAGACTGATAAGAGATAGAATTATAGCTGGCATAAGAGACAGTAGATTGAAGGATAGATTACTTAGAGAACAGAAATTAACATTAGAAAAGACAATCCAGATATGTAAAGCAGCAGAGTTAGCCGCTGAGCAAGTGAAGCAGTTGGAAGGTGATAGATCAATACAGAAGATTACAGCGGATGATGAGAGATCAAGGCCATCACAAAGCAGAGGTAGATCAGAGACTAGACAAAGAGCAGAGAACAGAGGCAAGTCAGAGATTAGGCATAGATTGGAGGTACAAAATAGACAAGATACAAGCCAAGGTGAGCGAAGGATGAGATCAAACTCAAGAGGTTCACATCATAGGATGGAGAGAAGATGTCAACAATGTGGCAGGAGTCATGATAGATACAAGTGTCCAGCATATGGTAAAACATGCAACCATTGTCAGAAGCGTGGTCATTTTGCGAATATGTGTCGATCAAGAAAAGAAGTAGAGCATATTAAAACAGATTTATTGATAGGTAGTGTTAGTGAAAGTGATTCATATAAGTGCTGGTATGAGCCGGTGTATTTTAGTGACTATGATAAGAGGCCAATTATGTTTAAATTAGACACCGGTGCTGAATGCAATGTCATAGGGAAAATATTGTGTAAAAGATATAAAATTCCAATAGAAAAGTCTATGTTAAGATTATACAACTATGATGGTAAAATTATTGAGACAGTAGGTAAAGTGAACATAAAATGTCAAATAATGGGTGAGTCCCAAAATGTGGAATTTGAAGTAACTAAATATAACTATGCACCTATTTTAGGGTTGCCTACATTATCTGCTGTTGGATTAATAAATAGATATAAGAAAAATATATCCACTGTGGTAAGTGACCCTAATGATCCTATATTGTCAAAATGTAAAGAGGTTTTTGGTGGTATAGGTAAAATAAAAAATTTTGAATATAATATCCAGTTAAAGTCTGATTATATACCAAAAATAGAGCCACCAAGACATGTACCATTTAAATTACAAAATAAATTAAAAGATGAGTTAAGTAGATTGGAACAGTTAGATATTATTTCTAAAATTGATTCACCAACAGAATTTGTGAGTTCCTTAGTTATCACCATGAAGTCTGACGGATCCATTCGGTTATGTTTAGACCCACAACACCTAAACAAACAAATTCAGAGAGAACACTATATGATACCTTCATTAGATGAAATCATGTCAAAGCTATCGGGTAGTAAAATTTTTAGTGTTCTTGATGCTCAATCTGGGTTTTGGAACATTGTGTTATCCAAAGGATCTAGACAGCTCACAACCTTTAATACACCCTATGGAAGATTTCATTTTAATCGTTTGCCTTATGGTTTGGCATCTAGTCCGGAAGTTTTTGCTAGAGTTTTTGGGGAAATTTTTAAAGATATAGAAGGAGTAGTAAATTATTGTGATGATATCTGTATTTATGCAAATACTGTGGCTAAACATGATAAAATATTAGAAACTGTGCTAGAAAGAGCAAAAGAATTTAATGTAAAGTTCAACCTAAAAAAATGTCAATTGAGATTAAAAGAAGTTAAATACTTGGGTCATATTGTGTCAGAGTCAGGGTTAAAGGTTGATCCAGATAGGGTTAAGGCTATTATAGAGATGAAATCACCTACAAATAAAACTGAATTACAGAGATTTTTTGGGATGCTTAATTTTGTAACTAAATTTGTACCTAACATGTCAACTTGTACAGCACCATTAAGACAGCTTTTAAAAAAAGATGTAGAATTTATATGGCATAATGAACATCAAGGAGCATATGATAATATTAAAAAGATGTTATGTGAGCCACCAGTTTTATCATTCTTTGATATTAACAAACCAGTTGTACTAAGCGTAGACTCATCAAAGGATGGTATTGGGTGTGTGCTCTTACAAAATAATAGACCTATAGCTTATAGCTCAAAAGCGATGACTCCTACAGAACAAAATTATAGCCAAATTGAGAAGGAGAGTTTAGCGATTTTGTATGGGATTAAAAAGTTTTATCAATATGTGTTTGGTCAACATTTTATTGTAGAGACTGATCATAAGCCTCTTGTATCCATTTTTTCTAAGCCACTTTATAAGTGCCCTGTAAGATTACAAAGAATCAGAATGGCTTTGCAAAGTTTTGATTTTGAATTAAAATATAAGCCAGGAAAAGAACTTGTAGTAGCTGATCACTTGAGTAGATCTTTTATTGACAATGAAAGGGATAAGGAAACTTATGATCAGGATATTGAGGCACATGTGTGTATGATAATGGAAGGAATTAATATGTCTAATGAAAGATGTAAAATTTTGCAAGAGGAAACAAGTAGAGATGCAGAGTTACAAGCGGTGTTAAAATATGTAAGAAATGGTTGGCCTGTTAATAAATATAATGTGGATAGTTTAGCTAAACCATATTTTAATTTTCAAGATGAGTTATCTGAATGTAATGGGTTATTAATGAAAAACAGTCAATTGGTTATACCATATAAATATAGAAAAGAAATGTTGTATCGAATACATTATGCTCATATGGGAATAGACAAATGTAAAGTGTTAGCAAGGAAATCTGTATATTGGCCTAATATGTCAAAGCAAATCGAGGACTATGTTGGCAAATGTGACTTGTGTAAGCAGTATCAAAATTCAAATAAAAAAGAACCAATGATCTGTAAAGAAATACCTAATAATGTCTGGGAAAACATATCAGTAGACATTTTTTTTTTAAGGGGACAGCCCTATATATTAGTTGTGGATGCTTTTAGCAAATATGTGGAAATTCAAAAATTAAATTCATTATCAACAATGTCTACAGTAGACTGTTTAAAGGAGATATTTTCTAGGTTTGGCATACCAGAAATAATGTACTCTGATTCAGGATCCCAGTTTACAAGTTATGAGTTTAAAAGTTTTGCTAAAAAGTGGAATTTTGTTCATAAAATAACTAGTCCTAAGTTTCATCAAGCAAATGGTTTAGCTGAGAGGTACATACAAACTGTTAAAAGAATTTTAAAGAAATTAATTGCAGAGAATAAAGATATTTTTCTAGGATTGTTAGCTTACAGAAATACACCTATTTCTAATAGTGGTGTCACACCATCAGAGCTAATGTTTAGTAGACCTGTTAAAAACCTATTACCATGTGTTACAAGTGTTAAAGAAAATTTAAGAGAGAATTTCCATAAAGAGTTAATAGAAAGACAGTGTAAACAAAAAGTAAGGTTTGATTTAAATAGCAAAGAGTTGCCTGAATTGAATAGTGGTGATCATGTAAAAATTAAGAGTGAACATAGTTCAGGTCCTCACAAAAGTGCAGTAGTATTAAATAAAACATCAGAGCCTAGATCTTACTTAATAAAAAATGATGAGGGACAAATAATAAGGAGAAATAGAAAAGATTTAATAAAAGGGGGAAAATATCAAGATAATAATATTTATGAGGAACTGAACTATAGTCATGATAACTTGAAGCATAATTTGGATTGTACTAATGATGATGGGTGTTCAAATAGTAATGTTGTCAATTTGAATGAGGATATTGAGAAGGATGACAATGTTGAAAAAACAAGGTCTGGTAGGGTAATTAAAAAACCATCATATTTTAAAGATTATATTTGTTCCTAAATGTTAAATTGATAATTAATTCTTTTTATGAAAAAAGGGGGATGTTATGTTTGTATACTTATTATGAGTTGGCAACCCCATTAGAAGGAGAAGCATTATGGCTGCCCTCATGGTTAACATGTAACTCTGTGTGACTTGTGATTATTACCTATTAAACATAATTGTTGATTCATATTAGTTTTATTATTATAAAAATACAACACCTACTCGAAGATTACATGGCAACAGGAGAGGATCCAGCCCCTAAAAATGATTGGGGGCACGGCCAGCCAAAAATTTGTTTTGTTTGCATATCACAATATCTAAAGTAAACTACTAAACCGATTATGATGATACTTGAGCTACTAGATACTAGAGCTTGAAAGCATATCGCGCATATCGCGTTCCAAATCATGCACGGTTCATCGTTTTTTTTTTTACCAATCTATTTGATTGACATTAACTTATCAACGAGGGTTGATAGGCTAGTGTTTTAATTAGGGTGCCCATAAGGCTGGATCCGCGTCTGGATAGCTAAGACACCAACGAACCTTGTTTCGTCACTTAGAAGTTAGCAGGTAGTAAGATGTAATAAATTACCGTTTTCACGTTAGAACCGTTTTTTAAATTCTGAACAATAAATCATGTCACTACAATTAAGCAGGGCAATTTTCAGTATCATTCAGTTATAAACATAGGGGTAAGTAAGTATACCTACACCCTGCCTACACCAATATTGAGACGTAAAATTTGTGTGGGTCATAGGACTCGTAGGGGATGATGAATCTACTGAACTGATTCTAAAATTAAGTCCTCATCACTAACCATGATATTTTCTGAAAATTAATATTAGGTATATTATGTATAGGTAATATTATATTAAATAATATATTAATATATTAAAAATAATATATTAATATATTAAAAATAACCAAAAATGACCAAAATTAAAGTAAACCAATCGCTCCTCATACAAAAATAACCTTAGAATCCCAACACCTAGTCACGACATACCTACAGATAGTGCCGTCATCATGCCGGGCTACCAGTCATTTACCAAATCGTCAGACCATCATGTAGGTACCTAGCCAACCATGCGTGGCGATTACAGCAACTTCCTCCCAATGATGTAGGTACACCTTGTAAATAAACCTAGAACATCTCTTTTGCACAAAATGCGTTGATTTTCCAGTTATTAAACGGTTATTTATATCTTGTAGGTAGGTACTTTTGTGTTAATCATGCCTCTTGATGCAGGCGCCAAAGTGAAAGATTCATAAACAGCGATGTCGTTTTATTCGAGGAGTAATTACCCGTATATCTGCAGGGAGTAAATTGCCTTATCGTCGCATCTTGGCTTCGGCCACGGGGGGACGCGGCATGCAGCTCTCGGTTTATGAATACTTACCATTGCAACACCATAAATTAATGACCCCAATTGACTCATGTCACGCGATACTGGCTCATTCATGTTTCTTTTATTTATAAGTACCTAGGTACATCACATATCATCACCCTTAGTATCTAGGACCCAAGTTTTGTTTTTATTTTTGTAAAAATGTTATAAAAATAAATAAATACCTAAGGGGTAAATATTGAAATAGGTTCCATGAAACCTGAATACCTAATTACCTACGTATGTAAATATTTTTTATCGACACGTGACATGTTATAAACAACTAATTTATTTAGCGCCACTATAACTCTGTAGTCAATTGGCAGGTAATTAGAAGTGGTCGCGCGCAACAGGGGTGAATTTCGTTTCACGCTCAATCAATTCTGCGCGTGCGCCCGCACCACAGCCATATTGCACTGCACGCGTCAGATGGTGGATGCACCCCTGAGTGATAAGAGAATTAATACCTATAAACATTTGAATAAATATGAATGCATAAGTTTATATTACTTGCTTATTGGATATCATCTAGGTATATAGGCAAAGGGCTCTCTCAAGTAATTTACTATTTGAATCAGCATCGTTTTTTTTTCAGGACTACATTCACGGCATATCAATTAGAAGAATTGGAAAGAGCATTCGAGCGTGCGCCATATCCCGATGTATTTGCGAGAGAAGAGCTTGCACTTAAGCTCAGTTTATCAGAATCAAGAGTACAGGTATGTCGAGAAACAATGAATCCTAAATAAAAGAGGTTTTATTTTTACATCAAACAGATAAAAATATCACAATTTTACAGGTTTGGTTCCAAAACAGAAGAGCGAAATGGCGCAAGCGAGAACCCCCTCGCAAGACAGGATACATCGGTTCCAGTTCACCGAGCTCCACGACTTTGGGCACCGGCTTTTCCGGTATCGGTGGTAACTTGCCAGCGTTCCCGCAGAACGGCCTCCCGGCACCCGCCGATTCCTGGTCTTACCAACATTCGTACGACTTGTCCTCGCATCACTTATTATCGTCAAACAGCGGCTACCCCGGGTTCAACGCTCAAACAGCTTACTCCTACACGACCGTTCTAAACGGCCACGATGGTCAGATGTTCGCGCCTCGGCACACGTACGAGTATGGTGAAGGAAGCCCGCCGCCGTTGGGGATGCGTGACTATCCGATGATGACCCACTCGCCGCAGCTGGAGTCGCATGACGAGAAGTTAGATTACCGTGGCCACGAGCATGAGGACAAGTACAATGCGTGCGCGCTGCAGGAGGATGGGTCGCGGTACGGCGCGCCGCCCGACGAGTACGACAAGTGCGCGATGGTTGCGCACGCGCACGCGCACGCGCCGCACGACAAGCACTACGAGGCGGAGCGGCACGCGGCGCACGCCGACCTAGCGCTCGCGCAGCCGGTCGTCGTCAAGATGGAGCCCAGCCCCGGGCAAGCGTACACAACACTTCCTCCTTTTTTGAATTGAAATACTCCTTTTCGAAAATATCCTAGGCGTTCAGAATAATTTCGAAAAGGAGTATTTTACAAATACGGCGATCTTTACGGCAGTTTTCAGGGGGCCGATCGCGCTGTGGCCGATAACGACATCAACAAAACGAAACCTCTGACACTGACCCGTCAAATAATAATATTTTTTAAGTAATTTCATATCACGTTGATTGTTTTGAAGATGAAGATTCAACTCATATTAAGAAGATAATTTTGGTTAACCTTTCTTGAACGAGCTTTCTTTAGGTTCCTAAAGAGATCTAAAAATATTTATTTATTTATTATGACCGTTACATTTCACGGTTTTGTTTTGGTAATGTCGTCAAAACTTAGCATGATCGGCCCCCAGGATGTGTTTTGTAAAGTTTTACTTTACCGATTAGGTACAAACTTTAAAATACCTACCTATTACATACTCGACAGCTATCTATTCGAAGAAAACAAATATTACTTATTTAAATAGTGGATAAGTAAGAACCTCTACATATTGTTCTATTTAAATAAAAATCTTTTTATGTTTTGTAAGTTTATAAGAGATTTTAAAATTTACCTAATATACTTAGGTACTTACCTACTTAGATATTTTTAAATATAATTATGAATACTAATTAATAGGCAGGTAGGTATAGTTTTGTACAGTATTTTGCTATACCATTTACACAATCGTATTATATAATTACGTCTAAGTAGTTTTATAAGAATTTATACGATCTTTATTACCAAAGTAATTTTTTAAACGATTTAAGCTTTGTTGTAAATTTCCATCTCGTGCATTCCACGTGCCTTAATAGATATAATAACGACAGGTGCCTTTATGTTAGAAAATACAGAATTTTGTAAGTATACCTATCAACTCTACATGGGTACCTAATTTATCACAAAAGTTTCGTTAATAGTTATTTAATATAAGTAATTTTAATTAATTTTAAAGTTAATACCGAATTATTGCGCAAGTAATAATTTACTTTTATTGCGTGGTGAGGATAATGGCGGTAAGTACGTAATGTAAAAGTACTATTAAAAATTATATAAAATCCTGAATATTTGTGCCAAACATAAATGACATAGATTCGTCGGTAAGGTAGGCAACTAGGTAGTAGGTACCTACCTGGATACTATTAGGGAAAAAAATAATATCATAAGTTCGGTAGTTTTTCAGAATATAAGGAAAATAAATTCATTGAAAAAACATTACAACTATGTAATTCACAAGGTACACAATACACGTAGCTCACTAATACGTATACAAGGCACGCGCTACGCACACAGCGAGCGATGCATCAGCATCAGCTCGATCGAGCGACGATTGATGGTCATTGATCTTAATCCGTCAATGTGATACAAAAAAAACAAAAAATACCGGCGCGTGGCGATGTGTGTGAGCGATTGAGCGGCGAGTGCCTTCCCAGGTTTTCTTTTTTTTTTCATTTATTTATGACGTTGATGATTTATTTTGTTTTAATTTTTTTTTATCTTTTTTAATTTATGAACATGTTTATAAAGGTGTATACTTTCAACCCTGTAAATATTACATACCTTATATATAGGTCCGAACTCCGTGATCAGGGACCGTATTTTCGAATCGCTCCAGTTACTTTTCGGTCTTTTCGCACACTGAATCGAAAGATTTGCTTATGAATGCTTACAAAATGTATGAGCATTCGCATGTGAATTCGCGTTTCCGTGTGTTTGTGAGTTTTAGAGTAGGTATTGCCGCAACTTATTGAAGTGCAAAAAAAAATTTGCACATATATAAAATCAAATTCAATCAGAAAACCCTGTATAAAAGTTTCACTTTAATCATATCTATTAGGTATAATATCCTGATATTTCATTTACAGTTCAGAGTAGGTAGACTCGAAACAATAAAATCACACTACAATTTTTTTGGTTTTTTGAAGTTTTAGTATTTTAGTTTTATCAAATGTATAAAAAATATAAATTAGGAATTAGATTTTTTACGCAATCATGAACTGAATGAATGAATTTGTTTCGATTAGATTGTTATAATATTAGTTGTTAATGCTTTTATATAAAACGTGAATGTGCTTCTATTATTTATGATTTCTTATTAAGGAAATACGGAATACAGGTGTAAATTTGAAACAGGTGAGAGCGGGCACGTGAATATGGTCTTAAGAGACAGTCCCTTATTTTTTGAGTTATTACTATCGGCATTTACAGATTTTGAAAAAAATGTACAATCAGTGAGCCCCAGAGCCTTTCGATACTGGTCGGAGACAGGATTGATTGATTAACTTATTAAAAATTATTTTGAAAAATCGCTTATTTCTCGCTGACTGTACCTACATTTTTTTTTTCAAAATCTGTAAATGCCGATATTAATAACTCAAAAAATAAAGAATGGTCTCCTACCATAATTGCGTGGCTTCAACCTTTAAGGTAGCCGCCCTTACTGACCCGTCTTAAATTTCCACCTGTCTATGCATCGAAAAAACATTTAATGGAAAAAAAATTGCATTTGTATTTTACTAAGACATACCTACAAATAAAAATTATTTTATTTAAGTTTTATGATAATTTTTAAGCAATATATTAATAGGTAGTACGATATTAAGAGTAATATGGTGAAATTTGCAACAAGATATGAAACAAAAATGTTTGTTTTATTTATTTGTTTTTTTGTTTGGTTATCAATTTCAATTTATACTGAAGAATAATATACATCGTGTTGATCGATATACATCGTCAACTGAAAACTAGAAAGTAGTTTACACGAAATCCAACCAACCGACCAACAGACTAGGATAGGAAAATAATTATAGGCCAAAATCTCTAGTACCTTTTTGTAATTACACTTCAAATCTAATAATAATTGCACTTGTCATTCTGACGCGTATCCGCTAAGAGCTTATTTGCGCCTTCATTTTTACACCGTCTTGCCGCGTCCAGATTCCGTCGCCACTGAAATAGTACTTTTTCTCGATTTCGTACAGAACCAAACTTAACAGCTGGTCGTCGGTAAGCGGTCTATAGTTTATAAAATTATAATTAACATCCAACTGGATGTCTTCGGATGTTTTCAGCTCGGTGTTGCTTTCTCGCATACTTAAAAATAAATTTATGTAGTTTTCCACTTCTTGGCTGTAATACAAAAAAATGCTTAACTTTAGAAACAAAGAAAAGAGTAGGTTGTGTGTATGTTCAAACCAAACACAAAGGTTAGATTTATCAAGAAGGTATTGTTAAATCATAATATTGTAGAAGATAAATAAAATATTGCTTACACAGGGTACAAAAGCAGCTGACAGTTATTAAATAGAACTTGGTCATCAAATTTGTTTTGCAGAAAGTGTAAATTGTCATTTACTATACTCAAAGCAGTATGCAGCCAATACTTGTGCCTTTTCAACTGTTTATACAAGGTTTTCTTCAGTTCTGGTTGGGTAGGACTCGCATCGTTTCGAGATGTTTTGGTAATTTTGAGACTAGAATTGATCAATGTCACTATGTCACGACTACAACTTTTATCACCAAAACTGTTGATGTAACTGGAACAAACATTGAGTTTATTATGAGGTGCGTATTCTGTGGCCTCTGTAGGCATATCTTAATATCTTATCTTATCTTAATCTCTTAATATTCTAATATATATAAATCACGTGTCACGTTGTTTGTCCGCGATGGACTCCGAAACTACTGAACGGATTTTGATAAAATTTTGTAACCATTTATAGTATGGTCCAACTTAAAAGATAGGATAGTTTTTATCCCGGAATTCCCGCGGGAACTCCGGAATTAATGCGGGAAACTGCTTATCACCGTAAACTACAGCACTTTTTTCCCGGAATTACCGCGGGAACTCCGAAATTATCGCGGATGAAATCGCGGGGGACAGTTAGTCTAATGTATTTAAATCACGTGTCACGTTGTTTGTCCGCGATGGACTCCGAAACTACTGAACAGATTTTGATAAAATGTAACCATTCATAAAATGGTCTAACTTAAAAGATAGGATAATTTATATCCCGGAATTCCCGCGGGAACTCCAGAACTAAGGGGAAAGAAGGACGTAGAGTACTTTTTCCCGGAATTCCCGCGGGAACTCCGAAATTACCGCGGATGAAATCGCGGGGGACAGCTAGTCTTAAATCTTATAAATCACGTGTCACGTTGTTTGTCCGCGATGGACTCCTTAACTACTAAACGGATTTTGATAAAATTTTGTATCCATTTATAATATACTTAGTCGAACTTCAAAGATAAAATAGTTTTTATCCCGGAATTCTCACGGGAACTCCGGAATTAATGCGGGGAACACCTAATCACCGTAAATTACTGTCAGGGGTAGGTACAAAGATGGACACACTTAGAGTATGTACTTTTTTCCCGGAATTCCCGCGGGAACTCCGAAATTACCGCGGATTAAATCGCGGGGGACAGTTAGTAAGCAATATTTTATCGCCGATTTGTGGTTTGCATCCTCACAGGGTTGCCAGGCCAAAACGACTTGGCGCTACATTTTGCCTTAAAAGCCGGACATATGTAATTGTCGGTGTTGTAAAGGTGTATCGGATGTGAACTATGCAAGAGTGAAATCTTGTCTGTTTGATTAGGCAGGTACCCATTCTTACCGATTAAATACTTTACTGGATGCCACTAAATTATTCAAGCAGAAACTTTTCTTTTTCGTCTCTTTGATTTTGTTAAGACGCGCCATCATCTTTTTATGGTGAACTACCATATATAGAACCTGTCGGAATGAAGTTTAAGTTAGCCGCAAGTCTATTAATAAGAGCTACATATTATTATGTGAAGGCGATGCGTGTTGAAACATTAATTGTAACGCAGTAGACTGAAAGACGACAATGCGCGCGAAGTTTGATTTTTGCATTCTAGGTGTCTTCTCTGCATTATTCATTTAAGTAATATTAATTAACAAACAAGATATTTCATATTGATGTAACCGATGAGTATGAGTAACCGAAAAAGTATAATAAAAATTAAAAGTTAAAACATACAAATATTCAAGGTTTTTTTCTATCCAGCGAATTTTTTGTCAACTATAATGTTACAACTCCAAGTGGGTAATGATTATTATAATTTATGCAACCCAGTAAAAGTTTTCAAATAATACTAATCTAGTGGTTTTCTTGAGTTTTTTCCACTATTTTTAGTCACCAAACTACCTACCTACATATGCAGAATGGGGGCCATTTTGGTACCTTGTCTATTTTAAAATTATTTGTGTTTAATTTTGGTACTAAATAAACTTCTATTCTATAGCAATTTTTGCAGTGTTTGTTCAAAAAAAACACTGCAAAAATTGCTATAAAATTGAAAATTCAAATACAAACTAGTTATAGATATCGTAACTTACTCTGGGATTCGTGGATAGTATTTTGAACTCCTTTATATCTTCAAGTTCCTTCAAACGTTCTCTTACAGTTTGTGGATTCATACAGTACACTCTTAAACATTTTCTTTGCATCTCATTTGATATCTGGTAATCCTAATAACATACAAAATTACTGAGCATGAAATCAGGGCAAGTTTCAGTATTGTTTCCTGACTGATGACCCTGGATTCTGATGAAGATTCTGATGATGGACCCTGGATGAAGCTATTGACAGGTGATTTTTTCTGGAGGGTAGGTAGAGGGCATGAAAACCCATAGAGACATTTTGAGAAAAGTTTTTTTTTGCTATACAATATAGATGAATGAAAACAAGCAATGCAATGTAAGCAGGTTAGGCGCGCCATGGCACGGCAAGTGCAAGTGCTCATACTTCTCAAAACTTTACTTGCTTTCATGCACTTTGAAAAAGTAAAGAGGGAAACATGTTACCGAATTAAGTTTTCTTATAAATTTCATTATGTTAATGTTTGTGTGTGAACGATGGCTTTGTATAAGATAATCAGCCAGCAACATCTACCTGTTTTCATCTGATTAAAACATAATAAACTGAGATGATACCCATTCCCTGTTTTGTGGGTGAGATTGTTACTTGTGGAATCTATCCTATAGCAAACAATCCCTCAGTTAGATAATTTATAATCAAGAGAAGACACAGTACCTTACCTCTAAAATATTCTTTATTGTTATTAATGAATTGTAGTTGGTTTTTAATATTGCTGGTTCTAATTTTACAGCATCTCTTATGTCGAGACCAGCCAATGTTGGTACATTATCAATAATAAGTGTTGTATTTAGAGGATCAGACGATATTATGAACCCATTTCTTCGTATTGTGTCATTGTCAAACTTTATTTCATTCTGTGCTATGTCCAATGATTTTTTTATATCTAACATTGGTTTATGCTTCAGTGGTAAATAGTTTCGGCAGTACTTCTTAAAGTTATCAGGGGTCACATTTAGCCTCCATTTCAGATATCTTTCTAACACACTCATGCGAACACTTACTAGAATAAAATTATAAGGTTTGAGAATTATAATTTTAGTAACTAAGATCATAGCTGATAACCATCTCTACTTACATATAGAAGTTTTTGATTCAGGAAACTCATCTAAACTTTTTTTATTATTAGTCCATTCTTTGAAATAATCCAGTAAATTAGATTCTAAGCAAAAATTTTCACTTATTAGACCCTGCTTTTTTAATTGTGCTATTGTTTTCAACCGTACATATGTGTGATATCTGAAATTAATAAATTCCAATAAAATTATATCTTTAGATAAATAAAATTTTGATCACATTTTTGACCGAACGCTGGGAAGTTTAGATTTAGTTTCGAGTATAGCAGAAAGAATTAGCAATTTGAGCTTACCTTATGATGTGAATCGGTGAGATCTGTATAAAGCCACATTCCTTCAATATCTCACCATAGTTGTCTAATGTTATAGGGTTCATGGAGAACACATGTGGGTCCTTGCATGCTTCACTGGCTGTAATGCTAAACTTGCTTAGTATCTGAAGTGTATACTCCAGCCTCTCGTAGCTCAAAGTGTCGATGTGTGGATGTTTCTTTTTTAATTTTAGTAATGAATCACTTGAAATTGACTGACCTGTTTAATACAAGAAACAAAACGTTACTCACGCATTATTTACTTCCATAGAGTATTGTGATTTAAAAATCATATTAAAAGTGAGTTAAAAAACTGATAACGACAAGACGGTATGGAAGTTGGAACCAGAGAAAATTTTAATGTATGATTTTTAGTATGAAAAACGCAATTAACTCAACTGTTTTGGGGCATTACTTAAAGTAATCTGAATTTACCAGTAATTCTCTTGTGAAATTCCAAGAAAGGTATATTTTGGTGACACTTTCGTGTTCCATTAAAACTATACCAACACGTCATATTATGTACACTTTTCAGGTGTGAGAAAGTTTCCCGAATGCCATTCATTTCTTTTAATTTTATGTTTTACTTCTTAGGACAACCGACAAACAGCACTTATGGATCAGTATTTTATATAAACCTAATCCGCCTAATACCACAAATTAACTCCTAATCTCAGATTAACTAGACATTTATGTCTAACTCCTAATCAAAGAAAATAATACTCCACAGACGAATAAGAGAACATACTGTTAATACTCTCCTCCTAATACACCTTGCAATTTCCCAATTTAGTGCTCTAAATCTGAGTGAGTGAGAGAGAAAGAGCGAGTAATCACACTACACTAAATTGTACCCTAAATCAGTCGATTTAGTTACAGCAGTCGCTCTACTAGGTTACATTTTGATGTAGTGTGATCACTCGCTCTCTCTCTCACTCACCGACCCTAAATTGGAACCAATTTAGGGCCCTAAATAGGGTACTTCAATGAATTTTTTTTTAGTCTATTTTAAAGATATATGGCCTACTTAAACAAAGCAAGAAAAAGAAAAAAAAATATTCATAAACTAATTAAATAGAGCGTTTCAAAGTTCGTACTTTAGACCTTACCGCCGAAACGCGGAATGACGTCACTAGTTCCAATTCCAATTCCAATTTGTGGTTTTATGGCTCCACCGTTTTGACAGTGATTCTGCCAATGTCAAGTTTGAAGAGACACGGTATATAAGGTTGCTTGGCCAGTGGTTCCGGAGGTAAATGGACGTTTTAATTCCACTTGAAATTCTGTAAGTAGCGTGAGACGACACAATAAGCTATTAATTAGTATATTAGTAGACATTTACATTTGAAGATTAAATTATATAATACATAAAGTGAGAGATTATATAATACATAGAGTGAGAGAGGATAGCAGTATATACATAGATTAAATGTGAGTTCAGAGTTTTAGTTTGTTAGCTGAAATAAATTTAACTAGAGGTAAAACAGAGGAGAGAAATTTATGTTGATTGGGCGGGGGAAGTCAGAAGGGAGGGAGTCATAAAGAGGGGTAGACAATTTTGGACAGCTAAAAAATATGTGTTCAAGTGATCCTTCGTCCAGACCACACTCGCACCGAGAATGATCCCTAATCCTCAACTTAGCCAGAAATACAGGGGAGCAAACGTGACCCAGTCGCAGACGGATGATAGTGGAAGTGATGCTTTTAGGAAACTTGCGATTTTTAAAGAACCATGGTTTAGCAGGGAGGGTTGGTTGGATTTCCCCGAAGTGTTTTCCCTTAATACGTCTGGACTTCTGCCAAAGTTCATTCCACCTTCCTTCCAGATCTGGTTTAGCTAATGAACGTAAATCTCGGGCAGGGCATTTATCCCAAGTGGTACAGCCACGTGAGACAGCTTCTTTAGCACATAAATCGGCTTTCTCATTACCTTTAATTCCGCAATGACCAGGGATCCATGCAAGTGCTACCTCAATACCCGCCTTGTGGCAACTATGGAGAGCCTCCTTAATTTTTAAAGTGAGGGAAAAGTTGTCCTTTGAATGGAACGGGAGTTTTACAATGTCTTGTAAGCAACTCAAGGAATCCGAAAAGATGATAGTTTTATTGAGACCGTCCGATTTTACATAATTTACTGCTTCTAAGATTACGCCTTATTAATCTGTGATAGTAATGTCACTGTCGCATTGACAGGGTCATGTGACACTGATAGACAGATAACTTCAATATCCAAAAGCGAAATTAAGGTTGAACTGTGTCGAGTTACTTCCAAAAGTTCCAGTAAAGAATCGAAATGCATTTTAAAGTAAAAAACTTCAAAAAATGGAAAATGCACTTAGTTTCTTTTGCCTTCTCTGAAAGAGGTAAATGTTTCCTAAAAAAATAAAAGTGACGTCATGTGTCAAGCTTGGCTGTGATTGGTGTTTCGTTGCAACGTTCCGTTTCACACAATTAAAAGTTGAATATTTTGGAAACTATTGAAATTTTCTTAGTACATCTTTCACGATAACGCTTTTCTAAGGCTCTATTTTTAAAATATTGACACAATTTCTTATTATAAATTTCATGCAAGTACCCTAATGCTCATAGTAAGCCTCCAGAAGAAGAAAAATACAACTGAATTGGCTGTATGAACTTAGCTCCTTTTGCCTTCCCCGTTGGTGTAGATAAAAAAAAAACAAATAATAAAGTAAATGAATAAAATTTAATTAAAATATTATTTTGATTTGAATTTTGAACGATAAACCCCGTTCAAGCAAAGAAATGTGAGTTAATAAAGATAACATACAATAATTGAAATAATACAGAAAAGTAATCATACTTCACCATTGACATAACCCCGATCGGCGGCGATCGCACGGTTTTCGAGTCGTTACCTACCCATCCTAATCCCCAGATTGTTTAATTGGTCCATGTCCCCAACTAATCCCCGAATCCCGATACTCGATAGAGATTTTTCAAGTAGGTATCTACTATAAGTAGACAGCACCCAATTCTCAATTGCTATTCTTTAGTAAAAACAGGATACAAAGAGTAACTTGACCAGGATCTACTGGAATGAAATGTAATTTCTATTGCTAATGACTATTGTACACAATGCAAGTAACATACAGTTGTTTAGTCATATTAAATAAACAGTGTAGAATTTGATGGGAATACTTTGTTTATTTAATCTTAATTTATATTTTCATGTTTGCAGATGGACTGGATAGCAGTTAGAAGTCAGTTCAAACAAACATGGTTGACAACTATGCTAAGCCTTATTTTGTTTGCAGGTGTTAGTTACTTCTTAATATGGACTGAGGTATGTTTAATGATAGTTTTATTAAAATTCAATAAAGTAACAACAAACCTATGCTTAAGTTTTATTTCTGTTTTAGGGTCAAACAATTCGAAGTAATCTCATGTTGGAGGAATTGGTGTCAGCTGCAGAGACCATTGATGTACATACAAATGAGGAGGCTGCACGTTATGAAGGCAGGGTGGTTCACATAGTGGGCCCACTACGTATTCTAGAACCTATATCTGAGCCTGACTACAATATACAAGTGCAGGCAGTTAAGCTAAGGAAACGGGTGCAAATGTATCAGTGGATTGAGGAGACAACGTAAAACTAATTTTTTTATTTATTACAAAAGAAGAGTTCCCAAAGGAATCTCAAAATAATGTAATTTATGTACATCAGTTTAGATTATTTATCTTACTTAGAGTTTCTTTATCTGTACAGATTATAATTTTCTACTTTATACAAGTGGTGGACAAAGTACGGCTGCAAAAGGATTGAATCCCGCCCGTGGCAATCCTTCGAAATGTATAGTAATTAAATTTTCACAGTCATGCTTAGGTAAAGGAGTCAGCTAGACTATGTAGTTAAGTCTGATAGATTTCAAAACAATATCTTCTGAAGTTTCATAAACTTTCTGGCCCTTTGCCCACCATTGCTTTATACTATGATTCTGAATTATATTAACCCTCATCTTTTCTATAAGACGCAGCATTTTTCACACTATCTAAGTAAATTTTTTTTTTGCCTCAGAGATCAGGAAAACTTTTTAACAGAACCTGCTGAAGAGTCTCGCAAAACTTACTGGTACCACAAGGACTGGAGAGATTATGTTGTGGATTCTGCTTTATTTTATATTAGACCTGGACACCATAACCCTACATCCATGCCAATGTTTAGTGAAACACATATTGCCGATAATGTGAAAATTGGCTGGTTATATTTGGGTGAGTAATCTCTCTTTAATATACCTTTTACTATACAAGGTGGGGACGACAATAAGTGAAAACAGGCAATACCTACTAATATACAGGTTGGTCTAGTGGCAGAATTCAATTTTTGGAAAATTGTAAAAATTGTTTGTTTTGTTTGGACACTTATTTATCCTTTTTTACATAATCAGAAAATAACGGCGATACATTGAGTTTAAGATTCACTTATGTGATACTATTATCGCATTCGGCTTCGCCTCGTGCCTCTTATTATGCGACAGTTGCATAAATAACTATTTTAATATCCTTTTTACAGGTTTGGACGTAAAGCGTAAAGTGAACGACTACTATGAGATATGGTCGGATTCAAGACCGGAGCGTAGTGATATTAAATTGCACTCGGGTTTCTATTACCACGGGGATAGCGCCTTGCAACATGAGATAGGTGATCTTCGCATTCATTTTTCTTATGCAGGACGGGAGGATGACATTGTAAGTGACGATGGTTATACAATGGTGTCCCTAAAATTTTATCTGTTACTCCTTTAATGTCATTCCCTTCAGTCCCTAGTTAAAATGTACCAAAGACAACTAACTTTACAAACCTCCCGCTCCGCAGATGTTTCGTTATCTAATTAATGCATGATAATAAAGAAAAATAATTTTTCATTACTCATACTCGGAAAGTAGGTCTGAAGTTGCCTGAGAAGCGGTTTGAAAGTAACCCTTTTCAGCCCTAGGGAGAATCGCTTTCAACTGACAACTGTCAAATTATTAAAAAAAAACTAGGTCTATTTTGACATTTCTATTGAACCATGTTCCAACTTTCTATACAGCCAGCGCGATGTAAAATTGAAATAACGTAAAGTTTAAGTAGGTATTAATTAAAATAAAATTCACTCATTTTTTGGCACGATCTGTTGGCACCCTCGCTACGCTCGGGCGCCAAACCCCGTCTCGGGACTAAATAAGTCTTTCTCCCGAGGATAACACTGTGCTTTTCATTACGAATGCAAGGAAAGTCAAAATAAAAATAGGAATTAGCTAAAGAAAAAATGAGTGAATTTTATTTTAATTAATACCTACTTAAACTTTACGTTATTTCAATTTTACATCGCGCTGGCTGTATAGAAAGTTGGAACATGGTTAAATAAGTTACTTTCACCCCTAGGATAACAATGTACTATTCTCATTCTATTCTTGTTAACATAGGTACCTAATATAAAGAAAATGCATGATACATAATTATGCATATCCATTGTATTTTGCCTAAATGCAAACTGTAGAATTTGTGGTTAAATTATCGCATTGATATTGCGATAGAAGTCTACATACAGAAAAAGAAGATGATATACGCAGGTTTCCAACCAATAACTTTAGAGATTAGTGATTTTTCCTAAATTCAAGAACATAATGCAGATAAGAAACTGTTACGGATATATTGTACAGTATAATAATGAATTATGTTATTCAATTTCTAATGATTTGAAGGTAACAGATATATGTCCCTCTCCGTCTCCATATCACAAATACACTACATCGAAATATTGAAATTTCGACTTTAGGTGCGGTTTGTATAGTTGAAATTACAATGCACGCAATTTCGATGAAAGGTTTATAATAGTACCTGCTTTACTGGTGAGAATTCATAAATCGAATTCCTTCTAAAGGTATTCCTTAGTGATCTTTTTAAGACAGGATTCTCTTCATTTCCAGTACACAGCGGTTGGGGTAGCGGAGGGCGGAGTGCTCCAATCCTATAGTCCGTCTAGCTTCCCCGCGGCGGACCCGATATCGCTCCTGCGCAAGGGCTCGTACAGTCTCAAGCAACTGTACGACCTGGAGCAGCGAGACGCAAACGTGCACACGTGGAAGTACAGGCTGCTGGGTTTTGTTCAAGTGTTTGCTTCCGCAATGACATTGCACCCCGATTGGCTTACGTTGTGTGAGTTTCAAGTAGCAAGAGCTTACTTTAATAATATTAACTATTAACACCAGATACATTAGAGCCACCACAACTCTCCCATTACTAATAATTGTTATTTTACACTAGCTGGTGCGTGCGGTTTGGCGCGCGCTAACTTTCGTTAACTTCACTAGTGACGTTTAAATATAGATATGACCGTTTAAACCACGTCAAATGTCAATCCTTATTCTTACAATAAATGCGAAAGTGAGTTTGTTTGTTTGTTACGCTTCGACGCCTCAACGCCTCAAACGATCATCATAAAATTTTGCATGTACACGTTGTCATGGGTACAGAGAAGGATATAAAGTACCTAATTTTATCCCGAAATTCCCGCGGGAACTCCGAAAATAACGCGGGAGTAACTGCAGGGAACGGCTAGTCAAAGAAATAAATACCTATGGAAGAGATACTTAAGCAAACATCATCATTTCATGGAGGAAATGATGGGGGGCTTGAAATGAAACTGGCACCGTTTATTATTCAAAACAAGCATTTCAACCATTTTTATTGAAATTGCGGTTCCCGCTACAAAAACCTTGGATTGTCCTATGTTTAAATAAACTTCGTTGTATTTTTTTAACAGTTCTGCAATGCCGATGGATATCTGGTAACTTGAGACGGTGTACAAGGCTTTGGATCAATTTGGTCTTTTCGTTTACTTACACATTGACGGTCATATCCATCCCTTGGTGAGTTAAAAAAATATGCTCATCACAAAGATCTGTGAAGTTTTTTCTGCTGATATTTATAGTTCGCTAGCTTTCACACCTTAACTGCGTAATCATGCAGGGGTACAGAGAAGGACATAGGGTACTTTAATCACGGAATTCCCGCGGAACTCCGAAATTACCGCGGGTGAAACCGCGGGGCACAGATAGTATTAGTAATATAAACGTATACTTATGCAAATTTATAGTTTTTATATTATATTATAAAACAAATTTCTCTGCCGCGTCTGTCTGTGTGTTCGCGATAAACTTATTTTCATGTGGTTTTCGCCAATAGATAGAGTGATTTAAGAGGCAGGTTTACACGTGTAGTTTATTCTAGAATTCCCGAAAGAAAACAACTGTGAAGGCACTCGCTGCTCAATTGCTTTACACATACATCGCCGCGCGCGGGTTTCTTAAGATCAAATGACCTGCCTCTTAGCCAAATTGACATTTTACAGTCGTTAACGTAAAAAAAAAATAGCTGTTAATAATTTTCAAAATCGGTTCAGTAGATCCAGAGATTCATCAAATTTACCTCTTTATAGACTTAGTAGCGAATCGTCATGTCAGCCAATAAAAACTTTAATTTTATGTGACCACGTGAAAACTAGAATTTTGATTGGCTGACCAAGTGACATGATGATTCGTTACAGTTTTCTATGTGGTAACGATTGTAGAATGTCAATTTGGCGAGGGGGGCTGAGTGAGGCGCACACAGCTGATGCTTCGCTCGCTGTGTGCGTGGCGCGTGCCTTGTATACATATCAGTGAGCTACATGTATTGTGCACCTTGTGAATATAGTTGTTAGCTATTTGTAAGGGTGATGTTTTTTCAATGAATTTATTTTCCGCATATTCTGAAAAACCACCAAACTAAATAATATTATTTTTTCGCTTATCCTGTTTGTTATAACGTATACTTTCAATCCTGTCAATATTTGCAGCTAATTTTGCCACACCTAATATAATAGAATATTTTGTTTCAACATAAAGGTTACTACACAAGCCGTTGTTTGGGGCGATGGTGCTCGGCGGCGGCGTGGCCCCGCTCCTGCACTACTCGACGCTGCTGGCGCGCCGCGAGCCCGCGCCGGAGCCGGCCGGCTACGCGCGCTGGACCGACCGACACCGATGATGCCGCGGAATCATAAATAGCTGGTGGCTGTAACGTTAAACCTTTGCCGTTGTGTTAAATATTCCAATTTGAAAGAAGAATAGAGAAACGGCATTTATTTTGAAATAGAGACACAAGTAGAGCTTATCTAAACTAAAATGACACGCCCCACTACTCAACAAGCAGTTTTAGATGAGTGCGGCGACACTATGCGGCAACTGAGGATGAATGGCAAGGCCAGATATATATGTGTCGTATCGATATTTTAACGTTTGTGCGTGAGCGTATGCACGATGGAGGGACGCGTTATTTTAGCTTAAATAAGCTGTAACATAATCACAGTTAATGTATCCTTACATTAAAACATAGTTTAACAAAAATATTTAAAGAAACAATAGGGGAATAAAATCACATGAGTGTTTGTGTTCCCATGACCACTATTGAAGGGAAGCACTTTCTAGTGCCCAGCTGGCTAGCTACCACCTTTAAGTAGCAAGTGTCGCTAAGCATCTAATGATGTGTTCCGATTTCCGGCAGCCTCACTTGAAAGCCAGTTACATACATTCCAGGCTAGGTGCGCTTGCAATCTTTAATCAGATGAGCTGAGGCCAAATGTCTAGACTGTTAAAGAAATCTCATACGAACGTCCCTGTAAATATTAAGGGTTATTAAAGGGCTTTTTCCAATAATAATTGCTCAATTCACCGCTCGGTGAAAAGACCGTCGTATAGCGTATTAAATATATATATTTTTTAATTATGTTGTACACATGTACACATTAAATTATTTATTATTCATTAAACTAAAACTGTATCTACCTATTGGGTAAAATAGCATGTTTTCTATAAACCTTAGTGGTTTCGAAAGTGCTATGTAAGATTTTTTTTTTTTGTAAATTTGTTTTGGTATATAAATAAAAAAAAAATTAAACATAGAGTATTAACCACCCCGACACGCCATTTTTGTAACGGCAACGTACTGAACAAAAAAGTGTCACTTTAAGCACGGCACTTTAAGCCGAGCTCTTACTACTTTCGACAGAGAGGATCGTCGTTATCGATGGCGTGTCCTGTTAGTTAAATACTCTTTGAAATGAACTAGTCATGCTGTGTAAGTGCTAATCTACTTAGTAACTAAGTATTATTTATTATTAAACTTTTCTCTGAAAAATCATTAATGATAAAATATGCAAAAGCAATTGAATCATATCATAATATACTAGCTGCTGCTTCAGTCTCGTGGTGTTTAAAAGTGATCTGAGGGGCTATTATGTAACTTTTGTTTCTATCATTTTTCGGTTGCAATAAAAAATATGACGATTTTGCGTTTACAGTATGCACGGTATGACACCTACAATAACTAGTAATAGACCAAAATAAACATACTTCGAAAGTTGAAGCTGTCTAAACATGATTAATTAATCACAAAATCGCTGTTTTTCTGATTGAAACTGAAATATGATAGCAACAAAAGTTACATAATTGCTCTGCTGCACTGTCGCGCCTGTAGTAGGTATCAACATAAGGTTTACAGTTGTTTTCAGTTGATATTTTCTCTCCTGCGACTGTTTTTTCCTACTATATACCGCCGCTCATTTCGCGTGCATATCGAAGTTTCCTTGAGAAGCGTGGAATACAAAGTATCCTATATTTTAATCCAGAACACATTCTATTTGTGTGCCGGTTATGCGTGTTTGATACATCTTCTATACATCTATAAAATTTTAAAGTTTGTAATATTAGTAGGTTATCAGCAGGGCAATTATGTAACATTTTTTTGTTGCTATCATACATATTTCAGTTTCAATCAGAAAAGTAGTGATTTTGTTATTATTTAATCATATTTAGACAGCTTCAACTTTTGAAGTATGTTTATTTTGGTTGATTGCTAGATATTGTAGATGTCAAAACGTGCTATTTTTAATTGCAAAACCGCCATGATTTTGATTGCAACCGAAAAATTATAGAAACAAAATTCACATAATAGCCCTTCAGAAATTTATACATAAAATACTATAATTTTGTCGAATATTGCCAATATCAATGTTTATTTCAATATATCTAGCATTCCTTTTGAAGAATAATCGTGACGATGCGACTAAAGTCGTTGTAAATAAGTCGGTCTAGAATAATTTGAATTTTAACTATTAATTGTAACTTATTTTAATCACGATCAGTCGACAAATCGATAGATTGTTTTTAAAATGAGTAAACTTATGTGCAATAATCATCAAAAACTAACAATAGTCTAGTCTTTAGCAATTTTTAAATTCTAAACCTACGTCTGTCCTCTTGACCAATTAATATGTGCATTTTTAATAAAAAATATTTTTTCTTAAACAAGCTTTTATTTAGAAAACTTCCACTAAAAAGTATCAATCATTAGAGTGTTAACTGTTCCGCGGTTTCACTTGTTTGAATTTTAAGGTTTCCTTAGAAAGTTTTTGTTCTGAATAAACAGTAAGTAGTTTTAGAGTTGGGTAACAAACATCCAAACATCTTCACAAACTTTCACATTATGATAAGACGTGTGAGAAAGGAAGTGTGGGATAGAAAAATGAATTGCGGTACCATGATTAGTTAGGTAATATTGGTTCAATCGAGTTTTAACATTCATTGCATGAGTTCTTATCCTGCGTCCTGCGTTCACTAATACTTAACCCTTTCACCGCCAGCCCCGTAATATTACGATCTACAAAAGAGGCAAAGAGGAAATATTACGTTTCTAACAAACTACTGCACTTTTATATTTTTAGATTAGATGTTTACCTCCTTTAATACTTGTAATGTCATTAGATATTAAGCATTCCCAACACTAGGAGAATTCACGCCTAAAGCGTGTGATCTGGAGTTAGTCATGTTTTGGTAGCCTTTAATTATTAAGGCTACAAAATTTTGGTAGTGAAAGCGTTAATGTCCCAGATAAAATTTTATGAGGGAATCCACGAATTAGGACAAATCACGAGCCACTACTTCCAAGGGTCATTGGTGTATTGGTAGGTGGTGTCACTACTATCGAAGCTACTGCAAAACTCCTCACGCAAGCGCAGTGAGAGGCACTCAGCTGATGGCACTCCGCCCCGCCTTGGTTGATTAGTTTTAATTAGTCTGTTTTGCTTTGATATTATGTCTTTGGTGAACGGTTGTGATTTTTTACCTACCTGACGCAGCAACAGAGCTAAGCTAAACATATAAAACCCTTAAGTTCCTTTCAAGATTTATCTATTGTGATTACGTTTTATATAGGTACGTCTAGATACATCGCGTTAGAAGCTGTTTGTTTTCTTGTGTAAATTATAATATATTTTGAATAACTCATCTAAAGTGATAATAAGAATTTGGAAAAATAATGAAGACTGCTGCAATGTCCGTGTGGATATTCATCAATCTCCTCTGCTTCGGTATGTGTGGCTACTTATATCTAATTTGGTCACAATATTGGATGTATATAGAAAAGCAAAGAATACTGAACAAGACACCAGATGGTACACAGAAAACTATGCCAGGAATAACATTCCAAGAAGCTTACGTATCAAATAATATATACAGTTTTAATAAATTGTTTAATAGCACGCGGCCGGGCTTGGAGCGAAATAGGAAAAGTCGAAGGTCTGCAATAAATGGTTTTTGGAGTAGCAACAAAGCAACTGAGGCGTCCTTGGGGTCACAAGTACGTCCACCAGCCAACGTCGTAGTGAAAAGCAACGGCAGTCCGAGGTTTCCCAATATCCACAAACCTCTGCTCGAGTTTGACAGTGAAAAGTTTGTTTGCAATGACTTTCTGAGTGCAGAATGCGCAGAGCAGACGGCGATATTCAAGCAGTTACTGTTGAAAGAGTTCCACCGTGTCTTGATGGGTGATAGCAAAGTGTTCAAATCGGGTTTACAGTCGCAGAATCCTTATAACGTTAAATATGATAGTGAGAATCGCAAAGAGCTTTCCAGAGAGGATTTGTTGTGTGCTCTGAGTAAAATTCAAGTGCAAACAATTACTACTATGGACGAGCCGTTTAAAAGTCTCGGATTTGGGATCCCTCGAGCGGGTCCTCAGCACGGTCGACTGTTCGACACTTGTGCCGTGGTCACCAGCGCCGGGGCGCTCCTTGGTTCGCGTCTGGGGGAATTCATAGGTAAAATATTTAGGCACCGATTTTCATGTAAGTACCAATAGTACCATCGAGGTGATCTGATGACAAGGCCAGGATGTAGGGATTAAAACTTCTTGATGGCAAAGTTTTCATTACTGATGATGAGGGTCTTAATTTTTGTTTATTCAATCATTTGTAACAAATGGTTTTGAAGCCACTTCTAAAAAATCGGCCATGGACTCGCGCACGAAGGGTTCCGTACCATTATCTATAAAAATGGCAAAACAATCTGGTTTGTTGTATGGTGACTACCACCTTAAATATTTCATTCTGTTTTTTAGTATTTGTTGTTATAGCGGCAACAGAAATACATCACCTGTGAAAATTTCAACTGTCTAACTATAGCTATCAGGGTTCATAAGATACGGCCTGGTGACAGAAGGACAGACAGACGGACGGACAGCGTAGTCTTAGTAATAGGGTCCCGTTTAACACTTTGGGTACGGAACCCTAAAAACGGCCTTTGTGTGTAGGAACTGTGTAAAATTTGGGTCCCTATAGGTAAAATGTACCTATTAAAAACTAGCAGTAACATTGCTACATAGGTACTTATTCAAAACGAAGGTGCAACTGCTTTTAAACATCGTGCACAAGACGTGAGTAGGTAAAGCGCTGCAGTGTCATCAACCCATGCGTATGAAGGACCGTGCATAATTCAGCGGCGTCCATTGTGAATTGTACTGCTCCTGTTATTCCATAATGGCGTTGTTGCCATCGCTATATCCGTAACACAAACGAACAGATTGCATTAAACATATTGTGCTTATTGCCTGCATGCAACGTAGGTACATATATACCTAACGTAAGATCGCAGTGGCCTACATAACATCTAAGTATAGTTTTGCATTATTACGTATCATCTATCTACCTAATACCCACTTAAATGTCAAGATCGAAATTAATAGCTAGCTGTCCCCTAGTTTCACTCGCTTTAATTTCAGTTTCCACGGGAATTCCAGGACAAACTATACGTATAAACCTTCCACTTGAATCACTCTATTTATTTGTGAAACCACATCAAAGTCCGTTCAGAAGTTTTTGAGTATATCGCGAAGAGACAGACTGACGCGGCGGAGGACTTTGTTTTATAATACCTATGCCTAGTAAGTAATAAAGTTAAAGAAAATTGGTTAAAATATAAAACTACAGTATGACAAATATTCCAATCCACAGTGAGTCATTTATGGTTAGAAAACCACAGTATTTTTGGTTGATTTATATCTTCTATTGTGTCATATGCATCGTTTATATTATATAAGGATATAGGTAATATTAACCATATTAGAAGGATACTTAGGTACTATACCTATTTAAATAAACAATGTGTATTACAATTAGTCATGAAAGTGACTCGCGATACATTTTATTTTTGAATCATTTAAACTTGGGTATAAGTACCTACCTACTACCTAATATACTACGTACCTATAGTTAGCAGGTAGGTAGCTGGTAGGGTATTATCACAACGTACTTAGGCATAGGCATCCGTATACGGGATTCATAAGCAGGAAGCTATGAATCATAATATACCTAGCAGCTGCAACCGTTGTCCTGCAGCAACGGTGAACATGAGCCAAATTAATTGTGCATTCATAATAATAAAGGAAAAAAATACTTAATAAAAAAATAATGGGATTAATTAATATAATGACCACCAAATAAAAAAGGTTGCCTGGAAGAGTTCGCTGTAGTAAGGCGATAAAGCCGCCTGTGGTATGCCTTATTTAATAAGATTTTTTTTGAACATACATTTGGTGCACAATAAAGAGTACCTATTCTATTCTAGATATTATGTATTAAATCATAGACATTAAATTGAGATTTCAGACCCTAAGCTCTCTTAGAAAAAAAAATCTATAAACACCAAAAAAACGAAACATGTAGGTACGAATACAAGAAAGTCTAGAATTAGGTACTTACTAAAATTTTTGTAGCTGTTTTAGTAATGAATGAACATTAAATTGTATTCAAATACAAGATAATAGATAGTATAGGTAATAGATGATCACCAAATGTTAGCGAATAATTTAATGCTCTATTCCTACCGTAATAAACCACTATTAGGTATTGCCATATTTAGACATATCACCAAAGTACCTAGGTATAAAACAGTGACGACGACGAAAATGATGATGTATCTACCTACAACAATTATCTCTAATGCTACTGCTCCACCTGCGTGTTAACGCGTAAATTAGTGCGCTAATTTAGATGTGGCCAACATTTTAACGCGTTAACTTACTAACATTACCACGTTAGACATTAACATCAACGTTATCGTTAACACAGGTGGAGCAGTAGCATAACTTTGCCCATCTATAACTTTAGATTCACACGACATGGTGCTGAGGTTCAACAACGCGCCGACGACAAACTTCACGGAAGATGTAGGATCTAAAACAACTGTACGAGTGCTCAATTCTCAGGTAGACCAATCACTTGTGTGGCCTGACTGTTTAATACATTGCGGTTAGATACTTTTAAAGATTAAAAAAAATTAACAAAAAAAATTCCGTTCCGTTCCGTTGTTTGGCTTCGAAACTCATCATCCAGATCTCTATGAAATTTAAATGGAACCATTTCGAAATAAACCCCTTTCTAACAAAAAAAAAATAATTTTGCAAATTCGATGACGTTGAGTTATGCCCGAAGATACATATTTTCTGAAGTCGGTTAAAAAGTAACCGCACTGTATTATTGCTCAGATTGAGTCATGCAACCATGCATCGCAAACCTTACCTTCCTACCGACTACCAATGCTTGGACTCGTCTCCGGCAAGCACATCATAGGTACTCGTAGCATCATTGTATTGCATTTTATATTTTTGGAGGTTTAACTATATACCTACGTACATATTATTATAATCATTTTTAATGAAAATTTATTATATTTTGACTGAATTCATATGTTATGATATAAGTTAAGGGGTTCAATCATTTTTTTTAGGTTTGAGTTTGATAACTGAGGACGAAACGAAGAGGTGTAACACAGTGCATTCAGTTTTAAACCTCTTCATTTCGTCATTTACCTACACATAACAGTGTTTTCTTATAATAGGCTCAGACGAAATAAAAACTCGAACTAAATAAAGTTTTTATTTCGTCTGAGATAATAGGTTGATGTGAGTTTATGTAGTCTATAAGTAGGTAAGTAGTCTTATAGGTAGGTACAGTCTGCATAATCCATTTTTTAAGATAATGCAGCAAACAAGTAGGTAGATATTTTAAATAGTGCTTGGTATTTATTTTTCTTTTGTACTCCATTGCGTGTCATTGTCATGAAGTGAGAAGAGTATAGGTACCTTACAATGACATTCTATATATTAAAGGAGGGTAACTTACGATAGGTATTACTTACGATTTCTTTGAACAGCCTAATCTACAATTTTTGCTTTGTTGCAGGTAGTCGCAAAGCCAGAATTTAAATTTTTAAACGACTCCCTCTATAAGGGAATATCGATATTAATATGGGATCCCTCTAGCTATGCTTCAACTTTGGACGAGTGGTACAGACATCCAGACTTTCCATTATTTCCAGTCTATAAGAGGTGATAAATATTCAAATAAATAAACATTATTTATTATTAAACTTAAAATGTATACATAATAATATGTAACTATAAATATACATTTATATTCTCTCGATCTTCTGGGTCGCATGAAGAACGAACACTTATTTGAACAAGTAAACGCATTTTTAACCTACTTCCAAAAAGGAGGAGGTTCTGCATTCGGCTGAATGCAGAAATAAAAAAAAACCTACATACTTATGTTTTTTTTTCATTTTCGTTTCAATTATTAATATAGACATGAAATTTTGCAGCTTACTTGAAGAAAGACCTGAAGCGGATGTTCATTTGCTGAATCCCAAAGTATTATGGGAATTATGGAAAGTGCTACAAGACTCTTCGCCTTATCGTCTTCGGAAAAACCCTCCATCTTCTGGATTTATAGGTAGCACTAATTACTTTTATTACGGTGAAATTGTAAATAAATTATAATAAAAGTAGAAAAGTAGGTAAATACATGGGAGTAATTTTAAATTAAAGCTTTTAAAAACTTATAGAATAATAATAATATATATAATAATGTAATATATAATATACTAGCTGTTCCCCGCGATTCCATCCGCGGTAATTTCGGAGTTCCCGCGGAGGTTGCGGGAAAAAAGTACCGCGACAGTAGTTTACGGTGATTAGCTGTTCCCCGCATTAGTGCCGGAGTTCCCGCGGGAATTCCGGCATAAAAACTATCCTATCTTTTAAGTTGGCCCATATTATGAATGGTTACAAAATTTTATCAAAATCCGTTCAGTAGTTTCCGAGTCCATCGCGGACAAACAACGTGACACGTGATTTATATATAATCTTAATATACATATATTAAAAGAGTAGAATCCGCGATTCTGAATTGCCGCGACATTGAATATTTTTACCTAAAATTGAAAGGGGTGATAAAAGAAGAGTAACCAAGCCCAACAAAAAGTTTTTAAAATTCTTTTCTGTCTGTCTGTCTGTTCGCAATAATCTCCGCATCTACTAAACTGACTGTCATGCGGTTTTCACAGGTATATTAAGCTTAGCCTGGAGCTACATATAGGCTTTGTTTCATTGAAATCGGACGTCGGGAAAAAAAATTGCTACATAAAAACTTTTCACGCGGGTGAAACCGCGGGGCACAGCTATAGTAGAATAATAATTGCGGATGTTGTATATCTTTGGAATCAGTTGTTTTCCGTTTACGTTTATTTCTCAAAGTCTATACTATAGTAGAAGAGTAGAATCAGCGATTCTGTATAATACCTACTGTGTAATATTTTTGACAAATTTTGACAGGGAGTGATAAAAGAAGAGTAACCAACTACAAAAAAGAGTTTTTAAAATTCTTTTCTGTCTGTCTGTCTGTTTGTTCGCGAACCTCCGAACAGCGATGATAGCTCAGTGGTTGGTGCTTTCAGATCAAACGCCGCAAGGCGTAGGTTCAAACCCTAACAATGAGCTTGAGCTGTCGGTGAAGGAAAACATCGTGAGGAAACCATAGCATGGTGGTAGGGCACTTTCTAGTGCCCGGCTGGCTAGCTACCATCTTCAAGTTGCAAATCTGTCGCCAAGCACCTAACGGTGTGTTCCGGCAGCCCCACTTGAAAGCTAGTTCCCATCCCATCCCCATTCCAGGTCAGCAACGCACCTGCATGCCTTCTGGTGTTGCAGATGTCTATGGGCGGCTGTAATCACTTACCATCAGGTGTACCGCTTGCCCGTTTGCCCCCTATGACATAAAAAAAACCTACGGAACGGATTTTCACGCGATTTTCACAGGTATATTAAGCTAAACCTGGAGCTACATAAATAGGCTTTGTTTCATTTAAATCGGATGTTGGGAAAAAAGTTGTCATACAAAAACGTTTTATGCGGGTGAAACCGTGGGGCACAGCTAGTATTTAATATATATGAACGTTTGTGTTGTCTGTATTTCAAAGGCATATGGTACAGCTTGCACCGATGCCGGCGCGTGCGCGTGTTCGAGTACGTGCCTTCAGCGCGCGCGTCCCGTCGCTGCCACTACCACGTGGCGCGCGACGACCCTGGATGCACCCTCGGCTCCTGGCACCCTCTAGCGCAAGAGAAGACTCTCGCCGAACGGATACGCGACAACTCAGACCTCGACGTATTTCAGAGAGGCTACATCGATGTGCCCGGCTTTGTTAATTTTAAATGTCCACCTTAGAGTTGTAGAGGTACCTAAGTCTTGAGTCTGATTTTGATTCAAATTGAAATCGTATTTGTCTAAAGGTGTCCGACAAGTCTATAAAAATGGATTGTTTTCGTTGAAAATTTAATTAAATTGAAAGATTTGACAGATAAATCAATATAGCTTCGGTAAAGACGCGATGCCGAAGCTTCAATAATCGCAAAATTTTGTTCCGTTTCGATCCTGCGGTCTCATTTCCATTATGTTTTCGATTTGATCCTAAATCGATTACGCCAAGTGTAAGCCGGTTGATACCCTATATGTATATCACAAGGAGTATTGCGTTGAAATTAGTAAATTGTTGTTAAAGAAAATTAAGAGGAAAAGAGATTATTACGAAAATTGGAGTACCTACCTGTATTCCGCACATAATTTAAATTTAAATTTTTAAGGGTTACCTATACCTATCACTAGTCTAGATAGGTACATATTATAAAATAAAATCCTCCGCTGCGTCTGTCTATCTGTCTGTCCGTTCGCGATAAAATTGAAAAACTTCTGAACGGATTTTCATGTGGTTTTCACCACTAGATGGAGTGATTCCTCATGAATCACAATATTGGTTTTTGTCGAACGCGGGTTATGGTGGAAGTACCCATAGTACTTTTTTGCTCATTTTTGTGGTAGTTGGCAGATTTGGCCGAGAGAGGAGTGTAGCAAACCTGCGACCAGCCTCTCTTCATAGTACATGCCTACTTTGCTTAAGCCCGCTATTCAGGCGAGAATCTTGCGAGAACGCGAGAAAACCACGAGAACGTGAATGTGGAGCCGATGTTCTTCGCCGTTTCTCGTGGTTTTTTTTTGGGTTCTCGCAAGATTCTCGCGTGAATGTGGAGCGAGCATTACTGCTTCTGCTTTGCCTGCCTCTCATATATCGTAAAATGCGATAAGTATACCTACCTAATAACCATCTGAGCTCAATAGAAGCATTTATTTTATCTTGTTATTACTGGCAGGCACTTCAATTTAAAATATAGTTAGTACTATTTACCTACACTGCCTCCCTGACTCACTTTTTAGTAAATTCATGTTTATGGATAACGACGTTTCGGGAAACTTGTTCAGGTACTAATGTACCTACCTAGCTATTAAGAAAGTGAAATGATAATAAATATGTTTAAGATTGTTTGTATTCAGTAACAATTAAGGACTCTGAAAAATATTTCACGGTTACTCGTCAATATCGGCCCGACATATTTCAGAATCAACGGAACTCACCCCTGACGAAGAACTCCCGAATATGCCGAAATATTTCATTCCGTTTCCGACAATTTAAACGTGAATAAGCCGCTGTAGATATTAGTGTTAACTAATCTCACGAAACTTTAAATTCAACTAATTGTAAGAAAACTGTAGGTATGTACTAGAATAATTAATAAAATTTTAATAGCTTTTAACTAGGTATAGTTTTTTTTTATATGTAAGGTCATGACGGCCATGAGTGTTGCGATATCTTGTATTTTAAGCGATTCGTTAACTGGTGGTGGATGATGATCGGGTGTCAGTGGAATACTGATGACGGTGGTAACTCGGATTGCTGTGTTCATTAGTGATTCAGCGCCGACGCACGGAATTAGCGCACCACGTCTGAGATGCTGCGCACACGCAGCCTATATATAATGTTGCCGCAACTACTGTATATCTATGCTTCCTCATTTACAGGTAGGTGCTTATTGTTATGCCTATGGATATGTTGTGCCATAAATGTCTGCATTTTATATTTTATAATAAACAAAAAGACTATTGTTTGTCTGTTTTTTATTTGGAACTAGCTGTTCCCTGCAGTTTCACTCATGTTAATTTTGGAATTTCCGCGGAAATTAACTCACAAGCTCTTCAGACACAATATCTCTGCTCTTTTGTTGGTGATAATACTTATCTACTTTCAGTAAATTTTCCTATATTAAGGGCATTCTTCTCTATAAATTAGTCACACATTCAATCTTTTTTTTCTCCTAGTTTAAATAGGTTACAATACATTATTTTATTATAGACGTCCATAACCAGTCACGTGAATCATTGCAAGTTCCAAAGTTAGCTAAATTCCAGGGGTCAGCGTCAGGTTATTGCCTCTAACTGGAACAGACAGTGCCAAGTGCACGTGGAACTTATGACTGTGTCGGTTGCTAAGTATTCTGTGTAGGTAGGTACATTTGAAGGTAATACTGTCACTAATGGTATGTGCTAAGGAAGCGCTGGATATATTGTGTCCGTACACCCCAGCACACGGAACTGGCCACCGTCCAGAGATGATAGATTGTGGTAATCCTATAACCTTCATTTGTTTTATCTCTGTACATACCTACTTATCTCAAAAGTAGGTAATCCCAATCTATCTGTACATTTGACTACTATTTGAACTTTACGAAAAAGATTTTGATTCCGTTCTCCTCAGACGAAATTAAAATTTTTATTTCGTCTGAGCGGTTCTCAGTATCTTTACAGAACTCCTTTCAGAATATTTATACCTATTATGTAGGTATAACTATAAATGTATAGATACTAATGTTTGTGAGTTTGTGAGGTTTAGGGGGTAATGACTGGATCTACTGAACCGATTTTGAAAATTCTTTCACCAATAGAATGCTACAGTGTTCCTGAGTATAGTTATCCCGGAATTCCCGCGGAAACGCAGAAATTGCCGTGGGTGAAAAGCGGAGGAACTGCTAGTAACTTATAAAAATAGCGGGGGGTTTATACCAATATAAACAATTTCTTGAAGTTTTATAAAATGTGTTCGTTTGTTAGTTTAGTTATAGTTGGTTTGAACGCGTATCACGTAATTACGTATTGTAGATTATCAACATGGAGTACCTAATATAGACTAAAAATATATATTATACATATCTACTAATACTTATTCATGGGTAACTTTTGCCTTAGATACAGACTCGTATTGTGTAACGTTTAGGATCATTTATTTCGCGGCACGACAAAAGTTCCCGTGGAAATCCCTAAACATATGGGTGAACCCGCGGGCATCATTCACAACAATATACAACACAATAACACAATAACTACTTATTCAAACTTAAACTCAAAAAAATTATTAAACTTGTTGAGTTACATAACATTTGACGACGATACGTCGATTTAATCACAAAAATAAAATCGCGGTCCTTAGTGGTGTGTCTGAATGTTATCATGTACCTACCTACCTAACTTATGAACGACACGAACAATTGAGGCCATATCTTCCTGTCGAGAACATGGTTCATGGCTATAATGTTAGGATTTACCGAAGAAATTTCTTAATCCACGTAATCCACATAATAACGTAGTTTAAATGTATTTTAGTGATACCGTAATCTATATAAACATACATAAAAAAAATCAGCTGTAGGTATTAAATTCAATTAATATTAAAACGAGTTATATCTATAAGTAGGTAGATCCGGTCACAATCTAAGCGAAACTTGTTTCGCTCTTACAAATCTTACAAATACATAAGCTGGATAAAAAACATGACGTAAAGTTAGTAAAGGTAGGTACACCTATTTTTCTCAGTAAATTACTGATATTTCGTGGAAACGATCATAGTAAGTAGGTACCTATAAAATCTCTACTGTTTAATAATAAGTAGGTACGTCAAACAGGTATTTTACTCAAACATATTTTTAACCCGAAATCAATATCTTTGTCTCAGAATTACTTAATGTATTTCATTAGATATGACGACAAACGGATTTCTATTTGAAAAAGTGATTCATCGTACTAGGTAGGTATAGGTATTATGGTTTTACTGAATTCTTGTAGATATCTTATATACCAAACGAGAAAGGTACAAAAATACTTTTATAAACTAGGTGTAACAAAGTTACCCTTTAACCGCCAACCTTGTAATATCACGATCTACGAAAGACATGCTCCGGGGGCCAGAAACGGAATGTTACGCTACTGAAAAATCATCACACTGATTATATATTTATTTATATTTATTAGATTAAATAATAGAAATTAAGCATTCCCAACACTCGGAACTACATAGGTATATATTTCTTAAATTCTATAGTAGGTAGGTATTTTATTTTCTGTTTAAAATTATTTCTTATAGGAATATCACATGCATTTAAAGTTTGTTTTTAAAAAAGGAAAACGTTTCCATATTTCTTTCTAAAGGATCATTTATTTTCATAGTTGATTTGTTCAAATTGAATTAATTATTTGTCGTACCTACACACACCTACGTAAACTGTTACGTAGACTAAGGTCAAGGATTTTCCTTTATTCATGTAACTAATAAAAAACTTTAATGTTCGTATCCGGATGAAAACTGCCGTATCGTATTTCGGGACCTAGAATATAATATTCCTCAAAATCCAATTAGTCATGTTCCGGGGCTTAAGACACTTTTAAATGATATACGAGTATAAGTACCTACCGACCGTAATGACGAATATGGAGTGTAGAGTATTGACTGTTCAAGAACCTCACTCGTGGGCGTCGGATAACGGTGCCCATCTACACTTTTTGTTTATAAATTAGACATGCATTCAAATAAAAATACCTATATGAATCACTCTCGCTGATTCTTCAAACGAGGCCCAACCACATTCTCCGCGATTTCCGGTCCTGCGAAGTTATATAGGTAATGTCTCGAATAAAAAGCTTAAAGGACTTTTTATTACACTATCCATTCCGATTCGATTACTTTAATATGGTTTCTAAACAATTTATGCTCGTCACAATACATAAGGCAAAGTGAAACTGATGGCGAAGTACCAGGAGAACTCCTCAACAATCAACGTCCCTGCATCGGGAAAAGCAATATTTTGTAAAAGGTGATGAGCAGTTGACATTAGGCAATTGTAACTTAGACAAAATTATAAATCGACTCACTTAAAAGTGAGAAATAAACAAAATTCTTCCAAAACACAAAAATGCATTAAACTAATAAACTAAAAATAACAAATACTGATCAATCCAAAAGACAAACGTTATATTATTATTGGTCCTTGCTACCACTGATCGGTTTGAAGTCGGTGCCAAGCCAAATATACCTAAGGAGTGGGTAGATGGACTAAATCCACTCCCCCACATTGCAAGTATGTGACCGTGAGTGTTTGTGGGGGAGGTCGTTGTGAGCTAAACAACTCAATTGAGCAGACACGCGGGCTTGGCACCGAATTCAAACGGATCAGATGGTGGCACAGACCAATAATAATATTACGTGTGTTTTTGTCTTTTATTTATTTATTTATTTGGACATAGTTATAACACCATAACAGCTATGCACTAAAGCGATGCTGTAAAAATAATAATAATTACATACTAATTGGTATCAATTGTTTCTATACACGCGTAAGCCGCCTCTGTAAATTTCAGCATGTTGCAAGAAAAAATGTCACTCTCTAAAGATATATTCCGGTTTAAAATAGTTATCTATAGCCGAGACAGCGACCGATTTTGGATTAATCTACTTTTTTTTTTGCCTCTTCTTTTGTTACCCCCGTCCGCGCGTCCGTGCGTGACAGCGGGCTGCCACCTGAAAACCAGCGCTAGGTGTTCCCGCACCTAGCTAATGCTGAGTTGGTGACCCTTTCGGCAGAGCATGCAAGAGATATTATCTATGTCTCTTTAGATTACGCACTGTTGATGTTTGTTTCTTTTTCTTGTGTGTTGTATTTTCTTCTTTCTTCTTCTTCTATTTATAAAACGAAGTAAAGTCCTTCAGTTGAAATAAAATATATATATTTTTTAAAAAGCCTGTACCTACTTCAATGATAATCCTAACTAATATTATAAATGCGAAAGTGAGTTTGTTTGTTTTTTACACTTTTACGGCTTAACCGATCACCATCAAATGTTGCATACACGTTAATTGTCAGGGGTACAGAGAAGGACATAGGGTACTTTTTATCCTGGAATTTCCGCAAAAATTCCGTAATTACCGCGGGTGAAACCTCGGGGAACAGCTAGTAATTTAATACTTTTAAATAATATCATTGCTATATCTATTTGTATACATTGAATTTAAAAAACCTAATTATGACGTATGTTATTATGAAACAAAACATAATAATATATTAGGATCATTCGATATTGAGGTACCTAAATCACAAAACAATACCTACTTTAATTAGTTAATAAAAAAAATTAAACTAATAAATAAGTACTATAGCAAAAACCAGTAAAAGCGCATGACTAATTCATCGAATATATTCATTATTGTACATTTAGGTTATATAAACTAACTGTGAATTCAATTGACGCAAATGAATTTGTTTTTGTCAACGTTTTTGCTTATGAAGGGATTTTACATGAATCAAAATAATACATGTATTACCTATGATGGCAGGAAGACTAGTTTTACGGATTGAAATGTGTGTGAGTCACTGTGCTTATAATTATTCTGAATCACTATAGAATAGGTACTCCAATTAGAGAACTGTTCCCTTGACGCACTTGTTAATTAAGTGTACGACTATAAATTATTTATCCTTCCTAATATAAACTCGAAAGTGAGTTGGTTTGTTTGTTTGTTAGGCTTTCACGCCTTAACGGCTGAACCGATCATCACGAAATTTTGAACACGCGTGGTCAGGGGTACAGAGAAGGACTTAGGGTACTTTTTGTCCTAGAATTCCCGCGGAAACTCCAAAATTAATATGTATGCCAACTTTCATGATGATCCGTTGAGCCCGTGAAAGCGACAAACAAACAAACAAACTCACTTTCGCATTTATGATATTACCTACCTGAGGACGTGTGAATAACTTGTTAGTTTGTATAGGTTCTAGTAGAAACAAATAGTACCTAAGTTGCAATACGTGAATAAATCTACTTATCTAACAAGTAACTAGGTAAAGAACACTAAAGAACTTTCGTCAGTTAAATACACATATTTTGCTTGACTTTTGATTGCAAAAGTTATATAGACCTAATAATATACTGATATGTATTAGGTTAAATTAGGGACGTATTTAAGCCCACCATAATTCGTGCTCATTACTTATTTATTTATTTATTTACTAGGAAGACCAGCAGCACACTTAAATTTCTATGTATAGATTCTATATAAAACAAATGGCTAATTTAATAAAAATACTGTGTACATAAAATAAACACTTATAAATCACAGATACAACCTTATAGTACGGACCGCCAAGAGGGGATTTGTGGATTAGCTAAAGCGCGTCAGATGAACATAAGGGGGGTACCTTGCACCATGTTGAGTACCTCCACCAAATATAGGCCCTCTACACTGGTGGGTGCGTCTAGAATAACCGATCAGATTAGTAAAAAAAAATCGATAACTCGAAATACTCGAGCGCGTCAGATTAAGATATGGTGGGTTAATTACATAGTGAGAAGTATGTATATGAATAATCTGACCATTTGAACGTGACGTAAAGAAGTTAGAGGATCACAAACTTGCAAAAAAAAAACGCAACTTCGACATTCTCGAGCGCAGTTGATTTGTTTTTTATTTTAAAGTAAATAACTCAAGGATAGCGGGAAAAATATAATCTGCCGATTTTCATAAGCCGAAGAAACAAAAATCGTCTTCGAATCGAACGAGCAGCTGCAGTGAAACATGTACCTATTCATATCTCTGTCTTTCTTTCCCTTTTACTTTTTCTCTATCTCTCACTCTCTCGCACCGTCCTCACACTACTTTCCGTCGCCATAACGTCATCACAGTATACCACGGCGCTAAACGTGTCGAATTATAACTTTTTTTGGTCGGTTAAAATACATATTAAAATAAGTTAAGGTAAGTATTACATCAAACTATAGGTTCACCTTTCACTTTAATGTAATTATATATATATTATATAATAAAGCTCATCACAAAACAACGCGTTCATGTTATTATATGTAAAACGAAATGGCTTGTTTGTGCTTTAAAGTTAGTTTTGTGAATAATATTTTGTGAGCTTTTACATATTTCATAGAAATATAAAGTGTGTTTTTTGTGAACAAGAAATAGCTCATAAAGTTATTAAACTTACATCAGAAATAAAAAAAAATTAAAAATAAATCATAATTTTTGTTTCTAGCAGTCAGATTAATAATATCCCTCAAAATTATTGTCAGATTTTAAGCCAACATAACTTGGAGTGCAAGCTGAACCTTCTGTAAAATAATCTGACACGCTCGAGTATTTCAAAATTGAGATTTTTTTTTGCATTTTCAAAAATTCGCTACTACCTTGCGTCACCTCCAAATCGGCAGATTTTCGAAGGGGTGCATTTTTAAGGCTCACTTAACATCCCCTTTGAATATCTGACGCGCTCGAGTAAATGTTTTTTTTTTTCATTTTCTCCCCTTCCGGATGGCCACCCCCACCACGCAAATGGGCAGATGAATATATTTTCGATATCAGTGACACCTTGGAGTATCTAAACTACAATATCTGACGCGCTCGAGTATTTCCATTTTACTATTTTTTTTTACATTTTTGAAAGCCTGTAGAAGCTAAACCCACCGGTGAATGAAAAAATATCATATAACCTTATTTTGTTTATATCTCCTAATCTTCAAAACCCAATAGGTCCCAACGACGCTCGAGTGTCTCCCGAATTAGCATCGGTATCTCCCGTACTATTAAGAACGTGTGCGGTATGGTTATTTCCAAAGGTGAATGACCTTTAGGTATGAACCGTCAGCACATCGGCGACAGTACTACAAAGGAAAGAGGCAGGTGAATAATAATAATCGACCGTTTCGATTGCGCTCAGTGTTTATGTATAGGGAAAATCCAAAATTAAAGTTATAGGTACGTGTTTTAGATATTTAGGACGAGAACTGAATACTAATATTTTAAACCTGAGATTACTAACATTTGATTGAATTTGAAGGGTTGTAATTATTTATTTTCGGAACAAAAGAGGTGCAGTGGGCCACATAGACAAGTATACCACCTTGTAAAATTTATACTGTTTGTGAAACGTCTTTATGACGTTATAAGTTGCCGTTTTTGCAGCTCCAATATTCGTTTTTCCCTTGTATTGGAATTTGTAGATTGGAGCTGCAAAAACGGCAACTTACAACGTCATACAGACGGTTTACAAAAAGTATAAATTTTACAAAGTGGTATACTTGTCTATGTGGTCCACTGTACCTACTAATCTGTCGCGACTTACGAGTAGGTACTAGGTAGGAAGCCACGCTGATACTTTAAAGTTTATTCTACAAGGATGAAAACCGCATTTTTAATCTTCCGCGGCTTGTTATGACGCATGCTTGTTATCGCATTGTGAGCCAGGAGTTTCTGTCTAAACTATCTCAAATACAAATAGCGATGAATTAGATGATGAGTGACAGTATGTGCCCAATTTTGTTAACGGCTCCGTGTGAGTCAGCGAATGGCCCACAGAAAGAGCTTTGTTCAGCGCTTTATGTAATACAACTGTTACAAAATTTACAGTTACAACTTTAAGTGTAATAAAAGTAAGGCTTTTTCTTTGTTTCAGTACGTCTCTCTTCACTCGACCGCGAAACTAAAGAAGACAAAACCCAAAAATCTATTGTGAATGTTTCGAGGTCATTTCGCTTATTGTCGTACAACACAGTTCAACAGTTTTGTTTGATTGCGTACCAGCTACTCATACGTACCATTAACGGTTGATGCTGATAAAATATATGTTAACCGATTGAAAAAGAATTAGGGGATATTTTTGTAAATATTAATTAGTGTTGAACTTTCTTTGATCTAAAATTTTTACCATTTTCCATAGAAATTTAGTGAAAAATTTATTTTATGCCTGCACAGTCAGTATATGTGTTCTAAATGAAACGATATGCTGTCTTTATAAGGATAGCTATCACGTCACTATACGTGACGTTTTAAATCATTAATGAAGATTGCGGAAGTAAAGGTGTTGTAAATAATAAATATAAAGGACTAGCTAATGCTCGTAGTTTCACCCGCGTTACACAACTTTAGATGAGGGTCACTTTTCCTGAAATCCTATTTTGATGAAACAATGCCTGTACCTATGTTGCTTCTAGCTAAGCTTAATTTACCTATAAAAACCACGTGAAACCCGTTCATTCTGTAGTTTCGGAGATAAGCGTGAACAGAGAGACATTTTTTGTGTTCGGGTGTCTCTTGTTTTACACCTTCCTCTTAATTTTTGTTACATCCTTAACTAATATTAAATATGCGAAAGTGAGTTTGTTTGTTTGTTACGCTTTCACGCCTTAATGGCTCAACCAATCATCATGAAATTTGGTATGCGTGTTGGCAGGGATACAGGGCAGGACATAGAGTACTTTTTATCCCGTAATTCCCACGGGAACTCCGAAATTACCGTGGGTGAAACCGTGGGGATCAGCTAGTACCTACATATTATATTCAACGTGCAGATGTGAGTCGACTGTTTTATTAAATACCTACCTGCACGTATAGATAATAAATCAGTACCTAAGCTTCTTAACAGGAAGTGATTATTGGTAGGAAAATTTTCTTGTACTGTGAGTACACGTGGTTAAAAATATAAAGATAGACAAGACCGAGATGTAATCAGTTAATACAAATTATCCTCCTAGAATTGGACGTAACTTGTTCTTTTCCTAGGCATCGTGTGTTGACGCTATTGACCTATCAGACTCCTTACTGACGCAGCTAAGTCGTCGATACTAGGTAATAATATACATATAAATCGGACCATTCATAGTTATTGAAAAGCTACATAAAATAAAATAACTATATTAAACTAGTGTCAACAATCTATCCGTTTCAATTATCAGAGAAAATAATCATGATTTTGTTCAATAAACAGGCAGGATATTGAATAAAACTATGTTTATAGCAGTTACCTAATTCAAACAAATAGTAATATCTTAAGTAAATTTATACATTGGTCAACTTTGCATGACTCATGCTCGCAATGTCAATTCCGTTTTTTTTTTTAAATTATCTTAATCATATCCGCTTACTTATTATTTTATTAATATTTTACATATTTAATTGTGCCGATAAATATAGGTTTGTCCTAAAATGATGAGACGTTAAAAAGTTTTTCACACCACATGCTCGACAATGCCGAATTATATGTCATGTAAACCTTACCGAAAGCAAGACATTATATCTCTTGGCTTTAGCCGGGTTATAATGTTCTATTGAATTTCATTATAACCCGCTGGTCAATAATGTGATTTTCACTTTCCTAATTCTTATTGCTATGTCCATAACGTCTCATTTCGCTAAACAGAATGTGTTCTCAGCGGGCGCGGCCAACTCGATTTTCGAAGACCGAAGCCATGGCCCACTAGATTCGCAGTGAGACGAACTTCATTTGTTTGTCAAATCGAGTAGGCCACGCCAGCTGAAAGAAGTGGCTATATAGGATCTACTAAACCTGGTTTTTTATTGTCTCGCATTATGTGAGAAAAGTAGAGTATACACCACAGGGATAAAACTGTTTTTTTCTTGGGCGCTTGAATCCCTCACTGCACTCAGGACTCAATCTTAATTCCCTCCCTTTGGTCGGGAATTAACTTATAACACCCTCGCTGCGCTCGGGAGTTAAATTTGGAGTCCTTCGTTATGTTCAGGATTCAATGTAGCGCCCGTGACATAAAACAGTGCTTTATCCCCTTGGTGTATAATCTACTATAGTATAGTTGACAGTTGTATAGGATTAGTAAGCTGGTACACAAGTAACGATCACGTTGGCGTAGTTACAGACCGCACCGCACACAAGATACACAAATTTTATTTCAATATATGATATTGATATAAACTTTATATTATCATGACACGGTTATGATAAGGTTTTTTTATAATATGAGTCGTGCTCCCGTTCGTATGGTAGATGCTCCGTTTCTCCTTTTGTTCGCGTCCGCTAATGCAGACGTCTCCTTTTGTTTAAATATTCTTGGATATTTTCTTAAACAATACGCGTGAGTAGGTATCTGTACCTACATGGTGAAGAAAATGTTATGCGTCCACTGTATTATAGTCGCAAGTGCATATCAATGCACACATATATAAAAGTATGGAGAAAACCTGTTTTGTATTCATCGTAGCGCGAGCGGTGTAAGAAATCTGCAAAAGAATTTATTTTGATGGTAGATTAGATTTATGCTTGTTTTTACTCAAAATTTATTTCGAATGACTATAAAAAGCTGCATTATCAAGAAAGGTTCTAGCCAGTTAAGCATTATGAAAACTGATGAAGGCTTCTTACCTGGCTTTTGGTTTTTCATCTTAAATAGCCATACAATTTAATCACACACCCTTAACCCCTACAGTAGAGAAATAATGAGGGTAGGTACTCCGTACTATTAAAGTATACCTACAATATTGTAATATATTATCTGCGATGTGGTGATAACCCTAACCCTATTTTTTTATTATCCATAAACTATAATTATAATAGAAAGAAAGAAAGAATGAAAGATTAATTTAAGCATAATAAGACACACAACACAAATGAACATACATTTTTTTAGATATTTTGCGATATTGGAAACTAAAAACGAGAAGTATATTTTTTGAAGGTAGTATTTTATACCAACCCCCATAAATACAAAAAGTCAGCTTGTTTTTAATAATTTTTATGACCTCGTTATTATTATTATATTCGGATTGGAGGACTTTCTAGACTTTCTAACCTTTTTGGAGGTCAATTGTTTTTCTGGGTTTATTATCCAGTTATCTTAACACTTCAATAAATATCTTACTTTTAGTCTGACAATTTCGACACCCCACCAAATCGTTGTTTTTCACCTGCGCACTTCATTAGCTATCCGTTTCGAGAATTTTCACAGAGGAAAATGTGTGTCTTCTCGAACTGAACCAACTTATGAAGTTGTAAGCCTGTTATTAGTCATTGAGAAAACAAGGCGTGGGCTGCCGTACCATAAACAATCAGTATTTCGTAACTCATTTGTTAACTTAGGTTTCCTATCGCAAATATAACAATTTAACTTTTGTTTTGTCGAAATCTACGTATTTATTTATTTATTTATTCAAAACAAGAAAGGCTTACAGTGTTCGCCAAACTTACATAGGTACGTGGTCTGCCCATTATGTTTTGGCTGGCTACGCTTGTTTTTATTTTGACATGCAGGAAAAAGACTCTTCGGGGTAACATGTCACTACATCCATTGTAGTGCATTAAGAGATATTATTCCTAAGTAATCGTCATTGTATCTGATGAGTTATGAAATATTGGTTTTTTATAGTTTATTTATGTGTGTTGTGTGTTGTTATATTTCGTTGATATTTACAAGTTATAATATTACTTAATTATGACTATTACATTACATTAGTATTACAAACATACATTTAATAACGTATTTAGAAGATATACTTTTTGGTAGATGTCATTATAAGGGTTGGTATAAAAAGCTACCGTTTTTTCCAGTTTCCAATATCGAAAAATCTAACAAAAAAAATATGGGTAGCCACCATATAAAAAAAGATATATTGAAAGAAAAAATACTTATTTTAAGGGTTATCACCCCATCATTCCCATACTGTACGGGTTAGGGGTGTTATATTATACCTATAGTTTGATTAGTTTGGCAATTTTTAGACGAAGAATTATAAAAACAAGGTAAGAACCTTTTAATGGGCACGAGTGCAGTTTTTTTAATGCTTAATCGGCATCTTAAATGTTCAAACGGATGATCGCGATCGAAAATATTTGAAAATATTATTATACAATCCTGCATTACACATACTTGCAGCCTCTCAGATCAGAGTCGATCAATAGTATTAAGGTAGATCGCCAGCAGTTCAAGTTTGAGCTCCCCTCGACTAGACAAAGAATGTCCAAGGGCGATTCACACCCTAAAATACCCTCTAATTAAATATCGGGAACTTAAGACTTGAACAAAGCCTAAACCAAAGAATAAATTAAATAAACTATAGTAATATTATATTATCTATGCTATAATATTATTATTACCTACTTCTTAAACTGAGTCAGAAATTTACACTTATTCAGGTCTAGGTAGTTGAAATTTTAAGTATCAGGTTTTAATTCTTAATTTTAGCTGAACTAATTAAATGTCAAACATCATCACGTCATTACAGGTGGAAGTCACTGATAGTAATAATAAAAACTAAATCTAAGTTTTGTGGATGAAAAGCTTTGTTTATGTAGAGTCTGAACACATCAGAAAGAAAGAAAGAAAGAATTACATTTATTTCAGCACGTTTCAGCTTTCTGTATTTCTTTTCTTTTCTTATATTATTTGTGATAATATTATCAGTTTAAACATGCTATGATCGTGGAAGAAATCAAATCAAATCGTTACAATTCATAGTGAAGTAGATGTATAAAAGAAATATCATTATAATTATTATCACACAATTCACTGAATTTCTATGTTTATGTTCTTACCAAGACCAGAGGAGCTATTATGTAACTGTTGTTTCTGTCATTTTTAGGTTACAATCAAAAACATGGTAGTTTTGCGATGATAATATGCACGTTGTGACACCTACAATATCTAGCAATAAACCAAAATAAACATACTTGAAATGTTAAAGCTGTCTAAACATGATTAATTAATCACATAATTGCTATTTTTTCTGATTGAAACTGAAGTATGATAGCAACAAAAGTTACATAATTGCCCTGCAGAAGTTAATCCAAATTATCCTTGCTCACCTCCTAGGCATCGTGACACTACTTACTCGTGTTGACCTAGCTAGTATTACATTGCACTGAGTAGCACATTGTAGTGTGACCACTGACCATTCTTACATAAATTAAATTAAATATAAATTATTCAGCAGCAAATATACTTACATTTTGTTGTTAATCGCTACAAGAGCCTCTCACGTGTGTATAGATGTTGAGGATGAAAACAAGTGAGGCGTTCGAGTTGAAACACCTCACATTCGTGATGGAATTCCGCAACATTTTGAGTATGCTCGATCGTTGACCGAGACACACAGGCCTAATACTCAGTGAGAGTGTGTTTTCGTAGTATTGGGTCTATTAAGATATATACGTAACTAGCTGTCCCGCACGATTTCATCCGCAGTAGTTACGGTGTTCCCGCAGGAATTTCGGGAAAAAAGTAAGTACTTACTCAATGTCCTTCTTTGTACTCGAGACAGTAGTTTACGGTGATTAGCTGTTCCCCGTAGTAATTTCGGAGTTCCCGCGGGAATTCCGGGATAAAAACTATCCTATCTTTTAAGTTGGACCATATTATAAATGGTTACAAAATTTTATCAAAATCCGTTCAGTAGTTTCGGAGTCCATCGCGGACAAACAACGTGACACGTGATTTATATATATTAGACTAGCTGTCCCCCGCGATTTCATCTGCGGTAATTTCGGAGTTCCCGCGGAGGTTGCGGGAAAAAGTACTCTATGTCCTTCAGTTCCCGAGGGAATTCCGGGATAAAAACTACCCTATCTTTTAAGTTGGATCATATTATAAATGGTTGCAAAATTTTATCAAAATCCGTTCAGTAGTTTCGGAGTCCATCGCGGACAAACAACGTGACACGTGATTTATATATATTAGATTAAATTAGTCGTGACAATGGTTACTCGTATAATCATCCGTTCTGATTTGGTTAGCCTAATCTTTAGATAAATGTTTACAAATTATATTTTTATTTTTATTCTAATCACAAGCGTATTCAGCAATCCCAGGAATCGCCATACAAATTAATTTTATTCTAGCATATTCTAGGGACTTTTTTTACACCTGCAATGAAATTCATTTTCTTTCCTATGTTCATCCTTTTATCAGTCATTAATTCGGTTCGTAAAATTTTTCTTATGTTTATATGTACATAAATTCAGTTATATCTAAGTTATATGTTTGTGTAATGAAGGATGAATATTCAAAAAGTAAAATTATAATCTATAGGTGATTATAATAAATAGCCTATGAAGGCACAATTAGTCTGCCAATAATGCATAATTCGTTTTTTTTTGTAAACAAATTTTATACAAAAAGACGTGGGCATCCAAGCTAAAAGTACCAGTTCTCGGCATTTAGTTTCCGAGATATATTTTGTAAAGTTAGGTAAAAAAATTGCGTCCGCGATTTATTTGATTATTAATAAATGCACGCAATTTCCTACAAATTTATATATCTTAATATACAATCATGTATAAAAATCTATGTAACAAGCAAGTAAAAGTGTTTTTTTTTCACTCGAACTTTTATAATGCTTTTTCTCAAATCAAGCTTTTTCAGAACTTCTACTTCAAATGTCTGATAAAAAAAAAACTGCTGGTTTTTTGAATATTTTATCAATCCTTACTATCAATTGACTATTCTAGATACCAAATCTAGTCTTAACTGAACACCCCACTACTGGTACTTTTTTACGTGGACGCCCACATAATATTTAAGTTCGTCTGCATATAGGTATTTTGATATTGGTAGGTGCATATTATTAGTATAAAGGAATAAATAATAGCTAATCAAAAACAATAAAACAGGTCTTATCAGGTGTATTAGCTATTATTTCAGGTTTGTGCGTGACTTTTACTTACGTGAAATTGATTCACCGACCTTCACCTGCGAACATCGAGCCTGTATATAAGCTAATTCCCATACATCGGGTTAAACTAGAGATTTAAAAGAAAACGAGCCATAGTACAGTAATTATTGGTAATTGACCAGTTAAAAGAATCAATATTTTAGACTTATTTAATAGCTGTTCTTTATTCTCGCCGTTTTCGTGCGATTTTTTGTTGCAGAGCATGAGGATTATGGAGTAAATCTTTCTTTTTACTATCTCCAGCTGTTTCCCGCTGTTTTAACCACGTGAATTTTCGAACCTCTTTGAATTTTTTTGTTATGTATTGCTCTGAGATAACGCAGCATCAGTGAAAGAATTTTCAGAATAAGTATTTTCAGAAATAATAATATAATAATTAAAGTTGTTAATGAGTAATTTAGTAATAAAGAAATACCTATCGAAACATCCAAACTATCTTATTATTATGCCTACATAGTAAGAACGATAGGTAGAGCGAAAGAGAGAGATTGGTAAGACTTTCTCTAGAGGCAATGCATCATCCCAAAAAAACAAATTGCTTTAAGAAACTTGAGCATTTAAGTATTAGTTTAGTATAAGTTTATAGTTAAAAAAAAATATCAAAGAAATCTCAAGTGTTTAAGATTTATTTGAGATTTAGAATCAACATAAAATTAAAAATAAATAACTTTTGTTTATTGAAGGTCAATGTAAGCAGTGGAGTGCAACGCGCGGGCACGCGTCCAAGAAGTCGACGACTCATAACACAACACAATTGGCCGTGACCCGGTCAGGATGACTTCACCGCACCACCGCGGGCAGCACAAGATGGTGGCACCACCACCAGCGTAGTTCAGGGAAGCCACCCTGTGCTTTAGTCACCGCAGACAATGGCTGCGTCATCTATATGAAAGGTGCCGTGAAGGTTAACAATGTCTCATGCAATAATGCTGTTCAAACATTTAACCATGTACGTATGGTTTGTTTGTTCAGATAACAGGTAATGTTGATTGCTTTAAAAAACTCAATAACCTTCCAAATATTTCTAATTTAATTGGTCTGTTTGAGAAGATAAACGATTTTATTTTAAAGTTAGTTTACTTTCATTATTTGCTCGTTCCTTTTTTAATGCATTACTTAAACTAAATAATGCTTACCATAAGCTCTTTAAATTATATCAAAAATAATATTAATTAGAGGGTTTTATATTATGTCGTTTCATTTTATGCGAGAATGACTAACAAACATTCAATCATCTCCATAAGCTTTCATATTTAGAAGTGATCAAACGTAGTTGTAAAAAAAAAAATCAATCAAGTTTTACTTCGTCAAATAATTAAACCTACATAATAAACATATTGATGTGTTCATAAACTAGAAAAATTTATAAAATTCTCTACGAACAGACACTTTACTAGTAATTATTGTCTTTCAATTAACATTGTTTCCTTTAATAAGATAATTGTTTGATTGTTCCGATTTAAAAGTATAGTGGAGTCAGATTTAATGTAACCGGTTTTACTACCAACTTTTACATGTTTTAATAAATATGTACATAGTATTAAGTGCTGTGGATTGTGTTAAATAAATAAGTAAAAGAAATAGTCAATCCATCTTGAGCTTATACTCAGCTGCCGTATTTTTTCAGGTGGTGACTGATATACCTACGTTTTTGTAGTGTTATAGTGACCAAAAAGAAATACTCTGTGCTCGTTCGTGACCAACTTACTTTATAAATATCGACAATTAATTGCCTGGCCTATTAATAATAAGTGAGGAACCCACGAGTTTCATCGTACAAACCATTGCTTTTTGTAGCTGATGTGACAAGGAGGTCTTTACTTTCTTATTTGGCATTATGGCAGGACTCGACGGAATACTTTAATAAAATAAAGTATAATATTATTATGTTGATTAAACACGTCGATGCCAGATCGAGAGCTGACCTATACCAGAAAGAAAAATGCCCAATAGTATTTTGAATGTAGTGATAATATATCATTTTATATTAAGAGCCAATTGCATTGATAACTGAGATTTTTATACCTAAGTAAACAATAAATACTTTAATACCTAGGTACTTAAGAAGATTTTCATCTGGTACAGGATATGTGATTTTTTATCAGTATCTAGTTATGTATATTGCTTTAGCTAAATGTAAGAAAATTTGTAAACACTTTTTTTTTCAGTTTGGTGTGCAATAAAGAGTTATTTATCTATCTATCTATCTGTATTGCATGTGTTGATCTCAACCTGTGTTCATAAAATAATATGGTTAAATTGGTTTAAAAATAAAACAAAAAATAATAAAATAAGGCATTTATTACATAAGGCAAGAACCTTTGAATAACAGAAAAGTAATTAACAGTGGATAAATTTTTCACCTTACGCTCATGTGAATGGAGCGAAATGGCCAAGCCACATATTCTGACTAAGGTGTAGAGTTTGAGAAGTTAGGCCTTGTAGAGTTAGGGTGTGTAGAGTTATAAGCTTGGCTCTACATGAGATCTGATAACTTTTTGACCGTGCCCATCATATGGACTCGTCTTGGCATCATTTTACATGAAAATGTTTTTGGTGGGATTATAGATTCTTGTCAAAAAAAGAAAAACATATTCATCGCAGTATTAAATTTAAAGAGGTAAATATGTAACAAATATGTAATGTTAATTCAAAGAAAACTTTCAATAATGCGAGTACCAATAAAAAATAATTCCATGTTAATTCTCCGAAAGCGCGCAGAGCTTTTACGAAAAATAAAGTTAACAACCTAGCTTAGGGGCGGGCGGAGGCTCCGCGGGTATAGAGTGTTGGCGGGTCGCGGGGCGTGAGACGCACGCGAGCTTGTTATAAGCGGGTGCCGTGAGCGCGGCGCACACACTCACCCAAACACGCGGACTGCGGTAGGTTGTGCCGCACGGGGGCACCACGATCGCAGTCACATATTTCCCGCCACGCGACGACATTTCGATTTTCTTTGAAATTTCGCGTATTTGCAAAGAAAAAAGTGAACCTAGCGGGATATTTGGTGACCCAAGTGCACACTGTGTTTCCATATTCTTTTACTCATTTTATACCTTTCGAAATTTTGTATCGAGCATATTATCATTATTTCGATAGCAGAAGTAGAGCCCGAGACGTGATTGCACTAGTGAAACGAAGAAGAAAATTTTGGCGAATCAAGTAGTGAGGATTGCGTCGAACTGCATGCCGGACAATATTTAACAGGTGAGCTGATAAAATTCCTCAGTCGCCTTTATCTACTACTGTGAAATGTAGAGTTGATAGTAGAGATGATAAAAATTAGATTTATGGGTTGAGAAAGTTATAATGGTGAAACGAAGTCACTGTCATGTTTTGTGTGTTTTATTTAGATAGGTATGTTCATTTACAATAGTGTATTGAAATAAACAAATGCGTAAGTGTCGTGGAAAACTTGATTACAACGAAGTTTTTCCATATTGAACTGAGTCCGTTATGCCCGTTATGCGTGAAAAGAGGCAAGACAACAACAATAACTTATTTCGAAAATATGCGCTAAAAAGAATAAACCATGCATTGTCATTCAAACTAAACTTGTATACAAAATTTCACCTCAATCGGTTGAAGATATCTGCTTCAAAATAAAGTTCAAGATTCCACCCGTACTTACAAACATAATTTTATACATAGAATGCAAGTTAAAAGCTTTTAAAAAACCATACGAACAAATGTGCATTACATACAATTAATTTGATAAAAAAATCTTCTATACGTCTTATTCTGTCTTACCAAGTGAAGACAGGCACTCTGTTATCAGATAAATCCATATCGAATAAGGCCACTTACATTATCTCACTGATAACGCACAATCTTTGTCGTTTGCTCGTTAAACCTACATATATTTACTGTCGGACGTCAACTTGACCATATTTTGTTGTTTTTGTGAAATATAAAGATAAGTATTTTGTATGAGAAATAATATCCTAATTGTTGAAAATAGTTATTAGAATTAATAGGTACGAATAATATAATAATTTGTTTAACATGATCAAAACATTAGAAATAATAATATGGTAAAATTGGATAAAACTTGTTTTGAAGTTACTTACTCGTTTGTCAACAAATATTTTTTTATGGTGTAAAGTGGTTTAACCAGTTAATAACTAATAAAAAAAATATTTCCTTGCCAATAAGCAGAGTTTGTGTATCGGGTGATTTGATATTGCTTAAATTATTCTAAAGTAGTTACAACCTTTAAACATAACTGATGTGTGACTTGCGGCAATTGTATACATATATAAAATGCCTGATTTTATTAATTTTATTTGGATGCGGGTAGCCCATGGCGGTAGGTCGCGACCCTCGGGAGAGACATACGTCCAAGCTGCTAGTAGGCTGGTATTAATGATGATGGTTAGTTTTATGATTATGGACTTAAACAAATACCTAATAATTAAGTTATTTTTAGCAGGTGTTTCAGTCATTCCATTCACTTTATATAAAAATTATAATAAAAATAAATTACTACTTAGCAGTTATACATTGCATGTGCGTATTAGTAACTCATTCAAACGACAAATTCTTCCGTAATTTTCTTGCTATCAGACACAATAAAAAAATATTTGTTAATACAATCAAAATTATTAGATAGCTATAGAATATATCACATTTTATGAAATCACCAAAACCAATTCTAAAAAAAACAACAAAAAGTCTTTCGAGCTTCCGTGAATCGAACCGGCACACCCAAGCTTAGTAATCGCATGTCTAACCAATTCGATCACAACTATGTCTATTACCTGTGAAGAAACCAATAAGTTGAGAAAGTTTATCACAACGGAATAAACAGTAGCTACGGCAGCGCATAAAATACTAACAAACAAACAAAAACCATTGATTTTTATATATTAACTAGCTGTCCCCCGCGATTTCATCCGCGGTAATTTCGGAGTTAATTCCGGGAAAAAAGTAGGTACTCTACGTCCTTCTTTGTACCCCTTACATTAGTTTACGGTGATTAGCTGTTCCCCGCATTAATTCCGGAGTTCTCGCGGGAATTCCGGGATTAAAACTATCCTATCTTTTAAGTTGGACCATATTATAAATGGTTACACAATTTTATCAAAAACTGTTTAGTGGTTTCGGAGTCCATTGCGGACAAACAACGTGACACGTGATTTATATATATTAGATCAATCAATATAATACGGTAAACCACGAGTTCCTATCGTAAAGTAGTAAGTAAGTCCGAAGTTACACGTTAGACATTACAATATGGCATAAATTACAGCAGCCTTTTTACTAGAGGGTTCCGGATATGAACTTTTTCATACGACTATAACTAAATAGGTTGTATTGTAACCAGTGATGATTAAAAGTCAGATACACGAGAACAATGTGCTCCGTTGGTAGTCACGGCTAATGTCCCAAAGGTCATAATATTATAGCTATAGTTATGACTCATTGACATTATCGACGGTAAATTTTTAGCTTTATGAACATATGCCGGGTATAAAAACCAGTTTCAATGGGTAAATTAAACACACATAGCCAGTCAATCGCTACCAATCTGACTTGACGCACATAAATTATGGAATTTGGAAACTCCGGGATGTTTGTACGGTAGTCTAGGATCTTAAATTAAAGTAGTATAAATACACACTAAACTTCATAAATATCCGTCAAGACGTTCTGAAAATTAATCAGGACATACAAAAACTTTTAAATTTTTTCGATAGGTACCTATTGTACATAAATAACTCGCAAAGCTTAGGTATATCATCGATATTACAGGCGTATACTTTTATTTTATTTAAATGTATAGATTTTTAGGAGCAGAACAAAGCTATAAAGGAAATTAATTGAATTTTAGTATACCTACTGATGTCAGTAAAGAAAGATAGGTACTTAAAAATTATATTATTTAATCTCTTGTTGGCAACAATTCGCGAATATAAAACAGTATAAATATTATAAGTGATTAGTATTGGTCGCAAGGATCCGGAAGTAGGAAGCCATCGTGATACGCGACAGGGTCGGCAATTTGCACATATCAGCCCCGAGAGTGCAAGTTGCACGTGCCGTGCTCATCTGCATGCATCTCGGAATCTCCCATTGCATCTTTCTTCACTTCGTATTTACCTTTACTCATTTACTTAGTTTAACCTGGATCATTAGGGCTAGTTTTATACCAATTAGACTAGAGATTGCGGCTATGATTATGAAAACTATTACCGGATGATCCACCTTAAAAACACATATTACAAATATTTTATACATAATAGTAACTAAAGCTTAGGCTGGCCATATAGAATAGGTATGTAGGTACTAGGTATGAAGATAGCGGTAGAGCTGTAAACCAAAATCTTGTTTGAATTTAGTCAGCAAATGAATATTACTCACTTCGTAGATATTTGCTTATAATAAACAGTTTACATTACATTTAGCTTTAAATACTATTTTAAAGTACTATTTTTAAAATATACTAAATAATTATACTAAACTATATAATATAACTATACAATATAATATATACAATATATAATTATAATTATACATAACTTGAAGAGAAAAGTTTCATTAATTCCATATTAAGCCATAACTAATAAATCAAATAGTAAATACTACCTATATTTCTTCCAAACTCACAAATCTTTATAAATAAAAATGAATGTTTGTATGTCTGTCCTCTATGCGTTTCGAAACCATTGGTCCGATTGTGATGAAACTTTGGCGAGTCGTTCTGCCTGCATCCGCAAGGGATTCTGATTCCTGATCCCAAAACCCAAGCGGGTAAACCGCGGGGCACAGCTAGTAAAACATAAAATAAACAAAATTGTTTCTACCCTCCCCCACTTATCTACCACACGATTGCTCTGTCTAGACGACTTCTTCTTCGGTCCTATACTTCTGAATCCTGACATGCAATTAATTTCAAAATTAATATAATACATATTATGCTACTTTTAAAAAGAACATAAAGTTACCTTATTATATTACCTTGTGTTACGTTATGTGCCTTTATTCTGATGTTGCTTATTCTTGTATTTGTAGCTACATAATTACTTATTAACAAGCTGCTATTTCCTGTAGAACAAATCACAATGATTCAAAGCAAACATAATTTTTTGTCTCTATCAGCAACATCACTGTGACCTACTAAATGACATTTTTTTTTTTGTAAACAGGATAAGTCGCTTTAATATCTACAAATAGCAATAATCATAATTATTAAGTATCCACATAATTGTCGTATTTAAAAGTAAATACAAAATTTCACAATACCCAATTATGTTAGTCAAATGACCGAACTTGGATTTACTATGGTCGGATTGATTAAACCATCGTTGATTACTCGATTAAAAATAAACTATTTCGCCAAATATAATTACAAATCAATTTTCGGTAACAAAATAAAATTTGCAATCTGTGGTTGGGGTTAACGGAAAGTTAAAGATAAAAATTGTTTAGGTAAATATAGTGAGGTAAGATCTAAGATCAATGTCGTGCGGTCCGGTGAAACCTCAGCGTTACCTCCGCGCCGACACGCTCCAGCGAGCGGAACATTGCTGGCGACACCTTTATTGGACACCTCTGTTTGATTTGCACTTTCCGTTACCAACAACAAAACTCATTGTCCGTTCTACTCTATGTTAATGTATAATTATAAATTAGATATCTTCTATACTATAATAAAAGAGTAGAATCCGCGATTCTGTACATTGAATATTTTTAAGAAATTGAGAAGGGTGATAAAAGAAGAGTAACCAACCACAAAAAAAGTTTTTAATATTCTTTTCTGTCTGCCTGTCTGTCTGTCTGTTCGCGATAATCTCTGAATCTACTGAACGGATTGTCATGCGGTTTTCACAGGTAGATTAAGCTTAGCTTGGAACTACATATAGGCTTTGTTACATTGAAATCGGATGTCGGAAAAAAAGTTGTTGTATAAATACTTTTCACGCGGGTGAAACCGCGGGGCACAACTAGTTAAATAATATTTTTTTTAGGTAAGTATAGAGTCGACGCATAACGATAGCCATACCTACGTGTGGTAACGACATGAAATTTATTTCAAAATTAATATAATATTATGCTACTTTTAAAAAGAAAGACAATTTTATTTATAAAGTTACCTACATACATCTAACGCAGATGCAAGTACATCTAACGCAGCGAATGTCTCTACAGAGGGTTGCAAACTGCCACTTGGTAGAGATGGAAAGGACTATGTCACATTAATTCATAGTTTGCAATGCCTATATATTCTAAAGAATCTAATCGATGAAAAAATAAAGACAGTATACCTACCTACTTAGATTACTGACTCAAGTTATCGATGACTCACTTTAGAGGATATGACGTGGCAGCAGATAAACAATAATTGCAGTTCTTATTAGTTGGAGATTTGTGTAAACAATAATATAATCCTTAATCCTTAAAATTATGCGAATGTGAGTTTGTTTGTTTTTTTGTAGGGGTACAGAAAAATAAATAGCTAGCTAGCATAGATATAAAGCATCAGATTAATGTAGGTATTCCTGGTCGTATATTCATAGTATCCAGAGTACTTATCTGTTCCTCAGTAAACCATTAACACGTTTACTGCGTAACAGGCCGATATCGGCCTGCCGCGGTACTTGAACTGGTGCGGACGAAGAAAACTATGTCCCTCTCGCTTGTGCGAAACGATTATCTCAGGTGTTTGTAAAAATTCGACAGAGACAAATATATATTTCATCTTGCGGTAAATGCCGTAGTTGTTCCCCATCAAAACATAACGGCAGGCTTTTATTGACCTACCACGCACTGACGGTGAAAAAACATCCGCGAGTGCGGCAGTGGGCCTATTTCGGCCCGCCCTCCCACCAGGCAGCTGGCGACCCGATACCGCACAGAGCGCGCGCCCCGCCAGTTAGTGTTGTGCTATCTAACAGCTCTGTCGTAGCGTCCGATATTATCAACAATGGCAAGCAATAAAAGAAAAATACAAATTTTGGAAAATAGAGTAATTCGCCCTGCAGTTATTGACAGTGATAGTGACAGCAGTGAAGAAATATTTTCCACTAAGAAAACTAAAAAGGATTTGGAAACAAATGTGCACGGAAAACAAAGCACAAGCGGTAAGTTTTATTTACTACCTACACATATCAACATATCAGCCTTAGACGCATAATGACGTGGGGATTTTTTATGTAATACCATCCTTTATGAAAAAGATTATTCTTAACACTTTCATTGCATTTTAATGATTTATTTTCAACAGTTGATGTCGAGAAAATTTAGTTTTTTTGAACATCTTTTCAATTGAACCATAATCCGTCCGCTTTTACCCCAACACTCCTTTTTCTCGCTAAATAAGACACAATAAGAGTCACAGTAAACTTTTTTTGTCAACAGCGGACGTTTTCAGTAGAAGAAAATTTCATATTTTTAAACCAGTCTCGTTTTCACATGTAACTAAAACAGGTATGTCTTAATTTAAATAATTTATTTGCTTTTAGTGTTATAGTTTCTGCTGAGCATCTATTGACAGATATCTCTCTCTCTCTATCTCTCAAAATTTCATATTTTATTTAATTTTTTAACTTATATTACTGTAAAGTTTCATCTAAATCCGTTCAGTAGTTTTTGCGTGAAAGAGTAGCAAACATCCATACATCTAAACTTTCACATTTATAATATTAGTGTAGATTAATTTTATTCCACTTACCTTTTTTTGCATTACAGAATGTAAAAATAAACCTACACCACAGACATCAAAAGGATTGTCTTCGCCTAGCTCATCGTCATTGGAACGATTTAGTATGTATAGCTCAAGAGGATGCAGTCCTTCGCTAAACAATATATCAGCTTCTAAGCTTATGCACCTAAACCTTTGCGTAACATGTTTCCAAGATAGGCATAAGTAAATAAAAACATTTTACAGTTCTTTTACGATAATTCTGTTTTATTTTCGATATCCCCTTATTTTTCTCTGTCCCGTCACTACTAAAAATACTTTCTAGTGCGGTTCAGGTCGATATCGGCCTGCCGCTTTTCCTGCTTTATTTCTCATTTCTTGTTTGGCAGATCCCGGGGCGAATCAAACCTATGAACGTTGGGTTCAAGCTCATTCTAACAATATAAAAAAAAAATGTATACATTATGTTTCCACAAAGTTATAGCAATTTAATCTATCCTAGTGCTGGTGGGTCTAGATCGACCACTCACGCACTGGCGGAAACATCATTGGGGGCGCATTTTGGCCCGCCGCCGCACTAGATGAAGTATTATGATTTTACTTGCCGCAGTAAACGTGTTAATAAAAATAAAAAATAAAAGTTACTAACAATACCATATATTTCTTTGTTTCAGATTAAGCAACATCATTGACAATATCCTATACATATCAGTTATATGAAATCTATTAAAGAAATTAATTTGTATAGAATATACAAAGTAATGATATTAAATCCGTCCTAAGGAGTATTTTGATATAAATATATTTAACTTAAAAATATCACAATGAGTTTACATAGGCATACGAAAAGGAACATATCAGAAACAATGGGGTTCGCGAGCTCGAGCAGCAGCGTAAGGGCGGTGCTGGTGGCCACCGTGACTCTCGTCTTTCTGAGTAGAGGCAGCGCCGCGCCTACGTTCGGATACACCGACAAAGCCATGGTAAGTTCACATTCTTCATATTTTCGGAGTAACTACTATCTCCTTACGAAAATCAGTCATTTATAAGAACTCATTTTCTAATAAAATAATATATTAATTTTCCATTGAAAAAGAAACCGTAAAATATATAAAATACGTAGCTATAGGATTGAAACTAATTTTTGATGGTAATTATGCAGTTTATAACATGATATAAAAAAGGTCAATTGAAAAATGCCAAATGTGCCCATTTTGGCACTTTTTGTGTTTAACCAATTTCAATTTGGGAAAGATGGTAAGTATATCTTGCCAAATATCCTACTCATAATTTTCCAATACATACCTAGTTCGGAAAATAACACCAAAAACTCGAATATTTCAATTTTCAAGTTTTTGCGAGGTCACACACGAGTTTTATATACTCGTGGACTTTCTAGTAGTGATGGGCCGAGTCCCAGATTTACCGAGTAACCGAGTACCGAGTATTATTCGGTTTTCAATTTGTCAAACCGAGTACTCGGCCGAATAACTCGGTTCAGTCTTTAGCAGATTGCCAGTTTATTGGCGCGAAAATTCTTCTTGTTCTTTCTGATAGTTTTATGTCATAAGTTATCACTTTTGCTTCAAACCCTATTTAAAAATGATCGACAAAATGAAAAGTAGTGGACAATCATTTAATATATAATATATTAGAGGTATTTTACGAGTCACTACGAATATACTGTTTCAATGCTTAAAAAAGTGATCCTATTTAGAAAAAAAAATTGAAGCATCGATGTCGAGTTGACTTTCTAAATGAATAGATGACAACCTAACTCAACTTTATTTAAAACTAATACTCAGCAATTGGCTACTTGACAAAAAATTTTTTTTTAGTCCGTCGTGTAGATTAGTAAAAAATATTGGACACGTATTTTTTCTTTTTTTACGTACTCAAAAAATAACAGAGATACATTGAGTTGAAATTTCGCGTGACGTCACAATTCAGTGCGGTTTGTATGGCGCTTATAAAGAATATTGACGTCACGAGCCCCCCACCCTAAACTTTAATGCGCTTTATCTATGTTCATTTTCATTAAATTGAAAAAGCAAAAAATACGTGTCTATTATTTTTTTATTTTCTAACTGACGGACTAATTAGAATTTTAATATTCATACCTTCGAAAATACCCAATTGAACCGAGTTATTCGGCCGAGTAAGAGTATAAAAAAAACGCCGAATACACCGAGTAGGTAGTAACCGAGTACTCGGCGCATCTCTACTTTCTAGCATACCATGGGGCATGGATTCGCGAGGATCATGGAGCAGTGCCCGGTACTTGCGCCCCTGGTGTAGGTTTAATGGGATCCTTTGTATTATAAGTATAGATACAGCAGCCATGCATTTTGTAAATGCATTAATCTGGTAAATATACGGATGTTTATAATTACAAATCGTCATTAGGAATTAGGATCGTAAAGCTGATTCAGTGGTTCTCAGAAAACTATACGCGAGCGTTTCCGAAACAATTCAAACTGAATGAGTGTGATCTCGTAGTAACCACTCCACATTTGATAGTATAGTACAGTTCATTCATAACGAGCGTTTAACACGGTCAAGATGCAAAGATCACTATCTGTAATATTTTTCGAACTAACGTAGACAGCTTCGTAAGTTGTTGTCTTTATAGTTACGATAGGTAGTTATGAGTCACTCTCATTCTTGATTAATAAAGGTTTTGTACATATGTGGCGGCAGATAGGTAGGTAGATGCTACGAGTATTGGTCATAAGTTTTTTCAATGAAAATTATCATGTTATTAATTAATTAATTATTATGCTTTCAGCAATATAGGTCGCCTCATTGTACGTATCCATATGTTTCTGTGTTTTGTAAATATTGTATCTTCTGCAGTGTGTGCAATAAAGTATATTTGATTTGATTTGATGTATACCCATTGATACACAGAAAAATTTACGAGGATATTTAGTATATACCTATATAGGTATGTGTAGCGTAAATACATTTTTGATATCTTATAATATAGGTAGGTACCGACTTCAATTAATAATACGTCGCAATCTATAATGTGTTATCTGTATTGTGTGTCCTTAAAGTGTAAAGTTGTACACTTTTTTAATTTTAACTTAATTATTTTGCAAATGTAGAGTTAAGGAGAATCAAATACTCAATTTCAAATTAGCATGAAACTTTGTATAATAAAATACATAATAATAAAAACGAAACTATGCAAATTAAATTTGGAAAATCCGCACAAAATAATTACCTAACTCATTTCTAAAATCGGTTAAAATCCACTTGGAAAATAAAACTGCGATTTAATTGACTGTAATGAGAATCACATCGTGACTCGTGCTGTATGCTGCCCAGTGCCCACCGACTACCTAATTTTGGAGATACGATTAACAGATGTTACTGGGGATCATCTTCAAATATGACTCATGCAATGTTAAAGTTCGAAAGGAAGCAATGTGTTATAAAATACTGCGATTTCCTAGAATTGGTCGATGAGATGTTAAATGAAACGTGAGTCATAACAAGTTGCGCCGGCGACCGAGTTGTAGAGCACTGACAACACTGACCAACGACCTAACGTATGTTATGTAAACACTATATAAGTTAAGATTTTTAGAACAAACAAAGTATTTTAACATTATTCTTTTATTTGTCAATTCTTTGTGTTCCTTCTGGGGCAATACGTATATTTGACTTTGAATTCTCGATAGCGTCAAGAGTAAGGCGGCAGACTAAACAAAGTAATTTTATTATATTAAGGTAATAAGAAATCAATGACACATTCAAGGCCGTGATGACAAATCAAAGTTCTGTCAGGACAGAAAAAAAAATAGAAAAAAACTTTTAACCTAGGTATTTGAAATACAAAATGACTTTATCTTTTCGCGTGTTAAAAAATTGAAATAAAATACACGAATTTAAATAAACATAGATAAAAATTAAAAATGCAAAAAGATAGTTAAAATTCCAACTTTTTAGTAACAAATGTTTATGAATTTATAAACCTGCCTACCAATAAATTTGGTGGTCAAGGTAAATTCATGTTCTACTAAATCTCTTAAGTTTCGTTGCATATAAATTGATGAGATGATGATCGTTAAATCTTGAATTTAATTGACAGATAAGACAAAAAAAAGAACAAGTAACAATTAACAACGGGATGAGAACGAGTTAATATTTATATTGTAAAGTGCCATTAAATTGTAATTGTTACTTTACGAAGTACTATGAGAATAATAGGTAGGTGCGCTAACAATAAAACTGTATACGTCAACAAAATTAAATAATAGGGGTTAAACGTGGGTTTACCTTCACGGGTGCTATTTGCGTTATTGTTACACTAGCTGTGCCCCGCGGTTTCACCCGCGGTAAAATCGGAGTTCCCGCGGGAAATCCGGGATAAAAAGTACCCTATTTGTTAATCTGATGTATAAGCTATATTATTGTAAAGTTTCATTTAAATCCATTCAGTAGTTTTTGCATGTAAGAGTAACAAACATCCATCCATCCATCCATCCATCCATATATACATATACAAACTTTCGCGTTTATAATATTAGTAGGATCTACAAACTCTTCTTTCAATTTCTATTTTATGAAACTGATTTAGTTCCGCGTCAATATCGGTGTATTCGCAGGAATTCCGGAACAAAAAGTACCTCTTCTTCTCTGTACCCCCCTGACAGTGTGTATGCAAAATTTTATAATGATCGATTGGGCCGTTAAGGCGTTAAAGCGTTACAAACAAAAAAAGAAATAAACTCACATTCGCATTTAATATTATAAATGTAAAACTAACTATAAGTATAAGTCTCGTTCATTCGTTAGTCGAAAACGCTTTAGAGCTTTGATAAACAAAAGTCTTTGCGGAGATAACTCCTTTCCTTTATTGAAAGTCAGTTACCAAGAAGTATTGAAATTCCGTCAGTTGCTACGCTACGCTTTGAAACTTGTGTAGGTGTAAATATCGTACTTTCATTGGACGCGAGCACGAAACCGCATGCAAACGAGTGAGCGATAGAAAATACCTACATACATATTATAATACAATTGTTCAAATATTGATTTTGATCATTATTAATATAGATACATCTATGGTCATGAAAAAATAAAATACTGTTACGTTGAGCCATGCGGGCGGGTCAATATCCTGACTTGAGCACAATAGCCTGCCAGAAAGAACTGAGACGCGTGATGTTCTTTGTTTCCACCATTCCCGTCTGTCTCGATTAATTCATCAATCAAAATTCACTGCATGTCCCATCGGGCGGACATCTCTCGTTAAGTTTTCTACGATGCACGATGGTAGGTAGATATTTAAAGGAACAGTGAACTTCAGTAGTAAGAAGCCATTTTCCTATGGTTTTTATAGTAAAATTACTGACTCATTTTAATATTGTCTAGTTACCATGCACGGGTGGTCTTCGCATAATCTATATATCTACTTACTTATCTTTAATCATTGAAATCATCGTGGGAAAAGGAACATAAACTGAGCTGAAAGTCTTTAACATGGGTTTTAGGAATCGCTTATCTCAAGATCACACATGTTCTTTACACCTAAACTATAAACGTGACAAAACAAAACTTTAAATATATTTTTGGCATCAGAGAAGAATTTTGACCAGCTTTAAACGCTGGTCACGATTTTACTAAAGTGCCTACTTAAGAAACGGTAAAGTCAGATTTCGTAGAAGTTAAAGAAAATATAAAAATAAAGTGACGAATGAATCTCTGACATGACTGTTTGGAAAATTCCCTTGAACACAAAGTGCACGTTATCCTCCATAGTAAATATTTAATAGCTTACGGTTATTGTGGTCTCGTTTACCGGCACATTACCGGCACGTTATATGTAATAGAAAGGTAAGTAGGTACATACTTGCATAGGTATTATTCACTACATTCATTATAATATGTTGATACTATACATCACAATGGGACGCGCGCGGGTCGCAGCCTCAAAACCGGCATAGTCAAGTAACCCGGCCAACTCGTTTTATGGTATACCGTAAATTTGTTGAAACTAACGGCTTCTGTTCCTCTTGAAACAGATTGCTTTTATACACAGAACACAGATGTCAGGTTAAAGATTAAACCGGAGCTACAGTTTAATGGGGGCAATAAAAAAATGCATGTATCTAAAGTAGGATCACGATTAGTCCATGTCGATAATATTGTGTTTGGATATGGTTAGATTGATATTGGATGATGACAGTACGAAGACTTAACGGCCTAGTGTTGGCAAGCGGTAGAGCGCGATGCGGCGCGGTAGTGTGGCGGCGCGCTGGGTACGCATGCGCGTCACGCACGCAGGAAGCGCTGAACGACCTTCGCTTCGCGCTCCACGGCCACCGTCCTCTGCAACGCTGACTCCTGCCTCTCATTGTTCGCGCTCGTTGGCCACTCACGCCGCTGCCGTGCCATCGATCCGGTTTATTTGATCTGTCCAATAAACATCCATGGCACACCAAACCTCATGTTATCATACTTTATGACTAAGATGAAAAATATTGAAGTAGTAAGTAAATACCATTTTATAGTATAAACAAAAGCAAACAAAAATAAATATTTTTTTCCATATAGGTACCTAACTAAAAGGTTCGATTTTTATATCCAGAAAAAATATTTTCATTGTTGTTATTTTCTGTAGGTACGTGAATTGTCAACAATACATCTTTGAATCTTTGAGTATCGATTGGTAATATCGTACCTAATACCTATATATTGATACGTACCCACTTAGGTACTATAGCTAATAATACACGTGCAACAAGTGTAGATGATTGGCAGGTAATCAACAGATCAACACCATTAATTATCTAAGAAAAATAATCAATGTGTCCTTTCTTAGCATGTGCTCGCACGTCGAATAACAGACAAAAGGACACTTTAGCTTACAATGGGATTTTTTTCTACAATCTACATTGGAAAAGTTGTGTTTCACACGCGATAGATTCTATTTTAATCTTTTGAAAATCGCTGGGTAATTGGAAGTAATTACGTGTGCAATTAAGAGTATATATCGCTAGAGTAGATCGAATGTGATCTGGTTGCAGCACAGAGTAGGTACTTTTTCTGGGTTGCAGACTGCAGTTAGTGGACCAGTGTCAGAGATAGACGAATGTTCAGTTTCAAAGTACTCAGTACAAATTCGGTAGGTACTCTCCTAAGTACCGACGATTTCCTATCATTTGCTTTGAACAGTCACGCGACTGTCTAGTGTCTAAGCATTATATGATAGCTTATTGAAATTGACAAATCAAAGACCACGTACCACGTTTAAATAAAAGATTTTTTTTAAAAACGCCTAATTTTGCTTACATCAATAAATTAATTAAGGCGAATAAACAAAGCATTAAACCGGAATTTTAAGAAACAATAAAGAACTTTTTATCAATCATCATTAATAAATATTAAGGTAAGTAAACAAAAGTCTACGTGAACATTCCTGAGCAGAATTTTGTACCTTCTGTAGAAATAATTTAGCGATCACATAGATTGTGATTAGTTTCTGTAATTATTAGGTATATAATATACATAGAAGTAATTACATATTTATGTAATTACTTACCAACTCGCAGATATGATGTCACATCCACCAAGCGAAGTCGTAACTAGGTATGTACATACTTACCTCCTTAGGAAGTAAATATTAAAAATCTCCTTGTACCCCGAGGTGTCGTTATTAGCGTTCAATATATATGTAGATGGAATAGAGAATCAAAATTCCAAACGAGTCGGGTGAAACTCCGTCAAACATCAAGTAGAATATTATGACAATATACCTATGGATGTAAGTAATAGTTATAGTTTTCGTGTTTCACGATGGTATATATTTTTTTACATAAACACTAGTCATTATAATATAATTTGACAGCTCCGATGGTATTACGGTTGATTACTGAACCTGAATACGACAAGATGTCGCGGGTTCGATCATAGTATGATATCAGGACAAGACTTTACTGTGTATTTTTTTGTATAAATATTAAACTATTATACCAGTTATCTGGTATCCATACTACATACAAGCTTTACTTACAACTATAGCTGTCCCCCGGGGTTTCACCCACGGTAATTTCGGAGTTCCCGTAGAAATTTCGGGACAAAAGTACCCTATATGTCACTCAGGAATACCGTAGCTTCCTATAAGTGAGAGAATTTTCAAAATCAGTTCAGTAGATCCAGAGATTACCCCCTACAACGTCACAAACTCGCAAACTTTACCTCTTTATTATGTTAGTATAGATTAGTTTGGGACGTGGTGGCGCTGTATGATAATGTCCAAGCATAATAACACACAGTTTAGTATATGGATACTAGATAAAATACGCAATTGATGCACATTGCACAGTATATATAGAGTCATTATTAATAAAATATTATTGTCATTATGGTCACCATCAACAATTATGTGATCTAGTTACGACGCCGATGGCAAATACGTAGGTCAATCTAATCAAATCCACGCGCTTATAGAATGGCGCAGTCACCAAATGTTTCGTCACCCTATCGGTATGTTTTACATACGATATTACACTATTATCCATTAATTTACGAGTATAATTCTCTCTTGGAATAAATAATTTGTAGTTAACGCGCACTTTACACATAGGTACCTTATACCTACCTAAAGATAACTTCAATTTCAAGCCCAAAATACTTAGCGCATTTGGATATTTTTTTATAACAACATTTAAACATTGTTTAGGTAAATGAGCAGGTAAAATGTTTAGAAACTAATTATAGAATATTTTAAAATTGTGGTCATGTTCATCGATTATAAAAGGTTTGGTCAATGCCTCTTATGTTTTCGGTTATCGATCAAGTTTTTTGTCCAACTTCCAGATAGATGTGCGAGTAACCGCAACCAACTTAATTTTTTTTCTCTTTCAAAATGATTAGATATTTTAAGATTTGTTCAGAAATTTACACAGGGGTAAATTGTCAATTTTTTTTCCATATTTACTGGCAAACACATTAGAATATGTTCATAATAAGCGGTTGTTTTTATTAAAGGGTCGCCATGCCTAATGTATAAAATGCTAATTTTTTAGGGTTCCGTACCCAAAGGGTAAAACGGGATCCTATTACTATGACTTCGCATTCTCTCCGTCCATCCGTCCGTCTGTGCGTCTTTCGCCAGACAGTTGAAATTTTCAACAATAAATACTAAAAAACAGAATAAAATAAATTTTTAGGGCCCCACAAACATGATTTTTTTTCCTCATTTTTGCTCAATATTGATAACGGCAACAGGTAAACGCTTGAAATATTCACAGAATATTTATTTATATATTCACTTTAAAAATAAATAATTGAATTAAATTCAACCACATATGTAAGGGGGGCTCCCATACAAGACACATGATTTTTGCCCCATTTTTATAGATAATAATGGTACGGAATCCTCGTGCGAGAGACCGACTCGCGCTTGGCCGGTTTTTCCTTTGCGTTGTTTATGAATATTTGCACGTGCTCACATCTCAGTAAGGAGTGTCGTTGCGATGACTGAGAACAGATGAACACGCTTCCTCGAAGACAGATAGATATGTAAAACAAAATAAGCTCGACTATGTACACAAATATGTATGGTTGCGACTTGTGACCGGTGATCACTTAGGTACGTTGACCGGCAGCGACATTTCGTTTTACGAAAGTCGATAAGAGAAAACATTTACCGGTTAATTTCAGCTGTTTCACCTAAAGTATCTATTTGTGGCCTATTGCTCTAAATACACGTAAATATGTATACCTACGTTTTTCTTGATTACATAGATTTGCAAATATTCTATTAGGTAATATAAAAAAAATATCCGGATAAATTTATTCAAAATTGATTTACAACCAAAACTCAAAATTCATCTTTTTATTTTTGTTTTATTTTATTTATTTTGTTTATGGGCTTATTGTTAACAATGAATAATAAACAATAATAATATATAATAATGTCCCTAAAATCCAAGGTCACATTATAACAATAGGCAGAGGCTAAAATTATTATGTGAACTTATTGTAACTTATAATAATTTCAACTAATTCAACAATAATACGCTATTAATCAACGCTGTCCTATAAAATAACACTTTTCCTTTGAATGATGGGTGTTGTGGATACCTACCGTACTGATCTTATTTAGGGTTGATTTTTCAGTAGTCAGTTAAAGATAACCTGAGAAATTTGTTGAAAAAATAAACAAGATCTGTATAAATAAGAAATCAGAGTGTCGCAACTGATCACAACGCAATCGACAGCTAGTCGATTTAAAATCAGCCTTTAATAGATTTTAGTGACCTGAGGCCCCCCAAAGCGCGAGGGCCGAAACATTTGCTAATTTTTGCTACATGGCTAATCCAGAACCGTGCAACTATTTTCAACTAAATACAGAATGACGAATATTTGCTCTTTGTGTGTCTTTATCTTGTCTACGTCACAACGCAGTTAAATTACCGAATAGATAATTCAATCGAACACACACAAAACAAACAAAGGAGCAAGCGGATGCGATTAATTTAAGTATTTTCAAAACACCTTTTATGAGTAAAATGGGTCATTATATTCCTTTTCAAAGAAATAAAAGAATGAATCTCAGAATTGTACCATAAAGAAAACTATGAACACTTATTAAGTTCATCTATAATTTCATAGATGAACTTCGTTTTTCCTGAAAAAAAAAATTACAACAAAAGAATAAAAACATTTTTTAATAATGTTATGTCGTAAAACTTTGACATTTGCATTATTATTGGAAGTTACTCCATTTACTGGTAGGAACTGGCACTTTGAAATACATATTATCATACTAGTACCCCAAAACTCTATAGGTACAAGATGGCGTAAAACAATAACAATATTATGTGAACTAGATATGGCATAAGACACAGTATTTTCTTTATACGCGTATTACCATACCATTTATACCAATTCAGAGCAAGTCGGATTTGACATTATCTTTAATCGACTTACCAGTCATAGATTTATTGTTGACCTGTGATGTGACTCAACTGCCAAGCTTTTGTTTCTAGAAGTGAGATTACACCTACGTGAATTGAGTCTTCCTACCGTTTGAATATTATTTGTTTGTCAGTACCTAAGTCAAACGGTCCATAACATATTTTAAACTAGCTGTTCTCCACATTTTCACTCGCGTTAATTTCGGAGTTCCCGCGGGAATTCTGGGATAAAAGTACCCTATGACCTTCTATGTACCCCTGACAACGTGTATGCAAAATTTCATCATGATCGGTTCGGCCGTTAAGGCGTGAAAGCGTAACAGACAGACAGACAGACAAAGTTAATTTCTATTTATAATATTAGTAGGGATTACGTATTAGTGGCAACAATAGTATAAATGAAGACTTGGGGGCACTACTATAATATATGTATTATGTTAAGCTCGTTAAACTAATTAAATAACCTATATAATATTGTTGAATTTAGTCATATTTAGTTTCAGGATTTCACGATCATTATGCAGGGGGCACCTTAAATTATAATAAAATAATATCTCATTTATTTACTTAGGTCCCAATCTTCACTAATTATGTAACTATAATAAATGCGAATGTGAGTTTTTAATTATTATTTGTTTGTTTGTTATGCTTTCACTCCTTGACATCTCAATCGATCATCATGAAATTTTGCATATACATACGTTGTCAGTACTTACAGAGATGGACATAGGGTACTTTTATGCGGGAATTCCCGCAGGAACTCCAAGTTAACGCGGGCGAAACCGCGCGGAGCAGCTTATTAGCTGCTCCCTGCTCCATACTGCTTTATTAAGCATATTTTAAAAGTGTGTTAAAATAGAACACACGCTTGGCTTAGTACGGCTAGTTACATGGAAACATGCGTATATAGGTACAATGTTATTCGTAGACCGGCACAATCGGCGCAGGCGCAGCCTCTGACCGTTACTCCGCCACAAGGGGACACACTGACCTCGATCGTCGCACACATTTTTATTGCCTGTCTGCTGAGGTTATTCGAGGAATTCAAAAAACTTCAAATAATCAGTTATTAATTATTTTCTTTTATTGAGCCCACCTATACATGTTGTAAGGACGTCAACAGACGTCACTCGTAGTGTTTGTTTTTGCTATAACTTGTCACAATTTCCCAACAATGTAGAGCTGAAAAAATAAGAACTAATCTATTTCATAGGATTTGTTTACGAGATTTTTTTCTCTACCTTTTGTTCATGACTTTACATCAGAAAGTTTAGTATAAATATAAGTTTAGTACAAGTATATAAATTAGCAATAGGTACATTAATGTTATTCTTTTACTTTTGCATCAGAGTACCAAATGTTATATTGTAAAATAAAAAAAAACTCGGCTGATGTTTTTAATTTTAACCAATTTCTTTTTATTTGGTTCGTGTAGAGCTTACAGTTAGACAGACAAAATATTTAAGAAGCATTACTGAATGTATATTTATTTGGAGTGTAATAAGTGTACCTTGTCCGATCGACACACAACTGTCTTTACTTTGTGAACAATATGTTACTTTTCACTATTTATTAACGGCCGTCTGTAAACAAATAATTTCAAAAGAATTGCCTACCAACGGTTTTACTCAAATATTGTTTTTTTTATGTATTTATTTTATGACATCCGCTGACTGTCTATCTTACACATCGCGTCGTACACCGTCACATAATTCATGCCTTGTCATGTGCGTTGCCAGTAGTACTTAACATACTAAGGTATTGTAAATCACACAGCACAAACATTGAACAAAGAAAACACGCTCCATCCCCCACCTCTACATTGACGTGTTTAACACATACTTACATAGGTTTAAGCACAGGGTTGTTTGAGTATCAGTGATATTTATTCGATTTAAAGTTCAATATGATTAAAATATTTACTCTTTTTAGTGTGATGACATGAAGCACCTTAAAATTTCAAAGAATTATATGTTATCGTTTTTAGGTTTATTTATACACTAGCTGTGCCCCGCGGTTTCACCCGCGGTAATTTCGGAGTTCCCGCGGGAAAAAAGATAAAAACAGTACCCTATGTCCTTACCCCTGACAACGTGCATGCCAAATTTCATCTAAATCCGTTTAGCAGTTTTTGCGTGATTGAGTAAACGTATGCGAGGATAAGAGCTCGAAAGCGCATTTTCATCCGACTTGCTTCGAATTTATTGTCACTGCTCAGCTCCTATGTGTCTTAGCGTTATGTTATATAGCCTAAGCCTGTAGTTTTTGACCCATACGGGCACATACAGACAGACAGACAGATAGACAGACAGACAGACAGACAGACAGACAGACAGACAGACAGACAGACAGACAGACAGACAGACATACAGACAGACAGACAGACAAAAAATTTACTGATTGCATTTTTGGCATCAGTATCGATCACCATTCATCCTCCAATATTAATTTTGAATATATATTCAATGTACAGAATTGACCTCTCTACAGTTTTATTGTATGTATATAGATAAGTAGGTACGGTAGGTAGGATCGTCTTCCTTGAAATGGTATTCGTATGTCTTGTGTTGATTTTTTCTTTACAGACATTACTTGTCTGCTCCTTGAATAAGCACATAATTGTAATCAGTACGTACGACAAACAATACATCGGTACCTGACATCACAAGATGTCAATGTCCGACTGAAACCGAGCCTCTATAAAATGGCAACCTTAAGTTTATGATTCAACCCGCGGTTTAATCATTGACAACATGTAACATATTTAATATTTAATTTTATAATTCACTTTACGACGTGTCTCTTGCGAATGAGTAATAAACAAATTGAGGGCGTATAATTATTATTGTAATGTATTATGGAAAACAAAGAGTTTGTTAAACTTTTACGGGTTCAACCGGATTATATGACTAATAAAAACTTACTTTAGATACCTGCATATCTCTTGCACATAGAAACTTACGAAACACTACATCTGGGGGCACGGCAGTGCCCCCGCCAAGTCGAGCAACAAAAGCGGCACGGCCGTACTATCCTTTTCTCGAAGCAATTCAGGCCATTTTCGACCCCCTATAACTTCGATGTGGATAAAACTAGAAGCCTGAATTTTTAGTAAACAAGCAGGTATTGTATAAAGACGGTCTAATTTAAATTTCATTCGATTTGAACCAGTAGTTTAAGAATTATAACTAGTCAAAGTTTCTTAATTTTGTAGGTCACTCACTCACTCACTCACTCACTCACTCACTGACCGATCATCAAAATTCTAAGGCACTTCTAGCAGACATAGAAGTTTGAAATTTAGAATACAATTAGTGTTTATTGTATAAATCAAGGAAAAATTAAAATATTTAGCAATTTCGGTCCAGTTTTCTAGATACACTAACTGCATAAATAACTTTGTAATCCCATATAAATGTATGGAATTACAAAGTTATATATGCAGTTATATGTACCAACTGCACAAATAACTTTGTAATCCCATATAAATATATGAGACTAGCTGTTCCCCGCGGTTTCACCCGCGTTAATTTCGGAGATCCCGCAGGAATTCAGAGATGCAAAGTAGTTAGTACCCTATATCCCTAGGTTTTCTTTACCCCTGACAACGTGCATGCAAAATTTCATGAGATTTCACCAGCGTTAATTTCGGAGATCCTTCGGGAATTCCGAGATAAAATTACCCTAATCTGAATGCTGCAACGATTTTCATGAAATTTTGTATACAGGGGATTTCGGGGGCCATAAATCGATCTAGCTAGGATTTATTTCTGGAATTCCCGCGCGAACTCTGATATCAACGCGGGTGAATTAATTATTGCATACTACACGTCAAGGGTACAGGAAAGGTCATAGGGTAGTACTTTTATCTCAGAATACCCGCGGGATCTCCGAAATTAACGTGGGTTAAACCGCGGGGAACAGCTATTTAAGCCGTTGCCCAGATATTAATAAATAATAATAATAAGTGTCGCTATAGTTACCTACCTAGATATAAAGTGTAGATACATAGTTACCTAGACATAATTATGTTCAAAGGTACAATGGTCAACGGAATGAAAAAGCAAGAATGGGGCATGTGTTTATATATATTATAAAGTTGTACCAAAATCTTTCAAGTTATTAAAGTAGACTAAATTGCTCAAAGGAGAAAGACCATTTACAAAAAGAAATGAGATCCCATCAAAAACAAACTTGTAAAAAAGTCCAAGTCTCGCAACTCAGTTCTTCTACAGTAAAAAGTTGTGAGATCAATGTAATACCAAGTCGGTTAATTTATTCAGTGCCTACTTAAGGGTCCTTGTCTAAAGTTATCATGTTATAAGCTAATCTAATAACATTTTACAGTGACCATATCAAATTTAAAAACCTTTTATGTTTTAAATAGATTGATTGGCTTGGCGATCACGTGAAAACACAATGTATCTCACAAGTAATACATATTATAATGAAATTAGATTATTTAGAACCATAATTATGTATTACATGTGAGATATATTGTGTTTTCACGTGATCGCCAAGCCAATCAATCTATTTAAAACATAAAAGGTTTTTAAATTTTATATGGTCACTATAAAATGTTATTAGATTAGCTTATAACATGATAACTTTAGACAAGGACCCTTAAGTAGGCACTGAATAAATTAACCGACTTGGTATTACATTGATCTCACAACTTTTTACTGTAGAAGAACTGAGTTGCGAGACTTGGACTTTTTTACAAGTTTGTTTTTGATGGGATTTTATTTACCTTAAGGCTTAGGAATTTAACATTAGTATAATTATTATTTATTTACATTATGTACATACCTACGTGTCAACATTATTATCACAGTTTCTGAAGCAGATTATACTAGTACGTCTACGTACGTAGGTAATAGGAATTAATATTGCAAATAAACATAACGCGTATACCTACCTGGAAAATACTATTCTGTACAGAGTATGAAGAGTTTAGATCTAGATCTAGATAGTTTTAATCTATCGATCCTGTACTCTGGCCATGTCTAGATTATAGGTACCGTGTCTTTTTTGTGTATTATGCGCAATTTCTTGGTGATCGGTTGAGTAGTTTAGGCGTTATAGCGTAACGAACAAACACAAAAAATTTGCATTTATAACATTAAGATTTAATTATTTATATAATACTTACATAATTTTTTATTGTGTTGGTAATAAAAGTGTAACAAGTATATGAAAGATACATCACTCAATCTTGATCATCGACGTTATATAAAAAGAAGTGTAATGTAGGTATTAATGATAGTGGGACGACCTTTATCATTATGCTGGTATCAGAAGCGAATGATACAATAAACAATGGGTGGGTAACCTTGTGGTGAGGCGCGATCATATCATATGCTTTGGATGAGATAACAAAGAAGAACTCGGCAAGCTAATTAACGGATTAAAACCATCGAACGAATAGATGTCATCTTTTATGATAAGAAGACGAAAAGATTAACAGCATTTTTTTTTTATTAACTTTTGACACATTGATAAATAATATCTGTACCGGCTTAGTCAATCGCCTGGAAATTTTACTGTACTGTCTTACTTGTTTCGGAGTCCTTTATTCGGAACCCGACCTGGAGCCGTATTTTACGATATTACCAAAACAAAAATGTGAAATGTTTAAGTTTTCTTTTGGACCTGACGCTAGTTCAAGTTCGATCGAAGGCCAACATCACCTTGAAGACTTGAAGCGACATCTTTAAAATAATCAGTGCAAAATGTGATTTAAATATAATTTTCATATTTAACATTACGACGATTTGGTGTTGATAGATAATGTCACTATAAAAAAAGCGCTTTAATAGCGCTATCGGCCTCCAATGGTGGATGAATTCACGACCATGCCATTAAGTACGTAAGTCGCAATGGATATTAGTGCTAATATACGTAATAATATGTCTCACTTTGACTTCAAATTTTAACTCTTTGCTATTTTCAATTTAGGTAGGTGCAAGCCTTTAAATTTGATATCTACACCCACTAAACTTATTGTGAAAGTTTTGTTACTACGCGACTGTTATTAAGGTGACTAACCAGTGAAGCGTAGCGCTGGTATCTAACAATTCGTCAATAAAGTCACGTTTTTATTGATTTCATACAATTTATAAGTAGTGAAAATTTTTAAATTAAATAAATTTTTTATTCAAATAAAATTAAATTAATTTACATGTATTAAATTGAATTCAATGCTATTTGTAAACATTTTAAATGTTACCACTATGGGAGTTGTCGTAACAGTTGTTATTGTATTTGGAAATGTTCTAAAGTATACCTAGATACCCTAAATAACATACACGAACTCAAGCCTGGACGGCAAAGGCAAAGAATATTGACCTTGCACTTGGATTTTTTTTGCATTTTGATTTAAATATTATTATTAACTAGCTGTGCCCCGCGGTTTCATCCGAGGTAATTTCGGTGTTCCCGCGGGAATTCCGGGATAAAAGTACCCTGTGTCCTTCTCTGTACCCCTGACAATGAGCATGCCAAATTTCATCCAAATCCGTTCAGCCGTTTTTGCGTGATTGAGTAACAAACATCCAAACATCCACACTTTCACATTTATAATATTAGTAGGATATACAGGACTTTTTCATTGTAGTCTTACTTATATACGACTATCTATTCCCGCGCGGTTTCACCCGCGGTAATTTCGGAGTTCCCATAGGAAATTCGGGATAAAAAGTCACTCAGGACTACCGTAGCTTCCTATAAGTGAAAGAATTTTCAAAATCGGTTCAGTAGATCCAGAGATTACCCCCTAAAACGTCACAACTCACAATTCAGAGACTTTAGATACCTCTTTATAATATTAGTATAGATATAGATAGAGGGCAGATTGACCACTATAGAAGCTCTCATGGTTGAGTTAAAATAGTATTCAAAAGTAGTCCGAATATTACACTGTGGTAGATATTTTAAATTTAAATTTACTTTGTTTCAGATGTACCTAGCACAATATGGATACTTAAGTCCTGTAGTGAGAAATCCTTCAAGCGGCCACATAATGGACGAGAGCTCGTGGCGACGTGCGATACAAGAGTTCCAGAGCTTCGCTGGACTTAATGCCACGGGTAACTAGCTGTTTTATAACTGTGCACCTACTATGTACCCAGTAAACATGCAGGAATTGCAACAATATTGCAAAATCGCAAATGAGAGTATGTATCTTACAAAATATAATATTGCAACGTCCTAGCAATGCGTGAGGAACGTTACTGCAGCAGTCTGCAAAGTTAAAAATAAAGTCTTACGGTCACACTCAGAGACTTTCATTAAATTAATGTTAATTGGCATTGCACTAAATTTAACTTAATTAGTTATATGCTAACTAACATAAATTTAAAATTAAGTAATCATTAAAACGACTCGGAGTGCGGCCATTAGGTAGCATTTGAAAATCACCTTAATATTACTGATACATTCGTTTTGTAACTATCAAATGCCTGATAGACAAACTTACTAAAACTTCTTGTCATTGCGAAATTGTAGTTGGGTAAGGTAAGTAAGTAGGTAGGTACCACCAGATTCATTCAGATGTTGATCGCCCGGCCCGGCTGGTGCCCGGGTGCGGCCGCACCCAGCGCTCCTATGGGAAAGACGCTCCTGAGTTAATACATACAGTCACAACTTACATCAGCCCTCAATCACGTAATTATTAACAAAGTATACATAGGTATCTACTTACATAATAACTAGGTCTGTCTGTAAAGTTGGTGCATCACGCAAAAACTACAGAACGATTTGTTTTTATTTTTTATTTTGATCGTGTTTTCACGTTGCCCTAGTGCTTACATGCAAAGATTGGTGTTGTACCTATAATACATATACGTTTAACAGTAGTGATGCGCTTTGACACACCTCGTAAGCTAAGCGGAGCTGCGGGCAACAAACAGCCAATTTACCTATGGTATATTAAAATCTTGATGGCAACTACTTAGTAGGTATAATGACTAAGCATTGCTTCGGATTACAAGGGTTGACGTAAAATGAGTTTAACCTACATCCGCACTGCCTTGACCTTGCGCGGCCTGACTGAGCGGCAGCCGGGCGTCCTAGCCTATCGTTACCACTCCATACCATGCCATTAAACGACCCTGAAATTTCTCGTCGCGAGCCACACATCGACGTAGTATTTAACCATAGTTGATGACATGTACAATGGTGGACAGTCAACTACTTAAATACTATAGAATTATGTGGGCAGAACTCGAGTCGTTACTGTACGTGCCTTGACACGAGAAGTAGCTTATAGGCTATTGACTATCTGCTGAACTGGTATTAGGTAAGCAAATAACGCAGCCTGGAGCCACATAAATACATAATGCATCACTGGTCAGTGCACGAGTTTGATTTTGTATTTTTATTGTGTAGGTACCTACTTAGTACTATATTATGTATACATTCTATATTATGTATAAAATATAATCACGACGTCGTTGTGTCGTCAATTATTATCATAGTACAGTTGATGCGATTGATGTATTGCGTTATTACGTTAGGTTAATTTGTGTGTTTGTGTCTTTGCTCTACGCAGTTGTTCGTACACCTAGTACGGTGTAACCTATCAACTGCATGTTTTTCATTCCTTTTTACACTTAGTAAGTAGCTATGTAACTACATTAACATATTGTCTATTAACGGTTAATAAATGTGGTTTAGGATTTGTCACACAGTAGTTCAATTAATTACAGTTATTGTTTATTGTCAAAATAGTGAAGCTTCGAATTGTTCCTGTTTATTTTGTTTTCCGCTTGCGGTTATGGTTGATGTGATTGGGTAATTACTTCCCTGTGTAGGTATGCATTGTACGTGACAATAACATTTGTCGTGTTCAGAACGTATCTATAAATATAATTTCATTTTTTCACAGGTGAACTAGACGAAGAGACCACAAAAGTGATGTCACTACCGCGATGTGGTGTCAGAGACAAGGTGGGCTTCGGGGAGAGTCGTGCCAAGCGGTACGCGCTGCAAGGTATGTGTCTAACTAAAGTGTCATCTTAATGTAGGTAACTCAATTCTAAGTTTTATGCATTTTATTTTATATTTTTATATCTTAAATAAACGTCGACAGTCACTTATCTGCATAAACTACTTGACACACTTGTCTTGTCTCGCTTAACTCATAATAAGACAAGTTAAGCCAACGAATTTTTTGCTCAGCTTCTAAGGCTGACAGAATCTGAGAATAGACACCTGAGTAATCTGCATTCTCATGTTTTTTGGTTCTGAAAACAATGTATGTGCTGACGTAACTCATGCATTACCAAAGGTTCACGGTGGCGGGTGAAGAATTTAACGTACAAGATATCCAAGTATCCTTCGAAACTCAACCGTGCCGAGGTAGACAATGAACTTGCCAAAGCTTTCGCCGTTTGGTCCGACTACACTGACCTCACCTTCACGCAGAAACGCTCCGGCCAAGTCCACATCGAAATTAGGTAAGAAACTGAAAAGTTAACGTTCAATTAATTTTCTTTATTTATACGCACAAACTGTATTTTGTCATACTTAGTAAAAACCCACTGATGGTTTTCATATTGTGTTTAGATAACGTAAACGCAAATTATACTGTAGTGCAATAAGCGTAGTATTTCAATACACATAGTTACATGTTTTTCGTCACAATTCATGATGTTCTGCGTTGCGTAACTGAACACAAATTGTGTCCATCGAGGACGTTGCTGACTCAGATTATTATAGACAAGAGTTTAAGTATATTCAATATTCTGTCGTACAGATTCGAAAAAGGAGAGCACGGAGATGGTGATCCATTCGATGGTGTTGGTGGTACTCTTGCCCACGCTTATTTTCCTGTAAGTATACGACTTAATAATATAATATTGTGTATTGAAAAAAAAAGCATCGGAATGCGTAAGTAGTGAAACTTTTTGTAATAACTAAACGAAATAATGGAAACCATTTGAAATATTTTATGTCTACTTGATGTAACATGGTTTTGAGGGTTCTGTACCTACCACAAACGGAAAAAGGAACTCTTATTAGATTGCTTTTGGTTATCTGTCTCTCTGATAAGACCCTTATGCTCAGGAACACGAGAAGATACCTATACATACCTATAGGTATGCCTGCTCCAACTTGCTCACAACACGCCAAAAGATTCCTAATGTGCTTAATGTTGTACCTAACAGGTCTATTTAGTGTTAGTGTCCTAAAAAAATTTTTTATCTCAACTGCTACTTAGTATGTTAGAAGTTGATAATTTGTATAGGTAAACGATGAAAAACGGATGTGGCTGGTTGGCGACCATGGTGAAAGTAATGATTATAATAACGAGCAACTAACTCGCAATAATATTTGTTCATTTAAAACTTTTTATTGTCATATTCACAACTATTGTTTTTTTTTCTAGGTCTATGGAGGAGACGCCCATTTTGATGATGCTGAAATGTGGTCTATTAATTCTAGGAGAGGCACTAATCTATTCCAAGTAAGTGTTATTTTATACCTACTATGTTATAGTTAAGTAATTGTCTGATTCTGATTGGGAGGTTTGGAACATACTTTTTAAAACTTTTGTTTGATAAATAAATAATTTGGTAGTCAGATGACAGATTTAAAAATATTTTAGTTAGTTAACCTACAATAGTAAGGATATGATTCAAAATGAGAGAGTTGGTACATAAATTATAGGACATTTCGATTATTGTGTAAGTTCCATTTATGTTTATTGGAACGAAGTTCCATAACGCAGTTTGCGGTAGGAGTTAAATCGCACAAATTGCCGCTACCGGAAAAAGCAATATACCTACGATATTACTCCATACGTCAATGTGACCTTTCGTGATTTATCTATACTTCTATACTAATGTCATAAAGAGGAATGATTTGATTTTTTGTTTGTTTGTTTGTTACGATTTAACTCAAAAACTACTGGACCGATTTCAAAAATTATTTTACCATTAGAAAGCTACATTATCTCTAAGTAACATAGGCTATATTGTAATCCCGCGGGAACTCCAAAACTAACGTGGGTGAAACCGTGGGGAACAGCTAGTATAAGTATAAGGTGGATGAAGGCGTAAGGAACTTCGCCCTACAGGGGTACCCCGAGCGCACACGTTTTATTATTACGTGTAATTCCAGGTGGCAGCTCATGAGTTCGGCCACTCATTAGGCCTGTCGCACAGTGACGTGCGCACCGCACTGATGGCGCCGTTCTACCGCGGCTACGACCCGACATTCCAGCTGGACCAGGATGACATCCTAGGCATCCAGGTGAATTAAACAATGACCCACGGAACTGGAAAACATTGAAGGGTGGACATTTTATGGGTGCTGTCATAATTATTGTATATTATATGACGTCAAAAAGAGCCATGATACCCTGAATGTTTAGAATCTAGAGAGAGACTACAAGTAGGTAACTTTATTGCCGCTTCATTTGCCATGATCTTCTTTTTTTACTAAAAGTCACAGATAATTTAAGGTTTAATCGTTAATCTAATGTCCTGAAAGTTGAGAACATAACCTAGAGAATTTATAAGAGTAAAAACTATTAACAGTTTTAAGAGAATTATAAATACATCACAATACGAGTATTTAGACAGACACAATACGTAATAATATAGGTATGATCAAAATCGGGGAGTACCTAGGTATTCTGTTATCTTGAGAACATTTTGTACGAAAACGCAGATTATTATTAGTACCTAATATTTATTTTATTTTTGTATTTGTTTATTCCTAACGTATAACCGTGGTGTAACGTAACGTTCTGACGTCTAAATATAAATAGAACTAGGTATAGGTATCTGAATTTACGTAATAATATTTAAACTATTAAGTATGAAGAGCGATAAGATAGGTTGTTCAAGTAGTTATCCAAAAAATGTGCATGTCTTCCTGCTTATCTTTATTTTTAAGGTAGGTAAGTAGACAAGTGAATATATAGAATGTTCAATGGTTTTGATTTTGTTGCAAAAAAGATTTTATGTTTTAACTCTCATATAAAAACGCCATTTAAAAAAAACGGTTGAGAACCCACATCAACGATCAGTATTCTACACATACCTATATGTAAAGCAACTAGTAGGTACCTACACACTCTACGAAATAAACATAAACTAGAAATTGCTAATACACAGGCCACAGACACACAGATATTGTTTGATGAGCATAGCTGTACAATAAATTATCAAAAGACCTAAAAGAATGTCATCGAAATTAAAATATAATAGGTATAAAACTAAACTGATGATATTTTGTTACTGATACTCATCGAAATGTCGGATATGTAGTTATGCGCATTTCAATTATCTAATCCTTAGGTACATAGGTACCTTCTATTATTTAAATGCGAATGCGAGTTTCTGTCGCTCTTCGGCCTTAATGGCTTAACCTTTAAATCATTAAATTTGGGATACTCGTTGTCAGGGGTACAGAAAAGAAAATAGGATGGGACACTTTCTATTCCGGATTTCACGAAAACTACCCGTAATCCCGGAACTCCAAAATTAACGCAGGTGTAACCCCGGGGAAAAGCTAGTAATGATAAACGATAAAAAACTCCGAGTTCATTGAATTAACATAGACTGTGATACGCAGGCTCTATACGGTCGCAAGACGCAGACGGATATCGGCGGCGGCATCGGCGGAGGCTCGGGCGCAGCGCCCTCTGCCCCGCGTGCCACCACCCCGTCACCGCCTGTCGAAGATGCCGCGCTCTGCTCAGATCCTAATATCGATACTATCTTTAACTCTGCTGACGGATCCACTTTCATCTTCAAAGGTAAACGACGTGAGATGTTCTTACACTTAAAATGTGGCGTAGGCTGAGGTGTTACTACTTTTTAGCCCCAATGTTTGCTTGTAAAAGACAGAATTTTAAATCAAATTAAAACGGTACTTGCACCGGTTTTGGAAACGAGATTTTGGAAAGGTAAAAACTCCGTGACCTATTGAGCTGGTTCTGGTTTCGAATTCCTGTATGAATGGAGCAGGAAAGTCGTGACTATACGTCACAACTAGTAATTAGGTACTGCCTGGAATCTTTAAGCTTTTTATTATCACTGCAGTTTTATTGTTTCTTATGTTTTCTTTCCTGCACATATACATACTGATAGGTAGTTCTATGCAACTGTTTTTTTTAATTAGGTACCTATCTACGGTCATAGTGATATCATGCCACACCATTTTTAATATTTTTTTATCCTTGCTGCATATATAAATTGGAGAAAACATTTTATTGTTACGGCCGCACTCAGTCGTTTTAATGATTACTTAATTTGGAGTAAAGACATTAAAAACAAAACTGCCGCACTCAGAGATGTTCATTAAATTAATGTTAATGGGCATTTAACTATTAAGTTAAATGCATTCGTTCTTCGTTCACTGATTTAAACGTGTTGTTTTCTTTTAGGCGAGCACTACTGGCGGCTGACAGAGGACGGCGTGGCGGCCGGCTATCCGCGCCTCATCGCCCGCTCCTGGCCCGGCCTGCCGGGCAACATTGACGCAGCTTTTACCTACAAGAACGGAAAGACATACTTCTTCAAAGGCTCTAAGTATTGGCGATACAATGGACAGAAAATCGACGGAGACTACCCCAAAGATATCAGCGAAGGTATGCATTGTTTTGTTTGCGATTTATAAGGGGTGTCTGGCAGGGGGTTTAAACTGTATCCAATGACGTGATTTCTAACGTTATTCCGAAGAAAATATAAAAAAATTAAGTTTTGTACTTTAATGAAGTTGAGGTACCTACTATTTTATACAGCTTTACTTCCTGATATCTCCTCAAGTAACCATAGTCCAAACTCCATAGTCGCTGATCGTCCTTACCTGTGTTGGGTACACGCACAAAGAAACTTTAAGCTTTTATAAAATATGGAAGGTCTGGCCGTCGCTGTCTCTTTTTATTACAAACATTTGTTGATTCTAATCCAATTGTTTTTTGTGTAGGTTTCACTGGCGTTCCCGATAATTTAGACGCTGCCCTTGTATGGTCCGGCAATGGCAAGATTTACTTCTTCAAAGGCTCCAAGTTCTGGAGGTTCGACCCGGCTCAGCGTCCCCCCGTCAAGTCCACGTACCCCAAGCTCCTCTCCAACTGGGAAGGCATCCCCGACAACATCGACGCTGCCCTGCAGTACACTAATGGCTACACGTACTTCTTCAAAGGAGGCTCTTACTGGCGGTTTAACGACAGAACATTCAGTGTAAGTTTAACAAATTTTAGATATCCGTCGCTTTATTTTTCTAAATATACATGACTAAAATTTGTTGTTGTCCTTCTGGCGAACACTGATCGTTTTTACCAGTCTCCGCAAAATTATTGCGACATCAGCGACAGTGAACTGCAGCTGCTGACTCAAAGCAACACTACACTAATAAGAGGGAGGAAGAGGGGGGGGGGGGGGGCTCTCTAGAAAAATGGACACTCGACAGCATTGAACCATTAACTATGATGTAATTAGATCAGCTGGACGGCTGCCCCCATGTTAGATAAAATTCCTAGCTAGGTACGCCACTATTATGACACTTGCGACAGCGACCGACCGCAGCAAATAGTTGTTGCGGTCGGTCGTTGTCGCAAGTTTCGTAATTGAACCGTGATGTCCGCTCGTTCCAGGTGGACTCCGATGACCCCCCGTTCCCGCGCTCGGCGGCGCACTGGTGGCTCGGATGCAAGAGCGCGCCGCGCGGCACTGTCGGAGGTAACGCGCGCCTCACCCACGCGCCCGGTCCCGGCGCCCTCGCCGACGACGAGGACGTCGGCGACATACAGTTCGACGCCGACGCAGGTAGGTTCGAGGAGCCAGGCGTGACATCAACGTGCCTGCTTAACCTTTTGTCCACTAGTTACGACCACTGACAATAGTCATCTCCAATTATACCTGACAACTTTCAAATAACGTTTATTAGCCAAAATTACCTACTGACTCTTTCTATTTTAATCAGATTTAAATTTGTAAAGAACTATAAAATTGTCAAGAGCTGAAATCTGAATCAATTTTTTGAATTTTTCTAGTTGACCTTAATTGACAGTGGACAATAAGGGAGTAATTATGGCCGATTTCGACAACGATCCGTCACCGACTCCACTGTTTCTGTACCGTCTCTATTTGTTTGTGATTTGTTTATGATTTCAGTCTTCATTTACTTGTATTCGATTTGTTTCATAATATCTATTATGTCTCTATTAGAATAATATAGAAATAATTTACTATTAAATTACTTGCTCTATAACATTGTCATTGCATTACCCCTTTTTCTTTTTCCATATTAATTACATTATCAGTATACTAAGAATATTTCTAACCCAAATAACATAGCGCTTCTGAATTCATAGCGTAATTAACAAATAATTAATTGCTTACTAACATTTGATATTGGTTAATTACAAAAAAAAATAAGGAACTTCGTTCCAAAAACAAAATTACCTAATTAGTAACACTAACTAGATAGGTATTTATAACTAACACTAACTTCACGTCAATACCAGTTTCTAAAATTAAACTAACCATTAAAATGATATGTGATCTTTTTGACTGTGAATTAATCTGGGATGAGGAAAGATTTGTGTGAACAGCGCACTATGGATCTCTTCGTTAACCTATTTAATAAATAAATTATTGTTGGGTCGGATCAAATAACGGTGTGCGGTTGGTGGTGGGCTTCAGTGGCAGACGGTCGTTGGTCGTCAGTGAGATGAAACGCAGCTTCTGGTCGCCTCGAATCTACCCGCGAACATTGTGATGAAAACTTAACATATCTCAAAAAACTACTACTAATGACCAAAATTACCTACATAATATTCTTAAAATAAAAAAGGAATATTTTAAAACATCCGCAGTTTTCAACACATTGTTATTTTAATATCGTAGAAGTAGTAAAGTTATTCAAAAATCCTACTTTAGATAATCACCTAGTACATGTAAAGCAAACGAATTGCAATTTGCACCAAAAAACACTTTTGCTATAAAATTATTTGAAATTATCATTCTGATATTTCACTTTGGTTTTTTAAAGATGAATGTTGCACCAACTTTTTTGTACTCACAACAGACACAAATACATATTATAATATGTATAATTATGTCTGTCACGTTATTCCAGCATTACATAATGGTGCTTGGGATTAAAAACTCACGTTGCTATGTGTGTGTTGTGTTTTGTTTTTTCTAGGTTTAAAATCATCCGCCCCCAGATCATTCTTCTGGTTCAGGAAATAACCACGACGGACAGTTCCTGATTGTTGTATATAGAAAAATTACGTATAAAGAACAAAGACTCAAATAGTTATATAGGAGTATTAAGCGAATACCTACCAGTGAGATTATAGACATAAGCGGTGATTTTAGTACCGGCGGGTTTTTCGCGCTCCACCTGTACGTTCAACATTTCACATTTATTTTTGCATGATTTTCGCTTATTAATTGGTGACAGTACTTCAAATTATCTGCTTCTGCGTGGACAGTTATGTTTGCCTTCATTCGGCGAATGGGCGCTTTTTGCATCTGCCTTAAGGATATTGCATGCCACATAGGAACATTTTTCGATCATTCATAAAAAAAATCTAATCTAGACCAACTTTTAATTTATCTAAGGTACAAATAACAACAAAAAAAACCATAAGAGTCCGTGTATTTCAATACACTTAAAATAGAGATTTGACTACTTACAATGCTTGCTTAGATAGGTATGTAGATACAGTAGGAGAAAATTACTCAGATATTATTATTTTCACCATCTCTCAGAACTTGTGTAACATGTATGTATGTAAGTATGTAGGATCTATTCTATCATATACCAATCTATGAATGAAGGGTATTTAGTACGTATAAATAAAATATGTATATCAATGATCGTAGATAGGTTTACTCAGCATGTAGGTATCCGTATGTAATTATCTCGTACAAAAAGATTTTTAGATTAATTATTAGATTAATTATCTAAAATCTAGAATCTAGATGGAGTGGGGTATTAATCGTTTGCCAAGTTAACAGCAACATTTTATAATTATAATTCCACAAAAATACACGGGTGACGGTACGAGTAGATAGTGACAAGCTAATGGGTTCTTGGTCCTAGCATTAGTCAAATTAAATACTTACGGTTCTTAAATTTTCTAGATTTAGTGAAGAAAACATTTCGTGTTTTAATGTTGAAACTATAAACCAATCGAATCGACGACCAAACACTTCGGAATAGGATCGCGGCGTTTGTAAAGTAAGACAATGGAAAAACTTATATGAACTTCACTATAACAGCACCTTATTGTTGGGATTCTACACGCGTTTGTTTATACTAATCGTATTTTAATATAGGTTTCGCGCTTTGTAAAATATTAATTTATCTTGCACTGTTAATTAAATTACTTAATAGGGTACTTGCATGAAATTTATAATAAGAAATTGTGTCAAAATTCCAAAAATAGAGCCTTAGAAAAGCATTATCGTTCAAGATTTACTAAAAAATTATCAATAGTTTCCAAAATATTCAACTTTTAATTTTGTGAAACGGAACGTTGCAACGAAACATCAATCACAGACTCGCTGAACATATTACGTCACTTTTATTTTTTTAGGAAACATTTACCTCGTTCAGGAAAGGAAAAATAAACTAAGTGCATACAGTCAACACATATTTTCCCTTTTCTGAAGTTTTTGACCTTAAAATGTATCGGTAAGATGCATTTCGATTCTTTACTGGATCTTTTGGAAGTAATTCGACACAGTTCAAACTAAATTTCGCTTTTGGATATTGAAGTTATCTGTCTGTCAGTGTCACTACGACAGTGACATCTCTATCACAGATCAATAAGGCGTAATTTTTAACTAGTGACGTCATTCCGCCGTTGCGCGTTTCGGCGGTAAAGTCAAAAGTAGGCACTTTGAAACGCTCTGTTTAATTAATTTATGCATATTTTTTTTTCTTTTTCTTGCTTTGTTTAAGTAGGTCATATATCTTTAAAATAGATTTTTTTAAAATCATGCAAGTACCCTATTGAGAGCAAGAGCAAAAAGAATCAGTTTGATTCGATTAAGTGGAACGATGCAAGATTAATAATGATGTATAACATTCTATATTTGCTATATACACATTATAGACTAGCTGCTCCCCGCGGTTTCTCCCGCGTTAATTTCGGAGTTCCCGCGGGAATTTTTGGGACAAAAAGAACCCTATGTCCTTTTCTGTACCCCTGACAATGTGTACGCTAAAATTTCATGATTGTCAGTTAAGCCGTTGAGGCTCACGCCAGAAGACACAGACAGAAAGACAGACAGACAGAGTTACCTACTTTTGCATATTTTATAATACTTACTAGCTGTTCCCCGCTGTTTCACCCACGTTAATTTCAGAGATCCCACGGGAATTCCGGAATAAAAAGTAGTATTAGTTACTCTTTATAACATTAGCTATCTGCCGGTGAAAGTCCCGTTAAAATCGGTCCAGCTGTTTCAGAGATTACCTGTAACAAACAGACAGACAGACAGACAGAGAAAAAAATTTAAAAATGGTTATTTTGATGTTAGTACCGTACTTTCGTATGCAATTAGTGAAAAGCTGTTAATTTGAAATTACAAACACACACTTCAATTTTATTTATATATCTAGAAGACTAGACTAGATTAGTAGGGATATTAATGATCATAATAATGACTGCGCCATTTTTCTGATTTCCGTGAATGATATGTTATTTTATGTAGTTAGCATGCACATTAGTTTATACATTTTTTTAGAATTTTAGATCGCAATTTTTGCATGAAAGTTGTAAATAAAAGAACCTTTCAATAAACATTCGTAGCGTAGATTGCACAAAGGGGTCACGGTTACGGTACTTTAAGGTTGCTGGCTAAAGGCAAGTTAATGTTTCAGTGGCCAGCATTCAATCGGATGGAGCTAGAGTGTAATAGTGTCTTAGACCGAGCCGCTTCGTTATACTGTTAGGAGGGTTCGAAATACTCTCCGCCGTGACGTCACACCCTCACCTTTGTAGGTTTCAACTGTTTTAATACTCATATTATTATTATGTTTCACTTTTAACCGTAAACTCCGTTTGAGCTTTAGGTTACATTACATACATACGTATTTGACCAGTTTAAAATTATAAAACGGATTTTACGGTATGTGTTTATTTATAGCGTATTATATTTGAGTGTCAACCGTAGGACAGCTTCAGTCATTAACTATATTCACGAGTTTTTTTTTTTTCTTTTTTTTATTTATATCCTACACTCAACAAGTCCTGAGGCTGAAGCTTCTTTTAGCAAAAAAAACATGTCACCCATGATATGTTTGCATAAGATCCAGATTTTTAAAAATTATAGGTACTGTTACTATTACAATTTAGCCTCAAGACTTATTGAATGATTTGTTGGTACCTACTGTCTGAATGTTAAGCTTATAACGAGTATACGCTTTTGAGCACGTTTGCACCTTGCGCTTGCAATAATATGCTCGTGTTAAATTTGCAACAATGTGTTAAACAGATTCGGCTGATTCTTCGGCTAGAAAGAGTGGTTCGGATGTAGCGCGGCCCGCGTTAGCGCCCGCGCTGCTCGCACTCGTTGTCGTGCTGTGCCGGGGCGTGCTGGTGGCTCGCGCCTAGCGCCCCTAGGCGTCAGTACCCCGGGCGGCGCCAGACCACCCCGCCCGCCCCGTTTCGCCGCCCAGCCCCTTCGCCGACTGTGATCGTCTGTTGAGTGCCTGTTTGTGTTCGCGATTGCGTTCCACTATAAGTGTACAGCGAACATTATACTGTGATGATGACGCGTGTATTGTTTTTTTTATAAAATGTGGAGAGAACGATAATTTAATACAAGTCAAAGTTTTTATACTTATTATAAATAGATGATGTAAGTTCGAGTGTGATATTGAAGTAAGCGATAATTTTTATATTAAACTATTTAAAGTGCCTACTCGAATTTTTTATTTACTAAATCTTAAAATCCAATAAGGACATTATAATATGGATTTAAGGAAGGCGCATAGTGCAAAAACAATTTGGAGCAGTGTTTTTAGGCATTTTTCTAAACGAAAATGAAGTTAAAACAGAATAATGTAATATCATCCTGTATGACCCCTATTAGCAAATCTTTAAATAATTCAAAGACATTCAAAAGTAACAGTTAAATGTTTTTTCTCGTTTCTTACCTAACTTGTCATAAATTATGACCATACTTGCTGTGCTCCGCGGTTTCGGAATTCCCACTGGAACTCCAAAGTAGCCTAATTTACTTCCTATAACATCATTTAATTACCAGTGAAAGTCCCGTTCAAATCTGTCTAACCGTTTTGGAGATTCATCCGCGTACCAAATTTTTTTACACAAACCTTTTGTCCTGGCAATAATGAACACAAAAAAAGAATTGTCCAATTTGGGGTATTCCGGCGATTAATTCTTATTTTTATAGATAGACTAGCGGTGGCCCGCGGTTTTACCCGCGGTAATTTTGGAGTTCCCGCGGGAATTCCATGATAAAAAGTACCCTATTTCCAGAAGGACATACGATACTATGGTATTAAATTTGGCATGCACGTTGTCAGGGGTACCGAGAACTGTACCTACCCCTGACAACGTGCATGCCAAATTTAATCCAAACCCGTTCAGCCGTTTTTGCGTGATTGAGTAACAAACATCCACACTTTCACATTTATAATATTCTATAAATTATTTTACTGTCCTAGTTGTGTGTGAAAGGTGAAAAAGTCTAGCTAATAATTATAATTATTACCTATGTGGACATAGATAAGCAATAGTGTGTTAACCCACACTGGAGAAATTTTGAGTAAATCGTGTTTTAAAATTATAGCGCCATTTTCTGTCAACATTTTTTATGTTCAATATTTAGTTACATACTTAAACAATGTAATAAGGTAAACACATAATTAAATAAACGTTCCCTAACTCTCAATAAATCGTTCTGAATTAATAACTCAATTATGTGGGTTAACATGTTATTGCTTATCTGCGACCATGTAAGAGTAGGTAGTAGGTAGGTAGGTATATGTATCATGATCTAATAATGGGCAAATAAGAGTCACATTTTTATTTTTAATCGGTTTATTTAACGTTTTTCTGGTTCTCCAATAATTTTTATATCTACAAATTCCTCTTATGTTAGTAATTACAAGTTTATATGACAATATTTTTCGTTTTATTCCATTTTCATAAACGTATTTTAATAAACTTCTCTTCATTTCACCATAACACGGTCGCGCGACCTACTGTCTCAATCGTTCTAATTCTTAGGAAAATGCAAATTATATTTAATTGAAAATCTGTCTAGACTAATCTTACTTCGACTTTCGAAAGGTGTCTACGTGCCTGTAGCGGCCGCTACGAACAGTGTGCTACATGAGTGCTACACCAACCCTACGCGACTCCGCCGTAGCTGCCAGTGTAGCACTCAACCCTAGAAGTCACCGTTCGTAGAATACTTGCGTCTCTCGCACACAATGCTAACATAGTTACGTAAATACTTTAGACCGGTTTCCCACAATAAACGTTAACTTACAGCTTTACACATTAAAAATGGCAGTCTCTGAATATTGGATTCGCCACTCAAACTAAAAGCCAAATTCTCCTTTGGGAAACCGGACAGATTAATCTTTAAGAAGGCATAACATAACACTTTTACTACTTTTCAAACCACTACTTCACATCCTAGATCATATCAATATATCGGTGTCCAGAATACTGAGTACTTTTATTAAAACATGATCATTTGAATTCCAAATAGGGTGCAGAATACAAGTACGTAGGTACCTACTCAACAATAGAGTATTATCTACTATAGCATAGTGAATTCAACGCTGGATTTAAATTCGCCGTATTGAATAACATGAACAAAAAAAATCTTTCGGTTTTCTGTACCTATTGTTTTGACAGGTGCGGTTCGTTCGTAATACAAAGATACATATTATAAGATGGTGATGTCGCGAGTAGAAAATAAATCCTGTTCACGTGAAACTCAAAACCACACCGTTCCTCCACGTCAATAAGGGTCTCCCCACGCATACTCGTGTTGCGACGGCCGATCGGCTTAATGCGAGTACGTGAGTATCGGTATATGTGGAGAGATCCTTGTAAATGAGCAGGAGATCGATTTTTGAATCACTCGAATATCTTAAGTGAAATCAATTCACATGTGAAATTCAATTCACTGAATCCCATTTTGTCATATTTTTTAATCATTCGAATACGGTGTTGCTGATTTCTGAAACTCCTTTAGATTTGTTTCATTTAAAGCAGAATATTTAAAAACAGGAAGGTAACTTTCATAGATTTTCATAAAACGGTACTTAATCGGACTTAAAACGATACGTTCTTAATGTTGTCAAACTATCTATCATGTCAAATTATGCCACTAAACGTCAAACTTTCTATCGATGAATTCTAATAAGAGTGGTCCGACCCACTCGTTGCAGAATTCACGTGCAATGAAATTTCAATAATACAATTTCACGCATTCGCATGTGAATCTTGCGATTCCGTGTGTGAATAGCAATTCGAGCGATTCAAAAATCGATCTCCAGGAGCCTTGTGGTGTTTTACGTGAGCGCAATCGGCCCCAGGGGCCAGGGTAATCGTACTGTCGTGGCAGTAATGTCTGCAAGCGCATCTCCCGTGTCATCGGCGGCGGCACTGGGGCGCACTCGGCCTCCACTGAACTTAAAAAAAAGTTGTGGAAAACATCGGTTCTTGAACAATGATTTTGTTATCTCCATTATAATTATTATTGAGGCAAATTTTATTTAAGTATCTAAGGTAGGTAATTCTATTACAATCCGTTTTAAATAGAATAGGTAGGTACTCCTGATACTATTTACCAAGACCGTAAGGTAATTAATATTCTAATTTTTTAATATTATACCTCTTACTTGTACGTATATTTATATGATCTAGAACTTATTATATGTTATTGGCTCAAGAAGAAAGTTTCCTTTTTTGGGAAATACAACTAAACAAATGATAACTACCTAGTCAGAGCGAGCTTGTTCTAATCAGTACATAACTCCGTACCCGAGTTAACAGTTACATAGAAAGTAGATTTAATAGAGAAATATTAATATTGGAACTGTTCGATTATTAAATAAAATAATCATATCATATAATAAATTAATAAAAATGTATATATATATATAGACTCTAAATGTAGGAATGCTTCGACATAGGTATACGATATACAATGAGTTGTTATCTATAACTCGGATAGGAAGCGAGTACCTACAACACATGAAACGACAAACGGAACCAGTGATAAAGCCTAATGTTTATTAAAATTCATAATCACCTCCTTAGGTCAAACATAATGCCGCAAAATGAACACAAAACATTTATGTTAATGGAAACAACACTAATCACATACATTACATTTTACTAGATAATTTATAAACACCGCGAATTAAACTCGAAATAAATACATAATGAATACCAACATTGAAATTATCGGGTACTAAAAATATATTTCCTGCACATTTTAATTGAAGTTGGGAGTTTTATAGTCTTTCGGGGTTCATTATCTGTGAAAAAAACGTATTTCTCACCTGCATGTAAACTGTTTGAAATCGAATATGTACCTCTCCACCTATTTAGTAGTTATAAGAATTAAATATCATAAGATTTTAAATACATCCACAATAATATGTTAATATTAAACTTCATCTATTTATGGTTTAAATCGAAGGCCGTATCATATTACTATTGTTGTGATTTCTATGACTTTAGAACACGTTTCAGCTTATTTATTGGTTGTTATTAATTGATTGAAAGATTGATATAAAATAATTATACTTAAATAAAATGCATACAAAAAATAGGGCCTATAATGTCAATAGCAAACCATAATTTTATATTTTCGAAAAGGTATGCTTTATATTATCTGTTGAAACCGTAAAAACCATATTTGCATAATTTTATTTCTATAAAGTGGGAAAAAGCCGTAACTAGTCAACTAGTTTTGTCTTGACATGTCGGTGACCACGTTAAACCACGGGAAAACCATATTTGCATAATTTTATCTTTATAAAGTTGGAATAAGCCGTAACTAGTCAACTAGTTTTGTCTTAACTTGTCGGTGACCACGTTAACCCACGTAAAAACCATATTTGCATAATTTTATCTTTATAAAGTTGGAATAAGCCGTAACTAGTCAACTAGTTTTGTCTTAACTTGTCGGTGACCACGTTAACCCACGTAAAAACCATATTTGCATAATTTTATCTTTATAAAGTTGGAATAAGCCGTAATTAGTCAACTAGTTTTGTCTTAACATGTCGCGGTGACCACGTTAGGTATACGTTAAATAAATGTCGACAACCGATAGATGATTTATTCTTGAACAAAAATGCTGTATAAATAAATATATTATTGAATTATATTTTTAACTGAACAATTTAATGTCGGGTTCATTCGGATTAGTGCAAACCGCGTATAGAAAGTAAGGTCCAAGATCTTATTTTTTTACTGTTGATATAACTAATACTACTTATTTTTTCACTTATAAAATTGTATTAAATCAATAGAGGCCAACAATATTTTTATGTAATATGCTTGATAAACCAATGCAAATATTACGTATGTTGGTATATATATTTGCAACAGTATGTAGAAGGCTATCTTTTTGGTGTTTTCCTTACATTAACCTATGTTAATGAATAAGAACAATGAACTAACTAATGTGTTACAATGGAATAACACGATACCTACCCCGAAAGCAACGTCTGCTTTTTTGTGCGTATACAATATAAAATTAAGTAAATTGAAATTACGCGTTAGTAACAGTATCAAATTGTACAGCTAATTAATTCCGTTTTTACTTAAAAAATGTGAGGTGGATTATGAGAGTTCGTGCTGCTACAGTGTTCAGTGCAATGCACGCCAATTACGAGACTGCTTTACCGCACAGAAAATATATGTGTATAACCACGACAGTAATAAAATTAATATTGTTTACGACAAGATAAATCGCTACGTACGTAACTCCTAACGATTATTTTCCAGTTACTGTTTATACCTAAATACATAAGTTTTCGTACACTGCTTACATAACCAGCATTCATTTTTCATATTATTTGTGCGTTAAACATTTACACTTTATTTATGTACATTAAACAAATATTTTATTTAAAAAACTTAATGTACCTACACACAATCGCAAAACTGAATTCTTCAAAACATCAACATGTCCAGTGGATCTTATTATATAACTAAGGAAGGGCGCTTGTAAATAGTGGTGTAGTTACTAGTTATATAGGTTTCATTAAACTTGTATATTATTATGTTTAGTAACATCCCTAATTACAAGTAAATAAGTGTAGCGTCTACGCTAGGCGTCCAAGTTTATTTAACTATACTTATCTGCCTTTTCAGTTCAACAAACATCAAGCTATAGATATTTTGTGTAAATCTCAGGTTCATAGAAAAGAGAATACCAATAGAATTGTTATTTCCTAATATGTTACGGTATTACCTATCTCGGATAAAACTGACTGACTTAAGTATCTCACTCTCAGAATTATTCAAACGTTTTGATTCGTTGAACTGTGTCTATATGCATAGGCAATTTTATAAATGTATCTAAACCATAAAATTCATGTTTTTTATCCAATAACTAGAGACCATATTTTTGGAGAAGGAACAGATCATGCTCAAATATAGGTAATAATGTAGTCTGGTAATTCGCTGGCTGATCTTTCTTTATGAGATAAAGCCGAAACGAGAATGATGATGAGTAATTAAATTTTGATATTTTAATAGTTTTTTTTATTTAATAAGAATTTATTGCTAATATTGTGTCCCTACTACAAAGTTTTCACAGAAGAATTATTTCTGTGTACTTAAAAGTTTGGTTATAAGCGTAATTATTTTGGGAGTTTCATAAATTATTTAAAAATTAATTTTCCTTCAGGCGATTTAATGAGATTTATGTATTTATTTAGCGATAGTTAAAAAAAGATTGGCCCTTTTGTTTATTGACACTCTGATGAATAGGTGAATAGTTTTTACCTGCATTTTATTTTCTCATAATGGATGCAGAATAAGAGTCACATAAAATACATTCGAACCGAATTCGACTTCTTTGGTCTTTTAATATCTACCCTAGTAAGTATAGAATAGTGATGAAGTGTAGATAGATATCAAGAAACATTCACGAAGAAGGAATTAACGGTCAATGTGTAAGTTTTAACGAGTGCTTGAAATTGTTCCAATTATGTTCTAGTAATTCATTGTATATTACTAATTTTAGACATTTCCGTAATTTATTTATACATACTATAGATACTCGATTGTGAAGGACACCCTAGATGATAAGAGCAGATTATTTATTTATTTAATACAAGAAGATACATACAATCCTAATGAGACGAATTGAATGTTGTTATGTTTTTTTAATAATTTTTAGTAAGAGGTTTCTCTCGTAGATAATTTTAAAAGTATAAGTAATAATTAAATTAACAAATAACTAATAAATAAAACGTATTTTGATACATATTTAACATATGTACCTAATGTATAATATATTTTAGGATTTTGAGATTAAATTAAGTTGATAAAAAAGAAGTACAATTTGAGATAAAATTTCAGTACCTATATTAGGTTTGTTTTGTTTCCAAGTTTTGCTGCCTGATTAATTAGACAAACTTCTAACTATGTTGGAGTTATGTAGATTTACTATTTCTATTATACTTTATAAAAAAGAAAAAAAAAAAAACAATTTTTTTGCAAAATGGATTACGATTTAGGCCAATATCAGCAGAGAACTTGATTCAAAACTTATGTTGTTTCCCAAATAAATAAATAAATAAACTCACACGGTGCTACTACCATCTCTTTGACAATGTTATTTTGACGCGTGACTCGTGGACCCACCGACTAGCCGCTAGCTAGAACCCACTGGGCGGTCCACGTAACCTTTCGTCGATCGAACTAATAAATCGAACTAGTGAAAACAATTGACAACATTTCAATTTTAATTAGGTACTTTAAATCGAAAACCATTTCGAGATATTTGTTTAAATGTCACCGTACACATTTTTTAGACCTTTTTTATTACTTATTTAATGAAATATTCAACAAAAACTTCGTGAGGTTCAAAGTTGAGATGTAGGTACACCGTAATACCTTTGCGCTCACCGTATACACCTTAATTAAAAAATGAAGTGTCAATGTTATTCTGTTAGACCAAGTTATTCTCGATTTTTTTTGGCTATTTCAACCGGGGCAAAGGAAATTTTTGAAATTTTCAACATTTCAAATTAATTTTTGAATAACTTAGAATGAAAATTTCGGGAAAAGAAAAAAGTCGTTTTTCTAAATACTATTTATTTAGCATGAAAAAACATAAGGAAAAAAAATTGAAATGTTGTCAATTTTAAATCTAACCCGTTGATATTTCGACTTTATACATTTCCTGTAAAGGTGAAATTACGATAGCCTAATTTTTTACGAAAGGTACTCATATACTTCGTGGTATAAGACCTTATTTCAGTTCAAATCGGACATTTATTTGTCACTGTCAATATTTAAGAAAACACAATAACTGTACTTTGATTTTTTTCTTTATTATCTCGTTAAATATTGAAGTTAAAAGTTAATATGTTATGGCCCATTAGTGAAATTATGTTACCCATTTTTTCATCCTTTATTGTATTATGTTACTTCGAAAATCAACTATTTTTGGAGGAAGGCACTAGGGTCACTAGTGAAATAGATCTATTAGACTAAAATAATGAAGAATGTCATCCAATGATATACAATAATTGGATGATAGTTTTAGTATCTTCTTGGGCCCTCATTCACTATGACCTTTTATTGGTGTATAAGACTTATCGCGTTACGATAACCCCACGAAACGCGCCGCAAAAACTGTTTACCCGTGGCCAAAGAGGTTTCACTACAAAGAAAGACAATTATGGAATACAGAATACTAATTTGTAATTCTTTATCAATGATCAATGATGAGGCATCATTGTCCTTTACCATACATTCTTTATGGAAGTATTTTGCAGGCACGATACAAAATTAGACGTTATAGGCCAGGAATGTTGTTGGTCACAGTGAATCAGGACCCTGAATATATTCAGGATTCTTGAAGTAACGTGTACCTAATACCTACGGTAAAGAACTGGTAGTTGTTTCCACGAATGCTATGAAGTATGGCTAGCAAGACATATGAGTGAAGCGCAAGGACCTTATCGAGCGTGTCACCTTCTATAAATCGGTAGGTACATTGAGAATACACACAAAACGCATGTATGTAAAATGAATTTCTAACAAGCAATAATAGACCTTTAGCACCTTCGAATATTGATCTGACTTTGAATAAGTATGGGGATGGAGACAACAAATCTTTTTGACGTTTTATGTACACGATAAAAAACGTAAAAAATAACTTACTTAATATTATTATAATTTATCATTGAATACAACAACTACATCCTCTTTCGAGGACAATATTCTCAACAAATTACCATTCAATAAAGTCTTACTAACCATTAATTATATTTTTTAATCACATGTTCAACGACACTTCTATAATTTATCTCAAAAATAAGACAAACTGACAAATACCGTTACCCGAGTTTGCTTCGTATTTATTTAAATACTAATACATGCCATTATTAATTAATATATAATAAAAATCAATTCATATAAAAATCATTTTTAACCATGTTACATTTTGTATTATTCTGAATGAGTTCATAAGACGGATATATTACATATAATATTCATTATATGTTTTAGTCAAATTTTACTTCTTACAAAACAACAACTACCTTTATGTATCCCTATGTTAATATTACAATATTTTAAACCTGGCCGGCAATAGATTTTGACTCAATGTAAACAAGTAAGATCGATACCAACATGTGGGCAGTCAGTTTGATTTGCCTAGATTCGCCTCGCCTTCACTCAGTCAGCTAGACGAGAACCATTGTCTGTAATACCACAGAACTATAGTAAAATTCATCCGTTTCAAAACAGCTGACATTTTATATAATTCTGAAGACAGAAAATGCCTCTGTTTCTTATTAAGCGCGTCCCTACTCTATCGTGCTTAGGTTAAGTTAGGTTAAGTTTGAACTGTGATCACAATTAGTCATAGTAGTTTCCAATGTGCGAGCCTACCACAACCCATTTTTCTTCGGCATTATAAAAAATACCGACCATTGGTAAACGGGCAATTTATATAATAAGTACAATTGATATAATAGATATACGAACACCTACAGTTAATTTGGCGTGTCTTGTTCTTGGAGTCCCTGAAACCAGAACAGGGTCGGTTTTTCTACACAAACCAAAGTCACCTGCACTTGACCAATTGTGTCCACACATTTATTCAGATACAATATCAATATTTAGTATTTAAAAAGTAAAAAAGTGAAGGTTAGTAACCAAAAGAAGTACCTACTATTTTAGCTGTTTTTAAATGTTTTTCTATTCACTAGTTATATTGTGTCAAAACATGTAAGTATCAGCAATTTGGGGGGATTTAGCAAAATTTGCATTATAAACAAAATGCATATTATATCGCCTTAGATACTGCAGCAGCTACAACAACTACGTCGTCCAGCTGTGGACAACTTCACAGAAAACGTGATCGCCAACTGCTTTGATATCATTTTGAACTTGGTCAACTGGTGGCGCTCGCCTTGTATCAATTAGCCTACATTGGCTTTGGCCAACATCTATTGCCGACTATGGATGGCCAGACTCAGGTTGTGTCGCATTCGGTACACAAACGTCCATTCCAGTACAAAATACAATTATTTTGAAACAAATACTCTATGACCTAATTTTTATTTGTCGAACATTGACAATTTCCTCTTAAGTGTTCCATTCATTTATACTGGCGCCCGTATGATTACAGATAGATAAGTGCACGGTAATGATTTTATGAATGTAGACAAGTAATAATCATCTCACTGTACTCCTAGAGACACAGTGGTGGCGACATTAATGTGGTCTCTAAATGAAAATTTCCAAAATTCGAATAATTTTAGTACAAAATTTAAAATTCTCTATGTAGAGATCACGTTATATTCGCCATAATTATCATAATATCTAAAAGAACAACAGTCAAACTGCATTAAAATTAGGGTATTCGCGTAAATAATATATTATTAAAATGCGTCAAATGTTATAGTTTTCTTTTTACTGATGAATATAGATAACGAGCAGTATTTTGAATTTGCAATAAACTGAAAATAAATTTTACATTGTTTTTTAAGTTATGTTACCTAGTTTTACTATTAAGAATCTTTTTTGACCAAACTTACCAAGACTTGAAGTCTTTAAAATTCTTGATCCAAATAATAATTATCATATTATGATGAAAGAACCCTGATATTGCAATGTGTGGATTAGGGGAGTAAAAAGTCTCGAAGGCGGGTTTTGAAGTGTAAACAATACTCATTAATAATAATTTTATATGTAAGATAAGTATTTCCATGTCAGTAAAATTACTCAGTACAAAATTGGCAACATTGGTTAGTTAAGAATATAAAAAAATTGTGTTTTCTATAAAATGTATGTGTTAGGAAACAATTATAGGAATAGGAAAAACCCAAACAATTTAAACACAATTACTAATTTAAAAAAATACTAGTACATGCCCGTGTGATTGTTTTTTTGAAACTGACATTACGTCATACCTAATCAATTACCAGTTTAGTAGAGTTTAGTGTGCCCATTTTTCCTCTACTACATAATTTCACGCCAATAGTATTCAGAATTCGGTTGAACAAAATGTCCAATCGCGTCCTTAAGTTACGCTAATTGAGAGAATTGTTAAAGTAACCTTCAACAATTTTGCATAACACATTTACCAAAAACCTACTCAGCTTTGTAAAATTTACCACTATCTTTCTTGGGGATATATTGCTTCTATATAAATAACTATAATAGTTTAATAAAAAAAATCAAAAATACAGTGCTTATATAGGCATCAACTATTTTATGAAAGTAAATCTCAAGTCAATTAAATATTGTGTATTTCGTTTTGGAACTGTGACGAATTCAATATTACGAATAATATAATAGATATATTGGCCGGAACGTCGGCTTATAGCGCTTACGAATTAAAATGCATAAAACAATCAAAACATTTGGTGTTTTTTTGTGTTTTGGTTATCGAACAACGGACACAAATATCTTAAAGTCTATATCACCGTCGTGCTTGCGAGGGCGGCGGCGATGGCCTACGGCGGCGCAAGTCACGGGGATCATCGAACTCGTAACCGCGCATAATTTATTATCATAAGTACCTACAGCACTAATAGAAGTTCCGATCGTAGTTCGGCGATCGTTGGGTGCGGGGGTGCAACGCACGTTAACGTAAAACTATAACCTCGAATCGCGCACATTCACTAATGGTATGGACGTAGTCCAAAATGTCCGTGTGTGCGCGGCGAGCCCGAAGAGTAGAGCGAGGGTGAGCAGGGCGAGGTTGGGAGGGGCGCGAGCGGGGCGCGCGCGTGCGGGCGCCTGGTAAGGCACCGAGCACGAGGGCACGCGCTCCTCCACGGGCGCGCACTGCTCCGCGGGGGGCCGCCGCGGCTCACCCAGTCGCGCCTCGCACCGGTAGCACAGCCGCCCCTCGCAGTACCAGTAGCAGCACTCGTCCGAACCGTAGTTGGATTTGTTCGCCTGTGCTCCCGTCTCTGGTATGCGTGGATCTGTAACGGAACACGTGATTACTTTGAACTATGTTAAAAATGCATATAGAAAGCCTAGTTGCTTGCCGCGGTATCACTCGCGGTAATTTCGGAGTTACCGCGGGAATTGAGGAAACTTCAAACAATGAAATGGTTGGGCCTAGAAACTTCTTGACCTGAATTTTCTTTCAAGTAAATACGTTGTTCAATACAAACTTTGCAACCCCTTTTCACCCCCATAGGGATTGAATTTTCAAAAATCCTTTCTTAGATGCACACCTACGTCACTTTTAGGTAAGAAATATTTGTGCAAAATTTCATGGCCGTGCATTGATCGATCAGTCAGTTTATGCTTTTATATACGTACAATCTACATAATATAAGATAGATACGATTACTTATTTTTAATTTTATAAACATTTAATACCATCTCACAGACACTAGATCTTCCAAGATTTATGTGATTAATAGTTTAATAATATAGGTAGGTAATCATTGTTTGCAATGATTTTTGGCGGCTCTACCAAAAAAGAATTAATTGTGCAAAACAGGCGTGTGGAATGAACTTCGTGTTTTACAGGAACTTCGTGTTTTTTATGTTACAGGAAAAAAAAAGAATTGCAGCGTATTCAAGATAGGTAGTGTGTACAGTATTCTGCAATAAAGTCTTTAATATGAATGCTAAATGTAATTTATAATTATATTTCTCACCATTGACAGCTTTTTGATAGCAAATCTTGCGAAAATCCCTTCACTGCGGATGGCGACTCTACTTGCAAATCATTAAGTACACGTGACAGAGATGACACCTCTTTGCGATAGAGTCGTTTCTATTAAACACGTTTACGCTCTTATTTGACGTTGAGGTTAATTAATTTAAAAAATTCATTATTAAAAGTTAAAGTTTTTAAAGTTAATTATTAAGTTAAAAAATTCATATGTTTACATAAAATTATTTAGGTATGTATGTAGTTATGATAAAAGTAATAGAAAATCCGCTTTCAAAACTAGCTACGAAACCCTGGTTTCGATGAAGGCTGACAAACCCACACTCACCTAGGCATAAAAAGGTGGGCTCGCCCGCGTACTGTGTGGGATAGGCAGGGGCGCGGTCCGCGGGCAGGAAGTATGGGCAGTGTTGCTCGACGAGCTGACAGATAGACAGGCAGGGCTTGAGGCGCGCGAGGGGCCGGCCGGGGCCCGCGGCGGCGGCGCGCACCCAACGGCCTACGAGGCCCCCGCCGCCACCGGGCCCGCGCCGCCGGTCCAGGTGCCCGACGCGCTCCAGGTGCCGCGCGCGCCACCGCGCTGCATGCTCGGCGGGCGCGCGCCGCGACCTGCCGCCCTCCTCGCCGCCCTCCTCTGCGCCCTCCTCCACCCACAGCGGCACCATCGTGCTGCACGCCCAACGCCGGTACGTGTCCTGTAATTTGAACCGAAATGGTTCGTGTTATAAAACCTGTTGCTGATGGTGCCGAGAAATCAATCAGACCGAAGATATGAAAAGGTAGTAAAATCTCAATAGTCAATTTTAACCTAAGTATACTTCTAATTGCTGTATCGATGTGAAACTCTTTTATGTACTGCAGCCTGTCTACATAGTTCAGATGACAAAAGTATAATTTGTTATCTTGGAGCTGATTTGATGATGGAGGCATAGCAGGATAGTGAAACTCTTTAGCGTGTTTTTAGGTTACACTTCATCTAGTTCATTTTGGAAACTTATTGATTGCTTATTTCAAAAGCAAAGCTTGTTTAGTTTCTTTTTAAACGGTGAATTAACCGGCCGAAATATTATTTTATTTAGGTTATTTTGTTAGCTATGGATACGGCAAAAGACCTTTTTCTATTCTATGAAGCATTATTTTCAGTTTTACGCAAACTGATGTAGTTAGAAAAATATGACTATTGACTTGAAGCGCCGTCAGCTGGCAGGGCCCCTTCGACCCTTCTCACTTTTATCTTAACTCAGCATTTTTCACCAGCGCAGGAAATCACACCGCTCGTGCTCGCTCCGGTCTTGATTAATTAGTTATCAAGCCCCGAAGTGGAAGTGGTGCGCGGTGCCATGTCGTGTCGCTTTTACGAGTTGGTAATATCTTACTACGAAAGAGTAGCGTCATTTTGGTACGTTAGAGTGTTATCTATACGCCACGATGTACAACGGTAGGTAAAGCGAGCGTAAAATCAATTTTCCAATAATCGTTGTAAAAAAATATACATAATACCTATATATAATGTTATCAAACAGCGCAAACAGCGATCTGGTCCTAAAAACTAAGCAGAGATTGTATTAGATACCAGAGAACTGATGAATGTATGTGATGATTGTGATGATGGGTAATCCTAACTTTTTTTTATTATTATTTATTTATTCATTCATTTTTACAAACTAATATGATAAACGTGAGTTTGCATGTTACGCCTTCACGCCTTAACTCAATCGCTTATCATGTGCATACACTTTGCCAGAGGTACAAAAAAGACATAGGTACCTATACACTTTTTACAATGGAATTTTAGCGGGAACCCCGAAATAAACGTGAATGAAAAAACCAGTACTTATATACTAAACTAACTGTCCCCCACGGTTTCACCCGCGGCAATTTCAGAGTTCCCGTAAAAATTTTGAGATAAAAATACCCTATGTCACTACCGTAGTTTCCTATATGTGAAATAATTTTCGAAATCGGTTCATTTCATCCAGAGTTAACCAAGGGGTTACAACGTCACAAACTCACAAACTTTACCTCTTTATAATATTAGTATAGAGTTAGAATACTACTTGACTAGATTTTGGAAGCAATATCTTGTGGGATTGTTCAGTATATATTTTTATCGAGCAGGAAAGCTTTATGGAATGTTTATTGATCGGTTTTAAATGTTTATGTAAGCATTAAGCAACTTTAGTTAAATAAGAGCTAGCATAAAATGCAGTGTTTTGACATCTACCATTTCTTAAAACTTATTACTTCCACCATTTTGTAGAGGTAGATTCTATAAATTCTATGAGGCGCTTTAAGTCTTTGGAGGCTAATTATTATTACATACGACGCGCACAATAAACCCATAATGCCCGATGTGTGGTAACTGGATGATGCGTGTTATGGAGGGATGGTCAATTAACATCCTCCCTATCGTGTAATAGCCAATTCATGCCCTTTTATGATCATTTACTTTAGTGGTACAGTCACTCATTGGCATGTGCTTGACGCGGGCTGGTCATTATCTAATTGCTTCAGTTATTACATAAAAGTTACAGACACGAAAAAAGAAATGACTCTCCATTTTTACACTGTTTACTTCATGAAAATTAGATAAAATATGTTCATATAAACATAATATACATAATATGTTGTATGCTGTTTGTTATTTGTCATTATTTTTTATTCGAAAAACGTTGGTTTAATTTTACACGAGCAAAGTAAGTTATTTCATGTTTTTTCTCAGAAATACTTCTATAAAGGGCCGTTACGAGTTTTATATTAACAAGAAAGAAAGAAAGAAAAAAAATTCATTTGCCTACACATTATGTTAACCAAAACGTTATAATTATTGCTGACAAAATGGTCCCGGCTCAGCATAATGCTGTCTCACACTACGAGTATGTGATTTACTATGTGAGATAGCGCTGGTTTACAGCTGCCACCGTAATTTCGTTTATTTTATAAATAAACTTAAAAATTACCATAAAAAATAACTAAAAAAAACTATATTAACAATTCATATGACGTCACGGACCCGATTACATAAACTTAAATCTCATTAAAAATACTTACATACTTACATATGTATATGGTAAATCCTACTAATAAATGTGAAAGTGTGGATGTTTGGATGTTTGGATGTTTGTTACTCAATCACGCAAAAACGGCTGAACGGATTTGGATGAAATTTGGCATGCTCGTTGTCAGGCGTACATAGAAGGACATAGGGTGCTTTTTATCCCGGAATTCCCGCGGGATCTCCGAAATTACCGCGGGTGAAACCGCGGGGCACAGCTACTATTATATAAGTAATATATAGGTGAACAACATGAATTTAAGGCACTAATATATCTTTTACTACTATTGAACATTACAATAAACTTAATACACTATACTTACATTATGCGTTACAAATGTCACACTCTACAAAGTTGGTTGGGTGATCACCCCATTCCGCCACATCATCTAGCCTCGCTGAGCATCAAGGAGGTACTTTTTAGTGCAACTTATTAAATTAACACTTATAGGTTCTTTATCAGTTATTTTTGTTCTTTCTTGATTTATTTATTCTCGGGTCTTTTGAGAGCAATACAAACGTCTGCAAACCTTACGTGGGATAGAGTGCTACCGTGCAGTTTCAGTCCTATTTCTTGTCAATCTAAAGATCTGAAGACCTGCTCAAGAACTCCTACGAATAGCTTAGGGGATAGGGGGTCCCCTTTTTTGACTCCTCTTGCTACTTTAAAAGGTGGACCTGGAGTTTCCAGTTTAACTCTATAAGTAGTATTTCTGTATTTTCTTTATTTATAAGTATTTTCTTTATTATTTCGATGAAGTTTTTTTTTATGCATTGCATTTATTGATTTATTTATTTATTAATGGGTTGTACACAGCTACTACTTACAATAAGTGAATACAGGTACCAAACAATAACAAAGATAAAAACATATCACATCACACCACCACACCATACCCTATTTATCTGATCCTGGAGTTTATTTTTATTTTATCGGCTTTTGATGTTTTTATTGATCGTTTTATTTCGCTCTCGATAAATAACGAAATCTGGTCGTACCTATATATTATGTTAATATAAGATGTGGTAAAATTAGCTGCAAATATTTAGCAGTTAGCATTTAAAATCTATTCAAATAAATTAAATGCTTCAAATGTCCTATGTTTTATTTCTCGAAATCAAGAAAGTACTGAAAAGGTATTATCATTGCATTATGTTTGAATTCAAATCAGTTTTTCTCCACCCTCGTAAAGATACAGAGCATAATAATTAAGTCCAAACATTATCTGCAATAAAAACTGTTACGATACTTTCTCTTTTTCCTGTAGGTAGCACGTTTCCTCATTAAGTGAACAAAGTTGCAAATATAAATAGAACATGCAAACAAACTGAGCCTTCTGGTGCGAAGTAGGTAATCCTCTTATCGCTTCATCCCTCGTTCCGGTGATCACAAGTTTGCGTCAGATACCTACCTGTGCCTAGCGCCGTTGTCGGCCGCGCTTGCTCACCGGAAATCATATTGTATGGGAAACTTGCTCACTCGCGGTTATCCTGTTTTAGCTAATTGAGCATTCAATTATTAAAATGATAACTACACCTAAAGCGGAGTTACTGGCAAAAATCATCTAATGTAATATAAAAACAACCCGAAAATGGCTCGACTGATTTAAATATTTTTTTGTTGTGTTCGTATATATCATGGATCTAGTTTTATTGGTCCATGGTATATATCTACTTGTTGTTACGTACTTCAATTGGGTAATTTCCGGGGTATGAAGATCAAAATTCTAATTAGTCCGACAGTTAGAAAGTAAAAAATAATAGTCACGTATTTTTTGCTTTTTCAAATTAGTGAAAATAAACATAGATAAAGCGCATCAAAGTTTAGGGTGGGGGCCTCGTGTCGTCATTATTCAGTATAAGCCCCGTACAAACTGCACCAAGTGGTGGCGTCACGCGAAATTTCAACTCAATGTATCACCGTTATTTTTTTATTACGTAAAAAAAGACGTCCAATATTTTTTATGAATCTACACGACGGACTAAAAAAAAATTTAGTCAAGTAGCCAATTTGTAGTAATTTAGGAGTTCCTGCGGGAATAATGAAACTGAGGCGGGTGAAGTCACAGGCACAGCTAGTAGGTATAATTAGTACAATTTTCTGATATATATACTTACCTACAACATTTACATTTCTACAACATTGAAACATAATATAAAAACGCTTCGAAAAAGTCGTTTTTGGCCTTTTTGGTTTAAATTTTTTACTATACGAATACCTACTTTATCAAGCCTAAACGCTACAAAAGTATTATAACCAAAAAATTGTGTTTACCTTATGTTGCATGTCAAGACTCTTTTCAAATGAAGTATTTCAGGAACTCTCTTAGCGAGTATATTATGTAAGAGTGCGTTAAAAAAGCTTGGCAAAGCATTTCAATGATCCTAACTATATTCTAAGTAGACGTATTTTTAGTGTCGTATACGGGGAAAATAAATTTCTCGTTTTGATTATATTTCAACTGTTTGAATGTCGTAGCTTCGTTCTATTTTATGCTTGTTTTGTTTGAGTTATGCGTACAAGACACAAGCACTAATACGTGTTGTGGTCGCTTCTATCGCTCCCAGCGACAAGGAAGTTAGCATGCAAACGCAGAGTTTAATTATAATAGATATAATATCTCATAGGTTGCATCTACAACTTCCAAGAACTTACATGAAGTATTTGTATAACAATATATAGTTACATGAGTAGTACATATATGGGTTAACAATGTCACTCTCATCAGTGAAAGCTTTCGTATGACACATTAGAGAAGGAAAATAATTTTGAAAGAAACATTTATGCTTAAAGTAATGTGGAAAATTATAAGCGAGAGAAACAGCAGGAAATTTGTGTCTCCGCTGCTAACAGAACGAGACTCCCCACTTGGATGGGGCTCTGACGAGCATTGTGCGCCGACTGCGAACCTCCACCGACCATTTGTAACAATTTGTTGCCACTGGCGATAGAACCTCTCCCTTACTATGCTAACATTTATTCTTCTTTTCGATAAGATGAATATAACAACTTCCATCTAGTTGAAAATGCTTTAACTATATTTATATATCTTTTACTAATAACTTAAGGAGCGAATCTCGTCTATAACTAATATATATATTTCGTGTATCTTGGAAATGGCTGTTACGGTTTTAATAAAATTTTGATGTTTGATAAGGTGTAGCTTTTTATAATAATAATAATAATGTTTATTTTCAAATAACAAGATCCAATTATAATTAGATTTAATTTATCTATCCAGGTATATACAACGTGTTAATGAATGAACCAAAAACCTGATACACCCCATTTAAAAAAATAAACAGTAATATGATTAATAGTAAAATTACGTCGGAAACATTAATAGTCTAAAAGGTATTCAACATTAGTTTGGAGGTGACCTACGCCTGCGCCTACGTGTCAATGACCGATCCGATTTTTTTGCTATACGGTCGGCGTACGCGCCAAATATTGCATTATAAATAATTTAGAGATGGGCTAGTCCTACTAGTCCTACTAATATTAGAAATGTGAAAGTGTGGATGTTTGGATGTTTAGATGTTTGGATGTTTGTTACTCAATCACACTAAAGCGGCTGAACGGATTTGGATGAAATTTGGCCCGCACGTTGTCAGGGGTACAGAGAAGGACATAGGGTACTTTTTATCCCGGAATTCCCGAGAGAAATTACCGCGGTGAAACCGCGGGGCACAGCTAGTAGGTTATAATTTTTCATTTTTACTACTAACCTATAGCCTACTATAACCTACACTATACTATATAACCTTCTAACTGTGCCCCGCGGTTTCACCCGCGGTAATTTCGGAATTTCCGCGGGAATTCCGGGATAAAAAGTACCCTATATCATTCTCTGATAATTGATTGAGTAACGCGTGATTGAGTAACAAACATCCAAACATCCAAACATCCACACTTTCACATTTATAATATTACCTAGTAGGATATTAAAACATGGTGCGATCGATTCAGAAGTCGATTCTGAACAAACTACTTTCTAGTTTTTAGTTAATTCATTAATAAGTTGTAGATGTCATTCCATAAAAAACGCAAAATAACTACCAAAAAAAAAACATTTTTTTATAATGACATCTCACTACGCTATCTTTGTATTATGAACGTACTTTGTTGTATAATTACTTGTATTGTGTGCTATTGAATGTTAGTATACTGGTACCTTAGACTCAATTTAGCATACTGGTACAATGTCAAAACTCTCATAGATACCATTACAAAACAATGTTACCTCTCTTTAAAAATTAAAAAAAAAACGCAGAGCGAAGTTCGATCGCTTAGGCATTACTTTTTAACCGACTTCTACAAAGGAGAAGATTCTGCATTCGGCTGTATGTATTTTTTTATAACAAATATTTTGTAAATAAGAACTAACTCACTTATTTACGTATAGAGCACCCTTGGTAAACATCATCGGTTATTTTTGAAGATTTGGAATACCTAGTATATAACAATCAACTTCAACAAGAACACAGCAATACAATGCTGTACCTACAAAGACAGCAATTTAATAAACGCATTAATAAAACACTTGCGTGAGACTTTGTACACCCGCCCGGCCATCATGTCTTCGGAAGAGAAAAACGAATTTATAATGAGTAACTGTAACACTAATAGAAACTTTTAGGCATTAAATATCTCATTTATTTAAAATTTCATGGCAGTTGTATTATGATTTGTTTCTATAGAATTCTTTCTTATTTCCATAATAATGCTATTTATAGTAACCGTATTTTTTGTTTAGAAGTTTTACTCCAAGGAGCTTTTTATTTTATTTTTCAACGTTCACATTCGCGCATTGTCGCCTGTGTTCACCAATAGGGTGATTATAAATGCGGGCCGCGTACTCGCCGGCGGCTGCGACTTTTCATATATATAGCCGCAAATTTCACTGAGTTCGCAAACCTCATTCAACAACTGACCGACCTATTTCACAAGTTTTATTTCGCTTGTATTAATAATGGCGTCAATTCTCCACACTTTCACCCGCGATAATTTCGGAGATCCCGTGGGAATTCCGGGATAAAAAGATCCTATGTTACTCAGCAATACTGTCACTTTCTATAAGTGAAAGAATTTTTCAAATCGGTTCCGTTGTTTTTAAGTTTATCCGTTACACAAACAGACAAAAAAAAATTCTATACAAAAAGACTATGCTTACCATGTAAATTTTAATATTGTTATCATTAATACATCTGACTCGAAAAATAGATTAGGTTAGATATAGATTATATTAGAGACATAACGAATCACATTTTATTCATAACTTACACTACTAAGACTGGACTGTACAAGTATGTCAATTAGTGCATAACATCATACGAGATAACAATGAGTATATCGTGATTGTAATACAAATTATATCTGCTGCCCTATGGAAAAACAAAGTAATTGCAGCAGAATAAATTTTACAGGAGAAAAAAAACCGGAAATCGCTTTTTTTAAAACAAACCTTCCATAGTTTAACGATTTTATTAATTTTAATTTCTCTAAGACTAAAGCCTTTTTGATGATTGTGAGTATGTGGTAAGTTCCATTATGCGTGAGAAGTGGTAAAAATACAAAAAAAACTCATTTGAAAAAAATGTCAGTCGCTTTGTTTTTCCGTAGAGCTGAGTAGGATTATCTCGTAAATGCACCGCCAAGTGAGCTTTCTGTATTATCTGAAGGTTGACTGGCACAGAATGTCACTGTGGCATTAAATCCGCCTTTTGTACCATGATGTGCAAAAAGTTTTAATAAATAAATCCTTCTGTCTGTCTGTCTATCTGTTCGCGATAATCTCCGCATCTACTGAACCGATTGTCATGCCGCATGACAATCGGTAAAAAAAGTTGTTACCTTTTAATTGTGGTAGGTAATTTTTTTTTGGGTGGTGGTAAAACAACAATCTTACTTGTACATAATATCATCTGTATTATAAAACAAAGATGGGTTTTACAAATAGTTATAAATGCCGGCTAAGCTCTCGGTACTGGGTACGGGGGTTAACTCAAGGTAAGAATTTATGATTAACTTATTAAGTACTTAAAATAAAGAAAGAAAAGGGCGCCACTAGTAATAACGGTTGCTAGACCGTGGTATATAAAAGGTAGAACCCTGGAACACTGTTGATGCCAGTACAGCCAGGTCAGCCAACTCCCAGAGGAAACACCGCAGTGACTCCACCTTCCCAGCTCCCGCCAGATAATTGGAAGGTGTTCGAGCTTCTTTGGGGGACTTAAACCCTGCCCAAGAACCTCCTGAAATTAATATGTAACAAAGTCAGCACATACTATGCCTACTACCCTCCTTGTCAAACAAGTGGAATAAAAAAACTTGAAATTGTACGTTTCACGCCGTTCCTACGGGGATTACGATAAGAATCGGTGGAATAAGAATAATTTAGAAGAAAAATACTAATAAACTCACCTTACGGAGGAAAATAAATCCGCTTAGTGGGTTACAATTTAATGTCGACTCCGTCACCACGACAAAGGTGAACACTTCCAAACTCAGCCAAACCAGAACGAAGAATCAGCACGCAGATTGACCGGCGTGCCTTCTCGCTAGAGGAATCTCCAACTTTTCCGACAAAATAAATGAATATCATAGAAAAATAGCAAAACGTAGTGTATGCCACGCCGCAAAGGTGAAAAAGGACGAAAAAGGTCAAAGATCTCAATGACAAATCTCCAGAAGAAAGGGTGGCGACTCAATAATTTTTCCCGGTTTAGGGGAGAATTTAAGATTACGGTAAAGTAAAAAAAGGATTAGAAATAGCAGAATAGAGGGAACTAAAAAGGTACGGATTCTTAATCAAATTGGAAACGAGACTTAGTGAATGTAAATTTCGATGATTTATACTAAACTCGTGTTTTTTCGCACGATAGCGGGAATTAAAAGGAAACAGCAGCGGCAACACTACATTTTGAGTACTGTGGACGACTTCGGCCTATAAAAATGCGTCTTCAGTACAAATTTGGAAATATTTAATCACAATTCGTGAATACTTCGGGGACAAGAAAACTCACGAGGCTGGCGACACTCACTCCGAGGTCGTGCGTCACCACAGAGTAGTTACGTCGAGACTCGGGATGCGTTCCGAAACAGACTCGAATTACAATTTTACCTCAACCACTGTTCCGAATGCGGAGGGCGAAAATTTCTACGTAACAGTACTCCCCCACCCATCAGAATTTACGAGGGAAACGAGGAAATTCGGGCTGGCCCTCCAGCACATACCTCCGGCCCGAAGCGACCTCTCGTAAAATTACAAAAGTACTATATCATACAAGAGAAGCACCAGTGAAATTGAAAGAAAAAAATCTAAGGGTACCAAGGTAGCAACGTACGAACCTCTTAACCAATAAACAAAAGGCAATCTAAACTAAATTATTACCAAATCTGGTCAGATAGACCACCTTCTAGTCCCCTTGGAATCGATGCCGCATAAAATAGCGGGACATCGCCTCAAGTCCTACGGTGAAAAGAAGATACAACAAAAAAATTAAAACAAAATAAAAACGGCAAAAGGTCAACGACTATCCTTTAAGTCCTTGACATGCCAGCTACCTATATTTTTACCGGAAGCGTCTTCCAGTTCATAGACCAACGGGCTAAGCTTACGAACTACAGTACTCTTAGCAAACTTTGGGGCTAACTTAGACGCAAAATACTTCGCGGCATCGCTCTGTGGATAGGTTTTCCTCCAAACCGTATCTCCCACGTTAAATTCCAAAGGACGCCGCGTCCTATTATAATAAACTTTCCCTTTATGATGGGCTTGTTTAAGCGCGTCTTGGACTTTGTCGAAGACGTCCGATAAATTCCCCAAATTCGCAGCAAAATCTGCTCTCGGAGCACAATCCAGTCGAGGCGCAGTAGTAGACTGGTCACCGTACACATCGCCGCTGGGGACGGCTTCTCTACCATGCACTAGATAAAACGGAGTATACCGCGTGGTCTCGTTGACTGCGGTATTAAGAGAAAATCGGATTCGAGGAATGGCTAGATCCCAAGTACGATGGTCGTCACCGACGAGGATGGAGAGGGCAGTTACAATTGTACGATTGTAACGCTCGACCGTATTGACTTGAGGGCAATACTTGGGTGTGAAGTGCGTTTGGGGAACTTTGTATTTCTTCAGCAAGTCCTTGATCTCGCTACCGGTGAATTGGGTACCATTGTCCATGATCACCGTACGCGGAATACCGTGCGTGAGAAATACACCTTCCTCCAGACAAGCGGCGATGTTCTTGCCAATCGCTCTGCGTAGTGGGAATAGTAAACAGTATTTCGTGAAACAACATACCACCACCAAGAGATGGATAAATCCCGCGCGAGACCGAGGCAAGGGGCCGACTAAATCCACACTAATCGCCTCAAACGGACGGTTACAAATTTTAGGATCTCCCATGAATCCGGGCTTTAAATCTTGGGGTTTCTTGTAAGCGGCACAAACCTCGCAGGAGTTTACAAGGTTTACCACATCTTGGTATAAGCCGGGCCAGAAATATCGAAGCGCTAATCGCTTATAGGTTTTGAAAATACCGAAGTGAGGCGCCAATTCTCCACCGTGGTGTAGCTGGAGGACTTCCGCGCGTAAAGGCGCAGGAACAACTTCCTTCCACGAAAAATCCGTGTCGCTCCCAAACTTGGATTTAGAGTATCTAAATAACTTGTCTTCAATAATAGTGTAATTAGGGCACGAACTGGGGAAATTCCTACACTTGTTCACAAGTTTAGTGTACCAGGGGTCATCAGGTACTGCTTTTATATCCGCAACGGGTACAGCGCGGGATAAAAAGTCCGGTACCACGTTTTGTTTTCCCTTGCGGTGTTCGATGGTAAAATTATATGGGGACAAGCGGCAGCCCCATCGAGCGAGACGACCGGTAGGGTTGGACAAGTTGAGAAACCACTTTAGGCTCGAGTGATCGGTTATGACCTTGAACGACTTGCTGCCCTCAAGGTAAGGTCTAAAATGTTCTACCGCAAACACAACCGCAAGCGCTTCGCGCTCCGTAGCCGAATAATTTCTTTCCGCTCGGTTCAACGAACGGTTCGCATAGGCGATGGGGTGCTCCTCTCCATTCTCCAGGACCTGAGTAAGAGTTCCGCCGATACCATAGCCGGACGCGTCGCAGTGGACAGAAAACGGTTTATTAAAATCTGGGCAAGCCAACACGGGGGCCGATATCATGGCAGATTTCAACGCGTTGAAGGACTCTTCCGCTTCTTTCGTCCACTGGAAGGCAGGAGCAGACTTACTAGTGCTCGTGAGTGCGTTAAGTGGAGCGGCGATAGAACTAAAATCTTTGATAAAACGCCTATAGTACGAGGCGGTGCCGAGGAAACTTTTTACCATTTTCCGGTTCGTAGGTGTAGGAAACCCTACGATGGCTTGCACTTTGTCCGGATCTGTGCGCAAGCCATTTACATCCACTACGTAACCGACATATTTCAACTCGCTTCGGAAAAATTTACTCTTAGACAAATTTATCGTTAAATTAGCGGCTGCCAGACGGGCGAGAACTCGCTTAAGCAGCGAAATGTGCTCATCAAGCGTCGCAGCAACTACAATGATGTCATCTAAGAAACAGAATACCCGGTTACCAAACTCCGGCCCGAACAGCTTGTCCATCAATCTTTGTTGTGTTGCCGGCGCTCCTGTCAATCCGAAACACATACGCTTGAAATGGAACAAACCACGACCGGGAACGGTAAACGCCGTCTTTTCCCGAGAAGCAGGATCGAGCGGTATTTGCCAAAAAGCAGATTTTAGGTCTATAGAAGACAGGAAGCGGGCCTCCCTCAGCTGATCTAATATGCTGGAAATGTAGGGCAACGGATAAGCATCGTGCTTACTAACAGAGTTAAGCTTTCTACTGTCAATACAAAATCTCAACTCGCCGTTGGCTTTTTTAACCAAGAGGGTAGGGTTATTCCAAGCGCTGCTGCTAGGTTCGACTACATCCTGTTCTATCATCTGATCTAATTGACGATTCATCTCTTGAAGTCTTTCCGGGGATACGCAATAGTAACGTTGCTTAATCGGAGCAGCGTCACCAGTATTAATAGTGTGAGAGATAAGGTCAGTTTTCCCAAGACCCTTGGCCTCAAAAGAAATCGACTGGAATTCAGCCGTGACATCCTCAGCAATTTTTCGTTGCTCCTCACTCAGAGCATCCAGAGAGTGCAAGTGACGAACCCCTGCAGAGAAAACGTGGGGGTCCTTCACTAGAGGAAGCTCACCGAATATGTGAGGCGCCAACTTAAAGGACTTCCAAAAGTCAACACCCAATACGATAGAGGTCGATACCTCGGGTACAATATAAAATTTTATTACCTTAGTCGTGTCGTTAAGTTTAACCGGTAACGAAACATACCCTAAAATATTTGCCACAGAATCATTGGCCGTAACTATTTTAGAAGAACTAGTACAACCATTAAGGGTGGCCCCCATAGAAAGAAATTGTTTCTCAAAACCGGAACCTAATATGGAAATACTAGAGCCAGAATCTAACAAACCGCAACACTTAACCTCAAAAATATCAATCGCCAGAAAAGGACGATTATCGCCGTCTCTGTCGCGACAAATACCACGCAACGTTGACGTTTTATACGTACTAAAGAATAAATTTAAATGAGCTAAATACGTTTTCCAATCAGAGGCATCAAAATTTTTGTGGTGGCTCCGCGGTTCTAAAACTATTTTACTACCCGGTCGGGTGGGCTTGCGCAGTTTTTTGAATCCTCAGCAGACGGGCTCTTGGTCGCAGCGGGCTGACAGTTGGGACACGTCGGAGTAGGATAACCCTCCGTACCGCAACGGAAGCAAACAATCGCCCTCGACGCGCATTCCTTCAAAGAGTGCTCGGTCACCCTACAACGCGGACAAAACCGGGAAGCAGTGGTAGTAGTAGAAGTAGTAGTACATACTTTAGGTGCACGCGAGGATACCTTGTACGCTAATTCGGGGACGAGCAGGGTGTTCGAGCTCTTAGGCGGTTCCACGAAAGCCTCGGCGCGCTTATTCGCGTCTTCCAACAAACGACACTTTGTTTTCAAATCGGCCAAACTAGTAATTTGAAGTAAAGCGAGCTGTGTAGTATAACACGGCCGAATATTAAAAATAACAATATCAAATTTTTCATCCTCAGAAATGGGGTGAATTAATAAGCTAAAATAGTTCTGCATAACACTAAGATAAGTGCGGATGCTCTCATCAGCACCCTGGGTACGAGATCTAATCTCTTTTAATAAGCGTCGATCAAAATCAACGGGCAAGTACTCCTCCAACAAACAAGATTTTAATTGTGCCCAGGTGTGTACTTCAGCAGACACCCCTCGGTACCAAAACAACGCTTCATCTGCAAAAAGATCAATCGCCGCTCGGAGTAGTTTCTCGTCGGAGATCCCCCGCGCAGCACACAACTCCTCCACACGTTGAACAAAAGAACGAACACACTTTGTTCCATCAAACTTTAAATTAAGAGAATGAACGGTCGGAGAACGATCGCAGGATATAGTAGGATGTTGACACACGACAGCTGCTGGCAAATTAGTAATGGGTGCACTAGGTCCAGGTGCTGGATCCTCTGCCTCCCTTAAACTACTCTTGAAGGTAGAAAAAATATGATCCATTTTTTGGGTAATTTCTGATAACTGTTTATCTAAGGATTCCTTTAAAGTAATATCGTTCTTCTCCAACGGATCTACCCTACTTAACCGATGAAACAAATGATTACCCAAGGCGTTGATACGATTCAGACTTTTCAACATAAACGGTTTTTTGGAACATAAACTTTCTAGCTCTAATAATTTAGTTTGGATCGTTTTCAATTCTGCGGAACAATCACCCTCAAACACAGCTATCTCATCAGTAGGCATAGTACGTGCTAATTCCTGGATTTGAACCCGTAGACGATCACGTGTAGTTTCAGGAATAGCATCACGAATACCTACTTCATAAATAAGTTCATCTTTGTTTAAAAGATGGAAACAAATTGGCCTTTCCTGCATGGTGGTGGCAATAAACCGCTTAATCAGAAAAAAAATAAAAAATGTAAAGTTAAATTTTTTTAAAGAAAAAGAAAATCAGAAAACACTCAACTCAAGTGTGCCTTCCTCTTAATATAAAATTAATTAAGTTGATAAAGTAATTATTTAAGGGTTTTAAAAGTTCCTACCTCGAGCTTACAAGGTGTAGATATTAATAATTAATGTGCACAATTGTACCCATAAAGTTTGTAAAGTTAAACTTCAACTATGTAACATGAATACTTAAGTTTATAATACCTAAGTTTATAATACCTAAGTTTGTCTGCTATATAATGGCAGATAGATAAAGTAAAATTATAGAAATCTAAGTAAATATAGAAGTAAAACTATAGCAACAGAATCTGTTATCTGATTTAGATTAGATACTAGGTATTCAGTTAACCACTTAAATTAATTTAAAAAAAAACTTAAATTCTTTGTCACAGCAACTATGGACATGACAATTTACCTCGAGTTAAGCCCCACGTTGGGCGCCACTGTTACCTTTTAATTGTGGTAGGTAATTTTTTTTTGGGTGGTGGTAAAACAACAATCTTACTTGTACATAATATCATCTGTATTATAAAACAAAGATGGGTTTTACAAATAGTTATAAATGCCGGCTAAGCTCTCGGTACTGGGTACGGGGGTTAACTCAAGGTAAGAATTTATGATTAACTTATTAAGTACTTAAAATAAAGAAAGAAAAGGGCGCCACTAGTAATAACGGTTGCTAGACCGTGGTATATAAAAGGTAGAACCCTGGAACACTGTTGATGCCAGTACAGCCAGGTCAGCCAACTCCCAGAGGAAACACCGCAGTGACTCCACCTTCCCAGCTCCCGCCAGATAATTGGAAGGTGTTCGAGCTTCTTTGGGGGACTTAAACCCTGCCCAAGAACCTCCTGAAATTAATATGTAACAAAGTCAGCACATACTATGCCTACTACCCTCCTTGTCAAACAAGTGGAATAAAAAAACTTGAAATTGTACGTTTCACGCCGTTCCTACGGGGATTACGATAAGAATCGGTGGAATAAGAATAATTTAGAAGAAAAATACTAATAAACTCACCTTACGGAGGAAAATAAATCCGCTTAGTGGGTTACAATTTAATGTCGACTCCGTCACCACGACAAAGGTGAACACTTCCAAACTCAGCCAAACCAGAACGAAGAATCAGCACGCAGATTGACCGGCGTGCCTTCTCGCTAGAGGAATCTCCAACTTTTCCGACAAAATAAATGAATATCATAGAAAAATAGCAAAACGTAGTGTATGCCACGCCGCAAAGGTGAAAAAGGACGAAAAAGGTCAAAGATCTCAATGACAAATCTCCAGAAGAAAGGGTGGCGACTCAATAATTTTTCCCGGTTTAGGGGAGAATTTAAGATTACGGTAAAGTAAAAAAAGGATTAGAAATAGCAGAATAGAGGGAACTAAAAAGGTACGGATTCTTAATCAAATTGGAAACGAGACTTAGTGAATGTAAATTTCGATGATTTATACTAAACTCGTGTTTTTTCGCACGATAGCGGGAATTAAAAGGAAACAGCAGCGGCAACACTACATTTTGAGTACTGTGGACGACTTCGGCCTATAAAAATGCGTCTTCAGTACAAATTTGGAAATATTTAATCACAATTCGTGAATACTTCGGGGACAAGAAAACTCACGAGGCTGGCGACACTCACTCCGAGGTCGTGCGTCACCACAGAGTAGTTACGTCGAGACTCGGGATGCGTTCCGAAACAGACTCGAATTACAATTTTACCTCAACCACTGTTCCGAATGCGGAGGGCGAAAATTTCTACGTAACAAGTTGTTTCATGCGGGTTTTCGAAACCGCGGGGCACAGCTAGTACTATAATAAAAGAGTAGGATCCGCTATTGTGTACATTGAATATTTTCGACAAATTTTGACCTGGAGTGACAAAAAGAAGAGTAACCAACCACAAAAAAAGAGTTTTTAGAATTATTTTCTGTCTGTCAGTCCGTCTGTTCGCGATAATCTCCAACCCTATTAAACGGATTTTCATGCGGTTAGATTGCAGGTAGATTAAGCTAAACCTGGAGCTACATATAGGCTTTGTTTTTTTAAATCGGATTGTGGGAAAAAAAGTTGTCATACAAAAACGTTTCATGCGGCTGAAACCGCGGGGCACAGCTATAAATAAATAAATAAAGAGTTTAGGCAAGATTTTTTTATAATTGTTTTAAAATCACATCGTCGTATATACGATGATAAAAACAAAAACTTAAAGATTAACCAGAAAAGTCATTAACGACCTATAAATAGCTCGAGTTAAATGATTTGAACGTGTAATTTAGAGGAAGTTAGCGAAGTGGTTGGGATAATAATTTAGATGTTCAGTATCATCACGGGGTCTATTAGATAAGCGAAGCGGTGCATTATTGATGCGCGCCCGCGGACTGGGTTCGCCCGCGACGCGACGTTTCACATCAAATATGCAGTTCACTTCTCGGCTACCCTCTCCGTGAATGCTGTTAACAACAACTGAAACGAATATGTCTACTCTTATAATACGGTACCAACCACAATACTTCCAAACTATATCTGACTCTGACAGATTAACGTTGATATGACAGTGACTCCACCGCGCGTCTAAAACTATTTCCGCCTCATAGTTATTCATTAAATTAAGCAGAACCATAGTGCCAAGTAATCATATCGTATCTTATCAAATATCATAATACTAGCTGTTGCCTGCGGTTTCACCCACGATAATTTCGGGGTTCCTGCGGGAATTCCGGGATAAAAAGTAGCTTGTATGTCCTTCTCTGTATCCCCGACAACATGTATGTAAAATTTCATGGTGATCGGTTCAGCCGTTAAGTCGTGAAAACGTAACAAACAAGCAAACTCGCTTTCGCATTTATAATATTAATAAAGATTTACTTTGGAACAATTTATCGATTTCCGACTTCCTAGAGCCTGACTTGATCACCGTACACCATCTATACTATAATAAAGATTAGAATCCGCGATTCTATACATTGAACATTTTTATCAAAAATTAAGAGAGGGAATAAAAGAAAAGTATCTACCTAACCAAGCACAAAAAGCGTTTTTAAAATTATTTTCTGTTTGTCATCTGTCTGTTCGCGATAATCTTCGAATCTACGGAACGGATTTTTATGTGGTTTTCACTAGTAGATTAAGATTAGACTGGAACAACATAGGCTTTGTTTCATTTAAACCAGATGTAGGGGAAAAAGTTGTTTAAACGTTTTTACTTTTCACGCAGGTGAAACCGCAGGGCACAGCTAGTTATACAATAATTACCGAAAAAAATTACAGTTTATAAGTTAAACCGACCACGAGTATCCATGCACAGATAAAATATAATACTATACTAGCTCCATGTAAAAGATTCGTAGCTGGTGCTACGCCGTAGCAATCAGAAACTAAAATTTCATAACCTACCTACATCATCTTATTTGTAGATTTTTTAAATAAGACATGCATTAAGTGGAGGTTTATAGTCAGCCTATACGAATTCGGAAGACTAGCGTGAGTATTTAAGTCACTTAAGTAGGATCGTAAAACTGAGACAGAATGGAAACAGTTTTGTCTATATATACTTAGAGCGCAACAGCCACCTACTTTTCCAATAGAAAGGAGGTGTAATATAAAATGGTCGGATTTAAAGTCTATAGAGCGCATCACGTGGCGCGCGTGTGTTATCTCGGAGGTTGGTAGCGCCGAGCAGGGGGTGGAGGCAGCGTCGTAGGCGGGGGTGCGACTTTGGCTGCAGCCGACTGCACGTGGCTGATGATCGATCCATTCCGCACTTCCCCGATTGTTACCAATGAACCAAACGTATTACGGTCAATGAAGCCCCAGCAAATAACAAACTAATTACAGCGTTGTGAAAGGGTTCTCATGTCAATAAAATATGTCGGGTTCTGCGGCTGCGCATGTTACGCATTACATTTTAAGTATACTCAATTTTGACTCAATTATAACATGTTGTTACAGGCGACAGCTAGAATTCAAATTTCATTTGAACTTAAAATTCAATTACAAACAGCTAGCTATTTTAAATATAAAATTTACCATGCACCGCAGTTTGTACTTATCTATACTAATATTATAAAGAGCAAAAGTTTGTGAGTTTATGGGTTTGTGAGTTTGTGAGTTTGTCACGTTGTTGGAGGTATTCTCTGGATTTACAGAACCAATTTTGAAAATTCTTTCACTTATAGGAAGTTACAGTGATCCTGAGTGTCATAACGTACTTTTTATTCCGGAATTCTCGCGGGAACTTCGAATTTCCCTCGGGGAAAACCACGGGGGAACAGCTATCTCTGAATTTACTAAACCGATTTTGAAAATTCTTTCACAGATTGATCCTAAGTGACATAGGGTACTTTTTATTCTGAAATTCCCGCGGAAACTCCGGAGATTGTGAGTTTGTGAGGTTGTAGGGGATGTGTAATCTATGGATCTACTGAACCGATTTTGAAAATTCCTTCATTTATAGGAAGCTACAGTGATTTTGAGTGTCACAGGGTACTTTGTATCCCGGAATTCTTGCGGGAACTCCGGAGATTGTGAGTTTGTGAGTTTGTATGGGTAATCTCTGGATCTACTGAACCGATTTTGAAAATCCTTCATTTATAGGAAGCTACAGTGATCTTGAGTGACACAGGGTACTTTGTATCCCGGAATTCTTGCGGGAACTCCAGAGATAGTGAGTTTGTGAGGTTGTATGGGTAATCTCTGGATCTACTGAACCGATTTTGAATATTATTTCACTTATAGGAAGCTACAGTGATCCTGAGTGACGCAAGGTACTTTTTATCCCAGAACTCCCGCGGGAAATTACCGCAAGTGAAACCGCGGGGGTCAGCTAGTAAGTTATATGGTGATATAATATATGGTACGGGAAATTTAAACATTGGCACTATTGAAATTCTTTGGGTCATTTAGATTCAGTTGACTTACCCAAAGCAATAATTACACTAGGTATATCTATGTATAATCTATCTATTAATCATGGACCAATTAAACTTTAATTGGTCCATGCTTTTAATATAAAAATGAATCCCTATTTCCTTTGGTCATGGCATCACGCGTGAACGGCTGCACCGATCATCATTAAATTTTGCGTACATGTTCTCAGGGGTACAGAGAAGGACATAAAGTATATTTTATCCCGGAATTCCCTCAGAAACTTCGAAATTACCACGGGAACGCGGGGGTCAGCTAGTATATAATAGATACGTAAGTCTAATAGGGTAGTTTCCGGGGTATGAAAATCAATATTGTACCTATATAGGCCGTCAGTTAAATAATAAAAAAATAATAGACATATATTTTTTGCTTTTTCAAATTATTGAAAAAAATTCGAAGAATTCGAACGCATTGAAGTTTAGGAGAGGGGGCTCTTGACATCATAACGTGATATAAACTGTAGCATGGCATGACATCACGCGACATTTCGACTTAATGTATCTCCGTTATTTTTTCATTACGTAAAAAAATTAATAAATACGTGTCCAATATTTTATTAATCTACAAGACGGACTAAAAATTAAAATTTGTCTGACAAACCTTACAGCTTGTCTTACATTAAAATATGAGTAATATTGTATTGCTATACCCGTGAAATAAGGTTTTTAAACATAAAAAATAACTGAACAACTTTTTTCAAAAAGTCCCTCATTTAACATTACACCCGGTATAACCACAATCGGTCAAAAAATTCAGAAGTTACAAGTAGACTAGCGCCAACAATTACTTATACACCCTCGTCCACTTAAATCCACAACCTGGCTCCTTCGGTGGATCAAATATACAAAGAATTAAATGTATAAAGTATACCTACTAGGAACATAGGTACACTGTCATAAAATATTAAACACAATTTGCGAGCGTTTTCAGTGGATAAGTATATATAAAATTTATATGACAAGATATGACATGAACATTAAATACCTATATTATTATATAATAATATGCATAATTTAAAAATCCATTCGTAATACAATGTCTCGGTGGAGCAAAGCAGCCTCCACGTTAGTCACCAAGCATGCACACGATACAAATCACACCCAATCTGCTTGAAATACGGTTGGGAACGGAGGCAAGAACCATTTTTCCAATAAAGCTTCATGACAACGGGCTAAGACGGGCACTGTGCAAATTTGACTTTTGTGTTGGCGAGTTAAGGTTTACATTGGTATTATTTGGCATGATAGGGGAGAGAGAGGAAAGGCAAGGAATGAAGGGCGGTCAACGCCCCCGCCCCGCGCGCGCCAGACGGTGCGAGAAAGCGGGACGGGAAGGCGCGGGCTGCGGAAGCCTGGGACAGGCGGTCGGCTCATGCCCGTCTACTGTACGACACCTGACTGCCGTTTTCTTCAACTCATAATATTCGTATATCGTGTGAATAAATGGTAATTGAAAACTGCCTTCTGCTGGGAATACTGTAAATGTTAGTAAAAATTTCATCAGAAATTGCCAAATCAAGGAATATTTGACCCGAATTAATAAAAGACGTTTGGTGGGTACAATCTTGCAATACAGCTACTCCGACCCTTCCTAAAATGTAGGATGCGACTCTCGATTGAAGTGACAGAATGATGGATTAAATAAAATCAATAGTCCCACTTGTCACATTGACATGTAAGTTAAAGTAAATGAGTAGACTCCTCTGATGATGTGATGATGTATGTATGTAAATAAAATATCTACTACCTTTGAACGAGCAATTCTTGTATATTATGTATATATGTTTGTATATTGTATATTATCTGAATCTTGGAAACGGCTCCAACGATTTTCATGAAATTTAGTATGCAGGGGGTTTCGGGGGTGATTAATCGATCGAGCTAGGTTTCATTTTTAGAAAACGTCGTTTCCGTGTTTTCAGGCAATGAAAAATGAGTATTTGGTACTGCTTTTCTACTTAACAACAGATGGCGCTACGAGCGAAGCTCCGTCGCCTAGATATTTAAATACTTTATCAACCCTATAACCATCGATAATTATATGATATAAATTCCCGAATGTACTGTAATATTGCATTAACACAGGGGTAATATGCAATTTTTATTGACTTTATCGAATTCAAATAAAACGTGCAAAAATATAATCAAAGTTTTATACCTATATCTTTCCTTTTAAGTATAGAATTATTATTATTTTCTGAATACATTTTATAATTAACTAGTAAAATAACCAACTTATAACCTTTACCTACAGACAAGCTACTTTGCCTCACACAATATTATTTATGACAAAATTTAACCACTTTACTAAAAGCTTTACTTACTAAATTACATGCCGTAAAAGATAGCTCTTGTGCCTAAATTACTAAGGCTGAGGTATATAAACATTTATTGAAGTAACTGTGTAAAACATAAAATAAAATAAAAATATACTTAATTTTAATAAAAATAGCATTCCACATTTACATCTATAGTTTTTTTTTTTCAATGACGTTAAATGCGTTGAATTCTATCCATATAAGTACCTATACTAGTATGACCGAGCTACGCGCCGTGCCTACGACAATACAGTAATATAATGAACAAATTCATTAATAGTTACATAGATTCTACATATCTATATAATATAGGTAAATTTAAGTAGAAATTGAAAATATTCTATGGAAATAGATTGTGTAAAATAAAAATAAAAATAAAAATATAAATTATACTTTTAGTCATATATAAGTATATACATATTATGAGAACTATATAAGAAATAAAAAAAAATATGGGAGTTTAATCTCCCCCTTACTTTCTGGTTCAATCACTGCTGGTTCTGTCAATTTATCAACATCTGAATACAGACTAATAAAAATCAAATCAAATAAAATAAAAAACTAGCTGTTTCTCCACGATTTCATCCTCGTGAATGAAATATTTCGGTATTCTCTTGGGAACCTTTGTATGGGGATGAAAAGACCCTCGGCAAAGGCAAGATCAAACCTCGTAATTATACCAAATAGCCGTTCCCCGCGGTTCCAGTCGCACGAATTTCGGGGCTCACTCTTTGTTGAGGGATAAAATATATCATATATACCAATAAGTAGCTGCCCCCGAGGTTTCACTCGCGGTAATTTCGGAATTCCCCCGGGAATTCCTAGATAAACTATACGTACAAACCTACCTCTTGAGTCACTCTATGAATTGGTGAAAACCGCATGGAATTCCGTTCAGTAGTTTTAATTTTATCGCGAACAGACAAACAGACAGACGCGGCGTAGGACTTTGTTTTATAATATGTATGAGTAGATCATGATCTATAGTATTGATCTCTGATATGTTTGTATAGTCGTAAGTTTTCCAGAAACAAGACAGTCCTTTATTTAAAGGATTTAATAAAATATATAAATTATATAGTTCTAATTTCTTTTTTATTATTTTAAATAATCGCTTTACCGGTTTTGAGAACATAGTAAGAAATAAGCAAAATAAAAGCAATCAAAATAGGGCACAAAAGATTGTCCCTGCCGATACGATACAATACGATGCACGAAAATTATTTTTAAAAGTATGTATCTACTATTGGTTATCAAAGACTAGATAGAGTATATTCGAAACGTACTCAACATTATGTCTAACATACGAGTAGATATTAGGAGCTCTGTTATTTGTACGAAAATAACTTTAAATCAGTGGTTTCATAACATGCTTACGTACTTGGCGTTAATTCACTAATCTGGCGTCATGTGTCGTCTTCTAAAACTAGGTAGGTACCTATATACCTACGTCCCGAGTAGTCTCTGTCATACACAGAGGCGCTATTCCGGAAATATTTTGTTCGAAAATATTCTGACTAATTGATCATTGAATCACACACTAACTTTCATCTACCAAAACTTAATTAGAACTCACCATGATTTGGACCTCCGTTTATTTGAAAAATCAATTTACAATAAACTCTAGTACAATACGTTTTGAACTTCAATTAGAATTAATTCAATCGTTAATTAACTAATTAGCGTTTTCAATGCCGACGATAAGTATCTATAATATAGGTATGTATAGATATCCTAAATATAATAGCAAATTTTAAACGCAGACTTTTATCGGGTTTAGGATAACCTATGGACAATCAACCTGGTGCTTGGGATTACCCAAGCATTTCCATCCATCCATAGCAAAAATATTCCTTGCTGTATATAACAAAATCCCAAATGCTTTAGGTTGCCAAAAAAATTTTTTTATCGTTATCTATGTATTTTTGCAAAATAGTCATAGTGAATCTGAACCCAGCACAATAATCAGCACAAACTTAGAAGTTATAGTAATCAAGTTTGCGCTACGGAATTATAGCGAAAACCGTGAAAGTCACTTATTTACCGTGTTTTCCCTGTGGCAACTATATACGTGCATGGTATATCCACTTAGTAGTGTGGGCACTAGGCAAACTTATATACTGAAACTTTCAGTACCACAACTGAAAGTGTTGAAAGAACGCTACTGGTAAAAACAGATAGTGTCATTTAATGCACCAGGTAGCTCTAGTTTTAGTATATGACAAGGTAGAAAGTGCTAGACGTGCCATAATAAAGTACCTTTCATTGATTTTATTTTCAGACTAGATCACAATTATATCGCCCCTAATAAATAAGTAGTTATTGTCGTAAGCCGTGGCGTTTATGGAATATTGGACGATCGGATCTTATTGGTATTTACTTTACACTACTGTTCACTGTACTGTATACGTACACACTTCCTACTAATATTATTATTATTATTATTATTTTTGCAGCTCACTACTGACCGTCTTTTCAGGAGGGAAAAGACGGCGTAGGATGACTCCTCAGCGCGGCCAAAACCAAAAAATGTTTAAGCGAAAACTTGGCAAAAACTATATTACCTGAGCGGCGGTGCGAATATATTACAAAGTCCGAGAACCCTTAATTTGCGCCGAATAAAAATATAGAAAGAGGTGGATAGTGAGCATGCGTACCTTGCAAATCCTCGAGCTCGATCGGCGCTAGGGTCTGGATTCTGGAGAGCGGAATCACAACTTGATATTTTAAAGCGGTTGATGCAACGATATTAAGCAGCCATCGAAACAGACATATTTTGTCCTTTTTTCTTGTTTGACATAAAACGTCATGGTTTTATTATGCGACGGATTTACTGGCCATTATCTTGGGCCAAGATCAAGTCACGATTATTTGGATTGGTTTTGCTCACAAATTAAGCCACCAAACCCACTATAAAATATTCGGCGCAAACATGCTCCCCCCTTTGGGAATCCGTAGGATTTCCAAAACAGAGAGCTTTAGGGTTCATTTAAGCCCTACCTATTAAATTACAATATACAAATGCGAGATAAAGTCTGTCATTCAGAATAAACTAAAATAATTATAAAATAAACAAACGCAACGCGCCTAGCATTTTAGATATTAAAAATTATTAAACTAAGTACAAGACTAAAACGAGATGTGATCCCCCATAATATTATTAAGTTGGGAGAGCACAGAGCCATTGGTCTCTTGCACGTCCCGGTGGAAGTTCCTCTATAATGCCTAGAGGCCAGCGAAGCGGCGGGACGTCATACTGATGCAAGAGAGCTACTGTGTTAATCGTAACTAGCGGGGTGTTCCTGTTCCATTTATGACGCGTTCTTAAATTTGGGGATAGGCTTAGAACAGGCATATGTAAGACTTTTGACTTCTAACTCTACGACGACGGGTCAAATTAATGCTAAAAGGAGCAGTATAGTCTACACCTATGTGTGCAAGAGTCTTAACTTACTGAACGCGGGCAGGCGGCAGATCAGCCATAATACGTGATGACCCAGTAGGCGATAAATTAAAACATAAATTGTTACATAATTTGCGAATAATGTTTCGCGCTCAAAATATACAATAGCTTTGTCTGAGAAGAGATATGAGAAGATGAAAGCCTATGTGGCAATTAAAAAGATGATAATGATTAATGATTAAATTTACAAGATGATCGTTACGCGGAAATACTACAGAATGGTGGTTTTCGAAGCGCAGCATAAGAGAGCTGGTGTCCTCTAACTCGGAGGAGATTATTTTTATCGAGAAATGGATAAAGTTTCCAGGGAGGAGGTGAGTTTCTCTTCTTCAATAATCCCTTTATATCATTATGAAAATATTTGTGTTGCAGGTCTCGGATATGAGCAGATTTAAGATCTATTGATTGGATGGCGGTGGAGCGAGGTAACTTCTGCGTAAACCGCAATACGTATACGAGCATTTCTAAATGTTTCGACCAATACGAGACCTTTACAGGAACGGCTTGAAGATAAGAATATTTCATTTCAGGCATATTATCACGAAGAGAGAATACGAAAAGCCATTCGGAAACTAAAGTGCGAGCCCAAGATGGCCCATGCCAGCACAGAGCATGATTAATCAATTGCGACAGGAGAAAACCACTTATGAAACAATAACTCTGACTATGTATTCTATTAATAAGAATAAAACATACAGAAGCTAAATGCTTATGAACAGCGGTGTGATTAGCAAATTGCTGCCAAAGATGCAAAAATGAGTGAATCCAATATAATGTAATTGAATCAAAAAACACAGATATTTCGCCAATTGAATAGCGATAATTAAAAGTTATAAATATATTATGACGTGCTAATTTAGCGAATAATAACGCGGAACAAATCTCCAAGCGAACTAACGATACAGATTTGATTGGTGCAACCTTGCGTTTAAAACACACAAGATGCACGTTTAGCATAGCAACATACGAATTAGATCGGAGATCAAATGCTACAAAATGAAGCTGGAAAACACGCGGTGGCTTAGAATCACCAAAGCGAAATAATAAATTTTCATAGTTTTGGTGATCATTAATAACAAGAATGAATAAGTATATTTGTTTCCTATCAGCAGAGACAGCGATCGCGAATAAGCGAAAATTAACAATTAATATGTACAGGTCGGCCAGTAAATTAGGACCGGTATGTAATATGTCATTTAGCGACACTCCTATATCAGTACACGCACTTGTGTCCAATACAACAGGCGTCTTCATAGTTGCCTTATCAGGCCTGCATACAGCGTGATACGGAATAAAGTATCCGTCATTCATAACTGACGGTGAATATGGTATTTCTAATAAATACTCTTTATTTAAATAATCATTTAGAAGATCATTATAAGCCTGTCTCAAATCAGGCATAGACTTTCTAAATTTACGCTCTAAAGCGGAATAACTACGTTTAGCAAGTGAATTACCTAAAAGACTAGGATCACGTCTAAATGAAAATGCGGGGATATAACGACCGGAAGGGTCACGTGACACACAGTCGCAAAATATTTTTTTGCATTGTGAATTTACAGGGCTATCGATGTCACACGACAGTGACGCCTCTACCTCCTGAAACCTTTGTAAATTATTATCGAAATCATTATTTATTATAGGACCGAAGGACCAGGCTACATCATTAATCGGAGCAGAAGCTAAGGTAGGTAATCTGCCCATGACTATATAGCCAAGCGTGGTTTCGAGAGCTGGAGGAGCGGCGGCAGTGCGGCGAGATACAGCACGACCTCCAAGCAGGAGGTATGGGAACAGCTGTGCACCGAGGATAGCCTCGACTTCGTTCGGCGTGTGCCAGCCTTCATCTGCCATAGGTAAACCCTCCAAATATTCCAGAGCGGACGTATCTACATAACTTGTAGGTAAACGCTCGGTTATGTTGTCAACTACGATTAATTTGACAACATATCTATCATCAGAAAAGCGAGAAGTGATGGTAAGTGTGACCCATCCCTTAACTGGGGTCGATATATTTCCTACAGTTTTAATAACGGAGTTAGTAAGCGGTATTATATTTAAATTTAATTTATGACAACATTTTATTGTTATAATATTGTTTTGCGAAGCGTTATCAATGAGGCATCGAACTATTTTTCTATCGCCATTAGCGGTACTGGCGTAAACTTGCGCAGTAGCTAATATAATCTGCGTATTACGCTTATAATTATCAAAAGTAGCGGGTGAGTGTGTGTGCAACGTGATTGAGGTACTTGCACCCGGGACTGGTGCGGCGGGAGCTAGCGGGGAGTCAACCGTGGCGCGCGAGGAAGATGCAGGTGCACCAGACGCAGCGGCCGCGTTCATCATTGCAGTTGCACTAGAAGATCTATTATTGCACTCCAATGTCGAATCGATATTTTCGTCTACATTAAAATGCAACAAGGAGTGATGCTTTTGATGACAAAACTTACAGCGGGAGCCCGAATGGCATCGCGACGCAGTATGACTTGTACTTAAGCAATTAGTGCAATATTTATTGACCTTTATATATTCATATCGTGCCTTAACGCTTAAACTTTTAAAGTTAGGGCATTCGAACAAAAGGTTGTGCTCCGACCCATTGCACACAACACAGACAGACGAGGCAGGATTGGAACCTGTAATCGCAAAAGAACGTGACGCGGTAGCATGTGCTGAGCGCGTACGTCCCTGCGAATATGCACTCTGCTTACCGGAAGGAACTAGCATGGCATTATTAGATAAATTATTTACATCAGGATTATATGTACGAACATTAGAAGAAGTGGTAGCCGTAGTTGTGCGTTCTAGCACCTTTACACGATGGCGAATAAATTCAATTAAATCAGATGTAAGCGGAATATCCTTATCACGAATATTATTTTCGAAGGAATGTATAAGCGAAGTATCTAACCTTTTTAGAGCAAGGAACATTATTATAAAATCCGATAAAATAGGAATATCAAGTTGCTTTAAAGCATTAAGCGATGATGAAAATCTTTCAATAAACTTATTTAGCTGGACACCATTATCTACAACTACCTTATTGTCGAACATATTATTCAGATAATATGTGCCCAGCGTACGCACATCTTGATACTTCTTGACTAGAGCGTCCCATATGGAAGTGTAGTTCTGTTCGTTCGGAATGATTCCCGCAAACACAGAAAGTGCCTCACCGCTTAGCTTGCCCACTAAGTACTGGACGCGTTGAGCATCACACAAATTTTTATTATTATGAATGTTAGTTTTAAAAGTTTCGTAGAACAATGGCCAACATTCTGGTTTTCCATCGAAACTAGGAAGCTCTATGGGCGGTAATTTTATAATATGAGTATCACCGACGGAGGCGCAAGCGACCTTGACTTTATCATTGCTGTCCATAAGGGAGTTTCTAACGTGCTGTAATTTGGAGTATATTTCCTCAAAAGCCAGCCAATTTGAATAATTTGGACTATATGAGGGATCACTCTCCATTTCTAATGCGTTATGCTCATCACAAAGGCTATTAAATTGTTCGTACAGTTTAGAAATATTACTTGTATTAGCCAGAAATTCCTGCTTAAGGCGAGTTTCGGAAAAGTTTTTAGTTTTCTCATATAAATCAGTAATATGAGAAAATATAGCTTGTTTTTTGGCTATTACTATTTTTAAATTAGCCATTTTTATTAAAAGTTTAAAATGTTACACGAAATCCGGGTAATTAAATTATACCTAGTATTTGACGTATTAATTTGACGTATAATGGAGGAAAATTATTATGCGTTTTTATAATTTAAACGAAATATTATTGAATATTTTACAAATAGCGGTGCAGTAACTTTGCGAATATATTATATATTTATTTTATTACGGTTCTAATCCGGCTCAATATTATTATTATTATTATTATTATTCCTTTTTCTTTTCTTTTTTTTTTCTCTCCTTCACGGAGGTGTTATCGTAATATGCGGGCCTCAACCAAGCATATTACGAGACAATGAATCAGTAGTTTTAGCCTGACAAGGAGAGGAACTTTCTGGTTAGGCGGCAGGTATTCAGAATTGTTGCTTTTTGTATGACACTAATGAAGTACGATGACATATCCAACTTTTTCAAGCTATTGCTTAAAGTTTTAGGCACTACCCCAGTAGAGGAGATGACGATCGGGACAGTGGTTACAGTTTGTACTTTCCATTGAGTTTTAATTTCAATCGACAAATCTGTGTACTTGGCAATTTTCTCACTATATGTAGTACTTAAATTATGCGTATTGCATACTGCTATATCTATTAACATCACAGCATTTTTAATCTTATTCAGAACTGTCAAATCGGGCCTGTTGTTATGAATTGTTTTGTCGGTAATTATTGTTCTATCCCAATATATTTTGTAATTGTCATTTTCTAATACTGCCTGCGGTTGGTACTTATAATACGGAATACATTTATCTATTAGCTTGTATTGTTTTGCAAGGTGTTGATGCACTATTGCAGCTACTTGGTCGTGCCTGTGCTTATAGTCTGTTTGGACTATTGCTTTACAGGCACTGGTTATATGTTGAATAGTTTCGGAGGAACTGTGGCAGCGTCTGCATAAATCTGTCTGTAAGTCTGGTTTCCGTATGATGTACTTCTGGTAATTCCGCGTGTCAATAACCTGATCTTGAATAGCTATCATAAAAGCTTCAGTCTCCGGAAACAGCTCGCCTCGCCGCAGCCATGTGTTCGACGCTTCCTTGTCGACGTGTTGTTGCTGCAGATCTTGGCGGTGTCTCCCATGAAGCGCTTTAGATTCCCACGAAGCTATTTTATCCTTTTTATCGGTAATTTGTTCATTACGCTGCGCGTCTCTGTCCTGAAGATTTAGTGGAGTGAGTTTTACGTCTGCAAGAGCTACTGTATTATGTAATGTAGACTCTTGAGCTCGTCTATAGAAGAATTGTCGGAGTGATTTGATCTGTTTGTTGTGCAAGTTAACTATATCTATTATACCTCTGCCGCCTTCAATTCTTGGCAGCGTCAATCGCTGCACACAGGACTTCGGATGATGTTTTCTGTGTATAGTCAGTGTAGTGTTAATGACGCGCTGTAATCGTTGCAGGTCCGTTTGTGACCATTTTATAATACCAAATGTGTATGTCAGCATCGGAATAGCAAAAGTATTTATGGCTTTAGTAATGTTGCGTGAATTGAGTTGCGAACGGAGTATTGAGTTTAGACGATGTTTAAATTTTTTTGTGATATCGGCTTTAGTGATTTTTTCGTGTATCTGCTTTGACTGCTGAAAACCTAACCTTATTATTATTATTATTAATATTATTATTATTGTTTGTAAGTTTGTAAGTATGTATGGATGGATGTTTGTTACTAGTTACTGTATATACGCATAGCTCAAAGTATAATCAAGAGGATATATGTGTGTATATGATATTAATAATAATAACAATATTTGGATCTGAACATACAACGCCACCTGGTCTCTAAATAACCAAAACTTGTACTACGGGTACTCTAATAGGTATAATACAATTATTACATCTATATCTCTAAGACAATAGTGTGTCTGTGTAGTAGAGACGCGATATCAGCGCAAGCGAGTTGCGATCATTCGCCGCAGTCTGCCGACACATCGCGGGGTTTTTGGGTCAAGCAGATTGCGACCGATGTTGCCGCTCTGGGGATCGATCCCTTATTTGTGAGAATTTACTGGATGCACGCTGAACTTATACGGAATGCAGGTTCTTCAATAGTTTGATAATGATAAAGTTTATACTTATGAACTAACAACAAAATAAATGTTAATGAAATAAGTGTGTGTGTTGAATAAAAAGTAGATAAGTAAAGTAAATTAAACCAAATATCATGATGATGAATAATAAAATACATGAGTAGTAGGTATATATTAGTCCGTCATTGTCAATATTATAGTGTGACGTCAGTTAAAACGTTAAGAAAGTAATATCAAATTATGATTCCTATCTTTCCGAATGTTGTCAACAACTCAAATAAGTATTTGTTACTACAATGTTAATTAAAAATAATTATCGATTATTGTATCTTGTACCTAATATTATTATTTTTTATGAACTTCAAATAACGTACATTACACCGTGCATTTTCATAACCCTTGTTTAATCCAACTTAATATTAGTGGAATCGTTGAAACTGATGCAATATGATAAAAGTTTATAAATTAAAGAAGTGATCGAAGTATTATATATTAGTTTTCCTTATCTACTCATACTAATATCGTCCATCCATTCCATCCAACTTCAAATACTTTCGTCTTTCATATGATGAGCAGGGCAGGAATGAGTTTGTTTGGTGTACCTATATGAATTGGGAAGTTTTCTCAAGTTGTTTGACAAGCAATCCGCGCGCGTCACCTCGCATTGTAAAGGGATGTTGAGAGGGCTCAACAGTTATTATGCGACACGAGAGCCTCGCCTCACGCCTGGTTCGCCTATACCTACTTAGCTAATGACCGTCAAGTGACAAAAAAAACAACTTTGAGTGCCAGATGACCGCCCGGCGGTTAGCAATTTTTCTCATTTGCTTATTTTTGACGTTGCGAGTTATTGAAAGCTCTGTCATTGTTTCAGCCAATTAGAAAATAGTCTCCGGAAACACTCCTATACTATAAATACAAGTACAACACACCAACTTTTATACGAAAATACATAGTATTTCTTACATAAATCATTTGTTTATGTTCACGCCCGCCATTTTAAGGATATAATATGATATTCACGTCATAATATATTGCTAAAAACATATAAAACAATATTCTTGATTTTCATTAAAAAAAGAAAAAAATGCACAAGTTATTTGTTGCAACGCACGCTTTAATTCCCTTTTTAGCTTATAGCCGTTTAGAGACTATTTCTGTATAGGATAGTTTTTTGTCCTGTTACATCTAAGAGTTCCTGAAGAAAACGCGCAAGCGGATAAAACCTTGAAATCCTTCAATTAAACTGCATTAAAATGTTTTAGTTACATATACAAGTAGGTACAAGGTTAGTTCACGAGAGATGACGGTAATAATACAGACAACTCAACGCCAGTTCCTAATGGATTTAACATGAGTGCTTTTAGGATTTCGTTGGCATATACTTACCCCAATTATTTAATTAAGACTAGTCGACCCCTCACGGTATCACTAGAGTTAGTTTTGGAGTTCCCGTGGGAATTCCGGGATAAAAAGTACCTTATGTTACTCAGGAACACTGTAGTTTCATATACTTAAATGAAAGAATTTTATAATCGTAGTTTAATTTATCCATCAATAACAATAACGCTTTACGACACAGATCTACTTGACCCCACACTAAGCTATAAGCTTGTGCCGTAGAAACATATTATGTAGATATATACTACATATTGTTACATATATGTTATATAGTATAGACCCAGACACAGATATTATAATGACGACCCAATTGGCGCAGTGGTCACCATGCCTACCCGCTAATCAAGGGGTTCCGGGTTCGATTCCCGGTGGGGGTGGACTTTGTGTGATGAACACAGGGTTCCATTTTCCAGTCTGGGTGTGTTTATATATCTATAGTATAATATATACGTAATTCTATGTAGTATATATACCACGTTTGCTTGGTTTCCACGACACAAGCTAATAATAGCTTACTGTGGGATCAAGTAGATCTGTGTGTTGTGATGTGGATTATTATTATTATTATTATTATTATTATTATTATTATTATTATAATACTATTTATACTACACCCAGACAAGAAAGTGAAACCAATCGTTTACCACACAAACTCCACTTCCACCGGGGAATCTAATCCGGAACCTCTTGATTAATGGATAGTCATGATGACCTACTGGCCCTATTGCGCCAATCCGATTAGTCCATAACAAACAAACAAAAAAACATACCAAAAAAACCTGATTTTTTTCTCGTAATATTATAATTATAGAAAATAAATAACATTCGTCAACATCGACCAAAATGCAAGTATATCTGCAGTTATCAAATATAAGTAAGGCGGCGGTATTATATCCTGCCTCATTTTTATTACCTTTTTTAATAATTGCTACATTTCTTAATTCCATTTTGGAATTTCTTATTTTAAATTCAAGTAATGTATTTTTTATTTATTTATTTATTTACTTACTATAGCTAGCCAGGTCATAGAACCCCTTTCATCATCTATATTAGAATAAAATATATTTTTTTTATTCCACAACAGACACACACACATGTTTACAAAAATATCAACCTCTTTCATTCAATTGATGATGGAATATTGTAGATATGTATTATAATAACCATTAGTTATTTTGCTATAGTGGGACCGTGAGATTTATGCTGAAAATGGTCAATTTGATTATGAGATTGAAAAATAATAATAGTGATATTGCCGATAATTTAAATCAAGAGTAATCATCAATCCCTGCCAGGTATACTTCAGGGCTGGCACGCGGGTCGTCCTCTGGGGGACCTTGTCGAACCTTCTTCTGGTCTCAAGACATACTCACAAACGTAGTGATTACCTTCTCTCTGCTCACATTCGTCCATTTCGTATTCTAAGTAATTACTGCAGGGGACGCGAACTGACAGAAATAATAAAAAGAAAGAAAAATCGTAATTCGAAAAGACAAATGAAGCACGGTTAAAAACATATTTGTATTTATACAAGCTTTTAAATTTTAAAAGTACGATAAAAAAAAAAACATACTCGTCGAATTGAGAACCTCCTCCTTTTTGAAGCCGTTTAAATATTCGAATACTTAGTTTATTATATTCTACATGTGCATGTGCCCTTGTCTGCAACTGTTGTTGTTCTCGGTATTTTACTAATATGGGTTTTTTAGTCAGGAAGGATGGTAGAGCGAAGGAAACGACCGGCTAGCTAAACGTTTAATCCATATATGTTTTTATGTTTTCAAATAGTAAATTTAAAAATAAAGGCATAATTCAGAGAAAGAATAATGTGATTTATAAAAAGGCGTCTAGTAAAATCACAAAATGAAAGTACATAATTATATGAATATATACAGTTTCCTTTTTTATGGTAAACTGTACATTCACTTAACATTCAAGTATATGTATAAGTTAGGTAAGTTTATGTCTGTGGCTCTTATAAAAGTAGATAGTGGTTTAATGCAAGTTATTATCATTAATCGGTTAAATTTATACCAGGGTAAACAATTCCAAACAAAACACCCATTAAAAGTACAATGTGCAGTAAAAAGAGTAAAGTAGAGCGGATGCAGCGTGGAAGATAACAACTCTACATTAATACAGGCATTATTCCATTTTTACTGGTTGATCAATAACAAGGTTTTTGTTGGTAAAGGTACACGTATTAGCTGTCTGCTCCTTTTAAAAAAATGTGTGAATAGAAAAATTAAATGAGAAAAATAGAAAAGTTACGAAAGAGAAACATTAAGTTTGCGAGCGTGGAGGGTGCCGTGTTGGTATAGGTGAAGGGGTGATGCGGTGCGGCGCGGGGCGCAGAAGTCACGGATCAGCTGGGCGGCGGCCATATTGATTCCCCGGCCTGTATGATCGGCGCCGCCCGTCGCCCGCAACCCGCACGCCGCGCCTGCCCCGCGAGTCTCTCGCTCGTAGATTAATGAGAACTTTTATGATTTCAAGCCAAACGGAAGGATGGACGGCGAGTGTAAGTCGATGTGTGAGGAGCATGGCTGGATTTCACCATTATTTCTAATTTTTAAATAGCTTAATACATACAGTATATTTTTATTAATTTAGAAAACATGTCCAATATAGTCCATACTTCTGTACTAATATAGTCCATTACATAATAAAGGAGATTTCTTAAGAAACCCAACACTGATATAAATATTCTAAATATTGACCCGGGACGTAACACCACCGGTATATTATGCCGTTTCATTCAAATCTTTTCGGTAGTTAAAACATACCGACATTTGATCATAATGCCTTTAGTTACTTGTTTTGCATCCCCTGAACCCTTATGATTTCATTATATCCGCCTGTACTTCTTTCTATTTGTCCATAAGTAAGTCATAATATCCATTGTACTTAAAAGAAAGGTGCATCCTATGAAGCGCTGCGATGTCGGTAAAAAGTGTGATGAAATAACGACACATAAAATTAGGAGTAGCACTCTATACTGCGGGATGAAAAGAAAATTCAGCGCATATGAGCGGGTGAGATAATTATCGTTTAATAGCAATGTTTAACAGGTTTTGAAAATTTATAGCGACGCTTCTGACTTTCTATAAAATGCACTTCTTGTGATTGTAGTAGGAAAAAGCTATTTTTATTTTATTTTACATCTAAAACCATCTCTCTAAAACCAGAAAAGTTTTCCCTGCCCTCTAACTTTTTAACCGAGTAAGTACAAGGCGGAAAAATCTAGAAATAGTCAAAGTGGAAAATTTTCTTACGATAATAAGTTAAAATGAGATGTCGTTTACTTTTTTAAATATTTTCAGTTACTTTCACCGTATATTCGCCCTATATGTATTATAGTTACGGTTGTTTATGACCTATAGAAAACATGCAATTCAAAATATAACATCTAAAAATGATGATAAATGGTCAATATACCTACCTACCCGATATACTTTTTTAACGAGTCTTAATAGACAACTTGAAATCTGAATTGGTGTGGTGAACTTGACTAGGATTAAAGATCAATTGAACGTTGCTACGCCGACGTCTACTTAATAGTAGATGAGATGAGATGGGACAGAGCGTAGTAGACGAATTTCAAGTGATATTCTTTACAGTGGAGATGGGGAGCGTGCACGAGTACCGGAGAGGCGTCGAGCGACACAACACAGAGCCTACGACGTAGTGTGATCATAAAAATCTGCTATCTATATAGCCGTTACAGATTTTTTTTTTTGGTTGAAAATTGTTGTAACCGATAATGATATCCTTCTTTACGTATCGCTAACAATCCTACCTAATATTACAAAAATGTGAGAGTTTGTTTGGTGTTTACACTTTCATGACTTAACTACTGAAAATATGATTTCAAGGATTCAAAATAAAAATACGGTTTTCCCGAGGGACAGCAGTAAAATAATAAGTGCTCTGTGAATATTGAATAACCATACTTCCTTGAGGCAAAAATTATTCCTTGGGGGACTGGGCTACGGTATCTTGAGTAGAGCGAGCGAAAATATCGATCGGCTAAGTTCAATTTTAAACTCACTATGCATTGATGTACAATTAGAAAACGGAAAGTTAAAGAATACTCTGCATTTTTGTACACTTCAAAGTACGAGTAACCTATTTTCCATATCGGATTAAACAAATTTTACCTGTTTATTAAATAATACAGATAAAATTTTATACGTTGAGTAAACCGAGAATCTTATTAACCGATACAATACTAACTTAACTGTATATAATATGACACGTGAAATCGGGGGAAATATGAAACAGCTCGTAGGTAGGTATTTTAATTGCTACGTAGCTGTTTCAGACTGTTCAAAGGTTTCAGCTTTTAAATGTGATACGAACAACATGTAATGTTAATAACTTAGACAATTGCAACAATAAACATCTGTTTTAATAAAGTCAAAATAGAAGCAGAAATCTATTCCATATAAAGTATGCAGAGGCGTCTCTAGCCCATGTAGCGCCCGTGTGCAAACATTACCCTAGCGCCCCCTAGTAAGTCAATATAAGAACTTCAGACGCCATACAAAATGTATGCAAAGCGGAGTTCTTTTTACGTTGGTCGTTGAAAGTGCCGCGCCGAGTGCGGCTCCGTAGTGAGCGGCGCTCGGCGCCCCCTAGGAGCGCTGCGCCCGCGTGCAGCGCACACCCTGCACTATAGGCAAAGACGCCTCTGAAAGTATGATTGTTGCGAGTCAATCGGACTACTACCTATAAGAACAGGCGTTGAGTCTATTGGTCTCATTTCATTCAGGAGTGATTTGTTATTATGTATTAGTATGTAGGTAAAATTATTTTAAAAGTTAAGTATGTCAATCAAAAGTGCTAAAGTCGCATAATAAAACTGAAGTATACCTAAGCAAGTAGATATGTACGTATTTTATCCTCGAAATCCACTTCTTAGCAACTCTTGAGTGGTCAGTATTGTTAAAAAGCATCAAAGCAAGGATTCAATGACCACGAATCGAGATGGCTTCGTATTCGTACCTACTACCTATGTACCTAGATGTAATAATTTGTGGTACAAGTCATCTACTTGTTATATTTCTAATGGTTTCGAGTGCTGACGCCAATTGTATAAAAGTATCCAAGTAAACCTTTCCATATACCTACTCTATTTTTACTTGAAAATTAAATTAAATCACCTAATAATAATATTTCGAATTATTTGCCATTATTCATAGAAATCCTTGATAACCAGTTATAATCGAAAACAACTCTAAGTGCGATAAAAGTTGCAAATAATATTAAACAAATCCATAATTTGTATAATAAATATTTTAAAACTTCATCAGTAACTTAGCAATTAAAATACGAGTACCTATAATATGTTTAGTAATCAACAATTAACGGATCGTTTAACTTTATGTTTCTATTTTATGCTTTTGCACTGTAAAAAAACGGTTACCATAGAGGTATGTTTTTACAAACTTTAATTAATAGGTGTTCGATCTCACTCGATAAACTAGACAGAAGACCGAATAACCCAAAGTTTTGTTGTTGATTTTATATGCAATGAGTTGAGTACATATTTTAAAAGGATAAAATTTTTGAGCATTCACCAAGTAGCGCGATAAAATAAACAAATAGGACATTTAGACAATAGACAATAGGACACACACACGAGTTACAACTTAAATTTTTTGGTGCATTTCTACTACCAACATGTTAAACAATTTCAACAACAACAGCTTTAGAGTTTACACACTTAGGTATGAGTAGCATCCATAAAATCGTTCTTGTATTGGCACAGTATTATTCGTCTCCACTAAAGTTAAAACATTTTGCACATAAAATAAGCGGTATTTTCCGGATAAAGGCTACTAAACTGCGGGTTACGCAATGCGCTGGTGTTTGCGTAACCGTCATGGATCTCACTAAATCCCTGATTGATTAGGTAATGTTCCTGTTAGCTGCCACTGCTGACACAGATTCACAACATAATAAAATGTTAGCAAATGTACACAACATAATAAAATGTTATCAAATGAGTGAGATGTTTCGAAATAATTTGTCATTACTACTTCATACTAACAAGATCATATTGTAAGACGCTGTTTCTCATACTATGATAGTAAAAGCTTTTAAAATAAATAGGTAGTGTCATAGCACGACGACCGTCTTGGTGCATGTGGTCACTATCCCATCCAATATTTACTAGAACCATCGATAATTAGGAGCGACTTGAGCGTGGTGTTAGTGAGACAACTAAGAAGTAAAACATGGTGCAATAAGAAAAGTGTAGTGACCATAGAGTTGCCACCTTTTTTGGAGGAAAAATAGTATTTTATTCAAAAAATTGTAAAAAATATAGTAATTTTGGGGATATTCGGGGAAAATATTAGTATCCACAATTCTACATATTATCTAATAAACAAAATATTTTTAATCACATAGTAGGTATTTTTCGTACTATATTATAATAAACAATAGATTAAAATATAGTTACGATTTTAACTAAATAAATATAATGCGGATGACTGTTCGAACCCGACTGTAAAGTGCAGGTGTTCTTTAATGGTAAGGTATAGTGAGCATTACGAACTGTCTTGTGAAGTCCGAGAGACCAGTCTGTAAATAAATTTTACCCCGTATTCCTCATAGTTTAGTTTCAATCCGATCCCCCGTTCACGTCCTGTGACAATGTAGATACAAATATGTACAGACATCTTTAATATTTAACCGACTTCCAAAAAGGAGAAGGCTCGGCATCCGGCTGTATGTATGGTTTTTTTTTAATGTATGTTCACCTATTACTCGAAGACAGTTGAACTGATTTGGAAAATTCTTTTTTTTTTTGTTTGAAAAAAAAGAATTGGGGTATTGGGGTATACTCCCAAGTTGGTCTCATTGTCACCAATTTGGAATCGGATTATGGGATCTTGGAGAAATCGAACTCTTCAAAAATTATAACAACACCTATAGCGATTTTTTATAGTAAATCATTAATTTGCTTTCGGAAAGCAAAATTTAAAGAAGTGTACCTAACTGATAATCAAGACCACAGATGGTCATCGGAACTACTCAATATGAGTATCGGTATTTTACGGGTTCCGATTCGTTAACTTTAATACAGTTTCTAAACAATTTATGCTCGTCATAATGTATATGGCGAAGTGGAACCGATGGTGATGTACCAGAAGAACTGCTCAACAATTAACATATACTTTTCCTATGCAGGGATGCATAGGAAAAGCAATATTTTGTAAAAGGTGATGAGCAGATGACATTATAGGCTATTGTAACTTTGATAAATTACAAATTAACTCACTTAAAAACGAGAAATAAACAAAATTTAACAAAAAAATTAAAACGGACTTCCAAAAACACAAAATTAAAAAGCTAAAAATAATAAAAATACCGATTTAATCCAAAAGACATACACGTAATATTATTATTGGTTTGTGCTACCACTGATCGGTTTAAAGTCAATACAAGCAAATATGGAGTGGGTATATGGGTTAAATCCACTCCCGTCACGAGCTCGTCGTAAGCAGAACAACCCAAATGGGCAGTCACAAGCGGGCTTGGCACCGAATTCATTCATTTCAGTGTTAGCACAAACTAATAAAAATATTACGCGTATTTTTTTCACTTGGTTTATTATTAATTCGGTATCTTCTTATCTTTAGTTTTTTTGTTTTGTTTTCGGATATCGATTTTAATATCTATTTAAAAAATTGTAATAAAGCAAAAATCGAATACTAGATACCTTTCTTTAATACTTTTACCGCCATCCGTAGTAGGTATCACGATCTACGAAAGACGTGCTCCTGCGCCAGAAACGTAATATTACGTTACTAAGAAACCTCTGTACTTTTATTAAATTTATTTATTTGAAAAAGTACACAACTCAGATTACGTGTACTTATAGTACAGACACACACAGTCCTTGTAGTTTTATATTTATTCGATGTAATGATCGATTTTAAGCATTCCTAACACTATGAGAAATCATGCCTGAAACTTGTGACGCTGGAGGTAAATTAAGGTTACCAAAACATGGTGGTGAAAGGGTCAATAAGTCTATCGTTTAAACTTTCACCCTGAATATGTTTTGTGTTTAGTATCACTAGTGTGAAAAGAACCAAGAGTGTCGTGATCCAGATTGAACAGCTCGCTTCATCATCATCTCCGAAACTTGTGTTAGTACACAACTATACTAACCGCTCTATCTTCCCAGTAATATCTAGTTACAAATTGCAATAATATGCATTGAGAATATATATTTTGTAAAAGGTGATGAGCAGATGACATTATAGGCTATTGTAACTTTGATAAATTACAAATTAACTCACTTAAAAACGAGAAATAAACAAAATTTAACAAAAAAATTAAAACGGACTTCCAAAAACACAAAATTAAAAAGCTAAAAATAATAAAAATACCGATTTAATCCAAAAGACATACACGTAATATTATTATTGGTTTGTGCTACCACTGATCGGTTTAAAGTCAATACAAGCAAATATGGAGTGGGTATATGGGTTAAATCCACTCCCGTCACGAGCTCGTCGTAAGCAGAACAACCCAAATGGGCAGTCACAAGCGGGCTTGGCACCGAATTCATTCATTTCAGTGTTAGCACAAACTAATAAAAATATTACGCGTATTTTTTTCACTTGGTTTATTATTAATTCGGTATCTTCTTATCTTTAGTTTTTTTGTTTTGTTTTCGGATATCGATTTTAATATCTATTTAAAAAATTGTAATAAAGCAAAAATCGAATACTAGATACCTTTCTTTAATACTTTTACCGCCATCCGTAGTAGGTATCACGATCTACGAAAGACGTGCTCCTGCGCCAGAAACGTAATATTACGTTACTAAGAAACCTCTGTACTTTTATTAAATTTATTTATTTGAAAAAGTACACAACTCAGATTACGTGTACTTATAGTACAGACACACACAGTCCTTGTAGTTTTATATTTATTCGATGTAATGATCGATTTTAAGCATTCCTAACACTATGAGAAATCATGCCTGAAACTTGTGACGCTGGAGGTAAATTAAGGTTACCAAAACATGGTGGTGAAAGGGTCAATAAGTCTATCGTTTAAACTTTCACCCTGAATATGTTTTGTGTTTAGTATCACTAGTGTGAAAAGAACCAAGAGTGTCGTGATCCAGATTGAACAGCTCGCTTCATCATCATCTCCGAAACTTGTGTTAGTACACAACTATACTAACCGCTCTATCTTCCCAGTAATATCTAGTTACAAATTGCAATAATATGCATTGAGAATATATAGCTCTCTAAAGTTTAGTTTTATCACAGTTTACTGACTATTTTCACAAACAAAACAGGGTTAGTTGCAAGCGTATACTTTAGATTACAAGGCTGTACTGTATAGGTGTAAGTATAATAAAGTCACGACAGTATAACTAAATAAAAAATAGTTTTTCTACTACACGTAATGTCGTATTTAATTCACGGAGATCACCGGCTGCGCCTCGAACCCGGTGTTTGCTGCACCCCTATCGGCTATCACCAGCCCGCGTACCCCGCGCACCCCCGCCCGCCCACGCACGAACGCGCGAGGAGCGGCATTCCTCGGCACACCTCTGCCCGCCCCCGCTTACCCCTAGTGCCGGCGGCCGTCATAGTCGCATGCCCCGCAGCGCGGCTGCACTTGGCACCACGCCAACACAAACACTAATTCGTCGACGTTGCTACATAATTGCTTCGTTTTTGCACTAACAGACTCGGACATTGTGCACTTTCACATTCCTTTATCGTATAAACTACTTGTAACGACCAATAAAACAGTGGAACGATAACAAATCAACAAACTGCTGTGGCGGTACAGTTGAAATAATATAGAAATATGTATTGACTGTATGTTTTACCACTGCGTTATTATTTGTTCACAATTATGTATACAATGTGTTTTGTGTTAATAGACGATTAAGTTATTATCTAGTTTACGACAAGATATACTGTATCCAATACTTAGTAACACACCGATTTATACCTTTGATAACAAAAATTGTTTTTGAAGTCACAGTTATAATTGCTAATAAAATTATTGTTAACTAGCTGTCCCCCGCGGTTTCACCAGCGATAATTTCGGAGTCCCCGCGGGAATTTCGGGATAAAAAGTAGGGGTACAGAGAAGGAAATCGCTATGTCCTTCTCTGTACCCCTACTTTTTACTCCGTGACAACGTGTTTGCAAGATGTAATGGTTATCGTTTCAGTCGTTCACGCGTGATGCCGTGACCGAGGGAAATAGGGATTAATTTTACATTTATTATGACAACCCGATTGGCATAGTAGGTCACCATGCCTGCCCGCCTGCCTGCTAATCAAGAGGTTCCGGGTTCGATTCCCGGTGGGGGAGCACTTTGTGTGATAAACACAGGGTTCAACTTCCAAGTCTGGATGTGTTTATATATCTGTAGTATTAATATATATGTAGTTCTATGTATTATATACCACGTTTGCTTGGTTTCCACGACACAAGTTAATAATAGCTTACTGTGGGATCAAGTAGATCTGTGTGTTGTGAAGTGGGTTATTATTATTATTAAATAGACTAGCTGTGTTTCACCCACGTGAGTTTCGGAATTCCCGCAGGAACTCCAAAGTAGCCTAATTTACTTCTTATAAAATTAGCTAAATAGCAGTGAAAGCTCCGTTAAACTCGGTCCAACCGTTTCTGAAATTCACTCACGTGAGTTTCGGAATTCCCGCTGGAACTCCAAACTTCTTTTATTCTTTTTCTCCTTACAACAACAAACACAAAAAAAGAATTAGCGAAATCAGTCCAGCCGTTCATGCGTGATGCCGTGACCAAGGGAAATAGAGATTAATTTTTTATATATAAGATACTAGCTGTGCCCCGCGGTTTCACCCGCGGTAATTTCGGAGTTGCCGCGGTAATTTCAGGATAAAAAGTACCCTATGTCCTTCTTTGTACTCCTGACAACGTGCATGCTAAATTTCATCCAAATCCGTTCAGTCGTTTTTGCGTGATTGAGTAACAAACATCCACACTTTCACATTTATAATATCATATTAGTAGGGCTACGAGCGTAGCTTCGTAGCCTGCGGCGTAGCACCTTATAGTATCGGTATTTTATTTGACTTGATTAAAATTGATTGATGGTTCACATAATATAGTGGTTTATTTATTGGAGCTTTTGTGCTTAGTGTATTGTATTACGTAAAGGAGTATACGAAGTTAAATTAAGACGTTCGGCTCGTAGTTAGCAAATTTTTTTCATTACTGCTCCCACCATCGTCGTCATTTCAATTTTTTTTTATTGTGAACGGACTAGGTGTTTGACCACAACTCATCTGATATTAAATGAATGTTGATTTTTTGGTATGTATTTATTTTCATAATTTTGAGAGGTGATTAAGTGCCTGCGCACACTTTGCGACATGTCGTTGCTTCTTGTCGCAACGACTTGTCGTCGACGAAAGCGACAACTCTACGTCTTGTCGTCGCGACTTCGCCGCGAACGAACGAGCGCGCTCCGACTCCCCTAGCTTCTCGTTGCGACTCTGCGACTCTGACGCCAAGTGTACGGAGCCTTGAACAAAATATATGAAAATTGTAGGCCTCAGCCTGTCGTCGCGTCTAGCCGTCGAGCTGTCTTTATCGCGTGTCGCATAATGTGCGCTGGCTCTAACTTAAATGTACCTTATATGAGTTTATGGAAACTCATATTAATGAGCAACTGTCTTGTTCTTTGTATTTTTATGGCATATTCACTTCTCAACATGTTATTTTCCATCAGACTAAAGTTTATCTACAATTAATTAACCCACAGTGCCAAACAAATAAATAATAATATGATTGCTTGTGAGTCATGGCACTAGAACAGCAAAACGATACCGTCTGCGCCTGTACTGTATATATTCTATCCTACAAAAATATACTGCACAAAAACATTGGCTGTGATCGCTGAATCCGTTTGTAAAAGAAAGCAAAACTTGTTACCTTCAACACAACTTTTTATAAATATTTTTTCAAAAATCAGGAAATTTTTGGACTTTTTAGTACCAATTTTTTAAGTACGCTTAGACGACATGTTTAACGGATCACGCTAATTTCACTCCTTAACACTCCTTAATACTAGCGCCTAAGCACCTTAATGTTATAAAAAGGAAAAGCTTACTGGTTTATTTATTTACCCGCGACTTTACCCACGTTAATTTCGGAGGCCTTACCTGTAGGTACCCTTTAACAACGTAGGCGGATTGACTAGTTCCAATACACGGTGAAATTTTCCTATTGCAATTTACTATGGATGATTTTAGAGCCCGTCTTTAATTTTAATATGGAAATTACAGGCTTTGCCATAGTAAAACGCTAAATAATGTTACTAAAGACGGGCTCTAAAATGCGTCCATGGTACTTACCTAAATTTCAATAGGAAAATTTCATCGTGTACCTACTATCAACAAACTATTTGTCTTTAGTTATACTCGTATCTTAATAATTTTTCTCAACATCTTTACAAATGATGTACCTAAACCTTCTTTACGAATCACTCTATCTATTGGTGGAAACTGCGTGAAAATCGGTTGTGTGGTTTCTAAGTTTTTTGCGAACAGAGAGACAGCCAGACGCGGCGGAGGATTTTGTTTTGTAATATGTAGAAATTGAATTTTGATAGTTTCTGGAACTGATTCTTAAAATTCTTTTTTGGTAGAATGATTTTTTATTTCTTAGTAACACAGGACTTTGTATCCCGGAAAAAGTTTCTCTTGGAATCCTGAAATTTCTGCAGGTAGAAGAACCGTGGGTGACAAATAAATAGGGAAGTGTTCACGTGCAAAATGTGAAACTTGTAAAAAACTACAAACTGTTTTTGGAGAAACTGCGACCAGAACACTTGAAGCGGAAGTGTTCAATAGCCATAAGTACATATAAAAATGGCTTTACATCATTACGAAAAACGTATACGCGTTATACGAATAACTATGGTAATCAGAAAATTAGTACACGTTGTCTTCTTCTTCCTAGTCGTTACACTCTTGACAGAGTGGTCGTGGTCATCAGTTCCGGATTGGTAGCACGCTTGACAACCCGTCGCCATTCCTCCCGAACCGCTGCCTTTCTAGAGTACACGTTGTCAGGGGTATAGAAAAAGATACAGGCTATATAGGGTACCTACTACCTACTACTGTTCATGTCGGAATTTCGTGAAACCGCGGAGAACATCTGGCTGTAACGTCTTTACTCTTTATGCCATAAAAAGCAGTTTATGGTTTGGTTTCAGTCCAGTAGAGTCTGTAGAGTTGGAAAGTAACGCAAGCATGAGAACCTCCTAGGTACATAAAAAGTTTCACTTCAAAAACATCTTTCAATTTACAATTACAAATTTAACTTACTCGTTTTGAAATTTAATTAAATAAATTTAATAATTAAATAAATTTTCTAATAAATATACAAAAATTGTAAAGGTCAGTAAGTTTTAAGGTTGCGTACATTTACAACATCAAACTTTTTTTCACATTAATGGTTGCGTACTACCTACATATTTTAAGTATATACTGAATTATTTCCTATTTGAAAAACCTTATTGAATATGCCACAACGGTCAACGCAGTGAATTGTGTAACTTTATGCTGACCCAGTTGTACGTTTTCTTTTTAACATACTTAATCTACAAGACGGATAAACTAACTCATCGAAGTTCAGTACAATAATGCTAAAGCATACAAAATCCAAACAGGACAATAAATTTATCCATATGAAACTTACTGGTGAGGACAAGAGTTTATAGGCCAATTACATAATCGCAGAGTTTAATTAAATTTCCCAGAAATCTGCCACTGAAAGCGGCAAGGCCCTAATCGTCCCGTCTTTTGTTTCCTTTATCTTATGAATAACGCTGCCACTACACTTTAGGCATAAGATTTAAAACAGCAATTATGTTATTGTGCTAGTTTGTTACGGTGATTTTTTGTGGTAGGTTTTACACTCACTCCACGATCTCTCACTCACTCACTCTTTCCAAGGTCTATTCTTCTAAATTCAGTGATTGATGCGCCACAATAGGCTAGTTTCCTAAATTTTCTTTTTTAGTCCGTTTTGTAGATTATTAAAAAATATTGGACACGTATTTTTTTTTTTTATGTAACCAAAAAATAACGGAGATATATCAAGTCGAAATTTCACATGACGTCACGCCTCGCTACAGTTTGTTCGCACGTTATAGCGAGCTGTGACATCACGAGTCCCCCACCCTAAACTTTAATGCGCTTTATCTATGCATATTTCCATTATTTTAAAAAAGCAAAAAATACGTGTCTTTTATTTTTTTATTATCTAACTGACGGACTAAATAGAATTTTGATTTTTTTACCCAGGAAACTAGCCTATTAGTTGTATCTTAAGATATTTTAGATTACCTTACAAATTTCAATAGATTTTTCGGGTTAATCTGTCCCTTCTGGCAGTGGCTGTGATGAATAGTGAATGGAAGAAATAATGTACGTAGATATATATATATATATATATATATATATATATATATAGATTATTTTTACCCGACTTCCAAAAAAGGAGGAGGTTCTATGTTCGATTGTATGTATGTTTTTTTTTTATATGAATACATGAAAAATTAATATACATAATATATTCAATTTTAAAGAGTTCTCTTCAGATTAGGTAACATGTTCTTAACGCTGTACCTCTGGAATAAATCGAATAATTCCAACAATGATCTCAATATTATGCGAATCCTACTAATATTATAAACGCGAAAGCTTGTAAGTATGGATGGATGGATGTTTGTTACTCTTTCACGCAAAAACTACTGGATGGATTTAAATGAAACTTTACAATAATATAGCTTATATATCAGATTAACACATAGGATACTTTTTATCCCGGAATTCCCGCGGAAACTCTGAAATAAACGCGGGCGAAACCGCGGGGCACAACTAGTGGTTATTATAAATCATTTCGTGCAGCATACCTATCGATATGAAGTAAGGAACGGAAAATAAAATTGAGAAAAACACGATGTGAGCCTGAAAGGTAGGTGAAATCATTGCGAGCGGCGAGTGGCGCGGCGCGCGTGCGTGTATGGGGCACGTCTGCGCACTGCGAGTTAACCTCAATCCCAGACGCGTTTTTGAATGAAACTTCATTCGCAAGCCGGTCCCACGAACATAACTGCTTTTAGCCAATTGTGATACGGAATAGCTTGATACTTATCGGTTCTCTCTCTGTGCCGGCTAATAAATAAGTGTCCTCGAAATGAAATACGTGTTCTCGAATCCAATCCATTAAAAACTTTATAATTATTTTCTATTTGTTTGTTTTTGATACTACTAACCGTTCTCCGTACATTAATGTCATTATTACCTTCTTCCACGACTGCTTTTACCTATCTGAAATTTTAAGCAGCTACTTCATCAGAACGTTAACTACTTATAAATTGTAAACAAACGACATGAGGAAAAGACGAAAAGTCGATATAACATACTCCAGTTAACATTAAAAAGGTTATCACTTATCGAAGAGTTTTCACTGTCAATAACATCAACGTCGAAGGCATCTGCTATCTATCCTATATTACCTATTGAAACAATATAACGGACACCAGCAAGATATCTACATATTAGGGTTCGTTTATATCTACAGACATTGAGCGTGCCCGACACGTTCCGTCGCAGACACCGACAGACGCCGTTTATTTTTACATCTGAGCGTGCCAGCAACGTTCCGTGGCAGACGCCGACCGACACTGTTTATTTGGACATAGATAAGCAATAATGTGTTAACTCACATTGGAGAAATTTTGAGTAAATCGTGTTTTAAAATCATAGCGTCATTTTGTTTCAATATTTTTTTATGTTTAACATTTTGTTGGTATTTAAACAATGTAATAAGGTAAACACATAATTATAAAACGTTTTATAACGCTCAATAAAGTGTTCTGAATCAATAACTTAATATTGTGGGTTAACATGTTATTGCTTATCTGCGTCCATTTACAAATATGATGCACGGTGCCGATGCCGATGCTCTATTCACACTGCTCGGCATGTAGCCACAGACACGTACAGACATGAACCGCGCAGACAAAATATTCTTTCCGGTAATACCGGCCGGGTACGGCCCAAATCTGTCCGCGTCTGCGCGGCCGTGTTACGATAGATGTGAATTTAAGTGTCTGTTTGTAATTACAAATTAACAGCTTTTTACTAAATGCATACGAAAGTATATGGGGTACATTAGAAAAAAAAAAAAAAAAATTCTGTCTGTCTGTCTGTTTATTCCGGCTAATGTCTGAAACGGCTAGGCTGATTTTATCGGGACATTCACTGGCAGATAGCTGATGTTACAAGGAGTATCTTAAGCTACTTTTAGTTTAGAAAAAAATAGTTCCCGCGGGAAGTCCAAAACTAACGCGGGTGAAACCGCGGTGCACATTTAGTAGAATATCAACTCTACCACAGCGCGATTTGTTGGGTACAAATTTTGTTATTTTTTTGTCACCAAACTGACTGAACTTAATATGTATTGTGAATAGTTCAGGTTCCCCAAGGTTCCACCGCATGAATTTAGGAATGATTACATTATTATTATTATCGACTGTTCTGGTTAAAAGGTCAAGAGTAAATAGGACTAAATAAACAAAATTTTAATAAAAAAATTAAAACTGACTTCCAATAACACAAAACCAAAAAGCTAAAAATAAAAGCTATAAATAACAAAATACCGATTTAATTCAAAAGACATAAACACACGTAATATTATTATTGGTTTGTGCTACCACTGATCGGTTCGAATTCGGTGACAAGGTTTTCCAAATTGGTCCAACCGCCTTCGAGTAATCGGTGAACATACATAAAAAAAATAATAATAATAATAAAAAAAATACATACAATCTAACATAGAACCTCCTCCTTTTTGGAAGTCGGTTAAAAACATTAAACACGTGCATATGTACACGTGTTTAACACTTGTTTGGTAAATACTGTTAAAAGGTTTAGACAATCCTTAAACATGCGGCAAGTTTTTTGTACCACAAGACCAAGCTACAATATTTTAATGAGCAAGTATTTAATAATGAAACTTGTTTTTTTGGATAAAATAATGCATAACGTGTATATAATAGTATTTAATATTGTAGAGATAACACTCATAAAACATTGTTATGTACATACTGGTGGCTAACAATGTGATCCATAATCTCTGAATTCCAATTTTCTAAATTTAATTTCATTGGTAAAAAATATTTAAATATCTATCTACTGTATCCATCTTACTACCTTTAAACGAGCCATTCTTGTATATCTATATTTTATACACATAAAATGCCTTGTCCTGAATGACTGATGGATCACACAGCATAAACCGCTGATCGTAGAGACCTGAAACTTGGAGTGTGTGTACTTTGTTATAACGTAGGCATCCGATAAGAAGGGATTTTTGAAAATTCAACTCCTGGGGGGATGAAAAGAGTTTGCAAAGTTTGTATGGAACCATTCCACGGTACCTTCGAAATTATCGCGGGTGAAACCGCGCGGGACAGCTAGTATAATATATATGGTTATATGTATATAATCTGAATTCGGAAACGACTCCAACGCTTTTCATGGAATTTAGTATGCAAAGAGTTTCGGGGGCGATTAATCGATCTAGCTAGGTTTCCTTTTTAGAAAACGTTTTATCCATGTTTTCAGACAGTGAAAAATGATTGTTAGGTGCTGCTTTTCTACTTTTCAACAGATGGCGCTACAAGCACCTTTCTATGGAAAAAGTTATCACAATGAGCGAAGCTCGGTTGCCCAGATATTTTAAACTAAAACCTAATTCTAGTAAAATATAATCATTTACCAATTTTTCACAATGCTAATCTCGAAACCATTAGATAAGTACGTATACAAGTCATGTAATTGATGATAGCAGATTTCTTATAGCAACTACTTACAAAGTTTAATGGAGCGACAAATGCTCAAAAGCTTTCAGATGTCTCAATTGTGGGTAATGGGAATCTTGTAGATAAATAAGGAAATACCTAGTGATTGTCACGCAATCTTGATTTGCCGCAAAGATATTAATAATTTATTATTACACACGATGATATGATTCTTCATAAACAATATAGTGATAACTGAACCCCACAGTTTCGCCCGTGAGTTTCCGAATTCCCGCAGGAACTCTGATAAAAGTAGCTTAACTTACTCGTCCTTTTTTGTTACAATTAATATCGAAAAAATTTATTAAAATTTTTTAACATATTGACAATCTCTTTAGGTAGTGAATTTATTTAATTTTGACACAAAATGTAAATGTAATTTTCTAATCTAACAAGTAAAAGTCTATTCGAAATCAGTTCAACTGTTTCAGAGATAAGCCGGAATAAACAGACAGAAAAAATTTTAAGAGTTGGTGTTTTGTTATAAGTTACTATGCATTTAGTAAAAAACTGTTATTCTTACGTATAACAAACATTCGATTTTATTTATATGTAAGTATTTTATTTCTATCTATCTATACAACGTGTTAATGAATTAACTGAAAACTAGAAAGTAGTTTGCTCAGAACCGACTTCCGAATCGATCGCACCATGTTTTAATATAGGTTATATTTTTTTCATTTTTACTTGCCTATGTCTAAATGATTTATAATACAATATTTGGCGCGAACGCCGCCCGTAGCAATAAAATCGAATCGGTCATAGACGCGTAGGTGCGGGCGTAGCGCTTGAAATTTCGTAAATAGGTCACCTCAAAACTAATGTTGAATAACTTTTAAACTATTAATTTTTTCGACATAATTTACATTTTAGTCACATAAACAATAGTTTATTTTTTAAATGGGGTGTACCTATCAGGTTTTTGGTTTATTCATTAACACGTTGTATATGTAAATGAGGATGTAAACATGGATTAAAATAAAAAAAAAATATTAATCCTCAATATATAAGTAACTAGCTGTCCCCCGCGATTTCATCCGCGGTAATTTCGGAGTTCCCGCGGGAATCCTGGGAAACGAGTACCCCTGACGGCCCTGACAGTAGTTTACGGTGATTAGCTATTCCCCGCATTAATTTCGGTGTTAAATTGAATTGAATTGAATTGATAAACTGTTCCCATGGGAATTCCGGGATAAAAACTATCTTATCTTTAAGTGGGGCCAAATTACTACATGGTGACCAAATTTCATCATGATCGATTCAGTAATTTAGGGAATCCATCGCGGACAAACAACGTGATGCGTAGTTTATATATTTTAAGATTATAGTCAAGAACACTGTTCTGAGCCTAAATTGTATTACAAGTCCCAGCAAGTCATATCAAAGAATTGGCACACACTTTGTATTTTCGACTTTTTCAGTCCCCAAACTAACAACATCTATTGTGATTCTAACATGGGTTATTTCGGTTCTTAGATATTGGGGTTCCTTTGAAAAAATATTTGACGTGCAAAATTTTTGAATGTGTGTCGGACCACACACATTTGAAAACGTTAAAAAGTTTAATTGTTAGAAAAATAAAATATGTAGCGTTCTAGCTGTTTCACCCGCGTTAATTTCGGAGATTCCGCGGTAATTTCGAGATAAGAGTGCCCTATTTCCGTTTCTGTACACCTGACAACGTGTAGGTATAAGTATGCAAAAATTAATGCAGTTTTACCAGCGTTAATTTCGGAGTTCCCGCGTCAATCCCGCTATAAAAAGTTATTTGATAAAAATTTCATGATGATCAGTTGAGCCGTTATGGCGTGACAAAGCGTAACAACCAAACAAACACATTTCCGCAGTAAGGATTTCAAACAACTCGCTATACTTACATTTTACGTAGTGAATTGGGATTTTTTTTTACGTTTTCACTCCTCAACGGCTCAACGGATCATCATGAAACTTTGTATAGATACACGTTGTCAGGGGCTACAGAAAAGGAAAGGGAATTCCAAAATTACCGCGGGTGAAACCGCGGGGATCAGCTACTTATTAATAACTTAAGATGCAGAATACATGTACCTATTTGGTAGATAAATAAAATCGTCTTGATGTTTGTAAGTTTTTGTGGTACCTATGTATGTACCTAATGGGTAATGTCTGAAACTATTCATAATTAATAATAATATTATAAGTAATTCTACCAATTTTAAAAGTGATAGGAAGCAACAGCATCCCCGAGTATTCCAGCGGAAATACCGAAATTCTTGCGGGTGAACCCATGAGGGGGCAACTACTTGATATTTTACTAAGAATTGGCCCCACGTTGGGCGCCAATATTTATTAGGTTTATAGGGTTGCTGGACCTCCGGCTAGCTCGTGTTTTTCTATACTAATATTATGAAGAGCAAAAGTTTGTGAGTTTGTGACGTTGTAGGGGGTAATCTCTGGATCTACTGAACCGATTTTGAAAATTCTTTCACTTATAGGAAACTGCAGTGATTCTTATGACGCATAGGGTACTTTTTATTCCGGAATTCCCACGGGAACTCCGAATTTCTTGCGGGTAAAATCACGGGGGAACAACGATCTCTAGATCTACTGAACCGATTTTAAAGATTCTTTCACTTAAATGGAGCTATGACAGTAATCCAGAGTGATACAGGGTACTTTTTATCCCGGAATTCCCTCGGAAACTCCGGAGTTTGTGAGTTCATGAGTTTGTGAGATTGTAGTGGGTAATCTCTGGATCTACTGAACCGATTTTAAAAATTATTTTACTAATAAGAAGCTACAGTGATCTTAAGTGACATAGAGTACTTTTTATCCCGGGATTCCCGCGGGAACTCCGGCGTTAGTGACGTTATAATATCTGGATCTACTGAACCGATTTTGAAAATTCTTTCACTTATAGGAAGCTAAACTGATCCTGAGTGACATAGGTTACTTTTTATCCCGGAATTCCCGCGAGTACTCCGAAATTACCGCGGGTGAAACCGCGGGGGTCAGCTAGTAATAAATAAAAGGGTAGTAGGAGAATAATGTTTCATTTGAATTCACAAGGAAAGTAGAATAATAATAATAAAATTGATGAGTATAGTTCGAGATCTAATTAAGTGAATGGTAAACAAAATAAAATAGAAAATACATACTTTGAATTAAAAAAAAGGGAATGTCAAAATAGAATACCAAATACAAGTTTTAAAAATAATAAGTAATAAAAATGAAAAACAGAACTACAAAATCTTTAGTCTTTAGGTAATTAGTTATTATAATTAAGTTATTATTATTATTTGGTAATGGTGCATCTATCTGTGATCGTTTAACTTCTGAACGACTTTCTTGGCTAACTGAGATCATATTCAGAGAATATTCCGCGAAAATATGATACGTTCGATTTATGAAAACTGGTAAACTAAAGTATACCCATGCACCTTATTAATACCGTTTTTTATCGTGTTTTTTTTTTTTATTTCATAGGAGTAAACGGTGGTAGATATGCCTGATGGTAGGTGATAGCCGCCGCGCATAGACTTTTTTTTGTCAAATTGTGAGAGAGATGCATTTCGATGCTTTATCGGTACTTACTTCTAGTACTTCACAATAGGAAGTTAATGACATGCTCTCTAGGAAGATTCACTTTTTACTTGAAGGTGGTAGATAGCCAGCCGGACACAAGAAAGTGCCCTACCACCATGCGTTTTTTCAGAAAGCCTCAATATTTTCCTATTTTCTTTAAAAGAGTAGAAAATGCATTAAAAAGAAATGATATCAATAAGACAATATACTCGTAATAACATCTGTCTGACTGATGTACTGTTAATATCATTCTGAGTTAAGACAGTAAAACAATCTAAAGAAGAAGTAAAATAATCTAAAGAAATAATTCAATTTAATTTACAGTTACGCTACATTTATTTACCTTTACCGACGTCACTTATTTACGCGCATACTTTTTCTTGGATAGGGTGATTCATGATTCATTAGGACGTTGTTTATAGAATCTATATATATTGACTTTTACTCCTTGCATCTATAGCTTGTCTGTGATTCATCATTCCAATAGAAGCTTAGTGATAGCATAGCGCAATATGAAATTGTTCGCTGTCGACTAATTTACTGTAAACAACACCCTTTTTCTCAAAAATGTTAAGAAACGTGACTTGCCCTATTGGATCGATACACGCATATAATCGCCTAACCAGTGAAGCGGGTCACGCGGTACCTATACCTATTCATAGGCTGCCTACTACATATAGGTACGTATAGGTACCACAACACTTTGCAGATGCTTCGGATAACATACTTAATTATAATGTATTACTTTATTGATTATGATTAATTAATTTGAAATAAAAACCATCAAACTGGATCAGATCGGTCTCAATCGTATATATCGTTGTACGTGTGCTCGCGAACGCGCTTTTAGATTTTTTTTATATATTTTCTTGTAGGTAACTACAGCTTTTTAGGTGATCAAGCATTTTACTTTTGGTTTTTCTTTTCAGTACAGAGCCTGCCAATACCACCCACGTTTAGACTATAGTAAACCAAAGAATAACGTGGAACATTTCTTACTAACCTGACAGTCTTCACACGTATGAACAGAATAGGACTGGTCGCAGTCGTAGCGATGGAGAATGTTAACGAAATCGCAGTGCACGCGCGCGACCATCGCATCCAGACTGAGGAGGTCGTGCAGCGTGCGCTCGCAGCGCTCCCCGCCGGCCAGCACGTCGGAGCGCGCAGCGTAGTCCAGCGCTGAGGCGGGTGAGCGCTCGCAGCAGGCGCGCAGCCGCAGCTCGGCGAGGCGGCGTGCGCGTGCACCGGCCCCGAGCGTGCACAGGTGCGGCACGTCGCGCGCCGCCAGCGTCTCGACCGCGCCGCCGCCGCCGCCGCTGCACGCTGCGACCCTGCACTCGCGCACACCGCCCGCACCCTCCTCCTCCAGGTCGCACGCGCTCAGCCAGGGGTTGAGGTGCGCGAGCGGACTCACGGCCAGGCCCGCGGCCGCCATCAGCAGCAGCAGCAGCAGCGGCGGCGCTGGCATGGCGGGGGCGGCGCCGCTAGCGGGGGCCGGCCCGCCGGGCGCGGCGCTGCCTCATACCGCATCGCGCATGGCGACCTACTCGCGCGGCCCGGGCCGCGGGGCCGCCGCGCGGGGTGGGCGCGCCGCCATGTCGCTCGCTCGCCGCTCGACTGACTCCCCCCGGGCGCGCATCGATCGCCCCGCGCCCCGCACACACCGCTGCGCGCGCCCGCAAAGCCTCCACTCTCGTTATGTAACGGTGCGCGCGCATTTTCGAGGTTTTGCACAGTGACTACACGACCGCCCTCTTTTACTACTTCATAAGTGTCTAGTTTGTCTTACTTTCGCTTCCAAGTTGCTGCACTAAATGCTAATGTGTAACTTGAACAGATGGCGTTTGTCCAAATATTGAGCTTTTGAAAACTTTTTGCCAGATGAAAGTAAAATAAAAAAAAATAATAACAACAATGCCTACCTACCTTTAAAGTACCTAAGTACCTACCTGCCAAGAAGCACAATATGCAGACTGCGTAGATCTACTAAGGCCCTGCAGTTGCACGCACTAAAACATTCGAAGTTGGAATGTTATCGAACAAGAAACATCCTATGTATATGTCAAAGTGTGGATGTTTAGATGTTTGGATGTTTGGATGTTTGTTACTCAATCACCCAAAAAAGGCTGAACGGATTTGGATGAAATTTGGCATGCGCGTTTTCAGGGATACAAAGAAAGACACAGGGTACTTTTTATCTCGGAATTCCCGCGAGAACTCTGAAATCACCGCGGGTGAAACCGCGGGGCACAGCTAGTAATTTTATATTTAAGTATATCAACTGTTCCCCACTTGAAGTCCGGAGTCCGGATTTCGGGATAAAAGTTTTTACCCTAATATGTCTGTTCTTTGTCGGTCTGTTGAGTAGATAAGACATTAAAGCGTACCTGGTACCCTAACCTAACCTAACCAATAAACTTACATTCGAATTTGTAATTAAGGATAAGGATGTGACCCGCGGATATATCCGCATGATATTCAGAATTCGTCGATTTTTCTAAAATTCGTTTCGTACACACCTCTTTTCGAACACAAAAAAGGCAAATAAAATAAAAAAACTCGCATTCGCATTTATATTTCTTTGCTCTAGGCAAGTGGTTTTAGGAATGTACCTAGTCATTTTGGGAAAACCAAGTGGACATTTTATGAAAGTGAACATTTTAGGAAAATAGTCATTCTCGACCTAGAATTTTCTTTAATAGGTAACTGATTTTAAAAACGTGGGTGCCTGGTTGTCGGTAGGTCCCTTGGTAGGTCCAAATGGCGCAAGCAATAAGCAGTTCGCGGATTCGTGCTTGCATGCAACATGAATTTAGTAGGTTACTTCTCTATTTTTTATACAGGGCGCCTTATTGGATTCTTAACGCAAACATTTTTAAGTAGGTATAGTTTAAATATAGTTTTTAAATGTTCAAATCAAACCTTTCAAATAGATTTTTTTAATTGTAAATGGCTAATTTAAATTTTTGACACACTTTATAGATATTATTTTATAAATTGGACGTGGATAACTACCTACCTAATCTCTGAAATCTGTAATCTGTTATTATACTTATATGATAAAGATTCAAAGCAAAAACAGCTTAATCTATGTGTTAAAACCCTAAAACAATACGTAGGTACGACATAAGACAATATGCACGTGAATTTTTTCGAGCTAGTTCTTAAAACAGGTATGTGAGGGAATCCACATTTGACGTAAACAATACAGGCTACAGCTCACGTTTTATCTATGTACCTAGATACGTAAACAAATATTAAGTATACACTTGACTCTTCTTTCAAATAGAAACCTGCATGAAGGGGTCCCGCTCGCACGCCATTGATGTAATCATACAACTTGCGTTTGAGTCGCAGTCTTGACTCTTGAGAACAGTGCATTCACTTTGTTCATTTCGAGTTCACAGTCCAGACACGAGTCGAGTAATATCATAGCACAACTGAGCGATACCAATAGTTAATTCTAAATGTACTGTATAACAAATCTGTTTTTTTTATAATTTAACTTAACCCAGTACGCTGGAGGTTAAGGATTATTATATTTAGTTTGGTTTGCATAAATTATAAAAACTGATTGAGAAATCGGAGCGAAGGTTACATTTCATCATACCTACCTAATGGACGCAACGAGTAAGTTAATATTTTGTGCTACGATTGCTAAATAATTGAGTATTTTTAATAAGCATTTGATCATAAAAATGCGCTATATTCTTCATAATCTACGTAAATAAATCTCGTACCAGGCCAGTTATATTTATCAATATGGAATATTGGTAGATTTAATTAATAATATTGTAGCGTTAGTTTTTATCCTAAGTATTAATAGATACATAATATGCTCATACACATAATACCTAATTTAACCGCGGGGCATGAATCTAAATACCAATAAAACAACGAAAAAATGCCTATACCTACCTACCTATTACACTAATTCCTTAACTTGTATGAGTTTAGATGTACCTACAATCATTATTGTGCCTGGTCTACCATAACAACGTGCACGAAATTTTCATCAAAATCAATGAGGAAAACTTTAAACTTAAAACGTACAGTTTTATACTAACAATAGTAGGTATTCAATACCCTCAAGATACTTTCTACTAGATACACATATTATGACATCATTGTTTAAGTCCTACTAAACAGATTTAATCCACTAACTCGCATCTTTCAAGGTTCGTTTGACTACCAATTTAATTCACCATACATTATTGCCTATTTATTTTTTGTTATGACCACTATAATATGTAGTTCCTTTAACTAGATCTTTACCTTTGCAACCACATCTTGCTTCCTACATTAACTGTAAAAAAGATAGCTGTTAGCGCTGTTAGCCTTGTAATTTATGCCCTAAATATCACCAGTTATAAATAAACCGACTTTCAAAAACATAAAAATGCATTATCCTAAAAAGCTAAAAATAACAAAATGCCATCGAAATACTGATTTAACCCAAAAGCCCAAAAGACAAAAACACACGTAATATTATTATATGGTCTGTGATATCGGCTCGGGTTGAATTCGGTGCCATGCCCATTAGGGCCGGCCCACTTGGATTGTTTTGCTCATTTTGCTCACGATGAGCTCCCCCACACACGCTCACTTGTCCATCTACCCACTCCGTATTTGGCTTATCACCGACTTCAAACCGATCAGTGGTAAAACAGACTAATAAAATAATCTTACGTGTGTTTTTAGTATTTTTATAGCTTTTTAGTAGGTAATAGATAATGCATTTTTGTGTTTTTGGATGGCGGTTTTAATTTTTTGTTTAAATTTTGTTTATTTCTCGCGTGTGTCTCTCTCTCGCGTGGTCTCTAAGGTAGAAATAATCGGTGAACATACATAAAAAAATACATTACAGCCGAACACAGAACCTCCTACTTTTTGGAAGTCGGGTAAAAAAATTATACCTATCACAATACAGTCACTGATCACACACATGACTCTCAATAAAGGAGGAAGTCTTAGCCTCGATGGAATACCTACTGGATTATCCATTCAGTTACCAAAACAATATCGGTGCAATATAAACGAGTGTTATAGGCTAGACAAGGGGCTCACTGCAGAATGGTATCCAGTATTCGTTTCTCTTCCCATATTATATTTAACAGAACATATAGATAACAAATTATCCAATCAAAGACATCGAACGCGCAAGTAGGTAACCACGCTAGCAAATCATACTTAAAGCATATTCACTACACTTTTCCATTCTATTTGCGCTGATGCAATGCCTACCGAATACCGATACATAAAAGTATATAAATACTAGCTAAGACCCGTGGTATCGCTCGCGGTAATTTCCGCGGAGTTCCCGAATGAATTCTGGGATAAAAAGTACCCTAAATCAATGTCTGTACCGCTGATTTGTATGCACGTGATGATCGGTTGAGCACACCGTTGAGCACTAGGAAACTTTCCTGCAAAGTGTACTTATAATCGAATTATTATGTTTTTTTTTAAGTGGAAAACAAAATGGGTTTGCCGCCGCCGTACTCTCCGCACGAGGCGACGGCTCCTAATCCAGCACCGCCTCCGTCGTACTTCGGGAACAACCCTCCACCACCTCCCGGCGTGAGCAGCCCGCCTACGGCACCGCCTCGTACCATCGTCGTCACTTCACCGGCAGCGCCGACTACCACTGCCGCAGTCAATCTAGGACCCGGCCGTACGGGCATAAAGTGCCCGTCGTGCCAACAGCAGATTGTAACTAGAGTTCATTACGTACCTAACAACCGAACTCACATTATATCTGCCGGACTTTGCATTATTTCTGCGTAAGTACCTACTTGCACTTACTTAAACTTAATCTTTGTAATTGAATTTGGTAATCTCAATCATACTAATTTGTTCGCCTGCGTTGTAATTTTTGTGTGTTGTGTCAATAAATGGTCCATTTCATTATAAGTGCGGGACGTCTGTCATTACAACTATGTTTAATATGAGTTTGAAACCCTATTAGTTTTATTTTAACTATTGATTTGATTACCACCAAAACCGAAAAAAAAAACATTCCAGATGCTGTTGCGGTTGCCTGTTCCCTTACTGCATGAAGTCCTGTAAGACGGCAAACCACTACTGTCCCAGATGTAAGGCCTTCGTTGGAACACATGTACCTTCGTGATAATTTAACAAGAAATCGATATGTATATTTTTATAATTACGATTACAAGTATACCTATACTACTTAGTTCGTGCTTATAGGGTAAGAGGAAGTGATCTACGTGTGACTTTCCTCTCTAACATAAAAAATTTGGATTATCTTAATATTCGCCTGATTGGGCACCTATGTTGGACCTACATATATTCACCATTGCGAAATGAGGAGTAGATACGCAAAAGTAATCCTTATGGTATGTTAACTTTTTTACCCTTCTTTTTATTTTGTTGGTGGGAGATCCGTGTGGGGAATACGTGGAATACCGGTATCACCATAAATTCGTATTAAAAAAAACTCCTTACTAGATCTCGTTCAAAGCAATTTTCGGTGGAAGTTTGCATGGTAATGTACCTACATCATATATTTTTTTTTAGTTTTATCATTCTCTTATTTTAGAAGTTACAGGGGGGCACACATTTTACCACTTTGGAAGTGTCTCTCGCGCAAACTATTCAGTTTAGAAAAAAATTATATCAGAAACCTCAATATCATTTTTGAAGACCTATCCATAGATAGTATGGGTTTGATGAAAAAAAAATTTTTGAGATTCAGGAGAACCCCCAAAATTTATTGGTTTTTTTTTCTATTTTTGTGTGAAAATATTAAAAAAAAATATAATCTTCTTATCAATTTTCAACTGTATAGTTTTTAGGTATAGTTTCGGAATAAAGTGACATATCTACGGACGGACAGACAGACAGACAGACATGACGAATCCATAAGGGACTAAAAACGAATTTTTTTGCCATTTGGCTATGGAACCCTAAAAATTACCTTATGGAGACTCAACATTAAGGCACACCGTGTTTTTGTCAAACAAGTTATTGAATAAGTCACAATTATTAATTCATTAATAAATTTCTAATTAATAGGTAAAGAAATGTAAATGTAATGTATAATAAATAATGTATATTGTATTATAAATACAATGTTTTATAATTAACAGGATAATGAATTGGGTTGTTAGCCAAAGAATTTCAAAGAATGCTATTATGTTATTTTTTCTTTTATTACGAGTACTAAGTAAAGTTCGTTAAATTGAGCAACAAAATCGCATAAATATTTTTTGAACAACCTATACATAATATGTTGGCTGATGTCCAGCCCACGATAATTTTGGAGTTCCCGCGAAATTGTTCCATACAAACATACAAACTTAGAATTTCGGAAAATCCTTTCTGATCGGATGCCCACGTCATACAAAGTATACACCCTTCAAGTTTCAGATCTCTACGATCAGCGGTTTAGAACAAAGGATTTTTATGTACATAATAGATTTAATGATACAGGACTGACCCCTGCTGCGTTCGATGCCACAACAATAAACTATCTAAAACCACTAGAACTGTCACTGAGACCGACTACACAATCTAACTTACAAGTTACAATATAAGTATAGGTAGCTAACTTATTGTTAGAAAGTCAAACGAATGGAAATAAGGAAGCAAACTACCTGAGGGCCAATTATGCTTACGCAAAACACAAAGTACCACTCCAGCTTCAATAAGGCTCTGCTCACATATTATATATCGATACAAGCTAACTCGCCCTTAGTCGAAGTCGAAGCATCCAGCAAGCGCGACCCTATGGTGACGATCGGCTGTCAGCCGGCTTCAGCAGGGTTAGCCAAGTTGTCTACAATCGTTAACACATAGAAAACTAAGTAACGAATCGTCATGTCACTTGACCAGCCAATCGCAAAACTCAAGTTTAGGATTGGTTGGTTTTCTATGCGTTAACGATTGTAGAATCCTGCCTTCACATATATAAAATACACGTACTTACTTTCATAATTTAACAGATGGGTGAAGGTCGTTTTTAATTATTGTATCCTCTACTCTTACGACACTGTTTTACGTTGATTGTCGCGCCTCGCAACTTTGCAGGCACTCGCGTTTGCTTTAAGAACTCTGGTTTAAAAATGGTTTCACGTTTCTTTAGTTTTCTTTTATAGTATGAAGTAAAAAATCTTTTTCTTTAAATTAGGTACGCAGTAATATTATCATTAGAGAGACAGTGCAGAAATGCAGAGTTTTTCATGTTTTTTTTAGATATAAATTTACCACAGAGGTTTGATGTCTCCCATTAAGCTTAATATAAAATGTATGCTTTAGATCGATCAAAAAGATATACTGGCTGAAAATTAAGTTCGACTGAAAAAACCGATTTGGTGAAAATAATTATTCTTGCCTTTATAATATTTTAATCGTAAATTAATCAATCTCTAATCGAATTTATCTAAATATTCACATTTCAAAGAGTTATAAGTATTTTTTTACAAGTTTTACCTACGTCAAATTATTTGATTTGCAGACCGAGTAAAGGATTCGCCTCAAATCCTTAGGTACTCGGTTTGCAAATGCATGCGGATAAAGTTTTTTTTAATGTTTGCTTTGAGTCATAGCAAATAAACGAAAATCCGGTAACTTTGTGTGTAAATTATTACCTACTATATTCATAATTTTTTATATTACGTACTACTTTGAAACGCTGTGATATTACTTGTTGTGTTTTTTTAGAATTATACTAATATGTTTGCATTAAGAGATTATATTTTTATTAAATTTCAATAGAATGAATATTCTGTAAACCATAATTTAACGCTACTTAAAGCGCTCTACATGTTTTTATATTTGTACCATATTTCATAATATTAGTATTTAATAAGATGCCTAATGAAAAAATCTCGATTTTTTTACTTCAATACTACCCAAATCTACCCAAAAAGTTTTACCTAAATACAATATTAAGTGTAGCTACAGAGTCATCAAATAAGAACTATAGGTACCACTATTAAACATATTTTATAATTATTATTAAAAATACGTAACGAAACGATTCATCAGCTTGTTAGCTCTGACACGTAATTTTAGGTAATTTAGCTCTGCATGTGAGGCACTTAATTGTATAAAATTTTTACTGTGGTAAAAAGTGAGTAGCTCAAGTTCCTAACCTTGTCAGCCATTATCAAAAACGCCCTAAATAGGTGTACAGTTTACTCAGTACAGTTTACTCGGCGTTAACACAACAGAAGACTGGTTCGCGTAGAAAATTTAGATTATTTGAACAAGTTTCTCAAGCGAAAAACGCCAATTTGACTTGTCTTTATGTAAGGTTACTAAACCCAAGGCTTTGCCTCAAAAACAAAATGGGGGCAAAGACGTTTTAAACCCTGCATTAAAGTAGACTAGATTGTTCGATCATCGATGTAGTTTATTAATTTAAGTAGGTATTAAAAATAAATAGGTACTAACCAAGCTAAATAGATAAAGAACTTTTTTTTGCAAACATACAAATAATAGTTTTAACAAATTTTCTTAAAACTAAGTGATGTTTGATATACAAAACGTGACCTTATTGCTTAGAGTGATCTCTATATGCATCCTTTAGGCGGACAGATTAATTGTAGAATACTGGAAAATAGATAGCTAGTACATACCTATGGATATCATGAATACAAAAATACATAAATTATAATTACAACACATATAGGTACATAATAGTAGAATCACTCAGCATACGCAAATAATACAATACTTATATGTACCTACATATTAATATAAAACATATGGGTATACACATAAAAAAAAATCCACGTATCATAATATATCCCTGACTGAAGATGCGTAAAGAACGTCTGTGTATTTTCTTAAGTATAGGTGTGGTATAGGCAACGATAACTATAAATGTAAGTATTAAGGTACCTACCTAAATATTTACTTAGAGCTACTATTAATTTACTCTTTTTTACGTATTTTACTTAACTTGCGTATTTTAGGTATTGCATTAAAAGCTAAACCTTTTTCTAGCAGTCTAAGTATCTATCTCACTATCAAAGAAGGACATTTCTAATGACTGCTATTTGAGGTTAACTCTAGTACTCTACAAACTTAATATTTATTTCTACTTTAAAATACCCTTTCTCGTATAAACTCCCAGGAATGTGTGGCAGCTCGGGCAATAGTGCTCCACATTCTTCCAGGTTTTGACTGCGTATGGTACGATGCAGCAACACAGCCACCTGTGCGCAAGTAAATAAACTGTCAAATTCGTGTTGATTGTTGAACTACGTACATAAGTATATGTAGATCTCTGTAACGTAGCAAGTTATTAAATTATACAATTTATTTTTGGCGTGTCAGTCACCCTTGGTCTTGGTTATTTCTATTAGGTTATATACTTATATCAATTATTATATGTTGTACCTACCTAAATCTTCGTTTATCTTCTTCTACTTTATAAATAAAAATTAATGTTTGTATGTCTGTCCTCTATGCGTTTCGGAACCATTGGTCCGATTGTGATGAAACTTTGGCGGGTTGTTCTGTCTGCGTCCGCAAAGGTTCCTGATCACAAAACTCACACATGAAACCGCGGGGCACAGCTAGGTAGTTGTGAATAATATATATACCCAAATGCTCTAGGTACTCTGCTTACTGTTTGGTACGTTTTCTTGTAATTATTATAATAATTACTATACGTACAATACGTCATACAGTATATGCTTACGTAGTACCCTACAGTAATCGTAATAATAAGGCGGAAAAAATAAAATTGCCTCATTATATTATAAAGTTTAGTAATGAAAAAATAATGGTGTAAATAAATAAGCGTGGTGCGAGATTATCGTTAGATGGTTTTGAAAAATCAGGAATAGGTAATCAACTAAAATGCAATCTTACTTTAAGAGGTAAATATTGATTTCTCGAGTAAGGCTCTGATCATTTGAATGAAAGATTGTATTTAAGATAATTACTGTTCCGAAAATAAATTCCAATGTTTTAAGAGATTGTACATCGTATAAAACATAAAATTACCTACCTACTTCTACTAGGTATGGACTAGCTGTTCGGATACGATTTTCAGGATGAAATATGTATATCTACCCCATGATCTACCCCTATATCTTTTCTATATCCCTGACAACATATTATAATTATGCAATTCATAATAATTGTTGAGTAGTTGAGGTGTGAAAACGTTACAAACTAACAAACTCATATTATATTAGGATTTTACTTTCCAATTTTGTTTAGATAGGTGGCATCTTTACTACTCTGCAAGAACATCTGTTCTTGCAGAGTAGTAAAGATGCCATGAAATAGGTACCAGATAGGTACCAGATAGGTACCATGAAAAAAGTGAAAATTTCTATTTCCTTACTTATTATAAAACAAAGTCTGCCGCCGCGTCTGTCGGTCTGTCTGTCTGTTCGCGACAAACTCAAAAACTGCTGAACAGATTTTCATGCGGTTTTCATCAATAGATAGAGTGATTCCAAAGGAAGGTTTACAGGTACAGTGTACACTGGAATTCCCGCGGGGACTCTGAAATTACCGCGGGTGAAACCGCGGGGAACAGCTAGTAGGTATATAAAGTACTGACTGGTCGGAAATGGATGGACTGATGGTATACTTATAATTCGCAAAAAAAAGAAATTTGATACGGTTACGTGTATTTTAAGTTGCTGCTTATTATATTTACCAAAACATTATGCCGAGCAAAAGAGCGACAATGTGTGTAATGGCGGTGTTGCGATAAGTGGCTTTAGTCATGACATCTTCTTGGCAGTGTGGGCAGCGCATGCCAACGGGCTCCGAGCCAACTTGCAGCAAATCCATCTCTATGTAAACCGAGCTCGATCCTGGGCCGATCTGCAGATACTGATTGGTAGATTCCACTGAAAACGCAAAGAAAACAAAAAACGTGTACCTATAATCAGTGATCACACCTATGCGCAAGCAGGAAATGAGAATAAAAAAAAAAATCCAAAATTTTCCGACAAACCATGAGATAAGATCTAAACATGCCGCGGCCGCTTCTATTATATAAACAAAATAACAACTGCTATAAATATGACGTTACTGAAAACGTAAGTAGATATAGGTACATATTTAGCTTGTCTATACTAATATTATAAAGAGGAAAGATTTGATTTTTTGTTTGTTTGTTACGATTTAACTCAAAAACCACTGGATCGATTTAAAAAATTATTTCACCATTAGAAAGATACATTATCCTTGAGTAACATAGGCTATATTGTAATCCGAAATTCCCGCGGGAACTCTGTAATCATCGCGGGTGAAACCGCGCGGGACAGCTAGTCTAAACTAAAATGACGCGCCCCTCCATCGGGTATACGCACACGCACAACCGTTAAAATATCGATACGTCATACGAGACATAAATCTGTCTATTCACAAGTGCGCAATACTGTCGCCGCACTCACACTATTAACTACTATACAGTGACAATATGATCTCACACAATGAACTCATGACGCATCAAAATTTTCCCACACGCCCATAAAAAGTTTGAAATCAAAAACTGTAAATATCAAAAATTTAGGTAGTTACTTATATTATTTTCCCTATTCGCAGCAGGTAAATTTAAAATAGTATCACAGTGATAATAATTCTTAAACGGGTTAAGTACCTACTGATTCATAAAAAAAGTTTTTCACAGTTTGTGATTCGTATATCAAACACTAGCCGTCTTCCGTGGTTTCACTCGCGGTAATTTCGGAGTTCCCGCGGAAATTCCAGGATAAACTATACGTACAAACCTTCCTCTTGAATCACTCTATCTATTAAAAAAAACCATCAAAATCCGTTGCGTAGTCTTTTAACGCATACGTACCGTACGCAACCTACGCATAAGTAGATCTTTAGATCTTTAGCTCTACTTATGCGTAGGTACATAGCAGACAGCGGGAAGCGACTTTTGTTTTATACCATGTAGTGAATAACGCACGTTGATCGTACCGAGAGAATTCAATAACACAATTAGTTTTTAACCCTTTCACTGCCATCGCCGTAATATCACGATCTACGAAAGACGTGCTTCTGGGGCCAGAAACGTTATGTTACGTTATCTACTAACAAACTTCTGCACTGACTTTTACCATATAGGTACTAATATTTATTAGGTATATTTTAATGATACATATTAAACATTCCCAATACTAGAACAAATCATCCCTAAAGCGTTTGGTCTGCCGTCTCGAAGTACCTACCAAATGGCCATGTTTTTGTAGCCTTAAAACTGTGTTGGTGAAAGGGTTAAGTAGATAAGTATGTAGAAAGATGATTTTCAGTAAACGATAAAATAAACACGGTAAAACTTATCAACTATATACTTAGTTACCACTATAATCTATATACCGACACACAGTACAGTACAGTACAGTACTTTATCGATTACATTGTTCTGCCTACTTATGTATTAGATTAGTTTAAATCAGTTGGTAGTTGGTTTGGTACCTATAACCTATTCTCGTTTCCTAAATATAGCTTTACCTTCTGTTTATGCAAACTTAGGTAAGTGTAATAACATTTTGATAGATTTCAATGTCTTAGACTAGCTGTGCCCCGCGGTTTCACCCGCGTTAATGTCGGAGATCTAGCGGGAATTCCGGGATAAAAGTAGGTAGGTACCCTATGTCCTTTTCTGTACCTCTGACAACGTGTAGTATGCAATAATAAATTCTATTTCAGCCGTGTTAATTTCGGAGATCCTGCGGGAATTCCGGAATAAAAGGCAGCCTATCTTCTTTTCCATGTCAAAGGCTTGCATGCATGCATGCCAAATTTCATCCAAATCCGTTCAGCCGCTTTTGCGTGATTGAGTAACAAACATCCAAACATCTAAACATCTAAACATCCAAACATCTACACTTTCACATTTATAATATTAAGTAGGATAGGTATTAGTAGTAGGTATATTAATATTTGTCGGGACTTACTTGATAAGCACGTGTGATGTACCTATAGATAGTTATATCAATAATCCAAGCTAGTTATATATAGAATAAGATTAAAGACAATAATAACATGTAAGTGTCATTGTTAACACAAACGCAACACTTCACCACACTTTGTACGTATCTGGAGCGTTTATCACAAGGAATAATAAAATTGTAGTGATTATCATTTGAGTTCAAAAGAAAATACCATTAATGTCCATGTCTAAACTTTAGCTACAACGCTTTTCACTAAAATGTAACTACTTATACTTAATTACCTATCTTTAATTATAAATATTAAGGATTTTTTTTAAAGTAAATTATATTTTGTATTGGTTGCAATACGACCGACTTGTAGTCGTTACTACTCCGGAATTGATTAATGATATCACCAAAAACTGATATTCAATATCGTGTAGATAACGATTATGAATAGATAAACTAGGCTAGTAGAAAAAACAGCCTACCTATGCCTACCTAAAGCCATTTACTACATACAATACAATAAAATTACTTTGTGCATTTGTCTCAGTTCTGGTCTATGTATAATTTATAATCATGTATTTTGTATTGTATTAAGATATTATATTTAAGTGGTAAATCCTCTCAAGCACCACCAAGCACACTTTCTGAACATCGTGAAGGTTGACTGGTAGAAAATGCCACTGTGGCATTAAGTCCGCCTTTTGTACCCGTTTGTGCAATAAGCTTAAATAAATAAATAAATAAATAACTGCTGTCTTTTATTTATTATTCAATTTAAACTTTAAGAACATCACAGTACAAAGTGGCCTTTTGTACATGCCACGCAGTGGTATTCTCTGCCAGTCAACTTTTTTTAGGTAGTACATAGAGCGTCTATACCTAGCAAAGTATACATAATTACACAATAGGGTACTTGCATGAAATTTTTTTTTCAGTCTATTTTAAAGATATATGGCCTACTTAGACAAAGCAAGAAAAAGAAAAAAAATATATGCATAAATTAATGAAATAGAGCGTTTCAAAGTTCCTACTTTAAAATTTACCGCCGAAACGCGGAATGACGTCACTAGTTCAAAATTACCCCTTATTAATCTGTGATAGAAATGTCACTGTCGTATTGACAAGGTCATGTGACACTGACAGACAGATAACTTCAATATCCAAAAGCTAAAATAAGGTTGAAATGTGTCGAGTTACTTCCAAAAGTTCCAGTAAAGAATCGAAATGCATCTTACCGGTGCATTTTAAAGTAAAAAACTTCAGAAAATGGAAAATATGCGTTGACTGTATGCACTTAGTTTCTTTTGCCTTCTCTGAAAGAGGTAAATCTTTCCTAAAAAAATAAAAGTGACGTCATGTGTTAAGCGTGGCTGTGATTGGTGTTTCGTTGCAACGTTCCGTTTCACAAAATTAAAAGTTGAATATTTCGGAAACTATTGAATTTTTTTTAGTAAATCTTTCACGATAACGCTTTTCTAAGGCTCTATTTTTGAAATATTGACACAATTTCTTATTATAAATTTCATGCAAGTACCCTATTACACTCTTAGTTACACTCCTTATTCCTATTATGGGTTTCATCTTGAAAAGTTGCTGCCAAAAGTTCCCAAATTCATCTCACCAATGCAAATGCAACAAAATCGAAATCGATGATGACTTGAGAAAAAAAAAAACATCTGAATTGGCTGTATGGACTAAGTTTCCTTTGCCTTCCCAGAAAGGGGTTTAGAAACTTTACCAAATGGGCGTTTTTGGCGGGCATCGAAGATGGCGGTTAGTCATTTATTTTGGTGTCAATAAAAAATTGTTAAAAGTGGATTTTGTTGTGTTTTATGGTGATATATTGGACAATAAGTTTCCCAGTGACGGTTTTTTGTGTGCTCAAGAAGATATATGACAATTCGAGCTGATTTCTTCGGTAAGTATCCTTCAAGAGCTCCGAGAAAGTTCTTGTAGTCATTCAGTACCATGGCCTACAAGTTCAAACCGTACAACGATGCTAAACGCTAATTTTAACACATTTAACTAACTTATTTTACTTGAAACTGGCTAAATGCATTATATGCAAAAGCCAATAAGAAGAAGAAAGAAAGAAAGAACTTTACCAAATAGTGGTGCGTGGTGTAACTGGTGCGAGAGCTTTTAGTGAGATTTCATTTAAAAAACTGAATAGTGGCGCCATAGTGGTGCGTCTTTAGACATAAGTCTAGTTAATTTGTAGTGGTGTGCACAACGGCTACAAATCGACAACGCGTTTTAGTTAATAACACGTAGTGATTACCTTCTCTCTGGTTAATAACTGCTACATTTGAAGCACATCATAATATATTATAATATCGTGCGTGTGCTATAACTTCTGTAAACTCAATGATTTAAAATCCGAGGTAGACATTTTTAGTAAAATCAAGCGACACCATTTATATTTTCGTAATCTGTGTTGCCAACTACAACATCTAAAAATCACCATTTAGGTGGTGATACTACATACACCCCCCCCCCCCCCCCCCTTACATTATATTATCTTTAATGGTAAGTTCACACGCGTGCGTTCAACTCTACATTCAACGTGCACATTCACATTCACGAGCGTGTAAACGGTACGCCCGAGCCCGTGAACGCGCCTGTGAACGTGAATGCCGCGAATCGGGCAAGTGTCGGTTTTTTGGCAAAGTTCAAAGGATGAATGTGCGGGCGCCCGGTGACTGTTTACACGCGCGCGGGCAGTCAGTCTGTCCCGCGCTTTCGCGACGAGTGGATCTTCATTCAACGTTGCTAAGAAAGTCGCTACGATCGGATATTACAATCGTTCATAATTTTGTTCCTTTTTCCAATAAAAATAAGTTAAGCCAAAGGATATGGCAGCAACAACACCGAGATCCTCGCTGCTCGCCATTCTGGCACTGACTGACACGACGGCGTGCGTGTAAACAGCTTGAATGTCCGCCGGCCCGGGACGGGCTGCATGCCGCGCAGCCCGCCAGGCAGCCCGCCGGGCTGCACGGCGCGCGTGTGAACGTAGCATAAATTACACAACTTACATGTTATTTAATTTACAATTATGACAAATTATAATCCTTGAGGTAGGATAGTTTTTTAACTACCCTACCTGTACGAGTTGTGGTACTCTGAGGAGCTAATGGTTCTGTAAATGTAGCAAAATTAAAACTTTTATCATCATTAGTCTGTGTACCTAATTTCTAGCCTGTCTAATATTTTTGGAACTTTACTTAAATTAATATTTTGCTTATTATTTCTCCTTACAACATTACCACTTTCATTCTTAACCATACCCAAAATCACATGTATTTTTTTAGTTTTGAAATTTATAGAAATCGTGCGTTCAGCCAAAAATAAATACATGAGATATTATCTCCTTGTAATATTTCGTGATTTTTTTCCGAACCCCTCCCCTCCCTTTCAAGCTCACAACTAATGGATAGATGCCCTCAAACATTTCAAGATTTGCATTTGTTAGACTAAGGTAGTTTTTGTAAAATAAAAAAATTAATGATTTAGTGATTGTCCATGATATTTTGATGAAAAGTCGTCGGTTAAGGTTCGTATATTAATTAAAATATTTAATATTTCAAAATCGTCTAACTCATTCAACAAATAGCATATAAGAAGAGTATTATATTATCTGTGGCAGAAGTAAAGATAACATAAAAACGGTAGTTGCAGCGTTATTTTTTTATTAGATCAGAGAGAAGGTTATTAGATATTTTAATCTGCTTACTTGTTACTGCTATTTATTGGATTGAATTATGGATGGAAGTTGGAACTGAAAAACTAGACTTTGCTAAAAATTTGAAAAATAAATACGTATGATGCGTGCAAACTTTATGATTACGTGTATAAAAAAAGTATTTTAAAGCTAGTAACTGGTTCATAATTGATTTAAGATTTTTTCCATAATAATAAACACAAATAATGGATGTAGACCTGCTGCGACCTGGTACAGTGCCAATATCCCCTGACACAATACTGTGGTTCGAGTTCCTACTTGATCCGAATCTTTTGAAGAAGCATTTGAGCAGACCGAATCCAGGTAATAGTCTCAGATGTAAACTATACTTTTAAACATAACCTATAGTACTATTGGAATTACCCATACAGGAAGCACCACTATGCTACAAGCCTATTGGTCTTTTTTGATATTTAGAAGTCATCAAAGTATCCAAAACCACAGTGGCAGTCTGACTACAGACAAATTATCTGTGCATGGAAAAGCACAAGCTAATTCTAAAGTATTATATATTTACAGAGCCATCAGCTTGTGAACTGATAGTAGAATTTCTGTCTGTTACCTCCAAAAATGGAAATTCTAAGCCCACCAGTGAGCGAGTAGTGGAAATTGATGCACCACCAAGTCCACCAACAGCAATCACATCTACACCAGTCCAGTTTTCAAAGAAGCAATTGGCACTCAAAGTGCTGGCTCTTAAAGTTGCTGCTTTTCTCTATTGGAATTTAGGTAATATAAAATGTTAAGTAAAATTTGTCTTCAATCACTAAACAAAAAAGAATTTTACTATGTTTTCCATGGTTTTTGTGTTCACCATCATGTCCTATGCTAAAAATCTGATCTGGCAGATACCCATAAAGCAGGCTTATTATGTAAATTCAAACTCAAAAATTCTCTCTCTATAAATATTATAAAATCTATCTAAATCTCTATAAAATATTAATTAAAAATTATTATACCTAACGTGTTTTAGATACATTTGAATCAAAGCTGCCACCTCAAATACAGCAGCAATTAATGCAAGATATTGTCTACATGGCTACTGATGGTGCATTTTTAGTTCCACTGCAGGTAAGAATTTGTATGAAAAAAAAATAAGGTGTACGTCAGTATATGTATTAATACCATACTAAAAAGGGCAGGTTTTCTGCAATGATGGGTGACCGATGAGAGCCCCCTACCCATGCAAGTTAATAACAGTTATTCGGCAAAACTATACATTAATGTATTGAATAAACTTTATTAGATTGTAACATTGGTCTGAATTTTTATTTCTAGGACATACCTTTAGAGCTACTACATAAAACAGAAGTACAGTTTGCCTTGACTCTTTACCACAGATGGATTCTCCGTTTTCCAGTAAAGGCTGCCTTGTATGCCAAATCAACAAAGATGTCCTTTGTCCACATGTAAGTTGTAATAGTTACTAAGAAACTAGTAATTTACCTTAAAAACATATCACTATGTATTATAGAACAAAATCCTGCGCCCTGTCTGTCTGTCTGTTCTTTTTTTTTTTTAGCTACCGCCAACATAATCGGCGCCTGTCTCTACATAATCCTTTCATATCCGTTCTCACTTTTATGCCTCTCGTACTTTCATTCTGCATACTATATCTTTCTTTCATCCGTCATCTTTTGTGCTTCCATCGGTTCTTGCCGATGCTATCTCGTAATCTAACCTTTTCCAATCTCTAATCTATATTTGTATTTACTCTTACTTACTTACTTTTATTTACTTTCTAATCTAGCTGTACTCTACTTCTTGTTTGATTTATTTTCTTAGTCTAGGTACAAGGGTAGGGTAGCTCTATTTATTATATACATTTGCTTATATCTACTGCATGCAGTTAATTACACTCGTTCTTATCATCTATGTTATTAACTTATTCCTTATCTCTTACTTCTACTTAATATGATTTATGATATTACTTACTGTCTGTCTGTACTGAACAGATTCTCATGCAGTTTTCTGTTTTCACCAATTGATCATGAGGAAGGTTTAGATCAGAGGAGCTCAAACTTGAACTGCTGGCAATTTACCTAAATATTGTTAGACTACGATGACAGATCCTGCAAGTATGTGTATTGTGTAATGCAGGATTGTTGTCTAGGTACGTTGTATTGTGGCATAGATATATATATTTATGGATTTTCTTTTTCATTTTGATTTTTCTCTTTTTTGTGTAAACTGGTTGAAATAGACATAGGGTGGTTTTATATCCCATAATTCCCTCGGGAACTCCAAAGTTAAAGCAGGTGAAACCGCAAGGAATACCTAGTCTTTAATAAGGTTTGCTTCATATTTTATTATATAATTATATAGTATCCTGTATTCTGGGTGTCATTCTGTTTTATTATAAAGAAGTTTGTAAGTTTGTAACGAGGCGGCAGTATGCCACTCGTTAAGATATCCCGCCTCATTTCTAATATTTATTATCTGTTCCTTTTATATTTAAAATTTGACTTTTTACTTTTTGACAGAACTAGATACGATTTGAAGAATACAAAAGCTCTAATTTACTAAATTTATCTTTTATTATTTTTATTTGAGCTAGCCGAAGGCTATCACTACTCCGAACCTCACAAGTTTGGATGAAGAGAACTAATAAACAGATTCTAAAAGTCCTTTCATTGATATAACGTTAAGTATCACTGAACGACTAAGGATATTTTTCAGATCCAATGCTTCCTGAGAAAATCCCTAAATTGGCGCAAGTGAAACCGCAGGGGAATGGCTAGTTACAAATAAAATAATGTAGTTAGAAGCTAGAATAACTAATCTCATCTTGATAATGTTAACAGTAAAAAATCATTTCAGGCCTGGAGTGCCACTTGATGCCAGCTATGGTCCAATCAACTCTAACTTTGAAAAGATGCTACGAATGTCAGAATCGTCTCGAATGCAAAGCATTAGGTATCTTGATGATGTCCTTGCTTATTATGAAAGAACACAGAGTGCTAGTGGGGAGCCTAAGAAAATTAACATTCCAACAATAGATGCCTTTGTGCATCTCACTGAAGACTCCAGTAACATGAAGCATAATTGGAATACAGAATCTACTCAAATCAGCCAGTACGAACTTGCAATGCAAGTGCACTTTGATCTGTGTTATAATTATTTCTTTTATGCCCAACACGATTTGGCAAAAAAGCACATTTTAGGATGTAGGGAAAACTCAATCTTACTAGAGAGAGATTGTTCCCTCTATGGTTATGGAACACATAAGAAAATGCCTTGGGGAGAATTCAATTACGCAAGTTTAAGCAAAGAAGATATTTTGGGTTATATTAGAGCTCTAAATTTGGGCTATGAGGTGCTTAATGAAGAGCCGTCGCTGTTACAGAAACTTCAGGAATCAATAGCGAACCATTATACGGGTATCATAAGTGTCTTGCAAACTGACAATATAGCTAGAGAAATACCAATGGTGCACAGGCAAGTGGTGGAGTTGGATATCCAGGGCTCAGCATCTAGTGGAGCATTCACGGTGGCACGTGATCTTTTAAACAGAGTTTCGGCGTTAAATGCTGTAAGATACGCCCTCGAAGGTGGCTTGCCGTCAACACATCCTGACTTTATGAACAAATTCAAAATAGTCGGGATCAAGTTCTTCGATTTACTTTTTTGGGCTTTGGGCCCAGTACTGATTTCGAACTTGTCAGACAAAGATTGGGAAAATTTAAGAATGTTTTTCCTTCATTTAGCAACCTCTCACTGTAGACTACCTATTGACAGGATCGATGAATATTTGAAGAAACACATCGGCGACGCTGCCGAGAGTGTAAGGAGAAAGCTAATATCTGATGAACAATTAAGAAGAATTATCGATGAATCAATAAACAATGACGACGAAAACATGGACATTCCTCGGGAGTTACTCACAGATGATTGGGAAACGCCGGATTTCGATTTCAAATCCGTGCCCGAGTTAGATATGGGTAGACAGAAGAAGCGCCTTATTGAAGCTTCGACTGCCGACGATGTACGAATGTGTTTAGTAAAGCTAGCTAAGATGGCTCCTCTAACGCCCTTATGGAAACTGAGTCCCAATTGGAAACCTGCCGGCGTTTTAGGCAGCTCTTTGATGGCCTTCCCCAGGGGATTCCTGCAAGACTTCGGCTTTGTTGTTTCTGGGGCAGCGCGAGCCCGCGCCGAGGCTGGCTGCGCGCGTGTCGCCTTGTCCCTGCTGTCCGTACTCGAGGGCGAAGCTCGCAGCCAGCTAGGCGGCGGTATAGACACCGCGTTGTACCGGCTCTGCCGCCACCTGTCCTGGGAAGTTCTGTTGCTGCAAGTGAATGTGATGCTGAGCGACTGGCCCCACCACCGGCTCAACCTGACGACGCTGGTGAACAAGTGCAAGGCGTGCATCGCCGCCGCCAGCGCGGGCGACGGCATCGCGCCCCGGCCTCAGGTGGTGGAGGCGTGCTGGGTGTGCCTGGTGAACGCGTGCGAGTGGGAGGGCGGCGGGCCCGCGAGCGGCCCGGGCGAGGCCGCCGCCGCGCTCTGCGGCGCCTGCTTCGAGCTGCAGCGCGGGAAGGGCACGAGGAAATTCCCTCGACTACTTTGGGATTATGGTATGTACGTTTTATTTTTAATGAACATACACATTATCTGCACCCACCCCGAAATCTCCTCGTATCAACTAACTACTACGACTACGACTACTACTACAACTATCACGTCAAGGTTGCCTTGAAAAAAAATAGCTTTTAGCAATAAGGCCGCCTTTTTGTAATGTAATTAATTTATGTAAATATTGGAAAAAAAATCTTTGTAATCACAATGGTCACAAGTAAGCATTGGAATTTGGAGGTCCTAGACCACATACACATGTAGAATTTTAAAGTGACACATGTTTATCTAGTCCTTATCGTTGAACTAAGAAACATGGAACTCGAACTACATCACAAAATGACCCATCGTTCACTCAAACGAGTTTCGTACATCAAACTCAAAACTGAAAGAAATTCAACTTTTAATTGTATGTATATCATACAATAACTTTTTCACCTGCGGTATTTTCGGAGTTCCGTGGGAATTCCTGGTTACAATATAGCCTATGACACAAATAACGTGACTTCTTTTGGTATAAGAATTTTTTAAATCGGTTCAGTAGATCCAGAGATTACTTTACAACAAATGTCACAAATTCGCCAAACGTCTGTATACTATTATAAGATATAATACAATAAAAATTCGACTTTATTTCTTTGAACTTTATCGTTTTTGTGTGTCAAAATGCTACGGGTAGTTTCAGTTCGTATCAAGAACGGTTACCGTCGCGTGGTTCACATGTATAGATTGTCTAAACTAAAATGACGCGCCCCTCCATCGGGTACGCACAACCGTTAAAATATCGATACGTCATACGAGACATAAATCTGTCTATTCACAAGTGCGCAATACTGTCGCTGCACTCACTATTAAAGAGATTATCATGTTTGCGGGTAGGTGGGACTCCCCACTCTTCCAAAGATGGATGCAGCTCCACAATAGAATAAGTACCTATATGTATAAAAAAGTATATATACCACACTAACACTAGAACACACTATGGATCACGGTCCGAAATGAATTATTATTATATTATTGATACATGATCTCGCACATCTAAAACTGCTAATTAAGTAGTTTTTTTAGGCTAGCTATACACTGGTATAAGATGCTTGACGTGATCGTTTGCAGCGCTGTCGGTGTACAGCACCGGGAGCGGCGGCGGCGGTGCGGGCGGCGGCGGCGGCGGCGCGGTGAAGCGGTCGGCGGGCGGCGCAGCGCTGCACGCGCGCGACGCGCCCGCCGCGGACGCGCGCTGCGCGTTCAATGCGTTCCTAGCGACGCTGCGCGAGCCGCTCGCCATCGGCGTCGCGCTCTCGCTGCTCGCCCGCATACACAACGTGCTCGTCGACGACGCCGCCGCCGAGCTCGTCGTCGAGTACACCGCGCTCTGGCCCGCTAACATATCGAACGCGAACAGTTACAACGCCAAGTGTGTACTGGAATCGCTCACCGACGTACTGGAGAGGAGTCTCAAGTTGTATCCGTACAATACCTCATGGTGAGTTTTTTTTTATTTTCTTTTATTCAATTTTATTATGTCATATTGTTTTGGTATTCAATGTTTGCCGTGTACTTTGTAATGTGTGAAGTGGTTTATTTCTGTTAACTTTATAGTAATAACTAGCTGTTCCCCATGGTTTCCATGCCCCCATCATGGTAATTTGTTATTTGTCGCTTTATTTCAATTCATTTAAATATTTAGCTTCTTAGTAAAGTGCATTTTTGTGTTCTTTTTGGAAATCGGCTTTAAATATTTTGTTAAAATTTTGTTGATCATGAAATATTTGTGGAAGTTCAGGAAAGGTTTGTATTAAAAAAAAATTGAGAGCTCCTGTAGGAATTTCGAAACTCACACGGGTGAAACCGCGGGACACAGCTAGTCTATACTAACATTATAAAGAGATAAAGTTTGTGAGTTTGTAACGTTGTAAAAATGATTTTACCAATAGAATGGTACAGTATATTATCTGTGGTACAGTGTTTCTAAGTCTCATAGGGTCCTTATTATCCCGGAATTCCCGCAGGAACTCCGAAATTACCGCGGAGGAAAGCTAGTTAGTAATATTATAAAGAGCTAAAGTTTGTGACTTTGTAGGGGGTGATTTCTGGATCTACTGAACCTATTTTGAAAATTCTTTCGCTTATAAGAAGCTACAGTGTTCCTGAGTGACATAGGGTACTTTTATCCCGAAATTCCTACGGCAACTCCGAAATTACCGCGGGTGAAACTGCGGCGGGCAGCTAGTGTGTAATAAAGTGGTGTGGTGGCGGCGCGCGGCGTCCCAGGCTGCGGCTGTACGGCGACGTGGAGATGTCGTGCGGCCGGCACGGCGCGGCACTGCGGCGCTACCTGTGCGCGCTGGCGGCGGGCTCGTGGCACTTCGCGAAGCGCGCGCCCGACGAGGGCAGCGTGGCGCGGCGCGCGGCGCGCTGCTGCCAGGCGCTGGGCGCGCCCACGCAGGCCGCCGCGCTGTGCCAGCTGCCCGACGAGCCGGACTACGCCACCGCGTTCAAGTGCCTCGCCGAAAAGGTACCCGCACCGCCCACCGGCACCGACCAGTGTCGGTGGACACTTTATTTATATTAATAAATCTATACATAAGAATAAAATTGAAGTGTCTGTTTGTAATTGTTTGCGCGTAAATGAACTGGGCATTGGCCAGCCGGTAATTTAAGTTTCGATCATCCGCCGCCGCTCATGAGCCGACAAATTCGTATGCTCTGGCGCCGATTAACGTTTCCGAACGTGTCGCGACTCGAATCTGAACTGTTACATCAATCACCTGTCATTCAAGCATGTATGCTCAGAGCTGTGCGACGTGCGGACGTTTTTTTGCTAGCTGTCAAGAGACGCTCGCGAGTGCCAGCAAATTGAAGCATCACCACCTTGTTTTCACCCACTGTGGACATCCGAATATTTACCGTGGAGAAAGAGAGACCCTCGCCGCTCGAGTCGCTCAGGTGAGTCGGTTTTTTGAGTTGGCTAAGGTGTTCGAGGTTAATTCGCCGGGTCGCTAATCCCGGGCATACCTACCGGTCTCCCGGTTTTATTTCGGCGCCCATACATTAATTTTGGTCACTTCTTACCGGATTTATATATCCAGGATTTGCCATATATTATTTATGATATACAGTCCATTTAAATGTTAAATACAATATAAGATAACCGAATATTTCGTTTGAGGTTAGCTTGGTAATTGGTAGAATAGATCGCCATTTTGCATAATTATTATCTATTACCTACCTACCAGTTGTTAATTAACGTCGTATTGCACATTCTTGTCAAGTGTCAATTGTCAACAGCCAGTGTCTACATTCGTTGCTTCTACTAAGTAGGGTCAAGTGCGAACGGCGAATCGATTCATTCGATTATACTCACAATCAATTAATCGATATCGACTTAGTATATTTGCTCGATTATTGATAACTCGTTGGTTGGTTGTGGTTAGTCAGTGAGTTGGAACGACACCAGGTAATAGACAGCAGCTGTCAGTTGTCACCTTCGAACTTTAAAAAGTTTTTAGTTTGACGTTTACTTTCGTACAACAATTCATCCTAAAGTTTTTGTTGATTGTTCAGTGTTAAATACAAGAAAAAATAACTTTCGTTAAGATGTCTGAAGAAAAAAGGTTACTCATGAAAATTAAATTACATGAAGCGGCTTTAAACTCGTACTTTTCTCAAGTACAAAAAATGTATGACTTATCGGTAAGTGTAATGACGGAATCCGAAGAAGAAAACTTTTTAGTGGTAACATCAGATCTAGCTACACTGCGCTCAGAATACATTGAAAAAGTAGAAATGTGGAATATGTTACAGATGGAGGCCAATCCAAAGTATGAACCATGTTTTAAAAAATGGGAAGCCTTCGAGACATTGTGTACTTCTATAAAAAATAAGGTAAGCGCACTAAAGGTCAAAGACCCAGCCAAATTAAATCAAACTAAGTTAAGTTGCCCTCAGTTTAAATTGCCTGCAATACAATTATTAAAGTTTGATGGTAGTACAACGGCATGGCCCAGGTTTATCGAAAATTTTAATAGTACAGTGCATGACAATGTACAGCTGACCAACACAGCTAAGGTGTATTACTTATGTGGCCAACTTACAGGTAAGGCATTAGAGTCCATAGCCGGTTTAACTGCCACTGGTGATAACTATGAGTTGATTTATAAAACTTTGGTAGATAAATATCAGGATGTCCGATCATTAGCAAATGCTTATCTTGATGAATTAGTTAATATAAAAAAAATACAAGTAGCTTCAGTTGACAGTTTAAATACATTTGTTGATAAGTTTTCTATATCAGTGATGGCATTTGAAAAATTAGATATAAAAAATAAATTAGATTTTTTTTACCTATACCTTGCTCTAAAAAAGGTAGACATGGAAACAGCTAGGTTATTTGAAAACTCTGTGCGAGGAGAATCAGTACCCTCATATGAAAGTTTCATGAAATTTGTAAAAGAACAAACAAAAATCTTAGAACGGACCGGTTCGGGGTTCAAAGCGGGTGAGAAAAGTTTGTTTAAGTCAAATAATGCTCGAGTGCCAATAACTTCCAGACCAGTTCCAGTTCCCGGGAGAAATGTTAAATCATTGTTCACTGCTAATAATGGTGCTGTGTGCCCATTATGTAACACTACCATGCATGATTATTTTTCCAAATGTAATGAATTTTTAAAACTTTCCCCTAAGGAAAGATACAAGATTATAAAAAAGTATAATGCGTGTGTTAGCTGTTTAAGTGCTAGGCATCGCACACCAGCATGTACGTTAAGGTCTAATTGTAGTTCTTGTCAATCAAGGTCCCATCATACATTATTACATTTTGATGGACAAACAAGTACATCTTTACCAGTTGCAATTGAAGGTAACTTGGATAGTGACGGTACATCCAGGTGGTCGGGCAAGGATGAGTTAGGTGATGTGTCCCCTGCGGAAGTCTCCTTGTGTTCAATACATAAGACAGAAACTCAGAGTCCTAGGTACGAAATGTGTTCATCTACTGTGCTTCTAGCTACTGCCAAGGTTCGAGTAGTGGACCGGCTAGGTATACCTCACATGGTTCGCTGTCTTATTGACAGCGGATCCCAAAGTCACTTTATCACATTGCAATGTTGCAAGAAACTATCATTAACAGTGCTGGAACCAGAATCTCCAATATCAGTGTATGGGTTTGGTGATGGTGTCAAACGTGTCAATGCTGTAACGGATTTACATTTCACATCCCGCTTTGATAAGAACGAAGTTTTTCACATTAAACCATTAGTGGTAGATACACTCACTAATAAGTTGCCATCCTCCATGGTTGACATGTCAGTGTTGTCTTATTTATCAAGTGTTCCACTTGCTGATGATTCTTTCCAGGTTCCAGGTGAAGTGGAAGTTCTGATCGGAGCACAATTGTTCACTAAGCTATTATTACCTGGAAGAATACATGGACCACCCGGTTTACCAGATGCAATTCAGACCAGACTCGGATTCATTATCCTGGGAGAGGTTCCGGTTTGTAATGTAAACAAGTCTATGCATACAGCTGCTTATTGTACCTTCGAAGACTCTTCCATGAGTGATCTGGTGTCGCGGTTTTGGCAGCTGGATGAGGTGCCGTCCTGTACTGCTGCCCGTCTCAGCCGTGAAGAACAGGAGTGTGAGAGCTTTTATAAAAATACCACAACACGTGACGTGTCAGGTAGGTACACTGTAGGGTTACCATTTAAGTCGAACCCAACAGAATTGGGCAGTTCTTTAAATATTGCTAAAAAACGTTTTTTTTTCTTAGAACGTAAATTACAGATGTCACCGTCTCTGCGGAAGGCATATGATGATGTAATCAAAGATTATTTATCGGTTGGTTATTTGAAACCAGTTTCAGATGCTAGTCAAGATTGTGGGTATATTATTCCCCACCACTGCGTTATACGTGACAGTAAATTGACAACCAAATTGAGAATTGTGTTGGACGCTAGTGCCCGTACTGATCGAGGGCTGTCATTGAACAACATGCTCCATGCCGGTCCCAATTTACAAGGTGATATTTTCACTCTTATGATAAATTTCCGTCTCTTTGCTGTAGCGTTCTGTGCAGATGTAAAACAAATGTACTTACAAATCAAGGTACGTCCTCCTGATTGTAAATATTTGCGGATATTGTACCGCTTTAATCCCAACGATCGCTTGCAGATGTTTCAGTTTGATAGAGTCTGTTTTGGGTTGGCTTCAAGTCCATTTTTAGCCTTAAGAACAGTCCGACAGCTATGCGAGGATGAAAGTGTAAATTTTCCTATTGCAGTAAATGTAGTACAAAACGGGTCGTACATGGATGACGTCATTTACAGTTTCAGTTCAGTAACCCTAGCTACAAATGCAGCACGTCAGCTGATAGATTTATTTAAAGCAGGAGGTTTTGAGCTAATGAAGTGGTCTAGCAACTCCTCCGCTCTGCTTACCCAGCTTCCAGAAACGCATTTACATCCTCACGTACACAGTTTCGACGAAGATGGTCATAAAATATTAGGCGTTAAATGGGAGCCGCGCACAGATGTGTTTTCATTTGATGTGGCGTCATGTCCTGAGGAGTGCACAAAACGGAATGTTTTGTCCGTGGTGGCTCGATTGTGGGACCTTTTAGGATTCGCAGCACCAGTAATCTTGTATGCCAAGTTGCTGATTCGTAGCTTGTGGGAGTTGAAAATAGGTTGGGATGAGCAGCCTCCTCACCATATAGTCAAGAGGTGGAGCCGTTTTAAGGCTGAATTACCGCAGTTGTCTAATCTTTCAATACCTCGTCATGTAGGTGTCGGAGACAATGGCGTTGTCACTCTACTAGCTTTTTCCGATGCTAGCGAGAAGGCGTACGGTGCTGCCATCTACGTACATTTTCAGACTGTCGACAAGGTCCAGGTCAACCTTCTATGTGCGAAGTCTCGGGTCGCCCCTCTAAAAACAGTTCCCTTACCTCGTCTGGAATTATGTGCAGCGTTGTTGATGTCTCAGGTAGTAGGAGTAGTGCTAAATAGTTATGACAAACGTTGTCAAATAAATAAAATTTTTGCTTTTACAGATTCTACTGTGACGTTGCACTGGATCCATTCGAGTCCACATAAGTGGAAAACCTTTGTTGCGAATCGTATAGCAAAATTACAAGAGAATTTGTCACCTTCTCATTTCTATCATATTCCTGGAAATCAAAATCCAAGCGATTGCCTATCCCGTGGGCTCAGCCCGGCTCAAATTCTCGACCATCATCTATGGTTTAGCGGTCCATCTTGGATGCAGAAGGAGTCGTCTCAGTGGCCGATTCGACCATTTAAATTGGACGCAGACATTGTAGTTCCAGAAGCTAAAACCATAACGTTGGCCGTTTTCGACGAGCCCGAGAAGCCGACACTCTATGCGTTATCTCAGCGGATATCTTCGTGGCCGAGGTTACTTCGTATTGTTGTTTATGTGTTGCGCTTTGCGAGAAAATTATCTTCCAGGGGTATTCCACAGACAGACGACTTAGTTCAAGCAGAATTGGCGGTCATTCGTTCTCTGCAATCGATTTGTTTTGCAGATACACTGAGTGCCGTTCGGTCAAATAAGCGTTGTTTAAAACCTATACAGAAACTGCGACCGTTCATTGTAGATGGAGTTTTGCGCGTGGGAGGTCGGTTAGGAAACGCAGACATAACTTATGATCATAAGCATCCAATCCTGTTGCCACAGAAAGATCATATTGTCAATATAATCATTGATTATACGCACCGCGAAAATTGTCATGCTGGCCCATACTTGCTATTGTCTATATTGAGACACCGTTTTTGGATTTTAGCCGGACGCAGGGTGGTTCGTTCCCGTGTGCAGTTGTGCAATTCATGTTTTCGTGTGCATCCTAAAGCTTGCGTGCCTCCTATAATGGCGGAGTTGCCAGCGTGTAGATTGCAGATTTCAAAACCGTTTTCACATACCGGGCTGGATTATTGCGGTCCCATAAACATTACCCTCACTCGTAAGCGAGGTGTGAGGAGCCAAAAGGCGTACATTTGTGTTTTTTTATGCCTTACGACTAGGGCCGTACATGTAGAGTTAGTTCCAGACTTAAGCACCGACGGATTCCTCAATGCTTTGAAGAGATTTTTGGGTAGACGAGGTCCGGTAGAGAAATTGTTTTCAGATAACGGGACAAATTTCGTAGGAGCTCGAGGTTATTTGGACGAACTTGATGTCTTTTTAAAATCAGAACAGCACACCAAACAGTGGTATAGTGAGCTGTCTAACAAGCGGATTCAATGGCAAATGATCCCGCCTAATGCTCCTCATTTCGGGGGTGGATGGGAGGCCACAGTGAAGGCGTTCAAGACTCACTTATTCCGAGTAATTGGTTCTCAGATACTTACATATTATGAAGAGCTTTTGACCCTGCTAATTCAGATTGAAGCGATTCTAAATTCGAGACCGTTAGGACGAATGTTGAGTTCAGATCCCTCGGAACCCGTAGCACTGACACCGGCACATTTCCTTCATAATGTTCCGTTAGGTTCTCTTCCAGCTGCGCCGGTAGTTGAGAATATTAACCAGATACGTTCGCGGTTCGTGTTGCTTGACAAGCTTGTGCAATCGTATTGGGCGCGATGGAGTAATGAATATTTAAACACTCTTCAAGTACGTGAAAAGTGGCTAACAGATCCCGATCCAATAAAAAAGGGTACGGTGGTTATAATCATGCAAAATAATTCCCCTCCGTTACATTGGCCTTTGGGCATAGTTCAGGAAACATATCCCGGATCAGATCGACGTATACGTGTCGTATTAGTAAAAACTAAAGGGGGTACGTTAAAGCGTCCAGTGGTTCGTCTGTGTCCACTACCCTCACAATAAAGTTGTATCTTAAGTTAAACTTAGTAGTAAGCTAGCATATTGAATTTAGTACATAATATATTAGTATTATAGCTTTCTCTGTTGTCTTATATTGTATTACAAATCCGTATTCTTACATTTAATTTAAAACCGAAAGTTATAGTTTCGGTGATCTTCTGTTTGTATTCAATTAGATCAGTCGTGAGTCGTGACCATTACTTTGTTTGGATTCCGTTGAAAGGAACCCACCCTTTCAAGCCGGGGGCCGTGTTTGCGCGTAAATGAACTGGGCATTGGCCAGCCGGTAATTTAAGTTTCGATCATCCGCCGCCGCTCATGAGCCGACAAATTCGTATGCTCTGGCGCCGATTAACGTTTCCGAACGTGTCGCGACTCGAATCTGAACTGTTACATCAATCACCTGTCATTCAAGCATGTATGCTCAGAGCTGTGCGACGTGCGGACGTTTTTTTGCTAGCTGTCAAGAGACGCTCGCGAGTGCCAGCAAATTGAAGCATCACCACCTTGTTTTCACCCACTGTGGACATCCGAATATTTACCGTGGAGAAAGAGAGACCCTCGCCGCTCGAGTCGCTCAGGTGAGTCGGTTTTTTGAGTTGGCTAAGGTGTTCGAGGTTAATTCGCCGGGTCGCTAATCCCGGGCATACCTACCGGTCTCCCGGTTTTATTTCGGCGCCCATACAGTAATTACAAACTAACAGCTTTACAATAAATGCATACCTACGAAATTATATACGGTACTTACATTACAAAAAAAATCTGTCGTCTGTCTGTTTGTATTATATTATCTGTGTTCCGGCTTATCTTTGAAAAGACTGGACCTATCCTATCCTAGAATTCCCGGGGGAACTCTGACATTAACGCGAGTGAAACAGCTATTATTTTAATAAGATTTCTGTAGGGGAACGGGGAGTACGAATTTTTTCGCATATATTATATACATAGGGTACTTTTAATCCCGGAATTCCCGCGGGAACTCTGAAATTAACACCGGTGAAATTCCATGGAATTTTGCATAGGCACTTGGGTACAGAAAAGGACATACCTAGGGTGGTTTATGTCCCGGACTTCCTGCGGGATCTCTGAAATTTCGCGGCTGAAACCGCGAGATACAGCTAGTAATATAACTCCAGTACGGGTGGCAGCCCTAATGTGTGGTGTGTGCAGAGCGGGAGCGCGTGCGACGCGATGGACGCGTACTACGGGTGCCTGTGGGACGGCACGCTGCTGGAGGTGTGCGTGGCGCTGCACGCGCGGCGCGGCGAGGGCGGGCGGCGCGCGCGCGCCATCACCGCCGCCGGCGCGCTCGAGCTGAACGCGAACAACGGCGACGAGATACAGCGCGAGGCGGCCGCCACCAGGCGCGCGAGGCTGCTGCGCGCGCTCACCGACCAGTACGTCGCCTGAACGCGCGCAGGGCTCACCGCCACTAGAGACGACGCGCGACGCGCGACGCCCAGCCCGAGCAGGCGCGCCACCGTTGCAAAGGATGTTTTGTCGTTGAACGACTGAGATATTATTTACATAGTTTTGATGCTTACTCAGTTAAAACTCGACCTTATTCTCTTCGGTTCTTGAGTTCAATATATGAAAGCCCCATTTTCTAGCGCCAAGTGCAAGATCCGTGTACTCACACCGTGGCGTGCGACGAAATGCGCAATTTTTAAATGAGTAGTACCACACAAGTGACGTGGTCACGCAAAATTTGAATTTATTGGACGATTTTAAGTGACCGAGTGACTTAACGATTCGTTACTTACCGCCGCACTCAGAGTCGACTTTAATGATTACTTAGTTAAGTATAGATTTTTAAAACAAAACTGCCGCAATCAGAGACGTTCAGTAAATTAATGTTAATTGGCATTTAATGAGATGTAACTTCATTAGTTAAATGCCAATTAACATTAATTTATTAAACTTGTCTGATTGCGGCAGTTTTGTTTTAAAAATCTATACTTAACTAAGTAATCATTAAAGTCGACCCTGGGTGCGGCGGTTAGTTTCCTATGCGTTAACGATGGTAAAATGTCAATTTGGCAATTTGGGCAGGGCTCATTCCCAACATCCCATAACAAATAGCGGTCACATCATGTATTGGAAATATTAACGCATAAAGAAATTACAGTATTCCGTTAGTTTTTCAAATAAATATTAGATAGCAAATGTAAATAAAATATTTTGTAAATTTAGTATTTGTAAATTGAACTATAATAACAAATATACTTATATGTTTCACAGTGATTTCGCTCTTTTACTCAATTTTAATTGTCTGTCGCCGAAATAAAAGCCCGTCATTTACACAAGAAATTTTATTTAATAACCGCGCTTGGCGCATAAACTTTAATAAATGCATACAAATATAGAAAACTTTAGGCCAGAAAAATATCAAACTGGAAGATAAAAGTTGTAACAATTTTTATTTAGTGCTGTATTGAAATTCACAACGTTAAAACCCTAATACTTGGTGTCTTGTCGACGATATCGACACCAGCGTCGCGAGGTTCAGCAAGACTTATTTAAAGGAATGTACATCATTTTCAGTTATACTTGATATCGTTACGAATAATATTAATCATTTTGTAAAATGATTATTATTGACATGACATTTTTGACATTGATGATTATATTATTATTGACATGACGTCACCCAAATTGTTTTATTAGGCACGTAGAACCTCTAGTTGGCAGTGGTGTTATTACCAAAAACATTAGTCGTAAAGCATGCGATAATGGTCGTCGAGTGAAGTCGTCGGCAAGACATAAAATACCGGTTAGTCAATGATACAATATATTAAGTATGCTTAAGAAAACTTTTAAATTACTTGAGGTATCTTCATATTGTTTCATTCTAGATCTAGATACAAAAGTTTATAAAAAATCCCTGAGTAACATTGAGGTTTTTATGGGTCTTTTACCTAGGCTTAGTCGCTACTATGGCACTTTATGGTATGGAATAACTAAGTAGATAAGCACATACACCACTCTCGTTAGTTATTCGATTACTCTGCATTGGTAACAATAGATAGTTAATTTTTACTACGTTCCAAAACATCAATTAGGTAACACAAAAGGCCGTTAATGATAAGAGCGAATCAGCAACTCTTTACACACGTTTTATAATCTCTTTAGATATTATTTTGTTTTGCTTATGTATAAGTAGGTAGAGAACTTATCTATATAATATAGAAAACAATGCATACATAGAGAAATTAGTACCTACACAATAAAATAATATAAAGATATAGAAAATTGTTTATAAGCAACGAATGAAATGAAAATTTACCAAAATATTTGGTAGGGTACTTTTAGCACCGCAAAGCAATTACTTCTGATACGTGCCCAGGTATCTGTCGCATTTGGGGCAGTAGTGGTCGCTGTTCTTGGCACTTTCCGAGCTATACGGAATGCAGCAGCAGCAGCTGAAATTTTAACAGACACAGTTACCGACAGCACCGTTGGTATAATATTAACGTCCCTGCATCAGATGAACATTGGTGTTTAAAGATTCTTTTTTTACGTTTTTCTATTAAGTTATGACCCGGTTCTGGCTTGACGTCGATTTACGGGACACCTGTATATTGAGCGTAACGTCGGAAAATAAAGTTTATTTGTCCCCACAGTACACAGTCTTGTTTTTGAGTCTAGGTTTTTATGTATTGTTTACTGGCTGTTGCCCGCGGTGTCACCTGCGGTAATTTCAAAATTCCCGCGGGAGTTCTGATTTACAATATGTAGGAATATAGGTTCAGGAATAATGTAGCATTCTAATGCTACTGCTCCACCTGCGTGTTAACGCGTAAACTAGTGCGCTAAATAAGGCATTACGTAGATGTGGCCAACATTTTAACGGGTTAACGGCATTACTAATTACGTTAAGCGACAGCTCGGGTGTCGGTTTTTTGGACACATCAAACCGCTTTACCGCGTTATTTAGCGCACTAAGCGGTGTTGGCTACATTAACGCCTTCTCATTCTGCGTGGCATATGCGCGGAGCAAGACCGTATTTACTTTTATTTGGCGGGAACAATAAAAATACGACATTGGATTGGTCTAAAATTACAGCTGCTTTTACCGCCATTTCAAAAAAACAGCTGTTTGAAGCTTCGACCTCCATTTTGTGTTAACGCGTTATTTCACTAGAAATTAACGCTTAACGGCACGTTGCTAAATGTAGCCAACACGTATTTTAATGCCTTAATTAACGCGTAGTTGGAAATTAACATCAACGTTAACGTTAACGCAGGTGGAGCAGTAGCATTATGGTGAAAGAATTTTGGAAATCGGTCCAGTAGTTTTTAAGTTAAATCGTAACAAACAAACAAAAAATCAAATATTTCTCCTTTTTAATATTAGTTTAGAAGTTTAGATAATTAGTATTTATTTCCAAAAAAGTTTTTTAGTTGACTCTTTAGTTCGGGACCAGGTGGTGCAGAAGGCTAATTCTGCTCACGAAAACCACAAGACCGCAATATTCACACCTCATTGAAGGTCTAGTACACTTTTTAAGCCGATCTACCGCCGCGGCGGGGTATATATAAATAATATGGGAAGAGGGGTGCAGTTTTATCTTCTGCGTGACTGCAAACTGCTTTGACAATTTTTATTTTTTTATTTTTTACACATTTTGAAGACAAGTAGAGCGAGAAGAGTGGCAAGCGTAAGTACACTCGGAATTAGCATAGCACTTTGAAAATTGAGACTTTGGTGCTTTGGAGGGAGCAATTTCTGTTCCATTAGTCAAAATATTCTGTGTCGCTTATTGCGCTGGAAAATAAAGAAGATAACGACTTCATTGCATATCATTGTTTGAGTATACAGCATTTATAAATATGAGACTAAATTACAAATAAGTATATTTATATAGGTTCCAACTGTTAGCGATTCATATTTTGTATAAAGTCTAGAGGAGTGATGGCCACATCACATCCCTCTTGACAGGTGACATAAAACGTCATGTGACGCGTATTTGGGGTGGAAGCCGTCAACGGTGAGTGAGATCGGCATTATCGTTTGTGGAATTGGCGCGAGGGCACGCACGCGCGCATTTACTTTGTGATACAGTAAATAAAACAGTTGCTTAATGTATTAATCGAGTATCATTTCTAACGGTTCAGAAGTGCGGTAAAGAAACCAAACACCCATGGCCAGGACTAAGGCGCTCCGGTGCATCACACCAGGCGCCAGGCGCAGACCGGGTAAGCGACGGTGCTGCCCTGTGCATATTCTCAAGGTGCGGCCTGACGACGAAACATAAGACCAGAAAACCAAGTTCAATCTGGTATGTACTTACCTAGTGTCTTCGTTTAATGCTGAAAGCGAGAAGATACAGCGGTATCTACTGAATATGTGAACGCTGGATGAGTCTTTGTTTAGCATACAACACGCAACATTATGCATAGTTTAATATATTGATATACATATAACGGTATTTACAGAATACGTAAAGGCTGGTTTATTTCTTCTTTTAGTTGTCATACAAAATAAGTTTCAGACATTATATAGTTAAAATTTATATCTACCCACATAGCAGTGTTTACTGATATAAAGGTTGTAATTTTCCCTTTTCTGAAAGCCATGGTGCAAGTTTACCCACCTAGGTAGGTGTGTAAAAAAGAAAAAAAAAGTAACTAATGTTTATCACGAAAGGTGTAACAACACCATGGACCAATTAATTAATTAGTTCAATTGATCCATGAACAACACGAAAGTTAGCTGAGTTGCATAGTTTTTCTTTTGTCTCATAGGATCTCCTATGCAAGTTAATAGTTCCCAGCTCTGATATCAAGTTAGTTAGCATGCCTACCTACTATTTGAATGAAGTATCTAATAATCATGCAAACAGACAAAGCTTCATTGAATCATTTAGTATAAATCTGTGGATGCAGTAATGTTATTTTGATTAAAGAATTATCTAATCTTACAGTCTAGTGGGTAATAATATTGTACCTACCTGTGCTTTAGAAATAATCTCTTATGATTTTTCTTATGATAAAAGACTAATATTAGTGACTACCTTCAAATAAAAAAAAAAAAAATAGAACATCAATTTTGTGACCGAAGTATTCACTCATAATTTATTACAGTGCCTTTCCTAAGTTTCTTGTATGAGGGGATTGCTTCTATCTGAAGTCGAGATCTAACTTTAGCTGTGGTTAACCTTAATTAGAAAAAGAAATTTGGTAATTCTTTCAACTTCAAAACTAGCCAAATTTTGAAAACGTGCAGCTACCTAAACAGCTTAGTAAAGAGTCAATCAGTAGCAAATATCGCTTAGTGACTAGGGTTGTAACACCGTAGTAGGGGCTTGAGTTTTATCCCTAGGAGATGTAGCAAGACTTTCAAAAATAGCAGTAAAAAAATGAGACTAGCAAGCAAAACTAGGTAAATTCAAAAGAAAATCATCAAAGCTTTGAGATACTCCGCGGTTTCACCCACGTTAATTTGAGGAAAACCCTACAAAATATATTTATTTAGGGACGACAGTTTTGATGTGTATGGTTCTAAATCTAGAATAGAAGTCCGTCAAAACCATAATGAAAATACAAATCAGAATATACAGTTTGAAATTTATAAAAATAATTACATTAGAATACAAAATATTATAACAGTTACAATAAGTATAGGCCATAGATAAGCAATGGTGCGTTACCTAAACTGGCGAAAGTTTGAGTAAATTGTATCTTAAAATTGTAGCATTTTTTTTGTAGCAATTCTTTTGTGTTTAATATTTTGATGGTATTTGAACAATGTAATAAGGTAAACACATAATTGAAAAACATTCTATAACTCTTGATAAAGCGTCTTGTATCAATAACTTAATTGTGTTGGTTATCGTGGGCCAATTGTAACATAAAGTTACCTTATAACATCAGCTATCCACCTGTAACAAATGTTTGAACTTGCTTCGGTGTACCTGCCTCAAAGATTATTCGGAGCACAAAGATTTAAAAATCATCTTCTATTAAAACGTAATGACCATAATACATCATGCATCTGGTAGAAAGCTGTTTGACACTAACTGTGTCCGGTTTCACTTGTGCGAAACTCGTTTTGTAAAAAGATTCCTTTTCTTGACGCCCATTTAAATGGATTAAATCCCTTATGTTACTTCAAGCTAAGCTTGATTTACCTGCGGAAACCGCGTGGTAATCCGTTCATTAGTTTCGAAGGTTAGCGTGAACGGACACGCAGATTCTACTCTTTTATTGTGTTGCCTTTATGTTGCTTCAAGCTGAGCTTGATTTACCCGTGAAGACCGCATGGTAAGCCGTTCATTAGTTTCGAAGGTTAGCGTGAACGAACACGTAGATTCTACTCTTTTATTGTGTTGCCTTTATGTTGCTTCAAGCTAAGCTTGATTTACCTGCGAAAACCGCATGTTAATCCGTTCATTAGTTTCGAAGATTAGCATGTACGGACACGCAGATTCTAATCTAGATAATAATTAGATTCTAATTAGTGTCGATAGATTACAAACAGACACTTCAATATTATTTAACTGCAAAAATGTAGGTAAAACAGAAAATTAATAACGCAGGAAAGTAATTTTATGGTGATTACTGAATCGATGGTTTAGTAAATCAGAGAAATAATACAATACCTAATACTAAAGAAAGGTATAGTTTAAAATTGAATAAGTACACTAAAACACGACATAGAAGACTAAATAAGTCCCGTGAAAAAAAAAAAAAATCTCTAAAATAAAGTATAAAATAGAGATACTACCAGGGTTTCTTAACCTTTATAATTCATATGATCTGAATAGGGCGTCATCACCAATGTAGTCGTTGATTGACTAACATTCAATAAAGGTTATGATATATCCATTCGTTGTTTTAATGCATTGACCAAACGTCAATATCGAGGTTTAGAATGTAAACTTACAATAATCGTACATGTACTAGTATAGATTATTGAAAGCCGCAGGTAGGTACCGAAAAACGCGTGTCGAGTTAATCTTCGTTATTTCAGTCACCTATGTATTTTGAACTCATCTATTTTGTACTCCGAGCTGGTGGTTTTGTAGATAATTAACCGTAACCATGTTTGAGTAGGGATCAGTGTAGTATTATCGTTGGCGTTTCGCCAGAATTGAAGAAAAAGAAGAAAATATTGTCATTTTATGTGCAATAAAGGATTAAATAGTAATAATATTAATAATGATATAGTATAACTTCAGTACACCACTTAGATTCACAACGAGGATTACTTAAACCAAAAAGGACCTACATAATAGTGGATTCCCTAATAGAGTAGTCTGAACTCTCTCAGTTTTTTTTTTTAAAATCGCCCAGTGTTCCGTTTTCACTCAATGTGATAAAGGTATTAGAATGTTGTGTTGATGCAAAAGATATCATGTTAGTATCACTTTGCCGAGTCGGCAATGGAAGGCACACTCTTATAAACAATTAATTTGTCAATCATTATAACAGTAATTTCCAGAATAAATCCAAGTATATTCTCATAGTGACAAGAACTAACAGTAAATTGATAATATATATCGTATACTTCAATTACCCATAATATGAATATTGTGGAGGACCAAGTAGACCCCCTGTCTAATAATCACCCTTTTAATATCCATGCTATTCTTCTTCGACTACAGCTCTGTTAGAGTATTGCGCTAAGGTGAAGAATATTTGTTTATCATGAAGAATGGTATGGTATTAGTATGGTGTTCAATAAATTACAAACAGAACGAAGAGAGTCCTAACCAATATTTAGTAAACTAGGTACCTATCCTTGAAATATGACAAAATAAGTTATCGGCTTTAGCAATCTTCGACCATATTCCACAACTTTATAGAATATCATGGCATAGATATTAGGGATAATGTTTTAGAGAAACTATTTAAGACAGTAAACAATACTAAAATAAATTCAAAGGACTTTGAGCTTACCCTAGTAAAACTTATCTTCGCAAAGTGTTAATTATCCAAGATAGATAGATACACATCACACCAGTAAGTGACATTAAGATATGTTAAATAAACTGAATGAGACAAAGCCTTGTAATAATGTAATAGATAATACCAAATATAAAATATAAGAGTTGATCAGGGCTTAATTGCATCAGTATGATACCTTGTGTGTTTACGATTTACTAGCAAAATAACGTAGTTGCCCTGTTGAGCACCCTGTATCTTGTAAGGGCCTCCCTTAGTGAAAAATTTATAGACATGAACGACTACATAATCTACGATGCCTCTTTGGATAAATCATGTCACTGGATTTCGTAGAAAATCGAAAATCGTAGTATCGTTAGATCTATCTTGACTATCAAAGATATTTTGTATAGCTGTTTTACGGCTAAAACGCATTCCGCTTAGCAGAACGCGAACATAGTCATGTTATGTAACATTAGTAGAAACTAATAGTACTTACAAAGAAGCGTAGAAAAGTAGACTTAAGCAAACGGGTAACTTTGGACCTATTTTCTTCGTAATGGTGAATTTTAGTAAAAAGAAAATACGTCTTCATTATTCAGTCTCATAAGACACAGAGAAAATAGTATGATAACTAGCGACCATGTGGGCGGTGTAGGCGCATTACGGTCGCAACGAAGCAATTACTCTAACTTTCCCGAAACTCCCCTTGCTGGCACCTCGAATGTATTTCCCACAATATTTCCAAGGCTGAAATTTTGAAGCAGTGACTGGGTAGAAAAGTGACCGAACGGCGGCGTTCTACCTACATTCATTATGCCAGTAAATGTATTTGTGCACTATGGTCTTGTGCACGGGAGTCACCCGGCGATACTAGTTTTCATCCTAAACTGAGTTGTTGCCTCTTCTATCTATTCTGTGGTAAAAGGTTTGCGGTCAGAATTTAACAACTCTGTCGAGTTATTGAATTGCAATAATAATCCCTTAATATCTGGGTCACCGAGCTTCGCTCGTTGTGTATAGCGCCATCTGTTTTTAAGTAGAAAACAAACACTCATATTTCATTGCCTGAAAACACGGATGAAGCGACGCTTTCAAAAATGAAACCTAGCTAGATTGATTAATCGCCCCCGAAACCCCCGGCATACTAAATTTCATAAAAATTGTTGGAGCAGTAGTAACAGTAATAAAATTGAAGAGTTTGTTGTGAACAGATTCTTGAAGTAGGTACTTTTCACAAGTAGAACTATTTAAGTTATTTAATTTACTGATAGCGTAAATTGAGGCAACGAGCCAATGAACTGGTTTATTTATTTATTTATTTGTTTAAGTACACAAAACAGATTGTAGTCATTACGATTTTTACTTATTGTAGTGTATTATTATATGTTCCGACCACAAACCAGAGATATGCATACCTAGAAAGACTAAAAATATCGAGCGAAGTACAAAGTAATATTTAAATTTATTTTGATATTTATGGATCTCAGAAAAATAGAACCACAATTAGCAAGTGCGACGGAGGTAGTCGTTGATATTTTTTAAGTATACCCTAAAATTACAATTAAAACGTCCACATCTGCACCTTTAGCGACGAGCTCATTATATTGGCGACACATCCGTACAACTGGATTGTAAAAAGATGTGTTGTTAGTGAATATCCGAAGTGAGAAGGTATTGGGACGTCGAGAGCGATAATTGGTGTTGAAATTTAAAAGTGATAGGATGTAAGGGCTACCGATCTGGTGGTGTATTATTTTATGTAGCAGGATCTGGTCTCTACCCTTGCGACGGGTTTCTAAAGAGATCATACCGAATCTGTTCAACCTGTCCCCGTACGTCTGAAGCGATCTTGTGGAATTTTTATACCTGAAAGTAATTAACTTTAGACAGCGTTTTTGAACTCTTTCAATTCGGTCAATGTGCACCGTGTAGTAAGGAGACCATACAACCGAGTTGTATTCGAGAGTACTTCTGACGAGGGTGCAGTAGAGATAAATGATGCTAGCGGGTCTTTTTTTAAAACCTTTGGTGGATCTGGAGATGAAGCCCAACAGACTGAGGCTTCTATTAATTACATGATCATTATGGTATCTAAATGTAAGTTTTTCGTCAAATATTATACCTAAGTCTTTAGCTAACTGGTATTGCTTTGGAATTTTTCTTGTTGTTTATGGTCAGACCATGGAGCGAGCGTGCTGCCGATGGCTACCTGCTGACACCGCAGTGAGCGTGCTGCCTGAATGTGAAATAATAAACCCCGGAGCGAGCGTGCGTCCATCGATCAGCATTGGAGCGAGCGCGCTACCTATCGTGATGACAGGACGTTGGAGTGGGCAAACGGCAGGTTACGACTTGGTGGTGCAAGATTGTGCTGAAAGAGTCAGACCGGGTCCCTCGGTGGGCAAACGGCAGGCTACATCTTGGTGGTGCAAGATTGTGCTGAAAGAGTCAGACCGTGTCCCTCGGTGGGCAAACGGCAGGCTACAACTTGGTGGTGCAAGAATGTGCCGAAAGAGTCAGACCGTGTCCCTCGGTGGGCAAACGGCAGGCTACAACTCGGTGGTGTAAGATTGTGCTGAAAGAGTCAGACCGTGTCCCTCGGTGGGCAAACGGTAGGCTACAATTTGATGGTGCCAGATTGGGCTTAGAGAGTTAGACCGTGTCCCTCGGTGGGCAAACGAGAGGCTCGGTGGTGTTGTGTAATATTGAATTAAATCCGATTGTGTCCCTCTGCAGGCAAACAAATTTGTGAAGAGGCGAGTCTGATGTATTCACATGATGGAAGAATCTACAAATGCTTACTTTGATGATCTTAGAACAGTTTAAATCAATAAATTGTTTATGAATGTAACAACAAAATATGTTTCAGTTAAGTATTATTCTGATGTTTATTTTGTATAGATTTCGTTTTGGATTATGTTTATTTTCAAATTGATTTGTACTTTTGTACCGTTATTAATATTACTTTATTTAAAATGAAAATTTATTATATTGATAATTTTAATTTTGCTTCCAGAAATATTTACTTGCAAATATTCTATTTTCTTTTTAGATAGATATTTTGTTTTCTTTTCTTCAAATCATGAATTAAGTCAAAAAAATATAAAATCTTGTATTAACACATACTTTAAGGCTATTTAATGTACTTAATTAATAATGTTGACATTTAGATATTGTCTTAGTCAACGGATAAATTTGTGTAATTTTGTTACCATTACAATGTTCCTAATAATGTTCTTCATAAAATTACTACTTATTGGAGATGTTGTTTAAAAGAAATTAAGGTATTTGATTGTTTAGTTATAAATTTAATTCTTTGTATGGGGTCATACTTTACTGTAGAATGGCCGAGAGACATTTTTTTTAGGAATGGGGACATTCCATTAACAGAATGGCCGTCTGTTAGCGATTCATATTTTGTATAAAGTCTAGAGGAGTGATGGCCACATCACATCCCTCTTGACAGGTGACATAAAACGTCATGTGACGCGTATTTGGGGTGGAAGCCGTCAACGGTGAGTGAGATCGGCATTATCGTTTGTGGAATTGGCGCGAGGGCACGCACGCGCGCATTTACTTTGTGATACAGTAAATAAAACAGTTGCTTAATGTATTAATCGAGTATCATTTCTAACACAACGTAAAAAAATTAACACTAATGATACCAACCATAACAAACCGCAGAGTGCTGCGGCCATATGTGTGCGGGCAGTGGTCGTGTATTTTACAGCGGTCTTGATATGCGCGCTGCAGAAATGACACACCGTCTCGGTATTCTCCGGACCCAATAGTTGATGCTGCCCATTACATAAACAAATCGCCTTATTATTACATTCATTGAACCTACATGTGTGCGTATAAAAGATAATAATGGCGTCTGGAATACTGATGATTAGGTACCTACGAGTTTTACTTGATAATATTATTTTCGACGATAAAAAATAACAGTGTACAGTAAGTATTATGTACATACCCGTAATGTAAATTGTAAATACGGAACAAGAAAATCCGGCAACTGCGACACTGCCGACTATGATGAACATAGCCTCGGGTAAGTAGGTACCAAAATAATATGACCCCATTGATGTTTTTAGTACATCAATGTATGAAAATTTTTTTGAGAAGTGTGGGTAGAGAAGAGAATAAGGAGAAGTACAATGTAGGTACCTATATTAATAAGCAGCTAAAATAAACAGGCATGTTTCTCGGATATGATATTCAAAATTCTTTTAGTCCGTCAGATAATTAAAACATTAATAGGCACGTAAGTATATTTTGGTTTTCAAATTAATGAAAACATTCCTACTTAGATAAAGCGCATCAAAAGTTTAGGAGTGGGGTCTCGTGACGTTATAACGTCGTATAAACTATAACAAGGTGTGACGTCACGCGACATTTTTTTATTACGTAATAAATTATGTGTAATATTTTTTTATTTATTTACATGATGGAGTAAAAATAAAAACTAAAATTTAGTTAACGAGCTCATGAACGTACCTGAACTTGTGGCATGGAGGGTTGCGGAGCCGATGCCGCCCCGTGCACTCTACCGTCCTTATACTGCATAACCTGAAGATAATGAACGATTCTGTCTTGCTTAATCCATAAAGCCCTATTTTCTAACTAATATTCTAAATGCGAAATTGAGTTTGTTTATTTGTTCGATCGTTACGCTCTCATGCCTTAACTACTCAACCGATCATCATAAAATTTTGCTTGCACGTTGTCAGCGGTACAGAAAACGATACAGGGTACTGTTTATTAAGGAATTTCTGAAATCTGTAATTAACACGGGTGCCGCGGGGAGCAGCTAGTTTTATAAATGCAAAAGTTATACCTACGCCTAAACTGGTCAACATAATATTTCCATAAGCTATAAGGCAAAAATATATGGTAGATACTCTTCATTTAGCTAATAATACATGTTATACACCAAAATAATAATAATAATAGTAACCCATTTCACAACACACAGATCTACTTGATCCCACAGTAAGCTATTATTAGCTTGTGTCGTGGAAACCAAGCAAACGTGGTAGGTATATGCAACATAGAATTACATACTAATATACTATAAATATATATAAACACACCCAGACTGGAAAGTGGACCCTGTGTTCAGCACACAAAGTGCACCCCTACCGGGAATCGAACCCGGAATCACTTGATTAGCGAGCAGGCATGGTGAACTACTACGCCAATCGGGTCGCCAACAATATCTAGACAAATAAATAAAATGGAAGTGTCTGTTTGTAATTCCAATTTAACAGCTTTTCACTAAATGCATATGAAAGTACTTACTAGCTGTCCCGTGCGGTTCCACCCTCGATAATATCGAAGTTCCCGCGGAATTGTTCTATACAAACTTTGCAACCTCTTTTCATCCCCTTAGGGGCTGATTTTCAAAAATCCTTTCTTATCGGATGCCTACGTCATACAAAGAACACACCCTCCAAGTTTCAGGTCAAAAATATTCAATGTACAATATCGCGGATTCTACTCTTTTATTATAGTACTAGCTGGGCTCCGCGGTTTCACCCGCATGAAACGGCACCCGCCGTTTTTATTCAACTTTTTTTTCCGACATCCGATTTCAATGAAATTGAAACAAAGCCTATATGTAGCTCCAGGCTAAGCTTAATCTACGTGTGAAAACTGCATGACAATCGGTTCAGTAGATACGGAGATTATCGCGAACAGACAGACAGACAGAAAATAATTTAAAAACTTTTTTTGGGCTTGGTTACTCTTCTTTTATCACCCCTCTCAATATTAGGTAGAAATATTCAATGTACAGAATCGCGGATTCTACTCTTTTATTATAGTAGTACGTAGTATACTTATTACTCTGAGGTAATAGATAGAAATAAATAGATGATAGAAGAAGATAGATAGCTGTGCCCCGCGGTTTCACCCGCGGTAATTTAGGAGTTCCCGCGGGAATTCCGGGATAAAAAGTACCCTATGTCCTTCTCTGTACCCCTGACAACGTGCCGTTTTTGCGTGATTGAGTAACGTGTGCGAGGATAGCTCGAAAGCGCATTTTCATCCCACTTGCTTCAAATTTATCGTCACTGCTCAGCTCCTGTGTCTAATGCTACTGCTCCACCTGCGTTAACGTTAACGTTGATGTTAATGTCTAACGTTAACATTGATGGTAATGTTAGGAAGTTAACCCGTTAAAATGTTGGCCACATCTACGTAATGCCTAAATTAGCGCACTAATTTACGCGTTAACACGCAGGTGGAGCAGTAGCATTAGCGTTATGTTATATAGCATATAACCTGCCTGTAAGAGTATGGACTACAATCGTACCAAGTTTGGTTAAAATCCCTTAAGTAGACTCAGTAGTTTTTGACCCATGCGTGCACATACACAGACAGACAGGCAGACAGACAAAAAATTTACTGATTGCATTTTTGGCATCAGTATCGATCACTATTCATCCTTCAATATTAATTTTTAATATAATACATATATTCAATGTAAAGAATTGACCTCTACAGTTTTATTATAAGTATAGATAGAAGATAGGTACGAGTTTGTGAAGTTGTAGGGGGTAATCTCTGGATCTACTGAACCGATTTTGAAGTCTTTCACTTATAGGAAGCTATGGTAGTCCTGAGTAACATAGGGTTCTTTTATCCTATGGGAAATCCGAAATTACCGCGGGTGAAACTGCGGGAGACAGCTAGTTCACAAATAAACCAAACAAATACTAAAATGTTCCAGGTAAAAGTGCAAATTTCACTTTTAATAACTGCACATTTAATAATTAAAAGTTTTAAATATTTGTGGAGAAGATGAATTATTGAACTTTGTTTTCATTAACTTGAGTTTTTATTTTGAGTAGGTATATTTTATCGGTAGGTAGATTGGTAGAAAAGTACCTAGATTACGCACTTTGCTAAAGTGAGTTTAATGCACCCCTGCTAATTTAGTGCTTTCGGGTGCGCTCGTGCATTATAACTCACTTTGCGCTCGGTGCAACAATCTACTTATAATGGTCCGCTTCCCAACAGCCAAAAAGACTCCGCCCGCCGATAAAATCTAGTAGTCGTATTAGAAAAAAGTAGTCTACAATATAAAAAATAGGTAGGTACTGACCTGTTGAGGGTTTACTGATGGATAAAGTGGCGCACTGTCGTTCTGCATTATGTTTTCCTATAATGAAAGTAAAAATTATGTTTGACGAGGATAAGACATTTAACCTACTTAAAATATTTACAGGGTTGAAAGTATACACCGTTATAAACATGTTCATAGATTAAAACAAATTAAAAACAAAATCAATCAATCAAAAAGAAAACAACCTGTGAAGGCGCTCGCCGCTCATTCACTTGACACACACATAGCCGCACGCCGGTATCTTAAGGTCAATGACCTCGATAGAGCTGAATGCTTCAGTTGATGCGTCGCTCGCTGAGTGCGTGGCGCGTGCCTTGTATGTGAGCCACGTATATTGTGTACCTTGTGAATGAAGTTGTAATTTTTTTTCATTGATTTTTATTTTCCTCATATTGTGAAAATCAACTTATTATTTTTTCACTTACCTATCCTGTTTGTTATAACGTATACTTTCAGCCCTGTAAATATTTGCAGCAAATTTTACCACATCTTGTATACACTCGAGGCCGATCGCGCTATCGGGACGACTTTACCAAACCAAAACCATTAGGTAAAAATATTTGATTTTAATTTTCTTTTGATGACGCTCACGCTCGTTTAAGTTCAATAAATAAAAAATAAATAGCGCGATATGAAATTTAGGTAAGTAGGTACTTACTAAGTACTCAATGTGACAATCGCTTGACCAAAACTAACGCGACAAGAGGATTTTAGTTTGTAAAAATTTGTTTTTTTTTTATTTTTCTATTTAGGACACGTTTTATACTTATGAGCTGTGTTACACTGCCTAAAAGAACAGCGGTTACCTGTACATTTACAATGACTGCAGTCTGTCGCCCTGTGCAGGGATAACGCAGAAACTACCATTCAATTGCTTTACGAAAAAGGTGTGTACGATTTATTAAAAAAACAACTGTTTCCCGCGGTTTCACTCGCGTTAATTTCGGAGTTCCCGCGGGAATTCCGGGATAAAAATATTTTTCTGTAGGTAGGCACCCACTGCTGTACGTAAATAATATTCTTATGATGGTCAGTTGCGTGGTCAGTTGAGTAGTTAAGCTGTGAAAGCGTATAAGTAATCATAAAAATTCATAATTATAGTATTAGTTAGGATGTCAGTAAATAAATTTTTACCGAAAAAAATTAACAGTCAGATTACATCTGATAGTCTATAATATTCTGATAGTCAATACCTCAGGTCAATGCTAATTGTTTCATTTTTTCATGTTAGTTTAGGATATTATAATAATTTTACTAGTGAACAGTTTTTTTTTTATTTACCTATCACCAGTAGATACCATTAAAAGGCATGTATCGATATTGAATGGACGGAATTTCGAAATTCATTAAATTGGAAATCCCGTTAGTGGTCGCTAAACGGCAAAATGACCCGTCACCCGACCAAGTTACAAATTCTTCGACAATTTTTGTGTTTACATCGAGGTGTCGTCCAAACTTAATAGGTAGGTACTGTACATAAATTCGATAATAAGTCGAAGTAAAAGTCGGTTATAAATAAAATTATAATAAAGGTTATAATAATGACTGAAGAAGTGGTGCTAAAATTCCGTGGTGCTAAAGCCCCAGAGTAGGTAGGTAGGTATCTGCCGCGTGATGCGTATAAAGGTACATTTATTTATTTATTTATTTTATTTATTTATTTATTTACTAATTTATAAACATTGTAACAACATAATACATACTTATATAGGTACAAAAAAATAAGGAAAATTGGAAAGCAATATTTTGTAGAATAATATGAAATTTGTTATCGATAGGTAAATACACAGATAATAATTATTATAAAACTACATATACTAGGTAGGTAAATAAACTTAGATATCTTTATTTAGAGTTGTTTACCGTTAAGTAGGTGTAAGTATTTTATGTATAATAAAACTTATGGAAAACTTAAAACAAAATAAAAACTATGTTTACAAATAAAAAATAATATATTGTACCGCGATGTTGTCTATATATCATTAAATGAAACAAAATTTTAATTGTCCATACGTTTTTTTTTTATTAAACGTGCATACGATCTATAAAAATCGAAACCGCACGGAAAACATACGACTTTTTGACTAGGTAGGTATTTCCTACTATATGCATTTAGATTTGACATAATATCTAAATCTGATAAAACAAATATACCATCGGTTTTTGATTTGTGTTACTACATCTTGTTATTAACCTTTTCACCGCCACCCATAATATCACGATCTACGACAGACGTGCTCCTGAGGACAGAAACTTACCTACCTAATAATGCCTTAATAACAAACCACTGCATTGACGTTATTATTAACTAGCTGTTTCCCCGCAGTTTCACTCACGGGAATTCCGGGATAAGAAGTTGCTACAGTGTTCCTAAATGTCCCCATGACACTCAGGAACACCGTTGCATTCTATTGGTAAAAGAATTTTCAAAATGGGTTCAGTAGATCCACAGATAACGTCACAAACTCACAAACTCTACCTCTTTATAATATTAGTATAGATTATTATTAGTATACGTAGATATCAAGCATTCCCAAAAATCATGCCTACAGCGTGTGGTCTGGAGATCAAAGAATAGAGAACATAATATTATAAAGAAGCTACACTCCCCGCATCCCACCAATTTCATCCCTCCTCATACCCCGCGAAAATGACCTTCAGGCGCGTTCCATGGATTGGCACGAATGCACTCGAGTGCGCTCGATACCCGTTCTGTGGCTTGGTTAAATTTTACTCTGACAGCTGTCAGAGCACCATCTCCAAAGCAGGTTAATTTTCACTCTGACAGCTATGTATTGTTTAAGAAGTGTCATAGTTTGCGCCAAAAACCGGATTCGTTGAAAAAGAAATCAATCGGAGTTCTTACGAACAAAGGGGAGGTGTCGTAGTCACAAAAAGTTTATAATTGGATGTAAAACAGTTTATTTGCAATGTGAGTTGAGAGAAAACAAATGGCGCCTGAAATTTCAAATATTTTGAGGTTATAAAAACAACTCGATCGTTCTGTGGCTTGGTTGCAACTCAAACGAGTGAAATTTTAACCGAACAACTGCGCCCAAACCCACGGAACGCACACCTGGTAAAGACCTCAGAAGAATAACTGTTATTGTTCTTAAGTAAAGACCGAGGATTTGACACATGTAGAATCTACACATTGACAATTATTATCTACTGACAGCTGAAAGTTAGGCCTTGCTCACATTGACTCGCTCGCTATGCCTACATAATATGTAGATGTAGATATTTGAATTAAACTTAGTTTTGAATTTTGATGCGACTTTCAGACAGGTATTGGGTTAATTCCGGGATATAAAGTAGGTACCCTAATTATGTGTTATTCTGTTATGTAAGCTATATTACCTATAGAAACATTTCATTAAAATCCATTCTGAAGTTTTTACGTGGAACACATACATACATACAAACTTTCGCGTTTATAATAGGTATCGAAAAAAATCAAAAATATTTATTATTTTATAAGAAGTCGTTACAAACGGTTATTGGGACCATAGCCTTCCAAACATATAACTACAGCCTTATAATTAATTAACTCATACAGATATATATTTCTATAAATATAAGTGTATGTAACATTTGTTATTTTTTTTTTCTCTTCTTCCTAACCCATCAAACCTTCATTTTCAGTAGGCTTGATTTGTTTGTGTGTGTGAGTGGGCTTGTGTGTATTTGTATGTGTGAGTTTGTGTGCGCGAATGTGTAACGGTATCAGTAAGGATTGATACTATTGAATAAGGTACCTAGTAAACAATCTGGTTTTAAAATAAAAAAAAGTTGCGATATCGACTATCGAGTATTGGCGGCAAATTGAAAATTATGGCAAGTCGCTATTTAAAACGATTCGAAATCCGATTTCAACACTTGAAATACGGATTAATATCGATAAGTTTGTGTTTAATAAAAACGAAAACGCACAATATGTCTTATGTGAACACGAGTGCCCGCGTCCACCACGCCCGGCCCGCACCCGTCACCGCGCCCGCGCCCGCGCGTTCCTACGCTATGTGAACAAGGCCACTGTCAGCTCCACACACTCCACAGGTCACTCGCTGTCAACCTTACGATACGCACACACGCACAACACGTGTGTGTATAAGCCGGCCGTCTGTAAGTACTTAAACCAGTTCATTTTACTTCATTAATTGTATGATGGAGTGTCACCGGGCTGCTGGAGCCTGGAGGCAATGACCATGTTTTTGTAGCCTTAACTTATTAAGGCTACTAAGACATGGGGGTGAAAGGGTTAGTTATTACTAACAGTATTAATTAAATCAGAACAGAATACAAAATTCCCGCCTATAGTAATACCTATAGGTAGTATTGTGTAGAATTCCCACGAATTTCACGCTTTGTAAAAGTTACAAAAGAGCAAGGATTTCATACTTGTCTGTGCGATTTATATTTCTTTTGCAAATCACAGAACAGAAGAAAACATAATAACAAATTATACCTACCTAAGTAGGTACATACATAGGTACCATTCATTAACCTTATTGGCTAAGCGATTTATTGAAATCGACTTCGGATGTAGGTACCTTTTTTCTTTTAATCTTTGGGCGTAGTAGGTAGGTACGTAGGTATGACAATTTTCTAACTGGCGTGTACTATTACTACATTTTTTAAAATAAGTAGGTTATTTTGTGACGCAGCAACAGGCAATCAACACCGACATTATTGGCATATGGGTTACACATGAGCATGAACCCTCCATACTTGACTTCAATTGGCCCACTTGAATTCTGAATTCCAATGTTAAAAATCATGGTTAAAAATAGCTCCACATGAATAGGTACCTAGAAGCGTGTACCTACCTACCACCGTTTTTTCGTAAATCATTGGATAAAATAAATCATATTATTTACATTTCTATGTATTACCTAGGTACCTACATTGAGTAAAGAAATTGTATCAAATTGGTACCTACATAATAAAATATGTTGAGTTGTTAAGTAGGTACGCAAAAACCTCATAAAAATTTACCTACCTAGCGGACTCAGTTGTTAACACAGACAGAATGCCAATGTGAGTAAAACCTAAACAAATCCGCTCGTATAGCAGATTTGTGAATAAAAGGTGTTTATTAAATTGATTAATTATTTTTGTTTAAACATTAAGTACGTTGACCACTTACCTTCCAAAAAATCCCAAAAAAATTAAACTCAATCACAGATCACAGTCGTCAGTTTAGGTGGCCGTCCGTTTTCAACGAAATTAGATCGTGAAGTGAATGAATGAAAACAAGAAACTGAATGAGAAAACAGAAACGAACTGCGATGCGAGTGAGATGTGACTGAGAAGTGTAGAGACTAGAGGCAATGACTAGAGGGCAGACCGGCTCGGCTGGGGCGCGTCTTTTAAAAATATCATTCAAAGATTAGTAGCGATCCATCTCACATTGTTTTAACGTTGGAGGTTTTGCACAATAGGTAGGTAGGCACCTATTTGTTGTTTCACTACACCACAGATAATATACCTACTTAACCCTTAAATTGGCACACTAGGGTGGCAAATGTTTTTTTCAGGTTTGATTTGTGTTTTGTGTTGTTTTAGGGGAGTAAAAAGGAAATATAATAAAAAAAAAATCGAAAAATATGTCTTTTGTTGTTTTTTTAACTGTCACTTATAAGTGACATTGCCATGAACAGCATATACAACACATGTCACGTGAGACGGACATTGCCAAGAACAGCTTATACTTTATTAACGAAAATAATATTAAGAAACTAAACTTAGTAGCTTCTTTGAAGGTCGAGTTACAATTTTTAACAACCGTTAAACTTTGGTTTAATAAAATATGAACTTAACTAAATAATAAAATATCTTAAATACAAAATCACTACACTTTGAGTTAAATAAAGTACCTAACTCTTTGAACAAAACCAATGAAGTTACTTTTCCATGTTAATAGTGAAAACAATCTTTTTTTCGGTGTTAAACAAAGCCTTTATTCACATTCTTCATAATATGCATTCTGTATAATGTAGTTAACATGTTGGCGATGTCAAGTCCTTCCATTTGAGCATTGTAGACTTTTATTGCATTTGGTCAGGACACAGAATTACTTCTCTTTTATTTTTTGTCGTATCTTTGTATCGTAGTCATATCGTAGTCACAGGATCTTGCGCACAAAACGAGCTGGCAATGTTAATACATTGACCATCGACCCACTTCGTGTTTCTGGTACAACAAATGGTGATAAATGTGACGGCATATCAGGTAATGCGATGATTTTGGCACTAGTACCTGGGGTTTGCCTCGGTCTTCAGGGATGTTGGTTTTGCTAGACGTCCTTATTAATTGCACTATTGATCATATATATTTTCACCATTGTCACTAAGAGTATCTACCAAGTCGTTAACACCTAGAGAAACACTTCTAAGTGACGAAGAGCCGCTGAGATCATCCCGGAAGAACTCACGTGCTGTCACTCTTCACTCCTCATCATCGTCCGATTCTAAATCTGTGTCCTCAGATTCTGCAGGCGGTAAAAGTGAGAGAATCCTCTTTGATCTCCACCGTTGCCCGGCTATACTGCTGCAGTAAAGCACACAAAATATCAATTACATAAGTTATTTGAACTGGCAAAGTCCGTTACAAATGACGAACTTATTTCTCGCACACGCGGGCAACGTCCGTCTCATGTGACGAATATAAAAATCACTACATTTAGTACTAACGGGTAATGTCCGTTTTAACGGACACCTATATTTAATCGACTAATTAGAAATAAATACCTAAATTTTATTCTCAGAAACTAGAAAATACAATCAACTAATTATTACTTAACCGATTTTAGGTAAAAAATTGCATAAAACAATGAAATACTTACAATTACAGCGACATGTATGATGAGCACAAATTGACGTGACGTCAGCTATTTTTGAAATGAGTGATTTACCTAATTTTGCAGAGCGATCGAGCGACGAAAGTATGTAACAGTGAACGAGATAGATTAATCAAAAGCCTCGTAACGCGCGATCGGCGCAGGAGTTTCAAAAAATTATACTTGTGTGCGTCTTTATTACACGTCATTTTGAACGGACAAAATCAATTTAAGGGTTAATACTATACTACACTTTTTATCAGTTCACAACTGACAAGATCTAGACACACACATCCTACACACTTAAGGCCTAAAGCTTAGGTCGTGGAAACCAAGCCAATGTGGTTACATATACACCTATGAGTATGATATACACATAGTTAAACTAGCTGACCCCCGCGGTTTCACCCGCGGTAATTTCGGAGTATTCGCGACAATTCCGGAGTAGAAAGCACCCTATATAACTCTGGATCACTTTAGCTCCCTATAAGTGAAAGAATTTTCAAAATCGGTTCTGTAGATCCAGAGATTATAACTTCACAGACTCCGGAGTTCCCGTGGGAATCCCGGGACAAAGAGCTAGTACTCTATGTCACTCAGGATCACTGCAGCTTTTTAAAAGTGAAAGAATTTTCAAAATCGGTTCAGTAGATCCAGAGATTACCCTCCTACAACCTCACAAACTCACAATCTCCAGAGTTCCCGCGGGAGTTCCGGGATAAAAAGTACTATATGTCACTCGAGATCACTGTAGATTCTTATAAGTGAAAGAATTTTTAAAATCGGTTCAGTAGAACCAGAGATTACCTACCCAGTACAATCTCACAAACTCACGAACTCACAAACTACAGAGTTCCTGAAGGAATTCCGGAATGAAATGTGCCTTGTATCACTCTGGATTACCGTAGCTCCCTATAAGTGAAAGAATTTTCAAAATCGGTTCAGTAGATCTAGAGATAGTTGTTCCGCCTTGGTTTTACCCGCGGGAAATTCGGATTTCCCGCAGAAATTCCGGTTAAAAAGTATCCTATGACACTCAGGATCACTGCAGCTTTCTATAAGTAAAAGAATTTTCAAAATCGGTTCAGTAGATCCAGAGATTAACCCCTACAACGCCACAAACTCACAAAACTCACAAACCCACAAACTCACAAACTTTTGCTCTTTATAATATTAGTATAGATATGTTATAAATATACTTAAATTGGAGGATCTTTTGGATGACATAAGAAAAAAATATAATACATTTTTGGAATAACCATGTCCGTTGTTTTAACTGTAGAATATGTGTTTTTATTATTGATGTATAAAAGGGAGGTTTTTTATATTTATAATTCTTATTTCTTACCATTTTAAAATATGCAGTCCAAGCACGATGAGTTTGTAAAGTCATACGTAGCGGCAGGCAGGTATTTTAATTCTTAATCAAGTGGAGGATAAAAAACTACCCAGTTTAACCGTTAACCCGTTAAAATGTTGGCCACATCTACGTAATGCCTTATTAATTAGCGCACTAATTTACGCGTTAACACGCAGGTGGAGCAGTAGCATTAGCGATAGCTCGGCTGTCGGTTTTTTGGACACATCAAAGTGTTTTAGCGCGTTATTTAGCGCACTAAGCGGTGTTGGCTACATTAACAACTCGTTCTGCGTGGCGCACGCGCGGAGCAGGACCGTATTTACTTTGCTTTGGCGGGAACAATAAAAATACGACAATGGAATGGTCTAAAATTACAGCTGCTTCTACCGCCATCGCAAAAAAACAGCTGTTTGAAGGTTCGACCTCCATTTTGTGTTAACGCGTTATTTCACTAGAAATTGGCACAAATGTAGCCAACACGTATTTTCATGCCTTAATTAACGCGTAGCTGGACATTAACATCAACGTTAATGTTAACGCAGGCCGCAGGTGGAGCAGTAGCATTAACTGAATCTCAGACGAAATAAAAATTTATTTCGTCTGAGTACTGAATATGCATACCCAGTTACCCTACCACTAGTTACCCTATTCTAACTATGTAGGTAAAATTGAAAGATTAGTTATATACCTAGTTAAAAATGATGACGTTAATTCAGGAACCCTGAAGCGTCCTATAAGAGAAATATTTTTTAAATCGATTAGGTAGCTTTTGAGTCATACCTATAAATTACAAACAAACAAAAAAAACTTTTTCTTTATTATATTTAACACTAGCTGTTCCCCGCGGTTTCACCCGCGTTAATTTCAGAGATCCTGCTGGAATTCCGGGATAAAAGTACTTACCCTATTTTCTTTTCCGTACAGAGGGTCGCTCTCTGTGCAACAATGATGTGTATAGGTATGCAAAATTTTATGAGATTTCTCCGGTGTTAATGTATATCCTATGTCCTTTTCTGTATTTCTGACAACGTACCTATATGCATTTCATGATGACAGTTGAGCCGTTAAGGCGTGAAAGCGTAACAGGTACAGACAAACAGACAGAGTTACTTTCACATTTACCTATAATATTAGTAAGGATAGAAGTATAAAGTAGTAAAAGAAGTGCGCGCCCGGCATAACACCCTGTTTGGAGACGCAGTGGTACCTACTTGATGACCTTTCTAACTAAGGGTTTTTCCGCGAAAAAAAACTTATATGGAAGATAAAATAAAGTTGCGCTAAATTTTTATTACTAAAGAAACTTTTATGAAACATCTTTTTATCACGGCAATTGAACAACTAGATTGTAGTAGGTAGGTACGTGTTTTTATGATTTCAGTAACAATTTTTCATCACAATAATGTCGTACGTAGATCTTCCATTAACCAGAATATTGCTATATAAAGTAAAATTTATATAATCGTTTTTTTCTACTTTTGTAAAAAAAGCGATTATTATAAAAATCGATTTTTTTTCATAATACCTTTAAGTAGGTACTACTAAGTAGTAAGTACTAGGGATGTGACATATAGAGAGATAAAAACTCGATTATCTAAATATCAACTTTTCTCTTCTCAAAAGTAACCGATTTCTTAATAATCTATTTTTGATAATAAAAACTCGATTATAATAATCGATTATGTTTATCTAGACATATAAATAAAATTGAATTTATCTGTTTGTAATCTCAAATTAACAGCTTTTCAGACGTCTGAGCTTTTCACTTAACGCATGCGAAGAAAGTAGATATAGTTTAGCTGTAGTCGTAACTACAGCTAAACTATATTGATTGTACCGTCGTAGTACACTTACATCAAAAAATCATTTTTTAAAATTTTTCGTGGATTTTTCGTTATTTCCCGTGAGGATTCCGGTATTAAAAGTAGCCTATGTCCTTCTCTGTACCCAAGTACCCCTCACAACGTGTATGCAAAATTTTGTGGTGATCGGTTGAGCCGTTTAGCCATGAAAGCGTAACAAACAAACAAACTCACTTTCGCATTTATAATAGGTATTATAAGAATTGTCTTCCCCACCCAATAGATGTGCTAATTGAAAGTGGGTATTGAAAAATATAAATAAAACATTATTTGTCAACTGATTGCAATTTGCGACTGCGGATGGAATAGTTAGGTTCATTTTTCCGTAATTGATTAACCGACATCCAAAAAGGAGGAGGTTATGCATTCGATTGTATGTATGTTTTTTTTATGTATGTTCACCGATTACTCGAGTTGGAGCGATTTCAAAAATTCTTTTTTTGTTTGAAAAGGTTACTCACAATAGGATACTTGCATGAAATTTATAATAAGAAATTGTGTCAATATTTAAAAAATAGAGTCTTAGAAAAACGTTATCGTGAAAGATTTACTAAAAAAATTTCAATAGTTTCCAAAATATTCAACTTTTTATTTTGTGAAACGGAACGTTGCAACGAAACACCAATCACAGCCACGTTACTTTTATTTTTTTAGGAAACATTTACCTCTTTCAGAGAAGGCAAAAGAAACTAAGTGCATACAGACAACGCATATTTTCCATTTTCTGAAGTTTTTTACTTTAAAATGCATCGGTAAGATGCATTTCGATTCTTTACTGGAACTTTTGGAAGTAAATCGACACAGTTCAACCTTAATTTCGCTTTTGAATATTGAAGTTATCTGTCTGTCAGTGTCACATGACCCTGTCAATACGACAGTGACATTTCTATCACAGATTAATAAGGCGTAATTTTGAACAAGTGACGTCATTCCGCGTTTCGGCGGTAAGATCTAAAGTAGGAACTTTGAAACGCTCTATTTAATTAATTTATGCATATATTTTTTTCTTTTTCTTGCTTTGTTTAAGTAGGCCATATATATATCTTTAAAATAGACTGAAAAAAAAATTCATGCAAGTACCCTATTAGGTCCCCTTGCCACCTATAGCGATTTGAGTATTATTTATAGTGAATCGTTCATTTCCTTTCGGAAAGCAAATTTTGAAGAAGTGGAACTGATGATAAAGACCACATGTGGTCATTGGAACTACTCAACAATAATACGTATTTCACGGGTTTCGATTGGACCGATTTAGAAAATTGTTTTTTTGTTTGGAAGGGTATACTTCCAGGTTTGTCCCTTTATCACCAAATCGAGATGTGATGATGGGATCTTTGAGAAATCGAGGGAACTCTTCAAAAATAATAGGCACTTTACGATATGAAGCCAAGTATGGAGTAGGTAGATAGATGGGCTAAGTCCACTCCTGCCACGAGCTCGTCGTGAACTGAACAACCTAAGTGGGCGTGGTCGGTATTTTGTTATTTTTAGCTTTTTAGTTTTGTCTTTTGGAAGTCGGTTTTAATTTTTTTGATTGTAAAATCCATCAAATGTCCAGTTCGTTATTGTACAAAAATGGCGCACCTTTGAGTTTTGACACTTCATAAAAACTGGTAGGTAATTCGAGTACAGGACCTACGTATACTTGAGTACAATTATTATTATCGTTAGGTCACTTACCGGCGCACTCAGAGTCGACTTTAATGATTACTTAGTTAAGTAGATATAGATTTTTAAAACAAAACTGCCGCAATCAGACAAGTTTAATAAATTAATGTTAATTGGCATTTAACTAATTAAGTTACATCTCATTAAATGCCAATTAACATTAATTTATTAAACTTGTCTGATTGCGGCAGTTTTGTTTTAAAAATCTATACTTAACTAAGTAATCATTAAAGTCGTCTCTGAGTGCGGCCGTTAGGTACCTATGTTGTTTTCTAACGCGAAGTGTGAGTTCCAAGTTTCTTCGGTAGCCATCTGAAAGTTACCCATCAGAAATCTTTTCCGGAAATAACACTGCATTTTCAACAAAATATGCTGTCGAGTTTTATGTTAGGTATATTGGGACCCTTAAACTTGAGTAGGTACTTATATAGGTAGGTAGGTACTTACTTATTAATGATGCACAGGCGCGGATTCAGCTTTACCACAACCCTAATTGAGGTCGATAGGTAATTCTTAAAAGAAACCAATGAACCGTGCGTGATTTGGAACGCGATATAAGTTTATAAGCTGTTAAATCGTCATTATGAGCGCTTTAGTAGTTTAGATATTGTGAAATTATGCAAACAAAACAAAGAGAGAGGCTGGGTTCGCGCCTGATGATGCAGATGGTCAATTTTATCAGCAATAGTGTTTGCATTCGATAATAAAATTTACCATTTTTAACATACTTCAAAAAAAGGAGGTTCACAGTTTGACCTGTATGTATGTATGTTTGTATGTCTGTGTACGATTATCCAGCGTTTGACTGAACTGATTTTGATGCCATTTTCAGGTAAATATGTGTTAAATTCTAGAGAAGGTTTTAGTAAGTATAAAATTTTCATGAATCGGTTCAGTAGTTTTTTCAAAACCCTGAATAAACTAAGTTACAATACTGATTAACCGAGTTAATTTTTTTACCTCATAACATAAAATAAATGAAAACCCCAGAAAAATCTGTCACTAAAAAGTATATTAAAAAAATTTATAAAAAAAATTGAAACAAAACAAAAAACCCAAACAAAAATAATGAGGTACCTACATAATTTCTTTCTTTTTTTAAAAAAAAGAGAACCGCCTTCAAAAAGTAAACCCACCAAAAATCGCAAAATAATTTTTGAAAACCCCACCCCTATTTTCTAGGTATTTACGAAGTATTTTTGAAGTCGGTGCCAAACTAGCAAAACAAAAAAATATTAATTCAGTACCTACGCTGAAAATTACTATGACGAATCTCCACAGCATCTTTGCCACAGCTAACCATCTTTCACGTAGTTCTTTACTGCTTGTATTTTTGCACACAACCACAGAACAACTCGGCATTTTCTCAAAAATCGAGAGATGTGACGCGGACGTATGATAGCTGCCGACTGACGGCAGTTTTGTACATCAAGCCAAATTTTGGCCAGATGCGTTTGCAGGGGCCGAGTAGTCTTAGCAAAATATCTCCCTTGTTTGCTGTGATCTGAGGCTAACCAATAAAGCGTTCTTTGTCCTATTCTCCTATTTTAATTTGGCACCGACTCGGGGTGGGGTTTATAAAAATTATATTGTGATTTTCAGTGGGTTTACTTTTTGAAGGCGGTTCTCTTCAAAAAAAACAAAGAAATTATGTACCTAATCATAGTTTTTGTTTACGGTTTTTTTTATCTTACTTTGGTTGTTCAGTTTTCAACAGGTATATTTTAAGTGGTATAGGTATTTAAACGTTTATTTTACCTACGTCACAAAACACATAAATACTTCTTAATCTCTAATACCAATTAAAACTAAGTAAACTATACCAAACAAGGGCTAAAGAAAGTTTTATTTTTTCTATGAAGATAATAGTGGTACGTAGGTAATAATTGATATTTTTACTTTTTCATTTAACTATACTACGAACGCTTCCAGTGCCAACATGCAGAGCGCTGCCAGTGCTGCAACGGCGGGAACTGTTACCACCCAAGCGAATATAATGTTCCTGAAACAATGGCGACACAATACATTTTATTATCACTAGATATCGGTACGTAATTTGGCTAAACGCCATGATCACACATTTAAAACTTACCCATTCCCCCGCGGTTTCACCCGCATTAATAGGCTATTTGACTACTTTTTTTTTCTAAATTCTATTAAGTCCGTCAGTTAGATAATAAAACGAAAATAAAAATAAAATAATGAAAAAGCAAAAAATACGTGTGTATTTTTTGCTTTTTCAAATGGCTCGTAACGTCATACGCAGGTAAAAATTGCGCCTGCTTGTGACGTCACGCGACATTTCGACTCAACGTAATCTCCGTTATTTTTTTCTTACGTAAAAAAAGAAAAAATAGGTGTCTATTTTTTATGAATCTACAAGACGGATTAAAAACAAAAATTTAGTCAAATAGCCTAACCTACGGAGTTCCCGCGAGAAATCTGGAATAAAAAGTACCATAAATCTCATTCCTGCAGACTTTAATCAATCTCTGTGCCTTTACTAATATAATTATTATTATAAATGTGAAAGTGTGTATATTTGTTTGTTTGTTAGGTACGCTTTCACGCCCTAACGACTCAACCGATCATCATGAAATTTTGCATACACGTTTTGGGTACAGAGAAGGACATAGGGTACTTATTATCCCGGAATTTCTGCGCGAACTCCTAAATTACCGCGGATGAAACTACGGGGAATTAATTATTATTATAAGACAAGCAGGTTTGCATTACATGCTACAGTCCTCCTTATTTAGTTGATAGCTAGCTGTAGCTTTTTATAATAATAATAATAATATTATTATCTTTCACATTCTTACAAGTAGATGATTAAAACAATGTTGTTTACGCGTAGTTACCAAATAATTAGAGTTATATTGAGTTCTGAGAAGAGCGAGCGCCGAGTCGCGCATCGTAAAAACCAAGACTTACGTCACCTACAGTAGGTAGGTAGGTCCACACTCCACAGTGACCAAACCATGCTGGCTCAAACAAAAAACACACACACAGACACACACACACACACACACACACATATTCGTTTTGGCTAAATGTATTATTTGGAGAGTTAGCTTACGTTCTAGATTATTACCCTTTTTGTTTACTGTGTACAGGGTACCTATATTAAGGACTAGTCGATACCCCAAGGTTTCACTTGTGCACTCGTATTAATTTTAAAGTTCCTGTGAAAATACCGGGACAAACAGTACCCTGTATCACTCAGAAACACTGTAGCTTCCTATAGCCTGAGTTTTTAAAATCTGTTGAGTAGTTTTTGAGTTTATCCATTACAAACAAACGTTCAAATTCAAATAGTTCGTATTCAAATAGTTTTTTTTTTTAATATTAGTTACTATCTGTGCCCCGCGGTAATTTCAGAGTTCCCGGGGGAATTTCGGGATAAAAAGTTTCATATATCCTTCTCTGTACCCCTGACAACGTGTATGGCAAATTTCATCCAAATCCGTACTATACTAGTAAAACTGTAAAGTAAATTAATAACACCTACTACTGATTGTGTGGTTTATAGGTTCTCAGTTTGCAAAAAAATATAGGTACCTATGACAGTGAGAGCTCACCTGAACAGACTCCAATCGACGGCTTTGTCAGAGAAGTAACCGACGCACACGACGGAGCCGACCTTGCAGTGGGTCGTCGACACCGGCAAGCCGGCCTTGCTTGCCACCAGCACCGTAAGCGCCGCGCCCAGCTCTATGGTGAACCCTCTGGAAAAAAGAGAGTGTGTCTGCTACTGACTATACTATGATTATACTGAATATACTGTACTACGCAAAACTAAAGTTTAGTCTATAAGTATAACATGTGGTAAAATCACGGTAAAATCAACTGCAAATATTTACATGGCTGAAAGTATACGGTATAACAAACAGAAGGAGCGAAAATAATATTTTATGTTCGATAGTTTTTCAGAATATGAGGAAAATAAATTCATTGAAAAATAATTACAATTATATTCACAATTACATACACAATACCAACACGTAGCTCACTTATAAGTATACAAGGTACGCGCCACGCACACAGCGAGCGATGGATCAGCTGTTCTCAGCTCGATCGAGATCATTGACTCAGTCATTTTCTAACTTCCGATGCCAACTACGACGTTCCAAGTACGTTTACCTCGCCCGCAAAGAAATTCGAAATTCAAAAAAAACGTTATACCTATTACAAATTTCACTCGTAATTTTTCCCACACTTGGTAGTGAACCTTATAAACGTATTATGCAAATCGATTGTTAAGGAGGAAACTCCAAAAAACATAATTCACAAATCGAATTAAAAGCGGATCACAAGCGGATTAAAAGCACTATAATCCTACTAATGTGTAAATGTGGATGTTTGGATATTTGGATGTTTGGATGTTTGTTACTCAATCACGCAAAAACGGCTGAACGGATTTGGATGAAATGTGGCATGCACGTTGTGAAGAAGACGTTGTGTTGCACAAAGAAGGACATAGGGTAGCTAGTAATTATAAATCAGTGATCACAATAAAACATTTGAACGTAATAATAAATAATAATGAAATCTAATTAAAGTTTTCTTTTGGTCCTGACGCTCGTTAACGTTCCGTCGATTGTTAAATTACATTATCCTCCAAATAAAGATGGAATAGTTAGCCTTAAAATAAAATCAGAATGGTGATACAAAATGTGCTTAACGCATATTTTTGATTGAGGTTTTGTTATGATACATTCGTTCTTAAGTAGCGCGATCGGGCTCCTGAGGTTCAGTTCTTGGAACTTTAATCAGACGATAGAGATATTCTAAAAATTTCATGATGCAACCAAAATTACCCCTCCCAACGAAATCCTAGATCCGTGCCTGATTGATATATTATGAGGGTTCCTTTTTCCCTTCGTGTTACGGAACCCCTAGAAACCAACTAACGTGTCCGGAGTGATGCTGGTGAGGTCCTCGCCGACGGTGCGTATGACGCGGCGGCCCCACAGCCAGAGCCCCAGCGCGATGCCCGCGCCACCGAACAGCAGGATCGCCAGCGGCGTCTCGGCGCGCGCGTGCGCCCCGCCCTCCGAGTACAGCAGCCACAGCGCCACCAGCGGCCCGATCGCGTTGCTGTCAAACGAGCAATGGAGTCAGCCATTTGTCACGTGAAACATTAGCAATTTTTGGTCGTATCGACAAAATTAATATTATGTCACTGTAAAATTGTAAAAACCGTTATGCTACGGGTTCCTAGGAGAGCGGTGCTACATATATAGCGGCTGTAATTGCTGTAATGGCTGTAATTGCTGTGATTGCGGTGGATGACGTCATTAAAACGTTGTCCGGGCTTGTCTATACTCTTTTACTCTAATATTGTGATTTTGGACAAAATCAATTAACTGCTTTTTCGCTCGTTAAGTCACGTTTTACTTATCGTATTAAATATTACGGCTGCTTGATTACGGCACCGCTCTCCTAGGAAACCGTAGCTTTAGATTGTAAACACTTGGCAGTTGGCATTGAAAAGGTATTGCGTGCACCCCGGCCGGCATACCTACAAGGTTAGGTTAGGTTTGAATTCGTCTGAGGGTTTGAACAGTGACCACAACAGAGACGAATGATAGGTACAAATAAAACCGAATTCTGATGTGTGAGCATCCACATCCATCCATTTTTAACCTCAAAAGTTCACAATATTAGGTAGGTATTATTTTATTTTACACACTAACGGTTTTGGCAATTTTAGACAGATATAGGTAACACCAAATTTAAAATTTCAATGTTAACACAGTTATTATCTTAGTGATATCCTTAGTGGTACAACATTATTAAAAAACGAGTAGTCAGTCAGAATTCAGAATTCTTATTGTTTTATTTTATTTTTTTCGAAACTGTAGGTATCCGAACTCGTTCCGGCTGCTGACCCTCGCATTCGGCTCGGGCCAACATTAGCAGGAGCTTTTCGCAACAACAGACTACCCGCACTTGTAATGAAATGTATAATAGTCGGCAAACATCTTGATTCAATGCCCTTAGCTGTGCAGAAACGTTAGGTGGATCGAAGGGTGGGCGGGTGGAGTTCACCGAAACGCGTGCGCCTAATTGGTTAATCAGTGGTCGGTCAATGGTCGGCATTGGTCGCACAACTCGCACATGAGCGAACCTTCCCTTCCACGTCACTTTTGGGCCTTTTGGCTCAAAAAGTTTGCCGACTATAATATTATATCGTAGAACTACTTTCTCATATCGTTTTATGCTGGTGATAATCTCTGACTTTCTTTAGAAAATGTAGTTTGAAATATACACTTGGTTGCAATATTTGATTGATTGAGTTTTTTTTTTACCTAACATCGTTTCCACCGTGTGCGAAGGCTCCGAACGTCGCAGTCAGCACTTGGAGGAACGAGAACAATCTCAGCGTGTCTGGAGGCGGCGCCGGGGGCTGCGCTGGGGGGGGGCTCACGCCGCGCAGCAGCGGAGCTGCGCTCGAGTTGGGAGTCATAGCCGGCAGCCGCGGCAGGCCTCCGTCACACTCTATGTTCCATGCCTTGCCAGCCGCTGGAACCTACAAATAGGGTATGATTATTCAGATCCTACTAGCTGGCCCCTGCTATAATTTCGGAGTTCCCGCGGGAATACGCGGATAAACTATACATATGTAGAAACCTTTCTCTTCAATCACTCCATCTATTTGTGAACACCGTATGAAAATCCGTTCATTAGTCTTTGATTTTATCCCGAACAGACAGACGCAGTGGAGGACTTTGTTTTATAATATTACTAACTGTGCCCCGCGGTTTCACCCGTGGAAATTTCGGAGTTTCCACGGGAATTCTGGGATAAAAAGTACCCTTTGTCCTTCTCTGTACCCCTGACAACGTGCATGCCAAATTTTATCCAAATCCGTTCAACTGTTTTTGCGTGATTGAGTATAGCAACATCCAAACATCCAAACATTCAAACATTCACAATTGCACATTTATAATATTAGTAGGATAGTAGGATTATGTATAACGATGCGAATGTGAATTCATTTTTTGTTTGTTTGTTACACTTTCACGCCTTAACTACTTTAATCGGTCAAACGGTCATCATGAAATTTTGCATACACATCAGGGGTACAGAGAAGGACGGTAAGGGTTGGTACTTTTTCCGCAGGTAAAACCGCTGGGAACAGCTTGTAATATAATAAAGAGAAAACATTTGATTTTTTTGTATACGATTGTTTGTTTGTTATGAATAAACTCAAAAACTACGATTTTAAAAATTCTTTCACTTATAGAAAGCTACAGTCACGGCTGGTACCTACTTCTTATTCCGAAATTCTCACGAAAACTCAGACATTAAAGGGAGTGAAACCGTAGGAGATCGACTAGTTAATTAAATGAGAAGTATATTTCGTACAATCGAATTAGTTTGACTGACCTTATCGGTGCGTGGAGGAGGCGACTCAAATTCTGTACCAGCAGGATTCGCTTTCATCGCTATTAATTTATCAAAATCACCTCGAGCTATAGTTTCAACAGAGTCGCAAAGAAAACCGTTCTTGGAGTCGTAACTTTCGCCCATGCCGGCGAGTTGGGCTGAGTCCAGACTTTTACAACAACTCAGGGTTTCGTCGATATATTTGAGGGTGTTTATTTGAGGATCTGCATCTATTAACTGCAGCCGTGATTTGTTCAGTGGACTGAGGCTGTGTGATAGTATGCTGCAGTCGTCCATGGTCGCCAATAGCGCCCGATTTCTGGCGTTCTTCTCTCTGACGTTCAACGAAACTTGGTCGGCCTCACTCAAAGTTACCATTTCGGCGCTTTCCGCAATCACTTCTAACACTTTGCCGTCGTCAGATAGCAAAGAAGTCGGGCGCTGCGGTGCGCTTGTCTTATTGGAGTGAGTCGGTGTATCAGCTGGTGTAGTTTCTTAAAACAAAAATATTTATTGGTATGATATTTATATAATATAACGATAAGAATTTATATAAGTATCCAAAAATTACGTCACAAAAATTTTATTTTTATTTTTTCATCCTCCCCCCGTTCTGGTGTTACGACACACATTTTACAATTTGATATATAAAATTAGTAAAAACAAAATAATAAATTGTTAAATAAAACAGCAGTCCTAAAAGTATTATTTCCATTAAAAACTTTTTTTTATTAAATCGACATCAAACAAAAGTAGGTAGGTAACTACCTATTCAGAAAATTGATAAAACATAAACCTTATAAGCCTAAAGACAGAGTAGGTAAGATTTTAACTTTTTTAATAAGTTCCTACTTTAACTATAGTCCAACCTCCCCTTAAAACGTACGACGTGTGTAATTTATGGATAGCCCCCAAGACGGCTAGGCTGAAGAAATGGAGGGCTTACCATTAGAAAGTCCTAGGGTGAAGTTAACAGCGGGAGCCACGAGTTGCCGCTGATAATACGGCACAAGTAATGCCCGTACGCAGATGGCAACCACCGCGCCCAACATGATCGAACCCACTAGGGCCAGCCATAGTGGTATATCATCCATCGCCAGCACTGCAAATAGTAATTTACCAGTAATCCCACATGGCAGTAGACTCGAAAGATTAAATGTATACAACGTGTTAATGAATTAACTGCAAACTAGAAAGTAGTTTGCTCAGAACTGACAAGCGAATCGATCGCACTATGTTTTAATATAGGTTATATTTTTTCATTTTCACTAGACAATAGACAAATTATTTATAATAAGTACAATATTTGGCGCGTACGCCGCCCGCAGCAAAAAAAATCGAACCGGTAGGCGCGGGCTAGCGCTTGGAATTTTGTAGATAGGTCACCTCCAAACTAATGTTGAATAACTTTTAAAGTATAAATTTTTTCGACATAAAATATATTTTGATCATATTATTGTTTATTTTTGTAAATGGGGTGTATCATGTTTTCATTCAATTCATTAACACGCTGTATAAGTAGTGTCAGTAAGTTTTCCATACTTATTACTTAACAAATAGCCATAGCCATCCCAACTAATCTTAATATACAACGTGTTAATGAATTAACTGAAAACCTGACACACCCCATTTAAAAAAATTAACAATAATATGATTAAAATATATTTTATTTCCAAAAAAATTTTACTTTAAGTTATTCAACATTAGTTATTAAGAGGTGACGTGACGTATCTACGAAATTCCAAGCGCTACGCCCGCGCCTACCGGTTCGAATTTTTTGCTGCGGGCGGCATAGACACGCGCCAAATATATTGTATTATAAATAATTTAGACATGGGCTAATAAAAATGAAAAAATATAACCTAGGTATATTAAAACATAGTGCAATCGATTAGCTAGTTGTTTATTCATTAACACGTTGTATATAAATCACGTGTCACGTTGTTTGTCGACAATGGATTCCGAAACTACTGAACGGATTTTGATAAAATTTTGTAACCATTTATAATATGGTCCAACTTAAAGATAGGATAGTTTTTATGCCGGAATTCCCGCGGGAACTCCGAAATTAACGCGGATGAAATCGCGGGGGACAGCTAGTATACTATAAATGCGAATGTAAGTTTGTTTGTTAGTTTACGCTTTCACACCATAACAACAGCTTAACCGGTCATCATGAAATTTGCGTAGGTACACGTTGTCGTAGATCTGACAACAAGAAAAGGACATGGGCAGCGGGTGAAACCGCGGGAACAGTTAGTTCCTTTCTATAGGTTTCTCCTTAAGAAAATTAATCTGATGTCTAGATCATAAAGGTACCTACTTGATAGGTACACTATTGACGAGAAACCTCAACTGAACATAAAATTTCATGTGCATTGGTCATTAGATATTGTAATTCGTACCCATTGCATGAAAATTCAGATCTTAAAAATAGGTACACGAATGTGATGGATGGTAAAATACAAGGAAAAGATTTGTCTTGTTATTTGATATTTCGTATCTCTACTCGTATCTAGATCTACCTAGTAGGTATACCTATCCTACTTACGAATAATCATAAACAAGTAAGAACAACTAACACTTAGGTCCGTCGTGAACCACGCTAACGACGTTAACGGCGACAGTCGCACCATAAAAGAACGGCAGCGCCTTCAAGCCGGAAGTGAGTGGCTGCGGCGCTCGCAGGATGAACTTCCTCACCAGCCAGTACAGCACAGCGGACACGGTTCCGCTCAACACCGGAGATATGAACCACGATAGCACTGCAACAATGCAATTTCTCTTTCCGCTAAGGAAAACAGCACCGGAAATTGAAAATATTGTATGTATCAACTTAGGAATTACCAACAGAAAACATATTTAGGAAATGTGAAAGCTAGATACTGTGAAAGAAATAGAAAGGTTCTTGTTTTTTGTTTTTCTTAGAACAGTTCAAAGTACACAGCGGGTTTTAAAACCGAGAGGGCCAAAACAAAATTGTGCCCGCGTGTGTCTGCCCGCTTGGGTTGTTCTGCTCACGACGAGCTCGTGGCGGGAGTGGATATCGCGCGGACGCATCCCCATATGTGCTCCGCTGAAAACCAGCGCTGCCGCATTTTACGCGACAGTATAATATGCTGAGTCGGTGTCCATTTCGGCATCATAAAATTTTTTAGGCGAATGTTGTTTAAGTGTTAAATCTTGTCACATATTTTTTATTTTCTGTGATGCCGAATAAAGATATGTAAGTCTATGTCTATGTCATAAAAAAACACATACAGCCGAATGCAGAACCTCTTCATTTTAGGAAGTCGGTTAAAAATAATAATCTTTATTCAGCCGGTTATACTCACCAATAGCACCAAGAGTAGACCACCGCACTCCAACGGGACCTTTGGCGGTGAGGGTGAAGCCGACAGTAGCTCCAACCATAGAATGAGTGCCCGAAACTGGCAGTCTTAAAGCAGTGGCCACTATAAGCCAGGAAGCGCCCGCAACCAATGCTGAGAGACAACCCGCTGCCAGCAACCTCTCCCCTCCATCAGAGTAAAGAGACACATCCAGAATACCTTTGCGCATGGTATCTGATACTTTGTATCCTAAAAAAGAATAATATAATATGGTATGGTAGGTACCTATATCTGTAAATCTTATATAGGTACATCAACGTATGAAATTAAAAAATCACCAAACCAACGATATGCTAAGAGTTGTGGAATAAGCTGACTCACCAATGAGAACGGAGCCCGCTATCTCAAAAATGGTAGCAAGTATACAGGCTTGCGTGAGTGTCAGTACTTTGGAGCCGACGCTGGTACCGAAGGAGTTGGCCACATCGTTGGCGCCAATACCAAATGCCAATACAAATGCTACCACGAAACCGCATACCACGAGCCAAAATAATTCTTCGGCGTAGGGTTCCATTGCATTCGGTTGCTTTTTAATTATTCGGTTTCTTAATTAACTTAATATCCTTTATCGGTATCTACCTAAGTACTCGGTATATCTACAATCATCGTCTTTTGTTTTATTTATCTAATTTATTAAAATATAGCACCTATTGAACTACTAGGTAGGTAATTAATATTTTTAATCTATGAGGAAAACACTTAAATTTTTTAAAACCATAATAACTGTACAATGTACAAACTGTTAGGTACTTGCCTACCGTGTTTTTTTAACACAGCAATTAATTTTTAGGTACCTATAACAATATTATAATTGAAACATTATTACATTGCAAGATTAATACAACCAGTATTAATCACGGTTGCGATTCAAATAATTTTAACTATGCTGACTGCTATGTACCTAAGGTTAAATAAGTATGGTAAATTAAATTCGGTAAGAAGTTGATGTACGTCACAACGTCTTATGTTTAACAAATATTTCGTAAAGGTGTTGCAATATCAATAAGTTTGGCTTCATCATTTCTGAAAAAGAAATAAGGTAAGTATGAGAACATTGAGAATTTATGACTTCATATCTCAGACGAAATAAAAACTTTTATTTCGTCTGAGCTTCATATTAGAAAGTTCTTAAATGATCAATTGGTTCTCTAACAATTTAATCAACTGTAACTGATCATCTGTAGTGTAGTATTTTGGAGCAAGAGAAAGTAAAAATAAATAAATCAATGTTTCTTTTGCATGCTGTGATAAACTTATAAAACTGAGTCTTTAATCACTATGATTGAGTCTAACTGATACCTAGTTAACTGTATATGGCCACATGTGGATCACGTTTTGATTACCTACCTACATATAAAAGAAACCTAAAATATTGATTTAATGACGTCAGTCTTGGTTTCTATGACTTAGGAGATATCTAGCAGTCTGTATACACTAGGTACTAGCATAAAAACGTAGATACAAAGAACCACGGCAAGAGCATGGCAAGTTATTTATAACCATACAATATTTTCTGTAATTAAGTAATTAGTCGACAGCAGCATGCGCCAAGAGTCACGGGCCTCTATATTCTTTCAGCTGTTACTTACCTAAACGATCTTACATGCGGAAAGTATCTAGATGTCCATCAACCACGCGTTCCGTATCCTTCAACACTTCAATACCATAACGAGTGTGTTACCAAGTGAGAAGTAGATATAAGAAACTTATGACACCAGATTTACTGTACCTAGGTAGTTTAATCAATAAATTACCTGAATACTTTTGTAATATTTATTTTAATTCAACGTTAGGTACTTACTTTGCAGCAGTGAAGGGTTTTATGTTCCTAATCACCTGGAACACGTTATCTAAAAATGTCTTTGATCGCCCGTCACGGTACGTGGACTAGTAGGCAAACTGTAGGTTAACGCAACTCGCAAGGCGACTCTACCCTGACTAGCGGCGTCTAGAGAGCATGCGCAAAGGGAGCCCCACTCCTTCGACCTCCCTTATTATGTCGTAGGTCATAAATAATAATACCTATCGAACGTTTTGCATATTTACAGTGGAATCTGTTGACCTTCAGCATTGTGTGGGTCCTTCCTTGAGCATAATCCAAGAAAGCTACTCGATATAGGTATATACAAGGTGTGCGGCTAAACGAGGGATTTATTGAAGGAGTGTATTCAGTATCCGATTATCGTCTCAATTATTATGTATACATCTATGTATAAGTACATACATACCTATACATAGTGTAAATAAAATTGAAATGTCTGTTTGTAATTCCAAATTAACAGCTTTTCACTAAATGCATAATTATGAAAGAATATGCAGTACTACATAAAAAAAATAACAACTTTTAAAATTTTCGTCAGTCTGTCTGTTTGTTCCGGCTAATCTCTGAAACGGCTGGACTGATTTTAACAGGACTTTCACTGGCAGATGGCAGATAGCTGGGCCCTTATTCACTATGACCATAACACGCCGCGTTAAGATAACATGCCACGTTAAGGTAAAACGCCACGAAAATTGTCTTTCCCTCGTAATCAAAGAAGTTTAACTCAGAATAATAATTTTTAATATTTAGCATCTACAACGTTTGGTAATGCGTTTTTTGGACGCGCGTTGTGGGCAAGACATGTTGTTGCTGTTGGTCATAGTGATATACGGAGTGACTTTGCTTTTATTTTAGAAAAGACTAGTTCCTGCGGGAATTCCGAAAATCACGCGGGTGAAACCGCGGGGCACAGGTAGTCTTGAAATAAATTTGATAAATGTTAGATATAGGAAAAATATTCACGAACATTAAGCGCGCAAGTTGTCGACGTGCTGAAGGATCATGTCTTATAGGATTCACCATCAACACTCTTGTCCATTTTAATGTAAAGGTCATTTACCCGCATATAACAATGGGTTTATTTAAGGCTTTCTTTGTTATTTAATAGTGTTTTTTAGTTACAAGCATGAGTTGTCGAGGGTTTGAATGAGTCCTTACACCTACCTAAGAACCTACCTTTCTTAGGTAGGTGTACCTACCTAAGAAAACAGCAAGAATTTTTTTCCCGCTACTTTTCCAGATTGCTCTATTTTTACAAATCTTTTCTTGGAAACCTACTAAAAATCAAAAGTAAAACAGTTTTATTACACAACTAGCGGTGTCCCGTTGTTCCACCCACGTGAGTTTCGGAATTTCCGCAGGAACTTCAAAGTAGCTTCTCCAGCTAATAAGCAGTGAAAGTCCCGTCAAAATTCGTCCAACCGTTCCGGAGATTCACCCGCGTCAGTTTCGAAATTTTTGCAGGAACTCCAAACTTCTTTTATTCTTCTTCTCCTTACAGTAACAAACACAACAAAAAAGAAATAGCGATATTGGTCCAGCCGTTCACGCGTGATGCTGTGACCAAGGGAAATATAGGGATTCATTTTTATATAGGTATAGGTACTTATAGACAGAGAGAAGGTAATCACTACGTTTTACTTATAGATACTGTAAAGCAAATATGCGAAAGTGAGTTTGTTTGTTTGTTTTTTACGCTTTCACGCCTTAAACGGCTCAACCGGTTATCATGAATTTTGGCATACACGTTGTCAGGTGTACAGAGAACTGCGAAGGGCAGAGGGTACTATTATCCTTACTATTATAAATGCGAAAGTGAGTTTGTTTGTTTGTTTCTTACGCTAACACGCCATAACGGTTTCGTAGGTGGTATACGTATGTATTTAAGTTTAAGTAAAGTTAAATAATTTCGCAGATCCCGCGGGTATTCCGAGATAAAAGTACTACCCTATATTTTTTTCTGAACCTGCCCTTGACAACATATTGTATGTTCACTCACCTTAAAATCGGAGTTCTCATGGGAATTCCGAGATAAAAAATACCCTATTTCCTTCTCTGTACTCCTGAAAATGTAGCATACTTATGCAAAATTTCATTTCATGATGATCGGTTGAGTCTTTAAGGCGAGAAAGCGTAACAAACAAACTAACTTTCGCATTTATAATAATACTAGCTCGTAAATTTCGGAGTTCCCGCAGGAATACAGGGACTAAAAGTACTCTATGTCCTTCTCTGAACCTCTGAAAACGTGTATGCAAAATTTCATGATGATCGGTTGAGCCGTTGAGGCGTGAAAGCGTAACAATAAATAGATAAACAAACAAAATCACTTTCACATTTAATTTTATAATAGTAAGGATAAGGATTGACTTAGTTGAGTACCCTACACATAACCACCTAGTTTGCCCCTGTTAAGTGTTAGCTGCCCTTGCTATACGTCGTTGATTCTGTAGTTGTGGCGATGATGTCACAACAACGGCTAAACCATCGGATAGTTTTTATCCCGGAATTCCCGCAGGAACTCCGAAATAAATGCGGGAAACAGCTAATCATCGTAAACAGCTGTCATGGGTAGGTACAAAGAAGGACATAGAGTACTTTTTCCCGGAATTTCCGCGGGAACTCCGAAATTACCGCGGATGAAATCGCGGGAGATAGCTATAAGTATAACGGAACATACCCAAACTACAAACCTACAACTACAAACCTACCTTCAAACCAGTGTTCGGAATCGTACGATGCTTACGTACAATGTACGATAGCGCATTATTACCTATCGTACGATAATTTCCATCATAATGTAAAATTTTAGATGTTTTTAAGTTTCATCACAATCGAACCAATGGTTTCGAAACTCATAGAGGACAGACATACAAACATTCATTTTTATTTATAAAGAAGAAGATAGAGACTTTAAGAGTATACTTGCATACATATCAATATTGCGTTTAATATGATTTATTTATTTAAAACACAAAACTAGAATAATTATGTCTTAATCTATATGATCCTGAAAGTCCGATAATTTTAACCGACTTCCAAAAAAGGAGGAGATTCTCAACTCGTCCGTATGTTTTCTTTTGTTTGTATCTTTGTTACACGATTACTCGAAGACGGCTAGACTGATTTGGAGAATTCTTTTTTGTTTGATACTGTAGGTATACCTACTTTCAAGTTGGTCCCATTGTAAAGAAGTCTGGATCTGATGATGGGATCACGAAGAAATCGAGGAAACTCTTCAAATATTACAAGCACACTTATAGTAATTTGGGTAGATAAATTGTAACTTTATAAATCATTTCATAAATTACTAGTTGTGCCCCGTTTCACCAGCGTTAATTTCAGAGTTCCCGCGGGAATTCCGGGATAAAAAGTACCCTATGTGGTAATCTTGATGTATAAGCTATATTATTGTAAAGTTTCATTTGAATCCAACATCCATCCATCCATCCATCCATCCATCCATCCATCCATCCATCCATCCATCCATCCATCCATCCATCCATACATTCTTACAAACTTTCGCGTTTATAATATTAGTAGGATTATCCAACCCACTTAAAAGCGAAAAATAAATAAAATTTTAACAAAAAATTAAAACCGACTTCAGAACACACAAAAATGCACTAGGTACACTAAAAAGGTAAAAATAACCTAAGTATGTGCTACCTACCTACTGATCGTTTGGAAGTCAGCGCCAAGCCCGCTCGTGTCTGGTAGTGCATTTTTGTGTGTTTTGAAGTCGGTTTTAATTTTTTTAACCGACTTCCCAAAAAGGAGGAGGTATTTTTTATATTTGTTACCTCAGAACTCTCGACTGCGTGAACCGATTTTGATGATTCCTTTTTTGTTTGAAAGGTCCCACTTAGGTCCCATTGCCACCAAGTCAGGGATCTGATGATGGGATCCTGAAGAAATCGAGGGAACTCATCAAAAATCATAGGCACACCTATAGCAATTTGGGTACATTTTATAATAAATCGTTCATTTTCTTTAGGAAAGCAAAATTTGAAGGAGTGGAACTGATGATGAAGACCACAGATGGTCATCGGAACTACTCAACAATAATGCGTATTTCACGGGTTCCAGTTGAAGCGAATTGGAAAATTGTTTTTTTTTTTGTTTGAAATATTAATATACTTCTAAACTGGTCCCATTGTCACCAAGTCAGGATCTGATGATGAGATCTTAGAGAAATCGAGGGAACTCTTCAAAATTTATAGACACACCCTTTGGGCACACCTATGGCGATTTGGGTATTTTTTATAGTAAATCATTTATTTGCTTTCGGAAAGCAAAATTTGAAGAAGTGGAACTGACGATGAAGACCACAGATGGTCATCGGAACTACTAAATAATAGGTATTTCACAGATTCCGATTCGTTAACTTTAATGTGATTTCTAAACAATTTATGTTCGTCACAATATATATGGTGAATTAGAACTGATGGTGATGTATCAGGAGAACTCCTCAACAATTAACGTCCCTGCATCGGGAAAAGCAATATATTGTAAAAGGTGATGAGCAGTTGATATTAGGCTATTGTAACTTAGAGAAATTACGAACTAAGTCACTTTAAACCGAGAAAATTACAAACAAACCCACTTAAAAGAGAGAAATAAACAAAATTTTAACAAAAAAATAAATACCGACTTAAAAAAAACTAAAAAGCTAAAAATAACAAAATAGGTACCGATTTAATCTAAAAGACAATAATACACGTAATATTATTATTGGTTTGTGCTACCACTGATCGGTTTGAAGTCGTGACAAACCAAATATGGAGTAGATGTGCAGAGAGAAGGCACGAGCTCGTCGTGAGCAGACTGCAACCCAAATGTGTAGACATAAGCAGGCTTTCCACCGAATTCAAACCGAAAAACTACTACCTACAAAGTACAAATTCGGATTTTTTTGGCGGGAATGAAAGATGGCGGTTTGGTCATTTATTTTCATGTCGATTAAAAATTTATAAAAATTGATTTTATTGTGTTATAATTTTATAAAGTGCTGTATTGAACAATAATTTGGTTATAATAATAATTGGTTTGTGCTACCACTGATCGGTTTGGATTTGGTGACAAGCCCGCTGGTGTCTGCCCACTTGAGTTGTTCTGATCACGAAGAGCTGGTGGCGGGAGTCGACTTAGCCCATCTACCCCCTCCATATATTTGGCCTGTCACCGACTTCATACCGATCAGTGGTAGCACAAACCAATAATAATATTACGTGCGTTTTTGTTTTTTTGATTAAATCGGTATTTTGTTATTTCTTGCTTTTTATTTTTAGCTTTTTTAGTTTTGTGTTTTTGGAAGTCGGTTTTAATTTTTTTGTTAAAATTTTGTTTATTTTTCGCTTTTAAGTGACTTAGTTCGTAATTTCTCAAAGTTACAATAGCCTAATGTCAACTGCTCATCACCTTTTACAAAATATTGCTTTTCCCGACGCAGGGACGTCAATTGTTGAAGAGTTCTCCAAGTATATCACCGTCAGTTCTACTTGAACATATAGGTACATTGTGACGGGCATAAATTGTTTAGAAACCATACCATGACGGTTACATTAGTCATGTTTCTATTTTATTTCTTTCTTTTCCCACATTTTTTTTACTTTATTTCTTATTATGCTTAGATTACTAAGGCATAATCTATAAGAGCGGTTGTCAACTCTTTAAAGAAGCCTGTGACGTACTTTAGCCCAAATATGTAATGTAACACCTTATTTATATTATCCTTGTACATATAGTTCATCTATTAATTCATCTTGATACAGCGGTTTGTAACTGTAAAAATAAGCCTAATACTTCCCGGAGAGCAGTTTGGAGTTCATTAATAGTTATTTTTTATAGAACTCTATATTTTATTTGTTGTCTTTTGTTTTCTAAAACTAAGACAGACTATGACTGTTACGACTTGACTGACTATTATTATTATTTTATTTTTTTTAAACTGCTTCTCTTGTAATATACCCATTGTATATATCATGCGGGATCTAAATTTTTCTCACCTCACTCATATTTACTTCCTATCTTGGTTTAAGTTTTTTTTGTTATTAATTTTAATTAGTTTAAATCTGCATTGTACTATCTTTTTATGGGAAAAACCTTAAGTTTTTCCTTCCAGGGCGAGCGGGGTATTGTAACGAGACGGCCGTATGCCACTCGTTATGATATCCCGCCTCATTTCTAATATTTGTTATTTATTTTTATATCTGTCCCTTTGATATTTTAAAAATTTGACTTTTGACTTTTGGATAGAACTAGATACGATTTAAAGAATACAAAAGCTCTAATTTACAAAATATATCTTTTATTTGAGCTAGTCCAAGATTTTACTACCACGAACCTCACACACTTCTTTAAATTTTGCTTTCCAAAAGCAAATGAATGATTTACTATAAAAAATACACAAATCGCTATAGGTGTGCCTATAATTTTTGAAGAGTTCCCTCAATTTCTCCAAGATCTCATCATCAGATCCCGACTTGGTGGCAATGGGACCTAATTGGGAGTAAACCCTTTCAAACAAAAAATAATTTTCTAAATCGGTCCAACCGTCTTCGAGTAATCGGTGAACATACATAAAAATAAAAAAAACATACATACGATCGAACATAGAACCTCCTCCTTTTTGGAAGTCGGTTAAAAATACAACAAAATCCACTTCCAACCATTTTTTATTGACACGAAAATAAATGACTGAACCGCCATCTTCGATGCCCGCCAAAAACTCGGCCGTCAGTTTTATTTCTTTGTTTTGCAAAATATTAGTTTATCACGATTAATAATATATATTATATTATGTAAATTACGCGGGACTTGATAATATATATTGATAACATATATTAATAATATATATTGTGTGAATGTGGTGGATTTTGCATAATAGTGGTCCATTAGTGATGAACAGTGTGTGGAAACATTGAAATAAGATAAGATTGGGAGGTTGTGTTTTACTATACAACTTCTCACAGAGCGTCCTATTAAGGTTCAACTGTAAAGAGTTGCTGCCAAAAAATCCGGTAAAGCATTGAAATGCATCTCACCAATGCATTTCGATGTAATTAACTTCAAAAGAAGAAAAATACAACTGAATTGGCTGTATGGTCTTGCTTCCTCTGCCTTCCCCATTGGAGTAAATTTAACAAAAAAAAGTTTGGTACAAACGGTACAAAAAGCGTTACAAAGTTACAAACCCACAAACTACAGAAATAGGTACTAGCTGAGGGTCGTAGATGGAGAATGAATGAGGGTACTAGGTACTTACCTCAGAAGAATAACTGAGGAGGAGGAATATTGGACACGTATTTTTTCTATTTTTACGTAATCAAAAAATAACGGCGATATATTGAGTTGAAATTTCGCGTGACGTCACTATTCTAACAGTTTGTATGGCGGTTTTGTGGTTAGTGACGTCACGACCTTATCTCTGTATATTTTAAAAAATTAAATTAAAAATACGTGTCTATTGTTTTTTTTTATTTTCTAACTGACGGACTAATTAGAATTTTGATTTTAAATAGTAGTCAACATCCCTATCTGCGGTACCGACCGCACAGACATATTATACAGGTCCGTGGTGCCGACACTACACTCTAGAGGGTTGTTGACGAGTGAAAGCCGTACCGAAAACACGCGTGTCACGTTTGTCTTCGTTATTTCAGTCCTGAGTTTCAGTCACTTTTCAGCATCTATTTTGAACTCTAAGCAGGAAACTGGTTTTCAAGAGAGCTATGTTTTAACTTGGGGAACAATCTAAAATTGTCATTGGCGTTTCGCCATAATTGAAGAAGTACCTAGATTGAAGAGATTTTTGCTAGTAAGAAACATTGACATTGGCAAATTACGCAAATTATTATTATGGACGCCATTATTAAAGAAGAAGAAGGAAGAAGTACACTCTACACTCAGAACAATAACAGATATTCTTCTGAGACTCTACAGTACAAACCACAAATTAAACTAGGTGTGCGTTCCATGGGTTTGGGCGCAGTTGTTCGGTTAAAATTTCACTCGTTTGAGTTGCAACCAAGCCACAACGATCGAGTTGTTTTTTGATATTTTGAAATTTCAGGTGCCATTTGTTTTATCTCAACTCACATTGCAAATAAGACTGTTTTTCATCCGATTATAAACTTTTTGTGACTACGACACCTCCGCTTTTTTTGTTAAAACTCCGATTGATTTCTTTTTCGATGAATCCGGTTTTTGGCGCAAACTTTGACACTTCTTAAACAATACATAGCTGTCAGAGTGAAAATTAACCTGCTTCGGAGATGGTTGTTTGGTTGTTGCACTCTGAGCCACGGAACGGGTGAAACTACACTCTGACAGCTGTCAGAGTAAAATTTAACCAAGCCACAGAACGGGTAGAGAGCGCGCTCGAGCGCTCCAGTGCATTCGTGCGAATCCACGGAACGCGCCTTAAGCCTGGGTCCCACGGCCCGTGTTATCACAGGCCAGGCCGGATCGTGCCACGCCTGTGGATGCCTGTGCGTCTGATTGCGTCTCGCGCAGTGCCGTTCCCAAGGCCTGTGTCGGCCTGTAGCGGCCTGTCGTTACTGCCAGTTCAACATGTTAAGTGATACGGAACGCATGGCTGCGTGTGCAGCTGCTGTGGTTTTATTCAGTGGTCAACATTTGATAAATCAAGCAAACAGAAAGCAGAAGAAACGACGCTGGTGGGTGTCGTCATTCAACAAGAGCCGATCAAGGTAATTTTAACTAACTAAACTCGATTACAATTTGTATGCAACTGATATGCTGAGTGATTTTATACGGGAACCTAGTAAAACATTTGAAAATTTCTGCAGAAAATTTCGCGCCCGCACAGGCCGCGGCAGGCACCGTCGCGCCGCGCCACGCCGCGCCTTTGAACTTACCGACTCCCGACGGATCGGACGGGCATGGACGGGCGACAACAGGCTTCATCGGGTGCGATCGTTCCCATGGCCTGTCGGTCTGGCCTAGTGCGATCTGGCCTGTGACAACACGGGCCGTGGGACCCAGCCTTTAGACGTACATTGTTCCCCAAGTTAAAACATGGCTCTCTTGAAAAGTGACTCTCTTGAAATGCTGAGTGACTGAAATAACGAAGACAACGTGACACGCCGCACGGGTGTTTTCGGTACGGCTTTCACTAGTCAACAACCTACAAGTACAAACTACTAACTAGTCTGTGATACAAACCCAAAAATTTCTAATGTCAGTTTCAGACGTACTAAATTATAAAACTTGAAAAATCAGTAAATATCTGAATAAAACGTGTATTCTTCGACCACATGAAATAATGTAACAGATTGTTTTATCGTTAATGTAATAATATGTTTTTCAGAAATGTCTGCTACGCTGCGGAGTTAGTTAGCAGGTACCTGATTTGATATAACCATTTTATATTTCAGATAACAGTAAACAAAACAACTAAATAGGTAGGTAGGTAGGTACCTATTTCATTTTTATTTTTTATATCTACAATCTTCTTTGTTTTATTTAAAACTAACTGTTCCCCGCGGTTTCACCTGCGGTAATTTCGGAGTTCCCGCGGGAATTCCGGGATAAAAGTACCTACTGCCTTGTCATGCCTTCTCTGTATCCCTGACAACGTGCAGCAAAATTTCATGATGATTGGTCGAGCCCATGAGGCATGAAAACATATAAACAAACAAACTTACTTTCACAATTATAATATTAAGTACCTACCTACCTAAGGATTATTATCTTTTTCATCTTAAGTGATGCAATAACGTAGGTACCTAGTAACTTCATAGATTTTTGAAAGGACATTACAAATCTGCATTGCTTCATGTCATTATGAATTTTTGCTTTTATTATAGAATTATGAAGAATATTCAGCTAACTGCAATATATATATATGTAACTAGCTGTGCCCCGCGGTTTCATCCGCGTGAGTTTCGGAATTCCCGCAGGAACTCCCTTTAGGGGGATGAAAAATAAATAGTAGCCAATTCTCAGGCTTACTGAATATGCATAAAAAATTTCATGAGAATCAGTCAAGCCGTTTCGGAGGAGTATGGGAATGAACATTGTGACACAAGAATTTTATATATTAGATTTAAATAATAAAAAAATGTATATCATTTATTATTCCAGCAAACCTTTATTTCTTCAAAACCAACACCTTCAAAGCTATGTTAAGCCGCAGATTAGGAAATCATTCCACAATTCAAGGCAAGGAAGCCGAAGTGGCGTTGAGCCCAATCCACTTGAAAATCTGCATATTGACTCAGGACCTTTGCATGCCAGGACATTGGTGAAACCACTTTTCTTTACTCTTGGGGTAAGAATTTTATGGTGCATTTAATCATTGTTTTTTGAATCCATTTATAAAATTCCTTCGTTAATTTAAAAATCATCTTTAAGGTATCAACTGTGAGTCTTGCTGGATGTGTCATCTGGGAATATGAGAACTTGCGCTCTCATGCATCAAATTTGCTCAGAAAACCTGGAAGCTGGTTGAGTGCACAACAGAAGAAAATATTGTCACAGTTTGTTAGTACTCTTTGAATTTAGTATCTGTATATGACTGGTAGCCTAAAAAAATTGCTTAGAGCTACTTATTTTCAATATACCTATTATTTTCTGTTAAAATTATTACTTGTGGGTAATATTTTAGTTACAGAGCTTTCTTATGTTTGCCAATAGGTTTTTATTCTATAGCTCGACAATGATTGGCAGAAAAAAAAAATTATACAATTTTTTCCAAAATTTTAGCAAGCGAGTCTTTAAATCTAATTTAGGTATAACTACTATAAACAATTGCAGAAATCAGAGCCAGGCCCAATAAAAAAATGGTGGAATTCTCTCAGATCAAGTGAGAAAGTATTTTATCCAATTCTTGCTGCAAATCTCTTGGTGTTTGGTGCTTGGCGAGTGAAATCCCTGCAACCCATCATGGTGAAGTTCTTCTGCTCCAATCCGGCTAGCAGTAAGTATTGTTAAATAATATTAGCACATAAACTTCCATTTATGTGTTTTAAAATAAGTAGCTAATCAGCCATTTATTTACAGGTGCAATTTGTCTTCCCATGGTACTGTCTACATTTAGCCATTACTCTTTATTACATTTGGCTGCAAATATGTATGTTCTCTACAGCTTTATGCCAGGTAAATTTGCTTCTCTCAATAATTTTTTTTTAAATATTATTTATAATTTTATATCAAAAACCACTATGCAATGAACAACCTCAGACGAAATAAAAACTCAAGACGGAGCGCTGTCAACAACAAAGTGAAGCCGGTTTCGTAAACATGTGGGCATTTAGTGAGTGTTGCCGTGCAGTGAAAACTTATTACCCAAAATTGTTAAGTTCTAGAAAGATGATTGGATAAGTAAATAGATAAGTTAGTATTTTTTGAAGTTGTATACCTCGGTTGTATATTCGAGAACCTTAAAAATATAGGTTTCGAAATTATGATAAAACATGGAAAATAAAAATTAACGCATATTTACACTTACATTAATTTTATGAATATTAAATTTTTTTACAAAATAATTAAAACCGACTTCCAAAAAACACAAAACTAAAAAGCTAAAAATAACAAAATACCGATTTAATCCAACAGACAATAATACACGTAATACCTACTATTATTGGTTTGTGCTACCACTTTTCGATTTGAATTCGGTGCCAAGCCCGCTTACGTCTGCCCACTTGCGTTGTTCAGTTCACGACGAGCTCATGGCGGGAGTGGACTTAGCTCATCTATCTACTTACTTCATACTTGGCTTGTCACCGACTTCATATCGAAAAGTGGTAGCACAAACCAATAATAGTAGGTATTACGTGTATTACTGTCTGTTGGATTAAATCGGTATTTTGATATTTTAAGCTTTTTAGTTTTGTGTTTTTTGGAAGTCGGTTTTAATTTTTTTGTTAAAAATTTGTTAATTTCTTGCTTTTAAGTGAGACGGTTTGTAATTTATCTAAGTTACAATAGCCTGATGTTAACTACTCATCATCTTTTACAAAATATTGCTCTTCTCGATGCAGGGACGTTAATTTTTGAGGAGTTCTCCTGGTACATCACACTCAGTTCTACTTTGCCATATACGTTGTGAGTTGTGACGAGCATAAATTGTTTAGGAACCATTTAAAGTTAACTAATCGGAACTCGTGAAATACCTATTACTGAGTAGTTCCGATGATCATCTGTGGTCTTCATCATCAGTTCCACTTCTTCAAATTTTGCTTTCCGAAAGCAAATGAACGATTTACTATAAAAAATACTCAAATCGGTATAGGCGTGCTTATTATTTTTGAAGAGTTCCCTCGATTTCTCCAAGATCTCATCATCAGATCCCGATTTGGTGGCAATGGGACCTAATTGAGAGTAAACCCTTTCAAACAAAAAAAGAATTTTCGAAATTGGTCCAACCGTCTTCGAGTAATCGGTGAACCTACATAAAAAAAAAAAAAAACATACATACAATCGAATGCATAACCTCCTGCTTTTTGGAAGTCGGTTAAAAAGTTAAAATCGAAATAGGTAAATGAACGTGTTACATTACGTTCCAGGTCACATTAACTTACCCAAAAAACGGGGACTATTGTGACGCTCACTAGTAGCAACACTTATGAAAGTTGTGGAGGTTTTGTGTTCCAAGTTGTCATAAATTAATAAAATTGATATTTTATTAAAAATGTGGTTCTATCCTGCTTTTTATTTTTCGAAGATTGGTTTTTACACCCTCTCACTACAAAATTCGGCATTTTTTCTTTAAAAAATAGAAATTATTACAGCGTGACACTCCGCGCGTCGGAATAGCTCGACTGACAAGGTAAGGCGTAGTTTCGTTATATGTGTGTGCGTGTAACTGTGCATGTACACGCCGAGGCGTAGTTTTACGGCTTCACTTCTTTGTTCACAGCGCTCCGTCTTGAGTTTTTATTTCGTCTGAGTGAACAACTATAAAAAAAAGTAATGTTACATTCATTCAGTATTTCTTAATTAGTGTGTGAAATGAGCCTGAGTGAATCTTAGCATTCTTTCAGTTCTAAAATGTATTCCCCACGGTCCAAGCTATCCAAATAAATACAGTAGAGTATTACCACCAAACCACTAACTTTTCTCTGTACTGCAGTCCATTTATAAAAAAACTTGTGTGAAATGTGAATAAACCTAATTATTGGTACAGCAAACAATGTGTGAAATAATTTTCCTTTTATATTGATTACATAATATAGTGAAATATTAAGTAGATAAATATTAGGTGTATTGAATAGATTAAATTACGTGTTCGCTCTTTTTTCTTTTTCGTTTTTTAGGTTTAATCACATAACAGCCTTTTTATTAAAAGGATGGCATTATAGTTCCACCTATATGAATTTTAGGATTTCGTCGGAAACTATATGTTTTTCTGGGATAGTGTAAAAAACTTTCACATTTATAATATTACTAGCGATTCCCCGCGGTTTCACCCGCGTTAATTTTGGTCTTTGGAGATCCCGCGGGAATTCCGCGGTTCCATTGGTTACACACGGTTTCTCTGGAAACGCTCATTAAATCTCTAGTACAATAACTCCTAATAGGTACATATTTACACTGGGTATTTGTTATTTTTCTTCAGCTGCCGTGGCGTCGTTAGGCAAGGAACAATTTGTAGCAATGTACTTGAGTGCTGGCGTTATAAGCAGCTTTGCCAGTTTTCTCTACAAAGTAGTGCTCAATCAACCTGGCCTTAGTCTCGGAGCGGTGAGTGCAGTAATACATATTTTAAACCATAACAAATCTTTCACAATCAGGAAACAGTATTACTTTATCACTTTGTTTAGTAAACCTTAATCCTTAGCAATTTACCTAAAGTAACGGTACTTATTTTAAAAGCGTGACGGAAATTAGTATGTTTATGCTCAATCAATTTTGCGCCTTATAATGATGGTTTGAGGTGATTATAAAAGTTAGTTAATATTTTTAGTATTTTATGGGACTGTTTATTTGCGAAAACTTGTTTTCGTTGTTTTTATATTTATAGACAAAAATTTTGGTACCAAAATAAAGTTGGATATCGAAATAAAACGGTAACCGTCATTTTTCGGTATGACGTCATACCGCAATTTAAAAATACCGTAATTTTTGGGTTATTCAGTCCCTGCATTAAACTCGACCACAGCGCCATCTGTCTGATCTAAATTTTGTGAATAGCTGTTTCCCGTGCTTTCACCTGCTTGAATTTCAGGAGTCCCTTGGGTACGTTTTATTGTATAAGGGTGAAAATAACCCTATACATTAAGCCAGTAAAGGCTGTCCATTGGTCTTTCATGCGGGTCAACCCAAGGTTCAAACATAAAGATTTACTAGTAGGCAGACAAGTTTTCCGCTAATTTAATAATTAGTTAATTACTATAATAGCTGTTCTCCGCTGTATTCACCCGCGTTAATTTTGGTATCCCGTAGGAATTCCAGAATAAAAAGTAATACTCTATTTTTTTTCTGCATCATAAATTATGTATGCAACTTTTCATGATAATCGGTTAAGACGTGAAAGTGTAACTAACGAACAAAATATAAACTCACATTTGCCATTTATAATAGTAAAGATGAGACATTTTTATTTTTAAAATGTACAGACAGACACACTGAAATGAATAGTTTTATTAATGTTTTACAGTCGGGAGCAATCATGTCAGTGCTGTCATATGTATGTGTACAGTATCCTGACACCAGGCTGAGCATAATATTTCTGCCTATGTATACATTTGCAGCTGGTACGGTGAGTTCTTTGACAGATTAACCTGCGTACCACAAAATAACCTTACACAAAATAATAGTGGTCAAATCTGCTATAAAAGTCGTACTTCTAAGATATTTCATAGGTACGAAAATAAATAGAATGTGTAAGGTTATTTTTCGTGATAATTCTACAGTAGTGCAAACAATTTAAACCAGAGACGTTCCTTAAATTAAGGTTAATTGGCATTTAACTAAATTAAACGTAATTAATCTTACTTAAAATTAAGTAAGTAAACAATAAAACGACTCTGAGTGCGGCCGTAAGTGCTGCAACTTGCAAGTTATAAAAAAATTAAGTACCCTATTCTAAATATTTACGTGGTTTTTTACTTGTAAGTGCTTTAATATCATGTATTTTAGTAAAATTGAATAATTTCTTACAAATTATTTTGATATTTACAGGCTATTAAAGCTATAATGAGTGTTGACTTCGCTGGCGTTGTTTTTGGATGGAAATTCTTTGATCATGCGGCGCATCTTGGTGGCGCGGTGTTTGGAATGTGAGTACTTTGTCTATAGCAACACAACCACATTTTGCATTGTTCTTATTGTTTTGTTTTCTAAAGCAATAAGTATAATATTGGTTTCTAAAGATTTTTTTAAGACCAATTTGTTGACCAACGTTTATTTCTAAGCCAATAGTTCTATTGGTTCCTAAATGGTTTTAAGAAGTATATAGTAACTGCAGTTTTTTTTTTACGAACCACAGTCACATTATATATTTTATATTATTTATTTCATCTAAAAAGTTAAAGAGGCATTAAAGCTGTAAGCCCAAACAAGAAGCGTTTAGGCTTATTGCTTTGAATGTGAGGCAACAGTTGAAAACTGTAGCAACTGTAGACCATAATATTATGTCCAAGCAAAAAGTTAGCAGTTCTCAGCATTTAGTTTCAGACAAGGGTTTCAGAGATATAAGGAGTTTTGTAAAGTTGGATGAAAAAATTGCGTCCGCGATTTTAATAGATTATTCTAGATACCAACTCTAGTACATATTAACTTATGTTAGAAATAATGGGAACACATCTACATTATCTATGGATGTAGAAAATGTAATGTCTGTGTTTAAAGTAGATAGAAGATCTGTGTAGAAAATTCTCTTTGTGGAAGCAAATTGTGATGTGTCGTGTGTGTATCGTGTGCCAAGTAATAAATCGTTAAGAATTCAATCAGAGAATTATTCATCCTTTCCTAACCACCCATCAACAACTTAATACTCCACTACTGATACCCTTTTTGCTTGGACGCCCACATATTATCATATGGTCCGGATACATTTGTAATTATGCCTACCACTATGTGGAAAACAACGCTCGGTTTACTTATTTAATTATACTCATGTGGAAACTTTTGCTGGAATACTTGAAAACGCACTTGTGCCACTAACATAAACTTTTACTAATGTATGACCATAACATAATAATCACGAACGCTTATTGTCGACAGAGCCTGGTGTCACTGGGGCACTCATATATGGGGGAACAGAGACAAGTTCCTGCAGTATTACCACGCCCTTAGGAAAAATGATTCTGGCAGATAACAATGTGTTTATATCCTCTCACTCGTTCTTTAGAATGAACAATTGCGTAGCTTAAAAAATGCAAACAGAAAAATCTACTAATTTGGTTTTAATAAATTTTGATTTTACTATCGTTATGTCTAATATTTACGTGTATTATTTTTATTAAAAAGAAACCTAATATAATTTTATACTAATTGTATGATCACGAAGAAAAAAAATTTTGAGCGCCTTGCAATGATTTATGGTTGTTGGATTAGAAGAGGTATTAAAACTAGCAGCGCTAAACCGCTCCCTACACAGAGTATTCAACCAAAGGAGAGGGCATTGATGGATGGATCAACTTTGCCATACCCGTCGTTAGTATAGTTTGTACTGTGTATGTATAGGGCAATCGTCTTGTAAAAAGTTAGGATGCGTTACTACAGGGGTGGAAACTAGGGGTTTGAACTACGCGTTACGTAACATTGTTTTTTTTTTAATATAAGTATATTTGGACATAGATAAGCAATAGTGTGTTAACTCACTGGAGAAATTTTGAGTAAATCGTGTTTTAAAAGTATAAAGCCATTTTGTGTCAACATTTTTTATGTTCAATATTTAGTTACATATTTAAACAATGTAATAAGGTAAACACATAATTAAAAAACGTTCCCTAACACTCAATAAATCGTTCTGAATCAATAACTTAATTTTGAGGGTTAATATGTTATTGCTTATCTGCGTCCATTTTTTATATCTATCACTACGCCACATAATTTAGGTAAAAATGGTCACTTGGTGGTTACTAAACAATGGTTTCTAAATAATCTAGGCTCGTCACAATGTGTATGGTGAAGTGGAACTGATGGTGATTTACTTTGAGAGCTCCTCAACAATTAACGTCCCTGCATCGGGAAAAGCAATATTTTGTAAAAGGTGATGAGCAGTTGACATTAGGCTATTGTAACTTAGAGAAATTAGCATCGGTAAAAGCAATATTTTGTAAAAGGTGATGAGCAGTTGACATTAGGCTATTGTAACTTAGAGAAATTACCAACTAAGTCATTTAAAAGCGAGAAATAAACAAAATTTTAACAAAAAAACTAAAACAGACTTCCAAGAACACAAAACTAAAAAGCTAAAAATAAAAAGCTAATAATGACAAAATACCGATTTACTTAATCCAAAAGACAAAAACACACGTAATATTATTATTGGTTTGTGCTACAACTGATCGGTATGAAGTCGGTGACAAGCCAAATATGGAAGGGGTAGATGGGCTAAGTCGACTCTAGCCACCAGCTTTTTGTGAGCAGAACAACCCAAGTAGGCAGACACCAGCGGGCTTGTCACCGAATAATCGATCAGTTGTAGCACAAACCAATAATATTACGTGTGTTTTTGTCTTTCGGATTAAGTAAATCGGTATTTTGTCATTATTATTTGATTACGTAAAAAAAAAAACGTGTCCAATATTTTTTATTAATCTACAAAACGGGCTAAAAGTGAAAAATTAGTCAACATGCCCGTAGGGTAGGGTTAGGTAGGTATGCACGTGTTACCATTTATTTACTCCATAATAAGTTTATTATCTTTAAGGTCAAGACCTTCACATTTAGTTCATCATATCAGAATTTTGATAACGAAAACAATTCGCACACCAAAAAAAATCTTCGATTAATTTAATAAACAACATTTAATAAAAAAAATAGATGAATTACAACAACATAATATAACAAAAAATATAAAATGCTTCTAACTATCAACTCTGCTAAGTTGACTTAATATACATGTGTACACATACAACTTAATATGTTCAAGCTTTAAGTATTTTGGCATGGAAATCAAAATGCTCGCCGATATATGATGCAATATAATAGTAACTATGATCATATCCTTCCCTAAATTTTAATATAATGGGCACGCCAACTGAGCTACAAGCTTCCATCAAATTTTCAGGTAGAAGTTGTTTTTCAATGTAAAACTTGTCTGCTTTACCCTGTATGAAAAAAAAAATTATACAAAATATGTATGTATGTATTTACTAATTAATGTACCTAATAATTATCATTATGCTTGGACAATATCACACAACGTCACCTTGGGGCAGTACTTTTGAATCGCTTGAATTACTTTCACACACGAAATCACGAATTCACATGCGAATGCCCATACATTTTTTAAGCATTCACGCGTAAATCTTGCAATGGGCTATAATATGTAATACATATTATGTATTAAGTATTAACAAAGTAAACACCAATAATTGTTATCACATTATAACCTATGCGGGAATCGAACCCGCGACAGTCGGATACAACTACAACAATAGATTAACCTCTATAACATTCACTTTACACCTTAATCTAAACTAATATAAGGGGAAAGATTTGATTTTTGATTTGTTTGTGTTACAATTTGAAACCTACTGGACAGATTTAAAAATATTTCACCATTAGAATGCTACATAATCCCGGAATAACATAGGCTATATTGTAACCAGGAATTCCCGCGGGAACTCCGAATTACCGCGGGTGGAACCGCGGGGAACAGCTAGTAAAACATATAACACTTTATTAAAAAAGAGAACACCTGTAAATACAGGTTGTTTATAAATATAAACAAAGAGTTAATTACCTGATCAATTAAGAATGTGAGAGGTGGACCATTATATTTCTTAACTAATTCTGTGGCGTCCCACTCTAACCATTTGGTCTTGTCTTCTCCCAAATAGCCAGTAAAAGCTTTCACTCCCCATGGACAAGCTACAGGATTACAAATTGGAGAAAAAGCACTAACAGACTTGTACAGGCCTGGATTCCTCAGTATTGAAACTAAAGCACCATGACCTCCCATACTGTAAAGTAAAGCCAGAGTTAAATAAACATATCAACCCACCATAAAACCACATGGTCTCCCTCCAAGAACACACAATAGTGTCAATTTATATAATAATAGTACATTCATATTGGTTAATATTTTAAAAGGTAAGTACCTATGCCCCATAATGCCTATTCTCAATGGATCAACTACATTATTGAACGCTTCTTGTATAAGTTGATACAGCTCACTGTTGATATAACTACCCATTTTGTAGTGTTTTGCCCAGGGATCTTGGGTAGCATCCAAATAAAATCCAGCGCCCACACCAAAATCCCAAGATTCATCATCACCAATAATTTTTACTCCTCTTGGTGATGTGTCAGGTGCAACCACAATTATACCGTGCTCGGCAGCATATCTGTAAGTTAATATCGCATTTAATCTTTTTTTTGTTACATTTTTACTATTTTAGGTAATTAATACAATAACTTCTCTTTATACGTTTTTTACATTAATATAATGGTCGGCGGAAAAGTCTTTGCGCTCATAGTATGTTTAAACTTGTAATAAAATCTCTTCGATTCTACCTATTTGTATCTGGCTGGTTTTGGCGACATTAAAAAGGTTACCTAGGTACATTTCAAAAAGAAATTATTAAATGTTGTTTCCAGCTATTTTTCATTTGTTTTTCTTTCTGTCAAAGACCTTTAAGTGAATCTAATGCGATAAATCGCGATAGATTGATCGATACATCACAAAATAGGAAAAAATGCAACGCAAGCCGCGACAGAAATTTGTTTATGGACCTAATGCAGTGTCAGTAAGTGTAGCACAAAGTTGTTCTATGTGTTTTCAATGTCATAGATGTACGTCACTCTGGTCGCCAAATAAAATGGACGCCATTTTTGAAAAAGTGGAAGATCGCCATATCAGTAGTTAGGTACGACATAGCTAAAGAACTGGGGATTGACCACAAAACAGTTTTTGACTTTTGACCCATTTGAAAAAACTAGGTAGGTACCTACACAAAAAGCTCTATATTTGGGTGCCATACGAGCTCACGCCTCACTGAAAGAAACCTAGTGTCTAATGAACCGTATAAACTTTGAAACAAAAATGTCAAGAGTTTTCATATAAAATGCGACGAAACTTTTCCTTGACCTATTATAATGAATAGGTAACAAGGCACTGCCTGCAGTTCCACCTGTGAGTGTTTGTGTAGCTTTCTTTAGACAATTATAATCATAATATGTATTAATTAACGGCCGCACTCAGTCGTTTTAATGATTAGGTTACGTAATTTGAAGTAAAGTTTTTAAAACAAAACAGCCGCGATCAGAGACGTTCATTAAATTAATGTTGATTGGCATTTAATTAAATTTAACTTAATTAGTTAAATGCCAATTAACATTAATTAACTAACTAAGGCCACGCTACAAAGAGCTTCGCTTACTGCTAATAGTCAAGAACCTCGCTGAGTGACTGTTTCTAGTGAACAGACATTATTATGCATTCTTTAGCAACTGGCCACACTGCAAGCGACGCGCCTAGGTATGTGTCTAGTTTATCAACGTGCGAGTTGCGTAGCGAACGAATGTGGTACATAGGCCTTTTGCACATTAAGAAAATTTTTTTTGTGACTTATAACAAATGTCGTATCTATAAGATATCCAGTCGCTTTGGTTGTTATATGGGACCGTACCTACATATTACAAGAAATGTCGAATAAGAAAGTATAGTAATTTTTGTCAGATGTTTGTATGACACAAGAAAATTTCTTATAATGTGCAAAAGGCCATAGTATTTTTTTGTAAGTCGCCTAGTGATTTTACTTTTTTTTTTCAGGGCAGGCACACTTAGTCCACAGCCAATTCAGATGATTTTTTTTTCTGAAGTTATTTACATCGAAATGCATTGGTTAAAGTGTGAATAATTTTGCTTTTGTATGATCCCCAAGAAAATAAAGTTGGCGACACTGCGGCTCCAGAGCAAATCTCGAGTTGGCAACACTGATTGTGTGTCACTATTGCCCAGCTCCTAGTTTAACTCTAAGCTTGGCCACCTACAGTGTGGCCTTAGCCTAAATGTGCAAAGGCAGACACACACTTGGCTGGTCTTTTCTTTATACATATAGGTAGGTATACATAATAACTGGACATCATCACACAGTGCCATTTAGATCTAAACTAAACAGAGTTTGTACTATGATGGGTACCTGCAGAAACAGAAGTAGAAACCTATTGCTTGACAAAGTTAGAAGAATGAAATATGGGTAGATAATAACATGTAACATGTTTCTCAAATTCAGCTTGAGATTTGGTATATAAGTCTTATTTTACTAATTACCTTTGAAAGCCTGACTTGGTTATGAAATTTTGTTCAGTGCAAGTAAGTCCTGATAAATAGAAAATCACTGGCAGTTTGACATCACCACCCTCAGCTTGTGGTGGTAGATAGACCGCAAGATTCATTTTGCACTTAAGTGTAGTGGACTCATGGGAGTATACATTTTGGTATCCCTCGAATATCTTATTAGATGATACTAGCTCCAAACCTTTCATTTTTAACTGAAAGTTTGCTACAAAGACCTAGTTAAAAAGGGTAAACTAATTTAGAAAACATTCACTACTAATATTATAAATGCAAAAGTAACTATCTGTCTCTCTGTTAGGTACACTTTCATGCCTTAACAGCTCAACCTGAAATTTTGCAAATACATTGTCAGGAGTACAGAGGAAATAGGGTATCCCAGAATTCCTGCAAGAACTAAAATTAATATTTATTCAACACACACAGTATAATTTTTAAAACTGTTTGTTTGTAAAGTAATCAATAAAAGTAAAACAATAACAACAAGGCCAAAAATGCATTATGATGGGTGCTTGAACATGAAAAATCAGCACGATCCATTCAGTAGGTGTATTACAGTTCTAACCTAGTCAGGATGCTCGCAAATAAAAGAACTTGGCCTATCTAAATGTAGTGGTTAAATTATGTGGGTGTCCAAGCAAAAAGTAGGTACCAGTAGTGAGGTACCTATTGAGTTGAGGCTAGGTTCGGTATCCAGAATAGTCAATTGATAGTAAGGATTGAAAAAATATTCAAAAACTAGCACAATTTTTTTTTTAGACATTTGATTTGAAGTTGAAATTCTGAAAAAGTTTGATCGGAGAAAAAGCACTTCAAAAGTTGGAGTGAAAAAAAAAACACTAGGTAGGTACCTACTTCTTGCTGGTTACATAGATTTTTATATTAAAAGAGAAGCAAGAGAATATATTTTCTGGGTGCATTAGGAAAACATTTCATTGAAACATTATCAAAGAATATAGGTAATAGGTAGGTACTGAAGATAAAACTAACCTGCAAAAATATAAGTCGACGGTCGACACGCGCAGACTACAGAATCCAGAGCACAAATCACAAACTACACAAGCGTGTACCAGACTGTTCACTGTTGTAAACAAGCCTCTCCGCAAAGTCACCTTGGCGGGAGGTCGGTTTTAACCGCCGTTGGTGTTTCCGTCCACACTTGTTGTAAACAAGGCTCCAACTTCAGTGTGCTTTTGTCCATAGATAATACTTTTGTCCCTCGCGTCGGAAACATCTTTGCAATGACTCCTTGCCTTTCAAAATTTCAATAAGTTGGTGTGGCTTTTGCTCTTTTGAGTGCAACCTCTGAGTGCAACTACATATCTCTAAGTAGTTTGGGTGCAACTGAGGTAAAAAAAAAAGAAAAAAAATCCCACGCAATTTTTTTTGGGATTGAGAGGTCCCAGAGATACGGCAGTCGGTAAACTCGATAATCCTACCTCGTAACCACTCAAAGAGTAAAAACGACAAAAAAAACTCAAAAACAAAAATGAGTTTTTTGGCGGGAATCAAAGACGGCGGTTCGGTCATTTATTTTCATATCGATAAAAAATTGTTAAAAATGGATTTTGTTGTGATATAAGGTATTCGACGATAATTTTCACACTGACGGTTTTTTATATGCTCAAGAAGATAAATGACATTTCGAGCTGATTTTCTTCGAGAAAGTTCTTGCAAGCTATAACCCAGCTTGCAATTTCAAATCGTACAACGAAGCATTTCAATCCCTACTAATCTTCTTAATAAATATAAACTCACAACAATAACAGTATAAATCACGTGTCACGTTGTTTGTCCGCGATGGACTCCGAAACTACTGAACGGATTTTGATGAAATTTTGTAACCATTTATAATATGCTCTAACTTAAAAGATAGGATAGTTTTTCTCCCGGAATTCCCGCGGGAACTCCGGAATTAATGCGGGGAACAGCTAATCACCGTAAACTACTGTCAGGGGTACAAAGAAGGACATCGAGTACTTTTTTCCCGGAATTCCCGCGTCAACTCCGAAAGAACAATGGCAAAATTTCTATAGGAGCTGGACTTGACTTTTATTTTTCATGTCCCAAAATAAACTATAGTTAGATTGATTTGTTTTTATGTTGTAAATACCATCCCGTTTAAAAATCATATCTAAATAGCCACAATTTTTTAAAATAACATCGTAAAATCCACAATACATTTGAGGTTAGAATCAACAACTACATTTTACCCGACCTAAAAGTGTAGTTAGCATAGAAATAATGTAGTCACAAGTGGTAGTTATCAGTCCGTAAAAAATGCCTAGGTAAAAACGACAAAGGAAATTCAAAATAGAACAACAAGTAAAGCGATTAAAATGCGTGATTGCCGGGTGTCATGTCAATTGCCAATCAAATCAAATATTAATGATTAATGACAATCACTGGCGCGGTTCGATGACCACAGATTTAGTAACTTGTCAAAGACAAATGACGTTCCGATGTACGCAATTGAACAAAATGCTTATACTTACTATGAACCTAAATAATTTTTTTTATGACAAGAACGCACACACAGTTGTTGATTTGATGCCTACATAATTATCTAGTAAAACTATTAAGAAAAACGTGAATAATTATAGTCTTTGAATACTAAGTCATGTCATACGCGAAAAGAATCGTCAATAGGTGCGTTCTGAAACCACATACATGATGTCGTAGAAGTTACAAAAACAAAAATAAATTAATATCTTTTTTTTGTGGCTACTTATAGAGATATTTTTTGTGTTTTTTAAAATCTTAAAAAATAAGGATTTTTTTCATATGTATATCATATATGGACACCATTGTTTCTTATCGAGTCCGATCTGGCCATCCTTCTTACCGCGGATGAAATCGCGGGGGACAGCTAGTATTATTATAAAGGACATAGGTTACTTTTATTCCGGAATTCCCGCGGGAACTCCGAAATTAACACCGGTTAAATCTCATGAAGTTTTGCATATACGTTGTTAGGGGTACAGAAAAGGACATATAGGGTACTTTGTAACCCGGAATTCCTGCGGGATCTCCGAAATTGCCGCGGGCAACAGTAGTAGTAAATAAATTGATCTAATTAATTTTTCTTGAAACTGGTTAAATGCATTATATGCGAAAGACCATAAAAAAAGAAGAAAGAAAAACAAAAATCCACTACACTAGAAACTAGGTATGTAAAAATAATCGATTAAATTAATCGATTTTTTAAATTAATCCATTTTTAATCATCGTTTTTTCAATTTTCAATGATCGATTTTTAATTAATCATTATTTTTCACACTATGTCACATCCGTAATATTTTTCATCATTTTTTTAAGTCAGGTTAAATTAAATTTCAAAAAAAGAGCAGGTTCTAGGATGAGCTGTATTTTTTATGCATGTTCAACGATTACTCGAAGACGGCTGGACTGATTCGTAAAATTCAAATTCAACTAATGCCCCAAAAAATATAAGAAATGCTAATTGTTTAAACGGGTATATAACGGGTATACCTACTAGAGGTGGTCCCATTGTTATCAAAGGCAGGATCTGATGACGTGATCTTGGAAAACTCGAAGCAACTCTTCAAATATTACGGGCACATCCATTGCAATTTAAGTATTTTTATAGTATTGTTCATGGTCACCACTGAAAATCAGTGGAACTAGTTCCACGGCATATGCTGAGTGGCGACCATGGAATTTTATTGGTTCATGGTTGCGACCATTTTGGTAACTTGTCTATTTAAAATTATTTAAGTTTGTGTTTAATTTTGGTATCAAATAAACCTCTATTCTATTCGATTATTAAAAAATCGATTTTTTTCTCACTAAGTCACATCCCTACTAAAAACAAAGACATTACTGAAAAGTTAAAAATAACAAAAAATCAAATTAATCTGAAAGATACAAATGCACGTAATATTTTTTTTTTAATAAATCATAACATCATAGCTATAATACCTACTTATAACAAGAAAATAATCACTTAATTACTGATCAAATTACATTAGTGGCAATCAGTTGCCTAGTGGCAAAGCCAAAGCAGGCCAGATATCATGGTTGTGTAGTCAGTTGTCCCTGCCTCGACTATCCTCAACATGCTGGGGGCATTTAAGGCAGGCACAACTGGATATGAGCCAGCGCACATAGACAACTCACGATAAATCCACAAATTAACAAAACTTTTACATAAATGATCTTGTTTCAACTTCACTAGTTAATACTGACATGACAGTAGGTGTGGGGTACAACGAAGCTATAAAAGCTCGAAAAATAGGTTCAACAATATAACACTAAAACATTTTGAGTATTGTCATGGACCTAAGGTCATATTATGACCTACATAGATGCAGTTAACACAATAATTTATGTGCTCTACTGGATGAAAGATATTCACAATTAACAGTCCTGCTTCACCATAATTCAGCCAGGCGCCACAGTCTTTGCCAATTCATTGGTTTATCTTGTGGAAAGTCTGCCTAGACCACATTTGCCAGTATATGGGTACCACTCAGATCTTTCTGTTAGTCTTCCATGAGAGGTATGTGTTCCAAAATAATGCAACCGACTGAACAAGTAATACTTGATACTGCAGAGGTATGTAATAAAAGTTGACAAGTTGTACCCAAGGCCAAATATAGTAATTAGTTTTGAGGACATCTACATAATTAACTTTTAAATCACTTTTTATATTATTCCATGTCTTTCCTTGCAATGTGCCAACAGAAACAAGCAGGAAAAGCAAAAAAGATGGAGCAAATACAACTTGGTCTAAAAACACTTTCTTGATTGCAACAGTTTTGCCAGTAGAGCCTATATGGCGATTTAACATTCCATACCAAATTCTTAATGCGGGACCCTGAGAAGTAAGAATAATTACATTTATTACACAATTCTTAAAACAGTAGAAATATAAATGTAGTCCAGTCCACAAAATACCCCAACAAAAAATCCAATTGATGAGAATTGTGCAGTTCGCTTGTAATCAATATTATTCCATGACATTTTTTCGATAACTGTTTGACAAATTAAGTCTCCTGAACCCATTAATGTCCCTGTTTGAACAGCTTGTACTAAGTAGGGGCGACGACATAATAAATTCTGATATAATTTCCACAATCCTCGTACTTTCATAGTCATCAAAGACATCATAGTTAGTAAATTGTAATCAACCAACAGACCACTTCAACATTCAACACATATGCGTAGTATATTTATTACTCTGAGGTACTATTGTTTTTACGAATTTGCAATCTAAAAAAAATATTTTTTGCTATTACATATTTACCATTAAACACTTTGGTTCTAGGTAGACTGCAAAGACTAGGTACATCACAGAACACACCTACCCTAGGTACATTACCTTCTCTCTGCTAGGTACCTATTCTTCTTCTTCTTCTTTTTTTATTAAATGGCAACTTTTTAGTAATTGTGCAGGTACCTATTCAAAAGATTTAAACAATAACAATAACCAAACAATTATCTATAGTCTTCTTTTTCTTTTTTATTAAATGGCAACTTTTAAATAATTGTGCCAATGACAATAGTCGTATCGATCCTCATGAGCTTTTATGAGAGAAGGTAATCACTACGTTTGTTATGGTACTATAGATTGCCAGAACTTTCTCGGAGCTTTTGTAGGAAACCGAAGAAATCAGCTCGAAATGTCATGTATCTTCTTGAGCACATAAAAAACCGTTACTGTGAAAATTATTGTCCTTTTATAACATTGCACCTTATATAACACAACAAAATCCATTTTTTATTATTTTTTAGCGACACGAAAATAAATGACAGAACCGCCATCTTTGATTCCCACCAAAAACTCATCCTTTTACGAGTATGACGCAGATTTTTACTACACTTGATTATGTTTATGATAAAATCAACAGTAGTTATTAATGGGGATGTGATGTTGACCACTTTTGATTTTTGAAAATCAAAATTCTAATTAGTCCGTCAGATAGAAAATAAAAAAACAATAGACACATATTTTTTGCTTTTTCAAATAAATTAAAATAAGCAGAGATAAAGCGTATTAAAGTTTAGGGTCGTGACCTCACTAACCGCTAAAACCGCCATACAAACTGTCCTGATAGTGACGTCACGCGACATTTCAACTCAATGTATCGCCGTTATTTTTTGATGCCAAATAAAGTTATGTCTATGTCTAAAAAATAAAAAAATACGTGTCCAGTATTTTTTCATAATCTACAAGTCGGACTAAAAAAAATTTGTCAACATGCCCATTAACCAGAGATACCAATATAATATCAATGTATTTATTTTGATTATAAATGTATTTATATTGATAACTAGCTGTGCCCCGCAATTTCCGTCTGTCTGTCTGTCGATTAATTTAAATCGATTTTTTTTAAATAATCGATTAATAAAAATCGATTATTTTTTCACATCCCTAACTTCAAATAGTTACCTCATGCCTCCACTACATTATCGCCGAGTATCACGATTGACGATAGTGTAGAGGGCATACTCGGCTGTAGCCTCAAGCCAGGGCCCTTATTCACTATGACCAACAACATGTCTTGCCCATAACGCGCGCCAAAAAAACGCATTCCCAAACCTTCTAGATGTCCAAATATTAGAAATTCTTATTTTGTATGCCCTAAGAAACGTTGTAAATGTATTTCTTTGGAGTGAAACTTCTTTGATTACGAGGAAAAGACGATTTTTGTGGCGTGTTATCTTAACGCGCCGTGTTATGGTCATAGTGAATAAGGGCCCTGTACTTGCCGATCATCGTCTATGATCGCCTGCGACTCGAATTGTCGGTTTTTGGCCAAGCATCAAAGGGAATCGCTTGTGAGTTGTGATCGCGTTGAGGTGTCCACTTGTCCAGTTGTCCACATTATCGCCGATCGCACGATCAACGATCATCGGCGATAAATAATAATGTAGTGCAGGCATCAGACCAACGGATTACTAAAAACGGATTTTCTAGTTTGGGAATTGGGTATCGACTATCGATACGAATTACGAACCGATTTTCAGATACGTTTTGACTAACTCACTACTGAGTACTGACTACACTGAGTAGGTATTAGAATTAGACAGTGGCTACTGGCTTGAGTACTACTAAACCTACTGCATAATCATAGTGTTTTTAAAGGGATTTAGAAAACATACAATTAGTGTTTTAACTTATAACGTACTTTCTTGTTGGAGAGCAAAACAAATATTGCGATGGATAAAAGAAAACTATCCACTGCGGGAGACAGCCTGTACCAGATACTACAGGTACCTAAAACGGCAACAGCAGATGATGTCAAGAAGAGCTATCGGAAATTGGCGTTAAAGTACCATCCGGATAAAAATCCCAATAATCCAGAAGCATCAGATAAGTTTAAGGAGGTTAACCGCGCCCATACAATATTAAGCGATACCACTAAGAGGAATATTTATGACAATTATGGTTCCCTCGGACTTTACATAGCTGAACAATTTGGTGAAGAAAACGTCAACGCATATTTTGTTGTGACGAGCACTTGGTGCAAAGCTCTATTTATCTTCTGTGGTATTATAACTGGATGCTACTTTTGCTGCTGTCTATGTTGCTGTTGCAATTGCTGCTGTGGAAAGTGCAAGCCGCGCCCTCCAGAAGAGTCTGGCGACTATCATACGCTGGAGCGCGATGACTCAGATGGGGTACAGGCGGTGACGGTGCAGCCGGGCGGCGAGGGTCGTCCAGCGGGAGAGCAGGCGCCACCCATCGCCATGCCCGCGCCCCCACCATCTGTTTCGGAGAACACTGGCCTCAACACAGGTGGGGTTAATTATGGAATTTCGCATTAACATCACAAATCACACTTTTGACTATACAATGATAGTTTGTTCTTTAAAATAAACTTTTTTTATTGTGAACACCAAGTTCCTCACTATTTTCATTATTAGTTGATGAGTGTTAATTATACATTTACATCTGATAATATGTAGCAACTAAGTAGGTACTTGGTTTTCATCTTCATTCTTTTAAATATTAAAAATTATAATTGTTATTCCAAAAATTATAAAATTTACATATAATCTAGTTAAAATTAAGCAAAGGTTTGAAGTACCTAATGTATAGCACTTCTTAAAAAACTGATTATACATATACCTACAAAGCATATTTGTATAATAAAATTTACTTACTAAATCTACTCGATCATAGGAAGAGGATAATTTTTTGTGACATATTCCAGATAATAATACATATCAATGCTAGAAAGGCAATCCTTACTAAGCAACAATGAGTAAATTTACAGAAGGGTGATTTAAAGTTCAAATATTCACATGGACTACTGTTTGAGGCTGCCGATATGGACAGGGCAGCTGTAGTTCTGGCTCTGCAAATACGTTCCGGACATATTCCATTAAACAGTTTTGATTATTTCATTGGCATAGTATAATCTTCCAACTGTGCGCAATGTAACACAGTTGAAGACAGTTATGATAATTATTATGATGGAGATGACATTGTGGTTTTTTTTTAATATTTGAACTTCACAAGACTGTTAAAAAGTACTTGATCCCAAAAATTACTGTTAAAATACAATAACTCCTGTAAATTTGCTCATTGTCACTTAGTAAACACTGCCATTCTAGTATTGTTATATTGGGTATGATTTTCTGTAGTCAATATGCATATGAAACCTCTAAATTCCTGATCAATAATACAATAGTAGGCTACAGACTGAAGTGTATGTTTAATCTAGTCACATGAGCAGTTATGATATTAAAAAAATTTGGAAAGACAAACATGAATCAAGCAAACCAAGTCCAAAGTCTTTGGGTCATAAAATGTACATTTCAAAAGTTTATTAACAAAACCATGACCTAATAAGTAATAACATTTTCAATTAAAAGCTACAATATGAATTTATGTAGCTCGGTGTATCTTCAACTATTTTGTTGTACCTACAGAATTTAAAATTCAATAGTAGATGAGTTATTGAGCATTGATAATATGAAACTAATAAAATAATAATTATAACATAACAACAAGTAATTATTTGTGATTCATCTTATAAATTTTGCTTGTTTTAAATTGGACTATACATAAGTTATTCTGGCTACTAGAAGCAGAAGCAAAATTAAACCTAAACTGGTGGGTTTTTGTTTGATTTGTCAATGATTTTAGGTTTAGAGAATTACAGAATAGCCTTATTATGTAACAACTTAGTGCTATTTTGAAACATCTTTATTATTATCAATATTAAAGACTAGCTGTGCCGTGCAGTTATACCCGCGTGAAAAGTTTTTATATAACAACTTTTTTTCCTACATCCGATTTGAATGAAACAAAGCCTATATTATGTAGCTTCAGGCTAAGCTTAATCTTCCTGTGAAAACCGCATGACACTTAGTTCAGTAGATTCGAAGATTATTGCGAACAAACAGACAAACAGAAAATAATTTTAAAAACACTTTTTTGTGGTTGGTAACTGTTCTTTTATTGCCCTCTGTCAATTTTTCTTAAAAATATTCAATGTACATAATCGCAGATTCTATTTTTTTTTCGATTATAGTATAGATAGACAGAGATAATATAATAAATATAATATTGTCATACTTATAGATGGGCAATCACCTCGGTTTAAACCCAATAAAAGCACCTGGCTTGATTGCCCATCTAATATAGTCATACTATCTCATTCTCTTCTCTGTCTTACTTTTTATTATTTGACTGTTGTTTACAATTGGTTTCAGCAAAGAATGTCAACTAATTAAAAAACAAATAACTAAACAAACATGAAAATCAAACAACAGGATTGAAACCTACAAATACGTCTTGCAACTGTAAATATCCCAGCATTATTATATTAATATATATTAATTAGTATACTATAGCTAAACTAAAAATAGATAAATACAGGCTATAATAACAGTTATGCAGTTATAAGAAAAAATTTGGTGAAGAAAAGAACCTTTTGCTGCTCATCTTTAAATAATTATTAAATAAATTCCATGAACTTAAGCATACTAAATTACAAACTACGATAAAATTCACAGAGTTTATAATTCTGTTTACCTATGTTATAATGGGAACTTGAGAGTGTTAAATTAGTATGCAAGTCTTGCATGAGTTTGAGGCACACCAAATAGTTGCAGTGCGCGATGTGGACACTCACCTAAGACTGTGTTTATCTTTATAATTAATAAAATTTAAATTAGATAGGTAGTGCCTGTTTAATTTCATCCAATTTTTTTTTATTCTGTTAGTGATAATAAGATATATATATAATTTTATTTTAAACTAGCTGTGCCCGGGGTTTCACTTGCGTGAATTTCGGAATTCCCGCAGGAACTTTTTTTTTCTAAAATAACAGGAGCCTAAGTTACTTCTTATAACATAAGCTATTAGCCAGTGAAAGTCCCGTTAAAATTGGTTCAGCCGTTTCAGAGATAAGTCAGAACAAACAGACAGACAGGCACAGAAAAAGTACCGTATATACTATCATAATTTGCACGTAGTAAAAAGCTGTTAATTTGGAATTAAAAACAGACACTTCAATTTTATTTATATGATATCTTCAATCTGCAGGCTCATTTCCAGTTACAATTTTACTATCCCTACTAATATTATAAATGCGAAAGTAACTGTCAGTCTGTTTCATGCCTTAACGACTCAACCAATCATCATGAAATTTTGCATATACGTTATCAGGGATACAGCGAAGGAAATACGGTACTCTTATCCCAGAATTCCTGCGGGATCTCCGAAATTAACGTGGGGAACAGATAGTATTATATATTTATAGTTTAGTTGCATTAATATCTTTATTAATGAAACCTTTGATCACAATAAGTACTGTAAATTCCTATCTTACCTACAGTCTCTAGTCTCTACTCAAACAAGATGTTGCCACCTTCCACCACCTTGCCGCCTTGTCAGCACAGTTGCAAGCCCAGCAACTATAGATGGGCACGATCCGTATTTAAACCCGGTGATTGGGTTGAACAATCAGTTTTTGTTGTTCATATTATGCCCTACCCGTACCCGATATTGTTTGCGTTTGACTTATTTATACGTCCCGCTCGGTTATAAGGTTAGGCCGGCGATCAATTCCCGCCAGTGCTGATAGCCAACACTGACGTTTCTTGAAAAACTGTTTATACGAGGTCAATAACAAGCTGGCTTCGTCTAAACCTTGCTTAAGTAGTTAAAATGCATCCTAAGAAAGGACTTGCTACTTTTTATTGCCATAATTTTTTTTTTCTCTTTTTATTTTTGAGTCCGGGGTTAAAAATATCCTGAATGCTTAGGATGTGATCAGTCACTCCACTAGTCAAAGTTTATTGTAATCTGTTCCGCGGTTTAGTCGTGCAAAGGTTAATTTCCCACTTAGGTAGGTACCTATAATAATATTAGTCTGAGTAATAATTGAAATTAAATGAAATAACTTTATTGTATACCCACAAATATGCGACTTAAAGGCTCCACTACACAGGTGCATTATTATCGCTCGATAATATAGCACGCGATAATGCGTCCCGACTCCTTGCACACAGCTGCGTTTTTATTGTCCGATATTTCAAACTGCCAAGTACTAACGTTATTATCGCAGGTGTGTGTACGGTCGTTTGCATCCTGATACAAAAACATTCTAGAACTCGTATCGGAATATCGCAGGACGGAGAAACGCAACGTCCTACTTCCATTGCGGCGTTGTTATCGCAGCAATGTGTAACACATGGCCATCCTAATACAAAATGTACTGTAAATAGTTATCGCATTAACGCATGCGATATTATCGACCGATAATAACGCGCCTGTGTGGTGGAGCCTTAATACTACTAAAATTTATAAAATTTGCTTGCTTGGATTCCAACGTATAATCTATGTGGGATCAAGTATATTTGTGTAGCTAATAAAATTTTAGGGTTAACGATCCTTATCAATTACTGCTGTCCGCCGCGGGTTCACCCGCAGTAATTTCGGAGTTCCCGTGGGAATTAGGAGGAGGAGAACCCAAGCACCGGGTTTAAACCGGGTTGATTGCCCATCTATACCTATGATTAATAAGATGAAATGAGGATGTTACAAAATCATTGAATTAAACTTTTTTTATTTAACTTTTTCTCATGTCAATGGAAACAATCGATATTTTATTTATGTTGATTAAAATGGTCCCATGACAAAAGTTGTACAAATAATGAGCGGAGTAGGTAATCTATTATTTTTTTCGATAATTATGTGGATCGCAGTATATAAACAAAAAATAAAAACGTTATGACAAAAAACGCTGAGTAGAAGCTGGAATGATATTATTACGAAATTTTAAATAAATTAATTTAAGTAATTACGATTATTTAATTTGATTACTATCAATTAGGTTATTTTTAACTTGAGAAATATGACGATTTCTTAATTCTGTAATTCTCAAAAGAAAAACTAAATGCGAACTGATCATAATATTTATCTATTAGGTAAGTCGGAATGTGTTGGTCCTCCGGACCTAACCAATAGACCATGCCTCGGAGTGAAGCGAGCGAAAAGCAGTTCCCTGTATTCGAACAATTCTAAATTCTATTTTTAAAAAGAATGTGAAAATTTTTGCGCGGTTTTTGTTTAAGTACGTTTTTTCAATGTTAATGTAATGGAGGAGTTTTTCGGTGATTATTCGTCAATGGTACATGATATCAAAAAAAATATTTTATCCCGACATTGCCATAGCCACTCTTTCAGCGTCAGCAAGCTCGGTTTCAATCGGTCAAACAGTGTAGGACGAGTTCGCGAAGGACTATTCCACTTTTTGATAACATTAGAAACTTTGCTCGCTTCGCTAAAAGAAACTCGTTTAGGCCTCAGTGATCCAGTTTATTGTGTACCTACGCTAGAATCAGTTTTATTGGATATTTTAGTTATTACTATCATATGTAATTTTGAAAAATTGTCACTAACAAAACATTCGGCTTTCTTAGCTCATGCCTAGATGACCAAAACAATATACTTATGAGGTACCTAATTGATAAGATTACTATATATATAAAATATAAATTTGTATTTTAAACTGTTATTAGAATGCTAGTTAATAGTGAGCTTCTTAAATTGTTTTTATACAGAGGACTATTTTAATAATCACATGTCGCCTGTCGATCACATTGTAGGGTGTCGTTTATATTTTTTTTTTGTAACTTCACCTCCGCGAACTGGTGAGGTTCTACGTAATAAAAGAAACTTATTGTGTTAATGTTTTATCACAAATAATAACATTAAAACTCTAAAATTTAGCGAGTTAACCAGTGATTCCCAAAACACAAAATTTTATCCTGTACAACAAAAAATATTAATAATAATTATTAAAATTAAACAAGGTAATCTGTAAGTTCTTACGAATAATTATAAAGTGATAATAATATGGAATACCTATCATTGACAATGATGATTCGTTGTTAAAATGCATAACATACCTACATCTTGTGGAACGTTATTACTATTGTGTTATTAAAAAAAATTGTAAACAACACCCTTTTTTGTGGCGTCCAGTGATGTCGTCGACATGATATGAATTTTAAATTTTCTGTTTATAATCAGAATTTAGCTGTAGATTTTTGAAATTAGCTTCCGAATGTAAACTGTCCACCATTTATTTATTGTATTATATGTTAATAATAGTGTTATGTGTAGTCATAAGGGATATACAGGTGGAAGAAAAATCGTTCATTGGAGGTAAAGTTTGTCAATAGGTATTTTAAAAATTTTTGCTGATGAGTGATGTCAAGTTATACTAAAGAACTAAAGATTTTTTTGAATGACTGCAATTTTAGAGTTTTCATACTTGGCTTAATTAAGAAGCAACCCGACAAAAATACAAAAATTTTACCTATGATACAAGTCTCATAATATCTCTAAAAACTTTTTTTTTAAGAATAATAATCGAGTTAAATACTTATTATTATACAAAATCTTTGAATAAAACTTATGGAAAAATTATTCTTAATAACGCAAAATAATCTGGACATTTAAAATAATGGGAGTGTTCAAACGTAGTTGAAGGCATTATAATAATAATACCAGTTTTTGGAATTTTTGACTGTTTTTACATGATTATAATTATGTTTGACGTGCTCACGTGCATCGCCCTAAACTACAGAGGGATGTGAATGAAATGTTGCATAAAATATCCCAGGTATTTAGGGATCTTTTTATCCCGGTTCATCAGATTTCTATCAGGGTGCAAATTCCACCATTAGATAAAAAGGAATTTTGAGTGAACATTCTTCAATGGCAGTTTACTTTTTCTCCAGCAACCGCCTTTTTTTCCAACCTGTATATACAAATACGATAACGAAATTGCTGAATAATAATATGTTTTTTCCCATCAGGCGGACGACGAAGTTTTGTTATGTGTAATTACCGCCTGTAATTATCAATTAATTAACATTGTTGACTATTATAATACTTAGTTAACAACGGTTTGCATCAATACTAAACCTCGATTTAGGAAAGCTGAATCAAGCTTAAACCTAAACCCAGCATTCAATCGTAGATACCTTAGGTGTTTTTATTATTGAAGCTTGATCCCGTTTTAAAATTGACTAAATCGAGATTTAGTTATTGGTCTATCGTCTTATAATGTTAAAATTAAGCTAATAAGTGTCTCCCCGGGCTTTTTGATGAAGAAGATTAGTTTTAATAAACAGAAAAATGTCCAAATTGTGATAATTTCCGAGCATTATTATTATTATAATAATTATTATTTTAGCCTATTCTCGTTTCGATTGCTCTCAATGATGCCACTATGGCATTAAGTTCGCCTTGAACGGCCATCGTCCTAGGTACATAGCATTAGACTTCTTATTTGGTTTGAGATTAACAATTGTTAAAACACTTATTACACTATCCAATTTTTAGGGAATCTAGATCAGATACAATTATATGTAGTGAGATCACTCGCTAAATTGTACCCGATTTAGCTTATATATGTTACTATAAATGCACGAATTACGGTAAATCCTAAAATTTAAGAGTAAAACCTAAGATTTACCAACTCTTGATGGTAAAAGCCCGAACGATTTTGCGATTCGCACTTTGACCACCATTCACTTGGTAAGTCTTAAGATTTACATTAAAGGCATGGTAAATGTTCAAACGATTATTATGTTGATTGATTGGACACAACGCAGCCATTGTGTTTGGCGCATCGTCTTGTTATCTTACACAGAATGGTAAAGTTAGGTTTGTACTGGTGACCAAGTCGCGCGAGCCGACCGACGACAAAATATGGTGACATGTATGATGATGATTGACCATTTGTATTTGGCGCGTCGTGGTCAACAGTCCAAACCTAACCTAACCAGGCGTAAATGAATAAGAATTAATCTTTGTTTTATTCCCAAAACCAACTTTTACTAGCTGTCAGTGGTAAAACCTAGCATGTACTAAATTCTAATAGTAAAATCCCAAAAAAAATGTCCCATATTCATAAATCCTTACATTTACCAACTCATGTCGGTAAATCCTAAGACTTACTCTTAAATCTTAAGATTTACCGTAGTTCGAGCTTTTACAGTAACATATACATAGTGTAATAAGCGTTTAAGCTATTGCTAAGTAATGTATTATGAATACACCAACTGTCCTACACACGATGGCCCACGGTGGGATGGCCCAGCGATAGTTACAAGCAGCCACACGATGGTGCCATTCAGTTTTTAATTTTCCTTTGTTTGTATTTTTATAAGCAAGGACTACACTCCTCGATCAAATACTTAAACAATTAGTCGTAGGCCACTTGTAAACACGTACCGCCTTCAATGGCCCACTATACTAATAAGTGACCTCGAGGCTATCCCAGATCATCGTAGTGAATGTTGATGGCTCATCTTGTGTAGGAGCTATTCGATGCTAACTATTCCCGACTGCCAGTTGCGACTTTACTAACAATAATATAACAACAAGATAAGTATCTTAATGCCGAATCGGCTCGAATCTATGCTTCGACCGCGTTCGTTGCGATAGCGCTAATATATTCGAATTATCTTTCGTTCTTACAAAGAATTTTAAAGATAATAATGGCGAATATATTCGCCATGTCGCGATTGGCTCGGACATTACGAACAGTGTGGTGATACATAGTTGGATGAGTTTAGCGGCCATCGACACATTGTAGTTTGCTCGAGCCGTTTCCGCATCCGCTTCGATTAGTACGGGGAATTTCGGTAACTATTTTATACATTAAAAAAATATAGTAGGTAGTATAATTAACTGTAAGTAATTATCACATCACAGCTTAGAATATACTATGTGATTTTGCTGGATACCTATATTCCTATACTCTCGTATTGTTGTTTGACATAGCACATTAAACGCGTGATCGTACGTACATGCGATAGGTACCTATGCTACGTAACAAATTTCACGTCTATTCAAAGTATTTTCGTTACATCCCATAAGTAATAGCATAAGTATAGTACATGTTATATGTGTTTGGAATTACTTTAGGACCATCTCGTATATGATAACGTTTCTACTTTCTATCCATGTATCAACTACTTTATGTGTGGTTAGCCCGTAGGAAGATGTTTTCTCTGCATTAATACCTACCTGCATACTCGGTCTCTTTAAGGAACGTTCATTAATTATTATTTCTGTACAGGTTAAGAGAACATTGTTTACAGGTTCTATAAGTCGTATATATGGCCTGTTTGTAGGACTATAGGCTTCGGGGCATCTCGCTCGAATTACCTACATTTTAGGTTAAATAATATGTATTTTTCATTATATACCTATTATTTTAGTCATCTTGGACGCGGTCGGAACACGAATTTGTCTTGATTGGTTGATGAAGCATATTATGTACCTACTCTTATAACCAAAGACGCTTGTTCTCGACCTGGCAAGGTCACTCCAGAAAAAGGTGACGCGTACAGAGGCGAACGTTAAATGGAAGTAGACTCGACATAAATTTAGTTATTTCTATTACCCATCAACGTCCGGCTTTTGCAGTCAACAATAAACATATTAAAAAAAAATACAACGATTACTTACTTATTATCAATATACGTTATGTATTTTAATCCAAACTGTTTTATCTTAACAAAAATGATGTATGTTGTGAATGTTATGATACTAGTCACTGAGTATTTATAACAATAAAATAATTTATTTTAACGTGTGAAAATGGTACGGTTACGATGTTATAATGTAATAAGGTACACTTAACTTTGAATCAAATAAATGCATTATAAATTATTTTCTCTATTTTATTGTATTTCCAGAATTTTTTCTCGCGACTCGGTCTGAGTCTAATAATTTTGTTTTGCTTTCAGGAGGCAGCGTCCCAAAATATACGTGAAGTATTCACAACTAGTCTCTATTCGATCTATTCACTTATTTTGTTAGATAAAAAAATATGTGGATACTTCACACATTAGGTACCTACCAACCACCACCGTGCAACAAGTATTAACAAAATAAGCTTATGAGTATAAATTAAGTTCCATAAGTGCATTTTTTCTGTATACCTAAACGATATCATTTATTGTATAGTTTTATTTTTGGATTATTTTGGTGTTTGTATTATATTTACGTTCTTAATATAAATAAGTACTTGCCTATTGTGATAGTGACTTTTATTTGTTTTAAACATGATAGGTAGGTTATTACTTAATGCCCTTATTCACTACTAGCGTCCCGCGCGGTTTCACCCGCGATAATTTCGGAGTTCCCGCGGGAATTTCGGATTACAATATAGCCTATGTTTCTCAGGGATGATGTAGCTTTCTAATGGTGAAAGAATTTTTGAAATCGGTCCAGTAGTTTTTGAGTTAAATCGTAACAAACAAACAAAACAAAAAATCAAATCTTTCCTCTTTATAATATTAGTAGAATATAACCAACAACATTCCTTCCTCATAACGCGCGTCCCAAAAACACAGTCACAAACCCTCCAGATGCCAAAATGAAGTTAATGTTCTGTAGCCAAGAGACACTTCTTTGAGCACGAGGTAAATACAATTTTTGTGGTACGTTATCTTAATGCGACGTGTTATGGTCATAGTGAACAAGGGCACCGTTTAGTAAATTTACTTTTCATTACTCATGCTCGGAAAGTAGGTCTGAAGTTGCCTGAGAAGCGGGTTGAAAGTAGCCCTTTTCAGCCCTAGGGAGAATCGCTTTCAACTGACAACTGTCAAATTATTAAAAAAAAACTAGGTCTATTTTCACATTTCTATTGAACCATGTTTCAACTTTCTATACAGCCAGCGCGATGTAAAATTGAAATAACGTAAAGTTTAAGTAGGTATTAATTAAAATAAAATTCACTCACTTTTTCTTAAGCTAATTCCTATTTATATTTTTTTATTTTCTTTAATTAATACTTAATAATTAAAGAAAATATTTTTTTTAGGTCGCCACAATGTAAATAAAAAATACTGGCTGAATAGCTAGCCGGCCAAAGAAAAAGAAATAGGTGGGAAAGTGTCAAGCGACTATCCGATCTTCACTCATTTTTTCTTTAGCTAATTCCTATTTTTAACCGACTTCCAAAAAGGAGGAGGTTCTATGTTCGATTGTATGTATGTTTTTTTTTTTTTTTTTTTTTTTTTTTTTTTTTTTTTTTTTTTTATGTATGTTCACCGATTACTCGAAGACGGTTGGACCGATTTGAAAAATTCTTTTTTTGTTTGAAAGGGTATACTCCCAATTAGGTCCCATTGCCACCAAGTCGGGATCTGATGATGGGATCTTGGAGAAATCGAGGGAACTCTTCAAAAATTATAGGCACACCTATAGCGATTTGGGTATTTTTGATAGTAAATCGTTCATTTGCTTTCGGAAAGCAAAATTTGAAGAAGTGGAACTGATGATGAAGACCACAGGTGGTCATCGGAACAACTCAAAAATAATACGTATTTCACGGGTTCCGATTGAAGCGATTTCGAAAATTATTTTTTTGTTTGAAAGGGGATACTCCCAAATTGATTCCATTGTCACCAAGTCGAGATCTGATGATGGGATCTTGGAGTAATCGAGGGAACTCTTCAAAAATTATGAGAACACTTATAGCGATTTTTGTATTTTTTATAGTAAAACGTTTCTTTGGTTTCGGAAAGCAAAATTTTAAGAAGAGGAACTGATGATGAAGACCACAGATGGTCATCGGAACTACTCAATAATGGGTATTTCACGGGTTCCGAATCGTTAACTTTAATATGATTTCTAAACAATTAATGCCCGTCATAATGTATATGGTGAAGTGGAACTGATGGTGATGTACTAGGAGAACTCCTCAACAATTAACGTCCCTGCGTCGGGAAAAGCAATATTTTGTAAAAGGTGATGAGCAGTTGACATTAGGCTATTGTAACTTAGAGAAATTACGAACTAAGTCACTTAAAAGCGAGAAATAAACAAAATTTTAACAAAAAAATTAAAACCGACTTCCAAAAACACAAAACTAAAAAACTAAAAATAAAAAGCTAAAAATAACAAAATACCGATTTAATCCATAAGACAAAAACACACGTAATATTATTTTTGGTTTGTGCTACCACTGATCGGTATGAAGTCGGTGACAAGCCAAGTCGACTCCCGTCACCAGCTCTTCGTGAGCAGAACAACCCAAGTGGGCAGACACCAGCGGGCTTGTCACCGAATTCAAACCGATCAGTGGTAGCACAAACCAAAAATAATATTACGTGTGTTTTTGTCTTATGGATTAAATCGGTATTTTGTTATTTTTAGCTTTTTATTTTTAGTTTTTTAGTTTTGTGTTTTTGGAAGTCGGTTTTAATTTTTTTGTTAAAATTTTGTTTTTATTTTGACTTTCCTTGCATTCGTAATGAAAAGCACAGTGTTACCCTCGGGAGAAAGTAACTTATTTAGTGCCTCGAACTATTGGCGCCCTCGCTACGCTCGGGCGCCAAACCCCGTCTCGGCACTAAATGAGTTACTTTCACCCCTTGGATAACAATGTACTATACATGTTGTAGTCGGAAGCCTGAGCTGTGATCGAGGGTTTTTACCATGACAGTAGATAATTTTTTATTAATCTTACGCTTGTACAGTAGGTATATCACTCCATTCTTTTACTGTGGGGGAGATTCGAATATTTTTTTATGATATTGAGATTTGTGACTTATGTATCTAAAAATTCTTTTTATTCTGACCGCTTTATGGTGTGTTTGTGTGATTTTAAGCATTCCCAACACAAGGAGAAATCATGCCTAAAACGTGTGGCGCTGGAGGTAAATTATTAAGGATACCAAAATATGGCGGTGAAAGAGTTAACCAATAGGTGACAAAATGAAAATTACTATCTTAGTTGACTAATTTAATAAATTTAAAAATAATAGACACGTATTTTTTGCTTTTTCAATTTAATGAAAATGAACATAGATAAAGCGCATTAAAGTTTAGGGTGGGGGGCTCGTGACGTCAATATTCATTATAAGCGCCATACAAACCGCACCGAATTGTGACGTCACGCGAAATTTTAACTCAATGTATCTCTGTTATTTTTTGAGTACGTAAAAAAAGAATAAATACGTGTCCAATATTTTTTACTAATCTACACGACGGACTAAAAAAAATTTTTTTGTCAAGTAGCCAATTATAAAGATTTTTCACATATGCACTAGATTAAACCTACGTAACATTTCATTAATCATTGAAATTGAAATTGAATTGAAATTGAAAGAACTTTATTTGACACAACACATGGATAGTTACAACATACAGTTACAAGTTACAATTAAAAAAAACATGAATGAGGGACTGCTTCCCAAACGCCAAAATATCATAACTGTACCGGGAGAACTGTGTTGCGACAAAAAGGCGGCCAGCTCAGCATTAGCCAGGTGGTGCAAAGACCACCCGACGCTGATCTTCCGCTGGAGCCTTTCGGAGGCGTCACGGTTCATAAAAATATAAACACCAGGAAAAAGAAATACACTTCCATGTGTGAACGTGTGTATATGCGTGTATGTGTAATAAGTATCTCAGTAATTCGGTTCTCTTTCCATTATCTACATTTCATATTATCACAAAAATATTTAACAAAGGTTGCTTCAAAAATGAGAAGAAATTGAACATTTATAAAAGAACTAATTTTTCCCCGCGGTTTCACTAGCGGTAATTTCAGAGTTCCCGCGGGAATTCCGGATTACAATATAGCCTATGTAAATAATAGATAATGTAGCTTTCTAATGGTGACAGAATTTTTGAAATCAGTCCAGTAGTTTATTAATCGTATCAAACAAACAAAATATCAAACCTTTCCTCTTTATAATATTACTAGATGTGCCCCGCGGTTTTACCCGCGGTAATTTCGGAGTTCCTGCGGGAGTTCCAGGATAAAAAGTACTCTATGTCCTTCTCTGTATCCCTGACAACATGCATGCCAAATTTCTTCCAAATCCGCTCAGCTGTTTTTGCGTGATTGAGTAACAAACATCCACACTTTCACATTTATAATATTAGTAGGATTTATAGACTAACTGTTCCTGTAAGGTTTCTCGTAGTTTTACCCACGGTAATTTCGGAATTCCGGGATAAAAAGTACCCTAGTAGGGTACCTATGTCCTTCTCTGTATCCTTGACAACGTGTAGGTATACAAAACTTCATGATCCGTTGAGGCATGAAAGCATAACAAACAAACAAAATAAAAAAACAAACAAACTCACTGTCGCATTTAAGTATTAATAATATTAGTAAGGATGAGTTCCAAAGTCAAATGTAGGTATTGTTTTTAGGGTTCCCTACCAACAATTTCATACGGAACCCCCGATGCGAGAGTTCGACTTGCACTTGGCCAGTTTTTATGTCATGTAGGTACCTCCCAAAGATATTGAAAAAGAATAGATTGACAACACACTCGGCCGCTAAGCTTTCCCCTTGAACCACGCAGCGGTCAAATGATCTCATGATAACAAAATGCCGTTGGCTAGCACTATAGATACCTACCACTTGATGGAAAGGGATGTGATTGATTATTTGAAATGTACTTTGTGGTAACTGGTGTTTCATTGCGTCGCAACGATGTGTTTGGTTTTTATTTTGATCATTCCCCCGCAAAAATTGGTTGACGTGGATTGCATAGTAAAAGTTTGTACTTATTGTTCTTCTATTCTCTTATATTGTCTTTGTCTTAGGTATATCGCGATGAACGAACAATAGATGTAGGTACAGGGTTAACATTAGATTGAGAGATAGTGGTGAATAAAATAAGATTGAGAGGTGGAAGAGGAATAAGACTTACCTAATTCACCATAGTTTTGTGCCTTTTTGAATTTTTTTGGGTTACCTACTAAGAACCCAGCCTCATTTTATCATAGGTGTAGGTGTAGGTTTTGTAAGATCCTGTAAAATAGGAATCGAAATGGGAAATAGGAAGCTTGGTGATAAGACAATTTATCTTTTTAACCTACTGAAAAAGGAGGAGGTTCTCAATTCGTCTGAATGTTTTTTTTTGTGGTTGTTACGCGATTACTCGAAGACGGTTGGACCGATGTGGAAAATTCTTTTTTTGTTTGAAAGGGTATACTCCCGAGGTGGTCCCATTGTCATGAGATCAGGATTTGATAAAGAGATCTTGGAGAAATCAACGGAACTCTTCAAAAATTATGTAAAAGGTGATGAGCAGTTGACATTAGGCTATTGTAACTTAGATTAACATAAATTACAAACCAACCCACTGAAAAGCGAGAAATAAATAAAATTTTAACAAAAAAGTAAAAACCGACTTCCAAAAACATAAAACTAAAAAGCTAAAAATAACAAAATACCGATTTAATCCAAAAGACAAAAATACACGAAATATTATTATTGGTTTGTGCTACTACTGATCGGTTTGAAGTCGGTGACAAGCCAAATATGGAGTAGATCATAGATATGTAGATGGGCTAAGTCCCCTCCCGCCACGAGCTCGTCGTGAGAAGAACAACCCAAGTGGGCAGACACAAGCGGACTTGGCACCGAATTCAAACCAATCAGTGGTAGCACAAACCAATAATAATATTACGTGCATTTTTGTCTTTTGGATTAAATCGGTATTTTGTTATTTTTAGCTTTTAGTTTTGTGTTATTGGAAGTCGGTTTTAATTTTTTGTCAAAATTTTCTAATATAGACAAAATAATACAATGTTTAGTCAGCGGTATAAAACCAAGTATTTAATCGCAGAGTGTTCAGAGTCTTACGTAGTATCCAAGAAATTAGGCTTCGATTATTAAATATAGGTACATACCTCACATACAAAGACATTCTATATAATAAAGGGGGTAGATAACGCACTAGCGCGCCGAAACTGAGGCTTTCAAATCACGCTAATTAGCGCAATTCAACTTAGTCGCCTGTTAGCAGCGAGTGGGAAAGCGCGTGTGTCAAAAATTTACATACTTATTTAAAAAATTTAGTTTTGTGTTTTCTCTAAATGCAAAAACTACGTTTCGAAAATTAGAAAAAATGAAGGAGTTACATCCCACAAGTAACTAATTATTTTAGTTATTATTTCTAAAATATTCGAATTATAAAATATTTTGTTTAGAATTATTTAAACTATGGTTAACAAGAGATAGAGAATATGGTTGCAACTGCAGTGTGATAGGGACAGGTAACATAGGCGTCATAGAATACTTAGTCAGAAGCGAATAATAGGTAGTCATTATTTTTTCTCATCGTGTAACTTGAAACAATCTTTAAAAAAGTAGGATATCGTAGCAGAACTCGACAAATTCGTGATTAATATACCTACATATCTGTCTACATCACGAACATAAAAACAATCCTCTTATTGAAAACATCACAAAAAGGCAACAAAGAAATAAGTTAAACTGCCATCTATGGGTGGCAGAGGATATAAATATATATATGTGTGTATGTGACAGTATGAACCAAGATTTGTAATAAAAAAATATTATTATAATTTATAATATTGTTTTATTTAATGTCCCTTCTGTAGCTGCACCATATTTGAATCTATAATAACGTATTCCAAGTGCAACTGTTAACAGATACCCATCTTTTCTGTTCCATAATTTCCGTACCTATATCCTTTCACACTCACTAACGTAAACTGAATACGCATAAGTCATGAAAGAGGAACAATATTTGAACGCCGCGTAGCATGAAGGAGCGTCATCCTTACTTAAGTCACCGTTGTTCGTGAGCCACCTACAATACGAAGTTACCGTTCATCAGGGTGACGCTGCGCCAGCGCACATAGAACAGGTACGGCCGGTTGACCACTATCTCCAACTCTGGAGGATCGTCCCATTCTATGCCTGCATCAGAAATTATATCGTACCATAAGTTGCCTCCGTCTCTAGATATGCTTCAATATTATAAATGCGAACGTGATTTTGTGTGGTTGTTAGCTTAGGTTACTAGAACTTTAATATCGACTAGCTGTTATAGTACACTTGGTTTCATCTAGATAAATTTCGGGACCTCGGATACTCTTTATTACACCGGGATAAAAAGCAGGTAATCTTAAACATAAATGTTAGGTATGTAATAAGATAAGTTGCCTTCCTATCTTAACCTACATGCTAATTGCCAAGTATTATAAAAATCCATCTAGTCAATTTTGATTTTATAGATAACGCTGAAGACCCGTGATACTCTTTTATTTAATTTCAATCAGCAATAGATTTACCATCGTCTTTGAATGCATTTCTTCCTGCTTCCGACCAGAACATAATGCGCTGGATTGCGTGAGACAGTCTAAGACCATCGGTGTTGTTGCTGGCATCAACTAAACGGCTTATTCCCATCTGAATCAACAAACGAATTACAGTAATATTTAGATGATATGCATAAATAGGTATAGCCACCCACCTACGTTGAAACATGATACCACAAAATAGATCTAAATTAGGTCAGGTCAGATTAATTTATTCAAACGATCATAACTTTTATTTATTTCTTACACAGCCTCATACTAGTCCTTCAACTGTATACATAAATATTCTGATTTCTATCTTATCAAAAAGAAAAAAAAAATTGACTAAGGAAATTCGTAATACGGCTCCAAACATCGATACCTACTGCACTTGATAGCAAAGTCAAGAATGGTCCTTGTTCAGAACTTATTAACCAAATTCCTATTTGTAGGTATACTATTTGTTTATCTCCAAATAAGATGTTGCTATATAGGTACACATTGCTGTGTCGATTCTTGTTTTTATTTACAGTCATATTTACTTTTATCTAACGGTCTCCCCCGGTTTTTGCCCGCGTAAGTTTCGGAATTCCCGCAGAAACTTTTTTTCTAAAATAAAAATAGCCTAAGTTACTCCTTATAATATCAGCTATCTGCCAGTGAAAGTCTCGTTAAAATCGGTCCAGTCATTTCAGAGATTAGCCGGAACAAACAGACAGACAGGCAAAAATTTAAAAACTGTTTTTTTTTTTTGTAAGTACCGTAGGTATATATACTTTCATATGCTAAGCTGTTAATTTGGAAATACAAACAGACACTTCAATACGGCAATATGATAATAAATGAAAACACCGGTAGTATTAATACATAAGAGACTATCAAATAATCCCGCGCGAAATCGCACATTTATTACCTATAAAAATTTTCTTCACTTGTATTTTTTCCATAGGTAACTAAGTTATCAGGGATAAGGTAAACAACCTCAGTATCGTTAAAATACGCCATGTTGCCAAATTGCATCGACTTTCGGCGCGCATGGCGCCAATCAGATGAAACCGCGCGCGCGCAGTTGCCGCTCTTATCACGGGTTAGCGAACCAATATGAGCAAACGATGTTCAATTTTTTTTTTTTGACCTATTTAGTTTAATATCATTGCTGATATATTAGTATTTACGGTGTTTTTATTTGACATACTTGAAATTATTTTGATTTTACCATATAAGATTGCTTTCGCTTCAACATATCTACTACTATGCTACGGACCTCCTGGTGTTTTCATTTACTGTCATATTGCCGTCTCCACTTTGTACTTTTAAAGATATAGAAACATACCTAATCTACTAACATTGATAGGTAATAATATAGCAAATATCCACATAATTTATTTACATCCATTTTACATCACATACCCAATGGGATTTCAAATATCTTTAGCTAGGTTTATCATATCGTCTTACATTAAATGTTATAGATAGGTAATACCTATACGTACACCCATTATAGCCATAAGTTTTGGAACTGATTATTAGATTGACATATTCGTACTTACATCCCGCAATTTACTGGGCAGTAGCAATGTCATACGCAGCGTGTAAAGAGGCAACGTAGCCGCAATCCGCAATGTTTGCATCTTTCTTGTGATCAGATGTAGATCTGTGGCGGATACTTTGTCGGCTAGCGGTGATAGCGATCGTCCTTTCGGTACCATTATGAGGAGGCTAAGACCAGGGGTAGTGTATTCTACTTCTAAAACCTGTTATGTAAAAAACAATAATCCGTAAAATAAAATTCCATAGCTAGTAGGTACCTACACATGCATTGCAGTGCCCGATTTTTTCACTTTAATAATTTCCCCGATGACATGCACACAACAGCCAACATAGTTTCAACGCTTAGGTATATAACTTGTCTTGACAACACAACAAAATCACCGAAATTCTTAAGTTTCGCTCCTTCATTATGTGAACCACATATTTTGACTAAGATGTTGAGTTTGTGAAGTTAGGTCTTGTAGAGTTAGAAGCTTGGCTCTACGTGAATCTGATAACTTTTTGACAGTGCGAGTCGTACTATGGCTTGGCAACATTTTACATGAAAATGTTTTTGGTGGGATTAAGAGATATAGGTATTATATTTGGACAAGCGACCAGCCCAGCGACCAAAGAATGCCATGACTCGAGAATAGATTAGGAAGGTACGAACTAACTCTAAGAGAAATATTACTGTAGCAGATTTCTTAATTTTTACGGAGTAACTTAAGATTAACCAAAAATTTAATAAAAACAAGTTGCGCGTGGACTATCAGGCAGTCCGAGAGCGAATTCTACTCATACGTATACAAAACACATAATTATTCTATTCTCAAACAATTGTAAAATAAAATCACGGTATACCTACTTAGTATCGGATTATATCGGTTACGTAAGTATCGGAGGCGTAAATAAGTTTTGGAGGTCTTCTTCGGTTTTTCGATTTTGTTAAGGGCCTTACTGCGCGAGAATCGGCAGGGATACTTACATACTGACGTCTACTAAACTAAGTACCTACCTACTCTGAATGTACCGATAGTGGAAGCCAATCAATTATTATCTTTGGGGGCGGTGATCCGTATTAAATTTCCCGCACTGTTCAGAATAGTTTTTGAACCATTTCAAGCATTACGAGTGTGACAATGTCGCGACACGTTCTGTTGTCTGTTCTCCTCGCGCTTTCCACTGTGTATTTTGTAAATTGTGATTGTCCACCAGACAGAGTCAAACCACTCAACAACGAAGGTAAAGTACACGTGGACGTTTTATGCGGTTACAATTCAAATTACAGACCCGTTAACAATCACAAAGACACTGTTACTGTCAAAGTACGTTTAGCACTGAAATATATAAGTTTTGATTTCCTCGAAGAAACCTTCACGCTCCACAGCTGGGTAGCGATGACATGGAAGGACGAACTGTTGACGTGGGACCCATCGAATTACGGCAATGTTAAAGAGATACAAATAGAAAGTCACGAAATATGGATACCGAGAATGGCGCTAATGAACGCTGATGCTACCACGTATCCATCGGACTCGTTTTATACTACGTGTTTGCTTGACTTCAACGGCACCGTCACGTGCGTACCGAATCTCGCACATTCCGGTATGTGTAGCACTTCCCTGACGCGGTGGCCGTACGACGTACAAAACTGTACATTGTATTTTGGTTCTTGGATGCACTCAGGAGAACAAGTTAACTATACATTTTTCGACAAGAAACCAGTTGTATTAGATGGTTATCAGAACGGCCCGGGATGGAAACTACGACACGTCGTGTACAAGCATGTACCCAACAAGTATGGGAACCATACTTACCCTATGCTAAGGTACGCTTTTGAATTGGAGCGCGAAGCCGCTGGCCCGGCAGCCATAATTGTGGCGCCTCTAATTGTTATAGTTCTGTTAACTTTGAGTTCTCTTTTATTGGACATAAATGACAACACCAGATTGATGCTGGGATGTTTTGGCTTATATGGTCATTTTATGTTCCTTGCCGAGATTGGATATGATATTCCTAAACATAGCGCAGACACTCCTATCATTCTTTTGTTCATGCGTGACTCCATGATAGTGACAATGGTTTCCATTTTAATGACTTTATTATTGATGAGCCTTAGACGTCGAACACTGCCACCGCCGTCTTGGATTATATCAATCAACAGAATGATGAACAGCGGCCCGGGTAAATATGTTGTCTTCACTGAATTCGATCCTACCGATGCCACCGATAAAAAAGTGCTGACGGAAGATGGAGCTGACAACGAGGAGCGAAAGAATTACACTTGCGACTGGTTGCAATTCGCTAATTTACTCAATAGTTTTATATTCATTCTTTCATTTTTAATCTATTTAGTGCTCGTTTCAGTTTATATCCCACGAAAATAATTACCATATATTATATCTACTTTTAATATAATCACCATCATTATATATTAGTATTATATACTTACTTAAGTATATATGCGCTCCAATTAATTTTATAGTAGGTAGGTTAAGGTGGTAAATGGTAATATAGTATAGGCAAGTCCATTTTAGACGAGTATCTATAAAGTACTACTAAGTACGTAATTATTTTTATTGTTTTATGTTAGTTAATAACACCTAATCAAAATAATTATTTCGTTCATTATTATAATAATGAGTTGCCTGCTGTTTCACTCGCCCCCGCCTTAATTTGGGTGTTCCCGAGGGAAATCCATAAAATCCTTTCTATGTTGACGTCACCTACAATATAAACTATTTACCAGCAAAATTTCAGCTCCATAGGTTTTTTTTATTATTTTTTATTGTGAACAGGCTATAGACTGTTTGACCACAGCTTACCTGATGTTAAGTGACGGTGTGGTCGAAGATTGGAAACATCTCTAACCCGGAACAGAAGGTGCAGGCTTTTAAGTTAGGCTGCCGGAACACACTGTTAAGTGCTTGGCGACAAATATTCAACTAGAAGGTGGTAGCTAGCCAGCCGGGCACTAGAAAGTGATAGCTCAATGGGTACTACCGTGCAGTTAGGTCCCTATGTCTACTAGACCTATGTCTAGTAGTTATCGAGATTTCGTGTTTAGCTAATGACCTTTCGTTTTCATATACATTAATGAAGATAAAAGGCACTTAAGAGACACTTCACCTCGGCGTCCCACTCGTTTATATCGGCATATCGCATAATGTCATTGATACGAATCATGCGCACGGACCGCTGGGGGGCGTCGTCGGCGTCGAGAAACGGCAGGCTGCCGTTGAGCAGCGTGGGGGCGGAGCGCCAGCGCCCGCGGAGGTACAGCGTCGACAGAAAGACCGCGTCAGCGCCGTCAGACAGCTCTTCACTTTCGAATGTGTCGTGCATCGCGCCGCCGGAGTCCAATTCGATCTTTAAATAAAAACTATCCGTTTTGCGTTAAAACATTTTGATTCATGTGCATAAAATTAATTGGCACATGTAACAATAGGGATGTTGACGACTTATGAAAATCAAAATTCTAATTAGTCCGTCAGTTGGAAAATAAAAAAATAATAGACATATATTTTTTGCTTTTTCAAATTAATGAAAACATACATTAGGGTGGGAGACTCGTGACGTCATCATCAGTATAAGCCCCGTACAAAATGCACCGGGTAGTGACGTTACGCCAACAGTTTACAACACACAGTCACAGACCTACTTGAAATTTTAACTCAATGATTCGGCTACGATTCTCCGACGGCCGATTCATCAATGGACTATTCGCCGATAGGACGATTCACTTATTCGCTGTTATTTTTTGATTAGGTACGTAAAAAAGAAAAAATACGTGTCCAATATTTTTTATTACTTTGATGGCCTAAAAAAACTCAGTCAACTAGCCAATTATTTATTGTACCTAAACTAGATGTTTCGCTTGAAGTTCCCGCGGGAATATGTTCTTCTCCGTCCCCTAACAACGTGCATGCTAAATTTAATGGTGATCGGTCAATTTGTTCTCAAGTTATGGCGTGACCAAAGGAAATAGGGATTAATTTTTATCTGCTTATACTAATATTATAAAGAGGTAAAGTTTGTGAGTTTGTGACGTTGTAGAGGGTAGGTAATCTCTGGATCTACTGAACCGATTTTGAAAATTCTTTCACTTATAGGAAGCTACGGTATAGTCTTGAGTGACATAGGGTATCTACTTTTTATCCCGAAATTCCCACGGGAACTCCGGAATTACCGCGGGTGGAATCGCGGGGTACAGCTATTATATTGATGTAACAAATAATGTGATTTAAGTAACGTTACACCTATGTTTAGTAAAAAAAAGCATACCTTAGGTAGGTGGTATCTACGGAGTTCGAGATAATGATATAGATATACCTACAGTGCGATACTTTATCTTTTTTTAAACTCAATTACATATTTATAAAAGTTACTAGCTGTGCCCCGCAGTTTCACCCGCGGTAATATCGGAGTTCCCGCGGGAATTCCGGGATAAAAGGTACCCTATGTCCTTCTCTGTACCCCTGACAACGTGCATGCCAAATTTTATCCAAATCCGTTGAGCCGTTTTTGCGTGAGTGAGTAACAAACATCCAAACATCTAAACATCCACACTTTCACATTTATAATATTAGTAGGATTTATACTTACCAATATAAATGCACTCTATGTATGTGATAAAGTACCTACTTATAACGCTTATAGTTATGAACTAGGTACCTACCTACTTATTAAAGAACTCACCATGTGATTTAATGTTTTGGCAAGCAAATCGGGCTCCTCAGTTCCGTTGAATCGATGGAATTTCAGCCGAAAGGTCGCAAAAGCTTTGTCTATGAACTCTTGGCTAATGTTCATGTTTGGTGACACGGCGAGGCGGAACGACCACCGAATCTTGAGCTCGCCGTTGGAGCGCGGGAGCCAAGATATTACATCATTTATATATCCAAATTTCTCCTGAGCAGTACAAATAAGTATGAATAAATCGAGGTTGAAGTGTTTGTTTGTAGTTTTAGAGATTTAAGGCTTTTGTTTGAGATTAAGGTTCATTTTTTTATCGTTTCGCTTTTTTTAGAAAGTTGATACCGATATATAAAAAAAATTACTCTCAAAACGGATTTGTCTAAAAATATAAGTATACAAATGCTATATCTATAGACTTGAAACTCACATAATTTCTAGATACCTCCAAGCAAAGACAAATTTTCATCGCATTCAAAAAAGGGAATGTTTGTATCTAAAAATTTTCTACTAACGTTTACAAATAACTTATTAGTTTTTTTGATGTTTTTTCTCTGCATATTTGTAAAATCGTAAGCCGTAACCTATCAAATCCTACTCTGCCTGCTACCTACCTATCCTGTCTAGAGGTTTAGTATGGTATATACTCAGACGAAATAATTTCGTCTGAGGGTATATATGTATAGTTGAAAAAATCGTATCGTATCGTAACGATCCTAAACGAACTACAACGTTTAAATAGTTTCCTCGCTATAGTTGTATAGTATGTAACTTTGTTGCTATCATATTTCAGTTTCAATCAGAAAAATAACGATTTTGTGATTAATTAATCATGTTTAGATAGCTTCAACTTTGAAGTATGTTTATTTTGGTTGATTGCTAGATATTGTAGCTGTCAAAACGTGCATATTTTAATCGCAAAACCGCCATATTTTTGATTGCAACCGAAAAATAATAGAAATTAAAGCTACGTAATAGCCCCAGCTCTCAATAGCTGTGTCTAAAAAGTTGACAGTTTACAAAAACCTGTTTTAGATACATATTAAAATTAAGCAAGCACAAAGAGGGGATTTTTGGAAATTCTTTTTTTAAAGTGGGTGATGAGCTGTTCAGACCGCAGGGAAGAGTTTGGTAAAATATTAAGAAGTTTATAATTAATGAATTACAAAACCTCATCACTTATTGATAATCCCAAGCACTTGTCTATTTCGGTACGAGTCTTAGGGTCCACTGTGGTAGAGAGCGCGAGTAGAGCCAAGTGCAAAAACAGGCCTGACTCTACAAAACTTATTCCATTCACATGCCGATCTTCCGGACTGATCAGTCGTAATTTGTCATATGTGCTCTGAAATGCCACACGGTTGTCTGGTTATAATATTTCATATAAAACGATAAAATTTAAATTAATCTCTAGGCTACGTAGTTATCTTACTCTATAGGTACCTAGGTACAATTACCTGCGATGATTTATAAACAATCGTTAATCAATGTCGCCATAGCCCATTGATTTACTACTAGACGCCATAGCCCATAAATATAACATTTATTTTAGGTAGGTAAGTACCTAGGTACACGTCTCTAAAACTTTTCGTTTCACTCACCTTGTATAACTTTCGTTCCAGTTGACCAAGTGACTGTGTAAAATTTCTATGTAAATACTTAATCCTATCAAAACGTACAGACGTTGCGTGTGAACTGGACGCAAACTCATCTATAATCTCAGCGTTGTGATATTTAGGTGTGGTATTTATTACAGGTTCCGTGGTCAATATTGATGTGAAATTTATATAGCCAAATTGATTTGGCAACGCCACTGTAGCTCGCCCCTCGACATTTGCTCGCGCGTTAGTTCTCCTAGTAAACGAGTTATCTGACCGTGTCCGATTTAACGAGAGATTTTCGCGTACTTTTGACGGTGGATGTTGCTCGAAAGGTACGGTAACTATTTGTTGTGTCGGATGCTGTGCGTGCACATCGATCGATAATTTTCCATTTAACGACGAGGACATAGGTGCATGCTTTTCAATAGTTTGATGAAGCGGCCGCAAAAAATTCTTACTGGCGACATTGTCCGGTGGAAATGCACTTTGGTAACGTTGGCGTTCCGGTCGAAACGTACCTGGACAAGTATTCCACGAGTTGCCATCGAAGCACAAATTCGAATTTATTAAAGGATGATGGTATAACGAACGTGTGAACCACTCAGCTACGAAAGTTTTCGCCGGCGATAACCAGTAGTGAGGATTTATTTGATTAGTATCCACATGAGGTCTCGTTATCAAAAATAATATCACAGTTAATTTCGTCGCACTACGCGAAGTCATGACTAATTTATAACAATGATTTGAATAGGCATGCTAAATATAGCATTTATGATCGAAAACATATTTTTTGCACAGTCGGCCGGTAGGTAATGTGAACGCAGTTGAATTCAAATAGTCTACGAAATCACAACACAACCATGCTGGTTGACAATCCGAGTTCGATTGTAGAGATTATAAATTTTTTTAAGTGTGCATTTACCTTAAGTAATGTACCCAGGTACGTGTAAGCACCTAAAGAAACAAAGTGTAAACATCTGTTTGTATTTTTTTTTTAAACAAGCCGTACTCTCGACATCGTCCGCGTGGTCTTAGATATTTCCGCGTGAAACAGATATTTTCCCGATCTATCTGCGAACGTACCTCCATAGGTACATATTTGGGACACTTCCGCCTTTTCTTTAACGATTTTATTTTGACCTTTCATAGAAATTTCGTCAGTTGAGATTTATACCTCACACAATATAGATAGGTACCGACATGAAGGCGAAATTATAATGGGCAGAATTTCGATAAGGTTAATATGTCTCTTAAATATTATTAGAACATATCCTAAATATTAAAGGTATATTATGATTCCCTCATGCTGTTGAGGCCATAGCATAGAAATACCATGGTAAACCCAAACGTGGGGACTAGTTCTTCCACAGTCACTAGGTACTAAATCACTTTCTTGCGGATTGCTATGTGTCGGAAATTATTGCATCGCCATATCGCGCATTTTAAGATTGGGCCAGCACCAATGGCCAGTACTCATAACCTAACTAGTTAATTAATGACGAAATTATGAGACTAATTAATCCTCCATGCCATTGTACGTATACGAGGTATGACTAATTAAGTATAGGTTTGTACTTATTGTTAGTTTATATAATTTACTGCCCATAAATCTTTACAGTCATTGTTACGTATACCTATTATTCTATTTTTATTACTATTTAAAATCGTGAAAACCTTAAATTTAAGAATGAAGATATATGTACATAGTTAGTAGATAGAATGTTTTTAGAAGAATATAATTACTTATGTGATAGGTATATGAATGAATGAAATGTCAGATCAGGGACCACGTCTTCTTCTTCTTCTTCTTTAATAATGGCGTCTATAATTATAATTTGCCAATGACAATGTTTCTTAATAATAACAATCTCTTCATCTACTTCTTCAATTATGGCGAATCGCCAATGACAATGTTAGATTGTTCCCCAAGTTAAAACATGGCTCTTTTGAATGTCAGTTTCCTGCTCAGGGTCCAAAATAGATGCTGAAAAGTGACTGAAATAACGAAAAACGTGACACGCGTGTTTTCGATACGGCTTTCACTCATCAACAACCCAGGGACCACGTCGCTACTAAATATTTTCTAATTTTCCATGCGTTATTAGGTACCTATATCTTCAACCTTCATTCTTAATATTTATAAGTTCTTAACACCACTGGCATAAATTTAATTTCTCTCCAGTGAAACAATCATTAAAAAAAAATTACTATCTGTCAATTAATCTACAAATCAAATCAAATAGTGCAAAAAGCAACTGAAAATGTAGAAATCAAAATTTCTGTTTAGAAAATACATAATACAATTTTTTAAAAAATATGATAATTTGTGGAAAGTTGTCGCGACTGTACGTTATAAAGCGTTTGGTAAGCAAGGAATGGTCTATTAGACGTTACAGTCTGTGCTGCCCGCCCCGGCCGCCGCCTGGCCAGTGCGGGGGCTGCGGGGGTTACTCGCCGGGGGGCGGGCGGCGCATCGTGCCGCCAGCGACCTGCCGCCCAGGACCTATACCCTATAACCCGTGCGTGCCACGATACCACCACGGCAAGGACACGTACAAAAAATTCAAATATCTCACACTGTTCGTCTGCTTCCCGCTGATCATAATTCAAACGCTCCGCATCCTTGGCCACAGTCCACCACCAAAGGGGGAGTGCCGGGACTACGAGTACATGCGCATCCGCTCCAAGAGATTCCCGTGGGGCGACGGCACCAAGAGCTTTTTCCACAACGACCATGTCAATCATTTACCGGGTGAATGCACACCGCCGCCTCTCGACTGCGATTAGCGGTGTTGTTCCCTTTCATCCTTAATCTTAATTTTGTAAGGTTTACTAACTTTCGGAAACATACTTTGTAATGGTAAGAATTAAACGACCTGAACGTATAGCAACATAAATAAATGACCTGAACGACGAAAATGGATTGTATTCTTAGTTCTTACACACATTTTCCTTTAATTCTTAGTTCTTATACGCAGCCGCAAACGAATCCTTTTTCATTCATTATAAGATTGAATGAGTCGTCTTCTATTAGACAAGTTAGATCTTATAGTGATGAGTGACACGACTAAACTAACCATAGCATAGCATAGATATAACAAAGGGATCCATCGCGGTGGTCGCGAGTCACAGCTTTACAGCTTGACTGTGTCATTGGGAAAAAATTATGGAACCAGAAGAAACAAAATCCGATATTGTCAAGGCCGGAGCCAAGTCTTTAGTTGTTTTTCTCTTGACGCCTGTCCCAGAAGGGGCGAACATAAAAAATAACAACAACAACCAGAAGAAACATTTGCCATGTTCACTTGAATGTCTTTTCTCGTATAATATCTATTTAAACTAAACGCGCTGATTCTAACTAGCACTTCAAGGGATCCTCGAGGTGGTTTAATACCGAAGAATCCAATAGAAAATTGAGAAAACCGTTCGAAAACTATGAAATTGTTTAAGTAATATTTACGTAGATACTTATATTTCAACCCTTCTTAGTTTTAGTTCAAATCAATCTATTTTCGAGAGAAAAACAATCACAATAGGTAATATTATTAATGCGTAAGTTAATGTGTACAGTATATAATATCATCTGTGCAGGTAGTATTACACGTACTTACCTAGATACATGTAAGTTTGTCTGTTTTATTGGTATGTTTACACGTTTGAATATTTTATTAGGGGAGCCCAAGAAGGGATTTTTGGAGTTACTAAAGCGCGTCAGATTAACATAACATATCATATGTTGAGTACCTCCATCAAATAAATATGCCCTCTGCACCAATTCTGCCCGTCTAGGACAAACGATTAGAATAGGTGCCAAAAATTAATAATTGGACCACTAAGTATTTCTCTGCAAAGTGTTCCTTGTTCATGCGCACGCATATTTGCAGTCACGACGGATCGGAACCAAAACAGACGCATGAAGTTGACATGAGCGCTAGTGGCAGAGCGGCGGCGCGGCGGCAGCCACCGCCAGCGATCAATAAACTTGTTGACGTCACACGGCGGACAAGCGCGATTGGCCCGTCCGGCATTATTAAATAAGCTACGGTAGAGGTCGGCGCGTGAAGCGGGCCCAGCACCGCCGCGCTGCAGCTCGCGGCGGCCCCGAGCAGCGCGCCCCGCTCGCGGCTCGCCGCCCGCCATGGCCGACATGCCGGACCTGTCGCACCTCACGCCTGAGGAGCGCGCCATCATCGAGGGCGTCATGATGCGCCAGCGGCAGGAGGAGCAACGCGAACACGAAATTATGAGGTGTGCCCCCGCACTCCCGCACCCCCGCACCCCTGCGCTGATCCGACCCCGCGCCACCACCCTGTACTGATCCCGAGTTTTATTCGCGTCATGCACCATACTATCCTATTTCGGCGCTTATTATAATTATTATATTTACTCTGTGTATCCCTTACACTGATTGCATGTATTGGAATGCCTAAACAAATTCAAATACGTCGAGTTTCTAGTTTGTGCCCAATAACGATTTGAGTCCCGACTCCCATCATGCCTATAGTATAATAATAATATCTATTTATAATTGACGTAGATACTGAGTTTTTATTGACGTGTCTAGTTACCTTCTGCGCAATCTTCAGATAAATGATATCAGATTTTTGTTTAATAAAACATTATTCTGTGTTAGATAATGCCATTTTTCACCAATGGTATTTAAAATGCATATTTATTTTATGTCATTTTGTAAAATAAAACGCTTGCACGGAAAACCAATAGGTATCAAAATCGTGAATATTAAAAGTTAAATAGATACCTACCTAGGTACTCTATAGGACGCAAGAAAGTGATGTCAATGATATTTTCAAATCCGCATTTAAGTTTTTCTCTTGTAGAGTTACTGCACCAAATCTTCCGTAACAAATATAGGTAGAAAAGTGGTTATAAGGTGAATTTGCTGAAGTAACAAATGTTATCCGCAAAAATAAGCTAATCCTACTCATTATTCTCCTATATCCAATAGGTAGTCGTGATCGAAGAAAACGAATACCTACTAGGTCGCCCAAAATGTCGGTACATTATGCAAGACAACAACCATATTGCAACTGAGAACTGACGTATTTTACGCTATATTATATGATAATACAAAAATAAGTAATTCAATTATAAACCCTTTGAGCATCTTTAAGGTTTCTTTTCCAAATGTAGGTAGGTATGTCACAATTTTAACTGCTTAGGTACTTGGCTTAACTTATATCATCGCTTAAGATATTCTACCAAATAGGTACCCTTGTAGGTACCACTACTTATCTACTTATCTCTATTTTACATATTTTAACCGTCACGTTCGTTCTTAAGTAATTATTCAGTTACTGTCAGGATTAATAATAATTATGTAAAATATTCACGAACGTAGATATTTTATAGAGGTAAAGTTTGTTAGTTTGTGACATTGTGCGTTGTAGGGGGTAATCTCTGGATCTACTGAACCGATTTAAAAAATTCTTTCACTTATATGAAGTTACGATAGTCCTAACTCCTGGATGACGTAGTACTTTTTATCCCGAAATTACCACGGGTGAGACCGCGGGGGACAGCTAGTCTAGGTACACTAATATTATAAAGAGCTAAAGTTTGTGAGTTTGTGAATTGTGATTTTGTGACGTTGTAGGGGGTAATCTCTAGATCTACTGAACCGATTTTGAAAATTCTTTCACTCATAGGAAGTTACGGTAGCCCTGAATGTGTAGGATACTTTTTATTACGAAATTCCCATGAGAACTCTGAAATTACCACGGATAAAACCGGGACAGGTAGTATTAAATAAAACTTGAAGTGTCAGTTTATTCACGTCCCCGACTGAACGGAGATCATATCATATCATCAGATGTACATAAAATTTAAATGGGCCCATTACGGAATAAACCCCTTTCGAACAAAAAATGAATTTTGTAAAACCGTCATATGAGTTACGACAGAGTTATGCCCGAACATACATTAAAAAATTATATTGGTACCTATGATAACAATTAATAATAATTCACATAACAACACACAGATCTACTTGATCCGGGTCTTTGGTCGTTTGGCACCACGAGCGTTTTGGACCGCGGTATAAATCGCCCAAGTACGATTTCTGAATGGGTCGTTTCGCACCGCGCGGCGGTTCGAATCGCCCAAGAACGTTTTTGTAATGGGTCGATTCGGACCACAGCTCAGTAAAGAACTTACCTACATTTGTTATAAATTTACAGAGAGAAGGTAATCACTACGTATAAATTTATAACCCTACGACATAGAGTAGTACATCACTTGAATTTTTTTGTTTGCGTGAATTTACTCTAATGATTGGCATATTTTTTATCACTGGCTGCAGAATCGACTTTTTTTCAAAATGGCGGACAGTAGGTAGGTATACCAGGCTTCATACAAAAATGTTAGAACCCTTTTTACAAGGGTTTATACTTGTCTATGTGGCCCACTGTAGATACATATGAAATGCTGAGGGTCATAAAATAAAAAAGGGAAAATTACATTTTTTTAAAAAACCCATGGCGTATGTTGATAATAATGACATGACAGTAGCAACCCCTACGAATTTCATTAAAAATTACGTAAGTAATTATACACAATCGGGGGCTTATCAAAATTTTAATTTAATTCTTTTCAATAACTGCGTTTACATCTGCCGTGGATTATCTCAAAAATTAAATTTAGCTTTTTGTTTTTGGAGTTTTTCTGTTTGATGTTTTATTTCCGTTAGCTTTACTATAGATTTAGGCTGTTGCTAGTCGTCCACTAAACGGACGAACAATAATCGTCCACTAAACGCAAAATGTATAGATCTTTCCTAATGTACTTTTTTTGTATGAAAAACCTTTTTATATGATATATTATGTAGGTAAAATTTTTGTCTAAAAATAAATTGTATATGTCACTGTAAAATTGTAAATACCGTAAGATTTATAATCTATCTCGCGAGATTGTGAATTGTCAAAAGATCGTGAACCGTAACACTGTCTTTGGCACATCGCTGGCAGCTGGTCAGCAGTACAAACCTAACCTAACCATAATAATTATAATCGAAATTAATGCGTTAAATTGTCAGCAGTATGTTACGGTTTTTGACAGTTTACAATGTCGCGAGATAGATTAAAATCTAATGGTATTTACAATTGTACGGTGATATATTTACAATATATTGACAACCTTTTTTGTGAATTTACGTAGTTTAGTGGACGACTTATAATAATCCGCTTAGTTGACGCCTAGACACTTCGATATATTTAACTTCAATCTTTTTTATATTTAAGTAAATACTTCACTGCGAAATTAACGCAAGTAAAACTGCGAGGAACAGTTAGTAATATCCTTAAATAAAAGATTTATGTTGGTTTATGACAGACGAAAGCAAGACGAAGTTGCGGTACTGGAGCAGACGATACGCACAAGGAACGAGATGCAGCGTGCGGCCGGGGTGGAGCTCGCCGCCACCTGCCATATCTGCCTCAAAACCAAGTTTGCGGACGGCGTGGGCCACTCGTGCCACTACTGCAGAGTGCGGTGCTGCGCGAGGTGCGGCGGGAAAGTCACTCTACGCTCCAATAAGGTTATAATTTGCCTTTGCTTAAAAAAAACTTCCCAGTGCCGCAACTACCATGGCCAACGCCTGTGTGCGAACCCGCCTCTATAGTAAAGAGCCTCTTTGGTCTCGACTTTCGTATGGACCACTATGATGTTATTTGGAAATATTGACAAAAACGTAATGGAACCAAAAGTTAAATAGTGCTGTCTCGTGGAAACATCCACTATGGTGTGTTTTGAAAACGAATTCTCACAGCGTCCCTGAGAGCCTATCACCTGTGTGCGATGCACATATTGCACACAGAGGCAGCTCGGCCCTAACTTCCCTGTATATTTAGTTCGGTTTATTTGAACCACATTTCAACAAATATTCCTCCGACAGGTCATATGGGTATGCATTTTGTGTCGCAAAAAACAAGAGCTGTTGTCAAAGACCGGTCAATGGATTCACAAGAGTACCGGTCAGGACGCTATGCTTTGGCAGATGGAATCAGATCTGCGAGGTTTGACTACACCAGCTGACACCACCCTCGATAAGAGGCCTAAACTGGAGCGAGCGCACAGTGCAGCCGAAAAAGAGAATCATCCCTTGCAAAGGTCCGGCAGTGCGTTACGCCGGCAGTACAGTCAGCAAGAGTCGCGATGTTACGGTGAGCTAGAAGGGCTAGCACGAACCCATCCGCACCTCGTGCATCCGAGGCAAAAAGCCGCATACGGTGTCGAAGACTCTGGTGCGCCGCCGCCCCCACCATCGCAAGTGTTGCCGCTCGCGCCGACGTCACACGCTCCGTTACCGCCTCGATCCTCGTCTTCGGACGACGAGGCTCCAGAATGCGTTTCCGACGAAAACGACGAGTATCGCGACCGTGGTGAGTAAATTCGCACAAATCACAATGGCGTCGCAACCTCAACCTACCCAATTCACCACTAATCCTTTCTACCCAAAGTGAATTTGTTTTAAATCACCCTCGATGCACAATACTACACAAAAACTCAACATCGTTTACGGTTAACATGAAAAACAATTTTATTTTACATTAAAAATATCCATCACAATATTATTTTAAGTACATCATATAACTAATATTTATCTATTTTGTCTCAATCATAAAGTTCAGGTGTTCCGTGCGAGGTCAAGCTTTATTAATTTAGAAAACTAGTTTTTAGTCTCAGGTAATGTATTTTATAACTTGTATTTTAATGATAGTCTAGAGCACCTAAACTTATGGACTTACTTATATGTTTCCATCATGTCTCTGACGTTTATTTTACTGGTATCATCATTATATTTTTTCATTCAAGCTAGTTTCGTTTACTCTCCCATTTATTATTTATTTTCAGACCGTGACTAAAAATATAATTACCAGTGATATTTGAAACAAATATCGCATATAGATATTTTGTAACGTTATTGCGCTGGAGGCCCACTTTCGTTTTTATTATCATTCAGACCACAGCTTCAGACAGATATAAGATGGTTTGCATACGAGTTCTTTGAAATCAAAAACTTCAATACTCGATTGATGAAACCGGTATCGAGACGATCATTGACATAAAGTAACGTTTGTTCCGATAAATTGCATATTGTCAAACGAAAGTTGGACACCGGGTTTGAATACTTGTATATTAAACTGTTGAATAAGTTCATAATGTATAATCGTAACGCAGCCCGCGCCCGCGCCGTGTACGCGCCCGTACTATCCGTAGGCCGCACCAGCGAGACGTACCTACTACCTACTAGTCCTATTACCTACCCGTCATCGAGTCCGGGACTCTGGACAGTGGGCACCTCCACCCAGGCTGGTGGTAGCGCCATCTCACCACGCCACCTCACTGTTTGCAGGTCATAAAAATAGGAGCGCCTCCGAGAGCTCCAGAAATCAACGTCGAGCGATGTTAGACGAGAAAATGAAAAAATTCTTATCGGTGAGACGGCGTGTTTTGTCGGGATACCCTTGCGTTGTACAATACTGCTCAATTTAGATGTGTATTCGTTGACTGTTTCTGCAAATCTTACTACCTACCTAACTACTTCTTTCTCTGATCGACCGACTGTGATGACTGTAGAATTTTGATCAGAAATTCTCCCTCTTTGTTTTAAAATTTCATTCATAAGGAGTATATTTATTAAGTTTAGTAAAAAAAGACTGGAGACACTCGATGCAATAAGTAATAAGTAGCTGTTATAATGAAATGCAATAAATGTACTTCTTTATTTCTAATTGCTTGAACCAAAAAAAAATAAGATCTACGTATTCCTTCAGTTCCTAATTATAAGTGAGGTATAATTTTACTATGGCTGTTGCTAGTCATCCGCTAAACGGATGAATAATAGAAATTTAATCGTCCGCTAAACCCAAAATGTATTCATCTTTCCTATAACGTTCTGTTTTGTGACGAGATTTGTACGCCGATTGAAAAACTTGTTTATATAATATACAATTTTTGTCTAAAAATTAATTGTACCTATAGTCCTATATGCGCCAAAGACATATTGTGTTGTCTACCATTTGATTTTGCCGCTTACCGCTTGGCGAGTCGCAATTCGCGCCTTTCTTGGCTGTGGCCAGGGGTTACAGTTCAAAATTTTTTGACAGTTTACAATCTCGCGAGATAGATTATAATCTAACGGTATTTACAATTTTACAGTAATATATTTACAATATATTGACAACCTCTTTTGTGAATTTATGTAATTTACTAAGTTTAGCGGACGACTTAATAATGCTTATTAATCCGCTTAGTGAACGACTAGACACTTCGTATAAGTATAATACCAAATCGATATAAAAAAGTGTTTATGGTTCAAGCATTTCCGCATGCCTGGGCGAAAAGAAGTGTACTTAATTGGTAAAATATACCTACTTTTCTACTTGGATGATGTAAATCTACGTGTATCGTATTTTAAGTTTGATGTTTTATTGTTTGTGCGACTGGAAAATCTACACATTCTTTCCGCTTGCGCGTGAGCACTGCTTTATATAATTTTGAGTTAAAGAATATACCTACACATATCGATCCACTATATAATAAACAGATAGTGGCATCAGTTAAAGAGTTATGAGGCGAGATAGTTAACCGGGCGCGTACATACAGGCGCGCACCTCACTGGACATACGCTGAAAGAGGGAGGCGGCGCGGCGCGGGGCGGCACGGCGCGTATGTACCTACAAGCTGATCTTATTCAACGATGTCATCCTTAGGACGACTAGATGCGTGCTCGAGTCTCCGGCATCCGCACCTGCGGAGCGTCAGCGTGGCGGCCAACAATTATTACAATATAACTAATCATTCGCCGGCCGCATACGAGACGGATGTACGCAGCCCGTTTGACGCGTCGAGGTCCGCGGCCCCCGGTGGCGGGCGCAGCTTCGACTCCGCCACCGACAGTCGGTGGAGCGGCCGCGAACGGGAGACCTCTTACTTGCGGCCCTACGGACCCGATGAAGTGTCGTGTCCCGAACGAAACGTTTACAAGAGTGCCTATTTGTGGGAAGATTCCGCTGACAATCGTCGCTTTACCGAAAGGAGAAAAAAAACTGTCAGATTTGACGGCCACGAAGGTGCTGCCACGTTTCCGAGAGGTGGTCGAGATGCATCCGTGGTGTCGCAAGATTGGGCTTCCTTACGTTGGGAGTCTGAACGTCAAACGAGTCAGGACTCCGCAACCAAAGATTCAGGCATCGATACTTCTAGCACCTTCACTTCAAGCGAAGACTCAAATAGGGGCGACTGCCCTAAGGTACATAAATTATTCATGCTTCTATGCATTACTCATTAATAATAATTGTTGCTATCCGTCGTAGCTTCATAAATTTCATTAACTCAGCTTATTGCAGACATTGATTAATGCAAATAAATGGAAGACGAAGTTAATTATCTCTTTTAAATTATTAATATAAAAATAAATCTCATCTCATCTCAGCTCTTGAATTTTTATCACATTATTGGTGGTAGGTAGGTACTTACTTAGATATGAAGTAGGTACATGATAAAAATAATCGGTACCTACCTACAAATAAAATTTTTGTTTGGCTGTAGCATGATTGCATTGGCATGCACGCAATATTTTAAGGTGTTTATTGGTAAGCACTTTATTAAGACGCCATTATAATCAAATCAAAAACATCCCAATATTCACTAGGTACCTAAATAATAAATTGGTATAATATAATATATGTAAGTTTATTACAAAATTTCGCCAAAAACATTCAAAAACTTACGGCGCTCTGCTAGATAGCGAGGTGAAAGAATAACGATAAATATAAAATAACAAGTGATGATGCCAATGTGACAGTTCCCGCAGAGCTGGCAAGTGTCGGCGGACGGCACGCGGATGGTGGGGCACATGGTGCTGCGCAAGACCGTGGTGGAGGGCAGCACGCACTCCTCGGCCGCCATACTGGGCCTGAAGGTGGTGGGCGGGAGACTGCAGCCGGACGGTACGCGCACCGCCGTCATTGAAAAAGTCAAGAAAGGCTCCATAGCCGATCTAGAAGGCCAACTAAGGATAGGTGAGTTATTTCGCATTTTGAAATAGGCACAACTGTATTTCGGTTTATCCAATCACCTGCTGGTATAACTTGCTCCAAATGTCCAGCAAGAGCTTTCCTTGCAGTTGGAGATCTGAAATAATGATTTTCTTCTCTTCAGGGGTGGAGAACGTTTCTATTTCAGTTCTGTGCTTCCGGACTTGTCGTAAAAGTGTCGTGTCAAATAAAATTATAAGAAAAAAATATGCAATATAATATTTTATAGCAAACCTACTTATGATAATAAAACAATGATTTGCATGTGATGTTGGACAAATTCCAATACCAATGAGTTCCGTTTGTCAGGGGACGAAGTGTTGCAATGGAACGGGGTACCGCTGCAAGGTCGGAGCGCGGAAGAAGTGTCTATGGTGGTAGCGGATAGCAAACACGACTCGCACGTCGAGCTGGTCGTCTCGCGGCCCCTCGCCTCCGTCCGCCCCCCCGCGCAGCCGTGGCGGACGCACAAAGGTACTAAAGGTACTCCAGCGAGTCCAGTTCTTTATTCCAATTCTCTGTTTCAGAAGTTACTATATACTTGCCACATTTTCGCAGATAAGAAAAGTTAAGCTGTGTAGGAAATTTATCATCATAAAACTCATCATACTTACCTAACCATCTAAAGTGAAAAAGAGTATTTTTCTGACACTAGCTACGTACCGTCGTCCACTAAACGGATTATTAGCCGTCCACGGCCTACTAAACTACATAAATTCACAAAAGAAGTTGTCAATATACTAGATTGTTAACTGTCAAAAGATTGTGACCGCGGCAGCGGCCGGCGATGCGCCAAAAATAATGTTACGCTCACAATCTTTTGACAAATTTACTATCTGGCGAGATAGATTATAATCTTACGATTTACAATTTTACAGTGACATATTATACAATTTATTTCAAAAAAATAGGGATGTTGACAACTTTTGAAAATCAAAATTTTAATTAGTCCGTCTTTTAGAAAATTAAAAATCATTAGACACGTATTTTTTTATTTTTCAAATAAATGAAAATATACAGAGATAAAGCGCATTAAAGTTTAGGGTGGGGGCTCGTGACGTCACTTACTGCTACAAGCCGCCATACAAACTGCACTAGTTAGTGACGTCACGCGAAATTTCAACTCAATGTATCTCTGTTATTTTTTTATTACGTAAAAAAGAAAAAATACGTGTCCAATATTGTTTATTAATCTACAAGACGGACTAAAAAAAAAAAATGAGTCAAACAGCCTATTGTATCACCTAAAAAGGTTTTTCATTCGGCGTGCAAATCTCGTAACGAAAAAAGAACTTTAGGAAAGATCAATACCTAACTAGTCGTCCGTTTAGTGGATGACTTAGCCACAACCATTAAATATTATACTAAGTAAATTAGAATGACTTTGAGACTATAGAAGACGTTGTTATTTTTATGTCTAGAAGTTTACACTGAAGTGATGGGTGGGTGCGAGAAACCGAGCGTCCTCGTGACGTCACCGGGCTCACCCGACGTGCACTCACGTCGGCGGCCCGCGCGCCACAACCATCACAACATCAATGTGGCTGGTCGTATACAGGTATATCATCTATAAAATCTTTTTGTATCCCTGTATCGTACGTAGGTACGAGTACGAGACTGTAAAGTCTACCTACACCTGTGATATACACCCACAATCGTGTAACACACCTTTTATTTCGTACACAGTTGAAAGTATACTTCGACATCAGCGCCCTCCAGCTCTTGGTAACTGTGGTATCAGCAAACAACCTCAGCCCTCGACCCGACGGCTCTCCGCGGTGTCCTTACGCAAAAATTTTCTTGCTGCCCGACAAAAGCGAAAAAAGCAAACGAAGAACAAAGACGCTGGCTAACACGTTGGAACCGCGATGGAATCAGACATTCGTTTACTGCGGCATTCGGATCACTGATATCAAAAAGAGGACTTTGGAGGTACAACACTTAATTAATAAATATTTTTAATCCTATTACGGTAGACATTGAAGATATTAAAAACGATATTGTTTTTCAACAAGGTAACAGTATGGGACCTGAACCGGTACGGCCCAAACGATTTCCTCGGAGAAGTCTTACTGGATCTCGATAACGTCGTGATGAACCACGAACCGAACTGGTACACACTGAAGCCTCACGAGGAATCCGCAAGTTTCAGTGTGAGTGTCAATCGTGTTGACGTTTCTACAAATCTTCACTCTGATGATGAAAATTTATTTCATTTTGTCACAACATTTTTGTCGTAACAGAGGTACCGCGAAGACGAAGCGGACGGCGAGCACTTGTCTCCGCCGTCCACTTCAACGTCGCGCCTCTCCGACTCGGACACTCCGAGCGAGTGCGACCTCCGCAGGCATCACTCCCTCTCCAGCCTCGCGTCCAGCTCGAGCCCGCCGCCCCCACATGAGGTTCGTTTCTTATCCACCAGAGATACCGTGAGCGGTGAAATCTACAAGACTTTCCTTACAAATCTTTTTTAATTTATAGCGGATGGATGTCGACGGAACGCGGTGTAGCCGACGCGACATGTCTCCAGGAGGGCGTGTGCGCGCTGTCGGCATGTCTCGAGAGAAGGTATGTGGTATGGTAGGTATGTCATATATCTTTTCAATCATGCTTCCTGGCAACGTTTCCGATCTTACGTTGATACCGTTGGTTGCTGGTAATATTACCTGCTCCCTTAGCCAAGTCGACAATCTATGATCGAGAAAACTAAAGAACGTATCGTCATGTCACGTAAAATCGTCCATTCAAAAGACCACGTGATATGACGTCACGTTCCTTAGTTTCTATAGCGTTAACGATCACAGATCATCAACTTGGCTAAGGGGGCTGTTGGTTTATCGTCACAGAGTGGCGGGTACAGCGTGGCTCGGTCCCAGTCGGCGGCGGGCGGCGCGAGGCCGCACCGCGCGCGCAGCAAGTCGCCGCGCCGCTCGCTGTCGCCGCCGGCCGACCGTGACGCCTCCTGGCGCTACACAGGTGCCGTCGCGCCCAGGCGCCAACCCCCGACCGACGCGAGTCTGACGCCTCGGGCCAGTGGGCTCGGCCGGCCCGAGGCGGTCACAGCGGGCCCGGACCCCGCACGGAACACTCCAGACACGCACGTTCTCTCGCTGCATCCGCTCGTCACCACTTTACTGTCACTCACTGTTTGACTTCCTCGTTCTTTTCCTTGTTCATTGTTTATTTCTCACATCTTCCTTTCCACTACCACATCCTCTTACCTGATATGAGCACTCTTTTCTGTAACAAGTCTTGGATACTGTTGTTTGCACGTTTGGATATTATAAAGATATTAATTTAACTCGTCAACCCATTTCTAGCGCAATGTTAAGATTGCTTCTTCTTAGAAATTGTCTCCAAAAAATATTGCATGATGAGAACATGCTTCGAAAGTTATTCCTAAAATTTAAATTAACTAACTACGATGTTTTTCCATTTTCCAAACTTCTGCATTTCGATGTTTAGCGTCCATATCTACATGTTCAAAATTGGCGTTGTTTTTTTAAACATAAGGGTACAGTGTTAGTAGTTTTAGCAATAGCTTTATGTGACCGCAGTGGGCGAGGACCGCGGCGCGGGCGACTCGTCGCGGCTGCCGACGCACGCGTACGCGCCACGGTTTCAATCGCGTTCGGCCACCGCCACGCCCACCACTAGCCCAAAGAAACGGCAACTGCCACAAATACCACACAATCAAGTGAGTACTATGCGTCAAAAATAATTCCAACTAAATTTGCTGTAGACACCTATTTGGTAGAATGGCACTTATCGGCATCGTCAAGTAAAAAATAAACTCCGGAATTATAACAATCCAAATTTTTTTTGTGTATGTACGATCTTAATGGTCAGAGACTGGTTGGGTGATGGGTCTGGATAAAATGAATTTGACAACTTGCATAACTCTGGCGTATGAAGTTACATGGTCTATTCCAAATGACGCCAGTTAGCTCCAGGGCACGAGCCGGAGATCTTAGTCGTAGATATAGGTATTTGTTGTTTTCTTGTTATGAACTTTCGCATAATACGTAGGTATAACGCATTAAGTCACTTTTAAGTAAAATAAATATAGGTACATCTAACTTACTTATAATTAACCATCGTTGTCGGTATAAAATTACAAACCATGGTGCTAAAGGTTGCAAAAGCTTTTGAAGTACACTGAAGCAATCAGCTTGTGCCTAACGTCATAATTATATGTTCTTGCGCACATAAAAACCGTCACTTCGAAAACTGTAAATGACGGAACCGCCCACCTTCGATTCCCGCAAGAAACCCAATATATGGTACTTTGATAAGTGCAGAGTATGAATAACCTGTCGTCGGTCGTGTGCAGGGCACGCAGCGAGCGGCGCGCGCACAGGTGTCCGCGGACCTCGAGGAACGTAAGTGGATCGGCCCGCACCACATTGGCGCCACACTCACGTACCGCAGCACGCCTCAAGGTCAATACATGCATACCCTGCTCGAGTTGCTTACTCATCTAAAGAGTACTCTCCCCCCTCTCACTCATGCATAATGACTTTTAAGAATTCAAACTTGAAGTAAATGCATCTTTATTATCGACCCTATAAAACACTGTTGGAGAAAAAGTTATTCATGGATTTAAAAACATTTCTTGAGTAACTGACCAAGGTCCATAATACACTTAGATAATAATTTACCCGGATTCCTAGGATATTATCCATTTAACAATTCGTTCATTTATCATAGAAAAGTATGGAGACAATAACTGCACAATGCACGTGGCTGCTCTGAACGCAATTAGTTGCTTTTTACCAAAATATCATTTATGTACATATATTTTAAACGTAGCAAGCGGCAAACATATTAATGACACTAGGGTAGATCTTTATTCGTAGGTACTATATTCCACATTATGCCCATTATCTACGTTTTACAAAGTACCGTAGCCAAGGGAATCTAATATCGCACCAAAATTCAAACAGATATTTGTTTCCAAGGTCTGATCGTGACGTTTTTTCATTGTTAGACGACCGCACGTCGCCGAAAATGGAAACGATATTTTTCTATTTTACCGAGTCTGTCGTCACGAACTATCTGATTGTTCGAACCGGGTAGTAGGTATAGATTGGTAAATTATTACTGTATTCGTAGGGTGGGAGCGTCACTACGCTGGGCTATCAGACTCTGAGCTGGCAGCGCGGGGCGGCGGCGGCGGGGTTGGAGGCGGGGGCACCGCGGGCTGGGCGCCGCGTAGGAGGCTGTCACCTGACGCCGCGGCAGCCGACTCCGACCTAGAGTCCGTCGCCTCCGTAACCTCCAGCGCCTTCAGCACACAGTCGGAACGCCCACGACCCACTCGCATGCTCAGGTAAACACCGTCTTCTGATTTGAAGCAGGTCACAAGTCGCTGCCAGAATATACTTGATACTTTTCTTACAAGTCGACGGGTCCTACGTTTACCTACTAATGTAGATAACCCACAAATTGAAGAAAAATATTTTTTTGGATCAAGAGCATTAAAATAACCTCAAAGTTATCCAGTAATTTTTTTTTTTAATATTCACTACTTTCGAGGATACAAATTAGTAAATTGATGCGTAACATGATGATGATAATGAGTGACATCATTTTAGGTCAAGCATTAGGACTTTAGATGGTTCCGCTGTAAAGTTGTGTTTATCCACTTGCACTAGTATGCGTAGGACCTGTCGAAGTCATCTCTAATTTTTTCTCGAAATTGTCATGAATACCTCCGTTTTTGTGGGTTTTATTTTGGATTGCAGATCCCAGTTAAAGAGAGTATTCAGGAAATGCTTTCGGTAACTTACAAATGTAGTACTTAATAATTTTGGTGCGACTTACTCGTTTTAATTTACAGCTCGAGAAAAATAACTCAGCCTCATGGCATAATGTACTGTAGTTCAGTCAAAAGCGCTATTTTTGATACTCTTAATCCACCGTCGAATATGAAGAGTTTCACACTCCCCAACCATTAGCATTCCAAAACTGTGAATCAGATGAAAAAAAAAAAACCAATTGGAAAATGAAATTGACGAAAAAATAAACCCCGTCTCTTTCCCACATACAAAACGCAGTAACGACTATGGAGGGCGCGAGAATGGCCGTAGCAACAACCAGCATCAACCGCTGGAACGGCGAGAATCTAGGCGTGGCCAGTTTACACGAAGTTTGAGCAACGCTGACGTGCCACCAGACGAAAAAACAGGTAGCCTTAAATTTTATTTTAATATAATAAAAAAATATAAATACAATAATGTTTGGAGAAGAAAGTTAACTTTTGCCAACTGTTGTTTTCAGATGGCAGCCTCAGCGACACAGCGCTCAGTGGCGCCAATGAAATGGAGCCAGCTAGCGACGACGCGCTCCTTAAAGCGGAACCTCGCGATTATTTCGGCCCCGGAATGGGAAAGAAGAGCAACTCTACCTCACAGCTTTCAGCCACAGGTAAACTTTTAACGTACACACGTATGTTCTCAGCAACCAACGACACATTGAGCATTAGAAAGAAAAGATGAACCGATGTACCTATCGTTTGTTTATTATATTCGTACCTAAACTATGTAAAATGTCAATGATAATGATCGACAGGACGAAAACGGAGGTTAGGTTTTGGTAAGCGTGGAAAAAATTCGTTTACGATACAACGCAGCGAGGAGGTGGTGCCAGGCGAAATGCGGGGCGGAGTGCCCGGGGTGTCACGCGCCTCCTCCGCCTCCAGTGAGAACGACGAAGACAGGTTCGCGGCGCGCTGCGTCCTACCCACACATTGACACAATAGTGCAGCGGCTCGGGCGGCGGTAGAACGCGCATTCACTCAACTGACCATTAACAATGCCATATTTTAGGTTTTAATGCAAAACAAAAATAAACCATCACGAATGGCCTCGCAAATAAAATTTACACAGCATGTTTTAAAAACTGCTCGGAAAACGTAGATGAATGTGCAGTGTCGCTTCTGTAAAGTCAAGCAATATAGAGCTTTCACTGGTTAAATGTAAATCCTTATTTATTTTGTGCTTCTTAGCGTGAAATCTGTAATGATATCTCAATCTGTCATTATGAAGATAAGACTGACTGAAATCACGAAATTAAACGAGCAGTTTGAGTAAACGAGTATGGTTAGGTACCTAAAAATAAATCAGGCAATCAAAATTTGAAAGAAAACAATATGATTGAACGGTATGCGTAAAAGCTTACTGTTAACGCCACATCACCCTCTCGTACCATCACCACTTTATTACATATACTTTATAACTTAGTCATCGCGATAGTCAGTAATGTTAAGTGAGTTGACGTGGTAATGTGATTAAGAGAGATGTGATCGGGGCGTCGGGTAACGCGTGACGTAACTCAATGTGTTGGCCTGGTGTCGCGTAGAGAGCGGCGGCGGCGCGCGGCGCAAGCGCTCCGGGCCCGCCACCACCACCTTCCAGCGCTCGCACGAGGTGTGCGCCGCGAGCCTCGCCTCCATATCTAGCTCGGAGGGATCCTCGTAAGTGGCCCGCTCGCCCGACCCTTCAGCGCCTTCAGTGCAGTCGATGCCCGCGCAACTCTATCCTGTATGTTCGCCTCTCGATGTTGCTCGCGTCTTCTTCTATGCCCCACCTCCCCCTCTGTGTGTGCCTCTCATCTCGTGAAAGCATGTAAACAGTTTAATTGGTGTATCTCAATTTATTCTCTATCTGTTCAGCACGCACGAGATTTTTCTTGGTATTGATAAACGCACACCGCAACCGATCTAAGTACTTGTGTATGTAAAGGTCTCGCCTGTCTTATGTTATTTCACTTTTCAGAGTAATTCTTCTGGCCGCGTATTAACGGAAGGATTTGTGAGAGCTGTGGTCGAAGCGCTTTCGTAAACGATGCACGTATCATAGCGATTTGATGATAAATGTTGCCTGAAGCCTAACATGTTTGCACAAACGCATTATACCATTTTTTTTTTTCAATTCACAAATTTTTCTTATCGATGTCACAATATGTACACACCCTCAAGTCATACTCATGCATGATTCACAGATGAAATACAGTCGTGTAATTTTCTCTTTATCACAATTTAAATACATTTGATGAGTAAATTATATTTTTATGGATAAGTGAATGGCCACATCATGTGGTTAGTTTCTCTATCAGTCCCTATATGTATCAAAGTAATATTAGTCATCTTTACATCTGTAGTATTAAATAAACGAAAAAAAATCAAATTGTCTAGCGCAGGAAATTAATTACGTAAATTCCTACTGTAATTCTTTAGCAATTAGCACCTATCCGTATTTATTTGAGATAATTATGATTCTCTATCTCTATATCTGTTCTTTAGATTTGATAACTCTCTATACATATAAATTATTTATGTAGATCGTGTAGGTTCTAACTCCTCTAATTATTATATTACCTTTTACCACTCGATGCATTCAAACAAACTACCGCCCTCTTCTTCACTATTGTATCAATGTTATCATTTATACCTAATTCTTTATAATATTTCGTAAAAGTCCTAGATTAGTCCATAAGATGCAATGCAACACCATGGTTAACTGCATTTGAAATAACTTGTATATTAGTGTTTTATCTTGTTTTTTTGTCACTGTTCTTTACTTTTCTGTTTTCATTAAAATAATAGGCAATCATTAATGTCTCTTAAATATGTTTAGTGGATAGGGATGTTGACGACTTTTGAAAAGCAAAATTCTAATCAGTCCGTCAGTTAGAAAATAAAAAAACAATAGACACGTGTTTTTTGCTTTTTTAAATAAATTAAAATATACAGAAATAAAGCGCATTAAAGTTTAGGGTGAGGGGGTCGTGACGTCACTAACCGCAAACCGCCATACAAAATGTCAAAATAGTGACATCACGCGAAATTTCAACTCAGTATATCGCCCTTATTTTTTGATTACGTAAAAAAAGAAAAAATACGTGTCCAATATTTTTTAATAATCTACAAGACGGGCTAAAAAATAAAAATTAGTCAACATGCCCATTAAATAATAACCATAATAATATTTAAACGTTGTCATTTTCATAATCCTATGAATACTATATTATAAATGTGAAAATTGGGATGTCTGTGACTGAATCACACATAAACTGCTGAACAGATTGTCTCGGACCAACATGAAATAGGACTCTTTTTACGTTGGTATACAATTCCCAAGGGGATTCTCTTTACGTGATATACGAATTTTTTCATACATCGCGAAGCGAAATAGTGTTCTCACAGTTTTTAACCGACTTCTAAAAAAATAAATGCTGTTGCTATTTTTCCCTAACATGTTTGTATTTATGCGATTGTTTCAGTAACTAGCTGACCGATTTTTAAATTTTATTCGTAAAAGTCGATTCACTAAAACAGGTACAAAATATAACTTACTAGCTAACCCCCACGGTTTCACTCGTGGTAATTTCAGAGTTCCCGCCGGAATTCCAGGGTGAACTATGCATATAAACCCTCCTCATAAATCACTCTATCTATTGGTGAAAACCGCATGAAAATCCGTTTAGTAGTTTTTGAGTTTATCGCGAACAGACAGACAAGCAGACAGAGAGACAGAGGCGGCGGAGTACTTATATGTAAGAATATACACATATTTTTATGTACATATTTGTGTGAACTTGTGATAATGTGGTACGATATCCAATATTGTTGTGTGGTCGTCTTGGTCAGATGGTCGCCGGGCATGCGCGGCTCGGGCAGCTCCGAGGGGGGAGGGCTGTCGGACTTCATCGACGGGCTGGGCCCGGGTCAGCTGGTGGGTCGCCAGCTGCTGGGAGCGCCCACGCTGGGCGACGTGCAGCTCTCTATGTGCTATCAGAAGGGATTCCTTGAGGTAACTAAACCTCTGCACACTTTTTCTAAGTTTGACTTCTTTTCATACCCCCAATTCGATTACGTATTAACATTTTTATTCCGAAATTCTCGCGGGAATTCCAAAATAAATGCGGGTGAAACCGCCGATAAAGATCCTTCAGTGGTAGTCAGGTTCACTAACTGCTACATCGACGTCATGGTATATAATATTATACTAGTATTTTACTTGTAGTTTGTACGTATTATATATGGTATGTACTGCATTTTACATACTGTAGTAGTTCCACGGTTATATGCTGAGGCCAGAGTGGTAGCCATTTTGGTACCTTTGTTTATTTTATGCTAGCTGTCCCCCGCGGTTACACCCGCGGTAACTTCGGGAATGTCACTCAGGACTACTGTAGCATCCTATAAGTGAAAGAATTTTCAAAATCGGTTCAAGTAGATCCAGAGATGCAACCTCACAAACTCACAAACTTTAGCCCTTTATGATATTTACTAGTATAGATTTAGTTGCTGTTTTTTGCAACTAAATCTATCTAAATTTTAATTCTATTCTAAATGGTTGTCCAGGTGGAGGTGATACGCGCGCGCGGGCTGCAGGCGCGGCAGGGCTGCCGCACGCTGCCGGCGCCCTACGTCAAGGTGTACCTGGTCAACGGCAAGCGGTGCATAGCCAAGGCCAAAACGAGCACCGCGCGCCGCACGCTCGACCCGCTCTACCAGCAGACGCTCACCTTCAGGGATAACTTCAAGGGCTGCGTCTTGCAAGTGAGTTTGAGCCAAGGGACCAAGTGTAGTGTAGTGTCTCATTTTGCTTCAGTAAATCTTTCTTTCTTTCAACCCAAATGCGCATATGGGGCCATCCATAAAGAACGTCACACCTTAAGGGAGCGAAAGGGGTCGACGAAGTGCAACATTGTGCGACAAGAGGTGGAAGGGGGTCAAGTTTCGTGACGTCACATCTCAAAACTCTTATACATCTAACAATTAGATGCCTCCTACCACCTCTTGTCACACAATGTCACTCTCCCTCCTTAATGTGTGACGTACATTATGGACGGGCGCGGGGGGTCTTTGCTTTGATTATTTTTAATTTCATGGGGGACGAGGGGTGTCTGAATGGTGATAACGTTAGCAATACACCATAATAATATGTATTTATGCTTGAATAAATATTAAATGTGCATTTTTCACTATAGCATACGCTACTATTCCTTATTTCTAGACTTGACAACTGCTACTCATGAATAACAATAGAGAATCCCAAAACAGATTTAAAATTTATGTACCAATGTTCATTAACGTCGGCATAGAAAAGGGAGTAAGAACTTCGCTTCCTTTTGGTGAGGAGGGGAGAGGATTTCATAATTTCGCTTATTTAATACTTGAATGGCCCCTAACCAAAGGCAAGGGGGGGCAAAGGCGTTCAAACGTAAAGTCACGACTATGATATTGTAAATTCGTAGTTTTTTTAGACTGCCAGTATTATATTAGCAGCCCGGTGATACTCCAAACAAATGATCTGATTGAAGTACTTTCCCACAAGTAAAGACGGCCGGCTTCTACGTACACAATATGTCGTGCGTGTGTGCGTATCGTAAGGTTAACAGCGAGTTGACAGTAACTGTCAGCTGTCAGTGAATAATTGTAACATGTAGATTCTACATGTACCAATTTTCCTCGGAATTTCCAAGAACCTTTCGCGGGGTATAAGGAAGCATGAAATGGGTGGGAGGCAGAGATTGACGCTTCTTTATATTATAATCTTTATTCTTTGCTATATGTTTGATTGCAACCTTCGCAGGTGACAGTGTGGGGCGACTACGGTCGTATAGAAGGCAAGAAAGTATTTATGGGCGTCGCTCAAATCATGCTCGACGACCTAAACCTATCCAACATCGTCATCGGGTGGTATAAACTATTCGGAACTACTTCATTGGTGAGTTTCATGTAGGTACTATTACGAATTGTATTTTTTTTTAAACCGAAGTTGTCTAATGAAAAAATTGTGTCCATTCCAGTAACCGAGGTGGTAACTGTATCTACAGCATGTAGGTATGGACCTTTATCAATGTAATAAAAATAAATAAAATCTTGTCCAAATGATAAATTTAGTAAAACTGCTTTAATATCATTATGATAAAATATTGCAAGTACCTTGATTATAGGAAATTTTCTATAAAACGAACATAATATATTATTTACATAAATTATTTGTATCTATATTATTTAACGCCTACCGGGGTTTTGAATAGATAGCATTTTATAGCAATGAAAAAATGTATAGCGTACTCAATAATATTAATATTGTATAATAAGTATTAAAAGCCACTTGCAATCCTTGTTTTATTATTATCAACTGTACCTACAAATCGTGACGAAGTTTAAACTATTTAGAAACGAAATGAAACCTACTTTCTTACCATATTATTTTATTTGTAATTAAATAATATATAACAATAATAGGTTGGGTTTCGCTTCGTCTTACTCGCCGCTCGATGGCTGATAGATTTTCTATTTTAAAAATGAACAAACTGTCATGCCTAGACATTATGTACATATTGAAACTCTCCCATTAGTACATATAATCACAGTAATCTAATATATAAAATTCTCGTGTCACAATGTTCGTTCCCATACTCCTCCGAAACGGCTTGAACGATTCTCATGAAATTTTTTATGCATATTCAGTAGGTCTGAGAATCGGCTACTATCTATTTTTCATCCCGGAATTCCCGCGGGAACTCCGAAACTCACGCGGGTGACACCGCGGGGCGCAGCTAGTAAAATTATAAAAATCCGTTGTTGTAGTTACAACGCTAACATACAACTTACTAAGGAACCACAGAACCTGCCTTTTTAAGCTAGTAAAAAAATCCTTTCTAATATTATTTATAAACGCGCAAGTTTGTATGTACATATGAATGTATGGATGCTTGTTACTCTCTCACGCAAAAACTACTGAATGGATTTTAGTGAAACTTTACGATAGCTTATACATCAGAATAACACATATGGTACCTTTAATCCCGGAGTTCCTGCGGGATCTGCGAAATTAATGCGGGTGAAACCGCGGGGAGCAGGTAGTAGAAAATATAATTTAGCATAAAATTCAGCAGCTCATCATATTATGTACATAATGGATATTTATAATGAAGTAAACGTGATATTTTAAAATAGTGATTTAATGCTATAATCAAACTAAAACTTAAGTATTATTCAGAATAGAATTTGAAATCGTTTTATTATACTACTAAAACAATACTTAAGGAATTCCATCTTATCAGTCAACTTATAAGGCAAACAGATATAATCTGTTTCTATAAACATACCACAATTAATATAACACATACCTACCTATATTCTTAAACAATAATATGGAGTAATCTATGTGTTCAATAATACGTCTTAATTACATTTTCTAAAGAATAAAACTAATTTTAACATACTTATTCTTATTAAAAATTGTTTTCTTATACGATCAACCACTTCAATATAGTTATTATGTTATATAAACGGTTTTATATATATAAAACTTGAATGTTTGTCACAACTCACGGCAGAGCAGGCGCCGCGCCACTAGTGCAGCAACTGTTTGGGTTGTTTCGAAGGCGACGCGCCCACGAGCCGGGCGTCACTCGCTCTCTTCACTGCTGTGTTCGTCTTCATATCTGAAAACGTGGACGTTACGCTTTGGGTGATCACGGATTTCTCTAATGGGCACGCATGATGACTAAATTTTGATTTTTAGTCCGTCTTGTAGATTAATAAAAAATATTGGACACGTATTTTTTCTTTTTTTACGCTATCAAAAAACAACGGCGATACATTGGGTTGAAATTTCGTGTGACCTAGGTACACTTTATACTTAGTTATGACGTCGCGACCTCCCACTCCTAAACTTTAATGCGTTTTATCGAAGCATTTTTTTCAATTATACGAAAAAGCGAAAAATACATGTCTTATTTTTTTTACCCACCAACTGAAGGACTAAATAGAATTTTGATTTTTATTTATTTATTTATTTATTTATTTAAAACAAGAAAGGCTTACAGTGTTCGCCAAATCGCCTCTCTTGTTACATTGTTGTTGAGAACAAACATCTACACTATGGCATATACAATCTTATCTATACCTTGTCATCATGCCCATAACGGATACCGAAGACAGAGACAATAATCTAAGGGAGGCGTATCACAAAGGACGCCCATGGCATTTGAGCCGACTTGTACCAACAGCGATGCACAACATTTCATTCTATGACTGGTGAACGTAAATTAAGCGCGAAAGTCATATTTTAGCCCACTGTTACCAACATCACAAACAGATAAACTTTATCCCGCGAACAATAAAGTTGAGTTTACAATGCGCTAGTTTGCATACGTCATGTATTTTGTGGGAAAATGGCGCTGTCGTCGTTTATATTCGGCCAACATGGTCCGCCTGTATCTGAGCATTTAAACAGAAGTATTAAGAGATCAATGCAATATTACTTTTACAATTGAATGGGGGACAGGATGAGATACAACAAAACACATTTTTACATCCACAAATAAGGGGAACCGTGTTAATATTATTATTTACTAACTGTGCCCCGCGGTTTCAACCCGCGGTAATTTTGGAGTTCCCGCGGGAATTCCGAGAAAAAAAAATACCCTATGTTCTTTTCTGTACCCCTGACAATGTGCATGCCAAATTTCATCTAATTCCGTTCAGCCGTTTTTGCGTGATTGGGTAACAAACATCCAAACATACAAACATCCACACTTTCACATTTATTAGTAGGAAGTAAGATGAACTTTTCATTGTTTTGAAACCTGCCACAAAAATTTCACTAAGCCAAAAGGTTGACTGGCAGAGACTGCCTCATGCCGCCTTTGTACATTTGTGCAATTAAGTTCTGTAATCTCTGGATCTACTGAACCGATTTTGAAAACTAATTTTACTTAGCCAAAAGGTTGACTGGCATAGAATGCCTCAGGCCGCCTTTGTACATTTGTGCAATAAAGTTCTGTAATCTCTGGATCTACTGAACCGATTTTGAAAACTAATTTTACTTAGCCAAAAGGTTGACTGGCATAGAATGCCTCAGGCCGCCTTTGTACATTTGTGCAATAAAGTTCTGTAATCTCTGGATCTACTGAACCGATTTTTTTTTTATTACTTAGGATTGGTTACAATCACTTGTAATCGTCAGCAGGTTCTTAGAACTATAAATTACCGTCAGTTCGGAACACGTCCTCTGCTGAGAAGAACTGACAAGAAACTCAGAAACGCAGCAGCAGTCTTTTAATGATGAAAACTCTTTCACTTATAGGAAGCTACGGTGATCCTGAGTGACAAAGGGTATTTTTTTTGTCCCGGAATTCCCGCGGGAACTATGGAGTTTGAGGTTGTAATCTATGGATCTATTTAACCGACTTTGAAAATTATTTCCATAAAGATAGATCCTTTTATCGCGGAATTCCCGCGGGAACTCCCCAATCACCGCGGGTGAAACCGCGGGGGTCAGCTAGTAATACATAATACGAGCCTAAACGTGTAGCGGCGCGCGACGCGTCGGTCTCACCTTGCAGCCACCTGACCTGGGTGGCGGGTCCGTAGCCCTTCTCGTTGCGCGCCGCGATGCGGAAGATGATGGCGGGCTTGGTGGAGGAGTCCACGTGCGCGGCGCCCAGCGACGCCTGCGGCACCACGCACGTGTTCGCCTTGCCGCAGTACACGCGCACGAACGCCAGCTGGGACTTGTTCGCGTCCTGCGCACACAAGTCACAACACAATAATATTATGTTCGTCTTTTGTATATCTAAACTAATATTATAAAGGAGAAGGATTTGATTATTTACGATTTAACTCGAAAACTATTGGACCTATTTCAAAAATTCTTTTACCATCAGTTGCTACATTATTTACTGTGGCAAAATACCTGTATCAAAATATGTACGGTACCGTTAGTAAAAAAAAATTAAAGTTTGTCTATGTCTGGAAGCACTCGGAGTCGTTTTGATGATTACTTCGTTCATTAAATTCACGTTAATTGGCAATTAACTAATTAAATTAATTTCATTTGAATGCCAATTAACATTAATTTAATGAATGTCTGTAAGTGCGGCAATTTTGTTTTTAAAATCCTACAACCGATCATCATGAAATTTTGCATACACGTTGTCAAGGATACAGAAAATAGGGTACTTTGATCCCGGAATTCACGCCGGATCTCCAAAATTAATGTGGGCTAAACCGCGGGGAATAGCTAGTATGTACACTACTTTTATATCGTAACTATCCATTCTTGTAGTCTCTCTGGTGGATAAATCGTGGATGAAATGATAAGTATGTTTTATGTTCTTGTACAACCTACTACATATTTTATGCTGTTATTATTTAAAAAAAACGTCAATTAGTCTCAATCGAATGATAAAAGAACTCACTTTGTTCGGTGTATTCGACCGCACAGCGAGGTACACGGAGTATTCGAATATACCCTCGGCGGCCACCTGTGGCGGCTCCCACGACAAATGCGCGCCCTCCACTGATTTGGATATTTTGATTGCTGATGGTGCACCGGGAAATCCTGGTAGACATGTCTTGAAAGCGGATTCCTAAATGAAATTTAAATAATTTTTAAATGATGGGCAATGATTATACGTAATATATGCGTAAGTCTTAAAATTTTCTAATACTATTGTTGAGATGGAATGTATGTAGACAATGCCCGTAATCAGGTGTACTGGGATGAAAACCCACAGGAACAATAGGAAATTTATCCTATAACTAGGTTTATTCAGGAAATGGTCTGTGTATCCAAACAACTTAGTAGCACATATAGAAGATTAAACAACGAAGGTTATACACACAGTTTTGCCTCCTGTAGGCAGGTTTAGGATAGACTACCGTGATTTCGTCAATATTTGTATAGTAAATAAAAAAACGTGTTAATCTGAAAATTACATCGGAAATTTACATAAATCAATGTATGTAGGCGGGCCAAGCGCGCCGCGGTTAAACTTCCCATAACTTTCTTTGCTGGCGTCCCAAAAATATTTCCAACAATATTCCACACAGCAGACTTCGAAAACAGCCTAAAAGCGGCTACACACGGCCCTAAAATCAGAGGCGATATCGGGAGTAATGTTGCCAGGTCACCCAACCTAATAGCGGGACAGATCAGCCAGTTTGGCCGGGCTTTGAGTAAGAAGGCCGGACCCACATTATTGAGGACACCCTAAATTATTGAGGATTATAAGTAATCCTCAATAATTTAGGGTGTCCGGCCTTTTTGCTGGCTAGTCTGTCCGGCTATTAGGTTTTGCAACCTGGCAACATTACTCCCGATATCGCCTCTGATTTTAGAGCCGTGTGTAGCCGCTTTAAGGAAATACGCAACCGAATGGCGTTTTCGTGAAGAAAGTTGAAACTGAATTCATTTGGCTCATATTATTTTGTCTTTATTAATACGGCGTTTAGCGCGTGACGCCAAGAGTGCATACCTACAATTAAAACAAAAAAAAAAAACCATATTTGAATATAGCTCGGAAAAGCGCAAGATTTCCCTATAGGATATTGAGGGGATGTCCCCTCCCCCCCAGAATGGGTCAGGTCACGTGGCATGTATACGTTCCCTTATCGTGTAGGTACGCACCTCGCTGAACTCTCCCCGGCCGCAAGAGTTGATTGCGGCGATGCGGAACTTGTAGGCGGTGCCGTGCTCCAGCGGCGTGGTCGCCAGCGACGTCAGCTCCGGCAGGTTGTCCAGCGACAGGTTCGACAGGTCGATGTTCGGGTCCGATATGTAGTTCTGTACCTGCATCGATACGACACAAACCAGAAACGTTACACACTAGGTATATGTATACGTGATGTGAAGACAGATTCGCGCTATTAGGTACATAACCAAAATAATACGTCACAAACCACAATATATTTTTAGTTTTTTCTTGGTCCTGTCGTCTTGATCAAGTTCGGTCAAAGGTTAACAAACAATATCTTCTAAATAATAGTTGTATCGTCATCTTTAAAGTAATCAGCGCGATACGAAATATATTTAGAATATTTTAATATTTGACGTTATACAGTTTCGTTTCATTAATTTACGATATGAAATAGTGCGATCGGCGTTCTCAGATTGCCGATCGCACCATTTATCTAATGTGCAAATCATTTACCGTGAAAGTGTTTCCCTTAACGATGCCGACAGTGTACCATAAGTCCTCCTCGTTCTGTTGCTTTTGCTCCTCGGCTTCAGCGGCCTGAACAACAAATTGAATGACGTCAGAAAAAAATTCGTATTCAATGACGAACTTGATATTTATCTTGGATTACAAAATATCATGGTAATATTGATTGCGCATTCACGCCTCTGGTACCACCGTCTTGTAAGCAACCATACAAGACGGGGCACTTCGTGCACAGTACCATGCAATCTACAATTTTTAAAATCTAGCTGTTCCCGGCAGTTTCAACTGCGGTAATTTCGAAGTTCCCGCGGAAATTGCGAATTACAAATGTTACAATATAGCCTATGTGTCATTCTGATGTATAAGCTATATTGTAGTAAAGTTTCATTCAGTAAGTAGTTTTTGTGTGAAAAAGTAAAAAACATCTATACATTCATACTTTCGCATTTATAATATTAGAAAGGAATAAGGATATAAGAACAGCACTGGCGGTAAATCGATGGTTCATGGATTCATTAATAAATGAGCAAAGGGGGGAGGGGGGGAATGTCAGTGCGTCACCTGTTCCTGCTGGTGGTGCAACGCGGCGCTGGCGAGCGTATCGAGGGCGTGCGCCACGTCGGCGGGCGGCGCGGGGGGAGCGCCCGCCCCCGCCGCCGCTGACCCCGCCCCCGCCGCCGCCCCCGAGCTGCTCACCGCGCCCTCGGCCTCGCCTGCACCCGCCACCCCGGCGCCCACTTCCTCGCCCGCCGCGCCCCCCGACGCCCCCGACGATGACACGCTACCGGTGCCGCCCTCCTCACCTGTGAATATTGCACCGACGTTATACACATCTCACGCTTATCAGTACTGCGCCACAGAAGGTGAGGCGCTAACATGTTCCTAAAAACTTACAGGGATCTGATGTTACTCAAGCAAGACACAAAACCTGATATATGAGACCTGAATGCACGACTGGTGCGGTTTTGTATTTCGTTTTACTATAACCAACATTCCTCGTTCAACTTCAAACCGCGCTTGCCTGTTACGAACACTCTTGGTGCCAAAAGATTACAAATTAGTATGCTATATAATTATACGAATTTCTCAGAATTTCTTAGCACTACATTTACACTGAAAATGTATAGGTATCTGTGTGTGTGTGTGTGTATCTGATTAAACTAATTAAGTGATCTATAGGACAGATAATTTTTACAAGGAAAACTTTGATTTTCTGGTTTCTAAGTTGCAAGTAACAGACTTCTGAAAAAGCCTATACTGAATGTTGTTGATTGTCATTTAATTTTTACTTATATTATTTACCTTGCAATATATTGGCGGTGAGCAGAGCAGCCCCGTTATCCGTCATTGTGAGTAGCGGCAGGGACTCGCTCACAGATGGCATGGTGTCGGCCGCGCCTTCTATCTCCGATGTGTCTGCGTCTTCGAATCTGATTGGAGAGTATTATAAAAATGTTGCAGTTTTCAAATCTCAACATTTGTTAATGAAAGATTTTTATCAGTGATAAGAAATTAAATTATCATCTTGGTTGACAGAAAAGTTATGGGTATTTGAAATTTAAACTAAGTACTATAGGTTAAAGTACTATAGGTACCCGACACTCTTGTCAAAGTTGCAGGCAACAGCCAATTGTATAAAATTTTACCAGTCACAATAGAGCCGTACAAAAGCTGAAGACATAAATTACAATGCATGGTGCAACATATGTATTGTAATGTCAGTCTTCTTGGAGGTCTTATGGTCACCAAATACTACAACTCAATAATGTACATTTATAATAGATATAAAAATAATGATATCTGTAAATAGAAACAAAACATAGGTATCCACTTTCTACAAAAAAAAATATTTATAAATATGATAATCAATCTATACTTAATGATTTCCTGACTAAAGCTCAGATGCACTACACACTACTAGCAGTTCCACTCGAGTTAATTTCGTGTTTTAATCCAGAGCATATCCTTTATTGCAGGATTGGATGTTTACAATAATTAATATATTACACTGACACACTATTAAGATATTTAATTATAGTACTTACTTAGAGAATAAATTTAGTTCTCATTTTATATGTATACCAAATTTTATCTAAACCTGTTCAGCATCAATGTGTGTGTGATGGAGTAACAAACATTCAGTCTATAATATTAGGAGGATAGTAAGATGTTTACAAAATTTCAATTTATAATATTAGTAGGATAGAAGAATGGCATGATTAAAATACTGACTCGTTCGTTTGTTTTTGTGGTGTAAGCATAAATGAATGCAAGATGGCAGGCCCATTTGCTGTGGAAGATATGAGGGTTGCCTCAGATTGGCCGCTGCTTGATATATCGGCGCCCGCTTCTGCAGTGCTTGAGCTGTGTATGTTCAATACATACAATAAACACAAATATCCAAGGGTACATTCACACTTGAGTGCTTACATATTTGTATTGAGGTGATTATCTCATTTTTGGGTGGACTTAAGTTATTTATTTTATGATATTACTAGCTGACGCCCACGGTTTCACCCGCGGTAATTTCAAAGTACTCGCGGGAATTCCGGGAGAAAAGTACCCAATGTCACTCAGGATCATTTTAGCTTCCTAAAAGTGAAAGAATTTTCAAAATCGGTTCAGTAGATCCAGAGATTATAATGTCACTAACTCCAGAGTTCCCGCAAGAATCCCGGGATAATATTAGTATATATTCATATTAATTTTATGATATATTGTTGGCTTGTTGCTGTTTTCTTATTTTACCTAATGCCTGTGCTTAGTGCCTCTTGTGCCCCACTACTTATATCATTCACATCATCACTGCTTGCTACTCCTTCACCACCACCCATCTCTTCATCCATTGTGCTGGACTCATCTGATAGAACATCACAAAATCCAAATCAAAGTTATACCATAAAACACAAAGTAATCATTACTGAAAAATTATACTGTTTAATTTATGCCTTACAGCTTGTAAAGAGTTTTAAGAAAGTGTGTTGGAAATTAAATATTTTAAGAAATGGTACCTTTAAAGTAGGGATGACAAAAACTGTTAATGTTGCAGAAGATCAATGAAGCATTAACTGACTACGAAATATGTATATATAATATAATTTATTCGGAAGAGTGCCATACCATCTTGTACTAGAGGCATACCATCACCAACACCACTGTCAATGGGCATTGCTGAACTTATTGACTGGTCAGGGGACTCTTCTTGACCAAGGCCCGCTCCTTCAGCCTCATCCGGCTCTTTCATCATTTGCTCTAGCTGGCTCTCTGTGTCTTGGGGGGAATTATCTTCTGTTTCTGCCTATAGAATTCAAATAAATATATAAAAACTAATTAATACAAGATTGGATGAATAATTAAGATATCATCATACAAACAATTAACACTGCCATACAAAATTTTTGTAAATTTAAGTTCTTATAAAGCGTGATTAATACAAGACTCGAGTCATTTTCTTACTGGTGTTGATAAGCAATTATCTCCAATATATGATGATTCATCCGCCTCCACTCCTGGTGCAGCCTCATCAATGTCCATTTCATCTGGCTCAGCATTGGCTAAAAATTTGATAAAATACTTCAACACTTCAACTTACTAATTATGTATTGGACTGTACAAATTCAACAATTCTTTCTATCTGTAGATATAATATGAAAGTTCTACTGAACTTTCACTTCATATAACCAAAAAAATTATAAATGAGAACCTGAAATGTGTAACCTTCATGCCTTGTCTACCCAAACAAACATCAAGAAATTTGTCAGAGGTACAGAAAAAGGACATACAGTACCTTTCATCTAAACAATAGTATTCACAAGGAATAGGGTACTTGCATGAAATTTATAATAAGAAATTGTGTCAATATTTCAAAAATAGAGCCTTAGAAAAGCGTTATCGTGAAAGATTTACTAAAAAAATATCAATAGTTTCCAAAATATTCAACTTTTAATTTTGTGAAACGGAACGTTGCAACGAAACACCAATCACAGCCAAGCTTAACACATGACGTCACTTTTATTTTTTTAGGAAACATTTACCTCTTTCAGAGAAGGCAAAAGAAACTAAGTGCATACAGTCAACACTTATTTTCCATTTTCTGAAGTTTTTTACTTTAAAATGCATCAGTAACATGCATTTCGATTCTTTACTGGAACTTTTGGAAGTAAATCTACACAGTTCAAACTTAATTTCGCTTTTGGATATTGAAGTTACCTGTCTGTCAGTGTCACATGACCCTGTCAATACGACAGTGACATTTCTATCACAGATTAATAAGGCGTAATTTTGAACAAGTGACGTCATTCCGCGTTTCGGCGGTAAGGTTTAAAGTAGGAACTTTGAAACGCTCTATTTCATTAATTTATGCATATATTTTTTTTCTTTTCCTTGCTTTGTCTAAGTAGGCCATATATCTATAAAATAGACTGAAAAAAAAATTTCATGCAAGTACCCTATTGCCAAACAATTCACAAAATTTACAAAAACACGAGTGATACCACAGGCAGAAGCTAGTATTAGTTAGAACAGCATAGCCACGAAAACATCAGTATGTAAGTAGTTATAGGATTTAAAAACTAGTTTGCATTATTCTATAATCCACAGTATTTATGTATTGTGCACTAAGAGCAACTTGTTTTTAGAAATTAGCTTATTAGTTATCTATTTTGCAATACAATTGCAATCTGAGTGACTGACTAGTATAGTAAAATAGTACCTACTGACTGAATAGTAGCATAGTAAAATAACAGAAAAACTAACTAGGTAGATACATTGTAAAATATTAGTCCATGTCAAAACATAACCAAATTTTTTATCATTCTCAACTTTTGCCTACCTATTTACTATAGAGAATAACATTTCTGAGGAAAAGAATTTCTGAAATTCATGCTGCAAATTAAAAAACCCAGCTCACTACTCGAAATATATTAAAAAGCCGATACCTACATTGAATAGCTGGCTAAGAGCAAATATGCTATTAAATAACTAATACCACTAAAATTATAATATTATCTTCTTACCTAATGGGTCTGGGTCTGCTTCAATATTTTCTGGTTCTTGACCTGTAACATTGCTTTCTGAAGCTTCTGCGATCTGATCATCAGCTTGCAAAGGCACCTGTTCCGCGCCATCAGCCAAATCTTGGCCAACAACTGCTTCCGACTCCATTCCGATGAAAATGAGATAAAGTTGATGTTACGCTTAAAAAAATATTGAACTTTATTAGTAATTCAGATAATTTTATCACTCAATAATAAATTAACGGCATTATTTAGTAATTTTTTGACAAGCAAGAACGCGTTCGCGACCACAAATTAATAAGACTTTTTTTTAAATATTTAGTCTATTATTCTCCCTAGAGGTGTGAAAAAATAATCGATTTTTATATTAATCCATTATTATTGTAAAATAATCGATATTTTAATAATCGATTTTCTTGATTTGATTGAGATCTTATTCTTCTGAGATTGAGATTACAATAATAATAAATGACCGTTTATACATTTGGTGGAAACCCAAACATAAAGTAAAAAAATATATTTTGAAGTATATGAAGGATATCTTGAGGCCAAAAGATTGTCGTTTTCTTTCTTGTACTATACCTACTTATCGTTTTATTTTTTATTTGGACGTCGATAAGCACAAAATTAAGTTATTGATACAAAACGCTTTATTGGGAGTTAAAGAAAGTTTTTTAATTATGCATTCATTTATTATTCATTTCATTTCATTACATTGTTTGGATACCAACAAAATATTAAAAGTAAAAAATTGCTGATACAAAATAGCGCTATAATTTTAAAAGACATAGACATAGACAAAGATATAACTTTCGTAACATTCTTTCATAACATCACAAAATTTCTTAAAAGTAATACAAGCATCAAATTTAAAACACGATTTATTCAAAATAGTTCCAGCTTACGCTAACACACTATACTTATCTATGATCATTTAAACTGTTACAAATAAAATATGAAACAAAAAACGACACTATAAAGAGACAACCACTATTGAGGTCGGTCCGAATTGCGCTTTTCGTACTCGTGTGCTATATGTCCCCCGTAGCACAGATAATATCCCGTAGCTTCAAAATGTACTTCTGTTAATATTAATGATGACATACCTAATTTTAATTTACCTACTTAATTGATTTGAACGAAAGAAAATAACCGAACGATCGACAAACTACAAAACAAAAACACCACGGCATCACAAACTTAGAGATACCTACTACCGTATCACGGCATTGACGTTTCACAGCTCTTTGACAGTTTCGAGATATTGCACTCAGAGATACTACCTCCTCTTCCGTGTTTGCACTTTGCACTGTTTACACCATAGATAATACAACATAATTATATTGCACCAAACGATGACGTCATCGATGACGACACGATTGGACAGCAGCAGAGAGAAGGTAATCACTAATCACCATAGATAATACAAACTACGTAGCAGCTGTTTGCATGTTGTGTGCGCACACGAGCTTAGACATAAGTCTTTAGACATAAGTCTTATTAATTTGTGCACACGAGTACGAAAAGCACAATTCGGACCGACCTCTCAATTTTTTCTCTTTACAAAAAAAATCTCTAGTTTAGTCTTTAAATCTCAGACGTCTGAGCTTTAAATAAAATATATTTACTAAGTAAAACATAAATAAAGAGACCCAAAAGTATAATTATAACCGCTAGGTATGTTAGCTAATAATCAAATCTTCAAGACAATCTAGTTTTCAAGAAAAAGATATTAATGAAAAAAATAAACATACATACAATCGAACATAGATAGAACCTCCTCCTTTTTGGAAGTCGGTTAAAAAGTACTCTGTGAAGAAAAATAAAATAAATCATGTCTGAGAAGAATAACAGTGAAAAACCTGGAGAAGGACTCCGGTCTCTACGCACTAGTACAGCATTTAGGGTTGTTAATTTTGAATTATATGCTAAACCAGTAAGTTACTATATTAATGTTAAATCAGGAACTATTAAAACTTGGAAAAAGTCAATTTTAAAACTTTTATCAGGTGTACAATATCAATATTTTTATAGTTAACTACTGCATTTGACAACTGTCTAGTTAAAACTGTAATAATATTGTATTGCAATTAACCAGCCCAGTAGTCCAGTCGGTTACCTTCTCTGAATCGTCAATAGAAGATATCAAACTTGCAATTAATGTCTCACTGACATAAATGTGATATTAGAGCATCAAATGTTGTCAATGGAGGGTATTGGGATTTTAATTTCTCTGGCCTTTTTACTGTATGCATTAGAAATGAAATCACACAGTAGTAAAATATGAACCTAAAACAAAAAAAAAATTAAGCTCTACCTGCTGCATTTTTGTATTTGCCCACTAGCTGTGCTCCAAGGTTTCACCTGTGTGAGTTTCGGGATTCCCTCAGGAACTCCAAAATTCTTTCATATTTTTCTTCTTACAATAACAAATGACAAAAAAATAATTATCAAAATTGGTCTAGCCATTCACGTGTGATGCCGTGACCAAGGCAAATAGGAATTCATTTATATGCAATGTGTTAATTAATTAACTGAAAACTAGAAAGTAGTTTGGTCAGAATCAACTAGCGAATTGATTGCACTGTTTTAATATAGGTTATATTATTTCATTTTTACCATCCCATGTCTAAATTATTTATAATACAATATTTGGCGCATACGCCTCCCGCAGCAAAAAAAAATCGAGTGCGGGCATAGCACTTGGAATTCCGTACATAGGTCACCTCCAAACTAATGTTGAATAACTTTTAAAGTATTAATTTTTTCGACATAAAATATATTTTAAACATATTATTGTTTATTTTTTTAAATGGGGTGTATCATGTTTTCAGTTAATTCATTAACATGTTGTATATATAGATTGACAGAGTCGATTTCATATAATTGAAACAATACAATTTTATTTCAGAACATAGTAATAATGAGCATAGGATTAACATGTTTTGGTGTGGCGCTTGGATACATTGCTTACATGAGGCAGAAATATGAATCAATGGGATACTATGCTGCTGTAGATAAAGATGGTAAAGAAATATTTGAGAAGAAGAAATCAAAATGGGATTAAATTGATATTTATATGATTATGTCACTAGTCAAATTAAGTCTATGGGCATAATTACCAGTAGTCTCTCCCACTCCCGATTTGTTGGTAATTTCAAATTTGTATGATTGTTTTTATGTCTTTGTAAGGTTTTAAGTATAGTCAAATGTTATTTATTGTTATTTTATTTACACAAGAAACAAAGAGTTGACCTTGAGTAGTGATAAAAATTTTAGCATTGGTTCAGTAGTTTTAGAGATTTCTTCTTACATAATTATTATAATAATTATTTTTTTTTTAATTATATTCTGTACTTAAATAAATTTCAATTATATTAATAATATTTAGAAAGAAGATTATTTAGATGGAAATCAAAATTTAACCGTGTTATTTACTTCATATTTGATATAAAAAGATGTTTTTTAAAGGCTAACAGTAGTTGTAGTACCTACTAGATAAGCTCGAGAAATGCCTTTAATTATTAGACTTATGTAAGTAACGCGAGTAATATTACTCAAGTGATATCACTCCACTAGACTTGGGTACGAAATACGAAGCCCCTAAAAAGGTTGTTGGAATGGCTGTCCAAAAATTAGTTTAGTTTGCATATCACAATATATAAACTACTAAACCGATTATGATGACCCTATTGCAGCTTGAAAGCATAATATATCATTCCAAATCACTCCATGGTTCATTGTTTAATTTAATTTTTATTTGATATCTATCAACCTCAATTGGGATTGTGGGCATGCCCACCGTGTCCATAAGGTTAGGTCCGCGGCGCTTGACCCTTACGCAAGAGAACCAAACCAAACATCACACTATCACGGATCACCCCATACCTACTTGGCACTTGGCTCACTCAAAGATACAAATAATACTACGTATTACGTAATATCTCTGTTATTGATTTTGAAGGGTATGAACACTACACAAGGTCCATTGTGCTTTACAATGCGTCCAGTAATGTTTGAGTGATACCTACGTAATGTTTGTTTGATTTTGAATGGTATGACCGCTACAATAGGTTCGTTTTTCTTTAGAACGCGTCGAGTAATGTTTGAGTGATACGTACGTAATATTTGAGTGATACGTCCGTAATGTTTGAGTGATACCTACGTATGTAACAAAGAGTAAAATAAACATGTATGTAATGTTTGAGTGATACGTATGTAATGTTTGAGTGATAGGTACCTACGTAATGTTTAAGTTATAGCCCCTACCACGTAATGTTTGAGTTATAGGCACCTACGTAATGTTTGAGTGATAGGTACGTAATGTTTGAGTGATAGGTACGTAACGTTTGAGTGATAGGTGCGTATTGTTTGAGTGATAGGTACGTAATGTTTGAGTGATAGGTACGTAATGTTTGAGTTATGGTACGTAATATTTGAGTGATACGTAATGTTTGAGTGATAGGTACTAATGTTTGAGTTATAGGCACCTACGTAATGTTTGAGTAATAGGTACGTAATGTTTGAGTGATAGGTACGTAACGTTTGAGTGATAGGTTCGTATTGTTTGAGTGATAGGTACGTAATGTTTGAGTGATAGGTGCTTAATTGAGAGATAGGTGCGTAATGTTTGAGTGATAGGTACGTAATGTTTGAGTGATAGGTGCGTATTGTTTGAGTAATAGGTACGTAATGTTTGAGTGATAGGTGCTTAATTGAGAGATAGGTGCGTAATGTTTTAGTGATAGGTACGTAATGTTTCAGTTATGGTACGTAATATTTGAGTGATACGCAATGTTTGGGTAATACGTTAGTTTCGATTGTTATGTAATATTTGCGATTTATATCAACCGACCTGAAAAGTAATGCCATATCACATCACACTGAAAGGTGATGTTTTGCGCATGTCTACACTCCACAAGGTGATGCAAGTAAAAAAAATCGATAACTCAGAATAATCGAGCGCGTCAGATTAAGATATGGTGGGTTAATTATATGCTGAGAAGTGTGTATATGAATAATCTGTCGATTTGAACGTGACGTAAGGGAGTTAGAGGATTATAAACTTGCAAAAAAAAAACCACCACCTCGTCATTCTCGAGCGCGGTTGATTTATTTTTTATTTTGAAGTAAATCACTCAAGGATAGCGGGAAAAATGTAATCTGCCGATTCCCATAAGCTGAAGAAACAAAAATCGTCTATAAAGTTTAGAACGAGCAGCTGCAGTGAAACTATTCCTCACTCTGCCTTTTTTCCGTTTTCCTTTATCTCTATCTCTCTCTCTCGCACCGTCCTCACACTACTTTCCGTCGCTATGACGTCATCACAGCATATCACGGCACTAAACGTGTCAAATTGATAACTTTCTCAAGTTCATAAAAATGCATACTAAAATAATTGAAGGTAAGTATTACATCGAACTATAGGTTAACCTATATCCTTTCACTTAAATGAAATTTTTAATAGACTTCAAAAAAGTAGCGGTAAAGGTAGGTGTATTACTCCGCTCGCGCCTTTCTCTCCCTTTCACTTTTTGTGTATCTCTGACCCTCTCGCACTATTCCCACGCTGCTGTCCGTGACATGACGCCATTTTACTTCACAGCTCATCACAAAACAACGCGTTCATGTTATTATATTATGTAAGACGCTCTGACTTGTTTGTGCTTTCAAGGTAGTTTTGTGAATAATATTTTGCGAACTTTTACATATTTCATAGAAATATGAAGTGGGTTTTTTGTGAACAAGAAATAGTTCAAAAAGTTATTAAACTTACGTCAGAAATAAAAAAAAATCTTAAAAATAAATCATAATTTTTGTTTCTAGCAGTCATATTAATAATATCTCTCAAAATTAATGTCAGATTTTAAGCCAACATAAATTGGAATGCAAGCTGAATCTTCTGTAAAATAATCTAACACGCTCGAGTATTCAAAAATTGATTTTTTTATTTTGCATTTTCAAAAATTCGCTACTACATAGCAGCATAGCATTTTTAGGGTTCACTTAACATCCCCTTGGAATATTTGACGCGCTGGAGTAAATGTTTTTTTTTTTCATTTTCTCCCCTTCCGAATAGCCACCCCCACCACGCAAATTGGCAGATGAATATACTTTAGATATCAGAGACACATTGGAGTATCTAAACTACAATATCTGACGCGCTCGAGTATTTCCATGTAACTGTTTGTTTTTACATTTTTGAAAGCCTGTAGAAGCTAAACCCATCAGTGAATGAAAAAACATCATATAATCTTATTTTGTTTCTACCTCCTAATCTGCAAAACCCCATAGGTCCCAACGACGCTCGAGTGAATCCCCATTTAGCATCAGTATCTCCCGTACTATTAGCAAAAGTTCGCGTCGGCGGCAACGGACGGTTGCGGGCACCCTGCAGTGGGTGGGGCTACCCGTCCACCGTTTCCTCTGCTTCACGCCCTCAAATACCTACAATTCGTGCAGGGATAGGGCCTTAAGCGAGTTTTTTTAAATTTTTTTAAGATTCAAACCAATTCAAACTATGACTTTTGGCGGGTTTTTTTAGCAGAAAGGAAGTCAGTTTTATTTTTTTGTTTTGATTAATACCTATTGTATGAATGTGGTGGATTTTACATAATAGTGATCCATTAGTGATGAACAGTGTGTGGAAACAGTGAAATAAGATGAAATGGGGCGTTCATCCGGAGGTTTTCGTTTTACTATACAACTTCCAACAGAGCGTCCTATTAAGGTTAAATTGTGAAGGGTTACTGCCAAAAGTTCCGGTAATGCATCGGCATGCATCTCACCAATGCATTTCGATGTAAATAACTTCAGAAGAAAAAAAATACCACTGAATTGGCTGTATGGACTTTGCTTCTTTTGCTTTCCCCATCGGGGAAAATTTAATTTAAAAAAAACAAACTAGGGCTTTTGGCGGGATCTTAGTAGTGACGGACGTCAGTTTTATTTTACCTTCTCTCTGTTTCTTTGTTTTGCAAATTAGTTTATCGTGATTAATACCTATTGTGTGAATGTGGTGGATTTTGCATAATAGTGATCCATTAGTGATGAACAGTGTGTGAAAACAGTGAAATAAGATGAAATGGGGCGCTCATCGGAAGGTTGTCGTTTTACTATTCAATTTCCCACAGAGCGTCCTATTAAGGTTCAACTGGGAAGAGTTGCTGCCAAAAGTTCCGGTAAAGCATCAGAATGCATCTCACCAATGCATTTCGATGTAAATAACTTCAGAAGAAGAAAAATACAACTGAATTGGCTGTAAGGACTTAGATTGTGTGAATGTGGTGGATTTTGGATAATAGTGATCCATTAGTGATGAACAGTGTGTGGAAACAGTGAAATAAGATGAAATGGGGCGCTCATCGGAAGGTTGTCGTTGTACTATACAACTTCCCACAGAGCGTCCTATTAAGGTTCAACTGGGAAGAGTTTCTGCCAAAAGTTCCGGTAAAGCATCAGAATGCATCTCACCAATGCATTTCGATGTAAATAACTTCTGAAGAAGAAAAATATAACTGAAATGGCTATAAGGAGTTAGATTCCGTTGCCTTCTCCAATAGGAGTAAATTAAAAAAAAAAAGTTCTCTGACTTCTCTCAGACGTCTGTCTGTCAAGTGTCAGCGTGTGTCAGTGTTCTGTGGACATAAGTCGGTAGTATCTGACATCTGTACTCTGTAGTTTGTGCAAATTGCAAAAGTCTGGTTAATTTGTGAATATCACTGTTTATAATTTAATTGATCAAACCATATATAGGTAGAAAAAATATTTTTATTAAATATTAGGTACGTCAACGTAGGTTACCCATTTAGCAAAGAGTAAAATTGTACAAATAAACACACAAACACACATTTACCTATAATAGAATCAGACCAATTAAAAACCAAATTGTAATCCTCTGAGTTAATAGATGTGGTTTATTGATTATTTAGTAGGATAAATCAAGTGTTCAATTGGTTTACAGGACAAAGAAGATGTTTTCAGCTCTGAAGAAATTAACAAAAAGCGGAGATGATCGATGTCCAGCACCAGTGCCTATGTCTTCTTCTTTACAAAAGAAATTTTCTAGGGGTGTACATTTCAATTGTATGTTCTTATCATAAGTTTTTCATATTTGTGAAACAATACAGTTTATGTTTAAATTAATGAAGTCAAGTTTTTATCCAAGTAGTCTGCAAAAATGAGTGTAATGAACAATCATCAACAACACATAGTCCAAAATTTAATAAAACAGGCAAAGAGATTTGAGGAACACTAATGGCAATAATTAATTTAATTAACTATACTATCCATAAAAGACTTTCTGATGACACATATTGTCTTGTTAAAATTGTTTTTAATTTTGACCTCATCACTTTCATCGGTTAACAATTTTGTGCCATAAAAAATCACATTCATTTTGAACTGACTTTAATAAATAAGTATTTGTTCCTAATTAGTGTTGCATGAATCTAAAATTTACAATGTTTTTGTATAGTTTTCATGCTAAATTATAATTCAAGTACGTTAGCATTTTTCCTCATTTGTTGTGTTAATTTTCAGTGAAAATATTAATCAAAGGCGATAGAAATGTAGGAAAGTCATGTCTATTACAGCGCCTCCAAGGTGGCCCATTCATAGAGGACTATGTGCCTACAGAACAGATACAAGTTGCTCCTATTCATTGGACTTATAAGGACACTGATCACATTGTTAAAGTATACTTAAATAAATTTTAGATATTAAATTTTGAGTGCCCCTATCCGTGACAGATCCTCAGTTACTTATTGTAATTTTTAAATGTCTAGGTTGAGGTATGGGAGGTGGTTGACAAAGGAAGGATAAAGAAAAAAGCACCACTTGGTTTAAAGCTTGAAAATCTATCTGCTCCAATAGCAGAGGATGGCTATGAGACTCCAGTGTTGGATGCCACATTTTTAGATGTCTATAAAAATGCTAATGGTGTCATACTGATGTTTGATATCACTAAACCTTGGTATGTTTTTTTACAGCAGAAATAGCTTTCTTATAATGACACTAGCTGTGCCCCGCGGTTTCACCCGCGATAATTTCGGAGTTCCCGCGGGAATTCCCCTGACAACGTGCATGCCAAATTTAATCCAAATCCGTTCAGCCCTTTTTTGCGTGTTTGAGTATTAAACATCCAAACATCCACACTTTCACATTATAATATTAGTAGGATTACAAAATATAGACATAGGCAGTAGATAGGCATTAGTACAAAATCAGAAACTATTCTGGAGCAAAAACAAGACATACACAACAGACTAGTGTATTTTATAAACACTGCTAAAATTTAGTAGAGCATAGTAATACTGATACAGAGCGAAATCAAACTGGATTCATTCACTTGGCCTTTTTTTATCATATTTATATCATATCATAAAATATCATGATATTTTAATCATTACCTATCTGTATCATCAAAGTAATTTATAAATGTCATTACAGGACCTTCGATTATGTAGTGAAGGAACTTTCGCATGTTCCAGCGGATTTGCCAGTCATTGCTCTTGGAAACCACTGTGATATGCAGCACCACCGTCAAGTCCATTCACATCATATAGAACAGGCATTAAGTCATGCCAAAATAACGAGGTATATTTGAAGGGTGCAACAGACTTAATATGTCATGGATAGCTGAAGCTCGCGGTTCCACTCGCACATGGTTTAATCTCCACCAAAAACTCTTTATTGTGCCTAGAATAAAAAGTATTCTAAAGACTTAAGTTACCTATCCACCAATTTCTATTATTCAAATCTTTTCAATAGTTTTTACGTGATGCACATTCAAACAACTAGACCAACGGATAAACAGAAAAATATTCCAAAAATAATCAAAATAGATTATATTATAATATTCCCAATGAACAGACACACCAAATCTACGTAAATACCTAGGTATAAAAACCTAATAAATTCAATAGGTACCTAATATTTAGGTTTTTCTAGATATGCCAATATGTATTTACTAGCTGTTTTCCGCGATTTCACACGCGTAAGTTTCGGTGTTTTCCGGAATAACTACCTGTAACCTTTTATGTGCCCCGAAAACATAGTTACATTAACAAAAAAATTAAAACCGACTTCCAAAAACAAAAATAAAAATCTCAAAAAAAAAAGCTAAAAAATAACAACATACCGATTTAATCCAAAAGGCAAAAACACACGTAATATTATTATTGGTTTGTGCTACCACTAATCGGTTTGAATTCGGTGACAAGCCCGCTGGTGTCTGCCCACTTGGGTTGTCCTGTTCACAAAAAGCTGGTAGCGGGAGTCGACTTAGCCCATCTACCCCCTCCATATTTGGCTTGTCACCCACTTCATACCGATTAGTGGTAGCACAAACCAATAATAATATTACGTGTGTTTTTGCCTTTTGGATTAAATCGGTATGTTGTTATTTTTTAGCTTTGTTTTTTTGAGATTTTTATTTTTGTTTTTGGAAGTCGGTTTTAATTTTTTTGTTAAAAATTTGTTTATTTCTCGCTTTTAAGTGCCTTAGTTCGTAATTTCTCTAAGTAACATTAGCCTAATGTCAACTGCTCATCACCTTTTACAAAATATTGCTTTTCCCGACGCAGGGACGTTAATTGTTGAGGAGTTCTCCTGGTACATCATCATCAGTTCCACTTCACCATATACATTGTGACGAGCATAAATTGTTTAGAAACCATATTAAAGTTAACGAATCGGAATCTGTGAAATACCTATTATTTAGCAGTTCTGATGACCATCTGTGGTCTTCATCATCAGTTCCACTTCTTCAAATTTTACTTTCCAAAAGCAAATAAACGATTTACTATAAAAAATCCAGAAATCGCTATAAGTGTACCTATAATTTTTGAAGAGTTCCCTCGATTACTCCAAGATCCCACCATCAGATCTCGACTTGGCGACAGTGGAATCAATTTGGGAGTATCCTCTTTCAAACAAAAAAACAATTTTCGAAATCGCTCCAATCGGAATCTGTGAAATACGTATTATTGTTGAGTAGTTCCGATGACCATCTGTGGTCTTCATCATCAGTTCCACTTCTTCAAATTTTGCTTTTCAAAAGCAAATGAACGATTTACTATAAAAAATACCCAAATCGCTATAGGTGTGCCTATAATTTTTGAAGAGTTCCCTCGATTTCTCCAAGATCCCATCATCAGATCTGGACTTGGTGGCAATGGGACTTAATTGGGAGTATACCCTTTCAAACAAAAAAAGAATTTTCCAAATAGGTCCAACCGTCTTCGAGTAATCGGTGAACATACATAAAAAAAAAAAAAAAAAACATACATACAATCGAACATAGAACCTCCTCCTTTTTGGAAGTCGGTTAAAAATTTCATGATGATCGGTTGAGTAGTTATGCTATGAAAGCATAACAAACTCACACTCGCATTTATACAGGATGTCCCGTAAATCAACGTAAAGCCAGAACCAGGTGATAGGCTAAGTCATAACAGATGTTAACAGAAAAATATAAAAATCTTTGCTATTCCTATTAAAAAGGACAGTTATTACTCATTAAAAAACTGACGAAAGCAATAATTTTGAAAACTTCATTGGCAAAAACTTAAATTTTAAGCAGTAGTTTTCAGAAACTCTATTCAGGATTATACAATAAGAAGAAAATTGAAAAAAATTTAATGTTTGTAGCAACAAGTGTTAAAGAACCGTCGAGGGTGTAAATTTTTAAAAATTTTATTTTTTTACGTTTTTCTATTAAGTTATGACTTAGCCTATCACCCAGTTCTGGCTTGACGTTGATGTACGGGACATCCTGTATAATACTAGGTGTTCTCCGCGGTAATTGCGGTTCCGGAATAAAGCCCTATGTCTTCCTCATTTTTGAGATTTCACTCGAGTTAAGTTTGGAGTTCCCGTGGGAATTCCGGGATAAAAAGTATGCCTCTTTTCTGTACCCCTGACAACGAGTATGCAAAATTTCTTGATGATCGGTTGTGCCACTAAGGCGTTAGGCGTGAAAGCGTAACAAACAAACACACTTTCGCATTTATAAAGATTAGTTAGGATGACAATATTTTTTGAAACAGAACAGCACCGGTACGTTATGCAGAGTCGTCGATGAGGAACGGTTTCGGGCTGCGGTTGCTGCATAAGTTCCTCGGTGTGCCCTTCCTGAGGCTGCAGAAGACAAGTCTGCTGGAACAGCTCCAGAGAAACAGGAAAGACATGGAGGAGATTGAAAAAGATCTTGACGACTTTCAAGTTAGTGAAGTGAATTATTAATGTGTAGGTAATAGGTACTGAAGATAGGTATGCGATTAGTTTCTGAATTCCCTATGATGTTATGATTCTACTCTTGTATCACTAGCATTATATGGTCAAATATATGTATATATATATTGAATGTCCCCCGCAGTTTTACCCGCGGTAATTTCGGAGTTTCTGCGGGAATTCCGGCATAAAAAAGTACCCTTTATCCTTCTCTGTAGGTACCCTTGAAAACGTGTATACTAAATTTAATGGTGACCAAGTAAAATAGGGATTCATTTTTATATAACGGGTGGAGACGACAATATGACAATAAATGAAAACACAGGCAGTACCTACTAAAATATAAGAGTTACTATGGTACATACCTACACAGACCTACACCATAAATGCGACGAATCGATAGTATTATTATATGAAATTACTATTACCTAATTATATTTGCCATTTTGTGAAAACTAAAGGAAACATTTATTTGCAAAAAATTCAAAAAATTTACCTACCTATTGCTTTCACATTCACAAGAATAGCTAGTCTATTTGACTATTTTTTTTTTCTAAATTCTATTTAGTCTGTCAGTTAGATAATAAAAAAATAACAGACACGTATTTTGCTTTTTCGAATTAGGAAAAAAATACTTAGATAAAACGTATTCAAGTTTAGCAGTGGGGGCTCGTAACGTCATATGCAGGTAAGAACTGTACCTGCTTGATGCTTGTGACATCACGCGACATTTCGACTCAACGTAACTGTTATTTTTTGCTTATAAAAAAATAATAAAAACGTGTCTAATATTTTTTATGAATCTCTAGGACGGACTAAAAATAAAAGTTTCGTCAAATAGCGTAGGCGTAGCTTATTCAAATAGTGCTGAGTGGCAGTTCTAGATATCCCAGCCACATACTCAAGCTAGTTTGTCCTGTGCAGAATTCCGAAGAGTCCCATTACGACTTGTTTGTGGATCGTTTGGCGAACAAACGCCGCCAGACCAATCCGGTGGACACCCGGCCCAGCACCGACCGCTCGCCGAGCATCGTGTTGGGTGCCGGAAAACCGATTATACCACCTAATGTCAACCCGCTTGTAAGTATTGTAGGGTATGTTCCGTTATTACGAATAGCACTGGACCCAGTGCTCGCAGTGACGAGAAATTCTTTCCGTTATATCTTTCAGTATACTGCTGCAGTATCCGCGGTAGGCAGTATGACGTTATAATCGTCGCCATTTTTGTACTGTGAGCACTGGCGTTTTCGAGGTAAGGTGCTCTCAGTAGTTTGATCATTGGTCAATGAGTTGTCGACAGCGTGGCATGACAATGACATGGATGACAATATACTGGACTGTGTCCCATTACAGTAAGCACTAACCACTAACCGGTAGAGCGAATTATAAAGGAACGGCCTCGCAGTATACCAAACTGACGTCATACCTCACAGTGCTATCAGTAATAACGGAACATCCCCGTAGTATAATTATTCATTTAGTTTTCATCCTCTTCTTCTTTTTAATGTCGCAACAGGCGCCTTAAATAAGCAAGCTCACTTTAATTCATGCCAGTGTCAGTTTGAGAAAACAATGGATTCAGCTTTAACTAGACGTCGTTAAAAACACACGACGTAACAAAAATGCGACAGGCAGTTTGACTACGTTTGACGTCGTCGACTACGTATAATGCAATGTCATTCAACGCGGCAACGCCTTAATAAGTAGTTAATATCAAGTGTAAGCGTCCTCGCTGTGCTCCAAATTCAAATTGGCCTTGAAAATGGATGTTTGCTTTTACAGTCTACAAAAATTAAATTAAACATGCAATAGCAATAGTACATTATTGCAAAGGCAGCGAAATAGGCAATTACCATTTCGGCCGAGGCATATATGTATAGTGCTTTTCTTAAAAAAATGCAAGGTAATAAAAAAGAGCCTTTCACATGATAAATTTAATTTATTAACAAAATAACAACGAACTCCGCTTTACCGCCAATTTTTTTTTTTATTATTTTACAGTTTGTGCCGAAAGGTCTGGCATCTGTGGCTATACAGCCACGAGAACGCAATGTGTACGATAGATGAAAGAGTTCTAAATTCAAATCGCACACCGTTTCATACAACATTGTCGGCACGCTCTTCGTTCCAAACAGGCCAGCGACACTCCCTTGAACCATAAGTTACTATGGATTTATGCGCGAACATCTTTACCAACTTTGGAATACTTAACCGAATTTCTATGGCTGGCTGCGTCATACATTGCAATTGCATTGGTATGGTTGGCACAAAATGCTTTCATAGATTGGTTCAGCGATTAGTATGGAAGTGCCTACTCTTAAAACGTAGTGATTATTTGCTCAGTGGTTCCAAATTCAAAGAACGCGCCGGGAAGTGATTTTGGTTTTCTACGTAAATATGATACTTCGCGTGTTCTTTATTCAAAAGTAATGACAATATTTCCGCTCAGGTTTAAGAAAATAACAATTGTATTTACCAAAGTCAATTTGACTATGTGTTTCAGTTGGCCCAATCGCTGAATCCGATGGGCATAAAGGCTCAGCACAGCGTGGCGCCGCCGCCCCAAGTGGCGCAGCAGAGTCAGTACACTTCACCTGAGCCCAAACAGCCGTTCGTCAGCATGAATATGACACCTTCCAGAACCACAAATCAAGAAAAGCAAGTAGTAACTAGTAACATTTAGTAACACGCTTCTATGTCCCACCTGCGTAGTGCGTACCTGTCGTAATTAAAGTCGTAACAGTCGTGTGGTCGTAAACTAGTCGTAATTTTTCTATCTACTCCCTTAGCATCACATCACAAATAACAATATTTTTTTTTTAAGTTTACATCTATTTTTCGACCATCGTAATTTTGACCATACTTTAAGAACCTATTGAAGTTACCATTACTATAGTGAGCTCCCTGGGCATACTAATATTATAAAGAGGAAAGATTTGATTTTTTGTTTGTTTGTTACGATTTAACGCAAAAACTACTGGACCGATTTAAAAAATTCTTTCACCATTAGAAAGTTACATTATCCCAGAGTAACATTGGCTATATTGTCATCCGGAATTCTCGCGGGAACTCTGAAATTATCGCGGGTGAGACCGCGTGGGACATCTAGTAATAAATGAATTAGAAAATTTTGCGGGATTACTCCAAGTTATGACTTACCTACGAGATGTGCCGAGCGGAGCTTAACGGGTTTGTGCACGCGTTAAGTGATAACTGTTGGACGGATTTGAATGCAACGTGTTTTTAGTTGTGAAGGATAGGTACCAGTGGCGAAGGGTGAAATATTGAGAGAGGTAACCCGGAACAAAAAAAATGCTACCTAATCCGGGCGCGGGCACGCAGTCTTGAGTCCTTAACGAAAATCTGTGATTGGTATCCTGGCTTCAGTCTTGTATGATGACAGATGTATCTTTAGTCCACTTTAATTATACGTGTAAGCACTCAGGTATTGAAACAGTATCTTGCAAAGCAAGTATACCTAATGCAAATCTACTTTAAATACTTAATTTCTACATATTAAACTATCTATGTACTTACCGGCGGAATACCTACCTATTTACAACGTAGGTACGTCTACGTGTTACGTGCTTTCACTATCACTACAAACAACACAAATAAACAAAGTCCAACTACAATACAATACTAATCACTATTTTACACCAAGAAATAAATAGATGAAACTAACTCATAAATTCAAATATAAATTTAAGAATTTATGCAATGATGGTGAATAATGCAGGTGCATTATGCAATTACGTCAAATTGTCTGTAAAGTGTCAACAGTCAAAACAAATGTCCGATTCATTACGGATTTCTACGAGCGATAGCGATGCAAGCATGTCGTAAACGGAGAATGAAAGCATGTATTCCTCCATCTCGCTCACGCGCACGCATTTTATCAGTATAAGAGCGTTTTCACACTATCCGATCCGATATCGGTGTCGGACGCCGACACGATATCGGGGCAAGCAAAATGTATGAAATATGTACCTGTCTTTCATATTGTCCGGCCCGATATCGGACATCGGAGCCGACACCGATACGCTGGCGGCACCATCGGACGCCCGTGAGCCGTCGGACGATAATGTTTGTATGTGTGCTGTACGTGTATCTAAATTGTCTCTGTGTGCGTAGAGCCTGATGCGCGGCGGCTATTTTGAGCTTCTTTACTAGTTTGGTTGTCAGATACAGCAAATAAAGTTTTCTATTATAGTCTGCCATGATGACCTGCCCGCACTAAGCTATGGAGCAAATGGCCGTATCGGAACGATTTTGTCGGAAATATGTGAAAATAGCACATGGTGTCGGCTATCGGATGTCGGCTATCGTCGTCCGACACCGATATCGGATCGGATAATGTGAAAACGCTCTAACTCGATTTTCATCGGCTTGCCAGAGTTCTACTGGGGTTTGAAGTGACCTTGAGATGTGACGTCATTCATGACGTTTATTTGTATAGAAGTTTAACTGCCAAAAAGCCGATCGTGCCTGCGAGTTACTATAAAGCAACGCGTTGGTAAACGTTGAAGAGCAAGTATTGTTGACTTAATGTGTGGGCGTTTTTTAATGTTTTAAGTATTTTTTTTTTTTTATTTAATGTTTATCTACTTTTAAAATGGTGTAAGCGTTTTGTAATGATTCTCTACTTTTAAAATAAATTACTGATTATGCCATTTCTCAATTACGGTAGAGAGAGTGGTTACGTTCCAAATTTTTGAAGGGAAGCCGATGGGAATCGGGTTATATGGTATCTTCGCCACTGATAGGTACTATATATCTTTCAACAAAAAAGAGTTAACCGTCAGCAAAAACGAGTTAGTCGAAATAAAAGTACCTATATAATACTATAATTATGTTACACATGTATTATAGACCTAATTTTTCGTCTTTCTTAATAATAATCGTGATCATTTCATCCACCAGTAGCGCCAACAATCAACCCGCCGCCAATGTTTCTGCAACCGGAAGTTTAGACGAATTTTACGCTGGTGCATTGGACAGTAGTTTTTTGGAAGATTTACAGCCCCTGCCTGCCACCAACCAAGAATATAAATACGGCAGCGACAGGTAATACCTATGGTTCCATAACGATTAATAATTATTAATTATCGATGGATTAAAAATTGGACCGATTGGACAGTGTAAAAAAATACAATATTTCCGTTTTAGCGACGATGAAAACGCGACGAATCCAAGAGTGAACGTCGACCAAGATGATTTGGATGTCGACAGCAGTCTCATTGACGATATTTCACAAAATAAATTCAATATAGAGTGTGCGACAAAGCAAGGGCAAGAAGACTACAGCTTTAGAGAACATTTCTCTAGTCAAATGTTAATAAACGAGAATAATGTAATGAAAGACAGCAATTTGGAGTTATTGGACAACAATCCTCAAACACATCTTGCTTTAGATCTCGAATATCCGCTTTGGGCCGGCGACTCCAGTGCTAGGAGATCACCAGAAGGTATTAACTATTAAGCAATACCCAGTGAAGGTATAAGCAGGAAGTTTTTTTAACGTTAAACCCAGATTCACAGTTCCATCCACAAATGTCATTCCAAAACAGTAATTGAAACCAATTTGCACAAATTTCCATTGGATCAACCCACATTTGACCCCAATACCTACTGTGCATTGGTTGATATTTACAGTAGGTACCTAAATTAATACATGTAATTTTTTTAGGTGGTGAAGATCCGGATGTCGCTAAAGAAGCTAATGAGAAGGTAGGCATAGTTAAAATTACTGCAGCAATTTGAATTATTACTGTCGTGCTAAGGACGAAATCGAATCACCTTCAATTACTAATCACTCACTAAATTATGAATTAAAGGTCATAATATAATATGTATTTGTGTAGGAATTTGTACCATTATGGTTGAGTTCGAAAAAAGAGTCAGTTTTACAGTCTATATTAGCTACATAAAATCTTTTAAGTCCATCCACTTCTGTTAAATGATACTTTTTACATACGAAGTTTATAATATTACTAGCTGTGCCCCGCGGTTTCACCCGCGTGAGTTTTGGGATCAGGAACCTTTGCGGACGCAGGCAGAACAACCCGCCAAAGTTTCATCACAATCGGACCAATGGTTTCAAAACGCATAGAGGACAGATGCATTCATTTTTATTTATATAGACGACTAACTGACACCCGTGGTTTTACCCGCGGAAAATTCGGAGTTCTCGCGGGAATTCCGGAATAAAAAGTACCCTATGACACTCAAGATCACTGTAGCTTCCTATAAATGAAAGAATTTTCAAAATCGGTTTAGTAGATCCAGAGATTATCCCTACAACCTCACAAACTTTTGCTCTTTATAATATTAGTATAGATTGCATTGCTAAATATACGCAATGTAATCTTATTATGACACGGAACTAAGCTGACGATGAAGCCGGAAGATGACGATAAGGTTAAACGACGCAACCTCATTCCATTGGGGCTCATTTGATTGGTCTTGAAATGGACTCTGGTCCTAGATAGTTACTTTTTAGTTCATTTTATTATCTGTTTTCTAGTTTTTTTTTTATTATTCATAATGGGCATGGTGACGGGGTATACAAATCAAAATTCTATTTAGTTCGTCAGTTGTATATTAAAAAAATAATAGACACGTACTTTTTGATTTTTCAAATTATGGAAAAAATACTTTGATAAAACTCCATCACATACATTAAAGTATAAAGTCAATATGTACCTAGGTGTGACGTCACATGGAATTTCAACTCAATGTATCTCCGTTATTTTTTGATTATGTAAAAAAACGTTTCCAATATTTTTTATTAATCCACAAGATGGACTAAAAATTAAAATTTAGTCATCATGCCCATTACCGAGAAAGTCACAGTGTTTTGTTTTAATCGTGACCCTATGAAATTACTTGTAATTTGTAGGTTGAGAAGAAGCACAAAAAGAAGAAGTCAAAGGACAAAGGCGACCATTCCGACAAGTCGGAGCGCAAGGAGAAGAAGCACAAGCACAAGAAGTCCCGAGAGAAAGCGCCCAATCCGCAACAAGATCTGCTGGCGGGCACAGGGGGCGACTCATACAGTTACGACGACTACGACAGCATTTAGCCGGTGAATCTCCTTATGCTCTACTGAATTTAAAAGGAATTTCCGATTCTTCGGTATTTTCTAATATATAACTTTCGTAATAACGAAATTAAAATATTTCAGATTGTTTACAATTTTCTGGGCTCATTCCTTGTATTTCTATGACAGACCTATGAAATAGGTACATTTCCATGTTAGATATAGCATTTTTTTTAAACTATTTTATAGTAGTTGTTCACGCTAGACCGTCTTAATATATATAGAATTGTTTAAAGTGTTACATAATTTTAATAGGTTTTTAGAAGAACTCCAATTACTTATTGTGATAGTAATGATGATGTTTCTTCTTAGTTAGTTTAACCGTCACGTTTGAATTGTTGATTTGCCAACTATACCAGCGTGTTTTTCAAAATTGCGCATTTTCGGGCAGCTTTAATCTTACGGCAACTCGAAGTATATCTATGAAAAAAATGCCTAAACAGGGTCGAAGTGTTGCCGCCACGCCAACTTATGGCAGAGTAAGGATATTGGTAATAGAAAGGTTCCACGTACCCGTTACACACTTCACACTACTATATCTCAATGGGTACTCAATATTTTATTGCTAAAACTAGTAAATTAGGTGTTGCTTAGAAATCATTATGGACAAATAAAAATGTCCACACAATCTTCTCCATAAGCTGTGCTTATTGCGTCTAAGATTTAGATGTGCTCTTTACATGCACTTTACAATGACAACGCCTGGCCGCGGACGCTCGTCTTGTCATTGAATATAGGACAGACGCTTCTTTCGGAAATAAGATAACTGAAATTAAATAAACTTTATTCGTTACGACAACCGTTAATATGCAATAACAAAAAGGAGCACAACCAGCGTGTCGCAACAAAAACAAGATCGTGAGTTCGATTCTCACTTGTTAATAATATAACTTCATAAGTCTTATTCCACTTGCATGGGACTGTTTTATGAAATCCAGTACTAGTCTCATAGTCCCAAACATCTGATTAATAATCTTGTTATGAAAAGAAAACGTACCTATTTTGTTTTGTCGAATTCTGTATGGTTGGTTAATAATACTAAATATTATTTACTACGTTACAATGAGAATCTGTTTGAATTATGGTTTTGCCAAGTCATAGAATTTGCGAGTGTTTGAAATGTGGCGATGCCGTTGGTCTAGTGGTTAACGAAACGAACTGCTTCGTCAGGTGTCGCAGGGTCGATTTCCGCATAAGAACATATTTTGTGTTTACTTTGAGTCTGGGTGATGTATCATAAGTATGTATTTACTATTTACAACAAAATATACATAATATTAGTACTATGTCTATATCAGATGTCTGGTACCTATTATATAGTATAAGCTGTGCTTGGTTAGGGCCAGCGCTGTTGTAAAGTCTAAATAATATACGTCATGTATAGACTGTATGATTGGATAGTTTGCAGTTTTGCTTATTGTCTAAAATAAAACAAAGACTTTGTTGCATCTTCAGTCCGTGGGAGTAAGGAGATTGGATAGCGTAAGGTACTATGGTGGCGCGAGAATGGAACCTTTCTCATTTTTTTAACTATGCTAGCGGAGCTGTAGACGACGGCTAGTTCATAATAATTGTTGCTGTAGACTTGCAAATTAAACATCTAATTTTGTATGTATAAAGATATGAAATGTTACAAATTAACGATCCCTAATGATAATTTCCTGATGAAGGTACGAAAACTAATATAGGACTGTTAAAATCAATTTATATTGATGTATTATGTTGCTTGTTGTAATAATATAATATTTTTATCATCATAAATGTTTTTAATTTGCCAACGGTACACTGTGGTCGGTGGGTCCGTAGCATCCGAACTTTGATTGCTTACATGTTTAGATCAGCATAAGTTGCCCGACAAACAACCGTCTTCGAAATGTCAAGTATGAAAACTTTATTTTTTGTTACGCTCGATTCTGTGTGCCACTCACAACCTCCATCTAGACATATACACAACAAAGTAATTTGAATTTAAAATTTAAATAATTGGTCAAAAAGAGGATAAAATGTGCGTTTCAACAAAAGATATTTAATAAATAGGGTACATTCTATTCAAAATTTAAATGTACAACCACATCGACAATTGATTGGTTAGATTATAAAAATTGGGCCACATTTGTATGAAGTCCACGCATTATCGTAACAATATTACAAACAAAACTCTACAATAACATAACTTACAAATAAACAATATTAGTCAACCTTTTTACACACTACTATGGTACACGATTTTATCATTATATATTTTTACAATCTATACCTATTAATTATATTGTTGGTAATATTTTCCATTTCATAATAAGTTATTAAAAACTATTTATAAAATATTCTCTTCAGTTAAACATTAGGCAATTCATAAGGCTAATGTAAGATGTAGGAAATAATTAATTATTATTTGGGATCTCGACAACATGATGTATAGTATGTAATTATATTATTCAAAGCACTTTGTACTTGGCTAGCAACGCTTATTTAATTGGAAAAAAGTTGATGTTCAATAGCACATTTATATTAAATTAATCAGGTGACGCTGACAAACAACTAGGTAGGTATGCAATATTGACGAGTATTAATCAGTATGGGGCAGACCACATGTAACCTTAGCGCACCGGGCGGTTACGCTAGTCTAGTTATTTTAATTTATAAAAGAAAACATTGATCAAAAGCTGTCCTTAATCTATTGCAGCTAGAGAACGAACATTTCTTATAGAACGTACCATTAATATTAACATCAATTGTTTAATGTTAATTAGTCGCGAAAATATTATAATAAATTTTATTGTTATTTATACATTTGTCTGGATTGAAAAATACATGTTTGGATAAAAATTATATCAAAACAATTTTATAATAATATCAATATATAATTCCGAAGGGGTATCGTACGCAATAATGACAATGTTATAGATATTAATTTGGACAAATCCCTAATAATCATGGTAAATTTCTGCAAGGTTTAATTACAGTAATTGCATTCGGCGCCCAATAGAAAACGCATAATTATGTCATCTTCTGACAGAGTTCTTAGTACTGATTCGATAATTAATCAATCAGACTAGAAAGGAAAAAAGGTCGTTATTTTGGCTCCGCCAAAGACTAGGACGAAATCTCGTCCAGAATAGTGTTTAAGCTAAACGAACCAATAACGAGCTCTTGATTCGGCCGTAGGTGGGTTAGGTGGGTAGGACTCTTCGCGATGACGCAAATAATAATCAAGGTATCTCTTTTGTGCCTCTTATGTCTCTGTTTTACAAAATATAATGTAAGAAAGAGTTGCGACGCCGAATGTTTATTAAGTTATCTGTCACCGGCGGCATGGATTGCATCGTGGATATTTCAGTAGTGACGTGCGGTGAGGATCTGGGTCGGACCAACGTACCTCCTCGACCTCGAGTCGAGGTCTTTTCCCCTCGACTTTGGCAGGTATGGCAAGTTTTTCCAGGTTGTCACCAGAAACAATTATAAAACTGAATATTCACGTTATCGCGAATAGTGGCCTAGGCGTTAGAACGGGCGACTGTTGAAGTAAACAAAGTGTCATCAACTCTGTCAAATTTTGCATAGTCTTTATGTGATGAGTTGTGCTGGTTTAGTTTCGTAGCGATATTAATCATCCATGATGCTCAAACTTCTCTTTGTACCGTATTATTTTCACTAGTCTCTCGATTACACAATCATTCTGGACTCGTATCACCACCTCTAATGTCAGTATTTAACGTTACATTGAATATTTCGTCCACCGAAATTTTGATCTTACACATAGGCGTTTAAGGTCGAAATTACGATAGACGAAAAATACTCGTTTATTGTGTAGACGAAAGTACAAGTTCACTATCAGGTGCAAAAGAAATGTTTAAACAACTCCGTATATAGTTTTTCGATACATTGAATATCAAGTTCAAGTGCAATAAAATACAAAAACATGTACATGTACTCACAAAAATAAAAAAATGGAAAATTCAGAATTCTACAAACATTCATTAAAAAAAGATAAGTAATCTCAACAATTATAGTTATGCCTAAGCAGCTTCATAGAAAATTAGTTTCAAATCTTATTGTATTAGAGTTAAAAAGTTTATGCAGATTTTCCTACTAGTTAACTCTACTTACCTACGTAGTTTTGCCAAAGCATAGAAAAAACTAAAAGCTACTTTAATAGCCAAAACACAATTTTGTATCATTTCCACCGCTTGTCACCAAATAATGAAAATATGTTTGGATATAAATTGCAATAAAAGTTAGATCTCACTCCACTTATTGGCTTGAGCAAATAAAAAACATTAAAACAGGCTCCTAGTTTAAGACTTGGTAATACCAAGCATTTACAATAATATAAATTTTTAAATTTTGTTTACAATACCCATGAAAAGCGACTAACATAGAAAATATCACCCATAATCTAGGTATTACTAATTATTATTATTATTATGAGATGAATCTGGGATATTTTTTTTATAAAAGGAATGCTTACAATACAAAAATGCAATACACTGAGTAGAACTCAACTCCGGAACTAAATTGAAGTCCTATTCTGTTAGGTAATGGGCGTGACTTTTAAATGTTTAGTCCGTCTTGTAGATTAATAAAAAATTTGGACACGTATTTTTCCTTTTTTTTACATTATCAAAAATAACGGCGATACATTGAGTTGAAATTCCGTGTGACTTCACGCCTAGGTACAATTTTTACTTAGTTATGACGTCGCGACTCGCGACCTCCCACTCCCGAACTTTCATGCGTTTTTAACCGACTTCACATCTAAGTAATTTTTTCAATAATTCGAAAAAGCAAAAAATACGTGTCTATTATTTTTTACTATCTAACTGACGAACTTAATAGAATTTTGATTTTTATACCTTGTAATCATGCCAGTTATCTCAAAAATAAAATGATTATAATTTATTGTAATAGGTGACCCTAACGCGCAATGTAGTGCGCGTATATTGTTTTAAAGTCAAGGATAAGTTTATGTATCCAAAGAATATATTATTTTAGATGTTACAGTGAAATGGTTCGAATAAAAATCCTTGAAAATCCGATCCTTCATTACACGTTAGAAAAAACTTAACAAAATATTTTCACTGATTAAAAATTTATGCAAACAAGCTCATTAAACAAATGATATATTATACGTATTTATAGAATTGTAGTAAGCAGAGCAACGCCGTATCACGTATGGCCATAGGCTGGCCGATACCTACTAGTCGAGTAAAAAATTCATAGATAAAAATAGTATTAAACAATAAAAATATTTTTTACTTTTTACTATGATCTTATAATCGTAAAATACATCCAGGTGTATGAGGATTGACGAAGTTTCAAAGCTCACAGACTCTTTTCAGTGGAAATAAGAGAGATGCTTATGAAAAATGTCACCAAGAAAAATTTAATATGCAGGCATACGTTTTTCTTTGAAAACACAAGTAAGTACCTATTTATGTGCGTTTTTATGTTTACAAAAGCGCACGACATTATTACTCTTTAGAGATTAGCAGGGTACGCTGATTTAACATGTATGATATATTTTATAGTCAAAACAAATTTTAGCAAATCCGACGGTTACACTGTGCTGGCAACACTGGGCTAAAAACAGTAACATTGATATTATTTTACCTTGGGAAACCTTACTAGAATTTATTGCGCACTTGTAAGGTTACCCAGGTTACCTCAACCGCAATTTTTTTCTCTGAAATACAAATAAAAAATAATTTTGTTTTCTACATAAAACGGGACTTTGTTTTTAAGTGACCTCATGTAATAAATTGAAAAAATATAAGCATAGATACAGCTCGTGATAGGGTTAATAAAGTGTATTTTTTGTATCTTGGTTTGGTCTTTCCAGCTAACCCTACTGATCCAAGATTGATTGACATAAATTTGATCACTGCCATTAAAGATCATAATTATAACTTTGTGAAAGTACTGAGTAAGACCGAATTTTTAATTAATCTTATATGTGATCGACAAATTGTATAATTCGTTTGTTTGCAAACGGCGTCGTCAGTCAGGCAAATTGTGTACTCGTCAGGTTATAAACGCTTTACAGTTTTGCATTTGCAAGCACCGCGATAGTCGATGTTAGTTTAGGAGTATAGTATTATATTATCTGTGGTTTAGGTTTGAACAGTGACCACAATTCAGTCAAATATTACGGACCTCTGATGAGCTAGTAGCTACCACAACCCATTTGCTGTCCATGGCATCATACACAAGGCTGGCCGTTTCTAAACAAATGAATTATTCAAATCGCTTGCGACATAACATAATTATAATAAGAAATAGCGCACATTTTTATCGGATTTTCACGAACATTTCACGAAAATTAGTAAATTTTAGTAAAACTTTAAAAAAAATTGACATAATGCTATAACAACTCATTTGTTTTAACTATCGTCTAAGATTGCAAAACAAATCTTACCACATATCTAGCTTGATTACTCTTAACACTAACTAGATAATATTTTTATAATCTTATTTACAATCTCTACAAAATAATTGTTCAATGTGTAATTTAATCATCCCGTACCTCTCTGAAGGCAAAGTTGATCTGACTTATCTAATAGTCGGTGACCGCAACACAAGTGTCTAATGCGGCGCGACGGCGGCGGCGCCCCGCTGCGTCAGTCCACGCGGGATGTCTCTGTGAAGCCGTCGTCGAGGTAGCCCTGCGGCATCTGCGACGGCAGCCCTATGTGAGCACTTAACGAGTCGAAACTAACATTCGGCTCAAGAAACGCGTTATGCACTTGGTTCGGTGGTTCTAAACGGAACTGTCCCAATGTCCACGAATCACTGATATCGTCATTAGGTCTTCGAACACTGGTATCGAAGGAGGGCAAACCGCTCCACGTCTGCGGCGGCGGCGTCGTCAGGATGTTGGGCACGTCCACGCGCGGCGCCGCCACCGGCTCGGTGCTGAACGCGGACGCTCCCCAGCCCAGGGACTCCATGCTGGAGGTGGGCGGATTGGATATCTGGTTGAACCTGTCCATTCCCCAGGTGCCGGCTATATCCGTTGGCGTATTTTGAATTATCTCCGGCGCTTTGGTCACTGGCCGGCCGTACATGTCATGCGACCTGCCGGTCATAACAGATCTCGTGGCCTGCGTCCCATCGGGGCTGGTGAGATGACAGTCCGGACGCATCATTGGACTGAAGTTACCCACTCCAGGGCTCTTTTTATTACTGAACGCGAGCTCCACATTTGATCTCGGCGAATATGGACTGCTGTGCAAACGATCCTGTCTTGACAAGGGGCTGTATTTTCCCGGTGTCTTATTAGAGTTATTCCTGAGGGTGTCCCCTTTCATGCCTAACCCAGGATCTGGGCTAGTGTGTGTGGATGGGTGAGGCGAAAATGGCGTATGTTGTTTCGGCATGGGACTGAAGTTTCCAGTATTCCAAGAGCTAGATTTTTGGAGGTCTTGTTTGACGATCTGGCTGGTATCAGGACTGGGCTGTGCCGAATACGGACTCGGTTGTGAGGAGTATGGACTGGGTTGAGTGGAGTATGGACTCGGCTGTGTAGAGTACGGGCTAGGTTGAGCGGGGCTAGGCTGAGCTGAATATGGACTTCTTTGAGACGAAAACTGACTGTCCTGTCTTGGCATAGGGCTGTAATTTCCGTAGTTCCAACTGGGGTTTTTAATGTCCTGTTTGACGTTCATATTTTCAGGACTAGGTTTGTTTTCCACCGAAGTGGTAGGACTGCATTGTTCAACAGTTTTAGCGTGTTTCAACTTGCTATGGCTTTCTAATCTATTTAGCGGACTAACATCAGACTTATGCGTGGCGGTCGTTTTAAATTGGCCTAAACTCCACGAATTGCCACTTTTTACAGATTCTTGTTGAATTTCGGGACTATTCTGTATCTGACTGTCCGGTTTGGAAACTGGACTGAAATGAAAGTTCCTAATATCTGTTTTGGCGTGATCAGACCTTGGGGTGGAAGACGAATCCGGTTTTGAGTGGCCAGTGGGGCTGAGAATTTTAGGAATAACATTTTGCGGGGATCGTATGTCTGATGTGGAACTAGTTAATTCTTTACTATTTCGATTCATAGATATCGTCACTGTGTCTGGTGAAAATTGTTTTTCCGCAACAGATTTTGGCTCTTGGAATGGAGGTGGGGAAGACTTGTCTTGTGATTTAGATTCTAGATGAGCATCAGAGCTTTCTGTCAAATCGTTTTTCATCGCGTCAGTATTATTTTCAGATCTGGAACTCGATTCTTCCTTTTTGGTGGGTCTCTTTTTCTTATCAACTTCCTCATCTTCATCACCATCGTTGTCTTTGGTTTTCGCCTTGGCGGGATCTAAACTATCTTTGAGGTCTTGCAACTCTTTACCTGTGTAAAGGCGCTTCATGCCTCTCGGGAGGGCGCGGCAAGAACTCAAGTTTATAGACTCTACATTCTTGCACTTGAGCAGCACCTTTTTTACGGGCTCCAATGAAACTGAAGATCCGCATAAGTTGAGCGTTCTGAAATTTACAATAAGTATTAACACAGAGAAACAATAATCTTCCCTTGACATTGCACCGGAGGGAGATAAATCTCGATAGAATAAAAGGCAATGAACATGTAATATAGAGGGTAGTTTTAATAGAAAGAAAGAAAGAAAGGGAGTTTATTGGTTCTTATTTAAAAGGTACAAAATAAGAGACAGAAAAAAAAAGAAACTTTAATAAATATTGTGAAGGAGATAGAAGGGTGTGCTGTGTGGGGGCCAATCGGTCACTATCTCAGCGTAAATGCTTCATTATATTGTCTGTGGGGCAGATAATAGGACCAATTGATCACCATGAATATTTTTATAGAGTAGATTACATCTGCCATAATGTTAATTATGGATGATTAGACATAAACATAGATATAATCTTTATTTGGCATCACAGTTACTTAACAGAAAATGCAGGAAGCTTTACAATTCGAACTCTTTACGCAAACGGAGTTTCTTTTTGTTTATTTACTTGCATTACAAACGTAACTTTTTCTCTTTAAAATATTAATATTGATAAGCCAATAATCTGACTCATGTATTACAATATAGGTAAATATTGTATTTGTGTATTGTATTTGGCTGTTGAGTTTCTATAAGTAAATGATTAAATACACAGCGCCATGGCCCATGACTGCTACGTCAGGTCATCAGGTCAGGTTCGATTCCCGCTGATCAGAGTATACATTTATGTGAAACATTGGTGTTTACTTTGAGTCTGGGTATTTGTAGGTTACATAAATATATATTTACAACAAAAAAATCTACTTTTTGTACCCATAGCACAAGCTCTGCTTAGTTAGGAACCAGTAGGGCAGTTAGCAACAACAGTTACATAATAGGGTACTTGCATGAATTTTTTTTTCAGTCTATTTAAAAGATATATGGCCTACTTAAACAAATCAAGAAAAAGAAAAAAAATATATGCATAAATTAATGAAATAGAGCGTTTCAAAGTTCCTACTTTAGACCTTACCGCCGAAACGCGGAATGACGTCACTTGTGCAAAATTACGCCTTATTAATCTGTGATAGAAATGTCAATGTCGTATTGACAGGGTTATGTGACACTGACAGACAGATAACTTCAATATACAAAAGCGAAATTAAGGTTGAACTGTGTCGATTTACTTCCAAAAGTTCCAGTAAAGAATCGAAATGCATGTTACCGATGCATTTTAAAGTAAAAAACTTCAGAAAATGAAAAATATGCGTTGACTGTATGCACTTAGTTTCTTTTGCCTTCTCTGAAAGAGGTAAATGTCTCCTAAAAAAATAAAAGTGACGTCATGTGTTAAGCTTGGCTGTGATTGGTGTGTCGTTGCAACGTTCCGTTTCACAAAATTAAAAGTGGAATATTTTGAAAACTATTGAAAATTTTTTAGTAAATCTTTGACGATAACGCTTTTCTAAGGCTCTATTTTTGAAATATTGACATAATTTCTTATTATAAATTTCATGCAAGTACCCTATTGTAGAAGTGTACGTTATGTACTGATATAATTTGTATACTTGTATATTTTTTTGTACAAGTTACGAGTTTAGTACAAGCTCTGCTTTGTTTGGGATCAGGTGGCGCTGTGTGATGATCTCCAACCAGTGACGGTATACTCAGTACATATTTATATAATTTACTCTAAGGCGGTACCTCCATACAAGCTCAAAAACCCGGCTACCAAGCAAAACACTTGCTACAGAATATCAAATATTTTAATAAGTATATAAAATGTATGTAAAAATAAAGATACTTATTAAAATATTTGGCTATAGATCAGCACTGGAGAAATTTTAAGTAAATCGCGTTTTAAAATTATAGCGCCATTTTGTGTCAACATTTTTTATGTAAACAATTTGTTGGTATTTATTTAAACAATGTAATAAGGCAACCACATAATTAAAAAACGTTCTATAACTCTCAATACAGCGTTTTGTATCAATAACTTAATTTTGTGAGTTAACATGTTATTGCTTATCGGCGTCGGCCGATCGGCTTCAGGCTCCAGCTAGGCACGCCCGGCTTGTATGGGGTACCGGCACAGCGTCCAAGCACTGAGAACAACGGAGGGCGTACGCACCGGAGCCGGCTGGCGGCCGTGTCGGCGAGCGCCGCGACCGCGTCGTCCAGTATCCGCGTCGCGGACGCCCACGACAGGTCCAGCTCCAGCAGGCTGTGCGACCACTTCTGACAGATCAGCTCCAGGCACGAGTTACTCTGACGTGTCACGTTGCACCCTAACGACAAACGACAACGATCAATGCCAATTAATTACATATACAATAAGTAGCTCAGCAGCATTTCACCCGCGGTAATTTCGGTGCTCACGAGGGAATTTCGAGTTACAATATAGCCTATCTTACTCAGGGAAAATGTAGAATTCTAATAGTAAAAGAATATTTGAAATCGTTCCTGTAGTTTTTGAGTCGAATCGCAACAAACAAACAAAAATACAAATCTTTCCTCATTATAATATTAGTAGGTATACATTGTCAACTCGTCTAAGAGGCCTGTTATAAACAGAAAAAAATCGTCAACGGACCTCCTAAAAAAAGATGTTGCAGGTCCCAGGCGGGCACGCGCACCAGCCCCGAGTCGGTGATGCGGTGCAGGCCGCGCAGGTCCAGCAGCCGCAGGCGGTGCGCGCCGCGCACCAGCCGCGCCAGCGCCTCGTCGCCCAGCCGGTACTCGCCCACCGCCACGCGCTCCGCCGCCGCCTCGCCCGCGATCGACAGCTCCTCCAGCTGCGACCAGCCCTCGCCGCTCTGCCACCCGACGGCGACACGGACCACCACAGAGATAATAATATGTAACATATTAGCTGTCCCTACTTAGTACTTCAAAATACTTCAAAGTTAAAAGTAGGTACCCTACTTCACTCAGGACTGCCGTAGCTTCCTAAGTGAATTTTTTTTCAAAATCGGTCCAGTAGATCAGAGATTACCCCTACAACGTCACAAACTCACGGACTTCACCTCTTTATAATATCAGAAGAGATTAAGTACAGGGATAATGTAGGCGGAGCGGGCGCGCCACGGTTGCAAAAGAAGTTAGAGCTTAACTTTCTCAAAACTTCTCCTGCATACCTCATGGTGTTGCAGATGTCTATGGGCGGCGGTAACCACCTGCCCGTTTGCCCCCTATGGGCTATGACATAAATAAATATAGCAGTAACTGACCTGCTTCGTTGACGGAGGGTTTGCGAGCACGAGCTGGGCGTTGGCCGCTCGGAACACCCGCAGCTTGGGGCAGCCCTGCTGCAGCGCCTCCAGCGGCACCGCCGCCGGGTGCGACGTGGCGCGGGCGCCCGATATGTCCAACACTTCCAGATTTCCACAGTGAGTCTGTAAATATTTATTTATTTATTGCAAAAATACAGAAAAATATTACGATATATTAAGTTAACGTTATAAAAATCTATACTATAATAAAAGAGTAGAATCCGCGATTCTGTACATTGAATATTTTTAACAAAAACTGACAGGGGACGATAAACGAAGAGTAACCAACCACAAAAAAAGGGATTTTAAAAATCTTTTCTGTCTGTCTGTTCGCGATAATCTCCAAATCTACTGAACGGATTGTCATGCGGTTTTCACAGGTAGATTAAGCTTAGCCTGGAGCTACATATAGGCTTTGTTTCATTGAAATTGGATGTCGGGAAAAAAAGTTTGGCGCGGGTGAAACCGCGGGGCACACCTAGTTAACAATAATACAGTATAACATATTATGTCCTAAACCATCCCACAGCTATATTATTGGTAGGTACACACATAGGATTAGCATGATGGCAGAACATGAGTCGCTGAGTTTACCACTTATACACTTATGAAGTAGAACAGTTATAAGAGAAAACAAAGAAAAATATAGAATTGTTCTTTGGAATACAATATGTTACAGATTATCCTGCCCCTGAAGTCTGGAATTATATGTGATGTGCCCATCATTATACATTATGGTAGGTCTAGGTTAAGAACCCAAATTTTCCAAATAAAGGCATTTTTTATTTTTTTATTTTCATTATGTTTGGTTGTTATGATTGTTGTTTTTTTTCTAATTACAATACGTCGCCGCCGCTTTAACTCTCTATTTATGAATCTCTACGTGACAACTAGAGGGGCATCTTAGCATAATATACTACGAGTGGTCACCGAGGGGTGGGTTGAAAATTGTAAAAAAAAAAATGGGTCACGTGGTATGGGTGTGTCCCCTTACCGCGATAGAGGTGAGTATCTGCGGCAGCGCCGTGAACTTGTTGTTGGCGAGTGTGAGGTGCGTGAAGCGCTCGCCGCAGTGCTCGGCCACGCGCGCCACCGACGCCGCGGACAGGCACGTGCTCGACCCGCCCATCTCCGACTGCCGGCGATCACACATGACGTTATGGAAAGAATCATTATTGCCAAAATAAATAAAAATCATAATCTGTCTTAACAAATATTTGTTCTTTGTAACTGTCCACTGTTTTCTCTGACTGACATTGGCATGAATAGTGCGCCTACCAACCCAAGGCATCTGTTGCCATATTGAAAAAAAAAACAAGAAGAAATAAAAATCATGTGTGTACATACAACAAAAAATTTAATTCATAGAGAGTCGCAAATGCGCGACTTGCCCCAGCATAAAATCTATAAACAAATATTGTGGCAATAGGAGTGCATTCAGCGTGTTCCGATTCCAAGATGGCGGTTCCGTTTTTACCTAATATATTCGAGCCGATAAAAAATTAATATGGTACAATAGTTAACGCAGTGAAAGTTGTTCATGTGCACAATATACTAGTTATGCTGCTACTGCTAGTTATCTACAAAATGAAGCTTCCTCGCCGAGTCATCGACGCCCAGCCGAAACTACTGAAGATAGATGAAAATTCGGCACATTTTTTTTTAATTATGGATCCGTGAATGTGTGCAAGTGTGAATCACAAATATCAAACCATCCAAACATTCACGTGCCGGTCGCAAATTGACCCGTAAATAAAATTAACGGTACTAAACCTGATACGCGCAAAGTTTGAGAAGCGAAATACTGGCCAAACATTATGAAATGCTTTGTCGATTTACCGTTAGCGATAAATCTAGTCTTTGCAGATTAGACAAGCCCTGCACAAGATCTAATAGCTGGTCGGGCGTGAGGCGACTCCATCCGGCCACGCTCAGCTCCACCAGGTTGGGGCAGTACTCCACCAGACATGCCAGCACCCACGGCACGTTGCACACCTTCCACTGACCTACACAGACAAAATATTAACACCATAAACGATTAACATCGAACAGGCGCGGGCGGCACCAACCCGCGAAAACTTTAAAATACAGAACTAGGTATATTGCCGTGATTTTGTTGAAACTCTTCCCTAATCCCTTCAACTGAATAATATACGTACGTATTCATTAATAGGCAAACAACACTTACCAATATTCAAGCTTTGACACTTTGATAATCGATTTTCGAGCAGCCACACTAGTTTGTAGTCAGTTTTCCATTTTTCATTTGTGTATTGTGTAAGGTCGACATGTTTCCACAATTCTGGTCTACAACTTACATTGTGCCATAATTTGCATACTCTACTCAATCTGAAAAATTAGAAACGGCACTTTCGTTACCAACTTACTCATACAAATTACGATACAGACACATTCTGAAGAAAGAAAAAACTACCAAAACCAATACATAATCATTTGAGAATTCGGCGCCTTCTTCCCATTCGAATCAAATTAAACAAAAAATGACTAAAATTACATCCCGAGGAAATTTCGGGATAAAAAGTACCCTATGACACTCAGAACTACCGTAGCAAGAATTTTCAAAATCGGTTCAGGAGATCCAGAGATTACCCCCTACAACTTCACAAAGTCACAAACTTTGCCTTATTATAATATAAAGTATAGAAGTATAGATAATATACGTAATAGCTGTTCTGTACAGTTTCACCCGCATTCATCTGTATTTGGGAGCTCCGTGAAATCCATTTTTAGCTGACGTCTCCTACCCAGTAACTATATATCTACCTGCCCAGCTCCATAGGTCAGGTAGTTTCTAGATTTCCTGTTTAGCCAATGAGTCAGTGACCAGAAGATAAATATCATTTAAATCTTTCAAGTCATTATTAAGGCACCAATCACCCTTGCGTGTCATACATTATAATAGCCCGGGCTTGTCCATTTATTGAGCATCAATATTTGTCAAATGGGTCAGTCAACCGAATCCGACCAATCTGAATACATATTATGTATGCCCTTAAAGGTGATCTAAGAACCATTATTCTGAAAGTGTTTATTTACTTAAGCGTTTTTCCTTATCAGACACACCAATGTGCAATGAAAGGTGTTTACATTAATTCCTCCTATTACTCACCTGATAACGGAAGGTAAAGTTCCTTGCGAAGATACGACGTGTTCGAAGATCTGGACGAGTACTTCTTCAGGAATCAAGTGAGCCCAAGGGCTTTGTGGTCCAGTGACTTTCTCAGCTCCACTTCCCCTACTTCTGTCACCGTTTCCTCTATTTCTTTCAGTCTTTTCAGTTTTTGCTGCGAATTAAAATTAATAATTAACGTATATAAATAGGCTAGTTTCCTAAATTTTTCTTTTTAGTCCGTTTCGTAGATTATTAAAAAATATTGGACACGTATTTTTTTTTTTTTTATGTAACCAAAAAATAACGGAGATATATCAAGTCGAAATTTCACATGACGTCACGCCTCGCTACAGTTTGTTCGCACGTTATAGCGAGCTGTGACATCACGAGTCCCCCACCCTAAACTTTAATGCGCTTTATCTATGCATATTTCCATTATTTTATAAAAGCAAAAAATACGTGTCTTTTATTTTTTTATTATCTAACTGACGGACTAAATAGAATTTTGATTTTTTTACCCAGGAAACTAGCCTATTGTATGTATACAAACAAATAATTCCTTAAATGATCCACTAAAGTCGTTAAAAACTGTTCCAGTTTCATATAATTATAAATTACTAGCTGTTCCCACGGTTTCACTCCCGGTAATTTCGGAGTTTACGCGAGGATTTCGGGATAAAAAGTATCCTATGTCCTTCTCTGTACCCCTGACACCGTGTATGCAAAATTTCATAATGATCGATTGAGCCATTAAGGCGTGAAAGCGTAACAAACAAACAAACAAACTAACTTTCGCATTTATATACTAACTGTGCCCCGCGGTTTCAACCGCGGTAATTTTGGAGTTCCCGCGGTAATTCCGGGATAAAAAGTACCCTATGTCCTTGTCTGTACCCCTTACAACGTGCATGCCAAATTTCATCAAATCCATTCAGTCGTTTTGCGTGATTCAGTAACAAATATCCACACACATTTATAATATTAGTAGGATTAGTAAGGATTTCACTGAAAACTGCTATCTAAAAATTTCTTTTTTTATGAATGAATGGGATTATGGATAAAGACATCATATTTTGGGTATGATTAGAATTACCCGATTAGAAATCATGCCGAAAGGAGAGTTCTTCATCCACAATGTGCCAATTTGCACACGCACGGATACGCTGCGTTGCTTCAGAGTTCAGGTAGTTGCTATTGAATGCGAAGGGCACATACGTACCTCTACTTCTAGATTTGGTTGGTTTTCGTGACTTGGGCGGTGGGTGCCTGGGCTTCGGCGCGGCGACACTCATGGCGGCAGCGGTGTCGCCGTGCAAAGGATTGTACTCTTCACCGGAGCTGACGCTGGCCACCGGCGACGCAGCCCGCTTCTTTTTGGACTTTCTCTGACCGATGTCGGCAATTGATGCTGGTGTGGGTGTCACCTAATTTTCAAAACTTGGCTAGTAAATTAAACATATAAGAGGCATTTGGACACAAAGTTTGGAGGTTCTTTTGGAAAATCTAAAAATGGTGGATTATAACTAAACATAGTTGGGTAAAAAAGAATAATTTTGCAAAAAAAGTACATAGAAAGAGATAGCATAATTTTAGTTAAGTCATGCTCTACAACACTTATTTATTTTTATAATATAAATAGGTACATTATAATATTATAGTTGGACGCAGTTAAGCAATAAAACGTTAACCCACAAAATTAAGTTATTGATACAGAAAACTTTATTGAGAGTCATAAAACGTTTTTTAATTATGTGTTTAACTTATGACTGATTACATTGTTTAAATATCAATGAAATGTTGAACATAAAAAAATGTTTACACAAAATGGCGCTATAATTTTAAAACACGATTTACTCGAAATTTGTCCAATGTGGGTTAATACCAGTGGCGTAGCGTGGGGGGAGGTGGGGGGTGCGGTTCGCACCGGGCGGCACTTTGGCGGGGGCGGCATTTCACAGGTTTTGAAAGAAAAAAAAAATAATTTTTAAGAAAGTTGATTTCCTTTAACGTTTTTCTGTAATTTTTTTGGTTAAGTATATTGTTTTTTTTAAATATTCATGTTTTCACTATCAGGTTAGTATTATTCTATAAGAGTACCATTTTTATGTCCCCTTTTTTATAGTCAATTGCAAAAACAAGATAGCGGCAAATTTGGGATTCGCATCGGGTACTAGTGTCCTACGCTACGCCACTGGTTAACACACTATTGCTTATCTGTATCCAGTTATGATACAGGGTGTTTTTTTAGAGTTACACATCTACATCTTTTAGAACAATGTCTTATGCAAATAAATGATTATTATTATTATTATTATTATTATTATTATTACACCACTTCAAATTAAAATAAAACAAAGAAATAAGTATATTTTTAATATCAGTTAAAGTGGCTTTATGAGATAGATAATTTTATGGCATTAATATATCTATCTATACTATAATAAAAGAGTAGAATCCGCGATTTTGTACATTGAATATTTTTACCTAAAATTGAGAGGGGTGATAAAAGAAGAGTAACCAAGCCCAAAAAAAAAGTTTTTATGAGAAATAAACAAAATTTTAACAAAAAAATTAAAACCGACTTCCAAAAACACAAAACTAAAAAACTAAAAATAAAAAGCTAAAAATAACAAAATACCGATTTAATCCAAAAGACAAAAACACGCGTAATATTATTATTGGTTTGTGCTACCACTGATCGGTTTGAATTCGGTGACAAGCCCACTGGTGTCTGCCCACTTGGGTTGTTCTGCTCACGAAGAGCTGGTGGTGGGAGTCGATTTAGCCCATCTTCCCTCTCCATATTTGGCTTGTCACCGACTTCATACCGATCAGTGGTAGCACAAACCAATAATAATATTACGCGTGTTTTTGTCTTTTGGATTAAATCGGTATTTTGTTATTTTTAGCTTTTTATTTTTAGTTTTTTAGTTTTGTGTTTTTGGAAGTCGGTTTTAATTTTTTTGTTAAAATTTTGTTTATTTCTCACTTTTAAGTGACTTAGTTCGTAATTTCTCTAAGTTACAATAGCCTAATATCAACTGCTCATCACCTTTTACAAAATATTACTTTTCCCGACGCAGGGACGTTAATTGTTGAGGAGTTCTCCTAGTACATCACCATCAGTTCCACTTCACCATATACATTGTGACGGGTATAAATTGTTTAGAAACCATATTAAAGTTAACGATTCGGAACCCGTGAAATACCCATTATTGAGTAGTTCCGATGACCATCTGTGGTCTTCATCATCAGTTCCTCTTCTTCAAATTTTGCTTTCCGATAGCAAAGAAACGTTTTACTGTGAAAAATACAAAAATCGCTATAAGTGTTCTCATAATTTTTGAAGAGTTCCCTCGATTACTCCAAGATCCCATCATCAGATCTCGACTTGGTGACAATGGAATCAATTTGGAAGTATCCCCTTTCAAACAAAAAAAACAATTTTCGAAATCGCTTCAATCGGAACCCGTGAAATACGTATTATTTTTGAGTTGTTCCGATGACCACCTGTGGTCTTCATCATCAGTTCCTCTTCTTCAAATTTTGCTTTCCGAAAGCAAATGAACGATTTACTATCAAAAATACCCAAATCGCTATAGGTGTGCCTATAATTTTTGAAGAGTTCCCTCGATTTCTCCAAGATCCCATCATCAGATCCCAACTTGGTGGCAATGGGACCTAATTGGGAGTATACCCTTTCAAACAAAAAAAGAATTTTTCAAATCGGTCCAACCGTCTTCGAGTAATCGGTGAACATACATAAAAAAAAAAAAAAAAAAAAAACATACATACAATCGAACATAGAATCTCCTCCTTTTTGGAAGTCGGTTAAAAATTCTTTTCTGTCTGTCTGTTCGCAATAATCTCCGCATCTACTCAACCGATTGTAATGCGGTTTTCACAGGTAGATAAAGCTTAGCCTGGAGCTACATAAAGGCTTTGTTTCATTGAAATTGGATGTCGGGAAAACAAGTTGTTGTATAAAAACCTTTCATGCGGGTGAAACCGCGGGGCACAGCTAGTCTATCTATACTTATAATAAAACTGTAGAGAGGTCAATTCTGTACATGAATTTATATTCAAAATTAATATTGGAGGATGAATGGTGATCGATACTGATGCCAAAAATGCAATCAGTAAACTTTTTGTCTGTCTGTCTGTATGTGCACACATGGGTCAAAAACTACAGAAGGGATTTTAACCAAACTTGGTACGATTGTAGTCCATACTCCTGGGCAGGTTATAGTTAACATAACGCTAAGACACATAGGAGCTGAGCAGTGACTATAAATTTGAAGTAAGTCGGATGAAAATGCGCTTTCGAGCTTTTATCCTCGCATATGTTTACTCAATCACGCAAAAATGGCTGAACGGATTTGGATGAAATTTGGCATGCACGTTTTCAGATGTACAGAGAACGACATAGGGTACTTTTTATCCCAGAATTCGCGCGGGAACTCTGAAATTACCGCGGGTGAAACCGCGGGGCACAGCTAGTACTATAATAAAAGAGTAGAATCCGCGATTCTGTACATTGAATATTTTTACCTAAAATTGAGAGGGGTGATAAAACTTCTTTTACCAAGCCAAAAAAAAAGTTTTTAAATTTCTTTTGTCTGTCTGTCTGTCTGTCTGTTCGCGATAATCTCCGAATCTACTGAACGGATTGTCATGTGGTTTTCACAGGTAGATTAAGCTTAACCTGGAGCTACATATAGGTTTTGTTTCATTTAAATCGGATGTCGGGAAAAAAGTTGTTGTATAAAAACGTATCACGCGGGTGAAACCGCAGGGCACAGCTAGTGTTTAAATATGATTTCAGACATGTGGCTGCCACGGCTGACGCGTACAAGGCGCAATCTGCAACTCTAATTTTCACACACTTTTCGTAGCATTTGTAGTTTTATTTCGCCAAAAACTCTTTGACTGTTGATTTCCAGGTGTTCTCTGGTTTATCGGCGTAGACAAGTGACTTAACATAACCCCAAAGAAAATAATCCAATGGGGTTAAATCACACGCTCTTGGTAGCCAATTCATAGGAACATTACGTGAAATAGCCATAAAAAGGACGAAGTGCATGATAAGTTTGATGAACAGAACCGTTATTTTCAACAATTTGCAAGTGTTGCTCTGGTGTAAATTTATCCATAGTGAAATGCCAAACTAAACAAAAAGCAACTATCAGCTGTTAAATCGACTTTTAAATAAAGCAGTGTTGCCAACTCAAAGTTGTGAAACTTTAAAAAAATACCCTTTATTATAAAGGTAATACATATTACCTGTTTAACAATGAATTTAAAGAAGTTTTTACTTATGTTGTGTTATTTTCGAAAGTGTATTCACATTATGAAATAATGTTGGCTACCACTCTGCTGATGAAGTTCTTTACACAAAAAATATCAATAAACCAATGTTTATAGTTAGATTCTACAGCTAGAAAACTTAGGGATTATGTTGAAAAATTATTTAATGGTAAAAAGACAGTGATAGTATACAAGAGAAAGTTGTGGCCGCTTGCGCGTGCGACAAATCGAAAGATAAACATAAAAACAAATATTTTGATTAATCATACTATTTCATTATGTAAAATTTTAGTTTAGTAAGTACTAGCCGCCCCCTGCGGTTACACACGCAGTAATTTTGGAGTTTCCGCGGGAATTCCACGATAAACTATATCTATAAACCTTCCTCTGGAATCACTCTATCTATTGATGACAACCACATAAAAATCTGTGCAGTAGTTTTGGAGTTTATCGCGAACAGACAGACACAGCGGCAGAATTTTGTTTTAATATAACATAAGACTTATAATAATTATTATAATAATATGTAAGGATTAACAGCTAATTCCCTTTTTATAGTTCCATACTCAAAGGGTAAAATGGGACCCTATTACTAAGACTAAGCTGTCCGTTATATGCTGTACCATAGAACATAACACCTTTACATGTACCTACCACATTTTAGCAAATAAACAAATCTAAATCTTTTATGAACTGTGATAGTTAGTTGAAATTTTTACAGATGAAGTATTTCTGTTGCCACTATAACAACAAATACTAAAAAACAGAATAAAATAATTATTTAAGGGAGCTCCCATGCAACTAACATGATATTATGCTTGTTTTTGCTCAATATTGATAGCGGCAACAGGTAGACACTTGAAATTTTCACACAATATTTAGTTATATATTCACTTTAAAAATAAATAATTAAATTATATAAAATAAATAATTAAAAAACAAATATTTAAGGGGGGCTACAATAGACACGATTTTTTGCCATTTTTATATGTGCACGAGTCCAACTCGCACTTGGCCAGTTTTTTAATAAAAATCATATCTTGAATTAGAAACATTCTGCAATAAAATCACTACTACTACTACTTTTGTCAAAACATATGTAGTTATTTTTTGACTTTAATCAAAATTTCAATAAATACTCAATAATTATAATATAACATAATTATCTGAATTACCTGAAAACTGCATCCAAATCGGTTCAGTCAAACATGGGATAATCGTGCACAAACATACATACAGGTCAAACTGAGAACCTCTTTTTTTGAAGTCGGTTAAAAGGTGAAATTACTATTACAACCAAAACACTATCAATATCAACTAAAAATTCTAATCCTTGACATCATTAGTTCAATATTATCAGTTCAACCTTCTGTGTTAATTACAAACTCAAAAGACATAATTTGTGTCTGAAATAAATACTGGTAGTCAATTCATAGCCATGCTTTCAATGTTATAAATTCGAAAGTTCGTTATGCAATCATGTCTAAACCGGTGAACTAATTCACATGAATATGGCATAAAGACAACTTTGTTTACATTATGCAACTTATATTCAGGTAAGCACTAAAAAGATCCTACATAAAGTATTTCAAAAATTACAAAGTTTCAGCTACAACAGAACAGAAGGTGTTACTTACGATTTCATGAACACTTGTTCTTCTGATTTTAATTTTAAGGTTGGTGGTATCAACTATCTGACTTTGATATGTGGATGTACACTCCGATTTCTTGGATTTCTTTTTACTGCGAGAACTACAAATGCCCATCATTGCTCGTGGTTTCCCACTACATGGTGTCACAGTGTGAGTCCGTTTCTCTTTTGTAGTATCTCGCGATTTGCTCTTTCTTGTTGCTAATTGACTAAGTTCATGACTGTAAGGTTTGCCACTCTGTCGTGGCACATTAACTAATGGTAACTTCACACTAAACTGTAGCACTTCATCATCTGAACTATCACTATCTTCCTCATCATCCTCATTGTCCTCTTCTTGACATTCACTACTACTCACTAAGTTTAAATTTTTACCACCTTTCACTCGCATTGGCAATGAGCTATTTACAGTATCTCTATGTTTTACAGGACTATGAGTTTTCTTCTTTCGTTTACTCTTTGATGGTATATATCCATTGACTGGAGAATGGTCTGTTCCTCGTCGAGAGTGCTGCTTATGTTTTCGATGCCGCGGTTGTGATGGCGAAGACAAGGTTCCATTAGCTACCTGCATCTTTTGGTTGGCTATTTCGTCAATGCTTTGTTCAAAATCAGTCTCGAGTTTCACGCAAGAGATGTCGTCTTCTAATTCGTCTCGGTCAGGAGTGACAGGTGCCAACTTCAGCAGGCACTCGTCGGGGAAAAGATCCTTACGAACCGAGAGCCTCATTGCAGGCTCCAGACTCTCGGCCTCATAACGGCCGTTGATGGGGCTCGAGCTTCCCGACATACCGCCCACCTCCCGCCACCCTCATGAACCACTTTTAAAAACCACTCGGACCACTCACCTGTCCACCGTGAGGTAAACAATCTGTTTGACACATCACATTTTCACTTTTGTGTACGAGCGAAATGTCTAGATTTTTAAACAAAAGCATCTGTATCACTATTAGTAAATGGTAAACAATACATTTCATTTCGCCTATCTTGTGACAGTTCAAAGAATCTTTTTTTCTTCACGTATTCGCATTTTAGGTCATCCATGTTCATGTAACGTTCTGTTCGCAAAAAAACAAGTATGGATCATTTTCGTGAACAATTGTAGAATTCGATTGTAGAAAAAAAAATTAAATACACAACTTTACAACGTAAAAACATAATAATATTCACAAATTTCTTAATTATTTTTGTCTACTGCGAGTTGATGAAAACTGTTGACCTTGTTTAGAAGCATAATTATTTAGGTGGGTACCTATATAAATATGCCAGTATGTAGGATTGGTAGGTTTATTCTTTCATAGAGATGTGTCAACTCGTCTTACTAACTCGAGCTAAATTCGAATTAACTCGAGTTGAATTCTCCCTAACTCGTGATGAATCTCCAAAAGACTTATTACACTTTACAATTTGACAGAAACCAATTAAGGAAATCGGAAGGTTTAAACGTTGGTTCCGATTTAGGATCAGTGAGTGAGAGAAAGAGAGCGACTGAGCGAGTGATCACACTACTGTAAATTGTACGCTAAAGTTGTCGATTTAGGGTCTCTAAATTGGTTGAGTGATTGGTTGAGCCGTTCGAAAATTTACAGTGGTACACATTGGTGTGCCACCAAACCCACTGGTGAAATAGTACAGAAATTCGGTGTGTGGACTCTGAGGCGTTGAGGCGCATTACGTCCAATTCGCAAATGGTCCAATCGTCCAATTCGAAAATCGTCCAATTGAACGTTGTTCGGAAACATGTCACACCACGGCACTGGAGTCAGGAGTGCACACGATATCCCCACATCTTTTGCTTTATATGGAAACGTCCAAAACTACGTAATTAATGAGATTGCAGTACACAGACTAGGGATGTGACATAGATAGAAAAAATATCGATACAATAATCGATTTAACTCTTACCAACAATAATCGATTTCTTAAAAATCGATTTTTGTTAGTAAATGCCTATTCTACTAATATTATAAATGTGAAAGTGTGGATGTTTGGATGTTTGTTACTCAATCAGGCAAAACGGCTGAACGGATTTGGAATTTGGCAAGCACGTTGTCAGGGGTACAGAGAGAGATAGGGTACTTTTATCCTGGAATTCCCGCGGGAACTCTGAAAATACTGTGGATGAAACCGTGGAGCACAGCTAGTAATCTATAAAAATCGATTCCTTTTTCACATCCCTAACAATTTATTAGAATCAAAATAAAACAAAACGATAAGTCCACTACATGAAATAAAAGGACAATATAAATAATCGAATACGGAGAATTTATAAAGGGTGTCCAGCGGAAAATTTTTAAATTTATATAAAAAATAAACAAGTATGTTTAGAATATTTATTTTATTTTTTACATGTAATAGGGGACTGCGGATTTTACTTTCTAAAAATGAAGTCTTCCAAATGACGTCCATACACTCAATTTCAATACACTCTTCCAAGCGAACTCTGTTATTGGCAAATACGCGCGAACAAAGCGCCTGATTGCAGCGATTACACGCCGAATATTTTCTTGTAGGGCAGATATGGTGCGAGGATTATTACAATACACTTTAGATTTGAGGTAACCCCACAAGAAAAAATCATCAATCACACGGCGTCATCGAGGTCCGAGATCATCCGCTGATCGAGGTGGCCATGGAATCTCCCCGTACTTGCTGATTAATTTTCCAGGGAAAATCGCCCGTAACTTTGATATTGAGATTGTGGCTGTAAGTGGATTTGCCCCATCTTGTTGAAAGTGAGTCCTATAGTTGCGCCCATGATACACTTGCAATTGCGGTACCAAAAACTCATCAATCATACGGCAGTACACCGAAGAAGTGACATTTTCTTCCTGGTTAAAAAAATATGGGCCGATTATTCCATGAGTCGAAATCGCGCACCATACCGTCGTTTTAGGGCAGTGCAAACTCTTCTGATGACATTCCTTTGGATTGTCTAGACTACAATAGCGCATATTTTGTTTATTGACGTAGCCCCCGATGTGAAAATGAGCCTCATCACTAAACAATATGTTACCAAGCCTTCTAGGGGTACGAAATCGTTCCAAAATTGTTCTTGCGAACGCCTCTCTTAAAACATAATCGCTTTCATTCAATGTTTGAACCACTGAGCAAATAACAAATAATTAAGTACTACGTTTTAAGAGTAGGCACTTCCATACTATTCGCTGAATAGAGCTATGAAAACATTTTGTGCCAACCATACCAATGCAATGTAGTATTCCAAAGTTGGTAAAGAAGTTTGCGCATAAATCCATAGTAACTTTTGCTTCAAGGGAGTGTCGCTGGCCTGTGGAGCTAAGATGCGCAACACGATAAAATTTTATCGAGCCATTTTATCGATTCTCGTCGACATATTGTATGGGGCTAAGATGCGCAATACGATAAAATTTTATCGAGCCATTTTATCGATTCTAGTCGACATATTGTATGGTTTTGTCAACGAGAATCGATAAAATGGCTCGATATAATTTTATCGTGTTGCGCATCTTAGCCCCAATGGTTTGAACGATTTGCAATTTGTAATGTTACTGCTCCACCTGCGTTAACGTTAACATTGATGTTAATGTCTAACGTGGTAATGTTAGTAAGTTAACGCGTTAAAATGTTGGCCACAGCGCACTAATTTACGCGTTAACACGCATGTGGAGCAGTAGCATAAGGATGAAGCTTGAAGCTTTAGTTTTTTTTTTCAGAATGATGTGAACGGATGACTTCTTGATGCCTGTCGAGGCGGCTGTCTTTCATACCGATTTTCTTGGATTTTGAATTATTTCTTGTCGCATATGTTCCACAAGTTCCTGTGTTGCTACTGAAGTGGATGGTTCTGGGTGATAGCCTATTTACCATTGTCCCTTCTTGCCGAAATCTTTGCACCCATGAACAGATGAGCTGCGTGCTCGGAGCAGCGTTTAATCGCCGTATATCAAAGTGGGAACAGAAGGCACGACGTGCTCGAACCAACGATTCACTAGACTTTAGGTATTGTTCCACTGCAAACCCGCTATGCGCTCCTGATCAATGACTCATGGTGATTGACAATGCCGCGCGTCTAGCCCCGCTAAAAAAGGAACAGCGATTATTTAAATTTGAAAATTTCCTGCTAAACACCCTTTATATTTGAATTCTTTCAAATTTTCATTAAAAACTAGCTGTGCCCCGCGATTTCATCCGCTTGAGTTTTGGGATCAGGAACCTTTGTGGACGCAGGCAGAACAACCCGCCTAAGTTTCATCACAATCGGACCACTGTTTCTAAACGCATAGAGGATAGACATACAAACATTAATTTTTATTTATAAAGAAGATTATGTAAGGATTATCTTTGTACTGCATACTTTTGGTGTATGATCAACGTACGCGAGGATAAGAGCTCGAAAGCGCATTTTCATCCGACTTGCTTCAAATTTATAGTCACTGCTCAGTTCCCATGTGTCTTACCGTTATGTTATATAGCCTATAACCTGCCCAGGAGTATGGACTACAATCGTACCAAGTTTGGTTAAAATGCCTTCTGTAGTTTTTGACCTATGCGTGCATATACAGACAGACAGACAGAGAGACAAAAAATTTAGTATCGATCACCATTCATCCTCCAATATTAATTTTGAATATACACACATCAAAAGTGTCTAGGGATCAAGCATTTTTATGCGGATTTCTTGAGATTGAGATGTGGCTTTGTAATAAATTTATGATTTTATAAATTTATATGGATCCTTTTTGGTGCATTACATAATTTGAATCAGGAACTGTCAATCAAATTGGAGTAAAAGATGAAAATCAGCTGTCAATATTTTCCCTATAAAAACATACAACGCATTGAAGACATTATTAGTGCTACCAGTCTAACGCAACTAGGAACAAATTAAATTTTGTTCGTGTTTAGCACTCATTTTTTTTTTTATTTTTTTTTCCATGGCATCAAAGATGGCCTCACATGCTATTTCAGTCTTTTGTCTCTGAATCTTTCTTACAATCTGTCATCTGTTTGTCATGGCGACGCATGTTGTTATTTGGGAAAATAATTGTGTGATTTTTAAAAAAATTGTGTGATTTACGCTTTGAAAAGTGCAGTGTGACTATTAAAAACTATTTTCCTGTGATTGGGTAGTGAAATAGCACCGATTAGACGGTGTAGTACGTATGTAATTTGTAGAAAAAGATAGAGTCGACAAAATTTAAATAAAAAGAAATTTATCACGATATTTCCTATAGATGAAGACCGGTAAGTACAGCTTGAGTAAAATAATAAAGTATTTTGTTCTCTTCAGCTATCAGCAAGACTAAAAAAATACACTATCTTTTTGAAATGAGAAAAAATATTTGCATGTTTGTAAACCATAGTGATGTAAATCTTCACTATCGATAAAGTGAGTCGATAAACTTTAATGAATGATGCTGTTATAGTGAATATTTTGGAATATTTTTGTATAGCTGCTGCTGCGTATACTTTTTTCATTACTTACTGCAGTTTTCATTAAGTATTATGATCGTATTGTAATAAAGTGAACCTCGTCTTCTGTATAAAGAACTATATTATACTCATCGACCACACAGCCCATAGACGCCTAATGTTTGATTTTGCGTATTGAATGCATTCTGGCAACTAGCTGAGGTAAGATGAAGCGGGGTTGCAACGCCGTGATTGGCTAATTCAAGGCTACACGCGCTAGTTACACGCCGTGATTGGCTAATTAAAGGCCACACGCGCTAGTTACACGCGCCACGAAACGTTGGAAAGAAATAGATTAATTTACGCAACGGGAAAGAATGAGACGGCACGATAGGTTGAGTACTTTGTTTTAAAACCACGACCAGTGAACCGTGAACTCCGTACTTGCGAAAAAATTTGTTGATTTCCTTGTTTCTCATAAACAAATAAAGATAATAGTTACTTACAAGTGAAATGTTATCCCATCTTTCTCCATATTAGATGTGTTGCTTTTTTTACCGCACCATTTAATGCTACACTGAGGCATTTTGAGTTTTTTTAGCACTTCCTTTATGCACTCCGATCGTGTTGACAGGTCACAGTAGTGGTCGACACTGATTGAGTATTTCCGCGCGGACATTTATATCGGAACTATAAGTCAGATGTGTTGTCAGGAGCCATTCGCCTGTTATTAGGCGTCTATGGGCTGTGTGGTCGATGATTATACTCTATCTTGTTTCTAAGTGTACTTGCATGATTGATAGATATTTTAATTTCAGATGTCGACAATGGGTAAAAAATATTGGAAATGATGACTTAGCTTTCATTCCAATCGAAAAACTTCACGATATAAAATATGTCCGTGGAGATGTAAGGAACGAATGTCGGATACTTCTACCGATAGATATTTCTACCGATAATTTAAACAAGGCTCAACAAGGAGGCACTGAAGTAAATCATTTACTTTCCCAAATAGGTTATTTAATTTTGACATAAAATGTAAATGTAATTTTTAAAGAGAAAATAAATATCTATCTATCTAATAACATCATCATCATGACAAACTAAAATATTGGAATAATAATAAATAAATAAAAATAATAATTTATTGTTTCAATTTTACGACAAATGTTTTCCCCCGTTGTAGATTTAATTCACCTGGTATAAACCCCACGATGCTCTAATGATAATTTATCGATATCGATTTAATCAGGAACTACATGTGGCCATCCCTATTGTTCTCGTTAATGTTGGTACCCATGAGTTATGAAGTATTTTGACATTTAAATTTTCGCTGTGTTGGTATTGCTGGGTCTGCTAAATGGATTCCAAAACCAAGTAAGGAAGTCCCGTCTCTTAAAACGTAGTGATTACCTTCTCTCTGAGTGCTACTGTTTCCCTACTACTGATTAAAACCAACGTTATTATGGAGCGGCGACATCATTTAAGCAGGGAAGAAATGCTCAGAGCCGTGGGAATGATAGAAGCTGGTTCCCGGCAACGTACTGTGGCTTTAGCTTTGAATACAAGTCAGAGTGTTATCAGTCGACTTTGGACACGTTACCGAAGCACTGATACCGTGGCTGAGCGCCATGGAGGACGGTATCGCTGCACCACACGGAGACAAGACCGATACATTCAAATCTTAACTCGAAGAGCTCCAACAATAACCGCCATGATGTTAGGCTTCATCACTCTTCAGGGAACTTAATTAGCGACCAAACAGTCAGAAACCGCTTGCATGAAGTGAACCTTCATTCCCGAAGACCGCTACGGGTACCACCTATAGCAATGCACAATCGTAGGATTCGATATCAATGGGCTCTTGAACACAGAAATTGGGCAGAAGAACAATGGCGTTTCGTGTGCTTTTCTGATGAGTATCGTTTTGGTATGAGACCGGATACAAGACGTATATGACACTGGAGAACCCCTGGACGCCAACAGCGATTAAAATCCTGCCAGGAAGTCCATCCTTATAGTGGTGGAACCATCATGGTATGGGCGGGTATTTGGATCGGCGGAAGAACTGAGTTGATTTGGATCAGAGGCAACCTCAACGCTCAAATTTATGCTGAGACGATTGTATCAGACGTCATCGTTCCTCTACAAGTGCAAATCGGTCCCTTATTTCAGTTAATGCATGATAATGCACGACCGCACACCGCAAGAGTTGTAAGACAGACTCTCGCCGCAGGCCGCAGCTAACATCAATGTCCTGCCCTGGCCTGCTCAGTCGCCAGACTTGAACCCGATTGAGCATGCATGGGATATGCTACAGAGAAGAGCTCTGCCGAATATGGAGGGTATCCAGTCGCAAGAAGACCTTTTTTTGTTGTTGCAACGAACATGGGCGGCCATTCCACAGCATGATTTGGATGAACTCATTTTGAGTATGCCAAACCGATGTTCTTGTGTTGTTAGTGTTCGCGGTAGAAACACGGATTATTAATTGTTTAAGTTACCCAATAAAATTTTAAAGAAAACTGTTATTTCAGTCTTTTTTCGAACTTTAATGTTAGTGGTTCAAATGTCAAAAATCCCTTTATTAGGAAAATGGCAAATTTCTTTATTAATGCAAAGGTGACTTGGTTTATCGTTACTGTGACAAACGAAAACACTTTATTTGATGAATCCTTAAAGAAAATTTTAATTAATATCAATCAGGAGAAAAGTTATTGCAAAAATATATGTTGATCCCTAGACACTTTTGATGTGTGTATTTTCAATGTACAGAATTGACCTCTCTACAGTTTTATTAACCGACTTCCAAAAAGGAGGAGGTTCTATGTTCGATTGTATGTTTTTTTGTTTTTTTATGTATGTTCACCGATTACTCGAAGACGGTAGGACCGATTTCGAAAATTCTTTTTTTGTTTGAAAGGGTATACTCCCAATTAGGTCCCATTGCAACCAAGTCGGGATCTGATGATGGGATCTTGGAGAAATCGAGGGAACTCTTCAAAAATTATAGGCACACCTATAGCGATTTGGGTATTTTTTATAGTAAATCATTCATTTGCTTTTAGAAAGCAAAATTTGAAGAAGTGGAACTGATGATGAAGACCGCAGATGGTCATTGGAACTACTAAATAATAGGTATTTCACAGATTCCGATTCGTTAACTTTAATGTGGTTTCTAAACAATTTATGTTCGTCACAATGTATATGATGAAGTGGAACTGATGTTGGTGTACCAGCAGAACTCCTCAAAAATTAACGTCCCTGCATGGGGAAAAGCAATATTTTGTAAAAGGTTATGAGCAGTTGACATTAGGCTATTGTAACTTAGATAAATTACAAACCGACTCACTAAAAAGCAAGAAAAACAAATTTTTAACAAAAAAATTAAAACCGACTTCCAAAAACACAAAACTAATAAAAAGCTAAAAATAACAAAATATCGAATTAATCCAAATGACAAAAACACGCGTAATATTATTATTGGTTTGTGCTACCACTGATCGGTATGAAGTCCGTGAAGTCGGCACGTAGTGATTACCTTCTCTCTGAAGTCGGCTTCTTCTCTTCAGCCATAGCACTAGGAAGCTGTGAAGGGTGGATATTTTATGGGTGATGTCATAATAACTGTAATTATATTGACGTCAAAAAGAGCCACATTATGGGCCAAATTTGAATGAAGGATTTGACTTTGAATTGCACAAGTTTTATTTGCTCTTGTTTATGTTTTTGTCTAAACACTATCTTCTATATCTCTCTGTCTACCCAATGGTTAACTGGTAGAGAATGCCGCAAGGCATTAAGTTCGCCATTTGTACACACTGTGCAATAAAGAATAAATAAAAAAAATAAATAAATAAATTAGTTCGATTAAATGTTTAGAGAAAAACATAAACAGATCAGTCACTCCCCTAAAAAAATGAAAATATAAATCCTATTAAGCTATAAACTATCGATGCGACTACTTATTGACATCCCTAGTATCGACAAATCCATCGATACACTAATATTTTTCATCTGTGGCTCGACAAAGCCCTGTGATTGGTGGATCTCTAACGACTCCCTGATTCCTATCTGTCTTTAGACATAAGTCTAGTTAATTTGTGGTATGTTCTTTAGACATAAGTCTAGTTAATTTGTGGCACAGACACAGTACTTTTTGTGATTACCTTCTCTCTGGTAGCAGCAAGCAAGAAAGATCAAGAATGTAACCAATTTAGGCATTTAAAGTATAATTAGATTATTATTAGGTTCACTATCCTAAAATTTCGATATAAATTATTAAACCTACATAGCCATAGTCGTGACTCGTGGTTAAATTATTTAAAATGTACATATATAGTATAAACCTTTAACCTACCTGTTTATATTCATAATTCGGCAGCACCCATAAAATGTACCTACGACAATAAGATAGTCTAGTTTCCAGAATAAAAATTTTCATAATTTTTATTATGACTTGGGTAAGTACCTTTCATGTTTCAACCTACCTACCTACTTACAAGCGTCGAGCCAGTGCCAATTACGAATTTGCAAAGCAAAGAAAATAATACTCTCTGTTCGTAGTTACCTACCTTAGTAGTTCGCGATGGTCGCTCGTCGTCGTTTACTGAGTAGGTACCTAGTTAGTTGTTACCTACTTCGTCTGTTGTGATTATTTTTTTTACCAATTCTAATATTAATAGTTACGTACCTACTTCATATTGTGTTGACAAGTACCTACCCAGCAGTAAGCACTGACAAACATTTTTATTTATGAAAAGGTAAACTACTCTGTCTTTCTGAACTCCATGTGTAAATATAGGAGTGAGTCATATTTATATTTAATTACATTTGCTGTATGTATTGATGATATCATTATTAAACTGTAGGTATAATGAGGATTTCATACCTGCTGGATGTAGACAACATCACAACACAACAATAGGTATGGGGTACCTTACATCTAGGGTTGCCACCTGTACTATATTATATAGTATCGTACTATATTTAAGTCAATTGTACTATATGTATATTATAGAGAAATAATATAGTACGAGAAATACTATATTTTTATCCCTAATTCAACTTTCACGCTTTTTATATTATCTGTGACTGGTCTGTACCCATCTGTGACTGGTCTGTATTATCTGTGACTGGTCTAACCCACAATGCAGCACAGGGAATTTCAGAGTAAAACACATATGCGACAATAAAATGCCAACTGTCAAACTGGCAATAATTTCTAGACGAATGCTGCCCGATACATACCTAATGATTAAAAATAAATAAGATGTACTATTTTTTTTCCTGCATTTCCCAAAAGTACTATATTTTTGCATCTTTTTTCAGAAAAATACTTTTTTTTTTTCCAAAAAAAGTTGGCAACCCTACTTACATGAACGATACCTACTACAAAACTTGCTCTTTTGTTATAATTATATTCACCTTCCTCTTCTAATAAAATATACAACCTAATAATATATGATTCAAATTCAAACATTTTAATTATTGTCATGCATGTGAAGGATTATATAAGTAAAGGAAGTGTGTAAGGATGAAGGCCCATAGTCTCTGCTCACCGCTCTGTGGGAAGATCTGAACTAGTATGTAATAGGTACTACTTAAGTATTTTTATTTGGTTCAAATCCTTAAGTCAAGGTTTGCAAAAATGATATTCTTTTATTTATTATAACTACTTCTTCAAATCACAGCTGAGCAAAGAGTTGACTGCACCCAAACGGTGCTTTTGTGGTTGAAGAATCCATAACTTTTATACCAATTTTTCCTAAAATTGACAATTCATGGTGGATATTAACTACTAACTATCCATCACTCTCTAACCCAAAGCTAAAATAACTACAGATAATAAGCACAAGAATAAATAATATGTGAGATATATCCATAAAACTTAAATTGTGTATTTTTTTCAATCTTTGAAGAGTATTGTTTGTGTTCCTGTGAAATTGGAAAGTTATCAGTGTTATGGATACTATGTACACTATGTTACCCGATCTGCGCAAATACCTCCTTCCTATTTCCAAACTAATAGTATGACATAAATGTTACTAACTCATAGCCATAAATGTGTGAAACAATAATATTGCTTAGCATTAAAGGTAATACATAATAATAATATAATAATAATCCACTTCACAACACACAGATTACTTGATCTCACACTAAGCTATGAGCTTGTGTTGTGGAAACCAAGCAAATGTGGTATATACAGTATATTACATATTATAACTTACATAATATTATATTACACTTTAGATATATATTCATGGCCAGACTGTAAAATGAAATCCTGTGTTTATCACACAAAGTAGACTCCCACCGGGAATCGAACCTGGAACCTCTTGATTAGCAGGTAAGCATGGTGACCTACTGCGCGAATCAGGTCGTCTGACTACATAATATGTATGTAAAATCTATAGCTAAGTAACACATAGAATAGGTACATTCAAACTGAGCTATATGGAAATATACTATATTTGTTTATTTACTTAAATATACATTACTTATCTAATTTACCATATTAAATGTAGTCTGAATAGGGTACTTACATGAATTTCTTTTTTCAGTCTATTTTAAAGATATATGGCCTACTTAAACAAAGCAAGAAAAAGAAAAAAAATATATGCATAAATTAATTAAATAGAGCGTTTCAAAGTTCCTACTTTAGACTACCGCCGAAACGCGGCATGACGTCACTAGTTCAAAATTACGCCTTATTAATCTGTGATAGAAATGTCACTGTCGTTTTGACAGGGCCATGTGACACTGACAGACAGATAACTTCAATATCCAAAAGCGAAATTGGACGCAGATAAGCAATAACATGTTAACCCACAAAATTAAGTTATCTATTCAGAATGATTTATTGAGCGTTAGGGAACGTTTTTTTATTATGTGTTTACCTATTACATTGTTTAAGTATGTAACTAAATATTGAACATAAAAAATAATGACAGAAAATGGCGCTATAATTTTAAAACACGATTTACTCAAAATTTTTCCAGTGTAGGTTAACACACTATTGCTTATCTATGTCCAATTAAGGTTGAACTGTGTCGAGTTACTTTCAAAAGTTCCAGTAAAGAATCGAAATGCATCTTACCGCTATTTTAAAGTAAAAAATTTCAGAAAATGGAAAATATGTGTTGACTGTATGCACTTAGTTTCTTTTGCCTTCTCTGAAAGAGGTAGATGTTTCCTAAAAAATAAAAGTGACGTCATGTGTCAAGCTTGGCTGTGATTGGTGTTTCGTTACAACGTTCCGTTTCACAAAATTAAAAGTTGAATATTATGGAAACGATTGAAAATTTTTTAGTAAATCTTTCACGATAACACTTTTCTTACGCTCTATTTTTGAAATGTTGACACAATGTCTTATAATAAAATTCATGCAAGTACCTTATTCTGAAAGAATTAAAATGAGTATAATGCTTAGGAATTGATAAATGTTACAAATTACAATGAGTGGCAGAGTATTAGTCTCAACTCCCAATCCATGATATGCATGATATCCATGATAAAGCTTGATGGCAATGTGTTGATTCAAGATAAATTTTACTTTATTTAGGGATATGAATACAGTGTAACTAAGCATATTGGGTCATCAGAAAACACGCGTAGTGTTTTGCGTCCTAAGTATGTATTTTTACACAATACCTTTAATATTGATTTGCTCATTTTAAAATTTAATATTAACAAAAGCAAACTAGATAAGCTAGAATACGCTAGATATTTTCTATCTAACCTATCTAGTTTGCATTTGTTTTTTCCATTTTTAAGTAGTTAATAGATTATAAATTATAATTATTTTGGAAAAACAACTTTCATGGAACCATACACATTACACACCTCAAAGCAAGTTATTGCAGCTGCTGACCAAATAAAAAAAAAAACCTTCATTTTACACAGATTATAATCTCCCCGCTAAACCACTGATCTCAGTGGTTCCCAAAGTTGACTGAGTTGCGACCCACCTAACAAAACCTATTTTTAATGAGACAGATTTATTCATGAAATACTATCTTTAACTTAAATTTTTGTTAATTTTATTCTCAACTAGCTGTTTCCCGCAGTTTCACCAGCGGAAATTTCAGTGATCCCGCCGGAACTCCGGGATAAAAAGTATCCTACGTCCTTAACTATATCTCTGGCAACGTGTGTACAAAATTTCATGATGATCGGTTGGTTGAGCCGTTAAGGCGTGAAAGCGTAAGGGCGGCACCACAGTCTCTGCGGCGGCGGTGGCGGCGGCGGCAGCGGCAAAAACAAATGGTAGACAACATACGAAGTAGGCCACAACTATCAGCGGCGCGAGCTAAGGCCACAGCTATCAGCGGCGCGAGCTTTGGCCAACTTCTTATGTTGTCTACCATTTGTTTTTGTCGCTGCCGCCGCCGCCACCGCCGCCGCAGAGACTGTTGCCACGGGGTAACAGACAGACAGACAGAGGTACTTTCGCATTTATAATATTAGTAGGGAGTAGGGAATAGTTGGGATGAGTTTGAATAGATCCATTTATTTTAGTATTTTCGGTTTTTAGGGCCCACCCAGTGGCGTCGCACCGGGTGCTAGTGATCTAGCTACCACCCGGTGCGAATTCCAAATTTCCCGCCCTCTTATTTTTAAATAGATTTAAAAAAAATTGGGGCAGGGTAAAAAGAATAGGTACTCCTATACCTACTCCTACCGGTGGGTGTTCACCGGTGGGTGGTAACTTGGCACCGGGTTCATATACTTTGGGAACCACTATGTGTTGGATAAAATCTAACCACTCTACACAGCTCTAACAATGTCAATTTACTAGTTTAACTATTATAAATAATTATCTTAATAAAAAATATCTTTATTTACAGGTATAACTAGTTTATAGTGATAATTGAAAAATTAAAAAAAAAAACTATTTTCAAGTATATTGGTATGCCACTTACTAAAATTTAATCTTAGAACATTCAATAGTATCTAACACTTGAGACTGAAGTGACCGACGTATGTATTGTATACCTTACCAACACCGGGTGGTAGCATCGTGATGGTGGTGTAGTGTTGACTGTTGTGACTTGTGGTGGTGAAGTAGCAAGGCAAAGTGCGCGACCCGCGAGTGATGCCCCGCGCGGTGATGCAGAGGCATGGTGGACGCGGCTGCGGAGCGCCGGGCCGCCTCCGCCGCGGTCTGCGATGCTACATCCAGCCTCACGAAGTGAGTGAGATTGTATGACTTACTAGCTGACCCCCGCGGTTTCACCCGCGGTAATTTCGGAGTTCTTGCGGTAATTCCGGGATATAAAGAACCCTATGTCACTCAGGATCACTGTAGCTTCTTATAAATGAATTTTAAAAATCGGTTCAGTAGATCCAGAGATCACCCTACAACCTCACAAACTCACAATCTCCGGTGTTTCCGCGGGAATTCCGGAATAGAAAGAACCTGTCGTCATTCAGAATCACTGTAGCTTCCTATATAAGTGAAATAATTTTAAACATCGGTTCAGTAGATCCAGAGATCGCCCCCTACAATCTCACAAAGACACGAACTCAAACACTGGAGTTCCCTCGGGAATTCCGGGATAAAAGTACCCTATGACACTCAGGGTCACTGTAGCTTTCTTTATGTGAAAGAATTTTAAAATCGGTTCAGTAGATCCAGAGATTGCCCCTACAACGTTACAAACTCACAAACTTTTGCTCGTTAGTCATATTTTATCTATACTAATATGAAAAGTTCAGATTGGTTTGTTTGTTACGATTTAACTCAAAAACTACTGGACCGACTTCAAAAATTCTTTCACCATTAGAATGCTACATTATTCCTGAGTAACATAGGCTATATTGTAACCCAGAATTCCCGCGAGAACTTCGAAATAACCGCGATTGAAACCGCGGGGAGCAGGTATAATTGGACATAGATAAGCAATAGTGTGTTAACCCACACTGGAGAAATTTTGAGTAAATCGTGTTTTAACTCTCAATAAATCGTTCTGAGTAGGTAACTTAATTTTGTGGGTTAACATGTTATTGCTTATCTGCGTCCAATTTATAATGGTATCCAGCATAATTTGCTTCTGCATTTTTGTTTTGTCCTTAGCTCATTTTTATCTTTTTTTATCTTTACACTTGAATTGTTGCTTTGTTATAATATCCTCAAAAAAAGAAGTCCTAGGGTTTCAAATCGCATGATTTTGGTGACAAAATATTAATTATGTCTGCAATTTCTCGTGCACTAAAGCCATTATTACTATGTGGCATGTTACATTATTGCCCTCTGCGTGGTTGACTAAACCACATAGGGTCCACTTTCATTTCTAATTTAGATCATAAACAGTTAGTTGATACGCGTTAGTGTGGTTTTCGAGAGATTTAAATCCTGCGCACGAAGACGAGTTAATGTGTATGAGCTCTCAGCCCCACCCTCAAATCAAATCAAATCAAATCAAATATACTTTATTGCACACACAGTAGAAGACACAATATTTACAAAACACAGAAACATATGGATACGTACGTACCCTCATGAAAGGCAGCGATATCTTCTGCTGAATTCACAGGATGTCTTGAGACATGACTAACGTGACCATTTATTTTTTTACTCAAAATGGAACATTGATTTCTTTAGGTTAATTAACAGGTAGTCAACAAAAAACACACTATAGGTTTAGTTATATTTATATTTATCAGAGGAACAAATTGGCTTTAATATACCTAATTGGTGATGATTTTAAGTAGGAATTAACCTTTGGCACGTTTTTTAACCGACTTCCAAAAAGGAGGAGGTTCTATGTTCAATTGTATGTATGTTTTTTTTTTTATATTCACCTAAATTATCAACATCGCCTTTAGAACTGAAATTTGTAACTGGGTCTTCTCAGATGGTCACAATTTGTTCATCATAGAAAATACTCTTTCTACTGGAGCATTTATAGCAGGCAACCGACGACGCGGTCTCGCTCTCGCACACCGATCGCGTCTGGCCGGCAGCTCGACTACTCAAATTTTCGCGCGGTTTCAGAAAACGGGAAAATTATGCGTCCCACAGTTCATTTCTGGGACACCGGGACCCGTAACTCTAAAAAGGGACAGTCCCGTACAAAACGTTACGTTCGTAACGTCTGGTCACGTTAGTCATGACTCATGGGTGTAGTCTAGTCAAAGTCAAAGGAAGTATCTAGGTTTATAACTATGCCATAATTTGGCCACCCTTGGTAAGTTCACAGTCAATGATTCAGATAGTAATATGAAGTTACGAAGAGTTAAATTCCGGATGGCCGGAAGTCAGCAATCAGGTGCATTGATTTTCATAAATGCTTAGCTTAGCTGGGACCCGCGGTTTCGCCCGCGTGAGTTTCAGAATTCCCGCAGGAACTCCATATCAAGTTGAAAGTACCTCTCTCCTATTCCAAGACCTAAATTACTCGTAAAGATATACCAAATAGCTACTTCCCCTCGGGTTCACTCGCATATATTTAAATATTTCCGCTCGAATTTCGAGATAAACATAACACTCAGGGATAGCTGATAACCGAAAGAATTTTTAAAATCGTTTCAGTTATTTCAAAGATACCAAATACATAGTTCTTCCCTCCGTGGCCCGTGGGTTAGCCAGCATATCTATCTATTACTATAATGAAAGAGTAGAATCCGCGATTCTGTACATTGAATATTTTTAACGAAAATTGACAGGGGGCGATAAAAGAAGACTAACCAACTACAAAAAAAGTTTTTAAAATTATTTTCTGCAGTCTGTCTGTCTGTTCGCGATAATCTCCGACTCTACTGAACGGATTGTCATGCGGTTTTCACAGATAGATTAAGCTTAGCCTGGAGCTACATATAGGCTTTGTTTCATTTAAATCGGATGCCGGGAAATAAAGTTGTTACGTAATAACTTTTCACGCGGGTGAAACCGCGGGGCACAGCTAGTACTATAATAAAAGAGTAGAATCCGCAATTCTGTACATTGAATATTTTTACCTAAAATTGAGAGGGGTGTTAAAAGAAGAATAACCAAGCCCAAAAGAAAAGTTTTTAAAATTCTTTTCTGTCTGTCTGTCTGTTCGCGATAATCTCCGCATCTACTGAACGGATTGTCATGCAGTTTTTGGTAGTAGATTAAGTCTGGAGCAACATATAGGCTTTGTTTCATCAACATTTTTAGCTACCCGTTTCGTGAATTTTCTCAGGGGAAAAGCTTTTGCGTCTTGTCGAATTTACGAAGTTTCAGCCTGTTATTACTCACTGAGAAAACAAGTACGGGGGCTCCCGGACTATGAGGTATTATTCCCTAGAAAACTGTTGCAGAACAAAATAATGGGCATGTTGACTTATTTTAATTTTTTAGTTCGTCTTGTAGATTATTAAAAAATATTGGACACGTATTTATTGAGTTGAAATTTCGCGTGACGTCACTATTCTGACAGTTTGTATAGCGGTTTTAGCGGTTAGTGACGTCACGATCCCCTCACCCTAAACGTTAATGCACTTTATCTCTCTATATTTTAAATTATTTAAAGAAGCAAAAAATACGTGTCTTTTGTTTTTTTATTTTCTAACTGACGGACTAATTAGAATTTTGATTTTCAAAACTAGTCCACATCCCCATTACAGGGCGAAAGCCCTAGTCATTCAATCTAGCGGCGCCATGTTGGGCCCAGACGTAGTATTATATTATCTGTGACCCAGATAATGCGGTAGTGGTAGTGATTGTAGACTGATAACTGACTGGTGTCAACTGCCAATGAAAATGCTAAATTTTAATATCTTTGGCTGAATATATTTAAACACCACTTGTATGAGGAACTGAGGACATATGTGGAGACGAAATTAAACCAATCAATATTATCACGTTGAAGTCTTATTAATCGTCTCAATCACCTGTTTTAAGAACCATTCCCGAAAACTACATGGATAATAGTGGCAAAAGTAAGCGCTTTGAGATCAACATCGCGCGTCGCGCGTCGCCTTGATTTTACCGTGATCCACATGTGCGGATTATGCCATATTTAATTTATTTATTTACTTTAATCCACAGCACTTAAAAACTAACTAACAGTACTTTTATATATTACTTACTGCCAAATTTATTGCATAATTTGTATTTTTCCTACATAATGTCTATTATATGAAAATGTAATATGTCGATCGAATAGATCCACCTTAGTGGTAGATCCTAAGTTCATCGGCGATTATAAAACACCTCTTTCAATTGGGAATTTGCTTTGATTTGAACGGTTCTTATAAATATATCGTATAATATGAATGAATCGATATTATATTTACTTTTATATTTTACTGAGCCAGCTAATTGATATTCATTGCTTCTCGGTTAAATGTCAAGTCGTTACTGTTGGGTGCTGACCGTTGACTTTTCTCCATTTGCCCCTTTGCCACTCAATGATTCTGGTCTATTGAATTAACAGAATTGTCAATAGCAGGCGATATATTTGCATCAAGGACTGATGAAAATAGGTAGTGACCAGATAAAACGGAGAGCTAATCATTGAGCTAATACAATAATTCCCAATACGATATTTTCTAATTATTGCGCTGCGTGAATTGGATAATTATTATTAGATTTTAGAAACACTCAGGTGAAATTACACCTACCTATAGACAGTTGATATAAAAAATATTTTTTTCATACCACCTGCTCGATAATGTCCAATTACATATCACGCAATCTCAACGTAAAGCAAGGCATTACATCCCAACCACCGAGGAAATAATCACTACGTTTTAAGAGTAGGCACTTCCATACTAATCGCTGAACCGATCTATGAAAGCACTTTGTGCCAACCATATCAATGCAATGTATGACGCGGCCATAGAAATTTGGTTAAGTATTCCAAAGTTGGTATAGAAGTTCGAGCATAAATACATAGTAACTTTTGGTTCAAGGGAGTGTCGCTGGCCTGATCCCAACCCAAGAGAGGGAGGTAATGTTGTATAAAACTCCACAGGGAGTAAAGTGATTTGAGTTTGAAACGTTATTTGTAGGAAAACTTAGCATTTTGTTTTCTTTTTATGTGATCTGCCTGTGGTGGCCAGTTCTATTTTCGAATAAACCGTCTGCCCGTGTAAAGAGGGTTTATATTTTGCAGTAGGTATGAAAAGTAGAGTATGCACATCGAGGATAAAGCCTGTCTTCGTCACGGGCAGCTTAAACTCCTCGCTTAACTCAGGACTCTACATAACTTGTATTTTAAATACCCTCGCTATGCTCGGGGATTAACTCTAGAGTCCATCGTTACGCTCAGGGTTCAATATGCCGCCGGTGACGTAAGACAGTGCTTTACTCCCTCGGTGATAATCTACTATTAGTCCTCCGAGCGACCGGAAGCGTCTTTCGCGGCCCGCTGCGCTAAACGAAGTTGTCGCTTTCCAGCTCCGTCGATCTGAAAAATTGTCCTACGCGTCTTGGACAGTAAATAAAGCCTCAGAGACAGTTGAGACATTTATTACTTTACTGGCCTGGGTATATAATCTATCTATACATATGAAATGCTTTGTCCTGAATGACTGATGGATCAACGCACAGCGTAAACCGCTGATCGTAGAGACCTGAAACTTGGAGGGTGTGTTCTTTGTATGACGTAGGCACCCGATAAGAAAGGATTTTTGAAAATTCAACCCCTAAGGGGGTGAAAAGGGGTTGCAAAGTTTGTATGTAACAATTCTGCGGGAATTTCGAAATTGTCGCGGATGAAACCGCGCGGGACAGCTAGTATAGTATGAACTTATTATATGTGAAAAACGCAGACCTAAATTTGTGACGTCATGCGACACAACGCCTCGTGCCTATGTCTCTACATCAATATAATGTAATTTCTCGATATAAGTACAGTGCTAAGTACTATAAAATCATAGGAGAAATTATGATTTCATGTAACAAATATTTTACAGAACTACTTCACACGGCAAATACCTATACGAAGACGAACCGGGCTCACAATACGAGTCTATTAATGAGAGCAACTCGTCACGGTTGCGTGTTATCAGGGTCGTATGTGACATAGTATGCGATGTTTGTACTTTGTGATACGCGAATGTGTGCCACCGTAGTGGCGTTTCTACGAAATGCGAGTAGATTTCTTGGAATCGATCGACACGTCGTTGCACGGCCCGGTACAAAAGCCGTCAATGGTTTGCGGTTTTATCCTTAATTCATTGTTTTTATTCGTTTTCGCTAAAAGGTGTATAAAGTTGTTAGAAAACTTGATTTCCATTTTCCAACCCCGGATAAAAAGTTTTACCTATTTACTACGGATATGCGTGTGACTCATATATTTTATGTGTGAACACAACAAAGTTTTTTATCGATTCCCCAGAACAAACGGATAAGGTTGATTACGGATGTTAATTTTTTTCCCTAATTTTTGGAAAAATTCCGTAAGTAGAATTAAATTGCATAGCATTTAATTTATATCTATTTGCTTTGGTTTCTTAAAGTAAATATTTTTTCTAGCTTTCGCTCTCTACTTTTAAATAACAAACAATTGGTGTCGACTATTTAAGAGGTTATAAAACCATACCGTTGTGATACTGTTCATCGGGCCATTAAAGATAACAATAATCAATATTCGATATATCACGATTCACAATAGATATGAGATCACCGGGAATGACCTAGAATTTGTAATTATAAACCTTGGGATGTAGGTAGGATACTGAATGCTAATAATTATGTGATTTTACTATAGGCCTCCTCTTGTCACTTTCTTGTCTTTACACTGAAGGTCTCTAACATACCTACTTGCATCAAAATACTTTTTCAATTGTTCAAACCTGAACTGGCTCTGACATTTTAAAAATTCCAAAATCTTATCTGGTGAAAAAAAGGAAAATATTTTATTTTGGATTATGTTAATCGTGTGTTCCTTACGTAGACGCAAGATCGTCGACGCTTTCCGCGACCCGTCAGTCCGTTGGTCGCTGCCACCGGTGCCGGTGGCTTCTCGCCTTTCTAATTCCGTCGGTGACGATGTAAGGGGTCGGCACAGGGAAGCGTGGCGAGGTGCGGGGGCTATTTTCGTCTGGCGGCCACGTTTGGAAAAAGGCCCGGTGACGTCACGATCCTCCATCCACAGCGATGATGCCATCGAGCGATCGCGACACGCTCCGACCCAAGCATTCGCCAAAATATCATGGCTTGCTTCCCGCGATCAACTTTATTTTAGACTATGTCATTATTCTGTGATGTATGGAGTAACAAATGAGTTTTCACTGTTGTTGATTTTTTGTCGATTAAGTTTATATTATTGAGTGAACCCATTTTTACAAGCTTATATTTAACTTGCAATCTTCGTTGTCCCCACTTTTTATCAAAAACAAACTATTTTCAACCACTCGCTCGTCTCCGATTCAGGTGAAAGGCGTCCTCGTGACAATGCAATATTATGGTACCATCGAGCTCATAGAACAGAAAATATCTTAGATTTGACATCAACTTAGTCTAGTATATTATGAAAACAGGTGAAAACCAGGGTCGCCTGGTGGGTTTCGCACACAAATTCATCACACACTAAAACATACATTAACGTAAAGAAATGTATTAAACGCATTTTGGTTACGTTTTTACTTAGTCACTGTTTTGGGAATATTGTGAAATCTATACTTAGATGCCAGCAAAAGAAGTTTTGGGCAAGTTAGAGCATTTGCTCTAACTTCCTTTGCAACCGTGGCGCGCCTGCCCCGCCTACATGTCCTCTCTAGTTAATTTATTTTCTCTGTGATCCTGATCTGATTGGGATGACTTTCTGATGGCAAATGGTAGGACAGTTGCATTTGGGCTAGGGCCCCAATTCTCGCCTCCTTCGAAAAAATCTCGAACTCGAGTTTGCTGTTCGATCCCTATGTCGACCACAAAATCTCGATACTCGAACCTGTTTCTTCGTATCTCCTATTCTCAACACAAATCGAACTAGACTTCGAGTTCATAGTGTAAAATGTTGCCAGTAAAAGCTTATTCGAAAGCCGTATCCATTCCATTCTACACGATTCATCCGGAGCTAAAACGGCAGCAGCTTTTTATAGTTTTTAAATAATATATTTGTACCAAAAAAAAAGAAAAGTTCTTACTTTTATCACTTTTACATCATCAGTTTAATTTTGTTTAAATTAGTTTGCGTAGTACGGATCGTGAAGCATAATATTTGTTTTTGTTTTTACCCTTTTTGGGGGAGGCAAAGGGATCGCAGTTCATACAGCCTGAATTGGCTGTATAGACCACGATTCCCTTGTTTTTTTTTTTCTGAAGTTATATTTACATCCAATTGCGTTGCTGAGATGCATTTCGATGCTTAATCGGAACTTTAAGCTATGAAATTGCAGTTAATTACCACCACAGCACTTAATACAGAGTATATTTACTAATACATAATAAACTTCTAAAACTGTAACATACGACTTGGCTGTATGGCTCAACGTCCCTTGCCTGTCCCAGATGGGGCGAAGATAAAAAACAACAACAACTTCTGAAACTGTCACACACGACACCGCTATTGGACATTTATGAAGATTCGAATTCGAAATTTACGTTTCGACCGCTTCCGACCAGTCGAAGCAGTTCGAACGGCTTTCATTCCAGAAATGTCGAAGTCGACATGTCGAGAATTGCTCAACTTGACTTCATCTCGATTTAATTTTCGAATTCGAACTTTTTCTCGAGTTCGAATCTACTTCGAATGAGAATTGCCCCCCAGGTAGTTTGATTCGTTGCCATGATTTTCCATTACACATGATGGCCAGGTAGAGCCGGGAGATTGCCACTGGTACTCCCCAATAGAAACTGCAAAGATGACGTGTTTGGGCTCGTTTGTTTTTTTACCATGAGTACTTTCATCACACATTATATTATAAGGCTTGTTTAAAAAAAAAAAAATCTTTATTAACTATTATAATTAAGCACGGCACCTATCAGTTTAAAAAATTGATTCACCATTTAAACTTCTGCTTGAGGCTAGCTACGAGTAGTTATTCTATTAATAATACAATAATTATGAATTCGATCTAATGTACAGCATAGTATTAGTATGTATGCTCTGTGATAATATCCAAGCATTAGCAATAATTATTATTCTTATTTTTATTATTTGTTAGGATCCCCAATTCTTTTCTTGTGATTTAACGATAATGCTGATTGCCGGGACAAGAGTTTACAGAACTGGCAGTAAATGCTATCTAAATGCACCGTAGCTTATAATCTTTCAATTTACCACCATTTATGTAACGTAAGTCGTAAGTTCGTAACTGACGAGGGTAACAACGCAACGATCGTATTGTTCGCAAACGTAAATAGTAAATATGTAGTTATTGAGGATCGTGATCCGCACAATGCGTTTTAAACTAGGTGTTTCTTAAACTAGAAAAGGACGACAAATAAATTGAGATCCATGTACAATCAGCATAGATATCAAAGCGGTATTTAAAAATACTATTAACACAAGTAACAAATAATAGTGATAACACTCCAGTTGTCAGTTGAAAGCGATTCTCCCTAGGGCTGAAAAGTGTTACTTTCAACCCGCTTCTCAGGCAACTTCAGACCTACTTTCCGAGTATGAGTAATGAAAATAGTACATTGTTATCCTAGGGGTGAAAGTATCTTTCTCCCGAGGGTAACACTGTGCTTTTCATTACGAATGCAAGGAAAGTCAAAATAAAAATAGGAATTAGCTAAAGAAAAAATGAGTGAAGATCGGATAGTCGCTTGACACTTTCCCACCTATTTCTTTTTCTTTGGCCGGCTAGCTATTCAGCCAGTATTTTTTATTTACATTGTGGCGACCTAAAAAAAATATTTTCTTTAATTATTAAGTATTAATTAAAGAAAATAAAAAAATATAAATAGGAATTAGCTTAAGAAAAAGTGAGTGAATTTTATTTTAATTAATACCTACTTAAACTTTACGTTATTTCAATTTTACATCGCGCTGGCTGTATAGAAAGTTGAAACATGGTTCAATAGAAATGTGAAAATAGACCTAGTTTTTTTTTTATAATTTGACAGTTGTCAGTTGAAAGCGATTCTCCCTAGGGCTGAAAAGGGTTACTTTCAACCCGCTTCTCAGGCAACTTCAGACCTACTTTCCGAGTATGAGTAATGAAAATTTTTTTTCGAATCTGTTATAAATTACAAAGTCTTAGAAGCGATAGACTACACATTTTTAAGTTCAAAATTTATCCTTGGCATTAAACGCTTACTAGGTAAATAGGGTAGTTTCCGGGGTAAAGAAAATCAAAATTCTATTTAGTCCGTCCGTTAGATAATAAAAAATACTAGACACGTATTTTTTGCTTTTTCAAATTATTATAAAATTCAAAAATAAAACGCATTAAAGTTTAGGAGTGGGGGCTCTTGACGTCATAACGTGCTATAAACTGTGTAGCACGGCGTGACTTCACGCGACATTTCGACTTAATGTATCTCCGTTATTTTTTCATTACTTCAAAAAATAAAAAAAACGTGTCCAATATTGTTTATTAATCTATAAAACGGACTAAAAACTAAAATTTGGTGACAAGCCCATTATATAATAAAATAATTTATTTATTGTGCATTTTATCAACTTTCAGGATAGGATTTTTTCTTTACTACGCTAGCGCTTGTGATAATGTTATAACAATAATCATTTCGAGGTCCTACTTGAGAGAGTTGCGACGCTAATTTTATTTGCATTTGGTGTTATGGCAGGAGTCATAGGGCGCGCTACATTACGACAGTAACGGCGACAGCGACCGTCGTCGGATAGTTAGTTACATATCGGAGTCATAAATGTATGAAAATGAAAATGTCCAGACTCCAGATGACCGATTTTGCACGCGTAATATTATACAAAACCGCACCGTTCCTGCATTGCTAAAGGTCTCCCTTCATGTATCCCTGTTGTGATGGCCGATCGGTTTAATTGGAGTATTATAGTATCAGTATATGTGGGGAGGCCCTTCTTGAGCGCCACAGACCAAACGCAGCGTCCGCTTCACTAACTTGCGCACAGTTGTACAAACTTGGAGGAATGTTAAAAAAAATCGTGATGTAAATACAGAATGGTTTTCGAATTTTACCCTTGTGCTATAAGACATTAATTTGTTCTTGCCTATGATTCTAAGTCAACGGAAAGTACTCTATAGGTTTTGATTCTCTTGCGAACTGTCAAAAGTATGCGACATCTTTTGAATGCGGTGACTTGGAAGTTTGATTTTTTTTTTTTTTTTTTTTATCACAGCCCCAAGGGCTTGCAGTGCAGACCTGAGTTGTTGATAGTATTACAATTTAATACCTCAAAGCTTTCCTGAGAAAGCTTTTCTGATGCATATATAAACGGATGACGAGATCCTATGAGGGTTCCTTTGAAGTTTATCTAGTGCAGTGCAGTGGCCGTCGCCGTCGCCGTGCCGTTGCCGTCTAATGTGTGTCGCCCAAAGGATTGGTTGTTTGCTATCGCGCGGCGACCGTCACCACGCCATCGCCACTCGCTCACGGCTGCCAGTGCAGCGCTACGCGCGTACAGCTCGGTCGGGCGGAGCACCGTGCACACGCGGGCTAACAATTTAAAGGAAACAAAATACTATACATCTTATTTTTCCGCTAATTGGACATACATGGTATTGGAACACCTAATTGGTAGTGGGGAAGTGTGAAAATCATGTTTCATCGTTTTGTGTTTGTGATAATTTATTTAAAATACACAGGTGAATAAGTCTTCGTATTGGTATTGGATATTCTATATCCGCTTGATTGGAAACACTTGTAAATGATTCCTGTTTTTTTATGATCAAACCCCGATTTTATATGTGAAAAGTTAACAAATACCCATGTTGAGGTAATTAAAAGCGTATTTTATGATGACTATCATACTATAAATATCGAATTATTAAAGTGCGTAATGAAATACTAAAGACTAAAATATATATACTTATGTGTTTTGTTTATGGTATATTTAGAGGTACCTGTATTTATTATAATAAGTAAGTAATCAAAAATGTAACAGCTAAGCGGGAAAAAATTCTGGTATTATCACGGGATGCCCATTAAATTTACTTTCGTACTATGTCTGTCCCTCCTCTTTTGTTTTTTTTTAAATAAAATGTACACCACACAGTGATAACAATAATTATACAGATAGATTAATTTTGTCGTGTGAAATCATTGTGCGCTGTATTATCTACATTTATTGTAATAATTCTATCAATTAATACGCTTGAATATGAATAATTTTCAAATAAAAATGTTGCATTAAGTATTTTCTACAACTTTATTGTACTGATAAACATGGTAGTCATGAGCGTCAAAATAATAAACATAAAATAGGTAAAATACGTAATTTTTTATATAAATTCCTTTAATTTTTCAATAGCTATTTTAAAAGTAACTTAAACGTAAATGGCTAAAAGTCATTTTTTAACCGACTTCCAAAAAGGAGAAGGTTATGCATTCGGTTGTATGTTTTTTTTTTATGTATGTTCACCGATTACTCGAAGACAGTTGGACCGATTTCAAAAATTCTTTTTTTGTTTGAAAAGGTATACTCCCAATTAGGTCCCATTGCCACCAAGTCGGGATCTGATGATGGGATCTTGGAGAAATCGAGGGAACTCTTAAAAAATTATAGGCACACCTATAGCTATTTGGGTATTTTTTAACCGACTTCCAAAAAGGAGGAGGTTCTATGTTCGATTGTATGTATGTTTTTTTTTTTTTTTTTTTTTTTTATGTATGTTCACCGATTACTCGAAGACGGTTGGACCGATTTGAAAAATTCTTTTTTTGTTTGGAAGGGTTTACTCCCAATTAGGTCCCATTGCCACCAAGTCGGGATCTGATGATGGGATCTTGGAGAAATCGAGGGAACTCTTCAAAAATTATAGGCACACCTATAGCGATTTGGGTATTTTTGATAGTAAATCGTTCATTTGCTTTCGGAAAGCAAAATTTGAAGAAGTGGAACTGATGATGAAGACCACAGATGGTCATCGGAACAACTCAAAAACAATACGTATTTCACGGGTTCCGATTGAAGCGATTTCGAAAATTGTTTTTTTGTTTGAAAGGGGATACTCCTAAATTGATTCCATTGTCACCAAGTCGAGATCTGATGATGGGATCTTGGAGTAATCGAGGGAACTCTTCAAAAATTATGGGTACACTTATAGCGATTTTTGTATTTTTTATAGTAAATCGTTTCTTTGCTTTTGGAAAGCAAAATTTGAAGAAGTGGAACTGATGATGAAGACCACAGAAGGTCATCGGAACTACTCAATAATGGGTATTTCACGGGTTCCGAATCGTTTACTTTAATATGGTTTCTAAACAATTTATGCCCGTCACAATGTATATGGTGAAGTGGAACTGATGGTGATGTACTAGGAGAACTCCTCAACAATTAACGTCCCTTCGTCGGGAAAAGCAATATTTTGTAAAAGGTGATGAGCAGTTGACATTGGGCTATTGTTACTTAGAGAAATTACGAACTAAGTCACTTAAAAGCGAGAAATAAACAAAATTTTAACAAAAAAATTAAAACCGACTTCCAAAAACACAAAACTAAAAAACTAAAAATAAAAAGCTAAAAATAACAAAATACCGATTTAATCCAAAAGACAAAAACACACGTAATATTATTATTGGTTTGTGCTACCACTGATCGGTATGAAGTCGGTGACAAGTCAAATATAAAGGGGGAAGATGGGATAAGTCGACTCCCGCCACCAGCTCTTCGTGAGCAGAACAACTCAAGTGGGCAGACACCAGCGGGCTTGTCACCGAATTCAAACCGATCAGTGGTAGCACAAACCAATAATAATATTACGTGTGTTTTTGTCTTTTGGATTAAATCGGTATTTTGTTATTTTTAGCTTTTTATTTTTAGTTTTTTAGTTTTGTGTTTTTGGAAGTCGGTTTTAATTTAGTAAATCGTTCATTTGCTTTCGAAAATCAAAATTTGAAGAAGTGGAACTGATGAAGAAGACCACAGATGGTCATCGGTACTACTCAACAATAATACGTATTTCACGGGTTCTAGTTGGAGCGATTTGGAAAACTGTTTTTTTGTTTGAAAGGGGTGGGGTATACTTCCGAAATGGTCACATTGTCACCAAGTCAGGATCTGATGGTGGGATCTTGGAGAAATCGAGGGAACTCTTCAAAATTTATGGGAACACCTATGGCGGTTTGAGTATTTTTATAGTAAATCGTTTATTTGCTTTTGGAAAGTAAAATTTGAAGAAGTGGAACTGATGATGAAGACCACAGATGGTCATCGGAACTGTAACGAGGCGGCCGTATGCCACTCGTTACGATATCCTGCCTCATTTGTATTATACGTTTTAAGATGTTCCTTTTTATATTCTAATGTCATTCTTTTTTTAAATTTCAAATATTTTTTGTATTCTGATTTTATATTTTATTACGGACTCCTATATCAGATCTCAATCGCTATACATCTAAATTATTTGTGTCTGAATAGATTTTATTTTATCGTTTTATTATTTTTATTTGAGCTTGCCGAAGACCATACTACTTCTGAACCTCACAGAACTACTAAATAATAGGTATTTCACAGATTCCGATTCGTTAACTTTAATGTGGTTTCTAAACAATTTATGTTCGTCACAATGTATATGGTCAAGTGGAACTGATGTGATGTACCAGGAGAACTCAAAAATTAAGGTCCTTGCATCGAGAAAAGCAATATTTTAAAAGGTTATGAGCAGTTTACATTAGGCTATTGTAACTTAGATAAATTACAAACCGACTTACTAAAAAGCAAGAAATAAACAAATTTTTAACAAAAAAATTAAAACCGACTTCCTAAAACACAAAACTAAAAAGCTAAAAATAACAAAATACCGATTTAATCCAACAGACAAAAATACACGTAATACTATTATTGGTTTGTACTACCACTTTTCGATATGAAGTCGGTGACAAGCCAGGTATGGAGTAGGTAGATGGGCTAAGTCCATTCCCGCCAAGAGCTCGAAAGCGCATTTTCATCTGACTTGCTTCAAATTTATCGTCACTGCTCAGCTCCTATGTGTCTTAGCGTTATGTTATATAACCTATAACCTGCCCAGGAGTACGGACTACAATCGTACCAAGTTTGGTTAAAATTCCTTCGGTAGTTTTTGACCCATGCGTGCACATACAGACAGACAGACAGACAGACAAAAAATTTACTGATTGCATTTTTGGCATCAGTATCCATCACCATTCATCCTCCAATATTTCAGTGTACAGAATTGACCTCTCTACAGTTTTATTATAAGTACAGATTAACTATTAGGGTAGTATTATATATTGTTTAAGCAGTATTTCGGTTGATACCTATCAAATTTTATTTTAGGTATCGCAGGTAGCTTCACTTTTGACAGTGGTTGAACTTTATTACTAATGCTTTAACAACATTCAAGCGACATTCTATGCCGACTGTGCAACTTTATTAAAATAATGCGCGTCATGATTTACATAATATTCTTCTTAAAAAAAGGTATTTAAAAGTATTGGAAATAGAATATTGCACTTAGATTTAAAGAGATTGATTTAATGCTATCTGTTATGAATAATTTCGGTTAAAGAGTGCTAGTAGCAGCTCAACAAGTTATTAAAATCCTTTCATCGTACTTTTTTTTTCATAATGCAGTTCTGTACAATTTTATTTAACTTCAAACTAAAGTTTCAGAAGAAACTGACAGTACCTAGTAGTACCTATGTCATTTTTTAAGTAACCACTTTAATCTCGTTAGCTAGTATTATAGTGAATAGGTTTGAAATCTACACCCCAGATAAGCACACAATAGCGACAATAGAATGCTATCACAAAGGGAGATCGTTTCTGTGAATGAACAGAGAGCCCAATTATTATTAACTTCTGACAGATACCGAGATGTCATTCATACATCCTGTAAGACAGTGCGAACCGCTTTTCATGAGAACCATGTTGGTTGGGCTCAAGTCTAAATTATTTGAAGACACGATAGCAACATATGTATAGTGTGAGTGCCCGATGCCTTAAACTAGAGAAGAAAATTTTAAAATCTTGGTCTCTTACAAGGTTCAAAATTATTAAAGATTTTGAATCTTTCATCGCCCAGTCAACTCCAAAAAATATGAATTTGATGCTTGATGACATCTATACGCGAAATAGATTAGATCTTCTACGATACAAGCTTTAAACTTGATGTAGGGTCAAGTAGATTTGTGTGTTGTGAAAAGTTATTTTATTTTGGTTCTGTATAATATTATTAAGTTAGAGTGCCACATTAGGCATTATTTTATTTAATAAAAATTATCTTACATCTCCATTGCGAAGCTTAATATGGAAAAAAGTTAAAATTATTATGCTCCATTTTTATGATGATTTTAATCAGTCAAAAATGTTTCATAATAGTAAGCGATACAATTGCGTGAAACCTGAAACTCTTACACGTTCTAATCAGAGCTGCTAAATTCCTAATTTAAACATAAAACCCAAACAATTGAGTTAATAAGAAGCGTTGAAGTTTGTAATATCACATTGATTTATTGCACGCATCGCCCACGCACGCGGCACGACGGTTCATGCATTGCATCCGTCTCACCGAGATTGATAAATAAACCAATTTGACAATATTGTCGTGGGAATGTGCGGTGTGACGCGTTACGTTCCCTGTTACCGGTGTTTGCGCTACATTTCACTTTATTATCTTTCTTTGGCTTTGGCCATTTTACTTAGGTACTATAAATAAGTAGGTATGTCGAATCCTATCTACTTCATACTACTAAGATTCATTTATTCTATGCTATTTGAGATTGTAAGAATTTCTTGAATCTGACCTGCTTATGATCTACGTTACAACTGTATTGAAACTTTGTTATAGGTACAATTAAAGTACGTAGTACTTCAGCATAATGAAGTGTTGGTTATACATTAGTTAATTATTTTTACCTTGCAGAAATAAAGATCCATTTCATTTCAATTTGTCACAACTCGTTAGCGAAGGCCATCAGTAATTAAACCAATTATGATCGTTATTAAACATGAAATCGGTTAAAACTTAAAAGCAGCGTGGGCGATACTTGACCTCGGAATTAATTGTCAATCAAAACATACTAGACCATAAGTTACTAGATACACAAATCTGAGGCTTAAATCATAACGGACATAATTCGTGTATAAATTGTAAATTATGTTTTAAAAGATTTTAGTAGTTACGTACGGGCCTTTTGTATTTTGCAGTATTTAAAGGTTGTTTATTCGCATTACATAATTTTGCATTAAAATACTTAGAAATCGGATAACACATAACACTGAGCATTTCCGTTATTAAATGTAGCTGTAGTTCTCGTTTGTGTACGATTGTAGGCCAAAGACCTCTGGCCGGTCAGAATACAGCTATTCCTCTTGCCATGCCTGTACATAGAGGTCGAGTTTCAAGAATCTGTAGATCTTGACATAAATACATGCGTATGAAAATTAATCGAATGCATCGAAAAACATACAACTATCGACACCAATGAACGGGGTCATTTAAAACCAGTAAATTGTGTATCGATTTGAAACAAGTACCTACAAATTAGTGCGAGCTAGTAATGATTAGTGATACAATAATAGTGAGTGTGCGTGCAATGTGTACTGAGTAGCCAACGATGTAGCGATTTGATTAGTTCTCGATATATTTGAACGGTAGGTAGGGGGGACATGAGCACGACCGGCCGGGTGGGGGCAAGCGCTCGCTGGTGATGTAAGAGCGGCTGGCTCCGGTCGAGTCGATGATGTCAGCGCGCCCACCACGCCTCTCCCTCGCCACCTCACACACCGCGGCGCCCTCTCAAAGCCTTCCGTAAACCTCCGTTTTTCAAATCGACAACAATCTATATTTAAAGACGATTTATGGCATGGCGTACATTTTGCGGCTTTGGTTTGGCCGTTTGCATCGTTCGTTCACTAGCTAGTCGAAGTACTACGGTACCTAAACACAAAATCGCGCGAAGTGCATATTTTATCGAAGTAGGTATAACCTCTTACGTACAACATTATCAACATCGAGTGTAGCTGTTAAATCCCATTTTAGTCCCCTAAACATATTGTTTTGATTTTAAATCATTGTCATAAAAGACGAGTTTTTGAAGACGCTCGAATAGGTTCGTGTAATAGTATATACACTAAGTGCGTTGACCAGAACTTGACCTGGCGCACTACCTAGAAACCTTTTAACAAATGGGTTTGTACGTATAGGTAAATAATGTTATCTTTTTTTTTTATATTTGAATTAAAAACAGTTAACGAATTGTGGTGGATAGGTAATTACTACGTATATTTTTAATTGCGTTAATGTGAGCGCTACATGTATTACACATCATAATCTGATTTTTAAGTAGGCAGTACTAATAGGTCGGTACTTTGAGTTACACAAGTTTTAAGCGCTGGAATTTCTATTTCAATAAATTGCAATACAATCATGGATTTTTTTTTTATGTATTTATGCAATCATACTTACTAACAATATAATTTATCCTAGGTCAACGCATGTAATACTTTTTATCGTAAATTCATAATAAATGAATCGTAAAGTGCCCATCCAACCATAGGTTATAATAAGCATTTTATGGGGAAACTGAAAACATTTTATTTATGGCTGTTGCTAGTCGTCCACTAAACAGACGAAATCTTCCCCTAAACGCAAAATGTATTTATTGATCTTTCCTAACGTTAATTTTTTGTTACGAGATTTGCACGCCGATTGAAAAATACACGATGATATAGGGACGCAGATAAGCAATAACATGTTAACCCACAAAATGAAGTTATTGATACAGAACGCTTTATTGAGAGTTAGAGTTAATTTTTTGTTACGAGATTTGCACGCCGATTGAAAAATACACGATGATATAGGGACGCAGATAAGCAATAACATGTTAACCCACAAAATGAAGTTATTGATACAGAACGCTTTATTGAGAGTTAGAGGACGTTTTTTAATTATGTGTTTACTTTATTACATTGTTTAAATATGTAACAAAATGTTGAACATAAAAAAATGTTGACACAACACAACATTTTGTTTTGTATGGCGCTATAATTTTAAAAAACCCGATTTACTCAAAATTTCTCCAGTGTGGGTTAAACACTATTGCTTATCTACGTCCATAGGTACTTACAGGTTATGTCTAAAACCAAATTTTATGTCACTGTAAAATGGTTAATACCGTTAGATTATAATCTATCTCGCGAGATTGTAAATTGTCAAAAGATCGCAAACCGTAACACTGTCTTTGGCGCATCGCCGGCCGCTGCCGCGGCTCGCTCGCTACGCTCGCTCGGCTTGTGCGACTCAGTCAGCAGTAAAAATCTAACCAAACCATAAATTATAATCTACCTCAATATAAGGCGTTAAATGCATTAAATTGTAAGCAGTATATAACGGTTGACAATCTTTTGACACTTTACAATCTTGCGAGATTATAATCTAACAGTATTTAGGTACAATTGTACGGTGATATAAGTATTTACACAATATATTGACAACCTCTTTTGTGAATTTATGTAGGTAGTAGTAGTAGTAGTATGTAGGTGTAGTTTAGTGGACGACTAATATTAATCCGCTTAGTATACGACTAGACACTTCGTTTATTTATTCACCTGTGTATAAGTAATACAATTTTTCCCAGACAAATTTGGAAGACTGTTTCTGATTTAGAAATGAATCTATTGTTATTATGATGCAGCACATACTTGGGCGTCTGCGGAACTTTTTCAAAAAAGTGATCATATGAAGCTCCTTAGTGAAGTGACAATAATATGAAGCAATGCAAACTGACATTTTAGTTAGTACTGTGTAGTATTATTACAATTATGCATCAAAGAATGCATTAATTAAGTTGTGTAGAGAATAGTTGTGAATAAAAATGGAGGGTGCCGTTTTGAGCACCCCTAATAATAATAATAGATTTCGTACGCATTTGAAGAATGCTGCTAGTGCTCTTTGTGCGAGGACCTTGCCCAAGCAGTGGCGCGTGGACGTACCAAGCTCTGCTCGCCACCACACCTACCCGCGCACCACGCCACCTAAACGCGTAGCCATCTCCTGTGGAATGGAGACATCCCTCTGTGGCCAACTGCGCACCACGGAAGACACCGCATTCGGAACACCCGATCTTGTATGCAACAACACTATGGATATTCAAGATTTGGACAAGTATAACCACAACGAAGTTGTCAAACCAATAGGATGTTTGGCGAGGTGAGTGTTTTGCGTTAAATTTCATTTGGCCTAGATTTATTATTATTGCCAATTTTCACCGATAGTTAAATCTCGATTTACTTTTAAATTTTTACTCGAATCAATACATATAACTATATTATGGCTTAAGTTTTGTAACTTGGTTAAGTTTAAATTTTCCTTTTATTATTGTCAGATTTAATATTAGTGGTACATGTTGCGTTGCCTCTAGTCCGATTAAAATACAAAGACCGTTTATTAAAAATGGCATTTTATAAAATAGATCAAATTTATCACCCCAACTATAGACACCGTTTATTAGGATTTTTATCTCTAGAGCAAACAAAACTGGTTGAAAAAGATAATTAGTAAAAGTTTCTAAAACCCATCTTAATTGCGAATATAACTTATTTAGCCCCGAGACGGGGACGAGTTCGAGGGACTAAATAAGTCTTTAACCCGAGGTAAACGAGGTGCTTTTCATTACGAATACAAGGAAAGTAAAATAAAAGGCTGTAATAATATAAATAACTGCTTTCGTCTCTTCTCTTATAAAATCAGTCGTTAAATTTATAGCTGAATCAAATGAACTCATTGTTTAAATACAAATCTCTGCCATAGGGAAGTCGGAAGTATAAACACAGTTCTAAACCCAAAATTGTTGTACCGTAAACAAATGGAGATTTAGCGGTATTTTGTTAATTTTACCTTTTTTGTTTTGTGTTTTTAGAAGTCGGTTTTAATTTTTTTGTTAGAATTTTGTTTATTTCAATGATAGAAATGAAAAATAATTTCTGAAAAGCTGGCCAGCCACAGAAAAAAAAAATAGGCCGGAAACCGGACCGATTTGGAAAAATATTTTTTTTGTTTGAAAGGGCATACTTCCAAGTTGATTCCACTGTCACCAAGTCGGGATCTGATGATAGGATCTTAGAGAAATCGAGGGAAGTCTTCTAATATTATAGGCACACCGATAGCGATTTGACTATTTTTATAGTAAATCGTTCATTTGCTTTCGGAAAGTAAAATTTGGAGAAGTGATGAAGACCACAGACGATCATTAGAACTATTCAATAATACGTATTTCACAGGTTTCGATTAGTTAACTTTAATATCGTTTCTAAACAATTTATGCTCGTCACAATGTATATGGTGAAGTGGAACTGATGGTGATGTACTAGAAGAACTCCTCAACAATTAATGTCCCTGCGTTGAGAAAAGCAATATTTTGTAAAAGGTGATGAACAGTTGACATTAGGCTAAGGTAACTTAGATAAATTACAAACCGATTCACTTAAAAGCGAGAAACAAACAAAATTTTAACAAAAAAATTAAAACTGACTTCCAAAAAACACATAAAGGCACCATACTAAAAAGTTAAAAATAACAAAATAAAATACAATAGACAAAAATACTCGTAATAATATTGTTGGTTTGTGCTACCACTGATCGATTTGAAGAACGACCGATTTTAAGTAAGTAGGTGACAAGCCAAATAGGGAGTGGGTATGTACAATGTACGTCCACTCCCGCCACGAGCTCGTCGTGAGCAGAGTAACCCAAGTGGGCACGGGCTTGGCACCGAATTCAAACCGATCAGTGGTAGCACAAACCAATAATAATATTACGAGTATTTTTGTCTTTTCTATTAGATTGGTATTTTATTTTGTTTATTTTTTTTAATCTGACTGATGTCAGTTGTAAACGATTCTCCCCAGGGCTGAAAAGTATTACTTACAACCCGCTCCTTAGGCAACTTCTTCCAGAGTATGAGTAATAAAAAACTTCTTTACATTTAGTATATTATCAGTGTTCCGAATTTGAAAATGAGCCATACATTTTTGGTAACAAAGTTGAAACACATGGTCGCTCTCACGGTTAGGTCAACAACATCGGCATGACATCATTTCGACTTATTTACTCAGATCGGGTTGTAGTGTAGGTGATGTCGCTAATTACGCCGCTACATCAATTGTTGATTCAATGCGCATTACCCATAGATTTAGAATTTTTTTTGCTACGCAAAAAGATACACGAAGCGTGGGAGCGAGAAATCCTAGTCAAGTTCTAACCGCCCGAGAGAGAAAGAGATAGCGAATTAAGTACCGGCATGTCAACATTTTAACGAGTAAGAGGCCATAGCGTCTCAGTCTGTTCAACGTCGCGGTGGAATTTGTGTATTTTTGTTCTAATCCTTCCATTATATTTGAAATTATTTAAAAGTGCAATTATGGTGACATGTTCTGTACGTGAATGTGAAGTTACAAGACGCAATAATCCGGATCAATACACTTTTCACAGGTAAATACGATTTTGGCATTGGATGTTTTCGAACCATATTTTGCCAAATTTCCGCTAGTAATCGGCTCAGAAAAAGATTTTTACAATAGTATATTAAGTTGCCTTGTTCTGCGTAAATGCATATCGTGAATATAAACAATATTTGCGAAGTAATTATGTAAAATAGTAAATTGATAGGTTACGCTAGTGCTTGACAGAGCGGTGACGTCACGAGTATCGATAAAAATTTAATCATCGATTCAGTCGATTGTTTCTTTTTTGCAACAATCGCCTATCGCTAATAGAAAGTTATTTAGCCAAGATATGTTGAAATTTTAGATAAGTAGTAGGAAAGATATTGCTGACGTCATACATTATTATTAATCTATTCTTGAAATACCGTTAAAATTGAATTACTGTTCAAATTAGGAGCTCAGTATTTACGCAAAAGATATCAGAACTTGATAATTGAGTAACTAATATATTTTGTAGATTTCCAAGCAATCCAGCATTGCGCGAAAAATGGATGCGGACTATAAACAGACCAGAATGGACTCCTAGTAAGAACTCCACTATCTGCAGCAAACACTTTGAGGCCAAATGTTTAATAAAAAGGAAACATCGCCGTTTACTAATGAAAGACTCGATACCAACATTATTTGTGCCTGTAAGTATAATTTTTGGACTCGAATTAGTAATGTTAAATGCAATATTTGTAGCTATAGAATATAGTGTACAATTTACACTGTTTGTTTACAGATTCAATTGCCACGTCCGAGACCGGTGACTTCTTATGTTAATCGAGATATTACGGAGGTAGTGACTCCACCCCCGCATACGGAACCAACGCCTGGGCCCTCAAGCCTAGTACTGACTCCAAGGAAAAAAAAATTGATAGACCGTAATACACGTCTCAAACGAAAAGTTTTAGAAAAAAACCGGGTTTTAAGAAATTTAAGGGAAAAAGCCAAAAGGATGACTAAACGACTTATATCGTTACAGGAAGTTGTCAAAGAATTAAATAATAGGCCAGGGCTTGAAAATCATCGCAATGATGTTGAAGTCGCGTGTCGCAACAATTTACTGCAAAAATTAGTAAGTAGAGTAAATGGAAGAGCCACTGGTGAAATAAGTCGCACGACAGAGTACGATGAAGAACTAAAGAAATTGGCTTTGACCATACATTTTTACAGTCCTCGGACCTATGTTTACATGAGAGATAAATTTGATTTATGTTTACCACATGTTAATACTCTATTTCAATGGTATTCCCGTTTAGATTGCGAGCCAGGGTTCACAAAGGAATCATTCAATACAATTTCCGAAATTACAAAAAAAAAATCGGTTTACGTTAACCTGACTTTCGACGAAATGAAAATAAGAGAAGAGACAGAATTTGTGGGCAAAAAGCATTATGGTTATGTAAACGTAGGCAACGACTTGTCTGGTGATGAAATAGAAATTGCCAAAGAAATTCTTGTTTTTATGGTAGTAGCTGTAAATGGATACTGGAAACTGCCTGTAGGTTTCTTTCCGGCAAAAAGTTTCCAAGCGAGTGAAAAACTAAGACTATTAAAAATTTGTCTCGATTTATTAAAAGAGGCAAATTGTGAAGTGGTTGCTATAACTTTTGACGGCATCGCATCTAATCTCGCTATGATGCAATCACTTGGTGCATCTATTATTAAACGACCATATAAACCGTATTTTATTTATAATGGTAGGAAGTATAATATTTTGTTTGATCCGTGTCACCTTATTAAATTGATTAGGAATTGTTTTGCCGATCAAAAAACATTATATGATAGTATGGGGCGCAAAATTGAATTCAGATTCGTGGAACAGTTACAAGATTTACAAAAAAATGAAGGACTCCATCTCGCAAACAAATTATCAGCGCGACACGTTGATTTTCGAGCTCAAAAAATGAAGGTCAGACTAGCTGCTCAGTTACTAAGCAGGTCAGTGGGTGTTGCAATAGATCTTTGTAATAAGGATCTTCAAATTGCTGCATTCCAGAATTCTGAGGCGACGGTGCAATTTCTCCACAATGTAAATGATATTTTTGACATATTCAATTCGAGAAACTTTAACAATTATGGATTTAAAAAGCCTCTTTGTCCAAGTAATAAAACAGATGTGTTTTACAAAATAGATGAAGTTTTCGAGTATTTTCAATCACTCAAATGTGAAGATGGTAGACTTGTCATAAGTACGCGGAGACGTCTTGGTTTTTTGGGATTTATAATCAATATTATTTCGCTGAAATGGCTGTATGTCAGTTACATAGAAAAAGACTGCTTAAAATTCCTTCCTGTGTATAAATTGTCTCAGGACCACTTGGAAACATTCTTTGGTGCCATCAGGTCCAAAGGGGGATTTAATAACAACCCAACCGTTAAAACCTTTATTGCAGCATATAAAAGATTGATTTGCCATACAGAAATAAAAATAAGCGAGAGTGGGAATTGCTTAGAATTAGAAAAAATAGCTGTATTGTCTACTAGCCCTATCAAGACGGTAGATAAAATTAATAGTTCATCTAATTATAATAAAATTTTCAAAGAATTGTCGCAGGAAAGTATTAAAGATGATGTTCGCGCCATTTGCGCTGTTTTCTTTCTCTTTAAATATTCACTCGTTCATATTCGACACTTTCCGCTGCAATTCGCATTAATTGTTTTCTATCCCTTTCTGACGCGTACAAGACACCGCGCGCGTCATAAATTCCCTTCCGCAGTCTACCGTTAGATCCGCTAATTGAATGTCGCTTATCGCTGCGCGATCACCGCTACTCAATAGTCTAATCGATATCTAGATCATTCCGCTAATTCCTTTAATTTCCCTACGGGAACCGCTCCTGAACGCTCTGTGCCGTAAGTGTGAGTGTAGTGATAAGGTGTAGCTCCAAGAAGAGGAGGCGAAGCCCGAGAAGAAGCGCTGCAAGGGTAAGACACCTCGAGCTTTCACCGCGTAGCTGCACCCGCGCAATAAGGCACAGGGTTGAAGGATATCACTAGCCCTATATCAAGGTCAGTGTCATATTAATTAAATAACCCGCTAAATACAGTCCACTCCGCTCCTATGTGAGGGGCATTAACGGCCGAAAACTCGAGCCGTAGGCCACCACATAAAATTTCTGGTCCATCGATAGCCGAATATTGTAGCTATTTTCCCTATAATTCTCGCTTGTCTGCTTTAATTATTAATTTGAAGTGGTGAATTCAACGTTTTCTTCGCATTCAGTCGATATAAATCGCTAGTTTTACGCTTATATTCACTTATATTTCGTACCTACTGGTCAGCCATATTTTACTTCATTTCGAACCAAAGTTCAAACCGCGTAGGTAACTAGCCGGCCGGCTACGCCGGCTAGCCGCGTGCTCATTGGTCGCTCTCGCTCGCTATTTTTTTCGTACCTACTGCACATCATCGCACGACTCTGCATGTTGCAGTCAGTTGCAGAAATAAACTTATTCACGAAAACCGGTGTAAGTACGTTCACATCGAACCTTATCTACTTTCAACTTATCGCTTTCTATAATTTTCCTTCGCCATGGCGCAGAAATCTAACCCTGAAAAACTTAAATTAGAGCTGAAACTGTTGTATGGCAAGCGCGACGCCGTGTACGAACGCATACAACAGATCTATGATTACTCAAAGACTGCTCAATCGAACGAAGAGACAAAGGAGTTATTTTTCTCTAGCATCGAGTCTATCGACGAGATTCGCTCAGATTTCTCAAATCTCATCGACAAAATAAACGCAATAGAACTGGCTTTGTCTCCGGAAGCAGATCCTAACTTTCAATCATGGAGCGCTTTCGAGGATCTGTACAACCGTATAAGACGCGTAAAAACCCTTTTAACTCGCGATACCTCCGCTGAGCGTAAATTGACCTCTTCGGTAGACGCTAAACCGCTTTCCGTCCGCAGACTTCCTAAACTTGATTTAGTCGGGTTTAATGGCGATCCCTCGCACTGGCCTAGGTTTTACGAAAGTTTCAAAAATACTATTCATTTGGATCAAAATTTAACCGACAACGAACGTATTCAGTATTTAACGGGTAAACTATCCGGTCGCGCCCTTGCTGTTTGCGCCGGCATAGCCCCTACCGCTAAGAACTACAGTATTATGTGGAAAACTTTGGTCGATAGGTACGAGGACAAACGCATGTTGGGTAATTTTTACATATCTCAGATGTTAGATCACAAACCTTTTACTTCCGCTACGTCCAAAAATATAGATCTCTTTCTAGAAAGGTTCGGCTCGGCCGTATCCAATCTCAGACAACTGGACATTTCCGACTTAGCTGACTTCATGTTACTGCACGTGGCATTGAAGAAGCTCGACTCCGATACTGCGCGCGCGTTCGAGACGACCGAGACGTTGAATCGCGGCGTTGCCGTTCCTACCTACGATCATTTAATAAAATTCTTACGCGAACAGTCGAAGATTTTAGAACGAACTTCGAATAATCACAATTTCTCATATGCAAAAAACGTCGAAACAAAACCGACGTCGAGTAAACCCGCTTCTTCTAAATTCACTCATTCCTTTATAACTACGCAGCATGACGTATGTATTTGTTGTGGTCGCAATGATCATTCTTATTTATATAAGTGCAACGCATTTCATAAATTGCCTTTAGGTGATCGATCAAATTTAATTAACACGCATAACGCCTGTACTAATTGCCTTAGCGCTAAACATAATTTTTATAATTGCCAATCGAGCAATGTTTGTAGGTATTGTGGTTCCAAGCATCATTCTATGCTTTGTCGAAAGTCGGGTAGCAGTAATGCGCCCCCCGCTCGCTCCCCGCGCGCCTCGCCCGCGCAGTCCTCTTGGCGCGCATCGTCGCACGGTGACGCGCCGCCCCGCACCCCGCTCGCCTCGCCTGCGCAGCCCTCGTGGCGCGGCCCGCTCGTGTCGCGGGGCGATGCGGCGCCCCGCGCTCCCGCGCCGCTTCGCACGCCGCCGCCGCTCGCCGCATCGGCCCCGGCGCCTACCGCTGCCGTGGCCGGGAGTTCGGCCGACGCGCAGTCGCACGTGCCCTCTCTCTCGCGCACCGCAGATGTAGTCTCGCTATGCAACACTCAACCTAATCCCGCGCGTATTAAGACCTGTTTATTAGGAACCATACGTGTAAACGCTGCAGATTCCTTCGGTAATATGCATTGCGTTAGGGGTCTAGTAGATCCTGGATCTCAAAACAATTTTATAACGCTAGAGTGCTGCAATAAATTAAATCTTCTTTGTAAACGAGTTCCTCACTCCATTGTAAAGGGGATCGGGGGCTCAGAGAATATTATAAGAGGCGTAACTTCGCTAAAAATATACTCACGTTTTAATCGAGACGTTTGTCTGTCTGTCGAGGTTTATGTAATCGATCGTATCACCGATAGATTGCCGTCGACTGAAATTAATATTTCTTCGCTCGCTTACTTAAAAGACATCGCACTCGCGGATGATCGGTTCTATATACCGGGTGAAATAAATTTGTTACTGGGTGGTTCTTTGTTTTCTACTATTTTACTTAATGATCGCTTAGGCGAATCGTCGGATTTCCCTACCGCTTTCGAAACGATATTCGGTTACATGCTAATCGGAAATATTCAGACGGATTCTTATTCTAGCGTTTCCCTGTCTTATCACTGCTCCGTCGAAGAATCGGTCGACGCGACGCTGCAAAAATTCTGGGAGCTAGAAGAAGTCCCTCAGGAACAGATTTTAAGTTCGGACGACCGCGAATGCGAATCCATATTTCTAAATAATTTCACTCGCGATCATACCGGCCGCTTCTCTGTCGCTTTACCCTTCTCCGGTAATCCCGACATCGCTTTAGGAGAATCTTACTTCACCGCTAAGAAAAGATATCTCTCTTTAGAAAGGAGACTCGCCGCTTCCCCGCACCTGCGTAAGGAGTATAATAAAATTATTCGCGACTACTCTGATAAAAATTACATTTCCCCGCTGATCGATGATGATCGAAGCGTCGGCTACTACATGCCGCACCACGTAGTAGAACGCATAGACAAGGCTACTACCAAGTACCGCATGGTTGTTGACGCCAGCGCCAAAACTAGTAACGGACTTTCGCTCAACGACGTTTTGCATACCGGGCAAAACTTACAAAATGATCTCTTCCGCATTCTACTGGATTTTAGATTCTATAAAATCACCCTCTCCGCTGATATAAAACAAATGTTTCTTCAAATATTCGTTCACGATACCTATCGTAAATATCAGAAATTCGTTTATCGCTTCGACCCCGCGGAACCGCTAACTACTTTCCAATTTAACCGCGTCTGCTTCGGTCTTCGCTGCAGCCCTTTTTTAGCGATTAGAGTCGTACGTCAGCTCGCTGACGAAGAGCGCGAACGCTTTCCGCTCGCCGCCTACGCCGCTTCGCATTATTGTTACACAGATGATATCTGCTGTTCGCTTCCCACTGTGTCAGACGCTTTGCAACTCAAGGGGGAGTTATTAAGTTTGTTCGAGGCCGGGGGTTTCCAATTATTAAAATGGTCTAGCAATTCCAGTGAGCTGCTAGATGCTCTTCCTGAATCTTATCGATACTCGTCCGTCATGGAGTTTCACAAGGATCAAGGTCTCAAGATCCTAGGTCTACAGTGGTCGCCCATCGACGACGCGTTTTATTTTTCCGTTTCCGTAGGAAACCGCGCTTGTACCAAGAGAAATATTTTATCTATCGTCGCTCGTCAGTTTGACGTCATAGGATTTATAGCACCTGTGATATTGCTCGCTAAGCTTCTCATACAAAGATTATGGGATTTAAAATTATCTTGGGATGACACGCCCCCTCAGGATATCGTGACCAATTGGGAAAGGTATCTTAGAGAATTGCCAATCATAGAAAATTTAAAAATTCCGCGTCACTTAGGAGTGAATTTAGATTCGAAACTTGTTATAATTGCATTTTCGGACGCAAGTGAGAAAGCCTACGGATCTGTTGTTTATATTCGCGTGGAGAGCGCTGACGCGCCTCCCACGGTCGCTTTGGTGTGCGCAAAATCTAAAGTGGCACCACTTAAATCACTGTCGATCGCTCGCTTAGAACTGTGCGCTGCTTTGCTCATGGCGAGGCTGGTTAAACGCGTCCACGACACTTACAGCCGACGTCATGCCATAAGCAGCGTGTACTGCCTCACTGACTCGATGGTGACGCTGTGTTGGCTACGCTCTTCTCCGCATAGATTCAAGGTCTTCGTGGCCACCCGCGTTTCAAAGATTCATTCTTTATTTCCCGCAGATAACTTTTATCACGTCGCAGGCACAGAAAACCCTGCCGACTGTCTTTCACGAGGCGTCATGCCCAATGATTTAATTCATTTTTCCCTTTGGTTCAACGGTCCTTCGTGGCTATTATTGAAGCCCGAAGACTGGCCGATTAAATTCCCCTCTTCTAACGAGGATGCTCTGCCGGAATCCAAATCTGTCAGTCTGCTGACTCATACAGATGATGAACCTCATCCGCTTTGTACTCTCGCTTCGCGCATCTCCTCTTGGACGATTTTTCTCCGCTCGATTGTATACGTTTACCGCTTTATAAATAAACTCCCTCGCTCTAATTTCATTACCGCTTCGGATTTGGATTTCGCTGAAACAAAATACTTAAAACTCATTCAATCTAAGTACTTCGCTGAAGACATAGAAAACTTAAGAACAGAAAAACCGTGTTCCCGCATTCTGCGTAAACTTGCCGCTTTCATAGATAATCGTGGTCTCATTCGCGTGGGCGGCCGTCTCCGTCACGCCGACCTTAGCTACGATCAACAACACCCTATCCTACTCCCGGGCAGGGATCACGCTGTTGAATTAATTATATCTCATTTTCACCGCAAGCATTGTCACACAGGACCGCAGCTTCTAATGTCTATTCTGCGCCAAAAATACTGGATACTCGCATGTAGGAACCTCGCTCGTAAAATAGTACGCAACTGTAATTTTTGCTATAGAACTAAACCGCGACCAACATTCCCATTCATGGCAGACTTGCCTGAGTGTAGAGTTAATTATTCAAAAGCATTTACTCATACCGCTGTTGATTATGCCGGGCCTATCAACATTATTCCAATCCGTAAGCGAGGAGTCCGCTCGATTAAATGTTATTTGTCGATTTTCGTTTGTTTAATTACTCGCGCCGTTCATATCGAGATTTGTACTGACTTGACTACCGCTTTGTTTCTATCAGCTTTCAAACGCTTTCTCGCTAGACGCGGAGCCGTCTCATGTATGTATTCGGACAGAGGTACGAATTTTGTCTGCGCTAAGTCTCAACTAACAGAACTATATGATTTGCTGCTTTCCGATAGCTTCAACAACGAATTCGCTCGTGAATTAGCTAACTCTAGGATCGAGTGGAAGCTTAATCCACCCCGTAGTCCTCACTTCGGCGGCCATTACGAAATATACGTGAAAGCGTTTAAAACTCACATGTACCGCGTCATTGGAAACCAGTTACTTACGTACGAAGAGCTGCTGACTGTACTCACTCAGATGGAGTGTGTCATCAATTCTCGACCTTTGACACTGCTCAGTTCAGACCCTTCTGAACCTTCCGCGTTAACGCCCGCGCATTTTCTTATGAGTAGCCCGCTTAAACATTTGCCAGCTACTGATGTTTCACAAGAACCGTTGAATTTATTACAAAGATATTCGCTATTAGACAATATGGTACAATCTTTCGCTAAACGCTGGAAATTAGATTACTTACATTTGCTGCAGACACGCGAGAAGTGGAACTCATCTTCTAACCCTATTACTGTGGGTACAGTTGTCGTGATCCTCGCTGACAACACTCCTCCTTTGCATTGGCCCATGGGTGTGGTTACCGCGACTCACCCAGGCAAGGACGGCGTTGTAAGAGTTGCCACCGTCCGTACTTCTACCGGGACTTATAAACGGCCTGTGGTGCGCCTCTGCCCACTGCCGTCCCAATAAATACTAACTTTATTCTCCCTTCGGCCCTCCTCCTCTTTTCTCTTCTTCTTTTCGCTTAACTTCTTGAAGCGGAGGCTTCAAGGGCCGGGGGTGTGTTCGCGCCATTTGCGCTGTTTTCTTTCTCTTTAAATATTCACTCGTTCATATTCGACACTTTCCGCTGCAATTCGCATTAATTGTTTTCTATCCCTTTCTGACGCGTACAAGACACCGCGCGCGTCATAAATTCCCTTCCGCAGTCTACCGTTAGATCCGCTAATTGAATGTCGCTTATCGCTGCGCGATCACCGCTACTCAATAGTCTAATCGATATCTAGATCATTCCGCTAATTCCTTTAATTTCCCTACGGGAACCGCTCCTGAACGCTCTGTGCCGTAAGTGTGAGTGTAGTGATAAGGTGTAGCTCCAAGAAGAGGAGGCGAAGCCCGAGAAGAAGCGCTGCAAGGGTAAGACACCTCGAGCTTTCACCGCGTAGCTGCACCCGCGCAATAAGGCACAGGGTTGAAGGATATCACTAGCCCTATATCAAGGTCAGTGTCATATTAATTAAATAACCCGCTAAATACAGTCCACTCCGCTCCTATGTGAGGGGCATTAACGGCCGAAAACTCGAGCCGTAGGCCACCACAGATGACAATGCTCAAAATGAAGAAACGGATTTCGACGATGAATTAGTAATATTAGACAATACTGCTACATTTTCTCAAATGTCTTTGATGATTGTGTCATATGTGTCGGGATTTGTGGTAAAAAGAATATCTAAAAAGATTAAATGTGATATCTGCGTACAAAGTTTAATGTCAGGATCTTCTGATACATTGTACAATGCATTGATAGTCAAGAGGGATTATTCAAAAACAAATGAAGGCTATCTCATATACCCATCTGAAGATGTTATTACATTGTGTTGTAATGCTGAGAGTTATTTTAGAGAAAATATGAAGAAAAAAATAATGACTAATCTAATTTTTGCTAAATGTGTGTTAAAAGTTTTACGTAACGTACAGTCACTGTTTTGTAATTTACGAAATCATATTTTAGATCAAGACCCTTTAGACAGTCATAGATATTTACTTATGAAAACTATAATTGAAACTTATTTTGATGTCCGTTTAAAGTATGAGAGTAAATTGTTAAAATTGGATAGGGAAACGTTACGAACACACTTAAACAAAATTGTATTATTCCGAGGGCAATAAATAATTAATCAAAAGTAAAGCGTTTTGATTACCTTTACTATTATATTAATAATGAGTTGAGAGTGTGAGGCCCGTTCCCACGTTAAATTATTTTTTAAACATTTCTTATTTTTTTCTATAATATGTAGCTATTTCTGTAAAACACGTTCTCACGCTGAATTCTTTTGTAAACATTTAGAATTTTCTCTATAGTAATTACCTCTTTTATAATATTGTAAAATAGAAAAACATGTAGCTATAATCTAAATTTATTCTCTTTGTTATTGTATATTTAAGGTTGTTAATTTTTACTGTGTGATTTTGTAAAAAAGGTTTTATGACCTAGATGAGACAAAGGTTTACTAAGTTTCATTGTGTAGCTTAGACAACAATACCTTGTTTACTATCGATACTAACATCTGCACGCAGCATGCTTTACTTTTTTTTCTTAAATACTGTTTATTTTTTTATTTTATACTATTTTTTTTTCTTTTTATTTCTTTAATTTTTTTAAGCTTTGAGGTGGATCGTTAGTAGTCACTCACGCTAGCGCCGCTAGTAGAAATAAATCACTATTATTTACTATAATTATGTTCGTGTTGTTTTTTTTACCAATTTTCTTTCTTTTACATCAAAATAGCAATTTTATCGAAAAAATATATAAATACCGGTATTCCGATATTTTAAAAATCAATATCGAAACAAAACCGGTATTACAAAAATGATCCGATAGTCCATGCTCTACTACTTACCAACTGAAACAATCGATTATGTAAAAGTGTACCGTGGACAACACTATTTTTAACTCACACATAGACATTCGTCAACACATGCATAGAAATTTTTTGGTCACGTCTTCCAGCCGTCATTGTGTATCTTGTACATTCTAAATCTATGGCATTACCCATCATTTATGTTACCACTGTCACATTTTTCAACTGGCGAATGATGGCCTGGATGATCTCATGACAGTGCGCGTTGTTCACTTTATCATTGCGCGTCCGATTAACTAGTTGTAAACAACGGGAGATACAAATATGATGAACTGGTGCATCAGAACTTAACATGATTAGATTTAAAACTTTTACAAATTTTATCAACAAAAGTGAAGCGATGTTTAACTGGGTAGACTTACCGCCATATTATTATTATAACTAGTACAAGTATTATAATCATCGTTTTATCATCGTGCGAAATTATGGAAAAAGATTTAACAAAATCGTTAAAATTAATAAAGTATTGAAATGTAGCACCGAAAGTCTCTCCGGAAGAAACTCACGAAAAAAGTTATATATTAAAAGTTATTTGTTCCAAGTAAAAAACACTAGTCAATTTAATGGGGATGTGGACTACTTTTGAAAATCAAAATTTTAATTAGTCCGTCAGTTAGAAAATAAAAAAAACAATTGACACGTATTTTTTGCTTTTTCAAATAAATTAAATGAGATGAATCGCATTATAGTATAGGGTGAGGGGGTCGTGCTCGTAACGTCACTAACCGCTAAAACCGCCATACAAACCGTCAGAATAGTGACGTCACGCGGAATTTCAACTCAATATATCGCCGTTATTTTTTGATTACGTAAAAAAAAAAGAAAAAATACGTGTCCAATATTTTTTAATAATCTACAAGACGCACTAAAAAATAAAAATTAGTCAACATGCCCATCGTATGGCAGTATTTAAATGTAATAAGAAAAAAATAATCTAAAAGTGCGAGGTAAGTGTTTTTTTAAATATGAAATAAAAAGGGCCTAAATAAAATTTTATTACATGATACACTTTTTTCGGAAAACGGCGCCTGTTTTGGTGTTGTAATCGCCTTAATCGCAAAAGAGAACACGATCTACAGATGAGATAGGTAAATAAAAATTTTTGTTTGTTCTTTCGGGTCTATTTCTTATGAGTTCTTACAGTCGGTCGGTCAATAACTTCGGGTGACGTCACATGCAAAAGTTGAAAAGCTTTTTGTAGTCGGCACAGGTTTTTGAGCTTAAAAATTGCACGGTCATATTGTAACATTTGCATACATCGCTAAGTTTATTGTGATCATTATTTTGAAATTCCTATAATATTTTTCGCTTCACTTACAGTTTTTCAACTGAAACCGTTTTATAATACGAAAATTTATAACATAAACCTGTGTTTGTTCACATGACTTTTCACCGAACGAACATTCAGTGCACGGAACAGTTTTTCAAACTAAATTAATGAAATATAAAATTCAAATATGTATGTACTTATTTATGGAAACCTTAACGCTTGACCCAAAATCTATCTGCAATTTGCTATAATTCCTATCGTTGGTTGTTTTCATACAATATAATATCTACTTCCCTGTATTTTCTATGATTTCGTATTTCGCTTTCGTTTATATTTAGTTAGAAACATACCACTAGTATGTTTCATTTTACCGAGTCCGAAGTATCATAGAATATGAAAAAAGTAGTTTCAATTTTTTATCCCATCAGTGTCTATAACAATAAGTATTTCTTGCCTGTCAAAAGTATAATCAAGCATGCAACCAACTACAATATTTATCTATCTCTTTTGGTACCGGAAATGATTATAAACGCATTATTATTTATTATCGATCAGGCACAAATTCGTTGAGACCTAATTAGGAGATTTGTAATGTCTTGTATCGTATCCGTAAAATATACATATCATAGGTACAATATATAGGTATGTTGATGATGAACTGATACTAGTTATAGGTAGGTACATATCACGAACTCGAACTAATACGAATGGAGTAAATGTATTCGTGTTTTCAAGCTCTATGAAGTAGGAGTGTGAGTAAGGACAACCTCTCGCTCGGTGATGATGTCATGCCGTATTTTTATACAATCAACTGCCTATATCGTACATATCATGAATTTATATAGTACAATATTGGATAGGTATTGTTATTTTATTCAGACATTTAAGAGTAATGTACCAATTTCACACATTTTATTTTTTCTTGTTTACATGATTGAAATGATAAGCATCGAATTAAATTTATTCTTGATTTTCACAAATCATTTAAAAAGAAGAGAATTCAATTATGGATTCTCAGTTCACTATAATAAATCGCAGCATCTGAAGAGACTCATGTTGAACGGATCACATTGTATTAATATTTCAATATTTTATTTAATATTATTAAACTGGCTCAGTTTATAAATAACTAGCTGTGCCCTGCGGTTTCACCAACGTGAGTATAGAAATTCCCGCAGAAACTCCAAAGTACGTAAGTAAGTACAAATTATAGCTGATGGTATGGAGTAAATTAGGCAATTTACTCCATAACATCAGCTATAATTTCCCGTCAAAATCGGTCCAATCGTTTTGAAGATTCATCCGCGTGGGTTTCCGAATTCCCTCAGGAACTCAAATAATGATAAAAGTAATGTAATTGACTGCCAATTGCCAGTGAAAATCCTGTCAAAATGGTTCCAACTGTTTCAGTGAATAGCTGTTCCCCCACGTAATTTCGGAGTACGCGCGGGAATTCGCGCGGCTTTAAACCCGATAAAAGACCGTAAAAGGCTGGCTTGACTGATTCACCCTAGCATCGGGTTGATTGCCGAACTATACTTACTCATGATACACTGAATGTGTTTAATTTTGGTACCAAATAAACTTCTATTCTATTCTAATGTGTATTAGTTTTGATAGTCTCACGCTGTTGAGGATTGTGACCGCAATGCATAGTAAGTACCTATAATAGGTATTCTTTAAATCCGCTTCTAATTTCTCCCTGTGTTACCTACATAGGTACTTCGTGGGAGGGCTGGGATTGCTACAGATGTTAAGCTCGTCCGATGTCTGGTCGCACCACTCGTTTAGTTGTAATAAATGGACAGGGTATCAAAAGTACTTATATAAATATGATCAGTCATGTGTTACGACTTACGTTATATTATAAGTACCATACATACATCGTAGATTATTATTATTGTCGTAAACAGGAAATATCTGAGCTACGTTCTTCCATAGCCTTACGTCGATGATGACTGTTCTATCTATTCAAGTTTATTCCCCGGTAGTATTGGCTATTAGTGTGCTTGGCCGAGCAGCGAAGGAACTAAAAATTGAAGTGTTTCTGGCAAAAATTCAAACAAAAAGGGGGTAATTAAGCATTTTGACTAAGAATTTCAACGGCATCCGGATTTAACTGACTAACACATTACTGAGAAACAATTTTTTGATGTCGTCATTGACAGTGACTAGTTATGAAGGCCCTTCGTCGTAAGATCATAACAACTAAACTTAAGTAGATACTAACTAGGTAGGTACGTTAGTTTATTTGGAGAAACGATCTTGTATTTCGAAGAAAGTTTATTTGCTAAATTATTATTATTATTATTTTTTTTATGTCATTTTTGTTCGGTAGTTTAGGGTTTCTTAAAGATTCCAACTCCAACCACCAGACGATCGATGCACAGCGTTTTCTTCGTGTCTGTGGAGTGTAGAGCTACAGTGCTAACCCATTGCATTGCATCCCTAGCTTCGTAAAATAATGTAATAATAATAATACTCGCCACGCCGCTAGTTATTCTTTTGTAATTGTATCCTAATGCTACTGCTCCACCTGTCCTGCGTTAACGTTAACGTTGATGTTAATGTCTAACGTGGTAATGTTAGTAAGTTAACGCGTTAAAATGTTGGCCACATCTAAATTAGCGCACTAATTTACGCGTTAACACGCAGGTGGAGCAGTAGCATTAGAAATACGTCTAAAAATGCCTACTTGCGCTAGGGATATTGAAGACTTTTAAAAATCAATAATTTTATTAGTCCGTCAGCTGGAAATATAAAAATAATACAGACACGTATTTCTTGCTTTTTTAATTATCAATGATAATAATAATAATCCACTTCATAACACAGATCTACTTGATCCCACACTAAGCTATAAGCTTGTGTCGTGGAAACCAAGCAAACGTGGTATACACATATTATTACATATATATTATACTATACATATATATATATACACACCCAGACTGGAAAATGGAACCCTGTGTTCATCACACAAAGTCAACCCCCACCGGGAATCGAACCCGGAACCTCTTGATTAGCGGGCAGGCATGGTGACCATTGCGCCGATCGGGTCGTCAATGAAACTATACATAGATAAATATTTTGCGGAATCGAATTTCTAGTTATGCAAAAAAAATTATACCTAATAACAAAGACATTTTAAGTATTAAATAAATTATTTTACTCTTTCAAAAAAATCTATTTTTATTTATTGGAGCTAGCCGGTTTATTAACGAACCTCACAATTGGTGCCCAACGCAGGGCCTTTTAAATATTTGTTTTATTTTAAATGAATTATTTATTTTTAAAGTAAATATATATATCTAAGTAAATATTCTGTAAATATTTCAAGCGTATATCTGTTGCCGTTATCAATATCGAGCAAAAACGAAGAGAAAAAAAACGCCCAAGTGCGAGTCGGACTCGCACAAGAAGGGTTCCGTACAATTATCTATAAAAACAGCGAAAAAATCATGTCTAATTTGTTGATAAACTGATGATTAATAATAACTTTAATAAGTCAACAGGTGATATTTTTTAAATTGGTTTGTCTTTTACAGCACAATAGTCCAATATCTCGTCTGGTTATCTTTTGGGTCAAGATCACGACTGTGTGGATCATTTCTCATTATTCATTTACTTACGTCAAACATCTCAACCAATTACAGATGATCTAGATGCATATTGGGTGTGGCTTCCAGCACATAATTCATTTATCCTATGTTATTAATATCTTATTTTATATAAAAGCAACTGGTCACAATAATTTTGAGTAGTTTACAGAAATTCAGTGCTGGAATCGACATCACCACTATTTGTGCTAAAGTTGCGTTATTGCACTTTTTATTGATAATTTGACTTACCTATTTGTGAAAAGACATGACTCTGCTTGTTAAAACGGTGTTCTTGATAATAATGGTTACTTTAAATTTCATGATAGTTAATGGAAAGACAAGAAAAAAATGCGATTGTGACCGTAGTTTGCTGATATTAAATAGGTAGATATAACGTTGTTTAATCAATGCATAAGAAAATAATATTTACTTCATTAATGATCATGTACATAGTAATAGGTAGTTATTTAATTACTATTTAAACCAAAAGTAGGTACTGTAGTAACTGTGCGTCTCACTGTTTCGTAATAAGATATAGATATTAGATATAGATCGTAACATTGACGCACCATTTGCATTCACGTGGGAAACGAAGACATTGCAGGTTGTGAAAAGTAATACTGTTTATATCAGAACTTTTATTTAGTCTACCGAGGTCAAAGACACAAATGCAGCTTGTAATCTGAACGTGGACATTCCTTCGTATGCTATCGAATTTCAATGACGCTGTGTTCGCTACTCATTAGATTAGTGATTGACAGCAGTTTGGACGTAACATTTTGCTTAAGTTTAACTTTTTCTACTACCTATTGTTATGTTTATGTTGTTAAGTATTGTTACTACATAATTCATTGTGGTAGGTGTTGATAGAATTATTAAGTTGCATTATGCATAGGACACTTCCGTAAACTGAAATATTTGTTAAGTTTTGTAGTACTTAAAATTCTAGCCCTTCGACGTCTCGGTTCCCGTAGCTGCTGTTGAGTGACAGTGTGGTATGGGTGGATGCGTCACAACTTTAGCTAGCGCACTCATTAGATTAGCCGTTAGAAACGAAGTTTACACAGGTTTATATTGTTTTTTTATTTCATTCATGATAGTGATTCGTGCACGACGTTTGATAGTTTAATATTGTGATTGTAAGCTTAGTGAAGACTTGAAGAGTGATCTCTATTTCTATATAATATATTTTTACAATGTAAGCGTCGTATGTATGTTTATTTTTTTGTTATAAGTGATGCTTTGCACATTGATAACGGATACCAGGATGAAATAGAATCACACACATATAGACTCTATGTTTTAAACTGTGACTCTGTGTACATGACACATAAATATATGCAGCATTATATATTATTGTTTATTTTACTAATTTTATTGTTTTGTCTTAGGGAGGTGGAGAGTGCTTGGGGATGTCGAGTGGGCTCCTCCGATCAACCGGCGCCCGCCGACCGTGTACAGAGCCTTTTCAACGACATCGAACTGTATCCTACTAAGACGCAGGGTAAGAAGGAGAAACTATTATAATATATTAATGTTGCTTGAATCTTATAGGACACAGCGCCACCTGGTCCCAAGTCCCAGTCGGATCCACTAACCTGCAATATGTTAAGCCAACGGTGCTGTCCGCGCCCAATCAATCGGTTGATTGATACTTGTAGCTGTGCTTGTAGTTTCTGGTTCCTATGAAAGAAAATTTGAACAAAGTAACATAATAAAAAGTAATGTACCTACATAAGGAGCCTATTCAGTGGATTAGCATTGTATACGAGTCGACTAACGAGACACATAACAATATTATGTACCTTTATCGAGGCGGTGATGTAAGACCAAGGCGATAGCGCACATTATCGTTTTACTTGTTATTAATATTATTGGTAGTACTTCTATTGTTAAAAACAAACCTCTTATGAATGTCAATAGAACATAAATTTTATTTATATGAGCAGTGCTTAGCACTTATAGCACTTTTCTCCATGTCAATGCTAAATTACCCATTTTCTATAATAATGCATGACTTTATTATTATCTTCTAATCAAACTTCGCTATTGATTTTTTTTATATGATGATTTATCGATTGTTTGAGTCTGTGGTGTGAGTAATGATGACGTTATCATTGTTACGAGTTAAAAACATTAATTGTAGTTTGATACGTCATGATATAGGTAAGATAATAAAATACTAAGTTTGTCAATTCCCCTACATTCTGTCTATCACTAATACAATTCTTCCGCGTATAATTTGATTTACTTATCCGTCATATACCTACTTATGAGGTATCTTACCGTTGGGAATTACTCAATATATTTAATACATTTATTGCTTTTGGTTACATGATTACATTATTTTGGTTTTTATATTTTCTACTGTGGGGGGAGCACGAATTTTTCGCATTGGTCTGTCGATATCGTGGTAATGTCAAAGCGTTTTTTTGTATGGAAAATGAACGACACTGGATAGATGGCTTTGTTCATTTTCCATACAAAAAAACGTTCGATATCGAAAGGACGAGAGCGAAAAAATTCGTGCTCCCCCTACTGTTGATACGCCGAGTCGTCGAGACGAACCAGAGCGCGTGTGACGTCACATTGTATTTATTTCTCTTTCGCCATATGCGAAATTTTGAAAATAAAAACTTAACGTCCTTACGCTCATTCTTCTGAGTCCTTACGACTCGACGTCACAAACGTCACGTGACTTATAATTTTATCAGGTATAAATTACTAGCTGTGCCCCGCGGTTTTACCCGCGTGAATCGTTTTTATATAACAACTTTTTTCCCCGACATCCGATTTAAATGAAACAAAGCCTATACTATGTGGCTCCAGGCTAAGCTTAATCTACCTGTGAAAACCGCCTGCCACTCCGTTCAGTAGATTCGGAGATTATCGCGAACAGACAGACAGACAGAAAAGAATTTTAAAACCATTTTTTGGGGTTGTTTACCCTTCTTTTATCGCCCATTGTTAATTTTTGTTAAAAATATTCAATGTACAGAATCATGGATTCTACTCTTTTATTATAGTAAAGATTTTAACTGGCTAGTCCCCATTGATGTTAAATACTTTTTAACCGATTTCCAAAAAGGAGGAGGTTCCATGTTCGATTGTATGTATGTTCACCGATTACTCGAAGACGGTTGGACCGATTTGAAATTTTTTTTTTGTTTGAAAGTGTCCCAATTAGGTCCCATTGCCTCCAAGTCCAGATCTGATGATGGAATCTTGGAGAAATCGAGGGAACTCTTCAAAGATTATAGGCACACCTATAGCGATTTGAGTATTTTTTATAGTAAATCGTTCATTTGCTCTGAAAAGCAAAATTTGAAGAAGTGGAACTGATGATGAAGACCACAGATGGTCATCGGAACTACTCAACAATAATACGTATTTCATGGATTTCGATTGGAGTGATTTCGAAAATTGATTTTTTGTTTGAAAGGGGATACTCCCAAATTGATTCCATTGTCACCAAGTCGAGATCTGATGATGGGATCTTAGAGTAATCGAGGGAACTCTTCAAAAATTATAGGTACATCTATTGCGATTTTTGGTTTTTTTATAGTAAATCGTTTATTTGCTTTCGGAAAGTAAAATTTGAAGAAGTGGAACTGATGATGAAGACCACAGATGGTCATCAGAACTACTAAATATAGGTATTTCACAGATTCCGATTCGTTAACTTTAATATGGTTTCTAAACAATTTATGCTCGTCACAATGTATATAGTGAAGTGGAACTGATGATGATGTACCAGGAGAACTCCTCAACAATTAACGTCCCTGCGTCGGGAAAAGCAATATTTTGTAAAAGGTGATGGCAGTTGACATTAGGCTATTGTAACTTAGAGAAATTACGAACTAAGTCACTTAAAAGCGAGAAATAAACAAATTTTTAACAAAAAAATTAAAACCGACTTCCAAAAAAAGTGTGACTTCCTATGAGTAAAAGATTTTTCAGAATTGGTTCAGTAGTTCCAGAGATCTCCCCCCTACTTCCAAACTTCCAAACTAATTTATCTTTGTATTGGTATAGATATGTCAATCAGCGTCAGTCCACTTATCCATTTATGAATCAACAATCAGTAGGTAGTTATCATCTTAGCGTAAATTTTTTAATCTTGTTCGTATAGTTTCTCTTCTTTTCTAGGGAAATCCTGAGTTGAAAATGACTGTTGTAGATACCTAAGTTTTAATAAATACGATGAGTAAACTGTTCTGTATCTGATTACCTACAATTAATGTTTCGTCAACATTGGTGTAAAAAATTTAACATGTTCGTCACTGGGAATGCGTTTAAAGAAGAAAGGCCTACATACTCGTATATGATTTCCCTGTACGTTCATAATTTTACGTTACTAATCTGCTAATACTCGTGACGCGACGTTTTCTAAAAAAAACTTTACCGTCTGCTACCTCACGTCAGACACCGCCGCTTGAGGTAAATATACTGTTACGAACACTGACCTAGTCTTGTTTGTAAGTACGTATATACGAGAGTAGGTACAAGTAGAATGTTCCTGCAAATCTATTGGCTATTTTCATCTATACTTCTATACTAATATTATAAAGAGCAAAAGTTTGTGAGTTTGTGACGTTGTAGGGGGTAATCTCTGGATCTACTAAACCGATTTTGAAAATTCTTTCACTTAAAGGAAGCTGCAGTGATTTTGAGTTTTTTAGGGTACTTTCATCCCGGAATTCCCTCGGAAACTCCGAATTTCCCGAGGGTAAAACCACGGGGGAACAGCTATCTCTGGATCTACGTGAAATCCGGAGTTTGTGAGGTTGTAATTTCTGGATCCACTGAACCAATTTTGAAAATCCTTTCACTTATACTATAGAAATTTGAAGTGAGCCTGAGTTACATAGAGGGCACTTTTTATTCCGGAATTCCTGCGGGAACTCTGAAATTACCGCGGGTGAAACCGTGGGGGTCAGCTAGTCTTGTAGATACTAGCAGTTTCCCGCGGTTTAATCCGCGTTAATTTCGGAGATCCCGTGGGAATTTCGGGATAAGAAGTAACCATATCCTTCTCTGTACTACTGACAATGTGTATGCAAAATTTCATGATGATCGGTTGAGCCGTTAAGGCGTGAAAGCGTAACAGACAGACAGAAAGACAGAGTTACTTTCGCATTTATAATATTAGTAGGGATAATTGCTTTGATATTTTCATTCGTTATAATACACAACCTAAGCTTATTGATAATTTTATTTTTTGTCGTCGTTTTACATAATAATAATAATTTTTGGGTACTTATTAAAAACTAAACAACAAAACAATCACATACGAATAAGTTTGAGCAAAGCTGCAAGAGATGTGTTATACACGTACAGAACTTCTGAAAGCCGTAGCCGTATACACATTACGTTATTGAGCGAAAACTTCCTTTTCATTCCATCTATTCAAAAACTGACGTTTTCACAAAATGTATCACGAAATGTGTGAAGAAAGTCCATTTTCACCGGAATCTGTGAAAATGGACGCAATAAATATTTAGGTTTGTATTATATTTAATAACAAATCTAGACACGCGGTAGCGTGTCAAAGCAAAGTCAAGTTCAAGCAGACAGAACTGGCGAGCAGCACCGTGTATAATATTACACGAACCATTTGGAGCCACTTTTCACCCCCTCATAATTCCAAAACTATTTTATATAAACATGTCAAAATTGGCTCACATATTAAGACTTCCGAGATAAATATGTGCTCCAAATTTCATAAGTACAGCTCAAACGGTTATTTAGATATTAACGTCCAAAAATCGTGATTTTTATCACTGACTGACCTATAGACCAAAATTATAACGCACTTCCAGATGACTTAGGAACTTGATATTTGGCATCAAGATAGGCTTTTAGGCGTAAACATAGGAAAAAATCTGAAAACTGGAAAAACTTAAAGAAAAAGATAATTATTAATAATTTAAGTTTTTAGATTTTTCCTATCAAGAAGGTAATATAACAAAGTTAAGTATTATGGTATGCAACTCGAAATATCAGAATTTCGAAAGCTAGTCAAATTATGTATCTTCTTTATATTATTATGAGCAAGTTACTGTTTTTATACTGTAAGGTCAATAGATCTCACCCCTTCAATATTTCGTTTGCTGGTAAAAACAAGGCAATATCAAAAATATTTATACTATAGTTTGTAGCCAAATATAAGATAACTTGTGTGTGAAAACTAGTCAAGTTGTATGCTCCTGTGAATATATTTCAGGATTATCTACAGAACTTGACACCTATTTAGATATCAATTCTTTTGTCGGTGAAGTCGACAACTAAGCTTAAGCTTAATACTGAACTTGACTTCCACTTTCACATTTATGTTTTTGATGGGATAAATATATTACAGCGATTTCTTGTTTAATTTTCTCATAGAGGGGGATGAAGTAGAGTGTACCACTCGGCATTAAAATTATTCTTTCCCCTGGCGATTTCCTTTGAATCCCTCTCTCCGTTCAGGATTCTATATAAGAATCCCTCGCTGTGCCCGGGATTCTACTCTAGAATCCTTCACTCCGGTCTGGATTCAAAATGACGCCCTCGCCATAAAAATACAATTTTAATATCTTTGGTACAATCTACTATTAACGTTTTTCGCATACACGGCACGCCAGTACTACGCTTACTATAAATAAGTATATGTAACGTACTGTTCTAATGAATTAGTGCTAAAGCACAATGAATACAATCGTGATGTAGTTACGGTCGGCGATCGTATCGCAAAGTGTAACTGCAATAAGACGCCGACTGCTACGTTTTGTCACGTTGAAACAATTTACGTTCCCTTTGCAGATGGGCCATGCCCTTTTTATGGCTCGTTAATCGGTTGTAACTTGTAAGATATTTTGTGTCAGATAGCTTTAGGAAGAGTTATGAAGCAATACATAGCATTATAATAATGTAATACACTCAGCGGCACGGAATGTTGCCCAAGCGCGTTATGTGATTTACTGTCAAAACTAAACCTGAAGCTTGGGTTTTTGTTTCTTGTAAAGCTTAAATGTTTATCCTAATCTTTAATGCGAATAAGTAATTAGTAAAAAAATGCATTAACTTTATTAAGTTTTTATTTAATAAAAAAAAGACATTAAGCTCTATAATCAAAACAGTATTTTTTAAAGAAATTTCCAAATTAAAGCTAAAGGTACTTAAAATTAGTAGCGGGTATTTCCACCTCTGGCCCTGATAACCACCTGCATGCGATCAGGCATGCTGTGGATAATGTTTTTAATGTCCACATGAGGCAATTCTTCCCAGGTGGCCTCCAGGGCTGTTTTCAAATGACTGAGGGTTTTTGATAGGATGGAACTTGCTCGTATGCGTCTTTTTCGCATGTTCCATACGTGCTCCATGGGATTTATGTATGGGCTTCGTGCTGGCCATTCCAATTTAGAAATTCTCACGCTTTAAAGATAATCATCGACGTAACGTGCTGAGTGAGTTCAGGCGTTATCTTACATTAAATTTAATTCTTCACTACCAATGAACCCGACGTATGGTAGAACATGGTCCTGAAAGATCTCTTCGACGTACCGCACAGCCGTTGAACGACCTTCAATGTTCACCAACTCTGTACGTGCGTCTGAAGTGATCCCTTCCCAAACCATAACAGATCCTCTATGAAAGCTGACCGTTTGCCTGGTGATGCCCGGCAGAAATCTCTCTCTTCGCCTTTTACACACACCTTCGCGACCATCTGGAGCTCTTAAGGCCACTCTGCACTCATCAGTTCACATAACTTTACTCCAGTGGCCGTGAGTTCAATTTGCATGCTCACGAGCAAATCAAAGTCGAGCTACGCCATGTTGCCGGAGCATTTCTGGACCTCGAGCTGGTCTTCGAGCACGCAGGTTCCGTTCCTCCATTCTCCTTCTTATCGTTCGCTCACTAACGTTGATCCCTCTTGTCGATTGTAGACGCTGTCGAATTTCGACCGTAGTGAGGAACCGATTTCTCAAAATTTCGAGAGCGATAAATCGGTCATCACGCGCTGATGCGCATCTAATTCTGCCACTATCTGGTCTCCCCGTGTAGAGGCCGGTCCGATCGTGCCGTATTAAGACGTATCTGAGCGTTGAACGCGGTACATTTAAATTTTCAGTAATTTCTCACTTCGTTCGCCGTTGACTCCGAAGCAACACAGCTTGAGCAACTTGAGATGAAAATTAGGGGCATTGTGATTCGATTCTGGAAGCAGAAATGACTACACATTAATTTAAAAACAAAACATTGAAGATTAGATGCACAACCATTTAAATATCGAATTTTAACTCACCCGTATTTTGTGCGTTTCAGCAGCGAACTAACGTAAAGTGTCAAAGAAACGAAAGAAATGCACTTTTTTATAGTGCTTACACTCATAAACTAACAAAAACGAACGTCCTGACAAGCTGCTACTTGAACTAATCATACGCGATACCAAAAACTCCTGTTATCGGTTTATTTATGTTTGGGCCATATTCCGTGCCGCTGAGTGTATGTATACTTTGGTGCTAACATTATATTCACATAATTGCGAAAGCGACCGTCTGTTACCTTTTTGCGACGAATAAAAACCAAAACTGGAGTGAGAAAAATTCATTGGATCGAGTATCAAAGAATAAAATATTTCATGATGCAGGTCTTCATGACTTTTCCTTGACGCTAGCTAGCTAACGGTTAAAGATGAAATACTGGCTATCTTATCGTAACCTCAGACGAAATAAGAACTCTTTCGTCTGAGATCGTAACGTGACAATCGATACTAGTACACGTTTGACGTTACTATTGTTGAACAAATTATATCCGACATGAATGATCTCACCGTTATTGCTCACTGATGGCAGTGATGACCAATAACCGAGCGCTGAGTTCACGTTCACGGGTCATGTTTTCCCTAGTGTTGTTGTGCCATGCCATCTTTTCACTAGGCAGTTAAAGTTAGGTCTTTTGCATATTAAATTAATTAATAGTAGATTTTACAACAAGTGCACAAAACGGACCATTTTTATCCGAGACTTAGCAGCCCGAGCCGAAGGCGTGGGCTGATAGCGATGTCGAGAATAAAATGGTTTTGTGGACGAGTTATAAACTCTGCTTTTCACTTCGATTGCAAGGAAATAAAACAGTAGTATAACATAACATTTCTTTGATTAAAATTCAAAGTAAAATTAGTATAGTTTTTGATTGTTTTTCCCGACATATTAACGGTATTTGTCTTTAAAAACACATAAGGCAAATAAATTAAAGTAAATATTATAAAATAACAAAAAAATTCAAAGTAAAATTAGTATAGTTTTTGATTGTTTTTCCCGGCATATTAACGGTATTTGTCTTTAAAAACACATAAGGCAAATAAATTAAAGTAAATATTATAAAATAACAAAAAAATTCAAAGTAAAATTAGTATAGTTTTTGATTGTTTTTCCCGACATATTAACGGTATTTGTCTTTAAAAACACATAAGGCAAATAAATTAAAGTAAATATTATAAAATAACAAAAAAATTCAAAGTAAAATTAGTATAGTTTTTGATTGTTTTTCCCGGCATATTAACGGTATTTGTCTTTAAAAACACATAAGGCAAATAAATTAAAGTAAATATTATAAAATAACAAAAAAATTCAAAGTAAAATTAGTATAGTTTTTGATTGTTGTTCCCGGCATATTAACGGTATTTGTCTTTAAAAACACATAAGGCAAATAAATTAAAGTAAATATTATAAAATAACAAAAAAATCAAAGTAAAATTAGTATAGTTTTTGATTGTTTTTCCCGGCGGTATTTGTCTTTAAAAACACATACGGCAAATAAATTAAAGTAAATATTATAAAATAATTCTATCTATGAACTTCTTATTGTGTTTGGCTGTATGGCTCATTTTCTTTGCCTTAATATAAATACATTTATGAGTAGATACGTTAATGCACTTGTGCACAAAATTCGATTTTGTGCAGCCTATATCCTGCACAAACAGGCACTTTCAGAGCATGAGAAATGAAAAAGAAATTTGCTTGTGTCTCACACAGACAAAATGAACTATGCGCGTGTCTTATTCGACATAAGAAAAAAAATCTTGTAATATGCATGGATGATCTCATTTAACAATCAAAGCGACTAAAATATGTCTCATGTCCGAGATCCGGCCGTAAGATTGCTGTAAGTACACACCATGTAGGTGATCAAACACTAATTTGTATGTATAATTATAAATGGGCGAATACATATTTGCCAGGGTGCCAATCAAAGCGTGGCCGCTAATATTTTTAATTAAAATAATATTAAATGATTAAAAAAAAAATTACACCCACTTAGTATTCAAATAAACTACGATACATCACATAATATTTGATCAAACCCATGATACCTGGCGTAGATTATAGTAGGTAGTTAGGTTCGCTAACAACTACACCACCGGCAACGGTGCTGTCACATTTACATGTCATACCCATCTCTCTGCCAACCTAATGGTTCGCCATTTGTATTTGTGCAATCAATGACAAATAAATCACTAATATTGTTTGTTGCAGTTTTCGAAATGCTGGTATGTGCGCGGAAATGCGCAAGACGCAAATCGCTGACGCTGACATTCGGCGAGTTTTGCGTATTCGCGGCGGAGCTGCGCCGGTGCTCAAGGCAAGCCAGGCAGTGAGTACAAAACCCGACTCCCGAGTACCAACGTCCCATTCGCACCTCGTGTTATTGCACTACGTCATATTCTGCATATCGTAATATCCACAAAGAAAATAATAATAATTAGAGAGGCCACGGTTGCAAAGGAATTTAGAGGAATTAATACTCTAACTTTCCAAAAACTTCCTTTGCTAGCATCCAAGTATATTTTCCACGATATTCTTGAAACTTTGAAAACTACAATTAAAAACGTCATTAAATGGCGTCATTAAATTAGTATTGGTTACTTTAATTAATGTTTTTTCGCATAATGAAAGCTTTGTGTACGAGAATCACTTGGCGACACTGCTTTTTATTCGATAGTCGATACAGCTGACGTTCTATCTGTTCTGTGGTAATATTGACTTCGCAATCCACGTTTTGAACTAACGCAAACGTTTACACAATCAATTTTAAACTATTATTATAAGTACTTGCGAAATCGTGAAAACTCCCAACAATTATCGTCTTTACACCTTGAGTGACAGCGCTTCAGTAGCGATGTTCAAAATATTTGACCTCACCGATTTTTAATATAATTTTATTGCCAAAAGCAATTAGTTGTAAGAACTCAATAATGACTCTGATGACTCTGATAAAGAGCATTTATTCCTTATCCTATAAACCCTTACTTTTAATTACTAACAATGGATGCGCAAGTAAAACTGTTAAGTTTTTACAGTTTACTTGCTAAATTAATTTTAATCAACTATAAAAAGGAGGTTCTCAATTTGTAGATATTTATTTTTTATTTAGTTGTCTCCGCGGTATCACCGTCGTCGCATTTATACATATTTTGGAATTTTGGTACCTACCTACAGCAAATAAAGTAAATGAAATACATATATAATATATAATAAGCAATATCAAGAAAGTATTGTTTTTCCTACGGTGATGACGTTAATAGTGCAAAGTTCAAACTGATTTAGTTTAATTCTGTCGATGACGTGAAAAATGACCAGGTCCTGTTTATCCGATCTTGAACCGTGAATGGCTGCCGAGCCGCCGACGTGCCAACTGCTCGCCGGCTGGCTACGTCGAGCGTTGACCCTTGAATGTCATATCATGACGATATTTGTCGTTTTATATACGTATTATACTGAATCACTGCGCAATATAACACAAGTAGGTACTCACACATCAATTAATGTAAATGACAACAGAAACATATTGCTTCCCTGGTAGAGGTTTTTTTAACAATATATACCTAGGTATTGTAAGTGCTCACCTTATTGCATCTAATTTCAGTTTTTATTCTCAGGACAACAAACAAGCCTGAATCACCACAGTGGAGCGCGGATAAAGAACTCCGCCACAAAGACTCCAGCTGCAAAGCCGGTAAGATACCGACATACTTACCATTGGGATGGATTTGGTTGCATAGGAAAAAGGAAATATGGATTTTAAGTATGCTACTTATATAAAACACTGACATATTCGTACGATACCTGCATAAAAAAACTGTCATTCGACAACAGGGTTTCAATTAATGATAAATAATAATAAATCCATCCTAACTAACTTTAATATATAAAATGCTAATTTGAGTTTGTTTGTTTGCTACTCTTTCACGCTTCAAGAAGGCACTCCACTGATCATCAAAACAATTTGTGTACACGTTGCTTGTGAGGGGTACATAAAAGGACATTGGATATTTTTTAACTCGGAATTCCCGCGAGTTGACGTCTGTGCTGGCGGGCGCCTCTTACATCTTAGACGTTGTGTAGAAGGTCGGCCGAGACTGCGTCCCGCGATCAAACAAATCGTGACTAAACTTTCCGCACGGTACCAATCCAGAAATAGATATACTATAGGCGTAATACTTAATATACGCACTCGGGTCTCTGTGATGCTGCGGCCCGGCTTTTGTGGAGAGCTGGAGACGCACCTCCGTTGCCGACTAATTTTATGTAGAGCCCGATTAACGTTCGATACAAATCACCTCCCACGCAACGTCTGCCGATCGGCTATTCGCTATACTCCCCTTTCTGTGCAGTTTTGCATTAGTATTCAAAGATAATCTTAATAGGCTAGTTTCCTGGGTAAAAAAATCAAAATTCTATTTAGTCCGTCAGTTAGATAATAAAAAAATAAAAGACACGTATTTTTTGCTTTTTTAAAATAATGGAATTATGCATAGATAAAGCGCATTAAAGTTTAGGGTGGGGGACTCGTGATGTCACAGCTCGCTATAACGTGCGAACAAACTGTAGCGAGGCGTGACGTCATGTGAAATTTCGACTTGATATATCTCCGTTATTTTTTTGGTTACATAAAAAAAAAATACGTGTCCAATATTTTTTAATAATCTACCAAACGGACTAAAAAAAAATTTAGGAAACTAGCCTATTTGTTAAAGTAACGTGGTATCTTGAGTAGTCTTGACATGTTACGCAGCGTTTGAATATAGACTCAGGATTGTTTCCAAATGTTTAAAATCACCGTTTCTATAACAACAAAGCGTATTTAATAATTAAACGCAAAATAACGAAGAGTCTAACTGTTCTTTTACTTATTAATTTTATATTTGTTCCGTCATTATGTTAATCGTCATTATGATATTTGCTCCCATCTTACCTATACATATCTTTCTGTCAATCATTCAACCAACTGGTAGAGAGTTCCGCAAGGCATCAGATTTTTGTACTTTTTTGTGCAAAAATTGTAGAAAATTGAGCATTTATTAATAATCAATTAAAATCGCGGACGCAATTTTCTCACCCAACTTTACAAAACCTCTTATATTTACCTCGGAAACTTACTTTTAGCTTGGATGGCACATATGGTAACGAAACAAAAAAATTACGAAAAAAAACAGTAAAGGAAATCAACTTTTTTGAATATTTCTTTGTTAAATTTTTTTTCTTCAACCACCACCTGTGAAATTCCGCCCCCATCAAAGTGCCGCCCGGTGTGGACCGCACCCCTCCTACGCTACACCACTGATCTGGGGGCACGGCAGTGCCCCCGCCAAGACGAGCCAGCGAAGCGCAAGGGCCTATCTTTTCTCGAAGCGCTTCGTCGTTTTTTTAACCCTTGTAACTTGGGTCTGGATTATACCAGATAAACAAAATTTTCGGGATATGTTGTCAATAGCAGACTTATTAAATATATAAAGTTTTAATTGCATAGCTCTCACTCATACTTTAGATTTTATTGATATCTAAAAAACCCCGATTTCGTCACTGACTCACTGATGATCATCAAGATTCTTGGGGTACTTCCTAATGTAGAAAGCTGAAATTTGGTATGTAAGCTAGTATTAGTACACAAACAACAAAAAAATTATAAAACTTGTAACTTTTATCCCCCAACCCCTTAAATTAGGGGATGGAAGTTTGTATGAGACTTCTTGACTTACAAAAAGAAATGAAATCCCAAGAAAAACATTTTCATGTAAAATGTTGCCAAGACGAGACCATATACCAGCACTTTCAAAAAGTTATCAGATCTTATGTATAGCCAAGCTTCTAACTCTACACGCTCTAACTCTACAAGGTCTAACTTCACAAACTCTACACCTACTACAAAGAACTATTATATAACAGAAAAGTAATGAACAATAGATCAATTTTTCACCTTAGGCCCATGTGAATGTAGCGAAATGGCCAAGCCACATATTTTGACTAAGGTGTAGAGTATGTGAAGTTAGGGCGTGTAGAGTTAGAAGCTTGACTCTACATAAGATCTGATAAGTTTTTGTAAGTGCTGGTAAAGTGCTTTTTGTATGGTCTCGTCTTGGCAACATTTTACATGAAAATGTTTTTCTTGGGATTATAGTATTTCTACTAGAGTCAGTAATCCAAATTAATTCTTTATGTTCAATGGTATAAGTCCTAACTTTAGAAATCTCGCGTGTTCAATGATGACATCTTGTATGACCTTTAAGACGCTTCCGGGTAGCCATAAAACAGCAACACACGGATCACGGAAGCTTTACATATTATGTTCGTGCTTCTGTACTACGCTACGTAGCGTCAACGTCTCCCACTGCGATCGCCTTATAATGTCACAAAAATAACTGCGCCAGCGAAGTTGTATCACAACAAACGATTTCCTTATCACCAGGAAGATTAAAATCCGCGTGTTTACTTCAATACTACATCTACAAATGGAAATGAATGATACTATACATATTATTATAGTCAACGTCATATAGAGGTGACATCCTTAATGATCTCAGTAAAGATATCAACTTCACACACAAATCTCGTCGAAGCATATTATCATTTTGAGAGTTTCAATCAATAATAGGTTTATAAACCGACGATCTCAATATTGACCCGATACTAGGTGTTATAAGATTTTATCTACTGCAAAATTTCAAAGGCAGGGATCTTAATCGCTGAGGACGCATTAGGCACGCTAACGTACCTATAGGTTTTCCTGTTGAGAACTGGCAACTCATTACGGCTAGCAGTTAGCTCTAGCCACTGAGCAAATAATCACTACGTTTTAAGACTAGGCACTTCCATACTAATCGCTGAACCGATCTATGAAAGCATTTTGTGCCAACCATACCAATGCAATGTATGACGCGGCCATAGAAATTCGGTTAAGTATTCCAAAGTTGGTAAAGAAGTTCGCGCATAAATCCATAGTAACTTTTGGTTCAAGGGAGTGTCGCTGGCCTGGCTCTAGCGTTACTAATCGCTTTGCGGATATAATAATTGTATATGTATTATAATGGAGATTTATCATCGGCGATGGTTAGATTCAGTTCGATCATGATCAAAATGACATCAGTAAAGTATGCGAATACGGGGAATAATGGAATAGTTTGAAATGCGGAATTGGCGGGCATTTGTGCAGAGAGCTTCCGCGGCCGCCAGTTGCTTGCGGACTGTTGACGGGAGGAGCGCGCGCGTGCCGCGGTCGCGCGGGACGTATACTACGGAAAATACGGACGCACTGTTTACCATGCCGCCGACTACTATGATAGTGCCTTGTAGGTTGACAATATTTTCATACGTAACGTTTTAAAAAATCAATCCAGTTCTAATTCTTTTTAATGTTTAGACTCAAAATAAGAAATGTTCATATGTAAATTTGCACGTTTTCACTATATTATCATCTCCTCAGTGTTAATTAAAAAATTTGGCAAAACTTCATGGATAATTTTTATGAATGATTTTTTTCTATTTCGCTATCGTCACATCTGTGTTGAACACAAAATAATTTCTTTTAAATATATTTAAGTTTTGGATCGGTGTGGGTGTACGAAAAGGGCGCGTAGTGTGTTATTGACCAAGCGTTGTTTATGTTTGTATTTTGGCATTGGACGGCGTCCCGGATTGTACTCGTATCAAACCGTATGTATGTTGGCAAGTGTTGTGCTCGAGCGACCGTGCAGTTTCGGAAGTTGTCTTTATATCGTGCATCGTCATCATTGCTTTGATCAATGTATATTGATGTTGAGTCTATTGCTTCAGTTTCTTTGTCCCCTATCGATTTAAAGAGTTTCGTTGGTTAAGTATAGTTTATCCAGCCATTTATTTGCTGCGGGACCTACTTGCACATGGATTTCTTTTAAATTACGAGTAGATTGTCTATATAAATGGCTAGTGTTAACAGTTTTCCATCTAGAGCTAATTATCCAAACCTTGTGAAAGGCATTATGTATTTGTAGACCATTCCTTTGCTCAATAAAGTATTATAGTTCGGAGTTGATAATGTATAAAAGAGCGGGATAGTTAATTTGAGGAGCTAGATACCTTAGTTCCCATAGATTTTATATGACCTTTACGAGATTAGAAAAGTACACGAATATCGAGAAAGCTGGCACCCCTATTTCATTTTTACTAAAGGTTTCGAGACGTTGGTCCTAATGTGATCTATACTGAAACAGTCCGAATTATTTATAATTGGCACAACCAGCCATCGCCATACACGGGTATCAGCCTTGTATAAGTAGCCGTAGGCGTCGTTCCTAGCTATTGTACGGATTTATTTATCGTTACGTTACAACATCAATAACCCACGCGTCTCCATACTACACTCATCAAATTACTTTGAGCACTTCGTTTGAATGGTTGAACGAACCTTATACACTCATAGCACTATATTATCTATCTACTTTCTAATTCATTGAAGGAATCGTCAGCCATCGATCATGACTAAGTATTTGTTAGAAATAACTTGTAGATTCAATATTCGCACTGAATCCCTTAAGAAACGTTTTGCGTATTATAATCGCAGGCTTGCTATAAAATGCGAAATATAATGTATATAGCGTATAGTGAGGTCCATGCAATCAGATTGGGTATATGTAAATAAATAATTGGATACGAATCGATTCGTTACGCTTACCTTATATTCAAAACTGGCAAACAAACGGTATACACTGTATAGGTACATCTGTAGATACCTAATCTGAATTTTTAAGATTCGATTCGAAAGAGTACCTACGAAAAAAAAAGAAATATAGTATATACTTATTACATCATTAGGTTTGCAAAGTTGACTAGGTAGATACTGACTACTGAGTACTGACTTGTTTGATAGTTACGGACCTACTGTTCTGGATACCTACTATAATGAAGTTACACGCTATTGCGTGTCAAACCGCGATACAATTGTTGACAATTAACTGTACTTCTTTTGCGTGCCACGATCATAATATCTTAGATACGGTCAGCTCGTTTGTTACCAAGTATAGTCATTTGAAAACCGTGTCAAATCAAAGTCATGCGGATGGGGCGTACGCGTACGTATGGTGCGATATATTTAAGTATTAATCACTATTGACGTACAAAGCAAGACGTAGTAAAAGTACAGATTCCAAATTGAATATGTAAATAATTATAGTGTGGGTGACTTCTGTAAACACGCGGTACGGATGAGATATCTTTGATCATGAATATTACCCAGCAAATATACTAACAAAAAGGCTAAAAACAAAAAGTTTTCTTTCTTGATCCGCCAAAATATTCGATAAATGACTATGAGCGATGGCTCGTGTACCGAGTTTCTGGATGTAGGTTCGATTTTCGTTTCGGAGTCGGAACGAATATTGAGTTGACTAAAGTTGGTCCCCAGTCTGGGTGTCTTTTGGTGAACTAAGAACTTCGCTCTACAAAATGACCCAACATAAATATACCCAAATTTCAAAGAAATAAGGTCGAGTTTTATCATACGTACATATGTATATCTTACGGACATTCAAAATTCGAACTTATTCCATTGAAATGGGTTGTTTTTAACCGACTTATAAAAAGGAGGGGTTCTACATTCGGCTGTATGTTTTTTTTGTCTTTTAAGTTTTTGGGTCAAAATGAAGTGGGTAGTTTGTGTCAAGAGGTTCCCATGAATACGTTCGTTCACTGGTGTGTTTGTAACAGGGATGTTGTGAATATTCGCATCTGCATCCGCATAGCTTCGGCATAGAATTGGTCATCTGCATCCGCATCCGCAATAATCGATGTGGATGTTCATGTGGATGCGAATGTAACACAAGTTGCGACAAGAAAGAAAAAAGAAATTGGGTGGGGTCGGCGAATGAAAATTAGTCAGTGAAGTTAAAAAAAATAGGAGCGTTAGTCTTAACTAATTTTCATTAATAAAAATGTTATTAATTACTTTATCATTGTTTGTTTTTATTTAAATAAGATCTTAAAAATCCACATCCACATCCGGATCCGGCGGATGTGAAAAAATCGGCATTCGCAACATCCCTGGTTTGTACCTATTATTATGTTATTAAGTATTAACTGTGGTGTGTCGCAGGCAGCGAGGCGTCACCTCCGCCATGCGAGGTGTTCCTGGGCGGCTCCTGCAACCCGACCACTTGGCGCTCTGACATCGCCATACCTATTCTCAAGAAAATGGGCATCACATACTTCAATCCGGTAAGTCCAAACTTTGTGCTAACTTCCTGCATGTTGACATTAATTGTATGAAAATCCTTTTTTCTTTTTATGTGTAGGTAGGTATAGTAAGTGTAGGTAGCTGTAATCCTCTATACTTTTATGTTTGGTGTTTATCTCATTTTAAGTAAATGAACATAAAACTGGAAAATAGGGAATTAAACTAATTTGTTTTTATTTTTTCTGTCATTATTAGGTAGATAGATCAAGGTGTGGGCATGGTATGTAATATAAGTGACACCGCGGGAACAAGCTAGTAATTTTTAATGATTAATTATTCTAAATCGTTGGAAAACTTTTTTATTTAGTGAATTACCTAGCACCTTCTTTCTATTCATATAAATATGAACATGATGTGTGTGACTTTGTGTACAAATACTGAGTTACGGGTATATTTAGTTACAGACTGAGATCATGCGTTTCCGTTGTGTTATTATTATATACAGGCCGCATACTTTGTCATTGTGGAGTTCGTACAAAGTTAAAGTCGTTAATATATCATTAGTTATTTATACTAATCACAAATATTTATTTATATATAATATATTTTGATTTTTATATTTATTGGGTTTTTATATTTTACTAATCATTATAATTTACTAGCTGTCCCCGCGATAATTTCAGAATTCCCGTGAGAATTTCTGAAAAACCCTATGTCACTCACGACCACCGTAGCTTCCTATAAGTGAAAGAATTTTCAAAATCGGTTCAATAGATCCAGAGATTAGCCCCTACAACGCGAACGTCACGAAACTCACAATTCACAAACATACCTAGCTCTTTATAATATTAGTATGGATAACTAGCAGTCCCGTGTGGATTCACCCGCGGTAATTTCGGAGCTTTCCAGGATTCTTCAACTATATACTACATATTATATAAACCTTCCTCATAAAAATTTCGTAGTTTTTGAGTTTATTGCGAACAGACAGACGCGGCGGAGGACTTTGTTTTTATCCGACTTCCCAAACAGGAGGAGGTTCTCAATTCGACGCGTATGTGTTTTTTTTTTGTTTTAAGATGTAAGGATGGCCGCCTATGCCTTATAAAGTTTTTGTCAGCGTTCACAATTAGCCGTGTGTAGGTGTGGTATATAAATATTGTTATGTTGACCAAAGCCTAACGACATTCCTAAGCTAGTTTAGAAGGCGTAGGTAGGTATAGGCATCAGAATTTCAATAAAAAGCTATCCGTCAGAATATTATGTAGGTACCTACTTCAATTATAATATACGAGTTCTCTCACATTTTCCAATTAACAGATTGGTAAAATAAGCGATAACCCATGTTTTTTAGATTCTTTATCTCACGAGAAACGTGCCATTTGCGATTCGTTACGAAACGTCCATTTAACACGCCGCACGTAATTGTATAATCCATATTATGTATTTACTGTAATATTGCCGTTGGCTATCATCAGCGTTTTTCTAATTAAAATTTCATATTAAGTAATCGTACTGTAATCGTACTCATCGTACTGTTATTTTTTTCATTAAACTACGCGGTTTGTTTGTAACGCTTTCAGTCCATAATAACTACTCAATCGATCATTATGAAATTTTGCATACACGTTGTCAAGGGCACAGAGACGGACATGAGGTTCTTTTTATTCCGGATTTCCCGCGGGAAGTCCGAAATTAACGCGGGTCAAACCATGGGGATCACCTAGTATATATTGTTACAAACTAAAATTTCGTACTTTTTTAAAAAATAAATAATAATCCACCTCACATCGCACAGATCTATTCGTTCTCAGACCCTAATCGAACCCAGAACCTCTTGGTTAGCGGGTGGGCATGGTGACCTACTGCGCCAATCGGCTTGTCAATTAATAATAATTATTAATTCTTCTTGAGTATGGATGTTAAATTCCGAAATAAAGAATTATTATTATTATAATATTACTAGCTGTTCCCCGTGGTCTCACCCGTGTTAATTCCAAGATAAACCTTCCTCTTCAATCACTCTATTAGTGAAAACCGCATGAAAAGCCGTTCAGAGGTTTTTAAGTTTATCGCGAACAGACAGACAGACAGACACAGATAGATCCGGCGGAAGACTTAGGTCCGTATTCCAAAAGGTTACTCAAGTCATGAATCTAGTTTTAAAACTAATTTCAAGTAAAGCTTTAATTTTAGAACCTTACTTGAAACGAGATTCATCAATCAACAATCAGCTGAGTTATTTCCTTATTCTAGAACGACGCTTGAGTACTAATCTATACTCAAGCAAAGATTTGATCTTTGTTTACATCTGTCATATCAAGACCACTCAACCAATCAGAGTTCAAAATCTCTACTCAAGACTAGTTTCAAGTGACCAGAACCAATCAGAGTTCAGAGTCTCTACTAAAGACTAGTTTCAAGTGATTAGAACTTAAAACACATTCTATAATAAGATGTACGCTTGAGTTATGTTTTGAGCTTAAAACTAATCTCAAGAGAAACGTGATCTGAGTCACCTTCTGGAATACGGACCTTAGTTTTATAATAATTATGTAAGGATTGTTATTGAAAAAATAAGAAATGTGAACAGTGAACACATCCTACTAATATTATAAACGCGAAAGTTTGTAAGTATGTATGGATAGATGGATGGATGGATGTTTGTTACTCTTTCACGCAAAAACTACTGGATGGATTTAAATGAAACTTTACAATAATATAGCTTACACATCAGATTAACACATAGGGTTGTTTTTATCCCGGAATTCCCGCGGGAACTCTGAAAATAACGCGGGTGAAACCGTGGGGCACAACTAGTATAGTATATATTATAAATAGAATGTGGTTGTTGTTCCAGCAAGTGGATGTGTGGACGACGGAGCTGATGGAGGTGGAGCACCGCGCGAAGGCGGCGGCGCGCGCGCTGCTGTTCGTGCTCGACAGCGAGACGCGCACCGTGGCCGCGAGCGTGGAGGCGGCGCACCTCGCCGCCGCGCCGCGCGACCTGCTGCTGGTGCTGCGCCCCTACTCGAGGCACCAGCTCATCGGAAACGAAACCATCTCCGACCAGTCAGTGCTTTATATAGCTAATAGCTGTTCCCCGCAGTTTTACCCGCGGTAATGACGGTTTATGGTGTTCTATGGGAAAACCTTACGGCTAATGTAACATAATTAGATACATATCCTTAACAAATGTGAATGTGAGTTTATTTGTTTGTTTGTTAAGCTGTAAAAGCTTAACTATTCAACCAATCATCATGTCATTTGATCTTCGAAATTAACGCGGGTGAAACCGCGGGGAATAGTTGAAGAAAAAAGAAAGAAAGAAAACACATTTATTTCAGCACAACACACAAGAAAAAGAAACAAACATAAACAGTGCCTTATCTAAATTTGTAGACATACCTTATCTCTTGTATATAAAATGAAAAATAATAATCATTTGCAGAATTCACAAAATATGGATTTACATGTAACTAGCTGTTCTCCGCGGTTTCACTTGCGTTAATTTCGTAATTCCTGCAAAAAATTCCGGGATAAAAGTAAGTAGGTACCTACCCTATGTTATCTGTACCCCTGACAACGTGCATGCAAATTTGCTGATGATCACTCGGGTAATTAAGGTGTGAAAGTGTAACAAACAAATAAACAAACTCACATTCGCATTAATAATAATAAGTAAGGACTAGTCACTAGCGTGTTACTGTTCGCACATGCCACGTAGGCGAGTCTTATCGAAACGACGCAAACGGTTAGCAAGTAGTAATATTTGAATAGGGATGTGGACTACTTTTGAAAATCAAAATTCTAATTAGTCCGTCAGTTAGAAAATAAAAAAGCAATACACACGTATTTTTTGCTTTTTAAAAAAAATTAAAATATACAGAGATAAAGCGCATTAAAGTTTAGGATGAGGAGGTCGTGACGTCACTTACCGCAAAACCGCCATACAAACTGTCAGAATAGTGACGTCACGCGAAATTTCAACTCAATATATCGCCGATTAGTGTTAAGCGCTGCTTCGTTTGAGATCGATTCGCGCTGTATGACAATATTTATTTTATTTTATAGGGGGCAAACGGGCAGGTGGCACACCTGATGATAAGTGATTACCGCCGCCCATAGACATCTGCAATACCAGAAGGCATTTAAGCATTAATATTTTTTATATTATTTTATTATCGTGAGTCAGCACGAGTTGACTACTCGAGCGGCCGACGGGAACCGTTGTGATAACAATTCAAATATTTATTTACTAACCGTTTACGTCGTTTTGATAATGTGTGCGAACATTCATAGAAAGGCAACTTTTACGCTTTAGACTAACAAAAAAACGCGTATCCAGCATTGTATGCAGGAAACATTTGTGAAACGTTACGGCCGTCGTTGACGATAAAGAAATGAGTCATTCATAACGATGTTTTTACTTTTCTATAATGTATCTATAGGGTAGGTACTAGGTACTGATATTATAAAGACAAAATATTAAATTTTTTGTAGGAATTCCCGACATAAACGCGAGTGTAACCGCGAGGGATCGACTGGTATATTTTAATAAAATATGTCTCGGTCTTATTATGACGACTGAAATGGTGCAGTAGGTCATCATGCCTGCCCGTTAATCAAGAGGTTCCGGGTTCGTTCCCGGTGGTGATGGATTTTGTGTGAGGGTTTCACTTTCCAGTCCGGGTGTGTTTATAAATCTATACTATAATACACATACATATATGTAGTATATGTATACCACGTGTTGCGTGGTTTCCACGACAAGCTTATAGTTTAGTATGGGATCAAGTAGAGTGTGTTGTGAAATATTATTACATATTATAATTATTAATGATTGCAGAGAGTACGTGGAGCTGACGCGGGCGCGCGCCACCCTGCAGGAGGCGGTCGAGCGGCGCGGGCTGCCGGCCTTCACGGACATACCGACGGCGTTGCGGTGCGCGCGCGCGGTGCTGCGGGGCGCGCGCACGCACCCGCGCTACTCGCTCGGCCACGCCATCCTGCGGCTGAAGCGCGTGTACGACGGCGCGGGCGGGCGCGCCGGGCCGCTGCCGCGCGCGCGCGCCCTCGACGCGCTGTGGGACGTGACGCGGGCGCCGCGCGACTTGTCCGACGCTCACCTGCCGTCTGGCGCGGACGCGATCGACTTCGAAACGTTCTGCGCCGCCGTCGCCGAGCTCGCCACAGACTACGGTGAGATCACAGAATAGATAATTATGTAGAAGGCACATCAACTCAGTGTAGTATGAAAACCAGAGTCGCCGCCGCCGAGTGATTTTCGCACACAAAACTAGTTATTCGTCACACACAAAAACATTCATTAATGTAACGAAATATATTAAACGCTATTTGGTTATGTTTTTACTTTTCAAAATTCACAGTTTAAGGACTATTGTAGAAAATATACTTAAGATGTCAGCAAAGGAAGTTTGGAATAGTTAGATTGCTCTAACTTCCTTTGCAGCTGAGGCGCTACGGCCTTGCCTGCATGGGCCCTGCCCCCCCTAGTTAATATATTCTTTTCTCTGTGGGTGAGTTAATCCGCCTGGTGTTATACCGCAGCTCGCGGCGAATCTAGATTTTCATCGTCCGAAATCAAAGTTCACGTGCTTCTCACTCCGCTAGCGCATACGTATCGTATCTCTCTGCGTGTCGTTTCGGCTGGTCATCCGGTGTTCCGATGAGTTGCTCGTGTGCGAGGTACGACCGAGGTGTGGCCGGCGGTGGTGGAGATAAGGGGTGGTGTTTGTTGAAGGGATGACGGCGGTGGAGCCGGTGCGGAGGGCCGCTAGCCCCGCGGGCGGGGGCGGTGGGGGCGGCGGTGAAGGCGCGGGCGCCGGCGCGCGGGGCGTGGCAGCGCGCGTGCGCCGCGCGTTCAGCTCGTTGCGCGCGCGCCTCGCCGCCTCGCCCGGTGCGTGTGCGTGCGAGCCTGCTTCTACCGGCGTCTGTTCCTTACTCATCGCTTGCTTCTATATTAGCACTTTGCGATTCAACAGCTAGCTCCGCTCGTCATTCTGTCGATGTCATCTCAAACTCTCCACAGCAACCATCTTTTCCATATTTATGCAACACAAATAATATGGTTCATTGTCATAATCATTTATCTTAGCTTGCGGTTTAGTGAATTATTTTACTCTTTCCTCGTCGCCAGTGTCCGATTTGTCAATTTAGTACCTATCACTTGAATCCAACTTGAATCATACGTACATGTATTTTGATCTGAAAATTATTTGTTTTTGTTTTTTGCGACTGGTTTTTATTTTGCTGTTCGTTTTTTGTTTTGTTGTTGGCATTTTTTACTGCATTGTTGTTTTACTTTGTTTATCCTTCTTGAAGACTTACAAAAACGCTTGACTCATAGTTTTATGACAAAACGAGACAATATTGTTGTAATCTAGGACATAAAAATATGACTGCGGTAATAATGAGATACCTGTATAAATTATAGTGGTTCGCGCTTGTTGATACATAATAATATCATATCGGCGTTTGTCAGCAGGTCCGTTGCGCCAGCCGCTTGAGACGGAGGGTGCGGGCGGTGTGGGGGGCGCGCACGACGGGCCGGCCGGCGGGGGCGGCGGTGCGGGCGGGGGCGGGGGCGGCGCGGGCGCGGGGGCGGGCGCGGGCGCGGGGGGCCGCGACCCCAACGTGCTGCGCGTCTACAACGACCGGTTGAGAGCGTACGGGAGGAAGCTGCGCCTTTTCATACCCAAAGTAAATCTAATATATATAAATCACGTGTCACGTTGTTTGTCCGCGATGGACTCCGAAACTACTGAACGGATTTTGATAAAATTTTGCAACCATTCATAAAATGGTCCAACTTAAAAGATAGGATGGTTTTTATCCCGGAATTCCCGCGGGAACTCCGAAATTACCGCGAGAACTCCGAAATTACCGCGGATAAAATCGCGGGGGACAGCTAGTAATATAATATTTCGTCGGTCCCGTCATCATAGAGCCGCACACGCGCACAGCACGTGTACGTTCAAGCCGGCCGTGTTTACTTGTGGGAAAGTACTTGAATCAGTTCATTTGTATGGAGTGTCACCGGGCTGGTATTAGCAAGACCTTTGTACATGATTACTTTTATACTTTCTTTCTTTTTATGTTGTCCTTGTGTGCATTAACCTACACTAATATTATAAAGAGGAAAGATTTGATTTTTTGTTTGTTTGTTACGATTTAAGTCAAAGACTACTAGATCGATTTCAAAAATTCTCATACCATTAGAAAGCTACATTATCCCTGAGTAACATAGGCTATATTGTAATCCGAAATTCCAGCGGGAATTCCGAAATTATCGCGGGTGGAGCCTCGCGGGACAGCTAGTTGTTAAATAAATAAGGATTGCGTGTGCCGTAGAACGGGTGCCGCACCGCGGAGGCGTCGGGCGAGGGGGGCGGCGGTGCGGGCGGCGGTGCGGGCGGCGGGGGCGGCGGCGACAGCAGCGGCGACTCGGTGTTCACGCCGGGCACGGAGCAGCGGCTCGAGCGGCTGCCGGCCATGCTCGGCGCGCCCACGCACGACGTCTACCTCGGCGGCTCGTTCCCGGTACGTATGGAACAGACACACTACGCTACGCTACGCTATAGGCTAGCTGGTAGACTACATTGTAGTTTTTAGTCCGTCGTGAAGATTAGCAAAAAATATTAGACACGTATTTTTCTTTTTTTATGTAGGTAATAAAAAATAACGGCGATACATTATTATTATTTTACCATCTAACTGACGGGACTTACCTAAATAGAATTTTCATATTCTACGGCATCATACCTATTATACCATACTAAACGCCTGAAACGCAAGTGCACTACTGCACACAGCTTATCACTAAATGCATATGAAAGTATATATAGTACTTAAATTAAAAAAAGAATTGTCTATCCGTCTGTTTGTTCCCACTAATCTTTGGAACGGCTGGACCAATTTTAATGGGACTTTTACTGGCAGATAGCTGATGTTATAAGAAGTTAGATTCCTTGATATTAGAAAAAAATAGTTCCTGCGAGAATTCCTAAACTCAGGTGGGTGAAACGGCTGGGCACAGCAGCTCGTTGAATATAATGATTATGTAGACGTTGACGAGTGCGTATTGCGTTCGCAGAGCAACAGCCGACGGCCGGAGGAGACGCTGCGCGCGGAGGGGTTCACGTACGTGGTGCCGCGCGCCAACGACTACACGCGCATGTTCTCGGCGCCGGCCCGCCGCGCCGCCCCGCCCGGCGCGCACCCCGACTCGCCCCACCGCGACAAGAAGCCGCGCCCCGCGCCGCACTCGCCCGCGCCCGCGCCCCCGCCCGCGCCCGGCACGCCCGCCGCCGACGAGGTGCAGCTGCGCGAGCGCGCCGACGTCGCGGACGCGCGCGACCGCCTCAGCGCGTCCGACTTCTACAGGGTCACGGAGGACGTCACGCCGCTACCCTTCAAAGGTGAGGCCCTCATTTGTATCTGAACCGTTCATTATTTATATTTTTATTATTATTTTATCATCATTGTATGGGTTGGTTTGCCTGAAATAAATGAATTATTATTATTATTATTACCACACCATAATCCTTACTATTGTTTGTTGCGCTTTCACAACTTAACGGCTCGTCCGATCACCATGTGCATACACTTTGTTAGGGGGTACAGAGAAGGATCGAGTCTTAACGAATAGTGGGCAGATATAGACCCTTGAGTACGTTTATACCAAGAACATTGGGTACTTTTTATACCGGAATTCCCGCGGGAACTCCGGCATTAACCAGGTGAAACCACTAGTAAAATAGAATGTGTGTTGTGTTGCGCGCAGGCACGTACGACTCGGACCTGTTGCTGGGGTCGCGCGTGCTGGTGTTCTCGCTGAGCGCGGAGGCGCCGTGCTTCGCGGCGATGGTGCTCGCGGCGCACTACATGGGGCTGCGGCCCAGCGCCACCGTGCTCGTCGTGCAGCAAATGCGATACGACCCCGACGCGCACGCGCCGGTAGTTATTACGCTACTTGTCTTATATCTCTTACACGCACACGTGTGCATGCGTGTGTGTGCGAGAGAGAGAGTGTTTGATTGTGACTTCTTCACGCTGAAACCGCTCGACGAAATATGGCGCACAGACAAAATTTATTTATTCATTGAATAATTTATGCGCATAAGCACAATATTAACTGATCAAATAAGAGTAATAAGGTATGTACAAGGATCATGCACGCTTATTCGGTACACGACTGGAATTTCTTCCAGTAAACCCGACGTGTTCTGCTTTAACACATAGGATACTTTATATACTTACCGGAATTCCGAGGAAATGCCGAAATTCACACGGGCGAAGCCGCTTTGTATAGCCAGCACCTTATACGAGTATACGAGGGAACCTTCTTTTTCTAAAAATCCGTTAACTATACATATTTGATTTTGGTTGACACGTCTGTTTGTTTTCAGTACAGTGAAGCGGCGGTGAAGGATTACAACCGCGGGCGCACGTACCTGGCGGACCTGGCGCGCCGCTCGGGCGTGCCCGTGTTCGCGGACGCGGACGCCGCCATGACGTGCGTCATCAGCCGCCTGCGCGCCGCGCTATAGCGCCACGCCGCGACGCGCTCACGGCCTATTGTTCTCTTTGCGTGATCGCAAAACAAAATAGCACCGCTCCTGCAACCATAAACAATACTATCATTACTCGCATCGAGCCGATTGGCCATCGCGACGGAAGTAGGGAGCAAACTGCGGTGCTACTTTGAACAATGAACTTTCGCAATTAACGTTTTTGTGTTTGCATTGAAATTACGATGTCTACAGAGTTCTTTTAGTGTCCATCGAGAACTGTGGACTTCCGAAAAAAGATATAGAATATTTTTGCCCCGTGGACCCAGCGCTTTGGCGTCTAGTTGGTCCCCGATTAACAACGATTACAACATAATAATTTTATATTGCGAGCTGGCCAGCAGAAAAGACAATTGTTTGTAATTATAATCGAAAATTTATAAGAGAAACCAAGATTGCTTAATATAGCATTGCCGTTATAAAAGTGATGTACGTGAACGTATATGTAAACTAGACGGTCTTGTTTGAATAGAGAATATTTATACACTGCTATAGCTATTATGACCACCATAAAGCATCGCAGTTCGACTTTCACATTGAATTCTATGTACTATACTCATTCGACCTGGTGGTTAGTTTACATTGTGTCATTTTCTAGCATGACGTGAGACTTTCATGTTTTCTTAGCTCACTGGTCACTCCGCGATACCGCGATTTTGTGGTAGTGAGAGATACCTATATTTCTGTGCATTGACGCAACTTCGCGACGAGTTTCGTCACAAAATTATCCCTTTATCATTCGCACTTCTTGCTTGTGATGTACTTACTTTGTCCGGGTATTTCCCGTACTTACGTACGATCAACACAATGAATTTATTTAAATGGCCGTAATGAAACGGTAAATAAGATTGCTACGGTAGGTACGTATGGTAAAAAATATTTTGTATATAAAATGACCCAGTTGTCTCCGTGACCGGTGACAAATGGGACATGACAGAAGGGTCAGCTGGCGATTGTAAGTGTCAATGTCGAAGACTCGAAGTAGGTACATTTTACGTTATGGTGGTAGTTCATTTATGAATCTCATTGTAATTATTATTAATTGGACACGAGACGGACATTGATTGCGAGCTGCTATTAATCCTATAGAGTTGATTGCAGCCGTATAAATTAATCACAAAACCGCAACAAAAACATCACTAAATTCCATCATACGGAGGACGTTCTATTGGTGTTATACGTAAAATATATAACGAGTCTCATTAACGCGTGTACTTATTTTTATTAGTTATTACTGAAGACGTTTAGATAGTACAGTAGTTTAGTACAAAGTATGTCTCTCTTTTATTTAGGCACTCTCTGTATTAATATATGGTTTTAACGTATGTAAAGTTAGTAGGCACTAAATGTAATGCAATTTTAACTGGTTATGTGCGTGTGTGAATGGATGGTGACGGTAAATCAGGTTCGCGTGTAAGGATGTGTTGAATTCTCTGTGATGAATTTACTTAGGGAACTAGACAGGGCTTAGTTTATTGTTGAATTGCTAACAGCCGTAACAATATTGTGCCCCACTATGACTTGATGCTATCGTAATAATATATCGAAGGTTATTTTTTTAACTGTAAACGATATGAGAAAAATTGTTAAATACCTACATTTCACTTTAATTTCATGATGAAAAATGATTAGAACATAAATGTAGGTATAGTAAATAAAATAAAAAATGTTAGTTACATTTTAATTTAGGTATTCTGGAAGTTTCGAGTGTTTAATTACCTAATAAAAATTTAACAAGCAAACGTTTTGGAAATTTAATAATAATGACTTGGAAAGTTTGATATGGCGTCACTCAACAAAATCCGAGGGAGAAACATGGCTATGATTTTTAAAAAAGTACCTGCAAGGTACCTTCATACAAAAAAATAAGTATAAAAAATTCTTAACAATCTGACAATTATCTTGAAAATTAATATGACTACAACAGTGGGTCTCGCCCTAAAAAGGCATTATGGTGTCTACGGATCCTTTTTAAGCCCATGGTAATTTTAAGGTGTTTGGGATGATATTAATGATACGAAAAATTAGTCTTACAAGAAATAAGTCTTTTAAATAGGTACGCTAAAGAATTGCCTATAAGCACGGATGTTTTCATAGGTAAAATAAAATTAATCGCTGTAATGAGTGTTACTGATCCTAAATGAGAAGTACAAACAATACGCATTGCTCATCTATTGGATAATAAAATTGATTTCATCTCTCTCGATGGGTCTTTTATTTATACATAAGTATGTACACTAGGTGAAATTTTAACGACTTAGATGTTGAAGATTGTTGCGATAATCTTCAGACAATTGCAAAAAACCGGTTAAGTTAGGTTTGTCTTTATGCAAACTTACTACGACATATTATGCTACCCTCGATTAATGCGGATAGTTTTTAGGGGGGCTCTTTGTAACTTTTGTTTCTTTATTTTTCTGATTGAAACTGAAATATGATAGCAACAAAAGTTACATAATAGGCTAGCTGATGTGATTGTCAACGAACTTTATGGAGTGATTCTTTTATGAAGGTCTATTTATTTGCTATATTGTACAATATTGAAAATGCATAGTCAAACCTTGATCGTCAACAGCTAATTTGTAAAAACAATTTGGTACTTCAAACTTCGTGTTATTCTTTACTAGACATAATTATTTAGATCACAACTCTATTACTCATAGTACTGTAATGGATACTTTAAAATTTTCAAAAGATTATACTAATAATTTTAGTATCTATACTTAGATTAAACAAACAACTTTATTCCAATATTTAATTTTATTATATGTATTTAATTGCTATAAAATTACCTAGTAAATAAATTAATAAGGTTAGAATATATTATTAATGAATTTTTGACCCACTGTTAAAATTGTATTTATATTTCAGCAAATAGTATTTGCTAGTCACTTAACTATTACCTATTTAACATAGCAAGTACTTTAATTTTGTTTGATGATATAATTGATAGTACAAATTGATGTTTGTAATTTATAGTAAAATATTTAGTATTTTAAACGTAATTTTATGCCATGTACGCTTATTGTAAACTAAAAACATCACATATGTAAATAGAGAAATTTGTAATTGAATCAAGTGTTTTATTAAGCTTTACGCAAGATTTCCCTTAGCTAGTTAATTTAAAATTTAAAGACTGTTTGTAAAATGAAATTTAATTTAATAACAGCTGTACAACTTTGCTAAAACACGGTCATTTTTTCTTTATTCTTCCTTTGACTCTGCTCCTTGCTTATCTGGTTTTCTTTGCGTTTAAGAACTTCGAGTTGTTTATTTTTCTCTATGATTTGCAAAGATAAGTTGTTGTGGCCACTCGACCCGGCAGGGCACCGACTCAATGAACTGTTAAGCTTCGCGACTTCGCGTTCAACCCTCTTAACGTCTTCCATTATCTTGAACTGCTCGATATTCAAGTCTCGGCTCGTCGACTGTTTAATGTCTACTGACGACGCGGCATTCAGTGACTCCGATCCTTCAGGTTGATTCCCCAAAGTCTTATTGAGAAAATTGAAAACATTTCTTTTCTCTCTTTCTTTTTCCCTTTCATAGGCTCTTTTATTTCGATCTTCTTGTCTTTTTTGTAATTTTCTGAGTTTTTGTTCCACCTGAAATATGTAGATATAATGGAAATGTTATAATATGGAGATGCATCTAATTTCGGTAGGTTTTAACATAAGGGATTTGGCGATATACAAAATAAGCCACCGAATTTCGGTTAGTGTAAATATTCATAATATTGTTAATATTGATGTAAAAGTTACGAAAAATAATATTAAAGTTAAAAGAATAGGATTGAGAGCGACAGCGTATCAATGAACAGTATAATATCGTAATACATTCTAATCTTGAATAACCCGCCCGAACTTTTACCTATATTCCGTCGAAATTTTTTAAGGCCAACTTCGGATAAGTCACATTCGGTACATCACTATATTATGGTATGTACAATTGTACATAATACATGGTCCACTTTGCAGTATCTATACTAATATTATATAAAGTACAGATTGATTTGATTTGTTTGTTAAGGTAGACTTTAAAAATTCTTTCACTCACAGGAAGCTACAATATTCCCGAGTGACAAAAGATCCTCCTTTGTGCAAGTGAAACCGTAGTGTACCTACTATAAACAGTGTGTGTGTGTGTGTGTGTGTGTGTGTTGTTAAATAATTACTTGTAGGGGGTCTCGTCTAGCCGCGGTCTCGGAGATAGTCATGCAGTGGTCGAGGCTCTTGCCGACGGGCAGCGCGCGCGCCTCCACCGGGCGCAGGCGGCCGTCGCTCGCGGCGCCCAGCCCCGTGCCCGGCACGTAGCCCATGGCGAGCATCAGCCGCGAACCCATGCCCTGGAGGCGGCAACGAATCACTTCTATTCAAATAATCCTTTAAGTTTTTCAATAGCCATTCAATAGTAAAAAAATATAACAACAATAATAAGAGTAGATGATGTATAAATCATTATAATTTTAAATTTAATAAAAGTATTAATAAATAAAATAATTTTTTCATGCAGACTTAACGTTGATGTAAATTTTTCAAGTAGATTTAAAAAATTTGGAGAACGAACCAAACATACCATCCTTTTTTGTAGCCTTAACTTATTTATAATATACCAAACTAGGTAGTTTTTTTTAAAGAAATTGGATTGATTTATATAAACTTTTCAATGGTATTCTAAAGTAGGTACTTCTAAAGCCCAAAAGAGTGAAAGTTGTACGGAAGTACCGGGATTTATTATATTTTTTTCAAAGAATAATAGTTATTATAGCTTACTGTGGGATCAAGTGGATCTGTGTGTTGTGATGTGGATTATTATTAGAATAATACAAGCCCCAATAATGAAACGTGTAAAACAGAGGGGAACGGCTAGTACGTGTATAAAGACGGTAAATGTCACAGGTACATACTCACTCTAGTATGCCGCTCCCATTCGCCCATGGCTGGCGCGCTGCTCGGTGCACTCTCATCAACCAGCAGCTCGCGGTTGTCGATTTCTTTGAGAGTCTTATTTTCCGGATACTCCGTGTCACTTATATCATCATCCGACGATGTATCGATACATTCGGCTTGAAAGAGAAAACAGGTAGTAATTAGTCCGGTACTTATGCTATTACAACAGAGTTAGTTTGTAAGGGGAATCTTGAACAGCTTCTTAGCTATTTCTCAAACTGACAGACCGCTCGCTGCACTACAGTATCTTTAAGTTCCACCGTCCACGCCGGTGAAAACACGAGCTATCGAGCTATGCTCCTATTAATAATATGAAGTTGAAAGGAAAGGATCACCAATATTATAACGAGTAAAGTTCCCGAAGGAATTCCGAAATTCAGAATGGTGAAACCACGGAGTAATTTTGTTATGAAACCTTAATAGTATCATCTACAAGAGTTCAAAACACACCGCTATCTAGTAGAAAAGTTATTCAAAGCAATATGCGGCGCAAGTACTAATGTGTATATTTAATTGCTACTTTCTCTGTACAGCGGGTGTGTTTTGAGCCTATTGTCAAAGTCCTTGCTACTCACTGTTCAAAGGGAATATTTCCTCAAAGGAATATTGGCATTCATCGGCCCCTAACTTCCTTTTCTGCCCAGCTTTGACCCCATGCTCTAATTTTGCTACACAAATTCTTTTTTCGAAATCTACACTTCTCACTATTGCCCTATGCCATAAATGATACTTTTCTGTAGATTTTTTTGTTATACTTACATCCTGAAATAAGAAAAAAAAAATTTTAAATGCAAAAATTTTAAGAGAAATTATAGTAGATTATATAGAAGGTATGTTGTTTTTTTTATTACAAAACCTACTTAGTCACATGGTACTTGTTAAATTAATTACAGGGATTATAGACCTTCATTTGTTTCGATAAATAAGTATAAATTAAAAACATAAACGGTGATAAAAAGCAGTGACGCATTGGTTCCTAAAGTTGAGTGTGGGAAGTAGTTTTGATATCTTGAATATTAAACAATGTTTAAAAGTTTGTTTTTTGTTTTTAATTTCGCCAGATAATAAACGTAATTGTTCCTTACCTCATCTTCTGTAGGTTTTATTTTAAGTAATATTCTGCTGCCAGTTTTTATGGAGTCAAAGTCAGGGTCTATAGAATCTTTCAAATCCGATAACTTTATGAGAGCACCATGAGAATATCTTGCAAAATAAAACAATTTTACGATTATTGTTATTCCATAGTACTTATATAGGGTCGAAATTCCAATGGACAAAATTTTAACATAAGGTTAATAATAAACCTTTCAGTCTATGGCGATAATAATAAAGCGATCAAATTTACATAGCGAGTAATAAATATTTTTGTATTTGTAATGTAAATGGCGGAATAAGATACTTAATACAAAATTAACAGCATGAGCGTCTTCCGACTAATATTATAAACGCGAAAGTTTGTAAGTATGTATGTATGGATGGATGGATGTTTGTTACTCTTTCACGCAAAAACTACTGAATGGATTTAAATGAAACTTTACAATAATACAGCTTATACATCAGATTAACACATAGGGTACTTTTTATCCCGGAATTCCCGCGGGAACTCTGAAATTAACGCGGGTGAAACCGCGGGGCACAACTAGTACTATAATAAAACTCACCTACATTGTACATCATCGAATTTACATTCACCTTCCAGATAGTAGGGGCACGGCAGCATCTCTGCATGTGTTGGGTGAGTGTACAACACTTTCACCTGTTAGACATACAACAGGGATGTCGACTATTTTAGGAAAAGTATTTTAACTGGTACCTATACCTATAGAACACACCAACATGCTAGGTGAGGTCAGGGTAATGCTGGACTGACTTAAAACTGACTGACGGAAAATCGACGTAGCTTGCCAAGCAGAGTTCCTAAACCATTTGTCTTTGGCGCATCACCAGTCACCACCCGCTCCCGTCCACGTTACACCACGTCCCGTCCAGCAGTACAAACCTAACCTACCATGTTGGACTGCTCTGCATCTTATTTATGGAGTCAACCTGTATCACAGCAAAATTAATGTAAAAAAACCATTTCACTGGCTTCATTGGTGACTACTAATAATAACCACATTATCACATTGACCGTAACTTATACAAGTTAGTTTTATCTGCTAATTTAGATACTGTGTTATGTTATTGTTTTCAAACAGTTCTTGTTTATCTATTAGTCTACCAACATTCTCTTTTATTTATATATTGAGAGGAGGCTTGAAGAGATTTAGATTTATTTAAGAGATTGATTTGTGTAATTTATACATCACGATGACTCATCATAATTATATTACTTAGTTACAATTTATCTTTGTTTTGATAAGTTTCTGTATAAATTTTAAAAAATAATAGTGTTGCTTACTTTTAGGTCACTATACTGATCATCATCCTGCCTTGGCACTACTGCACTGACCATGGCATTGTGGAGTGTGGGTTGGCCACCCCACTTGTGAGTGTGGTAAACTGCACACTTCATACCCAACAAAGTTGATAGCTCTTCCTGAAATTTTACATAATAATATCATGAGTGGGCAATAGCTTGTTCATTATAAAGTAAAACTTAGTCTTGCAAAAGTAATTATACCCTACACAAGTTCAAAGTTCTTTTCTTTTTTAAATAACTGAACCCATCACACGAATGAGTTTCATTTCTTCAATAAAACAAAACACTTAAAAAAATACTCTAGGTAACATTAAACTGCTATGCTGTTTACTTTAAATAATTACTAGCTGTTCCCCGCGGTTTCACCCACGGCAATTTTGGAGTTCCCGCGGGAATTCCGGGACAAAGAGTACCCGATGTCCTTCTCGGTACTCATGGCAACGTGTATTTAAAATTTCATGGTGATAGGTTGAACCGTTAAGGCGTGAAAGCGTAACAAACAAACTTATAATAGTGTCGCGGTCGAGCTAAATTGATAGCGCGCAATGTATGCAAAAACGCGCGATGCATACAAAACACGCAATGTAAAGCAAACACATTGGAGTAGCGAATTCGATAGAAGTTCTATTCTAGAAACGTTCGGCCGAGTGGCTAGTAAAACACATTGAACTCGAACATTCTAGAGCCCCGTTCGGTTGGGTATATAAACAGCGCAACCGAACCGGACGGGCAGTTCAGTTTGAGCTTTCGAAGCGATAACTACGAGTGAATCTTGAGCGATACCTGCGACTACCTGCGACCTTGGCGAGACTATTGGACTTCGAGATCTGTCGTTTAGTGTTTCAAGTTGTGTTACCTAGACCTAGGCACCCTAGACCTAGTGTTTTTTGTAAAGTTAGTGTTAAACTCCGAATAAAGAACCCTAGCACGTAACAATTTGGTGTCGGAAGTGAAATTCGGAGATGCCACTAACTCCGAGGGAAGACATCGCCGAGGAAGGCGTCAGGACGAGGGCACAACGTGCTGCGGGGGCTACGCCTGCAGCCCGCCAGGCCACACCCACTGGCCATCGGGCCCCGCCCACTGGCCCCGCCCACCACCCTCCACTCACTATGGAGGCCCCGCCCACCTACCCGACCACGCCCACTGGCCCCGCCCATTCGGTCACACCCACCACCGAGGCCCCGCCCACCGGTCAAGTGGCCACGCCTCCTGGCTCCACCCACGTGACCACGCCCACCCTAAGCCCCGCCCTCTGGACCACGCCCACCGTCAAAGCCCCGCCCACTGACTCCGCCCACCTGGCCACGCCCACCGGCCATGGCCGGACTACAACTACTGCACGAGCAGCGGACATACCAACTCTGGATATACGGAGCTTGGTGGCGATGGTCGAGAGCATTAATAAGGGCATGCACCAGATGCGTGAAGATCAAAGGGAGCGCGCCAAACTACTTCACGTCATACGTGAAGAGCAACAACAAAATCGTGAAGAACAACAGCAAAATCTTCACACAGTTTTGGCGGCCGTTGGTAAGGTCAGCAATGTAGTGAAGCAACTCCGTGAAGACGTCGATTCAGTAGGAGGGCGCGTCACAGTATTGGAAACCGATCTTACTGGACTGAAGAATGTAGTCGAGGAGCGGGTCACAGGATTAGAAACTGGTGTCTCTGGACTGCAAAAAGAATTGTTGCGACTTAAAACTGTGGGAATCACATCAAGTGGAGCCGTCGCCGTAGTACAGGGACCAAGAGTGAAGGTGCCACCTTACGACGGAACTACGTCTTGGGCCGCGTATCGGCAGCAGTTCCAGACCGTCGCTACTGCTAATGGGTGGACGGATGAGCAGAGCCTGACAGCTCTTACTGTGGCGCTCAGGGGCTCGGCGTTGTCTGTTTTGGAGGCACTGCCTAGGTCAGGAAGTGGTTTTAAGGAACTGATGGAGGCCCTCGAGTCCAGATATGGGGAGCGCCACCTTGAACACGTGTTCCGGGCCCAGATACGCGATAGAGTGCAGCGTCCAGGAGAAGGACTACAGCAGTGGGCACTGGAGATTGAGAAGCTTGTCCGCAAGGCACATCCGACGGCTGACACGAAGATGGTAGACGCAAACATTCTGCAAGCCTTCGTCGATGGCATCCGCGACATGGAGATAAGGGCTGCAGTGGGGCTTCGTCATCATGCCTCGCTAAAGGATGCCCTAGCACATGCATTGGAAGTTGAGGCAGTACGGCGTGATGTGCGTGCACATAAGCTGCGAGAGGTCACTGAGGAAGTTAAAGCAATTAAGGCCCCCCTAAAGAAGACTGGATTCATGTGCTACAAATGCGGTGAACGAGGCCACATGCAGTTCTCCTGCCCGAAGAAGAACGAGGTGACAGAAAAAATCCTTAAGCTGCAGAAACAAGTTGATGACCTGACAAAGAGGCAGGAGACTCTGTCCCCTGTCGGGAATCAGGGAAAAGGTGTGATAGCCAGGACTAAAGAACAGGTACTGGCTGGTGTGAAAAAAGCCCCAGCAACGGTCATCGCACAGGTGCGTAGTGGGAAGGCCCATGGCAACGCTGAAGCCCTCTCAAGAAGGCCATGCCCGGAAGATTGTAAGCATTGTGTCAAACAGGAGTCGAAAGAACTGGCTGTTAAGCTTACGAGAACGAGCCCTCCGGGACTGTGGCAAGATGAAGCCATGAGAGAAGCTCAGGAAGATGATGAAGACGTTCGACTCATCGTGGCTTGGAAAAAACGTAGTGCGGACAAACCAAAATGGATTGAGGTCGCACCCACTAGCCCTGTCACTAAAGCCTATTGGGCCCAATGGGACAGCTTTGTTCTGCAGAACGGAATACTTTACCGAAAATGGGAGAAACCTAACGGCAGAGAGTTCCACCTTCAGTTAGTTGTTCCAAGGACCAGGGTGAAAGATGTTCTTCGTGAAATGCATGATGGGGTTTCAGGTGGACATCTTGGCGTGAAGAGAACATTAACAAAAGTAAGGGAAAGATTCTACTGGCTTCATTGTCGAGAGGATGTGCAGGAATGGTGCCGTAAATGTACCACTTGTGCTGCAGTCAAAGGTCCGTCAACTAGGACCCGCGGAAACCTCCAACTCTATAATGTTGGTGCGCCCTGGGAAAGAATTGCTGTTGACGTGGCTGGACCTTTTCCAGTGACCGAGTCAGGGAACAAGTACTTCTTGGTCGTCATGGATTATTTCACCAAGTGGCCGGAAGTGTTCGCCATACCTAATCAGGAAGCCACGACAGTAGCCTCCAAGTTGGTTGAAGAAGTGATATGTCGATTCGGCGTACCCTTGGAAATCCACTCAGATCAAGGCAGGAACTTCGAATCCCAGCTATTCCAGGAAATGTGCAAAATCTTGGGAATGCACAAGACGAGGACCACGCCATATCACCCTCAGTCCGACGGCATGGTGGAGAGGTTTAACCAGACGCTAGAGAGGAATTTGGCGAAAATGGTTGATAAACACCAGAGGGATTGGGACAAATTCATACCGCTGTTCCTACTCGCCTACAGAACATCTGAGCATGAGAGCACGAAGGCGACCCCAGCGTATGTGAATTTCGGTAGAGAACTACGGCTACCAGTGGATTTACTGACAGGCGGACCTCCAGATGACCCCCAATCGATGCAGGACTACGTCTTCGATCTACGGGAGAAAATGCAGGACGTCTATGCTTTGGTTCGAGAGCATGGTTTGCAGTCAAGCGAGAACATGAAGACGAGATATGACCGGAGGGCGAATACAAGTGGTTTTGAGGAGGGATCACTTGTATGGCTACACAATCCTATCCGTCGAAAGGGAAAATCTCCGAAATTACAGACTCGATGGGAAGGCCCGTACAAGGTTGTTACCCGGATGAATGACGTGACGTATCGGATTCAACGTCAACCAAGGGGAGCTTTCAAAATAGTGCACATCGACCGCTTAGCACGTTATCAAGGCAGCAATAGTGACGCTCGGGACGAGCATCTCTAAGAAGGGGGCAGTGTCGCGGTCGAGCTAAATTGATAGCGCGCAATGTATGCAAAAACGCGCGATGCATACAAAACACGCAATGTAAAGCAAACACATTGGAGTAGCGAATTCGATAGAAGTTCTATTCTAGAAACGTTCGGCCGAGTGGCTAGTAAAACACATTGAACTCGAACATTCTAGAGCCCCGTTCGGTTGGGTATATAAACAGCGCAACCGAACCGGACGGGCAGTTCAGTTTGAGCTTTCGAAGCGATAACTACGAGTGAATCTTGAGCGATACCTGCGACTACCTGCGACCTTGGCGAGACTATTGGACTTCGAGATCTGTCGTTTAGTGTTTCAAGTTGTGTTACCTAGACCTAGGCACCCTAGACCTAGTGTTTTTTGTAAAGTTAGTGTTAAACTCCGAATAAAGAACCCTAGCACGTAACAATAGTAAGGGCGGCGCCACAGCCACAGTGGCGGCGGTGGCGGCCGCGGCGGCAGCGAAAACAAATGGCAGACAACATAAGAAGTAGGCCACAGCACGCGCCGCTGATAGCTGCTGTGGCCTACTTCTTATATTTTCTATCATTTGTTTTCGCCGCGGCCGCCACCGCCGCCGCCGTGGCTGTGGCCAAGGGGTTAAGGATAGCCAAATATTATATAAGTTTTATGGCTTTCCAATGTGAATTGTGTGGTTAAACAGATGAAACCTCACTTATGGTTTTTTCTCATGGAGCATCAGAGTTCACTGGGTTGGCGACATTATGCATTATGAGTAAATGAATTTACATACATTTGCCATAGCATGAAGAGGAAATTGAAATTAAACTGTGTATTTATACCTCTATGTCACTATCTTCCCTATTTTGCCCATCAGTTTTTGAACAGTCCAGTTGCTCTTGGTGACTGTTAGATTCATAAGCACCACTCCTAGCCATTTCTTCCTACAAGTTAAAAATACAAAATAGAATGATTTGTTTATTCAAGGGATCCAACTATTGCCATCCTCAATAAGAAATCATTTTCTCTCCTAACATATTTCAGTTAAAAAATATATGTATGCCCTATTCTACTATCAATTCGCTTTTTATTTACATAATATGTGTGTGTGTGTGTGTGTGTGTGTGTGTGTTAACTGTTAACCCACATTGAAGAAATTTTGAGTAATTAATCGTGTTTTAAAATTATAGTGCCTTTTGTGTCAATACATATTTTTTTATGTTGAACATTTTGTTGTATTTAAACAATGTAATAAGGTTAAAAAACGTTCACATAGTTAAAAAACGTTCTATAACTGTCAATAAAGCGTTCTGTAGCAATAACTTAATTTTGTGGGTTAACATGTTATTGCGTATCGGCGTCCATTTGAAACTAGCTGTTCCCTGCGGTCTTGCGGTAATTTCGGAGTTCGCGCAGGAATCCTGAGTTAAAATATAGTCTATGATACAAATAACGTGACTTTCTTTTGGTAAAAGAATTTTCAAAATCGGTTTATTAGATTCAGGGATTACTTATACTTACCTCCACAACCTCACAAACTTACCTTCTTAATAATAATTAGGTATGTATTAGTTTGAAATAAGTATATTTTAGAAGGTATGATTTTTTATAGCAGGTGGTGCTAATTTGATCCTGTAGTGCAAAAGTTTAAAATTCCTTGGTCTGAGATAAAATACATACTATGTAACATAGGGATATTGTAGTTTTATATTGGTGAAAGAATTTTTAGAATCAGTTCAGTAGTTTCAGAATCAACAAATTATGCTGTATGAGCAAAAATTTTTTCGTCTTTATAATGTCAATCATAGAATAGATGGAAGTAGAAGAATATGGTTGCACTTGCCTTTATTATACAACTACGTAACCTTGATATTATTATGTATGTAGTTAAAGGTATAAACAATGTCTATAGATAACTTTTTTTTTCATTGATACACTTATAATTAATAAATAAAATTTTAACAAAAAATTAAATCTGAAGTTGGTGCCAACTGCCAAGCCAAATAGGTAGACAGACTAAGTCCGATTCAACCTCATTGCAGACACAAGTGGGCTTGGCACCAACTTCAAAATGATCAGTAGGTAGCACCACGTACATAGGTTATTTTTAATTTTTTAGTGTAGTGCATTTTTGTGTTTTGAAGTCAGTTTGAATTTTTTGTTAAAATTTTATTAATTTTTCCTTTCGATCATTTTTGCTTTTAAGTGGGTTGCTTTATAATATAAATTGGAAATTTATCTACCCAAATTGCTATAAGTGTACCTGTAATATTTGTAGGGTTTCTTTAATTTCTCCATGATTCTATCATCAGATCCTGACTTCTTGAAAGGAACAACTTGAAAGTATAACTTATATAACAAAAAAAAAATTCCAAATCGGTCCAGCCACCTTCAAGTAATCACATAACAAAGATACAAAAAAAAAACAAGTTCAGTTGAATTGAGGACCTCCTCCTTTTTTGGAAGCCTGTTAAAAATACAGTACAAATAAGTGCAAATATTATTACCATAATCCATACTGTATAAATGCATGCTTATTGAACAGGACCTGTGGAGCTAGGATGCGCAACATGAAAAAATTTTATCGAGCCATTTTATCGATTCTCGTCGACATAATATATCGTTTTGTCTACCAGTGGTAAAAAATGTTTAACCGAATCTAGTCTTAACTCAATACCCCACTACTGCCATTTTTTGCTTGGACGCCCACAAATATTTGTCGTGTCGACAATTTTATCTTTCGTCTGATAAACATATCATGTTGCGCATCCTAGCTCCGCTGGTCCCTACCAACAAGCTATGGTTTTCAAACCAGGTTGATTCCCTTAATGGTTGGGACATCAGGACGCCTCGCTTTAAATTGGGACATGTTACAGTGTACCAGGATGTATGGCAACCCTCCTATAGAAGTGACATAGCTTGCCATCTAAGGTGAACTACTTTTAAATTAGCCATTTAAAATCCTATGTGGTGATTTGTACAGAAATTATTTGAATTCTAGTGTTTGGCACATTGGCATTATATTACTACATTTTGATCTTAGCCAAAAGGCCGAGATTTTCCTTTGTCAGGTGTTTCATAACTGTCACAGTAATGTGTCAAAATGTAGAAAAAGGGAAAAGGTAATGTGTAGGTTTAAGGGGCTTTTGTACACCTTTTCTGCCCAAAATCATTAACATGACGTATGACGTATAACGTAGGTATAATTTGTAAGTAAATAATACTTTACCATAAATAAAGCATATTCATCATCTATAACTGGTTTCTCAGATCCCTCATTGGACCGAGATGTAGTTTTTTCACAGATTTTCTCTTTTGTTTCCAAAGTGTTTAAGCTTTCCTGTGTGAGCTGAATAAGTTCGTTCAAGTCTGATTGAAGAGTTAACAAAGATTCACGCTCAGCATCACTCCCCACTGTTAGTAATGCTTCACTGACCATTTTTAACTAAAACATTTTAATTTAAACATAGGTAGGTACAAGCTTTAAGTGTAGATAGTTTTATAGTGATAAAAATACCATTAAATACATCTTGCTTACTTGATTTTTGTATTGTGTCAGTGACGATCTGAGCTCTTCCATGGTAGGTACCTAATATAAATTTCAGTGTAGAGTTATCAGTCAATCTTTTTACTACCTCAGGCAAATCTCGGGGAAAGTTTGGAACACAAATTAACTAGACTTATGTGTTTGGAATACAATCATTGCTGAGAACTACATAGGTACTTAGATGTTGTTCAATATCTTCTATTTATTTACTTACTTGACAACCACAACAGGGTAAAGCACGTACGCACGTAGTACGGGCGCCCAAGAGGGGATTTGTGGATTTGCTAAAAAAGCGCGTCAGATGAACATAAGGGGGGTACCAGAGAGAAGGTGTTGCCTTGCACCAAGTTGAATACTTCCACCAAATATAGGCCCTCTACACTGGTGGGTGCGTCTACGGTAGTATCTCTAAGTAGTTTGTGGTCTAGAATAACCGATCAGATTAGTAAAAAAAAATCGATAACTCGAAATACTCGAGCGCGTCAGATTAAGATATGGTGAGTTAATTACATGCTGAGAAGTGTGTATATGAATAATCTGACGATTTGAACGTGACTTAAGGGAGTAAGAGGATCACAAACTTGCAAAAAAAAAACGCATATTCGACATTCTCGAGCGCGGTTGATTTATTTTTTAATAAAAATAAATCATAATTTTTGTTTCTAGCAGTCAGATTAATAATATCCCTCAAAATTATTGTCAGATTTTAAGCCAACATAACTTGGACTGCAAGCTGAACCTTCTGTAAAATAATCTGACACGGTCGAGTATTCCAAATTTGAATTTTCAAAAATTCGCTACTACCTTGCGTCACCTCCAAATCGTCAGATTTTCGAAGGGGAGCATTTTTAGGGTTCACTTAACATCCCCTTTGAATATCTGACGCGCTGGAGTAAATGTTTTTTTTTTTCATTTTCTCCCCTTCCAGATGGCCACCCCCACCACGCAAATTGGCAGATGAATATATTTTCGATATCAGAGACACCTTGGAGTATCTAAACTACAATATCTGACGCACTCGAGTATTTCCATGTTACTATTTTTTTTTACATTTTTGAAAGCCTGTAGAAGCTAAACCCACCGGTGAATGAAAAAACATCATTTATCCTTATTTTGTTTATACCTCTTAATCTAAAAAACCCAATAGGTCCCAACGAAGCTCGAGTGAATCCCGAATCAGCATCGGTATCTCCCTTATAGGTAGTGGTTAAAATTATTGATAATTTGTGAATTGATTGATATTATCTTTGGGCCTTGGGCACAGTCGAGCAAGAAGATACTACGTAAAACGTAGTGAATGTAGTGATTACCTTCTCTCTGCGTATCTCAAGCTCCAAATTGACGGTCAGTTTGGATGTCATTCGTGGCAGTAATCCACGCAACAGTATGTTCATAGTATGTTCTCTTATTCGTCTGTGCCCCGTGTTTGTGGTCAAACTAATAACTGGACGCAGATAAGCAATAACATGTTAACCCACAAAATGAAGTTATTGATTTAGAACGATTTATTGAGAGTTAGGGAACGTTTTTTAATTATGTGTTTACCTTATTACATTGTTTAAGTATGTAAATAAATATTGAACATAAAAATATTGAAACAAAATGGCGCTATAATTTTAAAACTTTAATTTACTCAAAATTTCTCCAGTGTGGGTTAACACACTATTGCTTATCTATGTCCAACTAAGACTTATGTCTAATTTTTTGATAAGGCCAGGATTTTTGCCGCAATTTTATTATAACAATTATGAATGCTGTCGACTTTTTGATATTACGTCGAAAACACTGATTGTATAGGAAAAATTATATATTTAAGAAGACAAAAAAAAACCCTATTCTAGGGATGTGACATTAAGAGAAAAAAAATCGATTTTTCTCTCTTTAAAAATAATCGAATTTTGATTAATCGATTTAAAAGAGGAAAAATCGATTTTTAATAAAAAATCAATTTTTTTATAATGAAAATCTGCATGCTTTTAGCAATAAAACTCTGAGAATAATTTTAACAATTTAAGAAAATAGAAATCAAATAAAATTTTAAATATGAATACAAACTTTTTAAAAGCTTCAATCGACTAAAATATAAAATTATTCTGATCATTAAATTCTAACCTGATTATAAATAGGCCGTTTCCAGAGTTCCTGCGAAGTACACCCTATCCAATAAAAAAATAATTTACAAATAACGGAGTTTTAAAGTAAAAAAAAAACACAGGGATGTGACATTGTACATAAAAATCGATTTGTAACCGTTTAACCTCCACGTTTTTGTAGCCTAAATTTACCCTTAGCGCCACACGCTTTAGACATGATTTTTCTAAGTGTCGGGAATATTATTAATATCAATAAATAATTCAATCTTAATTTTAAAATTCAGTGCAGTGTTTTGTTCGTATATACCGCTAATCGAGAATATTCTGAATTGTTTGAAAATTATCTGGAATATTCCGAAACGTTTTAAAACCGTCATGAAGATTCTGGAAAGTTCAAGCTGTAGTTCAGGAAATAAGGAGATAAGACAGTTTGTAACTAAAATAATTTACTATTATAGGTACTAACTGTTCCAAAATTGTTTTCTGTAACCCTTATAATATAGCATGTATAGTATGCAAATTCAATGCAAATTCACCCGCGTTAATTTCGGACTTCCCATCGGAATTCCGGGATAAAAACAGATTGAACGATTATAAACAAAATTGATTATTAATCGCTTATTCATAAAAATAAAACATTTATTAAAATCGACTTTTTTAATAAAAAAATCGATTATTTTAATAATCGATTATTTTTCACATCCCTACCCTATTCTTTGGCTTCTTATATTTTTTTCTAATTTTTAACCGACTTCCAAAGAAGGAGGAGGTTCTCAATTCGACTGTATGTTGTTTTTTGCCTACGCGATTACTCGAAGACGGCTGGATCGATTTCAAAAAATATTTTTTTGTTTGAAAGGGTTCCGAAGTGATCCCACTGTCATGAAGTCAGGATCTGATGATAGGATCTTGGAGAAATCGAAGGAACTCTTTAAATATTACATATACAGCATAGCGATTTGGGTAGATAAATTGTCACTTTATAAACCAACCACTTAAAAGCGATAATCGAAAGCTTAATAGGTAATAGGTAGATATACTAAGTCTGCTCTCATCCCATTGCAGACATGGGCAGGCTATTTATGAGTTTATGATGGGCTAAACGTGTCCAACCAAGGATTGGATATGTCACGTATCCTTGCAGTAAAAGGTATGTATCCGCTTAGCATATCCATATCCAATGCATTTCGATGTAAATAACTTCAGAAGAAAAATACTACTGACTTGGCTGTATGGACTTAGCTTCCTTTGCCGGACTTAGCTTCCTTTGCCTTCCCCATTGGGGTAAAAACAAAAAAAAAATGTACAGGCTGTATGGACCTAGAATCCCTTGCCTTTCCCGAAAGGGGAGAATTATATATATAAAAAATGTCTGTTTCTTCATCGCCAGATTCAAAACAAATCTATGTTGTAAGGCGGGATGTCAATCTTATTTAAACGTAATTATTGTAACCTAACTATCTAACTACCTAACTATCGGCCTAAATTTGGTACCGTGGCAGAGAGGAAAGTGCCTTGTGTGGGACGCCACGTGTGTTAGCACTTTTGCCGCCAGTCATCTCAGCCGTACAATGCGCTCAGCTGGTGCAGCCGCGGAATCGGCAGCCGGCATAAAAAGATCTAAATACGCGGCTCTGGGGGGCAATTATTACTTTGTCCCGCTGGCGTTTGAGACAACGGGTTGCTGGGGGTCAGAGGCATTGACGTTTGTCTCCGAAATCGGTCGCAGACTCAGAGAGAGAGGTTTTGACGCCCGCTCCGGCTCCTACCTGGCGCAAAGGTTGTCCATTGCCATTCAACGTGGTAATGCAGCGAGTGTCATGGGCACCTTTGCTGCTGGTATGACCCGGGGCGGTATTTTTGAGTGACTTTTTTTTTTTTTTTTTTTGTCGTAAATTGAAATTGATAAATTATTATTTGTAAATTTGTATTTGTAATTATTAAAGTTTATAATTCTAGTCAATTGTATAAAAAAAAAAAAATATTGTAATATAATATTTGACTGTTGCCAAACTAATAATATTTGTAATATCTGTATATTAGTTTGTTGTCATTTATTAGTTTTAGTCCAATATACCTAAACCTACCTATAATTTACATTAATAAATCATGATACGGTTTTTGAACACACAGTACACACTACAATCACAGTTGTTAATTTTAAAATTTAAATACTATACAGTATACATACTAGCTAAGAAGAAACTCGCAAGCTAGTTGGTGTCTAAATAATTTGTATGGAATTTACTAGCTCTTCTCTCGCTTTAAAGCTAAAATCGATCCATAAACGAAAGGGTGCGTTTACTGCGTATATTTTTAAAGCGCTTTTTTGCTGCTTAAAAGACCTCGTCTCGAGCACGTGCTCCGTCTCACATAATTCGTAGAAACTAGAAAGAAACGAATACCTACCAAGTACCAATCTCTCGTAAGTCGTGGGTGGTCGTGGCTACTCGTGGTGACTCGTGACTTGTACCTATTCCAACTCCTTCCGCTAGGAGTCGGTTCGGTTCGCTTCGGTACCTACTCGGTTCGGGAGCCGGTCGCCGTCGGACTCGGAGTTGTAGGAGTTGGTTGGATATGGGATATGTCGCGGCGTTATCATTCCAACTCCTTCCGCTCGGCTCCGATCGGCGCTCGGTTCGGTTGGTCTCGGAGTGGTCGGATTTGGTTGGATATGGGATATGTTTAATATTTGACAAGTGAAGGAGTTGTAACAACTCCGCTTCGGGATGCATATCCAAAGATATATACGGGTCCGGAGTTATCCATGTCTAAAAATATTGTCCCCTAAACTAAGTTAGTAACTTAGTTTAGGGGACAATATTTTCGAGAGTATGTAACGCTGTCGATGTCGGCCCGTCGAAAAAGAAGCGCCGGATTGCAGCCAGTGAGTGGGGTAGATGAGTTATTATTCTGAGGGTGGATGACATCCGACGGATCACATCCGCGAATGACATCCGTTAACTGACCGTCAATGGGCACGGATGACATCCAAACTGACCGACAATTTGGAGCTTAAGATAAACATACTTCCTTCATTTCATATAAGTCTAGTTATTATTAATTTGTGTTTCATATTATTAGGTACCTACTTATATTAAAATTGGTAACTGAAGTTGCTACATGACACTCAGAATGTTAGAAACTGAAGAAGTTGATGATGATTACTTTACTCCTGTAGCAAGGTTGGTAATATTGTCTAAAGTACTTAATGGTTAAAGATTATCTACAGCTATCACTTATATTATTTATTATCTGCAGTACATCATTAGCTAATATTTTTGGTAACAAACATGGGCAAGAAATCGAAAACTCATCATTAAAATATGTTCCTCAACCCCAATTACAAGATACTGTTGTGAAATCTGATGATATAAAAGTGACACAATGTATTCTAGCTTGTGCTCTATATGGATATGAATGGTAAGTAAAACTTCAAATACTTAAGCTAAACTATGGCAATAAGAAAAGAAACAAAGTAGGCAAGACAAGCCTAGCCTAGCATAAAACCAACTAGGTTTGTAACTAAACTAACACTTAAAGTTTATAAAATGTACTTGTTGTTGTAAATGTAAATGACTTGATGTAGACCTATATTTATTTATTTATTCAATAGAACAATCAACAAAGCATACACTGTAACTATATGCCAAGTTTCATTAAAATCTGTCTAATAGTTATTACAATATGTTAAACTGATAAATAGATAAATATCAAAATGAATTCCCTATAAGTACTCTAATTAACTGTAACTCCTGCTAATTTCCTTTTATATTTTCAAAGTTTAAACACCCCTAAGTCTACATTTAAATGTGTAGATTTTGTGATTATGTATTTAGTGACTACTTACTTACATGTTGTTTTTTAAGGAATCAGAAGATTTACTCAGAAAAAGGAAAAATCGGATTTGCTATAATGAAAAATAATAAAACTGGACATCACAATATAATCCTATATGACTCATGTAAAAAAACACTATCATTTACAACAATTTCATGTAAATTGGAGATAATTTTAAAAGGTAAAACTTATTTATCTTATTTTGATGATTTAGCTAAATATTGGAGCTTATATAGTACAGAAGATGAAATATCTAAAATAGTCGAAATATTGGAGAATTTAAATGCTAAAATTAAATTTTCACCATATACTCAGGAGAGTCCACCAAAACCAGATAATGTAGAAATAAACAATCACTCTGATAGAGAGGATTTTGAAAGTGATACAGATTCATTGAAGCAGAACAGAGTGAGCAAAGCGTCAATACTCAGTAGAATGGCTAATATGGGTCATGCAATATTACCACTAAAATCTATACCCACTGAGAAATTTAGTGATTCCTCAGACACAAATGAAACTGTAGATTCACCTCACCACTTAAGACATAAACCAATCAAATGTATTGCCAAAAAGAACAATCAGGAAAAATATTTACCAATGGCGCAAAACAGTTTGCTTCATAATCATCTAAGAGGGATAGTGCCAGATACTGAACATACAAAAGAGGGTGTTTCTCTTTTCACATATGTTGATGGAAAATTAATGCCTGCAAATACCAACATAGTACTGGATAAATCAAACACTAATTATGGAAATGATAACATGAATTTGTTTGTGTCTGAACAAAGGGTACACAATAGTGAATTAAGAATTAACATGGGCAGAATATCAGATAAAGTAGACCATATAATAGATAAAATAAGGAGTATTGAGAGTACAGATAAAACTAAAACAAGTATTCAAGAAGAAATTACACAAAAATTACTCTCAGAATATGAACAAAAAATTAAGATATATGAAGAAATGCTAAAATCTAAAGACATAAAAATAAGTACTTGTAACTTCAGTGTTACTGAATCTAGTAACTTGCATTCTAATGATACTTCTTTGAAATGTGAAACATCGATGAAAGAGAAAGACGAAGAAATTGTTAGATTAAAACAAGAGATAAATAATTTAAAACATGACACTGAAATAAAAAATGGGAATATACTAGATTTAAGGAAAGAAATTACTGAATTAAAGTCAAATTTGGCCTCAAAAACCGAAGTCTTATCACGTGCCACAGAGAAATACGATGCCTTACTTAATATTCAGGACAGTAATGCAGTTTTAGCATGCAAAACAAAAGCTCTGATGAATGATACATTTCATGCAATATCTGCAAATTTTAATGCTGAGGAAAGTTATTCTGGTGAGACCATAAAAACAATTATAGCTAAAGTCATTAAACAAGTTACAATTAGCTCATTAAAAGACTAATAAAATGGCATTACAAGTGATTAAGTCATACCTAAAATTCTGTACCAAATTGTGAAAAAGTGAATGGGAAAAATTTGTTCAAGTTTAATCGATCAAATCAATAAATTTTTGCCCTGCAGCCCCAGTAGAAAACAAGATAGAGTTATGTCTCTCCCAGATATGTTTTACCGCTCCACATTCATGCGAGAATCTTGCGAGAACGCGAGAAAACCACGAGAACGTGAATGTGAGCCGATTTTCTCCTCTGTTTCTCGTCGTTTTCTCGCGTTCTCGTAAGATTGTCTCGTGAATGTGGAGCAAGCTTTTGACCTTGAGAACTTCGATGGTGTCATAAAACTACCTATGTTATATTACAGTAGGTACCTAGGTAAATAGTTTCATTCCTTTTGATAAATAATTAAGTCTTAATATATATAAATCACGCGTCACGTTGTCCGCGATGGACTCCGAAACTACTGAACGATTTTGATAAAATTTTGTAACCATTTGTAATAATTATGGTCCAACTTAAAGATAGGATAGTTTTTATCCTGGAATTCCCGCGGGAACTCCGGCACTAATGCGGGGAACAGATAATCACTAATCAACCACGGTCGGGGTACAAAGAAGGACATAGATTCCTACTTTTTTCCCGCAACCTCCGCGGGCACTCCGAAATTACCGCAGATGAAATCGCGGGGGACAGCTAGTATTATATAAAATAATTATGTACTATATTTATAAATTACTTAAGCAGTACTTATCACTACATAGTATGAAACAAAGTCGCTTCCCGCTGTCTGTCTGTCCCTATGTCCCAGACTCATTCGAATAACTGTCTTGCTGAAGTGACGCACGCGAAAAAACCAAGACTTTGTTATAGATGTAGGCTTATCAACCTGAAGAGAACCGTAGTGTTTACCTTTAGCACAGATAATATAATAGGTACTATACCCTTTAGACTTTAAGGGCCTTGGATCGTATCCAAATACTTTTTCAATGATTGAAGGATTGGGAAGAACAAAGTGAGAGGATGGCTACAAAAATGAGAATCGAAACCCGTTCTAGTTATTTAGTGGTATGGTAATAGGTGCAACAAATCATACTTTTTCATTATCATGGCTCGTATGTACCATCTATACCAGATCTGTTATTATAGAAGAGCATTGAGAATATTTCTGACCTTCAAACTTTAGCTAGTCTTTCTTCCAATCACTTACCAGTTACCAGTTCTTTTTTCGGTAAATACTAACTTTCGACGCGATATAATTACTAGATATCACTATGCTGCCGCGGACTGGACTGGTTATAGAAATTTTCTTAATCAAAATAATATCAATCTTACCTCTTCTGCATTTAAAACTAGAACATATAGATTCGGCCATTAGCAACCTTTCAAAAGTTTTATTTACTGTTCGAGACAAATTCGTCCCTGTAATCAAGTCAACTGAAAACCGCGTTTCCTTATCCAGGCGGACAAAATCCGATATAAAAATTAAAAACAAGTTACGCAGGAAAGCTTGTAAAGAACAAAACCTAGACCTGAGACTAGGTACCTACTTTATCATAAAGTTAACATTATGCAACGGGCAATCAAGTACAATATTAAACTTCACAACAAAAATTTATGGGATGCAAGACTTGCCAGGGTCGATAATCCATCCTCAGATCGATGGCGAGTTGTCAAATCTGTCTCTAGTAAAAACACCACCTTTATACCATCTCTCAAGAGCTCAGACGGGACATTGGCTACATCTGTACAAGAAAATTGTGAAATACTTGCTAATTCCTTTTATAACATGACTTTAACGCACCACTGGATAAATGATTTTGAGACCGAATCTTCAGTCAGTAAGTCCATCAGAAGCCTTAACTCATGATTTGGTGATAGAACATCCTGTGAGACCTGCAGTTATTGCGGAGCTCTTGTCCTAACTAAAAACACGCAAAACTCCTGGTATAGATGGTCTGCATAACCAATTGTTGAAGAACTTCTCGCGAAAGACTAGTGTGCTAGTGACTAAAATAATAAATGGTTGTTTCAAAATTGGCTATTTTCTATTAATTATTTAGTAAATAAGTAAGTAAAAAAACCACGTGTGGACGCCGTCCGATAAGTAAGTACGTGATATAGTAGCAACTTGCCGCAGGATAGAAACCAGCATCATTTTTTGGACAGGACAGTAGCTCGTACACCCACCCCCGCTTCGTCTCCCGCTCCCCGCTAACTTATTACCTACTTCTACTTGCTGCCGTGTCGTGTGGACGGCGGCCGGCAAGTAAGTAGGGTGAAGAAATGTATTGTTGAATTAAACAGTGAACTTATTTATGGATGCTCACTGTTTGGACGTTGCTTTTTACTTTTTTTTTTTTATCTTTCGTTTTGCAAGTTTGCAAGTTTTCGTGTTCTGCTCGATTTACTGGGTAGGTAATATCATTGTAGGTACATTCTTATTTCATGTTTCTGTTTTGTTTAAGTTAGTAAGATGGTAAGCTGAACTTACTACCTATGGAAGTGTAAACCGGCTACATCAAATTATTAATTGTTATCGACTTTTGTCGACAACTCAACAAGTTTTACTACCTACCTTATAACGCCACAGAATGTAATAAATGTACTAACTACAGAGTACAGTGGCGGATTTACAAATTTTCCGCCAATTCAACTTTTCCGCCTCTACCAACTTATACAATAGGGTACTTGCATGAAATTTATAATAAGAAATTATGTCAATATTTCAAAAATAGAGCCTTAGAAAAGCGTTATCGTGAAAGATTTACTAAAAAAATTTCAAGTTTCCAAAATATTCAACTTTTAATTTTGTGAAATGGAACATTGCAACGAAACACCAATCACAACCAAGCTTGACACATGACGTCACTTTTATTTTTTTAGGAAACATTTACCTCTTTCAGAGAAGGCAAAAGTAACTAAGTGCATACACTCAACGCATATTTTCCATTTTCTGAAGTTTTTTACTTTAAAATGCATCGGTAAGATGCATTTCGATTCTTTACTGGAACTTTTAGAAGTAAATCGACACAGTTCAACCTTAATTTCGCTTTTGGATATTGAAGTTATCTGCCGGTCAATGTCACATGACCCTGTCAATACGACAGTGATATTTCTATCACAGATTAATAAGGCGTAATTTTGAACTAGTGACGTCATTCCGCGTTTCGGCGGTAAGGTCTAAAGTAGGAACTCTGAAACGCTCTATTTAATTAATTTATGCAGATTTTTTTTCTTTTTCTTGCTTTGTTTAATTAAGTTATATCTTTAAAATAGACTGAAAAAAAAAATCATGCAAGTATCCTATTTCGATACCCTAGTTCGCACTGCGAGCTGCGCTACAAATTAGTAGGTATAGTTTATCGAATAACATCAGTTGTTATCGACTTTTAACTAACTTGTTGTTTAAACAATCTACTAATTCGATAACTTTTAGTAATAATCGCCCATCGCTAGTCCAAAGAGTACTTAGGTAGGTAGGTATATATCCACTACGCAGTACGCACTCTGCACTACCAGAGAGAAGGTAATCACCATAGATAATACAACTGAGACATAAGTCTAGTTAATTTGTGCACTACTCTTTAGTCTTTGCTCTTTAGTCTTTGTGACTGGGAACCAGGAATTCACAACACGATAATGTACGACACTGGAATGTACAGCACTGGAATGCGCGACACTGGATTGTACGACACCGGAATGTACAGCACCGGAATTGGTGACACCGCTCCTATTGGTCGATGAAATCACGCCTCCTTTCTTTGTGCGCGTTTACGTTACTTACCTTAATACTGGGTCAAGTTATTGTCAAATACGGCACATATATTTTATGTTAGATTTTTTGGTGATGATTATTAGGTTTCATGTTAGTGTTTATGCCCATTACGTTATTATGTTACAGTCTATAGGCAGGATAATCAAACAACGGATCACTCTATATATTTTACTGTATAGACTTAGAGTACAATACAATAAATCTGGTCCCTTAGTTTACACCTTATAATTATTATTTCCACGAGCTATGTGCCCTATACAGATTGTACAGATTATAAAAGTTACGAAAAGAAAGGAACCAAAACTGTATTAACTGGCGAACGGGGAGCGACTGGCGAGCGGTTAGCTTCGCCTGATTTACGTCACCTTTCCTACACCTATCCTATAGTAGGTACTAGTGTGGCGATGATGTCACTATAAGCTGTTTATTGAAATAAGTAAAAAGTAATGAGAACATTACTATCAAGGCCACATCATGAACAGATTTCAAAGTAGTATACCCGACATTCTTTATTAGGTTAGGTTCTTACTGATGACCAGGTCTCGCGAGCCGAGCGAGCGTAGCGAGCGTGCCGCGGTAGCGGCCGGCGATGCGCTAAAGACAAAATAAGGTGACATTTATTCGATTAATTCTTAGGTGTGACCACGAAGTTTCGATATATTATGCAAAAAAAAGAATATAACAAGTTGTAACAATTCATTAAAGTGAAAAATAATAATTACGTTACTAAATATTACACTTGGGCTTGTTATTTGAATTTCCATCAGATTTTGAGACAGTAACTACTAACTACCTACTACCTGCATTGTATTGAATACTACTAAACGGAGCACGAAGTCGGCTAGGCCATGAAATCCGGTGTCGCCAATTCCGGTGCTGTACATTCCGGTGTCGTACAATCTCGTGTCGTGCATTCCGGTGTCGCCTTTTCCGGTGCTGTACAATACAGGGACTCTTTGTGACTTTGTCATTTGTGAAATGTGAATTGTGTCTCGTGTTGGACCCATATTTTTTATCACATTTGCAACTATTTAAATCTTTGTTTCTTGCCTAGTTTATTTTTTCTTGCTTTGTTTTGGAAAATTAAAACTGTTGTGCGAATCTAATAGAATGGTTAATCCTGGAATTACTTGTTTAGCATGTAGAGTAAGATTCACGTCGTCTGACACTCACTCCCAGTTACTTCGCGAACATTACAACTCGGATTGGCACCGATTTAATTTGCATGCGCGGCTCTCATCAAAACCACCGATTACTTTAGAGGAATACAACATGCATTTTAGTAAAGGTTCCTCCGAGGATAAGGTAATGGCGGGTGCCGATGTAGAGAACGAGCACCTGTATTGCACGTATTGTAAGAAGAGTTTTAATACAAAAAATACGTTTAACAATCATATAGTTAGTAAAAAACATAAAGAGGCGGAAAAGAAGCTTTCGATTCAAGGAAGGGATGACGAGACCAGTGATAAATCTGACACTGGAAGCTTTGTTAAGGTGCAAGCAACTGCTGAAGAACCGAAAGGAAAGGAAAAGTTCACTTTAGTTGATGCTAATGATAATGACTCTGATATGGAAACTCATTCCGAAATTGAAGAGGTAAGAGTTTTTAGTGTCTTCTTACTTTTGGGTTAATATATTCTCGAAAGTATTAAGTGTTCTTACCACAGAATAAATAGGTTTAGAACCACAGTGAGTGCAAGTAGAGTGAAGCAATATCCAGTTCATAGATATAAAGATATATCATTCTCTCAGAATGCCAGTAATTAAGATGTATAGGATCAAGCACATCTGAGTTGTGAATTGTTATTTGAATTTAACTATAATTTCTTACAGATTGATTCAGACGAGTGGGATGAATGCAGAGGTGATGGAACGGAGTCCCTTATTGATGTTACAGATTGCTTGTTCTGTGGCCACCATAGCAAGAACATGTTAAATAATTTAAAGCACATGACAGAAAAACACTCTTTTTTTATTCCTGATGTAGAATACTGTACTGATGTCAGAAACCTTTTGTTGCATTTAGGGGAAAAGGTTTTGTATTCATTTTAATTTAATTTTTGTATTGTACTTTATTTGTGTTTACTATTAATGCTTATCCTTCAGCCACTAACTCTTGTGGCCCTTGCATAATTCAATGATCCAATTTGTGTTTTAAAATATTACTAGCTGTGCCCTGCGGTTTCACCCGCATGAGTTTCAGAATTCCCGCAGGAACTCCAAACTCCTTTTATATAAACCTAAACGAAAACGAACACAAAAAACCCAATTATCCAATTTGGTGCAGTCGTTTGGAAGCTATGCGCTTAGCAACACCTTTGGCGATTCATTTTTATTATATAGACTAGCTGTCTCCTACAGTCTCACCTGCATGAGTGAAAAACTGATGATAGCAACCCGAGTTACTACTTTTATCAACAGCTATCTGCCAGTGGAAGTCTTGTCAAAATAAAAAAAAAGTCATTCCATGCAAAATATAAGGAAATAGATTTGGTTTATTATAATTTTTTTTTAAGTTATAAGTCATTCTGCTATTCAGGGCAGAGACAAATCCAACATATGAAAGATCATAAAAATCTTGAGTTATAAATGGTGTAAATAACCCAACTTCCTTACATATTATTGTAGAATAAAGTCCTCCATTGTGTCTTTCTGTCTGTTCATGATAAACTCAAAACTACTGAATGAATTTCCATGCAGTTTTCACCAATAGATTGTGATTTCTGGGGAAGGTTAATAGGCATATTTTATCCCGGAATTCCTGTGGGAACTCTGAAATTACCACGGATGAAACCACAGGTGACACCTAGTTGTTTTATATATTAAGATTATTATATTTTTGGCATTAGATATCGCAGTACTTCATATGTTTATGGTGCAATGAAAAAGGTCGTACTTTCGACTCCATGCAAGCAGTGCGTCTACACATGGTGGACAAGGGGCACTGTAGAATGTATTATGAGGGTGAAGCATTGGCTGAATTTATTGATTACTATGACTACAGGTAAAATTAAGCTTGTGATGCATGTAGCTTAAATATTATTATATTACTTATTGGATATGTTACCGGAAATGTATGTAATCTGTCATTGTATACAATTCCTAGCAAATGTATGTAATTCCTAAAATCGCACGGAAATGTGTATAACAAAGTATGTTAGACACATTTCCTAGGAAATTTATACATTTCCTAAATAGCAATCGAAAATGTAAAATATTTGAGATATCAATGGGTGCGATGCGCCAAATACAAATGGTCAATCATCATCATAGATGTCACCATATTATGTCTTTGGCGCTGCGCGGCACGTTCGCTTCGCTCGCTCGGCTCGCGCGTCGTGGTCAATAGTCAGAACCTAACCTAACCTGGCGTGTTCGGGGTGATTTTATTTGTAATTTATTTCATTAACCAAGTTAATAATTACAGTTCACCTATTTTATTACTTTGCCCAGGTGGGCATTATTCATAATGGCCGGGAAAAGTGATTAATAGTGTATAAGTGAATAAATCAGCATTATTTTTATACATTTCCTAATCCGATAAAAATTGTTATGACCTACAATATGAACATGCAATTGCAAATTAATATTTTAAAATTGATTAATAACAAGTTTTTGAGTGGTGTTTGTTTTTGGAACTCGTTCAATTGATGATATTTCGTTTATTCTTCAAGTTCTTCATATCCCGACAATGAAGAAAACACTGAAAGTGACGCGATTGTTAACGTGGATGTTCTTGATGACGTCGGTTATCAACTGACCTTACCGTCCGGTAAGGTTATCGGCCACCGTTCACTACTGAGGTATGTATTTACTGATAACTAGTTTTTACCCGTAGGTTCACCTGCGTGAATTTCGGGTTTTCCTAGAGAATTTACTTTCTCCTATATAAAAAACATCCTATGTCCTACAACTTAACTGATAATTGTAAAAATAAACTTTCCTTAAAAGTTTGTTCTGTCAATCCAGAAATTAACTTGAACACACATACAGACAAAATTTTAAACAAGTTTGTTCAAGTTTTAGTAGCATGCAAACAACCCTGACGTAAATAGAAGGCAGTCAATCTCGATATTAAAAATAGGTTCTTTGATTTTATAAATACGTGTGATTTCACCGCTTAAAGCTTATTATTATTATTATTATTATTATTATTATTATTACACTTTACAATTTGTCAGACACCAATTTAGGAAATCGGAAGGTGTAATCGAAGTTAGAACAGTTGGTTCCGATTTAAGATCAGTGAGTGAGAGAGAGAACGAGTGATCACGCTACATTAAAATGTACCCTAGAGTCGATTTGGGGTACAATTTAGTGTAGTGTGATCACTCACTCTCTCTCTCACTCACTGATCCTAAATTGTATACGATTTAGATTCTCTAAATTGGAAGCCCATTATGAATATTAAGATATTTTCAGGAATAAGAAAAAGACGATTATTTTTTCTCACATATTTGCAACTTTGAATGACTGTTTAACAATTTATTATACTATTATTATTTTTTGTAAATTCATGCATTCATAATTTCAGATATTACAAACAGAATCAAACACAAAACAATTTACCTGTTGTGAGAAAAGCTGACAAGAAACTGCACAAAGTTCTTGGAGTGTATCGGGCGCTGGGTTGGTCGCGTAAAGAGCAAGAGGCAGCTGTTAGGTAAGCTTAGTATTTGAATAAAAAATGTTTGAATGTTGTAAAAAATGTTCTGTGACAATGCTCTGAGAGTGATATAAAAATTGAGTGAATTTTCTTTAGGTAGGTACATAAAGACCACTTCCCAAAATGTCTGAACTACTAATGCAACTAATGCAAGCGAACGAACTAAAGTACAGAAGAAGAAGTTTGGTTATCCTATATTACTCAGAGGGTAATCAAAAAAATGTAAACAATCTTCTGACAATCAGCTCAACAGAAAGCATTTATCTGGAAATTGCAGACAGACTTCGATCTTAGTGTTACGGTGAAAACTGATTTTAGACAGAAAGCTTTTTCACTTGTTGAAGCAACTCTGAAAAGTGATAACTTCAAGCGTCTTAGGTAGACTTATTAATTTATTATTAGGTACCTACATTGTTGGGTTCCTTGTGACCCTAACTTGTTTTTACCTACATCAATTTTGTGATGGACACACAGAGTATAATTTGGGAGGCTTCGTCGACTTTTCAGTGACATAATCTTATACATATTTATTTATTTATTTATTTATTAAGTTTACCAGCAGTTAATACACGAGTACTATAAATAACAATGCGGCTTTAGGTGTTCAGCTACGAGTACAACTAATTATAGTAAACACAACATGCTTAAAATTATGCAAATTAATTTAGAGATTTGACAAATTACAATCATTTAGAAGATTTTTTTTGTTTTTCTGTCTGTTTGTTCCGTCTGATCTCTGAACTGATTTTAACGGCACTTTCACTGGCAGATAGCTGATGTATGTTATAAGTATAGTATTATATTATCTGTGGTATTAGTGAGCTATACGTGTATTTTGTACCTTGTGTTATTTTCCTCATTTTCTGAAAAACGATTTGTAATATTATATTTTCGCTTACCCTATTAGTTATAACGTATACTTTCAGCCCTGTAAATAATTACCTACAGCTAATTTTACCATATCTATACATATAAAATGCTTTGTCCTGAATGACTGATGGATCAACGCACAGCCCAAACCGCTGATCGTAGAGACCTAAAACTTGGAGGGTGTGTTCCTTGTATGACTTCGGCATCCGATAAGAAAGGGTTTTTTAAAATTCAACCCCTAAGGGGATGAAAAGGGGTTGCAAAGTTTGTATGGAACATTTCCGCGGGAACTTCGAAATTATCGCGGGTGTTTCCCGCGCGGGACAGCTAGTGTACATAAAACCTACATGACCAAACAACATTCCTTGGCCATAACGCGCGTGCTTTTCTTTCCAATCAATCCCAAACGCTTTTCGGTGGAAAAAATTACAAACAAATATTTTTTTGTGCCATGTAATTAAGACACGTTATCTATTTATTATCTTATTTTTATTTTTAATTGAAACTACCTTGGGCACATGGAGAAAACAATCGCTCGCGTTAATGTAGATTTTGTCAATCAATTTTCCACCCCTAGGGAACATAAATTTATCTCTAGACGAACCTATGTCCTTTTCTGTAGGTACCCCTTTCAACGTTTATGCCAAGTTTAATAATGTTGATAGATTTAGTACTTAAGACGTGAAAGCGTTACAAACAAACTCACATTCGCATTAATAATAATAATTTAGGATTGAGACGATCGATGCCGACAAATGACAGCCCATATTTTAAATGCACGCTCACAGTAAACGAGACGCAAAACATCTTGACTGCTTAATTATCTAGGTTTTACAAATACGGGTTTATAATTATGTCATCATATTTTTTTTAAAGTGAGAGATTGTTCTGAATCGATATTGTGTAATCTGTTACAGGACTGCTCGAGATGTTCATTTCTTGAAGAGAATTCAGTCAAGATTGCAGATGCAGCTCTCACTTAAAGCGAACAAATTCCAGAAGCATTATCGTCCCCAAGTGAACTTTTAAACACAATTTTTTAAACAAAGTTTTAGCTTCGTCATTTATACCTATTATGCAATATAATGCGTCATGTCATTTCATATACTTAGTATTAGCTTAGTAAAGAAAATTATTCTGAAAAAGAAAAAAAAAAGAAAATGATGTCTTCAAATAATTATCTACTATAATATAATATCCTACGATTTTATTGTTACATTTTGTTGTACTTGTTTAACATCGGTAGCAATAAAATAGTAATAAAGTTACTCGTGTTAAAAGTTATTAATATGTGTTTAAAATAATATGAAATTGGTCTTACAAAACACGTGATGATAAATAATGATTATTTAGGTATCTACTTAATGTTAAATTGTTGAATTTGAGTTCAGGAGTCTTCTGAGAATTAGGGATCTACGAGTACATAAGTATTAGGTCTAGCCGGTGGGTCCCCGGGTCGTGTGTCATTATTTTAATGTGTCATTATTTTAACTTTGTATCTGTCATCCAATGAAATTGTAACTAAGTTGTAAGTTTTCAATGAACGAAAAATTTTATATAAAAAGAAAGAACTTGATGGCAACTAAATCAATGCGTGATTAATTAAAACAGTAGAAGAAGAAGAAAGTAATTTATTTGCCAACACAATGCCTATAGCACAAAGTATGCTTGACTGCGACATTACACTTTACAGTGTTGTTGACAAAATGGTACCGGCTACCTGGACTTAAAGAACTGTAAAACCTTTTATACCTAATACCTATATCTCAGATTATAATATAATACGTCACAGATTTTTCACATTGATTGTGAACATCAGAAATGTTAAACAATTTGTTTTTGTGCGCATCAATGTATTCCTCTTGTATACTGATAATGATGTAAAACGAACGTTACCTAAATAAAAATACTATTACGAACAAATAGAGCTTTTATTGATCTCTTTATATATTTTTAGAATTGACATATTTATAAATTTTTTTGTTTGCTGGTTGGTGAGTATGATTCTGATGCACGACTTGCTCCAAGGTCCATGGTATTTTTACTGGCTGTCTGTCGATTTTTAAGCTTATCTTGTATAGCGGGAAGACGTTAAGTTTACCATTGAAGTACTGTGATATCGCTTTAGACAGCCCTTCGTTGATGACGTACTTTGATTCAACATCGGGTACTTTATTAATGTACTTCTCGACAACTTTTTTTATTTCATCGTCAGCATCCTCATATTTAGGTTCCAGTGCAGTCGCAGTTACAGTCATAACAGTTAATATCTGTGGAGAAAATTAATGCACAATAGGCAAGATGCTTATTGTTATTAATGTAAAAAAAACTTACGTCCTACCCTCGTACTCTATTTTTTTTTTACGTCAATGACAATAGGCATCTTTTTTGTCCGGAACATTTATACATATTTTAAAGTACGCTGATAGTTGACTATATTATTATGTAGTTTTACCTACATATGAAAGTTCACGCCTATGCAGAGTTAGAGCATCATTTGCTACGGTTCTGACACACTATCGTCTAATCTTGAAATTCTTCGCACCTATCTACAGACAAAAAACACAATTACTTACCAAAGTTCGGTACATGTCGCCTCTACATAATGAAAGATTGTAAGTTATTTCAATGCAATGCCGGTTTTATGGATGTTTTAATGATTTCTTATTTAACTTCGTCACGCTCATTGGAAAAACTAATAACTCGTTAGTTGGTTATGATTTTGCTAGGTAAATGTACTCTTGGTGTGGTAGGGTTGTCATTTCCACCGCTATCCATCAACAAGAAACTTGAGAGCTTTGGAGAGGGTGTCGTGTGGACCAAAATCCGGGCTACAGCCTAAATGTGTGGGTCGGTAGGTTGAACGATTCTAGATTCAACCTCAGTGTCCATATTGGTTTGAATTCAAGTCATCTTAGCCCTTAGGTAGGTTTGATAAAAATAATTATGTTACTTAAAACTACGGGGGGTTCGTGATCACCCAAATCATCCCCTTGTCCGGTCTATGGACGATCGCTCGTTTCAAGATGTTACTTTTGCAAAGTTCCTACCGTGGCTTAGGCGCGACAGCTAAGTATGGCGACACTTCACTTTCAAACACGAAAGAAGCTAAATCTGTTGTCAGATTATATTTTGGTAATAGGTAGGTAGGTAGGTATATAAATCAGCTATTTATTTTTTTGTTCGTCCAAGTGCGGTAGCTAGTAGCAACTAATCAACATAATTTTATTTATTAGTTTTTAACAATTCTTATACAGCATGTAGCAGAAAGGCGAAATAGGTACTTAATACAAAAATAACCAAAAATATTTGGGTGTTAGGTATACATAAATGTACATAATAAAATACTAATGGAACAGAATTCGCTGGTATCACCTATATATTATTATTATGATGATGGGTTTGCACTGGAAGGTCTAGGACGCCGCGGGGCGCCGTTCCACGTCTCGAGAAGCCTAGCCCCGCCTTCAGCACGCAGAGTCCCGCCTCTATGGTCCGCTTACGGTCAGCCTCGTTACCGAGCGCCGGGTTGATCTCTACGAGGTCTATGGCACGCAGGCGACCCGTCGAGTGGATTATCTCCATCAAGTTGATGGCCTCGCGAAGCGTTAATCCCCCGCGTACTGACAAACAATTTAAGTAAATTTTTATTCATTTACAAAATGCGGTGTACCTAGATACTAATACTATGGACGTTTTGTTTTAAATGATCAGTTTAGTCTGCTGTATAATGTACTTACATTATTATGACAAATGTCGAGTTTTCACTATGTATAGGTATAGCATAATATACCTATCTAGTGAACGCAGAGAACACGGAAATTCCATTTCGCACTAGACCCAACGCCAACAACCCATACCTGTAGGTATCTACATTTAACATGATTTCAACTGTTAGATACCTAAAATTTGTATAAAAGAATAAGAGCGAATTTTAATTGTAAATAAGTAGGTATACCTAGTAATTTTAGTACCTAGGTACCTAGTTCACAAAACTATATTTTTTTGGGTTAAAACGACGCGATTTTCATGGTTTTCTTCGTTTAGGTACTGGTATTAGATAGTCTGACTTTTAACTTATTAAAAAAAAATACAACATACGCGTCGAATTGAGAACCTCCTCCTTTTTGGGAAGTCGGTTAAAAAGTACTGATGATCGCTGGATAATAGCTCTTCATTTAGGTACCTGGTGTTCCAGTGCTGGGAGCTTCAAGTGCGTCCAGAGAATCTATATCGAAGCTCACGTGTATAGGTTTCACCTTGTCAGGGTCTAGCACTCGGAGTATGTGCTCAATAGAGTTTTTAATGCCATGCCTGTATCGAAAAAGACCATTTAAGATAAATTAATTTGATTGCACAGTGCACTTAATTATATAGAGATTATTTCGAGTCTGATCACATTAAAAGAGCGGATTTCTTCACCCGCTGGTTTTATGCTGGAAAGTTGACTTGATACTAATAAAGACGTAAAATTATTTTAGGTAGAGACCTCTTGGCTATTATCAGTATAGCAGTTCTGTAGTAGAAAGTCATAACCCTCTTTTTTGCTTAAAAGGAAAGTACCTTTTTGCTTAGTAGTCCCGTACCTAGTCGGATAAAAATCGAGTCCATTTTTACGCGTATAACCAACGACAGTTGAATATTAATAATGCCGCGCTTTTGAAATTACACGATTCTTTAGAAAGAAAAAACCTTATGTAGATACTTACTCGTCAATGTCCTCCATAGCGAACGCAGGCACTTCGTATTTAGATATAGCTAACATTTCGTATTGGTCAACTGAACGCAGACCAACATAGCCGAGATTTTTTATGGAAAATCTGAAAAATTAAAAAAGTTTCTATACTTAGGTACCTACTCCATAGTCTACGTGTTTTTATAATCCATATCTACTAATATTAAAAATGCGAATATAACTCTTGTCTGTCTGATAGGTACTTTTTCATGCCTTAACTACTCAATCGACCAACATGAAATAGGTACCAATGGTATAATGTCAGCACACGAACTCTTACGGAGCGGATCTTAATGAAACTTGGTTTAAATGTAGATAGGTGTGTTCAGATCCAATGACAAAACAAATAATTGTCTTTGTCTCGGGTCAACATAGCTATGGCGTATTTTTTATCCCAGTACAATAATAAAATTTTGAAGGAATACCTAAATTCACTCGGATGAACACGTCATATGAAACTTGAAGACACACAAGACGGGAAAAGCTGAAACTCGAATTTCAAAGGGCCACGGCCCACGAGTGCGTTCCACTTCAGACAAAATTAATTTTCTAAATCCTACAACGTGTAGGTGGTCGCGTCGAAATGTAATTAATTTCCTATAAAGTTCACATAAGTAGGTATACGTAATATTTATTAATAATAATTATGCCTGAGGTTAAGAATTTTTCAAAGCTAGAGCTGTGAAGCAAATTTTTCTTGGTGTTCTATTTAAGCTTCAAGCTTCAAGGCTTCAAGTCTTCAAGCTAAAGCGGTTTAGTTATATGGCATAAACTCTATATTATATTATAACGCTTTACACGCTACTTTACCAACCTAAATGGAGCCAGTTCTGTATACCTATATACTTATATCGAACCAGAATTATCTAGGTACTTACAAGTTTGAAACTGAACAATGGGCTCGCTATAGCACTTTTACTATCAGCTATCCTAGTTTGATAAGTTATGCTCGTATAATATCTCGGGCATTAGTATATTAAGATGATTATTACTTGGGGATTTGCCAGTCCATAGTCGGCAAGTAAGGCCAATAGTCCGCTAGTTCTTTAACCAGGAGAGCTACTGGCATGCCGTGCACCGATCCTGAGTCAGAAGTTTTGTTGGTGTTTATGTCGGCATGCGCGTCAACCCAAATCAGAATCATGTCTTCATTCACGTTGTAGTGACCATCAACGGTACCTAAAATAGATCTATTTGTAAAAAAACGTATCTATACCTACAGCAATCATGAATCAATGTATGGTATGTCTCTCTATAGCATGGGTTCAGTCGCGCGGGGGGGCGGACCACCCTGTGATACCTAATTTTGACTTCTGCGCAATAACGGTCAGCGCTAGAGTTTCGTGCCGCTAGTTATACCGGGGCGCGCTCGCTACGCTTGCTTGACTCGCGCGTCGTGATGAGCAGTACAAACCTACCCTAATATCTTAGGGTGATTTGCGTCTCAATTACGATGTCAACCATAGCAAAGTTAATATAAAAAAAAACCGACTTAGTTCACATTACCAACTCCAATAGAATGATCTCCGCCAATGGTCACAGCCACTCGGCCATCTCTCAGCACTTGGGACACGCGCTCCGACAACTTCCTGTTGCACGCCGACACTAATTGTAGGTGAGACATGTTGTCCACCTTCACTGTTTCCGCCATTTCACATGTCGCTGTATTGATATCGCCGTAGTCCTTTACATCCAGCTCATCTGGACAGTAAGAAATAGAAACATGTGGGAAATAATATATGAAATTTTCAGTACCTAATTTATGGGTGCATGCTATACCTATAACTATTACATTTTGTACTGCATGCTCCAGACTCAAGAGGCGGATTAGGATTTATAAGATCCGAATTGGATAGGGTGCTCAAGCGCTCTCTGGATGCTTGCCCAATGCCCATTAGACCACAATTGCCTAATAATATTATATCGTTACGAAAAACTTGTATGGGTGACGCAACCATAATTATAATAATTATTTTCTACCGTGCCCAAAGAAACTTTTTGAAGGCACAAAGCTTTAAAAAGTTTCTGTAATAGTTAGTTTACCTAATCTTTGTAGTTACGTAACGATGGACTGGGGAGCGCTTCAGTGTTTACAATGATACCTACCTAATCGCGATAATAATAAAACTAATGTAGATTGACAGTTCTTAGTTCTTATCCACTTTATCCCCTTCGCATTGGAGTAGGAAATTGCAGTACCACCCTTTAAATACTATCCTTGCTATTATGCGAATGTGAGTTTATTTGTATGTTACGCTTTCAGCCCTTAACCACTGAGAGAAGAACATAAGGTCCTTTTTATCCCGTAATTCCCGCGGGAACTCTGAATTTGACGCGGGTGAAACCGCAGGGAACAGCTAGTCCAAAATATAATAAAAAAATCATTATCTCACCTATTTCCTTTAATTTTTCTACAAGTCCCGCGTGTCGTAGCGCAGCCGGCGCAATGCTCACACCGTATTTTTTTTGTCCTTTATCGAACGGCACACCGATGATTCCTACTTTCTTCAGTGGCTTCATTTTGCTTATTTGACTTATGTTTTTTACTAAAACTTTAAATAAGTTTGTATTTTTATTCATGACTAGGTATGATTAATATTTATTTTGTCAATAATATAATTTGTTTCGCTGTTGAATGCGTAAATACTCGTATGTTTTGCTTCGACGATGTCAGATAACCGACTAACGATAATATGGAAGGAAATAATTATCTATCTTTTGCGACCGAAGGGTCAAAGGAACAAACTCGAGATTTAAAACTGTTTCTAAGCATTTATCTTCTACCACCGACAAAAAATAATATGGTAGCACAAAAATGTATCTAAAAAGATACTTACCTGGAGCTAGGCTTAGAAGCGCGTCATGGGTGAAACGTAAAAAGACTGGCGGTTTTATTTTGCAGCAGAAATATGAAAAGATACAGTTATTTACGTAGTAAATAAGCATGTAAATACCACTTAGTTTAACAGCTGTAAATAATAATCAGTATAAAAGCAGTTTAAAAGCAAGTTATGACTATAAAGGGCGATTTGTACCTATCAATAAACAAATCTCGCGATTTAACGAAGTGTAAATTGGAATCGAAGTAAAAGAAAGCTGAAAAAATTAAATATAAGCATAATCTAGTTTGGCTGGAGCTCATTTCTACTCCGAACTTTGTATCTTAACCCTTTTACAGCCATGTTTTGGTAGCCTTTTAGACATAATTTTTCTTAGTGTTGTTAATGCTTTCAATAAATAAATAAATAAATAAATAAATAAATAAATGCTTAAATCGATCATTAAATCTAATAAATATAAAACTATAACGACTATGTTTGTGTGCGTACTATAAGCACGTACAAGTTATCTGCGTTGTGAACTTTAATAAATGAATATAAATAAAAGTTTACCTACTGGTTTGTTTAACTGAATATTACGTGTCTGACGGGACGCACGTCTTCCGTAGATCGTGATATTAAGTATAAGGATGGCGGTGAAGGATTAAATAACGCTTTTCCTAAATTTTAAGTATTACTCAAAGCATAAGGCATATTCCTTAGCTCGGTACAAAAGATACCGAAGGATTCTTAAAATTCTCGCGTATGTAATCGCGGAGCACAGCAGATAGCTAATAATAATATAATATTTTAGTTTTTGTATACATGTTATTTAATTTTCGACTCACATGACGTCTAAGGTAGTAGGTAGTAGTAGGTAGTATTATTAGATATATTTTGAACATAATTACGTGCACAATATTATTGTGATCAAACAAGTAACTATTTCGATTGCGCCTAAAGTATAGATATATTTGACACATAATATCTTCCTTGGATAATTCGCATTATTCCGGGCACGCATTTGGATGATTCCTGTGGCGTTTTGATTATTCCGTATCCATCGCATGTAGGGCGCGACGACTGTGAAGATATTGTAGTGGAAGTTCACAGCCGGCAACGTGAGTGCTCTGCAAGGATACGCCGTAACACCCACCACTTCGGAATTGAATATCACCGGGGCACCCTGACCGAAGGGGTTCCTGAAATTGTTCATATGCGTCGTATATTCGATGCCGCATACGCAGTAATACCATTTTGGGTTCGCGCACGGCATCTGCAAATAGTTTTGTTGTTGTAACACTACCGCATTTGAATTATTTATCTTCCCGTAGCCGATCACTGTAAGCTTTTGATCTTTTAATTCGGAGGCGTAGAAACTGCCGAATGCGGCCCTCTCTATATAATATTCTAGGTCGGGCTGTAACGAGAACACTATGCCAATATTGCTGTGTATTTGTGTTACATTTGGCTCAAATTCTTTTAATTCACAAACGTAGTCCGTATGCAGTGCGACAGCTGCAATTTGGAACAAATTTTTGGTACCGATATCTCTACTAATAACGGACGCCCCCACAGCTATGTAACTCGGTTTAGCTTTGATGCAATTCCCTGATGTCAGCACAGTTCGATGGTCGATGATAGTTCCCGTGCAAACATAGTCTTTCGTTTTGTTTAATAATCCAACTATGTAGGGATGATTTTCAGCAAGTGCTTCTATGACTTTCCAATTCGTTGAAACTCGGAAATCTTTGCTCGTTACGTTTGCCACTGTTATAAATATAATCACTGTATTTAATTTTCCAAACAGCCACATTACATTTATGGAAAGTTTCATAACAAATCAATTAAACATTTAGTTGAATCCGAAGTAAAAATATTATTAAGATTACTAAGGTATGAAAGTTTTAAATAAATATTTTAATAATATTTTCTTGTTCTTTTTCTTCAATTTTGATAAGTAATGAAAATTAATTTTAATGAAAGTATACAAAAAGCAATATTGAACAGGAGAACGTCTTTGTGAACAGGGTATAGGTATTCGCTCCTCCTTAAAATATTTTCTATTTTGTGTTCTTCTCCGCGATTTATCGCATTAAATTCTGCTAATGTACCTACCTACGTATTTTTAGCAATTTTAATTTTTATGATCACGTAGTGGTAATATCTTTGGTTATGATGACATGACACCTATCTGTTTAACAAATAGAGTAACTTCTAGTGTTTATGAAGAAGTTTCTACTATAAAAAAGAGGAATAATGATTCCTCTTTTTTATATATAGATACTTAGTTAGCAGTTTTGGGTGGAATATCTTTACCATGGCGCGATATTTATTTATTTACATAACAAAATATTAATTATTTTTATTTACTTTGGATCGCCAGTAGTAAAAAGCATTAAGCACAGTATAAATAAGTAAGTAAGGTACCTAGAACCACAGCATACAAAACAATTAAATGATCTGACGATAATACCTAACTTTAATGATAAATGCCTATTCTAAGATTTATTCTACGTTTCTGTTGGTTCGGCTTCGGCTGAAAAAATGAATCCACTATGCTCATAAAGAATGATAAGTGAGAAGTGGTTTTAGGGCTCGCTTGAGGATCGGCCTTCAGTAAAGACGCGCTTTATCTCATCGATCTTGAAGCTCTGATACACTTCAGTTTAAGCGGATGAGCCTTTTGTAAGATGGATGTTAATTCTATAGCTAACTATAATTAGCACTAAGAAAGTATATATAGTATACGATTGTGATTATGACGTAACTTAATATTTACTATCACACATTATAATAAAACTGTACCTAAACATGTGATTGCTGTACATTAACGATATAAATGCGATTATTTATAAAAGCGAAATGAGTTTGTTTATTTGTATGTTTGTTTGTTACGCTTTCGATCATCGTAAAATTTTGCACACACGTTGTCAGGGAACAGAGAAGGAGAGAGGGATTCCGGAACTCTCGCAGGAACTCCGAAATTAACGCAGGTAAAATTTCATGAAATTTTGCATAGGTATACACATTGTCTGGGGTTACACAGAAGGATATAGGGTACTTTTATCCCGGAATCCCCTCGAGAACTCCGTAGTTACTGCGCTGCAGACAAAACCGTGGGGAAAAGTTAGTTAAAAAATTTACTAATAATAATTTAAGATAAGCGATTGAATGTATTTTATCATCATTGGAATTTTTGTCTGATGTATGTTTGAACACACAGTACGGACTTTGATTATTACTAGGTATTGCTTTTAGTTCAGTGCCTACATCAAAGAGCCTCCTAGGTACCTAATACCGAATCACATGAAATTATTTTTTATTTTAGAATTACCATCTCGATCAAGATAAAACAGAAATGCACTAAACAGCCATCGTAAATGTCCCAAACAATTTCACAATAGTAAACAAATAACAAAACACAACAAGAAAACTCTTATAAGATGCTAGATACGTAAATGTGTTGAGTATCCAATATTTAACAGAAAGCGTGAGGGTTCGCAAATATTCGTGCTCGACAGTCGATGGCCCTCCAACATAAATTGTATGAGAGAGCTTTCCGCTGAGGTACCTAAGCCTTGGCAAGAATTTTGGATTGGTTATTATACCTAATCATTTTTGCAGCAGAATGTAAAACTGAGTTCTAGTTTCTAATTTTAATCACATCAAAATCAAAGTACGGGACCACTTCGAAGGTAAATGATTCGAATTAAAGATTATTATATCTAATGTTATGAAAAATATATTATATATTTGTAAATTGATTCATTTACGGATGTTGTGTCGTAATAAACCAAAAAAATCTAGATGAATTGAAAAACTCTTTTTTGGTTGATTAAAATACAGGCCGGAGGTCAGGTTTTGAGTGCTTTTACTATCTATCTATATACTGACTAGTTTTTATTGATATTATAACTATAGGTAAGTATAGGTATATACTTCGATGTATTTTTGTACTTTAGTTTTCTATACATATATGTGTCTATAATATTATTTTTCATTACTCATACTCGGAAAGTAGATAGGTCTGAAGTTGCCTGAGAAGCGGGTTGAAAGTAACACTTTTCAGCCCTAGGGAGAATCGCTTTCAACTGACAGCTGGATACTGCAGAAACTCAAGTTTTTTTTTGTCATAGGGGGCATACTTATTGGCCAGTAGCACATCTAATGGTTGATTTATGTAAAATAAAATTCACTCATTTTTTTCTTTAGCTAATTCCTATTTTTATTTTGACTTTCCTTGCATTCGTAATGAAAAGCACATTGTTATCCTCGGGAGAAAGACTTATTTAGTCCCTCAATCTATTGGCACCCTCGCTAGGCTCGGGCGCCAAACCCCGTATCGGGACTAAATAAGTTACTTTCACCCCAAGGATAACAATGTACTATTAAAACGGATCAGTACCCACCTATTTTTGTTTTTACCTAATACATAGGAACTAAACCAAGTAAGTATAAAAATCATTAGGTATTATTAGAAAACTAGATAGGTATATTCTCGAGACAATAAGTACACTTTGTGTCCCGAAATTCAACAGCTATTTATTATATAATATTATAGATCAGAGAATATGAAATAATCGTATCTTAATTTAATCCAGGGAGTCTATATATTCGATTTGTCTTCAAACGACTGGAAAAGTAATGATGAGAAAGGGAAAAGAAATAAAGTCCGACATCTATTCGAGTGACGGGGAATGATATTGGTACTTGATAACAATAAAACGTCTAATTTGTCCGAAAGTCAAAGATTAATGGAGATATCCGAATATTTGTAGTGAGAGAGAGGCATTATCTTCAGTAGGTATACCTAGCTACACTGAAGAATCTTTTTAATAAAAAAATGAGATATTTTTACGATTTTTGTTATGAATAAAGTCTGAACTCTGAACTTAATATTCTGAAGTCCAAAAACAAACATTATATCTACTTTTACACCTAATAAAGAGTAATCTTATGAATTTTCACAACAAACTCCGCAGATTCAGATGAACCTTCCAATTATGAAAACCAACTTGGCGCAAAGAGAAAGCGTTTTTTATTTCTTCACTAATTGCTTAATTGGGTTAACTTCCGTTCATTTCATCATCAGGTTTGGTACCCCTTCTAATTAGCGCAAAATTAAATTGTTGATTTTCGTTTCAATAAAGGAAAATGGAAACTCGTTTAAAATAAATACGTACCTTAAAAGGACAAAATTAGATACATTTTTTTGGGACCTATCTCAACAATGTTTAATTTAGTAAGTTTTTTATTCTTGAACTAGCTGTGCCCCTCGGTTTCATCCGCGTGAGTTTCGGAATTCCCGCAGGAACTGCAAAGTAGCCTAATTTACTTCTTAACATCAGCTAAGCCGATGAGAGTTCCGTCAAGAAGAACGTCTTAACCTATTAATATAATAATATAAAATTATAGGAAAAGTAGAGGTAAGACGGGGTAGTGACGTAATACCCAATACATATGTATATCTTAAAAACTTAAACAGTTCTAATAAATCTATTAACGTTATCTTTTCGTTTTACCACTTAGTTCGTGTGCCGATAGCGATAACTGAGTGGGGCACATGCCGTCGCGTTGTGGTTTCTATGTAGATAGATCCTTTGGAGTTCTAGTGGGTCACGTCCGGCGTCATTTATGTGACTGCCCTGTCTGTATTGTTGGCATTCTTGTTTCTCCTCCATTGTACTTTGATATTGCGTGGGTGTTTTCGTAACAAATAGAAGAATATAGGTAGGTAATAGGAATATAGGTAGGTAGGTATTGATAGAAAAGATGAGAATTTGTGGGCACACCGAACCCACCGCAATGAATAAACTAAAAGGTTTTGATAGACCCTTCGTTGGTTTTTGTGACTTCTAAAATAAATAAGTATATTATTAGGAACATTTTGAGCATTTATTTTAATATTACATACAAATTACATACATATTACATTTTGTATTACATAGATACATTATAAAAACTCGATCGAGAAATATTTTTATTTTTAGGCAATAGGCGATATACAGATTATACTCTGTAGAGGTTATTGAACGTTTATGGGTCATTTTATAACGCGAAATGAGAATTCCATGTTTTTATCACCGATATCGCCTGTATTAGTAGGTAGTAGGAACTATGTATATCGGTGAACAAGGACTCATGAAACTCCTACTTCGCGCTAAAAAATGACCGTAATGGAGATAAACTATTGTACCTACCTACTGGTTGAAAATGATAGCATGAAGCGGATTATTATTGATTGGTATGTCACGTAGAAAGAATATTGAAATAACTTTGTTGAGAAATTTGATAGGTACATAAATTGGTTTTCGTTTGAATAAACATTGAAAAAAGAAAATTCAATAAATATTTTTCAATACCTAGGAAAACGTTCTTCCCACCGGAAAGTTATAGTACCTACGTGCTAGCGTTCACTTTTTAAACACCATAAGGAAAATCGGGTCGATAATAGGAGCGAATAACAAAGCCTTCATACATAATATCGCACATTGTAGTCCAAATCAGACACGCTGGGAAGGGCATACACTCGATTTTTCTCCTCTGAGGGGGCCGCAACATTTTCTCGACTTTATTCAAACTCCGCCGTGTCCTCGAGAGGCAGCTTTCATTTTAATGGGTCGACAGATTATAATAACTTGTGCACACCGGGGGCCATACTTTAATAACATTCAAAAATGGGGTTGAAGATAAAAGGTACCTGCCTAAATAAGAAAGATTTATTCTCCTTTTAAAATTATTATGAAGGCTCTATAAAAGTGCGGATTAAAAGTATTTTTAACATTATTTTTATGTACTTACATAACATACACGTGAGTTACAGAATTCCGTAAATTCAGGAATTCCTGCGGGAACTCCAAAGTAGCCTAATTAATTCCTTATAACATCAGCTAATTAATTAGCAGTGAAAGTTCCGTAAAAATCGGTCCAACCGTTTCGGAGATTCACCCGCGTGAGTTTCGGAATTTCCGCAGGAACTCCAAACTTAATTAATTCTTCTTCTCCTTACAATAACAGACACAACCAAAAAAGAATGAGCAAAATTGGTCCAGCCGTTCAAGCGTGATGCCATGACTAAGGGAAATAGGGATTAATATTTCTGTAAGACTAGCTGTCCTGCGCGGTTTCACCCGCGATAATTTCGAAGTTTCCGCGGAATTGTTCCATACAAACTTTGCAACCCCTTTTCATCCCTTTAGGGGTTGAATTTTCAAAAATCCTTTCTTATCGGATGCCTACGTCATACAAAGAACACACCCTCCAAGTTTCAGGTCTCTACGATCAGCGGTTTAGGCTGTGCGTTGGTCCATCAGTCATTCAGGACAAAGCATTTTATATGTATAGAATATAGATATGGTAAAATTAGCTGTAGGTAATTCCAGGGCTGAAAGTATACGTTATAACTAATAGGGTAAGCGAAAAAATAATATTACAAGTTTGGTCGTTTTTCAGAAAATGAGGAAAATAAATTCAATGAAAAAAACATTCACAAGGTACAAAATAAACGTATAGCTCACTAATACCACAGATAATATAATACTATACTTGTCTATTACGTATGTATACAAGGCACTCACCACGCACACAGCGAGCGATGCATCAGCTGGTCAGCTCAATCGAGGTTATTGACCTTAAGATATGGACACGCGGACAAACATCGTGACACGTGATTTATATACGTATATTTTAAGATAATAAAGAGGTAATGTTTGTGAATTGTCAGTTTGTGACGTTGTAGGGGGTAATCTCTGGATCTACTGAACCGATGCTGAAAATTCTTTCACTTATAGGGAGCTACGGTAGTCCTGAGTAACATAGGGTTTTTACCCCGAAATTCCCACCGGAACTCCGAAATTATCGCGGGTGAAACCGCGGGGGACAGCTAGTACCCATATGACACCAATGCGTGGTGACAACTATGATGATGATTTACCATTTGTATGGTTCATCGCCGGCGCTGCTGCGACACGCTCGCCACGCTCGCTCGCCTCGGTCTGGTCAGCAGCACAAACCTAACCTAAACAAAAATGTCGGGGTGCTCTACGCCCTTGCCTATGGCCATTTTAGGAAAAATTGACATTTTTGGAAAGTAGTCGGAACAATTTTAACTGTCTGGCTCCGAAAAATTCTTAAAACTATCTAAAAACTAGTTTTAAATGTAACATAGAACGGTGCATAGATAGGTGCTAAAATTAATAAAAAGGTAACTTTATATAAATCATGACATAAAACCTATCTTAATTTTTAATTCGAACTGAACTGAAGACGAAGAGAATTTAGCTTTAAAAGCAGTTAAATTAAACATAGGGAATAGAGAGCTTTTATTGTGAGTACCTACCTATATTGTGAGTACCTACCTAAAGTTTGTGAGTTTGTGAGGTTGTAGGTGGTATAATATCTGGATTCACTGAACCGATTTTGAAAATACTTTTACTAATAGAAAGTCACGTTATTTTGAGTGTTATAGGCTATACTGGAACCCGGAATTTCCGCGGAACTCCGAAATTACTGCGGGCACAGATAATATATATAACTGCGGGTGAGACCGCGGGGAACAGTTGTGGCATAATAAAATAACGTCTATTCGCTATTCTGTCCTTTTTAAATATTATTTTCGAAGAAATTTCATTGATCTGATTCCTGAAACTGATTCACATCGGTTAGTAGTTCTCACGAATTACCTATATAAAACCTAGTTCGTTATATAGTGTTTTATTTGCGGTTCCCTGGACTTTTTCCTTTGTATATAATTTCCCCTTTAGCCCGCGGGGATTTGTTTACATTTGAATGGGAGGACCATTCACGTGCGTTGAAACTCGGTCGGGAAATCAACGTTTCATTTTACTGAAGGTCTATAAAAGGAAAAAAATTGTTCTCTGACCCAGATCATTAAATTAGAGAGCAAGAACAAGAATGGAATTTGAGTCCTCGTAAAAATTTATTAGGTATATAGTGAGATAAGTGAAGTATTGGAATTCTTTGACTATTCCACATTGTACAGTAACAGAAAAAAACTCATTTTTAGGTGAGCTGTTTTAGCTGCGTATTGCATTTCTGTTAAAACCCGAATAAAAAATGTTGAAACAATATTTGAGCCGCGTTTGCACCTACTCGTACACTGTTGGTGTGACAGAATCAATTTAGTTTAATTAAACTGTCGTGTTAGGTCGGGTTGGCAAACACTGTATTTTTTTTTGGTGCTCGGAAATGCAATAGCAAAAATGATAAAGTAAATTCTATCGCGTCAGGAGTAAATTAAGTCGGCACTTGAACGTTCTCCGCAGGCTTTATTAGAGCGCTCAGCAAGAGGCACTGCTCTGCCACTTGCAGTGAATAAGTCGGCACTCGGCAGCTATGTAGGTACTATACTCACTCGGTGGCTACTTCATGCTATAGAGTACGGGGCATAAAAGCGTTCACGAGCGACTTAATTAAGTGAGGATACGTTTACCTATTAGCTTATGGTTAGGTGAAATTTCCATTTGCCTCGGTTGCACCATTAGTGTAGGTAGGTACCAAATGTAACAAGGAAGAGTGAGTGCTGTTTACTTATGAGTACCTAGTTATTTACATGAGATTTAAATATTTCTCTGTGTTCACAACATTCGAGGTTGAAGCTTTAAAAAAAGTCCAGGGCCGGCAGTCTCGACAACGTTTTGACAACGTTATCGTATCGATCGTCAACTAGAGACCCAAAAATAAGCATCATTACAGTAACCAACAAATACGTGAATTGCAAGTTTCGAGTCGAGGCTTGCTTTTAATGTAATGTTGGTTACTGTAATAATGTTGATCGTTATGATTTTTGGGTCCCTACTTAACGATCGATACGATAATGTTGTCAAAACGTTGTCGAGACGCCGGCCGACCCAGAATGACCATTAGTGCTTTTAAAAAATTGGGCGTCAAATGAAATCGTTAACTTGCGGGAATGGAGTTTTATCGTAACTCTTTCAGCGGGGCGAAGATGCGCAACACGATAAAATTTTATCGAGCCATTTTATCGATTCTCGTCGACATACTTCGTCGACCGATATTACTTTAATTAAACCAAGTGTCTTAGAGTCGTTAAATTATTGCAATGAATATTTTGTCAATGTGGGAAAAAACTTGGCAAATAAATTGCTGTCAGCATTGGGTAAGAGTGAAGAAAGCTTAGCGTCATCAATCTGGAACTGCCCACTTGCACACAGCTTTTACATGCAGCCTACAGATGCTTTCGAAGTAACAAAAATCATTGGCAAACTGAAGAGTGGCGCGTCAGGTTTGGATGGCATAAACACCTCTTTGATAAAAATAATTAAATATGAAATTGCTGTTCCACTTACTCATATTTGCAACCTTAGTATGTCCACTGGTATCTTTCCGCAGGCCTGGAAGAGGGCCGTCATTGTTCCAATTTACAAAAGTGGATCTCGCGGGACTCCAGAAAATTACCGACCAATTTCATTACTACCAGTTGTCTCAAAAGTGCTTGAAAAAATAGTAAACATTCGTCTAACTGGTTTTTTGGAGAGTTTTGAGGTCCTTTCGGACAAGCAATTTGGTTTTAGACAAAAAAGATCCACCGAAGACGCCATCAGCAGCCTCACAGAGATGATATCATTAAGTCTGGATCGAGGCCAGAGATGTGTGGGGGTCTTCCTCGATTTGGCAAAAGCTTTCGACTCAGTCTCGACAGTACTCCTTCTCAGAAAACTCGAGCTCTCGGGAGTTCGGGGTTTGCCACTGAGATGGTTCCAGAGTTACCTTTCTAACAGATGCCAATGTTTAAGAGTTGGAGAGCACGTAAGTACTATCTCTCCGATCAGTTTCGGCGTCCCGCAGGGAAGTGTCCTTGGCCCGACCCTCTTCAATATATATGTTAATGACATCCACCGAATATCTGAACTGGAGGGACGCCTAATATGCTACGCGGACGATACAGCTGCTGTTTTTCACGGAAACACCTGGGATGAAGCTATGCAAAGAGCAGAGGCGGGTATGACTGCATTAAAAACCTGGTTTGACCTTAATTTGCTATCACTTAATCTTGACAAAACCAAATTTATTTGTTTTAGTAAAACACAAAGATCTGAACCTAAAGTCTCCATAAGCTTGAAAATCCATTCTCTGTGTGCAGAATCTCCGTGCAATTGTCGGGAGTTGAGCCGGGTGGACTCTGTCAGGTATCTGGGTGTTGAAATAGACAAAAACTTATCTTTTAGGCAGCATTCTGCCTCTCTGGCGCAGCGACTAAGAAAACTCATATATATCATGCGACTTCTCCGAGCTTCGGCGGATATTCACGTCCTACGAACAGTATATATAGCGCTATGTGAATCTATAGCCAGCTATTGTATTACGGTTTGGGGAGGAGCCGGCACCAGTGCGATGCTTAAGCTGGAGAGAGCTCAAAGATCCATATTAAAAGTGATGTTTAACAAGAAACAGATGTATCCAACCGATCAGCTATATAGGGAAGCCCACGTCCTTAGCATAAGGCAACTTTTTATCTTGAGGTCCTCTATGATTATCCATCGCAAAGTAATATCCTCTGAGGACTACGATAAACTGCTGAAACGGAGAATACCTCAAATCCCGCAGACTTTTGTACGATCTGCGTTTGCTGGTCATTATGCCTATTTTTTGCATCCCCACATATATAACAAAACTATCCGTTTCTGTGACATAAGGCAGAAATCAGTTCGCCAAGCAAAGCATATTGTTGCGAAGTGGTTGCTGTGTTTGACCTACGCCCAGACGGAGAATCTGCTCAGGGTTCAGTCTTGATTTTCTACTGATGCACTGATCACCCAGACCCATGCACGCGTACCCACACAATTTAATATGTCATATTAACACACACATGTCATATTAACACACACACACACACCACACACACAAACATATTCACGCACACCCGTACACGCAGACTCACGCATACACGCATATACCTATGTACCTTGACTGAGGGATAAGTATGTTAACGCACATTACGGTTTTGTCATCACTTCTCTGAAACGGCCCCCACGTTACAGGCTACGCCTAGTGTGGGGACTACAAGTAATTTGCTATGTTATGTGTGTTATGGTAATAAATAAATTTTTCATTTTTCATTTTCATATTGTATCGTTTTGTCGACGAGAATCGATAAAATGGCTAAAATTTTATCGTGTTGCGCATCTTAGCCCCGCATATCGATACGTAGGTTTCTTTCCTTTTTTGTACCTATATTTTTAAGTATAGGATATATTTTTCACACCTTTATCTTTAGTAAACAAAGTACAATTAGGGTACAGGATGTTGATACCTTCTGCAGTAATAATGGCCAATTATGTTATGGTGTTTTATGGTAGCTTCACTTTTTCTTTATCTATAAACCTTGAAAATTGTTCAATAGCTAACCGGAATATGAAGGTTTTTACTTAAGTACAAAATACTCAATACCCTACAAGCTCCAGCTATGTCCCTCAAAATACGAATGGCGTAAGATTACGAATTGGTCGAGCAAACAATTTTGAACAGCTGTGGTCGAGCAGATTTCTCATAAAACTTGGTCTTATCGCCGTGCCGGTTGTGTCTTATCGCATAGTCGGCAGTTTTAAGAATGGAATCAAGAGTAAAATATTCAATTTGCAAATCAGCCAAAGTGACTCACATACGTCATTATCTCCACTATATTATTTTAAATGCGAAAGTAACTCTGTCTGATATCTGTCCGTCTGTCCGTCTGTTACGCTTTCACGCCTTAACGGCTCAACCGATCATCATGAAATTTTGCATACACATTGTGGGGTACACAGGAGGACATAGGGTACTTTTAATGCCGGAATTCCCGCTAGAACTCAGAAATTGACGCGGGTGAAACCGCGGGAAACAGCTATTAGAAAATACAGAGAAATAGTGGTCTCATTTGCCCTAGCTTATCAACTTTAGTTTAGGGCAGGCACTTCAGATAGCGCACCATAATTATCTGCCAAAAATTTTAATGGATTTTATAATTTTGGTGGCCATGCGATTAAAAAAAAAACCTGTTTTATAATTCAACTAGCTGTTGTCTGCGGTTCCTCCCGCGTTAATTTCTGAGTATATTATCTGTGATTTCGGAGATCCCCCGGGAATTCCGCAATAAAAGAACTCCATATCTTTTTCTGTAGGTATCTATACCAATGACAATGCTGTAGTATGCAGTTTCACCCGCGTTGATTTCGGAGTTCCTGCAAGAATTCCGGGATAACAAGGGCCTAGGTAGGTACCTACTCTATGTCCTTTTCTATACTCCTGACAACGTGTATGCGTGATGAAAGCTGAACAAACAAACTCAATTTCGCATTTATATTAATACTAGCTGTTCCCTGCGGTTTCAATTTCGGAGTTCCCACGGGAATTCCGAGTTAAAACGTGTCCTATGTCCTTCTCTATACCCCTGACAACGTGTATCCGTTAAGGCGTGAAAGCGTAAAATACAGACAGAGTTACTTTCGCATTCATAATATTAGTATGGACTAGCTGTTGCACGCGGTTTCGCCCGCGGTAATTCTAGAGTTCCCGCGGGAATTCCGGGATAAAGAGTACCTACCCTATGTTCTTTTCTGTACCCCTGACAAAGTGTATGCAAAATTTAATTGTGTTGAGTACAGCTGTTCACGCGTGATCCCGTGAACAAGAAAAATAGGGATTCCTTTTTTATATCTATTATATAGATATAATAATAGTAAGGATTAAAGTAAATTTTTGTCCATGACTTAGATAGATAGGTATCTGGTATACATTTCATGTATATTTTTCCCATTTGCTATAATAATAAAAAAAAAACGAGTATTTTTCCTTCAATAGATAAATAATAATTACTAATTAATTTTGGAAACCAAAATATAGTTATTAGTTAGTCATCAATAGTTTTATTGAGCTGTAAAAGTAGATGAAAGAAATTTGCAAATGCGCTCGTGATTTCCACGACTAGAAACACGTTACGTTTTATTCTACTTTATCATAAAAATAGTATTTTTTTAAATAACCCACCCACCCACTTCACAACACACAGATCTACTTGATCTTACATAGTTATTATTAGCTTGTGTCGTGGAAACCAAGCAAACGTGGTATACATACTACATAGAATTACATATATACTATAATTTAGATATACATATATAAACACACCCAGACTGGAAAGTGGAACCCTGTGTTCTTCACACAAAGTGCACCCCCACCTGGAATCGAACCGGGAACCTCTTGATTGGCGGGCAGGCATGGTGACCTACTACGCCAATCGGGTCGTCAAAATATAAATTATGTCATGCCAATAGTACCCACTTAAACTTAATAAAATCGTGTTAGATTATGTTGTAAAATGTTTAAAAAAGGTGTGTTCAAGAATGTGCAACTGCTGTTTCTCCAGATATGTCAACGCGACTGGATTTATTGCGCATCGTTCGCTCGGATTTGCTTTTGCCCTTCAAATGAATTGCTCTAGAGTATCGAAATCGTATACCCTCATATTTTTTCCCGGCTAACAACAGATACTTTACATGACGTGCTATTTTTTTGAACGCTATATCGCTGTAACGCAAAAAAGTTCAATGTTATGTTTTACTTATTTTGTCAGTATCGGTGTATAACTGTAGGTACCTATGCCGTAATACTGCTACCCGTAAGTCTGCTGTATACCTACCTACTTGTGAATAACACATACCAGCCAAAGGGATGGTTGGGTTCTAATTGAAGTTATTGAAGTGGAGAGCAGGCGAGCCCACTGATCGTGCTTTGCGCAAGTTCGCGTCAGTGTTAAGGTATAATATTATATCGTCGGATTCCCACTAATGGTCACTGCAATGCTGCATTGCATAAATTCGTGGAAACTAATTCGAAGTGAAGTTGCAACGTCGGCTACAAGTAAAATTAACGATCGCAATTAATTGCAATATGAAATGCAAATTGCAACATACCTAATATATATAATTATGATAAGTATATATTGATTATTAGTATAATGGAATATTAGAATTGTAATTATAATGTAATAGAATATTTTTATGTAGTTTTCCCGGCGTTGCAATGCCTCTGTTTGTTTTTGCGGAGTTGCGCACATTTCACCAGTTTCCTTGTAATCGTATAAAAGGTACCTAGGTAGGTAGATACTTATAAGTATATGAACGCTATATATTTATGTTACTATAAACTAATATATTTATGTTACGATGAGATTTAAAAGATTTGCATACTATATTTTTTAAAGAATACTCCCTACATGGGGTCCCATTTAAATGGGTACGCATAGGTATACCTACCTATTAATACTATCATTTCGTCATTATGTTTCAGTGAAGCTTATATTTTTAATATGTATGAATACAAGTAAAATGGTTCGAGAAGACGGTTACAATCTCGTAATAAGTTACGTTAGTTAGTTTAGTAGATATTACTTAATCAGAAGATTAAGTAATCAACGGAATAGTTCAAGAAAAGAGTATTTTTCCTGATCTTTTCCGTCAAAAATCGTGAAAGATGGCAAACGTGTATAGTCTACGTGTTCATAAATCGCACCCAACTAAAGATTTTTACAAAATGGATTTTTTCTATCAAAATAATATTAGGGCGAATTCAGACAGCATCCTTCAAACCGTCGAGAGGGGCTCACGTCTCGCCGTGTAAAGAGATAAGCTGCGCAAAGCTCCTATATTTTTCTTGTCGAGGGCTTACGGGCCACAGCGCTGGTGGCGCAAAGCCAAGTACCAGCTCAAGTAAGTCTATAAAATTAGCTTTTAATGAAAATATAATCACATTTGAATGTTGAAGTATTTTGTTTTCAACATTCAAATAAATATGATGTAGGTAGTCATCGTTCAGTGGCTAAATCTACCTCTATCCATAAAGAAGCTGCCTCGCTGACTCATCAAAGCTCAGCAAACCCACTGAAGCCAGAAACACCACGAAAGGATTTTTGGAAAATCTACTCATTATATGTATTGTCGACAACACCGCTGCCGAGTCATAAACGCCGACAAAACCCCCACGTGTCTTAGGACGTATACAACTAAGAAGACTAAAGATCCGTTGTTCTGGATTATACGACGACTGCCCGATTTTGCGGAATCTTGCCGTGACCTAATGCCGCAAAGCCTTTTGAATTTCGGGACATAGTAATCCCAGGGACAGGTGAAGCCCGCACTTCGCTTAGTGGGGGATTTGTGGTTTACTGTTAAGTAAAATTTGATGCTAGTCTCGCCAGATGACTTAATACGAGTACCTATATCATTTGACATACGTACGAGTGTATGAAAATGAATTGTTATTTTCTCGTTAACATAGGATAAAGGGTACCTATTGTTATTGGACTGGACGAAAAGGCTCACATTCTATTATAAACTACAAGTATAAATAAATATTAATCAATCATCCCTTAGTTTATCACACAGTTATAGGTCGTATGTCTAATTTATATTCTCTTAACATCGAAACAAAGAACTCTTTTCGAATAAAATTTATGATACGAGAAATTCGAAATGAGTGAAGTTTTATTGTTAGATGATATTTACTAATTAAGACTTTCAAAAATATATTTGACGATCATGAAAATAAATGTATTTGTAGAAACTTGCATGTTTAATAAATAGGACCTAGCTAACTTTGTTTAAAATTATAAGTAGGTATGTCAATAACGAAAATCGACCTAGGTATATACCCACCGTCAAAATATACCTAGTAAAATACATATACATTTTGAATTTTGGAAATTAACCTACAAAACTATCACTGGAAGGTTTTAAAGGTAGGTATCTATTTATTTAGTTCACTGGAACTCTGACATGATGCTGACACGTAGGAAGTAGCAGAATTTCCGTCGCATTTTCAATTTTAGTTTATATTAAACTGAAACTTTCACGTCCAGCGTTGTTAATACCTACTCATACCTCGTAGTATCGTGCAATTAATGTACGTACGTGGTCAAACTTCAAGTGCAGTTTGCAAGTTCGTGGTTTTCTCATCACTATTCTCGACCTCCATTCTGGAGTAATATCGTTCTACAGTTCAGATAGATTAATTAACTTGTTGAGCTGACTGAGTGTTTGTATAATGTTAACAGACATAAATTATACGAATATCTACAACACTGATCATCTTAAATTATAACTTATCCTTTCTCTATGATAAAGGTACCTATAGGCATTGCTAGTATATGGTTAGGTATATCAAAAACTAAGAACATTATGATAGCAAAGTTTTATACTGTACGTGTTTCTCAGTATGGTAGCAGATTATCTATATTAACTAGTTGTTTTAAGTTTTAAGCTACGTTGTATATTGTTATTGGAGATATACCGTTAAACAAGCATGGCTTTCTTGTATGCGTGACGGTCAATGATGTGATTAATGCGGGGATTATTGATATTCGCTGGAAATTATTACTATTCAACAACTCGGTCGCTAAAAGTGATTAAGTAATTGAAAAAATCTTCATGGAATTTTGGATACACGTTGTCAGAGGCCCTGACATAGGGTACCTTTCATTTAAAATGACACTGTTCGCGAGACAAAGAAACTTCAGTGACAAAATTTAAATTAACATGAGCACAACAGAAATGTATATTATATTGATCAAAGCACTAAATGAAATTAATTATTCACGTGAAACATTGTTCCGGAGCTCTAATAATTTCCAACTAATACCTATAGAAGTACCTAGTAATGCCAGAATTGCATTTTAATTAAACATAACCAAACAAAAATGAGCTCCGGCTCTCTTTTGTGCAACACTGGATTCCCATACAAAACACGGACCACGTTGGTTGGTTGTTATTTCCTGTTCACATGACGGATTCAATAATTGCATTGACATCGTTAGTGGAAATTTTGTGTGTGATGGAAGCTTAAAGCAAACAAGCTGGAATAATTAAATGACCAACCAGTCTCATATGTAAATTTGCTCATTAAGTTTGCAAATAATGAACAATATAGGTAAATAATAGGTCAAGATATACCTAAATATAGAAGAGGAAATTTCTATACCTACCAAGATTTAATTGAAAATATCATTGGAGATTTTCAACTTCAAAATGCGTAGATGGGTGGTTTTAATTTTGAAGGAAATGACCGGTATCTATATCTAGCGGTTTTTAATATCGAACTAATTAATTCCGAAAGTTTTTGAAGTTACTATTCAGTATCGCGACAGGTATATCATTACTTTAAATGCTGGAACACAGAGTAATTTTATCTTCGAAAAATGTATCTATATAAATATCCAAATTAACGCACGTACAATTAGGGGGAACAACTAGTTAAGTAAATATTTTTCCAGTGACCCAATTACATCAAATAGGATGTTTACGGCATTAACTTCACGAGTGAACGAACACTGTGCAGTGTGCACCGTACGGGCTACGGGCGTAGGTATCACGCAGCAAATGCATATAATCGAATGTCTGCCAATTCCACGCTGGTTACCTCAACAACGATTAATGAAGACAGCCACCGAGATTTATCTATTTTCAGAAAACTAACTACCTACCATAACATACCATTCCATACCATACCATACACTTTACTATCGTGAATCGTCTATTATTATAATAATCTGGCCACATCTAAAAACATAAAAAAATATAGAGAGTTAGTTTAAGGTCTTTAACGTACCATTACCTATGTTACATTTTAAGTAAAAATGGTGAAATTTAAAATTTCATTTTATACTTACATAATATTTCTTTTACATAATATAATAAACATCAGTCGCGACTACAAACCAAAACCAGTGCAAAGGATTCAAAATAAAATAATAAAAGTTCTCTGTATCTTATTTTAAGTGAACTATAATGTTCTTATACGAAATAAAGATTCTTTAAACCTACATTATAGTTCTTAAAAGTACATTAACTCTACTTTTAATACTAGAGGCAATATAATCGCATTCCCTTTCTTCGATTGAGTGATTTGTTAAAACTAAACCTACCTACTTTAAAAACACAAAAGTTATGGAACATCAGAAAAGAAGAAGTTCTCTGTTTGGTGGTCTGTTTTAGTTACACCGAAGTACAGAGGTGATATAAAATAGATGAACAATACCTACATAAATCCAACAACAATGTTAATATCCTGTGAGCACTAGGAAACTGTCCGCCTCGGAGCGGATATGAAACATTCTGTATTCTTTTCAAAACTCGGATCCCAAGGAAGCGCAATGCTCTGGGGCCGACCACCGCCCACTGCAATGCTGCGACCACGTCGGAACTCAGATAAACCCATTTAAACTTCCTGCAAAGTAAAAAAATCGAATTATGAAGAGCGCAGATGTTCCACTTTAATAAGATTTTAACTACACCTAGCCTCGTTCATTCAAGATATTATTATGGTAATATGTAATACTTTTTGCCCGGATTTGCTTCTGCGAAAATCTCAAAATCTCCTTGGAAACTCTTAATTCCGGGAAAAAAGTATGTTACATACCTACTTTTCATCCCGGAATCCCCGGAAGTTTCCAAGGAAGCTTTCCAATTAACGTTCAGAATTTGTTATCTACGCCATAAAAACACTTTTCCTAAAATTAATGACATCAAAGAAATTTAACAAATCAAATTATGTAGGTACCTAAAGTAGGTACTTAAAAATAGAGTGTTAAATTAATGTCAATTGGCATTTAAATCATTAATGCCAAACTTTAATTTTATGAACGTCTCTGAGTGCGGCAGTTTTGTTTTTAAAATTTTTACTTAAAATTAAGTACTCATTAAAACGACTCTGAATTCGTCCGTTAAACTTTAATTTTTAATTGATTTCCGAATCTCTATCCAAAATTCTTCTTTACCTAAATAGGTATAATGTAATTTGAAACCCTTTTCTTAGTATAGTTATTCATTGACTATTCCATCGTTATTTAATGTAAGTAGATATTTAGGTAAAATATATTATGAAACTAAAAATTCAATATATAACTTTAATTTTTCAGTTTGTTTCAGTTTTCGTCAACATTGTCTGTCAGTCAGCTTCAATTTTAAATTACCTTTATTTTATAATGTGTTACAAAAAATGGTTGTGTAATCGATTGCCTTGTATATAGGAATTGCAAAAATGTTTAAGCTACACATAATATTATTAGTACCTACTTGAGTATTATAGGTAATATATTGCAGAAACAAATAATTGTAACTACACCGGCCATGTTAGTTATAGACTAATTAAAACGTCCTTTATATTAGCAGAGTATCGCGTCGCGAACTCCCCTTGCGTCGCGTCGCCGCCGCGCGCCGGTCCGCATGTGGTTGGCCGCACGTCCGTCACTCCTGACTGCAGCTTCCGCTCCGATAAAAGCCCCTTCGGACTGAAATTTATCAGACCTAATTCTTTTCAAATCTATTGAACGTATAATTTACGAGGTCATAATATTAATTAGTATATTACTGACTAGCTGTGCCCCGCGGTTTCACCCGGGTGAAAGGTTTTTACACAACAACATTTTTCCCGACACCCGATTTCAATGAAATAAAGTCTATATGTAGCTCCAGGCTAAGCTTAATCTACCTGTGAAAACCGCATGACAATCCGTTCAGTAGATTCAGAGATTATCGCGAACAGATAGACAGACAGAAAAGATTTTTAAAAACCCTTTTTTTGTGGTTGGTTACTCTTAGTTTACCGTTCCCTGTAAAATTTTTAATCGACTTCGAAAAATGAGGAGGTTCTATGTTCGATTGTATGTATGTTTTTTTTATGTAATATGTTGTTAGGATACGTGTGGCTGTAAAACTAGCGTCTGCCCTTGGAAAAAAATTATATTTCCTAAGAAATTTGATTTAAAAACTTAATAAAATAAATATTTTATTGAATATATATACATATATTGGAATATATAAATAATTATTATACTTATTTGAAAATAAATATCCCAACAAAAACATTTTCATGTAAAATGTTGCCAAGACGAGACCATATACCAGTACTTTCAAAAAGTTATCAGATCTTATGTAGAGCCAAGCTTCTAACTCTACACGCCCTAACTCTACAAGGTCTAACTTCACAAACTCTAGACCTTAGTCAAAATATGTGGCTTGGCCATTTCGCTACATTCACACGGGCCTAAGGTGAATTTTTTTTCCATAGTTCATTACTTTTCTGTTATATAATAAATAATTCTTTGTAGTAACGAAACGGCCAAGCCACATATTTTGGCTAAGGTGTAGAGTTTGTGAAGTTAGACCTTGTAGAGTTAGGGCGTGTAGAGTTAGAAGCTTGGCTCTACATAAGATCTGATAACTTTTTGAAAGTACTGGTATATGGTCTCGTCTTGGCAACATTTTACATGAAAATGTTTTTGTTGGGATTTCATTTCTTTTTGTAAGTTAAAATTGCGGAAGTCTCATACAAACTTCCATCCCCTAATTCAAGGGGTTGGGGGATAAAAATTACAAGTTTTATAATTTTTTTGTTGTTTGTGTACTAATACTAGCTTACATACCAAATTTCAGCTTTCTAGGACATTCGCAAATACCCTAAGAATTTTGATGATCATCAGTGAGTCAGTGACGAAATTAGCGTTTTTTAGATATAAATAAAATCTGAAGTATAAAAGCGAATGTAATTAAAACTTAATATGTTCAATAAGTCCGCTATTGACAATATATTCCGAAAATTTTGTTGATCTAGCATAATCCAAACCCAAGTTATGAGGGTTCAAAAAAACGACGAAGCGCTTCGAGAAAAGGTAGGTAGTGCCCGTGCGCTTCGCGTGGCTCGTCTTGGCGGGGGCACTACCGTGCCCCCAGATAATGAAAGAGTAGAATCTTCGAAACTGCAGGTACCTAAATTTTTACCCAAAATTGAGAGGGGTGATAAAAGAAGAGTAACCAAAAAAAAGTTTTTAAAAATCTTTTCTGTCTGTCTGTCTGTTCGCGATAATCTCCGCATCTACTGAACGGATTGTCATGCAGTTTTCATTAGTAGATTAAGCTAAATCTGGAGCAACATATAGGCTTTGTTTCATTCAAATCGGATGTCGGAGAAAAAAGTTGTTGCAAAAATACTTTTCACGCGGGTGAAACGGCGGGGCACAGCTAGTTTGAAAATAAATTCTAATATTTTTCATACAGATTCTAAATCTGTGCTGGTGGCGCTCGCTGCTAGAAGGGGTAGCGGGACCATTACGTAACTCTGATCGAAAACATCAATCACAAGGGGCGGACGAAATCGACGGGCGCTAATTAATTTACTGCTGATTCTGAACTTGCCACGTACTCATCATGAAAACGCAACTGATATGACAGTTGATGACTTCAAACAACGGAAGTTGGACTTCGAGCATAAGATAAAATATGTTTTGCAGCAGTAGGTAGGTAGGTATATGGAAACTGGACCAAAAATGGACCAAATGGTGAATGAAAAATGACAGAGTCGTTGGCAACGCCAGCAACTCTTCGATAATAGTGGACTGTATGCGGACGGCCTGGATGTCTCTTTTACACTCGTCGGTTAAATAAAATAATTATCGAAGCTTGTTACCTCGCAATCCCGGGGTAATACTCCTTCCTGGCTTCCTCCCACGGACACTGCGAGAGGTCCTTCAGGAACCACGGCACGATAGGTAAATGTTCACAAAAAAAAAACACACGCGGAGCAGCTGCTGTATTGTTTAAATATTCAAAAAGGTAATGAAGAAAAATAATAAAATAAAAATCGCTCCTTATCCGGAGGGCGAGGTTCTTCAATCAAAACCACAGAACAGAATAGAATCCAAAAATCAATAATTTTTCACACGCGTTCCAAACAACTAATTTAAACCAATCTTGACAAAATAAAAAGGCTTTCTTGTGTGCCAGTAACTCTGTCTTCTGAGCCGTGGTTCACACATAGAGGAAGGAAAGCGCCGAATTAAGGTACATATTGACCCTCAAAATATACGACGAAACAAACATCGGTTTAATTATAATAGTCAACCGACGAGTGTTTGAAAATAATAAATAAAAACACAAATAAATGTTTACTGGCGCCACCATTCCCCCGGCCTTGAAAGGTTCCCTTTCAAAATAAAACAAGAATAATAAAAATACATGGAAAATACCCTATACAATCAATTAATAACTGATAGAGACGCGGTGTGAACCTTATTGCGCTTTAACTACATTAGCGTGTGTCAATAAAAAAAAAAAATAACAATAAATACCACAATATGGCAGGAGTCATTAATAAGTGAAGCGGAAATTAACTTCCTATAATAATATAGCTAAGTAAACAATTATTATGATAAAGAAAACATAATCAATCGTCAACGAAAAACATATCTAATAATGAACAAATAAAAATAAAATGCAGGAGCAAAAATTAAATTTTAGTTAAATTAGGCTTCCATTTTGCTGAATAAGCAATGTGCGCAAATATTTTCTACGCCATCGAGACCAAAATAATCTACTATCCGATTCAGCACTCGCGTCCAAGACCGAACGTACTTGAATAGTGGATTTGTGAGCACGCACATCACTGTGCGGGATAAAATAATTAAGATTACTCCTAAAATCGTAGTTAACCGGTGTTAAATAACCTCCCTTTAAATAATCTCTAATAATGTTATCGTATAATAATTTTAAATACGGTTGCGAAGCAAACCTGCGTTGTAAATATAAAAAGCGGCGGTCAGTTATACTTTGTGAATTCCCAAGTAAGTCGCGTTTTGACTTATAGGGATGCGCTACCTCATAATTATTATCAAACGGACATTTAGACGTTGGCGCATTACAAAAAGCGTCACAGTACTTATCGTTGATACTTAAATAGGTTTGCCTTTTATCTATGTCCTCTACCTCCCGAGACTTGCGAACTAAAGAGTTAACTTCACAAGTCGCGACAGAACAATAAGAGAAAGAGGTGGAAGGAGGTGCGGGGGTTGGAACATTTCCTAAAATAACATAACCCAGCACGGTTTCTAGTGCGTCAGGAAGACCGGGTGGGTTAGCCACCTTCCCAGATAACAGCAATTTAGCAAACAAATCAACTCCTAACAAGAGATCAATTTCACCCGGTGTACCCCAAGTGTCATCGGCGAGTGGTATGGATTGAAAACGTTCCATGAAATTACAATCAATGCGAGTGGTCGGCAACTGGCCAGTGATCTGATTCAGCACTAGCGCCGAAACAGTATACTTGGGACCCGAACCGAAGCGCGATCGGAAGCTAACGCTTACAGCTCCCTTAGCGATTTTGGAGGCGCCGCCAATGCCCATGATAGTGACCTCGGAGCTCTTATCTACATTAAGTCCCAACTTATGACAACACTTGGAAGTAATATAATGCTTCTGAGAGCCTGGGTCCAGAAGACACCGGATCAGAACATCTCGACCGGAGCGCCCGGCAGCGAGCACCCTGGCGGTCGCGAGTACCTCGGTAGAAGAGCGCAACTCACGGAGCGATGACAAAGTACAAAGCGAAATATCCGAAACTTTATTTTCAGTTGAGATACGATCTTGGTTATTTAATTTAACATCATTACGATTATTAATATCGTCACTGTTACTCGAAGCAGCGTTACTATCTACAATCGACTCGCACGTCGCCGGCGGTTGTGGCTGCGGCTGGGATGTCGAATCCTTTAGAAAATGTAGCAACGTATGATGCCTAGATTTACATTTACGGCAGGAAGTATTCGACTTACAATTAAAGGACATGTGACGTGTACTTAAACAATTTATACACGCGCGATTATTTTTAATATAATTAAACCTATCATAAGGTGCGAGTTCTAAAAAGCGTTTACACGTATAAATGTGCGAACTCGTGTTTCGGCCTCGACACAGTCCACATTGGGAATCGTCGTCGAGGGGCGGTTGCGCTGCTACAAAGACCTGAGGAGCGCGAGAGGATGGCGCGGGGAGAGGGGCGCGCGGGGTGGCCGGGTGACCGGAGCCGGAGCCGGAGCCGACGCGTGACGACGCGCGGTGCAGCACCTTCACATGCTCGCGGGTGAACCGAACGAACCCGTCGTAACTCGGTATATCTGCGCACCCCCTGATAGATGACTCATACATTATCGCAGTATCCGTATCTAACAATTTCAACCCCATGTACACAAAAACAAAATCGCCTAAATTCTCAATCTGAAGCTGCCTTAATGCAGATATATTTGCGGTATATTTATCAATAACCTTTTCGAGATTCGAAGCCGAGGATCCGTTAATAGGTTTTAAAGAAAATAATTCATTAAGATAAGAAGTAGCCAACGCGCGACGATCATGATACTTGTCTATCAAAGCGTTCCAAACGATAGCATAGTTCTCAGCCGACGGCACTACGCCAGCGGCCACACTTTTCGCCTTACCAGATAGATGAGTTAACAAATAATGAATGCGTTCTGTATCTGTCAACTTATTATTCTCATGAACGATGTGTTTAAACGTTTCATAAAAATACGGGAAATTCTGAATTTCGCCATCGAACATGGGAATTTGAATACGCGGAAGACGAATCGACTCTTTATCATGCCCACTACAACAGGGCGCAGCTGACATATGCTGCGGAACAGGCTTTGTGGATACCTCTTCGAATGCCTCCTTTACAGCAAAATATAACTCATCGAAAGAGGTGATAGATTGATAATTGACTACATAATTAGGCTTCTTTTGTAAGCTAAACATGTTAATATTATCAACGGCTTCGATATAATCTCGACGTAAGGAATCGACGAGACGGGCTTGTGTACAAAACCTACGACGATGTATTTCATCTTCGTGTATAAGAGGGATTAGGTCGAAGACCGTTTGCAATTGATGAAAATATTGCTCGCGTTTTGCTTCGTTTAACTTTATTTTGATACCTAAATCCTCCATTTTAAATTGAAAATTAGACTCAGGTCAATGAAACAACGAGAATATTAATGTATTATATACATAAAAAATAAAACAAAATAAAAAACAAGCAATAGCGTAATTACCTATAGGTGGTAGGAAATTACGTGCGGGTTAAAAATAAAATAAATTCCGAGTTATTTAACAATGCTCGGTGCGAGAGAATACGAACACAACAGCTGATAAAATAATAATTTAATTATACTTAGTTTAGTAGGTGTAACATAAATATGTACCTACGCGGGGCAACGAAATGAAGATAAACGTAAGTACCTATTGTATAGCTATACCTGGGCAGAATTCGTTCGGCGGAGAAAATCAAAATAAAATATATAAGCTAGCTGCGGTTACGACTTGATAGGTATTTGTTTATATATAACAAATAGAAATCGACCGACAACCAACTACGCGGGTATTGGTTATACTAATATCCAAGAAAATACAAATTCTCCTTGGAAAGTATCAAACCAATAAAAATCAAAATATTAAGTATGAGTATTAGACACCTACTCAATACTTATACGAAACGATTCCAACCAGGCATCACCATGACAACGAAATAATAAAATAGGTAAGCGATGTTTCCTATGCAAATTAAATTATAATCTGCATGAAAGTAGTACAAATACCTATGCGAATAAGAAATTTATGCGAAAATTACAATTAACCAAAAAATAATTGGCAAACTATTCAACCGTAGGTTCTAACCATTGATATGTAACAAGCTAAGATATAGCAATGAAATGTCACCCTAATGTAAAACGCAATAAGGTTCAATATTCATTACACGCGGTACCCAACGAGATGTAAAACGCAGTCGTAATATGTAAATACGAAAGCGATCCGGCTCGAAGGACCAAAAAATATGGACCAAAAATGGACCAAATGGTGAATGAAAAATGACAGAGTCGTTGGCAACGCCAGCAACTCTTCGATAATAGTGGACTGTATGCGGACGGCCTGGATGTCTCTTTTACACTCGTCGGTTAAATAAAATAATTATCGAAGCTTGTTACCTCGCAATCCCGGGGTAATACTCCTTCCTGGCTTCCTCCCACGGACACTGCGAGAGGTCCTTCAGGAACCACGGTACGATAGGTAAATGTTCACAAAAAAAAAACACACGCGGAGCAGCTGCTGTATTGTTTAAATATTCAAAAAGGTAATGAAGAAAAATAATAAAATAAAAATCGCTCCTTATCCGGAGGGCGAGGTTCTTCAATCAAAACCACAGAACAGAATAGAATCCAAAAATCAATAATTTTTCACACGCGTTCCAAACAACTAATTTAAACCAATCTTGACAAAATAAAAAGGCTTTCTTGTGTGCCAGTAACTCTGTCTTCTGAGCCGTGGTTCACACATAGAGGAAGGAAAGCGCCGAATTAAGGTACATATTGACCCTCAAAATATACGACGAAACAAACATCGGTTTAATTATAATAGTCAACCGACGAGTGTTTGAAAATAATAAATAAAAACACAAATAAATGTTTACTGGCGCCACCAGAAACCATCGCCTAGATTCTAGAGATACAGTCTAAAGTCTTAACTGATACCTGAATTAGTACGTGTGTATTTAATTTATTTAATTTTTTTTCTTGATTGGTTAACATTATTTTTTTAATAAATAAATAATTAATAGGCCACCATATCCAGAACTAAGCTAACTTGTTATATGGGTATGAGACAGTCGATTTGATTGGTAGGTGATTAGGTTAGGTATTTATATACTTTTTGTGAATAAATGCTTATGATACGTATAGGTAGGTACCTTCATAATAAACACTTGACTCAGGGTAAACACTATCTAATGTTTTTCAAATAAAAATCCGAGATTGCGGAGAACCTTTTTGCGAAAAAGTTTAGTCTTACACGGAAACAATTAGTAGATATACTTAGGTACCTAGGTACGTACGTGACTTATCTTAATATTTTTTTGCTGATTTAATCTGAATCCAATGAGTTCACTACATCTTCCACTAAGTTTCACTCTTGAAAATATCGGGTTTTCCTAGGGAACTATAAAATAATTTTGGGATGAAAACTAAAAGTAAGTTTCCTTGTATAGCGAAAATTGTAAAAATAAAAATAACATTACAAAGTATACCTACAGTGACGAAAAATTTTGAGGCGGAAAGGGAATAAAAAAGAGAAAACACATTTAGCTTAACCCAACGCAAAAAATAGATAAACGCTTTATGTTTTCAATACCTACATTACTCTGGTATATTTTATGCTCAATGAAATTTATAACAAAGGCGCGAAGTAAACATAGGTAAACATGAACCAAAGCTAAGTATTATATTATCTGTGAAACAAAGCTTCCGCTCGCTAGGTATTTGCCGTAAACTATGTACATTGAGAAACGCTTTATGGGCACTGTATGAAGGTAGGTATTTCATTTGCAAATATCTCTGAATACCGAAAATATTCATGCTTTCCCTTTAGTTTCATATTATACCAGTTTTAAACGAAATACGGGATAATTTTATTTTGACACTTTGGCTTTCCTCCGCTGTGAATTTAAGAATGTCTATCACTTATGTTAATTTGAAGAAGTGGAACTGATTATAAAGCCGCAGATGGTCATCGAAACTACTCAATAATAGTACCTATGTCACGGGTTCCGATTCGTTAACTTTAAATATAGTTTCTCAACAATTTTACGTAAAAAGCAATATTTTATAAAAAGATGATGAGCATTTGAAATTAGGCTATTGTTACTTAGATAAATTACAAACCGAATCAATCAAAAGCGAGAAATAAATTAAAAAATAAATAATAAAAATTAAAATTAAAAAATAAAATACCGACAGTGTTAAATTATTATCTGTGTGTGTATTATACCTATTTAATGCAAAAGACAAAAATACGCGTAATATTATTATTGGTTTTTGCTACCACTGATCGATTTGAAGCCGGTGACAAGCCAAATATGGAGGGGGTAGATAGGCTAAGTCCACTCCCCGCCACGAGCTCTTCCTGAGCAGAACAACCCAAGTGGGCAGATACAAGCTGGCTTGGCACCGACTCCAGACCGATACAGTGTATTTTTGTCTTTTGGGTTAAATAGGTATTTTGATATTTTTAGTTTATTTACGGTACCTATCTGTTTCATTTGGTAAACGTTTTGAACGCAAATACAACGCACTTGCTTAACACGTTAAAGTTGCGTCAACTAGGTATATATAAGAACTGACTATTCCGCGGCGGAGACCCGCGTCAGTTTAAAGATTCTCTCGGGTTTCGCGATGAAAACCCTTTCATACCTGACGTCTTCAACCTAAACTACCTTCTTGTCACATGTCAGCATCATAGGTCAAGTTTAAAGACACAAGTATGTAAAGAGTACCTAGTCGGTGAGTTTTCATACAAAAATACAATCCAAATTTTTGACTTTTCCCGTGGATTGCCCAAAAAAAATTTTTTTATATAAGTAAACCTTGTCCTGGCAGTAAGTAAATCTTTAATTTATCCACGCTGATGTGGCAAGTTCAAGATATTAACTTTGTTTATTAAGTTATTCGACTAAGAAAACTTGACAAGTCGCACTATCGAGTATTAAAGAACATAACTCTTTCAAAACAACTGAAGACCGTTATACATGTCAGAAGCTACGATTCATAAAACTTCCAAAGAACTTGGTATTCATTTCTTATAGCCGTTATCTTGCTAGTATAGGTTTTTGGTGCGAATTTATCCTTCGTTCACTTCACATTTACATTTTTGTTTTTTTGAAGTAAATAAATAAAAAAAACTATTTAGTACACCTATTACAGTAATCCAATTCCACAGCGTCCTTTCTTATGACGATGTGCAATTGAATTTAACAACCTAATACCGTGGTTACTGGTTATATCGCACCGGCTTCGCATCGTAGTTCAGACAATATAATACTATGGTATACTAGTACTATCAGCAACGTTTTCGCGCTCCGCTGGAGACAGTGAAAAGCGTCCATAGCAATCTCTTGCCACGCTCGAACACTTCCATTGGGATTTGTATGCGTATGGAATGTACATTATTGTATCGGAGCAACGTGGATGTGTAAAACGACTTTTTTATACTTTTTATATATGTAGATTATAGAAGGAATATAGTAGCAAATAACAGCAGATAGTTATCTGCTATTGTAATGATAGCTGACTAACTGATGACGATAACATAACACAATGCAACTGAAGAAAGGTGACCGAGACTATTAGCTGAGCGACACATCTAGAACGAACTAGAAACTATTACAATTAATTGTACCGACATAGTTAGAAGTTGTACAGCATACCAGATATCCTCAGGGAACCCGGAGCAGTGCCTGGGACTTGCGACCCAGGTGTAGGTTTAATGGGTACCCTTTACAATGCATCAACGCTCACCTCCACTGCCCGTGCTCCCGACTTAAGCAAACCTCTGGAAACAATTAGATGACACAGCACACGTAATCACTATAGCCACTCCAGATTGATACGACACTGATGCGACACTATAACTGCACTGAACACAAAGTAACAATGAACCGTCGCTTACGCATACCCGCAATTTTATAACAAGTTCTAACAAATACGAGTCGGGCAATGGAGTGGAGCGGGGGAACGAACTTACAACAACCGCTATTCGACAGCGGGAAGCAACAGTTATTTTTAATGAAACTACCCTCTCGCCGACACATAATAATAATAAGTTTATTTACTTTAACTATTATGTTAATACAATAATGCACTAGCGCCCAAACTAGTTGAAGCTGTATTTCAGGTGCCAGCAGCATTCCGTTGAATTACAAATAAACTATCTACTTCCACACGCAAAATAGGCGCTTGGACGTCGAGTTGCGGAAACCAGCCCGCTAACAAATACAAATACAAATAAACTATCTACTTACTTTAATAAAACAAAAAAATATATTTAGTAAATACATATCTATATAGTAGTATAGGGTTCAGTTGGGTGTTCTCTATACATAATAAATAAAATAAAATAAAATAATATATAATAAATAATGTAAAACAAATAATATATAATACATATACCTATTTATAAAGGTATTAATGAAACGAAGATCTATTGAGTTTAGAGAGTTATTTGTATGGTACTTTTAATTTTCTTTTTGTAATACAAACACGACATATTATTGCCTCTAGTAATAAGGCCACCTTTTGCTCAGTCTTTACTTTTTATCTGTTTAAGTTTTTATTTTCTCTCCTGGGGCGATAAAGCATAATATCTACTATTTGAATTTGAACATTAAAATCAATAATTTTGCAGATACCTATTCATTATGTAATGTACCTACTTGTTGAGCATAGGTAATTGTGCAAAAAGGCAGACTTAAGGCTTTTTCATCAAATCAAATTGCAATCTTCGTTAATCTCGTGTTTCGGAACATACGGTCTAACTGTCAATTAGGCAGATGACGTAACAACGAATACTTTTTTGAATTGGGAACCGGCGTATACAAACGTGTGTATTATAAATTATTCGTATCGCGCATATAGGTACAGTTCATTAAAACGTGCAGAAGCTTGTGTAAATGGTGTGAACTGGCCTAAGCCTCAAGTGAGGTGCGCCCCTAGAAGAAAGCATCGAGCCAACTTGATGAGACCACGGGACGTTCTGATTTCTGAGGTATCTGCACGTTGCTCACGTTGCTCTTCTGTTAATTATTTATTATAGAATTAAATGTACAAACGACTAGCTATTCCCCGCTGTTCCACCCGCGTTAATTTCGAAGTTGCCATGGAAATTTCGGGATAAAAAGTACCATATGACACTCTGTAACACTGTAACATTCTATTGGTAAAACAATTTTCAAAATTGGTTTAGTATAGATCCAGAGATTACCCCCTATACCTATAACATCACAAACTCACAATTACAAACTCACAAACCTTAGCTCTTTATAATATTAAAACTTCTATCACACACAAATATTCTTTATTGTTACAGAATCTGAAAAACCTGAAAGAACTAAAGGCCTTACATAAGAACAATTTCTTCCGGGCAACTATCGTTAATACTTTTATCCATTATTTACCCTAATCACAATAATACTGGTTGGTATGGTAGGCCTACTAAATACTCAAGATAAACAATGAGTGGCAAAAACGTCCTCAAAAAAAGAAAAAATAACCACTTATTTGAAATCAGTAAGGAAACCGTATATACAAGAACACACGATTTAGGATTTAATTTGAATGAATTGTGACTATTGGTTTCCATATAAAATATCAGACGCAGGATCTCTATGAGCTCATTGTTGAAATTTGGACCCTCGCTTCGTTGCGTAATCTGCAGGGCAATTATGTAACTTTTGTTCCTATGATATTTCAGTTTCAATCAGAAAAATAGCGATTTTGTAAATAATTGATCATTATAAGCAACCTCAACTTTTGAAGTATGTTCATTTCGGTTGATTGCTTGATATGGTAGGTGTCAAAACGTGCATATTGTAATCGCAAAACCGCCATGTCTTTGATTGCAACCGAAAAATGATAGAAACAAAAGTTACATAAAAGCGTTTCAGATTACACAAAACACGCGCTACAATTATTTTTTATTTGATTTTTTATTATAATAATAACTATGTCGTTGTACTTATTAGCACTTAAATGTAAATAATATTTTATTTTATTTTATTAAGAAATCACACAGTGATACAAATGGATAAATATAACACATAAAACAGCAGTAAGACCAATTACAGATTTCTTCATTAATATTTTATAAGTATTGAAACCATTGATTTACTATATCAATGATTGAAACGGTTAAATATACTTTCCGGAAATATACATTAATATTATTATAATTATATACTTAATAATCTAATCTATTGCATCAATTCATAACCGCTTTAATAATCCAGCAGTGGTTCATTTCAATTCAGAAAACAATTGAAATATTTAATTGAACTTTATGTTCATTAGGGACCTACCTACTACTCTATACACGGCGCACGCTTATGTTTATGTAAATGATATTTAAATTCGTCGCGTTAGTTGGTATTCCCCTAATTTCGTCAAGAGAGTAAGTGAAGCGCATCGTAATGCCCATTTCCACTTAATGCTCCGATGAATTGAAGAACGTACAAAGGGAGTTCCAAGGAATTTCAAATAATCATACTGTTGTAATATGGAAAAAAATTTTTGAAGGCACGTTGTATTTTCATGACGCATATAATAACATACAAATCATTGATTTATTTCAGCGTAAAACAAAAGAAAATTACTTTCGTATCATTACATTTTTATTCGATGGCTTATATTTATTGTATAGTATAATAAAAATTTCAAATATTTCGAGATATTAAGAATTCCTATTATAAATACCCATGTATAAACGTTACGGTAGAAATTTTGTTAATCAATGTATGTCAATAGCATAAACGTAGATACGAAAATCCGTTGCGTTTAAAGCTTAGAAAATTTAAGCGGAGACAGACAGATAGTCACGTAGATATTATTTAAGATAGCTAAATTCCAAGCGCTTGAAAATTAAAATTTAAAATTTTAGTGTCCAAAATATAAATAGTTACAAAGAATAAATACCTACTATAAAATAATAAATAAAGTGTGGGATAAAAATAGATAAAGATTCTTACGTACCTAGGTAGGTATATATAACGAAATAAAACTGTTGACAACCTTTTCCTTTAGGTAGTTTGATGCTAACAGAAATCTCACATAAACTCCATGGATAACGTTATTCTTTTATTTTATTGTTTGTTTACGTCTGCCTCTGCCACTATCCACAAAGTACATACTAACAAAATTTGTCTCACAGAAGTTTTACAACCCTGTCGGAAGTTAGAGAACAACGAGCACGAGGTATAGCGCAAGTAAATATTAATATTGTACAGTGGCTATGTACCTATTTATTAATTGAACCCTCTTGGCCTATATCCACATACATATACTTACAACCTAACAATGCTGGTTACTTTGTTCGATATAATCATACGTTATATTATTATATGTTTATAAGAGTTATGTACCAACATAACTATACATATGTAAGTAGAAAGCTCTTATAAACAACAAGCAGCCAAGGGGCGGCTTGTTGTTTATCGGTTCGTAACAGTTAAGTCGTCCACAATTACGCGTGGATGCGTCAATTTGCGAGTTATTTTGTTCGTGTGTGGGGCGCGGCGTGGGCGTACAGTGTATGAGGACAGAGGATCAGGTATCAAACGAAAGAAAATTGAGTCCGCCCGATGCCGGGACGCCGCGCCGCCCAAGGCTGCGAGGCTGCAGCTTGTAATTTTCGAAAACATTCTTTAACAGTTCTTATCTTTGTGTACTTTACTGCATTGGTGGATTGCATTGTTTCTGAAGTTTTCTTATCCTTCTATCACCAATGTTCTTTGGTCCATGGTTCTACGTATCCGGCTTCGTAGAAAGAATAAATTTTCCCTACTTACGTCACAACGACAATTAGGTAAGTACGTGGGAAGTTTCTAGTCAAAATACTTTTTAGTTTGTGCGATAAAATAGGGTGGAAAATTTATGTGGAGAATCTATAACTATATACTATACTAAGGGCATTGACATTTTATTTTACATTCCAAAATCCCGCGGGAACTCCAAAATTAACGCGAGTGAAACCACGGGGAATGGCTTGTATAATAACACAATAGTGCACAACATATACCTATGTTGTGCACTATTAATTAGGTAAATTTTTGTTAAGTAAATACACTTTCGTATTCCTTGAACTTTTTTATATTTAGTTGTAAATTTTGTACCTACTGGCTAATTTTAGTGAAATGTAGGGTAAGTAGGTAGGTGCGTAGGTATCAAACCAGTTAAATTACAAATTGTTCTTCTAACTATTTTGTTTAATAAAAGTCCTTTAAGTTTAGAATAAAAAATATTATAATATAACGATAGCTGGTAGAGTATTTACAATTTTACAGTGACATAATTCTAATTTATATGTATATATATCACCTAAAAAGGTTTTTCATTCGGCGTGGAAATCTCGTAACAAATGAAGAACGTTAGGAAAGATCAATACATTCTGCGTCAAGCGGACGACTAATAAGTCGTCCGTTTAGTGGATGACTAGCCACAACCTATAAAATACGTAAGTAGTTTGATATTCCATTTTATCGAAAGTAACTACGTTATTTTATTTTTTAAATCATTACGAAAGCTAGGGTACGCAAATTTGCCAGCGTAGATGTTCCACTCGGAACAAAAAAACACGGAATAATACGAATTTATGGACGATATTTTCTCATGAAGTGTATTATATGAAGTTTACACGCAGTGAATGGCACGGGAACGGCAAAGGGGCTCGAATACAATAATTTAGAGCCCCCGCCGGTAAACTTTGTCTTCATGAATCACTTATATAGAATTATTCATAAATCTCTGCGGATATTCCCCCGCCTTATTTTTACTGAACGTTATGGACATGACCGTGGACATGACCGTCGGTATACCTAGGCGAAGTATTAAACTGAGTTCGTATCTTAACTATAACATCATGATAGTTTCAATGGACGTAGAGTACACTACTTTTTGAACTTTTGAATTGAAATTGAAATTGAAAGAACTTGGAACTTTTGGAAAATATCGTTATCGTTAATAACTATCTGGTATACATATAAAATGCTTTGTCCTGAATGACTGATGGATCAACGCACAGCCTAAACCGCTGATCGTATGAAACTTGGTGGGTGTGTTGTTTGTATGACGCATGACGTGCCTATCCGATAAGAAAACATTTTTGAAAATTCAACTAGGTACTACACAACAACTAAGGGATGGAAAGGGTTGCAAAGTTTGTATGGAACAATTTCACGGGAACTTCGAAATTATCGCGGGTGAAACCGCGCGGGACAGCTGGTCTATGTATATAAAAATGAATCCCTATGTCCCTTGGTCACGGCATCACGCGTGAACGGCTGGACCGATATGAAAAAAAAATTAAAAAGGTTCCTGCGGGAATTCCGAAACTCACGCGGGTGAAACCGCGGGGCCCAGCTAATATAATATGAACTTAGATTTGTGAAAAACGCAGACCTAAATTTGTGACGTCATGCGACACAACGACGCCTCCCGCGCATCCAGTACGTACCTACGTCTCTACATCCCTATAATGTAATTTCTACTCGATATAAGTACAGTGCCTAAGGCAGAAATACTGGACTATCTAAAGTTATATCAAGATGAACTTACATAAAAATGACAACTTAGACGAGCTCATCATCATTATTTGTTAAATTTTAATATTTTTCCCTCAAAAGCTTCTTATATAGTTCGCATCACCCAAAATGGGCATGACTAAATTTAAATTTTTAGTCCATCTTGTAGATAAATAAAAAATATTGGAAACGTGATTGTACATTTTTACGTAGTCAAAAAATAACGGTGATACATCAAATTGAAATTCCGTCTGACGTCACACCTATGTACCTACTTACTACCTACACTTTATACTTATGACGTAGCGACCTCCCACTCCCAAACTTTTATGAGTTTTATCTAAGTATTTTTTCTATAATAATTCGAAAAAGCATAAAATACGTGTCTATTAGACAGACTTAATAGAACTTAGATTTTTAATTTATACCTTCTCAACTGTTACATTTTTAAAGAAATAACTCCAAATTCAAAGTGAGAATGATTCAATGCACGGTTGTTTTTTTAGAAGTGTTACCTATATGATGGTATAGGATGGTAAATTATTCATCTAGACTCTAGAGTGAAAAAATCATCAGTTTGAGTGAAAAAAAAACTGCCGTCTGAAAGAAACAAAGCTCTACAATATAAAGCGAAGAAAGTGAGTTTTTTGTCATGCTTTCACGCCATAACGGCTCAACCGAAATTTTTCATACACGTTTTCAGGGGCACTTTTTATCCTGGAATTCCAACTCGAACTCCGAAATCACCGCGGGGAACAGCTAGTGGTATATTATAATATTATCTGTGGGTAAGGTATTGAACGTAGTTAGTAGGTATTAGGTAGGTGTCGAATCGAAAAAACAAAAATCACAAATGCTTGAATTTCATCAGCTATTTGCATTATTTGTATTTTTAATGGAAAATTGTCTATCGTGAGGCAATGGTAGGTACTTTATATTATTCAGCGCAGGCCTCTTGTTATCAAAAGGTGACGATTTGTTTTTATTTTATCATTTCATCCTTGAAAAACTCTGAGTGTTTTTGCCTTATTGAGTTTGTACTCTATTTGAGTGGGTACTTACCCCGTAGAATTGTAATTGAAAATAACATTTTAGAATTAGGATAACTACCTACACAAGGATTTTAAATTTTTCTAAGACGATATTTTTATTAATATAAATTTTATCACAAATTGGATCAAATTGTAGGTACCTACTCATCTATTTATTAAATTACAACGTTGTTTTGTTTACCTTAATAACGAAATTCTCACAGGTAAATAAATCTCAAATTGAACTCGTAAACAGTTTTAAAGGCCATTTTCGTATATTTATGACTGCGAGAACAACTTTTTCAGCCACTCCATTTTCGTTTGAGAGCTTTTTTATTATTCAAGCATAAGTTCAATGGCTAGCGTTGGTATTTTATGTTATTACTTACATAGGTACCTATACGAATACATTGCATCCTTCCTTACTATTATAAATGCGAAAGTGAGTTTGTTTGTATTTACGCTTTCACGCCTTAACGGCTCGACCGATCGTCATGAAATTTTGCATACACGTTGTCAGGGGTAATGAAATAAGCTACTTTTGTCCCGGAATTTCTATGGAATCTCCGAAATTAACTAGGGTAAAACCGAGTGGAACAGCTAGTTTGACTATAAAAAACAAACTTCTATTAGGTACCTACAATCGAATTAGGTATAAACAAAATACGACGTGATTTTGCTTAATTACTCATTAAAACGTATTAATTGTACTCGAAAAGAGCTACTTTAAGCCAAAAGCATCACTTGAAGCTCATTTGAATTGTTAATTATAAAGTACTTTATTTAATAAACATTGGATCATAATTATAATTTTATCTTGCCTGGTTCAAAATTGTTGGAAGTTATGACGAATAATGTTTTAAAGAGAAAGGATTTGATTTTTTGTATGTTTGTTTGTTTGTATTTTTCCTGATAAACTCAAAAATTACTTAACTGATTTGTTCAGATTGGTTGTAGGTATATACTAACTGTCCCCCGCGGTTTCACCCGCGATAATTTCGGAGTTCTCACGGGAATTCCAGGATAAACTATACGTATACTTAAACCTTCCTCTTGAATCCCTCTATCTGTTGCTAAAAACCGCATGAAAATTTTTTTATCGTGAACAGACAGACAGACAGACGCGGCGGAGGACTTTGTTTTATAATATGTAAGGATAAGTATAATCTATCCAAAATCTATCGCACAAACCAATCAAATTGACTCAACGTAAAGTGTTATAAATATAGCGGTGCAAATTATTAGCACGTGTGTGCTAGTACGGTAGGTACCTAATAATATTATTAGTAGGTACTTATTGGTACTAATTAGTGATGTAAAAAATGTTTACGATGTGATTAGTAGGTACATTACGTACGCATACGACCGTACGTACATAAGACATGTAAATTGTAATATGTATTACTATCTATTACTAAATTATAAATATTTACTATACAACGTGTTAATGAATTAACCAAAAACCCGATACACCCAATTTGAAAAAATAAACAATAATATGATTAAAATATAAATTATGTCGGAAAAATTAATAGTTTAAAAGTTATTTTACTTTATTTTGGAGGTGATCTATCTACGAAATTTCAAGCGCTACGCCCTCACCTACGTGTCAATGACCGAATCAATTTTTTTGCTATGAGCGGCGTTCGCGTCATATATTTATTTATTTACTTAAAGAACTTTTTTGCACATTTATGTACAAAAGGCGGATTTAATGTCTATATATTGCCTATGTATTATATATAATTTAGACATGGGCTGATAAATATTAAAAAATATGACCTATATTAAAACATGGTGCGATCGATTCGGAAGTCGATTCTGAGCAAACTATTTTCTAGTTTTCGGTCAATTCATTAACACGTTGTATATTATCTATTAGTACGACTCAATGTAATTCGTGTAAGTACCTACATCAAGGCAGAAAATTTGTTGGTTGTTCCAGGGAGATTGAGATTATAAGGGAGTTGGCGCGCGTGTGATCTCAGCCAGGTGACGCCATTCAAATTAAATTTTGCTCAGACAAAAAGGAAGCGCCAGACGTTGTTATTCACGATTATGCTTCATGATATTCTAAACAAAGTTATTTACTCATTTAAAATTTCGTTTTCAAGCTAGTAAATTTTAATCGCATTTTCTGTAGCAGACACTTATACCTTTAGCAAATAATAATACAATAAAATACCTAATTAGATAATATAAAATACGTAGATAAACAGAAAGATAGGAAAAGTTAAAAAAATTGTATGCTCGAATGCTCGATACTCAATGGATAGTTGTGGAATGTGCACTAAGTATATGTTAGTTTGTGTTTAATTGCAGTTTTAGTGAGGGCCATTCCAAAATGTATCAATAGAAAAACTAAAAAAAAAATAACTTAAAAAAAAGTTTTCATTTAAATGCGTTAAAAAGAATAAACCATGCATTGTTATCCAAACTAAATGTGTATACAAAATTTCAGCTCAATCGGTTTAAGATATCTGTTTCAAAATTAAGTTGCAAGATTCTACCCGAACAAACATATAGTTACAATTATGTACATTGCAAGTTAAATAAAAGCTTTCAAAATTGAAATGAGTCGTAGTTTCCCGGCGGGTCTACCGTCCACTTTGTGATCAATGAAACTAATGAATATTCCAGAGTCGTACATATATATGCACCCAGAGAGAAGTTAATCACTACGTTTTAAGAGACGGGACTTCCTTACTTGGTTTTGGAATCCATTTAGCAGACCCAGCAATACCAACACAGCGAAAATTTAAATGTCAAAATACTTCATAACTCATGGGTACCAACATTAACGAGAACAATAGGGATGGCCACATGTAGTTCCTGATTAAATCGATATCGATAAATTATCATTAGAGCATGGGCTTCATACCAGGTGAATTAAATCTACAACGGGGGAAAACATTTGTCGTAAAATTGAAACAATAAATTATTATTTTTATTTATTTATTATTATTCCAATATTTTAGTTTGTCATGATGATGATGTTATTAGATAGATAGATATTTATTTTCTCTTTAAAAATTACATTTACATTTTATGTCAAAATTAAATAACCTATTTGGGAAAGTAAATGATTTACTTCGCAGTGCCTCCTTATTGAGCCTTGTTTAAATTATCGATAGAAATATCTATCGATAGAAGTATCCGACATTTGTTCCTTACATCTCCACAGACATATTATATATCGTGAAGTTTTTCGATTGGAATATAAGCTAAGTCATCATTTCCAATATTTTTTACCCATTGTCGACATCTGAAATTAAAATATCTATCAATCATGCAAGTACACTTAGAAACAAGATAGAGTATAATATAGTTGTTTATATAGAAGACGAGGTTCACTTTATTACAATACGATCATAATACTTAATGAAAACTGCAGTAAGTAATGAAAAAAGTATACGCAGCAGCAGCTATACAAAAAATATTCCAAAATATTCACTATTACAGCATCATTCATTAAAGTTTATCGACTCACTTTATCGATAGTGAAGATTTACATCACTATGGTTTACAAACATGCAAATATTTTTTCTCATTTCAAAAAGATAGTGTATTATTTTAGTCTTGCTGATAGCTGAAGAGAACTGTAGTGTATTGGCTAGAATGTTGGTTGTCTCATGCGCCTGCGACACGAGTCAGTTGCGTCCCGGCAGTTGAGCGGAGCAGTCGAGTAGTGCGAGTGTACGCGTGTTGTGGTGCTGGTGAGCCGTAAAATAATCCAACAAGCAGGACAATACATGTGGCGACGAGGACAAAAGTGAGTACAAATGAATAGTAATCATTAAAAGAAAAAAAAAGCAAAGATAGAGGATAAAATGAAGTAAACATGTTAGGTACCTACGTTATTCGCAAGTTACCTGTAGGTATTATTGTCGATCAGTGGTTTTAATGCCAATTCAGTTGCATTTAGGCTTACCTAACGATTGTAAATATTTTACCTATATTGTGCTGATATCACAATAATATATAACTGCTTGCGCGTCCCGGGCGAGTTCATAAATCGCTGCAGTAGGTACCGGAGGTCTCAAGTGCGCCGCTCTCCGCGTCCCTCCACCCGCGGCGCCGCGCGGGCCGCTTTACACACACAATCGTTTCTTATGAATTGTGACTCAACTTTTGTAACACTAGGTATGAAGTGTTCGGTTAAAAAAAAAAAAAGCTTTTATTTATAATATTATGTTTACTAAGGTTTGAGTTAAACAATGTTGCCTTTTGGTTGTCAGATTACGACTCTCGTGTCGGGTAATGTTGCGTTGAACATCGAGATGGCGCTTCTCGTATTTAAAAGACCTTAAGTAGGTAAATCGAAAATTAATGCGATGACATGGGGTTTAAAAAAAAAAAAAAAAAAAAAAATGTTTTATGTTGGGATTTTTATGGTTACGTGTTGGTTGTTAACATACCTCGAAAATAACAAATAATTAGGAACAAACGCTCACAATCGTCCCTAATGGGTAGTTCGAGATACCTACATTTCGCGTGTCAACTAGTAGGTAGTTGACACAGGCAAGGTAGCGTCGTAGGCCATGTCAACGAGTAGATAGTTGATATGAGTAAGTCTGCGGATAATAATATTATTCCTACATTTTGCTAGTATAACAATATTAAATGGATAGTAACAACAATACTTATTTACCCCAAGTGTATCATGGTTATGGTTTAAGGTACTTGGAAAACATTGATGTACCTACTTATATCCAAATTGGATACCTACCTAACCACACAGATTAAAATTATTAATCTGTTTCATTGAATTGATGCAAGACTCTGTGTTATTAATGACGTATAAGTGCTTATTTACCTGAAGCAGTTACAATGGAACTGATCATTAAATTGATATTAACCGAATAAAAATAATACTTTATAAGTTTATCAGTTACTTATATACACTAAGCAGATTAAAATCTGATCATTAAATTGATATCAGTTTATCAGGTATATTGTTTACCTGAAGCAGTTACAATGGAACTGATCATTAAATTGATATTAACCGAATAAAAATAATACTTTATAAGTTTATCAGTTACTTATATACACTAAGCAGATTAAAATCTGATCATTAAATTGATATTAGTTTATCAGGTATATTATTTACCTGAAGCAGTTACAATTGAACTGATCATTAAATTGATATTAGTTGGATAAAAAATAGTACTTTATGAGTTTATCGGGTATAAACACAAAGCAGATTAAAGCCTGATCATTTAATTGATATCACGAAATCTGTAATAAGCAGATTAAAATCTGATCATTAAATTGATATGTTGTTCATTATTCTTATGTGTTATGCAGAAATAAATGTTATTCTATTCTATCCTATTATTATATCATGAAACCAGTATTAAGCAGATTTAAATCTGATCATTAAATTGATATGTCTATTTATTATTCTTGTGTGTTGTGCAAGAATAATAGTTACTCTATTCTATTCTGATAACACGAAACCAGTAATAGGTAGTGTTGACATGAGTAAATTTAATTTAATATTTACGAGTTTGAAACATTAAGTTTGTTAATTGATATTAACAACTAAATATTTTAATATTTAGTTAATACAGCGGATAAGAGTAATCCGGTCATTAAATTGATATGAGTTAAGAAGGGTGTTAAATTAAAACACAATAACAGATAATATTTATCTGAATCATTAAATTGATTTTTCCAGGTCACCCAAAGATGTCACTCCTTTCATTGGAAAAGTTCGACTGTAACGGTGAATCAACCTCGGTGGGTGTACGATGGGTACGATGGAAACGAGCATTATTTATATACTTGGAAGCGTCTAACATTGATAATGACGTAAAGAAAAGAGCTTCCCTTCTACATTTCGGTGGTCTAGATTTGCAAGAAGTGTTTTATAACATTCCTGGAGCTAATATCGAACCAAGTGATGACGTGAACGTATTTGAAGTAGCAATATCTAAACTAGATTCCTATTTTGCACCGAAACAAAGTAAAGTTTACGAGCGACATACATTCAGGCTGCTCAAACAAGAACCTGACGAAAAGTTTGAGAGGTTTCTAGTGAGACTGAGGAAACAAGCTGATAAATGTCAGTTTGCTGATCGAGATGAAAACATTATCGACCAAGTAACGGAAAAATGTTACCTACCTGAATTGAGGAAAAAGATACTACAGATTGGAGATGAAATTACGCTAGACCGAGTAATCACAGAAGCAAACACACTAGAAGTTGTAAATAAACAGTTAGAAGAATTTAAAAACCCTACAAAATCAAATGAAAATGAGGAAGTAAATAAAGTGGATAGTAAAGAAAAGAATTTTTTTTATCAACCAAGGAATATACAGCATGGATGCAGTAGATGTGGTAATCCCAGACATGGTGCACATGATGCTAAATGCCCAGCAAGAGATAAAGAATGTCTAAAGTGTGGTCTCAAGGGACATTTTAGACAATATTGCAGGACTAGACAAGCCCCAAAGAGAAAAAGAGAAAAAGAATATAGTCATGAACGAAAGAAAAGTCGAATCGACAAAGTGAAGAGGGAAATAAATCAAGTGCGTGATTCCGCAAACAAGGTGGTACAAAAAGAGGAAGAAACCGAGTACGTTTTCCATATTGATGACGATGTTGAAATTGACTGCACCATTGGAGGAGTAGGGACTAAGATGTTGATTGACTCGGGCTGCAAGCAAAATTTGATTACGGAAGCGACTTGGGAAACGTTAAAGAAAAAGAAAGTTAAGTTGCATAATCAACATCCAAATCCTAATGTAACTTTTATGGCCTATGGTAGCACTACACCACTAAAGATAAAAGGATCTTTTGAAGCCAGAATACAAATAGGATTGAGATCTGAAAACGCAACTTTTTATGTGGTTATTAGTGGCACAAGAAATCTTCTGGGAAAATCGACTTCAACATCATTAGGAGTACTGAAAATTGGATCGAATGCGGAAGTAAATCAAGTGTACACAGAAAAATTTCCCAAATTCAAAGATGTAATCATCCAATTACCAATTGATGATTCAATTCCACCCGTGTCACAACCTTACAGAAGGATCCCTATACCTTTAGAAGCTAAAATTGAAAACAAAATTGAAGAGCTTGAACAAAGGGATATTATAGAACCAGTCGTAGGTTCTTCTAAATGGGTATCCCCTATGGTGCCGGTGTTGAAAGAAAATGGAGAAGTACGCCTTTGTATAGACATGCGCCGAGCCAATGAAGCCATTATACGTGAAAATCATCCATTGCCGACAATGGATAAGTTGTTACCGAAAATGAAAAATGCAAAAGTTTTTACAAAATTGGACATAAAAGACGCATTTCACCAAATTGAAATACACCCGGCTTCGAGACATATAACCACCTTCATAACCAGTAAAGGTTTATTTAGGTACAAGAGACTTATGTTTGGCATATCGTGTGCTCCAGAAATCTTTCAGAAAACATTAGAGCGCATACTTTTAGGCTGCGAAGGAGTGGTAAATTACATTGATGACATTTTGGTATTCGGAAAGGACATGCATGAACATGATTCGCGGGTAAAGAAAGTAATGTCTGTTCTGAAAGACAATAATATATTAATAAGAAATGACAAATGTTCTTTTGGGATGAGCAAAGTAACCTTTTTAGGACATGAGTTGTCAGCAGAAGGTGTAAAACCATTGAAAAAGTACATTTCCACAGTAAAAGAATTTAGAGCACCTAAAACTACCGGAGAACTACAAAGTTTCTTAGGCCTGATTAATTTCGTGAGCAAATGGATTCCTAACTATGCGACAGTCACAGAACCCCTTAAAACATTACTACGAAATAGAAAAGGAGATCGAACCGATATTACAGAACGCTGGGGACCAGAACAACAGCGATGTTTTGAATCATTGAAAGAAATCATGACAAATATATCTAGCTTAGGGTATTACGATGTAAAGGATCGTACAATGGTCATAGCAGACGCAAGCCCAGTGGGTCTGGGTGGAGTATTAGTCCAAATTAATTCTGAAGACAACCCCAGGATTATTGCATATGGTCACAAAACTCTGACTGACTGCGAACGCCGCTACTGTCAGACAGAAAAAGAGGCGTTAGCCCTTGTATGGGCAGTGGAACATTTTCACATATTCCTCTATGGTAAAAAATTTGAACTCATAACAGACCACAAACCGTTAGAGGTTATATTTGGTACTAAATCCAAACCATGCGCTAGGATAGAGAGATGGGTTATGCGCCTACAATCGTACAACTATAAAGTAGTTTATCAATCGGGAAAAACCAATATCGCAGATTCCTTGTCTAGACTCAGTAAAAGTGCAGAAAAATCCGTAATACAATTGAAAGACAATCACATTTGCCAAATTGTGGACTTCGCCCGACCTCGGGCAGTTTCCCTCAAAGAAATAATAGATAACTCAATGGACGATCAAGAGATTTTAAAAGTGAAAGAAGGTTTGCATTACAACATATGGGACGACGACGTGAAACTGTACAAAATTTTTCAAAATGAACTATGTCTCCATGAAGGCATACTATTGAGAGGAACAAGAATTGTTATCCCCTCGGCACTCCGAAAAAGAGTTTTAGATGCAGCCCATGAGGGACATCCCGGCATTGTGTCGATGAAGGCAAGGCTTAGAACAAAAGTTTGGTGGCCTAGATGTGACAAGGATGCCGAAAATATCGTAAAAGCGTGTAAAGGATGCACTCTTGTATCTGCACCATATGCACCAACCCCTATGAAACGACGTAAGCTGCCAGAGGGGCCTTGGATTGATATCGCAATCGATTTAATGGGCCCCCTCCCAAGTGGTGACCACTTATTAGTTGTAGTAGACTATTACAGCAGATATAAAGAAGTGAAAATTTGTCGAAAAATCACCTCTACAGAAATTGTAGCAAAACTTAAAGAAATATTCAGTCGATTAGGAAACCCAATTTCAATAACTGCAGATAACGGACGGCAATTCGTCAGCGAAGAATTTAAATCATTTCTTTCAGAAAGAAACATAACTCTCTTCAATACGGTGCCATATTGGCCTCAACAAAACGGGGAGGTCGAACGACAAAATCGTGATATATTAAAACGCCTAAAAATAAGCATAGCTGAAAATAAAGACTGGAAAGAGAGTTTGCTAGATTATTTAACTATGTACAATAGCACACCACATTCTGTTACTGGGAGAACTCCATCAGAACTTTTTTTCAATAGGAAATTTAGAGATAAATTACCTATGGTAAGTGATACAATGGAGCGGATATCACAGGATACAGAGGTTAAGGATAGGGATCAAGAAAGGAAAGAAAAGGGAAAAGAAAATGGAGATCGGAAACGGAAGGCTGTAGAATGTGATTTAACACCAGGAGATAAAGTTTATATCAGAAACATGAATAAAGAAAATAAATTAAGCTTGGACTATAATCCAGAAACTTATACAGTAGAAAATAAGAAAGGAGGAGATATCACGGTTAGAAATGATGAGACTGGTCAAACACGTAGAAGGAATGTAGTGCACTTGAAAAAGATTCAAGGTGAATGGAGCGTGTGCCAAGATCAAAATGAAATCCACGACGAAGAAATGAATATTGAAATCTAATCCTACTTCACCTAAATAATGCTAAGTTTTGATTTACCTATGGATGCAGTAATTATATTTGATTCATTTAGAAAACAATAACAATTATTCACACTTGCAGAAAATCACATTACATACCCTATTTTATAATTGAGATTTATTATAATTTGGATCTTATAATTTAGATTTATTAATAAGTAGATATTATTAATTATAAACAATAAAAAAATAAATAAAACAAAAAAGGGATGTAGTGTATTGGCTAGAATGTTGGTTGTCTCATGCGCCTGCGACACGAGTCAGTTGCGTCCCGGCAGTTGAGCGGAGCAGTCGAGTAGTGCGAGTGTACGCGTGTTGTGGTGCTGGTGAGCCGTAAAATAATCCAACAAGCAGGACAATACAAGAACAAAATACTTTATTACTTTACTCAAGCTGTACTTACCGGTCTTCATCTATAGGAAATTTCGTGATAAATTTCCTTTTATTTAAATTTTGTCGACTCTATCTTTTTCTACAAATTACATACGTACTACACCGTCTAATCGGTGCTATTTCACTACCCAATCACAAGAAAATAGTTTTTAATAGTCACACTGCACTTTTCAAAGCGTAAATCACACAAAATTTTTAAAAATCACACAATTATTTTCCCAAATAACAACATGCGTCGCCATGACAAACAGATGACAGATTGTAAGAAAGATTCAGAGACAAAAGACTGAAATAGCATGTGAGGCCATCTTTGATGCCATGGAAAAAAAAAATTAAAAAAAAAAATGAGTGCTAAACACGAACAAAATTTAATTTGTTCCTAGTTGCGTTAGACTGTATGCACCTATCATGAATGTTATGCTGATATATCCTTTATTGCCACTTTACGATGCCTCGTATTATGTGCCGATCTCTCATTGTTAGCGTAAGGATTAATAGCGGTTGATAATAATTTATAGTGCGTTTTCCATTTTCAAGTTAAACTGCCTTTGCGTGTTAATTTAAACCATTTAAACGTTTCCTGAGCCGAATAAGAAAATTATAAGATTATTAAGATTACTGTACAGAACACAATACCGTATTTACCTAAATATCGTAAGTAAATTATAAACTTGGGTAATAAGTTTGTGAAGTACCCAGGCACCACTCTCCAAAATTAAGTATTAAGTATAGATAATAAATTTAGTGATATTCTGTCATTTACTTTCATGGTTTTATAAATAACTATAGCATTTCCCCTTGCGGGTTCACCCACGTCAATTTTTGGATTCCCTCGGAAGAACCACCCACCAAAGAAACCATGGTTTAGGAACACATACAAACATTTATTAAGAGCGTTGTTTTTGTATGTTCCTAATCATACACACGTGGGTCCGTTGTCCGTAATCTCTCATAAGCAAAGTATTATGTACCTAGAATTTATACAGTTTACCCATACACTATACACCCTAATTTACCACACTATAAATCCCAGGTTAATCCCTTGTGAGTTTAGGTTCATGAACATGAAACCGCTTAGAGGAAATAGATTCTCATTCAATAAAAAAGGTCATTGCTGAAATCAAAGTCTGTTACTGCAGAATTCAAAATTATCTTATTCAAAGAAAACAAAAATAAAAATTATATTGATGATAAATTATATTGATTGATGATAATGGTTTTGATAGTTTAGGCAAAGATGAGTTCAGTCAATCCATCAATGGGATAACGTCATTTACCCTCTACCAGAGAGAAGGTAATCACTACGTGTAGTATCTAACCTGTACCTTACCTCTTAACTAATTGACAAGTAAATCTTCCCAGATAAACTAGTTAGGAGAACAGTTGGGTGAAGTGCTCGATAGTTTCAAAATAGTTTTCTACGTAACTACAGCTTTTGCGATCTTCGTTTTTCATGCGGGCTCTGCTAACTCGACGAAAACTCGCTGTTAACAATCCGAATCGATTCATGTAACTACCTACATGAATCTATTCTACTAAATAGTAAAAATCTAACAGTATTTCATACAAACTTCCTTTCTTCCTTTTTTACCTATATCACGGTGTAACTACGTATAGGTATAAAAAAAAATTTAAAATCTAAAAATTACCTCATATCATTCTATGCAAACCTCGAGCATAATTATTTTCAAAGCGAATCTTCTCTGGGCGCGTTGGAGGTGAATAAAATTTATAAATTAAATTTCAATGTAGGTAACTTCTTTATTTGTAATTTCAAGGTCATTTACATTTGTCTATGACGTCACGGAGGCTCGTCAAACACATATTATTTCTTCTTCTTCTTTTTCAATATGGAAAAGCCTTGGATAGGAAAGCGCACTATTCATACCAATTTCAGTCAGAGAAAACAGTGGACAATTACAAAGAGCAAATATTTGTTAGGACAGAATATGAACAGATTCAGAAAGATTGTTGTCATAATCCCTAAGAATTATAATATACTAGCTATCCCCCGCGATTTCATCCGCGGTAATTTCGGAGTTCCCGCAGGAATTCCGGGATAAAAACTATCCTATCTTTTAATTTGGACCAAATTACAACATAGTGACTAAATTTCATCATGATCGATTCAGCAGTTTAGGAGTCCATCACGGACAAACAACGGGACGCGTAATTTATATACATTAAGATTATACTACACTATGTAGTTTATATACATAAACTACTTTGTGAATGTCTACCCAATGGTTAACTGTCAGAAAATGCCGCAAGGCATAAGTTCGCCATTTGTACCTTTTAGTGCAATAAAAAATAAATAAAAAAATAAATGCTCTTTACGCTATAATCTCGAAACAGTAATTTAGTGTGATTTTTAAACTAGAAAACTTAGCAAAATTAGGTGATGCTTATGTGTAGGCACGGATTAGGCTTACAGTGTAATTTGTGTATCTACTACGCGGAGGGATAAGCCACACACGAGGTCCGTGGGTGACATTATGCCAGGCACCAGCCAATACCTAATTGTAATATTATAGGTTTATGGATGGCTATTATATCCTTACTAAATGCGAATGTAGATTGTTTTTTGTTTGTTACGCTTTCACGGCTTAACTACTCAACCGATTGCCATGAACTTTTGCATACCTACACGTTGTCGAGGGTACAGAAAAGGATATAGCGTACTTTATATCCCGCAATACCTCCGAGAACTCCGAAATTCCCGCGGGTGAAACCGCGGGGAACAACTAGTACATTAGATTTATAAATCCTTAGTTATGATAGAGCTATGTGTGAAAAAGTACACGAAGTGATAGATCGGGGTCATTTGACAAGGGTTAGGTCGAGGTGCCACCTTCTACCAAAACCTTCCACAAAAACTATTAGGGGATGTAAAGTCAGAGCGGAGGGCGAGCTGAAAGTGATTTTAAAAAGGAAAAAGTGCATCAGAGTGGATTTCCACACCCCAAACAAAGTTCCATTCAAAAATTTAAGGCGGTAAGAAGCAGTAGAAAAATTAAAAAATACTCATTAAAATTACAGCTACATAATCACCGAATTCCTCAAAGGACTCTGATTGACTATTATAGTAGGTAATTAGAATATGAGATGGTTTTCTTAAACAAGCATTTTTAAACTCCAGATTAGCCGTTTAGGTAATGAATGGCGCCATAAACCAGTGGCCTGAAATACTAAGAGGTTATCATTAGAGCTGACTGTGACTATAATTATAATCAATTAAGTAATTTATTTCCTTGAAAATAAATGTGTCTAAGTTTATTTTCAAGGAAATCTTCAGGAGTAGTTGTTATAATATTTAGTCTGAAAATATTGAAGGAAGTTTAATCCATAAATACGAAAGTATGTTTGTCTGTTACGCTTTCACGCCTCGACAGCTCAATCGATCATCATGAAATTTTGCATACACGTTGTCAGGGGTACAGAAAAGGACATAGGGTACTTTAATCTCGGAATTTCCGCTGGACCTCCAAAATTAACTCGTGTGAAACTGCATTAAATTTTGCATACTACATACACGTTGTCTGTACAGGGATATAGAAAAGGATGTACCTAGCTATAAGGCACTTTTATGCTTGAATTCTCGTGGTATTTCTGAAATTAACGCGGTTGAAATCGCGGGGATCAGCTAGTAAATATACCTATTTATATTTTATTCAGCCTCGAACGTTTCAAAACAAGAAGAAAAAATCCAAGCAATCATGCAAAATTAAAGTAAGTACATCGTAAGACCTTTGCTTCGAGACCTTTGGGATTCATCTATTTTTTAAATCATTCATAACAAAATATTAAGACTTTTTCGAGTCACGCTTGACTTTTACGTAACTAAATAAGGAAAACATAAACCTCTTTGTGCATATAATATATTTTTAAGAACTGTATTTTCATTCAGCGAGCAATAAATAAATAACCATACTTACCATTAATACTTTCAACATAAGTTTTTCTTTGTTCAATAACCAACTTATTGTATTGTATCAGTTTTGTTCTTGTAATAATAAATATAAATTTTGCTGTGCGAATTTTGACGTTTACCTATTTATTTAGATACGCACCTACCTACCTATTTATTTATCTGACGAGAGGAATTATAATAAAACAAATTACAAACAGTATAGCAATGAAAGATATATTTCTCTGTACCCCTGACAATGTGTACCTAAGTATGCAAAATTTCATGAGATTTCACCGACGTTAATTTCGGAGTTCCTGCGGGAATTCTGGGATAAAAAGTATCCCATGTCCATTTCCTGGTTCTAAGCTACCTCCCCACCAATTTTCAGAAAAAGTTCTTGAATTATAAATAGTGTAACTAACACGACTTTCTTTTATATATATATATATATATATATATATATATATATATAGATAGGCAAAGGATTTCTAACCGAAGCTAAAACTATTTTACTAAACAACATTTGAGCAATAAAAAAAACACATTAAATTATTGATTTGTAAAGATATAGTGGAGTGGGGTAAGAGGAACACAGAGGGAAGTGGAACAGTTACCTGGTAATAGAAACTTAGTAAGCGTACCTACTATGCCTCTCTGACAATAAAAAAGTAACCAGAGGGGCTATTATGTAAATTTGTTTCTATCTCTTCGGTTGCAATCAAAAACATAGCTGTTTCGCGATTACAATTTGCACGTGTTGACACCTACAATATCTAGCAATTAACCAAAATAAATATACTTTAAAAGTTGAAGCTGTATAAACATGATTAATTAATCACAAAATCGCTATTTTTCTCATTGAAACTGAAATATGATAGCAACATAAGTTACATAATTGACCTACTGGATTTATTTCAACGTTTTGACTTAGAAGGCGTTGCGAATCCATAAGTTTCTGTTAGCAGGTAACGAACAGTTACGCTCTTGTGGTGCCCATCTTGTACATACGTATATAAGCACAGCTATTAACTGTGGCTAAGAAATAAAAAAAGTCTCCAATAACGAGCCACACATCCATTTTTCCTATCAGAGATAGAAAGAATTTTCAGAATTACTTCATTAGTTGCTGAGATTATCTTCTACTCCCGAACTTACAAACAAACGTAGCTACAAACTTTACCCCTTTTACATATCGGTGTCAATTAATCAGGTAGGTCAGTACCTACCTACCTATCTATATCTATACTTACAATATACTTAGTATAATAATTCCAAAACCACGGGTAAAACTAAAATATGGAGATAAGTATATTTATTTCTTGGTACAGTACAAATCACTATCACATTTAAACACTTCTATGTTACTTATGGTATGTAATTTTCTTCATCCCAGTTTTACTATGTCGGTAATCATTCGTGTCAACATTCCTATCCCGACTCTTTTTGGAACTTCATTGCTCTTTTTGAGTGGCTCAAGTTTATAATTAGATCGCCGACCACGTACTTTATTTGAAATATCACCTTCAGGATTGGCATCGTCAATCAATCCGAGTGACTTCAATGCAGCCACTTGCGACATGAACATCAATCCCGCTGAATTTGAGTAGCATTTACCCAAAGGTTGTATCGTAACATCTGAAACAACAGCAACATTAGAGCTAGCTCGACACTTTCTGCCCTTATCCAACTTAGCTGTTTGTGCTATACTCGTACATGCACACACCACTAATCAAGGTGTGTATAATTATAAACCAAACATTCACAAATAAAAAGGGTCTTCTACGGTGACGGCCACAATAGGTAAGTACTTATTTACTTTCACATCCCGTCCCGTCGGAATTGCCCGTCATGGTGACGGAAAACACAGTCACGTAAAATCTATGTATGTGGGAGCGAATAGCTCCTACAACCCTAAACTAGCGCCACCCGCTATAGCAATACTTATTATATTCTAAGATTTTTAAAAAGAAATCGATAGTAGAATATTATGTAAGATAGTATGGGTAAACATATTTTTTGTTGATAATTCTCCATGTAGGTAAGATTATTAAAATGAAAATCGCCCAAAGGACAATCTTAGGCACTCTTTGTTTTTCAATCTGTACATCTATATCTTTTAACGGGACCGATTTTAACGGGACTTTCACTGGCAGGTAGCTGATGTTATAAGGACTAACTTAGGACTTAGGCTAATTTTATTGCAGATAAAAATAGCTCCTGCGGGAATTTAGAAACTCATGCGGGTGAAACTGCGGTGTACAGTTAGTTATTAATAATAATTGTTATTATAGTCATCTAAAATTAGTAATTAAAGTAATAGATGTCTTAAAAAAAATCTCATAAAATATGTTTTTTTAAATGCACCCTGGAGTTAGTGTAAAAACAAGCAAGTCATACAGAATTTTAGAAAATTAACACTTACTAACACCGGCCGCACAGGAATACAAATCTATGTGACAGTGGTTGATCATGGGTCTGTATACCCTTTTAGGACCCCATATTTGGGCGCAAGCTGGCTCGTAAGTGTCCACACAGTAAGTGGGGCAGGTATGGTTGCACGTTTGATACGATCCGACTATACTGAAGTCGTACACTCGACGACCGTTATGGAATGAGTAATTTTCTCTTTTTATATTGCATACTTGATCCGGCACATGGAAAATTTCTACGAATCATAACACTTAAAAAAGGATTTTTTTAATTGTAATTTCTTTCGGCACGATAGGAGGTTCCTTCAATAGGCCTATGATTTCATTTTTACACTACGAATAACACGTTTTGTTGTTAATAAGTAACAATTATTTGGTATCCTTACTAATATTATGTGAAAGTGAGTTTGTTTGTTTGTTACGCTTTCACGCCTTAACGGCTCAACCGATCATCATGAAATGTTGTATGCACGTTGTCAGGGATACAGAGAAGGACATAGGTTACTTTTACTGCGGGTGAAACCGCAGGGGACAGCTAGTTGTAACATAAAAAGTTTCACTTCTTGTGCGTGTAGATACATGTTGATATAAGCACAGGTTTTTGTTATTACATTTGTTACAAAAATACTTTCTAACCAACCAGCAATAGATTTGAGGCGACATTTTATCTTTTTCAAATGGCAAATGTTTTGATATTTCCTTATCGTTCGAAGGCCGTCCGTCCTTTCTGCCACGCCGCACACTGGGTCGAATACGTTTGAACATTTCAGATCTTCACACAATTCTCCTACGATGAAGTTGATCATTGCTATAATATGATATAGAGAAAAACATAAAAATTGAAGAATGTGTACTTATCGTTAGATAATATTTTAAATAAATAATTAATCTATATTAAGGGCTGATAAATATTGTAAATTTTATTTGGGACAATTTTTTCACTAAAACGTTATTACCGTCTGTAATAGGTATAGTATACCTACAAGTTCACACATCACATTTTAGATCAGTTGACTTACAAGAAAGTAGATGGACGAAAATAACTGTCGAAAGATGTTTTTTCATTCTCGTTTAATTGTAAGAATTTTTCCTAGCTACACATTTTGTTGTAAAAATGGAATTCTTATTAGACAGTTTTAATGAGACAATACTTTATGATTTTTTAATTAGTAATAGCAAATTAGCGTGGGCGGTTTGGAACGCTCATTGTGTTTGCTATAGAGTGGGGCATTAAAGTGAGGGATGGGACGGAGTGGACGGTGGTGGCTGGCACTGCGGGTTCAGGTCGTGGCTGATTTATGATGGGACGTTAGCATTGCAGGCGGGGGCATTAGTGGCGAGTGATTGCCGCGCAGTACGACGATGGATGAATAGACGTACTTACCGGGGGTTGAGCGCGCCAACTTATGTAACTTCAGAACATTTAGAACCTTGAGCAGTGAACGAAGAACATAGAACTCGCGTTTGGCGCTATAAAATAACTCGAACGAATTAAGTACATCGAACTAGAAATTCAAAGAAATAAGATCGAATTTTAAATTTATTGTGTTTCTACAGTATCTACAGTGCGTACACACTACGTACAATGAAACTCGTCCTTATTTTTTTGAACTGTGTTTTGTGACCCAATAAGTCAAAATGACGCGAGTAGTTTCTATCAAAAGCAGTACCTATCTATGTTTTTTTAGGTATGTTCACTAAAATTGACGTTTTACTTGTGTACGATACCAGTTTTGAAATAGCATTATGAGATATAAAACCCTATTTGGACACAGATAAGCAATAACATGTTAACCCATAAAATGAAGTTATAGATTCAGAACGATTTATTGAGAGTTAGAGAACGTTTTTTAATTATGTGTTTACCTTATTACATTGTTTAAATATGTAACTAAATATTGAACATAAAATTATTGAAACAAAATGGCGCTATAATTTTAAAACTTTAATTTACTCAAAATTTCTCCAGTATGGGTTAACACACTATTGCTTATCTACCAGGATTCCCCGTTTGAATCCACTGGGGGATTTATTTAAATTTTTCATCCATCACTGATTATTTGGTGTAAAATTTGGTGCATCAAAATCTCTTGAAGAGGGATTTTGATGCACCAAATTTTTTTTTAAATAACTAAAAAGTAACAAACATGCTTTTGCTTTTTTATATCAGCCATTTTTCCGCAGCGTTTTAATCAATCAAGTAGATTAAAAATATGCAAATAATTAATGCTGCACGATGTTGTCTTGGCGTAAAATAAACTGCACTATCATGTAGTATCTACTAAGATGTTGCACTGGCATAGTTATTTACGCAACTGTTGCATAATGAGGGGTGTTAAAACACTAACGAGTGTTTTAATATCTACCTAATTATAATTACAGTTGCATACAAAACTTTATCTACACCTATGATATGAATCCTCTATAAAAGGTTCTGAAATAGCACATCTTCAGAAAATCATGTAGCTACTATACTCTTTGATATTTACCAATTTTATGCATGAAATTTTGTTACCTACGCTTTTTCATATTTTTCTCGAAGAAATTGTCCTTTGCTGCATTAGAAATATCTGGTGGTGTGTTATCAAAGCTTGTAACGTATCACTCATCTTTGCTATACTAATCGAACAAAAATGGCGGGATACGATGTGAATTTGAGTTATACGATACGATACATATACGATGTGTTTTTTTATTATGAAGTTTTGGTAGTTAAACGTGCGTGCATGAACATGTTCTTTGTTTAAATTCATAACGATACCATGAATTCAAGTTGCTTAATGAAATTCAGTACCTACAACGTTATATATAACACAGTAACACTCGTTTGGATGATATTATGGTTACTATGACACTTGTTGTTTTAAGCTTGGCAATAAACTGTTTCAGAAACTTTTAAAGAGGATTTATAATATCTATATCTATACTTATAATAAAACTGTAGAGAGGTCAATTCGCTACATTGAATATATTTATTTAAAATTAATATTGGAGGATGAATGGTGATCGATACTGATGCAATCAGTAAAATGCAATCAGTAAATTTTTTGTCTGACTGTCTGTCTGTCTGTATGTGCACGCATGGATGAAAAACTACTGAAGGGATTTTAACCAAACTCGGTACGATTGTAGTCCATACTCCTGGGCAGGTTATAGGTTAACATAACGCTAAGACACATAGGAGCTGAGTAGTGACGATAAATTTGAAGCAAGTCGGATGAAAATGCGCTTCTGAGCTCTTATCCTCGCATACGTTTACTCAATCACGCAAAAACGGCTGAAACGATTTGGATAAAATTTGGCATGCACGTTGTCAGGGATACAGAGAAGGACATAGGGTTCTTTTTATCCCGGAATTCCCGCGGGAACTCCAAATTTACCGCGGGTGAAACCGCGGGGCACAGCTAGTTTCTAATATGAGCTAACTATATTGCTACAAAACTTAAACTGCAGTTCGTCTAGAACTAGATCCATCATTCTTTAAAAAAACAGTCGGCTGCCCTACGGAAAAACAAAGTAATTACATCGGAATAAATTTTACAGGAGTAGCGAAAAACCGGAAATCGAGTAATTAGTCGTCCGCTTGGCGCAAAATGTATTGATCTTTCCTAACGGTCGTTTTTTGACGAGATTTGAAAAACCTTTTTAGGTGATATACAGTTTTTGTTTAAAAAACAAATTGCATATGTCATTGTAAAATTGTAAATACCGTGAGATTATAATCTATCTCGCAAGATCAAAAAAAATCGTGAACCGTAACACTATTTTTGGCGCATCGCCAGCTGCTGCCGCGGCCGGCGGCACGCTCGCTAAGCTCGCTCAGCTCGCGCGACTTGCTCACTTGCTTGTACCTACTGTATGAACCTAACCTAACCGTAATTATAATCTACCGAAAAATAATGCGTTAAATGCATTAAATTGTAAGCAGTATGTAACGGTTCACGATCTTTTAACAGTTAACAAGATTGTTAACTGTTAAAAGATATATATATAGATATATTGACAATCTCTTTTGTGAATATAATATGTACTTTAGTAGGCCGTGGACGACTAATAAATAATTCGTTTAGTGGACGACTAGATACTTCGTTATTTAAAACAAACCTTCCATAGTTTAACGATTTTCTTATTTTTAATTTCTCTTAGACTAAAGTCTTTTTGATCGTTATTGCAACTGAATAAATTTAACAGGAGGTGCAGAAAAACGGAAATCCTTTATTTAAAACAAATCTTCCATAGTTTAACGATTTTCTTAATATTAATTTCTCTAAGACTAAAGCCTTTTTGATGGTTGTGAGTATGTAGCAAGTTTTGCGTTATGTGTGAAGAGAGGCAAAAATACAAAAAATTCATTTCGACAAAAAAAAAATATCAGTCGCATTGTTTTTCGTAGAGCAGCCGCAGTTGATCTGTATATATTACTTATATAATGCATACATATTAAGACTGCAGAGTAAGGTATATTCACGCAGTTGAGTTTTGTATCTTTTTAATGATTTAGAGAATCCAGTAGTAAAAACATTAAAGGCTCTTCAGTTTGTTTTTTCTTTTCAGTCTACACTCCATACTTCTTCATGGTTGCACTTCCGAGCTACCTACTTCAGAAAATACGTAATGTTTTTTATGTAGTTAGGTACCTATTCAGTTGGTTTTAATTAAAAGGCATTAGTTAACACTTATTATAAAATAAAACTGGAACTAAAGCAGAAATGAAGTTCACTGTAATTTACTTTTCGCAAAATGAAAAATCTTTCCACTGCAACTGCTTGCTGGAACACACCGTTAAGTGCTAAGCGATAGATTTTCATGTTGAAGATAGCTAGCCAGCTGAGCACTAGAAAGTGCCTTAATACCATGCTATAGTTTCTTCACGATGCTTTCCTTCACCAACAGATCAAGCTCATTCTTCGGATTTTAACCTACGCCGTGCGGGGTGTGATCCGAAAGCACCCACCATAAAGCTATCATCGCTCTATAATGGTGCTTTATTTACACATTTTTGTATGTTTTTCTGTGGTTTCTCAGTTATTTTTTGGTGGTTGATTTTCATAGTAATTATTAGATAAGATTTTACCTACTTGAATCTTGATTTGATATATAACCATTCACCATCTATAAAACATTATATTATAATAGTTGGATATAAAAATGTTATGAAACTACTCACATGATTTTCTTCAAAAAAAAAAAATCATATTTAATATCATTATTATTATAGACGAGTGCGAAGTTATACATATAGGTGTTAAAATAGCTCGAATGGGGTCGTGTGCGTGACCATGTGTGTTGACTGGAACATAGTCTGATCACTGGTGCACTGCCGTACGGTCTGCAGGGCAATTATGTAACTTTTGTAAAATAAAAAATTACGATTTTGTGATTAATTGATCATGTTTAGATAGCTACAACTTTTGAAGTATGTTTATTTTGGTTGATTGCTAGATATTGTAGGTGTCAAAACATGCATATTGTAATCGCAAAACCGCCATATTTTTGTTTGCAACCGAAAAAACAGTAGAAACAAAAGTTACACAATAGCCCCCCTCTGATATTACTAAAAGACAAGATACGTACGTATTTCTACTAATTTTTATTAATCTAGCCACTGCTACGGTACGCGGTATATAGCAAAGTAAAATATGAATAGGAAGTCGTGAGTATCTGAAAAAAAAACAAAGTTAATTAAAAAAAAGGAAGGGGTCTTCAATTTAGCTTAGTTTTCTTTCTATTTGTCCAAACCACTATGCATTTCAAGACTATACTAAGCCGATTTCAATGATTAAACGTGTGCAGTCAGGAAGGTCGTTTCTCCAACTTTTTTTCAACTCCAAGTGAACATACACGTAATTAAAAAAATATTCGGAAAAAGTCGTATAAAACTAACAATAATATAATTAATGACGGCGGCCAACGCTTAATGACAATGATAACAACTAACCCAACAACATGATTTGTATGAAGGGGACATAACGCTTTTTACATACGTGAAGCGTGGCGATTTCTACCAGTTACCTTTTACCGCAATCTGTATCAAAAAACTTCATTTCAAAAACAAACAATCAACATTGAATTGTTTAATTAGCATATACCTAGATGAATTTTGAAGTTTATTTTAAAGATCAGATTTTAGATTGTAAAAAAAACCGGTTCTGCGGTCTAAGTAGAAAATTTACAAAATCAAACAAATACACATTAATGAATAATTATCATGGAAATCAATTACTCACGGAGGTATAAGTTGTCAACGTTATTGCGTGAAATTTCATTGAAGTGAAGTACAGAGGCTTTTGCGACCTAAACACAAAAAAAGAACATATCTTAACGTCCTGTAACACGTAAACGATGGTATAGGTACATCGCAGAGCAATTGATGAAGAGATACGGACGATGAAAACGATAGTAAATATACTATAGTAAGCAAAAAAATATTTAAAGTAGGTACTAGAGACAGTAGCTATAGTTCTTTGTTAGGTGCATATATGCGAAGAAGTCACGGGGAATAAAATCTCTTCACTAACGGTGCGTACAGACTATATAACATATTATATAACATTTTTCAGATGATGTAGACGCTGAATGTTATAATAATATGTTATATAACGGAGTCACGTTGGTTTTTTTGTTTTTCGTTTGTCATTTGGACATAGATAAGCAATAGTGTGTTAACCCACACTAGAGAAGTTTTGAGTAAATAAAAGTTATATAATTATAGCATTTTGTGTCAACATATTTATGCTCAATATTTAGTTATAGTATATTTAATCAATGTAATAACGCATAGTTAAAAAGCGTTTTCTAACTCTCAATAAATCGTTCTGAATCAATAACTTCATTTTGTTATTGCTTAACTGCGTCCATTTAAAATTACAACAGTCGCTGCCGCAGTTAGTAAAACGTCCTCTCAATGACGACACTGACGACAATGAGAAACGACAATTGTTAGGTATACTGCAATGTTATTCTAATGTGTACAGTATTATTTTAGGTTGCAATGTTGAATAATAATTTAATTAATTTTAATTAATTTTAGGTTAGATAAGGTGGATGTGCAACGCAACGCAAGTTATCTTACATGTTACCTACATAGTCTGAACGCACCCTAATCCTACTAATATCTAATATATATAAATCACGTGTCACGTTGTTTGTCCGCGATGGACCCCGAAACTACTGAACGGATTTTGATAAAATTTTGCAACCATTTATAATATAGTACAACTTAAAAGATAGGATAGTTTTTATCCCGGAATTCCCTCGGGAACTGAAGGACATAGAGTACTTTTTCTCGCAACTCCGCGGGAACTCCGAAATTACCGCGGATGAAATCGCGGGGGACAGCTAGTGTGATAAATGTGAAAGTGTGAATGTTTGGATGTTTGTTACTCAATCACGCAAAAACGACTGAACGGATTTGGATGAAATTTGGCATGCACGTTGTCAGGGGTACAGAGAAGGACATAGGGTACTTTTCATCCCGGAATTCCCGCGGGAACTCCGAAATTACCGCGGGTGAAACCGCGGGGCACAGCTAGTATAATATATTATGCGAAAGTAACTCTGTCTGTTACCTTTTCACACCTGAATTTCTGAATGAAGTAAAAAATTACTATTTTGATACTTTCAGAGTTAATTTCAGAGTTCCCGTGGAGATCCCGGGATAAAAGTAGGTAATCAATGTCTTTTTCTGTTCCCCTGATGATGTGTATGCAAAATCTGTGTTTGTGAATTGCCATGTGAGTTTGTGTGTTTGTGCTTATAGGATGTAATCTCTGAATCTATACTGAACCGATTTTGAAAATTATTTCACTCATAGAATGCGTGAGTATGAGTGACATATTAGGGTACTTTAAATCCCGAAACTCCCACGAGAACTCCGAAATTACCACGGGTGAAACCGCGGAGGACAGCTAGTATGATATAAGGCATGAAAGAGTAACAAACAAACTCACATTTGCATGTATAATAACTATTAAGATTATTATATGAGTGTTTGGTACGCATAGTTAAAGTTCTGCTAAGTTTGGGAACAGGTCTGATAATGTCCAAGCATTATTATTACCTCTGTATCAACAATAGTAGAGCGTGTCGACAGCGTATGTTGCCCTTGTACCAGCCACTCTCATATGCGGCGTCCGCTACGCCTATGCTCTACGAATATTGATATAAAATTTGCTTTTTATTGGAAATCGACGGCGAATAAAAAAGTTACCTCTCGCCTGGAGGTTGTGTAGTTAAGAGGTATTTTAACAAGAACCAAAATATGAAGGCTCGAAGCGGAATTTTGGATGAGAGTTAACGCATCTATAATATTATATGTGGTAAGGTGTAATAACGCATTTTTTAATTTTGCTGAATTGAAAAGGGCATCTCGTTATATTGCTACAGTTCAACTCATAACTCTTGATGATAATTAATTTGAGAAATGTTCAACTGAAGGCAATTAATTTACATAATTTAGAGTATATAGCTATTGTACCGATAATAATCGCTTTACTCGCAGATATAATATTATTGAAATACTACAGTTTTGTTTGGATTTGAACTTATGAACTTATAGGAGAAATTTCTCACTCATAACTGGACATAGATAAGCAATAGTGTGTTAGCCCACACTGGAGCTATTTTGAATAAATCGTGTTTTAAAATTATAGCGCCATTTTGTATCAACATTTTTTTCTTACGTTAACATTTTGTTAGTATTTAAACAATGTAATATAGTAAACGCATTATTAAAAAACCTTCTGTAACAATAACTTTTTTTTGTGGGGTAATATGTTATTGCTTATTGGAGTCCAACTAACTAATAACTATAGTACTGATTTGACCGAATTTGCACAAAGGTTAGGTACAGTTTGTTGCGGTATATCAAACTACCTTAGGTACCTTAGGTACTTATTTAAAAGACGCATGTCAAACTTGGCCGCTCAAAAAAATATACTTAAATAACATAAAAACACATCAGAGATCGTTAGAAAGAAGCTACATGCACATAAAACTAAAGGACCGTATCAAAAGCTCCTGTATCAGAAAAAAGACAAAGGCACACGATGTGGTCAAACGTAATATACTAGCACTCAAATGGAAATGGGCTGGACATATCCAAAGAGTAAGATAATAGATGGTCGCAAACTATTACAAATTGGAACCCTATATACAAAAGGAGAAGACGAGGAAGACCACAAAAAACATGGAGCGACGACATAGTAGAAATAGCCGGAGTACCTTGGCATAGAGTAGCAAAGGACAGATAAATTGGCACAAATTGGAGGAGGCTTTCACCGCCAAAGTCGGTCCTTACGACTAACAAATTAACTTACATCTAATTAGATAAATAAAAATACATAATAAATAGTATTATAATATAAATATAAGTTAAATACCAACATACTAACAAATATACATCTTATGTAAGGGATAAATAAAGCTTATTATTGTTATTATTATTATTGTTATAATCAACATGTACCTATTTTGAAACAATTATGTGGTTTAAAATAACTAACCGCTCGGTATATGTCATCAGCATACCAACACAAAATGCCGACTTGAGTCAACGCCGCTCCCAGAAACAATTTATTGCTTATCTCCATCCAAGGATCTAAGAACTAATAAATTTAAAATCAACAAATTGTTGGCAAGTTGTTTGTTTATTATGTATTTTTATCAATGAAAATATAGCCGAAAAGTCTCACCACGATGCTAAACATAACGCAGCAGATATTGATTGAGCTCAATATTACATTGATAAGATTCGAAACCGAAAAGGCGTTCTCTAAATCATTTGCGTACCTGAAAATATATATTTGAGAATATTTCTTGCATTCATAGTTCAAGATCGATAAGTAATATATTTTAGAGTCATATTTTTATACATTCATCGCATCGTTTTAATTCAGCTGGAAAAATATAAATACATGTATATGTGTTATATAGCCTTCCTCGATAAATGGACTATTCAACACAAAAATATTTTTTCAATACGAACCAGTATAGTTTCTGAGATTAGTGCGTTAAAAAAACTCTTCAGCTTTATACTACATATTATATAGTATCTATAGATAATGTTAATAGGTATATAAGTAATGTTACTTGATAAGTCTTTGATGTATTTTAATAGCGGAAGTTATATCTGCGTAGCAATCACAGGTGTTTGTTAAACCTGAATCGGCCTCTACAGCGGAAGGTGATTCTGTCGTGGGGAAATTACGTATTTTAACTTGCAAAACTCGCAACAACATGCAAATGTGGCTCGCCATTGTGGTAAACATTAAGTCTGTTCCTAACATTGCCCATACAGACCCAAGACCTGTCAAACAAATCAGAAATAGTTACCTACTGCACACAATAAAGCTATTTCATTTCATTGTTTACTCTATAAACATTAAAAAAAAAACAAAAAATATACACGTATTTACCTGCATAAGCTTCGAAAATATAAACAAGTGCATGATTGACTGGCTTCGACTTGTCGAATGGATAGTTGATATGCCACACATATCCCAAATCCGCCTCTATACCTATGAACATCCGGTACAAGAATACGACCATAGGAGTTACATTGTAAAACAGAAGCCCTAGGATGTTAAACAATGAGTAACCTGTAAATAAAATTGTAGATCACATAAAGCGTTTCCTAAAATGATGTTAACGTTTAAAAGGGAGGTTAGCTTTGATTGCGACTCACTTAATTGACTGAGCCGTAAAGCTGTGAGGCTCGCTTGCTTTATCTCGAGGGCATCGTTATCCTTGATGGAAACTGGCCAGATCTCTGCAAGCTCTATAACGAGCTGCCTGAACACGTTGCTTTTGTACCACAGAGTCATTACTTTGCCAATACCTATAAAAGCAAATGTAAAAACTTCTATGGAAAACCAAATTTAAATTTTCACCCCACTAGCTCAAAAAAGTTTACATCATAAAACTATTGAGCACAAATTTTAATCATACCATTAAAATAGGTAAGTGTTTTTAATTTAGAATGCTACTATTTCGTACGTGCGAGTATTTTGTTACATCTTGCATTTTCTCGCTAGTGAGGTAAAATGTTGTACTAAACACGAGAGTAAAGTATTATTGTTCCTTATGCCTTTGAATCCCTCACTATGTTTAGGATTTCTTAACTTGCTCGGATACAAACTTGGCACTCGCAAGAACAAACAATTTTATTTAGCTCTCTTGTTGAAATGAACACAACTGAAAAATTGATGTGCAACAAGGAAAATAGTAATTTTTTATCCTTTTCAGATATTTTTCTTATAGAAGGTGCTGTAATGTGGTCCACACGTACCTAATGGGTTTTTGGACAATCTGGCATGGTCATTCAAGAATAAGGAAAATAAACAAATTCATATAATAATATTACCTACGTGAAGCTACGTAACAATTACTTAACAGAATACTCAGTACTTACTCATGCAGCCATATCCGACTATATGCAAACTGGCGACAAATTCTGCAACTGACGTTGAGTTTAGTAGAAGCGAAGTTACATACGCAATTTCACCTGCCACCATGGCGACTACAGCCATCGTAGTTATCACAAATGTCATGTGTATTTTCAGTTTGCTGAATAAGTTAGACGGCGGGTCGTCTATGAAAGATATACCCATGCATCGAGTACAAAGATTGCACAAATGTAATGTTTTGTGGATTTCATTTTTCGCTGTGAATAAATCGTTACTCATTGTGTATTTTCGGAACGACTATGGTACGAACAGTAAAACATTATGTATGCTACTAGAAAATATATATGCCATAATATCATAGAACTAGCAGTTTCTCCGTGGTTTTACCCGCATGAATTTCGGGATTTCTTCCCTTCGGGAACTCTATGTTCCCCGATAAAAATTGTCCTATATGTTAATCTAAAACATATTCTTTACCTGATTCCCGAGTTTCCACTCTCAGTAATTTTGGGATATCGGTTCAGTAGTTTCAGAGATTACTCCGTAAGAACAAACAACATTTCCCTCTTTAGAATATTACTACGTATAGATAACTAACAACATAACAAGCAACGTTCAGAAACTTTTACCTTACTTTTTCAGTAATAATGGGTTAGCAACTTTTTAATTTTTCGTCGCAGATTTATTACAGAATTGTTAAACGATAACGAGTACCCAAAAAACTTTTTGTAGACTTTTTCTTTGATAAAATATGTATTATTATTATGACATAAAAAATAAATCACAAGTTGATAGCAGTACTTAAGTACTTTATATAGATAGAACTAGATAGAACTTCAGCTGTTTATGCGTGATTGCGTAACAAACATCTAATTATTCAAACATCTTCACTTTTCACATTTACAATATTTGATAAACTCTGACTTTTGAAATAACTTTCTCCTGTTTGTATATTTATTTTTTTCTAAATTCTATTTAGTCTGTCAGTTAGATAATAAAAAAACAACACGTATATTTTGTTTTTTCTAATTAATGAAAATTAACTTGGATAAAGCGCATTAAAGTTTAGGAGTGGGGGCTCGTAACGTCATGCAATTAAAAACTGTACCTAGCTTGTGACGTCACGCGACATTTCGATTCTCTGTTATTTTTTGCTTACGTTAAAAAAAAATACGTGAATAATATTTTTTATGAATAAAAAAAAAACAAAAAATTAGTCAAATAACCTAACATGGCAAAACCGTTCAAGTACCTATGTAAAAAAAATGTGTTTTTATAACTTTGTGAATCCAATAAAAAAAGTGAACTCCAGCATGATTTAAAAAACATTTTGAAGTCATCAGAAACTCTTGGGTAGTATTTTTAAAGTTTTTTAATTCTAGCGTCATCTCTGATTTTTTTTTAATTTTTTAAATCTATTATAATATTGAAATTGAGAAACCACCACACATTAGCTACTATTATTTATTTTGTAGTGACACTTCCTTTCGCGGGATTAGAGTAAAATTTCAAGGTCAAATACGATAATAACATTCTATAAGAAATGCTTCAGAAGAAAAACGGCTTCACGTTTGTCAAGTGAACTGAGTTTCAAACTATCAAACAGCTTGTTTCAATAGAAAACATTTTCCTTCGTGAAATGAACGAACCTATAAAAGAGTTACCTAATACAAAATTTGCTTAACAAATGTTGTTGTTGACAGTTCCATATCACAGGACATCAGACGATCTGTTAATGTTGGTTGTGACATGTCGTCGACGATTATAGCTATTAGTCAATGTCTGTGTCGACGCGAACGGCGCCGCGCGCCGGCACAACCGCTGCACTGCGCGTCGGCCTTCGTCCGATGCGGAGTTAGCTGTTGCTTGCAACCTTTTTACCTTTTAAAGTTACATCCATCAAATGTAGGTCGTGTTGTTACAGGTATATTAATGGGTTGTAAATTGTCCAATTAAAAGTCCAGGTTTGCGTGAACAAGCGACGTTTTCACGACGACGATTCGATCCTTCTGCTTTTCTACAGCGTTAACAATTTTTAGATTGTAAACTTGGCTAAGGGGGCAGTTGTTTAATTATGTCACTTTTGTTGACAATTCTGTTTTGGACTGCAATCGGAAACAGTGGTTTTGCGATATCATAAGCACGCGTTGACTCCTACCTACAAACATTTTTTGGCAATCAGCCATTACTAGTACTTAAAAAATTGTCAAAACATCAAAACATGCTTAACCTACCGGTTAATCAAATCAATTCTATGCCGTGGCTTTTCAAACTGTGACATTGGCAGAATCATCGTCAAAACGGTGGAGCCATTAAAAACAACAAACCGCTATCGGAAAATGCTACCTAGCACACCCTGCTGTTCATGTTTAGTGAGGTTTAGTGCAGATGATGGTGCGACGTGAGTACGGTCGGTTGAACGATATAGCCGAGGGGCGAGATGGGAATTCGGCTCATTCGAAACACAAAACCGCACAGATCCTGCGTTTTCCCTCATCTCCGTCACGACTAGGGCCAATCAGCATAATGTTAGTATACTATAGTATCGATATACGTGTGGAGACTGGAGAGTGGAGACCCGTATTGAAGCAGAAGTGGTGCGGTTTTCAGTTTTTCATGGATTAGTCTTCAGATTTAGTACCTACCTACAGAAAAAAATTACTAAAATTTTGAATAATTCCATTTTAATTTTGGCTGTTGCTATCAAGAGATCAATTTTTGCTATCACTGAACGATTCGAAGTCAGTGACAAGACAAGTAGAGAGTGGGTAGATGGGCTAAGTTCACTCCCACCCGAGCTCGTCGTGACTCGTGAGCAAAACAACCCAAGTGGGCAGACGACACGTAGGCATTTAAATCGATCAGTGGTAGCACAAACCAATAATAATATTACGAGTATTTTTATCTTTTGGATTAAACCCGTATTTTGTTATTTTTAGCTTTTTAGTGTAAGTGCATTTTTGTGTTTTTGGAAGTCGGTTTTAATAATATGTTTTGCAAAAATGTCTTAGGCAATGTAACGCGTGTACAAAATTCGACGATAAATTTCTCTGAATACGCTTTCTAAAGAGAGACATTCTGAATCTCATGAATATCTAAAAATGAGGACAGTAAAAGAACAAAGCGTAGGAAAGTAATGTTTAAGGGCAATTTTAAAATCCTTTTCAAGTTCAAAGAGTGATTGACAAAAGTAAGGAGTCACTCGATAGCACTGGGATTCGGGATGTTTGTCGAAAAGCTTTTATTAGGGCGCGGCTGGATACGCCTTCCGCTGCGGAAGTGCACAAAGCGATGGCGCGATGTGGCAGCCGCCCGCTCGTAAAATCCGTCGTTAACTCACGTACCTACTAGCAGCCTAGCTTTTTCCATCACAAGTTTAGCGAGTGAAGGTTATGTAAACACATAAATCTTATTAATTTGCGGAGCAGTTTGTTGGAATTGTTAGATTTTTGTTTAAGATTTCTCTTGTTACATTTTTACTGATTGAGAAAAATTGAGACATTTATATAGATACGTATTACGTACTAGCTGTCCCCGCGGTTTCACCCGCGCTAAATGCGGAATTCCCGCGGGATTTTTGGAAAAAGTACCCCAAGTCCTTCTATGTACCCCTGACAACGTGTATGCAAAATTTTATGATGAGCCGTGAATGCGTGAATGCATAACAAACAAACAAACTAGATACAAATAAATTCACGCATCAGACGTCTTCCCCAAATGGGATAGGCAGAGAACTTGTTCCGTAAGGTTTATATTAGGTACTAGCTGTCCCGCGCGGTTTCACCCGCGATAATTTCGAAGTTCCCGCGGGAATTCCGGATTACAATATAGCCTATGTTACTCAGGGATAATGTAACTTTCTAATGGTGAAAGAATTTTTGAAATCGGTCCAGTAGCTTTTGAGTTAAATCATAACAAATAAACAAACAAATAAAAAATCTAATCTTTCTTCTTTATAATATTAGTATGTGTATATTCACAGAGTTACCGAAGGAATACTGAAATGGCGCCGATAAAATCGCGGGGAATAGCTAGTATTATTAAAAGGTAAACTTCGATACCGAAACTAAAGTGATCGCCTGAGAAGATTTAGTTTTTGTTTGTTGTTCGTTACATTATACTTGTAGCTTTTCCATTGTTATTTCGACAGTAATAAATCATAAACGTAACGCGTGCGTGTTTTTGTCGTTTTCGTGATATAGGTTATTACTGGAATGTAGAGTAAAACTGTAAAATTTGTCGAGTTTAAAAACAAGTCTATCTATTGTGTATATAATATAATCGGATTCTCGAAAACGGCTCCAACGATTTTCATGAAATTTAGTACGTTTCGGGGGCGATTAATCGATCTAGCTAGGTTTTAGAAAACGTCGTTTTTTCCATGTTTTCAGGCAATGAAAAATTAGTGTTTGGTACTGCTTATCTACTTAACGACAGATGGTGCTACGAGCAAAGCTAACCGAACAGGACAGATATTAATAAAAAATACCGCCTATAGTTTATACGCAAAGGACCAACAAAAGACCTATGTGGTTTTATAGTTGAAAACTCATATTTCATCAAGTATTAAATAAAAATATCAGTTTTAATTTTTTATAATTTTTCAATATCTACTTAATTACTTGCCTTATGACAAAATTATAACAGTTCCGTTTTCGTCATTTTAATAGGGAGTGCTTTCTTACACATTTTTATGTATTACCTACCCAGTATAGTATTATATTATCTGTGGTAGGTATTACTAGCTGGATCCCGCGGTTTCACCCGCGTGAGTTTCAGATTTTTTTGTAAAATAAAAGTAGCCTAAGTTACTCCTAACATCAACTATCTGCCAGTGAAAGTCCCGTTAAAATCGGTCCAGCCGTATCAGATATTATCCGAAACAAACAGACACAGGGGATTTTAAAAAATTGTTTTTTTTTCTTTTTTACGTAAGTACCGTCTATGCCTGCATATGCATTTAGTGAAAAGCTGTAAATTTCGAATTACAAACAAATACTTCAATTTTATTTATGTGTATAGATTATACTTAGTTTTTTTTTTGTAAGTAAAAGCAGATAATTTTTCCAGAATACCGAGTGAAACTGACCACTGGGTTACTGATGGTACTGCTTTTCCCGATGACCAGTAAAAACTAAAAATACCGGCTAAATTACTTATGAGAAAGTCTGGAAATCCGGGATATTCTCTTTTATGAGTATCGTTATGAAAATATAGAAAGGCACATAATGGATATAAGAAAATCGCCGAGTTATCATGTTCGAACGAGTATGGTAGGTGGAATACAGGGTGGCCTCCACCGACTCCCTTGTTTTCCATCCTGTATACTGCTGTTGTCATACATTATATTTTTTCACAAAACATTGTGTTTCATATGGATAATAATATCTTTTTCGCACCACATCGCCTCTGTTTTCGTGTGCAAGGCGAGAAATAATGGTTCTATTCCAAGTAGTTATTGGAAAGACATAAAGCCGGTAAAGACATTTCGGGTGTGAAATAAGAATCATTGATACCTACTTCGATGCCAACATTGACTACTTAGGTATCATATATATATAAGTACTAGCTGTGTCCCGCGGTTTCACCCGTGTTTATTTAGGAGATCCCGTGGGAATTCCGCGAAAAAAATTATGTCTTTTACTCTTGACAACGTGTACGCAAAATTTCATGGCGATCGGTTGAGCCATTAAAGCGTGAAAGCGTAACAAAAAAACAAACAAACTCACTTTTGCATTCAGGTTTATAATAACTAAAATGCTATTATGCTGGATGGTCTAAGATACTCGGCCAAATGAAGATTAAGTACTAATTAATGTTGTTACTTAAATTTTATGATAAAACAAAGTAATTAATGTAAGAATACATTAATTTTATTAAAAAACTGACTATTGGATGCGATTTTCGTTGCCTGAGTTTCGGAATTCCTTTCAGGGCCGTTAAATTTTACGGTATGAAAAGTGTCCTGCCTTATTCGTGGACATTTAGTGACGTGAAAATTCATGTTGCGCATTCAGTACATTTGGGTAGGTACTGATTTTTTCTTGTATGTTTGTTGGTTTATCCACGAATACATTAGGGAAATCATTTTGGACGAAAAGAAATTACGAATTCTATCCGAGAAGACGTAGTATTCCCTGGGCGGTGACTAGGGCGTGCTAGTGCGGTCATGGTTGTCTATACTTATGGTATATGTGGACTTATCTTAATACTAGCTCTCCCCCTCGGTAGGCCATCACCCGCGTGAATTTCAGAACTTCTTCGGGTACTCTAAATAGTATGAATATCAGATACTAGCTGTGCCCCGCGGTGTTATGCTTTGCGTATCTTTAACTATTTATGCAGTGTAAGCAACGAAAGCTCTCGAAGAAATAGACTTTCCCGTTTTTTGCAACATTTTTCATTGCTGCTCCGCTCCTATTGATAGTAGCGTGATGTTATGTATGTACCCGCTATAATTTCGAAGTTCCCGCAGGAATTCCGGGTTACAATATAGCCCATGTTACTCAGGGATAATGTAGCTTTCTAATGGTGAAAGAATTTTTGAAATTGGTCCAATGGATTTTGAGTTAAATCTTAACAAATAAACAAACAATCAAATCCTTCCTCTTTATAATATTACTATAGATATAACCTATAGCCTTCCTCGATAAATGAACTATCTAACGCAAAAATGTTTTTAATGCGTTCCAGTAGTTCCGGAGATTAGCGCCTTCACCCAAAGAAACAAACAAACTCTTCAGCTTTATAATATTAGTATAGAATATAGATATTAGATATGAACGTATACCTACGTATCAGTGAAAAAAAAATTCACTATCCGTTCAGTAATTCCAGAGATAACCGCTTACTTCAAAACGTACCTACATATCTACTTTACCTCTTTAAAATATTAGTAGCGCCATCGCGTTGGTCTAACTCTAGTGGTTTGCGAACCTACTGCTACACCGGGTGTCGCGGATTCGATTCCCGCATGAGACTCAACTTTTGTGTGATGAACATTTGGCTTGAGTGTTTGTGTCATGTGTCATAATTTTTGTTATGTTTTTATAAAAGTACATTTTTAATATTATACCTATTAGTTTTTGGTATACCCATAGTATACCAAGCCTTAGTTTGGGCACAGATTATCTAATACTATACTGTTTGGGACTAAATAGCGCTGTGTGATGATTATCAAATAATTAATAAAAGGTAAAATAAAAAAAAATAAAATAAAATCGAAGTGTCGGTAATATCGACAAAAGTTTTCTATTAGGTAAGCGTGGTGTACATGCTATTAAAACATGAAGATAAGATTTTTTTTTGCGCATTAAAAATTACTAGCGACACATTTGCAGATTCAATTGCGTTGTCTGTTCTTTATGTATCTGTGGATAAAATCCGATAAGTTGCCATAGTCACGTCGCGAACACAAAACTCGATTATAGTATGTATTTTCGCAGAAAGTTACTTAATCACGCCAGCCTACAAGCTACTTCGATAACCGTTAAAGACGTGAGCCCTTCGGGTTTCGTTATAAACGATTAAGGTATTACATTCTGAAAGAATAAGGTAAAAATACCAAGAAGCCATCTACTTTTTGACGATATTGCGTAGGTAAGAATAATTCTCAAATAGGTTAGTTATTGGTTTGATAGGAATGAATGAAAAACCAAAAATTGTTTTTATTTATTAATCATTACCTACTATTTAGTCTATTTTTATCTATTTCCTTTATTTTAACATTTACACGTATACAGGGTGTCCCGTAAATCGACGTCAAGTCAGAACCAGGTGATAGGCTATTTTCAGTTAATTCATTAACACGTTGTATAAATAGGTAATAATATTATATAGTATATAATTTTGATTTTATTATTATCAATTATTACATATAAACTTATTGTTATTATTATTATAATATCAAATTTAATGGATTTGTGTGTAGCGGGTATAATGTTATCATTATTATTATATAATTTGGTTAAATAACTTACAAAGTACAGTTTACTCGTGTACCTATTCGGCCGGCTTTTTGTTACGAACTTCGCAAAACGTGAGGTTTTGTGAACATACTTTATTTAAATTAGTCGAGTTTTAATTCGCAAGTACTTTTGTATGGAAACGTGACTCTTTTTAGAAACAATTTGTAAACAACGCATGATTTGACGTCTTATCTCGACTTCAGAATATAATTTTCAAAGGTTAGAAGAAACAAAATTAGGATAAATTGCTTTTCTATTTGAGAGGAATTTTCTTTTTCGTTTTACTTTTAAGGGTGGTAGGTAGGTAGGTAGCTATATATACGCTTTATGTCGTACGTAATTATGTTATTCTTCCATTTGGAACTGGCTCGCCGTGTGATAGTTGTGTTATTCATAGTCCGAAATCATACATTGAATTATGCGTGATTTCAATAAGTAATTCTATTACATAAACCTAAAATCTTGTAATATCCCTTTATTGATTTTTAACAGTTATTTACATGCAAATAAAACATGTACTAAAACTATTGTTGTCATTTTTGTCATTCTGTATGTCTAACATTCGCTAACATTCAAAACGGTTGAATAATTTTTCCAATAATTTGAGTAATTTTCTTTCCGAAAAAATTTGAGTTCTTGATGGGAATCCCGTTGACAAAAGGCGGAAAATTGCCAGTGAAAACTAAAATTGACATAAAAATTCCTTTTATTATGCTTGTAGGTATCACTTGATTTATTTGTATCTCGCTCCACGAATGGAGGCAGAAACAGTTTGCAGAGCTTAAGCTAATCCAATTCGTATGGAGCAACACGGGCACACTTTACTGTGAGATTTGCTAGAGTTGTTTCTTTGTATTTATGAGTACACCTAAATCCGTGTTATATAGGACAAATTTACGAGTGCTTCTACCTCGTAATAAGCGTTCGTTTTTACTGTTCTTGGAATGAGAAACAAAAGGTTATTACGACTGTATATTTTTTTAACTAACCGGTAGTTTCTGATAGGTGAAAAAGTATTACCTACTTACATAGAAGTTATATGAACATGAACATTAAACATAGTGCTTTAAAAATAAAAAAAATGAGTGTAAATCATTGATAATAAATGGTGTTAATAAATAAATTCTTAAGTAAATACTGAGTAAATAGTCGTAGCTAAGTATTGTAAAATATTTAGGTTAAATTTAAATTATAAATTAGTCACCAGACTAGCTGATTATTTCTAGTTAGTATTTTTTTGAGTATATTAGATAGGTAGGTACCTACACTAAGAAAGCCAATCAAACCTGTACCTATATTATATTGAGTCTTGAGGTTACAGAGTAGAAATTTTGTGGCCAGACGAATACGTGACGTCAATTCTAAATATATTGCAAAACAAAACTTAAAAGTGATATAGGACCTGCAATCTGCATCGCTGAATGCATAAAATGGATAAAAATATTGAAAAAATAACCTCTTATTTGTCTAATATCGAATTTAATTTACTCGAATTGAGTGTAATAATTATTTAAGTACACATAAAATACATAATAAACTATAGATAAAGGTTAAAATACATTGTTAATGATATACCTACACATGCAGGGAGGATGAGATGGGACGGGATAAATTTTAGCCTTTGCCAACCTAAAACCAGTCGCGGTTACATTGTAGGAGTTGTTTAATATTTTATACCAGGTTTATAGGACGCAGCGGCTTTTAATACTCCGCTGGGTCCTGGTTCACTATGACCAACAACATTCCTTACACGTAACGCACGTGCCTGTAAATAAATCTCAAACGCTCTAGATGGCAGAAAGTCGCAAATTAAAATTCTGTACATGGACATGTACATGTACCTACTTTATTAGATACAGTGAAACTTCTTCGGGCACGTTATAACGTAACGCTGCTTGTTATGATCATAGTGAATCCGGGTTCTGCTGTTTTATTTCTACACGCTAAAAGCGATAGCGTTATGTAACGGATGCCAATTTTTGAACACAGATGCAAATATCTTATTCTCGAATTGGCGCAAAATGCGCGTAGTACAGTATTTAAAAGTAACAAAACGAATGAAAAAACAAGCAAGTCCTCGATTCTCGATCGGATTGGATCGGATATAAGCTGGAGCAGATATAGACAGAAACCCAGCTTTTTGTAGCTCTCATCTGGGCCATTGAGTCACTTCTGTTACGGGTAAGAGGTTTTAAAATAAAACTTCTTTGAATCTGAATAAAATGCTGTAGATGACGAAAGCGTGACGGAAACGTGCAACTACTTTCTGCTCAGTCCAGACTTAGGTACTTCTGTTCATAGAATACTTACTTTAATTGCGCGTACAGGTTTTACAAATTTATTTATTTGACAGGTCTACGAAACTGAACTACGAACTTTTATATAATAATAAACTATAAATGTGTCATCATAGGATACTTATTATCAAATAAGCGGTAAACTACTAGGTACCTACTATGTTGTTAAAATAGGTAGATACCTACCTATATAGGTACTTGTGGGAAACAAAGTTATTATTATACAGTTACTTAGTGATATAAAGGGTTAATATTATCTGGGGGCACGGCAGTGCCCCCGCCAAGTCGAGCAACAAAAGCGGCACGGCCGTACTATCCTTTTCTCGAAGCAATTCAGGCCATTTTCGACCCCCTATAACTTCGTTGTGGATAAAACTAGAAGCCTGAATTTTTAGTAAACAAGCAGGTATTGTATAAAGACGGTATAATTTAAATTTCATTCGATTTGAACCAGTAGTTTAAGAATTATAACTAGTCAAAGTTTCTTAATTTTGTAGGTCACTCACTCACTCACTGACCGATCATCAAAACTCTAAGGCACTTCTAGCAGACATAGAAGTTTGAAATTTAGAATACAATTAGTGTTTATTGTATAAATCAAGGAAAAATTGAAATATTTTGCAATTTCGGTACAGTTTTCTAGATACACCAACTGCATAAATAACTTTGTAATCCCATATAAATGTATGGAATTACAAAGTTACATATGCAGTTATATGTACCAACTGCACAAATAACTTTGTAATCCCATATAAATGTATGGAATTACAAAGTTATATATGCAGTTATATGTACCAACTGCACAAATAACTTTGTAATCCCATATAAATATATGAGACTAGCTGTTCCCTGCGGTTTCACCCGCGATAATTTCGGAGATCCCGCGGGAATTCAGAAATGCAAAGTAGTTAGTACCCTATATCCCTAGGTTTTCTTTACCCCTGACAACGTGCATGCAAAATGTCATGAGATTTCACCAGCGTTAATTTCGGAGATCCTTCGGGAATTCCGAGATAAAATTACCCTAATCTGAATGCTCCAACGATTTTCATGAAATTTTGTATACAGGGGATTTCGGGGGCCATAAATCGATCTAGCTAGGATTCATTTCTGGAATTCCCGCGCGAACTCTGATATCAACGCGGGTGAATTAATTATTGCATACTACACGTTGTCAAGGGTACAGGAAAGGTCATAGGGTAGTAAGTACTTTTATCTCAGAATACCCGCGGGATCTCCGAAATTAACGTGGGTTAAACCGCGGGGAACAGCTATTTAAGCCGAGCGAAGCTCGGTTGCCCAGATATTAATAAATAATAATAATAAGTGTAGCTAGTTACCTACCTAGATATAAAGTGTAGATACATAGTTACCTAGACATAATTATGTTCAAAGGTACAATGGTCAACGGAATGAAAAAGCAAGAAAAAATCTTTCAAGTTATTAAAATAGACTAAATTGCTCAAAGGAGGAAGACCATTTACAAAAAGAAATGAGATCCCATCAAAAACAAACTTGTAAAAAATCCAAGTCTCGCAACTCAGTTCTTCTACATTAAAAAGTTGTGAGATCAATGTAATACCAAGTCGGTTAATTTATTCAGTGCCTACTTAAGGGTCCTTCTGTCTAAAGTTATCATGTTATAAGCTAATCTAATAACATTTTATAGTGACCATATCAAATTTAAAAATCTTTTATGTTTTAAATAGATTGATTGGCTTGGCGATCACATGAAAACACAATGTATCTCACAAGTAATACATATTATAATTAAATTAGATTGTTTAGAACCATAATTATGTATTACATGTGAGATATATTGTGTTTTCACGTGATCGCCAAGCCAATCAATCTATCTAAAACATAAAAGATTTTTAAATTTGATATGGTCACTATAAAATGTTATTAGATTAGCTTATAACATGATAACTTTAGACAGAAGGACCCTTAAGTAGGCACTGAATAAATTAACCGACTTGGTATTACATTGATCTCACAACTTTTTAATGTAGAAGAACTGAGTTGCGAGACTTGGATTTTTTACAAGTTTGTTTTTGATGGGATGTACATACCTACCTTTAGGTAAGTGCGAAAATAATTTTCACGGAACCTCGAACATTCACGCCCTGAAACCAGAGGTCATAATTTGTTCAAATACAGGTCGTACCGCGCAAGTTAGAGAAACCTTAGTGAAGCAATCTGGACCCGACAAATCCCAGCTAATAATCAGCTCCCGTTACTCACACTCACCCAACCTTATTGGGTATCAGTCTACATTTACGACGCTTTCATGTTTTTATTGTATTTTATAGATTAGGGCTTTTGCTGTAGGTATCTATTTCATTATTCATATCATATTACAATAGGTATTATAGTCAACTCAAAATATAATATTGTATAAATAACACAATTTATTTATACAATATTAGAAATTAAACAAAAGATTAGTAAATTAGTATTTTATTGAAAAATACCATAAAACAGCTTTTTTGCATTCTTGTTATAAAATTTATAATCCATCCTAATAATAAAAATGTAATAAACAAACTTAAAAATGTAATAAAAAATGCGAAAATGAGTTTATAATATCGCTTTCAAGCTTTGACTATTCAACCGATGGTCATAAAATTATGCATACAGTATACACGTTATCAGGGGAACAGAAAAGGACATAGGGTGCCTACTTTTTAGCCCGGAATTTCCACGGAAATTCCAAAATTAATGCGGGTGAGTTTTTAATAATTCCGTTTGTAGATTTCCATCAACGAATGACAAATACACGTCGAAATGACACATTTATTTTGGAAAACACATCTTTTTTCAGCAAATGCTTTACTTTAGTCTGTATTCGTCTCTTCAATAGCGGAACACGTATGTTGACGTCTGATTAATGGCCGTTTCGAGCCCGCTCTCTTGCGGCAACCTCGAGCGGCGATTAAAAAAGAAATACATTAAAAAGTTGTGAGATCAATGTAATACCAAGTCGGTTAATTTATTCAGTGCCTACTTAAGGGTCCTTCTGTCTAAAGTTATCATGTTATAAGCTAATCTAATAACATTTTATAGTGACCATATCAAATTTAAAAATCTTTTATGTTTTAGATAGATTGATTGGCTTGGCGATCACGTGAAAACACAATATATCTCACATGTAATACATAATTATGGTTCTAAACAATCTAATTTAATTATAATATGTATTACTTGTGAGATACATTGTGTTTTCATGTGATCGCCAAGCCAATCAATCTATTTAAAACATAAAAGATTTTTAAATTTGATATGGTCACTATAAAATGTTATTAGATTAGCTTATAACATGATAACTTTAGACAGAAGGACCCTTAAGTAGGCACTGAATAAATTAACCGACTTGGTATTACATTGATCTCACAACTTTTTAATGTAGAAGAACTGAGTTGCGAGACTTGGATTTTTTACAAGTTTGTTTTTGATGGGATCTCATTTCTTTTTGTAAATGGTCTTCCTCCTTTGAGCAATTTAGTCTATTTTAATAACTTGAAAGATTTTTTCTTGCTTTTTCATTCCGTTGACCATTGTACCTTTGAACATAATTATGTCTAGGTAACTATGTATCTACACTTTATATCTAGGTAGGTAACTAGCTACACTTATTATTATTATTTATTAATATCTGGGCAACCGAGCTTCGCTCGGCTTAAATAGCTGTTCCCCGCGGTTTAACCCACGTTAATTTCGGAGATCCCGCGGGTATTCTGAGATAAAAGTACTTACTACCCTATGACCTTTCCTGTACCCTTGACAACGTGTAGTATGCAATAATTAATTCACCCGCGTTGATATCAGAGTTCGCGCGGGAATTCCAGAAATGAATCCTAGCTAGATCGATTTATGGCCCCCGAAATCCCCTGTATACAAAATTTCATGAAAATCGTTGGAGCATTCAGATTAGGGTAATTTTATCTCGGAATTCCCGAAGGATCTCCGAAATTAACGCTGGTGAAATCTCATGACATTTTGCATGCACGTTGTCAGGGGTAAAGAAAACCTAGGGATATAGGGTACTAACTACTTTGCATTTCTGAATTCCCGCGGGATCTCCGAAATTATCGCGGGTGAAACCGCAGGGAACAGCTAGTCTCATATATTTATATGGGATTACAAAGTTATTTGTGCAGTTGGTACATATAACTGCATATATAACTTTGTAATTCCATACATTTATATGGGATTACAAAGTTATTTGTGCAGTTGGTACATATAACTGCATATGTAACTTTGTAATTCCATACATTTATATGGGATTACAAAGTTATTTATGCAGTTGGTGTATCTAGAAAACTGTACCGAAATTGCAAAATATTTCAATTTTTCCTTGATTTATACAATAAACACTAATTGTATTCTAAATTTCAAACTTCTATGTCTGCTAGAAGTGCCTTAGAGTTTTGATGATCGGTCAGTGAGTGAGTGAGTGACCTACAAAATTAAGAAACTTTGACTAGTTATAATTCTTAAACTACTGGTTCAAATCGAATGAAATTTAAATTATACCGTCTTTATACAATACCTGCTTGTTTACTAAAAATTCAGGCTTCTAGTTTTATCCACAACGAAGTTATAGGGGGTCGAAAATGGCCTGAATTGCTTCGAGAAAAGGATAGTACGGCCGTGCCGCTTTTGTTGCTCGACTTGGCGGGGGCACTGCCGTGCCCCCAGATAGAAAAAATATTCCGGCCAGAGATTTTTTGTAGCTATCTCTGGCAAATTTGAAATCGAGAATTATTTGGAAAAATCCAAAAACAGACGAGGAAATCAGTATAGAAATTACTGTGTCAATCCAAAGTTTATACCGTTTGTATTTTTATAACATGGAATAAAATAATAGCACTTTATACAGGATTTTCTTTACATTATAGTAATATTATAATTTTTATCATACTTATTGCCTCTTATTATTTGTCTATTTACTAACCAAATTTGCTGCCACTTGTTTGCCGCATTTGCTGTAACTGTCACAATAGGTAAGTACCGAGTTATGTTATCCCAAGTAATTAGTATTTGCTTATTATCATGTTCGTTAATATACCTACACTCTTACCCACTATTATGCCTAATTGCGAATGTGAGTTTGTTAAGCTTTCACGCCTTAATAGCTCAACCGATCATCATGAAATTTTGCATACCTACTTACACATTGTCGGAGGTACCTACAAATAAGGTCATAGGCATGTCATAGGCTACTTTTTATACCGGAATCCCCGGGCCGCGTGAACTTCGAAATTAACAAGGGTGAAACCGCGGGAACAGAACAGGATAAGAACGAGGTAGGTAAATTGACGCATGTTAGATGTCAAATGTCTTCATGTTCTGAGCCATTTTGGCGGGATTTGAGCAGAAATGGACGTCAGTTTTATTTCCTTGTTGAACAAATTAGTTTATCGTGATTAATATAGTATGAATGTAGTAGATTTTGCATAATAGTGATCCATTAGTGATACACAATGTGCGGAAATAGTAAAATAAGATGAAATATAGGGTGTTCGTCGGGAGGTTGTCGTTTTATTATACAACTTCCTACAGAGCGTCCTATTATGATTCAACTTTGAAGAGTTGCTGCTAAAAGTTCCAGTAAATCATCGAAATACATCTCGCTAATGTATTTAGATGTAAAAACTTAAAAAGAAGAAAAATAAATCCATAGTTCTTACACTTTAGATTTTATTTGATATCTAAAAACCCTGATTTCGTCAACTAACTCACTGATGATCATCAAAATTCTTAGGGTATTTCCTAATGTCCTAGAAAGCTGAAATTTGATGTGTAAGCTAGTATTACTACACAAACAACATAAAAATTATAATACTTGTAACTTTTATCCCCCAACCCCTTAAACTAGGGGATGGAAGTTTGGAAGAGACTTCCGCAATTTCGACTTACAAAAAGAAATGAAATTCCACCAAAAACATTTTCATGTAAAACTAGCTGTACCCCGCGGTTTCACCCGCAGTAATTTCGGAGTTCCTGCGGGAATTCCGGGATAAAAAGTACCCTATGTCCTTCTCTGTACCCCTGACAACGTGCATGCCAAATTTCATCCAAATCCGTTCAGCCGTTTTTTGCATGATTGAGTAAACGTATGCGAGGACACAGTATAATACATACTATACTGCGAGGATAAGAGCTCGAAAGCGCATTTTCATCAGATTTGCTTCAAATTTATCGTCACTGCTCAGCTCCTATATGTCTTAGCGTTATGTTATATAGCCTATAACCTGCCCAGGAGTATGGACTACAATCGTACCAAGTTTGGTTAAAATCCCTTCAGTAGTTTTTGACCCATGCGTGCACATACAGACAAACAGACAGACAGAAAGACAGACAGACAGACAAAAAATTTACTGATTACATTTTTGTCATCAGTATCGATCACCATTCATCCTCCAATATTAATTTTGAATATATTCAATATACAGAATTGACCTCTCTACAGTTTTATCATAAGTATAGATATAGATGTAGCCAAGACGAGACCATGTGATGCACTGTCAAAAGTTATCTGTAGAGCCAAGCTTCTAACTCTATACGTCCTAACTTTACAAGGCTTAACTTAACAAACTCAACACCTTAGTCAAAATACAGCCACATGGCTGTAGGCGTAGCCAAATCGGCCAGCTATTCTTGAGTTTAAGCGAGACAAATGAACAGCATTGCATTTTTATATAATATAGATTACAGCATTAATATTCGTTTTGTAGTTGAAAATAACTAAGCGGACAAACACTTAGACAGACTGATACGGATTGCGACTTTTTTAGAATATCTAAGAATAGGACTTGAAGAACATTTACATAAAAGAATAAGTTATATGTAGACTAGCTGCTGTGCCCTGCAGTTTCACCCGCGTGATACGTTTTTATACAACTTTTTTCCCGACATCTGCAAATTTAAATGAAACAAAGCGTATACCTGTGAAAACCGCATGACAATCCGTTCAATAGATTCGAAGATTATCGCGAACAGACAGACAGACAGACAGACAGAAAAAAAAATATAAAAACTTTTTTTTGCTTGGTTACTCTTCTTTTATCACCCCTCTCAATTTTAGGTAAAAATATTCAATGTACAGAATCGCAGATTCTACTCTTTTGTTATAGTAACAGATAGTTTAGTGAAGTTTGTGCCACTCAAATGTTGATTATTAATTATCACGATGGAATGGCTTTGAAGCATTGTGCTTTGTTATAAATGTTTGGATATAATTTTGTAGAGCTGCCAATGTAATTTGATATAACACGATGTTATTATAAATGTAACAATAAGTACTCAGTATGTTGAGTAAGTACATCAACATTGTACTACATACTAGGTACTACAACGAATGTTGCTACTCCACAGAACAGGGCAGCTGGTAAGATAAAAGATTTAATGGGGTCTTTAGCCAATGTGTTGCGGAGCAACAGCTCTATTGTTGTGAAACAAATTTTCAGGTTTAATCGTTCCCCTGAACAATATAGCGCTCCGAGAGCGGCTTTCGCTAGCACAAGGATGCTTGTTACAGCCGCTAGCCGCGCACCGCCCGCCCGTGCCGCTGCGACGAGCCACGTCCAACTGGAAAAAATATTCTATCCATGACTTTATAAGTTTTATATTTTCTTGCATTTAAAATTTACTTAAGTGGTCCAGTTTTGTGAAATTCTTATGAAAAAAACAACAACTAAAGTTCTAAAAGGAACCTTGAGGTTCGAAAGCTGGTGATGTATTGTAGGTATATATAGCTGATACCTATTAGTCATCATATTGACTAGCTTATAGCGAAACGAGAGCTGTTTTTTTCTATCCGTTGAATTTATAAGCTTTATACTTATATTCTAAATTTAGGTAAACTGGTCTAGTTATATTTTAGAAACAACAACCACTTAAGGCTTTAAAGAAGAAAGTGGTTACTATATCAGTGAGTGACTGATGATCATGCAATTTCGAAAACTGCTTGAACGTCAACAGCTAAGAAAGGATTTTAATCTCAGAGTTCGTAAGGAAATCCCGAAATTCACGAGCATAGGGCCGTGGAAACGGCTAGCACGTAATAATTTTATAGAAAACTTATGCGAATATTACGAGTGACGCGACCTCCACAAAGAAATTCCACGCGTGCCCAACGAAATTTCCCATCTAAAATTTTATAGGTATCATCTGGTGATTAATTTAGCGAAAACATTAATTTGATAATTAATTTGATAGATTTATTTATTACATACTGTGAATAGTGATTTAGGTATTCTGTACTAATATATTAAAATTGATTAATATTATTATGATTCTTATGCTATGTATTGTGATTCTTAATTTAAATAATTATACCAATGTTTATTAAAGTGATTTAAATTGCATTTCCATGGCCAATTCATATTTAATAACTGGCAACATTGTGAATTCATAGACTGTAGAGTAAATAAAATGTTATTTGAGATAGCGGGAAAAACGCGCGGGAGAACATGTTTACATAATAGCAGCAACAAAGGATCGGGTCAGTGGTGCTGGTGATTTCCTAGATGGAAGACATCATAACATCGAAAGTTAAGTATTGGTAGACAGTTTTGGCTCTATTTAATGCTTGTAATAATAATTGTGATTACTGTATTGTTCTCATAAAATATACTGTTCAAGCTTAACTTTAGCTTCAGAGATTTGATTACTTTGTGCGTAACATGTTTTGAGATTCCTATTGCTTATCTATACTGGCTTTGATTATTATAGAATTTGATACAAATTATATCAAAGAGTTTTTATTATAATTGGTAATACAGACACAAAGGAATAGTTTTGTTAAAATCAGGTTGTTTTATTTACTAGGTATCCTTACTAATGCTAATAATTTAACATTTCAGAAGTGGGATAATTAAGGATTCAAGCAGCCAAAGCATTCTCGGAGTCCTGTTAAACGAAACGACGGTCATGGATCAGTTCCAGATCCTGGGCGCCATGGCGGCCTAGAGATACGCCTTCTCCACGGGCCGTGAGAAATAAAGAATCTTCACAACTGGATGATACTGGTAGGATCGCTCCATATTATAGTAACGTCTTGGTTAAACCCGTATTTTTCCCGAATTCGATTTTGAGAAATCGGAATTGCCGGTATTACAATGGCTTAATAAAATCTTGATAAAATCGAACATCTAAGGGCAATACATGGTTGGAACGATGATGGAAAAGTTATTATGTGCAGTCACGTTTGACTGGATTGGCTAAGTTGTGGCACAAGACTTTGCGTTCTTATGAATTTACATGGCATAAATAGAAACAAAAGATTTTAGAGGCATTCCCTGACAATATCGATTACACGGGTTAATTTAGATACTCGAGATTGCTCGCTAAAACTTGTCTTGTTGCTTCCATCAGATATTTTTGTAAAAGGTTTTGGAGGTAGTCCAATAAAAGCACGAAGGTCAGGTGTCGATAGAATTCGTAGTAAATGGGTTTGAAGTCCTGGAGATTTTTTTCTTATAGGAATATATCAATGCTTATAAGTCTAAAAATGTGTGATTATGCGCGGGTATTCAATTACAGCATTTCTTCTTTAGTGCGCTTAGTAGCGGAGTATACTCGTGGTTATTGTGGTAGCGGTAAGTCTTTCTTAATAATTTGTAGTGGAATTACACAATATTTAACTTGATGTTAATTAATGCAGTAGTAACTCTATTTAACCATTGAGCTTTTGAAGAAAATAGATAGGTAAAGGTACTTTCTGTGAAATTATTCTGTAATCCTCCTGTAATTTAAACAATTTAATTAAACGTAATATGCATTTGTATAACACATTAAAAGGTTGCGATTCAAGTGTGGTCTCTAAGTTAGTTTTCAAATTCGAATCTTGTTTAAAACAATAGTCACAGTTTTCTTTTTTGATTATATGCCAACATTCATTAATAATACTTAAATAGATACGTATAGAGAACAAAATCAGTTTTAGAGTATTATCATAATTTACCTTCAACGATAAGTAATATTTTACTGCTAGGTGCCTACTATCCTCCGCGATTCAACCCGCGAAATTCCTTTACATCAGGATAAAATGTATCTACCCTATTGCTTATTTCACTTTTATCCATAGGTAACCTATTAAAATATCTGTTTCCCCGCTGATTTCCCAGCGTGAATTTTGATATTTCGGCAGGAATTCTTGTATGAGTTGTATTCTCTGTGGAATGTCCTAACAGTTCGCAAACTCTTTATACTGCGAGTTATCCTCCGCAAACATTCAGCCCAAATCTTTGATCCCTCTTTTATCTTGAACACTCGTCGATCTGACCTGGTTTGTACGCCATTTCACATCAGGACAGCATTTGCAAGTAGACACTTTTGCTTTCTGGGTCCCCTACTTTATAATAGAGTAAATAGGACTTTACTAATTTATCCCCTCACAATAAGAGAGGTCAAACGTAAGGTCACAATGTGGCTTGGTTCGCTCAACTTCTTAGAGACGGAGAACCTCTTGAAGGTATGAGCATTTTATTGTTGCGTATTGTGGCTTTATGTATTTTATTATCAATTCCTAACTTATTTATGATGAAATTTCCTTTATACCCAATCTCACTTTTGTGGTTACCAAGTGTTGAAGATAATATATCCTTTTCCTTCTGTTGTTCGCCTTGGTTACATAAATTAAATTTTAACCAATTGATTGTAAGCGTACATTGATTGTTATTATCTTTATCAAAATTAAGTGCAAATTATGTATTTAAAATAAGATAATTTCTTTGTATCATAATTACGAGGGTGAGCGTTAATATCTGCAACACAGTTTTTAACTAAAGCAGGTATTAACGTTCTAACCTGTTTTTGTACTTCTACTTTGTTCAAATAAAGAATTATTATTATTATTATTATTATAATTCTTTGTTTGGAAATGGAAAGTACGTGTCCTGTGCTGTGTCAGTATCTTTTATAAAGGAATTTTAAGAATCTGTTCAGTAGTACCAGAGACTACCCACTACATCCAAACTTACAAAGTTTGCAAACTTATATAACTTTACTTCCGTATATTATCTAATAGGCGCCAATAAGGACATAAGATCCATTTTTGTTTATTTCCTTGGTTGTTTGTAATGGATAGACTTCTTTCTTTTCTTCAACTAGAACTTGTCCATAAGGTGTCAAAGCATAGTCAGATTACATACAATTGTTCTAAATAGACTCTGAGACCGATACAATCTCGACAGACGAGTCAGGTGAATAGCATAGAAGAATTTATAGTTAATTTTGGGTTTGGTGCGCTTGCGATCTCCCGGTACGTTTCTGATAATGTCAATTTAATCTAGGTACTTGAGGGAAAAAGAATTTACTCTACCAATTGTGTAAGGAATAACTAGCTGGTTAACTAGTTAAAGCGATTTTGATTATTGGATTTAATTACTAATGGATTAGGTACAAAAATTAAATACTGGAATATATGGTCATGTACCTGATGTACCTATACTAAAGTAATGGTTAAAAGTGGTTGATAATCTAAGTGATGAATGGTATAAAAGTAATAAATGGAATAATTAAATGGATCTCTGGTATTAATGAATAAATTGGACTAAATGAATAAAATATTGGTAAAAATGGAATTACTTGAATAATTGGATAAATTGGATAAAAAAAAAAATATGGTCGAAAATAAAATGGTTATAAATAATGGAATAATAATGAATGGTTATAAATTATGGTTGAAAATAAAATGGTTATAAATAATGGAATAATAATGAATGGTTATAAATTATGGTTGAAAATAATGGAGATAAAGAGTGTGAAATAAATTTATTTATTTATATATTTATTTATTGATTACTAGCTGTGCCCCGCGATTTTGCTAGCGTGGATTTCGGAGTTCCCGCAGGAACTAATTTTTGGAAATAAATGTAGCCAAGTTACTCCTTATAACATCAGCTAGGAAGCTGTGAAGGGTGGATGTTTTATGGGTGTTGTCATAATAACTGTAATTATGTTGACGTCAAAGAGTCATATTATGGACCAAATTTGAATAAATGATTTGACTTTGACGATTTGCCAGTGAAAGTCCAGTTAAAATCGATCCAGCCGTTTTAGAGATTACCCGGAACAGACAGACATATAAGTAGGTGCCATATTATAATTATACTTATTTTCATATTATGCATTTATTAAAAAGCTGTTAATTTTGAGTTACAAACAGGCACATAAATTTTATTTATAATTATGTATGTATAGATTATTGTATTTTTATATTTTATTTTGTTATATTATTATATTTTCCAGTCTGGGCGTGAATATATAATATACTATATAATATAGTGTAATATCGACATATGTAATAATATGTAGTAAGTACCTATAGGTATACCAAGTTTGCTTGGTTGCCATGACACAAGCTTATAGCTTAGTGTGGGGTCAAGACGCTTATCTGTGTGTTGTGAAGTGGATTATTATTATTATGGGAATTTGGATTTTTGAATTCTTCTCAGCTAGACCGGTATTAATTGGCAACCACGGGCCAAAGCCAAGTGGAGGTTAGTTTAAGTGGAAGTATTAAGAGTTGTGTGGTCATCAGTTTGGAGGAGTTTGCGGACGATTCGACATGTATTTAGTATTACCGCCTTCTGCATAATAATGTAAGTGTACCTAGGTAATTGGAGGGTAGCGAAGGGTTGGTGCAGTTGACAAGGGATTTCAGATGGTGGTAGTACAACAGGGATGAAGGTAATATTCTGTAATTTCCACATTTTTTGCTATTTCGTTTTGAGGTCAATATATTTTGTAAGCTTTCAGATATTGTGCTCTACAGCCTGTGGGTTGAATTCCCTAGAACGCTGTCAGGTATGTATTTTTAATAAGAAATTGGTTCATTCGTCCTCAGTTTAGATTTGCTTGCAAGTTTCTGATGAATAATCTTAGCAACCTGGTCGTAGCGGTGTTTATAATCTTTTTGTACTATTGACTTGCAGACACTTATGAGATGCTGTATCGTTTCCGGAGCACCGTTACATTTTCTGCAGCTATCATTTGATATATTATGAACTTTTAGTATATGCTTTTGGTAGTTTCGTGTTTCGATGGCTTGGTCTCGAATGGCAAGCATAAATCCTTCTGTTTCGGGAAACAGTTCACCCCAATTAAGCCAGGCATTGGATGCTTCTTTATCGACGTTAGACTTGCACAAATTTTGCCGGTGTTGTCTATGCATACCCTTTTGAGTCCACTCTTGTATTTTTAGTTGTCGATCTGTTATTGTTTAGATTGATTGAAGCCCAAGTACTTGTCTCTTTTTCATTAAGCGAAGGTATCTGTTGGCCAGTCTGCATCTGAAAGGTAATATGACCCGACGTTTTTCCTTTGGAAAAGTTTCCGTAAGATCAGCCAAATAACATAGGTCTTTCGTGGTGGCGTACAATTTAATATCATCCATGTAGAGCAAATGGTTAAACTTTTCATCAGCTGGTTCATTATTTCCTGCAGCATAGTATTTTGAGAGATTTCCCATTTTCGTTGAATTTAAAATAGGATAGAATACTCTTTATTGTATACAAGAATAATTTTAGTGTGGTAACAAAATAAAAATTTATAAATAAAGGCATACAAAAGGCTATCTTATCGCTTTACTAGCGATCTTTTCCAGACAACCTTTGGGTGGACAGGACAAAAACAGTAAATTTATATGTTGATTTGGTATATTATATGTATAGGTGAAACGAATCATAAAATAATATAGAAGAGACACATAGAAAAGACATACACAAAAAATGGATATACATAGATACACGCATAGATATAAAATATACACATAGAAAATATATACGTACAATATTTATGGGTATAAATACTAATTTTATAAATGCGTTTAAACACAGATGCATACTATAAATAATAAGGTTACACTACAGCGAGTCACAATCCATGAGTGAGGTAGAAAGTCTTCACCAGGCTCTTAAAGGTGGGTAGTGATTTGGCCTATTCGCACCTCTACAGGTAGCGGATTCCACAAGCGGACTGCTTGTACAGGTAACTGCTTGTCATAAAAGTTGGTTCTAGGGGCAGGAATCATAAGAAGTAAGTTCTGGGATGATCGAACAGGCAGGTTATGGGAAGAAGATTGAAATACGAAGAGGTCTTTTAGGTAGTTGGGGGAAGGTGGATTGAACAGTATGCTATATAGAAGGAAGAGGACATGCGCATTCCGGCGAAGGCAAATCGGAAGCCACTTGAGCTTGGTACGAAATTCGGAGACATGGTCATATTTGCGTAGACCAAATATGAACCGGATACATAGATTCTGGAGGCGCTCAAGTTTATTTAGCTGCTCCTCGCTAATGTCAGTAAAGCAGGTATCGGCATAGTCGATCATTGGTAAAAGGAGTGATTGTGCTAACGCAACTTTAGTAGCAGTTGGAACTTGGAAGAAAATTACGTATCTAATCGTCTAAGCGAGTCCGCAGATAAAATATTTGATAAATGGTTCAATGTTAAATATTATTATTAATATTATTGGTTATTAAGGAATAAAATAAAATCTTATTATGGATAATGGATAGAAGTTAAGTGGAAGTTGGTGGAACTTAGTAACATGGATTGGATAAAAAAAGAATCATGGTTTGAATTTGTGTTACATTTAGATAAAGTGAAATTATTTTTGCAAAACCTTTTTACTTTGCAGGGTCGCAAAGATGTCAGGATGGGCGAGTGTGAATAGTGATTTAGGTATTCTGTACTAATATATTAAAATTGATTAATATTATTATGATTCTTATGCTATGTATTGTGATTCTTAATTTAAATAATTATACCAATGTTTATTAAAGTGATTTAAATTGCATTTCCATGGCCAATTCATATTTAATAACTGGCAACATTGTGAATTCATAGACTGTAGAGTAAATAAAATGTTATTTGAGATAGCGGGAAAAACGCGCGGGAGAACATGTTTACATAATAGCAGCAACAAAGGATCGGGTCAGTGGTGCTGGTGATTTCCTAGATGGAAGACATCATAACATCGAAAGTTAAGTATTGGTAGACAGTTTTGGCTCTATTTAATGCTTGTAATAATAATTGTGATTACTGTATTGTTCTCATAAAATATACTGTTCAAGCTTAACTTTAGCTTCAGAGATTTGATTACTTTGTGCGTAACATGTTTTGAGATTCCTATTGCTTATCTATACTGGCTTTGATTATTATAGAATTTGATACAAATTATATCAAAGAGTTTTTATTATAATTGGTAATACAGACACAAAGGAATAGTTTTGTTAAAATCAGGTTGTTTTATTTACTAGGTATCCTTACTAATGCTAATAATTTAACAATACACAGCCAATAAACAAATCTATGGAATTGTTGAATTATTGAATAACGTCTGAGATATAATAATAAAATGTAGTAGAACTATTATAAGAATCACTCCCATCGTTGAGGTCTCCCAGGAACATTCCACAATTAAATCCCTTTGATGGAAAATGTATGTTGCGGTCGGCCGTTGGTTACTATACAAATTAATTTGAGCTAAATCTCACCGTGTTGAATTATTCATAGATCGCCGACCGGCCAACGGGAAAAAGTAAAGAAAAGGGTCTTTAAAATATTCCGAACAAAGTAGTGTGGCAGCCGTCTAGCCGCTATTGAATAACAAATATTATAGGTCTCAGTTGGTACCAAAATTGATAATATATTTTACTCAGATTTCCAATAGCGAAATTGGTAAATTTTAAAATAAATTTATAAATAAGTTTGAAAATTGTTTTTTCTCTAGTGAATAGCAAAAAGTTACACTTAGGATCTTGCTAAGTTGAATATTGTCTGTGCTAAGTTATAGCGAAATAATTTCTAATTTTCGTCGCTATAGAACAGCATACTTTAAAAAAATTATAAAAATTTTTTGGTTCTGCTATTTTTATTTATATATTTTTGTATTACAGAAACACACAGTATTTGTATTACAGAAATTTTCAGTTTTCTTGTTCATTTCAAATCTAATTATGTATAAAAACTTAGGGGGGGAAGTTTTATACTAAATCTAATTAGATTTTAAATATAAATAAAAACTGAAAAGTTATATTTTTCATTATAAAATCTGCCAAATTTGGAATGTAACTTTAATATAAGAATGTAAACACGTTGAACGCGAGCGTTCTATTGGAAGTAGGTACAAATATTTTATAGTTACACGAATGTTTCCAATTATGTTACCCGTAGGTCGTGTTATGATTACTGCTACTGGTAACAGGATTGATTACGGGAAAAAAACGAGAAACTTTTAAATAAGTATATTGTGTTTAAAGTGTGTTAAAGATTTTTGCAATAACATGCTTAGTTTCATCGTAAACGATTGTTATGAAAATTAACGCAACGGTGTCAACTGGCGGTCAATAACCATACGAGAGGAGCAGTGGGCAATAGCTAGTATACCTACTTAATTACGCTTCACGTTATCTTACGAACATTATATTGAATAGTTTATGCCAATATATACACTAATATTACTAATAATTGTTTGTCTGGAAACTTCGTTATTAATGAATAGGATCAACACTTGATCAGCTCTACAAATGTGAAGCTTAGTTTGGCTTCATCCAGTCTGATAAGGGCCAAGATCACGCCCAACCGGGTATTAACATTCCATTATCCTACTCTGCCATAGTGCGGATAAGTTTAGTCTAAATTATCAGGCTGCACCCTTGGAATTCTGATGGGTACGCTCACAGATAATTTATTACCATGTACCTACCTACACTCAAACATCATGAATTAGGCCTTTACTATAAAAATATTTGTGGTACTACTTTGTGGTAAAAAGTTTTTGATATTTATTTAAGTATTTATTCTTTATTTCACAAAAAGGTACTAAGGTACAAAAATACAATGATATTAAATATATTATAAAATATAATATATGTACAATTGTACATATTATGCGGTTTGCAAAATTTGTAAGTGAATTAGAATTTTTTCCGTTTTGCATATTCTCCTATTGATTCATTTTTAAATAAAATATCATACAAGATATTATGATCTTTTATAAAGGCACCTACTTTCGCCAACATAATTTAAGCTCTTAGGTATTTCTTGCTATATTTTTGGATGATCAAACGAACTTACCTGAAGTGAAGTTCGATCCTAATTATCCCGTCTTCACCGAAGAGATTTAATCCTTGACCATGTAGTAGCCCTGCTACGCGCCAACTACATATATCGCACAAGTTTTAGAGTAGAAAGAGAAAGCATCACGCCGTCTCTTTCACTCCACGCCGTAGCATCCGCGCCAAGTGCCTTCATTCTTTTTAGAGCAGAAATCGCAACGTTGATAAAACAAGGGAAGAATAAAAGAAAAGAGTTTTGGGAAGGGAGGGACCTTAAATCTCTTCGGTGAAGACGGGATAATTAGGATCGAACTTCACTTCAGGTAAGTTCGTTTGATCATCCAATTATCCCGTCTTCTACCTTCGAGATTTAATCCTTGACCATGTAGATGTTTAGAGACGATGATTAACGTTGCGGAGAAGAAAAGAGAATTAAATATAAATTTATATTTATTATATAACCAAATAACAAATCATTAAACAGTGTAAGTCTAATTAATTACTAGACATAATTAATAACTAAGTCTAATCAGTAACTTAATAAACCAGTAAATTTGTATTTGAATCGACTACAGGCCTATTATAGAAGTTAGCAAAGACAGCAGATCGTGTAGACCATCCAGCTGTTCTTCTTATAATATCAACGTTCATGCCAGCTCGAGAGGCGGCTGAAGTTGAGGCGTGCCTAGTGCTGTGAGCACCAAAAATAGAAGTGTCAATACCGCTGTTACATAAAGTTTGCTTTATCCAGCGCCCAATAGATTGCGATGACGCTGGTCTATGTGGTTTTTTAAAAGTTAAAATAAGACGATCTTCTGAAGGCAATCTTAGCGAGGACGACGTTTCCATGTATCTTTGTAATGCTGCGGCTGGACAAATACCGGGACGCTGGCGAAAAAAAGGTAAATTTAACGTAGGTTGCGCTTTGCCAACTGCCGAGGTTTTTATTAGATCCGTAATTGTTATTATAATATGATCATCTAAGACTATGATGTTTGAAATTTTTATCAGAGACAGCGTCTGCGTTCTTTGTCCAGTCGCCAGTGCTAATAGCGTGACTAACTTTTTACTTAAATCTTCAAAATTTAATGCAATATTATCGAGATTTTCTAAATAATCCAACACAATAGATGGATCCCATGTAACGTTATACCGTGGAAACGAGGGCCTTAACTTAAAAATACCTTTAAAAAACCGTTTCAGTCGCGTGTCATCACTAATATTATTAATTGATATTAAAGAAATAGCTGATCTATGATTATTTAAGGTACCATATGAGGATCCTTTATTAAAACAATCAAAAAGAAATTCTAATAACGCTGATATGCTAACCTCATAACAATCAATCTTTTTTTGACGACAAAACTCCCACCACAACTTAATACTAGAAGAATACTGGGATTTTGTGCTTTGAGATATGGAAGAGATCATCACGTCTAGTGCCGTTTCCGGGACCTGTTTCCTTCGAAATCCTTCCCGGATAATACACACGCCACCAGGGAAAGATGGCGAGACAACGGATGTGTTGACCTGAAGGGAGAAGAAAGCAGATATTTATTAGGAGGGAATATTAACATATTCTTTACACAGAGAGACCTATAAAGAGGGTACCATGGCTGAGACGGCCATTGTGGAACGACTACAATTCCAGTAGCCTGATCAGAAATAACTTTATTTAAGGTTTTCATAATCAGGGCAAAAGGGGGGAAAGCGTAAAATTTAAATCGAGACCAATCAATTGTAAACGCGTCGATATTGTAGACAAACGGATCTCTCTTCCATGATACATATAAAGAACATTTGGTATTAATGCGCGAAGCAAATAAATCAATATATGGTTCTCCGAAAGTACTGACTATTTCCCTAAACTCTCTAGAGCCTAACTCCCATTCCGTGTCGACATTAAGCTTTCTGGATTCACCATCCGCTTCTACGTTTAGCGAAGAACGAATATAAGAAGCAAAGATAAAAATATTTCTTTCTTCGCACCACTGCCAAATAATTTTTGATAGCATGTTAAGGTGAGGGTATTGAACTCCACCCATTCGGTTAATGTATGAAATAGCAGTAGTATTGTCGACACGTAGAAGAATATTAAAATTTTTCTTAATATAAGCAAATGATTTCAAACCAAAATAAACAGCTAATAACTCTAGATAATTAATATGATTATTTTGCTCTATAACTGTCCAGTGACCCCCGGTTTTTTCATTGCCACAAGCAGCGCCCCAACTCGTTGTCGAGGCATCGGTATAGATTTCTAAATCATATTTATGATTAAAGATTGGATTAATGCTTGTCAGAATATTATTTTTCCACCATACAAGGTCATCATGTAAACTATCTGAGACTCCCATGTAGGTATCGTAATTGTCGTTATTATTAAGTAACGCTAAATATTTAGCTCTTTCTAGGGATTTTGTGTGCGCCCATCCATATGCTATTGCTGGACACGCCGCCGAAAGAGAGCCTAGAAAACGAGCAAATTCTCGTATGCGAATTCTATTAGAATTTAATAATGTTAATATTATTTTTAAAATATTTTGCCTTTTCGACTCTGGTAAATTAATTGACATATTTTTAGAGTTCAAAATGAAACCTAAAAATTTGCAGGATGTCTCTGGATTTAAATGGCTTTTTTCGTAATTAATAATAAAGCCTAAGCTCGTTAAACATTGGATAGTCGAATTAACGTTTTCTAGGCAATCTTTAGGAGAATTTGCTATACACAAAATATCATCCAAATACCTAACCGAGAGAAGATTCTGAGATCTTAAGTGAGAAAAAACCGGTTGTAATATTTTTGTGAAAATATACGGCGCCGAACATAGGCCAAACGGAAGTACCACAAATTCATAGAGGGTGTTTTCAAAACGAAAGCGTAAAAATTTCGTATGTGAATCATGGATGGACAATAAAAAATAAGCCTCCTTGAGGTCGATATTCGCCATGTAGCAACTTTTCGTCATAAGTTTGGTGGCCGTTCTAACGTCTTCCATTTTAAAATGTTCATTATAAACATATTTATTTAATTTTTTTAAATTTAGAATAAAACGCATTTGTCCATCGTTTTTTGGAATTAAGAAAATATCCGATATAAATTGGCCAGCTGTTGGTTTACATTTCCTTATAGCTTTTATTTGCAATAAACGGTGTAACTCGTTTTTTATCGCGATGGACTCAGAGCGAGAGAAAAAATGCATAGGATAGTCTTTCGGGTCCTGATGAGGCTCTTTAATGAAAGGAATTTTATAACCTAACACTGTATCTAATATAAACCTATCAATGGTAATCGATTGCCACTTGTGAATAAAGTATTTCAGACGGCCGGAATGTACCTGCATCCGTTTATTTATTTCGCGCGAGAAGTCGGGTCTCGCCGCGTTGGCTGCGCCGGCGGCGGGCGGCGAGGTGGGTGCGTCTGCTGGCGCCAGGCTGGCGGCGGTGGTGGTAGCGGCGCTGTCGCTCGTCTGTAGCCCGGGAATCGGTACGACGACGTTGTTGGTTTCGGCCCACCGGCTCGGAATGGGTAGGTTTGCCCGCTGTGTTGCTGTTTCGTGCGAGGCGGTGGGCCCTTGGCGTTTAAATTGGAGCTATTCGAAGACGTAGCTTTAATTAACTGACCAGTTTTCTTAATACCTCTCGAATTTTTTACCAAATCCCCAAGTTGATCTCCAAACAAATAGTTATCTCTTTTTCTATCTTTAAAAGGATCCGATAAGGATTTGTCTACTAAAGGAATGATCAATGTACGGCGAGTGTCTGTCTCGGTATAGTGTGAATCTGACAGTAATTTTCCGGCATCATTCAAAGTGCGGATGATATCCGGTATATCCGGATTCTTCTTCAAGAGTAAAGATAGTCCTTTTCCTAGGGCTGAAAGTGCTTTGCCGAGCTGGTCTTGCTTAGTAAGCAACTTTTTGTCTCGCAGTCTGCATTTATCTATCAACATTGCGCTGATTTCCGGGTTTAGAGTCGGGCCCTTGGAAAAAGGTACATTTTTAGGAAAGGAATACTTTTTTAATAGCTCCTCTTTTGTTTCCTTTCTAAGGCCGCCTTGTAAAATTTTTTGAAATCTTTCGGCCACGTCAGTCTGTATGTCATCACCATAATCAACTGGCTCTGTTTCGATATCGCCCAGCTCGCGCAATAAATCAGCATCGAAATCGGTCGAAACATTCGGCACCTCCAGCTCAGCGACACGGTCTGGGTCGACGGCCTCATTAGATAAAGCGGTAATATCTACTATGGGCTGGGTTTCTGTAGGTATTGAATCCTCGACGCATACATTTGAATTGAGATGTTCTGTAATGCAACGAGATAAAAAAAAAAACAATGATAATAATTTATAATTATGTAAGGTAGTTTTATATTTTTCTTGTAAGAAGAAAAATAAAACAACTTCTTTATCTATTCTGAACACAATGAGGGTAGGTAGCTATGTACCCACAAAACGCTCTACGTGGTTGTGCACGAATAGCCCGTTTTTATGAGTGTTAAATCATAAGCCATGAATTTAATGTAAAAGGAAAGGGTGAATAACCCAAGTTTTCTACCCGAAGAATACAACGGGTATTAAATTATAATCCGAAGAATACAACGGATACAAAAAATAAAAAAATAAAAAGGTAATTCCCATTGAATGCAACAGGAAATGGTAAATAACCCCGACTTTTGCACCCGATGAATGCAACGGGTGTTAAGTTATATCCGAAGAATACAACGGATATAAAAAGCATGATTAATATTATTGAATCTGACCGTAACACAAAAAATGAACAGTATAAAAATAAAAACCTTGGGGTTGCACATCATCCGAATCCTCTGAATCGATGGTTCGTTCAATCCTCCGTCGTTGCTTTCTTTCTAGTTTCTGTTCATACTTCTTCATTTTCCTAAGCCACCTTTCTTCAGAACTTTCTTCTAGTTTTCTTTTGGGCATTTTGCAAATAAAAATTTACTTACTTTTCCCTTGTGCGAAAGCCGCGCGCGCACGGACAAGAATGAAGGCACTTGGCGCGGATGCTACGGCGTGGAGTGAAAGAGACGGCGTGATGCTTTCTCTTTCTACTCTAAAACTTGTGCGATATAGTTGGCGCGTAGCAGGGCTACTACATGGTCAAGGATTAAATCTCGAAGGTAGAAGACGGGATAATTGTATAGGCCTATCACGCACAACATCGCAAACCAAAATACTTTTAATTTACTTCACTTTATTAACAATATTAATACATATAAATGTACCGATAAGGCTAATTTTTTCCATTGCTCTTTTAACTGAAGTCCTAGGTCATCAAATCCAATTAAAATAATGTAAAAAAATTGTATAAAATTGTTTTTATAATTATTTTTTTGCTATTGTGTTCGTCAGATAAAATTTATACGGATTTTCAGTCGATTTGAATAATTTAAATGTAAATTTTGATTGTTATACTTCTAACATCAATTTGAAAATGAATTTTCTGATATAATCCTTACTAATATTATAAATGCGAAAGTGAGTTTGTTTATTTGTTTGTTACGCTTTCATGCCTTCACGACCGAATAGATTATCATGAAATTTTGCTTACACGTTGTCAGGGGTATACAGAGAAGGACATAGGGTACTTTTAATCCCGGAATTCCCGCGGGATTTCCAAAATTTTCGCGGGTGAAACCGCGGGGAACAGCTAATAAGGTAATAAATTGCATAGGTATAATGTGTTTACGAAAGTATACAAAATACGTATAATACGGTGAAACTAAATGCATAAGGATATGCATAAGGATACCTATGTGTTAAACGACATTTATCAATGAAATTAAATTATTATTGTACACAGTGTTACTTTCACACTAAGGATACAACTAAGTAGAGGTCGTGTAAACTTCAATTCATATGCCACACAGAGGCTGCGAAATTGAAAAGAAAATCCACCCGACTATTCGACCCGAGCTAGTTGAATACAGTAGGTATAAAATTCGGTTACGAAGTCACGTTGAAAACTGAAGAAGTTTTTGGTCCATTTGAGGTAGGATGTGCATAAAGTTAATAATACCTAATATTTTTTTATGTTGATTAATACAGATATTATCATAAGTTTAAAGTTAAACTATTAAAATTATTGAAAAATCGCTCTTTAATGTAGGCTCTTTATATAATATTAGGAATTTCACTTTATACAAAACTGGATTGCCTTTATTTATCACAGACAATGAACGTACCTATTTCCGAACTAAGCCGTAGTGGAAAACGTTTAACGGCACGCTCTCTCGGGTTTCATAGACTATATTTTTTGCCAACACATTTTATTTTCCCCTTTTTCATTGTTCCATCCGAGCTTCAGCCCGACACGTCTCCATGTAGAGTTAGTTGTTCAGGACTTCGCTTTCACAGATAGAGTTCTACAGTAGAATAGGTATCACAAAGGAAAAACTAAAGTAGTACATGTATAAGGTCATCAGAATTATATTTTTCACGAGTTTTAACTCGCTGTTACAATACAAATTGTATAAGAAGGGATAGTAGTATTAGTAGTAGAGTACGAACTACGAGCTGTTTTAATCGTACTGCTGAAGTACCAATTTATTTACTGCTTTTGCCATCAATGTCTTGGTTTTGCTCTATAATATATTATGTACGAGTTATTCTGTTTTCCGAGCAACTTTATTATCATATAAAAGTATACATTTATTGCTACCGAGAAGTTATAGTTGCAATTATAATAACCTACAGTTATAAAATATAAATTTTCTTTTGCCAAACGAAACAATTAAGAATATTCTTTTTTAACCGACTTCCCAAAAAGGAGGAGGTTCTCAATTCGACGCGTATTTTTTTTTTATGTTTGTTACCTCATAACTGGATGAACTGATTTTAATGATTCTTTTTTTATTCGAAAGCTGGTGCTTCCCGTTGGGTCCCATTGTCATGAAATCAGGATCTGATGATGGAATCTCGGAGAAATCGAGGGAAATCTTCAAAAATTATAGGCACACTTATAGCGATTTGGGTATTTTTTATAGTAAATCATTTTTGCTTTCGGAAAACAAAATGTGAAGAAATGCCCGCTTGTGTCTACCCACTTGGGTTGCTCTGCTCACAACGAGCTCGTGACGGGATTTCAAACCGATCAGCGGTAGCACAAATCAATAATAATATTACGTGTATTTTTGTCTTTTGGATTAATTTGATATTTTGTTATTTTTAGCTTTTTTATTTTTGTGTTTTTGGAAGTCGGTTTTAATTATTTTTTTAACTTTAAAATGTGAAAACTACATTAGTTATTTCATTTCATTCATACTCATTATTTTAGTCAGCAATTAGGTAAATACTAAGTAGCCAGGTAAGTGCCTTCGATTATCCTTTTATCTCACAAATGGAAACCCGGCATCCTTCGAATCAAAGTTGTTTCAATCTTTGCGTTATTATATCGCGAAGCTTCTGACGTTTTTGGGCGGCGCCGTATCGTCGCGCTCATTATCATCCAGCGTCGTCTATAAATCTTACACAGTTTTAGCTGTGCCTTTACCGCCTCCGTAATCCGCTTTACGAACTGCTGTTATTTAATGTTCTTGGTGTGCCATGACTTTCATTAAACTTATGCAAACGCATCGTCTTGATAAAATTTACATGATGTTATTACACTTACTGTTCTAATAATGTTTAAGGAATATAATGATCGTTGTTTTTTTTTTCATTTGAAACAATATTTGACAAAGTTTTTTTTAATCTAATTTGTTTTTTGAATCGACCGTCAAACAGATTTCTGATAAAAAGTGGGGTATACCTATTTTATAATGCGAGGTAAGCTTAGACACAGTACCTCTGCTTATCTCTGGTTCTAAAACTAAACCTTATTTTTATAAATACGTAACTGTCAACGAAATGACAGGTTATTATGTTGGCAAAAGGTACCGAAGCCTCTTAAAAGGTCAACCACCAATACGGGAGGAATTTTATTGCTTGCGGAAATTGAACCAACGACCCTCGTCTCCCAATCTGGAGTTTCTATCATTTAGCAATTGGCTTGGGCCATTCGGGTGTAATCAATTGCAATGTTGTGGGTGGTAATGGGGCATTTGCAATGGTAATGAGCATTCAGCAGTGAGCACCGCTGTATGGCGCTTATCATCAGCGTTTGACCAACTTTGCCCACAGAATGCTAAGTTACGAGCAGTTTGAAATGCATGAATTTATCGTTATTACACTTGGTCGGAGAAACTAACACTTTGTATCGGTATTGAAAATTGAAATGGCAATTGGGACTCTGCAGTACTATATTTTTAACTGTAGAAAAAAAATACATTAGTCTGACAGTGCGGATAGATAATAATAATAATAGCTCATAGAGCTCATTTTCTAGATGTTAAGAACTTCTGGAAACATTTTGCAGCTTCTAGAATTTTAAACTGCAATTTCGAAACACAAACTTACGGCGTACGTGGCTTAAAAATATACATTACAATTCGACGATATCTAAATAAGTAAACTAATAAGTAAACAGAAAAATTTCTTGCTCTTGAGTCAAAAATAATTAGCACGAAATTTGAGGAATAACCTCAAGTCTCGAGTGAGTTCTGCCAATTCGTTTATTGCAAGGTCTGAGGATATTAAAGGCTAGTTAATTGATTGCTTTTAGCAATTGCGCTTGTACGGTTTGATTACGTATTTAATAACTATTTAGTAACTAGACGTGTTTACGGTTTCGTTCTGTAGGGCGCAAGGTCAAACGTCGAAGTAGGTATTTCGATTTAGATCTTCGTCTCGATTTTCGTCTCAAATAACAGAAAAAATAATAAAATTAAAAAAAGTACACTCGAATTGATTATACCCTTAGGACAATAAACGCCCGTTCCCTTTGTATTTTCACTGATCAACTAACAAATCAAATTAAAGGTCGTTTACCAATTTAAAACCACATTTTTATTTAAGGTTTTCCTCTGTGATTTAAAATCAGTGTTTTTTTATTTACCTACTAGCTGTGTCCCGCGGTTTCACCCGCGTGAGTGTCGGAATTCTAGCAAGAACTCCGAACTTCTTTTATATTCTCCTTCACCTTACAATAACAAACACAACAAAAAAGAATTAGCGAAATTGATCCAACCGTTACGCGTGATGACGGGAAATAGGGATTCATTTTTATATTGTATTAGATAGTATTTTTATCATTTGCATTTGTGCCTCAATACGCGCTTCGTTTAACCTAATACTCTGTATAAATACCTTCAAGTAGGCAGACAATATTGAATACCAGTTCAGTAATAAATCTATTGATATCTTTAAATTATCCTAGCCGTGCCCTGCGTAGTTTCGGAATTCTCGCAGGAACTTCCAATTTTCTTTAATACTAACCTTCCCTGAACTTCCACAAATATTTCAAGATCTAAATTAGCCAAATCGGTCCAGCCATTGTCGAATTTTAGCGAGACAAATGAATAGTAATTCATTTCATATACATATATGAATATTTTGCGTTAAATTAATTTTTGAATTTTTCATCATAAAGGTAAGCTGGTCGGAACTCGGTAGTCGGTAGCCACTAGCGTCACTAAAAATAACCTCTCGCCTTTGAAGCAACAATCTTTGTGCTTTATCGTAATGAAATACCATAGTTATTCGTAGGAAAAGGGTGTTTGCCACAGAATTACATCATACGGAAATACCCAATTACCTTTTACTATGTGTTAAAGAGCGGTCTACGAAACATTATAACGAAAAAATTATGTTAATATTATGTTATTCTGCCTTTGTAATAGTTTTGCTTAAGTGGATGTTGAGTTTTGATATCAATAGAAAACAACGTATAAATACATATTATAATGAAATTCGTAATTTAGGCTATTATTGAATGATCGCCTGATTGTCATTTTATCTTGGTTATCGTATCTAATTTGTAATATATATTCATACTAGTATAGGATTATCCTAACAGGTCACTTTGGAGAAGGCACGCAGGAGCTATTTGAGCTGGTCCCTCCACCTCTCATGCAGCATCGACGGGCTTCCATCCCTATTCTGCAAATATTCCACCTATCTGCATGAAAACGATTTGCTTCGTCTTTCATTATGCGTACCGCTAGGGATAGGAATGATCTGCCGGAGTCTGTGTTTCTCCAGGACAACAATTTGGACCTCTTTAAGATAGAGTGAATAGGTATTTAACTGGCAGACGGGCAGGAACACCTTAGTCCATATCTTAGCTTACAATTAGGCGAGATTATGGACAATGTCTGACCAATTGGTTAAAAAAAGGGTCACTCAATAAGTTTCGGGGCTATTAGCGTTACTAAAACTTCTGCAGTACCTTTTAAATTAAGGGTTGGATTATAATGAAATTTTTTATCCATAATTTAATTCTAACTTTCAAAGGCAAAGTAGGTAGGTATTCATTTTCGAAATTCATGCTAATAAGGTGCGTTGCTGACCTGGAATGGGAATAGGGATATTAAACGTGTTCGGGATCAATACAAAGTAATACTTAAAATCTAGTAACAAAGAGTTCTTGGGGGAATCTCGAAATAAACGCGCGTGAAACTGCAAGTAATCGAAAATGCTATTTAAAAATTTGTCTCGTTCGTCTCTAGAAACTATCAATCAATAAACTCTGAAGGTGACATGGCTTATGGTGTTGCAGATATTTATGGGCGCCGGTGATCACTTACCATCAAGTGTGCCATCTGCCTGTTTGCCCTCTATGACATAAAAATAATAATAATTAACTTTATCTCTGTGCTTCATCCAAATAACTCGTTAACGTACAAACTATCACATTCACAACGCTACTATATGATAGTTGGAATACCATATCCAGCTAGTTTTTGTATCACTTCTATTTGCGTATTCACGCTGCGCTGGGTATAATTTCCGACCTCGGCTATAAGTCTGCCGGGTAGGGATGGTGGATGTTATAAAAAAATCGAAGAGAGGGAATTTATATTGGCGCTCACAGCTCGCAGCTCGCCCGGCGTTCACGAGTGGATACGGAAGAGCCCAGCGACAAGCCTATATTAATGTGAGCTATCTTTATGACCCCGGGAGAATAATAACTAGATGCGATAAACCTTTTTGATTTATCGTCATCTATATAAGAAATGGATTATTGGATAAAAACAAGGTTAAAATACCACTGTTATAGAAATGGTGATTATAGGGTCCCTAAGTTGGTGATGAACCTAAGGATAATGGAGTAACATTTTCAACAGGAAAATACAGGAAATAAACATCAACTTCTTCTTCTTCTGCTTTGCCCCGCGGTTTCACCCTCGTGAGTTTCGGAACTCTCGTAGGAACAATTTTTTTTTTAAAAGAAAAATGGCCCAAGTTACTCCTTATAACATCAGTTATCTGCTGAAAGTTCCATTAAAATCGGTTTAGCTGTTTCAGAGATTAGTACATACAAAAAAATTAAATCTTTTTTTTATAGTATTACTATAGATTAATCACGTATTTTTTCGAACGCACTCAATGATTTTCCAACGACATCGCGATTCCAACCACTCCTCCACTAGAATATTTATATCCATGAACACATCTCGCTTGGCCTCCACTGCCGTCTCGCCTCGCTCTGTCTACTCACCCAGATGTACGATCATCATCGTTATGCTCGATGCTAAATCCCGCCATGGAATGAAGCGACCTAACATAAGAAAAATAATAAAGAAAATCTCTTATGAACGTTGAAGTGAAGAAATTTTTTATGATGACATATTATAATATACTTAACTAGCTGTTCCTAGCGATTTACCACGCGTTAACTTCGAGTTTTACGCGGGAATTCCGACTGGGTGTGTTTACATTGGAAATACTTTGAATTTATCAATAATATACCAAGTTATCGCCATTATTTTTTTAGAAAAGTTTGCAAGACTTTTAAGTAAATAGTAGGTAAATACTGATTTTCCACAAGACCGTTGAATACGTAAGCGCCTTAAACAAATACCGGATTCTTCAAATATATCAAATTGCTTGAACCAAGCTTATGTTTTTACAGATAAGTAGGTATTTGTATTGGGTCCTGCTGTTAAATGATAATATACATGATTTATTATAGTATACACTCTAGTACAAACTAATTTATGTGCTATATTTATGTATATGTTATGTAAAGCTATATTGGTAACGAATCTCATTCAACACTGCATTTTATTTTTGTGAATATGTTAAAAAAGTAAATTCGAAATAGTACGTAACGTACAGCGATGATTTTGAAATGCATTTTTTAAATTTAACATTTTTTTATTCTAGAGAGCTCTAATATAAATATTTTATAATTCATTATTAGTTCATTAAGTTTTAACTAGAGAGGACTATTGTAAGCGGGGCAAGCGCGCCACCGTTGCAAAGAAAGTTAGAGCAAATGCTCTAACTTGGCCAAAACTTCTTTTGCTGCCATCTCAAGTATATTTACCACAATATTGAGTTTTGAAAATAGTAACTAAGTAAAAACATAACCATATAGCGTTTAATGCATTTCTTTACGTTAATGAATGTTTTAGTGCGTAATGAATAGTTTCGTGTGCGAAAATCACCTGACGACACTAGTTTTAGTTGTCCTATCCGTTATTTTCTGTTCTGTAATTGAATTGTGATGAAATTAATTTCGGTCGGAATACCCGTGAATAAAACGTCTCTATTATTTTTTTATTTTCTATATTCAGGTTCTTAACGGTTCATTTGTTTTTCTAATTTATTTAATTAGATACGATAAATTTATTAAATTAAATAATATCTAAATATACAAAAATTCCTTTTATATATATACACGAATTTTTATGTCGTTCGATTAGATTCTAGTTGTTTGGTAATTTAAAAATATAGGAGGTTTTAGGTTTACAATTTTTCAGGAATTTAGAAACATTAATCAAAAGACCGAAAGTGATTTTATGGTAAATTACAATAATTATTAAACATCACAATAATTTATTTAATTACAAATACATTTTGAAATTCAATATTTTGTTGGGATTTAAAATTGACGATTAAGTATATAAACATCTATAGACACGAAAACATATTTAGTTTTTTTTTAATTGTTATTGACTCGTGTACCTAAGAATATATTACGTTATTGTAAATAAAAGCTCGTTTAAAATGTATATCTATTTTATTTACACACAAATCGAACAATGAACATTTGGCACAGGGAGAGGCATCTCACGACCGTGTGTTGCCCACTGACGATTCACTACAACTTTCTGAGCAATTATAGGTATGCAGAGAGAATATCTACAGAAAGTCATTGTGGAAACCCCACCATCAGCATTGTTACGTTCGAAACTTAGAATACATAGGTTAGGGTGAATGCTTAATTACTACTTATTTACAATTTTATGATCAGTCGTACATTTAATTTTTTAACTTTTCAATTTTACTTTAAATCTATTTTATTATAAGTATTACAAAGAAGTCTGTAAACTAGTTAGGTCTACTAGTTAGGTAGGTAAGTTTAAATAAAAGCGCACAGTTCTGTTTGGCACTGCAGTCCTAAATAGGCCGGACTAAAAATTGCTAAAAAATTACTATCATGCAAAATGTAAATACGTTTTGTAAATGTTACGAAATGTTATAATAACAGCTTTGGATTTTAATGAAAATGACGTGACGATTTATTCACAACCAGCGACTTATTTCTGCGCTAAAATGATTTTAATATTCCCAATTACTACTTATACAGACACAATATTCATAGTAAAGTAACAAACAGGGTTCACACGTTATTACACGAACATCGCAGTACCTAAGGATATCAGGTGGGGCCCTCTTAATTGCTAAGTTTGGTGAATTGCGCCAATCTTTAATTTGCAGAGCACTTATACTTAATTCATAGGACTGTAATGTTGAGGTCGAAAGAAGATATTGTCAATAGTTGGTTTCGTCGATCGGTCATCTTAGAAGTTGCTGTCGTACTCGGACCGGCGGCGAGAGTGGTGCGAGCGGGGGTACTCGCCCGTGTACCCGTACACCTGGGACCCACCGCCCGTCTGTCCGTACAGCTGCGACCCGCTGTACCTAGTTCAATAAAAAAAATCACATCGAATTTAAACACAATATGGCGGTCGCGGTAAACAATTAGAAACAGTAATCGTAATACAATGTAACTTTTATAACCTAATACTATATATGCTGTGCTGTTGGTGTGCCAATAAATAAATAAATAAATAAATAAATAAATAGAAGAAAATAAAGACTCTCCGCACTCAGAGGCGTTCATTAAGTTAATGTTATTTGGCATTTAATTAAATTTACCATAATTAATTAGTTAAATGCCAATTAACAATAATTTAATAAACATCTCTGAGTGCGGTAATTTCTTTTTAAATATTTACTTAAAATTAAGTAATCATTAAACCGACTCTGAGTGCGGCTGTAAGTTCGTTAAATTTGAGAAATTTACTAGGTATAGAAGAATTTTATATTATATATGAATAAGAAAACGGCATACTTTTTAACAACATCGTATAACAACAAAGTTTTTATTAAATACTAGCTGTTCCCCGCGGTTTCACCCGCTATATTTTTGGAGACCTCGCGGGCATTCCTGGATAAAAGTATGTTCCTTATATTCTCTTCTGTGCCTATAACAACGTGTATAGTAAGTATTCATTCATTTAATGCAGTTTCACCCGCGTTAATTTCGGGGTTCCCGCGGGAATTCCAAGATAAAGGTACCCTATGTCCTTTTCTGTACCCCTGACAATACAATATATGCAAAATTTCATGATGGTCAGTTGAGCCGTTAAGGCGTGAAAGCGTAACAGACAGAGTTAGGTACTTTCGCATTTATGATATTAGTAGGGAAGTAAGGAATAATTCAAATGCGAATGGTTAGTTTAGTTCCTAACGCTTAAAATTGGCCGAAATGATTCGGTATATTGTATATTAAATATTTAATAACAATTAAGTAACGCTAAAAAGTATTAAACATTAAAAATTACAACATTTAAGCCATAACGACATACCCATAAGCGTTTCCAGCGGGTCCATATATCTGAGAGCCGCGACCAGAGTCAGGTGCGTAGTGCTGCATGTATTTCTGCAACTGTGGCGTCCATTCTGATCGCCACGAGTCACCTGGATTTGGGTATGCTAACTGCTCAATAAATGCAGTAGACATACGCTGTAAAAAAAATTAGATTGAGCGATTTACAGTTGAAAAATTTACCCAGATTTGACATTATAATTAATGAGGTTGTGAGGTTCTTAATAGTGGGGTGTAAGACTTCGGCTAGCTCAAAAAAACAGTAAAAGATTATTTTATGTAATTTAGTTCTTCTTCTTTAATAATGGCGTCTATAATTATAATTTGCCAATAGTTTGTGTAATCCTCAGAAGAATGTGTAATCTTAAAAATTCCATCCAGTTGTCAAAAAAGTCAAATTTAATTTTTAAATATAAAAAGAACAGATTAAAAAAATAAAATAAAAATATATTATATCGTAAGAGCGTTTTCACACTATCCGATCCGATATCGGTGTCGGACGCCGACACGATATCGGGGCAAGCAAAATGTATGAAATATGTACCTGTCTTTCATATTGTCCGGCCCGATATCGGATATCGGAGCCGACACCGATACGCTGGCGGCACCATCGGACGCCCGTGAGCCGTCGGACGATAATGTTTGTATGTGTGCTGTACGTGTATCTAAATTGTCTCTGTGTGCGTAGAGCCTAATGCGCGGCGGCCATTTTGAGCTTCTTTACTAGTTTGGTTGTCAGATACAGCAAATAAAGTTTTCTATTATAGTCTGCCATGATGACCTGCCCGCACTAAGCTATGGAGCAAATGGCCGTATCGGAACGATTTTGTCGGAAATATGTGAAAATAGCGCATGGTGTCGGCTATCGGATGTCGGCTATCGTCGTCCGACACTGATATCGGATCGGATAATGTGAAAACGCTCTAACGAGTGGCATTCGGTCGCCTTGTAACAAGGCCGTCTAATACTATTGATGTTGACTTTTTTGACAGAACTGGATGGAATTTTTAAAATTACACAAACTAAATTACAAAAATTAATATTTTACTATTAATATTGAGCTAGCCGAAGGCTTATACCCCTACTATTAAGAACCTCACAAGGTCAGCAAGGGCTGTTGAATTATCGTTTCCAACGATTTTAATGTTAGATGTTATCTATCTCCGACGCTTTATTGGGATTTGATTTCTTAATAATTTTATATATCGCTATCAGAAGCTTTCATGTACATATAAAATTCTACAGTTGGTAGGGTTATGGTGGGTTTCGGAATCAATAAGTTTCACACCGCCTAAATCACTCTTCTCATTCCAGATACTTTTTTTTGGTTAAACAGACACCTTTTGTTGTGTTCTTTTACTCGTATATTTTCGCAATAATGAGGAAAAGTAGAATGTTCAGCTCAAGCGTGATTAATCAATTGATTAATCATTTAACTGCTTTGTCTAAAGAATCACTATTGGGAGATGTGTGTGCAACCAATTAACCATGCAGTTCATACGTAAATAAACGTCGCTCACTAGAGATCGTGTCTTAGAAATGTAGAATAAACTTGTGTGCATTCAAATGGAAATAATTACCTTTCCAGAGGGAGGATAAGGTAACTCTCGTTCTTTCATTTGATGTATCTCATCAAAGCCTCCCATGTGACTTTTATCCAATTCACGGAGCATATCCTCGCTAAGCGGTATCGGTTGTTTCGCTTTAAAGTTCTTCTGACGATTCACTAGCTATAAAACGATGAAAATGTATGTTAATTTTTTTAAGCAGTATGATGTTGCACTTTGGAGTGCGTGTGAAAAAGTTACTCCTACTACCTAAGAGCTGGTCATTTCCTAAATTAAAAATAAATAATTAAAGTTAAGTTTAAAGTTAAATTGAATAATTATAGTTATCAATCGCTGGCTGTTCACCCGTGTTTTTGTTTTCATCTAGCCTTAGTCTTTAGGGGTTAACTTTCCAAAAACCATTTCTTAGTGTTTGCTCACATTATAAAAAAAAAAAAACATTTCAAGTTTTGAGACCTTGCGTTTTGGGCTGTGCGTTGTCTGTTGGTCAGTCAGTCATGATAAATAGGTATAAATTAATGATACAGACCACTGTGACACCGAAGATAACAACGAAGAGCAATGATGCAAGAGCGATAACAATGACTGCAATACCCCACTGAGGTAAGAACGACTCTTCTTCAGGTTGTTCTACTTTCTTTGGTGTCTCTTCACGTTTGTGTACAACTAAAAAAATAAGTCAACAATATTATAAACTTTAGTTATTTATTAATCGCAAATAATAAACTTCAGATAATAGTAATATTAAGACACAAAATATAAAATCAATAAACTATATTTACCTATGAATTCCGTATAAGCTGGATCCATGATGAATTTGCCAATTTCTAATTTGCCTGTTGACTTATCTATTGTTTTAGTCATTTTTTCGTTGCTTTTTCTCATTCTGTCTTCATCTGGTTGATCTCCTAACATAGCATCAGGATTGAAACCATCCTTTGCTAACTCTTCAACACCATCAACTACAATTTCAGGCTTGGCTTTGGTAAGTGACTTATGAAATAGTTGCTTTAATTCTAATGTATCAACCTTCTCTTCTACGTTGTTAAGTTCAATGAAGTAGTCCACTAAAACGGAACCCTTAGTAAATCCATCAATTTTAATGGTTTTGTACCATTTTTTGAGATCAGATTTTGAATAAACAGAGTTAAGCTGTAACAAAGAATTTACATTGAAATTTTTGATTAAAATTTTTTTTTTATACGAAAATATACACGAATAAATAAGGAAATCTTTATACCTCATCTTTCACTTCTTCCGCTAATTTTTGCCATTCTTCTGTGTGAGGATCTTGGAATTCCGGTATCCATTTTACTCCTGAGGGTAGAGGTTTTTGAGTAAGACATTAATAATAATATTTAACAAAGAATAAAATGTGATTTTTTATTTATGAATTGGAAAACATAAATACATAATATACGTATAATTAGGATTGTTTCTTACCTCCAATAATTTTAATGGTAGCAGCTAGTTCACACTCCTTTTGGCATATTCCGGGAGTGGTCGGTGGTGGGGGTGCAGGTGTTGTTGTTGTAGTCGTTGTAGTTGTAAGGCGCTGTGTAGTCGGTTCTGTGCTCCAATCAGAAAGTGGTGCGGATGCAGTGGCATTTCTTTGAGCTTCCAAAAGCTTCTCTATAGAGAATGGTGTTGTCGAGGGTGAAGGCCAACCAGTGAATTCCGTAGAAACTCTACAACATTAAATTAAGTTTCAGATTGAACTAAAAGTTTCTATAAATCATGTGATAAAATTATGAACTTTGTATATTGATTATAATAATAATAATCCACCTCACAACACCCAGATCTACTTGATCCCACAGTAAGCTATTATAAGCTTGTGACAAGCAAACGTGGTATATACTACATATTATATTCGTATTATATATTTGTAATATGTTAATTTTACCTTACTGGCCATCCTTTGTTAATCTTAGGAGCAACAGGAGTAGGGCTAAAAGCTCCAATAGGTTTTGGGGTTGTTTTTCTCGTAGCTTTTCCACCTGGTCTTGAAGGAAACACTAATTTTATGCCCCCCGAAGCTTTGGTAGTTGAACTGATTTCAGTGGGTTCATCTGTTGTATTCAGTTTGAATCCGGATGGCAAAAGATTAGACACATCCGGGATTTTGAAATTTAATGTATTATCATTATCTTTTTCTGTCGTACTATTTAATTTAAAACCTGGTGGTAAAAGTGCTGTAACATCTACAGGAACGATTTTAATTGGTAGTTTGAATTCGAATATGGATTTTTCTGTGTCAGTTGTATTTAATGTGAAATTTTTGGGTAGAATTGACGATAGATCTATCTCTGTTACTTTTTCAGTAGTATCTGATGCGACCGTTGGTTTTAATTCTGGTGATTCTGCACCTTTAGCTTTATAGCCAAGTGGTATAAATTTATTTATTTCATCTCTATGTGTTTTAAATCTCTCTTTGTTTCTTGGTGTGACTGCTGCTGCTTGTTTGTCTGATAGCAATAATTTAGCATCATTTAATGGTTTAGAATTATTCGCTTTAGCCAAATCATCAGATGTTTCCGATGACGGGAGTTTGTAGCCAGGTGGTAAAAATTTATTGATATTATCTTTTTGGAGCTTTATAATATTTGGTTCTTCAGATTGTTTAGATTCTTCTAAACTAGGTTTGTAGCCGGGGGGTAAAAATTTACTTATATCATCTTTCTGGATTTTTGATATAATTGGACTTTCAGTTTTCTCACTATCAGATTCGTTTAAAACAGGTGGTTTATAGCCTGGTGGTAAAAATTTACTAATATCTTCGTTGGTAACCGTCTTGGTATCTTCTTGAGGCTTACTTTCTTTAGGCGTGTATTCTTTAGGAAGTAAAGATTTATCATCAAGTAGAATGACTTTGTTTTTGACACTTATGCCTGAAGATCTACCTTGTGCCCCATTACTGATTAATTCATCTTTAGAAGAACTTGCGGGTGTTGTAGATGTTGTAGTAGTAATTCGTTTATCTTTAAATGATAATCGAGGTTTATAGCCTGGAGGTAAAAATCCATTAACGTCCTCCATTATTGTTACTAATTTTCTTTTGGGTTTAGGTGTAGTAGAAGAGCCTAGACGAGGCGTAAACTTTTTAATTGTGACAGGCAATGGATCTGGCGAAGATCTTTCTATTATAGCTACGGGCGGAGTACTCTTCAACGTAAAAACATTAAGAGAAGATGGGCTTGTTGTAAAAGTAGTTTCTGGTGTGGAATCAGAGATAAGTTCAAAGTGTTTATTTTCTTTATCCAAAGTTCCAGTCAGAACAGCGCTTGATAACTCAGACTGAATACTATCTAATTTGTCATTGATATTTTCAGTAGAAGAAGAACTATTAATTTTTGGATCTTTTGTCACAAACATTTCATTGTTTTGTTCATCGTCTTCATCCATTAAAATTTGTTTCTGTTCGTCATGTTCTGCAGTCGGAAAAGGTAAGAAGCGAGCCCCAGATACACTTCTGCTAGTTTGAACAGATGCAACTATCCAATTTTCTGTAGTTACTGCTGTATCATTGTTTTCTAGATTTAAATCTGCTGATGACATTTTGTTTGTCATTCTATTAATTATTTCTGTGCTTGTTGGATGTGTCACATCAGGAATAGATATAGTTCCATTCACTACGCTTTTTGTCGTTACGACAGAAACAACTTCCTTTCCTAATATTGAAGCTTCTGCCTCGGGAGACTCTGTTTTGGTATAAATAGTATCATTTTTCTGTTCTAATTTATTAGACGCTTCTTTGATTTGTCCTACAAGAGTTGAATTCTCAAAAGGTTTTAAGTTATCTTCTTGTGCCAAACTAACATTGTGCATATTTACTAAAATTTCTTGGGATTCTGTGCTTGTTTCGGATATTTCCGTAGTTTTCTCGGCTTCCTCAGCACTGTCATATTCATCATAAATGTCAGTCACGTGTTCTGTAGTTTGTGATTCTTGTTGTGGTTCTTGCGTGGTATGTTTTGTTTCATTACTATCAGTTTCATCGTAATATTCATACTCGTCACCTTCCTCTTTTTCTTCACTATGTGAATAATCATGTGAATCATGACTTTCATCAGTATTTTTATTCGAAACTTTGGTAGTAGATTTCATAGTAGTTGTTTCGGCTGTTGTTAAAATAGGTGTTTCCATCGCCGTTTTATCAGCTGACATGAAGCTTGCATCAGGTTTATTGTCATCTACTACTTCAGATACACTGTTATTAGATTTAATAACTTGTACATCATAAGATCCGTGAGTATTTTTCATTAATTCTCTAAATGTACTAAAATCACTAATATCCTCTTCTAGTAAAGGTTCAAGTTCTAGAAGTGCTTTAGATTCAGTAGTAGCGCCAAATGAGTTTGATAAAGTGTATGGGGAGTTAACATGATGATTCGAAATTATTTTAATTGGTACACTTGTAGAATTCCGTTTCTTGTTATTAGATGAAGGCTCAAAATGAGAGTATCTTGAACTACTAGGTCTATTATTAAATTCTTGCTTGTTTACTAATTGATTTGGATTATAGGTAGTCACTTTATGGTGTTCAAATATATTCTGACCATTAATATCTTCATCATGACTGATGTGACCACTTTGTCCATTACTTCTTAGACTATTGCTGTCAAACGGAATATTTTTAAATCTATTGTTCTGTAAATAATCGATGTCAGGATTGTTTAATGTAATTTGTCCCAAGAAAGTTTCTGGCTTTGATGGGTCATTCTGATAAGCTACAGAATGTATTTGTGGTATTTCTGGCTTCTTTGTAGTGTAGATAATTTGGTAGTTATGAGGTAGTGATGGCTTGAATCTTTGTCGTTGCGAGCCACTAAACTCCGGCTGATTAACGTAAAATTGACTGCCCGACTGGCTCCTCCCCGCAGGTATTTGAAATGGTGTCGGGTTTTGATTGTAGTTTGGGCTCGGGAATCTCACGTGGCCCTCGCTATAGGGAGTTTGTTGAGAGTTTGGTGATAATCTGATACTTTCTGGATGTTCGAAGAATGTCGTCGGGCGACTGTTCGGAAATAAAGGTGGTTGTACTTGTGCAAAACTCCTCTCCACTGGCGTGTAATAAAAGTCACTTTCGTCTGAAAAGAGAAGAAGAAAAAATCTTATGATATCTAACAATTTAGTTACATGATTACAATAAACATGGCGAAGCAGAAAAAATGTTTACTGAGCACCAATATTTAACATTTCGTATTTTGTTTGTCAGCTTCTATAGGTTATTGTATTACAACTTATTATTCATTAATGGATTGTCAAATCTGTTTTGTAAATCATGTCATTTGTTAATTTTTAATGGCAGATATGACAAAATTTTATGTCAATCTGTTGGTTATTTTTGTAGCTTCTCATTATGATAAGTAATAAGTACTTCACAAGTGAGATATTTTCATCAATTTTGGTAATTTCATTCTATTATAGGTATAAACTATTTTCTATGTTTATTGGTCATCGTCAAAACGTGTTGACGTTAGGTTTTTTTAAAATTCGTGCAGTTGAGTTGTTACTACTTAACCCGGTATATCATCAACCTATGCATGATACAATATAAAACATAAACAAATTTAATTTCACGTCGTTTTAATATTAGTGTAGAAGTATCATGAACACTCCAGGCCTCCAGGTAATACTAATAGTGTATACGACTGAAGAACTTTGAAAATTGCCACACTCTACAGTCTACGTACATATATTATGAACAGAATAGAAGTCAATTTATTTGGCAATACTGAGGTTCATTATTCTTTCTACCATAGTTTGTGTACAGAAAAAGAATATTAAAGCAATTTACCGTAGTCAGACGCACTTGACCGCTATTTTTTAAAGTAAGTAGGCACTTATAATAGGAAAAAATGATAACTCGATGTATTACATTAGCAGACAATAAGACCGTGACGAGCTTTCAAGTTATGCAAGTATTTAATAGGACGCCGTTGGTATGCGGTAGAATGCGCTAATAATCCATACTAATATAAATTTGAAAGTATAACCAAAGAATAGAGATTATATAAAGAAGCGACATTCTTCGCCTCTCACCAATTTAAGGCCTCCTCATACCCCGCGAAAATGACCTTGACTGAGGAAAGTTTGACACGTGTAGAATCTACATGTGACAATTATTCACTGACAGCTGACAGTAACTGTCAGCTCGCTGTTAATCTTATGATACGCACACACGCACAACACATGTACCTACATACAAGCCGGCTTTCTGTAGGTACCTACTTGTGTACGTGAAACTGTTCATTTGTATGGAGTGTCACCGAGGGTACAACTCTGTCTGTGACCGTTTTATGACTTAACTACGCAAACGATCGTGATATTGGGTACTTTTACTTTGGGATTGCAGCGGGAACTCCGAAATTAACGCACTTAAAATTGATGATCGGTTAAGTTGGTAGTCAAAGCGTGAAAGCGTAACAAACAATCAAACCAACTCACATTGTGAAACCTTAACTGGGATATGTATAATTTAATAACTAATAGATAGAGGGCGGACATATTTATATCAACTATGTACCAATGCTTTGTAATATACCTACACAATTCTGTAATTTGAAGCAACTATAACTAATTTTACGAGTACCTACAAGTAAATGAGTTCTTTGGTAGTGATAAACATACAGAGTTCAATTGTAGGTAAATGTTAAACGAAATGGACGGAATGGACAAGTTAAACGAAAAGGTGTTCTCCTTTTAATTACGTACCTACGAGTAGGTACTAAGGTGCGTAATATTGTTATTGTACTGGGAGATTGAGAAAATTGGAACCAAAGTAATAGCAATTACTTTCACGCAATGTTTGTTCCTACGGATGTGAGCGGGTATAACGTCAAATAACTTGGTTAACGTTACATAACTTCGCGATGAGGAAGATGAGAAATGTTCTCTATACGGCCCTGTTAGGTACTTACTTACTTCTGAATATTGGGCTTAGAAATTAGAATGTAGCGATGCGGATAAGATGAAAAAAAAAAAGACATAGACCAGAAATTCATACTTTTCCAGTAGTTTTTGGTGAATGATTTCGCCTTAGCGGGGAATTTAATGGTAGATATTGCGACATTAAAACAAAACAACAAAAAATTGCGGCTATGAAAAACATCAATTAAATTATTTATCGCAAACAATTAATACGAACTGCTTCCTTATTCTTCTTTTTCATCAAAAACAGACATAAGCTTCATTTTTATACGTAGATCATCAAAAAACACCAAGTCCTAAATGGAATTACGTAAGTTATTTTTAGTAGATACACGTATTAGTATTATATTGGTAGATATTTATTTTTTATTGAAAACAATAACATAAAATACAAAATTGTTGTCCGACCGAACAGAAAGAAATATTTGAACTTTCTATTTGTAATGACCTGTTTTTTATTATATTCATCTTATTTATAAATATTTGTCTTGTGAAATAAAATAAAATGTGATTCAAAATTACAAGCCTACATAGTACACAAAGACAGCCTATTTAGAAAAATCACCTCACCAAGAGTACCAGAAGACCATAGTACCGCGAAAGTACCTACTCTATGTCCCTTTCTGTACCCCTGAGAGCGTGTAGATACTTAAGAAAAATTTCATAATCGGATAATTGGTCGAACTGTTAACGTGTGAAAAGGTAACAGACATACCGACAGACAGACATAGTTACTTTAGCAATTTTATTAGATTGCTATGGATAGAGGAAATTTAAAAAAAAATGAGAAAATATCACGGACTTTTTCACAGAATCGTCAAGGGACAATTGGGAAAATTTTCAAACCCCCGAATAGCTAGCTATTCAAACTCAAGTCACGAGGCTTATTATCTTTTATGACAGTTCCAGCACGATATTATTCCATGGTTTGGGTACCTATCGTTCGGAGAGATAATCTCAAGGAAATTACTGTCTTGCGGATTATGACCCTAATTAAAGATCTTATTAAACCTCGAGCGGGGGTCATGTTGAGTGAAATCGAAAATCAATAAGTACCAAAGTAAGATTGTAATCAAAACGAGTGTTTCCCGAACTCATTTCATTAAGTATATCTAAATATTATTAAAACAGACCAGCCTTTCTCGACGATTTCGCTCGCTCGAAATTTATTATACGTACAATTTAAACTTTGAATTGTCATGTAAAATCACGAAAAAATTTTAAGTGAGAAATTATTGTAGACTAGCTGTGCCCCGCGGTTTGTTTCACCCGCGGTAATTTCGGAGTTCCCGCGGGAATCCCGGGACAAAAAGTACCCTATGTCCTCTGTACCCCTGACAACGTGCATGCCAAATTTCATCCAAATCCGTTCAGCCGTTTTTGCGTGATTAAGTAAATGTATGCGAGGATAAAAGCTCGAAAGCGCATTTTCATCCGACTTGCTTCAAATTTATCGTCACTGCTCAGCTCCTATGTGTCTCAGCGTTATGTTATATAGCCAAGGAGTATGGACTACAATCGTACTAAGTTTGGTTAAAATCCCTTACCTAGTTTTTGACCCATGCGTGCACATACAGACAGACAGACAGACAGACAGACAAAAAATTTACTGATTGTATTTTTGGCATCCGTATCGATCACCATTCATCCTCCAATATTAATTTTGAATATATATATTCAATGTACAGAATTGACCTCTCTACAGTTTTATTATAGGTAACTATAGATGTTCTATAATAGAGTAGAAATTGAGAAATTGAAATGTACCTATCAATCAAGTCAAAGTCATATAACGCTGTACTCTTTTACTCCATTCACTCAATTATAGAAATTGAAAAACACAAAAAGCTTTAGAAATAATCTGCCAGTATCAGGAAAATTGAGGTTACTTACGATTCATATTTTTAAGCTATCCATATTATATGTAGGTACGTGAAAATATATGGGTCCATAAAGAACTGTTTACTAACTATCTCAACATCTTTTATTACTTAATGGATGTGCAATAAATAAATAAATATTTTAGACTTTAATTATTGTGTTACAGAGCAGACATGTGTCATGTACCTACTTATAATCGTATGTATGTCTATTTATGGTCGTATAACTACTGAACGAGCAGATCGATTGAGGTTAACGAAATCATACACTACCTATCGTTGTCATGTTGAAACGATGGTTGATAGATAAATAAATATGTTAGGAGTTCCCGAGGGAATCCAGAAATTCACGAGGGTGAACCCGGGGGTTGAAATAGCTATAGTTCCTTCGTACATAAAATATTGTCAAGCTGACTATATGTATGGAGCCACTTATTGTGTAATTAGCGTGGCTTATTTCAACAATTTTCGACATAGGTACCTACTTAGGTATGTTTAAAGAGAATCGTTCCATTTCAAAACTTAATTATTTACTTTCATTACATTTGCTCGGGAACGTCTATTTCGCTATTAATACGAAGCAAGAGCTTTAACTAAATATAGATGTTTGTATATAACTGCTCTCTACTTATATGTAGCACAGGGTAAAGAAACCTTCGATGAGCTTTGTTTCTCTATGATAAAGGTACTAATATGAATTAGTACTATAGATCGGAGTGCAATTATGTTCCTTTCGAGAGGCATAGTAAGCTGCTTAGCCCATCTAACCGCTCCATATATGGCTTGTCACCGACTTCATACCGATCAGTTGTAGCACAAACCAATAATAATATTACGTGTGTTTTTGTCTTTTGGATTAAATCGGTATTTAATCGTTATTAGCTTTTTATTTTTAGCTTTTTAGTTTTGTGTTTTTGGAAGTCGGTTTTAATTTTTTTGTTATATAATTTGGAATTACAGACACTTCAATTTTATTTACACGTGTATAGACGTAGATTATTATCTTGTTTATTTTTTTTAATTTTTAAAGACATCTGTCGAATGAGTATGGTTATGGTTTAGTTTAGGTCAGTACCAAAAACTTTATATGAATGAATATTTACGCCAACGTAGGTATATACGGTGTGGGTTGTAATTAATATCAGGCATGGAGCCAGACCGTAAATCGCAGGTAATTAGGCGAGCGTGCCCGTTACGTGCCACCACCCTGCTCGTGATGTGTGGGCCGTCTTTAAAGCTCTATAGCAAATCCTGACGGTCACATAATGATGAAAACAGGACAGATTTTGCAAGACCTCACGTATGCCTGTTTTTTGCTTACGTAACTACTTAAAAGTAGCGAAACTTAAAACGAGAACGCTTCTCAACAAAGGCTACCAGACAACGATATGTTTACTTGGAATTCAACTTGAAAGATTTCGAATTTGAAGTTTCGTGGTACATATTATTAACACTCAATCTGTACTGGCTTACTCGCGATTGGGAATTTCGGTTTACATAGCCTATGTTATTCAAGGATAAAGTAGCATTTTAATGGTGAAAGAACTTTTGAAATCAGTCCAGTAGTTTTTGAGTTAAATCGTAACAAACAAATACACAAAAAAAATTAATCTTTTCTTTTTACGTATGTAATATTAGTAAGTATAGATATGTTTTGTTAGAGGCTTGTCAGTGAAAAAATAAATAAAATATGTATTCATATTATGAAAAGGTAAAGTTTGTAAGTTTGTTTAGATGTAGGGATAAACTTTGGAACTATATTGAATTCTTTCAGTGATAGAAAGCTACAGTATCCCTGAGTTTTATAGGATAATTTTTAGAGTTTATAAGGGAAATTCGCACGAGGGGAACAGCCAGTATTATATAAAACAAAAATACAAAACTATGTATTAGAAATACTTTATAAGTCTTTTGGACCTCCCAAGATATTCGCTCTACATCTCAGCACCGACGTTTTGTAAGTTGATACGCTGGCTTAGCTAAATAATTTTGGGTATTTAGTGTATAACGTTTTCAAGGAAATGTACTATAAATTGATTGTCCATTATTTAAAGTCCTTTTAAATTAGGTTAATCTGTTTTAGAATAAGCCATTATAAAGGATATACACGTGGGTAAGAAAGATAAAAACCAGTTGGCAGGCGGACGCTAACTGCCTCAAATACGGGGCCCATTTAAACGTATTCATAGAAATTAATAACATAATGCGACTTGACAGTTGGCCCTATATTCATCCCTAATTAGCGTGAGCCCTCACGTACGAGGCTCACCTAACGTTTGCCCATTGCATACCCGCATGATACTGGCACGCTCACGCCCGATCCACGGGATCACCTAATCGGCCCTCGCTTATAAAGACTCTAAATAACAATTTAGAATATTATGCAAATAAGGATGTTTATAATAACACGAGCGTTTCGTCTAGGTATTTGTCGCAAACAAATTGTGAAATCCCGTCAACAAACGGGATGGCGAGAATAGAAAATGTTGGTGTTTTTTATTTGCGAAAACACCAACGTCCTAGGTACCTAACTTTTAAACTGTGACCATGCACAATAGAGTTAAAAGGTATCGACATCTCTACATAATATAAAGCAAAGTCGCTTCCCGCCGCCGTCTGTACGCCTTCAAAATTACGCGACGGATTTTAATGCGGTTTTCATCAATAGATAGAGTGATTCAAGAGAGAGGTTTATACGCATAGTTCATCCCGGAGTTCCCGCGAGAACTTTGAGATCACCGCAGATAACCGCGAGGGACTGCTAGTCCTACTAATATTATAAATGTGAAAGCGTGAACGGATTTGGATGAAGTTTGGCATGCACGTTGTCAGGGGTACAGAGAAGGACATAGGGTACTTTTTATCCCGGAATTCCCACGGGAACTCCCGCGGGTGAAACTGCGGGGCACAGCTAGTACAATATAAATAAAAAAACAGTATTTAGTAATACTATTTTTTGTGACTCCAATCAGTCTTCTGTCATATTACTCTTACATAAAAAATAACAAATGACAGATTGGTAGACAGCAAAACTTGTACAAGTCAGTGATTGAAAATAAATAACTACGAACCAATGGATGAAAATGTTCTCTAATATTTATTTTCAATTTGTTTTGTTCGTCTTCGGGTTTCCCTGCGGCGGCGTTCGGACGTGCTAATAGATTGTGCCAACTTGGAAACAATTTCTTCATTTTCTATAAATTTCTTAGGTTTACGTTTGTTATTATGTCTAAGCTAGGCAGCTAGTACGTAATATAATTGTATGCTTGTTTTTTTTCATATTTCTCAAATAGAATTTGTTTCAATGTATTTATTATATACCAGCTGTGCCCCGCGGTTTCACCCACGTGAATTTTTTTTATGTAACAACTTTTTTTCCCGACATCCGATTTGAATGAAACAAAGCCTATATGTAGCTCCAGGCTAAGCTTAATCTACCTGTGAAAACCGCATGACAATCCGTTCAGTAGATGCGGAGATTATCGCGAACAGACAGACAGACAGACATACAGAAAATAATTTTAAAAACTTTTTTTTGGCTTGGTTACTCTTCTTTTATCACCCCTCTCAATTTTAGGTAAAAATATTCAATGTACAGAATTGCGGATTCTACTATTTTATTATAGTATAGATGTAGATAGATAGATAGATAGATGTAATGCCATTTGCTGAGTTTTAAAAACAATCGAACTGGTGCCCATAGCATCGCAAACTACTATGAAAAGGACACTGCATAATATTGTATATAGAAAAGTTTATTTAGATATTTGTAGCAGATCATGGGCAGAGTTGACAGTAAAATTACATTATTAGTAAATTACAAAAAAGCTTGTAATTTATGAATAATAGATATACGAAAATACACCTATATAAGCAGTGACAAGTAACAAAAACATACATATAAATATATACATTATGTTAATTTAGTCAATGTGGGTACTGCTTTGCACCTACATTGCGCTTGCATACCTAAACATTTATTCACGGTGTATGTGTGTGTGTGTGTGTGTGTGTGTTGTTATTAATTTACATTTACATTTAACTGTTCTTTGTTCTTCTTATATTTTATTAATGTCACAATCTATATACACCGTGACAATGACATGGTTACTTCGGTAGTGTCAAGTTTCCAATACTAAAAAGGCTGTTGCTAGTCATCCACTAAACGGATGAATAATAATCGTCCGCTAAACGAAAAATCTATTGATCTTTCTTTGCACGCTGATTGAAAAACCTTTTCATATGATATAGGTACAATTTTTGTCTAAAAATAAATTGTATAAGACACTGTAAAATTGTAAATACCGTTAGATTATAATCTATCTCGCGAGATTGTAAATTATTATAGAATTTTACGGTAATTATATTAACAATATAATTGACAACCTCTTTTGTGAATTTATGTAGTTTAGTGGACCGTGGACGGTTAATAATAATCCGCTTAGTGGATGACTAGACACTTAGTAATAAAAAAGGTAAAGGATGCGGTGCTCTTTCATATTTTTTGTTGACATCAAATAAAGGGATGACATATGAATATGATATAACAATCTAATATAATAAATCACGTGTCACGTTGTTTGTCCGCGATGGACTCCGAAACTACTGAACGGATTTTGATAAAATTTTGTAACCATTTATAATATGGTCCAACTTAAAAGATAGGATAGTTTTTATCCCGGAATTTCCGCGGGAACTCCGGAATTAATGCGGGGAACTGCTTATCACCGTAAACTACAGCACTTTTTTCCCGGAATTACCGCGGGAACTCCGAAATTACCGCGGATAAAATCGCGGGGGACAGCTAGTATATTTTAAAAAATATTAATTTACCTTGACATCGTGTGTCCTTAAAAATAAGCAGGAAAGCAGCGATGGTGACAAATCTCCAGCGTCGCCGCCCCATAGCGTTTGATAAAATTTCACCGTCTCATTGGTATGATTGGATTGTTATGTGAAGTTTATAATAGTTCATAGAAAGTTCCACAGCGAGGCCAAACGGCCATATTTGGCACAGGAAAGCGATACAAACAAAGACTTATGTTTACACCATGACGGCCCAGTCACATCTGAAAAGAAGAGAAAATAAGGGTTATTAACTTTACATTTGGCAGGCATATGTATCGTATAGTTGATACATATTTTTAGCCAATACACAAACAAATTATGATATCCCACATCTTATAATCTCAGAGATACTGGCATGTGATAGCAGCTTGTTTTGAAACCATACTAGGTACTCGACGAATCAATTTTGACCCTCATTACAATAAATATACAATATACGTATTTGTCTTTTCTAGGCAGTCACTTTTAAGTCACACTTTATTAAATAGTATAGACACAGATATCAAAAAAGGTTACTCCCCAATGGTAAAGATTGTGTAAATCAACTAAGTATAAGATTTTTAATGAGAAATCTACAAGAATAATTGTCTAATTTTGATAATTTCAATGATGTTTTCTTCATAAAATACACTAAGAGAACTTGTCTGTTCAAGGCGTTAAAGAGTACCTATTGGGATGTTTCGTTGCTTTTTTGAATGATCGCACGCGCATGATTGGGACTTAGTTTTATATAATAGATTGCGAATAAATCTAGAGTCAGCTCTACAGGAAATATAATAAATATAAATTCCTAACTTCTTAACATAGTTTTGGTAAATAAATTCCTAGTAAAATTATATGTCTTCTGTTCTCATAATATAGACTTATACAGACGTATAGTGTGAGGGCGACAGATTTTAATTTTATGTATCTGTTAGGTCTTACGCAGGTACGTATATTTCAAGGTAGGAATGGTATGAAACAAAACACTAAATAATAATAAAATTTTAGATATCACACTTCACCATCTGGTTGCAAACTAAGATTTTTTTTGTAAATACATATTTATGAAATAAAGACCTAAGCTTTAGCTAAACACTTTTCATCATAAAAATGTCAGCCCCGAAGCGTGATCTGCGTGGATTGAACTTGGGTCACGGCGTGGGAGGTTCGCTAACCACTAGTATAGACGAAATTTAATGTCGTAATGGATGTGAAATACCATGTACTTATATGTCGGTGAAATATAAATTAAAGTATTTTCTCATTGTATCTTCGTAACTTCTTTCATTTTTTGTGAACGAAATAAGCGGATAAAAGTTGCACGAATGGGAAAATGAATTTTGTGATCGAACAAAACGGAATTCGCGAAACGTTAATAGATTGTAAGCGTGACCTTTGGTAGAGCTAGTTGGAAGATTTATTTTTCTACGCAAGATTTACAGCTAACATTTTTACTAATATTATAGACGCGAAAGTTTGTAAGTATGTATGGATGGATGGATGGATGGATGTTTGTTACTCTTTCACGCAAAAACTACTGGATGGATTTAAATGAAACTTTACAATAATATAGCTTATACGTCAGATTAACACATACGGTACTTTTTATCCCGGAATTCCCGGGGGAACTCTGAAATTAACGCGGGTGAAACCGCGGGGCACAACTAGTTTTCTTGATAAAACATCATTTGTAAACAAAGGTAGATATTCTTTCAGACCTATAAAATATACAAGTATTTCTTAAATATTCAAAAGTTCTAATGGAATTATTAAATCTGTCAGACGCCTATCAAGAATAAAAAAATACTTAGATATAGGTTGGTACATGGTACATCTATAGGTACAGTGGGCCACATAGACTAGTATACTACCTCGTGAAATTTATACTTTTTGTAAAACGTCTGTATGAAGTTGAAGTTGCCGTTTTTGCAGCTCCAAGCTCCAAATTCCAATACAAGCGAAAAACGAATATTAGAGCTTAAAAAACGGCAACTTAAAACGTCATACAGACGTTTTACAAAAAGTATAAATTTCACAAGGTGGTATACTTGTCTATGTAGCCTACTGTACTAATATTATAGAGAGAAAAGATTTAGTTTTTTGTGTTTGTAATGGATAAAATCAAACACTACTAAACCGATTTTAAAAATACTTTCAATGATAGGAAGAATTACGGTGTTCCCGAGTGAAATAGGGTACTTTATCCCGGAATTCCCACGGGAATTCTGAAATTGACGCGAGTGGAACTGCGGGGGATCGACCAGAGTGTATACCTACATTGAAACATAATTGTCCATGTCGAAAACATCACTGAACATGAACGTGGTGTTCTCGACCAACAAGAGCAGCAAATATTGGTGGAAGTGAAAAGCAATAATTTTATTGTGACGTCACGTTACGTCATGTCTCCGAGCCCACGAGGCTTTCGGCACGTCGCGGCGCGAGGCGGGGTGGCGGCAAGCGGCGCGGCGGTGGGGAGGCGTGCGCGCGAGTCGTGAAAGCGGCACGTTTCGCTCCGACAGCCGCTCTCATGTTTACTTTTCACGTGACCGATATAAGAATACAAGATAAAATCAAATTTAATCACCGTTGACAGTCTGACAGCCGAACTAATGAGGAACAATAAAGAATCTTTTCGTTAATAAGAAGCCGAAAAAGGATTCGTCTACTGGATAAATGTTAGATTGTCTATAAGTCTGATCAAAAAGTATATGTATATTCTTCATAGTTTAAAAACTGAGTGAGGATTCGCTTCTAATATTATAAATGGGAAGTAACTCTGTCTGTCTGTCTATCTGTTACGCTTTCATGTCTTAACGGCTCTACCGATCATCATGAAATTTTGTATACACATTGTCAGGGCAGTCGAAGACTTAGGGTATTTTTATTCCCGGAATTCTCGCGGGAACTCCGCAATTCACACGAGTGAAACCGCGGGGAACAGCTAGTAAAAATATTTCAACGGAAAGTTCGATAGAGTGGCAAAACACATGTTTAGTATAATATTTTACGCATACGATATATTTTCACTTTTCAGCACTATACATCTGTCTCCCGCAGTTTCACTCGTGAGTGGATTCTGGGACAAAAAGTAGGTAGGTACTCTATGTTTTTTTTGTACCCCAGATTACGTGTATGCCATGATGATCGGTGGAGTGATTAGACGTGAACACAATATAACGAATAAATTCACACTCGCATTTACAATATTACTAGCTGTTTCATGCGGTTTTACCCGCGTTAATTTTAGAGCTCCTGAAGGAATTCCGGGACAAAAAGTACCCTATGTCGTTTTGTACACCCTGACTACATGCCAGCAAAATTCCATGATGATCGGTAGAGTTGTTAAGGAGTGAAAGCGTAACAATCAATCAAAAATATTCACATTCATTATATTAACTACCTAGTAGCTGTTCCCCGCGGTTTTACCTGCATTAATTTCGGAGTTCCTGCCGAAGTTTCGGGATATAAGTACCCATATCCTGCTCTGTACCCCTGATAACGTTTGTGAAAAATTCCATGACGCTCTATTGAGCCATTTAGGCGGGAAAACGTAACAAATGGACAAACAAACTCACTTTCGCATTTACAATATACTCGTAGTAAGGATTAAGGATTACCAGTATATTTTAAATGAAATAAGGACCCTACATACGTAGGCACTCGTATGGTCGTCTTAAATTTTTGATATTCAAATTAAAAAACGAGATAAAGCAAAAATGTAGAATTATATTAAGTATAATAACATTGTTTTATAAACAATTTTGTAGTACAGTGAGTTAATTGGCTCTATGTATAACAAAAGCAAAGCCGCTTTCATGCAAATAACGTAAGTCCGAGCGTGTCTGAGCTGGGGCGATTTAAATTGCTTCTATTGTGGTAGTTATGAAACATTCCCACGGCCACCGCATTGTCGTGTGTGGAGACCACTATTTGGGTCATGCTATGCCTGTTAATAGATAATTCACTAACGGCTGTGGCCATAAAAGAGGCCGCGAATCGCCTAGTATGTGACCCTACCCTCGAAACGGTCTGGAGTTAAGCGCTTACCATGCAAATTGAGAGAGTGATTGTTTTTAATCGAACCAGAAGGGTTGTAGGATGCTAACGTTCCTGTGCGAAAGTAGACATAAGTGTGGCCCGAATAATACTGTCGTTTGATTGATAATGTGACAATTTTTATATGCCACTCGCACCATTGTTACCTGGCAGCAGGCGCAAAAAAATAATAAAGAATATTATGATCATTAGGATATTGTTCTTTTTATTTCTTTCAAAATTCTTTATCATTAAAAATCCGAATCATTGGAATAATAGATAATCTTAATAAGAATCTTTGTTCCGAATTTTGTTTCTAACTTCAGTAGTTTCGACTTATGTATGTCAGTTGGTCAATTAGTCCTTTTAATAATATATTTTATATTAATTTTAGGTTAGGTTAAGTTTAGATTAATAATTAGTCCGTTGTTCTTTATATTATCTACAATATATACCTGCATGTTCTATACATATATGAGTGATTACTGATTACCTACGGATAAAGACAGATTATTCAATTAATGGTTTGCTTATATAATTTATATGTTTGAGTATATAATAATATATATGTAGGTATATTATGTACTAGTATACAACATACTACTATAATACACACTCATCTGAAACCTCATTCCTTAAAAGTATAATATACCATTGCTGTTAAAGTTAAAAGTAGGTCCCAGATGTAAGAAGAAAGTTAAAGGGAAGTACTTAATAATATACAGTGAGGTAGCTCACGAATAAGTGTCGTGCCGCGGTGTAGGGCCCTTATTCTCTATATGACCAACATCATTCCTTGCCCAAAACGCGCGTCCTAAAAACACAATTTTGACTATTTCAGATGCCAAAATATTAGAAATTAATAAATTAATATTTTTAATATCCTTACTAGCTTAATAATAAGACATTAAAGTTAAAACTTAAACATTTAAATCTTAGATATTGGTCGATTTTGTACCTACACTACGTTGCGATCATCGTTGCAACTGGGTGTTTGACGACATATGAAAATCAAAATTCAAATTAGTCCGTCAGTTAGAAAATAAAAAAATAATAGACACGTATTTTTTGCTTTTGCAAATTATTGAAAATGTACGTAGATAAATTTAGGGGGACTCGCGACGTCATTATTTGGTGTACCTAAGCGTCCTACAAACTGCACCGGGTAGTGACGTCACGTGAAATTTAAACTCAATGTATCACCGTTATTTTTTGATTACGTAAAAAAAAGAAAAAATACGTGTCCAATATTTTTTATAAATCTACACGATAGACTAAAAAAAAAATGGTTAACTAGCCAACTGCTATCTTTTTATAACTCTTGCGACGAGTTTCGCCTCTATTATGTAGGTACTACTATATTCATCACTTAAAAATCCCTGTCGTGAGTCAGCCTCTAAGCTTCGGGTCGTAGGACACAATATAAATTGACTTATTTGAAGATAATAATGTTTCTTTAAATTTTTTTTTCGAAATAAGCCTATATTATAACTATACCAAACTGAAAGGTCCACCCAGAACTTCTCATACCAAGTTGTTCGACAGGCAGAATCCCTTTCAACAAACTAACAAGTCTTCTGATAAAAGGATCAGTATCCCACTTATCTTATCTTATCTTATCTTAGACAGTGGGGTGGGCAAGCAAAGCCTCGGCACTTCAACCCTTGGGATCTTTTGTACCATCCCCATCCTGTGCTCCTCCCTCTACTTCCTGAAAACCTCGGCGGCTAAGGAAAGGCTAGTCTGCAGTGGAGGGGTAAGAGCCTAAAGTCCTCTGGTTCTGGATAAACCGTCCCCAGAAGGTCCATACGTTTACGAGCCAAAGCATCGCATTCGCACAAGATGTGCCATTGTTTCCACCTCTACGCTGTACTTCCTGCAGGATAAGTCGCTCGCGAGTTTCATTTTCGTGAGGTGTTCCTTTGTCCCGAAGTGACCTGTAAGCACACCAGTGATTAGGCGGGCCTGATTGCGACTTAAGAGAAGTATGCTGCGTGATAGTTTCTCATCGGTTTTGTCGCCAATAAAGCGTTTGGAATGCCTGAGGCCCGTAGTCGATGACCACTCCTGTGAATGTCTTTTCTGGGCTGTCTTGTCTGGTCTTCCTAACAAATGGCTCTGGTCCAATGAGGGTTTTATCTGATCCTTTCCTTGCCAGTTCATCTGCAAGTTCATTGCCTTGTATACCTACATGAACTGGAACCCAGATTACTCTGACCTTGTTGTTGGCGCTCAATTTGTTCATAGCATGGACATTGGACGCATTCAAGCACTAACCTTGACTCCACTCTACATGATGTTACAGCTTTTAGCGCAGCTTGGCTATCTGTAAGTATGTAGATGGATTTTCCTTTTATTTCGTTTTTGATGTTTTCTTTAACACAGCTTATTATGGCGTAGGTTTCTGCTTGAAAGACTGTTGCATATCTTTCCATGCTCTGGTAGTATCCCATTAAGATTAAAGCAAAATTCTTGATTTAAAAATACCAGTAACATTAGTAGAATCCCAATATTTACAAATAACTACCTATTAAAGCTTCATTTCAACGAGCACCTTTTACTTCAATAATAAATTATATTTATGGATAGTAAATTTCGTTTCTGCTGATATGTATAATAAAAATATGTAATTAAAATATAGGTATAGTTACATAAAACTTTCGCTTTTTAAAGTTATTTGCCTTGAATAAAATTTGATATGCTATCTATATTATATGAAATATAGTTATCGTTACAAAAAGCCTGTTTACATTTGCGTTCATTGTATCATGAAGTAATAGCATCTCCTAAAAACAAAGTAGTCGTTTTTGTCCATCGTGATTGGCAGATTTAGAAAAAATAATAACATAAAAACAATAACATACAATACTGTACCTCGCTCTATCTGATACTGTATATTTTATGGAAGTGTGTTTATTTTTTTAATTTAATTAGTTTTCATGTTTTAAATAAACAACGTATAAATGTGCCTTTTTTAAGAGATAAGTAGTTGAACCTAGTATGTAGGTTCAACTACTTTTATAGTAGGTAAATAGGAAATATATGAAATTTCTAGACTCCAACAATTTGGGCTATGCATTGACAAATCTGTCAGTCAGTAGTTTTATAAAATTGTTTAAAATAACAAACGACGTTTAATCCTATAACCACCCATTTTTCTTTTGGGGTGAGTCGTTTTCTGTTGACGACTGTATAAATTCCTTTTAGAGAAATAGACTCGTCTAAATTTAGTCATAATGAGTCATGTCAAATGCTAACGACCACAAAGGACGTATTTAATAGTGTTGGCTAACTCAATTTTCAAGGTATTTTAAATATTAATGAAGGTCGATTTGACACGACGACGTGACGGCATCTGCATAGTAACTCTCGTATGCGTTTATCAAGTCTCTACTGCCTACGAGTATGGATACAAGTACCTTAAATTTATATTCAATCTTCTGAAGTTATACGTTTTTTGTCATCTATAAAGAGAAAAGTTTTGACACGAAAAAGAAGTGACGCGTAGAAAATAAACGGAAGTTTTTTTTAATAAGTACTCTACGACTAGAAGTAGGTACGATATTTATCTTAAAGTTGGTATGAATGTAACCATACTCTACAGTTGTGAAGAGTCCTTTTCAATCTGTTTTACCTATCAGGTCAAATTGCGTTGAGTCCTTTTTTCCTTAGCTAACGAAGTAAAAAGGGAACTTAAGTGCTTGCCGTAGAATGAATCTTTAATTCACTTTTATCGATACCGTATTGCTATGATTTTAATGGGTATATTTTTGGTAGGATACTTTGGTAGGCACACGAGTACTACTTGTCCAGGGTATACATATGTATAAATAGATATAAATAGATATTTGCAGCGATGATAGCTCAGTGGTTAGTGCGTTCGGATCAAACGCCGCAAGGCGTAGGTTCAAACCCTAACAATGAGCTTGAGCTGTCGGTGAAGGAAAATATCATGAAGAAACCATAGCATGGTGTTAGGGCCTCTCTAGTGCCCGGCTGGCTAGCTACCACGTTCAAGTTGCAAATCTGTCACCAAGCACCTAACGGTGTGTTCCCCCAGCCCCACTTGAAAACCAGTTCCCATCCCTATTCCAGGTCGGCAACGCACCTGCATGCCTTCTGGTGTTGCAGATGTCCATGGGCGGTGGTAATCACTTACCATTAGGTGTACTTGATATATGATATGATATATAATACATTTGATAACAATCGTAACGTGAAATTTCACCTTAATAATAAACAATGTTATGGATATTCTTTTACAGAGTATCTACAATGATTATCGGAAAGAAAAGTTTTTCAGTCGGCGCACAAATGTCTCGTCCGAGGTTTTGTGCTCACCGATAATTTTTCGTAGAACGTAGGACCAAATAACACGCGAATTTCTGTCCGACAGTGCCAACCGTCGTGGCACCACCTTTTAAGTCTATCAGTCTGTCGGGTTACTCTGTCAGGAACATCAATCCGCTGAAAATCAGATAAGTAGAGTAGTACCTTTAAAACTAAAATAAAGATTAGTATTTTTTTTTGCGTTGATAAAGTATTTTGGACCGCCGCCTAGCTAGGGTACCTTTTAACTAGGGTAGGGTAGGTACTATATTATATAGTGTCGTTTCAGTCAATTGTACTATATATATTACAGAAAGATACTATTCGAAAAATACTTTTTTTTCCCTAATTCACCTGTCGCGTTTTTTATAAACAGCTGTGACTGGTCTACAACGCACTCGCAGTGCAGCACGTGGAATTTCAGAATGAAATGCATACGCGGCAACAAAACGTCAACTAGCAATCATTTGTAGATGTGTGCTGCCCGATACATAATGATTAAAAATAATTATGTAAGTACTATTTTTTTCTCTGCATTTCCCAAAAGTACCTACTATATTTTTTCGAAATTATACTATATTTTATCCAAAAATTTACCCTATTTACAACTTAAATAAAGATATGTTTGTTGCATAATGTTCTTCAGTTTTTATTTCTCTTATCTTCATGATTACAAATAATTACAATATGTGTACTTCAATCATTTAAGCGCATTATATTAAAAGAATATTGTAATACCAAATAGTACTTAACTTTGTTTATTTATTAATTCAGACACAAGATAAGTAACAGTCACTTAGATAATAATTAATTACAAAGTAGATTTGTAAAGCTCTAGGCTGCACCTCAAAACTTGTGTCTACAGCAGGGTTTAGATGAATAAAATCAGACAATTAACTTGAAATAGGAATTATAACTTTTTACAGGAAAAAAATTTAAAAACAAGTATTGACTAAGTTACTTAAAATAGGAAAAGAACAAGCAAGCCATAATACCGTTCTACATCGTACAATCACCACACATAACTGGAGCGTAATAATTTATTGCCTGATCATTAGAATGACACAATGCCAACATTTCTAAAATAGCAACACTGCTGGTGCAAGATCGTAATACTAATCGTTACCCAATCAAAATTATAGTACCCATATTTTATTAAAATAACTGTGTCGCAAACTACTCATGCTTGCGTACTTAAGGTTACTTAAGGTAAGGTTTTAAAGCTTATTTGTAAAGTGCAATTTTATATAATCATTGCTTATTCTGTTCGTAAAGTTCTGTGTAAAACAATTATTAGTTTAGCCATTTTTACAGCCTTTTAATTTGAGTAACTAACTAATTGGCCTAGGGAAATATTTGAAGTTCAGTGCCTTTTAGTCGCGGCTCGCGAATAATGTTCATGTGGCTTTCATTCTAGTTTAGGCTTATCAATATCTTATTAATTCTATAGCAAAATCAGCCTTTCCAACTGGGGCTCAGTCCAAAATGCATATAGACTTAAAATCACAATGTTTGTAGATAGTAGTCTTGGAATCAACAAAGGCAAATGTTTTATTGACTTTAGAAATGGAGGAGTGTTTATAAAACTTATATCGCGCGAAGGGATTGTGAGAACAGCATGTTCACTGTGAGTTATTATTGACTTATTATTTCTAACTAATAATTCCTTTTGTTTCCTTGTCATTATTATTATCATAATTATGGAAGAATTACCCATTACTTGAATTTGAAATTTAACAAGACAAATTAACTTAACTAATTCTTAAAATAAACACATATTTACAACGACTTAAGTAACTCACTCAAACTCATTCGCTTCTCAATCCCAATTGCCGCGCTCCGCACCAACAGTCATATTGGTTTCAACATCTACAGAAAGAGTACCAAATACCGATGGTAATACAAAATAGTAGTGTTATTATTCCTTAAAATCCTGTATGTGACATACAAACTAGTATAACGAGTGTATTAATGGGACACTCAAGCTAGTTTGGAGCTAGACAAGCGTAGATACGTGTTCATGTTGCGCTATTGTTACAATACTAATAATGATTGCTCAATAAACAAGCATGTTTTTCACATCGTACCTCTACGCCTGTGCAGCTGGTTAGCAACCTTGCCTGCCCCCCACCACTCTCCTCAGCCCCCTCAATGCCTCTCCTTCTACGCTTTGAAATCACTTTCACCTTACAATACTGTTTTCGGCTAATAATGTTATTGGAAATCTATAAAAAAAATTACCACCATTGTTTTACACACAATGAATTGATTTGAATAACAAACCAAAAAGTAGTATACCTATTTTATAGACAGCTCGTCTTACCGATTTTGCATTTAAGTTATTTACATAAAAATTATTCATTCAACAATTAACTTCAAGCTATTATAAGATTTTTTTTTTCAAATAACAGAAAAACTCATGATAATTAAAATTTACTAAATTTTTTGTACAGGAACAAGTTATGACTTAAGTGCATTGTACCCGAACCCTAACATGTTAATTCAGTTTATGAACAGCGCGTTGATGTCTTTCATACGATGATTCATTCCTTTTTTTTAAATTGCAATAAGCTGTCTCTATAATATTGTGGATTTGTAGGTGATATTTGAATTGAATTAATAAATGTGTAAAATTATTTTCTACTTTTAATCGACTCAGATTCTCAATTTTCCGTGATTTTCTGTTCTGAACTGATTTTTATTATAATTCAATGGTACTTCTAGGTTGGTAAAAAATTGGATCCGGTTTCTACCTTTTGTTGTAAAGTTATTATTATAAAGATAACTCGCGATAAAAATCACTAGGTACACGGATTTGAAGGAAAATGATGTGTGAATGAGTTGTTGGTTGAATGGTTGGATATAAAAGAATTTACTGTGAGAATAATTGACGCGGGTGGATCCGCTGACAGTTGCTGGTACTAAATAAGTGATTTTATTTTTGCGGTGAGATTGCAAGTGGCCTGATTGGTTTCTCGGAAGAGTTTAGTGAAACTTAATGATTATTTTTAACAAAATTGCAATATTTTTCATTGGTAACAATTAAGGAATTAGATCACCTACACTAAAATCTGTTTCGATCAAATTTATTAACAAAAATTGTCTCATTTCGTCATGTGTAACTAATCAAACGAGTTATTTCATAGTTTCAATTCGTCACATAGACGGCGTCACGTTTTTATTGATGATCAAGTAATTTACATATTACACGCTCTGCTAAAATATTGTATATATTATTCTTATATTGTTGTTGTGATGAAGAGTATTAAATTAAAATAGAAATAAATTAATAATAGCTTTATGAAATTTGTTTGAAATTATTGTCATGTGCTGTGGAGTTTTGTTAAATAAATAAATAAAATAAACAAAAAAGTCAATTAAATAGTCCTTACTAATATTATAAACGCGAAAGTTTGTATGCATGGATCTATGAATGTTTGTTACTCTTTCACGCAAAAACTAGTGAATGGATTTTAATGTAACTTTACAATAATATAGCTAAAACATCAGAATACCACATTGGGTACTAATTTCCCGTGGGATCTACGAAATTAACGCGAGTGAAACCGCGGGAAAGGCTAGTTAACAATGTTTTTGCTTGAAACGAATACCGAGCGAATAATAATCACTTTTATCCGGTTATTTTATGAAGGTGGTTCGGGTTCAATCCCCACTTCAGGATACACTCATGGATATATATTTTTTTATCTGACACATTGAAAAAGACGACCTCATAACTGGTTTCGACGGCGGAAGAGTTTATCGTAAATGTCACTTGATCACCTCTGCAGATTCTACTCGATTCATCAAAACAAATTAATGTATATAATATTAATCAGAATTAGTCTCATGTTTTTGTTAGGTTTCTTTTCGAAAATAAAATTGTGCGTAATTTGTTAGATATTACATTACACAGTCACAGTTTTGCCAGAGAAGTTATTTTTTTAAATTATAGGTATAGTTTCTAATTTTTTCAAAATTTATAACCCACAAAAAAAAACGTAACAATATGTTTTGCGTTTGTTAATTGAAATCCTACTAATACTATAAATGTGAAAGTGTGGATGTTTGGATGTTTGTTACTCAATCACGCAAAAACGGCTGAACGGATTTGAATGAAATTTCGCATGCACGTTGTCAGGGGTACAGAGAAGGACATAGGGTACTTTTTATCCCGAAATTTCTGCGGGAACACCAAAATTACCGCGGGTAAAACCGCGAGGCACAGCTAGTATGTTAATAATTAAAAAAAAAAAGTATATTAGGCACTTATGTAATTTTTTTATTACACGGAAACTTTTGTATTTTAGATATATATTTATTACTAGCGGTTCCCTCACGGTTTCACCCGCGTGATTTTTTGTATTCCTTCGGGAACTCTTTGTCCAGTTGCTCCAGAGATTACAATTTACATGCACAAACATATCAACTTACCTACAAAAGTGATATTAGGAGTATATTATGTTATAACTAAACTAATAGTTAATAAATAATTATAGTTACTAAAATATGAACTAAATCAAGATAATTTAATCAGTATTAGTGCGATTTAAAATCAATACAAAGCTAATACCTTTCAACGAATCTCAGAAACGGCACTAAGAATTTTCATGAAAATTAGTATGCTGGGGGTTTCATCGAGCTAGGTTTTATTTTCAAAAAACGTCATTGTCATACAGTAAAAAATGAGTGTTTGGTACTGTTTTACTACTTAAGAACAGATGGCGAAGGCGAGTGAAGTTCGGTCACCCAGATATTAGATATCTATTAAATAATAAAATTTGTCTTTTTGGCATTTTGTTATAACAAAGAAGGATATTCCAAGATAAAACTAAAATATTCATTGAAAAGATGAAAAGATAAAAACAAAACCATCCTTATGACTCAAAGACTGAGGTAAAAAAAAACCATTCATGTCATTGACATGTTAAATGGAAAAATGGTATTTCCTAAACCTGCTTTCTAAGAATATTTAGTAAAATATGATTTTGCATCCATAACTTGTACTACCTAAACTAGAAGGCAAACGGTTATTTATTTTAATTGATGTTTTATTCTAAACTTTTAGAACATTAATTTTTTTTACTCTACGTCTGGTTAAAGTTTTAAATTTAATTCAAACTTAGCTAGATTTTAATAAAAAATCCGCTAATCCGCTATTAAATTTTATCACAAGTTATCCTAAAATGTATTAGATACGAAGTTATAGCGACATTTAAATTGGAGTTGAAATATGCAATGCTGATTCGTTAAAGGTATGTCGACCGGTTAACCTTTTTGTCTATAATGGTCGTAAGTGCATGATATCCTGCGGTGGCTAGCGGCTAGTGTACGCGACTGCGCGCGCACTTTCATTTCACAGCACCAGACGACCTCGGCACATAGGACCAATTCTACTCACGCAAAGTTAAATCGATCGGCCGACGCAACGCGACGTGGCCGGGAATATACATATGTGGAGAGACCCTATAGAGTATAAATGCAGGAACGGTTTGGTTTATGCGTTAGCAGAATTTGGCTGTCTGCAGCTCGTATCACGCTGCCTACCCGTCGCCCGGCGCGCGGCGTCGCGTCGGTACTGCGCGAGCTGCGTACTCGCACCACTCACCTACAGTGACTTGAGGCCTTCTTTGTAGAGTAAATAACGCCATATCGATAAGTTTTAAATGGTACCTTTTTTAAAGTCGTATACATACTTTGTTTCGCACGTTATAAAAATTGCGAGTGAATTTTTATACGAGGGTGATAATATAAAAGCCTATGTGGTGAAGTTCTGATGAATACGCGACGAAATTCTGTCAGTAGGTATGATGTTGGCCGCGAATGTTATTGACGCTACACCTTGTTCAAATTTTATAAGAAAATTCTAATTTATTGCGAGCTTATTGAACGCTTTTTATCAGGTTGATACAGTGCCGTCCTCGGAGAACAAGATGATAACCGCCACTATCACTATTATAGTGTTATGCCGTATTCGAGATCTTAAGAGCCAATACATCTGCTCAATTTACTTTCTTGATTTTCGTGCAGCAGAGGTAGTAATGTAATGTTTCAATTTATTATTCAAACACCTAAATAATTAAAAAAATTGCAGGCGTAGGTATTCGTATTTAAAAACCGATGACGATGTATTTACTTACAACAAGAAAGATTCCGGATTCCAATCAGATTGCAACAATACAGTGTAACCGGTTTCAGTTTAAGCATTGATAAATATTGAAAGTCTTTGTCTAAACGACATAGCGCTGTGTAATGAATTCAATTTGTGCCAAATCAAATCGTTTAAATATAATTATTCCGCTCGTTAGTTAGTTTTGTAGGAATTCAACAAAATTAACTTGGAGCTTACTCACGAATAATTCGTTTACTTTGTACACACTAATTACTTCTCTTCTAAATCAAAGTGACGTATGAAAGAAAATAGCACAGTCACTTTGTCCATTAAAAGGTCTACAGGATGCGTTCCTTAACAAGCGGCCTGCAGACGGTTCACTGGGCAAAGCTCTTTGTGAATTTCTCGATTCGTCACGAGGTCGGCTGCACGCATTCCATTGCCGACTTAATGAGAAACGGTTGACAATGACGGGGAAATTCTCGTGTTACATCTGTGTTTTTTCCATTTTTAATACCCAGCATCTAGCTTAGTACTATATAGGTATAACCAATCCGTTGTTACCTTTGTTACATTGAAATACTTAGCGAATACGACTAGAATTTTAATACACATTCACGAGTATTCTTTCTTTTGAAATTACAATATAGATTAGCAATCTATCTTAAAATTTAACAGCGGAACTTATTAAACAAGGCAAAGAAATATAAGGTTAAGTGAAACTCTGGAAAAGCTTTTCAAGTAACTGTTGAGAACAAAGAACTTTCTGTAATGGAGGAACGTATAATTTGATATTTTAATGAAAACTTTTTACTGACTCATCCGTAATTTTTTTTCTAGGTAAAAACTTGTGAGTTTGTTTTACGTGACGTCACGGAGTATGACGAGCTTCAGTGCCGAACGGAGCATTTAGCTATATAATATATTGGAAATCTATATCTACTACCTACGAGCAATTCTTGCTTGTACAGGTAATATCGAATATCTCGGAAAAGGCTCCAACGAATTTCATGAAATTTAGTATGCAGGGAGTTTCGGGGGCGATTAATCGATCCAGCTAGGTTTCATTTTTAGAAGATGTCGTTTTATCCGTGTTTTCAGGCAATAAAAATTAGTGTTTGCTACTGCTTTTCTACTCAACAACAGATGGCGCGAAGTTCTTCTATACAGGTTTTTTTTGTGTTTGAATGTTTAACTCTAAAATACTGAATCTGATTTTAGAGGCAATGTTGAAGTGAACCCGCAGAGAGGGTGCGTCAGTGCCGCGTGGGAATTGCGTCGGATTTTTGTATGGGAATGCCTACTCATGGACGGTATTGTTGCGTTTTAATATCAAACATTTTTCTTTTTACAATGAGCTCTTTGTGAAAATGCAAATCTATTCGTATTTTAGAGAAGTTAAGTTAGTTATCAGAGTTTTTACTTTTCCCTTTTAACTTGTACCTTATTTTCTTAGTCCATGCTCGAATGATTTACCTATTTTTTAGATATTTTTAAAATGTTTCGAATTTTTTTACTCGCTTGAATTTTTTTTTACTTTTGATATTTATATGTACCAGAAAAATAACATATGAGCAAAATGTACCTAAGTTTTACAAATTCATTGATTTAAAATATCACGTACTCTTGCTTAATGAGCATGGTAGTACATTTATTTGGTATGTAAGGAAGGTATGTGATAGTGACATTCCACAAACAGAACTTCATAAAAGTTAGTATCACATCCGTGAAGCCGTGATCTTTGAACGGTTGTCCCCCGCATTCAAACAAACGACGGAATTTCAATAACGCCTCGGTTTCCCGTCGGCAACTACAGATTGACGCAGACTCAAGATATACATACTTACCTATCCCACACTGTAGTAACATAATAGTATCGAGATAAAAGTGGAATCTCAAACATATGTATATACCTACAGCTACCAAGTAAATATTAACATAAAATCAAAAAACATATAGTTAGGAATCTAAAAAAACTGTTTTAAAGACATGCATCTTTTTATAATAAATATCCGCTTACATAATTGATAACACTGCATATATAAATGTCGGGGCCGATCTCATAAATGTGTTTACGTAGGTATAATATAACTAAATTTCATTCAAACCATTTAATCGTTCAGAATCTTACATGTACATATTTGTATAATTAATCGCAACAAAACATTTTCATGTAAAATGTTGCCAAGACGAGACCCTATTTCGCTACATTCACATGGGCCAAAGGTGAAAAATTGATCCATTGTTCATTACTTTTCTGTTATACATATAATAGTTCTTTATAGTAACGAAACAGTCAAACCACATATTTTGGCTAAGGTGTAGAGTTTGTGAAGTCAGACCTTGTTCAGTTAGGGCGTGTAGAGTTAGAAGCTTGGCTCTACATAAGATCTCATAACTTTTTGAAAGTGCTGGTATAGGGTCTCGTCTTGGCAACATTTTACATGAAAATGTTATGTTGGGATTTCATTTCTTTTTGTAAGTCAAAATTGCGGAAGTCTCATACAAACTTCCATCCCCTAATTTAAGGGGTTGGGGGATAAAAGTTACAAGCTTTATAATTTTTTTGTTCTTTGTGTACTAATACTAGTTTACATACCAAATTTCAGTTTTCTAGGACATTAGGAAATACCTTAAAAATTTTGATGATCATCAGTGAGTCAGTGACGAAATCGGGGTTTTTTAGATATCAATAAAATGTAAAGTATTAGAGCTATGCAATTAAAACATTAGATATGCGCAAGGGCAAGGGTTTAATAAGTCTGCTATTGACAACATATCCCGAAAATTTTGTTTATCTGGTATAATCCAGACCCAAGTTACAAGAGTTCAAAAAAACGACGAAGCGCTTCGAGAAAAGATAGGTAGTGCCCTTGCGCTTCGCTGGCTCGTCTTGGCGGGGGCACTACCGTGCCCCCAGATGAGAATACCACATTTATTAATTAGTACATTGATATTTTAAAGATCACCTATTTAATTACCAAATCAAGAGCAAGCTTTGTAATCTTGTGAATCTGTGTGAAACACTCACCAAGAGCAATTATACCGGTGATGATCTTGTTCATTTATCACTAACTGATTCGATCCAAGGTAAGTTAAAACATAACATTAGGCATGTATCACACAAAATAATCATATAGTTCAATATATTCCACTTGTGAATGTCAAACGGTGTTGCAATCGCCTCGAGTGTCGCTACAACCTTTCAAATGACGCAGGCTCGACGACGAGAGCGCCGCGGAATTCATAATTTTCGACGTGTCTTATTTTTGAAATAGGTAAAATAACGGTTTACGGTTAAATAATAATACCTAATGCTTGGAAATAATAACTATCTATCAAAATTTTAACTAAGATAACTCTCATTCTTTCCTCTTTCCGCTTAACCCTTCTCTATTTTTCCACATAATTAGACTAGTTTTCCTGACATTACTTTGGTCGTAAAATCACTATAAAAAGATACTGCGGATATAGTTTTACTGGATCAATTATGAAAATACATATGAAAAATTCGAGAGTATACAAGAAATAAGAATAAAGTAAAATTGATACGATGTGTTTCGTTTGTGTAGGTGTTACATTCACCGTCTTTCTGCGCCACTCTCGACGTTGCCTCTGTTGATACACGCTCTCCAAGCTTAGGAATTCCCGAGTACTTGCATTCCATGCAGCTGTAGTCATCGAATACGAAAAGACTGTTTATTAAAGTTGTATTTTTATATACACGTATTTTTATTTTAGTGCTTCTTTACCTGTTACCTATAGCAATCTTTAAAAATATAAATTAATGTTTGCATGTTTGTCCTCTATGTGTTTCTAAATCATTGGTCCGATTGTGATGAAACTATGGCGGGTTTTTCTGCCTGCATCCACAAAGGTTTCTAATCCTGATATAAAGAAATCCTGCGGGAATTCCGAAACTCACGCGGGTGTATATCCGAAATGGTTGGACCAATTTTGACGGGACTTTCACTGATAATTAGCTGATGTTATTAGGTACTCACCTAATTTAGACTACTTTGGAGTTCCTGTGGGAATTTCGAAACTCACGCGGGTGAAACCACGGGGCACAGCTAGTGTGAAAATATAACTTTGTTCTTTCCAAGTTATTAGGTATATAGGTAAATAGCATAATGCTAGAACACTTTTCATATCATATTTGGAACATATCTCGTTTTTTATAATTATAATTGTTTAAAGTCTAATAAGGCAAGATTAACCCTAGCGGGCAAACACAAGTGGGCTTGGTACATTTCAAACCGATCAGTGGTAGCACAAACCGATAATAATATTACGAGTATTTTGTCTTTTGGATTAAATCGGTATTTTGTTATTTTTAGCTTTTTAGTAGTGAATTATTGTGTATTTGGAAGTCGGCTTTAATTATTTTGTCAAAATTTTTGTTTATTTCTCGCTTTTAAGTGAATCGGTTGGTAATTTATCTAAGTTACAATAGTCTATTATTAACTTCTCATCACCTTTTGTAAAAAACTGCTTTTCCCGATTCAGGGACGTTAATTGTGGAGGAATTCTCATGGTACTTCACCATCAGTTCCACTTCGCCATATGCGTGACGAGTATAAATTGTTAAGAATCCATATTAAATTAATCGAAACCTGTGAAATACGTAGATATTATTGAGTAATTCCAATGACCATCTGTGGTATTCATCATCAGTTCCACTTCTCCAAATTTTGCTTTGCGAAAGCAAGTGTATGATTTTCTATAAAAAATATCCAAATCGCTATTAGGTCTATCTATTTGAAGAGTTCCCTCGATTTTTTCAAGATCCCATCCGGTGACAAAAAAGCAAATCCAATTGATAACATACCTACATAAAAACAAAATATCACACATACCTACAGCTGAACACAGAACCTCCTCCTTTTTGGAAATTGGTTAAAAAAGATAAGTATCATAAAGATTTTCTTTAAAAGTATTTTTTATTTACTTTTAAAAGTGATTTCTAAATAATAATAATAATAATTATATTGTATAATTAAAATCCCATTGTTTTTAGTTCAGCTGCGTATAAGATAACATATATTCGTAACATAGTGCTTGCTTTTTATCAAAGAAAATTTAGGAATTTAGTAAACGTTAAAATATAATATTACATACTAGCAGTTCACTCGCGGTAATTTCGAGTTCTCGTGGAAATTTCGGGATAAAAAGTACCCTATGTCACTCAAGACTACCGTAGCTTTCTATAAGTGAAATAATTTTTTAAAATCGGCTTAGTAGATCCAGGGTTTACCCCCTACAGCGGTACAGCGGTCACAAAGTCACAAACTCACAATTCATAATTCACCAACTCACAATTCACAAACTCACAATCTTTACCTCTACATATTAGTATCTATAGATTAACGTAGATGAAACTACTGTGGTTATAACTGCTGTGGTGTTATTACTCTAAAAGTAGTTTGAAAACTTGCAGAGAAATTTCCCGGATGTCAGAGTTCTCAGCTCAATTATTTTTCACACGAGCAAATTAAATTTCACGAATATTATGTACATTAGAAATACCTATATACAACTTACAAGCATACATAATTATTAGCCATAGAATGATGAATAACTCTCCTGTGCATGTCCAAAATAGATATAGAATTTCATACCATTCCACGCTCACATCGATTGGGTTTGTGCGTCAATTGTTAACGGAATTTTTAATAAAATTTTCTCAGTATTTCAATTGCAAATTTTATTTTATTTTTTATGTTTTGGTATGTATTTGTATTTATGTATCTATGTATGTATTTATATATTTATATACGTGAATGTATGTTTGTTATATGTATTTATGTAGACGCATCGCAACCGAAGTCTCACTTTGTTGACATATGTTATTTAAAATTAATTTTACTCATATTTTTGTAAAACTTTTTTATGTGTTGTTTGCATTCGTTAAGGTAAATAAAAAAATAATAATATTTCACTTTCGCATAAATAGGAATGTATGATATTGACTCTATGTTTACAAGTAAAATATGCAGCAGTTGGTTCATAAGCGAACATCAAGCAAGTGCGTGCATTTATAAGAGAGAAATTGCGGATCGCGAAGAGAGAAATTGTATTTGAATCAATTATATTTACATAAAGTGTCATTGATTTAAATGATTATAATTTGTTTTCACAGATTGACGTAACTAACGATGTGATTTATTTATAGAATATTTTGGACGGCTTATGAAGTGTATTATTATACTATAATTTCTTCGATCAAAGGTGAAAGTGATATAACAGGTTAGAAAGTATAAATAAATGTCCAACGCTTCTTTTGTGTTTACGTTAGAAAACTGCAAAACACAACTTTCTCAGGCAAATATATTTTATCACTTCGCTTCTTATGTACGCTTCTTATATTTGTTGAACTCTCATGGTGCATAGAGGATTTATCGTTAACATTGTACAACCTGGGTACTATGTACCGAAGAATGTCTGACATAGTATATGTAAATATTAGGTAAATATGAATATTATGCTAACAGCCAGTGACTTAATGATTAGTCAACAAAATAAATATAAAAATTACGTATAGAAGGATACATTATACCACGTTATTTTTTGTAAAAACTATTCGTATAATTGTCACTAACCCTGAAACCTGTTCAGAACCACAAATAACTAGAAAAAATTAGATTGCTATAGTTTTAAATCATGTTATTACATTTTACCTAAAATACATAAGCTTGCAGGCTGGCATCCCACCACTCAACTAATAATCCTTTTGTTTACTACCAATTGTGCCAAGTCATCGATAGTCATAGTTTTATTCTTCGGGATAACGACCCGCCAAATCTGCTTACAACTTTTCTTCTAATAAAAATTCCATGAAGTTTATCGGCCTTAGTGTCATACAAAAAATAACCTTCTGCGTAAGTACCTATATATATATATAACTGTGATAGGTTATTTATGGCGACATTTTTGAGACAAAAGTTTTACACAGCACTTGAAAAGTCGAATGTTTTGTAATGTTGCAAGTAGTTTTATGCATTTAGTATGCGGGATGCATCGTTAGCCACTTGCGATGGCTCTCTGGCCCCTGCGTATACCTAGTAGTTTCAAAGATGGCTGAAATTTTAAAATTTCCAGTTTAAGTTTTAAAGGTATACGTATGTCGTATATGTTTTATTAATTTATTTACACTCCTTACACAATATAATATAAATGGCAGACTTAAGTAGCATTTTCTGTCAGTTAATTAACCTTCAGAAAGTTCTCATGGTGGTGTATGAGGTTCCATCACCTCGGAAGATTTATAGATGATTTTTAAATGACCATAGTCCACAATCCAAGCCCAAAAAGGCCTAATCATTTTCATTCATTATTTTGACAGATAGTACACTTTATTCCGCTGCCAGCCCTAACTAACTTTGCGACATTGATTTATAGAAAGTGCCCGGACTTGTAATAAGAAAAATGGCTGACATCGACGTCGAGCAGGTAGGCTAGAAAAATGTAGACCATAAAAGAGACAAATACCTTCACCGTCATTTTTAGAATATTAGGTTAGTAGGTAATATAGGTAGATATTAATTGGACGTTGAAAAGTTGATAAGTTAACCCACAAAATTAAGTTATCGATACAGAACGCTTTATTGAGAGTTATGGAACGTTTTTTAACTGTGTGTTTACCTTATTACATTGTTTAAATACCAACAAAATGTTGAATATAAAAAATGTTCACAAAAATGGCGCTATAATTGTAAAAAAAACACGATTAACTAAAAGTTTCTCCAGTGTGGGTTAACACACTTATTGCTTATCTATGTCCAATTTACTTTCACTTTTCTATTTTTAGTATTACAATAACGGTATTTTCGGATCGACATCGGTGGATCCGACGTCTCAAGTTGTCCGGGATATGTCTCTGGAGGTGGACTTTATGTGATGAACACGGTTTTGCTTTTGGTGGGCTTGTTTATAAATATGTATTTAAATTATATCTTTAATATGTTTTAATGTGTCATCGTAAAATTTTAAAACTGATGACATTTTCGTGTACTTCGAGGTTAGGTTAGGTTTGAAATATGACCAAAATTAATAAATAACAAATACATACACAAATACATCAAAGACCAGCCGTATTTATAGGTATACGTAAATAGAATAGACGCGTATAGAAAAACTCTCGTAATAGGTTTAATTTATCAAGAGGTTCCTTATTATTGTTTTTTGTTCAAATTCTTTGGCGGAAATACTCGTAAGTATCTACAGCAAAGTAATTAAAAAGTCCATTGCAGTGCTCCCTTTAAATAAATGGGGTTTGCTTTCAAGTGGCTCTTATTGCCTTATCTCAGGGAGAATGATGGCATTATACCCGTCGGTAAGAAAAAATCGTTGCCTTTGAAACTTGGCAAGAAATCTTGGGATAGAGCCAATACCATTTCGAGGGAAAAAAATAAATTCAAAATGTTCTTATTAAAAAGAACGAAGCTTAATACATTACCTACCTTCCAAAGTTAGATTAAATTCTACGAATATAAAGTTATTCAACGGCAAAACAAAGGGAATGTATTTAAAAAAAAACTGAGCTCTTTGTAAATCTTGTGCAGAAATTCTTAAAAAAATATTCTTTGATCTTCATTGGAATTATAAATAAAAAGAAAACCAATAGAAAAAGTAGTAATTAAATGAGTTTGTATAAGTTTCCGACAAGGAATTGGGAAATTTAAATTAAAAATAAGTTTGTAATTATGATTGGCTCTTTCTTATGGTTTCACTCACGGAATATTGATTACGCATTCAATAAATATTTTGGATCGCCGTTGCGTTCTATTGATGTGTTAATAAAAAAAAATATTACTCAGGTAAGTAGGTAGTGTATAAATTAAAGAAATACCTTTACGTGTCTTGGTTTTTATGATACAGTGTGGAAAATGGAATTGAGAAGATAAGAAAAAGTTATGATCATTATTTCAAATACATACCTATATCACTATAGATTTTGTTTTGCGTTCTGCGTTGAGATATAAATCAACAAGTCAACGGATAGTATTTTAATCCATTCGGTTACTCGTCGATAGAAATAATATTCCCACATCGGGGCTAATTGAATTCGAATTGAGAAAATTTCAACTTTTTTTGTTCTCTTTATGCATTTTGTCGCTATATCGAACCTTTCTTTAAGTTGGTTTTCAATGAGCTATATTTCAATTTAGTAAACACACTTTTATACTGTACTAACTGTCCCCCGCAGTTTTACCCGCGGTAATTTCGGAGTTCCTCTGGAATTCCAGTATAAACTAGATGTTATAAACCTTCCTCTTGGATCACTCTATCTATCGATTAGAAAACCGCATTAAAATCCGTTACGTACTTTTAAAAATACCAAGGGTACAGACGCGAGACGGCGGGAAGCGATTTTGTTTTATACTGTGTAAAGATGGAATAAAAACAGGAAAATACAAAAAAAAAGTAAAGAAGTAGAATCGCCATTTTATATTTATTCCTATGACTATAGACATTGCTTGATAGAGCTGAATAACAAATCATTTCACTTAAAAAATCTTTAGCTGTAAATACTGGTTTTACACGGAGTTACTTTAAGACCTAAACTAATTCTATGCACGTGAATATTACCTACCTATTAAATATTATTTTTCATTACTCATACTCGGAAAGTAGGTCTGAAGTTGCCTGAGAAGCGGGTTGAAAGTAAAACTTTTCAGCCCTAGGGGAAAAAGAAAGAAAACTGACAGCTGGATACTGTAGAAACTCAAGTTGTTTTTTTATGTCATAGAGGGCATACTTATTGGCCAGTAGCACACCTAATGGTTGATTTATGTAAAATAAAATTCACTCATTTTTTTCTTTAGCTAATTCCTATTTTTATTTTGACTTTCCTTGCATTCGTAATGAAAAGCACAGAAATCCTCGGGAGAAAGACTTATTTAGTCCCTCGATCTATTGATTGATTTAATTGATTAAACCCCGTCTCGGGACTAAATAAGTTACTTTCACCCCTAGGATAACAATGTACTATTACGTCTTTAAAATATAGTGCAGAAATATGAAGTCCATTTTTGCCATAAAACCGGTTTTGTGTAAAAAAATTGTCGCTCTTTTTCACAAAGGCCTAAGTCCGCTCCCACTACATTGCTGACACGACGGCTTGGCACCGACTTCAAACCGATCAGTAGGTAGCACATTAAATCGAATGTGAAATCGATTTTAATTTTTTTGTTAAAAATTTGTTCATTACAAAACAATTCAAATAAAAAATTATTGACAAATATTGTACCCTACTGTTGTAATAATAGACACGAAAACTCATTAAGTTATGATTGTTTCACCGCCTTATTTGAAAATGGGCAAAGATAAATGGAATTAGGAGGAATTTTTGATATAAATAGGCAACATATCCCATCCAGCGGACTGCGTAAAAAATATTATTAATCGCATTCTAAGCACATAGGGTCCTTCGGCTATTCACTCACTGAAAGTGGCTCACGTAACAAAGGAACGGTAACCTAATACGTGACCAGAAACGTGATGTATTAAAAGCGTCATATTCCATTGTGGTAGATCCATTTACCGACTAATTGGCTGTGATGGACCTAGGCGGCGCGATGTGCGCGTCGTCTCGCGTGTGGAGTGAAAACTGCGATCTGCTTCGATAACTATATCGGATAGGTAACCAACCACTCGTGACCGCTTTGCGCTACAGAACACCGATTAAAATGCAATTTTTATTAAAACGTATCAACGCTACCAACATTCCTAGTCAGGATTTTAGTTAGTTTTAAAGTGGGCAGTTCTAGAGTTGTCAAACGCGAACAGAAACAATATACCTAGGTAGGTATTTATAAGAACAAAAGAAACAATGACAAAATATGATAATCTTTAGACCCTCGTATATGTAACGGAACGGAAAGTAGGTAGGAAGGTACTCATGGCAACAAAACAAACTGAAATAAGAATGTACCTATCTAGTTACTAACATTTGCCATGAGGAAGTTTCAGTCTTTTCACTCCGGCTCCATCATCCTGGAACTCAATTTTACTAGCATGTCTATTGTCTAACAACGCTATAGTATTAGCGTGAGTAAAATATTTTAACTAGCTGCGCCCCGCGGTTTCATATTGTACTTATTTGGTAGGTAATTAGGTACCTAGGTTGATGACAGCATCGTTGTTATGTGGCTGTTGTTGTTTTGGCTAGCGAAAAAGATTTCACGACCGAGTGTCGCGGGTTCAATCCCCTCGTCAGAGTGAGCATTTATACATAGATAAGCGATAGTGTGTTAACCCCACACTGGAGAAATTTTGAGTAAATTAAAGTTTTAAAATTATAGCGCCATTTTGTTTCAACATTTTTATGTTCAATATTTAGTTACATATTTAAACAATGTAATAAGGTAAACACATAATTAAAAAAAAAACGTTCTCTAATTCTCAATAAATCGCTCTGAATCAATAACTTTGTTTTGTAGGTTAACATGTTATTGTTTATCAGCGTCCATATAGGATTATGTAATTACTGTTACTAATGTTTGTATACTAATAATATATAAAATGTTAATGTAAACATACAAAATTACCTACCAAACGTTGCGTAAGCTTTTATACCTATGCATAAATTCGATTGAGAAGCTTGTGTGACGGTTTGGACTTAAGCGGATACAATGACATGACCTCGACGGAACTAAACCAGTGACTCATTCGCTTAAGATCTTTATTCTAAAAACAAAACCTTCGACTCTGCCCACATTCCAAACGAGAATATAGGTATCTCAGTGACAGAGAGTTCACCCTTTTAGGTACCAAACAGTTTTATTTTATGTGCTCGTATGGTTTAACGGTCCTTCGTATCGTTACACACAGTTCAAGTTCGTGTGAACATTGTTACGTACTCATGTACACACCATTAAGCTCAGTCTACACGTAATTTTTTCCATCAGTATTGCATGATCATGCCAGAATTGACAGGCAAAACGTTAGGTTATGCTACGATCGGTTTGCATGAACTGGATAAAATTGGATACACTCGTAAAAAACGAGGCTAGAGAAAACGGTAAAAGCAAAACGGCACTTCAAAAGAACATAATATAGAGCTTTTTGTTGTCTAAACGGTCGGTCGTTTTGACATATAGTACAATAATTATTTATCGTTCACTACCAGTTCATTTTCCACCTTGAATAGGTATTATTAGCCGAGGGAAAGTATGAAAGTAAACGACGTATAACAGTCTTGTGTGTCAGTCTTTCTCTGTCATGCAAGACTGGAGACAAAAAGTTATGTGTAGACCGAGCTTAAGTATATAACGTATTGCTACATAAAAAAAGCAGTACGTTTTGCAATCAAAATATTTAACCATATTAAGATTTTCCTAATTTTATTCACCCATCAGATACTTAGGACCACATGAAAATCTTTATCGATTGGAACCTACGCGAGAAAAACTATAACCGAAGAAACTTTTAGGGCTGGACGTACCTAAATCTAACAAGAAACCGGATCTAGTGTTGTAAACAATCAACTTCATCTGGTTCTATCCATTTATGTGCAACATTTTTTTCTATTATTAACATTTTTACGGCATTGCATTAGTCGAATTGCGTCGTGACTACTCAGATAGCATTATGAAATCATTCACGTTACAGTATGTTCGCTGGAACTTCAAATACACAGCGTGAAAAAAAAAATGCCGAATGAAGCAACGCATTTAGTAATGTGGTCAAGTTAAAAAAGGTTTAGAGGCACCGTTGGCTTGTTTTAACAAGTTTTTGGTCTCTACAACATTATCTAGCTGTTTTAAAACCACTTTGATACTTAGGTACTTGTTATTACTAACCTGTTATCATTATGTTTAATATACGGACCGAGGTCAAACAAATTTAAAATTCAAAACATTTCGGGGTGAAACACACAACGCGTTGTATTTGAATTGTTTCCTTTTTTTAACACAATTCGTTTCCACATCGCTGGACATTTTGCGATGTTACGTATCGCGTATTGAATATTCACTTTTTGTGGAATCATTCCCGTATAAATTGGGAACATTGCAAAAGGAAAAATTTTGTTTGAAGCTGCTATAATAATACAACTTTTTTAATACGTATACGAGAATATTTGCAAACGTCTTAGATGCTATTCTAAAAAGTCAATCATCTGACAAGTCTCCTTACCTACAAGTCGTACTTTGCTAGTGATTGTTGTTTTTTTTTGTTTTTTTTTTCATAAAATCAAGACCAAGCAAAGTGAAATGATTTTAGAAATCTTCAAAATACTTCTAGAAATTCGCGTTATTCTAGTAATTTCTGTTATCGAGTACAAAACTATAATCTCACAGCCGATTCAGAAATTATTTCGCAGATTACGCATATGAAAAAGATATTGCCAAAATAAAAAAATGCGTGAGTGCAGTCGTGGAACATTTGGTTAGAACGAAGATTTTTCCATACTGAGTCCGTTATGTCCGTTATGCGTTAAAAGAGGCAAAAATAAAATAAAAAACTTATTTCAAAAAAATAACAGTTGCTTTGTTTTTTCGTAGAGCAGCCGCATGAGGCCGTGACGGAAAATGAACTTTTACTCCCATCCGTATACCGCGCGATAAAGAACTTCGTTCTAAATAATGCAAAATGTCACATAGATATTTGTTTATATTAGATTTCTATGCCTAGTTCCCTACGCTCGTTCAAGTTCTTCAATCTTTGAAATAATTAATCAGCGCGATACAAAATTGTTTGAAATATAAGCGGTGAAATATAAGGTTTTGTTTTGATAATTTGATAATATCGTAGTAGGTACAAACGATACGCAATGCACTTACCGCCTATACAGTATACAGTGAGCTGAAAAAACTGCAGGCCGCCTTGCGTGACGACTCGTTTTATATTTTGGCAAAGTGCCTATTTATTATAAGGTAGGTATTGTTTGTAGCAATTGTCGATAATATTTCGGATACTGTAGCGTCTTATTCGATCAGTGTAAAATTTCAATACCTATTGACAAAGATAAATTTCTATTCTCCTTAAAAAATAGTCATAACAATGTTTACCATCGGGGAGAATAATTTAACTCGACGTGAAAATTGGTGACGTTTACTAATTTATAGCGAAAAGAATATAAAAAATTAAGTTAATTATCTACGGTGTACCTTATAGATATTATTTTTTCATGTGCTGTTTATGGCTTATTTTTCAATTACTTTTTCATCTGAAATTCTTCACAAAACTTTAGCTAGGCTCTTGACCTATTGATGAAAACAGCACTAAAATCCGTAGTATAAAAGATCTAAGAGAAAGAGGGCAGGAAGCAACTTTGTTTTATTCTATAGAGATTTACATGAAAAAAAGGAATTTCGGGTATTTTTCTGATTTCGAGTTTGGCTTCAAAATAACATTTATCTGCCAACAATCAACATACTAGTGTTATATGGCTGAAGAAGAGATAGGCAATTACGTTTGAATTGGTCAACAGTCCGAATATTGCGTGATCGTTCGGAGCTCGCATAAAACCGGCGCCAGCCGATCGCAGCCCTCCAACCTCTCCGCCGCCAACGGCGACATTTGCCACATTGTTGCAATTTAATTATTTATTAATCAAGTTTTCATCGATAGGTACGTTATCACCGCTATTCAAATATTACTGAATATTTTATGGCGAATGTAAATTTTGACACAGCTATCGTGAAATAATAATGTGAATATCTGAAATTTCAAATGTAGTATCTAATAAATAATCTAGTATCTAATAATTAATTGACACACATTAAAAATTTTACTGATAATAATAAGCACTCTACTGCTAGTTTTTCATTAATATACTTTTTCAGGTATTGATAAACATTTTCAACAACAACTTGAAGAAATATTATTTCTAAGATCCCAAAAAATACTTACCAACGAGCGCGATGATAATCGACAATCCAATCAGACAGGTTATAATCACAAACAAGCACAAATCGTGGATAGTTTAGAAAAAAATAAACAGATTGAGCAGTCAAGCAGTCACGGTTGGTGTCAAGTAGAATATTAATTTAATCGAAATATCAAACAATATCACTAGGAATCAAACGGAACCAACCACACAAGTTAAACAAAATGCGTCCGACACACGGTTAACACTGAGTATTACGAACCAACAGATTGGTGAATGAACGACGGCGCTGCAGTTCGATATCGGCTAGAGAAGTATAGCCGTTTCGTAATCAATGCGTGAGCAATGTAATATTTACGTAATTTATTTTTTAACCTGTCACTCGGTCAACGCGATGTTGTGTGACACAGGGCGAGTGATCTGCTCCCAGTGAACGCACGGGCCGCACTGGCTGCTCATAACACCGAAAGGTCGTTCATTCCCCACAATCTCTTTCCGCGCAAGCCTTCCAAGTCAGAACGAGATGTCCAATAAAGTGCTTTAGCGAGGCGTGCAAAAGAAAAGGATGGAAATAATCACAGTCTCACAGGAAAACCCGTATTCGGATCTTGCTTGATACTTACTCCTAACTTAAGACCGTGCTTTGCCTTTGTGAATTATTTGAAAGGTATATTTCGTTATTGCACAAGAAAACAGCTCTACGCAGGTATGTGCGAACGGAAATAACGTTTAAAGGGTCACGTGCAACGTAATCATTGCAAATTAATTGGAGACAAATTTTTGCGCTCTATATTGATAAGAGAAAATAAAGCATTTATTATTCCGCCTGTAGAGCTTACGTTATGGAAAGGTAAACGCAAAAGTTTGAAGTATGACTTCACTTCAACATAACATATAGCGTATCTGGGTTTTTAAACGTCATTTGAAATTTTGTCTAGCATACAACATATCAACAATTTCGTTTATAATAGTGAGAGAATCGTAAGCTTTAATTACTATTCCGTTTTATCCATGATCAAAGTAAACAGATGTTAAGCTGTAATAAAATATCTCTGTTACGCCTTTTACATGTATCTAATACTAGCTTCAACCTGCGATTCCGCTTGCATGGTATTTTGCAATTTGTATATTTGTACGCCACTAGCGACCATAATGCTTTGCACTTTGAATTCGAAATTGGCATTAGATGTTACTCTCTCCGTGAACCGACTACGATGAAACGAAGCAAAATAATCTCAAGGTATAACCTACATAATTGAGACAACTCAATCATATTCTTAGTTTCCAATCGTTTTTCTGTGTATATTGTTATATATATTGAATTTGTTGACCAAGTATTTTATTTATTTATTTACTGAAAACTAACTCTACAGCACATTAAAAGAAACAATAGTTGAGAGTATAAACATGAAATACGAGAAATTCTAAAATCAGGCTTTATTGACTATATATATAGTAAAAGCTATACTTTTATGGGATGGAAATATAAATTACTAGCTGTGCCCCGCGGTTTCACCCGCGTTAATTTCAGAGTTTCCGCCGGAATTCCGGGATAAAAAGTAGGTATGTGTTAATCTGATGTACAAGCTATATTATTGTAAAGTTTCATTTAAATCCATTCAGTAGTTTTTGCGTGAAAGAGTAACAAACATCCATCCATCCATCTATCCATCCATACATTCTTACAAACTTTCACGTTTATAATATTAGTAGGATTGTATCATCCTTGAGTATACGCTTTAATTTTCTGATATGAGGCCTTTGATCATTACAGTCTACTGGCTACATATCAGCTTCGATCGGTGTTATTAGGGTCATCATTAAAACCAAACCCTTCATTACATATGCCTGCTGGCATTTAAATTTGGGTTCACTATGCATTTCATCTTCATGTAAGAAGTATCTAGAGGTTTCCTACCTATATATATTTATATCTGCAAAGATAGAGGCATACCTCTATTTCTTGCAGAGATAGAGATATACATTTAAACTTGCAAAGATAGAGGCATACCTCTATTTTTTTCAGAGATACTAGCTGCAGATACGTGCAGAGATATAGGCATACCTTTATTTCTTGCAGAAAACCTCTGTTTTTTGCAGGGGAATCAGGTTACTGCCCGTGCCTTCCTGACGGGCTTTCTATCCGTTTTACATTCGGATTAGACACTTCATAGATACTAGTTGGATCTCGGAACCGAACGAAACTTAAGATAATTTCTTTTTTCAAGCCGTTCATCATCCACCTGCCTTGACCCGAATTACTTGGCGCAATCAGTTTTATCCTATCTTTGTTGCTCCACACTTCACCACAAATTCTCATCTCGGCCAAATATTCGCAATCATGCAGTATGGAAAAGCCTTATACTTAATGTTTTATAGATTTTCCGCTTTGGTTTTCCGCATCCGCGGGTCACATATTGCTCCCGAAACAACTGGCTCTGGTAAGACTTTCAACCGCCATGATTTTTCGTTCGTTAATTTTCTTTCTAAATACTACTATTATAATTATTTTCAAAGAAAACAATAAAACAGTCAATAATAGAAAAATTTATATGAACTTAAACCTGACTTTTATCTAATATATAAAATTCTCGTGTCACAATGTTCGTTCCCATACTCCTCCGAAATGGCTTGACCGATTTTTATGAAATTTTGTATGCATATTCAGTATGTCTGAGAATCGGACAACATCTATTTTTCATCCCCCTAAAAGGAGTTCCTGCGGGAATTCCGAAACTCACGCGGGTGAAACCGCGGGGCGCAGTTAGTATAAAATAAAAAAATACATTTTATAAAACAGCCGTGTCTGTCTGTGTCTGTCTATCTGTCTGTCTGTTCGCGATAAACTTAAAAACTATGAACGTATTTTCATACGGGTTTCACGAATAGACATATTGATCCAAGAGGAAGGTTTATATTTTTTTGGTTTATACGTATACGTATAGTTTATCCAGGAATTCCTGCGGGAACTCCGAAAGTAGCGCGGGGAAACCGCGGGGGACAGCTAGTCTAGTAACAACTAGTATATATAAAAGCAATTTCTTCCAAGCAACCACCAAACCACCTTTGTTTAGCGATATGAAATATTTTTTACATATATCTACAAAATGTACAGTAAGTACCAATTAGAAGAAGTCCGTAGGCTTTATGATCTGGAGATTTTACGATTAGAGGGTCCGTGCAGATAAATATGTATAGGGATATAATTTTTTTTTTTTTTTTTAAATCATTTATTTTAGTGAGGCTTTTTACGCTCATGCGCCAAGCCAGCCTCGTAATGTAAATTTTTGTTTTCACACATTCCTTACAGTACCTACTCGTACCTGTTAATTATTATAATTGTTATGTTGCAAGTAGTTTACGAAATTCGTTCGTTTACAGACGGCTAACGTGACTAGTTAGGAAAATTTCACAATTCGTCAATTTACAAACGGTTACCTACTGTTTGTTGTTTGCACTGCAACGTACTAGTTTACTTAGGTTTTGAATAGTGGCCATCTAGGTATATGAGAGCTAAAATATGGTTACAAATTCCCAGTTAGTGATTCCCAGTTCTGTCCTCGGCATTATGCAAAACGTCGACTGTTTGTAACCGGACGAATGGGCATGATGGCTAAATTAAAATTTTTAAGTCCGTCTTGTAGATGATTAATAAATATTGGACACGTATTTTTGCTTTTAGCTGAAATTCCTTGTAACCTCACACCTAAGTACTACGCTTTATACTTAATTATAACGTTGCGTTAGTCCTACACAACTTCAATGCGTTTTATCAAGGTATTTTTATCAATAATTCGAAAAAACAAAAAAAACGTGTGTATTATTTTTTTACTTACTAACTGACGGACTAAATACGAGTAGAATTACTAGCTTTGCCCCGCGGTTTCACCCGCGTTAATTTTAGAGTTTCCACGGGAATTCCGGGATAAAAAGTACCCTATGTGTTAATCTGATTTTTAAGCTATATTATTGTAAAGTTTCATTTAAATCGTTTCAGTAGTTTTTGCGTGAAAGAGTAACAAACATCCATCCATCCATCCATCCATCCATCCATCCATCCATCCATCCATACATACTTACAAACTTTCGCGTTTATAATATTAGTAGGATACCTTGTCATCATGCCCATTATAAAATCATACTCATCTTTTTTGTTTGATTGTGTCAAATTATTTTTGATATCGCAGTAAAAAAGAAAAAAGCGCTAATTTTATATTTAGGGAGCTTTATGTAATAAGTAATTTTGTCATGATCTTAAAGTAAAACAGGTTGGTCGGTTTGGTTGTAACGAATTAATAATTAAATAATCATGCGATAATTACACTACCTATGAACTGCGTATGGAAAGGCCACGGATTTTCCGACAATGTCAAACTCGTGGATGCGGAACCAGTGCGCGTGCGCCAAGGTGCCGTCTTACTATTGTTCCCTTCCCTGCAACGGCGAATGCGAAGCGCGAACGGCTTATTAGCTTATATACAGAATGTACCTAAGGTTACACGTACAAATATGTAAACAAAAAAAATAAAGTTTTTTTTTTTTTTACGTACCTAATTATCCATCAAAAAAAATATTAATGAAAATTGAACGCGCAAATTGCCGACACGCTACGGACTATGGTTCATTAAGGGTCAATCTTCGCTGTTTTTTTGTGTAAAGGTCAATTAACCTTGTAAACCCCCTTTTTTATTTATTTTTTATAGGCACACCAACAGCAGTTATTTATGTTTTCTCCGTGATCTATAAGTGTTTTTAGGATTCCGTATACTTCAAAAGGAAAAAATAAATTATCAAGGGCTTCAATAAGTATATTTACATTAGTGCTAAAGCTTGCCTTTAATAACAATGACGACGGCTTTAATAACTCCATTTTATTCATAATTAAACTAATAGGTATCTACCTGCTGATGTATTGATTTGGAATGGCAATTTAGAAATGAGTCTTTATCGTGGCCATAGTTCCATTGCCGTCCAAAATGGCCATACCTACTCGTTTCCGTAAACCGATTAGGTATGATGAAACTAAGTCTGTTTGTGAAAATTTAATTGAATAGGTACCTATAGCCTTTTTTGCGTGATATGCGTAGGTACAAACAGATTTCCCGACCGGTAGAATTGTTTAAAATGACACATATTAATATTTTATATTGATTGAGTTGAATCTTAATTCAGGATTTTGTTCCTTTAAGTTTTAGTGTTAGTTTTCCCAGGTTGCTAATTATGTAGATGTTAGTTTTGTTAACATAATGTTATTCCGGAAGGCCTTAGTTAGCATCGAGATTGTCAAAAAAAATATTAACAGTTTTACAATAACTAGTAACAGTTTTATATAATACTATTTGTGTGTATAACTGTATAATTAATAATTTGCTCAAAACCATTTTGATTGTTTTCATAATAGAATTACGTGTTAAATTTTTCTTTGTTCCAAATCGTCTGGGCACTGTGATATACAATGTCTCAATAACATTGTAGGTACAATGTACATAATAACATTATATAACTGGATTAAAGCTTATTGCTTTACAAGAAGCGTTATAAATATTAGACGAAATAATAAAATAATGTTTTCGCTGGTCTGTGAGCCGAGTCGGTTAATGCGATATATACTTAATTGCTTCTATTAGGTACGTTGGTAATTCGGCCTCACTTTGCGAGGCGAAAGTGTATCGAGGCAACACCAAGGTCCCGGTAGCGAATTCGTTGTTAATTTAAAACGATTGTCGTATCCGATAAGAAAAAAGTTGTATGTTAAACGGTCATAATTTAATTATTGATAAATTGGAAAATATTAAAAAACAAAAACCCCTTTTTACAAAAAAAATTAAACAAACTTCGAAATACAAAAATGCATTACACATAACATTAACTAACAAGTTAAAAGTAACAAAATACCGATTTAATCCGAGAGACAAAAATACACGTACCTAATATTATATTATTATTGGTCTGTGCTACCTACTGATCGTTTTGAAGTCGGTGCTAAGCCAAATAGGTAGATAGGTAGATACATTAAGTCCGCTCCCACCCACGAAATTGCTAGCGTGTGAACTGTGAACCTGTCATCGTGAACAAAAAAACCCAAGTGGGCACACATGTTGGAAAGCATTGCTTAACACTTCATATTTATTATTATTCGACACTTACCCATGTGAAGTGTGTCGCAGTTAGAAATCAGGCCCTGAATTGATTAGGGATGACCTTTGCTGGTGACCTCGCGTCGATACGATACTACGAGCTTTGAGTGTAGCGATGTCGCACGCAAGAGAAGACACCGGTATCCACCATAAAACTTTTATTGTTTCCGGATCACAACTTTTGAATCCAACAATTTGTTTTACGAAATCTACATTTATCCTAGACGCAAGTACTTGTATATTCTTATTTGTAAAACGTTTCAACATTTAACTACTGTTATTTTTTTTCTTGTTTCAAATTTCAAACAAAAATAATTGAGAGCGGATTGGAAATTATGCTGCACTTAAAAAATTAAAATTATAAGCCTTGTTAATTAGACTGAAAAAAATGTGTTACACTTACCAGCAGCCAGTATGTTTAGTTAGGTACATACATGCAAATTTAATGAATAAATTATCCCTACTATCCTAGTAATATTATAAATGTGAAAGTGTGGATGTTTGGATGTTTGTTACTCAATCACGCAAAAACGGCTGAACGGATTTGGATGAAATTTGGCATGCACGTTGTCAGGGGTACAGAAAAGAACATAGGTACTTTTTATCCCGGAATTCCCGTAGGAACTCTGAAATTACCGCGGGTGAAACCGCGGGGCACAGGTAGTAATATTATAAATAATTATAAATACGAAAGTAACTTTGTCTGTCTGTCGGTCTGTCCGTCTGTTACGCTTTCACGCCTAAACGGCTCAACCGCTTATCATGAAACTCTGCATACACATTGTCACGGGTACAGAGAAGGACATAGGGTACTTTTTGTCTCGGGATTCCCGAGGGAATTCCGAAATTAATGCGGGTGAAACCGCGGGGGACAGCTAGTTTTGTAATAAATTTAAAAATGTAATGGTATACCTACCTACCCTTATGAAGTGTGTTACTAGTAGCTACTTAATGAATTCAGCTTGTAAATTCACGCTACGTGTTTTTCCTCTTTAATTAACCCGTCTACTAGGCCTATAAAAAAATATTTTACTTTTTCTTTTAGATATTTTTTTTAAACTGATATACATTGTTAATAGCGGTCCTTCTCGGTTTCACCCGCTGTAATTTCAGAGTTCCCACGGAAGTCCAGGATGAACTATACGTTTGAACCTTTCTCTTGAATCGATCAAAAACGCATTAAAATCCTTTGCGTAGTTTAAAAGATCTAAGCGTACAGACGGTGGGAAGCAACTTTGTTTTATACTACACTAGCTGTCTCCCGCGGTTTCACCCGCGGTAATTTCGGAGTTCCCGCGAGAATTCCTGGATAAAATATAGATATAAACCTTCCTCATGAATCATTCTATCTATTGTTGAAAACCGCATGAAAATAACTAGTTTTCTGGGACAGACAGACAGCGCGCGGGAAGCGACTTTGTTTTATATATTAGTATGTTGTGATACATAACCACCTATTTAGGTATCTTACTTGACCTAACCTAACAAACTACTAGTCACTACCAATAGATTCAGCATTATCTGGTGACAACCAAAACAATAGATAGCTGACAGCACCGTTGGTGTAGTGGTTAGTAAAGACTGACGTCGGAGGTTCGATCCCCACATTTAGATACCCTAAACATTAATATGGTGAGCATTAGTTAACACTCTGAATCTGGGTGCTCAGTACGTATTTTAAGTATGTATTTACAAAAAAAAAAGCATAAGCACCTTGAATATCAATTAGGGATTTGAATTGTGTATTATTACAAGGTAATTAATTACAAGGCTAACTATAACTTTTTTTAAATCTCTAAACATCATACTTTTTTCAGCACTGCATGTTTGTTTCAAGCACAACTCTAGGTATACCTAATGCATTTGTTTGTGATCAACTGTTGAAATTAAGTATTTCAACAATAGTAGCCTTGTATTTTGTTTTCCTAATGTATGATAATGAACAGATTTAGGTACAATATAAAACAGAATATTATAAGGCCAAACTAATTTATGAAAGGCTGTGACCTGCAAATTATTTAAAATTATTTAGTTTATAATAGAATATTTGTATAAAATAAACCAAACAAATAAAAACTAAATCCTCTTTGTTGCTTCATTACAGAGATTGGAATTGCAAAATCCTCTTAGGTGAAATTGCTCAAAGGCGTTAAAAGGCATCCGTATAAACTAGACCTTATTTCGGACACAGAATGGGCCACGGTTTTTCGTTGCCTTTAAAAAATACAATGTCTGTTATAAAAGAAACCGCGCCTCGTTAATGAAAATGTAACAGGAACGTTAATTAAAGCCCTGTGTTATACAATTGTTTACATATTCCTTCGGGCTATTCAGTACCAGCTAGCGTCCGTGGCAGCCGAAATGTATATTGTTATAAAAATATGGGTACCTACCCACACGGCATACTCGTTTTTATAAAAAAATATAATTATTATATACTGAAATATAATAAGTACCCATACCTACTACTTACGTAAATCGCCGCTATATCTTTAGATGAATGTTATAACTATATCTACTTTAGTTCTTATTGAGTACAGGAAAATTAAAAACCTTAAGAGCCATTTCATTCAATATTTACCCAAAGTTAGACGGATATTTTATAAGGAAGCTCTTAATGTAATTGCTTAACACGTTAAGTGCGGAACGAGGCCTAAATCACCCCACATGCAACTTCCTTGTGGTGCGGCAAGGAAAAACGTGAACATCTCTGTCGTGCGAAGGGCATAGCTTTGGTTTGGTCCAGTGTAGAAAAGAGATAAATGTATATTTGAGATGCGCTACTGGTCCCGGACTCGGTGGTATACCTACCTTGGTACCGGATGTCTTAGGCCTCGTACCGCACTGAATTAATATAATTTTAATGCAGTGCGGAACGAGGCTAAAACGTCCCATATCCCCTCGGACCTCGTACCGCACCCAACGCGAGCTCCCCGCGACTAGTGTTGTGCATCACGTCGATTGGAGAGCACGTCCTTTTACATCGCCGAAGATGTCTAAACGATGTCGGAAGAAGTTAATTTTAAAAAACCCAGAAACGGAACCAAAACAGGTAAGTTTTTAATGCAGTTATACATTATCATTGTTATTCTCATCTACGATCTAACCTAAGTAACAATGCCAGTTTTATTACGTTATCTTTACATTTTTGTTATTTTTCAGCACCTGAAAGCAGCGCACGTCATTGCCTTGAAAAGGGTGAAAAAAGAAGAAGATGTGTTGGTTGTTACCAGAAACTATGCACATTTTTACCATCTCGTGAAGCTGACAAAAAATCCAAAAAGATTTTGACTCAGTGCTCTAAGTGCAAAAAATCTTATTGTCTACCCTGTTTCAATGAAAAACACTCATAAATAAGTACAAAATATATATTGAGATTTTTTATAAAAAAGTATATTGTTACTGATTTTTTTATGTCAATTAAAGTTTTAATAAGTGTATTTTTTAAAGCCGAGATAGTTTCTTTTCTACTTCTGGTTTTCTTTTTTTTCTATTCTGTGACTATTATTTCACACGAAAATAGTTAAACGTCGTTGCGTCGATATTATTTTTCTCATCACTAATCTTAGCGAAAATTTACACTATTTCAGTGCGTTACGAGGTGTATAAGATCCCATATTTTGTTTTGCCAATAATTAATAAACTAGCTATCAGATCCCGGGGCGACGGTACATTAAGGTTCATCAATTCACTGTCTATGTCGTTAAGGACCAAAATTTTCATTTATCTTTGATTTCGCGCCAGAAAATGGATTTTAGTCTGTTAAAGGAGGTGGGGTCTAATAGACCGCGTGTCGCCCTAACGTCTGGTCACGGTGCGGGCCGATAATACCTCGTGCCGCAGGAACGGAAAGTTTGCAAAAATTGGTGCCGCAGCTAACGTGTTAATGAGAGGTGTAATGCAACGTAAATTTAGCAAAATCTGTCTAAGATTTCAAAGAAAACTCTATAAACCCACAATAATATTATTAAGAAAAAAAAACGTATTTTTGAAAAAGTGCTTTCTTTTAATTATTTTTTTAACTTGAATTATAGTTAAATGTTGTACTAATTAAAATATTATTATGTATTATGAAAGTGTAATTATCACTTTTATTTCAGAAAGTGACAACCGACCAACCAACCGTTTTAGTTAATTTTAAACAAAAAATAATCATCAAAATCGGTTTAGCTGTAACAAAAACAAAGATTTACAATAGATTGTCACAGCACATAGTGTCATAGAAGTGAGTAAAAACAGCGAAGGTACTACCTAACTTTGCTTTCAACGTTTGACAAGAAACTTCAGTGATATACAGGCTTACCGAGATACTCACTATCTCTCACCATAAAATATTCATGGAGATTAGGTACACAAAATCCATCGATGCGTTATTGTTCAGAGTATTGATCTGCTTATGAGAGTACAAACGAAAAAGCTCACTTCATTTCCCTGTGGCGCATACAGAAATCGAATAATTGAGTTTCACATTGTTCCACATGAATGTTTTATTTGCACAAAAAACCCATTTCGTCAAACGACGATATTAAAGCAGGGTTAAAAACCCGTCAAATGCAAAACGTATGTATACGCACATTGGTTGGGGTCATGTTAATAATATGTATTTATTATAGCTGTGCTCGGGACATTGTTTGCCTGGTAGGTACAGATATTCCAGCAGGATAAATATAGATATCCTACTTTTTTGAAGCCGGTTAAAAATTACACAAAATTTTAATTTCAAGAATAAATAAATAAATAAATAAATATTAAAGCCGTGACAAAAGTACCTTATAAAGTACGTCACACGTTAACGGGGAGGGAGGGGGTCGACGAAATGTGACATCGTGTGGGAGGGGTCCCGGGGTTTCGTGACGTCACATTTTAAAATCTTATACATCTATGTGCTAAATGCCAAATTTGAAATATTAACGAAAAACTTAAAAATATTTCCATGCAACTCTTATCTGTAGCTGTTAAGGTGTGAAAACGTAACAAACAAACAAACTCACTGTCGCATTTAAATATGTATAGTAAAGGTTTTTATAGACTTTCGAGTTTCTCGTCCACAATATTTGCAGGTACATTTCGATTAAAAGATCAGCCAAACGAAAAAACTGAAAACTCCTTGTGAGATATCAAATCTAAATCTGAAAATTCTGAAATCACAATATTCGGTTTCACTCATTTGTATTGATAAAATTATTGTTTATCTGATGAATCTGTAACTTCGTCCGCTAAAATTTTTCTCTTTTCAATTTCGTTACAGGTGCGTAGAAAAAAGTTTGTAGAAAAAACTAGCTGTCACGCGTGGTTTCACCCGCGGTAATTTCGGAGTTCCCGCGGGAATTTCGGGAGAAAAAGTACCCTATGTCATTTTCTGTGCCCCTGACACAGGCGTATGCAAAATTTAATAGTGTCGGTCCAGCCGTTCACGGTTGATGGCGTGACCAATGGGTCCAATGGACCAATAAAGTTTGGGTTTTTTCCGTTAATTGAAAAATTCTTCAAATTGTTTATTATTATTTATTTATTCTCTCTTACAATGATTCGTCAATTATTAGGTCTATAAAAGAGTTTATTAAAGCTTTTTTTAAATATATGATAATTAAACGTGTGCAATAATTCCCACTTTAGAATTTTATACATCGTGAGATATAGCCGTAACTTTTCCTTCCCAGGAGGAAAAAGCGTAGAGGGGGTCCATTAATTTTGAAACTTTTAATAGCGGGGTGAAAAAAATTAAAAACCTTCCAATTGCGTTGCGGATCACGCACAGTGAAGGGTTCCAAACTAGGAATGTTCAACGTAAATTCATCCTTTTCTTCCTTTTTTTTTTTATTAATAATTATGTATTTTTAGAACATCTATTATTTATCTAAATCTTTTTACTCGTGTTGGACGAGTTTTATGTGTTGAAAGAAAAAAAGAAAGAAAGAAAAGGCATTTATTTGGACTCAGAGACAACACAATTACAATGTTGCACCATGTTGTACCTTTTTAAAAAAAAAAAATCCTTATAGGTACTTTTGATTCAGATGGGTTTTTAGCAATTACCTTAAATCCTAACAAATCACAACAATTATTTATTTATTAAAAAGGAATTTCGAAACGTCGTCGTTTTCAAGAACTGGTAATCTAAAGAAACAATACGCCACACGTGTTCATTTAATCCTCAGTTATGTATGAATAACTCCTAATTATTTTTTCCTAGTTTCACTTCACCTTACCTTACCAAATTTCTTCTTTATATAGTGGTAAGTCACTAAGATAGACGAACGGAGAGGACGAAATTTTATATGGGTTCCGTTTTTGCTTTTGGCTTCGGAACCCTGTAAAGGCTGGGTTATGGGCTTACTCATTTATTTTCATTATACTACCCAAAAAATAAGTATGTCCTTCAAAAAAAGTAAATGGCAATGAGACAGTGTCCAAAATAATTTCGCAAAGCTTCTGAAGGCTGACGGGACACTATTACGTTTTGAATAATTCAGTAACTCAGGTTGCCTCTATCTCTAACTTCAACTAAGTATCTAGAAATATAAATTTACACGGAGAAAGGAAGAGATACTTTCAATAAAATCAATCTTGTAAATTTTAAACTAACGAAGCTATTACAGCCCGAGGACTCGAACTTTCTCGTCTTTGAACTGAAAAATAGCAAAATATAACAATAATAGGCTATTTGACTAATTTTATTTTCTAAATTCTATTGAGTCGATCACGTCAGTTAGATAATAAAAAAATAATAGATACGTATATTTTACTTTTTCAGATTAATGAAAATATACTTGGATAAAGTGCACTAAAGTTTGGGAGTGGGGGCTCGTAACGTCATGTGCAGGTAAAAACTGCACCTGCTTGTGACGTCACGCGACATTTGAACTCAACGTATCTCCGTTGGTTTTTGCTTATACGTAAAAAAAGAAAAAATACGTGTCTAATATTTTATGAATCTACAGGACGGACTAAAAATAAAAATTTAGTCAAATAGCCTATATTGAGAGCACAATCACTAATTTTGTTCGGTTGTGCAATGAGACATTTTATTATAGATATTCACCGTAGCTTTTGGGGATTAATTGAAATTGAACAACAAAGTGGCGCGAGGCAATAATGTAGAGCTCCGCAGTTGCAGCGTGCCCGATTTATTCGCAGTCCAATAAGCCTAACTCAATGATTTATTAGCGCAGACAGGTCAATGGCTAGTTCCTGATTGTTCCACTATCATTTGCAACATGCTAGAATTTTGATTTTCAAAAGTCGTCCACATCCCTATATTCCGGTATCATCAGACACTTATCTAACTCATTTTTTTACACAGGAACATGAAATTTTCGTACACCCTTTTAAGAGAGAGGAAACGTGGAGACTTGATTATTTACAGGATGAAATTTAGAAGGGCTGAGAAAGAACCATCACTTTTTATGAAAAGTACCTATCTATAATAGCGTGCGAGCGTGAACCACAGATGACTGATATCTTGTAAGTAGGTTGGAAGAAAAATGAACATAAAAAATGCTTAAAAGTTTTCATTTTTCTATCAAAAAGAATAATTTATCACAGATTGCTTGAGAAGGACAGGCGAATGTGTTGTAGAGGCATGGGTATATTGTAGCAATCGCAACTCGTTTTTAAAGCTGCTTTTCATATTTTCTATAACAATAAGTTGACTATTGATATTTGATTACTTACTTTAACATAAATAGGAATATGCAAAAGACACGACTTTTTATTAAAATATATTTGCAATATCCTTACATATTATTAAACAAAGTCCTCCGTCGCGTCTGTCTGTCTGTCTGTCTGTTCGCGATAAACTCAAAAGCTATACAGAACGGATTTTCATGTGACTTTCACCAATAGATAGAGTGATTTATGGGGAAGGTCAAGGTTTTGTGTAAATTAGTTAAAATATAACGAATATTGTGGGAAGTGTCGGAAAAAGTGCATTAAATTTTACATATTACCTACACGTTGTCAGGGGTATATAGACGGACATAGGGTATTTTATTGTCCCGGAATTCCGTGGAAACCCCAAAATTAACGCGGGTGAAACCGTGGGAAACAGCTAGGTAGGTATTTATATTTCTTGTATAGGTATCTGTCGCGGCCGTTCTTTTAAAACGCCTTTCTTAAAGTTGGATGCTTTGCTGAGGAACAAATCGTTATACTTACGTAAAAAAGCCGCTTTTCCCGGGCAGGTATTGTTTCGTCACGTACTTAAAAGTTTCTCTGTCATAGTCATTACTTAACAAGATCCCTGGTAGTACGTGCTGAATTGCCTCCGAGTACATTTTTCACGTGAAAGTTAGCGAGTGTTCGCACCGCTACCGCCCGCCGCGACGCGCCTCTTCGAAACTTTCAGCATTGGGCTCCACCGACCTACGCCCAACTCGTAAAATCTTTTAATACGTGGAAGTGCTCCTGCGAGTACCGCTGCCGCCTCGTTTATGTTCTGCCTATTTTGGAATAGCAGTAGTTTACGGTTTTATAGAATAAGTGGGTACCTACTACGACTCCATTTATTATAAGTTATTCTTTACTGTCTTCTTTTTTTAACTCACATCTGCATTAAATGCCTAAGCATTTATTAAAGCCCTTTTTTGTTAGTATGTTTACGTTGTATTTTTTTTTGGTAACGATGGACTTTTTTATACTCTCTTCTTTATAAGTCCGAAGTGCAAATAAGAAAAAGTAAATAGCGATCAAACGGATTATTAAAAAAGAAATATTAAACGAATAATTTCAAACTCGACCTTATAGTTTTAAGTTCTGAGTTCCATGTACTAAAAACGTTCAAGTATCACCTGGATAAAATTTTATTTACGTTGGGTAATTTTGAAGCGCGAAGTGTGGGATCCATGTTTAATGTTTATTCGTTCACCGTGGTCACCTAAACCTTATACTTTTGTCCTCAGAACCTTATAAATCGGAAAAAGTCCCGTAGAAATAGGGAAAAGACTTACATATTTATCCAGTTACACATCGCAGTGTATTGCTACAGTTTCTTGAATAGGTAATTAACGCAATTCAATGGAACCATTGAAACCGGTTTAAAATTTGTTTAAACTGCGATGCAAACCATTCGTGTCTCTTTGTCTCGCTTCCAGTTTGTACAGCGACGCTGGTATTTGATTAGTTTGCGCCGACGTTTGTAATCGAATAATAGATAATCCAATCTGTAGTATCCTCGTTCGCCATTGATTAGCAAAGCTAATTGACAAGGCGTTAGATCTTGTAACGTCTGTGCCAATATTTCGTACATTAAAGCGATGAATGCAGAATGAATGTAATGAAATAAAATCATCGCGATCATTCAACTTAGATAATAATGGATACTTCATGATAAATATTACTATTAAGAAAAAGGTAATAAGGTACCCTATTTTACTATTCTACCTACAACCGAATCCTATTTGAATAAAATATCTTAGAGTAAACGTATTATTTATTATACCGCGTGTTTCTCTACGTTAGAAAGCGTTTTCCCTAGTTAAAACTAGTTTTTAACACTGACATATTCGTCCACGTCCACTTTTCTAAAATAGCCAAAGGCAGGGCGTAGAGCACCCCAATATTCGGACATTCGGGTTGCTCTACGCCCTGTCTATGGCCAATTATAACAATTTTAATCGACTCAGATAAACGCGTTTCGTCTAGTAAGAACTAGTTTTACCTGATATCCAATCATGAGCATTAGTTAATTCTAGTTTTAGCCAAGGCATTAAGTAAAAACTAGTTTTAACTAAGGAAAACGCGCTAAAATAAAAACTGGCGTTATACATATGCACCCTTAAACTTTATGTTTACACTTCAGTTAAATTTTTGTCTTTTTTATTTTGTTTGATTTTGTCGAAAACATGTCAGGACGATTATACACTTCCTAGCTGTGAGTAAGCCGTTCTAGATACCTATCTAACACTAATTACACTAATAACACTAATACCTATTAGTGTTAACTTGTGTCGCGCACAGCGCGATTTGCCATGTAACAATTGGTTTGTATCAACACTAATTATCGTACTGTCAATCTATATTTTGTGGTGTGGCAACACTTTGCTTATGCTTGAACAAAAGTGTGGGTAGAGGGACATACAAGCGCGGGATGACCGCGACCGCGCGTGGAATAGACAATATCTAAACAAGCAGCGTAATGTGAGGTCGTCCAGCTCGGAGTGTAAAAGGAAAGCACTGGATTGACGAATAAAGGGCAGGACGATCGGGACCGCGCGGATAAGAGGCAATGCCGGAAAAGGTAGCGTAAGGTGAGGTCGTCCGGCCCGAAGTAAGTTACAAAGGCACTGGGTGAGTCGTCACTAATATTATAGTGTAGTCGACATTCTAATACAATAGATTCAGAGAATGGTGAAGCGACTGACTAGTCACTAGGAAACTCCATAATCTATTGTAAGTTCAATCTTGCAGTACAATGTACATTTGGTAGTAAAGGACATTGAACAGGGAGCCCGAGGCTCAAATGAGTGTGTACCGGAAGCACACAGGCGAATCATTGCAAGGTCGTCTACATGAAGTTGCATGCACGCAAGCTTGCAGGGTAAATCGGAATAGCATAAGACACCAGGACACGGTCAGACGTGTTCAGATCGGAGCTGTAGACGACCAGGGAGGGTCACTACTCTGGGTAGACCAGACCCTCATGACAGTACAATGCGAAGATTAGAGATCATAACGTAAAGCTCACGTTGAAGAGATGATACATGATTTCTTAGTGACTGGTTGGCCGTCTCATCATTATATTACCATGCTTGAGTCGGGAGCACGGGCAGTGGAGGTGAGCGTTTATGCATTGTAAAGGGGCCCCATCAAACCTACACCTGGGTCGCAAGTCCCAGGCACTGCCCCGTGTTCCCTACGGATATCTGTAATGCTGTATAACTTATAACTATGTTGGTGCAATTAATTGTTATAGTCCCTAGTTCGTTACATTACACAACATTATACTGTTCTGTTATCCATTCCATGGATTGTGTAAGATTATATATTATATAGATATTTGTCGTCCGTGTAAACCTGCACTAAATAGAATTCAGGCAAACATAACTCGGGATAGTGCAGACGGCACGACAAAATGGTGGAGGTGCTGGGATCTGACATGGGAAGCCAGATTCGTTCTGGCTCTTCCTTGTTAAATTTCCCTCTATTTTAATCCTTTTTGTATTTGTGCTTTGTTTGAGTTTTTATTTGACTTTTCTTTGTCTCAGTCAAATATAAGTACCTACCTATCTCAGAAGAATAGCTTACCTACTCATAAAACCATTTACTTATTATACTACCTTCCTCTTTTATGTTTTTAATATGTTCTGTGTACAGAGGTTGTGCTTGTATTATTTGTATTGGAGGTAAATGACATATTTTTCCTTGCATATGATTAACAAATTAAGGCTAGCCGCATACTTGTAAGTAACCATACCTTAACTTCTACATCAACTGAACTTCTTGTGAATTCCACACAACTATGGGTTTTTTTTTTTGTCGAACAACTATCTTGTTGACAGTATGCGCAAGTTCTATGATCACAGTATATTCCTATAAACTTATGAAACACAACAAATAGTTGTTCAAATAAAAATTGTATGTATGAGCCAGGCCTAAAGGAATAATAGTTACAAAAGGTATACTGTTCTCTATTTGTCTATTTTTTCTAAGGGATGTATCGAGCAATGTATCAAAATAGTATCACCGGTAAACCGTATGAATTTATCAACTTTTATTTTTGTAAAGAAGACTAATTTTATGTCTCTTGATAGATTATTTTATTATGGCTATTGTGTTAAGTTTTGTTGTTTATTTTGCAAACCATAGATTACTATTACTGCCCTATTAGACCTTTGTCTACTACATAGTTATGAATAAGTAAAACAACAATTTAATTTAACATAACGGTAACGGTACATATCGGTTTCTAGGGTATACAACAAAGATAAAACATAATATAAGTACTATGTTGTATGCACTATGCAGATTTCGGCAAAGCTTGTACTTTTGTAATAATTGCGCAGTTAAGTTCAAGCGTCAGTAAAAGTTAATTTTCTGGTTTAACGTGAAGTGTTTAAAATACTATACCTAGGTGATCGGTTTGGTCGTTTAGTCGTGAAGGCGTGACAAACGAGCTCACTCACGCATTATAATATTAGTAAGGATAGTAGCGAGAGTATATCACTCTACGAGGTGATTTTTTGCGAATTTCTAATGTAGTCGGTCGCGGGGTATCGAATATCGATGCTTGTTCGATAGCGATAGAAAAGTATCGGTACTTAGTAGTTAGTACTTACTCTTATCGAATCGATCCAATTTTCGTAGTACAATTTGGAATAAAATAAAAGAAAGCAACAAGATGTATACTTTGAAATTGATTTTATGGCTACTCAATTAGCCGCCGCCACCGGCGCCGCAACGCGATGCGCTCGTCATTTTTCGTACACAGCCGTAGGTAGGTATTTACGAAGGTTACAATGTACCTACAGCTGATCGAGGTCTTTCACCCCGCTGCAACATCATCGCGTACGCCGCTCGATGTACGCGACCCTTGATAATATTATTACAAATAGACAGTATATACATAGATATTTTGGTGATTAAAAGACGAAAAAAGAAAAAAAAAAAAAAGAAAAAAAAAAAAAATTGCAATGTGTTCTATTATTGATACCTACTGAACTACAAAATTTTTTGCGCAATGCTTAGGGAATATTCCTGTATTTACACTAAATCTAACCCTGTCGACATCGCGACAAGAGAGAGAGAAATAATTTTGATACAATGGCCCTGAGTTCCTAAAAGAAGACGAAGACTACTGGACTATGAAACAGTACTATGTTGCGACAGACCCTTTTTTTTCTGTTCGGGAGGGCCGCAGGAATGCGGCCAGGATATTACTGCTCGTGAGAGAGAAGTCCTGAATGAGGAAAGCCAGGATATGAGTATAGACGAGATAGAGGCTCTGGACAATGACATACAGGACAGATATTCTGGTAATCTAACACTGTTTCTACTCTAACGCAGTTTATACGATACAAGTAACTTTGCTTTATCTATCTGGTAATAATGTAACGTATTACGTAAGTGTTAACTTATAATGGTATATAATGGAACGCTAATCTCAAGGTTCCGGGTTCGATTCCCGGTGAGGATGCACTTTGTGTGATGAACATAACTTTGTGTGTGTGGTTCCACTTTCCAGTGTGGGTGTGTTTATACATTTATAGTATAATATATATGTAATTCTAAGTAGTATATGCCACGTTTGCTTGGTTTCCACGATACAAGCTAATAATAGCTTGCTGTGGGATCGAGTAGATCTGTGTGTTGTGAAGTAGTTTATTATTACATATTATTATTATCTGTATGTTGACCATAAGTGTATGATATTTGGAAAGATGAGGAAACTGTTGAAAATTAATATTATTTCTATCCCTCCCGTCCGGCTAGACCGGAGCAAGTCGACCGATGCCCAAATAAGTAATGAAGGTGCATAGCCATTGGAAGTCAGTATAATGCAAACAAACATCAGACCCTCAGTTGACATGGATTTGCAACCATGCGGAGGATAACTGGAGATGGAAAGGCACCCGGTAAAACCGAATCATGAATGTATGTGGCACAGCCACAAGCAAGAGGCAAGACCTCACCGTGAATGTATGTGGCATAACCACAAGCAAGAGGCAAGACCTCACCGTTAAAGTATATGAATGTATGTGGCATAGCCACAAGCAAGAGGCAAGACCTCTCCGTTAAAGTATACCTATGAATAATTCTAATAAGAGTGGAATAAATCTGGTCGACTCATCCTTCCACTGTCATGCTAAAAGTGTATCATATTATTATATCCTCATGTCATCTTCACATTAATATGAACTCAGAGTTAAGTATATCTCACACTATTGCATTAAAGCTCTTTCTACTCTGGGAGTGTCGCGGAAAGCGCGAGATGTCATGCGAAACAACTGAGAATTCTAACATTATGTGCAACACTGTTATTTAGTTTGTACCCACATAGCCATGTAATAAATTAAAATCCCTCGCAATCGTTGGCGTGTCAGTGTCATGCCAGGCGAGCGCCTTTTGGTAGTCACTCTGCTCGACTTGAGTGATCGTAAGAAGTGTTCTATTTCTATTGTATGTATGGTATATATGTGCGATTGTTTGTTTGTCTGTTTGTTTGTATACCTTATTGAGCATAAACAAAGTTTTTACAAGTTGATAAAATCAAAACAAATAGGTAATTTATGCTCAAAGGCGGACTTATCCCGCGAGGGGATTTCTTCCAGTCAACCTTTGAAAAATCGAATGGAATTGAAGAAAACATTGGCGGGAGAAGAGATAAATAGAAAGGAGGTTGACACAACATAAAAATAATGGTTCGATAGAATCAAGACGGGATAAAAAAGGAAAGGAAATAAAAGAAAAGTTGTAAAATAAATAGATAAGAAAAAATAAGGAAGGCATAATATATAACAATGTAAATAAAATACATATCTGCATATACAGTAATATATCAATACATATAAACTAATATACTACATATAAACTATAATTGTAATAATTATAGTGATGAGTGGTAGTATAAAGAGCTCCGGATGCTGTGCAGGATGTATACAAGGCGAGGCTCTTTTTACGTTGGTCATTAAAAGTGTCGCGACCGAAAAACGCGCGCGCCGAGTGGGTCACCATAGCAAAGGTGCTCGGCGCCCTCCTGCGCCTGTAAGAAATGCGCACCCTACATCATAGTAGATACACTCTAACTGCAATTCGAACCAGAGAGAAAATCCTGGAGTGGCCCCGTCACCTGCTCACACTTTTGCATTAAACCTCTTTCTGCTTTTGGGAGTGTCGCGCACAGCGCGATTTGCCATGTAACAATTGGTTTGTATCAACACTAATTATCGTACTGTCAATCTATATTTTGTGGTGTGGCAACACTTTGCTTATGCTTGAACAAAAGTGTGGGTAGAGGGACATACAAGCGCGGGATGACCGCGACCGCGCGTGGAATAGACAATATCTAAACAAGCAGCGTAATGTGAGGTCGTCCAGCTCGGAGTGTAAAAGGAAAGCACTGGATTGACGAATAAAGGGCAGGACGATCGGGACCGCGCGGATAAGAGGCAATGCCGGAAAAGGTAGCGTAAGGTGAGGTCGTCCGGCCCGAAGTAAGTTACAAAGGCACTGGGTGAGTCGTCACTAATATTATAGTGTAGTCGACATTCTAATACAATAGATTCAGAGAATGGTGAAGCGACTGACTAGTCACTAGGAAACTCCATAATCTATTGTAAGTTCAATCTTGCAGTACAATGTACATTTGGTAGTAAAGGACATTGAACAGGGAGCCCGAGGCTCAAATGAGTGTGTACCGGAAGCACACAGGCGAATCATTGCAAGGTCGTCTACATGAAGTTGCATGCACGCAAGCTTGCAGGGTAAATCGGAATAGCATAAGACACCAGGACACGGTCAGACGTGTTCAGATCGGAGCTGTAGACGACCAGGGAGGGTCACTACTCTGGGTAGACCAGACCCTCATGACAGTACAATGCGAAGATTATAGATCATAACGTAAAGCTCACGTTGAAGAGATGATACATGATTTCTTAGTGACTGGTTGGCCGTCTCATCATTATATTACCATGCTTGAGTCGGGAGCACGGGCAGTGGAGGTGAGCGTTTATGCATTGTAAAGGGGCCCCATCAAACCTACACCTGGGTCGCAAGTCCCAGGCACTGCCCCGTGTTCCCTACGGATATCTGTAATGCTGTATAACTTATAACTATGTTGGTGCAATTAATTGTTATAGTCCCTAGTTCGTTACATTACACAACATTATACTGTTCTGTTATCCATTCCATGGATTGTGTAAGATTATATATTATATAGATATTTGTCGTCCGTGTAAACCTGCACTAAATAGAATTCAGGCAAACATAACTCGGGATAGTGCAGACGGCACGACAACTTGATTATGACTAAATTCTCGGCAACTATAAGAATTAATTTAAATTTAAAGTTCACTAAATCATAAGAAATTCTTCTTGCATGTCACTTTGAGGTACATGTAGGTACATAATATGTGAATATTACTACTAAGAAAAGTCTAAATCTAGGTATTTTCTTTGCTATACAATTTACACCATAACATTCTAAAATATAATATTAAAATTGACATATAAACATAGCATAAAAATATGTAGAATGTAGTTACAAACTATAATATGTTCGCTATCATATCAATGTAATTTACATATACCTTCACGTAGCGATGTGAATGAGGCTCTCTATGTAATTGGAACATCGAATATTGGTTCAACGGTTGAGTATTTTACATATCTCATAGCTGAATATTTATGGCTCAGCATATTTTGGGCAACCTTTTTATTTGCGCGCCAAATTTAATCACAATATTGACAAAGCATTAGGTACCCAAGTATTGCTTTGTGATGCATTTGAAATACCTACCTATATTTTGTTTTTAATTTGAATCATAAATTTTTTATCACCGCGAAAATTTTAATATAAGTACTTATTACTTATACAAGTGCACAATTGTTTAATCCACATCTTTCAATCACAAAACTATATAAACGTAAAAATATTTAAAAATATTGCGTATCTATATTGTGTACATAAATTTACTTTTTATTAAACCTCGAAATTTTGAAAATTACCTACCTACTTGATTTCTGAAGCCGGGCGGTCGGTGGTTTATAGGTAGGAGACATCAACTAAGAAAAGGATTTCGCAAATCCCAAATTAACGCGTGTGAAACCGCTAATTATTTTTCTTTTCCGGATAATCTTATGGTAGCAATGGAAAATCAATAAACAATCTTATTACTTACTAGCTGTTTCACCCGCGGTAATTTCGGAGTTCCCGCATTCCCGGAGTTTCGGAATTCCGGGATAAAAAGTACCCTATGTCCTTCTCTGTACCCCTGACAATGTGCATGCCAAATTTCATCCAAATCCGCTCAGCTGTTTTTGCGTGATTGAGTAACAAACATCCAAACATCTAAACATCCAAAATTCCACACTTTCACATTTATAATATTAGTAGGAATTTTGCATACACGTTTTCATGGGTACAGATACTGATTAGGGTACATTTTGTCCCTGAATTCTAGTGGGAACTCTGAACTTAGCACGGGTGAAATTGTGGGGATCAGCTAGGTAAGGCAGTCGGTAATAAAGCTAATTGACGAGCATAGTAGGTTCATTCAACTTATATATTTTACCTACGAGAACGTGAATGTGGAGCCGATGTGCTCCACCGTTTCTCGTGGTTTTCTCGCGTTGTCGCAAGATTCTCGCGTGATTATGGAGCGGGCTTAAGAGTATCTTTATCTCAAATATATGTTCAACTGTCGGCTACAACGGGATATTATTCATTAACAAAATATCCCAACAATGCCGTGGGAAGCAAATGTTTCGGCTGAGTCTATAAAATGCAAGAATTTTAATTCTTGTATTTGACCTTCTATAAAGGACTCAAACATCGTGCTCCATAAAGACAGGCGAGACGCGTTCCTGAACGACAATAGGCACATTATCGCACCTGCGAAATGGTTGTAAATCTAACTTAAACAAAGGCGACTTTGATTGCAATAAAATTAATAAGCGTTGATTAATTATTATTTTTAAATGCTAGACGGAATTACAAAAAGCAATTTGTGATTAGTATTAAATACGTTGTGCTGCTATTTAATACGCAACTATAAGGATACCGAATAGGTTCCTTGGTACACCTGTAATGATCGTCTAAAACAGGCGGGAAAAGTACGTAAATGTTGAACTAGGAAAATATTGTGTTATTGAAAAATTCTTTTTACACGCTTTTAATTTGTGTTATCTTTATGTATGATATGTAGGTATGTATAGATGCACCTAATGGAATCTATAATCATCTGATTTTCATAATTATCTACTCATAGCATGGCGGGTGTTTCATTGGAACAACGGGCTTCTTTTTATTCCATTCAAAATGGTACAAATGTATTCTCCTGTTTTTTTTTGTGTCTTGTACAAGTAGGTGCACTATTCGTGCCAATGAACAGTAAACTTGCTTTAGGACAGATAATATAATGCTTTACTGGTATAAGTCATAATCCAGAAGATAAAGACTCAAAAAGGCTTTATGTATATTATAAACTAAACTATATTACATGAGAAATAGAAAATATGAAAATGTAGAGTTGACAAGATTAGATTTTAATTTTATTATGATCTATAAAATCAAAATGTCTGGGCAACCCAGCTTCGCTCGTACCGCTCGCGCTATCTGTTGTTAAGTAGAAAAGCATTACCAAACACTCATTTTTCATTGCCTGAAAACACGGATAAAACGACGTTTTCCAAAAATGAAACCTAGCTAGATCAATTATATGCCCCCGAAACCCCCGGCATACTAAATTTTATGAAAATTGTTGGAGCCGTTTGCGAGATTCAAATTATATAGGTATACACAAGAATTGCTCATTCAAAGGTCGTAGATAGATAGATAGATAGCAATCCAAAAATTTGCAAAGGCGTGAAATGAGTTTTTTTTTCTAATTTTGAAGCTAGAGTGCTTCAGCCGGCGTGAAATGGTATAATGATAATATTGCCAATGTCATTACGGTGTCAGCGTTGCCAGTATCAAAAAGATATTTGATTAAAACCTTACTCACCCAAAGTAGATAGGTAGGTACATACTTATTCAACTTTATTTTAGTGACATTGCGCTTAGGTTGAGGGCACGATCAAATCAATAAGGATTGAATCTCACTGTCAGCAAACATCAGCATTTCGGTTGATGTTACGAATAAATCGCCCACACTTATACGCACTGAAACGTAATTCCTACGAGTATATCGCACTCGGCGGCGTTTCGGGAATATAAACAAGTGCGAGGCGGACTCGTCCACTAAGGGTTCCGTAGCATTATCTATAAAACAGCAAAAAAAAAAATCATGTCTGTTGTATGTCCCCTTATATTTTGCTTTATTTTAATTTAATTATTTATTTTTAAAGTGAGTATACAACTAAATATTCTGTGAATATTTCAAGTATCTACCTGTTGGCGTTATCAATATCGATCAAAAACGAGCAAAAAAAATCGCGCTTGTTGTATGGGAGCCCTCTTAAATATTTATTTTATTGTTTTTTTAATGTTTGTTGTTATAACGGCAACAGAAATACATCATCTGTGAAAATTTCAACTGTCTAACTATCACGGTTTATGAGATACAACCTGGTGACAGACGGACAGATAGACGGACGGACCGACGGACAGCGGAGTTTTAGTAATCGGGTCCCGCTTCACCCTTTGGGTAAGAAACCCTAAAAAGAACTACGCACGAAATCGCACCGATCGCTGCTACTCACAAAATTACATTATATCCTACCTATGGATGCTCAAGCGTGCAGACGACATTCTATACAATATACTGGATTTTACTTTGATTTTACGATCAACAAGATATCTGTTAAATACGTGTGACGTCAGATGTTAATGGTACTTCTTCTTCTTCTTTTTAACCAACTTCCAAAAAAGGAGGTTCTCAATTCGACTGTATTCATATATCAATGGCATATTGTTTTTTTTTGGTATATTTGTTAGGTGATTAGGTATCTACTCGACGACGGCTGGACTGATGTGAAATTTTTTTTTTTGTTTACCTATACTCTGTATAGGTACCCTTGACTCTGGGTCTGATGATGGGATCTTAGAGAAATTGAGGAAACTTCAAATATAATATAGTATTTCACGGTAGGTATGCGATTTGATTAGATAAATTGTCACTTTATAAATTATAAAACAAGTCACTTAAAAGCGAAAAATAAATAAAATTTTAACAAAAAAAATTAAAACCGACTCGTGTCTGCCCGGGACCTATTTGGCTTGGCACCGATTTAGGTATTTTGTTATTTTTAACTTTTTAGTGTAAATGCATTTTTATGTGTCTTGAAGTTAGTTAGTTTTGATTTTTTATTCGTAGCGTTTCTAGCACCTCACGTCTAGTCAAAAATTGTATTAAAACTAAGTATAGGTAGCGTTCAATGGTGAAGTTTGTTCCATAAGCTAAATACGTGGTCCCTCGTTTAACCTAACACCCTGTATAGCAATTTAAATTGATTGTCTGACGTTAAAGTTAATAAATCAGTTTTGGATAAGAATTCGATTTGAACTGAATCGCAGGCCGGGGCGGGCGACGATCAGCGGAGCCGACCCGCCCACGGCCGATACCCGACGAATTCAATAATTCCATTCAATCAGTGTTCTGTTAAAATGTGCCACTTGTTTTTAGGTTGCCGACTTCGCTAAGCGAAGACCACTATTTATTAATGTCGAAACGATTGAACTAAATTTCCTTACTAATTCCTTGCTAATATTATAAATGCGAAAGTGAGTTTGTTTGTTACGCTTTCACGATTAAACGGCTCAAACGATCACCACGAAATTTTGTATACACGTTGTCAGAGGTACAGAAAAGGACATAGGCTAAATTTTATCCCAAATTAACGCGGATGAAACTATGTATATATACATTAAATTTTGCATACTACCTACACGTTGTCAAGTGTAGGTACAGAAAAAAATATAGAGTAGTAAGTACTTTTATTTTGGAAAAGCCGCGGGATATTCAAAACTAACGCGCGTGAAACCGCGGGAAACAGCTAGTAACTTAATAAATCCGAGATGAGCAAATAATCCCCCCATCCCCATTCCAAGTCGGCAACGCACCTGCAAGCCTTCTGGATGTCGTTGTCGTTGGATCCGTCATGAACTGACAGCGGAGCAAAAGCGGGCTCGCGTGGAATGGTGCTCACAGATGCTACTGAAGTACGACCACGGACATTCTAATGCTGTTTATGACATTATCACAGGAGACGAAACGTGGATTTATTGTTTTGAACCTGAAAAAAAAAACAGCAATCTTGTGAATGGGTGTTTGAAGATGAGAACAGGCCAACAAAAGTGAGGCAGGCGAGAAATGTTGGTAAAAAAATGATCGCGTTTTTTTTTGTCTCAGCTACGGGTCCCATCTGCACAATTCCAATTGAAGATCAAAAGAGTGTTAATACCGAGTGGTATTCTACCATTTAATTACCCAGGGTGTTAGAAAAAGTTCGCGAAAGACTACCAAAAAGCTGCGTTCTCCTACATCATGACAACGCTTCTTCACACACGGCCAACAAAACAGAGTCCTTTTTAGCTTCCGAAAAAGTACAAATCGTCACCCATCCTGAGCATAGCCCCGACCTAGCACCCTGTGATTTCTGTATTTTCCCCAAAATCAAAGATTTGATGAGAGGTTTCACTTTTACCAACTCTGAAGAGGCAGTGATAGCGTTCAATCAGCACGTAGAAAATCTGTGGTCCTCCTGTTTTAAAAAATGGTTCGATCGCATGAAAAAATGTTTAAAATGTAAAGGAGAGTATTTTGAAAAGCAATAAACAATATTTTGGTTATAACATGTTGTTTTTTTAAGTGACGCAAAACTTCTAGTGTGACCTACGTATATACGTATATCTATAGTAATATTTTAAAGAGCCAAGCTTTGTGTTTGTGAATTGTAAGTTTGTGACGTTGTAGGGGGTTATCTCTTGATCTTCTGAACCGATTTTGAAAATTCTTTCACTTATAGGAAGCTACCGTAATCCTGAGTGACAGGTTAAGGTAACCCGTGCTTTCCAAAAAGTGTAACTATCTCTAGCTGCAAGCTTTTCGAAAAGTACAAAAAGTAATACGTATAGAAAGTAGGTACCTATCTAAATATATCATAGCTATTTATATTTTAAATAATTTTAATGTTACTCAAATATAGACGCAAACGGCAAACATAATATTTACTATCCAATATAGCAATATAAATGTCCCAAAGTATAATATTTGTTAGTTAATTGAAACTGTTATTACAAAACTCAGACTTCACGTTGCTGAGCATACCTACGACCTACGCCTTTGTTCCTTTCAGTTGATACGTAAACGTATTACTTGAAATTTCTTGGCAATTTGGTGTTTGTACAAAGACCAAGTTAATTGAAAACATAAATAATTACAACCAACGTACTAACGAACTTCATTAAAAACGAGACAAAGTATACAAGGTTAGTTGAAACTTGAAAATCAGTTCCGAGTCGCGAGTACATTATGTATGGCTTACATAATATATGTATGTACTATGTAGTAAGTATCATGATACGGCGCATGTTATTTTTCTCCTTTTTGTAAAATTTACAAATTAGTAATTTCGGCGCTACTGATTTCTTTTTTAAATACATACTGGTTTAATCGGAAAGAGGTTATACCAAGCTACAAATACTCTGAAGCAGATACATATCTCCAATAAATAAGAATGTTTGTTTTTTCATAAAAAGGTTTTTATTCTAACGTTTTTTTTAGGTCTACAAAGGACAATTTAAAGAGATATTATATTGATATTCTTACGATTTGTTTCCCGTTTTTGAGTACGACAGAGTTTTGTATAGAATAATATACTAGGTACGTAAAGCATGCTTATACCTACGTTCTACTTAATATAGGTACCAAGACAAAATAGGTTCCAGAAAATTTTTATTTCTTTAAGTCAAAGTTAAGCCCATAATCACAGGTGTTTCAGATGCCAAAGTACATCCCATTCTCTGGTCTTTAAACAAGGAAAATTTCGTTCTAACTTTTTAATTAACTCGGATTTGTTCTAAAACTTTCGAAAAGTGTAGCAATAAGTTTCACAGTGGTTAAGTTCTTTGATTGATTTTTCTTTATAGGCTTAATAATTAAGTGGAATCTGTAAGTTTCACGAAAAATAAAATTGTTTTATTTCTTCTTCAGGATTCCTTCGAAATACTTTTGCACACACAAAGTCACTTTGCTTTATGTTGCTGGAATTGCTGCGGAATTTTCCTTACTTCCTTACTACCACTAACATAAATTTTTATTGATAAATACGTAGATCCGTCGAAAATATTAATACAGTGTACTTATAGGTATCTTTCCACCTTTTTGTTATATTTTTTTCTACTTTGTATATATAACTTAGAATGACAAGAGTTTGTAAAAAAAACTGGTTCTTTCTACCTTTATCGTCAAAAACCTGTACTTCAGCTAAATTGAGATTGGATCAGTATAGACGGCGTCATTGGGCGTAGAGAGCGTTAAAAGAATCTCTCATGGTTTAATTGGTCTCATTAAAAAAAAATTGAAGCGCGCGACCGTCCCAAGTGGTAATTATTGACAACAGCCATCCTCGGTTAAACGAATTGATCGTTTACTAAATTAAATCCTGCCATCCGCTTGTGCCGACCCCACTCGATGACCGCCTCCGTACGATGTGAAATCGTTATTCAAAAAGTTTCTCTTTTTTTTTTTTTTAAATACCTACTACATCGTAGAGTCTGATTGAGGATAGATTTTTTCGGCTGAAAGAGTATAGTGAAATTGGTATGAACTCTCAACCGTAAAAGTAACGAATTTCGTTATGAAACTGCACTTTGGGCCGTAAACAAGTTACTATGTAAAAATAACCATATTTCAGCCCCAACAAAAAACTATTTTGTATAAAATCAATATTTCAAAAAATGCTGTATTAATAAATGATTTCTTTATAAAATGTATCATCACATCCGCTGTCAGAATTACCGAAGAAAGTATACACGACAGCGAATAATTATTGCAAAAAAATAGGTTCCTGCGAAATAGCGCTTTCTAATCTTTTAAGTTACAATATAGAAAAAGGGCTTTTCAAACCTATCGACGGTAAATAGGTACGTCGTAATATAATCAATTAAGTTATTGCAAAAAGAGTTATGAAACAATAAAGTTTGTAATTTCTACGTGTAAAAAACTCATCTCATGACGCTTTTATTACCTTTTTTGTATAATAATGCAATATATTTGGTAAAACTATTGTATTTTTTTTTCTAACTATAAAACAAAACGCTTATTAAATTTTTTAATTTCTAATAAATCATTTCTGACTTTTCTCTGGTTCCTATTCTCTTTAATTTTCCTTATAATAAGCTCACGTCTCGTCTGTTGCTCGAAAGGGTACCTACGTAATCAAAGATGCCTATTGTAGTATAACTTTTCACAGCATAAATATAAAGAAATTGGGAGGTTTTTCTATAATATTGGGAAAATTAAAGAGCCATATTTAAAATTTTGTTGGTCTGTTTGTCTATACTCTATATAGCTTTCTATACTACTATTTTATAAAACAAAGTCGCTTCCTGCCGTCTGAATGTTTAGATCTTTTAAACTATGAAACTGATTTTATGATTGCGGTTTTAACCAGTAGATAGAGTGATTCAAGAGGAAGATTTAGACGTATAGTTTGTACTGGAATTCCCACGGGAACTCCGAGATTAAAGCGGGTGAAACTGTAAAAAATTTTGCATACTACATCGTACCTATACTCTTAAGAACCAGCTATATTATAGCATAATATAAAACAAGACAAATTTACAGAATACTATTTACATAGAAGTAAATTCCAAAGTGTCGTCGTATTTTCAACGAACTGAACAACACATTAGGGATGTCCCCTCTGTAGTTATGCAATTCGAAGTATGTTTCGACGGCGCCCCTACGCTTCGGGTGGGCTACGTTTATTTTATTGCGGTCACCTGGGCCTGACCGCGTTCTGTTAACTGCCAGTTAATTCTCGCCGGATGAAAGGACAAACACATTGTAAGTGAACGTAATAAAATGTTAATAGTACACATCCCGGAGTGGTGGCTCCCCGAGTACTGTTTAACTGAACCGTGCATTCGCAGCAGGCGAAATTTGTGTGTTGACTCTTGTACTTAGAAACAAATAACAGGAAATTGCAAACTTTGATTAGTGGATGAATCCACGCTAAGTTTTATTTTAAATCTATCCAGTAATATCCGTGTCATAGACATAGAAAATTAAAGTTACTTGGTACCTACTCTGTCACAGTTTTACCTACTCTATTAAGGTAGATACATAATAGGTATATGAGTGAACCTAGCGCCTGCACCCTCTATATGAATCAAAATCTTCTAAAATATTACATATAAAAATAAATCTAAGAATAAATACTTACTAATTTTTAACCAACTTCCAAAAAAGAGGAGATTCTGCATTCGGCTGTGTATATATGTATGTTTTTTTTATGTAGGTATGTTCACCGATTAACCTACTCGTAGATGATTCGATCGATTTGGAAAATTCTTTTTTTGTTTGAAAGGGTATACTCCTAAGTTGGTCCTATTGCTACCAAGTTCGGATCTGATTATGGGATCTTGGGATCTAAGCGTAACAACCAAAATAAAAACTCACATTCGCATTTATTATTATTTTAATAACTTATAATTATAACTTATTGTCCCAAACTTTTTAGTGAAACGATTTGCGACGGACGGACGACTGGTAATACATCTAAAACTATCTCTGTACATTGTTACAGATTCGCTTAGAATCTAGATATAATCTTTCTTTTTTCATTCGTCCCACTGCAAATCGTTCCACTAAAAACTTTAGGACAATAAGTAGGTATTTAAATCCTTACTATCCTTTTTACCTTAGTTACTTAATGGGTATAGGTACTGCCTATTAGGTACCTTTTCTTTGTTTTCGTGAACAAGCTTCACCTTGTACAATATCAATCTGTGTACATCGTCAACCCGTGTCGTGTTCCGCCTGACCTATATCACAGATAATAAAAATATAATATTGTGCTATAGTCCTATAGGTGTTGTCCACCATAAGGACAACGGTATGCCTGCTAAGACCTACACATTAAAAACAAATAAATAAAAGCGACTATTGCCACCGCAATCTTAATCATTAATTTTTCTCAAACGTGTTCTTTTGGTGGCAAAGCCAAGGTTTTGATTTTGTTTGAAAATTACGATTTCAAACTTCATTGTAAAAACTCTTATATTAGGTATTTCTAGCTATTGACATAAAGCATGTATTTAGATCAAAAAATGATAAATTAATATTTTTGGAAAAATAGTGACTAAAATGTTTTATCACAAAAAGATTTCTCTAGAAATTTATGACTTATTACTAATTCTTACTATTTAATATAATATTTACATAAATGCAATAATGCGAAAGTGAATTCATTTGGTTTGTTTGTTTGTTTACGCTTTTACGCCTTAACGGCTCGACCGATAATCAAGAGCATACAGGTTGTCAAGGGTACCTACAGAAAAGGTCGGGGTGTACTTTAATCCTGGAATTCCCACCGGATCTCCAAAATTAACGCAGCTGAAACCGCGGAGAACAGCTATATAGTTCCTCATAAAACTATGTCAAACTAACATGTAGGAAGCGCTAAATATAATCATAACAGTTCACTTTGATACGATGAAGAATATTCGTACGGGTCTGCATTAATACCTATAGCAAAATCCAAAATAATAATATTTTTTAAAACTTTTTTTGTATTGTCTTCGTATTTTTACGCGCATCACGCAAAACTACTGAACGGAAACAAAATCATTTCAAAATGTTTTCATTATTTTTTTTATTCCAATTTCAATACACACGCACACGTACGTAGGTACCTACTGTTTAAAGCAAATTAATTCTATTTACATAATTGTGTGATTATGTATAATCCGCGCTCCTTGAATGAGGAAAGACGTCCATAGTACATTCATTTAAATAATAAAGACGCTAGCAAAACCTCGCTAAGTAGTAAGTTGTTTTAGTTAATTACCTCAACTTCGTGCAAAGTTGATAATTACAATCTCCATACATCATGCAATTAGCGGAATGTTTTGGAAACTGTAACATCCTACCATATCCGAATGAGGAAACATTTTCGCTACATTTATTCTTTGCTTCTGATTCTCTGCTTGAGGATTCTTCTTCTTCTATTCTTCTTCTATTCCAAAAGAAAAGTTACCTACATGTTAAAATTTGTCTGTCCAATTATGCAAAACACAAAAATATAGTAAAAATAAATAAATAAAAATAAATTATATTTTATTTTTCATATAGGTTTGAAAAGTTATTGGCACGGGTTTTTTTATTATATAATGTTTTACACATAAAATTGGATAAGTATTTTATATAAGTACCTACCTATATTACTTTATTGTTTAAGAAGTGGGTGTTTTTTTATTATTATTTTTTTCTGTTTTATCCCCCGCGATTACCTGTAGTTTCCTATTAGTGATGGAAATCGGTTCAGTAGCTGCAGATATACAAACTTCCTTTTAATAATATTAGTAGGTATAAAGTATACCTCAATTTTTTTTCAATAATAGAAGATTTAAAAGTTACCTAAATCAATTAAGGTATCGAAAACTAAACCAATTTCGATCAATATTTTACTAATAACCAGGCCATCCTTTTCATTAGGGTTGAATTACCAACCAATAACCCTATATACCATAATGCTAATTTCAAAATTAACGGTAGATACTTTCATACCAAATTCTAATTTCTCCTTTTCACCCCTTACGGGTTAACTCTCCCAATCTTTGTGAGATTTTGTGTTACGGGTTTTTTAATATATCAATGGTTGCAAAAGAAATCTACCTTCTTAGTGCCTGAATGTCTCCAAAATCAAATTAAAGTTTTATTCCAATTTTAATCTCATAGGTCCAATTCCTTTGAGTATACCAAGTTTGTTTAAAGAAAATAAAGCTCACTCTCAAAATCAATAAGCTTTTGAAAAATTCGTCACCATTTTTAGAGACGCCTTGTTGAAATGTATAATGGGCGGCGCCGCTGTAGCTATACTCGTAATAGGTAGGTAGACGTGCCATTGTAGAATGATATTAAAATTTACCATAGATGATTTATGAAGCGAGAGGCAGTAGCAATTTCCGTTGCGGACATGTTGCCATGGTAGCGATGTCTCTACACGACACGGTGAGCTTTAAATATAATAAATTATTATTATTATTGGATTTAATTTTTTTAAGGATTTTTTTTAAATTAAATTGATAATAATTCTTACTAGGTACATATTATTATTCATCGAAGTCATTCGCAAAGTCTGTCTGTCTCTCTGTTCGCGATAAACTTTAAAACTATTGAACGGATTTTCATGCGGTTTTCACTGATAGTTAGTGATTCAAGAGCAAGGTTTATACGTATAGTTTAGCCTGAAATTACCGCGGAAACTCCGAAATTATCGCGGGTGAAACCGCGGGGGACAGCAATATTGCGCAGGTATATAATTTTAATAATTTTTATCAATGCAATACTAACACGATAGGTACCTAATACTTTGGAAGCACAGATAATATAATACTAGTATAGTATTATAATATTATCTGTGCTTTGGTTGATTCCTATTCGGTTAAAATAATGCATTACATACTGACACATTATACCCAAAGATATTATTTGATATTTAGGTAGGATCTATTATTTATTAAATGAAATATCGTTTCAAAGATGCTTATAATTTACGTGTGTCACAAAAACATTACAACGAGCCGATTAAGTACAACGCATTATATTAAGAAGAACCACACCGACCAAAACTATATTAATACTTAGGTGTATTACAATTTTTCATAAAATTTTCCATTCTAATCCATCTAATACGCACCTTTTGTCATGTAGAAACCAATGATAAAAAACTTCTTTCCATTTCTCGCTATATGAACTTTTGGGCGACCGAGCTTCACTCGGTGCCCTTAAGTTTGTTTTGGCTATTGTGTTACTTCTAAGTGAAAAACGTTAAAAAACTGTAGCAGTAGGTATCTAAAAGGGTGTTGGAAATGCAAACTTTAGATCCTCGCTGTAATGATTTTAATTGTATGAATAATATGAAATATTGTTATTGAGTCTTGATTTAATACTTCCTGGGAGCTGAAACACATATACGAAGATGTAGACGTAGACGTAGATATAAAGACATTGTTGGGTTTAAAGTCTTGAGGAAAAGGATTTATAAATTTAATAGAAAAATATGTATTGAACGTAAAAATATTGAAAGCTTAATAAAAAGAACATCATTGTATGAATGTCATTTAGTTTAAAAAATGGAATAAAATGTTCAAGGAGATTTTATTGCGAATCATCGCAAAGAGACATAATCTTTATTTAGCATCACAATTCACAACAAGTATCAACTTAGCAGTAGGTACAGTAGTATTTCGTGCGATGAAAAAAATTGAGCTACTTAGTATTTATTTGTGACATTTTATCATCCAATTTCGGTTATATTTCATCAATATCTTTTCATCTGCCATGAAATAATATCAAAATCATTTTTTTTTTTCATTACCAACTTGGAAGTAAAATATAAATTAAAACCCTCAAAAACAAATTGTCTTTACCGTACCGAAGTTTTGATTGAGTTGATCTTTATATCAACGATGTTACGATCAATGTTTCGTTCAATTCTAATTTACGTCTTGATTTCAAAGTTTGGATCCTATAACAATAATTGTTAAGGTGGACTAAAGTATAAATGGATGTTCTTGGACCATCTGTTTTAATACATCCATTGCTCACCCACATCATCATCGACAGTAAAATGATTGTCTTCAATATATTAGGTAAAGATAAATATCTTTACGTAGGAGGCTCATCTTTATGACGTTAAGGGCACAAAAGCGGCCGATATGAGCTCTCGACACACAATTAATTTGACGGCACGTATATCTAATAACAAAGCATGACTGTACTTAGCGATGACATGACAAGAAAGTCGGTGCTATTCATAAATAATATTCAGCCAAGAACGGAACTGACACCAGAGAATTTCAAAGCACACGTTGATGAGACCGCGGGCAACAGTTTGTATAATTTACCTATTACAAAATATTATATTCAAATTCTATAGGGTGGAAAAAATAGTACCTAGGTAACATTGAGAACTATTGAGTGATATCGGAGATTCACGCAAGCGTAGCTAGTTTAGTTCTAAGTCTTAATTTTCAGATTACATTTCTACAGTTCATATGTCTAGGTACCTATGTGCCTCTACGAAGTTAGATAAGATAAGACAAAAGCAATACGTAGGTACTTTGGTATAAACAAATGACAAACTAGTTCCTAACCCACGATTCTAACCCGTAACATTAACAAATCACTGCGGTCTTCGCAATAAATTATCGCGGCCCAGTTTATCCGTTAGTGAATCTCTTGCTTCCTACAATATTGATAACATACCGTCTAAATTCTTAGCGCTGGTCGTATGTAGGTATTTTGTGCACGTTGTTTTATAGACTGCGGTATATGTTTATGACTAGAGCAATAGCTGTCCCCCCGGCAAACTGTACATTTAATGGGCTGTAAATGAAAAACGACAGCGTTGTCGTGACGCGCTCGCTGTTCGCCAAGGGCGTCGTTTCGCCGCGCCGTCGGCCATCGTATCGTGTAGCCAAAGAGTAACTATAATATTACCACTAAAAGAAGAGACACTCTTCGTCCTCCGTTCATTTGGTGCCTGCCTAAGCCCGCTAGAACGTAGCGGTAAGTCTAGCGGTACGTTGTAGCCTGTTACTGCTGTGTTTGTTGGAAAATATCTACTTGGATTTCGAACTCAAACTTTGTCACTCGTCTTACCCCGCTGCAAGTTCTACGACAAATGCACACACGCTGCATATGTACGGACAAGCCCACCGCCTCTAGTAGTAGTATGTAGAAAATAGATCCCTTCGCTTGAATGTGGAGATTGAGGGGTGTGGTGTGGTACCTACATATATTCTAGGACGTAGAGAATAGTTCTAAATTCCAGATTACTTTAATAATCACATTGAACGCTTTCCCTCAAGGGAAATCTCTACTTGGACCTATATTAAAAAAAAAATCAAAAATATTTATTATTATATAAGTAGGGGTTACAAACGGACCTACTTTTAAGCATATTATATACTTGTGCCAATAGGTCCCACTCTTCCATAGCCATCCATGATGTTTATATAATAAAAACCTTATAAATAATAAACTTATAGACATTTAAAAATAATTATATAGATAGGTACATTTTCTTTTTTTGTTTTTTTCTTCTTCCTAACCTAACCCATCAATCCTCCAATGTCAGTGAGCTTAGCTCGTTTGTTTGTATGAGAGTGTGTTTGTAAATGTATAAATGTGTGAGTGAGTTTGTGTGTACGAGTGTGTATATGAGTGTGTGTATGAGTGAATGTCCGCTTCCGCCACATTTTACAAAACTTGAAAACTTCTGGAGAGATTTTTTTTTAAGCGGTTGGCACCGATACCTACATGGAGGGAAAGACTCATGTAGTTTATGTAACATACCACCGTCGGCACAGAGGCGGAGTCCGAGACCAACGCCGGCGCAACCGCGAGGAATTGCTACTAGAATAAATGAGTTAGTTAATGAGTTATACGAAGTAAATTTTCTATTTCATCGTAGAAACCTATGTGTATACGTTAATACTCATTACTCGTAGGTATATATTATTTAAACCGTGTTTTTCAAACATTTTGTATTTTTCTTCTATCATTAGTGTTTTTTATGAAAAAGACAAGTAGGTAAATATACTTACAATATTTTGAAAGGAGTTGTAATAATGACAATGACATGACAACAAAGTAATAAACGAAACAAGAAATTGTCCGTATTTTTATTTTCTTTCCCGGGACTCCCCCTGAGCCCACGTCTACTCAGTGCCTTCGTCTCAGAAAAGATTGCGGATGACACTTTTTATTTGAAATAACTAGGTACCTATTGGTAATATAATATAAACGTCTTTATGAGATTTGTACCTATTCATTTCTCTTTTATCTTCATCACACTATCTGTCTAGGTATCTATGTGGTTTGAAAAAATAGGTACGTATACGATATACGATTTGTGCTGTTACCGACATAACATTTTGAACCAAAAAATCTAAAAGTTATTTACACAACTCTATTATTACGTCTTTGCATACTTTATCCATAATAAAGTGAAGGTACTACATAGGCAATGTTTACATAGGAAATGTAGGAGTTTTGATCAGCTGAGGATCCTGTTATTCGAGGTTGAGGCTAGAAAGACCACCGGCTTGTACTTCGCGCGGGGATGAATGTATAGAAATCTATGCTAGTAGGTACTCACCTTTGGCTTCGCAGCTCGTCCTCGTGCCAGCTGGGGGCGCCCCCGAAGATGTTCTAAATTAAAGGCTGAGTGACTTCGACGCTCTGCGCGGGAGCGGAAATAATTGCAACTTCGCGAGGCAAAGCTATCTAGAATGTATTGATTAGTGACGTTTCATCTGTCATGTTTGGTCAGTCACCAAAATAGTTCAACTATTTTGACAGCTATTGTTGAACATTTTTGCAATCAATTCTTTATAAAAAAACTATGTAGGTACGTATTGAATATTTTATGTACAATATTAAAGGCAGATTACCTTATAAAATTGAATTCTATGAGTCCGACTGTATGTAGGTATACGATGTTTATTCTTAGATTTTCTATAAGCACTGAAGAATAAAATGTGTATCCCAATGGGCATGATGACATTTTTTGTCCAAAAAATGTATACTTTATGTTATTCAAGATTAGTTTAGAGGTGACCTATCTACGAAATTCCAAGCGCTACGCCCGCGCCTAACGGTTCGAATTTTTCGCTACGAGCGGCGTACGCACCAAATATTGTATTGTAAATAATTTAGACATGAGCTAGTAAAAATGAAAAAATATAACCTATATTAAAACATAGTGCGATCGATTCGCTAGTTGATTCTGAGAAAACTACTTTCTAGTTTTCAGTTAATTCATTAACACGTTGTATAAGACGGACTAAAAATTAAAATTAAGTCATCATGCCCATAGGTAGAGTTTAATATTTGTAACTATATTTTTTTCCTACTAAACACAAGTTAGCAACCTACTCGTAAATTGTCCTGTGAGTAATAAAAAAAAACTTATCCCGCTATAACAAGGATTTCCTAAGGGGATTACATTTACAAGAGAAATCGCGAGCGCCAGCTAGTTTTAGAGTCTAATAAAATCGATGGCGGGGGTGAATCAGGATGAGACACGTCGGATGGGGTCAAATCGATTACAAGTCGCTTTGACAAACGGTAGAATTTTCCGGCGTCAGATCAATGCCGATAGCGGCTCTAGATTTTATATATTTTCTTTGCCTATTTTCATACTACACGTACCTACATTTCTTTTTCATTTGCGTATAAGAATTTGGACGGAGGAATATGTTTATTTTAAATATTACTTTTTTTCCAGTGAAAATTAGATTAAATTTACAACATTGAAACTATGAAGGGTGAACATGTTGCCTATAATAACCTTTCTATTCTATTTGTGAAAAAGAACATTACATAATTCCATTATATAATGTATATATTACATTATATAATGTTCTTTTTGTGAAAAAGAACATTATATAATATCTTCTATAATCGATAAAAGTATCGCCCTATCTCAATTTTTTTTCCGATATCATGAAACAAAGCGTATAATTATGTTGCTCCAGGCTAAGCTTAATATACCCGTGAAAACCGCATGAAAATTCATTCAGAAGATTTAAGATTATTTATCGCGAACAGACGGACAGACTGACAGAAAAGAATTTTAAAAACTTTTTTGTAGTTTGTTAGGTACCTACTCTAAGTAGGTATCGCCCCTATCGTATTTTACTTATTTAGTTATTCACAACAAGATAGACTTACAGTATTCACCAAATCGCCTCTCCTGGTACATTAATCTGTATCTAAACTAATATTATAAAGAAGTAAAGTTTTGGAGTTTGTAAATTGTGAGTTCGGAGTTTGTGACGTTATAGGGGGTAATCTCTGGATCTACTGAACCGATTTTAAAAATTATTTCACTTATAAGAAGCTACAGTGATCTTGAGTGACATAGGGTACTTTTTATCCCAGATTTTCGGGGGGATATCCGAAGTTTGTAAGTTTGTAAGGTTGTAGGGCTATCTCTGGATCTACTGAACCGCTTTTGAAAATTCCTTCATTCGAAGGAAGCTACACTGATCCTGAGTGACTTAAGATAGTTTTTATCCCAAAATTCCCGCAGGAACTCCGGAGTTTGTGAGTTCGTGAGTTTGTGAGGTTGTAGGCTGTAATCTCTGGATCTACTGAACCAATTTGGTAAATTCTTTAACGGATAGAAAGCTACAGTGATCCTGAGTAACATAGGGTACCTTTATCCCGAAATTCCCGCGGGAACTTCGAAATTACTGCTGGTAAGGTAAGGCCGCGGGGGACAGCTTGTTTAAGATATATCTACTCTAAACTAGGGCCTTACTCTTGAAAATGATTTGAGGCTGATTTCGATTTAATTTTCACCTCGACGTCAATTTGGTATCTACATACTTTTGAGATCGAAATCAAATCGTATTTGAAATCGTGTTAATGTCTAAAGATGACGTCCGACAAGTCAATAACACGACTCCTATATTGAAATCGAGAAATTTGATAGATAAAATCGATAGAGACACGATCCCAACGCTTCAAAAGTAGCAAAATTTGAATCCGTTTCGATCTCATTTCGATTCGAGTTCTATTTAATTTTGATCCTAACACGATTACGTCAAGAGTATGACCCTTACTCCATTGTGTCAAGAGTGAGCCGGCTGGTCTTTCCATCGCGATAGAGCTAAATCTATCAGAAATTCAACTTTTTTTGTACAAAAACTTGGTAGATATAAAAAATTGTTTTATTAAATTCACTTTTTCTGTTTGTCGAATACTCGTATCCAGTTTTTTTTTTACATTGAAAGAAAGGTAGTAAGTACCTGAAAGGGGAATAGCGAAAACAAATGGTGTGCAGTATTAGGTTTGTACTATGGATTTCTGTAGAGGTATTATTCCATGTATCAGTGTATACCTACGTACCTATTGTATACCATTAGTGGTAGTGAAAGGAAAATCAAGCAATGACGCTGAGCCCGGAAACTCGACAGGTAATACGATGTATTGTTCGTTTCCAATTTCTCCTTCACAAATATCAAACGCAGGATACTGTTTATTTTATATTGTAGATGATAGGCGAGGGACGAGATTGCTCACATGCCGATATTTTATCATTCCCTCTAATATGAGAAGGTCGGACAGGGATACAGGTAAAGAATATATGTTCTCATATAAAAACACGTCCCAGTATGTAATTTCGTAGCAGTTGTGGTTGAGGTAAACAAAGCCAAGACCTCCATCTCATTCGACATAAAAAGAATGCTTATAAATTTATTCAATACTAGCAGTTTAGCGCGGTTAGACATGCGGAAATTTTGGAATTCTCTTTGGAACTCCTGATATTTCAGTCATTTAAATCATTAGATACTTACTTAATTTTAAGTAAAGATTTTAAAAACAAAACTGCCACACTCCGAAACGTTCATTAAATTAAATGCCAATTAACAATACCTAATTTAATAAACGTCTCTGAGTGTGGCAGTTTAGTTTTAAAGATCTTTACTTAAAATTAAGTAATCATTAAAACGATTCTGAGTGCGGCCGTAAATAAGGAGTTTATAAAAACAAGCAGACACTGTCACATCTTTCTTAAAAGTATAGTAGTAGAAGATTAGTATAAGTAGTCAATATCTAGTGAAATAGAACGTCCACGTCCTTCCACGCATAGGCACAGAGTTCGTTAAGCTAAATACTACTGTATTCTATACTTTAATATTACGATAGATTAATCAGAATTTAAATGGAATTCCGAATTGGAAATTTTAAATCGTCGATTCGTAGAAATCAGTTCTTCGATAAAAAGCTAGTTTATTTAAAGCCTTGAGCCTGGCAAGGAGATGTTCGGGTTCGGGCCGATATGACGCGTGCCTCATTGACGTGACTGCTCTCTGCCCTATTAGTGACTAGCTGTAGGTATATCTAGAGTTATCTATAGGTTATATAGCTTTATACCTTATGTTATATACCTTATATTGAAAGCAATATCTACAAAATATGTGTGGGAGTGTCTAGTATTATGACCTTTCAACTGCTCTCGACCGACACAACACGAAGTAGGTATCTTTTTTATTTCTCACTATAAATGGATAGATAGATTTAGATAACTCTTTATTGTACACCAAAACAGAATAAAAAAAAATTCAAATTTTCTTAGAACTATTAACTTAAAATTATAAAAGGCAGCCTTATCGCTTAAAGCGATCTCTTCCAGGCAACCTTTAAGCGGACAGATTAATAGATATCAGCAGTGTACGTAAATATAATAAAAATAAATATAATAATACTAATAGCTATTATCCTCAGCTTCGCCAGCGTGTATTTCTAAATAAAAATTATGCTACGTGGTATCATATTCTCGATGCAAGGGGATCTGTATGAGAAATTTCATATAATTTCGTTCAACCGTTTAGATATTATTGAGTAACAAACATCCAAACATCTAAACATTAATTTTATATCTATTAAATTTTTAATAAAGTCTCTCTATTCTTTACTGTTTCCATATAGTCTAGTCTGGTCTGTTATTGCTCATTTGTCCATAACTATGCCTGAGAGTAAGCGACGACGGTAGTGCGACTGCTTACACTTACACGTCTACCACAACTGAATACCTATTCAATTTTGTGTTGAATAGGTCTAAATTACAGCTCTCAGGAAACGCAGAACTCTGGTAGATCATTCAAGTCTCTAGCTGTATATATACGCATATCGTCGCTGCGGGTGCGAATCCGCGAGTGAGTAACTTATAAATACCGCGTATTTGCTTTTTGACAGGAGGAAGAAAAAACTTAATATCTCGACGATTTCAATTCTTATTACCGACTGAACTTAACATTGTGCTTTACAACTTTCTTTATTGGAAAATATCATAAATTTACCCAAAGTTTTCTTAGATTTTACACAAAGTCACATAATAATTGAACGTTGCGCGTTTTAATGTTACGCGGTATTTACAAATTGCTCTTACGCGGATTCGCTCGCGCAGCGACGATCGCGATATAACGAAACCTACAGCGACTCCCACTGTTTCCTTGTAGTATACTCGAACCATATGCCTCAGATTTAAACAGAGCTTCAAACGTGATGTTCGTGGTAGAGGGGTCGGATAAACTTTACGCTTAGTTTTGAATAACTAATCGTAATACGCCGTGTTGGAGTAAATAAATGAGGTTGTACCTCGGCGACAGGCTGTCACTTTGTACGTCTTACAAATTGAAAATCTTAAATTAAGGTGGATATAGAATATTTAATGAGCTACCCGTCAAGGTAAGCCTTGATGGGTAGCTCTTTACATATTCTATATTCATAGTAGGTATGTAGGTACTTAATGATACATAATTATTTTCATCAAAATTTAATTTTCCTAGAAAAGATGATGATAATTATAAGTTTCTTCTTATAAATTTTTATACATTACGCGTTCAAACCTAAACAAAAGCAAAATTTCAAACGAAAATCTAAAAATAAAATATTATAATGCCTTCAGTTACTTATTTTGCATGTTCTCCACATTTAAGAAAAATAATGTAGAGACGCCGCATGTTGAGGGTTTAGATATTTGATATATTATAGAGTAGATGTATGTAGGCATCTGGCTTTATAAGTGAGCAAAACATACCTTTCGTCATAGGTATTTATATATTCAAAATTATAAAAACTAGTTTCTGCTTTCAAATAAAACTTTGAAATAAAAAGAAGTCGAAGAAATAAAGACAACATCTCAAAAGCTCAAAATAATCTCTGAGCTGTATTACGCGCAGTTCCACTTCCACTCAGACGTACCTATTTGTTACGATAGGTACCTAGGTCCTCTTTTATTTTTGTGCAAAATTCAAAATTACCGACTCGCCCCCAAACACACTTTAAAATCAAATTGTTATTATCTACGTAATGGTAAAAGTAGATTACTTCTTTTAAAAGAATAGGTAAAAAAATAAAATAAAAAAATTGAAAACTGTGGTTATACTATACTAGAGGTCATAGCAGCCAGCCAGTGCAGCATATGTTGTATGTTGTAACTAGTACCGGAATGGTAAAATCTTCTCTCTCGAAAAGTCACATAGTCATACCTATTTAATTGTTATTCCCATAAGTACCTACCTAAACGTAATTATGTATAGTTACGATAGTACTCAGTCAGTATAAAAATAAACGAAATATTATATTGAAAGTAGGCAAATATTATGTACTTTTGTGCCTTACATTCCGCCTTTGATAGAAATCGCAAAATCTCAAAATGAAGTAGTGCCTAAATAATCGTAGCTCATGTAACAACCGAGAAGAGCACTGCGGCCCTCCCCGATGCCGATGGTGGCGTTAAGTTGGATCGGCAAATGACGTTGATAAATGTACCACTCAATCAATCAACCCGAATTATTGTGCACACAGCCGAACAGTACCTATACGTTCGTTTGAACAGCCGCGAACATGTTACCACGTGCCTAAACAAACACCCTTGTATTTGAGAGGATGATCTATAGTCCACTTTTATTTTTATAAATTTTCCTACTCACCATCAGTGTGAACCATCAGTCCCTGTTCTTAATGTCATAATATCAAATTATGTTTCACTATAGCTGATGATCCCGGTTTCACCCGAGTGAGTTTCAGGATTTCGTTTGTAACATATAGTTAAGGGATAAAAAGAATGTTAGAAGCAGCCTAGAAGCTTTCAAATGACGACATTTATTTCTCCCGACATCTGATTTGATGAAACCAAGCCTATATGTTGTCCCAAGCTAAGCTTTAACTAAAGGAAACCGCATGAAGTTCTATCCTCTAATTTCGGAGATTTGCGTGAACAGACCGACAGATAGAGTAATGAAAAACCGTTTTTTGGTGTGTCCCGTTACTCTTATCGCCACCTCTCAATTTTTCTTTAATATATTTCTACTCTTTTATTATATGCATAGTGTTGCGGTGAGAATTTAATAAGTTCGTCCAAAACTTATTTAATTAATTTAACATCAAAGTGTCACCAATTAAACGTTACGAAACAAACAGTTCTGCTAAAAAAGCACAAAACTTTGTTAATTACATCCAGTTACGTACACCTACTTTGAGTTCGAGTCGCGTATTAATTTTTTAATTAGAAATCCGATTTATCTTTAAACTAAGTGCGTAAAGTTAATTTCACTTGCGCAACTTTTCATGACAAACAGTGACGTAACGAAATTTATGTCGATCGGAGGCTGAAACTTCTTAATTAGCGCTGGGCCCATACGCGTGCCTCGGGGAAGGGTCAGACACGTGACGCTGCTATTAATCTAGAAAGCCTTATCGGCTGTAACCGATTGGAAATTTATTGGTATCTAACTACCGCCAAGCTCTTGATAAGACCCATAAAAATATTGAGTAGATATTGATTTAACTTGCCTATTTAGATCTCTTTTTAGCCCGTGTGTTTCACCCGCATAAAACGTTTTTGTATGACAACATTTTTTCTCAACATCCGATTTAAATGAAATAAAGCCTATATGTAGCTCCAGGTTTAGCTTAATCTACCTATGAAAACCGCATGAAAATCCGTTTAGTAGGTTCGAAGAATAATGCGATTAGACAGACAGACAGAAAAGAATTTTTCATTACTCATACTCGGAAAGTAGGTCTGAAGTTGCCTGAGAAGCGGGTTGAAAGTAACACTTTTCAGCCCTAGGGAGAATCGCTTTCAACTGACATCTGGATACGGCAGAAACTCAAGTTTTTTTTATGTCATTAGGGGCATACTTACTGGTCAGTAGCACACCTAATGGATGATTTATGTAAAATAAAATTCACTCATTTTTTTCTTTAGCTAATTCCTATTTTTATTTTGACTTTCCTTGCATTCGTAATGAAAAGCACAGTGTTATCCTCGGGAGAAAGACTTATTTAGTCCCTCGATCTATTGGCGCCCTCGCTATACGCTCGGGCGCCAAACCCCGTCTCGGGACTAAATAAGTTACTTTCACCCCTAGGATAACAATGTTAAAAACTCTTTTTTTTGGTGTTGGTTACTCTTCTATTATCACTCCCTGTCAAAATTCGTAAAAATATTCAGTGTACAGAATCGCGGATTCTACTCTTTTATTATAGTATATACATAGTTAGATAGATAGATAGAAAATATTTAGTCAGACGAAGAAGTAGCTGTAAGTAGGTATAGTTATACTAATTAGTCTGCAGTGATTTTACTTCTAAAAGTTTATAATGGATAGAAGAATTAAGTATACAGAATGAGACTATAAAACCGTATTTCATCCAATAACGGGGTCGTGGATATACTTCGGTTAAAAGTTTAATATTAAAAAACTTTCTAGAGTGCTCTTTCGGTGCCGGTATTATTTGCCTGGCAGTCAGTCGTCTTCGCTCCAGTCAGCGACGCGTCTCTCTCGGTGCCTATACTGATATAGGTACTTAAAGGCACTAAAAGTATTTTATTTACTTCTACATTTTAAAGTTTCACTTCACGTTTATATTAACACAAAAACAATCTGACGAATAAAATAATAATATTAGTTGCAGAAATAACTTATAACAATTTTTTTTTTGTTACACTTTGACAAAAATCATCGAATCCTTAGCTACTTCAATTAAAGATATTTTTTACTTACATGCAGCTACCTATAAAAATATAGAATATAGATACAAATAGTCGCAAAGCTTGTGTAAAAAAAATAATTTGTAAAAAGAAACTTACTGAAAGGATAAGTAGGTAGGTATAGATGAAGAAATAAAATTTTGGTAGATTTTTAGAAAATATTTGAAACACCTTTGTTGTTTGGAGCTGAAATCTATCGGTTGGCAGCAGAATAAGTTCACGATTTGATTTTTTTACATATCGAAGAAAATTTATTCACAAAAGTCTGACGACACACAATATTATAATACACACAAATTATTTATACAGAAGGAAACAAGATGATTATTTTCAACTAGTGTAAAACTAATATGCACTAGATATATAATACAACTAGCTGTTCCCCGCGGTTTTACCCACGTTAGTTTCGGAGATCCCGCGGGTATTTTAAGGGTATAAGTACTTACTACCCTATATATACCTATCCTCGACGTGTAGGTAGTGATAAATAGTAAAATTTAATGTAGTTTCTTTCGGGTTAATTTTGGAGTTTTCATGGGAATTCCGGGATTAAAAGTAGTCTATGTCTTTTTCTGTACCCCTGACAACGTGTATGCAAAATTTCGTGGTGATCGGTTGGGCCGTTTAGCCGTTAAAGCGTAAAAACAAACGAACAAATAAACTCACTTTCAAATTTAGGTCCGTATTCCAAAAGGTTACTCAAGTCATGAATCTAGTTTTCAAACTAATTTCAAGTAAAGCTTTAATTTTAGAACCTTACTTGAAACGAGATTCATCAATCAACAATCAGCTGAGTTATTTCCTTATACTACAACCACGCTTGAGTACTAATTTATACTCAAGCAAAGATTTGATCTTTGTTTACGTCTGTTATGTCAAGACCACTCAACCAATCAGAGTTAAAAATCTAAACTCAAGACTAGTTTCAAGTGATTAGAACCAATCAGAGTTCAGAATCTCTACTAAAGACTAGTTTCAAGTGATTAGAACTTAAAACGCATTGTATAATAAGATGTACGCTTGAGTTATGATTTGAGCTTAAAACTACTCTCAAGAGAAACGTGATCTGAGGCACCTTCTGGAATACGGACCTTAATTTCAAACCTGACTGACTAAAGGCAACTGCGCATGCCTGAGCTGTCCGGACATGTGCAGTTGAAGCGTTACTACGGTAATTTTTACACGTAATTGCACCGCGTATGCAGTAACAATGAAAACGGATGATGAACAAATGACACGAGAAATATATAACCTCCAAATTAAACAGAAATATAATATACAAAATTTGAGTAGCGGACGCCACACACCCATTTATATTTACCATATACATATATTTATCTAAAGTAGTGATATCCTATCAGAATGGCTCACTTAATAAGATTACATAACGCTTGCTCGGTGAGAAAATCAATTTATAACGTGGCCGCGGGAAGCCGTATAAATGAACTTTAATTATGTTTATTACTATAGCTGTCCCGCGCGGTTTTACCCGCGATAATTTCGAAGTTCCCGCGGAATTATTCCATACCAAGTTTGCATTCCCTTTTCATCCCCTTAGAGTTTGAATTTTCAAAATTTCTTTTTTATCAGATGCCTACGTCACACACCCTCCACGTTTCAGGTCTCTACAATCAGCGGTTTAGGCTGTGCGTTGATCCATCAGTCATTCAGGACAAAGCATTTTATATGTATAGATTATGGGTAAATTATGTAGATAGGTAATATTGAAGTTTTATAGGTAATTCACATTTTGGTTACATGATTAGCAAAATATAAAAAAAATATACAGTCGAGTTGAAAACCTTCTCCTTTTTTGGGAGTCGGTTAAAAAAGGTATATTATGTAGATAGGTAATGCTTGGTTACATGATTAGCAAAATATTTGAAATGAATTGCGCATTTTTTATTGTAATATTTTCATAATATGTATTACACCTAATGTTATAATATTTAATAAGTATTCATTTCATAATATTATAGACGTTCATAGCAAGTTCGGAATTCATCAGGATCTCTTTGTATCGGGTTGAAAAGTATCCCCATCCTAGGTGATATTAAAGTTACTAAAGATTATTTTAATGGTTAAAGTTGTAATTTTTAGTCTAATAGATACGCGTAAGTAAATGTAGAAAACCAAATTAACATTTTCTCTTCAATATTATAGGTATCTCTCGCTTTTCGTAATTTACCTACTTTTGTGTCTGTTGGAAACTGGAATAGAAACTATCATTAATTCTTATGTAAATCATCTTTTTAGTTCGCCCTGTCAATCATTATTCTGTTTCTCTTTTTCCTTTTTTTTAATTAAATTAAAAAATATCTAATAATTTGAGATGAAGTTTTAGAGGTTTAGGTACTTAGGTACTTGCTTTTATATGCTTTGCAATATTTATTTTTCCACTAGCTGTGCCCCGCAGTTTCTTTCGCGTTTATTTCAGAGATCCCGCGGGAATTCTGGGATAAAAAGTAGCCTAAGTTACTCCTTATAACATCAGCTATCTGCCAGTAAAAATCCCGTTAAAATCGGTCCAGCCGTTTCAGAGATTCCTCGGAACAAACAGACAGACAGACAGAAAAAAAATTAAAAAATGTTTTTTGGTGTTAATAGCGTACATAATTTCGAATGCATTTAGTGAAAAGCTGTTAATTTGAAATTACAAACAGACACTTATTTATATGTATAGATAGGTAACTAACCGACATTCTAAATTTATAATGACTTATACCAAAATATTATCATTTGTAGCGTTGAATATTAAATTCTCATTATTTATCCAACTTCAGTTGCCACGCTCCGCGTCCTTTCTACCGTGAAATGGCTTTAAAACTATTAATTGAGCCGGAACTCAAAATTTCACCATATTTATCGGCTTTGATGTTTTTTGTTTTTAAATTTATAATATATAAATAGGTAGGTAAATAGCAATGGTACAAACGACTATACAAAATGGCTATATAATTAGCCTCCAAAACATAATATAATATATTAAAAACACAATCGAAACGGTTTTCTATAATTAAGTTTTCTAGTAAGTAAGCTAAGGCCAGCGTAATTTTTCATCGATGACATGCAATTTTCATTCAATTGCAGACAAATGTAAAAGTGTGTTGTGGAACAAAACTTCTAACAAAAATAATACCTCTGCGTATTTTCTCGATGCGTGATACTGCGACATGGTTTTTCTTTTTCCCAATCCTACTCAAAAACTACGTAATCAAGAAAATATTGAATGTGAATACGATTTGTGAACCGTTCGTCGAAATAGTGTAATTCCTCGTGAAGTTTTTTAAATAGATTAAAAAAATATTTTTAAATGTCTAACTCTAATACTATAATTAATATTTTTTTTATAACTTAGTATCTCGGTAACTCTGCAATGTCGTGACTAATTTATTTACTGACGTGTAGAAAATAGGGATATTGTAAAAACTATTTCAAATAAATAAATAAAACACTAAAAGTTACAGTAACTTGTGTATCTTATCTCTGTTTCTACTATTTTTGTTTCGACAGATAGATACTTTAACTTTGTTTTGTAAAGGTTAACAAGTAGATATATTTTAGGACTCAGCCATTTCTCTGTTCCATAAGCGGTTACAGAAAAAAAAAATATTCTACAATAAATATACGTATTAACAATAATAATTTTTGTTTGTTCTATTATTGTATTTTGTTCTTTAAAATTATTTCACGATATTTTTTTTACTTGGGTTTGACCTAATCATACCGTTCTAATAGTATTATATTATAACTGTTTTAATAGAACTATCAACAGTTTTATAAGGTTAGATAATTAGCTTTCCAGTTTGATAGGGTTAGCGTGCTGCCAACTCTACTATAGTAAGATCATATTATGCGAAGAAAAAAATCCTTTCTTAATTTGTGTCTTCCCAAGGAAAAGTTACACAACTATTTAATTTTAGACCTTTAAAAAAAGTATGTAGAGAAATATGAATAATTGTCTTGTTAATGTAAAACAGGCTTATATATCATCTTTTATACTTTCTACACCATAGATAAATATACGTATGTACGTTTTAAACAATTTCGTATGTAGCGCATATCTACATACAATAGAAAACTTTCAATAGAGTCAGTACCAGCGCACAAATATCGGGGGAACTTGCCAAAAGAAACTTAACGATACGGCCCCCCAGGAAAGTTTGTGAGAAATTTCTTTAACTTAGCCTCCACGAACAGCTCTATGCTACATGATGTATGGTTAAAATGTTCCTTAGGGTTTTAACAATGAATAAATAATGAACGTGTGCTCACATAACTTTTCCGTTTAGAGTTTTTGAAGTCCCTGGTGAATTTTTCGAACAATCCAATAGGCAATTTTGTTTAAACCGATACATATAAATTGTGATCTCACACCACTACCACTCAATAGACAAACGAACATTCCATCCTTTTTACGAATAATAACATAATTAAACTAAGTAGAGTTAATACTAAGTTACACAGTTTTCAGTTGCTTTCTAAATACCTACATTATAATTATGAAGGTAATGTATGATTTACTAATCTGGTGGCACGATCAAGTTGAGCAAAATAAAAACAAAGGCATAACTGTATCATATACTTTTCTCGAAACCATTCAGGAAATTTTTGAACCCATGAAGCTAGATGTCTGAATTTTCAGGGACTGAGAGAGTATAATCGAATTAGAGCTTGTAGTTTATGAAATATTTATAATTAATACGTCACCTAAGAACTGATTTCACGGAGTTCCCGCGTGAACGCCTAAAAACACGTGGGTGCGAGCGAAACCGTAGGGAACAGCTTGTAAATTATATATGAAACAACATATTCAGCAATCTCGACATTTTCGAGAGAACTTGACATTACGTAGGTATTCGGCTGAGCTGCGTGCCGAGAACAATTTGCATGAGTTCATTAATTAAGATGTTGTACGAGTGTCAGATGTAGGACAACGTATACCTATACATATGAACCTTGAGACAGTTATTATTATTATTATTTTTGTAGAACTTTTTCAGATGCAATGAATGATATTTTAATTTATGAAATGGATATAATATCAATATTAGCAGTTATAAAATTGTATATTAACTCTTTATCATTCTTTTCACTAAAAAATAAAACTATTTTTCAGCTGTATGCTTTATGTACGCATAGGTAGTAGGTAGGTAATCTCGGAAATATATTAGGTATTTTTATTTCGTCAAAACAACACAGTTTTTGTTATTATGCATTTATTATTTTTAAACAAAATCACTATGGAGAAGGCTAGGGAACCCATTTTTGATATTTTTATTTTTTTTAAATACTTATACTAAAATTCAAATTTAAGTTCTTAGTCATGTTTTAATTTTAGTTACTTTTTAATTGTAGATATATTTCAATGTCACAACTATAAATACAACAAAAAAGCTTATCCTCAAAGAAACATTAGTATAAGCTTCTCTTAGATTACACAAGTAAGTAGGTACAGTATTGCGGTACGAACTAACTCTCCGGTCGTTAAAACTCCTTAACTGCCTCTCCATATTCACGAGCACTGGCTGCTTTTCCGCCGCTTAAGACCCCATCACTGAAACATCATCAGTTTATGCATATTTTAATGCAAACTTTAGCCGTCATAACATCAAGAACACGAACTACTTCCATGAAAGCAAGTTATGATAAACGTCTCTTTCTAACAACAACTCGTAATTACTTGCTCGAGTGTTTAAAGCTCAGCTGGAACGTGTTCCCGTATACAACCTTCAGAAACCGTGGCGTCATTGAATTTTCTTATTTATTAAGCTTAATAACATCTTTGTGGAATTAATGAACTTCTCCGAAAACAATTTATCGGAGCGGCAATCTTATTGCAAAAGAGACGAGTTTTCCAAAGCTATTTCTTGGTCGAGATAGTCTATTGTAAAGCGGCTTGCGGAGAACCACCGCCGGCGCAATTCTAATTGATATCAATTACTCGCCATCTCTCATCTCTTTGTAACGCCCAGATCTTAAAACTTTGCTTTACCGTCGCTTGTATTCATTAACACCATATAAGTCATCTTTTATCGAAATTTAATAATGTGGTGTGACAACTGACAAAGTTACAGTTAGTATCTATAGCATTGAAACGACTTTTGTTAATACCATTTTATTTCATGCCTTCGTGAAATAAAAAGTATTTTTAGGTTTTTAGAAAGAAATATGATACGTTTCACATGAGACGACAAGGGCGCTAACGTGCTTGGACACATTACATTCTATGAAAACATCTACTTGATGTCATGAAATGCGTCATAAACAGTACCTCCTTTAGTACTTATAGGTACGTGGGTATACTTACTTACATGTAAGTTAAATTAATATAATTATAAATTAAACTAATCTTATAAAGAGGAAAGATTAGATTTTTTTTGTTTGTTTTTTTACGATTTAACGCAAAAACTACTGCACCGATTTCGAAAATTCTTTCATCGTTAGAAAACTACATTATCCCTAAATAACATAGGCTATATTGTAATCCGGAATTCCCGCGGGAACTCCGAACTTAACGCGGGTGAAACCGCGGGGAACAGCTAGCAGGTCCTTAGATCCTTACATAATACTACATAATATTTTAAAACAAATTCTTTAATCTCTCTGCAATTTTAAAGTAGGTACGGATAATTTAAATCCAATCATTGGAACTAAGAATCGCTTAATCGTTTGATAAATCCTTACATAATACTTATTATAATACCAAGTCCTCCGCCGCGTCTGTCTGTCTATCTGTTGTCGGTAAACTCAAAAACTACTGAACGTGTTTTCATGCGGTTTTTAGAAATAGATAGAAAGATTCATGAGGAAGGTTTAGGTATATAATTTGTCAAGTTTTGGTTGAAATATAACGATAATTGTGGTTAAGTGTCGGAAAAACTCGTATTAAATTTTGCATACTACAGGTCGTCAGGGGTAAGTACAGAGAAAGACATAGAGTAGGTACTTATTGTCTCGAAATTTCCGTGGGATCTCCGAACTTTATGAAACGGAGTTAAGTGCTTTTAAAAAAACTTAACATGAATATTCAACCAAAGGGAAAACAGAATAAATTTAAGGTAAGAGTTTATTCGTAAAACCCATTTAACCCTAAATTTCCAGCTGAATTAAATCGGATAACAGTATGTAAATGTACCTAACCCTATCGTAGGTATTGATACGTAATTTAACGTTTCACTTGAAACGTGAATCGCAATGGATCGTGACTTTGGGCCAACTTATCTAACTTCCCCTTTTTAACGGCTGCATGAACCTTGAAAAAAGCAACCATAAGGAAAATAATGTTCGTATAGATATGGTCCACTGTCAACCTATCGCGATGAATCATTTTGATAAACCTTCGTCAAATCACTTTATTCGCAATCATTTTAGAAGCCGAATAGCGTCGTGGAAAAGGTACAAGCATCATAAAATATACTGACGTGGGATTTCCGTGTGCCCTCGTCGTAGGCCGTAGCAAATTGCTACGCGTGACATGTAGCTGACGCTTCGTAGCTTCTTCTAACCGAGCTTGGTTATTTGTATATTATCTATTCTAATCTATAGTGTTTATATTAAAACTGTAGTCATAGCCGTGTCTATACATTGGAAAGGTCTTAAAAAAACGGGATAAAGTTTAGTAGCTACAGGATAACTAATAGAACCCATTTCATCCATTTTCGATGTCGGTTTGTAAAAACTACTGGATTTTAATGACATTTGGTACTAATATACATAATATATTATATATTATAGGTTCTAGGTAATGCTCTGACTTCACATTGAAAATACTTTCACAATAAAAAAGTAAAATTATAAAATCTGGAATGAATAGGTGACGAACAACAAGTTATGAATATAGCTGACGACCCGATTGGCGCAATGGTCACCATGCCTGCCCGCTAATCAAGAGGTTCCGGGTTCGATTCCCGGTGGGGGTGGACTTTGTGTGATGAACACAGGGTTCCATTTTCCAGTCTAGGTGTGTATATATATATATATATATATATATATATATAGTATTATATATATATGTAATAATATGTGTAGTATATACCACGTTTGCTTGGTTTCCACGACACAAGCTTATAGCTTAGTGTGGGATTAAGTAGATCTGTGTGTTGTGAAGTGGATTATTATTATTATTATTATTTATAAAATATAGATACCTTCATAATATATGTCACCTATCACAGTCTATTTGTGACGATAGTAGAATAGAGAGAGATAAATATGTATATAATATATATGCTTAAAAGCAATAATTAAACGAATCAATTTTTATTAAAGTGAATGACTTACAAAGTGTGGTCCATAAATAAAGGCTGGGAGGTAATATTATAGGTACGTATAATGAGGCAAAGAACTTATTTAACCCTAATCACGACGAAGAAATTCAAAACCTTATAAAATAACTAGCTGTGCCTCGCGGTTTTCCAGCGGTAATTTCGGAGTTCTCGAGGGAATTCCGAAATTACCGCTACCGCAAGTTACGAATTAATTTGACTCATCCAAAATGAACAGTTAGTTAGGTGGAGTGTAGGTAACAGTTCGACCGCCAAAAGGTGGACCCAAAAGTTTTAATAATAATCGCCGTATAAAAAGGCAGTTTAACAGCGTATAAACTAGCTTTGAACTACACAAAAACAGCCCTTTTCTTTCTCTCTGAAATTTTGAATAAAGGTCCTTTATTATTTCTGTGAGAATTTATAGTTTTTGTATGAGTTTTTATATTTAATAAGTTGGGAAAAAATTGATATTAATGTCTTATTGTGTGTGAATTTTGCACATTAGAGTTTGTTGAAAGTTTGAAAATAATTGGTAATTTACCTTGGCAGGTAACTTTTTATTGAATTACAAAATTTACAGGTATCGGTCAAATTTGTCATTCTCGCGGAAAAAAATGAAAGACCATCACAGACAAAGTCGTGAACAAGGTGAGTAAAGCTAGTAAGTAAATTAAAAGCAGAATAAAACACTTCAAACAGACTGGGTCAACTGATGAGCCTTTGTAGTCATCTCACTTCAAATATCAAAGATCAGGTGACTCTTGTGTACAATTTACTACGAAATAGCTCATTCATTTTGCTGTGTAATTGGAATCAACATCAAAGACGAGTATTTTCAATAGTCATCTTAAGGGAAGTTCTACTTAATAACTTTTAGGTGGGTTAATTTATAGACGCAATTTAAAGCTAAACTCGATGTAATTACTATCTAATTGTAGCGAATAGTAATTATGATAATTACCTATTGCTATTCTATCCATCGGTAAAAAAAATATTATCTTTTTCCTTTTTAATTAATTGTATTTAATGTAATTAAGTTTGTGTAATATATAAATTAATAACTTTTAAAATTATTTTTGGGCCATAAATATATTATACGATTAATTTTATTATTTAATAAATAAACGATGTATCTTTTTATATATCTAATATTATAGTACATATTTATGTCTCAAAGAGATAGTATTACAAAAGTACCTACAGCGTAAAGGACGCAATGGTGGTTGCAATAAAATTCCGTTTAGGCCGTAATTTAATACGGACTCTTAAACAGGAGTGGATAGTAAAAAGGTTTTTTACGTTTCTTAGTATTCAAATTTATGAATTTGGTAGGGAAGAAATGTTAAAAAAGCTATCCCATGAACACTAACGGTAAAGCCGGGGAAATCCAAAGGGATTTCGTATAAAATGCTTCTACTATACTTGAAGCTTAAATTACCCTGACTACATACACATAGGTACTCTACTTACTGAGTACTGTGATGTTCTCGATAATATATAATATTATGTGATTTAAAGTCACGAGCATTTGAAACTCTTTCTCAACTTTAATCTCACATATTGGTGGGGGCAGCTTTCTTCGTTGTACGCATACACTTGGTCCTGTTGGCACTTCGTGCTAAAAGACATCGCATTCTATCAGATCATTCTTGAGTATATACATCCATCTACCTATACCTAGATTTCGATCTTCTCTAATACATAGCTGATATACCTACTTGCCTATGTAGTGCCTCATGCTAATGGTATCGCGTATCTTCCTTTTCCTCACCTCAAATACTACAGACGCTTATCTCATTATATGATTGAAAACATGTAATTTTTTTAATCTTTGCTAAGGTTTCTTGAATAGGAGAAAATTTGAAGCTAGTAATTTGAAATGTTATTAAGTAGTCATTCTCATTGGATACTTTGATATCCTTTTGTTTTGGGTACCCCTTTTCTAACTATTGCCCATACCTATGCCTAATAGTACGTATTATACCTACTTGTGTGTTTTGTTGAATTTACTAATACTAATTTAATGTAAAAAAAATATAAAAAACACTTTCACCAGTCGTTGATTTTTATTACTATTGCAATAAGATTCGACGAGTATCAAGAGTGGTTATATATGAACTTATCGTATTTACAATTATGAAACTCCTTTTTTGTTATTAGTTATGCTTCGTTGTGCTGGTACAGTCGGCCTCAAAAATTACACTTAAGCACAATAATATTACCTATGTTAATAGGTGTTGTAATACAGAACTAATTAATTTAGATAGGTATTTTTTTGTCTAATATATTGTGCACATCTAGTGTTTAATAATATTTTAATTTAGTTTCGATACTTTAAATATATCTGCATATAGGTACTTAACTACTTGATAGCATTCCCTTTCATCCGGCTATTGGATATTTAGCTTTCTGCTTAATAATTTATCGTTAATTTTCAAATTCCCAACTAAAGTCGAAGCGTAAATTTAAGATAATGGAGGTCACTAGGTTCCGAATTCCGAGTAGAAACTGTTGTTCCTTATAAATGCTAGTTAACAGTTTTACTTTCATAGTTGTCAAATTCCTTAATTATTCACTGAGTACTCAGTAAACGAAAAGTGTTTTTAAATAAACTTTTTCATGTTTAATAAAATGTAATCATATAAACAAAACAAACGGGTCAAGAAATAACTTAATCTTTGAATAGCTGCATCTTCAGACCTTTGTAATCATGTATTCTCGTTTCTACTCGCGTTAACTTCGGAGTTCCCGTGAGAATTCCAGGACCTTATGTCACTCAGGAACACAAGTTTCCTTTAAGCGGAAGAAATTTTTAAATCGGTTAAGTATTTTTGTAGATTAATAGCTATTAATTTATTTTAAAAAATTCACTGTAAGTACACTTTGATTTAATACGATAAAGCCTCCAAGAGGCTTAGTAAATACGTATTACGGGCAACCAAGGAAATTGGAACCCAAAAAGCTATGAAGAAAGAAAACCCTATTAATTATTAGGTATACCTACCTTTTACAATGTAATATTTTCAAAAGGTTTATAATCAATTAAGCTAATCTGGGAAGGCGCTTAACTTGTTATTTGTATCTTTTAACACCATTAAATTACGCAAATAAAATAAATCTAAATAAGTAATTTTGACTCTCCGGCTCCGAAGGACCAAAATTATATTCCGTTTCAATGAAAACATTACGAATACTGTGAACTTGATATAAGTGCCGGTAGAAAGGCAAGGGACGGGATCGTTCATATTCATGAGGCTGAAGTCCACTTAGGTATAAGAGTGCACTTAATTGGCTACAGAGGTATTAGGGAGATCAATGGACGAAATACTAATTTAAGACGTTTTAAACATAAGTTAAAATTAAAGTACAAATCTACCTACTTGAAATTACTAGTTACAATTTTTAGAAATATGTGTGTATGAAATATGAATAATAGTTTAACCCTTTCGCCGCCACGTTTTTCTAGCCTTATACTTTTGCAGTCTTGTAAGTTGTAACCTAAAGATCTTTAAATATTTTTTACATTTTTCTAACTGACATAGCTTTGTATATAGTTACGTAGGTAGGTAAACGAAACAAATAACTACATAATTCTATGCCTAATGTAGGTACATCAGTCTTGGCATTTCGTTTCCGACTTATAAGAAGTTTTGTGAAGATGAGTGAAAAAATTGCGTCAACGATTATAATTGATTTAAATATGATCAATTTTTTCATATATCTTTATCTACAATAATATTAATTATATATAAAAATCTATATACTTAACAAGCAAGTAGAAGTGTGTTTTTTTTTCACTCAAACTTTTATAATGCTTTTTCTCAAGTCAAGCTTTTTCAGAATTTCAACTTCAAATGTGTGATAAAAAAATGCTAGAGCTAGTTTTTGAATATTTTTTCAATCCTTACTATCAATTGACTATTCTAGATACCAAATCTAGTTTAGGACACTGTGACTTTTTGCTTGGACGCCCACATAATATGGATTTCTGCGTTCTGACCGTACTTACTGGTTATACTGTATACATACCTACAAGAGTATTAAGATATAATGTCGCAGCCACAGCTCAGGTGCCCACGCACCGCATGCGAATATCAATAACCGTCACGTAGGAAGTACGAACCTACGGGCGAACAAATTTTGGGGGAGCTTTATATGTGTATACGTATTTCCGGTGTTATTACCTACATAAGCTCATTCCGTGTAATTACATATAAAATATTTATATTACAAGTCATATCGCAAATTAGGTGACGACACGACATACTCAACAACACAATAGAGAAAATATGTATAAATAAAAAATATTTAAAATGTTACGTATTTTAACTTTTTCTACGGGCACAGATAATATCTGGGGGCACGGCAGTGCCCCCGCCAAGTCGAGCAACAAAAGCGGCACGGCCGTACTATCCTTTTCTCGAAGCAATTCAGGCCATTTTCGACCCCCTATAACTTCGTTGTGGATAGAACTAGAAGCCTGAATTTTTAGTAAACAAGCAGGTATTGTATAAAGACGGTATAATTTAAATTTCATTCGATTTGAACCAGTAGTTTAAGAATTATAACTAGTCAAAGTTTCTTAATTTTGTAGGTCACTCACTCACTCACTCACTCACTCACTCACTGACCGATCATCAAAATTCTAAGGCACTTCTAGCAGACATAGAAGTTTGAAATTTAGAATACAATTAGTGTTTATTGTATAAATCAAGGAAAAATTAAAATATTTAGCAATTTCGGTCCAGTTTTCTAGATACACTAACTGCATAAATAACTTTGTAATCCCATATAAATGTATGGAATTACAAAGTTATATATGCAGTTATATGTACCAACTGCACAAATAACTTTGTAATCCCATATAAATATATGAGACTAGCTGTTCCCCGTGGTTTCACCCGCGTTAATTTCGGAGATCCCGCGGGAATTCAGAGATGCAAAGTAGTTAGTACCCTATATCCCTAGGTTTTCTTTACCCCTGACAACGTGCATGCAAAATTTCATGAGATTTCACCAGCGTTAATTTCGGAGATCCTTCGGGAATTCCGAGATAAAATTACCCTAATCTGAATGCTCCAACGATTTTCATGAAATTTTGTATACAGGGGATTTCGGGGGCCATAAATCGATCTAGCTAGGATTCATTTCTGGAATTCCCGCGCGAACTCTGATATCAACGCGGGTGAATTAATTATTGCATACTACACGTTGTCAAGGGTACAGGAAAGGTCATAGGGTAGTACTTTTATCTCAGAATACCCGCGGGATCTCCGAAATTAACGTGGGTTAAACCGCGGGGAACAGCTATTTAAGCCGTTGCCCAGATATTAATAAATAATAATAATAAGTGTAGCTATAGTTACCTACCTAGATATAAAGTGTAGATACATAGTTACCTAGACATAATTATGTTCAAAGGTACAATGGTCAACGGAATGAAAAAGCAAGAATGGGGCATGTGTTTATATATATTATAAAGTTGTACCAAAATCTTTCAAGTTATTAAAGTAGACTAAATTGCTCAAAGGAGGAAGACCATTTACAAAAAGAAATGAGATCCCATCAAAAACAAACTTGTAAAAAAGTCCAAGTCTCGCAACTCACTTCTTCTAGAGTAAAAAGTTGTGAGATCAATGTAATACCAAGTCAGTTAATTTATTCAGTGCCTACTTAAGGGTCCTTCTATCTAAAGTTATCATGTTATAAGCTAATCTAATAACATTTTATAGTGACCATATCAAATTTAAAAACCTTTTATGTTTTATATAGATTGATTGGCTTGGCGATCACGTGAAAACACAACGTATCTCACAAGTAATACATATTATAATTAAATTAGATTGTTTAGAACCATAATTATGTATTACATGTGAGATATATTGTGTTTTCACGTGATCGCCAAGCCAATCAATCTATATAAAACATAAAAGGTTTTTAAATTTGATATGGTCACTATAAAATGTTATTAGATTAGCTTATAACATGATAACTTTAGATAGAAGGACCCTTAAGTAGGCACTGAATAAATTAACTGACTTGGTATTACATTGATCTCACAACTTTTTACTCTAGAAGAAGTGAGTTGCGAGACTTGGACTTTTTTACAAGTTTGTTTTTGATGGGATAATACTATACTGTACGGGTATCCTCCAAAGATATACTTTTAGGTCGGTATATCGGTAGGCAGTCGCGCGGATCCCAAAATAGAGGGCTCCATGCGAGGAGTCCTATATCGTATACCTATTACCTATTTATAAGAATTGTACTAACTAAACGTTTTTTCGACTAACATTACGTAGGTATAGGTACCCATACAAAGATATAACTTTATCGGTAGGCGACAAACTGGTCATTCGTCGCTTATACAACAATACCGCGTAAGTAAAAATTTGACCATGTTTATAATTATACAATTTTGTAGATTATTTTTCCGTGCATCCAACGGGCTCACACTGGAGGTAATATTATCCAATTAAAGCGCGGTTATTCAATTATATATGAAAATTTTTATCATGTATGTATTGTATAAAAAGAATCATTTATTTATTTATTTATTTAACAATTAATGCACACAAGGACAACATAAAAAAGAAAGAAAGTATAAAAGTAAACATTTTTAATTAAGTTTTTTTGTCTCTCGCGCAAACTAAGCAAATTTGACTTGCGCGATATTGTTGTATAAGCGACGCATTGTAATCTTAGTGAAAATTCACTAAATAGTCAGTATTTAGAGTACCGGTATTTAACCAAAGAAATTGACGTTACGTACCGATACCTCAGTCTAATAATTTGGAAAAAGAATGTCCGAACAGTTCGTTCATCAGACTCGGTGGAATAAACCGAGAAAAGGTTTAAGCGGTACGGCTAGGTAACGCACGAGTAACACAAACTCTGTTTAAATAAACAGCCGAATATGAACCTTCTTGTACTATACCTATATCTACTTACGTATCTACCTTTGGCAGAGGGGATCGTCCGTCAATGGCGTGTCCTTGTAGGTAAATACTGTACTGTAGTAGACAATGCATATACATATATTATATACGGATTATGTATTACTTCATAGGTTATATATAAGTACACACAAATTGACGGTTTTTATTATTCCCTTTCATCTACCCCCAGACAGTGCGTTATGTAGGTACATAGTTAGGTATAGGCATAATATTTGCATATTAATAAGGAGTGTCGCGAAGAGCGATTCTATAGGTACCTCATTGTGGGTTAGCCTGAGTTCACTGCTGAACTATTAAACTATAAAGCATGAGGAAAGTCTGACTACGAGCACCCCTCAGGTGCTCGGGCGAACATGGCTAAAGTCTAAAGACGAACACCCCTCAGGTGCTCGGGCGAGTCTAAATACGAGCACCCCTCAGATGCTCGGGCGGGTCTAAATACGAGCACCCCTCAGGTGCTCGGGCGGTCTAAATACGAGCACCCCTCAGGTTCTCGGGCGGTCTAAATACGAGCACCCCTCAGGTTCTCGGGCGGTCTAAATACGAGCACCCCTCAGGTTCTCGGGCGGTCTAAATACGAGCACCCCTCAGGTGCTCGGGCGGCTGGTCACATACACTAAACTGAGATTGTGAGACGAGGTTTACTGCACCAACTCGTCTCATCTGAGGTTCTGATAGTCGCCTCCAACCACCCCTTACTGCGACCCCTTACCACACAACTAAACTGTGACCACTGAGCTAAAACTGTATACGGTGCTGAGTACAAAACATCTGAGCTGGCCTAACGGCCGTGTTCTTTCTTATAGTTTTTATACCGCTAGTTAAAAACACAAATTACATCAACGACATGAAATTCAATAGAGTGTAGCTAATGTTAAATCAACGCTCACCAAAATATTCAGGAAAACAGACACATTCACCCTTCACAGTTCACAGTATCTAAAAGTACTCTCTGTGCCTCGCACAGATCGACAGTGCCGTCCGTCTCGTCGCCGCTCGGCCCTGCTGGTCCCGAAACGCCGCCGAAGTCGCGCGAAAGATGCCGAACACTCGGGCGCAGCGTTTAAACGATTTTGAAGATAAACATTATAAAAATTCGCGCCATTCGCGACACTCCCGCCCCGGAAAATACTATATCTACTGATGAAATGAAAAACTGTTTGTTACATTAGTCAACTTGATCTCTGAAGTTAGATTAAACATTTCGGAAGAACTACTAATTATTCAGGTTCTTCATTAATAGGAACGTGGGCGAGAAGTCGAGTAGTCCATTCCTTGACGTTATACCAAGCCCTTTGTGCAGATAATCGTTTTGGTCTTTGTTTAAGATTCTGGAGGATGTCCCGCACGGTCCTGCAGGTGTTGTCCCCGGTAGATTCTTTCGTCTCATAATGAGAGTCAGGGGGAGTAGCTTGTGGATATTGTATATATCTCATCAGTCTGTGTCTCAACAAGTTTTGTTGGTTCATTCTCTTTCAAAGCTGTTCCTAAATCATTGTGAAGTCCATCCTCCATCTCTAGCGGATTCAAGTGATTGATCGATCTAGTTAGTGTCTCGTTTGGTGAAACTGTTACTTCCGCAACCCTTGTCTGTCCGAAGCCTTAACAACAGCGGAGATCCGCCCAACCTTCCATAAGGCCCTGTTATCAGCTCCTTTTATCTGTACAATATCTCCTATTTGTGGAGTAGATTGAACTGCCACTCTGAAATTATGATGATAACTCCTACGATCTCTCAAACTAAGGACATATTGATTTGCAAACATTTTTAAAAACTCCTGCAGAATTGTTGTCCACGTTTCCATTCTTCGATAGGATTAGTTTTTATTATCGTTGCAGGTTGTAAAAACTCTCTGTCTACTGTCTCTGTTAGAAGTGTTTTACCTAGGCACAAAAAATCTGTTGGCCTCAACACTTGTTCCACTTCTCCGCCTACAAACGTCAACGGCCGGGAATCGACAACAGCTTCAGCTTCCTTAATAACTATGCACAACTGGATATGATTCCATAAATGTTTGTCTAAGGTTCGTTTGAGGCAGTGCTTTACTAAACCTATCAACGACTCATAGAACCCGCCGAACCAGGGCGCAAGTTCCGGGATAAATTTCCACTTTATGCCTCGTTCAATACAATATCCATTGGTCAGTACTTTTGAGGTGAGTTTAAAATGTAAGGCCAATGCCTATTGCAATTGCCTAATGCAATTGTTAATATCAGACAATTCTGATATTAACAATTTAGGTAAACCTCTAGCTGCAATAAAACGTCTGAGGGTAAGCAGACGCTCCTCTGCTGTCAGTCCAATTACAGTTTCCATATGAATGGCTCGAACTGCTAAGCATGTCAGAAGGTAGACCCAACATTTTTTACGACACCCGTTATTATCCACTACGAGAGGTCCAAAGTAGTCAAGACCCAAGAATGTAAAGGGAGCACTATAAGTTATTCTTTTTGTATTGTCTATATCTCCTGGAAATATGACTTCTGAATTGGATTATTTTATTATGGCTTGCATCTTTTGTTTGATCGTGATGGTTTTGAGTCTGTGAGTCTGTGTCATTTATCTCACGCATAATGATATCCGAAGGACCCTGCCCCGCCAAGTCTTCTTGCATGCAGAATACACTTGTCGAAGTTTAGGCCATTGAGTTATATCTCGCCTTAAAAATTCAGGACCACTCAGCCATTGCGTCATTTCAGTAGTAGAGTTAATTGGTCTTATGGCTACATCTGCTGTTTTAAATTGTGAGGTCACATGGCGAATATTTAGATCCGGATTTTTCTTGATCCTGTCGATACGTCGAGCTATAAATGGCGGATGAAGTTTTTTGGTTTCACACCAACTTAACACAATTTGACTGTCCATCCATAAGAATTGCTTATTGATTTTCTTTCTGAGAAATTTTTGTACATACATTATAAGTCGACTTCCGATCACAACACCAAGTAACTCCAACTTGGGTATTTTGAGGTCGTTTTGATCTGAATGGCTTACTAAACGAGATTTTCCGGCAACAAAGGTCACAACGGTTTTATTTTGGCTAGTACTACGCATATACACAACCGCTGCGTAGGCCTTCATAGAGGCGTCCGTAAAACAGTGCAGTTCATGTACTACATCACCTCTGCCGGTAGCCAATCCATGTGCGAAATATCTGGGAACGCTGTACTCTTGAACATTTTCTAAACTCAGTAATATATTAAGCCATTCGTCCATGTGGCCTCCTGTCAAAGGATTATCCCACGGGATTTTTTGAGACCATAAACTTTGGAGGAATAGCTTTGCTGGCAGTAAAATGGGTACTACTTAACCACACGGATCAAAAACTAGGCTATAACCCTAAGCACTTCCCCTTTTGTGTTAAACGCGCAAGTATCCTTTCCTTGTAAACTAAATTTTAATTTCAACTCGTCTTTCTGTAGATTCCATTCTAAATCTAGTACTTTCACCATTTCTGTTTCTCTGTTTTTAAACTGATCCGGTGCGTATTCTCTGAGTTCCTGTGAGTTTGTGTTCCACTTACGCAAATTCATCGACAAGTCATCAAACGCCCCCTTTGCTGCCTTAAATAAAGCTAAAGCTTCCATCGAAGAATTTGTTCCAGTTACTCTTTGTCTCATTGAATTTTTTAATAACTTCATCATCTCTAGAAGATTGTGGAGAATCGATCCCTAACGACTCAAGGTCCCACAGTTTCTTTAAATTGTCGTTTCGAAGCGGGGAACCTGGTTCATGAAGAGAATTGTTTTCCAAATGTTATTCTACCGCGCCTTTGTAAATGTGCGACTACCGCACCTACTAATTGTGCGATCTAAGGTACTGCGCATCTACCGCGCGTACCTACTAAACATGCTGCCTGGATAACCCTCTATGGTGAGTTCTCATTTACATTCACATTACTAAGCTGCCTCTCGCTTAATCTAGTCTGACTGGCTGCGTTTCCTATAAAGGTGCTATCCTTCTGAATTGTCACCATCACTGGTTCTCAAGGGGTGGAAACGTTGCCCGCTGTGGACTCGCTACATGGTAACCGAAACCCTCGCTTCAGGTTCCAGGCATCTACCTATTCCAGGCACCTACCACCGCGCTACACGCGGGGTTCCAGGCACGACTCTAGGGACTACTCCAGCCGCGGCTGCCTACAGCAGTCGCGCCAGCTACGACTAGCCTCGTCACCATCTGCGAGCACCACCTACTATCTACTGCTGAGGCCAGTGTCGCGATACCTATACCTACCTACCTGCCACGCTTAGTAACCACCTACTTTCTTCAACGTAAACGCGACTCCGGCAGGTCTGATTTCTTTGCTAAATTTTCGACTATGGCCTCTGACTACCACAATCCAATAAGAATCGGCAGTTGACTGATTGAGATCTGCCTCCACATTTGTTTATTCTGACCGCAGCAGTTTGCAAAGCTGTAAGACTCTTATTATTATTAACATGTAACACTTCAGTTTTGTTAGATATCTTAGTTGGCCACAAAGCCCGAATGTGTTAGTCTAAAATGTCTACATTTCATATGTGATTTACGCTCTGACAATCTGTCCTTTAGCTAGACAATTAAAGCATCGACCATCCAATTTCTTCTTCCTCTCCTGAATGGTCATTACTAAATCACACTCATCATTAGAATGAGTTTTCCCACAAAATACAAAATATGCAGCTTAAATTTCTTTTCTTCGCTTCAGGTTCCTTCTCTTTCTCTTTGCTTCCAGTAACTTGTCTTTTACGAGTGTTATTTATTGATGTGTAATTGTGACGGCGGTCATAGTTACGTCGCGAACGAGGCTCGCGGGCTTGCGAGCGGTTAGCATTCACGAACTTCGAACTGTCTTCGTTCGCTACTTTAACATGCATCGTCTCTAAAGTAAACTTTTCACTGCTATCCTTACTTGTACTGGGCATGTTTAAACATGATACTCCTTCCTCTATTCTGTTCGATGCCTCCCTTGCCGAAATGACCTGTTCGAGGTATTTTCTAATATTTTCTATGCTGTCAGTTTCTGTTTCCATTTTCATTCGTAATTCATAAATCAGGTCTTCTGAATATTTCTGCATAATTATGACTCTTAGGTGGTTATGGTTAACATCTTCGCCTAACGAGCTTAGGACCCTTAGATGCCTTTCGATCTCATTGTCTACCCGTCTGCTATCCGCCGCCGACTTATCTGCAGTCTTTATTTTGTAAAGAGCAGCATAATGTGCATCTATAGTTATTCCTGGTTTCCCGTATCGTTCCTTGAGTGTCGAAACTGCAATCTCATAGCTCTTATTCGTCGTCTCCAAGCCTTCAATTGCACGTTTTGCATCACCTTCTAAAACGGACTGACTATACAAAAGCTTGTCAACGTCGTTGATATTGCAGTTATGAACATTTGAGGAAAATTGATCCCAAAATTGGTGCCATTTCAGCACTTCACCGTCAAATTTTGCCAACTCCACTTTAGGCAGTTTGCTCGTCACGTTAATATTTCTCGGCGCTGAACTCATAGACTTTGCTTTAGACTGAATCGTGACCTCTAATTGAGCGGCTAGTTCCTCACCATTAATTTGAATTTGTGTGTATTGAGCTAATTCATCAATGGAAGGTTTCTCAATCAACTTGTAATAATTGTACATTTCGGAAATAAAACGATCAATAGACTTCTTTAGTTTTACCACAATAATTTGTGCCTAATTGATAGAAATTTTATCCTCATTGATTCGTGTCAACGCATCCTTCGCGGAAGCGTTGAGGAGCTCGACGTGATCTACAAGTAGTTTTAATCTGGTTCGGACTACCTCCTCCATGGCGTAAAGATGCGGAAAATATGGGTAGGTATAATCAACTTAAATGAGTACCCGTTTACTAAATTTAGTCTACTAATAATCCTCAATTATTAGCACAAGCTACTATACTTGAGACAGAACGTGGACTGCTAAAGTTTTACGGTTCCCTCTGAAGCAAGGAACAAACAAAAATCTAAATATCTGAATGCATCTAAACGTTCAAACTCATAAGTTTCCTACTTTGATAGCATCGCGCTTGATGGACACTATACATATTTCAATTAAATTGTACGGTGCTACAATGTATGATATAAAACTGTTCCAATTTGTACCTTATCCCCAACGGACAAGAAACATAGAGAGAATCGACTGTATGTTTACAACGCTACGTAGGTACTTAACATCTTAGCACCCATATCTAACTCACTATACGTTCAAAAAAAAATTGCATCACTTTAAAATAACACTCGATATTAAACTATGTCGAGTGTGCTAAAGCTGATCACCCAGATTCTAAAATGATTTTATTTCGAAGACACAAAAAAATACTGTGACAGTGAACGAAATACAGTTAACTTTGGATTTAAAAACTCTACTTGTGTGTTGTGTGATTGATATTACACTCGGCGCTGGCTAGCCAGTTCCTTTACTTGAACTTGGCTTGACACGCTACCGCGTGTGTTGATAAGTTTAAGAATCGTAGTTTAGTTCTGAGAAACATCTAATTGTATACAACAAAGTAGGTATCCATACAACTTTAAAACAAAACAAACTTTCAAGAAGAACATAAACAGTGCTACACAAGTCAATCCACAAGCGTGCACTCTGCGCTGTTGTGATAAGAGCGGTTTTGCAATGAAAATGGAGCAACCTGGTGCGCCGGTCTCCGTACGCTAACATCATACTCCGCAATAAGTAATAATATCGAGTAAAGAACAACTAAAAGTATAGGCACCATATTTGTTCAAATAATTAATTAATTCAGTTTGCAACTAACGGGTGCGTATATAAAAGTGAAATCACCTGTATATCCCAGCATCTCCACCATGTCGCGAAGAGCGATTCTATAGGTACCTCATTGTGGGTTAGCCTGAGTTCACTGCTGAACTATTAAACTATAAAGCATGAGGAAAGTCTGACTACGAGCACCCCTCAGGTGCTCGGGCGAACATGGCTAAAGTCTAAAGACGAACACCCCTCAGGTGCTCGGGCGAGTCTAAATACGAGCACCCCTCAGATGCTCGGGCGGGTCTAAATACGAGCACCCCTCAGGTGCTCGGGCGGTCTAAATACGAGCACCCCTCAGGTTCTCGGGCGGTCTAAATACGAGCACCCCTCAGGTTCTCGGGCGGTCTAAATACGAGCACCCCTCAGGTGCTCGGGCGGCTGGTCACATACACTAAACTGAGATTGTGAGACGAGGTTTACTGCACCAACTCGTCTCATCTGAGGTTCTGATAGTCGCCTCCAACCACCCCTTACTGCGACCCCTTACCACACAACTAAACTGTGACCACTGAGCTAAAACTGTATACGGTGCTGAGTACAAAACATCTGAGCTGGCCTAACGGCCGTGTTCTTTCTTATAGTTTTTATACCGCTAGTTAAAAACACAAATTACATCAACGACATGAAATTCAATAGAGTGTAGCTAATGTTAAATCAACGCTCACCAAAATATTCAGGAAAACAGACACATTCACCCTTCACAGTTCACAGTATCTAAAAGTACTCTCTGTGCCTCGCACAGATCGACAGTGCCGTCCGTCTCGTCGCCGCTCGGCCCTGCTGGTCCCGAAACGCCGCCGAAGTCGCGCGAAAGATGCCGAACACTCGGGCGCAGCGTTTAAACGATTTTGAAGATAAACATTATAAAAATTCGCGCCATTCGCGACAAGGAGTTTACTGAAATGTAATCCTTTGCTAACATGTTCGTCTATTGACTGTATACCTTTGGTAAATTATGTGGTTTTCTTTTATTTGATCACTGGTAGGTAGCTACAAGTTATAGATGCATATATTCAAGATAAGTCTAAAAGGGGGTATAAATATGTCAATACTTCTAAAATATCCTTAAATATTATAAGACAAAGTCCTCTCCTCCGCCGCATCTGTCTGCCTGTTCGCGCAAAACTCAAAAATTATTGAATGGAATTTCATGCGGTTTTCACCAAAAGATAGAGTGATTCAAGAGGAAGGTTTATAGGCACGTATAGTTTATCCTAGAATTCCCGCGGGAACTCCAAAATTTTCACGAGTGAAACCGCGGGGGACAGCTATAGTTAAAAATAAAGACGCTATTTCGACCATGTACCTATCAGCTTAGATGGGCCTCAGTGTTTAAATCATAAATCATTCATTTGCATAAGTCGTACCTATTATACCTACTTATCATTAAGGTGGCGTACAAAATATCAAAATCATCACCTAAACAAAATATTCTAATAAAAAAAAATGGTGACATTGTTATTGAACATTGTTTTGGTTTGATGTGGGTAGGTATTATGTTACAGTTGAAATCCAGTTTTTAGATAGAACGCGTTGTCCCTAGTTAGAACTACTCGTAGAATGGGCATGTTGACTAATTTTTATTTTTTAGTCCGTCTTGTAGATTATTAAAAAATATTGGACACGTATTTTTTCTTTTTTTTACATAATCAAAAAATAACGGCGATATATTGAGTTGAAATTTCGCGTGACGTCACTATTCTGACAGTTTGTATGGCGGTTTTGTGGTTAGTGACGTCACGACCTCCTCATCCTAAACTTTAATGCGCTTTATCTCTGTATAGTATTTTAATTTATTTAAAAAAGTAAAAAATACGTGTCTATTGTTTTTTTATTTTCTAACTGACGGACTAATTAGAATTTTGATTTTCAATAGTAGTCAAAATTGAATATCAGATAAAACTAGTTCTTACTAGACAAAACACGTTTTTCCGAAGCAAGTCAGTTAAAATTGCTCCGACCACTTTTTCCTAAAATGGCCATAGGCAGGGCGTAGAGCACCCCGACATTCTTGGTTAGGTTAGGTTTGTAAGCGCCATAAACAAATGGTGACAACCATGATGATGATTGACCATTTGTAGGTATTTACGTACTACATTTTGAAATGAACAGCCGTTGCCAAGTCGATCTTATCGACATGCAAACTCAAGAAGATCGGGGAGAGTTTCTCTAGTGCTAGTTTTAACAAAAGCTCGGAGTGACTACTGGTTTTATCTGAAAATCAATTAATGTATCAGTGGTAAATTCTAGTTTTAACAAAGGTTATTTAGTAAAACTAGTTGTAAAACTACGAGTTTTAACTTGGGAAAACGCGTTCTAACTAAAAACGAGTTGTAACTGTAACATAATAGGTATATACTTCATTCAATTTATATTATGACCCACCGTCCGTCAAGGCAAGTCTGTCGTCCATTGATAAATACTTTCACACTATACTTACCTATCTACATTAGTAAACCAATGACCTACATACATAACTTTACAGCAGCTGAATAAAGAAATTCACCGCCTATTATTTATTCTGCGGTTGTTTACTTGCCCGTTACCCTAAAAGCGGCGAGTGCGTCCCCGAACTTGAAAGTTTTCGGCAAATACAAAATGTTGATGTCCCTAGGTATATTTTACGGTGAGTATAGGTACCTACGTATGAACTTACCTACTACTACTACTTTTATTTAAGTAGGTAATATTAACGACGAGGATAAAATAAAACTTTAAAATTTAAATACTACCCTCTCATCAAAACTAAATATTATTGCGTGACCACGTGATATGACTATAAGTTTCTTAGTTTTCTATAGCGATAACGACTAGATTGTCAACTTAGTTTATACTAGGTAGGTACATAGTTATTTTGTCTGGGCATGTAGAAAACTTAGCTATACCTATAGGTATCTACCGCTCTTGATCGATTTTTGCATCTTGTTCATTGCAGCTGCAAGCCATAAATACGAATATGAGTTGATACATAATTATGTTTTACCAGCTCTTCTCCGCCTTAATTTCGGATTTCCCGCGGGAATTCCGGGATAAAAAATACTCCGTCTACCTACCCTTAACAACGTGTATGCTGATCATGATGACCGGTTGAGTAGTTGATGCGTGAAAGCGTAACAAACAAATAGACTCACATTCGTCTTTAAGGATAAGAATGTAGTGACGATGTTTCTACCTTTTTTTAACTTTATACTAGGTACCTAGTTACCTGCATTGTTAAAGGAGCGCCGAGTTTCGCCTCGTCCTGTGTTTTCTCTCTGACTGCCAACTGAATCTTTGGATATTTGAAAATTCAACTTTTAAGAGGCGAAAAGAGTGAAACCACGGCGCACATCCAGTTTATCGCACATTTTTATGCTTACCTATTACTTGGTTGAAACCAGCCAAACCAATTTTATAAAATATGCGTAGGTAGATATAGGTAGGTAGGTACGTGGTAATCTTTGATTAAATAGGTGGTAATAACGTTTCTTTGAATATAAAAGGACTAAATTTTAATATAAAACGTAAATGACTTCATAAAAAGCTGTGTTAAAACGTTTATTGTAGGTAAATAAAATAGCCTTCAATTTACTGTATATAGAAGATAAAGATTGACATGCAAGCAAGGCTTTTTGGCGGGAGGTGAAGGCGTTGGTTTCCTTTTTCTTTTTAATAAAAAATAGGTAATTTTGTTGTATTTTACAGTGTACAATGTCCCGCCTCCCGGTAATGGTTTTCGGAGTACAAGAATAGAATAGTTTTTATTACCAATCACATGCTTTAAAAATATCAGTTTACAAAACAATAACAAAAAATTAAGAAAATTAAAATGACCACTGATCGGTATGAAGTCGGTGACAAGCCAAATATGGAGGGGGTAGATGGGCTAAGTCGACTCCCGCCACCAGCTCTTCGTGAGCAGGACAACCCAAGTGGGCAGACACCAGCGGGCTTGTCACCGAATTCAAACCGATCAGTGGTAGCACAAACCAATAATAATATTACGTGTGTTATTGTCTTTTGGATTAAATCGGTATTTTGTTAATTTTAGCATTTTATTTTTAGCTTTTCAGTTTTGTGTTTTTGGAAGTCGGTTTTACAGAATGTCTTTGCCTGTAAATTACGGCTGTAGGCATGCAGGTGCAACTGCAAAGTGTGTGTTCATCTTTGCAACTTGTGTTGTAGCACCAACAATAGCTATACCTACTGCAACAATGAAAGAACAAAAAGAAATAAGTCACTAAGTACCTACTGTAAAGTAGCTCATTAACCTGGAAAAAGACGCGCGCGTTCCTGAGCCCGACACTATTCGTCGGATATACAAAATATTACTAGCCGTTTCCCGCAGTTTCATCCGCGTTAATTTCATAATTATACATATAAAAACTAAGGATAAAAACCCTTTACCCTATGTCCTTTTCAGACAGTCTGTACCCCTGACAACGTGTAGGATCTATGGAATATTTCATGATGATCAGTTGAGTAGTTAAGAAGTAAGAACGTAACAAACAATAAAACAAAGAAACTCACATTATATTACATTTAATAACATTCGATAGGATTAGGATTAGCTTTATACAGATTGAAAGACTATTCTGACAGTTTGTATGGCGGTTTTGCGGTTAGTGACGTCACGACCTCCTCATCCTAAACTTTAATGCGCTTTATCTCTGTAGGTATATATTAATTTATTTAAAAAAGCAAAAAATACGTGTCTATTGTTTTTTTATTTTCTAACTAATTAGAATTTTGATTTTCAATAGTAGTTAACATCCCTATTGATACGGGTCGTGAATAAAACTCGGTACATTGTTTATTTTATAAAGAGTATAATTAGTACCTATAGAAGAGTAAGTTTAATCTTATATTATACAAAACAGTCACTCTGGCGCTCGCGATCCGTGGTAGAGTTCAGACTCAGCTTCAGAGCTGAACTTGGGTAACTGAACTGAGCCCTAATTCACTATGAGCTTATCACACCGTGAAACCGTAAGGTACCATCCATGGTTTTCCCACCGTGCCCAAAGAAGTTTCACTTCAAAAAAACATCTTTAAACCCAAACGAACAATCTACCAAAATTTTTTTTTTTTAATAAAACGCGATTTTACACAAATAACTAGGTACTTAAGTACCTATATATTTTATTTATCGCATCTCGTAAATCTTTGAGGTACTAGAAAACGTAGTGATTACCTTCTCTCTGCTAGAATTTTTGTTATTGAATCTTTAGACATAAGTCTAGTTAATTTGTGTATTGAATGTCATTGCTTTCTTTTACAGTCTAGCTGTCGAGTGTCAGCTACACACACATTCTCAACAGCCAGCACTATAAAAATTATTCCACGCGGAAGCACCTGCATACTAATCAGTGATATTTACCTACTTGTATTGGCAAAATAATTTAGGATTTTTTTTTTCATCTAGAGCGTTAGGTCATGTTACAAACGCGCGTTATGGGCAAGCAATGTTGTTGGTCATACCAAGTTTCATAGTTAAATCAGGGCCCTGCGGTCTTTAAACTTAGGTAATAAAATAAAAAAGTATTGCGTTATCTTTGCCTGTTATTTTGAAGCTTTATAAGTAACTACGTAAAGGAAAAATAAATAACAAGGAATGTGCTTAAAGTGTGTATTTAAAAATAAATATAAGAGTAACAACATGGGAGTATAATACTTTGGGAACCGAATTAATAAATAAAATATATGTAATTTACCATAAATAAAAATCGTTTACAGTTTGTGGTCTTAGGTGTACCTTACTGGATTATTATCATATTATGTAATTACTAATTAACAAGAAGCTTATACATTATGTCACCGTGTACCTAATTGTAAAAACCATTAGTTTGTAAACGCTTGGCATTGCTGAGGTATTTGAATGCACTCCAACACCCTATGTAACCACATCAGATTCGATAGTAGGTACCGACTTCTCGTGTGAGAGTACCTATCACAGTGCATTTAATGTCCTCAGAATTATTAATTCACAGACTAACGATCTAACAAATTATACTACCTAAGACATACAAAGCTACTTGGCAATTAGGCATACAAAAACTACCCACATAAATCAAAATCAAATAAAATTCATGGGATCCGTAGTTGGGGCGAAACGCTTAAAATTGTTTTTCTTTTATATAGATAATAGTGTTTTATAAGTTCTACCATTTTATTTTAATTTTTTCCGCCCTATCGTTGTGAATTCGGGGGAAACGACATCAAATCTTATTTAACCAAAAAGTACGAAGATGTAGTTTTAACGATATAGATAAAGTGCACTTTACACAAACATTCATGCACCAAGGCACTTGTAATGCCTGCAGTTTTAACATTTCATGTCTAATACTCATAGATTATATAAACTTATAAACAATTTAGTAAAAATATTTCAAACTGATATTCATCTAGGTACATATTTAGTACAAAACTATAATATTTCAGAATTTATCCATAAATACCAAGTATACATTAATCATTTCTTATTAAGTGTTGGAAGCGACGAAATAGGCACTACTGAAATGTTCACAAATGTTTTTTTAAGTCAGTGATCCTGCACAAAGCATTAAAATGGTAAATTAACTTTGAAAGGTTTCTTTTTGAAGCGTATAAAAAGTGTAACATAAGGTACTACAAAATATCTGCAATCACTGCAATCTAAGAGTATTATCGGCCATCATTGGTGTTGTCAGGTGTAAGATGCAAAAATTCTACAACTGGACGAAAATTCAATCGACAAAGGTTGATTTTTATTTTTACTAGCTATTTTATCGCGGCTTCACCCACGTGAATTTCGTTTTTCGATTCTCTGTTGATGTCTCTTTGTATTCAACAAAATCCATTCTGTTGTTTGGGTATGTTGATTAATTAAAAATACCTACCTATCCATAAAGTTTACTACTAAGTAGGTATTTGTAGTTCAACACAAAATTTACCTACACATTGCTTAATGCAGTTGCAAGAGACAGCAAGAGCAGCATCTTGCCAGCCTAAAAGCGGCGACCGAGGAAAACATGGACCTTGCACTTTGCGCTAGAAAATGACCTTATACTCGAAAGCGGTTTTTACATCGAAGTTGGAACTCAAATTAAAAAAAAAAAGTTCGAGTTTTATTTGTGCGTTTAATGTAGGTAACTAAGTACGTACGTGTTTGGGTAAAAATGATTGATGATCCATGTTTTTCTACGTTCATTGCTTAGATTGCTTGCTTAGCCTGCAGGCAAAAACATCATACTATTTTAGATGGCTAAACTTAGTTACACCTAGCTCTTGCTATCATCCTGTGACATATCAATTTTATCAACATAGTGAATACTTATGTAAGAGTTATAAGACTAATTTAGGTACATTATTTCACTACCCAGTCTTATTAAAACAAATAACAATTTTATTGCAATATTCTTTCACTTTTTGGTCTTTATTGCAATGATGGTATACTATGCAAACGAATGAAACATTTAATTTACGTAGGTCTAAAACCTTCCTTAGTGTTGGCATTTAAATTACAATAATAAACAGTTTATCGGAGATTTACATACCTTAACTAGCATAGGTATAAGTATTATTCTTATAAATATCCATCAGTTGGATTTTGTGCATTTACATAGCTGATGAAATAATAGATGGTATGCAGACCTTAACAATCGAGAAGCTATTAACTTTCCTGTAACTACACACGGAAATAGAAGTCCTGCTTCGTCAACTTAGTGAAAGCACAAAACATAATAATTATGAAAAAACATTTTCACCTTCCCATTATTTTGATTAACCTTTGACTTACATACAACTCACATTAATATAAGATAGCTCAAATGTTATTCTTTTAGTAATCAAATTACTTAAATATACGATTTTTCCAATAATAGAATTACATAAATATCTATTAAGGTGGGATCATAAAAATGTGATTTAGGTGTGAAATAACCAGTCTTTGAAACCACATCAGAGTCAGGAACTGTTTAAGTGACTTATGCCCGATTTCACCGAAATTCCCTAAGTTAACGGGATCCTCAAACACTAGGTTAGAAGATTGTATCTGTTTCGCCGACTGTTAGGGGTCGCCTAAGCGTATACGCGTACATACCAACTATAAATTTAATTTAGGGGCTGTTTTAGGGAAGCTTTTAAGTGAAGGATCCCATACTTATATGTGGTAGTAGGGGATGTTGGCGAAAACGGGCATTAGTTCGAAAACAACACCTGTGGCCCTGCCGACGTTTAGACACCTTAGACAGTAGTGACACCTACAAAATAATTGTGTGTGACTAAATTAAATCCGGCGCCGACCCCACTGCGAGCAGTCTAATTTGGAGTTCAGTAACCTTCGCCACTGGTGAGGTAACACGTCACAGGCTCTTACATTATAATGTCACTGTATCTCAATAGTAGTTCATCTTCGGAAGATGAAATTCTATTACTGTGGAGCCTTGCACATTCAAGGAAAAAGAAAGTAGGTACTGGGTAACTACATCCCAATAATGAATTAGGAAAAGGCAATAGAGAATTCTTCAGTTTATTTCTGACTTTATTTCTATTTGTAAATGTAAAATCTTTTTCCACCCTCAAGCAGCAAACTGCTTAAGATGCAAAAAGATTTAACATTCACTTCCGAATGTTAATTCAGTGTTTTAGAGAATTACCATAGTCACGGCATCACACGTGAACGGCTGGACCGATCACCATCAAATGCATGCACGTTGTCAGGGGTACCTACAGAGGACAGAGTACTTTTTATCCCGGAATTTCCGCGCGAACTCTGAAATTGCCGCGGGTGAAACCGCACGGGACAATTACTAGTTATTACATACAAAAAAAAACATACGCGTCGAATTGAGAACCTCCTCCTTTTTGGGAAGTCTGTTAAAAACCAGATCCTAATTTTAGAAGTACTATAAATTCAAAAGAGAGATTAGTAGTAATATTTAAAAAGGAATAATATTTATAAAGGAAAGGTCTATTTCTCATTAACTCTATAAAATTTTTGATACTGTCGGTCATCGTGCTTGAGCTTGGGTTTAACAAAAAAAAATAGAACTCTGATAGAACTTGCATTTGCTTTGTGTGTAGGTTTGTAAGCCACCCGTGAAAGCGGAACGCAGAACTCATAAGTCTGACTGTTAGACCGCACGCAGTGGGGTCAGCCCCTTAGAAAGAAATTATCTGTAAGTAACTTTTCTACAATTATCAGACTAGTTTAGACTATTTGTTTTAAATTACATAACGGCACATTTAAAACTTCATAATAATATGTAGATCACAGTTTTGTTTCTTCAGTTAAAAAAGTTGTTTAACACTCATTTCCTGCAAAAAGAAAAATGTATAAAAAAAATAATTTAGAAAACAGCCTTATGAAAAAGATTCAACGATAAAACGTAAGAATTGAAGAAGTATAGCTTTACCATTTGAGCTCCTTTCAGTCTTCAATCAAATAATTAATCATGCAACTATGACTTTAATTTTCTTTTCTATGGCACTTCTGCACATGGGGCAACTTTCTAAAGCAGGATCTGCACAATTCTGACAGCAACACATGTGCCCACATGGAACAAATACTATTTCACATTTAGCATCCATACAGATTACACATTCAGAGTCGAGCAAAGAATCTTTTGCTTCATCAGTGTTGATCACCCCAGTACAGTTCATTTCACTATCTAAAATAGGAGCAGTTGATTCAGCAGTATTTGTAGTATTCTGATCTTTCATCTTATACTCAATATAATAATGTATTGCTCTCATTATACTTTCCCTATCTGAAGACAAGGAAACACCATTCTCCTTTAATTGTTCTGCACCAAGGTTCAATAAACTATCACTGGAAAATAAGAATTTCACCAAAAATGGTAAACAGTGAATAACTCCTTCTTGTAAAAGTAAATTTGCCAGTACTGGATCTAAACTTTTTCCTAAACCTAAAAGATGTTTTGGAGCTGTATCAATAACTTTTTGATAGTTTTTCAACCAAAAATCTGCAGTCTTATCTGTTTGATGTTCCATATCAATCATTGTTTGAATAAGCTGAGTCCTTCTTTTGTTTTTTTGATTGAAGAGATCATCTAACAGATTGATTAATTGTATTCTCTGATGTAACAACTCATTATAATTATATAATACATTTAGCTTTTTCTTTTCTTGTTCAATTACACTTAATCTAGCCAAATGTGAGGATATCAAAGCTATTTCTTGATTAAGACTCCAACTTCTTGCATCTAATTTCTCAAGTAATGAAGCAACAATTGCTTTCTGTGTGTCTTGATCCTGCAGTAGTTGTTCTACTAATATACTACGAGACTGATCTTTGGCTTTTAATAAATCAGCAATTTTTTCCCTACCATCCAAATCATCCATTAGCAAATTTTGTTTAACATCGCATAAACTCTTATCATAATGTCTTTTGTAATGTTTATAAGAATAATTTTCTTCAATAAGCATTTCCATAGCTTTCAATACATCAGCCTTTTTAATATCATCATAATTCAATCGAGCTACTTCAAGAAGACGCTCATGTTCAGCCTGTTCATAAGCAAGTTGCTGTTGAATAACTTCTGGTTTAAGGCTATCCGACATAATGAAGTTGTTGACAATGCACTCAATTTCTTTTTCATTATCCTGTATGGCTTTTATCATTCTTTGGCGCTCCTCATCTCTAGCAATATGAACTTTGGCTATTTCAGCATCCAACTGATGTTGGTCTTGCAATATGGTTGTAAGAAATTTCTCTCTTTGTTCTTGTGCAGCTTTATGCATTTTCTTTTCTTGCTCAGTAATAGCAGCTTCCTGCTCCTCCCAAGTCATGACATTCAATTTATTAAAAGGATTATAATTTGGATATGCAGAACTTGGGGATTGTATGAAGCTTATTCCTTCTTCATCTAAAGGGGGATTATATTCTATATTCATATTAATGCATAAAAACTTCATAATTTGGGAAATCTCCATTACAGCTATATTGGCAGGTGGGAAAGTAAACTGTTCTCCATCTAGTTCAATAGTTGTTAAATTTGTAGCAAAACATAATTCTGGACAAATTTCACGCAAATATTTATTTTCCTTGACATTTATTTTTTTCAACTTTTTCAATTTACCCAATGAAGGTGTTAGACATTTAAGATTGTTTTTGGATGCATCTAATATTTGCAAACATTGCATCATTTCAATGCTGTCAGGTATTAATTCAATACAATTATCCTGAATGTATAGCTCTGTTAGGTTAATCAAACATTTAATATTAGAAGTCAATTTAGAAAATTTATTGTTACTTATGTTGAGAACTTTGATAAGATATAAATCTGACAGCTGGCCACCTTCTTCGAGTGACTTCAACTTATTGGTATTCAATAACAAGTATTCTTTCCTGTACACCTTGCACAATGAGTAAATTCCGGATGGTACATGACGGAGCTGACAACCCGAGAGGTCAAACTCGGGTTCCGGGGACTCTTTAGCTAGATACAGTTTTCTTTCTAACTGAGCTTGTGAATCCACATCACTATGACTAGTCGTTTGGTTGCAAAACGACATAATTGTTTCACGAAAACAAGACACAACACTTCCCATGTAAAAAGTAATGTTATTGCACCCGTTATCATGTAATACCATTGTATAATAATAGAGGATTACTAATTTTAAAAGACTTTAATAAACAAAAAAAAATAAACAACATGAATCATTTTAACTTGTTTGAGCTCATTTTCAAAACGCAATTTGACGAAGAATGACTGAATGACTTTCCATTTTCTCTTTATTCTTAGAATCTCGTAACCACAATCTAGATTGCTAGATAGTAAATGTCCAATCGGCATTCGGCAATCACCAACCAGTAATGTTCAATTCCAATCACAAATTAACTAGACATATTATGTCTATTCCAATTTTCAATGCGCAAATTATTATTTTTTTTTTTTTTTTGTGAAGTTTACCCCTCTCGAGGAAGGCAGAAGGAAACTTAGTCCATATAGCCAATTCATTAGTAATTTTCTTCTTCTGAAGTTATTTACATCGAAATGCATTGGTGAGATGCATTTCGATGCTTTACCGGAACTTTTGGCAGCAAATCTTCACAGTTGAACCTTAATAGGACGCTCTATGGGAAATTGTATAGTAAAACGAAAACCTCACGATGAACGCCCTATTTCATCTTATTTCACTGTTTCCGCACACTGTTCATCACTAATGGATCACTATTATGCAAAATCCACCATAATCATTAAATATTAATCACGATAAACTAATTTGCAAAACAAAGAAATAAAACTGACGTCCACTCTGCTAGAAATCCCGCCAAAAGCAGCGCAAATTATTATCAAATCAACAAATTTTTTTTTTAATTACCCCAATGGGGAAGGCAAAGGAAGATAAGTCCATACAGCCAATTCAGTAGTATTTTTCTTCTTCTGAAGTTATTTAGTATTTACATCGAAATGCATTAGTGAGATGCATTTTGATGCTTTACCGGAACTTTTGGCAGCAACTCTTTACAGTTGAACCTTAATAGGACGCTCTGTGGATAGTTGTGTGTTGTTGTAGTTTGACAGTAAAACGACAATGATGATGAACGCCCCATTTCATCTTATTTCACTGTTTCCACACACTGTTCCTCACTGATGGATCACCACAATACCAATCACGATATACTAATTTGTAAAACAAAGAAATGAAACTCACACACAAAAGTCCTTCTTTTTTTATTGAAGTTTACCCCTTTCGGTTTTACCCTCAGAAGAATAAAACCCTTTTTATAATTTCATTATACTCTTATATCCTACTAGTATTTCCGGTATTTTCATTATTTTATTGTCGTATTGTCGTTTCCACTTTGTATACCTACCAGCGGCTTCACTCCTCTCCTCTTAAAAGCTCAAAAATGTTAAAATTTGTTATAGTTACTACGTTTTATGCGCGAGTAGGTATACCTAATTAACATAATATTTCTTAGTGTGATTACTTTTTGTTAGTTTACTTTTGGATTTCATTTCTTGTCAATTTTTTTTATCATAATCCCAGGGGGCGACTGCCGGCCGTACCTCTGACCCGCTCTGACCCTTATTCACTATGACCAACATCATTCCTTGCCGATAACGGGCGTCCCAAAAACACAATTCCAAACCTCAGAAAAAACTGTTATTGTTCTGAGTTCCAAACCCTCATAAAATACGTAAATACGTAAAATGTATTTTGTTGAAGTGAAACTTCTTTGAGCGCGGTACAATTACCACCGTTGTGGCTCGTTAAATGTATTAACGCGACCGTGTTATGGTATTATTAGGCTACTTGAATATTTTTTGTTACTTAGTCCGTCTTGTAGATTAATAAAAAATATTGGACACGTATTTTTTCTTATTTATGTAATCAAAAAATAACGGCGATACATTGAGTTGAAATTTCGCGTGACGTCGTTACCAGTGCAGTTTGTATGGTGGCTTGTAGCGGACAGTGACGTCACGAGCCCTCACCCTAAACTTTAATGCGCTTTATCTCTGTATATTTTCATTTATTTGAAAAATAAAAAAATACTTGTCTAATGATTTTTAATTTTCTAAATTTAATGTTCAGATCAATTACAATTTTGATTTTAAAAAGTCGTCAACATCCCTGGCCCTGAGTGTACCACCCAGATGTCGTTCTGATGCCTGCTGGAAGCACTCACCATTCCCTCCACCATTGTTACCCATTGACCACTTGACCATCAGACAAGGCCTGATATTTCTGAACGCATCCCAAGTAGAGTTAAGGTTCCTTTTTTAAATTTACAAAGACACAGACAAATCGCCACTACAATATTTATTCTACCAGTCTCATTACATTGTTTAACAAGAAAATTAGGTATTATTTCTCAATCTTAGAAAAAATGTTGTAATTAAAAGGAAAAACAATAATTTTATGTACTTAGGTAAGTACTACTCCTACTTTAGTTTCATCATTACTGAAAACAAGAAAGAAAACTATTTACTGTCAAAACAATTTTAAGCCTTCAGCGTTGTAGGTAGTAGGAATAACTACATATAGGTAGGTACGTATTGAAAACGGTTCAAACTATTTAGGTACTTTGCCGGATTCCGGTTTGGATTTGTCACCGTAAGATTGTAAAAACTGTAACTTTGTAACAGTAATATTGTAAAATGCTGAGGATAGAAAATGCGTTGTGATGAATAAGAATGACATGTACCTACCTACTGCTCACACATGCGAAATCGGTACCATCGCTACCATTTGACTCTGTTCTTCTTCTTCTTCTTCTTCTTTAATAATGGCGTCTATAATTATAATTTGCCAATGACAAATATGACAATGTTTCTCCCAAATTGGAACTATTATTAATTTAATTAATATAACTACTTATAATATCATTCTTACAATCTAACAGTGTTGACCAAAGGTTTTGACAATTTTACGGTGACAGATAAAATACAATACCGCAAGTTTATACCACAATGTGCGACATTTTTTCATAAGTAGCATGCGGTTTTATAGCATGTTATATAAGTAGGTACATACAATATAGCGCGTTGTTGCTCTCGAATTTAAGAGGTAGGTAGATATAAGAGGTAGGTACGCCACGGGCACAGTAACGCATCTTAAATGATAAAGAAATAATCCCATAATTTCAATGTTAACCTGTCTACGTCACAGACGAAATATGTGCATAATTATGTACACGCCGAAGCGTAGTTTTATCTGCTTCACTTTTTTGTTCACAGCGCTCCATCTTGACTTCTTTTTTCGTCTGGCTGCGTAAGGAAATTTGGCAAACAAAGATCGATCCCATCTTCATTTTGTGAACGATTTCATATTGATTTTAATTTAAAACGAATACTTAATAGTTATAGATTAAAGAACCTAATTTTAAGACAATTGACGCCCCGCGACGCTTCTTCTACTTTTATATCTGCGGAAATGAGGCTCATAGTGTAAATTAATTAATTAATTCTTCAGAATTAAAAGATGGCGTATCAAATTTATGATATTTATGGTAACCTTCTGATATTGATGCTAAACGATTCTGTAAATTCATTTTGCCAAGTAGATAATCATCAAATGCAACTTGTTTAGGTTTCGTTCCTTCTAATACATACGGAAGTGCCGTGCTTGGTCTAATGTTTTTTCTCTTAAAATCTACGCTTTGGGTATTAAGATAATTTATATTTATATTTTTTAGAAAATCGTCATATAATTCTTTAGAGACTCTAAAATTGTCTTCTTGAAAACCATCACTTCCAATCTTATATGATTTTAAACCACGCTTATTTGTTTTCGAATTTATATTCTGATGTTTATGTTCGTGTTCACCTGATTCCATATTAAGATATTTATTCTTGTTCTTGAATTCTCTTTGGTACCAATTGTCTTGTAGTGGCGTCACGTCCCCAAACAAAAAGTGTGTTTTTGTACTGGTGTTGTATACTTTTGGTTTATATAATTTACTGAAATCAAATTGATTATTTTCCAATGAATCATAGGCAGGCGCAAATAAATTCTTATGTCTATCGTTAGTAATTTCTGATGACTTCAATCTATAAAATGGGTATTTATTTATAGACCATTTTCTTGATGGATAATAGTCATTATTGATATCTTTTGATTGATCTTTTTGTACTGAACCATAAAATTTATTTCCATATTTTTGATTACTATTATCTTCATGTTTATCAAGTGTTTCATCGTCTGTTGATGACGATTGGTATTCAGTTTTTTCATTTGGATTATAATATTTACCAGAGTCATTAAAAACTTTGTGTTCATTGAAATCAGTTGTTTGTGATGGATGTACTTTATTTTTTATTATTTTACTCAATCTATCAAAGTCATCGTTTAAATATGACTGAGTATTATGTTTTTTGAACTGAGTATTATTATTATTTTTAGGATTTTCTATAGCACTATTAAGTGAGTCTGTATCTTTATGTTCATTTAACTTTGATAAATTATCGTCAATGACCTCTATGTTTCGTAAATCTGTAACCGCTAAGACAGATTTTTCATATGTCTCATCATTTAGTAACGTAGACGACGAAGGGATCTCGTGATGTTCTACTTCTTTTCTAATTCCAAGATCTTGTATAACCGCCGGAAGCACGGTTTCTGGCGCTTTACTGAAATCAAAGACTTGATATGACGGCACGACAGGCAATGTGTAAGTTTTTGCTGCAGGTAATTGTATAGCCACGGCTTTACCTTGATGATACCCGATACCGTGTCCTTCGAATGGTGTATTTTTGGGCTTTTTCTTTTTACTACTTGACGGCTTTTTGCTTTTATCTTCATTAGCGTCGAAATTGCTTGAATCTGCTTCGCAATACATTTTGTTGAGTTTTTGAGTGTCCTTTTCAGATAGGCCAACTCTTTGACCTATTTCTGCTCCAACCTTAAACAAAGAATGAAGTCCGGACTTTATTTCAAAAAAATCTTTCGTATCGTTTTTCTCTATAACGTACGTAGGTAGGTTACTAGGTACATCTCTATCAATAATTGACTAAGTGAACCTTAAAGAATTATTGATATACCTGGGCAAAATATAAAATTAATGAATACCAAACAATGGTTATTAAATTCGCGTCAAGATTTACTACTTTCAGAGTAATTTTTCAAACAAATGCACTTCCATCTATGGAAAATAATTACCTTGACTATGATTTAGGAATACCACCACTCCGAAAATATTTTGTGAATGGTTTAAGGCTTAATTGCATTTATGCAGCGAACGCTCAAAAACGAAATTTTACCTTTTTGGGTATGATGGTATCGCGTCCGTTGATAGAAAACGCTCGTCGGCTGTAATGCAGCACGCTGTCGTAGTCGTATCCGAGACCGAAATCCGACACGGAGAACGAGTTGTATTTGCGAAAGTTGTTCTTGGCTTCTGAGAATGTAATAAAAACAAATATAATTCTAACGATTATAAAATATTTTTTTTGCCAACTTCTATTTGGACTAAAAGCAGACAAGAATGGAGGGAAAAAGAGCAATGTAATATTTTAGATAATTTACGTATCTAACACCCGGCCAAAAAAAAAAACTTAGGGTTTCAGTTTTAAACCACAATTAGATATTCTAAGACATGACATTCTTTGTAGATACCTAAAGTACCTCTACTAATCGTTTCCTATAGGTAGATACATAATATCGATCGTATCCATAATCAGATGCATATACCTCAGAGTAAATATACTTATAAAAGTAAAGTCATTTGTATTCAGTTTGTATGGAGTATAGGTAACACCCATGCCTTATAACTATGGACAAAACATATCCGTGGACAAAACAGTTGGTACCTACTCCATGTCAGTAAGTACCTGCAGGTTTGTCAATGTTTATGTATTGTTATGTAAGCGCTGACATTTGCGTAGTTTTTTCACGGCTGGAACGCTTTCTGTTTGTACTACCTAAAGCATTAGAATTTGTAAATAAATATTATTCATTGCTTAGTTTAATATTTATGGTAGATGTTATGTGGTAGTAATATATATGGGAACACTTGAAAAAGAACCAACAGTTAAATATTTTTTTTCTAAGTAGGGTTATAATAGTAGGTATAGGTACGTAACGTGACAAAGAATGTGAACTACTTGTTTGAGAATCTACATTAAAAAGAGATAGTTTGAAAATTTGGATTTTGGGGATAATCTTTAGAACTATTGAACCGATTTCCTGAGTATCATAGAGTCCCCAAGGGAGGGCACAATGGGAGCTTATTCACTATGACCAACAACATGTCTTGCCCATAACGCGCGTCCAAAAAACGCATTCCCAAACGCTCCAGATGCAAAAAGATAAGAAATTTATATTCTTTATGATAAAAGAAACGTTGTAAATGTATTTTTTTAAAGTGAACCTTTTTTGAACATGAGAGAAAAGCAATTTAAGTGGCCTTATCTTAAGGCGACGCGTTAGATATGGTCATAGTGAATAAGGGCCCTGGTATATTATATATATTAATTTAAAAAGCACCAAAAATCTGTTATATTGAGCTTGTTAAACAGACAAAAGAGACTTTCAAGTGCGTTTGTTCCTTTTACTAAAATGTCCGCTAGTTCATTCGGTTAATTTCCCAAAACGTCCAATTATCATTTATTTATTTGTTTATATACTTTATTGAACATAAACAAAGTTTATACAAATTGCTAAAATTAAAATAAGCCGGTTAATTTATGCTCAAAGGCGGACTTATCCCGCGAGGAGATTTGTTCCAGTCAACTTTTGAAAAATAGAAAGGATTTGAGGTAAGCATTGGCGGGAGAAGAGATATTTATGTCAAAAATCGCACTGTTTAGATCGCGGATTCTCCTCCCCGTTTCATTTGATGCTAGGTATAATATGTTATGTTACGTAAAAAGTAGCCTACTTCATTTTTCGAACCTCCGAATATCTCAAAAGTCAATCGGTGGTTTCATCACTTTCGTGAAATAAGGGTGAAAAGTAAACTTAAACACTTTTACACTGTTTATATAGTTAGGTAAGTATGCCTACTAGTCGGTCCGGTCCCCGACGGGCAACGAGTTCCCGTGAGAATTCCGGGATAAAGAGTAAAATGTCACTCATGAACACCATAGTGAAAGAATTTTTAAAATCAGGTAGTTTTTGAGTTTATCCATTACAAACATACAATTGGCTACTTGACTATTTTTTTTAGTCCGTACTGTAGATTAATAAAAAATATTGGACACGTATTTTTTCTTTTTTTACGTAATCAAAAAATAACGGAGATACATTGAGTTGAAATTTCGCGTGACGTCACAACTCGGAGCAGTTTGTACGTAGCTTACTAGCTTATACCGAGTAATGACGTCACGACTCCCCCACCTTAAACTTTAATGCTCTTTATCTATGTCTATTTTATTTTATTTTCTAACTGACGGACTAAGTAGAATTTTGATTTTCACAGTTCACACCCCGGAGAATACCCAATTAATAATAATAATAATAATAAGTTTATTTCTTAAAGAACCATAATAATTATCAAGTCATTTCTCTTTATATTACTCGTATAAGTATCTATAGATTAAGGATCAGTATAGTATCTAAGCTGAGGTCGTAAATACAATCTGTGCCCTTATGCTCGATGTCTCGGGGGACAGGCTTGAAGTTTAAGAAATTCAAGTTACTTATAAAAAAAAACGTTTAGTACTTATATTGATGCCATGATCATAAGAACCAAAATATTTACTTACGTTCACGTATATTCTTCCATACAATGTCCACGTAGTCATCTCTGTCGTGACTGCTCTGCATGTGGTAGAAACCAAGCGTGTGCAAGAGTTCGTGGACGACGGTCCCGTGACGGAAGCAACCTCTTCCGACTGGGTGCCTCCCGGCTAGGTTGAGAACCTGATACCCACCCTGGTAACCAACTTGCGAGAAACAACCTCGCCGTGATCCCTAATAGGTATAAAATATTCCGTTAAGAAATAAAAAGAAAATTTCCATCATTGCAATTTTACCCACGATTTCCTACTAATACGTACTATAAATGTAAAGATGTGGATGTTTGGATGTTTGGATATTTGTTACTCAATCACGCAAAAACGGCTGATCGAAATTTGGCATGCACGTTGTCAGGGGTACAGAGAAGGCCATAGGGTACTTTTTATAACGGAACTCCCGCGGGAACTCCGAAATTACCGCGGGTGAAACAGCGGGGCACAGCTAGTTAGTTTATAAACTTTCATAAATTAACTTTACATTTCTCATACTATGATAATAGGATAGTGATTTGTTATCTCAAAACCTCAAAAGAAAGTATGACACCTACATTATCTCTTTGAAAGTGTCTCTTTTGTAGTTGCATATTATAGAGTTTTGTTAGAGAGATTCAATGTAACATAGTTACTGAATCTCTTTGCAAATCGAATTACACATAAGTACACTACAAATTACAATGCAATACAATGCAATGTTTCTCTCAGAAGAATGGAAGGTAAGCAAAAGTTATTCAATGTTATTGACATTTTGTTCTTACCCTTTCGGATTGACACCCCCTTCGTTGCTATTATAGCATATATTTTATAGATGAATAGCCGTTCCCCGGGGTTTTACTGCGTTAATTTCGGAGATCTCGCGGGAATTCCGGGATAAAAGTACCCAATGTGTTATTCTAATGTATTTAAGCTATTATTGTAGAGTTTCACTAAAATCCATTCAATGGTTTTTCCGTGAAAGATCCCTCAAACATCCATACATACCTACAAACTTTCGCGTTTATAATATTAGTAAGGACACATAAGTTATTATTTATTAAACAACAATATTAACCTGTATAACAACAGCATCACGATCCCCTTTCTTATACGGTCTGAATTTAATGCAAGAAGCGCGCGCAATATCATCAATTCCATTTTCAATGGCCTGCACTTGGTCACCAGCTATAGAGATAAAAAATTATGAATTGAAAGCATTAATATTCAAAGAAACGTTCATTACAAGAAGAAAACTGATAACCACCGACCAATTAATTCGATCGTAGACAAACGGATATAACTTAATTAAAATAAATGTATTAGATACTATTATTTTTCATATTATTTAAAGTGTAGTGTAGGTACACTTACAAAAGTGTTCTGTCTGGATAAAGTAGATCACTTCGTTGTTCGGCCACCTCTTAGTGCTGTCTTTGAGACCGTTCCTTGATAGTCCTTCGGCGACATTTTCCACTATCAAGTGCCTCTGTTTTTCATTCAGTATTAGATCTCCTTCAAATTTTCCACTTTCTTCCCATGCGTGTTCCGATATAGGTTCGTCATCTAGTTCATCTTCTGGTTCCGCATCTACACAAGATTTGCGGACATTAAAAATTTTCTTCCATCTCTAATGGCGTATAGTTTTAATGTCCAACAAAAGCAATACATAGATAATTTTATCATCGAACCATAAGTGAGTCAAACTATGCATATTTTAATTATTTCCTCCACCGAATACCATTTAAAAAAATATTTCTACTTACTATGTGTTACCGAAATTCCATCCAAAAAGATGCTTATAATGTGAGTAAAGAGAAAACGCTCTGTGTGCATAAAATAAATAAGTTATTATTTAGGAATGGTTATTTGCCTACGGCTACTTAAGAACAGGAAAATATTGCTAAAATTCACAGTGATCAAACTATATCTAGAGTTTACGCGTTTAGGTGTTATCAAATTGTTTTAGATATTATAATAGGTGTATTTACTTACTTTCTACTTTCATATTAATTAGGTGATTGAAACAAATAAAATATTTAACAATTTAGTAAGAAAAATTATGCCTACTTTTCACGTTTTGATCCAATTGAGAGGTCCTTATGAGGAAGTTACTGAAATCCTCTAGTTCGTCGGCTGACATTGTCCTGCATTCAATCACAAAAACTAATAACGAAATCACTGATATTTCAAACCACTTCATTTTAATTAAAATACCTGTAGTCAACAAATATATCAATATAAATTTAAACGAAGCGCACAATATAGAAACAATATTGTCTTCGAAGTTATTATAATTATATTATTGACTTTCGCGTCGCTTGCGGTGGAACTAGGTCATTTTAACGGTACTTATATTTTATTGGTGTTTCAATCGATACATTTTTAAATTTGCTCGAACCAATCGTAAATGTTTAGTATAGTAGCACGTGATTTTTTCAATAAGACAAAACCCATCGAAGCGGGTGAGGATTTAATATAGCTTCTAATACAGCCATTTCACAAGGTGGTGGGCCGAGACTGCGCGCGCCTGACTTGCGACAGCTCTGCTGCAGGCGCTGCGCCTGCGCCGCGCCCGGTGACGACAACGCGCGGCACCTCCACCTTAACATTTAATAGTGCGAAACGAATTGCCTAATTTATCGCCTCAATTCGTTTATCATTTCATACAGCCATGATTTCGTTGGTCTAACAATACGATTAAATCTACTGTGCTATATTTTTAGTAATTTTGGGAATGATAATGGCCCGTCTCGGTTGGCGGGAGTGTTAAGAAAATATCACAATCCGTATGATTGAAAAAAAACTAAGTATTGAAAGTTTTTTCCAATACGAAGATCTTTGTTATAAAAAGTCGAAATAACAAGCAAAAAAGGTTTGTTCCTTAGTGCTGGCGTAGATATATAAGAAAATAAATAGTTGTATAAATATTTAGGTAGGTACCTAATTTTATTAACTAATAAACAATTTATGAGGAAGTAGCTGTTAATACGAGTAGGATATTGTAAATAATAATCGACCATAACGATCGAAGTTCCTTATTTGTTCCGTCGTCATAATATAGTTTTCTCTGTGGTCGTCATCGCACTTCGTGTTGGACAGTCCAATTCAGAATTTTTGTTTTTTGGTGTTTTGTATTAGCAGCAATTTAAAAATGTCTGTAACCTTATCTATTTAAATATCTAAATAAGGGGCAGCAAATTTATAGGCGCCTAAACCACTGCACATAGTGACAAAAGTGTATGAAGATATCTACACATATTATGATGTAGATAAAAACTACGTAAAGGAATCAATAACAATTACAAAACAATCGATCGACAAATAATGTGATGTCATGCGATGGGGGACTATCAGGCATACATAGTCTACTTTTGACGGTAGGTGTCTATAGTGTCTACATCAAATATCTATCGGGGCTGCGGAGCATGTGAAAGCGATCCCGTGGCCCCGAGGCTAGACCGCCTATAACCTACCTTAGGCGCCAAGGAGGTATTCGCCATGATTTATAATAACCATTTCAGGGCAGAGACTTCCATATATACCTATCTACACCTAATACAACCATCACACCCACCCCAAGGTCGTTAACATCATATAAAAAACACCAAAGTTTCAGAGGGAATTCCAAGATGCACACGGGTGAAACCGCGGGCACCGGACAGTTGTGATACAGATTTATTCAAATCAAACAACCACGAAGAAACTGTGACTAAGGCATGTCGAATATCGTGTAATCCTGTTTACAAAAAATTTAAAAAAAAAATCGTGCCTAAATAAAAAAAAAAAAAAATTTAAAAAATAAAAAATAAGCACCACGATTTCATAAAACAATCACACCTGTCAGCGTTACGCTGATTTATTATACCTACTTTGTTGTCGGATTAATTATTGTATTCACTAGCTGTTCCCCGTGGTTTCACCCGCGTTAATTTCGAGGTTTGTTGACGAGTTTTGAAAATCAAAATTCTAATTAGACCGTCAGTTAGAAAATAAAAAAATAAAAGACACGTATTTTTTTGCCTTTTTTAAATAAATGACAGTATACAGAGATAAAGAGCATTAAAGTTTAAGGTGGGGGCTCGTGAGTCGTGACGTCACTAACCACTATAAGCCGTCATACAAACTGCACCGGTTATAGTGACGTCACGCAAAATTTCAACTCAATGTATCACCGTTATTTTTTGATTACGTTAGAAAGGAAAAAATATGTGTTCAATATTCTTTATTAATCTACAAGACGGTCAAAAAACAAAACATTGTCAACACGCCCATTCCGGGATAAAAGTATGTGCAACGTGTAGGTAGGTATACGTATGCATTTCATGATGAGCGGTTGCGTCGTTAAGGCGTGAAAGTGTTAAGATACTTAAATGGATAGGTACTTACGACAAAACTTACAGTATAATTTCAAATTATCCTATAGTTTCAATTATACTTTCAAAATATTTTTTTTATCATTTATCGGACTTAAGAGTTCTTGAAACGCGCCAATAAAAGTTATCTTCTCAACTTCGTGACCTGCTTTGGAAATTTGAGAGTTAAATTTGACGATTACTACTCAAGCCATAACAAATTGCAATAGGGAGTGAAGGTTGTTACACTTTCTCTTAAAATCAAAATAAAAAACGTAGTTTTACCAAGTAATATAGTCTAACAGTAAAGGGCTGGCGCAATCGAAAATGAATTAAGTTTTTTTTTTTTTTAACAATTCACTTCACAACACACAGATCTACTAGATCCCTCACTAAGCTATAAGCTTGTGTCGTGGAAACCAAGCAAACGTGGTATATACTACACATATACAACGTGTTAATGAATTAACTGAAAACTACATAGAAAGTAGTTTGCTCAGAATCGACTAGCGAATCGATCGCACTATGTTTTAATATAGGTTATATTTTTTCATTTTTACTAGCCCATGTCTAAATTATTTATAATACAATATTTGGCGCGTACGCCGCCCGCAGCAACAAAATTCGAACTGGTAGGCGCTAGCGTAGCGCTTAGAATTTCGTAGATAGGTCACCTCTAAACTAATGTTGAATAAATTTTAAAGTATAAATTTTTTCGACATAAAATATATTTTAATAATATTATTGATTATTTTTTAAAATGATGTGTATCAGGTTTTCAGTTAATTCATTAACACACGTATACGTTATACTATAGATATATATATACACACCCAGACTGGAAGAACAAACCCTGTGTTCATGACACAAAGTCCACCCCCACCGGGAATTGAACAAGGAACCTTTTAATTAGCGGGCAGGCATGGTGACCATTGCGCCAATCGGGTCGTCATATTTAGAAAGGTATAAAGAAAAAGAGATAATATAATATTTTGACAAAAATAATGTATGATATTATGCCTCACGCAGTGGCGTAACTACAGGATGGCAAGTCGGCTAAATGCCACAGGCCCCTAGCCGGAAGGAGCCCCCGGTCAGAGGAGAATCCCAAATCCCAACATTTATTTTTACACATATAGTAAAAAAAACATTAGTTTTGTCTTTAATTTATTTAAGTTGCATATACAAGGAAAAAATTGGGGGGGGGGGGGCATCCGATGAATTTGCCACGGGCCTCGAACGGTATAGTTACGCCACTGGCCTCACGGCGCTGATTTTCAACTAATCGTGACAAGCACCACAGTGTGCATTACAATTACAAAGTATAATTTAGATTTTAGAGTAATAATATTTAGACAACTACGTAATTTAGAGTAGCAGGTAATATAAAGAAATAACTACTTAATTTAGAGTAGATTTATTGCTATAATAGTTATAATTTATTGAACTTTGGTAAAAATAAATAATCCATCCATCGACATAACGTCTCGCATCTTTAAATGTTATAGATACGTAGGTAGTAGGTACCTACACCGGCGAGTTATTTTTACCTATATGCAGAGTTGTAGGTATTTCTTCATCATCTGAAGGGACGCAATACATCTTATTTAGTTTTAGTATATCACTCTCTGACATCCCATTTCTTTGTCCAATGATCACATTTTCCTAAAATTATAATTTCACGTAGATTTAATGTTAACTTCCAAAAGGTTCTCCTTGCTATTGTATGAGCAGTATTTAGGTACATAGAGGAAACTACAATTATTTTTTCGTTGATATATGAACTGACAATACTCTGTAGACATCCCAAGCATTAATACACTTACAATCTGAGGATATTGCGTTGATATTGGAAGCTCGCGGAATATTAAATAAAGAAGAGTTAAATGATGAAGGCACCTACACTCCAATGTGTTGCCCGCAGCATAAATAGGTCGATTGTAAAATTCAAAACTTAATTTCATAATATGGTAGACAAATTATTAAATATACCAAATTATTTATTAACAAAAATAAAAGATAAGCGTTATTTATTACCTGTAACGTAATAATTGTCTTGTTCCCATTTTTGGAGAATGCCGTCTCTGGGTAGTGCATAACACTGCCGTAGTCGTACGGCACACCGAAGTCTGTTATCGTATCATTGTTGTATTTTTCAAAGTTATGTTTCATACCTAAGAACAAAAATAAAACAAGTTGGAACAATAATTGCATACCTTTTTTATAAAACTGACTAGGTACCCATAGGTGCTTAAGGTATGATGGTGGTTACAGACGACGTAACATTAGATAGAGCGTGAATATATTACGTTCCATTCGAGCTTGAATAAGTATGTCCCACGTTTTAAATTACTACATAGCGTACAATATATTCTACGTCAAGCATTGACGCCACTAACACCTTCCATAATATTATGTTATATTGACATTGTTAACAGTCTTAAATCAAGTTATATTGAAATAACAACAAAGTTTTATTGTAAGTACTACGGACTTAGAAAAATAAAGAGTTCCGACAAGACGACGCGCAAAAAACTCATCCATATACCTATAGCAAATTGGTACCTAGTAGATGGATGTAGGTATTATTATGGTAATATTTACCTTCCTTTATATTCTCCCATATTATTTGGAATGGTATTTAAAATGGTACCTAGTAGATAGATGTATTATTATGATAACCATATATTTACCTTCCTTTATATTCTCCCATATTATTTTGACAAAGTCATCTCTATCGTACGTGCTCTGCATGTGGTGAAAGCCGATGGTGTGTAACATTTCGTGCACCACCGTGCCATGTTTAAAACAACCTTTGGACAAATTAATCACTTGCTTTCCATCGTTTTCACTACCAGGGTTTTGGAAGCCCACACTTGAAAAACAACCTATGCCTGATCCCTAAAAATTTGAACATTGTTGTAAATATATATTTTATGGCCCAGGAATTTTACGTTTCGATAAAATCTCAACGCAAAATCATTTTTTTCTTTACGTAAAGTAAGGTAAGTCAATGACATTTAAATAATTCCAAATACTGAATTGGAAATCCATGCCCCTTTGAAAAAATCGTCCTGTATATTTCAATATCCTACTATCCTACTAATATGTATTATAAACGCGAAAGTTTGTAAGAATGTATGGATGGATGGATGGATGTTTGTTACTCTTTCACGCAAAAACTACTGGATGGATTTAAATGAAACTTTACAATAATATAGCTTATATATCAGATTAACACATAGGGTACTTTCTATCTCGGTATTCCCGCGGGAACTCTGAAATTAACGCGGGTGAAACCGCGGGGCACAACTAGTGAGATCATAATTCAAATGAGACCCTAGATCACAATTAAGGTTGGGTTATACCTGAAATTAAAATTAATACGCTTTCGTATGTAAAATATTATGTAAATTGACAAGTTATATGCTAAGAAATTATTGTTTATTTAATTAGATTTGCAAATTCACGAAAAATGACCGCCACAGTTCGAGGGATAGGTAGGTATATTGAGTAAAACAACAGTGTTAATATTTTTTGGCTACAGATATTTCGGTATCTAAATAAAAAACGCCTTACCTTTATGGTGACGTAAAGATCATCTTCCTCGTTCCTCTGACGGAATCTTATACACGATTTGTTTGAGATATCTGCCATTCCTTTCATAATGAGTTCCACCTGAGTTTCATCTGAATAATGTATTAGGTATTAAAAAAACATTAAGTACTTTTTTCCCTTACTTATCTGTTGCACGCGGCTCCACTCGCGTAGATATTGTTAAAGACGCGCTTATACTTTTTGTTCCAAAGTGCTATGACTAAACTTTTACCTATTTTGAGTTAAGTCGTTGTAACTGCAACGTTGTTGTTACAACCCTGTTCAATCTTATTCATAGCTGTAGCGTGATGACTATAATATTACCGTGACTGTATAGGTAGGTAGGTACCATAGCAAACTAACCAACTAACAGACAGAAATTCTAAGTCTTAATTTTAGATTTCACTAAATGATAATATTAAAACCTTGTACAATATTTTGTTTAAAATATTATGCACTAACTAGTTTCTTTACATAATATGTAAATGCTTTTTATAGTAAGTATAATAGGTATACGGAATATAGATATACCACGGCGAGGTGCAATTGTGTATAAGTTAATTGGTTGAAATTAAATTAGAATAAAGATATAGTGGTAGTGGTGGAGTGGTATATACTACACATATTATTACATATATATTATACTATAGATATATACATATATGTATATACACACCCAGACTGGAAAATGGAACCCTGTGTTCATCACACAAAGTCCATCCCCACCGGGAATCGAACCCGGAACCTCTTGATTAGCGGGCAGGCATGGTGACCATTGCGCCAATCGGGTCGTCAATGTTATCATATACTACAGGACGTGACCTAAAATATGGGGCGACTGGTATTAGTGAACGATACCTAAACACTTGATTACTTATACGTACGTATACTGATAATGACAAAGAACTTTCCCAAGAAACTGTTATTAAATATGTTTTTATTTCCTTTAAAACACCTATTTGATCGCACTAAGGCGTAACTGCGGTTAGCCCGTATGTCAGTATAATAAATACGTATACCACACATATAGACACAAGCACGAACCGCACACCACCATCTCTCAACGCGTACACGAGCAGTTCTTAGGTAGTTTATGTACGTGTGCATGTGTGTCTATCTACAGTTATTTAGCTTTGTGTACACACTACGACGCGCTTCCGCATTTACATTGTATTGCGACCGAATAGGTTTTTTTATCTCGAAATAAAATAGTTTATAAATAATCCGTTAAGAAAGTTGTTTTTTTTATTATGAGTACAATCGTGTGACTATAGGCATTGTTTCATAATTACCAATCACCCCATATAATTATATGTATAGAGCTACAAACCAAAGTTATCATCCTCGATGTGATAAACGACTGTGCGATTAGGCCAGCGTTGGGCGCCGCCGCGGAGGCCATTGCGTTCCCGCATCGCCATGGAGATAGCGCGCTTCTGGGCGGCAGTCAACAACATATCACCTTCAAAATAATCACCCTCCTCGCCTACAGTTGCGACATCTGCGATAAATATAGGAAAAGAAAGACATAATGAAACACACGTATGAAAAATTTAAATTTTTCGTCCGTGTTTCATTATTTACATCATAACTCAAGACTGAACTATCAGCGAGCCAAATCTACTCGAGCAAAACAACCGCACCACTTCTTAAACCCCTATCGCGACAGTGGATCGACAAATAACTACTAATGTAGGTATGTGCGTAGAGCCTTGTCGAGGCAGGAGTGTGGTCGTTTTTTGCTCTCTGACAAACATCCAATTACAGATCGTTATAATCGGTTAACGATACCGTGCTTCTAAATTAAAAAGGCAACTCACCGCTACCGTCGATGGAATTCTTAACGAGATCACTGTCCTCCAGAGTTGGTGATATCGGAGCGGCATTTGTGCCAATTACTAAAATAGCAACTATAAATATACCCATCATGTTTATTAAACTTTATTTTTGTGTAAATTGTCTATAAGTAAATAATGCGCCAAGCTAAGCTAACACTACAGCAAACTGACGTGCTCATCGTTTTAACGCGTCTATATAAACAAGAGTGCACATAGTGAGTAGGTACCTATTGAACAATAGGATAATTCTATTATCGATCACCTAATTAGATAGGCAATAGAGACCATGGTGGCGGTGTTGCACCACTCGACTTATCTGAAAGATCCAGCTGTGAGTTAGCGGGAGGTCTTATTTAAAAAGCAAATTGTATGAAACACCACGGTGTAGTTCCTTTGTTTCACCTTTCTTTTACTCTGCATAGATAAGGCAGGTCAAAACAAAAATGTTTGTCATTCGATGGCATCTGAAGCGTATAGTCACCTTCAAATATTTGTTATCACTATTATGATTCTATTTACCTATCTCGGCTGCTCTACGGAAAAACAAAGCAACTTTAATTTTTATCGAAATGAGTTTTTTTGCATTTTTGCCGCCTTTCACGCATAACGGACGTTGCTATATAGGTACTCATAACAATCAAATGGCTTTAGTCTTTGAGAAATTAAAGATAATCGTTTAACTAAGGAAGATTTGTTTGGAATAAAGCGATTTCCGGTTTTTGCTCCTTCTATAAAATTTATTCAGCTGCAAAAACCATCAAAAAGGCTTTAGAGAAATAAAAAATTAAGAAAATCGATAAACTATGGAAGGTTTGTTTTAAATAAAGCGATTTCCGGTCTTGTCCTTGTATGCATTAATCCTTACTAATATCATAAATGCGAAAGTTGGTTTGTTTGTTTATTTGTTTGTTACGCTTTCACGCCTTAACAGATCATCATGAAATTTTGCATACACGTTCTCAGGGATACAGAGGACATAGGGTACTTACTGTTTATCCCGAAATACCCGAGGGAACTCCGAAATTACCGAGGGTGAAACCGCGGGGAACAGCTAGTTGTCCTGCCCAGCCAATTTAATTAATTTTTTTTGCTATTAGAGGAAGCTATAGTCCTAAGTGACAAAGGGTATTTTTTATCGCGGTTTCCCGCGGGAGCTCTGAAAACAACGTAAGTGAAACCGGAAGGATCGACTAATAATAATATATAATATTACTAGCTGTCCCCCGCGATTTCATCCGCGGTAATTTCGGAGTTCCCGCGGGAATTCCGGGAAAAAGTACTCTACGTCCTTCTTTGTACCCCTGAGTTCTGGAGTTCCCGCGTGAATTCCGGGATAAAAACTATCCTATCTTTTAAGTTGGACCATTTTATGAATGGTTACAAAATTTTATCAAAATCCGTTCAGTAGTTTCGGAGTCCATCGCGGACAAACAACGTGACACGTGATTTATATATATTAGATTGTATACTTTTCGGGACAAAATCTTTTAAATGAGAAGGTAATTTTGAAAATGTGATCACTAACGTACTTTCTATATCTCGTGTGACATGTATGTGTAAGTAGGTACCTATAATGTCAGATAAGAACCTCTTTGGTTTCCCAATAAAAAAAAGATAAAGGGGATTAAATAGTGTTATCAACTTAAAATTTGTCATGATTTGTGATAGTCATTGATTACAAGTGGTGAGTTAATTAGGGTAAATAGTGAGACTTTTACGTAATTTTGTGCTTTTAATGTGGTTTCTAAAATAAAAATGTATTTTTTTATTGATGACGATGATGATTATCTACAGGTTTTTTGCCCCAACCTATCCCAAAACACGCTTTATTATCCATTTCTCTATTGTAACCTTACCGCGCTCGCGCTCCGGTGACGATCTCTTACTATGTAAACGGACGTTTTCTTACTATATAGGTAATCTTCTTCACCATTTAACGTTTGATTCCCATAGTTCTCAAGTCAGTTGTGCATTGTGATGTACGTATACCTATTTATTCGTCATTTTGTCCCAATTTTTATTTATAATACTTATCTATATCTTCTGTTATCTATCTATTTACATAAGATCATTCTTATCCCTATTTCCCTTGGTCAAGGCATTGGACCAATTTCGCTAATTCTTTTTTGTTGTTTGTTATTGTAAGAAGAAGTATAAATTAAGTTCCTGCGGGAATTCCAAATCTACCAAACAGTTAAACCGATTTGGACAAGACTTTCACTGCTAATCAGCTGATGTAATAAGGAGTAAATTAGTCTACTTTGGTGTTCCTGCGGGAATTCCGAAACTCACGCGGGTGAAACCGCGGGGCACAGCTAATTCCGTATATAATAACTATGTGTATTAATAATTATTTATTCTATTGTTATTTACTACATATGTGTTACATCGTGCAGAAACTGTCTATAGTATATGTAGGTATGTGTGTTTTACAGTAACTTAGGTATATTTTCTAAGTATTGTATGTATCTACTCTTATGCCATTCTTCTCTGACTATTTCTTACTTATTTGTAAAGTACGTAAAATAGTATAATAATGTAGGATCAACCACCCAGTAGTAAATATTTTGTTCTTTTTTATTGTTCTGTACTTTTGGTTGTCTGGAAAAAATTAATCTTAAAAAGGCCACGCCACAGATAATATAATACTATGCCACGCTTTGTTACCTGCTTTATTTTATTACTTCTCTCTGTATCTTACATTTTTAATTTAGTAATAAACTAGCTGTGCCCCGCGGTTTCGCCCGCGTGAGTTTCGGATTTACTTACTAAAAACCTTCCCTAAACTTCCACAAATATTTCATGATCAAAATTAGCCAAATCGGTTCAGCCATTCTCGAGTTTTAGTGAGACAAACGAACAACAATTCATTTTTATATGTATAAGATATAAAGAATTTGTAATTGATTTTTGATTTCTTCGAAATAAAATATTATGTATGTTGTAAATAACGTGCTATATTTATTATACAAAGTAATTACAAAAAAAACCGACTTGCACTATTCCGACTGTACATGCATGCAATTCATATTAATAAGTTTAAGTATGGCTAGCTGAATAGTTTTAAAATATACAATAAGGTAGAGATTAATAATACATAGAAAAAAATTTACTTAAGAAATGAAACATAACTTTAAATAAAAATATAAATAATATAATCTTAGTCCATCTCGTACATTATGGCATTAGAATAACTTAATACTGAACATGCTAATACAACAAGAAATCGTTATGTATTCTGTTCACTTTCAATTCCATAAAACTCTTGTATAATTTGCGAACTATAAACACAAAAATACCTGTAATTACTAATATCATAAACGAATTTAATTTATCATTGTCCTAGTATACAATCCACACGGAGGTACAACGAAACGCGTCTAATTGTGAATTAAATTATATCTATACTACGTTTCCGCACACCTGAAACAAACCTCCTCGTGTTTTAATGGACCTCTGTAACTTTAAAAGCTGGCGCATTTCTATCTTCCTAATGAGTATTGCTCAAATTTTGATGTAACATTTTTAATTACGAACCAAAGCCGAAATAGCTTAATGTTTTCATAAAATATGACCTACAGAACATGTTTCGTTTCTTAATCAAGTTCCATTTCAATCACTGCACCAAAGATGCAAGGTGGCTTGATTCCGGTGTCCAGAAGTGTATTTTATATATACGTCAATCAATTCTAAATAATTACTTTAGGCAGTCTTTAATATATTTCACACAAGTGTTACATAATATTCGTTCATTACATTCAATAAAGTTGTACCGACCAAAAGTAAAACATAACATTAACTTAAGCCTAACTATCAACCTAGATCTTGACTTTAAAAATTATTTTATACAAATTTAATTACAAAATACAGTACCAGCAGATAATTTTAGTAAAGCACTGTAAAACATTCTAAATATTGGTCTATATATTTATTGCGAGGAACCAAAAAGATTCCTTTACAACGAACAACACACAAACTACAAGTTCGATGCAGTTACATTATTTATCTTAGCGGCAGATAAGTATTGGGGTTTAACAATGCTTACTGCTACGTAATATTCATCTAATACATTTGTCTACATACAAACGGCGTCAATACACGACTGAGTACAAGTGGCACGCTACGTGTGTACGGGTTATTGCATATTTGTGCGGCGAATCTACATTAAAATAATTTATTGCTATTTCATTGAATACGTCCTAGACGCGTATAAGGCAAACAAATGTGGTTTGTTCACGATCCATTTAAAATTTCTCTATACCTACCTAGTCGTATAAATCGATTACTTTTAATTTTACTATCAATAATAATAATCGATAGATACTCAAGTCTAACAGAGTGATGCATCACAAAAGGCCTAAACACATCGCGATATCATCAAAAATTACATACATAAGCATTAAAGTCGTGACTATAAATGACTGATACTTTATTATATTGTTATCAATGTATGTATAGTATTCTCAGAATAGGTATCTATATAAATAAAAAGCTGGGTCATTAAAACTCTGTTCAATTTAAATATTTAATGAAAACCATAGAGTGAGCGTATTAATTCTATGATCGAGGCATACAAGATATTATGATTAAAATCATCCTAACTATACACTTCTAGTTTTTAGATAGACACTTCGGCTATGGGACTATGTAATTACTGCCGAGTTATTGTGACAAAAAGAAATAACTGTTTCATGCAATTTTAACTTTATTATTTATTACCATAGTAATTTTAATTTATTAAGATACCCAAAGATCAAGAATACCTACAAATAGTAGTAAATTTTTATCGTATCAGTAGTTAAGATCGGCTTGGAATAAACTGTGTAAGTACACTATTCCAAGTTCAATACTTAGACTATTGATGTCGCGATTGGATTATTCTAGTTGGTATTTCTAGTCAATCTAATAAGAATTCTTAAAACGAATGACGGTCCACCTATCTATCATAGTTTGCGAGCTTGAATTGCTCGTTTGCAATATTAAAAAAGAAAAAATTCTGATTGTCATTTGAATAAACCTAAAGCTCGTTTAATATAATTATTACAGATTCGACAATATGCATTTTACGAACGCACATAGCCGAAATATAAATATCTTTGTATATTGCCTCAGTTTGTACAAAACGCACTCTGAATATAAATAATTTAAAAAAATATTTAAGAGCTGAGGGGCTATTATGTCACTTCTGTTTCTATCACTTTTCGGTTGCAATCAAAAACATGTCGGTTTTTCGATTACAATATGCACGTTTTGTCACCTGCAATATCTAGCAATCAACCAAAATAAACATATTTCAAAAGTTGAAGCTGTCTAAACATGATTAATCAATCACAAAACCGCTATTTTTCTGATTGAAACTGAAATATGATAGCAACAAAAGTTACTTAATTGCCCTGCAGTTGCGTTTATACATCTTTAAATTTTAAAATCGCTTTTTGTAAAATAAATGCACAAAGTCTCACTTTTTGGTAGGTACTTTCCCCATTCTCTACAAAAGCAAGTAATTTAACAAGATGATGCACACAATTACTACTACTTACTTATAACACAATTACATACCGGCGGCATATTGTAGTAAAATATATAATATATAAAATATGTAATCGAACACAGAAATGGGACATTTGAAATTTGGCACACACTATTATGATATGTATCAGTTATGAAATAGTTATTTTAATTAGTTGTAGAAAAATAAATCTCCGTTATTATAGATATTGGGCTGGCTAATTTAAAGCTATACATTTAAGAAATACTTATAAGAAAAATCTTATCAGATTTTTGTGTTAAATCGACAGATTGAAGTTGTCCCATTTCTTTTGTGAAATAAAATACATGCGTATTCGTTTTATATTTACGTTTTTACACGCACCAAATTGTAGGTTAATCGTAACTAGTAGTCGTATGTGCTATTCAAATTATGTAACCACCACACTACAATTAGTAAAACAGAATAATTAATTTTATTTTAATTATTATACATATTATAAATATATAAACTACATTTTATTTTAAAGTAGTGTAACTACCACTTTTACTAAAAAGTTTCTCTAATTCGATGTTTTAATACATTCTTTAAACACACTGTGCGATTCTGTTTGCCGTACTCTAAATATAAAAATCTAAGCGAATCAGACTGAAATATAAAACTGCGTTGACACAATCCAATTCTATTAAATGCTTTACTGATAGAAAGCTACAGTATGCTTGAGTATACTATTTATCATAGTATACTATTTATCTCGGAATTCCAGCAGGAATACCGATATTCATGCGAATACAAGCAAATACAGAAAATACATAACTAAATTCGAATTTTATTTCAGTGCTAATATACTGAGAATTTCAGGTTTAGAGTGTAGAATCGACACCAATATCGACTGTTCCCGTTTGAAAAGATGGCAGATACGACAAGAATTGATTCTTATCACTGAATATTCAATTAAAAAGGCGTCACTAGTTTTAGCTCCGTGCTGGTCACACGCTGATATGTAAATCATGACAATACAATATATTGTAAAGATTTAAATACTGATAATAAGGACATATTTGGCTTGTTACTTTTGTTGCATTCGTTTAAAAATAAGCGAAGAGCTCAATTTCAGGGTCAGCATTTCACGCTGCACACAAAATATCATTAATCATTTAATTAATCTACTCTCGAACCAATCACAGTTGAGAAGCACACACTTACAAATAAATACGTAATACGCTAACATTAATTAGGCCTTTTCTAGGACATATAATCACAATTTAACTTACACAATTCCTCGTTGATTAACCGCGTCGTTATTTTTGGACGATAATAGTTTTTTCTTGTTATTTTTTCTTTGGATTATTATCTGCAAACTAAGACAAAATATGTCATTTTAATTTAGTGTGATTTGTCGGATTAACCAAAAACCAAAGTATAACTATTATCTTAGTAGCGAACAAAATCAATTTGGTTAACTTCAAACAAACAAAATATTAATAAACGCTACTCAAATTTGATACGCTCTCAAGTCAATGCTTCTTGTTCTTCATTTCCCAGAAAAATAATTTATTTATAAACCTTCAGCAGTTCACAGGTCATGCTTCTCCCAGAACTCGCCACTCGAGTCGGTCAGTCAGTCTTCAGCCATCCGCTGCGGATGTGACCAGCTCATTGCCATTTCAGTTCGCTAATTTTTGACTCCGGTTCTCTAGCGAGTTCTATTATCAAAAGCAATGACTCTTTCTATAAGCTCGTCGAGCGACTTTTAATTGATGGACGACCAATAACTTGGGAGTGTATCAAGTTTAAGAGGTTTTTATAAACATCAAGTGATTGCTGACTTAGCTCTTAAAACGCGGTACTTGGGTTTGAACCCAATGGCCGTGAGTGCTGTGACCACCAAAGTTTAAATAATAACAATAATAATAGTTTATTTGGCAATCCTTACTTATTTCCTTATTTTAATGAAACTTTGCAATAATATAGCTTATACATCAGAATAACACATTGGGTACTTTTTACCCTGGAATCCCCACGGGGTTTTCGAAATTAACGCGGGCGAAACCGCGGGGACGAGCTAGTAATAACAATACTGGATAAATCGAGTTTAAACCCAAGCACCAGGTTGATTGACCATCTATAGCAGAGATTCTCAAACTTATTTCTTCTACCGCCCCTTTGAAGATCAATTATTTCTCAGCGCCCCCCATTTTTATACACTCCTAAAACTTAAAAAAAAAAACACAATTTCACTACTTTAATCAATTTAGCTATAGTGTGCTATATTAGTCGGTTATGGTGTTTAAAGTTACATTCTTATCTAGACATTTTACCAGTGATAGCAATTAAAACGCAACTTTATAATATTAAGAATATAACATTTTAATCAAATTAAAAGAAACAATATATGTAGATAGGCGGGATAATTATCAATTTTAGTTTTAAAACTAATCTAAGATATCAGTTGTTGATATTTTCAGCTTTTAATACCATGATACAGGGCAGAAATATAAACTGATAATTCGATAATAAGTAGAAGGTAGGTTTTTATTTCAGTGAATTTTAAAATATAAAGTAAATGAAATTACAAATCTACCATCGCCCCCTAAACCACGGCAACGCCCCCCATTTTTAGCTGGGCCCCTTAGCGCCCCCTCTAGTTCTCCAACAAGAAGAGGGCGTTATCGCCCACTTTGAGAAAGACTGATCTATAGTGAGGTAAATAAGTATAGTTACATTCGGTGCACGCCACAGGCGTTTGACTAGGCGGCAGTGTGGGCGGTGTGGGCGGTGTGCGCGGTGTGGGCGGTGTGGGCGGCGGGCGGCGGCGGCGGCGCGGCGGCCGGTTTCGCGCGGCCCGGCCGCGGCTTGATCGTCTCCGATATCTGCCACATCGCCTCCTCGCTGAGCACGTCGTCGAACTCGTTGAACATCGCTTGGATGCGCTCGTTCTTCTTTATCTTGTACTGTTTGCTGGATGAATTAGAGTAAACGTTCGTTATTTGACGACCCGAATGGCGCAGTGGGTTCCGGGTTCGATTCCCGGTGCGAGTGAACTTTACGTGATGAACACAGGGTTCCACTTTCCTGTCTGGGTGTGTTTATATATTAATAGTATAATATACATACATATAATTATAATATGTAATTTTACGTTTGCTAGGTTTCCACGACACAAGCTTATGTGGGATCAAGTAGATCTGTGTTGTGAAGTGGATTATATTATAATATACCAAAATTAACACGCTAATAGCTTAACTTTGCCCTAGGGTAAGTGGGAATACAGGCAATGTCCTCCAGCACACAAGCAATACGCATAGCTTTGCTTTTTCATACTCTCACCGAGGTCTGAAAAAAAATACGTACTCTTTATGGAATCTCTTCATGTTCTCCATAATGTGATATTGTTGCCATCTCTTAGTAAAATTAATGTTGCCATCAGGCAGCAAGTCAGGGTTGCCGATATGGACAAACGTCAAATCTTGCAAGACTAGACCACTGTGAACAAAGTTAAAATAACTTTTATTTTTATTGCATATTTAATAAGGTAAAGGAACATCATACTCATACAGAGATGGTCACCCAATTTATAACGAGACAGAATTGGGTTAAATCGATCAAAAGATGGAGAGTGCTGTCCAATAGGTAAGGTAGGTAAGGCAGCATGTTTGTTTGGTAAGTGGTTGGCTATAACCTCTCGACCAACAATGCTGTTTGTTTGATATGTCGCTGTTTAAATAATTATAACATCTTGTGTGTGTGTTTGTGTTTGTTCGTCCCCAGTATGACATCAATAGGGTTGTTTCCGGTGTATGAAAATCAAAATTCTATTTAGTCGATCAGTTAGATAATAAAAAATAATAGATAAGTATGTTTTGGTTTTTAAAATTAATGAAGCAATACTTAGATAAAGCGCATCGAGGAGTGGAGGCTCGTGACGTCACAACGTGCTAAAAACTAGCACGGCGTGACGTCACGCGACATTTCTACTTAATGTGTCTCCGTTATTTTCTAATTACGTAAAAAACGAAAAAATACGTGTCCAATATTTTTTTATTGATCTACTAGTTGTGCCCCGCGGTTTCACCCGCGTTAATTTCAAAGTTCCCGCGGGAATTCCGGGATAAAAGTACCCTATGTGTTAATCTGATGTATAAGCTATATTAATGTAAAAATGTTTCATTTAAATCATCCAGTAGTTTTTGTGTGAAAGAGTAACAAACATCCATCCATACTTACAAACTTTCGCATTTATAATATAATAATAATAATAATAATAAAATTGTTTATTGCCATCAAAAAGGTGTACAAAAAGATAAAAATTAAACTTAGCCAATGAAATCAGTCCAAATAAATAAACAAAAAATTGGCATTTGGCAATAGGAGTGCATTCAGCGTGTGCTGGATGAACATCCTTAATCCAGATGTTCACCCAGCGCTGGTTTTCAATGCACCCCTTGCTCGGACTCAGAAGTTTTTCCGAGAAAAAAAGTAAAAGTTATAGCGGGTTGTCTTATTTACATACAATGGTGCAACAAAGATACACAACAAATCAACAAAAACAGCACCAAAATTTACCACGTGTGTGTGTGTGTGTTTGTGAGTGTGCGTGCATGTCCGTGGGTTAGTAGAATGAGACCAACTAAAAACTAAAATTTAGGAAACTATCCTACCGCCGTTCGTGTCCGTGGTGTAACGAATCTAAACGTTGCTTACATGTAAGGTATGCACGGCGGCTGCGTCTCGGCGAGCGCCATGCGGTAGGCGCGGAAGGAGGACGAGGGCTCTATGATCGCGCAGAAGTCGTTGAGCGCGTCCTTGATGGCGCGCGGCCAGTCGAGCCGGCGCACCGGCGGCGAGTCCAGCGCCGACACCAGCGCCAGGTACGAGTTGAAGTTGTTCAGCTTGCGCAGCGCCTTCATCACCTTCAGGAACTTGCTCGCGTACTTCTCGCGTTTCTCCGCCTCGTCCTGTGCAATGCAGTGCAATTGCTAGTGGGCACATAGTACACTCAGATTAGGTATTATAGCTGTCACCACGGAGTAAACACATAGTCACAGATAATATAATACTAGTACAGATGCCTCATCTCATACAAAGAAACGTGACCGTCCTAAAAAAAATAATTCCGGAAAATATTTTTATTTACTGATCGCAGCAATAGATGGCAGTTTCGTATAGATGAAATTTAATCGTCAGAGGGCGCCATTTTTTGAAGGTACTAGGTTAGTCATATAAATGTATAGGTACGTGGATATAGGCATCGGCGCGGCGCAACAGTACCTACGCGACCTACTATTGAGTTTTATTCTACGAGTTTTGTGCCACAACGCGTGGCGTTGTACGATGCATTAGGTAGTAAGTATGCAGTAGGTATGTAGTATAGGAAGTGTAGAAATACCTTATTTTAAAATTATAACAATCGAAATTTGGAATACCTAATTAATATACCTAGTACTTACCTATTTTTTCAAAACAGTTTTGATACAATATTTCTGTTCTTACCAGCTAAATCAATAGGTACCTAAACTATGCCGCTAAATTTTAATGCGTGTTTCCGCCTTTTTTTGAGTCGCGACTTGTGATATCTCCACCCACTAACTTCGACCACTATCGGGTGCAGAAGGGATTAAATTTTTTCTTAAACAAGATAAGGTGCAGGGTTCGCTATCGACCAGCAATTTAAAAAAAAACAATTCTTTTTTTAGTCCAGTCAATTCTTACTATTATAAATGCGAAAGTGAGTTTGTTTGTTATGCTTTCACGCCTTAACGGCTCAATCACTCATCACGAAATTTTGCACACACGTTGTCAGGGGTACCTACCGAGAAGGACATAGGGTACTTTTTGTTCCGGAATTCCTGCAGTAACTTCGAAATTGCCACGGGTAAAACAGCGGGGAACAGCTAGTAAAGCAATAACTTTGCCACACTACTTTGTGTGTACTCACTCAAATAAAAAATAAATATCTCAAAAAATCTTTTGCCAATAGCTCTCAAATTGTTCAAAATATTGAAAAATATTTCAAATAAAAATTATAGAAAATAAAACTTCCTGCAAAAGAACTCTCTTATCATTTTTGCATAGGTGCGTTAGTTTCTGCAAAAAACGCGCTAAAGTGCAATATTTATATAAAAATGTCCAATATTTCCTAAATGGTTGGAAATATAAAAAAACGTTTCAAATAAAAATTATAGACAGTAAAATTTCCTACAATAAAGCTATCTTAATATTTTTCCATAGGTGTGATAGTTTTCGCAAAAAATGCGCCAAAGTGTAAATTTTTAGAAAAATGTCTAATCTCTCTTAAACTGCTCGAAACATCGTAAAACGCACGCAAAAATATTCAGAAAGCATTTTTTGTAGGAAATTTCATTGTGAATAATTTTTATTTCAAATATAAACCATTTAGGAGATATAGTCAAAAAAATGCTTTTTTGAGCTTTCGCCATTTTTTTTCAAACTTTTTTATGTTTTAGATACCTGACTTTTTAGGATATTAAATATCGAATACTGACACGAATTTTTCCGTTGGTCCTATCCTTTGAACTCAAAATGACAAAGTTTTAGCTTTGTTGACTGGACTACTTCGGAGGTCTATTATTTTGTAATAATAGCAATTCCTTTATTATATATCGTAAAATACGTTTGTTTTTAGCGTTTTGATCTTTCTCATTCTCACCCTAAACAATATAATACTATTCCCTAATTTTTTATCAACACGAAAATTAATGACGGCACCACCATCTTCGATTCCCCTAAAAACTCCACTTGAGTCCTCTGTGCACTAGTAGTACTATAGTATTACGTTATCTGTGTCGCTTCATGTCTGTGACGCAATGAAAGTACAATTTGTACAATTTGTGAGCATATTGATAGATGGCGCCATTACATGAGGTTACTTAACCACGAGTTGAAATAGTACATATTATTGCCGCCAGAGAAACAAAATTGCTTTTATATTTGTTGGTTATTTAACAGATTACTTGATTTTTTAATGCTTATGGAACATTTAAAATTATTTAAAGTATTGTTTACTTAGTAATTTCGCGTTATCTTCGTTTTACACGATCGTGAAATGCAAATCGATACCTCTAACGGCATCTATCGATAATCACTCAGAATTATTTTTATTTTCTTAGAGATGAGACCCCATGCACATAGTAGACGCAATCATGCGGTAAGCAGGAGATGGGGGGGATACATCGCAATGCTTTAATCGCACACTAGATATAATACCAAGTGAGCTCTCTGTACTACCTGAAAGTTGACTAGCAGGGAATGCCACTGTGGCATTAAGTTCGCCTTTTGTACCATGATGTGCATAAAGTTTAAATAAATAAATTAAAAAAATACCAACTATGACTAAGTAAAGAAGCGACACACACGTCCCTTGCCAACTTGGTGCTTCCTACACCCTGCCACAAAAGTGGTAAGCCTAGAGGCGATAGCGGTGTAGATATGCCGGACAATATGAACTTGAATTTCGAACACAAACTTCATCGCTCACCGCGCCCCTCGAGCACTACTACTAGCCGGCCGCCTGTACCTACTAGTAGTATGTATAGTATATCGGTTCACTTTGACCAGCCCGGTGGCACTCCATACAAATGAACTAATTCAAGTACTTTCCCACAAGTGAAGACGGCCGGCAGGTTGCCGACGGTTGACAGCGAGCTGACAATGTCAGCTGTCTGTAGATTCCACATGACGTGTCAAACTTTCCTAGCAATTTCCAAGGTCACTTTCGCGGGGTATAAGGAGGCAAGAAATTGGTGGGAGGCGGAGTATCGTTTCTTTGATATTATCTCTATTCTTTGCTTTTACGGAGTGTGACCACGTAGCCTACACTGAGAGAAAAATAAGGGCTTGTTCGGGAAAGTCCGCGACCGAAAGTTCCCCAATGAAGATCGGTCTTCGGTATTTCTGCTACCGGTGTTCGGTTGGGCATCATATTTGGTCAGTAAACTCCTCTGTAGTCTGCACTTCATTGACACCACGGGGAACGGTCGCTGTGTCTATACTGGTCACTGATATTGTGTCGCCAAGACAACTAAAGAGGTTTCGGTCACCTTCTAGGCCGACCGATACTTCTTAGGTTTGATTGCTTTCTCTCCGTGTAGTGTGTGTGTGTGTGGGTGGGCGTGCAGCATGTAGTACCTGTTCCAGTATCCTGGAGCGCGCCCAGTAGCTCATCTTGTTGAAGTGCGCGGTGAAGCGCGTGAGGTTGGGCGAGCTCTCCTCGGACTGGTCGCGCGGCCACGAGAGCACCTCGGCGGTGGTGATGCGCGCGAACAGCACCGCGTCCATCACCGTCATCTGCTCCGCCAGCTCCACCGACTTGAAGTCTAGCAGCGTGTCGCGCCGCAGCGACACGCACGGCGTCTCGTACTCGTATCTGTGGTTACTCTGCGACACAAGCGATCAAACACAAACATTATTTATTTATTTGTTTACTACCAGCTGTTCTCCGCGGTTTCACCCGCGGAAATTTCCGGATACAAAGTACCCTATGTCCTTTTCTGTATCTCTAACAACGTGATGCAAATTTTCATGAAATTTTATGGGCGTTAATTTCGGAGTTTCCGAGGGAATTACGGGATGAAAAGTACCCTATCCTTCTCTGTACCTCTGACAACGTGTGTACAAAATTTCATGATGATCGGTTGAACCCTTGAGGCGTGAAAGCGTAACAGACAGACAGACAGAGTTACTTTCGCATTTATAATATTAGTAAAAGTAGTCGTAATAGTAGTAGAGATTTAAACTGTTCCCTGCCCTAGGAAATCAGTCACTAGCCACTGCAAATGGCATAATGTATAAAAATCAAAATTCTATTAAGTCCGTCAGTTAGATAAAAAAAATAATAAACACGTATTTTTTGCTTTTTCAGATTATTCAAAAAGTACAGGTGAGAGGTCGTAAGTATATTTTTTATTTATTTATTTATTTAGGCTCACCAACAACTGCTCATATCATTATAAATTACAATATTATTATATTTTTTACATTAATTAAAAGAATTAAGTACAACAGTTACTTATAGGTAAGCTCAGCATGCACTACACAATCTGTGACTAAAAAAGAATATGTAAAAAAAAGAAAACTTAAGAAAAATTAAATCATTTAAATGTACCAAAATTGAAATTAGGTAAGTACTTTAGTACTGACTTTGACTGAGATCATCAGTCGTCGTTTATTCGATGTCAGATAAGTGGTCAAGTACGCTCCTATAAAACTTACCAGGACCGTCAACATTAATATCGACAAATTCGCTACAGCAGTTCAAGAGCTTACATAGTCTTGGGACAGGAAAGATTGAACCAAGAAGTGTTCTACGCAGTGGAGGAGATAAGGGCGTTATTCTGCTACGAGGGAACCTAGAAGGGACACGGAAGTTAAACTGACTTAACAAGTTCGAGCAGTCTATCCTGTTCCTGAGGACTTTGTACAAAAACAAAGTATACCTAGGAGTGACGTAACACGGAATCAAGACGAACATTTACAAGACAGACTAAATGTTAAAATTTAATCATTGTCCTTGCCTCGAATTGTCGCTGTGCTGTTTGAGGAAACAGCGGTGACATATGGGAAATTTTGTATCCATATCGTTACGTAATATTATTTGTCACCATTGATGGGACAACCAGGAAATATCTTTTGATACTCACTTGTTGGTTGTGTATTTGTTTCTGCTTGTCGACTAGTATCTGCCTCAACGCTTTCGCTATGGCCAATTCCTCCGCCTCCACGAGCCAGTAGATGAACTCCATTATCTCTTGCATTAGAGGGCCGTCCAGGTCAGCCAGGCTAAGTAAAAGATTAAATTCTAATTATTTAAAATTTATCAGTATGTACTATGTATCGTAGAAGAATTAAAATAGGTATGTAAAAACCAAATCTTTGTTAAATCTTAAAACGACTATGATGATTTACTGTTTTGTAAATCATTTTGTGGTTTCAGAAAACAACTGATTGCTCAATCTTCAAGTATAATCTACAAGTATAGTGAACTCACGTGAGATCGGCGACGACCCTGGTGAGTAGGCTGAGCGTGGAGCGCAGCTCATGCGGGCGCGGCCGGTAGTGGTGCGCGCGCCGCACCAGCCGCGCCACCAGCCCGCTGGGCGACACCCACGTGCGGTACGTCGCTAGGAACGCCTCCTGGTAAGCGAAATCTGCGCACGCGCACACAGTCAGTCTACACCTATACACGGCTACGACACGTCTAGTACTGGAGCCCTAATTCACTGTGACCATAGCACGTTGCGGTAAGATAACGCGTTACAAAGATTGCTTAATTCATTACTATTATTTTCGAGACGAAACAGGAATAAAAACTGAGTCGAAAAAATAATTTTTATGTGGGACTCTGTGGGGCGAATCAGGAACAAATCCTTAATCCTCGTGCTCAAACAAGTTTCACATGAAAAAAATACATTTATAATGTGTCTTATGGGATATGGAAAATTTATATCTGATATTTTGGCATCTGTAGCGTTTGTAATGGTGTTTTTGTGACCCGCGTTATGGGCAAGAAATGTTGTAGGTCATAGTGAATAAGGACCCTGGTCAACGACCCGACCGCACGTTATGTTGTTTGCGATGCAGTGCAGTAATGATCTATGGTCGATTTTTTCTTTTTTAGGTAAAGGTGTCTACAAACTACGTACAATAAATTTTACACCTAATTTGTTGAATAAAAAAGTAGGTACGTGCGTTTTTACGACGCGATATATTTCATTCAACAAATTAATGTAACAGATTATGTGTAAAATTTAATCGATTGTGGCCAGTTTAAAGTACACGTCACGACGTCGTGTTTGGCACATGCCCACATACACTCAAAACGAGTGCAGTTGAAGTTTCAAAGCACGCAGTTCAAAACACCTGTTTATAGGCGTTCATATTCGTTATAGTGATTTAAAAATGAAATCTGGCCCTATAAGTTTAGATTTGGGTCTCCTTAAATTGTGTCATCGCAAAATACGTAACAATTATTAGTTAGGTCATTTACCTTTAGAAAAGCCAAACAAGCCATATCAAGGCTAGGCAAAGTATTAAAAAATGCGAAATATGATAAAAACACAATTATGAAAAAAGCCAAAATTAATTAATAATCATACAAAAATATTAACAATATTAACCACATCGAAGCCAACAGCCAACCTATGATGCTTTAGCGTGCGACATCTATTGACATACGTAAAGTTAAATATGGTGCATTTAACGGTACTATATTGCATGCGTACTTATATTAAACTTAGCGATCGTAGCAAAATCATGCAAATATTTTTAAAAACTAGCAAGTACAAGTATTGAATCAGCCACAAAACGATACCATGATCAAACGACTTACACTCATCCGTTTCTGTAAAGTGAAAGCATGCAGTGGTTAAAAGTAATGAAACATGAAACTTATACGGAAGTGAATATTAATGTTTGCATTATAATATTATTGTTTCTTCATTCTAAACTATGTATGTAAAGCTAGATTTCACCACCATGTCCTGATTTAGGGTATAATATGAAGGAATAGTGAAGAATGAAAGATAAAGGGCCATTGAACAAATTGATAAAAATTTGATGGTTAACGATTTTAATTCTGAAGTTAGCTACAAAAAGATTTTCTAATTCACAATCACGAGACGCATTATTATAAAGAGCAAAAGTTTGTGAGTTGATTGTGACGTTGTAGGAGTAATCTCTGGATCTACTGAACCGATTTTGAAAATTGTTTTACTTATAGGAAGCTACAGTGACCCTGAGTGTCATAGGGTACTTTTTATTCTGGAATTCCCGCGGGAACTCCGAAATTAATTCTCCGCGGGAGAAACCGCAGGGATCAGCTAATTTTCAATAAATTAAATGTTCCCCATGTCTCGTCAACGTTGTTTCCTCATTACGGGACGAGCATTTCATGTTAGAGATTCGAACCAAGCAATTTCATTTTATCAATTTGTTTAACACATCCGGAACGAAGGGGATATAGAACCATTCTCGACATGTAAGAGCAGGGCGTTGTGGTCGTTGTGTGTGTGTGTGTACCTTTGGTTGCTTTAGTGGCGAGCACTATGAGCGAGTCCGGGTGCCCGCCGCGCACCTCCGACTCGTCCTTGCCGGTGACCTTGAGCAGCAGCCACGGGCTGACGTCCGTCTGCAGGATGATGTCGACCGCGTCCCCCCCCGCCGCCTCCGCCGCCGCGGCCCCCGCCCCCGCGCCCCCTTCCCCCGCCGCCGCGGAGCCCTCGCTCTCGGCCGCCGCTTCGGTCGGCGCCGCAGCCGGCTCGGCGCTTTCGCTCCTCTGTGCAACGAACGAACGATCGAGGATAAAATATGAAAAGTCAACTGCCTACTGAAAACCCAATGCTAGGTGTACCCTCCACTTAGCATTTATGCTGAGTCGGTGACCCTTTCGGCAGAATATGCTAGTGATCGCTGCCTATGCTATACCACAGATAATATAATATGCTATACTAACTAATATTATAAATGCAAATGTGAGTTTGTTTATTTGTTTGTTACACTTTGACGCCTAAACTACTCAACCGATTGTCATGAAATTTTTCGTATACGTTGTCCCCAGGGTTACAGAAAAGGATATTATGATACCAACTTTTCATGTCGAAATTCCCACGGGAACGCCGTAATTAACATCGGCGAAACTGTGGGGAACAGTTCGTAAAATTAAATACACAGTCAGTACAAGATAATTTTTATCGCAGAACAAAGTGTCCCGAGAGAGTTTTTTCATTTTATTTACTAGGTATACAATCCTATGACCTCGTTCTTCTCTCTTCGTCTCTCTTCATGTAATGACTAATGAGGCGAAAACGGAATATAGTCACAAAATAACAACTATTCCGAGACTTCGAATGTCGACTCGATAATAATTATTCAATTTACCTTTGAGGGGACCGGAGACGGCGTCGGCGATTTAACAATCATCTCCAATTCATCCTCGAGCGGAAACTTTCCTGGTGTGGACGCGCTGACGTACGACTCGTCCGAATTCTAAAGGCAAAGTAAAGCATCACTATATAAAACCCCGTTACAAATGACGCGGGGCAAATGCAGGATGTTCGCTCATATCAGGTCGGTTGAGAAGCGAACCCTCAATACTTATTATATATGTTTAGTTGTTGTATACATATGCTGTAAATCTTTGTGTTGTGTCAAATAAAGTTTATAAATTCAATTCAATTCACTCAATCGTATCACACATTTTCTACGGTACGAAGTATAAAGTAGTAGATACAGAAAAAGAAAGCGCGTCTTTTAAAGAACTAACCACATTATTCAACACAGATTCATCGGCTGAACTGCTGTGAGAGGAAGGCCGAGGAGACGGCGGCGGGAGGAGTTCGTTGCTCGTGTTGAATTGTATCTGAAAATAAATCATTACAATGTAAGTTTGTATACGCAATACAGAAACATATTGTAATCTCATATAATAACCAATTTGACTGTTTATCTATTGAAAAATCAGCTCATGTATTTGTGAAGTTTGTTTACCTGTTTGTTCTTGCTCATTTTGGGCGGCAGAGCCGGCGGCTCAAGGAGGATGGGACTCGTGCTTCCCGATGTGATCATACTCATGCTGTCGTCCGAACCACTGCGGGTGATGAGTAAACACAATTGCAGTTTCTACTTGACGACTAAACCTATAAGCCGATTTATAAGTTACTAGTTGTTCCCCGCAGTTTCACCCATCGCAATTTTGGAGTTCCCGCGGGAATTCCGGTTTACAATATAACCTATGACACTCACGAATAACGTGGTTTTCTATTGGTTAAAGAAATTTCAAAACCGGTTCAATAGATCGTTTGATTATTTGTTTGTTTGTTACGCTTTCACGCCTTTACGGCTCAACTGATCATCATAAAATTTTTCATACACGTTGACAGGGAAGGACATTATCGCGGGTGAAACCAAGGGGAATAGCTAGTATTATTACCTATAGATTAAAATATTATAGATAACAAACACAGTGAATAATAAAATAAAATGCAGTTAAGCATTATCTAAACGCTCGGTTCGTCGCACGCCTCATCAGGACCTCGGATTGAGGTTCGAAATGAAATTACTTACTTTTTTTTTAATAAGATAATTTCACAAAAAAATTCTACTTGATTCCAAAATAAACTGTAAACCAAAAAAACATGGAATACACATGCTTAATATAATACAGATTTATGAATGCGAAAGTAACTGTCTGTCTATCAACTTTTCACGCCTTAACTACTCAACCGATGATCATGATTTAGCGTACACGTTGTCAGGGGTACAGAAAAGGACATAGCGTCGCTGCGGGTGCGAATCCGCGTAAGAGTAACTTGTAAATACCGCGTATTTGCTTTTTGACAGGAGGAAGAAAAACTTAATATCTCGGCGATTTCAATTCTTATTAGCGACTGAACTTAACAATATGATTGTGCTTTACAACTTTCATTATTGGAAAATATCGTAAATTTACCCAAAATTTTCTTAGATTTTATACAAAGTCACCTATTTCAACGTTTTAATGTTACGCGGTATTTACAAATTGCTCTTACGCGGATTCGCACGCGCAGCGACGATAGAGTACTTTGTAGATAATTTGGTAAGTAATATAAATAATTAAACTGTATATACATATATATAAACGCTAAGAGTAGAAAACAAAACCCTTTATTCTGCACACTGAGTCCTCTACCGGGAATCGAATCAACCGCGTTTTGATTTATAAATCGGGCGGTGTGATGGCAATTTGGGCAACTTGGACATCATTGAAATGTTATGGATTTGATGTGATTCTTACCCTTTAGTCTAGGTGATTATCTATCTGGTGATGTGATCGTCTACTTGTGACGTATACAAAGAACTTTATATATTGTCTTATCTTTTTTGTGATATCAATTAATGTTAAAAGTTATTAAGTTAATTGTCTATATAATAAACACAAAGCTGCACAATGTTATCATGAACACGTGCGTTCCACAAATGAGCTAGGTTCTCTATTCTAGTGGTGTATTGCGCAATATAGGTGAAGGAACCCACTGCATTTATATTTTCTGATTACGATATTTTGTGTGGTATACAAATAATTCACAATCATCGTTTATGTTATGAGAAATAAAACAATTAATTGCTATACAAATTCTTGGTAAGGCATTTTATCGGATCGATCTTAAGTAATCTACATAGTTTGATTATTATTCAAAATCCGCTGGTAAATTAAAGGTCGAAATGTTAAGGCAAGAGAAAATCGATATAGGTATGCTAGTTGAAATACAGATACAAGCACTTTTTTAAGAGTCGATGCTTTTTATTAACTAACATTAGCTGTCCCTCGTGGTAATTTCGGAGTTCCCGCGAGAATTCCAGGGTAAGCTATAGATATAAATTCTCCTCATGAATCACTCTATCTATTGGGGAAGACCGCATGAAAATCCGTTCAGTAGTTTTTGAGTTTATCACAAACAGACAGCGGACGCTACTTCATTTATTTAAAAAAGAAGTTTATCGGTAGGCTGGTGAAGAAGTTAAACGGTAGGGATAATTGGAAAAAATTCTACTATCACCTACGAAGGGTTGGTACAAAAAGTAAAAAAAAATACACATACCTAAGCGGTGGGGTGCCAAAGTGTTGGACCGTCACCGACTGGGCTATAGTGCGTTGGACTTGTTGGTGGCGCTGCACGCTGATGGCTCCTGCGCTCGTGTGCTGGGCGCTTTAACAAAACATAAAAGACATTAGGTACAAGATTTACAGCTCTGATTCGCTAAGTCCATAAAATGGAGCCGGTTGTTTAATATATCAATGAATGAATATCACTTATTGGTAAGAAGTAGGTAATTCGTTTTTTAAAACATGGCGATAAAATACACATGTAAGCATTCGCCATTGTGATTTTGGTATTGATTACTTATTTATTTATTATAACTTACCTCGCCAAGTTGTACGTGTGTATCGAATGCCGGAACATGTCCGGCGCGGCGGCGGGGTTGCCCGGCGGGTGGCTGCAGTTCCCGAACATCTCCATGTACGCCATTACTGCGCGAACAGACAAGCGCGCGCGTCAACAACGCGACGGCACCACCGCACCGCGCACACACAACACTAACATAACATCCTCACTTCCAAGCTAAAACTATGACGCGGTGTACGAAACATTGTGAATTGTAGAAAAAAAAATTGTTCAAAAGCGCTAAACACATTCATCATCTCCAGTGATAATTAGCTATAGAGCGCACGAAATTCCATTGTTGTTAGTGGTAACGAAAATTCTCAAGCCAATTTGCGACACACATTTTTTTTGTACGCGTAGAAGTGATCAGGTTACAATTGCATATTCATCGTTTTACTTAAATAAATATTATTATTCAACACTCATTAATGGGCTAGTTGACAAATTTTTTTAGTCCGCCTTGTAGATTAATACAAATTATTGGACACGTATTTTTTCTTGTTTTACGTAATCTAAAAATAATGGCGATACATTGAGTTCAATTTTCGCGTGACATCACTATCTCGTGCAGTTTGTATGGGGGCTTATAGCGGTTAATGACGTCACGAGCCCCCACCCTAAACTTTAATGCTCTTTATCTCTGTTTGAAAAAGCAAAAGATACGTGTCTACTGTTTTTTTTTTATTTTCTGACGGACTAATTAGAATTTTGATTTTCAAATTCGTCAACATCCCCATCAATGGATGAAAAACGAAACTTATAGACCTAATAAGTTTCAATTTTGATTTATTGACATTAAACGTAGTGTTATAGTATAATTTTTCACAAATATAACGGTTGAAATATAAAAGAAAAAAGTGTGAGTAATTGAAACAAGATTAGAGACAAGAAGCTCTTCGCTAAAAGCATTCACAACGACTCTCCAACTTGTCCATTTTTGGAGTGGAACTCGCAAGATGTAAAACAAAAAAAATAACAAACGCAGAAGAGTTGCATTGTACATAAAACGTCCAGTTACTAACGAGGACCGTGTTTATGCAGGACAGTCCGTTTCTGTGAGCGAGATAGATTTGAATTTTATTTTGTTCCATGTTGTGTCCGTTATTGTTAACACATGTGGAGCGCTAAGTGCTTGCGTGTCATGCATGTATCCACTCACCACTATACGCGACGCTTTGGAACACTGCCGCGCCGCACCGGCACAACAGACAAACATGCCATTATAGCCCCGCCCCATTCACAATCAACACACGTTCAAACACAATATAATTTTTATACATACAATAATATTCATATCACGTTATATTTTGTTTAAAATAATAATTCAATGCATGGTAAAAGCTACAACAAACCTCTGTGGCACACTGAGCAAAAATGCCGATATATGGCGATACATTTACACATCAACAACGATAGTAAAACCAGTCTGTCTTCAAAAACCATAATATTATATATATGGACGATTAGTAAAAAAAATAAGTTCAGAAAGCACTGAACTTTGTTAGTTCCACCTTCACCGAAATTCTTGCAAAAGTAACGCACCCTTGACATATAGCGTTACCTACAAGAATTTATACAAAGACTTGCATAAATAAATTCTAGTTAAGCTTGAAAGTAAACTTTTGTTTGGAGCCTTTATTGCCAGCATGAGATGGTGGAAAGTAATTACGGGGGCAGATAATAATAGACAGCATGCTAACTCACAAACCCTAATGGATCCTACGTGCGACCAGGGCACACCATTTGCTCGTGCCTTATATTTTGTTAAAATAGGGCTAATAATTTTTAATACAATTCGACCGCACTAAGTTTTTAGTATGTATGCAGTTAGAATATTTTTAATAATTTTCTTTTTTCAGCTCCATGCAAATGCTGTTATAATGAAAAACAATAGCGATCGATTTATTTAAAAACTCGCACTACGCGTATGCATAAACGATGGCAAACTCACGACATACGCGGAGTTCAGGGTCAGTTTGAACATGCCCTAAAGTCTAAGGGTTGGCGGAGTATTTTCACGGTGCAATTTGTCACGCACGTTCATTATTAAGTGGGTTGCCGTACGCGCACCGTTATTTATTAATAACAGTTCATAACACACACATCTACTTGATTTATAACTAAGCTTGTGTCGTGGAAATCAAGCAAACGTTATGGTATATAATACATCCTCTATTAAATATACAGGATGGAAAACAAAGGATATGGTTGGAGAGAAAATAAATAGAAAATAGGAAAATATTACTAACAGGAAACGTTACTGCATCCAGTTTGCAGTTATTGCTTTGAAAATATGTTCTTTCTCTCCGAGCTCAATAGCTCATATTGCCCTGCATTCTTCAAAGAAAATCCGTCTTCAAGATCCACGGAGCGGAAATATTAAGATGATATGGCTGGTATTCCGAACTTGAGTTGTAATTGTGACTCCATAATGTCTAAGTCGGCGAAAACTATTACGAAATGATTTGTGGACGCTGCCGAGCGGACCGTGCGATACGAAGGCATTTTCGACTCGAAGGTTGATAATAATTAGTACTTTTCACCCTTCAAGCCTTGCCAACATCGTACCGACCCGAGCGTCGCCCGCGTTTTACTTTTTTAGTTGAATTAACAAAACCCCAATTTTTCTCTATTAGAAAAGACGGCCACCGATTTCCATACTCAACTTTAAAAGTAATGGTACAAACTTTCAACCATAAGAGATTAACTTTTCAAAAACGTTTCTTATCGCTTGCCTAAATCATCAAATTTCCAGTTACCAGACCCAGCAGTTGAGTCAATCAGGAACTAGTAATTTTATATGTATGTATGTATATAGATGTTGATAGTGATACTGACTGTGTTTCTTCTTGAGCGGCAGCGGCGGCGGGCGGTTGTGGTCGGCGAGCGTGTGCGGCCGCGCGTCGCCGTGCAGCGTGCACACGGGGCTCTTTCTGCGTAAGCACACACAAACACATATATTTTGTATACATATAATACAATAATAAATACTGAACTTTGTTTAAACGCGTATCGAATAAAATTTCTATTTATGATTTTAGAATTTCTATTAAACCGTATTGTACGCAAGTCAAGCAGAAACACAAGCACGCACGTACGGATGTCTTCTTCAAAGTTAAAAACTTCACTACATAGTATAAAACAAAGTCGCTTTCTCTGTCCCTATATCCCTATGTATGCTTAAATCTTTAAAACTACGCAACGGATTTTGATGCGGTTTTCACCAATAGATAGAGTGATTCATGAGGAAGATTTATTACTATATTTTATCCTGGAATTCCCACGGGAACTCCGAAATAACCGCGGGTCAGCTAGTAAAATATAGTTTAAAATGTTTGGTAAGTAGGTGCTTTAACACTCGAACGGTGATTAAATTATTTTGCTACGATATTCTATTGGATTTACCATATAGGTACATAATTATTAAGTTACGCCTTCGTTATTTATTTTCTACATTTTTCACTTATGTGAAAATTAATAGCTAATCCAATGATATTAAAACAAATAGTGCAGATTCGTCATAGGTGCTCGAAAAATTGCATCGTAATAAATCTACTAACACAAGTTTGCGAGGTGTTAGCGCCGGTCACTAAGTAGGCGTGCGAGATCGTAATCAATACCTTGTCTCTGCTCGTAGCCGGTTTATGATAGCGTATAAGTAGACATAACCTATCTATATTTTTATTGCAATATCTGCGTTGTGTTACCTGATTTCGACATTGGGGAAGTATTGCTGTATGTCAGCGCGGTTGCGTCGCGTCTTCACCGGCAGCTCGGGCGGCGTCTCCGACTCATCGGACGTAATGCTTGCCAATCTATTGCCAAACATATCCAATTCGTATTAAACTCAATCAGGTTGAATCAAGTTTCTAATCAATTTGCCAATGGTCGACAAACACCCTCAAAAATAGCTTACCACTTTTAACGTTAATAGAACCTTATTAAATCTCAAACCTGAACCCTGATTCACTCTGACCAATAAAATGACGCGTGTGCCTGTCCCGTACGTTCTAAATGGCAAAAAATGACAAAATCTTAATAATCAAGATATTTAAATATTATACATAACTTGTCGCATCGCATACAATAGTAGTGTTTTTAAGTGAATCTTTTTTGAAAATACTCATATAATTTCGTGGCGCGTAATTGTATCGCAACGTGCTATGGTCATAGTGAATCAGGGCACTAATTAATACATAGATAAATACTTATTCCATATGTTTTATGACAACTGTATTTATCATTATAGATACTAAAAAGAAAAACTATGATTCTATTTATTGCATAGCAAAAGCACTGTGATATTGAGTAATAAAAAAACATATTGTGTAAATATTGTTTTTTTATTACTCGCTAAAGCGACCACACTCGTATTGAATCAATAGTAAATGAAAAATTCCGCGACTAAACTATTTAGTGTGGTAGTAATAAACTATTAAATAGTTAGATACACAGAGACCTTGCGAAAAGGAACCCAGCGGAAAATACAAGTGCGGCGTTAGCGCAAAAGCGTGATGAAGAAACACAACTGGGACACTCACTTTGTGCTGACAGAATGGTGTGTCGTTACACTGTTCAAACTGACATAATTCATGCGGCTTTCAAAACTTTGCATTGTGCTTTTCATCTCTGTTACACAGTCTGAACTGTTAAACATACTGCTAAAACATAAAACATAGAGCTCGATGATTTACAATGAAAAACAAACAATTGAACGTGGTTAGATTATACACACGTCTGGATAGAGCGTCGCCCTACAACGTCTGCAATAACAACAGCGTTGTGGCAATGGCACTTCTGTCGATTCGTGCGGAATTAAATAATAATATTGGTAAATGTAAATGTAAATGTAGTCGTTCTATATTTTTCGAAACATATTCTCCTTTATCCATCTAAACATGTATACAATCAAAGTGAATGAAGACAGTGAAAAGAGATTTGTTATGAAAAACAAAATTAAATATACACCAACAACAACAGAAAATTCTAAATTACTGGCGGTACGAGTATTGTCATCATAATTACTAGTGATAAACAACGAACCTATCAGAGTGGCTCGAGTAATGGTGGGAGGTGAACGCGATGTGTTCGCCGGATACTTCCGCCTGCCCGACGGACACGAAGCCGGACTCATTGGAGAAACTGCAAAAGATTTTTAATATTTAGATACTAGTTGTAGCAACACACGAACAGCGGCTTCTTCTGTCCTCGGCATTATACAAAATGCCGGCTGTTTGTAAACGGACGAATTAAACAATTTGTCTGTGACGTTTGAATTTTATAGGATTATACAGTTCATTCAATAAACACTATTTTATTATTCTATTTATTTCATTTTAAGTTAATTGGAATCGCAATTTTTTGTGTCGACAAGTTCAGCAGCCTAATTAATTCGAACACATTAATCTTTTTTATTGCAACAGTGATTACAAGCACCACTTTCTGCAAATCATGAAGTTGACTGGCAGAGAATACCACAGCGGCATTGATTCCGCCTTTTGTACCATGTTGTGCAAAAAGTTTAAAAAATAAATAACTCAGTGGTTGGTGTAGTACAAGCCGCAAAGCGTAAGTAAGGGCTCACGCTGTCGATGAAGGAAAACATCGTGAGATCCGGTGAGATCCGGCAGCTGCACTTGAAAGCCAGTTTCCATTGTGTTTACAATCTTAGACCACGTCGTCACTCAACAACAGATGAGGAGCAGTGGTCAAACGCTTTTAAAAAAAAAACATTGCAATGAATTTTCATACCGATTGTGATTGGAGTGCGAGTGTGCGTGCAAGTGGTTCATGTGCGACTCGTGCGAGTCGAGGGAGGAGCGCACGTCGCTGGCGCTGTTGCAGCTGCACACACCTGCCGGGATAACACATTGCAACATTAGTAGGTAGTAGGCCTACTCACAATCGGTCACGTTAGTAGGCCTACTCAAAATCAGTCACGTCGCGTCACAAGCACGTCGTTTGTTCCGAGATAAAGCCCGGGGAAGCGTAACCTAACCACTAGCATCGAACTAGACACGGCCAGCGCTCTCACTTTTGCTTAACAATGAGCTTATTATTCAGGGCTTTATCGAATAAATACCTACTACGAGTAGATTCGTCACAGACTCATAGTTTTTTACCCTAGATATTTGTAGTTCAACTCGGAAAGTAACAAGCCAATGTACAAAAAGTCATCCTCAACTATATGTGGTCACATTATTTATTGACCGTGGCGTGCTTCATGATAAAGGTTGTACGTTCGTGTGCACATCTAATTATGTTGTTTCACCATAGGTACATATTATGTCTTTTGTTATAGTTAAGCTACATTTTAATGTTTTTTATGTCGGAATTAGTATTGCCGCAAAAATTAATCATATTATGGTCTAAATAGAGTATGTTTTTGTTTTGAATCAAAAACAAAAACTTCCAGTTTTTAGTGAGGCGAAAGCTAGTCTACATTTAATTAAAACATGGCTCAAAAATCAAGTTTTTATCTCGTTAAATGAAATAATTCAGAGTTACTACCTCAATGAAATAATTTTTTGCAGAAAGCTGAGCATTTTTCTACACAATAATATGTATAGCACAGGGGGTCACTCGAGCTATTTTCATGACGATATTAAAAAAATTTAAATAATATTCTAAGCACATTTCGTATCGCGCTGATTATTTCAATCTGTCTATCAATCTATTGGTGAAAACCGCTGGAAAAGTTAGTAGTTTTTGAGGTTATCACGAACAGACAGACAGATGCGGCGGAGGACTTAGTATTAATATATATATATAGTGAATAGATACGTATAGATAGATGTAGACATTACCGAGCACGCCCGCGTTGGGCGGCGCCGAGAACACGTGGTCGTGGTTGGGCGCGTCGCGCGCGTGCCGCTCCTCGTCGTTGGACACGTTCAGCATCGAGTCCAGCGACCCACTGCTGTGGGACTGCAGGGACAGTCTGCAATGTTATCGATACACCTGCATATCATATGACACAGAACACTACACACACTACACTTCTCTGCCTACTATCTCATATCTGTGCAAAAAACCGACCAAGTGCGAGTCGGACTCGCGCACGAAGGGTACCATATCATTATTATGTATAAAAACGGCAAAAAAATGTCTGTTGTATGTGATCCCCACTTAAATATTTATTTTATTCTCTTTTAATTAGTATTTATTTTGTTGCTATAGTGGCAATCTTACACACGAACTCGATCGTAATTACTAATTTGAACAATTACGCGAGCTATAATTTAAGTAGGTATCTGGTAGATGTGTCATCCCTTACAATTAATAAAACTATCAACTGCCCAATTACAATCTAACGCGTGATCGATTCAAGGTCAATAACCATTTACGGTGAAACTTTTATGGAAATTCCAATGATAATTATATTTTAATGTAAACACGACCGCTTACTAACCTGTCTATAGATAGCGCGAGGAGAGAGTTGTCGTTGGCTGATTTGCGTTTAGGCGGCAAGGGCGGGGCCAACTCGATTTTTCTGTGCAAAAAAAAATTAATCAGCACAAAACTATCGCTTTCAAAAGTAAGATCGTTGAACTTTACATATAATAACTTAATGGTCTGTTTAGCGTCGTTTTCAGTTTACAACGGTCATCTGTCGTGCCGTAACACTTTCGGAGAGTAATTGCGTTACGCAAAACGGCATCATTAACCAAGAAATGGTTACGGCAATGTGCTCGCTCGGTGGTTACGTCACGGAGCCGCGCGCTTACCGGTTGGGTCGCACCGGTTTCGGTGGCGGCGAGTCCGGGGCGTCCAGGATGGACTCGGACGAGTGCGACGCGCGCACCCCGCTGTTCTCACTGCCCGTCTCGCCCGTCAGCTGCGAGAGCTCTTTCGGTGTCAATGGTATATCTGCAATACGAAAGACAAATAGAAATAAATGGAAAGTATTTTTTAAAGAAAACTCTATCGTGTTGAAGGTACCTATTCATGAGAACAAAGTTTTCATTAGGGACTTCCAGTGACACTCTTCCGGCTCCGACTTAGGACCCTCATCAACCAACTGACCCAAATTCGACTGTCGTACCATTTGCCATCAGGGAGTTTCAATCCCTACATCGCGGCTCCATCATCAGACTCGCAGCACCATAACATCGCATGGTCACCGAATAAATATGCCAAATTTCATATCAATCGTATAAAATAAAAACGGAGAGCTCACGAACATTGCGAATTCAATAAAAGCTCGTGATTAGGGGCGACTTATCGATATCAAATCAAATCGATCGACTTGTAAACCTGTTAATCCGCATGTGTAAATAGACAGAAAGTTTTTAATTTTCATAGAGAGAAATGGGATCAAATAATGTTTTTTAGTCTTTACTATCTGCAAATGAAAGTTGGTTGTAAGGTGAATCTTTTTTTTAATGGTTAAACTAGTGCCACCCGCTATCAAAAGTCTATCTTCTAAGAAAATAGAGGAAATATTAACTTTTTATGATAATTCGGCTTACAGCGCCACTTAGTCCCAATACCCAAAATAAGCAGAACTTGTAATATGAACAACACAGACAATTAATACTTGTATACATGAGCATTCGCATGCGAATCTTGCGATTCCGAGTGCGAAAGTAATTCCATTGATTCAAGATACGGCCCTTGGATGCGAAGGGTAAGGTGTCGTAGCGAACGGAAACGGAATGAGAAGGTCTACATCCAGCAGTGGATAAATACAGAGCGTTACAAACTCTTGGCCTTTATAGGCCGTTTATTTTTTCTTTATCCATTTTAAGTTTCTTTTTATAAATTTAATCTGTAAATTTATGGTATGTATTTCAAAATAATATACAGTGGTGGTCATATAATTAAGAACGATTTATATGTAGACCTTAAATTGAAATTGAAATGTTCATAAAAAAGATTTACCTCCTTGCTGAAAAATAATGAATATACCACTAGCTTCAACGTTTACAAGGCTAACATAATCTGTCATAAAAGCAGGAAATAATATTTAGTTTACCGGTTAATTCGTTGACAATAAAATATTGGTAACATCGCAGCAGCTCGGAGGCTGGACAAATAATTAAGAACGATTATAGTATTGCTTTTTTTTAAATTAATTTTGTGAATAAAATAAAATAAAAATAAAATGAAATTATTTCTTAAAATGCTCTTCATTATTATTTTATAGTGTGTTTATGCCATTATTGGTTTTTAATAGTTTTAAGGTAATTTTTTATCGAAAAAAAGAAATCTAGCGTCTCGGCTACTAGAGAAATAATAATAAAGCTGCGTGGTCATAATCGATCATACTAAAAAATTGCAGATCATTTATCTTGTTCAAAAACGATGGTTTACCAAGCTGTGAAGCATTTTTATACACATCAGACCACTCCGAATATTCCGCGCAAATCTAAAGTTAGAAAAACGTCTCCCAGAAACGTTTAAGAATAGTTCACCTCGCTAAGCGGGGCCAGTTTAAAGGTTCTAATGAGATCAAAAATGAAGTTTTCGATGACAGTCACTGGGGCACTGTTTGAAGGCATTTTGTGGAGGCACAGTTTTTTGACAGAGAAACAAGGAACGTACCCATGTTGACATTACGCCATAGGCAGAGTTATTCTTCTGAGGGCAGACCCGACTAGCGTTTGGAAGGAAGTACCTATGGAATTTGGACATAGTCGCAATAGAATTAGGTACCTACATACTTTTTTCGAATTAAACAAAGATAAAAAAGTATGCTCTGATGGTAAGCAGTAGGTATGTACGCCGACCTGCGAATAAGACATTCGACCCCAAATACACTAAATGGATGGTGGACAATGACAGTGAAAACATAAAAATTTGGGGTTGTTTTTCTAGTTATGACGTAGGACTTACTAGGCTGGTAAAAGGCAACATGGACCAATACTAATACAAACAAATACTCGAAAAATGTATGTTGCCATACGCAAATGATTTTATCTTTCGGTAATAAAGACATTTCAGCATGATAATGATCCAAAACACAGCTTACTCACTCAGACCACTACCATCCACTTCTAAAAACTACCTTGACAGGCAAGTGGTAAAAGTGTTTGATTGGCCACTAAACAGTCTAAGTCTTAATCCAATTGAACATATTTGGTGTCAATAAAAAAAAGATATCAAACAAACGTTCTGGTAAGATAAATAACCTTCAAAACACTTTTTAAATTAAAACCTGTAAGTAGTTAATAACATCCATGATGCGCCGTTGTTATGCAGTTATCTGCAGTTAAGGAAATGGTACAGAATATTAATTTACGCCCCCTTATAACAATTTTTCCTGTTTTATTTTATTGAATAACAGTTGTCAAATTAAATCAATTGAAGCCATACCTAAATTCTTAAATTATCTTTAATATTTTTTTTTTAAATGTTTCGTTCTTAATTATTTGTCCAGCCTCCGAGCTACTGCGATGTTACCAATATTTAATTGTCAACGAATTAACTGGTAAATTAAATATTATTTCCTGTTTTTATTACAGATTTTGTTAGCCTTGTAAACGTTGAAACTAATGGTATATTCATTATTTTCCAGGAAGGAGTGAAATCTTTGTTATGAACATTTTAATTTCAATATGAGGTCTACATATAAATCGTTCTTAATTATATGACCACCACTGTATATGCGTCTGTTTTTTCTAATGTTACATTTTTTATGAATTCGGTGAAAATTTGTGTAGGTATACGATAAATTCCTGACAATCTCTTAGACAAATTCCTTTCATAGAGTGAAGAAGAAGAAGATTGACTGGTAGAGCAAAGGTTGACTGGTAGAGAACGCCTTAGGCATTAAGTCCAGCTTTTGTACAATAAGGTGCAATAAAGTTCTTTAAATAAATAAAAGATGATGATGAACAAGTTGAGTAGTATGACGATTGACGTATCACCTGGCAGCGACTTCCTTTGCGTGGTGTCGCGCGGCGAGACGAGCGCGGGGCGCGGCGCGAGCGCGGGCCGGGCCATGTGCTGCCGCGCAAGTGCCGCCACCTCCTCCACCGAGGACGTGACGCCACACACCACCGCGCTCACGTGCTCCGGGGACAGCGCCGCCGCCGAAGTGTCCAGCTCCTCGTTACCCGCGTCCGCGCGGAAACTCAACGCACTGATCTCGTCGCACAGACGTATCAACATCGCCAGGGCCGTGCACAGCTTCTTGACGGCGCTCATCAGTGTCGGCGTCCGGCTACAGTAAGGTTTTATCGCTGAAATTGCAATTAATTCCATTGTCATATTCATAGAAACAATAAACATGAATAGTGTAAGAGTATTGCCACATTAAATAAAAATTCACCTTTATGAATATTCGCAATCGACTCGAATACAATGGTACCGTTGTCCGGCAACATCTCCAGCTTCCTCTTCGTAATCACGTCAGAAAAATGTTTCAAACCGAACGTAACCTGCAATTTGTGATTATTTTTATTGGCAAAAGTGCGGTTCACGTTGCGGTTGATTGAAGAAAGAATAAAGACGACAAAAAAGAAAACCAGCCATTAGACGGACCTCTTTGACTAGCCGTTCCAATTCTTTGGCGGGCGTGACTTCCCCCTCCTCGGCGTTCACCGGCTTCGTCCCCATGTTGCGTTGCTTCGGACTGAGCGGTGAGTGCGATCTGAATTAAAACGAATTGAACAGAATAATATACGTTTCGAATTTTACACACTTGTCTAGGGGTAAACCAGGTACTTTGTTTACGCAATCATTGGTTTATATGTGTACTTACTACTTATAGTTATAGACTATTTCATATGCACTTATAAAATAAAGTTTTAATGTAGAAAGCTTAATTAAAATTTTTACCTGAAGTAATTTTTAATGTCACAATTAGTTTCTGATTTAGTTGCGTTAGAAACAATGTATGACAGTCATTTGTATGTGTAAAGACAGTATGATGCTTTGTATGCAAGCCCATACTGAGCAGCGAATAAATAAAGCGGAGCTATTCTACTTAATATTCGAGTAGGAGTTCCCGGTTTAACCTTACGTCGCACTCGCGTTGAACATACAATCAACGTTTTTCTAAATTCAATTAAACTTACAGTTACGTCGTCGTACGTACATAACATCAGCTGTAACTTGAGTTATTAGCAAACAATATTTACGAGTAAAAACTTTATAAAGATATTAAATTCTGCATAATTGTAATAAATTAAGTCATATTTAGAGTAGAGTATGACTATTAAATTAAACGTGTGAAAGCTAAAACGACACCGCCGCCGCCGCCGCGCCGTGCGAAACCGGCCCGAGTGGCAGAATTAAATCTTAATATATATATATAAATCACGTGTCACGTTGTTTGTCCGCGATGGACTCCGAAACTACTGAACGGATTTTGATAAAATTTTGTAACCATTTATAATAATAGTAGTAATATGGTCCAACTTTAAAGATGGGATAGTTTTTATCCCGGAATTCCCGCGGGAACTCTGGAATTAATGCGGCGAACAGCTAATCACCGTAAACTACTGTCAGGGGTACAAAGAAGGACATAGAATACTTTTTTCCCGGAATTCTCGCGGGAACTCAGAAGTTACCGCAGATGAAATCGCGGGTGACAGATAGATAGTAATATAATAAATAATTAATAATGAATCTTATACCGTTTCACATTGTAAACAAAACGCAACTGGTTTGTGCGTTTGTTGATCCAATCGCCGACGGGCGATCGCTGTGTGTCCGACATTTAAAATGTTCAACAATAATAGCACTTTTATTTAAAACACTACAAAACGTCCGTGAGACACATTTCACAGTATTAAAACGAGCCGCAGCATCACTCAAACCAGACAACAAAAAAAACGCGCGTCCACCGGACCGAACGATAAATAAAAGACAATTTAATCACGACGTCAGCCCAAGTGCCGACATTATAATGTAAAAATCATTGCACGCACTAAACTAATGAGTTTTCAGTGGGCAATGCCACCAATGAGTGCGACAGTCGTTCGCAGTGACTCATATAACATAATCACCGTCGCTAAATAGTGCAACTCGTACATTTACGATTTGACATTATACTCCGTACTTAATATTATTTATAACCGCGGCAAACGGAAAACTATGTACACGCAATTCGGAACAAAGTTTAGGCTAAACACAATTTTGCAAAATACGTGATCATTTATAATATACTGTAAAAAGTCGGTTAAAATTAAAAGATTCACAAGCTATTTATTTCTTCGCTATAACAGCCGAGATAGAACTGAGCCGACACTTTCTTGCTGCCACATAAGATAATAGAGTTATGCATGAAAATTATCAATTTAGATAAGAAACAAAACAGTCTAGATATTATTTTATACTCGTTCGTGTACACAACATTTATGATAAGATGGAAGATGAAATAAGATAGGTATGGGACTGAGGCCTCGCGTGAAAAATATCATGTCATACATACGGTAAATTGTAACAAGCAATGCATTCAGAAGACAGCCCCATAGTTTTCGAAGAACATTGTCGATCAACAAGGAAAATGGTACATTTATAAGCAATTAAAGCTAAATACTATGTGCAAATAAGGGTACCTAATGAACACGCCAAAAACTAAAATACATTATTTATTTTATGTTTCGCGGTTTCACCTGCGTGAAACAGTTTTATATAACATTTTTCATCCCATCTATTAAAAAAACTGACGTTTTATTAGCATATAAGTGCACCTAAAGTAGTACGTTTAGGTTCCCTTCAATAAGTGCGACTAAAAGTTATACTGAAATCAATTTTAACCCGCTAAACAGCGGGTAATAATGAGTTGTGAATTTGGAATATGAAACTTGTAATGTCTATCGCCAGAGACGACCAAGGAGGTCGAACCTCAAATACTGCACAAATTGTATGAATAAAGTACTGGCCGGTGAGACTCGCGCCATGCTCGCGCCTCAAACAAAAAAAAAAGAAAAAGGCGGCAACTGATGTGCTGTGTATGTTTATATATCTGATATTGCAATTTTATTGATTTCACAAAATGTATTCGTCAAGTAGTGAAGAGAGCACAATATTAACACCGGAATCTGTGAAAATGGACGCAATAAATGTGATAGACAATCTTTTACCCACTAAATTCCGGGAAAATATATTACAGCGATTTCTTGTTTCATTTTGTCATAGAGGGGGATGAAAAGTAGAGTGTACCACTCGGCATTAATAGTACATTGTTATCCTAGGGGTGAAAGTAACTTATGTAGTCCCGAGACGGGGTTTGGCGCCCGAGCGTAGCGAGGGCGCTAATAGATCGAGGGACTAAATAAGTCTTTCTCCCGAGGATAACACTGTGCTTTTCATTACGAATGCAAGGAAAGTCAAAATAAAAATAGGAATTAGCTAAAGAAAAAATGAGTGAAGATCGGATAGTCGCTTGACACTTTCCTACCTATTTCTTTTTCTTTGGTCGGCTAGCTATTCAGCCAGTATTTTTTATTTACATTGAGGCGACCTAGAAAAAATATTATCTTTAATTATTAAGTATTAATTAAAGAAAATAAAAAAATATAAATAGGAATTAGCTTAAGAAAAAGTGAGTGAATTTTATTTTAATTAATACCTACTTAAACTTTACGTTATTTCAATTTTACATCGCGCTGGCTGTATAGAAAGTTGAAACATGGTTCAATAGAAATGTGAAAATAGACCTAGTTTTTTTTTAATAATTTGACAGTTGTCAGTTGAAAGCGATTCTCCCTAGGGCTGAAAAGGGTTACTTTCAACCCGCTTCTCAGGCAACTTCAGACCTACTTTCCGAGTATGAGTAATGAAAAATTATTTTTTCCTCTGTCGATTTCCTTTGAATCCCTCTCTCCGTTCAGGATTCTACATAAGAATCCTTCACTCCGGTGTGGATTCAAAATAAGGCCCTCGCCCTAAAAATACAATTTTAATACCTCGTGATACAATCTAATATTTTTTTCCCGACATCCGATTTAAATAAAACAAAGACTATAATAATAATATGTTACTAACAGTGAAAACCGCATAATAATCCGTTCAGTAGTTTCGGAGATTAGCGTGAAAAAACATGAGGATTCTACAGTCTACTATTTTATTATAGTTATTAGCTGTGCCCCGCGGTTTCACCCGCTTGAGTTTTGGAATTCCCGCAGGAACTCCAAAGTAGCCTAATTTACTCCTCATGACATCATCTAATTAGCAGTGTAGCCTAGTAGTAGTTTAGTTTATCTTTATTTCTTAAATTAAGATTATGTAAATCACAATTTTTCTTAAAGTTCCCTATATTTTTATGAACATATAATAAATTCTCGTATATGTACTGGGAATATATAGTCATTATTTTAAATTCGCTAAATTTAGTTCTCAATGACTCCTGAGGGGCCATCTTATAGATGGCTCGAATAGATAGATATAGAGAACAGATGTTAACACAGTAAAAATATTCGAGGATTTGGAATAAAAAGTATCTACCCTATGTACAAATAGTACTTATGTAAAATTTTATAATTTTTTTTATTTTTATTTATTAGGAATAGTACACAGCTCTAAATAACTTCTAAGTACTTTTTTTATACATTAATCATAATGATCGGTTGAGTATATAAGGCTTGAAAGTGTAAAAAGAAACCAACAAAAATCATATTCGCAATAATATGATACTTAGATAGATACCTGATAGCCGAGAGATGCGGCGGGTGGTGCTGCTGCGCAGGCGAGCGCATGTTATTGATCCGTTCGATCAGATCGTCCTTGAAGGAGCGCGCACGCCGCGCTAACTTGTTAGCGCCGCGCAGGGAGCCGCGGTGGCCTGAGCCCGTCTCGTTGCTCTCGCCCTCTGACAACAAAAAACACACAATGTTCAGACCTAAGGGCAATACTCATGAGTCATGATATAAGTATGAAAAAAGAAAAACAGAAGCTCAGCGCAAACGGAATGTATCTTAGATTTTTTATACAGAAAATTAAACACTGATTTTAGTCAATTATTTTTCGTTAGGTTACTGTTTAGTGTGTACGTGTAGTGCTGTCAAGTTACAGTCAAAAAAGTAGTGTTTACGAGACTATATTCTGCAGTTTTTATCACTTTCGTAACATTAAATTAAAATTTTGCATTAGTTAAAAGCTTTAAAAAAAACATGAAATATAAAAGATGTTTAAAGAACCATCATAATATGATGAAAGCCTTATCTAAAACGATACAAGGGTTGAAAAAGTATATTATCTCACTGACTCAGTCGATATTACATAGCACTTCCCGTGAGGGTGATTTGAAATTTGGCATAATGTTATACGTACCTACGTGGTCATCAATTTTATTTACTACTTTTATGGACCTTAACTTTTTTTGGGTTGAACTTGACCTTTATTTCACAACTAGCTGACCCCCGCGGTGATTTCGGAGTTCCCGTGGGAATTTCGGGATAAAAAATACCCTATGTCACTCAGGATCACTTTAGCTTCCAATAAGTGAAAGAATTTCCAAAATCGGTTCAGTGGATCCAGAGATTACCCCCTACGACGTCACAAACTCACAAACTTTTGCTATTTATAATATTAGTTTTTTTTTTTTTTTTAAAGCAAGATGTACAAAAATGGTTTGGAACGTTAATACCTGCTTTAGTGTAAAACTGTGTTGCAGATATTAACGCTAGATGGAATTATTTTTATTAGCCTATTGGTCTTAAAAATGTAAAGGTGCTAAAAACTTGTACCTGGAATACTGTAGGCAATGACTGTAAAAATGTATTTGCAAAGGCAATATATTTTTTATTTATCAGTTCGGTTGTATGTATTTTGGAGATCCCGCAGGAATTCCGGGTTACAATATAGCCTATGTTACTCAGGGATATTAATGTAGCATTCTAATGGTGAAAGAATTTTTGGAATAAGTCCGGTAGTTTATGAGTTAAATCGTAACAAACAAACAAAATACAAAATCCTCTTTATAATAATAATTTTCTTAACGGTAAGCTCGCTTGCCCCTAGCGTACGCTACCTGCGGTGAGGCGGTGATAAAAAATGTTCTTTTTTGTTTTGACAACACGCATGACACATGTTATAATTCGCCGCCTCAGAAGAATAACTAAAGTAGGTACCTATATTTTTCTGAGTTCGCCGCATAGGGATGCAACCAAGATGCAACGTCAAATATATCGAACTTTTTTGCATTCTTAGAAAATAGAATGCAACGGAAATTCGATATTGGATAACCAAAAGGGTCCAATAGCAAAAATATTTAATTGGACGACAAAATATGAAATGAATGTTGGGTACCACTGTTTTAACTTCGGCACTAGCTGTCCCCCGCGGTTTCACCTGCGATAATTTCGCGGGAATTCCAGGATAAACTATGCGTATAAACCTTCTTCTTGAATCCCCCTATCAAACTGGTGAAAACCGCATGAAAATCCGTTTAGTAGTTTGAGTTTATCGCGAACAGACAGCTCCACGTTGTCAGGGGTAGTAGGTACAGAGGACATGTACCTACCAACTTTTTATCTCGGAATTCCTGGTTGCAACCGCGGGGAACAGCTAGTAGGTGTATAGGTAAGTTAAAAATTCTCCACAGTTAAATAAGATATAAATATCTACATAATCAAAAATTAAATAGTTGAGTACATACCTTATAAGGGGGTCGACATTTCTATTATTAAGAACTAAACGTGTGTATCATAAATTTAAATAAAATCTCTACTAGATACAAAGGAAGGTAGTAAACAAATCTCAAATGGTTACGAAAATGACGTAATTATTATTATAGTAGGTAGGTAGATACCTACCAAATAAGCAATCACAAAGTCACCAAGAGTGTGGCACAGACGACAATGGGAGAAAAATTGAAACCACTACGAATACAATTCGAACACTTGGCGAGAACCGAATAATAAATATGGCACATAATATTCAGAGAAAGAAACACAAACCGAACACTACACAGTTTTTAACAACAAAAAGGAGTACAATTTATAGATACTCGAAAGAGTACAAGGCGCGTTCGAAGCATAGCGTCTGATGACTGAGCAATGAACATTGAACATTTGAACCGCTTGAACCTACCTACTCAGACAGTGACGGCAGTGACGCGACGGACGGACGCCGCTGATCATGTCCTTCCATATTGTATGAGAGGATATGTATGTGAGTGTGTGTGTATGTGTGTATATTTAATTACGTATACTGAGTGCGTCACAAGCATCATAAACACACAGAATATAACATAACTAGCTGAAAGCGGTGCTTTATAAGGGCTCGCGAAATTTTCTACCTAGTAATAATTAATTTTTAAGTCGTATGAATTATTAAAAAAGCTCATGTTAAAAGTTTTTTTTTAACTAAGTAGGTATCTTAAAAAAAAATTATTGTGTAGAAAACTTCGCGAGCTCTTTCTTATAAAGCACAGCTTAGCTAGTTTAAATTTTTTAATGGTTTCACCAAGTTATGCTGTATTTTTCGCGTTTATATAACAATTCTTCATGCTTACATTTACCCAATATGTATTAATTTTAAATCATGTTACACCTCATAAATACTTTAAAATATTATGCCTAATTCTCCTGAAATTATTGTGATTTACGCCATAAACAACATATACATTTTCAACAATTTTATTTTTTATAGCTGTTGTCCGCAGTTTTACCCGCGGTAATTTTGGAGTTCCCGCAGGAATTCCGGATTACAATATAATCATTAAAACGACTCTGAGTGAGTTCGTTAGTCACATATAGCTGCAAGATAAAAATTCATTGACCTTAATTAGAAATAATATACAGTGAAACAGAGCAAATCTTAAAGATATAAGTAGGTATCATCATCAAAGCATTTAAAAACTAAATTAATACAAGATTAATACAAAATTATTCCAAATACTAACGATTTGTAGACAAGCAGGAAATATAATTTAACCTCAAAATAACAAATACCTAGTATTTAGCAAGCGTTTACTCTTAATAAAAACGCTTTACATAATTAATACTTATCTATACAATGTTACAAAGAGGTCAAGTTTGGAATTTTGGATGTCTGGAGTAATCTCTGGAACTACTGACACGGTTCTAAGAATTTGTTTGCTGAGTGTCATTGGATACTTTTTAGAGTTCTCGAGGAGTCCTAAAATTGTCGCGGGTGAAACCGCTGAAACTGTATGATGCTAGTTTAAAAAGTTTTTTTTTTATTTCTTTCTTTCTAAAATAGGCCAACAATAGGCGTGACAATAGCGCCAGTGCAATGGTAATCATCACGCGGGCGGAGTCGCGGACGACGGCAGGTTGTACTAAATTAAACAGTCCTAAATCTAATAAAGCTATTTGTAACAACTTGACACTAGAAGTCTAGATTATAAGAATTGTGTGTGAATCAACCTTGAGTTATTTCACCAGTCGTTTTAACATTATCCGTTAAACCAACCGGGTCGAATAGACAATTTAATACGTATAATATTTAACGTGTCGTATGTACGTAAATATTTTTATAAGCTTTTCAGTAAAGCACCATTTATGCTTTGCGAAAGTGAAAGACAGCTCACCTGAGGTACCTACAATATACCGACATTGATTAGTATTAGTGCGTAAATGCGTAATCAGTAAATAACTACCTAAATGATTAGGATTCAGACAGGATAAATAATTATATGACCCATTTCGAATTCTTAAAGGAAAGAAAAGTGTGTAACTATTCTACCACCGAAAAACATGTAAATCCATACAATAAATAACAATATTAATGCGAAAGAACTACTCAACCGATTATCATGAAATTTATCATATAGTGTCCCCAACAAGACGAGCCGAGCGTAGCGGGAGCATCTATCTTTTCTCGAAGCGCTTCGTCGTTTTTTTAAACCCTTATAACATGGGTATGGATTATACCAGATAAACGAAATTCTCGGGATATGTTTTCAATAGCGGACTTATCAAATATACAAAGTTTTAATTGCATAACTCTTATACTTTAGATTTTATTGCTATCTAAAAAACCCTGATTTCGTCACTGACACACTGATGATAATCAAAATTCTTAGGATATTTCCTAATGTCCTAGAAAGCTGAAACTTGGCATGTAAGCTAGTATTAGTAGACAAACAACAAAAAATTATAAAACTTGTAACTTTTATCCCCCAACCCCTTAAACTAGGGGATGGAAGTTTGAATGAAAATTCTGCAATTTTGACTTACAAAAAGAAATGAAATCCCACCAAAAACATATTCATGTAAAATGATGCCAAGACGAGTCCATATGACGGGCACTGTCAAAAAGTTATCAGATCTCATGTAGAGTCAAGCTTATAACTCTACGCACCCTAACTCTACAAGGCCTAACTTCTCAAACTCAACTCCTACAGCCAAATAATTAGCCAGTACAAATAATTGTTAGAATCGCGCGACATTAACTATCACAAGATAGTGCCGCATATGAATTCATTAGGTAGGTAGTTAACGTAGTTTTTGTCTACGGCCTTAACATTACCGCAACAATGGACACAATTGTAAATTGTTCCCGCGACTCTTACGTCTTATTATACAAGAAAATAGACGATTATGTTTAACAGCAGCGTGAGTGATCATCGCACGTAGTAATAAAAACGGAAGCTACCTTTCGTCGTTTATTTTTATTTTTGTATAATATGTGGCCAGTAACTTCGTTATTGACTAACAATTGATATTCCACGATTCGGGCTAGGGCTATAGAAATGAGATCGAAAACGGCGACAGCACAAACCACTGCTCACTGCTGCTACATTATTAGACAGGAATTATACGTATTTTATAGATGTGAACCGTGGTCCGTGGCGAATCGAAACTATTTTCCTGCTATTTTATAATCTGTGACATTTTTATAAATTTAATATTTGAATACCTAGTATACTCGATATTAATAGTACTTACCTACCTATTACGAGTTTATTTTAGAACATTATTTGTTATATACTTAAAACGTGGGATTAAAAAAATGCGAATGTGAGTTTTATTATCTGTTTGTTTGTTACGCTTTCACGTCGTAACGGCTCAACCGGTCATCATGAAATTTTGCATACAAGGACCTAACAAGGACATAGGGCAGGTACTTTTTGTTTCGGAATTCCCGCGGGAACTCGAAATTAACGCGGGCAGAGAACAGCTAGAATGTTATAGAATAGTAAATAAATATTTGGGTAATTTTGATAGTAAATCGTTCAGCTATCGGAACCCACAATTTGGAGAAGTGGAACCGATGATAAAGACCACAGTTGTTTAGTAAGTTTGGATGTACGGGGTAATTTCTGAAAATACTCAACCGATTTAAAAAAAAAGTACTGATAGGCAGCTACAATATTCCTGCGTGATATAGGATACTTTTAACTCTGAACAAAGAGTTCACGCGAGAATACCGAAATTCATGCTGGTGAAATCGCAGAACAACTTCCAAATTTTAATTTTCTAAATTCGTACTTATTTGAATTCAGTTATCTAATGATTTGCCGAGTTTGTTCTAAGTTTCATAAATTCATCGCCCCGCCCTATTTATATTTTATTCAATCTAGTTACAAATATAATGTATAAGTAGATACCATTAGTTTTGCGGTTTGCACTCTCGCTGCATATCTGTCTGTACACGCCGATGCCCGGGGCGGGTGTGCCGCGCGAAAAGCGTCGAGGGGACGGCCGCCTCCTTGCTTCCACAACAGAATACGAATTTTTCACATTATCTCTACAGGATACGGTGCCAACATAATCCTTTGACGACACGTAGTGCTTCATGCGTTCCTCTTGATCAGCAAGATTTTGTAAACTGACACCATTTTTTATCGCTGTGTATTTAGCCTCTTCAATCTTTTTGACATTTCTTAATGATAAATTATCAAAGCTCTTGCATGAAGTCAGTGGGAAGGTGTTGTTATTATTGCGAATATCACAGTACCTATTGGTTTGTACAGTATTGAGGTAAGGACAGTGGTCTATTATAATATCTGGACTTCTGTATTTTGTACGACTGGATGCGGAAGTTTCTGGCTTGGCACGACCGCGATATTTATTGTTTTTGTTGTTCAGTTTAATTGGTGACATACCTCTGCCTTCCGGGGACTGCTTCACATCCCCATGCTCCAAAAGCCTTAGAGGGTTCAAACCATTTTTGTAAACATGATAGCTTCGTTTGTTTCTTCTTTGATTTTGATTATCATCGTAAATAAAAGTTTCGTCGTAATAAGGCATTTTAATTCATTCAAATCTTCATTCTCGTTTAAATATACATATATCAAATATTGATCATTCAAATACTGGTTTATGTCACTATCATATTAGAAATTTTTGCGCAGTTGTAAAATACTTGTACTTCATTGGAGAACGCTAGAAATTGAGAAATATTTATGAGCGGCGGTCAAGGGAGCCCTGTAGAAATCTTAGAAAGTTGTCACTGCATTTGCACTCGGGTAAGTATACGCTATAACTACTGAGTGTGTTTTGTAGTAAATAGTGCGCTTGATATGACTAGCGGCTGCCTTGTCACATTAATAACATGTTTGCGTCTTATATCAGTCACATTCAGAAATAGCTTACAAGAACGTTAGGTAGATACGATTCGATCACTATTTATTTACAGTGAGCACCGCGTCACGCGCTCCAGCGCGACTGGTGCCAGACTCCTCCAATAACCTTGACACTTCGACCTCCAAAGCGATTCATCAATTCCGCCAAAATTACGGGCTGATTTTCTTGAAATGTAGGTAGGTACTTTGTAAAATTAAATCAAGCAAAATGTCAAGGTACAAGGACAATTATTAAAAGATTAGTACGAAATGCCAGGTTCACAAAATACGTAACGACTTATTCCATAATCAAGTTTGTCACATATTTCTTTCACAACTTGTATTCACACAATTCAAGGGAGAAATTTGGACATCGGAGTTAACAACTTTCTCTAAACAGCTGTTTTTGGACACCAAATTCGATTCACGCCGCGAACTGCTTACACAACAACACCATATTGCGATATGTGACGGCTATCGACATAACACTCATGTAATTTACCAATTTAATACACACGAGACTTATTTAGAAAGCACACAAAATTACTCTATACGAGTCATCTTATAACGCGTATAATTCATGTAACAACGCGAGCTGTCAAATCTAAAAATACGCATTTTTTTTATAGCTCGATCTCGATATTTAACAGAGCAACAAGTCAGCGAGATCATGCGCGGCGAGGCATGGGTACCTACTGTGTCCGCGGCCACGGACCAAGTTTGCCGATCGGCACCGAGTCACAATCGGATCTGCAATTGGCACGAGTCGCGAGGTGCAGTCTACGACGAAGGCGCGACGGCACTGTGGAAGGCCTTCGTGGTCGCCGCCGCACCGACTGCAGCGAGAGTGAAAGTGCTTGGCTCCGACGCGCATCTTTGGCCCCAGCAACTCGCGCACCTGTCCCGATTAATAGCTGATTCTGTTCTAATCTATAAGGTACCTACATGTTAGTAATTCGTTACCTACTTGTTACATAACATTTTTGTAACAAATAATTCGAAAGCAACATTCATACTTTACTCGCGCGTTCTTAATTGTTATTCCACTATATAGCAAAAGTATTATTTACGCTGAGGTATTAGACATCTATACTAATTAGAGTTTGTGCGTTGGGAAGTTGTAGGGGGTAATCTTTGGATCTACTGAACCGATTTTGAAAATTCTTTCACTTATAGGAAGCTACGGTAGTCATAAGTGACATAGGTTACTTTTATTCCGAAATTCAAAGTCAAATCCTTTATTCAAATTTGGCCCATAATGTGGCTCATTTTGACGTCTATTCCTATGGGAATTTGTTCACTATTTGGTTTTAATTATAATTATTTTTTTATTATTCTATCTATTATTATCAAAATTATTTCTATGTATCTGTGTATCTAATATCAATGGATAAACTCAGACGAAATAAAAACTGGATAAATAATATAATTAATGAATTAATCTACTATTGCGTATTTTAATTTAATGTTTTGAATTGGCGGGCAGACATGCGGTCGGATATCGCGCGGACGCATCCCCTTATGGGCTCCGGTAAAAAATTAGTTTTCAGTTTTACGCGACAGCATAATTATGCTGAGTCGGTGTCCATTTCGGCATCGCAAAAATTTTAAGGCGAATGTTGTTTGAGTGTCACATTTTGTCATATATTTTTTTAATTTTTTGTGATGTGCCGAATAAAGATTTGTCTATGTCTATGTCTATGTTTTACTGTATAGGTATACTGTCATTTTTGGGTATAGTATAAACTGTATAAACTGTGTGAAGGCGATATAATGCCGTGTGAACGCTATGTCGATGCTATAAGCTATTTGATAGTGTACTTAATTTGTGTCTACATGTGAAGACCTATCATTAGCATTTTTGTTATATTTACAATTTGCTGGTCTTCCATATAAATAAATAAATAAATAGGAACTCCGAAATTACCGCGGGTGAAACCGCAGGGGACAGCTAGTATTATAATATAATTATACTTTATAAGCATGTCTGCAGTTTAAATTTAAAATAATATCCATCAGATAAAATAAATTTCAAACCTCATATTTCATTTTACTTAAATAGGTACTCATGATCCAAAAACATATGATATGCCATGTATGTTTCAAAACAATTTCAAATTTTTCAAACTCCGAACATAAAACTAGGCATATCAACCTTAGATTAAAACATTGATTGTTTTAATCTAAGGTTAAGTAATCTATACTAATATTATAAAGCTGAAGAGTTTGTTTGGTTGAACGCGCTAATCTCAGGAACTACTGGTCCGATTTGAAAAATTCTTTCAGTATTAGATAACCCATTTATCGAGGAAGGATATAAGCTATATATCATCACGCTACGACTAATAGGAGCAGAGCACCAATGAAAAATGTTGCAAAAAAAACTATCTTATTTGGTATCTTTATTGTGTACGGTAGGTACCTAATGTAAAAAAGCTGGACAAACAGTGTTTTTATGTAAACTTATTCATATGCAAGTACCGATATTAAGCAGAAGTGTGTCAAAGATCCGTGTCACTTAACCATATTAGCAACCGACTTGTCGTGCCACGCGAGGGCCACACGCCATAGAATCCGTCGATGAGTATGCTTTAACAGACAGGATAAGGCCTGAAGGAATGTATAAAATAGTTTTAAGTACAATAAATGAATCCAATAACTTTAATCATTAGGTACTGATGTTCCCCCTGCGGTTTCACCCGCGTTAATTTTAAAGTACCCTCAAGAACTCTTTGTATCAGGATGAAATTACGCTGTGTTACTGAGGCATTGTGTAGCTTCCTCAACTATGATTTTTTTTTTTAATCGGTTTAGTTCCCTTACATCAAAATTTTTAAACTTCTTTATACTGTACGTAAAATTACTATAATTACTATAATTATACTCTGATAAAACTTAAGGATTTTATTTGCTAAATAACTACTAAAATAACTAGGGAAATTTATACATAGTTTGTTTTATATTATATTCCTGTATCTAGTATCGATAGTCGATACCAATAGATTGAACTATTGGAAAAAAATAAAATGGAAATCTATTTATATGTACATAAAAAAGAATCTCTATTTATATTTTATTTATTTAGTCGGGAAACAAACGTACACGTGACAAAAAATACCAACAGTTTCCACATTTAGAATACTAGCTATCCCCCGCGGTTTCACCCGTGGTAATTTCGTAGTTTCCGCGGGAATTCCAGGATAAAATATAGATATAAACCTTACCTAAACATAAGTTGAATTCCCAAATTGAATATTTTTTGTGATTGTGGTTATGTAATTTCATTAAAGGTCAGTAGCCAAAATAATCCTGTTACTTTGTTAGTTCCTACAGAAAGTAAGAATATTTAATTTTAGTTTTTTATTGCTAATTGCTCACTACACGCAATAATACTCACTTTTTTCTAAATACCGACAAAGTGGACCTTTTTACTGAACTGTTAATCCATCCATCATTCGATAGTAAGTTGTTAATTGTTTATTTTTTGATGTTACAAGTATGTATAATTATAAGTTGATTTCTTGGAGAGTATCTCAATCTACAATAACAAATAAAAATTTATACAGTATCAAGCAACTAGACGTGTTTTTTTTTCACTCAAACTTTGAAAATGCTTTTTCTCAAAACAAGCTTTTCAGATTTTCAACTTCAAATGTTTGGTAAAAAAATGTGTGTCAGTTTTCGGATATTTTATCAATCCTTAATATCAATCGCCTATTTTAGATACCGAATCTATAGTCTAAACTCAATACTCTACTAACTGGTACTTTTTGCTTGGACGCCCACATATTATATTGACCGTTCATGAAACGGTACCTAACTTCGCATTGACGCTTATGTACACGCCTAAGCAAAAGCTTTTACATAGCTGTTAGTGCAAGTCATGTAATTTTGTCTAATATCAACCATACTTGCGATCTAAAGAACCCAATACAATAAATAATGAGGTCAAATACGAATAAAGTTTAAAATTAGCAGAGTAAAAAACGCTAGGCAAATATAGTAAAAAGAATTAAGATTCCGTACGTAGGTACCTACCTAAAAGAAAAATGAAACTTTTATTTTATATAGTTATAAGATTAATGGAAGAGGTTTTACTCGAAAACTAAGTAACTATCTAATTGCTTTTAAATACATATCTTTAAAAATCATCAAGTAATAACCAGACCCCAAATTTTACCTTCGGACGTCACTAACCCGGGCCCCGGTAGTAATATTGTAGATATACATTTATTCTAAAACAGTTATCTAGCAAGGGCAGCCATCTCGTCAGGCATGCACGCTCGCAAGTACTGTTTGGCACGAAGCAGCTCACTTTCCAATAACTAGCCGCGATCGTGATACCTAACCTAACGGGATCTGGGACTGCTATAGGTATATAATGCTATTTAACTTGCCCATTCTTTAGTTAATTAGTTTTATTTTACCTATGTATATTAAGAAATCTAATATTGCATGATATCGCATTCAATTCACGCGCGCTCTATCAACATTAATTATGGGCAGCATGCATGTATGAATATCTTCGTATTATCGCCTAATAACTCGGGTATTCATTAAGTCTTCTTTTTACAAGCTTTTTTTAACTTGCAATATTCGTAAGTTGTTCGCATTTTTCATCAAAATTTACAAACCTCCAGAATTTCTTCCAGCGGAACCCCAACAGGAGAGTGGGTTAGAATTATTGGTGCGCCGTTTAAATGATTGCTTTCTTGTATTCTGGGATTTACTGAGCGACGTGATAATAAATCAAATTAACTCTGACTACCATGAAATTACCTACTTTGCCAATAATAGTTATAATAAATAATATTATTTTGCCAATAATAGTTATTTATAAACTCACGATACCATTATAAGTCATGATTTTTGTTTATTTATTAAACGTGAAAATAGCGGAAAGAATGACCAATCGTGCCTGTGGGGGGTTTGCCCGTGCAACGCTGAGTCGATGATAGAGCTCATCACGACACGACAAATGAGCAATACCATGACATTGCTGGCTTTGATGAATTACAGGAATACCGTGAGTTAGAACACGACAGTAAATTAAATAGATTAAATGCTTAAAAAAATAATTTACATGCCACGAGTAACTATTAATACGGAATTAACGAATATTAAGATATCAATATTATTTTTCCTATTTTACACTTATTACTATTTGGTACCTACTATAAATGTAATATTAATCAAATTGAAGGTCTATGACGCAGTTAACATTTTTTATTCTACTCCCCTTTACCCGAACTCTAAATTGCACCGAAACACTTTGCATACGAGGTCAAATAACGAAAACCCAGCCATCTATCGATAAAAAAAAAACAATTAAATCTAATAGGTACATACTACATACCTGACTAAATGTAATCGCGTGTTAACATTTTATTTCGCAATCCGTAGTAAAACACTATTATTAAATTATCTACTTCAAGTCACAGACACACACTTATAAGTAAACAGTGACAATTATTCCCGAACAAATAAGCTGTTAATAAAATGGTGGTTGTGAGGAAAAACAATTTAAAACCAGGAATTCAAGATGCGGCGCGGTTGGAAACGGGCATTTGTACATATATGAGTATTGACTATTGCGTAAGATCCAATGTTAGTCAACGTAAGCACTCTTGCAAGAAATTATAGCCCTATTGTATTGTAAACACTACAATTTAGTTCAAACTAGCTGTCCCCCACGGTTTCACGCGCGGTGAGGTGTTCCCGCGGGAATTACGGGTTAAAAGTACCCAGGACCGTCTTTACCCGGGGGTTCAGGGGGTGCGGGTGCACCCGAGCGCTAATTAATACCAACGTCATTGCAACCAACCAACTCAAAATCTCCAGTCAAAAGAGTGGTGCGCCCATTTGTATTGTCGCAAATGGAACTTGAAGCAAAATGATTATACAGAATTTTGAGAAATAAATAAATGGAACGTTAAAATTTCATTGCGTTTTTTGGTTGGCAAGAGCGGGGGCGCAGGCTGACCATCCCGCACCCCGGCGCAGTGTATGCTTGACAGCCCTGAAAGTAAATATTTCAACCAATTTGAACAAAATGTACCTTCCTTCATGAATAACTCTATCGATTGGTAAAAACCGCATAAAATCCGTTCAGTAGGTTTAAAGTTTATCGCAAACATTCAGAGAGACGCAGCGGAGGTCTTTGTTTTATAATATTCACAAGGAAGATTTGAAACGATACATAACCAAAAGATACAAAACCAAACTGTGACCTAATCTGAAATAGGTCACGTAATTTTGGGCACGCAAATTTATAGACGTTAGAATTTATCTTTGAAGTTGAAGAAAACGAGAGTTAAAATAAAATTAAAATTAATTAATGGTGTTATAAACGGTGTTTTTAATAATTTTATACAAGGGACTTCTCCACTGATGTTTAATATTTTTTTAATCTACCATCTATCATACCTATTCGTCTAACGTCGTCCGCAGAAAATCCATTTGCAAAAATGACTTTAGTCATCAACACAATAACTAGGTAACATGGTATGGCGTGGTCATCCGCGCATTCAAAGGCACATTTGCATGAAAAACGTTAGACAAATGGTGTTGAACTATACGTAATCTAAGAAAACATGTGGCAAGAGCTATAATGGGGTCCTTAACGGGTCTATGCGTCTAGAATCTAGATGAATATTACACTGTACAAAAGGACCAGCGACATTCACATACGTATATATGTATATATACATATATATAAGTATGATATTCTTATTTACAGTGCCGCGGTGGAAAATACTACTATAACCGCAGCTCTAAAGCTTAATGGGCAATTTGGCATGAGATGTATCACGAGTTCACGACATGAAACGTTATTGAAGTTCCGAAGTTACTAAAAAAAAAACTTTTTTTAGTTTACCTACTCATTAAAAATCAGGTTATTTGGCCTTTGATTATTATGAGCATTTGTTTCGCCATATTTAACGCAAATATCATTCCCTGATGTGTTTTTCAAGTCCCGATGCGTACGATTGTTGGAGTTAACTGGCAGAAATCGTCACGCGTCCCGCCAGGAAAATGCGGTATGCTCGGTTTCGTTTGACATAGTACCTATGTTATGTGTCAAGACTTTTTCCGATCTTCGAATTACATTTTCGGAGACTCGATTGCACACCTTTTTTTGTAAATACTAAAGTATTCATAGCACGCTAAGTGCAGTAACCACATTCTGCCAAGCCTCAACCCTGCACGTCATCCTATCCTATAATTTCAAAAACAAAAAGCTAAAAATAAAAAGCTATAAATGACAAAATATCGATTTAATCCAAAAGACAAAAACACACGTAATATTATTATTGGTTTGTGCTACCACTGATCGGTTCGAATTCGGTGACAAGCCCGCTGGTGTCTGCCCACTTGAGTTGTTCTGCTTACAAAGAGCTGGTGGCGGGAGTCGACTGAGCCCATCTACCCCCTCCATATTTGGCTTGTCACCGACTTCATAGCGATCAGTGGTAGCAAAAACCAATAATAATATTACGTGTGTTTTTGTCTTTTGGATTAAATCGATATTTTGTTATTTATAGCTTTTGGTTTTGTGTTGAATAAGGTCTTTTTATTAATTGACAAGTGTACACACCGTTGCTTTATTTTTTCCTTGTAAGGATGGTGAATAAGATCTTACTTAGGTTAGGTAGTACAGATAACCCAGTCAGCTCTTTTTTTTTTAATCTCATCAGGCGCTTTACTGTCGAAACATGTGTTTTTGGAAGTCGGTTTTAATTTTCTTGTTAAAATTTTATTTATTTCTCGCTTTTAAGTGACATAGTTCGTAATTTCTCTAAGTTACAATAGCCGAATGTCAACTGCTCATAGCCTTTTAGAAAATATTGCTTTTCCCGACGCAGGGACGTTATATTGAGGAGTTCTCCTAGTACATCACCAACAGTTCCATTTCACCATATAAATTGTGACTGGCATAAATTGTCTAGAAACCATATTAAAGTTAACGATTCGGAACCTGTGAAATACCCACTATTGAGTAGTTCCGATGACCATCTGTGATCTTCATCATCAGTTCCTCTTCTTCAAATTTTGCTTTCCGAAAGCAAAGAAACGATTTACTATACAAAATACAAAAATCGCTATACGTGTACCCATAATTTTTGAAAATTTCCCTCGATTACTCCAAGATCCCATCATCAGATCTCGACTTGGTGACAATGGAATCAATTTGGGAGTATCCCCTTTCAAACAAAAAAAACAATTTTCGAAATCGCTTCAATCGTAACCCGTGAAATATGTATTATTTTTTAGTTGTTCCGATGACCACCTGTGGTCTTCATCATCAGTTCCACTTCTTCAAATTTTGCTTTCCGAAAGCAAATGAATGATTTACTATCAAAAATACCCAAATCGCTATAGGTGTGCCTATAATTTTTGAAAGTTCCCTTGATTTCTCCAAGATCCCATCATCAGATCCCGACTTGGTGGCAATGGGACCTAATTGGGAGTATACCCTTTCAAACAACTCGTATTCTCTTTTATTACCAAGTTTTTTCCTCTTAAAAACACTGAGACAATGCAGTGGCATGAAGTGAACGAATTTAAGATGAATGAATGATGAATATTAGTAAAGTAACAGAATCATGAACTCTTTCACAGTACAAAAAGGTATTTTAGTAGCGTATCGGTAGCTATTATGTCATCAAATAGAGTTTGTGTTACTGTTACATCAACTGTAATAGGCCAAAATTGTCATGCCTGACATCGCTACAGCTGTACTTTATCATTGAATGGAGATATAATTTTGTCACTTTCTATGTATGTGCTACCTTCTTAAGCCTTTTATTTCACCACCATTAGTGTTTTGCAAAAACATTTGATTTTGACAAACTATTTTTTGCTAGTTGGGACAGTTATGAAGTTTCAAATTAAATCTAAATATATTCATTTTTTTTTATTTTTTTTTTCTTAAACTTTCCACCATCAGTCGAAAGACCACAATTGGAACTCTTCAGTGTATACTGTCATTTGGAGCGAGAAGGCCACTGCCTTCGAGCCCCTTTAAATAATGTCCCTCCTTTTTAAGCGTTTGATGACATGTGTGGTATTAAGTAGATCGGATGCAAGGTGGTTAGGATGGACTGCAAGACGGCGAATATGATGCTTCTTATTATATTCATTTAACTATATTTTCTATAAAACGTAAGTTATATTACTATCCACTTAGATTATTATATTAACCAAATACGTAAGGTTACGTACATACATATAATTATGCAGTAAAAAAAATCATTTGTTATGACAGAGAATGCTAAAAAACTTTTAACTGTACAATCTTCTTGAATGACAAAGCTCAATATGTTGAATTGGATTTGTAATGAAAATTTTTATGCATAGAGAGACATAATATAAGAGAAATAGGCATTCGTTATTGCTCATCATGGCTTAATTAATATTAAAATATAATAATCTCTCATAAATGTTTAAATGTTAAAAAAATATTTTAATAACTGTTGATCTCCCTATAAATAAATATAAGTACCTACCTACTACTTAAAGATCTAAATAGGGTATCAGAAACTGTTTTTCAGCATCATACAATATATTTTACTTACCTACCTACAGACTTTTTATTTCGTATTTTTGTTTCGTAATTAGTTAAAAATAATTCTCTTAAAAATCACAAACTTAGCAAATTATGCGCTGCCGGCGCTAAATTATTAACTACCTACTTTACACTGAATTTTACAGAATCGACTGAATTTTTGAAAATATTAATGTGAAGCAACTTTTAATTTAAGAAAAGAAATACCCTACGGAACGTCACGCATAACTTACCCTGTACACATTTCTCAGTCTTTGGAGTGGAAGTCATCGCGTTTGGAAATCTCACTATGTCATAGTTATTATCACAAATTCTAAGATTTTTTTCAGAAAGATGAGGAAACAATAACCACTAAAGTCAATACCTATAGTCACTAAACTAAACTGATCTAAGTGATCTAAACAAAATCCAACCGGCCGCCATGTTTAACTATATTATTTTCTTTGCTCTTTTTATATTATCTGTGGTTTGGCCCACCGCCCACGGACAAGATAAACAGTATGCGGTTCCTCAAACCCAAACCAGAGAGAAGGTAATCTCTACGTGCCTCAAACTATATATACTAGAGCCATCTGTTGGCTCTTCATTAGTTCATTAGTAGTTGTAAACAAAAAATAATAGGATAATAAAGTTTTCATATTTTTTTAAGATTTTCAAAAAAAAATATAATTATTATTATGATTTATGACCTACTTAAACCTCAGAACAATAATATTGTTCCAATCCAATTCAATTTTTGGTTTTATGGCTCCACCAAAATAATATTGTTCCAAATAATTCCAATTTGTGGTTTTATGGCTCCACCGTTTTGACGGTGATTCTGCCAATGTCAAAGTTTGAAAGGACACGGTCGTAGACGGAGAATGACACGGTATAGAGGTATAGACGCTTGCTTAGCCAGTGATTCCAGAGGTATATTAGAAAATGTTCTTCCACTTGAAATTCTGTAAGTAGCATGAGACAACACAATAAGCTATTAGTATTTTAGTAGCCTATGTACATTTAAAAAAATATATATATTATGTAATATATTACAAGGTGGGAGAGAATGGCAGTAGACTAGAAACATAAAATCAATGAGAATAGGGTACTTGCATGAATTTTTTTTATAATCTATTTTAAAGATATATGACCTACTTAAAAAAAGCAAGAAAAAGAAAAAAATATATGCATAAATTAATTAAATAGAGCGTTTCAAAGTTCCTACTTTTAACTTTACCGCCGAAACGCGGAATTACGTCACTAGTTCCAAATTACGCCTTATTAATCTGTGATAGAAATGTCACTATCGTATTGACAGGGTCATGTGACACTTACAGACAGATAACTTCAATATCCAAAAGCGAAAATAAGCTTGAATTTTGTCGAGTTACTTCCAAAAGTTCCAGTAAAGAATCGAAATGCATCTTACCGATGCATTTTAAAGTAAACAACTTCAGAAAATATAAAATATGCGTTGACTGTATGCACTTAGTTTCTTTTGCCTTCTCTGAAAGAGGTTAATGTTCCCTAAAAAAATAAAAGTGACGTAATGTGATAAGCGTGGCTATGATTGGTGTTTCATTGCAACGTTCAGTTTTACAAAATTAAAAGTTGAATATTTTGGAAACTATTGAAATTTTTTTAGTAAATCTTTCACGATAACGCTTTTCTAAGGTCCGTATTCCAGAAGGTTACTCAAGTCATGAATCTAGTTTTAAAACTAATTTCAAGTAAAGCTTTAATTTTAGAACCTTACTTGAAACGAGATTCATCAATCAACAATCAGCTGAGTTATTTCCTTATTCTAGAACGACGCTTGAGTACTAATCTATACTCAAGCAAAGATTTGATCTTTATTTACGTCGGTCATGTCAAGACCACTCAACCAATCAGAGCTCAAAATCTCTACTCAAGACTTGTTTCAACTGATTAAAACCAATCAGAGTTCAGAATCCCTACTCAAGACTAGTTTCAAGTGATTAGAACTTAAAACGCATTCTTTAATAAGATGTACGCTTGAGTTATGATCTGAGCTGAAAACTAATCTCAAGTAAAACGTGATCTGAGTCACCTTCTGGAATACGGGCCTAAGTCTTTATTTTTTAAATATTGATGCAATTTCTTATAATAAATTTCATGAAGTACCCTATTCAGAGTTTTAGTTTGCTAATTGATATAAATTTAACTAGGGGTAAAACAGAGGAGGAAAATACTTGGGTCAACATGAAGATTTGTGGTTTTATGGCTCCACCGACTTGACGGTGATTCTGCCAATATCAAAGTTTGAAGGGACACGGTATAGATGGTTGCTTAGCCTGTGATTCCGGAGGTAGATAAGAAAATTTTCTTCCACTTGAAATTCTGTAAGAAGCGTGCATGATAGAAGCGTGAGACAACACAATAGGTACCTAAGCGTAATCTGCTGAGAACAATAACAGCAGCATATTCTTCTGAGGTAATCTGTGATTCTTCTGAGTATCACTGTTATTCTCCGTCCAGAGAGAAGGTAATCACTACGTTTTATCTCCGTCTACGTGATGATAGCAGGATTATGTGACACTGAAAGAGTAACCTCGCGGATGTTCCGATATACACTACGAGCACGTCAGTGCTCTTCTTAGAAGAAATTGATTCTGTTATAGGTTGACAGTATACTGCCGCAATATCCTTGGGAAATATTATTATATAATTATGACGTCATAAATCGTCGCCATTTTTGTACTGTAAGCACTGGCGGTAAAATGCGGCGGCTTTGAGGTAAAATCCTTTTAAGCGCTCTCCACATAAGCCGCGAAACACCCGCGAACTATAACCGCCGCACTCAGAGTTGATTTAATGGTTACTTAAGGGACTTTAAGTAAGGATTAAAAAAACAGTTAATCCTCCATTAATCACGTTTAATGATGATTAACTTTAAATGACGGCTGACCCTTAAGAGTTTATTGGAGATTTTTGACATTTAAAAGTAAGGTTATGTTTATTTTTGCTATTAAAATTACAAAACCAAAGTTGGATTTTTGAAACTTTCAGGGCGTCAATCACGTTACAGTAATTAGAAAAGCATGTCTGACTTAGAAGATTTTATTGCTGGACTTCCAGGTGTCTTCGGGTACACATATTAAAATAAGAAGTCCTGGTGGAATATCATAGAAAAGGATGGTTTTCTTTTATTGTTCAGGCAGTAACTGGCCCGAATTTGATTTTTTTAAGTTGTAGCTCGATGACCTGCGGAGCTAGGATGCGCAACATGATATGTTTATCGAACGAAAGATAAAATTGTCGACACGACAAATATTTGTGGTCTTCCAAGCAAAAAAGTGCAGTAGTGGGGTATTGAGTTAAGACTAGATTCGGTTAAACATTTTTTACCACTGGTAGACAAAACGATATATTATGTCGACGAGAATCGATAAAATTACTCGATAAAATTTTATCATGTTGCGCATCCTAGCTCCGCTAGTGGAACTCATAATAGTTTTATTCATAATAGTAGTGCACTGAAACAGTACCTTGATTCAAGTGTATTGCAAGGTATACTGCTTGTTGAGTGATTATGCAGTAGGTAAATGATGTGCGTTTAACACCATTCTTGTCCTAATTCAAACAGTCAAGAAAAGTACAATAAAAGCCATATCAAAAAGAAAAACACTATTGAGAGTTTCTGGTATTTGGAAAAGGAAGTTCCCATATCTTCAAGTGGGTATGAGTATCAAATTAGACACAGTTGTAGCTGTAATTTGTGTGTGTGCTACATTATATAATAGATCATTAGCCTAAGACGAACTCCTGCTTATTGACAATGGTGATGATTCTCATAATATCTCCGGTACCTACCTAACATAAGTGATATACAAATATAGTCAAGAAAATCCCAATAAAAATGGGTTCTGTTTAGACAATCCATAGTTGAGAGATTTTTTAGTGATATATTGGTATCATGGTTCGCGGGTGTTTCGCAGCTGTTTCGCGGCTTCGCGCGCGAACCACGCGCGAATGTGGAGCGCGCTTTAGTGCTTTGATCACGTTTCAACCTCGAACCGATTGGTCCGAGTGATCAACAGTGTGGCATGACAATGAAATGGTTGACCCTTGACAGTCACGGAGTTCACGGACCTGTATATTAGTGGCACTAAGTAGTTTGTGATTAGTGGACACCGCAAATCTCAGAAGAATAACTACTTGCATTGTTCTGAGCCGCAAATGTATGTACTTCACATGCCCACATAAATGATAAGCCTAAGGTCCGCTGCTAAGCCGTCAATCTAGGTGTGCGTTCCGTGGATTTGGGCGCAGTTGTTCGGTTAAAATTTCACTCGTTTGAGTTGCAACCAAGCCACAGAACGATCGAGTTGTTTTCATAACCTCAAAATATTTGAAATTTCAGGCGCCATTTGTTTTCTCTCAACTCACATTGCAAATAAGACTGTTTTACATCCAATTATAAACTTTTTGTGACTACGACACCTCCCCTTTGTTCGTAAGAACTCCGATTAATTTCTTTTTCAACGAATCCGGTTTTTGGCGCAAACTTTGACACTTCTTAAACAATACATAGCTGTCAGAGTGAAAATTAACCTGCTTCGGAGATGGTTGTTTGGTTGCTGCACTCCGAGCCAGGGAACGGGTGAAACTACGCTCTGACAGTTGTCAGAGTAAAATTTCACCAAGCCACAGAACGGGTTCAGAGCGCGCTCGAGCGCGTTCGAGTGCATTCGTGCGAAGCCACGGAACGCACACTAGGTAATCACTTGCTTCTGATAAGCGCTTTAGGGGTAAATGTTTTCAAGAGTTGATAACACTGTGCTACTCTGACCTGTCATCTGTGGTGCATTGCCAAAATAAATAGCCAAATGGAGTTTGGTAAATATGTTCCTTGCGTAATGTCGTCGTTTACTGTTTAGGTCAAGAATGGTGTTTTAAATTAACGATTCCTAATTGTATTCCGGGAATAAGTTTGTGTTTGTTATGTGAAAGTAGACGTGTAGTGAGTAGAAATCAGTGTGCAGTTTTTAGTGTTTTACGTTTTACATTATGGTCTGTCGACAGCCAGCACTGAAGGACCGCGTCAAAGGATATTTGAATTAACTTTAGTTTTAGTTTTTTCAAAGTAAAACTGAATCCAATTGATTAAGAATTTTCGTGAGATCTATCCTGTAAAGAAGAAACATGGCAGATCCTTTAAGTTTACTCCGTCAATATAACGTAAATAAAAAGGAAATAATTGAACGCGACAACCAAATAATATTTGGAGAATTTTCTTGGCCTAAGAATGTCAATACTAATTATCTTATGTGGGGGTAAGCATCTGGACCTAGTGCTTAATTATGTTTACTTGATTTATGTGTGATTTAATCACAACCATTTTCTAGCTCTGGGAAGGAAGGAAGTGTCAAAGAGTATTACACATTGGAGTGCCTCCTTTTCATCTTAAAGAACATACATTTGACACATCCAGTGTATGTAAGGCAAGCTGCTGTAAGTATCATTAAAATATAACCAATTGATATTGCTGTTCATACATTGACTGAAATATATACTATAGCTAAAGTGATCCAAAATAAATAAAACATCAGGGATTATTTTTAAGACTTTCTAAATATGTGATTGTTTCTTTGTATGACAAATATTAACTATACAGAGTTTGTTATTGGTTTGTTAATTAAATTTTACATGCACTCTTGTAGTAAGGAAAAATTAACAAACCAGTAAAATATATTAATTTATTTATTTAATTCCTTTATTGCACATAAAATAACAATATTACAGTACTTAAAGAAAAAGAGAATGTATTAATTAATTTAATAACTAGTAAAACGTTTTTTTTTAGGCTGCTAACATTCCAGCTGTGCGTCGTCCAGACAGAAAAGAGCTCCTGGCATATCTAAATGGTGAAACTGCCACCTGTGCATCTATAGATAAAAGTGCACCTCTTGAAATACCAACACAGGTAAATTTTACTGTCTTGTGCATTTTTATTCTCTAAGATCTTACCGACTTCCCAAAAAGGAGGAGGTTCTCAATTCATTAGCGATTTGGGTATTTTTTAAAGTAAATCATAAAACCAACCCACTAAAAAGCAAGAAATAAACAAAATTTAAAAAAAATAAAAAAAAACCGACTTCCAAAAACACAAGACTAAAAAGCTAAAAATAACAAAATACCGATTAAATCCAAAAGACAAATATACATGTAATATATTATGGGTTTGTGCTACTACTGATCGGTTTGAAGTCGGTGAGGATTAAAAAAATATTCAAAAACTGGCAAAATTTTTTTTATCAGACATTTGAAGTAGAAATCCTGAAAAAGCTGGATTTGAGAAAAAGCATTATAAAAGTACGAGTGAAAAAAAAAACACATTTACTTCCTTGTTACATAATACATAGATTTTTATATATTATTGTAGATTAAGAATTATGAAATTGTAGAAATTTGAGCATTTAATAATCAATTGAATTAGCGGACACAATTTTTTCACCCAACTTTACAAAACCTCATATATCTTAGAAACTAAATGCTGAGAACTGGCACCTTTTAGCTTGGACGCCCACATATGGCATATAGCATAACAGTTGAATCTTCACAGAAGAGAAGTATTGAGGTGTATGGGAAACAGAGTATTGCAGTGGATGGGATAAGAAAACTAACTATGATTTAAACAACACACGTTTTAATCAACTTAGCAAGACGCCATGACACACAGTAGTTCTAACTTGACATTGACACACTAGCGCCATCAATTGTGGGCGGAAACGGAAACGTAAACTAAAACAATTTAGATACTTATTTCAAACTCAACAAGAAGATAACAGATAGAAGGGACATCAACTTAGTTTAGTATGAAAACAGGTGAAAACCAGTGTCACCGGGTGATTTTCGCCTACAAAACTATTCATCACACACCCAAAACATTCATTAAAGTAAAGAAATGTATTAAACACTTTATGGTTATGTTTTTACTTAGTCATGGTTTTTAAAATTCACAGTTTTGAAATATTGTGTTAAATATACTTAGGATGGCAGCAAAAGAAGTTTTGGGTAAGTTAGAACATTTACTCTAACTTCCTTTGCAACGGTAGCGCACCTGCCCCGCCTACATGTCCTCTCTAGTTAATTTATTTGCTCTGTGTGAATCTGCATGCATAAGATAATGTTGATTACACTAGAGTCAATAGTTTATAGAAAACATATAGTATAAAATCTGTGTCTGATCATTAAATATAATATGTATTTACGAAAAATTAAGAGTGATCATAATAATAATAGTAACAAAACAAAAAAAATCTGCCCATTGTTCATGTTAATTTCCAAAACAAGTCGTTTTCACAAATAGATTAAGCTTAGCTTAAGGCAACGTACATGCTTTGTTTCATCAAAATTGAATGTTGGAGGAAAAAGATGTTATCATCATTTAAAGGTATTTCACACAGGCACCAGCTGTTATAAAATATTGGAATTTGTTATTATACTGCAGAAAATTTTAGATATTATTTTCTTATTAATATAGATATATTTAACAATGATAAACAAACAGTCAATTGTATTTTCTCCAATCACTAGGTTAAACGAACACATGATCACGATGGAGGTGAAACTGCAGCAAAAAAGCCCCGTATTGAAGAGACTCATGTTCAGAAAGTACGAGAACAACTTGCAGCTCGACTTGATGCACCAAAAGAAGCATCTGTTACAGTGGACAATATCAAGTATGATGACTCATATAGTTTTCTCAAAACAAAAACAAAACAATTTTAATCTTCATATTTACTGTGTATTCTAGGTCTTTATCTGAGGCTATGTCTGTTGAGAAGATTGCTGCCATTAAAGCAAAACGTTTGGCCAAAAAGAGAACAACAATCAAAAGCAATGACTATACAGATACATTGGGTGTCGTAGGATCAGACTTGAGAGCTATTCTCGATTATGATGTTGATCTTACTAAAGATATTATCAGCCGCGAGAGACAGTGGAGAACTAGAACAACAGTTTTGCAAAGTAATGGAAAAGTAAGTATTGAGTTGTTTGCGTGCTTTATTTTACTTAAACTTTTTGCACAACATGGTGCTAAAGGCGAACTTAATGTAATTAGCTTCCTAAAGCTATAGCAAATAAATAGATCAATTTAAAAGAAATATTGAGTTTTCCTTAGGGACTCTTCAAAGTTCTTATTTCCACAAGGACTGTATTTTCCTATCAGTGGAAAATTTTTTAGCATCACTTTAGTAGTTTCAGATATTATCCCCTACAATCTACATCCAAACTTAAAAATTTCCAAATTGAGGTACCTCTTTATGACATTAGTATGGAAGTGTCGATAATTTTTTACTATGTTTTTTTTTATAATGTTGTATTAGGACTTAATTGAACAATTTATGAGTAACTAAATATGGGCAATATTTGACTTCAAAGTTTTTGCATATATTGCAATTGGTTACTTGAAAAATTTCTTTTTTGGTCAGTTTTGGAGATTAATAAAAAATATTGGACACGTGTTTTTGCTTTTTTTACTAAGTATTAAAAAAATAACGGCGTTACATCGAGTTGAAATTTCGCGTGACGTCACATCCCGGTGCAGTTTGTACGGGTCTTATCTATACTAATATTATTATAAAGAGCAAAAGTTTGTGAGTTTGTGACGTTGTAGGGGGTAATCTCTAGATCTACTGAACCGATTTGGAAAATTCTCTCACTTATAGGAAGCTACAGTGGTCCTGAGTGTCATAGGGTACTTTTTATTTCAGAATTCTCTCGGGAACTCCGAATTTCCCGCGGGTAAAACTACGGGGGAACAGCTATCTCTGGATATACTGAACCAATTTTGAAAATTATTTCACTTATAGGAAGCAACAGTGATCCTGAGTGACATAGGGTACTTTTTATCCTGGAATTCCCGCGGAAACTCCGGAGTTTGTGAGTTCGTGTGTTTGTGAGATTGTAGGGGGTAATCTCTGGATCTACTGAACCGATTTTAAAAATTCTTTCACTTATAAGAAGCTACAGTGATCCTGAGTGACATAGGGTACTTTATATCCCGGGATTCCCGCGAGAACTCCAGATTTTGTGAGATTGTTATCTATGAATCTACTTTTTATAAGATAAGAAGCTAAAGTGATCCTGAGTGACATAGGGTACTCCGAAATTTCTGCGGGTGAAACCGCGGGGGTCAGTTAGTACTAAATAATGACGTCACACCCCACCCTAAACTTTAATGTGCTTTATCTATGTTTATTTTCATTATTAATTTGAAAAAGCAAAAAATACGTGTCTATTATTTTTTTGTTTTCTACTGACGTACTAATTAGAATTTCGATTTTCATACCCCGGAAAATACCCAATTTGCAGGTATTTGCAAAAAGTATTTTAGCCTTATTGGGGAGTATAAGGGCACGTGAGGAGGGCCGGCCGGGTGCTCCGAGACCACAGCCATTGGTTATTCCCCCACCCACAGCGTTGCCTGCTCAACAAGCCCAGTACAACAGATACGATCAAGAAAGATTTAATAGACAAAAAGAAGGTGAGTATGGTTTTCTTTAAAAAAAAAACCTCATTAGCTGTTACCAGTATTCAAATAGATGTTTCATACATAAATATAACAGCATAATTATATGCGTGCGTCGTTTCGAGGCGGTTATTTGATCGCCGGTTCGACGGCCGTGTGCGTCTAGTCTTCTCTTTTAGAGCCTGTGCGCACCACGTTTTTTTAACGCACCGTCGACGCACGCTTTCGAAACGCGCGTCGACACGGCGCGTCGATGGCACACTTCTATCCAACAAAAGTCTGCAGGCTGCGGCTGACTCGCGTGCGTATCGCGTCTGTATAGCTACAAACGCGCGTCGACCGCGCTTTTAAAAAACGTGGTGTGCATTGGTCCTTGATGGGCTAGTTAACAAAATTTTAGTTTTTTTTTGGACATGTAGATAAATAAAAGATATTGAAAAGAATATTGATTTTCATACCCCAAAAGCATGCCTATTATTGTGTAGGTACTAGCTCTTCCCCGCGGTTTCACCCGGGCCGCGTTAATTTTGGAGTTCCCTATGTCCTTTTCTGTCCCCTAATAACGTGTATGTAAAATTTAATGATGATTGGTTGAACCGTTAGGGTGTGAAAGCGTAACAAGCGATTAAATAGCTGCATTAATTTTTTGTTCATCAGGCCGCAGGATAACCATTATACGTGCTTGCACTCATATATCGTCGTATCATGTATAGGGACGGCTATTTGGTCGCCAAAATATTTGACGCTCGATGCGCCTGGGTGTCTCTTTCTTATTTCTAATATGTGTACGTTTTCGCCCATATAATGGGGATGTGGACTTCTTTTGAAAATCAAAATTCTAATTAGTCCGTCAGTTAGCAAATAAAAAAACAATAGACACGTTTTTATTTTTTCAAATAAATTAAAATATACAGAGATAAAGCGCATTAAAGTTTAGGGTTATATCGCCGTTATTTTTTGATTACGTAAAAAAAGAAAAAAATACGTGTCCAATATTTTTTTATTATCTACAAGACGGACTAAAAAATAAAAATTAGTCAACATGCCCATTATGCTGAATGATTCGTTTACAGAAACTGAGGGTTTCAAAATCGACACCATGGGCACATATCACGGTATGACACTGAAATCGGTGACGGAGGGTCCGAGCGTGCCGGTCGCGTCGCGCACGCCGCAGCCGCCAAGCCACGCGCGCCAGTCGCAGCTGCAGCCGCAGCCGCAGCCGCAGCCGCCGGGCGCGCCGGGCCGCCGCGAGCTGCTGCCGGCGGCGGCGGCGCGCCTCCCGCCCGGTGGCGGCAAGCGCCCGTCGCGCACGCCGATCATCATCATACCCGCCGCCACCACCGCACTCATATCAATGTATAACGTCAAGGACATGCTGCAGGATTTCAAGTGAGTTCACTTTTTGAAACAAATTAACGCAACATATAGGTAAGTAGAGTTTGTCTAAACTAAAATAACTACTCAATAAGCAGTTTTAGATGTGCAATATCATGACGTATTGATAATATCTCTTTAATAGTGTGAGTGCGGCGACACTATGCGGGAACTGAGGACGAATGGCAAGACCAGATTTATATGTGTCGTATCGATATTTTAACGGTTGTGCGTGTGCGTATGCCCGATGGAGGGGCGCGTCATTTTAGCTTAGATAGCTAAATGTAGAAGCTCTACATAATAATATAGTATTCGAGAAAATGCAAAAGAATAATAGGAAGACGGAATCACCTTAGATGGGAAAATTATTATTTTTCGACACACTGTGTGAAAAACCTGTGAAGTTTTTTGAGGAGATTAAAGTATATCGATATTTATAGTTATGAAAAATGGTGAAAATATGTGATTAAAGTATATCGATAATTCATTCAATTATGTCTATGTCCATGTCTATGACAATGTTACACGGTTCATTTAACTTAATTAACGCACGACGACGACAGCGGCAAACACTGCTGTCCTTTTTGCTAAAAGACCGTTATGTCAATATTGCTCTATATTATGTAATCAATATTTGGAGACATTATTTCGCCTTAGCCAAAAATTAGGTTTATTCACATAACGGTATTTTAGTAAGAGAACGGCAGAACGATAATCTTAGAGTCTACTTAACACAGTATGTTAGGTAAAGACTAGGGCTACCACCATCTCTTTAACCGTGTTAACAATGGAATTTCGAGCTTACATATTGTTTGTAAAGTCGAAATGATGGATGGATATAACGTCGAAATTACAATGGATGAATGTACTCAATACTCTCTTCAAGTCCTGGAGATGCAGACAGTTTTGTAACATCCTGTACAGCATCTACTCCAATTAATTTTATCTAATAGATTCGTGCCCGTAGAGCAAAAGAAAGCTGAGGGTGCAGTGCGCGAAAACGAAGTTCTTCTACAGAGGAGAAAGGGACCAAGTGAACATCCACCAAATAACACTGCTACAATAACGGTTTGTATTTATTTACGCTTTTAGAGCTTAGGACTTAGAACGAACCCATCCATTTTCTTTCTGAAAATAGGTAACTTCCCTCCCGCTAACTGTGTCGTCTACTAGCTGTTCTCCAGCGGTTTCACTCGCGGAAATTTTGCGATCCCTCGGGATCTCTGAAAAGTATCCTATGACACTCGGGAATACTGTAGCTTCCTATCTCCACTTTCACTAGGTCCAGAGATAACCCCTTACAAACTTTACCTCTTTATAATATTAGTAGATATGTACTTATCAATTCTACCTTTATTTCACTCATTGATAGCAAGAGTTAGTTAAATATGAAATCTTCGAAAGAAATCAATTATATTTGCGACTTTTGGTCAGGTACCATATCGGGTGGTCGATAACCCGGCAAGACTTTCGGCAGCTGAATGGGACCGCGTAGTCGCTGTGTTCGTCCAAGGACCAGCTTGGCAATTTAAGGGGTGGCCTTGGGATGGCAACCCCGTGCTAATTTTCTCCAACAGTAAGTTTTTTTTCTGTTGTATTATTTTTTACTAGCTGACCCGCGCGGTTTCACCCGCGGTAATTTTTCGGAGTTCCCGCGGGAATTCCAGGATAAAATATAGTTATAAACCTTCCTCATGAATCACTCGTATCTATTGGTGAAAACCGCATCAAAATCCGTTGCGTAGTTTTAAAGATTGAAGCATACATAGGGATATAGGGACAGAGAAAGCGACTTTTTTTTTTTTTTTTTTTTTTCAATTTATTGGGCTAATAAACAGTGTGTACAATATATACTTGTAGTAACTTACTTAGTTAAATTTACTAATTGTACCACCAAAACCATTAACCACAAGTTACTAGAAAAAAATAATATATACTGAGAAGTGGTTGTGCATTTACAAAACTTAAGAAGTTTAAAGCTAACTGGACACAGATAAGCAATAGTGTGTCAACCCACACTGGAGAAATTTTGCGTAAATCGTGTTTTAAAAGTTTAGCGTCATTTTGTGTCAACGTTTTTATGTTAAATATTTAGTTAAAAATTTAAGCAATATAATAAGGTAAACACTTAAAAAAAAAAAAAAAATTAAAAATGCTCCCTAACTCTCAATAAATCGTTCTGAATCAATAACTTTGTTTTATACTATATGTAGTGATGTGGAAGGTTCTTTGATTTCCTTAACGTCAAATTCATACAAAACACACGTATGGGTGCAATGCTCACATGTAGGATCTTATTAACAATAAGATTACTAGCACTAATGTATGTTCGTTCTATAATTGTTTTGTTTTGGCATAATGATTTCGTGTTTACAGTCATTAAATTAATGTACTTATCTTTAGATTAGAACAACAATGCAGAACAGTGCAAGCATTTCAAGTTGGTCTTAAAAGACGCCGAGTACCTACGTCGTATACGTATTTGTGGCATTGAGTGCGTGTCTATAAACGTAATATTTACCCGCCAATACATAATCGATCTCATCGAATCTCATCATGAAAAGGAGCTGATTTCTTTGATCTCGTGGTAAATGCCAACCATGAGGTGATCACAAGAACACTTATGATCCGTGTATTAGTTTCGAAAATGGCCGTCGACGGATTTTTCTTTTGTTAAGTTCGTAATATTTATTATCAGGGCAAAGTTTTTATTTAATAAAATTAGGAACAACTAGTATGTAATAATGATGTAAAACCCTTTAACATTGGTTCCCTGTTAAGGCCAGCAGGAGTCGTTCTGTCAAAACGGCCGCTCTATTGCCACTATTGTAATTACACTGTGACTATAGATAGGCATTAGGCAATCAACCCGGTTTTAGCCGGGTTTAGTCCGTAAACGCCTTTGCGTTTACGAGCTTTAATCGAGTGTAATCCGGGTTGAATATCTATCTATAACTGTGATCCTATAGAGTATTATATCTATGTTTACAGTATGCGCTTTTCATTTAAAATTCGATGAGATGAAGTTGGACGCGAACGTAGCTCGGTGGGCGGTTAGTGTGCTCAACTTGAGTCGCACTAAACGCCATTTGGACCGCGCCATACTACTTGGATTCTGGGAAACACTCGACAAGTGAGTAACAATCTTTACTGATTGAAAAAGTTCTTATTCGTACGTCCGACTTTTATGTCACAACAGATATACGTAATTTAAAGCTATTCGATTAAATAAATTCATGCGACGCGACGTAGCGTCTATAGGTAGGTCCATAATGTTTTTATATTTAATAAGATGTTATATTTTTTAAGATCTTACTCATAAATTCGCTCTTATTTGCACATAATATTTAAGTTTCATACTGCAGCTTTTTAATCTTCTTGTCTCAAATTACCGCACTAGTACCTTAAAATTTTTTTTTTTAAACTCAGCAGAGTTTTTTTGTTTATTTTTTCCTCGCAAATATGTTGAAAAACGTATGAAATGCGTACGCTTTAGTCATTAATCTCTCGACTCCATTGCGCCCTCACTGGTAATCCAGCCTTGAGATAATAATCTATTAAATCACTTGTACGTAATTTACCTACTATACTTATTTTTCACCTCCTCCTCTCCTTAAGATGCCTCAAAATAAAGTTTATATTTGAACAACAAATACAGAAATGTAGGTTTTAAGACCGTGCGAAAGAAGTTGCGAACACAGCAAATTCTTCTTCTTAATCACAAAATTATCATTTTAAAGTAATAACTGTATATATTAATAACTATTATTTTCTTTACAGGCATATGATGAAGAATAAACCACATCTTAGATTCTAAATTCCTTGTAGTTTAACAGAATTTTATCCTATGTTAGAATACAATGAAATGTGTGATTTTTTCCATAAAATTGAGGAAACACAAAACCAAGTGTAACATAGCCATTTAAAGTATATTTTGGTCAATTTTATTGCTAAAACTATGTCTGTTAGACTTTGTAAAATTTATTCTTTGTAGCTCACTATAGAATTATGAAAACTTTCTTTGTATCTGATGAAAATATGTGTTATAATCTCTATACAAGACCATTATATTATTATAACTTGTTAACTTGTACCAAAACGTTACGCTTATCCAGAAAGGTATAACAAGCCTTTAGTGCATACCACCGAGTGTGTTTTTCTAGTTCAAGAGTTGAAAACTAAAATTATATTGTGCAGTGTAAGTGCTCGAGTATGTTATGACTACCATTAGATGTAGTCACACTTGGTACCTAACCAGCATAGCTAAGATGCGCGCCACAATATGTTGGATAAAATTGTCGATACGACAAATATTTGTGGGCGTCCAAGCAAAAAAGTACAGCAGTGAGTTAAGACTAGATTCGGTTAAAAATTTTTTGCTGCCATGTTGCCACTGGGTATAATATGTCGACGAGAATCGATAAAATGGCTCGATAAAATTTATATCGTGTTGCGCATCTTAGTTCTGCAGGAAGAGCTTCGTCAGCCTGTACCCGGGGGGATGGGGGGCATGGCGCGGGGACAAGTTAGAATTATAAATCAGGCTATTAAGTGTACGTTTGCAAATCTGTTGAAAATTGCGAGTCTTTTTATATATTTTGTGATTAGCTGACACCTAAATGGAAATATCACATTCGATTCGATTGGTCCTTTACGGTGGTATTATTTTTGTCAACGATCATTAGATATTTTATATACTGTTAAAACCTTTTTTCATCTGTCTCTACATAAAAAATTGGCGATTTCGGTACGTTTTCTTTTTTGCTTACGTATAGCATTCTTTAGAAGATATTATGTTCGTTGAATGCCTCAAAATAGTGCACACGAGCATTATCCAAATTGTACAAAAAAAAATTATCTTGCTTTTACGCGTAAATACCTTCAAGTTTTAGGTAAAATCAAATTATCCAAACATGTGTATGATTTTTCGCAATTTTTCCTTTCATGTTTATGTTATGAAATTTTTTATATCTATCCATTTTGCAAACGCGACCTTAAGTGTACTTAATGTGATTAATTTTTCGTGTCTCTTGTCCCCTCTGTCTACCTAGTGAGGCCCTTGGGTTGCATCTAAATCTGTATCTATACTCATACACGTTTAAGTACGGCTTAGACGACCCTTATTACGACCAAAATATAATTTAAATATCACTGAAACCTATCCTGTGTATTGCTATTTTGACAACAATAAATTGTTATACCACAAGCCTTTTAATTTATTTAACGCACATCCATCTTCATACAGATTTTAGGTATTGGTATTACCATATAGCTATGAGATCTTGCCTACTGCTCACCATTACCTGTGAAATCCGTTTTCTTCGTTTCGTGAGCATGCTATCAGATAGTATCACATTGGTATCGATGTTCATAATATAAGTATTAGGTAGCATGAATGAGTAAGTTCTCTGATTTTTATGTTTTGAGTTATGACGCTTTGATTCCGGTGTAAGACATTCATTACGGGTTGACAAAGGTGTAAATATAAAACGTTTGATTTCAAATCCCTTTATTTAAATTTGGTAGTGTATAACAATAATACTCGCTCTGTTTCTTAAAGTAGACATAGAGATGTAAGCACATTATGTTTGTGTTTAGTGATATTTTCCTATTATTATAGTATGTAAGTACACAAAATAAAACCACTATCAATATCAACAACAATCACATTGTTAATATTTATGTATGAATTTCGTAACTTAAATGTGAGCCCGTTTTTACATTGTTTCACTTTCATACGTCGTAGGGTAATATTTGGTTTACAAATCATAACTAATATACGACGGAGATATATTTCAATTCTAATGTCTTTTATAGCGATAAGTATTTCTATATTTTTAAATTTGACTCTATCTACTTCGAGTTAAATATATCTGCTTTTAGTTTCAATACGATTTTTCTAAAGTACCTAAAAGAATCATAAGTCGACGCCAACGTCGTTTTGCTCCGGTAGGAATGATAGGACCAAAATTTACCAGTCGCAAAACTCAGTCGCATTTACGAGTACAATAACAATTATTATTTCATTAGGTAAGTAATAATATAATTAATACAATAAAAACGTATTACACAATCTTTACAACAACACATGGTATAACTTAACGATACCCCTGTAATGAGTCAATTTTATATTGCAACAAAATATCAACAAAATAACAAATAAAATCGGGACCATTTAATGTTTTAACTTTGTCGCACTTTTAAAGTACTACATAACAATAAAAATATCTATTCAATAATAGTAGATAATTGATGTTCGAGTAAATTGATGCACTACTTACTATGAGCTTAGCACAGTCACTCATAGTAACATGATAGGGGCTACATAACTATAGAGTAGTTCGTACTATAAACCTATTAGATACCTATTAAATATTAAGTACTAATAGATCTCAAAAGAACGGAGACCGTACGAACAACTCTTATAGCAGTGTTAATTTAATCTTACTTTGATTTACTTCTATCGCAATTTTGACCTTATACACACAGTAGTAAGGTAAGGTTGCAAATTCGATGGGCGACACAATATGTAGGTAACCAAAATGATACAGCTCTGAGGTGGCGGTAGGGTTCTTGAACTTTAAAACTTCTTTAAATCTAGGGTATTTTTAAGATTTCAGCGATATAATCTCCTCATACTGCAAGTAAAGACTTACGGCCGCACTCAGAGACGTTTATTAAATTACCTAATGTTAATTGGTATTTAACTAGATTTAACTTCATTAGTTAAATGCCAATTAACGTTAATTTAATAAACGTCTATGAGTGCGGCAGTTTTGTTTTATAAATCTTTACTTTTATTTTTTATTTATTAATTCATTCATTTTTACAAAGTAGGGAATTTACAAGACAGTGTAAATAAACTTTCATAGGTTTTCCTCCTCACACTAGACTAGACTTTTTCATCATGATTGTTGTTTAAAAAGTTCCTATGGGAATTAGCTTTGTAGTTTTTACTGTAAGTTGTGCAGCCCCATTATTAGTAGGAATGATTCGTGCAAACTACCGAAATGAGCAATGAAATCTTAAAAACTAGTTTTCCATTAGCCAAACCGAAAAATTGTTAAAAAAAAAAATATTAAGAAATACTTAGCAGTAATAATAATTACTTGACTAAAATATAATATATATTATATTTAAACGTTTCTCAAAACAATATTTTATTATCATCATGTATAAGTATTATTAATCAATACCTACTTGTTAAATTTAATTTTAATGGTAACAATAAAAAAAATAATTTGGGTACCTAGGTACCTTAAAAAGTTAAATTGATTCAGTTCATTCTGGGCATTGCTGGGTCGATAAAATCTATCATCTCTAGAATGTTTTAACAATTAGAAGCGCTTATTTTTAGGTATTCCTTATTGTTACGTAAAAGTTAAAGTACCTAAGTTAGTCCAGCATGTTAGTTATAAAAATAACGAAAATAAGCAAATCGTAATAATATTTCCAAAGTTGCATAAAGTATCAATAAATAGGTATTATACAAAAAAATGGGTCTTTACCCATTTAGAATCTGTTAAGAATTTAGAATTTGTTAAGAAGTTAAAACAAAGGTCGAAATACCTGCTGTAGGTAATTAGTAGATACCTAAAAACTTAAGTAGGTAGGTAGGTATAGGTATTATAATTTATTTTATTATTAATAATCTCTCACGTAGTCACAAATGCTTTATTTAAAGTCCAGCACGGACTCTAGTATTCAAATGTTGTAGAAGTCGGCACCACTTCCAACGCCATTTGCAAGAATACCGTAATTTTGTCTGAAAATATAAGACACATCTAATTTAAACTTCTTACTTTAATTTCCAGTAGGCTATACTATTATTTAGGGCTCTATACCATTTTCTCTATAAAAGTCTTAATAAAATCTTAAATCGAATTGTTGTCCGTTGTAATTTCGCCTGAATCTCACAGTGTGCAAGGTGGAAATTAAAATAGACATTTCGATGTAAAGCAAAAATACTACCTACTGTAATGGGCTTATTACACTACTAATTTAGGGAATCTAAATCGGATACAATAGATCAGAGAGAGAGAGCGAGTGACCACACTACACTAAATTGTACCCTAAATTGTTCCTCGCTCTCTCTCTCACACTCACTGCTCCCTCTCACTCACTGATCCTTAATCTCGGAACCAACTATTCTAACTTTGATTAGACGTTCCGATTTCCTAAATTGGTGTCTCACAAATTGTAAAGTGTATTAAGCGTTTAAGAGATGGTGGTAGGGCCCAGCTCCGACCAACCTTTTTTTTAGTCTGAAGTCCCAGGTATGTAGGTAATAATAACAATTCACAGCTGTAGCGAAGTACAGTTTCACCTATGTGCCTCTACTTCTACTTTATATACGTAACTACCTTACCTACCATACTCACCGATTCATCGTAAAACAAGAGTTAGTACCTACTATACCTACCCAAAACCTGCAACTGAAGACTGTAGGGTCCTAATTCCTATAATAAATAGTTTTTAGATGCTCGCTTACTGTATTTTCCAAAATTAATATTTTCGCTGGTCACTCCTCATGGTCATACTAGTTAGTCATACCGTTTGATGTTCAAAAAATGGAGATGGGATATTGTAGGGGATAAAACCATAAGAGCTAACATCTATCGAAAGATGAGATCGGTAGATAGATGTTAGCTCTTATGGTTTTATCCCCTACAATATCCCATCTCCATTTTTTGAACATAAATGTACTTAAATCAAATCTTTAATCTTCGTATATTGTAGATAACCTATGTAGTTACCTACTACCTACTACGTGTCCTGCGAGAGTGCATCTGATGTTACCGTTTCTCAGGACGTCCTCCTACACTCGACTGTCTACATACTTAATGCGGTTTAATTCACGTATGTCATTCATTAGGTTAATATTGAAAATACCAAACCAGCTCCAATTAATACTAAAACTAAATACAAAAAAAATCATAATACTGTACCCATGTATGGCAGCGAATAGCCCCATTTGACGAATGGCAAATACACTAACAGCCCGCCGAATATGAAGCCCATGGCATAGAGGTACTCCCATTGGGGCTTATCCACGATGGGCGCCACCACTAGGTACGCCGATACCAGAAGCACGATGTACGGAATAAATATTGGCACCTGTTCCAATTAAAATGTTAACACGTATAGGACTATAGGTATCAGACGACAGACAGTTGTAGGGCGTAGGTATACCTTCTTAATAATAAAAATGAAGGGTTACCGCCGCACTCAGAGTCGACTTTAATGGTTACTTAGTTAAGTATAGATTTTTAAAACAAAACTGCCGCAATCAGACAAGTTTAATAGATAAATGTTAATTGGCATTTAACTAACTAAGTTAAATCTCATTAAATTCCAATTAATATTAATTTACTGAACGTCTCTGATTGCGGTAGTTTTGTTTTAAAAATCTATATTTAACTAAGTAATCATTAAAGTCGACTCTGAGTGCGGCCGTTAAATTTGTCAGAGGAGATCAGCGTTTTAGCTATAGCTTCTAAAGTCTAAGCCGTCTTTGGCTACATAAAGCATTCGGGAAAGGCCTGTGTTTGCGCAGCCTTATTAATTAGTCTCAGACCATTTTTTTTAATTTGTCTGAACTTATAGAATGGGCGTGGTGCATCCATGTTCTTATGTGAAGTTCAATCATTAGGGGCCAATAAAAATATATACGTACTACCTACTTATCCGAAAAGTTAGTGAAGAATTGTAGACAAGACAGATGATAGTGCCTTTTACTAAACACTAGCTGTTCCCCGCGGTTCCACACGCTTTAATTTCGGAGTTCAAAAAGTACCCTGTGAAATTTTGCAAACACGTCATACCTACGTACAGAGACCCTTCTGTACGTATGACGTGTATACAAAATTTCATGATGATCGGTTGAATAGTTAAGGCGTGAAAGCGTAACATACAAACTCATTTTCACTTATACCTAATATTATGGATTCCCACATTTTTGTGATATCTGACTATTAGTTCTTAAAAGGAGCAGGCAAGTTCTTTTTGCTCAAAGTACCTTGTAGGGCCTCGGTGCGTGAGGTTTCGTGTATCTCATGACAATCAGTGCCAGCATCGCTCCGCCATAGAATATCCACGCCGTGAACGAGAAAAAATCAATTAGCGAATCTATTGTTCCGTACAACACCATCGCCACGGCAATCAGCGACTGGAAATAATTTTAACAATTGAGAGTAGGCACAGTGTAACGAATATAACAAGATCCAAGGTCCACATGCGTAGTAAGGTACCTAACGCGTTAAGAATAAGCCAAAGATTAAAAAGTAGGTAGGCATATAATATATATACATACTAACTGTCCCCCGCGATTTCATCCGCGGTAATTTCGGAGTTCCCGCGGGAATTCCGGGAAAAAAGTACTCTATGTCCTTCTTTGTACCCCTGAAAGTAGTTTACGGTGATAAGCTGTTCCCCGCATTAATTCTATCCCATAAATATCCCATAATATGGATAAAAACTATCCCATCTTTGAAGTTGGGCCAAATTACAACATATAGTGACCAAATTTCATCATGATCGATTCAGTAGTTTAGAAGTCCATCGCGGACAAACAACGTGACGCGTAATTTATATGTATATATTAAGTAAAAGGCGTGTTATCTGCTTCTTTGTTCTGTGGTTCACATAGGCACGACTCCAAAGATTGATGTATGAGCGTGAAGTAGTTTGCTCAGAATCGACTTGCGAATCGATTGCATCATATTTTAATATAGGTTATATTTTTCTTAATGATTATTTTTTCTAAATGATTTATAACACAATATTTGGGGCGTAGGTACGCCGCCTGTAGAAGAAAATCGAATCGGTCATTGACACATAGGTGCTGGCGTAGCGCTTGAAATTTCATAGATAGGTCACCTCCAAACTAATGTTTAATAACTTTGTTATTAGCTAGCGCGCGACTTGCGTGTGCCCCCTATGACTCCGCGCCCGGGTGCACCCGCACCCCTTGAAGTCCCGAGTAAAGACGGCCTAGATAGTAACCGCGGTACAGTTCAACCGGTTGATTTTTAGCATGAATGCGTCTATGTAAGTACAAATAAATTTCAAAAAAGAGACGGGAAAGTTTTTATTACATGGAATATCAGTCCTGGTGAAGGAGTAAATCTGCGCACGTGTACGCAGGACAGTATATCCAACAGATGACCCTCGCGCGATGCGGCGAAACATAATCTGCAAAGTAAAGACAAAATGCTTAGATACCTACGTATATAAGTACCTACCTAAGTACCTATGTAGTATGTACGAACTAAACTGCAAAATTAACTTCTGATTTTTTTAATCTAATATATAAAATTCTCGTGTCACAATGTTCGTTCCCATACTCCTCCGAAACGGTTTGACCGATTCTCATGAAATTTTTTATGCATATTCAGTAAGCCTGAGAATCGGCTACTATCTATTTTTCATCCCCCTAAAGGGAGTTCCTGCGGGAATTCCGAAACTCACGTGGGTGAAACCGTGGGCACAGCTAGTTACAATAATATAATAATCCACTTCACGTCTTTCACTTATACTACATATAATATAACTATAATATCCTAACTATAATATACTCCTGAGTGACATAGTGCACTTTAATCCTGGGTGTCCCATGGGATCTCCGAAATTAATATGGGTGAAATCTCGGGTAATTATTGTCCTATGCTGTGGAATTTTGTTGAATAAATAAATAAATAAAACAGCATCGGTCCTGGAATATGACGTCGGGTTCATTGTATCCCGATACAAAACAGTTCCGCAGGGAATTTCGATAGTGAAACCGTGGGGCATCGACTAGTACCTACTTACTAGACTTAATTTACGTCTGTCTCCCTGAAAGGCAGACTCATGAAAGTCTCGCAGTTAATATACAAATAAAACTAGCTGTGCCCCGCGGTATCACCTGTGCGAGTTTCGGAATTCTCACAGGAACTGAGAACTCCAAAGTAGCCTAATTTACTCCTTATAACATCAGCTAATTAGCCGTGAAAGGGTATTGTTATTCATTTAATCTTATTTCAATAATAACAAAGTTTAACGAATAACAAGTTTTTGTACATACTTTTGTTATTGATGCTGTTATTGAACAAATTATTACCTGCCGGCCACAAACAGTGTGCCATTGGCCGATCCGAAGGTGGATATGGTAACAGCGAGTGGCATGAGCCAGGCCATGGGCCCGAGCAGCCGGTTGCCGAACGTGACGGCCACCGCCTCGCTATCCGTCATCTCGCTGACCGACATCACCGCCAGGTATGACACGTTCACCAGCGCGTAGCACAGCGTCACCAGTGGTATGCCGATTATTATGCTCAGCGGCAGGTTTCTACGGTTGTCGTTCATTTATTAGCCTACCTATTATAATAAGGCCCGATCCGCTATAGGTAATAAGCGGGCAAGTTCGAGTCGGTCTCGCACATCGAGGGTTCCGTACAAAATAGGTGCCTATGCACCTAAACAGTTCGTTCATTCATCACCGAAATCGAGGACGAAGATTTAGAAGAAGAAAAAAGTCAAAACTATCTAATATTTAAAGTTGAAATATAAATTTTCATTGCGACATTACTAATATAATAGAAAGATAATTTTACTTACTTGGATGGATTTTTAATTTCCTCGGTCACATAGTTTAGGTTATTCCAACCATCGTAGGCCCACAGGCCAGTGTAGAAAGCGGTGGCAATGTTCCCCAGCGTCGCCGTGCTACTGGCGAAGTTGGGCTCCTGTAAATGTCGCGTATTACCTGCACCATACGAACACAACCAACTGTCAGTCTATACCGAACATATTTACATCCATTTGAATTTGTACAACTGTTAGATGACCTCCACGAATGATCAGGAATCGATGATAGTCAGGATTTTATGTGGCATGGTCGTGATTAATGCTCATGGACTGGGTATCGTTGACGTTCGGAAGCATGTAAGTATATGAGCTGTGAGACCGGATGAGGATGCGGTCTTGTCGTGTTTATTACCTAATATTAACTTGTAGGCGCCACCACCGACGATTATCGCAATGGCGCCTAGTTTGGCTGCCGTGAAGATGTTTTGCACATTAGTGGCTAAGTTCACACTGTAGCAGTTCACTGCCAAGATCATAACTGTAACAGAAAAAAATTATTATTGTGATTCGATACGCGCTAATTGATGAACGATGTACGAGATCAAATTTATACTTCATTTGCTTGAATGTTTCTAAATACTAGCGTAAATAATATACTTTAGTATTGATTGAAATGCTCACCAATAGATATGACCGCGACCAGTTTGACGAGGGCATCGGGTGGTTCACACTCGGCCACGAACGGCTCAACTGCGTACTTGGCGAAGCTCAGACAGATTATTGCCATTTGAGATGGTTTCAAAACCAACGTTGAGACCTGATGGCATAGAGATTGGCATAAACATCAAATAATATGATAAGTATACCTACCTATCTCATTTCACTTTTATTTTACTGACATCCGGACTTCGAAGGATCTTTCAATGATTATACCGCGCTGGGGATATCGGGGGTAGTTTAAAATATCTAAAGTTTAATTATTTTTCGTATATTGTACCTACCTAGTGCAAAAATAATAAAAGATAGTTTACCCATGAAAATAGGAATGCTGGCGGTCCTCCAAACGCGTCCATGAAATAGGCGTACTCAGCACCCGACGATGTGTTCATTGTACCAAGCTCAGCATAAGCGAGCGCTCCTGTTACCAAGGATAATTGAAATCTATATAGTCACATACTAAATAAAATAGAAATGTCTGTTCGTAATTCCAAATTAGCAGCTTTTCACCAAATGCATATCATGAAAGTATATAGGTATACATGGTATAATTACATTTTTTTTGTGTCTGTCTGTCTGTCTATTTATTCCGGCTAATCTCTGAAACGGCTGGACCGATTTTAATGGGACTTTCACAGGCAGATAGCTAATGTTATAAGGAGTAACTAAGGCTACTTTTATTTTAGGAAAAAAATAGTTCCTGCGGGAATTCAGAAACTCACGCGGGTGAATCGGCACAGCTTATCTATACTAATATTATAAAGAGCAAAAGTTTGTGAGTTTGTGGGTTTGTGAGTTTGTCAGTTTGTGACGTTGTAGGGGGCAATCTCTGGATCTACTGAACCGATTTTGAAAATTCTTTCACTTATAGGAATCTGCAGTGAGCTTGAGTGTCATAGGACTCATAGGGTACTTTCGCGGGAATTCCGAATTTCCCGCGGGTAAAACTACGGGGGAACAGCTATCTCTGAATCTACTAAACAGATTTTGAAAATTGTTTCACTTATAGCTACAGTGATCCAGAGTGATACAGGGTACTTTTTATCTCGGAATTCCGTCGGGAACTCCGGAGTTTGTGAGTTTGTGAGATTGTAGTAGGTAATCTCTGGATCTTTTGAACCGATTTTATAAATTCTTTCACTTATAAGAAGCTACAGTGATCTTGAGTGACATAGAGTACTTTTTATCCCGGAATTCCCGTGGGAACTCCGTAGATTGTGAGTTTGTGAGGTTGTAGGGAGTATCTCTGGATCTACGGAACCGATTTTGAAAATTATTTCACTTTTAAAAAGCTGCAGTGATCCTGAGTGACATAGGGTACTTTTTGGCCCGGGATTCCCGTGGGAACTCCGGAGTTTGTGAGGTTATAATCTCTGGAGCTACTGAAACGGTTTTGAAATTTTTTCACTTATAGGCAGCTAAAGTGATCCTGAGTGACATAGGGTACTTTTATCCCGGAATGCCCACGAGTAGGTACTTCGAAATTACCATGGGTGAAACCGCGGGGGTCAGCTAGTACATATATATATATATAGTATAACAGGACCATTGAAGCTATTATTAAGCTGAATTGTAAACACTAGCGTTTTTTGGTATAATATACTCGTATAGTAGGTATAACATGTATCTACTAGACATTATAAGAATCGAGGAAGTTGATGTTTGTCGTGATGTGGATGTCGAAATGACCAAGAATTGTCACATCTTCTGTTTCAACCATTGGTGTGGCCGTTGTGTCTCTTTGCTCCGAATTGGCGACCGGTAGGCAAAGTGAAGACGCAAAAGGCGTGCAAAAGGCATGCTTGATAGCTTGTAAACATAATTATATCTACGTATTTCATACATTTTAGTGCGCGTTAGAATGTCAGCTTTTTAAAGCAGGTTTTTTCGTTTTGTTTCATCCGATTCGGTCGAGTAGTTTTAAAAAAGTGGTTGGACAGAAGAATATCGACAAACCCGGAACACTCCAAACGACTAACCTGAACTTAAGTTTTGCTACAAAATAGAATAGGTTGAATATTCTGACGCACAAGGTGTTAATAACAATCTTTGACAGCAGATATTTAAAATTGTTTTAATCCAAATCTATATTATATAAAATCCTTTGTCCTGAATGACTGATGGATCAACGCCCAGTCTAAACCGCTGATCGTAGATACTTAAAACTTTTAAGGTGTTTTCTTTGTATGACGTAGGCATCCGAAAAGAAAGGATTTTTGAAAATTCAACCCCTAGGGGGATGAAAAGGGGTTGAAAAGTTTGTATGGAACAATTCCGCGGGAACTTCGAAATTATCGCGGGTGAAACCGCGCTGGACAGCTAGTATCTATATAAAAATGAATCTCTATTTCCCTTCCTTTAGTTTCCCTTAGTCACGGCATCACCCGTGAACGGCTGGACCAATTTCGCTAAATCTTTTTTTGTTGTGTTTGTTATTGTATGGAGAAGAAGAATAAAAGAGATTTGGAGTTCCTGCGGGAATTCCTAAACTCCCTCGGGGTCGTATCCCAAACGGTTGGACCGATTTTGACGGGACTTTCACTGCTAATTAGCTGATTTAGGCTACTTTGGAGTTCCGACGGGAAATCCAAAACTCACGCGGGTGAAACCGCGGGGTACAGCTATAGTTATTAATTAAACTCTCTTTTCCAACCTTGCTCGAAGACGAGTAGTACCTACATACCAAGCAGTGAAAGCAATCCACACGCCATCCATATGATGAAGCTTATGCCCACTGAACCGGTGCGTTCCAAAAGCCCAGAGGGCGAGACGAATATTCCTGATCCTGAAACAACGACCATACCATACCCAATTAAAACACTAGACCTATATCAACTCAGTGCCAAAATGATACCTAGATACGCCAGCCGAGTAATCTATTAATATTGTAAAAATCCGGGAACGTGTTGAGTTTTAGTACCTAGTACCTAGCCAAGCCGCCGCGCTGTACGTAAATCATAAAGCTAGTCAGTTTAAATAAAATAAATAAAATCGTTCGTTGTATACATCCCACGTTCGGCTTGTGGAATTTACCATATTGTGATTATATGTAGGTACCTATATACCCAAGATTTAGTTTAAAAGAATATTACCTAGGTACCTACTTGATCTATTCTGACTCGAAGGCATTATTATATTTGAAAATTTCAAAGTTTAGATAGTAGAATCCTACAAGTTACTATATAAAATAAAATAAATGAGGAAAATATTTGAAGGCAAACTTTGTGGTTCTCACATTGATGTAATTTTTTTACGATGGGTACTCGTCAATTGTTGGTTGAATTAGATCATCACCATATGTGGTAGGTAGATATAGGTACTTTATGGAAGGTAGGTTACTAGATACTTTACATATTTTTGCTTTTGATAGATTTTTACCGTGAGGGATGGTCAGCATTTCCATCAAAAGGTTTCATGTTATTTCCCCTATTTATTATTATTATCTAATTAAAATTTTAGAACAGATAGAATCCTAAATGCGAACATGAATTTGTTTGTTTGTTACGCTTTCACGCCTCAACAGCTCAACTGATCATCATGAATTATTGCATACTCGTTGTCAGGGGGTCAGAGAAGGACATAGGGTACTACCTATTTGTCCCGGAATTGAAATGACCGCGGGTGAAACCGCGGGGAACAGTTAGTCATAATCCTTATCCAGTTTAATAATGCATTCAGGGTGCTGATGGGGCTACATATATTATTACTAAAACAACAATTCCTTTGTTTTGGTCATTACTTATTGCGTACACATATTGACTCTACTTGTTTAGCATACGGTCCATAAATATCTGAACTTTCGCTTCACTTACCGATCATGGTGCCGACGATTAGAGCCACCCCACTGAAGAGTCCCACCCGTCTCTTGAGGTGAACAGGGTCGTCCGGAGCTGCGTCCGACCCCTCCAACTGTTGATTTTATCGATCTCATATTAGTCACTAACCAACAACCATACCCGCGACCGGGGACGCTTCCATACTTCCGATTTAATTACCTACCTACTATTTAATACCACAGGTGTTTTTACGATTATCAACGAAGTTTGAGTTCAAAATTAAAATTGATTAAGCACACTTGAAAAAGTTCCTGAGGGATTTACACAAAATACGAAAAAATACCTATATTGCTATAATTCAATGTACACACTTAATACTTGTGTAACGGAATAAAATAGGTATCTCGAGTAGGGTAGATGTACCTACGTACTTGTACGTACTACACATTTAGATATACTTACCTACCTGCGATCATTAAATCAATCTCGCTTAAGAGGCCACTTCGGTGAAAAACGGAAAAAGCTTCGCAAATAGGGTTTGGTAAGTACAAATTACCTACTCGTAACTACGTTCATCACTATACTATTACATTTGAAGAAGTGGAACTGATGAAGAAGACCCCAGATGGTCATCGGAACTACTAAATAATAGGTATTTTACAGATTTCGATTCGTTAACTTTAATATGGTTTCTAAACAATTTATGTTTAACACAATGTATATGGTGAAGTGGAACTGATGGTGATGTACCAGGAGAACTCCTCAAAAATTAACATCCCTGCATCGGGAAAAGCAATATTTTGTAAAAAGTTATGATCAGTTGACATTAGGCTATTGTAACTTAGATAAATTACCAACCGACTTACTAAAAAGCAAGAAATAAATAAATTTTTAACAAAAAAATTAAAACCGACTTCCAAAAACACAAAACTAAAAATCTAAAAATAAAAAGCTAAAAATAACAACATACCGATTTAATCCAAAAGACAAAAACACACGTAATATTATTATTGGTTTGTGCTACCACTAATCGGTATGAAGTCGGTGACAAGCCAAATATGGGGGGGGTAGATGGGCTAAGTCGACTCTAACCACCAGCTTTTCATGAACAGGACAACCCAAGTGGGCAGACACCAGCGGGCTTGTCACCGAATTCAAACCGATCAGTGGTAGCACAAACCAATAATAATATTACGTGTGTTTTTGTCTTTTCAACTTCCAAAAACACAAAACTAAAAAAACTAACAATAACAAAATACCGATCTAATTCAACAGACAAAAACAAAATTTTAACAAAAAAATTAAAACCGACTTCCAAAAACACAAAACTAAAAATCTTAAAAATAAAACGCTAAAAATAACAACATACCGATTTAATCCAAAAGACAAAAACACGCGTAATAGGTATTATTATTGGTTTGTGCTACCACTAATCGATTTGAATTCGGTGACCAGCCCGCTGGTGTCTGCCCACTTGGGTTGTCCTGCTCACCAAGAGCTGGTGGCGGGAGTCGACTTAGCCCATCTACCTCCTCCATATTTGGCTTGTCACCGACTTCATACCGATTAGTGGTAGCACAAACCAATAATAATACCTATTACGTGTGTTTTTGTCTTTTGGATTAAATCGGTATGTTGTTATTTTTAGCGTTTTATTTTTAAGATTTTTAGTTTTGTGTTTTTGGAAGTCGGTTTTAATTTTTTTGTTAAAATTTTGTTTATTTCTCGCTTTTAAGTGACTTAGTTTGTAATTTCTTTAAGTTGCAATAGCCTCATGTAAACTGCTCATCATCTTTTACAAAATATTGCTTTTCCCGATGCAGGGACGTTAATTATTGAGGAGTTCTCCTGGTACATCATCATCAGTTCCACTTTACCATATACATTGTGACGAGCATAAATTGTTTAGAAACCATATTAAAGTTAACGAATTGGAATCTGTGAAATACCTATTATTTAGAAGTTCTGATGACCATCTGTGGTCTTCATCATCAGTTCCACTTCTTCAAATTTTACTTTCTGAAAGCAACTAAACGATTTACTATAAAAAATCCAAAAATCGCTATAGGTGTACCTATAATTTTTGAAGAGTTCCCTCGATTACTCCAAGATCCCATCATCAGATCTCGACTTGGTGACAATAAAATCAATTTGGGAGTATCCCCTTTCAAACAAAAAAACAATTTTTGAAATCGCTCCAATCGGAATCCGTGAAATACGTATTATTGTTGAGTAGTTCCGATGACCATCTGTGGTCTTCATCATCAGTTCCACTTCTTCAAATTTTGCTTTTCAAAAGCAAATGAATGATTTACTATAAAAAATACCCAAATCGCTATAGGTGTACCTATAATTTTTGAAGAGTTCCCTCGATTTCTCCAAGATCCCATCATCAGATCTGGACTTGGTGGCAATGGGACCTAATTGGGAGTATACCCTTTCAAACAAAAAAAGAATTTTTCAAATCGATCCAACCGTCTTGGAGTAATCGGTGAACATACATAAAAAAAAAAAAAAAAAAAAACATACATACAATCGAACATAGAACCTCCTCCTTTTTGGAAGTCGGTTAAAAATACACGTAATACTATTATGGGTTTGTGCTACCACTTTTCGAAATGAAGTTGGTGCCAAGCCCGCTTATTACGTGTATTTTTGTCTGTTGAATTAGATCGGTATTTTGTTATTTTTAGCTTTTTAGTTTTGTGTTTTTGGAAGTCGGTTTTAATTTTTTTGTTATTTTTTTTAATTTTATTGTATAACACTCACAATGTCAAAGACGGAACATTCGCTTTATAAGCTTGTTTATATTCTTTCAAATACGCTATGCATGCGTTGCATCCGCTAAGTTTTTCTAACCAATAAGGAAACTACAATGCAAAGGATCTAGGCACCACCTTAATTTTATTTTAGATACTATTTGTTCCACCTTTACGTCATTCCAACTTATTTAATCTGATCACGCATCGAAACCGATTTTCATCGAAAAAAAAATACAGAAGAAAAAATTTTTAAAGCTGATTAAATACCTAGGTATCTATTTCTGTCATTGTCTCGTATAAATGCTCGTTGCAATGCACACACAATTTACATCGTTGACGGCCGTGCCTCCTACATGCTGTCTTGCCAACGTCGCTTGGCGTCGGATAATACTGACATGCAAAGATTGTTATTGAGATAACATACCGATATTTTTTTCTGTTACAAAATTCAATGCTCGAATTAGGATAGGGAGCTCAGCGGAAAACAGGTCACAGCAAAGCAAAGAAAATAATACCCTCTGCAGCAAAGGTTGCTGTGTAAAATGACATTTTTTGCCCGCAACAACCTCAGGTAACAACCCGTAGCGTAGGTATAAACAGCCATGTCAAATTCAGAAAATTAATGTAATTCTATACATAGGTATAAATAAAATCAAAGGGTTTATCTGTCATAATATCGCACATATCGAGGGCAGCCTTTTATTGTGCTCAGAAATATTATAGTAACACAGCATTAAATCTCAGTTCAGGGATTATTTTCGGAACAACTGATTGGATTTTCTCATCACTAGGTACACAGTATAAAAAAGTCGCTTCCCGATGTCTGTCTGTCCCTATGTACCTATGCTTAGATCTCTAAAATTACGCAACGGATTTTCACGCGGTTTTCACCAATAGATAGAGTGAATCATGAGAAAGGTTTGTATCTATATTTTATACGGGAATTCCCGCGGGAACTCCGAAATTACCGCGGGTGAAATTTAGGTACATTCATATAAAGCATAGGGTACTTTTCATCCCGAATGTAAGTTCCCAAAGGAATTCTCAAATGCACGTAAGTGGAACCACGCGGAACGGCTACACATAATAAAAACTAATTTACTATCCTATAGTTATTTAGGGTTACTAGCACAAGTGCAGAAGACATCGTGCGTTGTGAGTTGTGACACCACAACATCAATAATTGATATTTCTGATATAAACTGCAACGATACCTATCTGTTGAGTAGCGATGATTGATCGCTTACTAACGTAAGTATATAAAAAGTATAAAAATAGCTTCATAAATTAGGTGGTAATAGTCCACATCGATTTATCGACTCTGGACACATACCTAAAGTCGCCTGAATGAAAAGGCTTGTTCAGTACGACTACTTACTTCTGGTATATAAAAAAACCTGTATATGTATTACATAATATTATATTGGTTCGAGTTCTTTGTACGGGACCTAATTGACTTCACATAGCACGATACCTCCTAACAACTCCTGTATTTTGTTCAAATTGACCAAAAAAATTGCTTTGAGCTTGTGTCGTGGTAACCAAGCAAACGTGCTAAGTGCTAAGGCCCTTCATTAAAACATACCCATTATTATACCATAAATAAACCCAGACTGGCAAGTGGAACTCTGCATTTAACAAAGTCCACTCCCACCATGAATTGAACCTAGAACCCCTTCATTAGCAGAGAGGCATGACCACAGCACTAACTTATAGCCATATGGCAGCTCTGCCTATAATGGTAGTTTTGGCGCTGGGCAACATTGTCAAACTCGTCGATAGAAATGATCATGTGGCTCAAATCCGTGACGTTATATGGGGCACCAGCGGATGATCAGCGTCGGGACCCTCATCTTAATGGGTAAACAGATAAAACCTCGGCACTTTGACCCATCCATCCTGTGATTCTCTTTCTACGCTCTAAAGACCTCGACGGCAAAGTCTAGTGTGCAGTGGAGGAGTAATATCCTAATGTCCTCTGGTTTTGGAGAAGCCGTCCCCAGAAGATCCATTCGTTTGCGAGCCAAGGCATCGCACTTGCACATGAGATGTACCATTGTTTCCATCGCTTCTCCGCATTTCCTGCAAGATGGGTCACTCGCTGTTTTCATCTTAGTGAATCATCTCTTATCCCGTCTCATGCTGAACTGGCTGGCGTTTTGTCACGTTTTTTCGCTGTAATGAATGGATACGATTGAATGAGGATACCTTGTCTCCTGGGTTGGAGTTGCCGTCGGCGAGCGCGCCCGCTGCGCCATCCTCGGCGTCGCACCCTGCGGTGCACCCGCGCCATACCAATCCGCCTTCGTGTGAACCCCCTGCGCAAAACACACCAAATTCACAATCTATAATCTTTAACACTAAAATTACGCCATATTAGAGCACCATTCTTTTTCATATTTAAAGTGTTTCTGCGCCTTTTTATTATGATTATAAATATGTATGTAGATTTTATCAACTTAGTTAAGAAGGCTGAAACCCCTTAAATCGAAAAAGACATGGTGCTATAATAAGTATAATATAACGTAATATGAGTACGATCGCCGTTAAGTACGTACTTAAACAGTAAGTACCACCCCATCATTAACTAATATCGAAATAACGCCCATTAAAATTTCGGACAGAGTGTGTACAAGTTCGAAATTTCTATAGAAGAACAATCCATGTAGGCATGCAACGTTAAAAAAATACTGTAATAAGAAGTGGCAATGGGGCCCTTGGCACCACGCTTACGTTAACTTTATCCTGTATTTTTATTTTAAACTAGCTGTGCCCGGCGGTTTTACCCGCGGTAATTTCGGAGTTCCCGCGAGAATTTCGGGATAAAAAGTACTCTATGTCCTTCTCTGTACCCTTGACAACGTGCATGCCTCATCCAAATCCGTTCAGCCGTTTTTGCGTGATTGAGTAACAAACATTTATGAACATCCAAACATTCACACTTTTACATTTATAATATTAGTAGGATTACTTAAATTCAAAGGGTAGGTGTAATTCCAATGGAAAGTGTAGAGTTAGAACCAAACCTAACTTGATTTAGGTATGTAGGTCTTATCAGTAACCTAAGAATAAGTGCTTAGAACGAATAAGTTAACGGTGACGTCTAAGAAGCCAGAAGCAACACTTCACTAATAATAATAAATTATTAGTTTGGTAGCATAAAAATCACAACAATATACAAAACCAGTCTTTACACAATTTTCAAATGAAAAAAATATCGATGTCTTTCATTTGTTAAAAGTAACGGTGGAAAGTCAATAGTACCTATTTCTTTTCTAAAAACTACACGTGACATAAAGTCTAGTGAATAAAAATTGTAAAAGATAAATTTAAAATAATGTACGCGGTAAAAGCTTGTTAATTTGCCAAGTGTATCTTTTAAATCATCCTTGTTTTCATGTGCTGTATAAACCAACTACCTGCTCCCCGTGGTTTCGCCTGCGTAAGTATTGTATTTTTTTTTATATTAGGTAACTAAGTAGCTGTTCCCTGCAGTTTCACCCTCGTAGATTTGGAAGTTCCCGCGGGAATCACGGGATAACGGGACGGGCGACACTGGTGTCCTTCTCTGTACCCCTGACGACGTGAATGCAAAATTTCATGATGATCGGTTGAGTAGTTAAGGCAAAGGTATTATAAGTAGGTATTACTTAAATATCATTGAGTTAAGGCATGAAAAGCTATAACGCACACAGACAGACAGTTAGTTACTTTCATTTATAATATTATCTAGTATTAGTATAAATATAGCATTGATTTATTAATATTAATATTGGAATATAAATATGTCGGGGTGTTTGTTGATCTATTAGAAAGTACATCCTATACTAATATTATAAACGCGAAATTTTCTAAGAATGTATGGATGGATGGATGGATGGATGGATGGATGGACGGATGGCTCTTTCACGCAAAAACTACTGAATGGATTTAAATGAAACTTTACAATAACATAGCTTATACATCACATTAACACATAGGGTACTTTTTATCCCAGAATTTCCGCGGGAACTCTGAAATTAACGCGGGTGAAACCGCGGGGCACAACTAGTTACACATTAAACTACTGATTTTAATGAAACGAATTACAATATAGTCAAGGTAACATGTTGAGCAAGTCACCCAGGGTAACATATACCTATTTATATCCCGAAAAAAACAAGTTTTTTTTATTGTCTTTATTACTCTAGGCATTGAGATAAATATTAGGAGTAACGCGGGCAACAATTACTTTATAATAGAATTATTTTTTAAACAACTCATTTACAGAGCTCTAATTAATTTAGAAACAAAATAAATGTTTGTATCTCTTTAGTGATATGTACATACAATCATGTACATACAAATATGTACAGTTATGTACCTAGATATAATTATTAAAAACATATTTAAAAGCTTTATTATAAACACAAAAATCATGATGACAATTAATTGTTGCCAAAATACACTATTGCCAATCTAGAACGGATTATTATGTACGGTGAGTGATGACTGATGACCTAGAGTCCATTGCTTCCACGCGATGTTTTACAGTAAGTAGACAAAATAAATATGCATAAAACAACTTGTTTCACTGATTATTTATTTATTACCAAAAACTACAATCATTACAAGTATATATCCTAATGCGAAAACAGGTATATATCCTAATGGTATATATTCTAATGTTAGAAAACTACAGTACCTATCCCTGTCATATTTTTTACTCGGAGCAAAGAGTTCCCGCGGTAATATCGAAATTCATTCGGGTGACACCACGGGGAACAGCTGCTTGCTTTATATATAGTAACGGGCAACTTAGGTCTTGAACTAGGAGATTGAGTGCTATATCGTCCTGATGTAAAGTGCTTCTTTGGGAATTCCGGAATTGACGCTGATGGAACCTCGGGTACTAGCTAGTTGGAGGTCTAAAAGACAGGCGAAGAATTTTGTAATATATTTTTGGCATGATCCCCTAATACATGAATCCGTTCACAATTCTCGATATTCAATCAATCAATCAATCAGCCTATTGCAGTCCACTGCTGGACGTAGGCCTCCCCAAGGGCACGCGTACTGTACACGATCTCCCGCTTTCCTCATCCAGCCACTACCAGCGACCTTTCTCAGGTCATCGGTTCATCTGGCCGGGGGGCGTCCTACACTACGCTTACCGAGACGTGGTCTCCATTCCAGAACCCGTCTACTCCAACGCTCATCAGTTCTGCGACAGATGTGACCAGCCCACTGCCACTTCAGCTTGCTAGCTAGCTTATATCTATCTATACTATTATTATAAAGATCAAAAGTTGTGAGTTTGTGACGTTGTAAGGGGTAATCTCTGGATCTACTGAACCGATTTTAAAATACTTTCACTTATAGGTAGTTACAGTGATCCTGAGTATTATAGGGTACTTTTTATTCCGGAATTCCGGAGATTGTGACTTTGTGAGGTTTTAGGGGGTGATCGCTGGATCTACTGAGACGATTTTGAAAATTATTATCACTTATAGGAAGCTACAGTTATCCTGAGGGATATAGGGTACTTTTTATCTCGGGATTCCGACGGGAACTCCGGAGTTTGTGAGTTCGTGAGATTGTAGGGGGTCATTTCGATCTACTGAACCAATTTTGAAAATTCTTTCACTTATAGGAAGCTAAACTTATCCTGAGTGACATAGGGTACTTTAATCCCGGAATTCTCGCGGAAATTCCGAAATTACCGGGAGTAAAACCACGGGGCCAGCTAGTACTGTATATGGATGGGTAACTTGGCTAAGCTCTTTAGAGTCAGTAGCTACTAGCTACCATTATAAGATGACGCATTCCTTGCTCACATGACTTACCGGACGCGACGTAATCAAAACATACTGCTGTCTGTTCAACAAAAAAAAACAACACGTACGCTCTGATCACCTTACATAATTTCTTTTTAGTTAAAATTAAATCAGTTACCATCACTTTCATTCGTATGCAGTGTTATAGTACGCTATCTCTGTCTTTCAACTTGTGGTAACTGGTAATTGTCACCTGGTATATAAATAATTAAATAAATTTTCATTTTCAATTATTTTTCGAGATGTACGATGTATGTGGAACTTTTTAAATTCTACTCAAATATATTATAAGTTCATAGAAATAAGTAGATTCAACTCTATCTCATTAGTATATAAATAGGAACACTTATCCAGTTATATATAATTTTTCTTCAATCTATTGTAAGATATAGGTAATATTTCACGAAAACTGAAAAGCTTAGAGCTTTTAATTACAATTTGTAGTTCTATGATTCTACCTTGGTTGCGAAGTTGTAATAAGTTTATCTAAGTTACCTATTAATACCTACTTACCTACTTTACTGTGATAATATTTTCTGTTTTTCCTAACAGAAATTGTATGGTTTGCTCTAGTATTTATCTGTTTCTTCAAAGTTATAACATCTCAATCAGTTGCCGAGTGTAGGTACGAGTATTCGAAACCATATTATACTTTTATACTTTGATTATTTTGTAAGCTCTTGTCATCCAATAACAATAATACAGTACAGTAAAGTTCTAAAAAAGAGGTTTTCCGACTCACTTTACGATAAAACATTTAAACAGGCACCTACAAAATTAAAACTGGAGAAAATTTCCTATAATTAATGTACCCACCTACCTTTTTTTGTAAATTCAATAGTTTTGGCGTATCTACTAGCGCAGTAAAATGTACTTCAACAGGAATTTTGGCAATTCCTACATGAAAAAATTCTACCAAGTGCCTTCGACTGAAAAAATAAAAAAGAGGTTCTTATGTAAACGAGATCGATGTCGATCGATTCAGTAGGTACCTACATTATTTTTTTTTTCTTATTTCATGCAGAATTTGAAGGTGATAAGCAAAGCGAAGAAGATTGCGCTAAATTTCGAAATTTTGCATTGCGTTGTAGATATTGAGGACACCCCGATGAAAAAAACGCGCTGCTATCTTTGCCTCAAGGTGGTGTAGAAAATGTTTTTTTTAGCCAAAAATCATGTTGAATGTTAATCATTACTTTGCGGTGCTCGTACGCTATAATCACCTATTTATAGATTTTACGAAAAAATTATTACAAATTATTACAAATTATTGTAAATTTTTCCTACTTTAATTTTGTAGCGTTTATTTTTAATTTTGTAAATGTTTCAACAATCTTCCCATAAGAATACATATAGTATAAGATTTTCAAGTATAAAAGGATAATATAAAATCAGTTGTGTAATTTCTGAAATAATCGCTTTATTAAATTACTTAAAACAGGGAAACACAGAACCTTTTCTTTGGAAGCCGGTTATGTTGAACATTTGAACCAAGTAAAGTATGGATATGCATAAACACGATATTTATGTAGGTACGTGTGTACAGGCAGATCCATAAAAAGGATTTATTGACGAAACCGCACATATACCTAAACCGTAGCTTTTTCAATGACGCACAACGTCACTCACAATATACACGCCTTCAGTCGTTTGTTAGAGAATGTACAAGTTTAACGTTTTATATAGACAGTACAATAGGTACACACTGAAACTTGTGGGTATTAATTATTCGTTCTACCAACTCAATGTTTGGAAAATATCCTAGTAATATTATAAACGCGAAAGATTGTAAGTATGTATGGATAGATGGATGGATGGATGGATGGATGGATGTTTGTTACTCTTTCACGCCAAAACTACTGAATGGATTTAAATGAAACTTTACAATAATATAGCTTATACATCAGATTAACACATTGGGTACTTTTTATCCCGGAATTCCCGTGGGAACTCTGAAATTAACGCGGGTGAAACCGCGGGGCACAACTAGTATTGTATAATTCGCATGGTGCTGGGGCACTGTCTAGTGCCCTAGCCTCATACTATACACAACTACCATTATACACCACTATATATGTATAGCATGAAGCCTACCACTTTCAAGTTGTAAAATTTCTATACCAAGCATCTGCGGTGTTTTCCGGCAGGCTCACTTGAAAGCCAGTCTCGTTCTAGGCTAGGTGTGTTTGCGATCTTCGACCACACCGTCACTTAATTAACAAGCGGTGGTCAAATGCCTAGCCTGTTGATAATAATTAAAAAAATACGCCCATAGTTTTATAGAATTCAAGAAAGGAAATTATATACAAAAAGTATAATAATAATAATTTAGCGACCCTCATTCAGTCACTCATGCTGAATGAGGAAAAACCAATGACATAATAAAACAGTAGATAGAGCGATAGTATTGTAAGTACAGATAAGCGCATAAATTATATCCTGTTTTTATATTTAGAAAGGAATTTCGCCTTCAAAATTTTTCATAGTGACTTATCTAATGTACCTACTTGATAAGAAAAGCAAAGATGCATCACAATAGGCTATTTGACTATGTTTTTATTTTTAGCCCGTCTTGTAGATTCATAAAAAATATTAGAAAAGTATTTTTTCTTTGTTTACGTAAGCAAAAATAGCGGAGATACGTATTACGTTAAGTCGAAATATCGCTGGACGTCACAAGCAGGTGCAGTTTTTACCTGCACATGACGTTACGAGCCCCCACTCAAAAAATTTGATGCGCTTTAACCAAGTATATTTTCATCAATTTGAAAAAGCAAAATAAACGGTGTCTATTATTTTTTTATTATTTAATGGACGGACTAGATAAAATTAAGAAAAAAAAGTTTAAAATTTAATTAATAAAAGAAAAAAATAATAAAAAAAAAATAGTCAAAATTACCAGTTAACAGTGTTAATAAAATGTTGCACATACCGTAGAGCTGAATGACACTTTATTACATCGTTGGTAGCGTTGCTATTTAATGAAAATGTCTTTGCCGATTGAATTTTTTGTTCCTTAAATAATAATTTCTATACGTTAGTTTTTTTTATTTTTTTTTCTTAAATAAATTCATTTAATTTGACCTAAAATGAGAAATGCAATTTTTTTAAATTTGTTACTTATCTATATGTCTAGTGTCTACTATTAATATTCATAACTGTTTTACTGTTACCTATATTAACACTAACGCATAAATTGTTACACTTTGATTATGTTACATCATTGTATCTGTGATTATTATTATTATTATGTTTCTTATAAAATAATGTTACAAAAACACAGTCAAAAATACTTTTTTTGATTTTTATTTTTATTTAATTTTATTTTTTTATTTTTAGAAAAGTCTCACAAACAAATGTAAAGGCTAACACCGTATGTAAAGTCGATGATTTTAATGACTTTATTTCTATGTTATAATATCTCAATATACTAAGGATATGATACCATTGATGATCAAATGCCAATATCTACAACTTATCGAATATAGTACCTACGTGACCGGAGTCAGCGACCAATGATGGCATCGTGTTTATGACGAAATGCATTTTACAACTCAGTGTTTGGTTTACACAATGAAAACTCACGTAACAATATGTATTTACCGTGAAGTATTGTGTGTATTTATTCGAAGGCTACATTCGTTCTGTTAAATATTGATAAAAGCTAAACGTACATCATAAAATTATATTTAATGTATATTAGATGCATACACAAAATAAATATAAGTATTTACTATAACATAGGTTGTCTATGCAATGATATTACTTATACTTACTTATAATATCATTGTGTCTATGTATGTTTAAAGCTTAAGATATTATGTCAATTGAAATAAAAATATACACAACGATGTGTTGATATACCTATCTAATACATATTATTCCTACTCACAGAAAGGAGGTGAACCCTTTATGAAAATACAAAGTTTGACAAACCTTCATATGGGAATACATGGACCGGTTCAATGGTGTTATTTTGCAGTTTGCCCGTGCTGTTTCCATGAGGCGACACCTGCACGGTATTCCGCACCCAACCGGAGATTTTTTCGTGCATATCATTCGTTCGCTCTGCGCAAGCAGCTATGGACGCACAACTAGCAGTGTATGGTTTCTTATTTTCTATTTACTCTCCCAACAAAATAAAATTAATAATCACTTAGTAAAACTATACTTATATAAATGTAACTTAACCATAGAACAATACCACCACAATTTTGTAGGTATACTTATAAGTCACGTGACACTTAGAATTTGATGGAATCTTTCAAAACGCGATTAATAAAAAAACTGCAAAACCACAGACGCGATTCAATAACCATAAAAATAACAAAAAATATCTTCGTTATTGTTATTTACTTAATTTAAATCCATATACTTTATTTAATAAAAAATACTTTTGTAGATAATTATGTACTTTATGTAACTAGACAAAAATTTACGATAAAATTTTTGTTAAATAACGATATGTATTAAACAACGAGCAGTTGCGCGAGGGACTGCTATCTATTCCCGGCTCATGCAAGCTCGCGCCCACGTGGGCGGGCGCGGGGCGGCCCGCTCGCCACCCGCGCCCCGCGCATCGAGCTTTCCCGCCCAACGATCATTGGACAAGAAAAAATTGTTTTCATATCCAAGACTTTTAATGCAAAATCTATTATAAACTGACGATAAATTGTGAAATGCACCTAACGTCGGCATGTCGACTAAGTTATTTTTTAAAGCCCGTCTTGTAGATAAATATTGGACACGTATTTTTTCTTTTTTTACGTAATCAAAAAATAACGGCGATATATTGAGTTGAAATTTCACGTGATGTCACTATTCGGACAGTTTGTACGGTGGTTTTAGTGGTTAGTGACGTCACGACCCCCTCACCCTAAACTTTAATGCGCTTTATCTCTGTATATTTTAATTTCTTTGAAAAAGCCAAAAATACGTGTTTATTGTTTTTTTTATTTTCTAACTGACGGACTAATTAGAATTTTGATTTTCAAAAGTAGTCAGCATCCCCATTAGATGCATTTTAATTTTTTTTTTAATATTAAAATTATCACACTGCAAATAGTAAAAAAAAAGTTGGTATGGACAAGTGAAATAACCTGTCATCAGATAATTGTTTACAAACACCGCTGCAGAAAACCCCACCCCCTCGCTGGGTTAGGTTACTTTACACACAAAATAGGTACTATTTTTGTATTATTTGACATTAAAGATTAGATTTAGGAATCGAGAATCGAAATTTCTCAGTAACGTTTAGCATTATTGTGTAAAGCAATATAGGACTAAATTGGTACATTGCCTTACCTACCTACCTACCTCTACTATAATAAACCTACATCGCGTTTTTGTGGTATTACTATAGTTCCATTAAAGTTATAGCTATATGCATAATATTATCTGCCTTATTATTTCTTTCGTCTTTGAATAAGCTCCTATGGAAATAGCGTTCTATGCAATGTACAATTATTATTAAAGATTTAATACTTGTAGGTACAGTTTATGCTACTTAAGACAATAGGAATATCGTATAAGATTAAATCTTCCCATGGTTGCATCGGTGTTAGCCTTTATACCTCCTTATGGTAAAAAAAAATCCCCTGAGTGCTTGCTTTACATTACCTCATAATATGAAATTTCTATAAGAATATAATGAATGATAAGGGATTTTAGGAAATTTCGAAATTTAGGCAAGTGTCTACAGTATGTAGAGGTACATATGATTAAAAATTATTTTGTAACTGTTATTAGCTATGGAGTCTATTTCGCAGTATTGTTATACTCAAAATTTAACCTAATTTACACAAACGTAAGGAGCAGAATTCAACGAAATCGTTTCGATACACTCATCATCAGTCTCATGCGCATAACTAAGCGGCAATTGTTTGGCATTGGCACGCGTCTTATTACCGAGAAGTGTAACATTCTAATTGCGAACAAGCTCGAATACAGTGACCATAGAAGTAGGTATACTTCTTATTGCTTGGTAATATAGACAACAGATTCTGTACAATGATGTGACAAAGTACAATATTGAATATTATGCCAGCTACTCATACATTTGGCGCAGGACCAAGCTTGGGTGTACCATGTGGGGATGATCATTGATTGCTTCCTTAATTTGCGATACGTGAAGGCAATTTGGGCCAATTTAAATCGGGTGTGTCACAAATTGATTCAAATTTCCTACATACACCATAAATATGGAGGCAATCAAGATTCATCTCTACCCCTATTTATTTATTTATTTAAGGACCATCAACAGGTTAGGTACTTTAAATAATAGGGTACTTGCATGAAATTTATAATTAGAACTTGTGTCAATATTTCAAAAATAGAGCCTTACAAAACATTATCGTGAAAGATTTACTAGAAATTATTATTTTTAATTATTATTATGTAGTATTATTACTATTTATTTTTATCCACTAAATGTAAAAATTCATGAAATATTAACCTGCACCCACCCCGAATTCTACTGATATTAATAATAAGTTCTATCACGTCAAGGTTGCCTTGAAAAAATTGCTTGTAGCAATAAGGCCGCCTTTTTGCCATGCATATAATCTGCATAAATACTGTAAAATATCTTTGGTGCAATAAAGTATATTGTATTGTATTGTAAAAAATTATCAATAGTTTTCAAAATATTCAACTTTGAATTTTGTGAAATGGAAAATTGCAACAGAACACCAATCACAGCCACGCTTAACATATTGTTACGTCACTTTTATTTTTTTAAATAAGTACATATAATCAGTCACACCAATGCCCAAAAAGGATAAATTCACAACAAGGGTTGCTAACCTTAATGCACGAATTTACATATTTGCTAATAGCTATCAAAATGTGGGATATGGACATATGGTAAAAAAAGAAGAATCCAACTGTTAAAGTAAATGAAAGCGTAGAGTAAAGGAATACAAATACGCAGTTACCTACAGACATCAGTTATATTTTTCACTTTTAAAATAGTTTTATTGAATCTATGTTTTATACGTATTTTCAATAATAGACTGATGGAAAAATAATAATAGCACACGTATGTTTTTTTTGCGTAAACTAAAAATAATACGGTGCATAAGATGCATGTCGCGTGACCTCACGCCTTGGTACAGTTTATACGTGGTTATGACGTCACGAGCCATCACTCCTGAACTTTAATGCGCTTTATCCAAGTAGGTATTTCATTTTGAAATTTTTCTTATGTGTGTTATTTTTTTTCTATCTAAAATCTAAATGACGGACTGAATAGAATTTTGATTCTATTACCCCGTCAACATGCCTTTTGAAATCCCGCACACATAAACGAGATTCTAAACGGGACATTTCGATTTCGGGGGCTGATTAATTGGCATTCCTATACCTAACCTTCAAAAAAGGGGAAGGACTTTGAGATACCTACAACTAAGGGAAATTCGCCCGCCAACCAATGATATTATAACTATTAAAAAACAAAATCTTTTAAAAATACATAGCGTAGGTACCTATACGACTATATTTTTAGTTGGGCGTGCCGGTTTTTTGAAACCTGACACTTTCATTAGCAGATGGGTAATACCGACTCTACATCGTCAGACAATGAGTTTACCTACTAATGAATTGAACGTAAATTATTTTGTTAAAAGTTAGGTCATGAAATTGGAATACCTACATCATTTACATCAATAGATACGTAGCAATAAATGAGTTCGAAGTGATAATAAGCGACAAAAGAGATTTTTACGAAAAATGTAGGTAATTGAAAAAAGTTGGATTGTATTTTTAATATCGACATGTCATGATTACGAATAAAAAAATTACTTATTTATTACTTATAAAATTACTTAACTTATTACATACCTAGTATTAAGTTTATTATTCTAAAATATATTATACTATGAGAAGTTTCTATTTTAGTACCGAAGTAAGGCCATTCGTTTATTATCATTATCAAAGAGGATGATGGTTTTTTTTAAAAAGACAATGCATTCTGAAATAAATCCGCTTCTACGCTGACATGCTCATCTAAATTTTATCTAATTAATTTTTATATAAATGTAAATTGATCACACCGATCTTATAATATATTATAGAGATTACACTAGAATGAAATACATACGTGGGGTTAACAAACTAAAACAATCAATACAGATTGGTGGATGCTCGTCTTGTGTGTTTCCGACGTCTTTCAAACGACCTTCCCGGAATCTCGACCGTAGGTATTCGTCCACTCACTTGTGCTAGGTACGTTATAAGGTACGTGAATAGGTCGTACACGTAAGATTTTCACGCATGTTTATTGTTTCACTGATCAAGGATCACTTGACCATCGTTTGGCCTAACTCTTCAAAAACAGGCATGAGTTGATGATTTTTTATTTTTTACTGAACTTTTATTTTTTATCAGTTTAAGTATATTACGGCAGACATCGCGTTAGCTAGATATGTAGCTCTCTATCTATATTTTAACCCTGGCTAAGCTTTATAACGATTACGGTCAAAGCTATTTCAAGTGTTTCAAGTGACATCCTTTGGTTCTACTAGTCCTTTGATATCATACCGACAAAATTATTAAATTATATTTTTATATCCTAGCTCGTAAGATATTAATTTAAATGGTAAAACACACAGTAGGTCTGTACATTACTAAAAGTTAAAGGTTAGTGAGAAAAAAAATTGTAACAGGTTTTACAATTTATATTCAATTAATAAAAGTAAATCGCCAATTGTATTTATTTAGCTATTAAAGTTTTTCAAGATCCATTTCATCGAAGCCAAACATCTACATCGCTACCTATTGATAAGCTAACCAACTGCAACCCCTTGTATTGCTTTGCATCCAGCGGTCAATGGAAACAAAATAAAAAAAAAACCGATTGTATTGTTTGTGGTGTTCAATAAAGTGTTTTTCATTCATTCATTCATTCACAATTAGGACATTGCACTCGTATAAAAAATAATTAGACGCGATCGTCAGTTATTCTAGTTTTAATGTGGTGGATGAACTAGACTTTATAACACAAAACTACACTAAAAAAAACAACTTTAAATAATTTATTTTATAATTTGAATTTAACATTAATTACCTACCCATAGAAGTTTTTACAGCAGCACGTCAGTCCACTTTAAAAATATCAAACCAAATGAAATTCCAGTGATAAGAACTAGTCTCTAATTATACCCAACCATATGAAATTATATTACAAACGTCCTCAAAGATTATGCTTGCTGAAATTCATATATTTGTGTGAAGGCTGTAGAATAGGTTAAAGAATAGTTTTTCTTTGTCTAGGTAAATTGTTCAATAGATATCTAAACTAAATGTACGATTTTCCTATAATTGAATAGGATGTGTTGGTTTACCGGCCTTTCTATTTATTCTTTTGATAAGCAGCTTTATGTTTATAGGATAGGATTCATATACCTACCTAGTTATTATGGGTTAATATATTTAGATTTATTACAATATAGTCCCGGTTATCGTCGTTACTAAATGTAGAGCGCGTGGACGTCAAAACAAAGTCATGATTGTCAATTGAGAACCAACCGTCTGAGTCGGTGCCCTCATACCGAGATATTTCTAAAACAAAACCCGAAAAATAAACTAATTACTTAGTTGATTTATACTTAAGTTTTTATTCATATTTAAGTTCGATTCGATTTGATTTTACGAATATCTATACTAGATAACTAAGTTGCAAGTTCGACTGTATCGATACGATATTTGTTCGCAAATTGTAAGTTTTTAACCGACTTCCAAAAAGGAGGAGGTTCTATGTTCGATTGTATGTATGTTTTTTTTTTTTTTATGTATGTTCACCGATTACTCGAAGACGGGTGGACCGATTTGAAAAATTCTTTTTTTGTTTGAAAGGGTTTACTCCCAATTAGGTCCCATTGCCACCAAGTCGGGATCTGATAATGGGATCTTGGAGAAATCGAGGGAACTCTTCAAAAATTATAGGCACATCTATAGCGATTTGGGTATTTTTTATAGTAAATCGTTCATTTGCTTTTGGAAAGCCAAATTTGAAGAAGTGGAACTGATGATGAAGACCACAGATGGTCATCGGAACTACTCAACAATAATACGTATTTCACGGGTTCCGATTGGAGCGATTTCAAAAATTGTTTTTTTGTTTGAAAGGGGATACTCCCAAATTGATTCCGTTGTCACCAAATCGAGATCTGATGATGGGATCTTGGAGTAATCGAGGGAACTCTTCAAAAATTATAGGCACATCTATAGCGATTTGGGTATTTTTTATAGTAAATCGTTCATTTGCTTTTGGAAAGCCAAATTTGAAGAAGTGGAACTGATGAAGAAGACCACAGATGGTCATCGGAACTACTCAATAATGGGTATTTCACGGGTTCCGAATCGTTAACTATAATATGGTTTCTAAACAATTTATGTTCGTCACAATGTATATGATGAAGTGGAACTGATGGTGATGTACCAGGAGAACTCCTCAAAAATTTACGTCCCTGCATTGGGAAAAGCAATAATTTGTAAAAGGTGATGAGCAGTTGAGATAAGGCTATTGTAACTTAGATAAATTACAAACCGACTCACTAAAAATCAAGAAATAAACAAAATTTTAACAAAAAAATTAAAACTGACTTCCAAAAACACAAAAAAAAAGCTAAAAATAAAAAGCTAAAAATGACAAAATACCGATTTAATCCAAAAGACAAAAACACGTAATATTATTATTAGTTTGTGCTACCACTGATCGGTATGAAGTCGGTGACAAGTCAAATATGGAGGGGGTAGATGGGCTAAGTCTACTCTCGCCACCAGCTCTTCGTCAGCAGAACAACCCAACCAGCGGGCTTGTCACCGAATTCAAACCGATCAGTGGTAGCACAAACCAATAATAATATTACGTGTTTTTGTCTTTTGGATTAAATCGGTATTTTGTCATTTTTAGCTTAATATTTTTAGTTTTTTTTTTTGTGTTTTTGGAAGTCGGTTTTATCAAAGAAAGTTTCAGTCGTTGAAATTCTTGAAAGACTACGAAGATTTGGCGACATGTTAGAAGATCTTTTGATGCGTGATGTATAATTTCCAGTCTCCCCAGAAGCGAAATCAACGCCGGACCAATCAATACAATCCACGCATGCGTCATTTCTTACTTTGATCATATTGTTTTTCTGCAAACCGTAAAGTTGTGTGTAGACAAATTAAACCACTTTTAAAGCGCAATAACTTTATGATACTATTATAGTAAATTACACCAATATAAGTTTTATTGTGACTTAAATACACAAAATTAGCTTCGAGCGGTTGGTTGGATTATACAGACATTAACAAATAAGACGTACCTAAATCTGAGTGAAGTGAACGTCAATTAAACCCTAACATAAAACATATCTTAGGTATTTAAACGATTTTAAATTTAGTTTATAAAAAATAGATACATCAATGATCAAAATTGTAAATGGCAAACTTTAAAAAAAATGTCATCGCCCGCTCCTATACAAAATATTGTTTCTAGATTCGATTTTTATTTCGACCTCAAGACCACGGTTTACACGGCCAAAAACATAAGGGGCCACCCTAAAGTACGTCACACGTTGGGGGGGGGGGGGGGGGGTCGAAGTGTGACATTGTATGATAGGGCGTGGGAGGTGTCCTAAGTTTCGTGACGTCAGATTATAGTAGTCTTATACATCGAAGTGTTAAAAGGTCAAAGAACCATTAACGAAAATGTTTAAAATATTTCCAACTCTATCCGTATGGACATAAGGTGTAACTTGTTTTGTTGGCGAACTAATGCAAATGTTTAAATTGTTTTGTCGGAACTGCTGTTTTTGCTAATGTAGGTAATAATTTCTAGGTGTAAAATTGGAAAAAAAGGTGACTTCACTCTAGGGAGGGGAGGGTCACACAATGTGACCAACTGGGACGAGGAGGGGGGAGAGGTCAAAAAATCACGACATAAGTGTGACGTTTATGAATGACCACTAACCCCTAATAGATAGATAGAACCTTTGTTGCTGATGTTATTTTTAAAATAATGATTAAAAAAACATCTATATACTTATAATAAAACTGTAGAAAGGTCAATATTCAAAATTGAATTGAATTGAATATATATTCAAAATTAATATTGGAGGATGAATGGTGATCGATACTGATGCCAAAAATGCAATCAGTAATCTTTTTGGCTGTCTGTCTGTCTGTCTGTATGTGCACGCATGGGCCAAAAACTACTGAAGGGATTTTAACCAAACTTGGTACGATTGTAGTCCATACTGCTGGACAGGTTATAGGCTATATAACATAACGCTAAGACACATAGGAGCTGAGCAGTGACGATAAATTTGAAGCAAGTCGGATAAAAATGCGCTTTCGAGCTCTTATCCTTGTAGGTATATGTAGGTGTACTCAATCACCCAAAAACGGCTAAACGTTCGTTCGGATGAAATTTAGCATGCACGTTATTAGGGGAAGGACAGAGAAGGACATAGGGTACTTTTTATCCCGGAATTCCCGCGGGAGCTCCAAAATTAACACCGGTGAAATCTCATGAAATGTTGCATATACGTTGTCAGGGGTAGGTACAGAGAAGGTACCTTATATGTATAAGGTACTTTCAACTTTGTATCCCGGAATTCCTGCGGGATCTCCGAAATTGCCGCGGGTGAAACCGCGGGGAACAGCTAGTACTTAATAATTATGTCCTTTCCTTACATATCCGAAGGTTATTATCAAATTATTATCTACATACTTTAAATTCCTTGAGAATTATTGCTCCCTTTCCAACTATAAGACCATAATTGTACTTAATATTATAATTCATATTAATATTAATGTATAGTGAACAACCTAATTAGCATCATAATTATATTATCGATAGATATAAACGGACAAGAGACTCTTTCATTCTTTGATTGAATATGATGGAATACTTACAACAAGAGCTCATTTAAATGTTAAAAATACTGTAGTTTTATTTTACATACTTTACTGCATTGGCATAGTAAAATTATCGAAATTATTATATTTTTTATTTACCTATATTTAAGTGTCTGCAAACTTTGAGCTGAAATAAATACATATAGATAAATGATAAAACATTATTCTCATATTCTACAAGAATTTATTTTGAATAGGTACGTGTTATTATTATCGGTGGTTTCACCCAAAGTTAAATTTTCCATCCAATCTTCAAACCGTCATTTCAACCGCCCCCGGGGTAAGGATGTCAAAAAAGCAGTATCGTTATTTTTTTTATTTATTCTTTATTGCACAGTACCTACGTACAAATGGAGAACTGTGCGAATAAATCGTTACCATTGGTAATGGTAACCAACGGTCTAACTGAAATTCTAATTTGTTAATGTGGCTTCGGTTTCGTTTGTTTTACATAGGTACCTCAGAGATAATAACTATTACGAGTACCTATGTGAGTCAACTTTTTAAATGCAATTATGCAAATCTCTTTATAATCAAAATAGAAGATAGTGCCTAAAGATCTGAGATAGCTATCCACAAATGTTCCAATAAACCTGTTTTATATCTACCTGTACTTTTATGGTATAATAAAGATAGAGCTACACAACGCAAATTATATAACTCTATCTTTTTATTACTCTATCGATAAGTACAATCAAAGTAGAGATATGGACGGAACGGTCATTTATATATATTTGTCGTAATTATTATTTACAGGTATGACGTCAAAAATATCTTAAATCAGATTTACCTTATTTTTGCGCATAATTAGTTAAACAATCAAAAATGCACTTTTTTATTAATATCTACAGAGGAAAAAATCAAAATTTTAATACTTAGTCAATAAATGAAAATTGAACCAGCTTATAAAGTTTTTAGTGATATTACTACTGTATAGCATATTTTTTTTATGTCTTCACTATGTAGTGTGGCTCAGGCCTACGATAGCATTGAGGACGAAGAGCGTGATCATCCGACATCCGGGATCAGTGCAGATTGGTTAACTTTACATAATATGCTTTTCTTACGAGTATTTACGTTTCATTTTACTCTGAAGCTTGTGACTGTATTGATTCTTAAGAATTAATAATTCTTAAGAAGCTCGCTGGTGTCTGCCCACTTGGGTTGTTCTGCTCACGAAGAGCTGGTGGCGGGAGTCGACTTAGCCCATCTACCTCCTCCATATTTGCCTTGACACCGACTTCATACCGATCAGTGGTAGCACAAACCAATAATAATATTACGTGTGTTTTTGTCTTTTGGATTAAATCGGTATTTTGTTATTTTTAGCTTTTTATTTTTAACTTTTTTAGTTTTGTGTTTTTGGAAGTCGGTTTTAATTTTTTTGTTAAAATTTTGTTTATTTTTCGCTTTTAAGTGACTTAGTTCGTAATTTCTCTAAGTTACAATAGCCTAATGTCAACTACTCATCACCTTTTACAAAATATTGCTTTTCCCGACGCAGGGACGTTAATTGTTGAGGAGTTCTCCTGGTACTTCACCATCAGTTCCACTTCACCATATACATTGTGACGGGCATAAATTGTTTAGAAACCATATTCAGAACCCGTGAAATACCTATTATTGAGTAGTTCCGATGACCATCGGTGGTCTTTATCATCAGTTCCACTTCTTCAAATTTGCTTTCCGAAAGCAAATAAACGATTTACTATAAAAAATATCCAAATCGCTATAGGGAATATAATGGGACCTACTTGGGAGTAAACTCTTTCAAACAAAAATAGTACATTGTTATCCTAGGGGTGAAAGTAACTTATTTAGTCCCGTTTCCAAATCGGTCCAACCGTCTTCGAGTAATCGGTGAACATACATTAAAAAAAAAAACATACATACAATCAAACATAGAAATAGAGAAATAGAGTAAAAAAATTCAGATTTGACTTTTTCAGATATTATGTGATTGTACGAATCTCGTAGGGACCATCGAAATGATGTAATAACTGTATCGATTGTCGTCACTCGCAAATTAAAACAACGTAACTAATTTAATTTGAAAAAAAAATTGAATTTATGTACAGGGTGTCTATGTAATAGCCGGTACTCCGGTAGGTAAACTCTTCATGCAATTATATTACAGACACTGATGTTTATACTTCATATTAATATTTCAATATCATTAACGATTACCTAACGGTAAAAAGGGCTAATTTCTTTTATTCGTCCGTTTAGTGAACGATTAGTATATTTTATTCGACCGTTTAGTGGACGACTAATTTATTTTATTCGTCCCTTTAGTGGACGATTAGTATATTTTACTTGGCCGATTGGACGACATTTATTTTTTTCGTCCGTTTAATGAACGATTAGTGTACCTAATTTACTCGTGGACAACTAATTTATTTTATTCATCCGTTTAATGGACGACTAGCAACAGCCATATTCTTGACTGACCGACGACGATTGTAAGTACCTACAGTAATAGAAGCAATAGGTTCACGACATTATACTTAGCCTACCATGTTTTTAATCATCGTTGCAAATTAAATTTCATCGTTGAGCATTAAGACCTACAAACGTTTTATATTTAAATATTTAACCGCGTACAGTATTATAAAAATTATATGTAGTTATAAAATACATCAATAATTCAACACAAAATAAAGCTGTAAAAAAAATTACTAAAACAGAAATCGTAGATGGACGTAGCATCGTAGCGAAACCACGCATCGCCGAGGCTCTACGACGGCGTCTACAAGTTCGTAGAGCGAAAGTGACCTTGCAAAGGACTCACGCTTGATATGCTTGATATCAACATCAGTCTTCCAAAGTACAGTTTTCTACAACTATTTTATGTAATATTTTCATTACTTAAAGTATATATTATAGTAATCACCCGAAGATATTACATTTGTATGTACATTTAGTTTTATTGAAATGTTAAAAACATGTTATTTCCAATAACTTATATACCTACTTACCAACATTAAAGCGAACTGTATTTTATTTATTTTGCTTTTATTTATTATATATTATGCAACATAATATTTATCTAATAATAACCTTCACATACATGTATTTAACTAATTTAACAGTTATTAACTATCGATTAAACGGAAATTAACACAAAAAAAAAATTAATAAAAGAATCCTACCTATCACGTCTTACAGTGAGTGAGACTTCAGAATCTAAACTACTGCATGCCCATTTGCAGTAAGTAAGATGTCCAACTCAACGTGACAGCTGTGGCAGCATGTCACCGAATTTATAACTTAAACCGTGCAATATTATTAAGATCGATTAAAGATAACAACTCGCATTTCACTGGTATATAACATTTTTATGAACCATTGAACACTTACCATTACATGCATTCCGTGGCGGCTGTTCATGTTGATGCATTGCTCGAAGCACCGTGCTGCGTTCGAAGGTGCGCGCCCTTTCATGTCACAAGCGAGACTGCACGAGCGGCCCGGCTGAGCGAGCGCCTGAAACACTGGACTGGAGTAACACTCCCCGCGGGCCGCGCCGTCGTCGCCCGCCGCAGCTCGCAGCCATATCGTGTTCATACTTCACATGCGCAAGCTGAAGCGTCAAGGACTGTTGTAACTGCAGACTGTAGTAACGACACGACTGACGCTAATCACGCGTAGGTAATTTTCGTTCGCACCAATATTATCGTGCTACATTTGAGTAGTCTGCTTGTATGCGTAATTTGTATAGATAATTAAATTCCCAAAATCAAACTAGCCAGCAATCCATCCTGCATGAGGTACAAGGAAGTGTGAACCAAGACATTTGCGAGTTGATGACTAGACAAGCAAAAAAAGTTATTATAGGGTAAAAAATGACAAGACTATATGTATATAATAATGAGTATTTGAAAGGATGCGGGGAGAATCACCGGAAACAGCATTTAGGTATAAAGGATACTGCGTGTGGCAATATATGCCCGCTTGTAGAGTGCAGCTCTTCATTTGTGCCAATAGAATCTATGGGTATACCCTAGCACACGGTTAGAGTTCAGTGTGTACAGTCCGTCATAGCTATACAAAGCTACCCAAGTTTTTAGTTGTGAACAATTTGCTATGTACATGATTGAAATAATGAATGAATCCCTCCACTTTTGCCAAGGAATCTATTTGACCCCATATGAAGCATTACAAGTGCAATTTGACGAATTCGTTCAACGTTTTGGTCACTTTTTGCTAGACTATTAAAAATTGATCAAAGGCAACGCGGGCGTGGACTGCAAAACCATTTCTATGTTCACTGTTATCATTGGGGAAAATAAAAGTATAATATCTGTTTAAGCTGTTCCGGTTTCACCCGCGGTAATTTTCGCAGTTCCCGCAGGAATTCCGGGTTACAATATAGCCTTTGACACTCACAAATAACGTGGTTTTCTATTGGTGAAAGAATTTTCGAAATCTGTTCAGTAGATCCAGAGATTATCTACCCCCTACAACCTCACAAACTTCACCTCTTTATAATATAACTAAGATTAGGAACCTTTAAAATGGTTTAAATTATAATATCAGACTAGCTGTTTCCCGCGGTTTCACCCGCAGTAATTTCGGAGTTCCCGCGAGAATTCTGGGACAAAAGTATCATATTATGTCCTTCTCAGTACCCCTAACAACATGTGTGCCAAATTTCATGATGATCGGTTGAGCCGTTAGGCGTGAAGCGTAACAAACAAATAAATAAACTTACTTTTGCATTTATAATATTAGTTAGGATTGAATCACCAATTATTATTGTTACACTAAAAAGCGTACAACACGGTTATTGTTCAAATATATTAGTAGTATATAACTATAGACTCCGTAACGTCATCGTCAGTCAGCATTCAACCACTTAGATCACCAATTACATTCTTAGATCACCGTAAAAAAGTATCAATTATTAAAATTATTATCATTGTAAGTCTAAGCAAAGATAGCTACAAAATTTATTTACATTTTTTTATTTATTAAAACTTTATGCATATCACGATACAAAAGGCGGACCTAATGCGACAGACGCATTCTCTGCCAGCCAACCTTCAGGTATTACAGAGAGTTCACTTGGCGGTGCATTGCCTACGTAATAATTCCAGGTTGATGATTTGTGTAGGTACGTGATTTATTAGTATTAATACATGCATATACTCGTATTGTATATTGGATTTACAATTTATTATTGTCATAACTCTAGAGGCAAAGTTTTTACTATAGGTATCCTCTACTTCTCTCATGTGTTTCTGCATTGCACTTAGGTATTGCACTTAGGCATGGGTCCGTCCGACACCCGTCCGGTATCGTCGCGTAGCTTAGGTAATAAACAAATAATAATATGTATTATAGCGTCAACAGAAATATTATAATAATAACGTACTTAAATACTAAATAACGTCTAGATAGCTTAGGTAAATCACATTTATTTACTTCTGTTTAAGCTTCATAACCTATTAGACAAGGTTACCCTGGTAGATAGTAAAATACCTACCTAATACTTTCACGTTTATAACCTAAGTCCTACTTATTTAGTATAATACTTTTGCTAAAATTTCATAGATTCACCTATACCTAACTAGGTAGGTACCTACCTACTTAACTAGCTAGTTAGGTATATTATATACTACATATGTAAGTATATGATTTTGTTCAAAGTCTTCTTTATATCGTCGGTTAAAAGGCTATTTGATCTTTATGCGACAAAAATGAAAGTAGCGGGAGAGCGATTTAAAGTCTTATTTTTCGAGACAAAAAAAAATCATTAGGTACCTTACACAAAAAATGCATTTAAACTAAGAAAAATTCTCATAACAATTAGGGCTATGTGACGCCCTGTGAGGCTCACAAAAATTTATTTTATTTAAAACTAGCTGTGCCCCGCGGTTTCACCCGCGTGAGTTTTGGGATCAGGAACCTTTGTGGACGCAGGCAGAACAACCCGCCAAAGTTTCATCACAATCGGACCAATGGTTTCGAAACGCATAGAGGACAGACATAAAAACATTAATTTTTATTTATAAAGAAGATTATGTAAGGATTATCTTTTAATACATACTTTTGTGTATGATCAACGTACATGCGAGGATAAGCGCATTTTCATCCGACTTGCTTCAAATTTATCGTCACTGATCAGCTCCTATGTGTCTTAGCGTTATGTTATATAGCCTATAACCTTTCCAGGAGTAAGGATTACAATCGTACCAAGTTTGGTTAAAATCCCTTCAGTAGTTTTTGACCCATGCGTGCACATACAGACAGACAGTTAGACGACAGACAAAAAATTTACTGATTGCATTTTTGGCATCAGTATCGATCACCATTCATCCTCCGATATGAATTTTTAATATATATTCAATGTACAGAATTGACCTCTCTACAGTTTTATTATAAAGTATAGATAGCTGTTCCCCGTAGTTTCACGCGCGTTAATTTCAGAGATCCCGCGGGAATTCCCAGAAGAAAGTAACTACATACCTTATATATCTTTTTATGTACCTCTGACAACGTGTGGTATGCAAAATTTCATGCAGTTTCACCAGCTAAAATTTCAGAGTTCTCGCGGGAATTCCGGGATAAATAAAATACCCTATGTCATTCTCTGTACCACTGACAACGTAGGTATATGCAAAATTTTATGATGATCGGTTGATCAGTTAAGGCGTATGCGAGGATAAGAGCTCGAAAACGCATTTTCATCCGATTTGCTTCAAATTTATCGCCACTGCTCAGTGCTCAGCTCCTAATGTGTCTTAGCGTTATGTTATAGGTATAGCCTATAACCGAAAACCGATTTACCGATTGCATTTTTGGCATCAGTATCGATCACCATTCATCCTCCAATATTAATTTTGAATATATATTCAATGTACAGAATTGACCTCTCTACAGTTTTATTATAAGTATAGAAGAAGATAGATGTACCTAGGTACCTACAAGACGGACTAAATAAAATTTTGATTTTCATACCCCGGAAACCTTTTATTGTGACACTGTAGCTGTTTCCCGCGGTTTTACCCGCGTGATTTTCGGGGTCTCCTCAAGGAATCCTAACGGTAATGAAAAAAATGTGTGAAATTTTAGAAGTTACAATAATGCTACTGCTCCAGTTGCGTTAACGTTAACGTTGATGGTAATGTTAGTAAGTTAACCCGTTAAAATGTTGGTCACATCTACGTAATGCCTAAATTAGCGCACTTATTTACGTATTAACACGCAGGTGGAGCAGTAGCATAACGGATGCACTAATAAAAAATAGTAAGTGATATAGCGCCACCTATCGGATCCAGATAATGTGAATTTGACAATTTATCAGAGGAACAAAGCTTTAATATAGCTGGTGATGATTTTAAGTAAGAATGAAACTCTTGGCACGTTTTTTTTTATCAACATCGCCTTTGTAACTGGGTCTTCCACCCAACGAGTTTCCGTGGAAACTCCGCCGGCTCGACTAGGTACTCAAATTTTCGCGCGGTTTCAGAAAACGGGACAATAGGGATGTTGACTACTATTGAAAATCAAAATTCTAATTAGTCCGTCAGTTAGAAAATAAAAAAACAATAGACACGTATTTTTTGCTTTTTTAAATAAATTAAAATATACAGAGATAAAGCGCATTAAAGTTTGGGATGAGGAGGTCGTGACGTCACTAACCACAAAACCGCCATACAAACTGTCAAAATAGTGACGTCACGCGAAATTTCAACTCAATATATCGCCTTTATTTTTTGATTACGTAAAAAAAGAAAAAATACGTGTCCAATATTTTTTAATAATCTACAAGACGGACTAAAAAATAAAAATTAGTCAACATGCCCATTATGCGTCCCACAGTTCATTTCGGGGACACCGGGACTCGTAACTCTAAAAAGGGACAATCCCGTTAAAACGGGAATAATCTCAGAGCACAGATAATATAATACTATACTAGTACAGATGCCTCATCTCATACAAAGAAACGTGACCGTCCTAAAAAAAATAATTCCGGAAAATATTTTTAATTACTGATCGCAGCAACAGATGGCAGTTTCGTATAGATGAAATTTAATCGTCAGAGGGCGCCATTTTCTGAAGGTACTAGGTTAGTCATATAAATGTATAAGGTACGTGGATATAGGCATCGGTGCGGCGCAACAGTACCTACGCGACCTACTATTGAGTTTTATTCTACGAGTTTTGTGCCACAACGCGCGGCGTTGTACGATGCATAGGTAGTAAGTATGCAGTAGGTATATAGTATGGGAAGTGTAGAAAAACCTTATTTTAAAATTATAATAATCGAAATTTGGAATACCTAATTAATATACCTAGTACTTACCTATTTTTTCAAAACAGTTTGATACAATATTTCTGTTCTTACCAGCTAAATCAATAGGTACCTACACTATGCCGCTAAATTTTAATGCGTGTTTCCGCCTTTTTTTGAGTCGCGACTTGTGATATCTCCAGCTCCACTAGCTTCAACCACCATCGGGTGCAGAAGGGATTACATTTTCTCTTAAACAGGATAAGGTGCAGGGTTCGCTATCGACCGGCAATTTAAAAAAAAACAATTCTTTTTTTAGTCCAGTCAATCCTATTATAAATGCGAAAGTGATTTTGTTTGTTTGGTTGTTATGCTTTCACGCCTTAACGGCTCAATCATTCATCACGACATTTTGCACACACGTTGTCAGGGGTACCTACCGAGAAGGACATAGGGTACTTTTTGTTCCGGAATTCCTGCAGTAACTTCGAAATTGCCACGGGTAAAACAGCGGGGAACAGCTAGTAAAGCAATAACTTTGCCATTTCTCAAAAGATCTTTTGCCAATAGCTCTTAAATTGTTCAAAATATTGAAAAAGATTTCAAATAAAAATTATAGAAAATAAAACTTCCTGCAAAAGAACTCTCTTATTATTTTTGCATAGGTGCGTTAGTTTCTGCAAAAAACGCGCTAAAGTGCAATATTTATATAAAAATGTCCAATATTTCCTAAATGGTTGGAAACATCAAAAAAAGTTTCAAATAAAAATTATAGACAGTAAAATTTCCTACAATAAAGCTATCTTAACATTTTTCCATAGGTGTGATAGTTTTCGCAAAAAATGCGCCAAAGTGTAAATTTTTATAAAAATGTCTAATATCTCTCATAAACTGCTCGAAACATCTAAAAACGCACGCAAAAATATTCAGAAAGTATTTTTTGTAGGAAATTTCATTGTGAATAATTTTTATTTCAAATAGAAACCATTTAGGAGATATAGTCAAAAAAGTGCTTTTTTGAGCTTTCGCCATTTTTTTACAAATTTTCCTTTGGTTTAGATACCTGACTTCTTAGGATATTATATCGAATACTGACACGAATTTTTCCGTTGGTCCTATCCTTTCAACTCAAAGACTCAACTCAACAAAGTTTTAGCTTTGTTGACTGGACTACTTCGGAATTCTATTATTCTGTAATAATAGCAATTCTATTATATCGTAAAATACGTTTGTTTTTAACGTTTTGATCTTTCTCATTCTCACCCTAAACAATATAATACTATTCCCTAATTTTTCATCAACACGAAAATTAATGACGGCACCACCATCTTCGATTCCCCTAAAAACTCCACTTGAGTCCTCTGTGCACTAGTAGTACTATAGTATTACGTTATCTGTGTCGCTTCATGTCTGTGACGCAAAGAAAGTACAATTTGTACAATTTGTGAGTATATTGATAGATGGCGCCATTACTTTAAAGGTTACTTAACCACGTGTTGAAATAGTACTTATTATTGCCGCCAGAGAAACAAAATTGCTTTTATATTTGTTGGTTATTTAACAGATTACTTGATTTTTTTATGCTTATGGAACATTTAAAATTATTTAAAGCATTGTTTACTTAGTAATTTCGCGTAATCTTCGTTTTACACGATCGTGAAGTGCAAATCGATACCTCTAGCGGCATCTATCGATAATCACTCAGAATTATTATTCTTTTCTTAGAGATGAGACCCCATGCTCAGAGTAATAAATATACGTACGTAAATTTTGGTGGACTATGATAATAATTATGTTTCATACCTACCTGTAGCTTGACGTGGGTGAAACCGCGGGTTAAACAGCTAATTTAAAAATAACAATCACTATTTTATTACCGTTATATTTATTGATATAAAATTAAAAGTAACTAATTCGATACAGCTTCCAGATATTTTTTAATTACAGTTAGTTGTAATAATTATGTTATATTTTAAAGATAATATTAATTTATATATTATATTATAATGTAATATCTAATTATAAGCAAATTAAAGAAGTAATAAAGTCGGTTCACATGCCATCGATGCCCGAAATATCAGTAAAATTTTAAATTGAACGCTATCGCATCGCATCGACGGGTAATTGCTTCATATTATCGATTACAATTAATATAATAAATTCAGGCAAGGTCATTTAAGTGCTTTTGTGATCACAAAATTCTTGCCTAATTTAGTAATTAATGAATATTTTTAAAAAACTAAATACAACTAAAGGATTATGTAGGTATAGATAAAATATTTCCTACTGCTATTTATTAATAAAACTATACTGCGATTTCACCTAGGTATAATTATGGTTTGCTTTTATGGGCACATATTATAGTTCAATTTTATAGGCAAATAGGTGTTTTGTTTGCTTGTAAAATATAAAAAGTTATTTGTTCAAATTTAAGCTAGAGATCGTGTATGAGTACTACCCCTTGTAATTTTCATTTATATAAGCTATTTGATACCTTTACTGAAAATAGATCGAGAGGTCAATTCGTAAAATGATGAAACCGAGCGACATAACTTTGCTCTTGCTAGAAGGGGTGACAAAATTTATTTTACTTAAATATGGTAATAAACCGTTTCTCTTCTCAAGAGATACCTACGACATAGCAAAGCATTTACATTTTTTTAAACCTATTCAGCTGTTTGTAAAGTATTAAAATTTGAAAGGATTTCATAATTTCGACTTCTATTAAAATTAAACGTTCTTCTGTCACACGTTTCAGGCTTTAGTCCGAGGAAAATCATACGTGCCATTTTCTTAAGACAACTCCCGTAGCTACATGCAAAATCTTATATATTTACCTAATATATTGTGGCAGTTTTATTGTAATTTTCAACTTTGTTTCTTTAGAGAAGCGTCTCTAAAATATTTTCTATACAAAAAACAGATATACTAGGTACCAAATAGGTGTTCGTAGCAGCAGTAAGTACAAGGTAAGTAATATAATGTTATGAACAATCAATAACTTCTTCTGTTATGCAAGTGAATTGCGGCGAGAGGCGAATGCGGCGATATCTAGGTATAGGTATGAAATAGATTATTTTTAATATTTCATAAACGGGTAAAATCATGGATTTGTAAATGATCATGACCATGATTAGAATATTGTTTTCTTACAAAATTGGTAGGTGTCATTTCAAACCCTTGTAGGATAGCTAATTTTTTACTGAATGACACTGTACTCGAAACCCTTATCATTTACTTATGTGGTTATAATATTTAACTACTTATAACTAATGTATTTTAATTCCAAATATATACAAAATTTATAAGAGGATTTTTGTAAATACAATATGTGACCCATTAACTTATTATGTAATAGTAAGATTATTATCATGAATATAGCATAGCATAGTTTCCTGACGTTTTTAAAAGAAAAAACTTAGTGTACCAAAATTGGGTATTCTCTGTTCTACATTAGGTATTTATATTTTAAGTTAAAACACAATTTAAACTTTACAATGATATAATATATTGCTTTAAGATATTAGAGCAGTAAGTAGGCCAAACAAAGGTTAACAAAGTGGTAGGTATTCATTGTTTCCTAGTGATTCTTTGATTTGCTGGTCATTAGGTGCATACATTTATCATTATAATTATTTTAATAATAACCACAAGGACCGAAACTCTCTAATAAAATGTTCTGAAAATAGTAAATAACAAATAAACACAGTAGGGAAATAGAGAGATTTGACAAACTCAATATTATAATCAAAGAAATTGATGCAATGTGCCAATGATCAACACAAATAAAATTGCAAAGCTAAATGACATCCATAAAAAAATTATCTAATTTACAAGGTTAGATAATATATCATGACTCAGAACTGGATAGTCATAAAATGCATTATGTGCTTGGGTACACAATCACATAAATATTATCTAAAGGAGCATGAGCTGGTCATGGATTTTATAATTACCACTAAAGTTGGCTAAATAATAAACACAAGGCAAAAGTAGTGCTTATGATTCTTCATAATTCTACTTCCATGTGGTTGGCTAAATACATAAAAAGAGCAAGTAATTTTGTTAATATTCTCCAAATTTGTATTTGTCAAAGTAATTTTCATTGCTGTGCACAAAACATTAACTAAGTGTTAATCTTTAAAAATACTATACATTTTTACAAGACAATAAAACATTAGATACTTATATAGTAAAGTCATACTTTATTTTATTTACTTATATAAAATTTGAGGAAAATATTGTATTGCCCCACATGGAATCGAATCAGTAAGGCCTAGCAAGCACAGTTGTCTCCATCTCTATTGCGTTCATTATCTTTGGCATTTACATGGAAAGTATCAGGGAACTCATTGTATAACTCCATATCTTTTTCTAGAGCCAGAGCATTTTTGGCCATAGTTTGGAATGCGTTTTCTACATTTACAGCATCTTTAGCACTCGTTTCAAAAAACGGAATATTGTTTTTGCTCTGACACCATTGTTGGGCACGCTTGGAGGACACAGCATGGTTTTCCAAATCAACTTTATTACCCAATATGATGAACGGGAAGTTTTCTGGATCACGCGGTGAAGCTTGTATGAGAAATTCGTCTCTCCAGCTTTCCAAGGACTTGAACGTGTTGGGGGCAGTTACGTCAAAAACTAAGACGCAACAATCCGCCCCACGATAAAACGCCACCCCGAGAGATTGGAATCGTTCTTGACCTGCGGTATCCCAAATTTGCATGGTGACAATTCTATCGTCGACAATTACTTCCTTTGTGAGAAAATCTGCACCAATAGTTGCTTTGTACTGGTTGGAAAATTTCTTGTTGACAAACTGATTCATCAACGAAGTTTTACCAACACCACTATCTCCCAGGATGATCACTTTCAAGAGGACCTTTTTTCTTGACGACATTTTACTCAAAAATTTACTATAATTGCGGAATAACTCAAGGGGGATGTACCAAATTTACACTCTTTGTCTTATAAAGATGATGAATGAAAGATTGATGAAAGACGTAGAAACAATCATCAGAATGAAATTGATACTTTTGATAGACACAAATGCGTCATCTGTTTGTACTGTTAAATTGCCAGAATCAAAAACATAGAAAGACAACAAAAAGTCTTTTTAGCATGCTAAATTTACTGTGGCGACGTTCTTATGTTAATTAATTAGCATACAAACTGCTAATACTAATTTGAGTACGTTCCGATATTACTGATGGTGATAGCACTGTAAGGTATGACGTCATTGACGTCAGTAGGTTATCGGGTATAAAAAGTAACGAGTAACCACAAACTACTTAGAGATACTACCGTATGACGCAATGTAACTGTTACAGCGCCATCTAGCATCATATGATCCAAACTACTACTGCTAATCAACACTCGGTATACAATCAAATACAATACAATCAAAGGCACATTTCCTATCCTCCAAGAGCGCCGAGAAAGTTCTCGTAAAAGTTATTATCTATTCAGTAGGTACCATTTCCTACAAGTTCAAACCGTACAACGATGCTAAACGCTAATTTAACTAAATTTATTTTTTTTTTTAACTAAACGCCCATGCCTAGTTCGACGACATTTTTTTTTGTTTTTTCTCTTCTTTTTGGACTCAACACTGAGTGTTATTTGCTACTTTCATTTTTGGTATTAAGACGATAGGAAGCAAAGGTTAGGAAGCATTGTTAAAAAAAAAAGCAATATTCGTCTGTGGATCTGCCGCCTGACAGAACAGTGAGTGAACGAAGAACGAAAATTGCTAATTGAATGCTAAATTTTGATTTCTTGCTCTGCGTGCGTGTGATTCATGAAGTGAATAATATAATATTTAATTTTCATACGCGATACTATTATTTAATTGGGTTCATAGAATGATTAAGGTAAAACTGGGATGTGTTTAGTATAACCTAATATAAAGTGAGTTCTATCTATTAGTGGCTTTCTGCAAAGAGTAAAGGTGAGCCACAAAACTTACCAATATGGTATAGTGAGTACTGATAATCGTGCAGTAGTACGATGTTGCGACTTTGCCTAACTTTCTCTAATTTATTTAAGGATGGAGAATAATTTAAGTCGCAGTGGAAGTAGATCAAGCTCCGTTTGTGAGCTTGAGAAGGATTTTAACGATATGGAGATGTTAAAAAGTAGAACAAATCGACGCAGCGTAATGATCCGAACACCGCCTGCAAGGAAAGCAAAACGAATTAGGTTCTTTCGAAATGGGGATAAATTTTATTCAGGTGTAATAATCCCAGTCTTGCCAGAACGTTACAGGTATTGCATGACTTGATTACTCATAGCTAGTATTTATGGAAGAATACAGAAACTTTCACTTTTACATAAGTTTTGTCTTACCTATTCTGCCTATGAAAATTAAACATGATAAATAGAAATTTAAACATAAAATGGCATAGAAATCAGTTACTTAGCCATTTTATTTATAACTGCTTTATTTTTCAGTACAAAATTATTCTTAATACTTTTTTATGACCTTAAAACTAATTAAAACTAAGGGCGAGTACTATAAAAATGATTACACCTAATAAGTTTGTCTCTAACTAATGCCCGTGCATTTAAGAGAAAGGTAGTGCATAAACTATATGAAAATACAAAAAAAAAATTGCAATTTGTAATTAGTGAAATATAGAATAACATTACAACTATGTAAGATATTGTATAATTAGAATGTTTTTGTGTAGTTATTGCAATATTATTTGTGGTTTCATGATACAAAGTTTACCATTTATGTTATAGGTCATTTGATAGTTTAACTGCAGATTTGACAAGGGTACTAGTTGATAATGTTACACTACCAAGTGGTGTACGGACCATTTACTCACTTGAAGGTAGAAAAGTAAGCAATAGTTTTAACCCAATAATAAACACTAGTAAAATATTTTACAACCCTTAAGCCCCCCATTCACAGGCACTCCATCGCTCCAAACGGCTCGTGAACTCTCAAAAATCCGCTTGTGAATGTCATAATCCCAGCAATCCAAATGGAGTGTTAAGAAAAAATGGAATTCCAAACGATGAAAACTCCATCGCGCCACACCAATTGGCGTGGCTCGTCCGGTTGGTAGCATGCTCGTGAGTGTGAAAACCAGGTGGTACAGCGTGCCATGCCATCACGCTGAGCCGTTTGTTCCGCTCGTGAATGAGAAAACCCGCGCACCATTTGTCTCATACGGCTTCGAGGAGTTTATTTCGAAATTTAGGGAATGACATTGTTTGTGGCAAAATTCGTGTAAGGATTATCATTGTTTTTTTTTATACAAACAAACCGCTTTGGCAGTTGTATAAAAATCACCATCCGGATCAAAACTCATTTTTCAAAAGGGAAATTATTGATACGAAAGCACCGACCGCTAGTGTCGCTGTGTATACGAATTGGCATGGCGCGATGGCACACCCCGTGAGTGTGGTAAAATTTTTACAACACCGAATGGCCAAATGGCGTGCCCGTGAATGAGGAGCTTTACAGAGTAGAACTAGCACCACTCACCATTAAAATATCTTGGTATTTCATTCAAAACAAAAATGACACTTGCTGCTTATGGCAGTTTTTAATTAAACTTTTTAAATGATTTATGCCATAATGTCACCATAAATTAGTTTTTTTTTATTTTACTTATTTTTCTATAAATTTCTATTTTAAATGAAATATCTTAGAACATACAATTTTTTTAAGCAAATAGCACTAGTTTCATCTTTGGAAGGCTCTCAATATTAACTATAATATTGCTTTGTTGTATGTTCACAGATAGGAAAATTAGATGATCTTGAAGATGGTCAGTCTTATGTTTGTAGTGGATTCGGTGAGCCATTCAAACGGTTGGATTACGAAGCAAGTCAAACTCCTCAATCGTTTAGGCTGAGTGGTCCCGAATCTCTTAGTGATGGAGCAAGTCCATCTCCGGTTAGAGCTATTAACAAAGGGTCCCGCTGTTGGCAGGTATTTCTACTTACTGATTAGTCTAATAATAATTGATTATCAAATATACTAGTTGATGCTGCAGTTACACCCATGTTAATTTCTGATTTCCACGACAGTTTGGGGATAAAAGTAACATAATTATGTCGTTTTCTATACAGTTGATAATGTGTATGAAAAAAAAATATTTTATGATATAATTGGCTACTTGGTAAAAAATTTTCTTTTAGTCCGTCGTGTAGATTAGTAAAAAATATTGGACACGTATTTTTTCTTTTTTTACGTACTCAAAAAATAACAGAGATACATTGAGTTGAAATTTCGCGTGACGTCACAATTCGGTGCGGTTTGTATGGCGCTTATAATAAATATTGACGTCACGAGCCCCCCACCCTAAACTTTAATGCGCTTTATCTATGTTCATTTTCATTAAATAGAAAAAGCAAAAAATACGTGTCTATTATTTTTTTATTTTCTAACTGACGGACTAATTAGAATTTTGATATTCATACCTTGGAGAATACCCAATTAGCTGAGTAAGAGTAAAAGTGTATCAAACAAACACTCAAGCTCATATTCATATTTATTGTAATTAAGATTTATCTATGTAATATGATACAAGAGTAAAATAATATCAGAAAAACTTCCTAGACAATATCACACAGTGCCTGGTCCTAAACTTGATTGAGGATGTTCCAGAAAACTGATAATATACTCATTTATAAAATGTACATAAATACTAAACCGTCACACTTAGAATAAACAAAAAGTATGTTCATCAAATGTTTTCCCAAATGCAGTCTCAAACCCATGATGACACCTGGTGTAGCAATCATTTTTGCTTAAAATTAAAGTAGTAGTGGTTTGGTCATTAGTTGATTCAATTATAAATTGAATTTTATACAGACAAATGGTAGTAGCACTACTGGCAATGGGACAGCGAGAGTTAGCCCTGCCGGAGATAACGTCGTGCGGCCGCGCATTGTTACAATCATCAGAAATGGAGTTAAACCTCGTAAGGTAAAACCTATTATTTTATTCTAACATTCACTGGATTTGGTGGAGAAAAGTAACAGCCTGAAAAGCAACTCTGTCATAATTTAAATAACTGCAGTGATGACAACAAACAAATTCAACAATACAGATAATGCATACTAAAATTAGATCACACACCCAGTAAACTGTATCCAAACCAATGTACTCTATATCAAGACACGGAAAGCTGACTAGGGACATTAAATTTCTTATTGTTAGATTAATCACCTTTCAATCACCTTTTTTCTTCTTTTTACTCCTTATCTAAAACAATGTCTTGAGGTATGACATAGGTAAGTCATAAAATTGTTTGTTAGGTGTGCCGGTTGCTGTTGAACAAACGCAACAGTCCGACGCTGGAGCACGCGCTGGCGGCGATCACGGAGTGCGTGAAGCTCGACACGGGCTGCGTGAGGAAAGTGTTCACGCAGTCGGGTGCGCCCGTCAGCGCCCTGCAGCAGTTCTTCGAAGATGAAGATGTGTTCTTCGCTTATGGAAACGAGAGGTACATAGTACATACATACATTGCTATACAAATACAATACATTGATTTTCTAAAAACGAAATTGGTGCAAAAAAAACTAATATGTAAGGCATGGTAAAACTATAATAAGTGTGTATCTTAGATTCAAAGATTCATTTACGTTATAACTATCTATGTACAAAGATTGGGATTTTTTTTTAATTGCTCAACAACTTCTCATTTTTTGGGGTTTCTCCTGTTTCCAATATTGTTTTACATACATAATAATTATTCATCAAGTAAAGCTAATTTTAATGGTCCTTTTTAGGGTAAATCAAGAAGATTTCGAATTGGAGTTTGAAGAAAGCAAGGCTGTGTTACAATGTAGAAAAACACCTATCACTAGAAATTCCAGGTAAACATCTTGTTATAATGCCCACTTGTTTTTGAAAACAAATACCATCAGTTTAATCCGCATTAGAGTAGAATTTATAATATGCATATATATGTAGTGTTTTAGTTTTCTTACCTTTTTTTTAAAGAATGTAAAACGATACTACAACGAAATTTCGCGTTAGCGATGCATGTACCCAAGGGGTCATTAAAGTAAATCTTTGCAATTGCGGGACTTGCAGATGATAATGCTGCAGCGAATAAACTTTCTATCAATAAACCACTTTTGGCAGTTTCAGTTAAACTCTTTGCTAGTATGTTATGTTATGACAAAATAGTATATTTCATTACAAGTGCGGAAAGCCTGTCATTGCAAAGAGTTCCGACAAATGTCTACCCGAGCCGAGGCGCAGGCGAAGGTGAGGGTTGACAGTCGGAACTAGTTGCAATGACGGTTCCGCACGTGTACTGAACAACTATTTTTAATACAGTTGCGAAAAAATTAAGCAATTTAATAAAATATCAAAAACACAACAAACTCAACTAAGTTCCAACTGTGATCAAGAGATGGCGCTAGTCGTATTAGTAATGCGAAACCTACGTTTCGCAATGCAAAAAGTGTGTCAAAGTCGTGTCGCCATTTTTGACAGTTGGCAAAGAGAACGCACGAGTTCGGGAAAGGTAAACAAAAAGCTCGAGTATGTAATAGCCCACATCCCGAACGCTAAACGTCCCTGCAATACGCCACTTTTTGAGCAACTGTATTAAAAAAATGTTTTTATCCTGCTTTATAGTATATTTCTTTTCAAATAGAATGTTTTAGAAGATATGATTTTTATAGCGGGTGGCGCTAGTTCCGCCAATGTAAGCGCCTTAACTAGGACGACGTGGAGCCTTAAACGGCACGTGTTGTTGGCAGGAGCGGCCCGCGGCCGCGCATGCCGGTGAAGGCGGGGGGCGGCGCGCTGCGCGAGGCGGGCGGCGACGCGGCCGCGGCCGAGGCGCCCGGCTCGCCGCTGCTGCCGCAGCCGCTCCGGCTCAAGTACTCCGTCGGCAAGATCATTGGTAGGTAGTAGGTACCAAAAAGTTCATAGCCATAGACATCCTGACTAATATTATAAATGCGAAAGTGAGTTTGTTTGTTACGCTTTCACGCCTTAACGGCTCAACCGATCGTCATGAAATCTTGCATACACGTTGTCAGGGAAGGACATAGGGTAATTTTTATCTCGGAACTCCCGCGGTCACTCTGAACTTATCGCGGTTGAAAACGTAGGGTAGCTAGTAGATAAAAATTCAGAAAAAAGACAGAACACAAAAAAGGACACTGTCTCAGCATAACGCTGAGGTAGAAGACCTCAGTGCTGATTTTCAGCAGTGCCCTAGCTTGTCTAACCATTAATTGTGTGGACTGAGGTCCATGCATAAATTTGTTATATCTAAAAACATAAGCCTTTATTTAGCATATTTATTACTACAGTAAAGAACGCTCTCCGCCTACCGCTGAATTTGTGCCTCTCCACGCCCCTCCACAATGTAGTGCTGTGATAATAACAAACCGATTCGACTCCCTCTACTACAGGCGCCTGGATTGTGACTTTTGGCCGGTTGTACTCAGTCGTTTTAAGTAAATTTTTTTTAAACAAAATTGGGTATTCTCCAAGGTTTGAATATCAAAATTCTAATTAGTCCGTCAGTTAGAAAATAAAAAAATAATAGACACGTATTTTTTGCTTTTTCAATTTAATGAAAATGAACATAGATAAAGCGCATTAAAGTTTAGGGTGGGGGGCTCGTGACGTCAATATTCATTATAAGCGCCATACAAACCGCATTGAATTGTGACGTCACGCGAAATTTCAACTCAATGTATCTCTGTTATTTTTTGAGTACGTAAAAAAAGAAAAAATACGTGTCCAATATTTTTTACTAATCTACACGACGGACAAAAAAAAAATTTTTTGTCAAGTAGCCAATTGCCGCAATCTGAGACTTTCATTAAATTAATGTTAATTGGCATTTGATTGATGAAGTTAAATTTACTTAAATGTCAATTAAGATTAATTTTATGAACGTCTCTGATTGCGGCAATTTTGTTTTGAAAATCTTTACTTAATACTAAGTAGGTAATCATTAAAACGACTGAGTGCGGCCGTTTGTGTGTTCGTTTTTCATAGAGCTCGCGTGCAGCGTGCAGCGTCGGGCGTCGGGTGCCGCGAACGACGAAGTTTGACTTCGAAATTTAAATTGATATTGTCCAACATACATACAGCAGTTACAGTCTACACCGCTTTACCTCCATGCTTGCCGCTACGTTGAGGCGGGGCGTAAAGCGGCACGAAGTTGGCCGGGGACGGAGAGTGTCGCTCTATTAAGTAGTACTTATGTCTTCTTGAAAACATTAACTGTGCAACCTTTTTTTACAAGTCTTTTAAATTAATCCTGATATCGTAATGAACCAGTGGAATTTTTATTTAAAATATATAAAACCGAAATATGTGTTAAAAACTATTTTTTATTTATGATTTTGAATTTTTGCGCGGAAATGCTAGCCGCCATGCTCTCAGCTCTTGACGTCATTTCGGTTGTCACGACTCGACTGCGAAAGAGATAGTGTGTTCCAATATAAACTGCGAGCATTGTTCAGTTGACATAGCTACAGTGCTGGTAGTGCATATCAGAACACACCCTAGATTGTTTACTAACGGAGTGACGTCACCAATATGAGAATGGAATGAAAATACCCTGTTGTTTAATTGCTTCAAACAGGTGATGGCAACTTTGCTGTTGTACGGATATGTAAGGACAGAAACACTGGCAGGGAATACGCTCTCAAAGTTATAGACAAAGCGAAGTGCAAAGGGAAAGAGCACTACGTCGAAGCAGAGGTATGTGCGCTATAAATGACTCATTCTTATCATGATATCGATGTTAAACAAACATAATAATATACCTATTTGTTTGTACAAAACAGGTGCGCGTAATGAGGAAACTATGTCACCCTCGAATCGTATCACTTATCGAAGAACAGGACACTTCTGAATGGTTGTTCCTTATCATGGAACTAGTAAGCGGTAAGCGCAGCACATTATTTATTTGTTATGATGCAACATGGAGCATGCACCATCAGTAACTAATACTCAGTCTCATTTTAAAGGGGGATCGTCACAGTCACTTTTCATACGCGTACGAATTTCTGTTTCTATTTTCTCATAATACGACTGCTTTATATTTATTACTAGTTGTGCCCCGCGGTTTCAACCGCGGAAATTTTAGAGTTCCGGGATAAAAAGTACCCTATGTGCTTCTCTGTACCCCTGAAAACGTGCATGCCAAATTTCATCCAAATCCGTTCAGCCGTTTTTGCGTGATTGAGTGCATTGATGCATCTAAACATCCACACTTTCACATTTATAATATTAGTAGGATTATATTATCAATAAAATATATAAAACACTAACTGATCCTACAGATAATTCGCGAACTTTTCCAATGTATCGTTTCGTAAAAAAAAAATTCTGAATGTTATGAAAGAAAAAACAGCTATATCGATCCAGCCGTTATCATAAATAATGCAATAACAAACAATATTTAGTGTTTTTTACGAATTACAATTATTTATTGCCATTACTTATTTCTAGTTTTTTTTATTTGGTTCTGCGATATCAGAATAAAAGAATCGGTGTTTAAAACAGAAGGAAAAGAACATATTATGGGATAACTGATTCGATCATCGCAATTACCACCCCAAAAAAAGGCTAACAATGATTTTATTTTTTAGTAGTTTTTAGCGTACCTATTCTAAATTGTCTTACAATTTCTTCTACAATGCCTTATATTAGGTACTGTAACACTGTGAATTTTTTGTTTACTTAATAAATAAATCTATATTTATAGCAATGATATTTAAAACATCATTGGTGTAAAGTGTATCAAATATTATGTTTGGAACATTTTAATAGAGGAAAATAAAAGTCAAACAAAATTCGTTTTAAAAAATCTTGTCGGATCTCAACATCCAAATCAAAACTACTTTTTAACAGTAAAATACTTAATATTTTAGAATTTTAGTGTTAAAAAGTAGTTGGGTCGGATGTTGAGAGCCGACCATATGCTTCTCATGTCCATAAATAAATGACGATCCCACTTAATGACGATAATCTTTGTTTACATTCAGCTAAAGGTGTATTTATACTTTCCGTAGGTGGCGACTTATTCGATAGCATTGCGGCAGCTTCCAAATTCTCAGAGCCGCAGGCTCGTTTGCTAATCGGCCACCTAACATCGGCTATCGCATACCTACACTCGCTTTCTATCGTGCATCGCGACATCAAACCCGAAAACTTATTGGTAAGCGATTCACACATTCGCATTCTCACAGTGAGTCGTTAACAACTCATTATAAAACTAATAAAATATGGCCATTGACCGTAATCTCGTAATATTATGTCTGTTTAAAATATTTTCCAATCTACACGGCACGTTTTTTGTACGATAATCCATAAGAACATGCAACCATTATAAATATTGTATGCTAGTAACTAGTTGAGCTCGCGATTTCAATTTATTAAACAAAATTAGAATTTATTTAAAAACACCAGAAGAGTAGGTATATGAGTTATAAATATTTGTTATTGTAAAAAGTACCTTTGAGGATTTCAAGGCCTCAATCGCGTGGCTTTGGATTTTCCCGCTTTGGGGTGGGATATTTTGCCGATGTACCTAATTCTATACAATCATACAATAATTTTATTCACATGTCTATTTGTATATTGATGAATCTGTTGTTCTTTGTTACTGCTATCAATTCACACTTGCATGTGTATCGAAATAAATAAACGATCACTTGTACGCTATCATTAAAAATATAAGAAAGAAAAAAATAACATTTCTTCACGAGTCACGACTCGCACTGGACGTTAATAGTCGTATGAAGGAATGATCCAATGCCTCAAGTTCCATCATACGAAGCGTTAGGTCCAGTAAACAATAAAAAAAATCTTGACGCTTTTTTCATTTATTTTTAATGAAGGAAGTTGTTTCATGAATAAAATGTAAACATTCCTTGCCCATAACGCGCTTACTTATACAACGTGTTAATGAATTAACTGATAACCTGATACACCCCATTTAAAGAAACAAACAATAATATGATTAAAATATATTTTATGTCGAAAAAATTTATACTTTAAAAGTTCAACATTAGTTTGGAGGTGACCTATCTACGAAATTCCAAGCGCTACGCCCGCGCCTACCATTTCAAATTCTTTTTGCTGCGGGCGGCGTACGCGCCAAATATTGTATTATAATTTAGACATGGGCTAATAAAAATGAAAAACTAACCTATATTAAAATATAGTGCGATCGATTCGCTAGTTGATTCTGAGCAAACTACTTTCTAGTTTTCAGTTAATTCATTAATACGTTGTATAGATAACAATCCCAAGCACTCTAGCTAGATATCAAAAAATCACAAATTAGTGTTCTATATCCAATAAAACACGTTGTCTGTTTTTTTTAATCCTTTAGAAAAACAATTTTTGTGGATGTGTTATGATCCTAAAGAATCGGGATTTCATTGATGCCCTTTCCTTTTTTGCGCACAGGCGCCGCATCCGTAGCACTTGCCAACTCCTTAGTACGTGGCCGGCATTGTATAATAAAAATCCACTTCACAACACACAGATCTACTTGATACCGCGCTAAGCTGTAAGCTTGTGTCGTGGCAATCAAGCAAACGTATACTACTACATATTACTACAAAATATATTATACTATAAAGAAACTGGAAAATGGTACCCCGTGTTTATCACATAGCGTCCACCCCCACCGGGAATCAAACCCAGAACTTCTTGATTAGCGGGTGCGCATGGTGACCCACCCGCTGCGCCAATCACTGACGCTTATTGTCATATTTTCAAGGTTGAAGTGGGCGCGGACGGCAGCATCCGTGGTCTGAAACTGGCCGACTTCGGGCTGGCGGTGGAGGTGTGGGGCCCGCTGCGGGCCGTCTGCGGCACGCCCACCTACGTGGCGCCGGAGATATTGCTCGAAGAAGGATACGGCTTGAAGGTATTGCTAGCAAGCTGCACATACGTACTCATATCAATGCAGGCGATAATCTGGTCGGCCATCACATGAATAATGGCGCAAGGGGAAGACCAATAAGACCATAAGACCATAATCGCTTGGCTTGAAAATAAGGGTATTTTTTGAGTTATAGCTATCGGCATTAATTAAAGATTAAAAAAAAAATGTACTTATACAAGTGAGCGAGAAATCGGCAATTTAAAAAAAAAAATTATCGGCTTAATCAATCCTGTCTCCGGCTAGGATCAAAAGGCACTAGAGGCCAAGTTAGGTTAGGGTACTAGAAAGGAAAATGAACTGTAGCACAGTAATGAAAAGTTCCTTATTTCGAGAAAATACTGGCTGCCACTAACGATGTCGGCAACAAACAACTCGGTGTCCGGTGCCGCAGATCGACGTGTGGGCGGCGGGCGTGATCCTGTACATACTGCTGTGCGGCTTCCCGCCGTTCTCGTCGCCCGACGGGGACCAGGACAAGCTGTTCGACGCGATCCTGTCGGCGCGGCTGGAGTTCCCCGCGCCGCACTGGGAGCGCGTGTCGGCGGGCGCCGTCGACCTGGTCGCCAACATGCTGCGCCCGCAGCCGGAGCTGCGCTTCGCCGCCGAGGACGTGTTGGACCACGCCTGGATGGCGGTTAGTTTCGACGGGGCTGTTTTTTTTTTTTTAATTTCGTTACTTTTTTTAGGCTATGTGATAATGGACATGAAATCAATTATAATTTTTACTTCGTTCTTGTAGTATGTAGATTAATTGGACACTTTATTTTTCCTTATTTTTACGTAATCATAAAATAACGGCGATACATTGAGTTGCAATTCCGTGTGACATCACACCTAGGTACACTTTATACTTAGTTATGACATCGCGACCTCCCACTCCTAAATTTTAGTACGTTTTATCTAAGTAGTTTTTCAATAATTTGAAAAAACAAAAAATACGTGTCTATTATTTTTTTACTGTCTAACTGATGAACCAAATAAAATTTCGATTTTATACCTTGTCTAATCATGCTAATTATGTTACGTTGGTGACGTACACGTAACGGTATATCAATAAATAAATAAATCAAATAAAAATCTTAAATCAATAAAATACTATTAGAAATGCGAATGTGACTGTAGTTTATTTGCTTGTTTGTTTGTCACGTTTACTCTATCAATGATGATGAAATTTTGCACACACGTTAGGGGAATTCCGAAATTAATGCAAGAGAAACCGCGGGGAAAAGCTAGTAATTGATATTATGATCGCAGGACGACTACGACGAGAGCTGCGACTTCCGCACGTGGTACGACGAGGACTTGTCATAGCCTCGCGAGCCGCCGCGCGCGGCCCCGTGACCCCGCGACGCCGCGCCCGCGCCCGCGCCCGCGCCCGCGCCCGCCCGTGTGTCCGCTTTCGCTTGAAGCTGAACACACGTCAACGCTACCGCTTTCCGCTTTAGCGACCAGCGCTATCGGTGACCACAGAAACGTATTCCCAGCAATGGATAACACCAATACCAAAGTAATTTTTATATTTCCTAAACAAAGATACCCTACTGCATGCATACATAAGATTTCTATGCTGTCCATTATGATACTATAAAACTTAGTTGATGATACTGAAACTTTGTTGCGTACACACATAAAAGGTTTAGTCGAAATTTGCCGTCTAGTTTTTGTGATTTGTGTGGCTATTAATATATATTTTAGTGCCTATTAATATTTAGTTATTTATTATAGAAAGATTGTTTATATGACTTATAATATGCGATCGATTTAAATTATTACAATGTATGAACAAATATTACAGTAAAGTAATTACTTTTCAACTAAAATTTCCGAACGTAAGGGACGTCGCTCACTGCTAAGCGAAGTAGCGGTTAGTCCCAAGTGGCGATGCGTATGAGACGCTGAGTCCCGAAGCGGCATGGGGACATCTTTCGTTGTCTTTTGAAATAATTTCTTCGCCATAAGATGATTGATAATGTATGTTCGTGATCCGATTCAACGCCTGCACTTATTTATTATGATCCTCATAAATATATTTAACCACTAATCTCCGCCGCCATATAATAAACTCTCCTTGCTGTGAGCGATATACCCGCGATTTCGCAAATTTGTACAATACATTAAAATATTATTAATTCAGTTGGTGTACACTATGCATTCCATTTAAGTTACAGTTGCATGAAATAATGTAAACAGTGATTTGACCTGCGCGTGCAACCACGTGCAAGTATACCCGACAGAAGCTGAGTTAGGCTATACAGTAATTTTATTATTAATGGCAATCAAATATATTCAGGATTGTCTGAAAGGAGACAAAATAAAGCCAAAAGTGTTTATGATTAATTTTCCTGGATGTGAATTTTCGATTTATTTATTTATTCTGTGCTATCAAGAAGAAGTTCCTCATGTAATCTGCATTACTCGCCTGAGATGAGCTAATGGGCTTATTACGCTATCCTATTTAGCGAATCTAAATCGGGTACAATTTTAGTGTACTCGATTTAGGATCAGTGAGTGAGAGGGAGAGAGCGAGTGATCACACTACAGTAAATTGTACCCTCAATCGATTAATTACTTTAGGGTACATTTTAATGTAGTGTGATCACTCACTCTCTCTCTGTCTCACTCACTGATCCTAACTCGGAAGTCGGAACCAACTGTTCTAACTTCGATTATACCTTCCGATTTCCTAAATGGGTTCCTGACAAATTGTAAAGCGTATTATGCCTTTAAATGTCACAACTGTGCAACGATTCATTGTGCAGTTAATAGTTAACTCGAAAGTGAAGGGTTGGATAATACAAGCAAGTGATATGGTATTTGTTTAAATGTCATTCATTCTTGAAATTGAAATAGATATACTTACACAAATATAATATTATTTTGAATTTAAATTGATAAGATCTAAAATTTTCTAACTGTTGTCAATTCGTATGTATTTATTTACTTCTACGACATAAGTATAAACTTCAGCTGCAGTCATCCTCGAAAGTGGCTCAATATTTTTCACAGAAGATGAATCTTTTACAATAGTGATAAAGTTCATATTTCGTGTAATATCTAGGTACATACACCATTAACAATTCGGTGTGTTCATAAAACATGTATCATAGTCACGTATTGTTTCTGGGAAAGTTTATGGCGTTTTCTTGTGAAAACGATTGCATGTTTTAATTTTATGATAAAAATACACTAATTACGGCTAATTTTAAGGGCATAAATATTCATAGCTTTAGCTTCAAATATGTTGCTTACCTGTCACCACATTCCCAAATTCACAGTAGCAAGGTGATTCATATCAATTGATTCAATGCAGTTAAAATAAAAAAAAAATATATAAGTAAAAAAATAAATTTCTATTATTATAATTTTTTTATTGTCAATAAAATTTTCATCTCGAATAGAATTGTTGTATTTCTTATTTATATGTAGCATACAATGAGTTTTTTAAGAAACTTGATACATGTTATTCCTTTATTACGTTCATTGAATAATTCAAATTAGTTTGTGACTTTTAGTGTTACGTTTTGAAAGGCAACTTTGTTACTCATCAGAGGCACGAGCATTTTATTTGCTTTAAATTCATTGTTTATCTTTAAAACGCTATTTTTAGTGTTTTTTGAGCTATAATTTATTTTCAATTGAGGATTATTCACAAAACTCATTGCATATCAATCACTTATCACCAAATTTTATACCACATTTAGTTAGTGTGTATGGTATGTGCATTTGACTAAATGAGAGCATTAAATTGTGTAATCTATATTGACTTTTTTTTCGTCCTTTTTTATCCTTACATACCTATTATAAAACAAAGTCCTCCAACGCGTTTGTTCTCGATAAACTGAAAAACTACTGAACGGATTTTAATGCTGTTTTCACCAATAGATAGAGTGATTGAGAGGAAGGTTTACACGTATAGTTTATCCTGAAATTTCCGCAGCAACTCCGAAATTATCGCGGGTGAAACCGCAGGGGACAGCTAGTAGTTATTTATTTTTATTTATTGGTCTACCAGCAGTTAACACACCAAAACATCTTAAATCTATATGTACCTATAGTATTACATTATTATCTGTGTTCATACAGAGATGGGTTCTGATCAGCTGGAAGTCTATGAAATAAGCGGGCATTGACCTTTGGGAAGACCGCCTTCGTCTGCCTGCAGGCACTGAGTTTTAAACAAATCTAGTTATGTTGGTTCAGGAACTCTTTAATCGGGATGGGAAGAACCTGACGTCATATTCAGAGACCGAAGCTGAGATAAAACGTACTCTTAAGTCATCCAGGAATACTGTAGCTTCCTATAAGTGTTTTTATTTTTTTATACTGGTCAGGTAGTTTTGGAGTTTATCCATTACAAACGGACAGGTCGGATATTTTATAGGTGATTTTCAATTGCAATTTTGTTGATGTCATAAAGAGCTCCATTATGGGCCAACTTTGAATAAAATAATTTGACTTTCACTTTGACATAAAAAAATATATTTTTATTTTTGTACTTTATAATCTGCCAATTAATTCGTCAATTTAAAGATAAATGTTCCTTTGAATCAATGTACGCAGGGCTGATAATAATTTTAGGAATTACTTATCGGCAGTCACAACTTAATACAACAAGTTAAGAGCCAACCCACACGGTGCGGTGAGGCGCCTGAGCGGCGTCGCTGCGGTATATTACATACAAAAATGCGTTGTGGCCACACGGCGCCTAGCGGCGCGCTCCGGCGCCGCGCCCCGCTCGCATCGGAGTCGAGACGAGGCGGGGAGGGGAGTAAGCGGCTCGCTGTTGTTTGTCCTGTTCTGTCACGTAGGCATTGCCTACTCTTTTGTCCGCCGCTGCGGCGCCGCGCTGCCCGTGTGGTCGCTAATGCGGCGAAATGGCTTGCGGCGCGGCGCCGCGCCGCATCGTGTGGGTTGGCACATCAGGTCAAAGTGTATACCGGAGTAAAACTAGAGCCGCCACTATAAAAAATCCGCTTTTCATATCTTCTAAGCCATACAATATACTTTCTAATGTACATTTCAAAAGAAATAGTAGAATATATAGCAGGTAGCACTAGTCTCACTCCTATATACATCATGATCTTTATAAATAAAAATGAATGTTTGTATGTCTGCCTCTATGTGTTTCGAAACCATTGGACCGATTGTGATGAAACTTTAGCGGGTTGTTTTGCCTGCGTCTGCAAAGGTTCCTGATCCCAAAACTCACGCGGGAGAAACCGCGGGTCACAGCTAGTATACAAATAAAAACAGAAAATTACTTGTAAAAATGTCAAATATAATTTGTAGTACTTTCATTTGAGCACATAGCCTGTTAACAGGAAACCACTTGATCCATTCATCATAACTTCGGGATGTGTTCTATCTGGCAAAATCTGTGAATCAAAAAACACATTTATTATAAATGGAAACCACATAAGATCACTCTTGAGTTAGTAAATTTCGGTTTTTCTAACAGTTTCAGGAAATGTTCTACTATGGAGCAGCTGTGTGAGCCTCACTCTTGACCAATTTTTTCAGTTTAGAGATAAACATAATTAAAGTTATTTTCGTTATTTTAGTTCTTAATAATTAAGGGTTGAAAAACCAGCCCTAAATAAAAGCAATGTTATTGCGATAACAAAACTAGACAATTTTGTTTAAGCTTATTATACAATTAATTAACCTGATAATTCCGCATCCAGTTACAAGTTAGTCTAAGAGCAGCTACATTGCTCTGAGACTTTAATGACAAATACAAATTTTGCAGAGGTTCTGCAACAGTGTAGTAAATTACAAATGGCCTCCCAGGCTTTACAAATGTTATCAATTCATTGAATAAATTTTTGGGATCTTCTTTACAAGCTATCACTAGTGAATCCATTTTGCCATGTAATAATGCAGCAGCAGCAATATTATCATAATGCCACTTAGGTTTTTTAGGTTCTGTTGTATTTTCAGGGTTAATTTCTGTATCATTAATGGTTTTTATTATTACACTATTTTTTATGTTAGTGCAATCATCATCATTTGCCATATTATCACCATTACTTATCATCATGTCATCATTACGCTGAATACCACCATCAATTTTGACTATTTTTGACTTATTATTTATATCATCAGGAGCTTTTCTTTTCAAAATATTTTTGAGGATATTTACATTACTAGTAGTTTCTTTTTTATTTGTATCACATCCTTGATAATACTGTCTTAACGCTGAATACACATTTACAGATAAGCATTTGCTCATTTGTTGTACACTGAAATTCATAGCAAGTAAAGCTTGTTTCTGTGACATATTACCTGGATGCATGTGTATAAGTTTGCTGCTGCCATCTTTTCCTATAGCACTTAATAATGCTGCAGCGATTAACCCGTTTGATCCTGAATCATACAATAAATGATTTCCCTCAGCATAGACATTGGACATTGTCATGATCTGTGACAAAGTATCAATACGAACTCCCTGAATTTTATTTGGATCTAATCGGTACAATACTTCAGCAACATTTCTGATATTCGGGCGTAGAATTTGTACATACTCAAAGTATTTCTTTTCTTTTTTTCTTAAGTACTTTTCCTGTGAAAACTCGGTTTTGTTATGGAATGTATTGGAGTTTGATATTAACGACTCTACAATATCAGAAGCTTTATGAGAGTCACTTTTCAACACTTCAATTTCAGCAGGCGATAATTTCTGTGACTTTCCATCGTCAATGATGTTTCTGTTATCAACACCCGATACCTTGACTTCTATTTCATTTTTCAATTCGAGTGCTTCTTCGGCCAATTCCAAATCGTAGTCTCTATTTTTTTTACCACTTTTTGGTATCATTTTAAATATTGAAGAATAACGAGATTTTTCTATGCCAGATAGATTAATATTATCACGACCTAAACTAACACATGAATTAGCCTTATTAAAGCGGTGCAGTTTTTTAAAATTTTGTCTTTGTATGATAATATATTCACCAACTTTAATAGCTTCATCCATTTCTAAATCTAGGATTTTCCTAGGTTAATTATTATAAGTCTATTTTATATGTATCGTAATCACAAATAAATCAAATAATGTTAAGTTTACCATCCTCGAGCTCACTTGACATCAGCAAATAAATTCAGCAATATTAATTCTTTTAGGTTATGAAATGAAACACAAACCACAAACTAACTAGACATAAACTAGTGACCACAGACGAATAAGAGAACATCTAATGACACTTGACAGTGAAATCAGAAACCTAGCATAGATTGTACCTAGGTAGGATTTGAGCAAAATGGACGTCAATTTCAATTTCTTTTTTACAAATAGGGTACTTGCATGAAATTTATAATAAGAAATTGTGTCAATATTTCAAAAATAGAGTCTTATAAAAGCATTATCCTGAAAGATTTACTAATAAAATATCAATAGTTTCCACAATATTCAAATTTTTATTTTGTGAAACGGAATGTTAATAATCACAGCCACGCAGCACGCTAGGTGCGTCCACACTTGTGACAATTTACCGAACATTTTCCAGTGACCGTATCAGAAACACGTGTCAGACTCTTTCAAACAAAAAAGAATTTTCTAAATCGGTTCAACCGTCTTCGAGTAATCGGTGAACACTGAACATACATAAATAAAACATACATACAGCCGAATGCCGAACCTCCTCCTCCTCCTTTTTGGAAGTCGGGAAAAAAAAGTGGTAACTCTAGCTAGCGCTATTGTTGTGAGTTGAGTTGTAGGTAATTTGCTGGATTTTTTGGACACTTTTCAGCTTTTCCCCCATATAAGATGGTGCTCCTTACCTTTATTCTCCATATTTCTTACAAACTTTGTAAATAAAAGAAAAACTACGCATCTCCGGCAGAAAAAAATATAGGGGGTAATCGACTCCTCCCAACCCCCCTCTTTACAACCCTCTATTTCGAGGTACATAGCACGATACTAAACTTTAACCATAATATTTCTAAAAATTATAAACAAATTTTTAACAAAAAAATTAAAACCGACTTCCAAAAACACAAAACTAAAAATCTAAAAATAAAAAGCTAAAAATAGAGTTAACGACTTAACGAAATTAGACTTAACGAATCGGAATCTGTGAAATACCTATTATTTAGTAGTTCTGATGACCATCTGTGGTCGTCATCATCATTTCCACTTCTTCAAATTTTGCTTTCCGAAAGCAAATGAACGATTTACTGTCAAAAATACCCAAATCGCTATAGGTGTGCCTATAATTTTTGAAGAGTTCCCTCGATTTCTCCAAGATCCCATCATCAGATCCCGACTTGGTGGCAATGGGACCTAATTGGGAGTATACCCTTTCAAACAATAAAAGAATTTTTCATATCGGTCCAACCGTCTTCGAGTAATCGGTGAACATACATAAAAAAGGGTTCCGAAAAGGATCTTTTAGTAAAATGTAGAATATTAACTGCTGACGAAGGATAGAAAAATTATTTAAAAAATCTACCGCGAATGAAGCCGCGGTTAATATGTATACCTATATTATTATATCTACAAACTATTAATAAAGGTAGACTTACCCGAAGTTTCTTTTCAAACCTAATCTACGACTATTTCTTTTCATTTCTTTTCAACGAATGCAAATATAACGTCCTTATTTTTTGTTCAACAGCCATGGTATCCCTTACATCTTGAGGAAATGGTGATATTATGTAACGCATGATCAACATGAAAAATATAATGAAATGCTGAAAAATATTGCGTTAATTAGAAACAAAGAGTTGAAGTTTATCAAATAAAGATTTACCTATTAATTTCAAATTGCCAAAAAATAGTGACGATGCAATATAAGTTTAGGCAACTACAAAGTTGATTTGCAGATAGCTGTATTTCTCAACCTGAGCAGCGCCGGTGCGTATGAGGGTGCGTACAGGAATCATGTAGGTATACAACATTGCAACATAAAACAAGACTGTACACATTAGAATAACAAATAACAATGCAATATAACAATATTATATTATAGCCATTGTCGTTTCTCGTTCTTCAGTGAAAGAGTCGAAAACTATCTATATTTGACGCCGTAGAAAGGGTGCGCCATGACAATCGTGAGTATAATTGTTTTAGAGAACATTTTGCGATTATATTAGTATCTATCGGTAACTGGAACGACCCGCAATGATTACCGAAACTGAATTATACATGTATTAGGTATACAAATGAATTTACATAATATATGAATTATACATGTATTTCGATGGTCCCTACGAGCTGCGTAGGTACAATTCCGTATCTGAAAAATTAGCTTATCATTGGTTTCTCGCAATTAAATAGAGTTAAAAATTTCTTGATTTGACTATTCCAGATACGGGATTGTACATAAGCATTAAGGACCATTGATTTGATACAGAAGTGCCGAAAGACAATGTTGTTCTGTCCGGTTTAGGGCCAACCAATATACCTAATTATTATATTAAGTTACCTCGAATATTATGACGAACATAAGTTCATAGAATTTGACGAAATGGTTCTCCGGTTTGGGCACAAAGCTGCCCGTATAAAACCAGCCGAACCATAATTTATCCTTTGACCAGTGTTCGTCAAAATCCACCAGTAGACCTTCGAAAAAAAATTATATTTAATGAATTGAATTGAATTGAATTGAAATTGAATTGAATTGAAAAAACTTTATTTAAACAATATTATAAACAGTTAAAACTTATTTGCTTAAATTATAATATGTAGGTAAGTTTTTATCCTAGCATGTTAAAGAATTTTGTTGCATGTTAAACATTATTCACGCGAGTGAAATAATACTATAATTTTAGCCTAATTAGACTTTTAGCTATAGAATTATTTCCTCTTATTCAAAGGGCGGGGGTTCGTTACGGAGAAAAACATCATCGTGAGGACATCAGCTGCACCTGCAGTATAGGTACCTATGCCTATATCTAAACCTATTAAAAGCTATCCAAAACTGTGTTTGAAATCCTCCACTCCCTATCATAATAACCCTCACCTTGCATTATTAGTTAATAGTATCTACATTATTGCAAAGGCTCGCAATAGGCAATTGCCATTTCGGCCGAGGCATGTAGGTATAGTGCTTTTCTTAAAAAAATGAAGGAAATTAAAAAAGGGCCTTTTACATAATAAATTTAATTTATTAACAAAGTAACAACGAACTCCGCTTTACCGCCAATTTTAATTTTACAGTTTGTGCCAAAAGGTAAACGCATCTGTGGCTTACAGCCACGAGAACGCAATGTGTACGATAGATGAAAGGGTTCTAAATTCAAACAGCACACCGCAATGTTGTATGAAACAACATTGCCGGCGCGCTCTTCGTTCCAAATTCAAAGAACGCGCCGAAGTGATTTTGGGTGGTAAAACGGTAATGCTTTTTGTATGAAAATTTGCAGGCTCACTATCGTCTTAAGAAAAATTATAATAAGTATGTAACTTATGCCTCAGCAGGGAGGGAAACTATTATACAAACACTGATGATGTTATACCTTGAAACCAACATCCATCCTCGGGGATTTTGTTTTCATCCACATTTTCCAAGTCATTTATATATTTCTAAAAAAACATTGAATACCTTTAATTTTCACAGTATGTATCACTTATAGTAGCAGTAGGTAGGTACCCTACACACAGAAATTTAATTTACGGAGGTATATTTCCAAAAATACTATTGTATAATAAAAATAATATTGTTTTTAACTAACTTCAAAAAATATGGAGGTTCTAAGGTGGACGGTATGTATGTTCTTTTTTTTCCTGTATCGAGGCGTAATTCAACAACACAACAAAAACCATTGATAACAAAAAAATAAAAACCGACATCCAAAAAAACAAAACTAAAAAGCTAAAAATAACAAAATACCGATTTAATCCAAAAGACAATAATGCACGTAATATTATTATTGATTTGTATTCGGTGACAAGCCCGCTTGTATCTGCCCACTTGGGTTGCTCTGCTCACGGCGAGCTCGTGGCGGTAGTGGACTTAGCCCATCTCACAAACTACTTAGAGATACTTGGCCCATCTACACATCTACTCCATATTTGGTTTGTCACCGACTTCAAATCCATCAGTGGTAGCACAAGCCAATAATAATATTAGGTACGTGCTTAGACGAAATAAAAAGTTTTTATTTCGTCTGAGGGTACGTGCATTATAGTCTAATAAAATCGGTATTTTGTTATTTTTAGTTTTGTGTTTTTGGAAGTCGGTTTTTATTTTTTTGTTAAAATTTTGTTTATTTCTCGCTTTTTAACCGACTTCCCAAAAAGGAGGAGGTTCTCAATTCGTCTATCTAAATGTTCTTTTTTTTTTGTTGTACCTATGTTTGTTACGCGATTACTCGAAGACGGTTGGACCAATTTGGAAAATTCTTTTTTTGTTTGAAAGGTTATACTCCAACTTAGGTCCCATTGCCACCAAGTCGGGATCTGATGGTGGGATCTTGGAGAAATCGAGGGATTGGTTTGAAGTCGGTGACAAGCCAAATATGGAGCACATTGTGTAGATGGGCTGTCCACTCCCGCCACGAGCTCACGAGCTCGTCGTGAGAAGAGCAACCCAAGTGGGCAGACACAAGCCGGCTTGGCACCGAATTCAAACCAATCAGTGGTAGCACAAACCAATAATAATATAACGTGTATTTTTGTCTTTTGGATTAAATCGGTATTTTGTTATTTTTAGCTTTTTAGTTTGTGTTTTTGGAAGTCAGTTTTTAATTTTTTGTTAAAATTTTGTTTTGTTTGTTTGTAATTTATCTAAGTTACAATAGCCTCATGTCAACTGCTCATTACCTTTTACAATATATTGCTTTTCCCGATGCAGGGACGTTAATTGTTGAGACTGATGGTGATGTACCAGGAGAACTCCCTGGTACATCACCATCAGTTCCAATTCATGGTGAATTTGACAAACATTGTGACGAACATAAATTGTTTAGAAACCACATTAAAGTTAACAAATCGGAATCTGTGAAATATCTATTATTTAGTAGTTCCGATGACCATCTGTGATCTTCATCATAAGTTCTACTTCTTCAAATATTGCTTTCCGAAAGCAAATGAACGATTTACTATAAAAAATACCCAAATCGCTATAGGTGTGCCTATATTTTTTTAAGAGTTCCCTCGATTTCTCCAAGATTCCACCATCAGATCCCCGATTTGGTGGCAATGGGACCTAAGTGGGAGTATACCCTTTAAAAAAAAAAGAATCATCAAAATCGGTTCACGCAGTCGAGAGTTCTGAGGTAACAAACATTAAAAAAAGGAAAAAAACATACGCGTCGAATTAACAACCTCCTCCTTTTTGGGAAGTCGGTTAAAAATTTAAACTCATGGTCAAACTAGCGTTAGTTAGTTGGGCGTCTGTAAGTATTATAAGTTTTTGTACTATAAAAATACGAAATAAGCTGAGTGCCATAACTATACTTAGGTTACTTGATTCACCTGAACTAGGTACGATTATATGTAATATACCTACCGACTTACAACTAGGTAAAGGCCCTGATACACTATGACGAACAATTGGTATTTATTCCTCGACCATAGCGCGTGCGTCACCATACAGTCATTGTATTGGACAAATTACTAATTAGTATTCTGTAGGTACCTATGTCATAAGACCCGTCTATGATTTTTTTAAAGTGAAGGTCTGAGGCCTGAGCACGGGTGGAAAAACAATTTCTGTGGCGTGTTACCGTAACGCGGCGTGTTTAAAGGGCCCTGACACTCTCGCCGTTATTTACTATGACAGTAACATTCCTTCCTTTAGGGCACGGTAAATATAAGTTAGGGGGTCATCCACTACGTACGTCACATTAATTTCGTGACTTTTTGACCCTTCCCCCGTTCTTGTCACAGTTGGCCACTTTGTTTTGGAATTGCCGCAGGAACTACCAATTTTCTTTAATACAAATTTTTCTTTAATAAAAAGTATATATCCTACCAGTTACAAAAAGGGGAACAATTCCGTCGTAAGTACATGATCTTTGCGTAACTTTAACCGTTTACATCAAAGGGACGCAGTCAAAAGGACATTTTTCATTGATGCTCCGCTGCTATTGATCGGAGCGTTATGTTATAAATAGCCGATAGCCTTTTGCTATAGTTAGTATAGATTAGAATATTTACGCTTTAGTTAAAAAAAATCACAACTCGCTTCGGCCTAATGAATATTCCACTAAATTTAAGAATTTTTTTGAAAAATTCAGAATATACTGTTTTTCAAAAAAAGCTAAAAATAACAAAATACCGATTTAATCCAAAAGACAAAAACACACGTAATATTATTATTGGTTTGTGCTACCACTGATCGGTTTGAATTCGGTGACAAGCCCGCTGGTGTCTGCCCACTTGGGTTGTTCTGCTCACAAAGAGCTGGTGGCGGGAGTCGACTTAGCCCATCTTGCCCCTCTATATTTGACTTGTCACCGACTTCATACCGATCAGTGGTAGCACAAACCAATAATAATATTACGTGTGTTTTTGTCTTTTGGATTAAATCGGTATTTTGTTATTTTTAGCTTTTTATTTTTAGGTTTTTAGTTTTGTGTTTTTGGAAGTCGGTTTTACTTTTTTTGTAAAAATTTTGTTTATTTCTCGCTTTTAAGTGACTTAGTTCATAATTTCTCTAAGTTACAATAGCCTAATGTCAACTGCTCATCACCTTTTACAAAATATTGCTTTTCCCGACGCAGGGACGTTAATTGTTGAGGAGTTCTCCTAGTACATCACCATCAGTTCCACTTCACCATATACATTGTTACGGGCATAAATTGTTTAGAAACCATATTAAAGTTAACGATTCGGAACCCGTGAAATACCCATTATTGAGTAGTTCCGAAGACCATCTGTGGTCTTCATCATCAGTTCCACTTCTTCAAATTTTGCTTTCCGAAAGCGAAGAAACGATTTACTATAAAAAATACAAAAATCGCTATAGGTGTACCCATAATTTTTGAAGAGTTCCCTCGATTACTCCAAGATCCCATCATCAGATCTCGACTTGGTGACAGTGGAATCAATTTAGGAGTATCCCCTTTCAAACAAAAAAACAATTTTTGAAATCGCTTCAATCGGAACCCGTGAAATACGTATTATTTTTGAGTTGTTCCGATGACCACCTGTGGTCTTCATCATCAGTTCCACTTCTTCAAATTTTGCTTTCCGAAAGCAAATGAACGATTTACTATCAAAAATACCCAAATCGCTATAGGTGTTCCTATAATTTTTGAAGAGTTCCCTCGATTTCTCCAAGATCCCATCATCAGATCCCGACTTGGTGGCAATGGGACCTAATTGGGAGTAAACCCTTTCAAACAAAAAAAGAATTTTTCAAATCGGTCCAACCGTCTTCGAGTAATCGGCGAACATACATAAAAAAAAAAAAAAAAAAAAAAAACATACATACAATCGAACATAGAACCTCCTCCTTTTTGGAAGTCGGTTAAAAATTCCAGGCAAGATGATGATGATAATGAATGGCAAGATTCACATGCGAATTCTAAAGAAATATTAAGGATTCGCATATTACGAATTTTGCGATTCCGTGTGCGAAAGTAATAATGATAATAATAGTAACTTTTTTTTTATTCAATTTATCACAAATCAACGTATCTTAATTAGCACCCGCCAAACTGCACGGCAGTTTGTTGGCAGACAAAATCAATCCCTTTATTTTGTTGTTCTTATTTGTACTGAACCAGCAAATTTCAAGTAGATACAACACAGTACAATACAATACACTACACCACATATTTTTACAAACAGGTACTGTACTTAATTAAAGTCTCATACAGATGGTTTCTAACAAAAACTTTTTAATTTGAGTTATTCAAAAATACAGCCGATGATTCGTATAGATTAACGTTCTGTATGCCTTATGCGACGTTGTAAACTTCTTTGAGCACGAGGGAAAGTCAATTTGTGGGTATGGTCATAGTGAATAAGGGCCGGACTGGTCTCAAATACGTACGTTTATGAAAACTTACTTTTTTAGAATGTAACACAATATGAAAATCCACGAATCCGTCCATCGAGCCAGTGCACAAGCTATAAACAAATCGAGTAACCACTTGCGTTGCTCGTGTTATGGTTACCGCCTAAAAACCAATCAAAATCTCTTTGGTGTACCTGCACTAGTATACCACGACTGAGAACCCGCAGCAACTGACACCGCCGGTACAATCAGGGGATGATATCGGCGATACCCTTTTCTGGTTCTCGATTGTCTTATAACTAATCTAACAATCGAGATTTGATGTTTTCACTGTCGTACAAACTTCCATTCTATTATTGCGAAATTAACTGCGTCTGTTCGTTTATTTCCTTTTCACACCTTTCAATTTAACTGATCATCATGAAATTTTGCATAGATAGTATAGATACACGGTTTCAGGGGTACAGAAGTAGACATAGGAGGCGTACAGAAGTGGAGTACCTACTTTTATCCCGTAATTCCCGCGAGAACTCCAAAATTATTACCGGTAAAACTGCGAAGATTAGCTAGTACCTAATACTATATAACATGTGGCAAAATTAGCTGCAAATATTTACAGAACTGAAAGTATAGGTACGTTATAACAAACAGGATAAGCGAAAAAATATTATGATAAGTTTGGTAGTTTTTTTAGAATATGAGGAAAATAAATTCATTGAAAAACATCACCCTTACAAATAGCTAACTAAACGACTACATTCACAAGGTACACAATACACGTGGCTCACTAATACGAGTACGTATACAAGGCACGCGCCGCCATACACACAGCAAGCGAAGCATCAGTTGTCTGTGTTGGTACGATCCACTTATACTCTTGAGATACCGGCGTGTGGCGATGTGTGTGTAAAGCGATTGAGCAGCGAGCGCCTTCACAGGTTGTTTTCTTTTTGATCGGTTTATTTTGTTTGAAATTTTTATTTTTTATTCTTTGCATTTTTATTATTTCATGAACATGTTTATAACGGTGTAATACTTTTAACCCTACAAATATTTGCAGCTAATTTTGCTACACGTTATATAGGTATTAATATGTAATCAGATTATTATAATGATAGATAACTGTGAAAGCAACGGAACGTGTGTAAAAGATGATAACAGCTTCTTACATTACACAAAGAGGTCCCAAACGAAATGAACAGGAGGATGTGGTGCCACGCTCCCAAGCCTGGTGTGTTGAGCAGCAGTGGCCGCCTACTGTTCAGCAGAAATAGTCGAGCATTGTACCTACGACACAAAACAATACACACAACACGTTATGATTAAACACAATATACAATTTTTATTTTTTAATAATATAGATATTACTATACGCAGCACCATCTGGGCCCAAAATAAATAGTGCCTTTCCTATGAGTACCAGATACTCAAATAATAATAATACTCTTACATTTTAAATATCCTACTTAATACCTACAAAACACAAATGTAGCTACTCAAGGTAAACATAAATGTTTGCGGGTATCAAACCCGCGGCATCTGGCGCAGTAGTCACCTTCTTTAACCACTGCACCAACAATTTTATTTTATTTATTTTATTTTATTTTATTAAGAAATCATACAGTGATACAAATGGATATAGATATAACACATAGAAATCAACTAAGCTGTCAACTAAGTAGGTAACCTACCTATCTTTTAACATAATTAGGTAGGTACCAGTGGCGAAGGTACCATAGAAGCCGATTCCCACCGGCTTCCCTTCAGACGCGACATCTCTCTCCGTAATTGAGAACGTTGTCAGGGATACAGGGAAGGACTTTTTATACCGGAATTCCCGCGGTAACTCCGGAACTTATCGCAGGTGAAACCGCGGGGAACAGTTAATAGTTAAATAAGTTGAAATTAAAGTAGATTTCCGGCTTCCCTCTCTCAATATTTCACCCTTCGCCACTGGTAGGTACCCATGGGCGTATCGAGGGGGGTACGGGAGGGGAGCTGCCTCCCCTGGATCTTGTTAACGTCCCTACTAATACAAATTAATGCATGTGTTGGTTTATTTGAACTTCTCTCAACTCATTTTTTGCGTATACAAAGGGCCGGGAATTAAATAGGTATGATATGGTATGATACATTTTCCCTGGTTCAAAGTAGGTACCGCAGAGAATCTCGAATACCCAGACCGTCGTGGGTCAAATCGCGAGTAACTGATGCAGCTAGAATTCTTATAGTAAAGTGTTACTTCATGTTTCTAACATCTCAAAACCGATTTCAATAATAATTTCATTCATATCATCATTCAGGATCTTGCTGTTATTTGGCCACAGTAATTTTCTGTATAGTCTAAGTTTAAAAAAGTTTTTGAGAGCCTCCTAGAGTCTAGAACTACGAACAATGGTTCAAAAGACAAAGCAAAGTATTGTGCTGTAGTAAGCACTGAGCACTTTACCTTAAGTCGTATATGTTGATAATAAGAGCCAGAAGGGGCGCCAAAGGGAACGCCGGTACGAACAGTGTGACTAAAGCAAATTGTAGAGCTGAAAATCATTATCGATAATAATCAATAAACCCCAAGCCTTATAAATTATTAGGTTACTAGCTGTGCCCCGCGGTTTCACCCGCGGTAAATTCGGAGTTCCCGCGGGAATTCTGGGATAAAAATTACCCTATGTCCTTCTCTGTACCCCTGACAACGTGCATGCCAAATTTAATCCAAATCCGTTCAGCCGTTTTGCGTGATTGAGTAACAAACATCCAAACATCCAAATATCCAAACATTCACACTTTCACATTTATAATGAAAAAATGAAAAAAAATGAAAAAAGCGTTTATTAAGCACAAACAATGCTATACAATAATAAGGGAGCACTAGTCCCTAAACTAGGATTCCCTGTGTTATAGGGACCAGTCTCCTACAAATATATCCAATTAACCAATCAGTACAGAGGATAATATTAGTATATTAGTAGGAAGGATAATATTAGTAGGAAGTAGAATAATCTCATTATCAGTTTCGTAAAAGTATTCCAAATTAAGTTTTACTACCACACATTTTGATGATTTTTATTTGACTCTAACAATTTGATAAGTTGATTAATATAGAATAGAATAGAACTTTATTGTACACCAAAATAATGTTACAGTGTGTTAACAAAAACTTATAACTGGACATAGATAAGCAATAGTGTGTTAACCCACATTGAAGAAATTTTGAAAAAATCGTGTTTTAAAATTATAGCGCTATTTTCTGTCAACATTTTTTATATTCAACATTTATTTACATACTTAAACAATGTAATAAGGTAAACATATAATTAAAAAACGTTCCCTAACTCTCAACAAATCGTTTTGTATCAACAACTTAATTTTGTGGGTTAACATGTTATTGCTTATCTATGTCCAACTAAAGTCATACAAAAGGCGGTCTTATCGCTTTACTAGCGATCTCTTCCAGACAATGGTTAACTGGTAGAGAATGCCGCAAGGCATTAAGTTCGCCATTTGTACTTACTGTGCAATAAAGAATAAATAAATATAATTAACTAGCTGTTCCCCGTGGTTTCACCCGCGGTAATTTCAAAGTTTCAGCGGGAATCCCGGGATAAAAGTACCCACGTCCTTCTCTGTACCCCTGACAACGTGTATTATGCATTTAATGGTGATCGGTCTAGCCGTTCACGCGTGATGCCATGACCAAGGGAAATAGGGAATAAATTTTTATTATATAGATGCTGCTGTAGGGGGAGCACGAATTTTTTCGCTCTCGTCCTTTCTATATCGAAGCGTTTTTTTGGTATGAAAAAAAAACAACGCTTCGATATCGAAAGGACGAGAACGAAAAAATTCGTGCTTCGGGTACTGTTATGATGGTATAATTTATGTCGTAATGGGAATAAGTAGGACGTTAGGACGTAGAAGGTATTTCGATGGAGAAGCGAAATTTTATACGAAGTGTCTAGTCGTCCGCTAAGCGAATTATTATTTATTAGTCGTCCGCTAAACTACGTAAATTCACAAAATAGGTAAGGTTAGTTTGTACCTACTGTTGACCAAGTCACGCGAGGTGAGTGAGCGTAGCGAGCGTGCCGCGGTAGCACCTGGCGATGCGACAAAGTCAGTGTTATGCTTCACGATCTTTTCACAATTGACAATGTCGCAAGATAGATCATAATCTAAAGGTATTTATAATGGGGATGTGGATTACTTTTGAAAATCAAAATTCTAATTAGTCCGTCAGTTAGAAAATAAAAAATCAATAGACACGTATTTTTTGCTTTTTCAAATAAATTAAAATATACAGAGATAAAGCGCATGAAAGTTTAGGGTGAGGGGGTCGTGTCGTCACTAACCGCTAAAACCGCCATACGAACTGTCAGAATAGTGACGTCACGCGAAATTTCAACTCAATATATCGACGTTATTTTTTGATTACGTAAAAAAAAGAAAAATACGTGTCCAATATTTTTTAATAATCTACAAGACGGACTAAAAATCTAAATTAATCAACAATTTACAGTGACATATACAATTTATTTTTAGATATAAATTGTGCGTCATATAAAAAGGTTTTCAATGGGCATGCAAATCTCAAATCAAAAAAAGAACGTAAGGAAAGAATAGATCCATACATTTTGCATTTAGCGGACGATTATTATTCTTCCGATTAATGGACGACTAGCAACAGCGAAGATCAATACATTTTGGGTTTAGCGGACAATTATTTATCGTCCATTTAGTGGACGACTAGCAACAGCCCCAATTTTATAATACTAAAATAACATGCTGTAACTTTGATTGTTTTTGAAATAAATAAATAAATGCTAATTCGTTTTCATTGATAAATCTTAGGCGTCAAGCTACTGCTAAAATAAGGAGAAGCTTTCAATCACAGAAATAAATTCCCATCACACAGAAAAACACGATATTTTTTAATTTAAGTATAATGTTATTTTATTGATAAATAAGAAAAACGATAAAATAATAGGTACCTACCTAATAAATTGAATTTTTCTATCATCACATGTTCATCCAGAGGACGCAGCATATATTCTCTTTCCCAAACCGGAACATTTTGTACGATTTTTTTATTTTGATTGTAATCGGTTCTATATCTGAAAATATTAGCTTTATTAAGCAAAAAAAAAATTGCACGTTTCTGCCACAGTATTTACTAACATAGATTATTTTTCAGTAAAACTGTGTAAGGATATATTAGGTACTTATATTCCAACCTGGTAATGTGCCAAAACAATCTGATAAAAATCTGCTTAAAAAATATCGCAACGGCTAAAGTAATGCTTAATTCAGTGATACAAGTCAATACTCCGCAATTTAGCATATTAAAACCGTAGAGGTAATCCCAATTTTCTGGATCTGAAGGATTTGTGTAATAAAGACCCTGCGGGATAAGAAAAAATACTTGAAGGTTGCTGACAAATAAAGTGGTTATAGGCCGGAAGTAAATAGTTATGAAATAACAATACACTCAAATACATAATTGAGACATTCAAAATATTGTATGAACAGCTGTAAATATTTACGATTTCAGAGGCCCCATTTGAGACTTTTTTTGTAGTAGTGTTTCAGTATTCAGCTATCAATTGCTGTGTTTTACCTTAATCCAACCGTAATATATGATGATAGTGAACGTGTAGGCGAAGCTGAACCCGAAGTATTTGTACGTCACCGCACGCTGATACGACTCGTGCGTTCTATGATTCTCCAGATCAGTCAACCAATAAGATACTTTGCAATATACCTAGAATATTTTAACGCAATTAGTAGATACCAGAACCAGGAGAAATAAAAGCTGTAGAAAAAAAAACGTGAGTATTGTGGAACAATCGATTGGAACGAAGTTTCTACGGCCTCGTAGTTTCCGAGGTATAAGCTTTCGAAAATTTTAAAACGTGATTACATAGAAATCACGAAACAAGAAGTTTCGAGTAGGTACCAACATGATGGGTCTGCACCAAGATATATGAAAGAAAGAAAATAAAGAAAAGGAGTTTATTGGTTCCCATTAGTAATTTAAAAAATAACAAATATTCTGATGGGGATAAAGGGTGTGCTGTGTGGGGGCCAATCGGTCGCTGTCTCAGAATAAATGCTTCATTACACTTTTCGAACTAACACTTTTTTTCTACTAGCCCGTACCGTGCGATAAGAAACTTCGTTCCAACAAACCATCTTGAATTACAACAGTCTTCACTTACCAAATGGCACGTATTTATAACGATATAATCGATTACGGCAGATATGAAAATAACGATGATGTCACTGTACCCTGCTCCAATCACATCACTCAGCCATAGATCAAACAAGTACTTCACTACTATAAACACGGCGTTTATTGCAAACACCGAGAACAGCTGTTGACAACAACACGGGTAAAAATCTTGGCACTCTAAGAGGTCTTTCCTATCAGTAGCGTGCGAAGCGATAAAAAATCATTAGTGTTCAGCAACACTTAGTTAACAACACGATAGTTTGTTAGGAATTCAGGAATACGTACTACTACAGTCGTTGCTACGCATTTTTTATGTAGCTATAGCGTAGGCCGCAGCCATGGACAGTGTACACTGTTATCTACGCGTCGTCGCGTCGCTAGTGCTACGCAATGAGCCTACGGACCATTCTACGCCCCGCTACACACGCTACGATATTTCTCTATTAAATTTAATAACTTGCTAACACAAATAAATAGAAGTATCATCGCCATCAAAATCCTCAATTGTTTTATAATACCACTATCGTAATCTTTTAAAACTCCTGTTCGTTTAGACCTTTGTTGCGCCTCGCTATAGTATTTATATTCGGCTCTGAAATTATGGATAAATACAATACGTAGTTTGTAAATAATAAATTTATTAATATCATATCATATCTTTACGTCATTTAGGATGTATATTACCTTCTGACGCTGGTATAAAATCTGCTCACACCTCTTGTTAACTGCCACATCCATACCCAATAATTCTCTCTGCGGTTCCAAAATATCATGAACAGCACGGCTGGGAATAGAATTTTCAAAAAAGAGTCATGATGTTGATTTATATCAGTGATATAAGTATTAGTAATATTAGTAAGTAATTGAGAGATTCTAATGAACCAGTTACTAGTAGTCATTATTTGTCGTGTGAAACTATCGAGTGCACACGCGCTCTGAATTCCAACTATTGAATATAAAATAGTTATTTTTTTTACATGAGTGCAAAGTTGCTTTTTAACCGCGTACTCAACTTTGATAACCGAGCAAGCGAAGGATTCTTTAAATTCGAATCCTGAGCGTTATCGAGGGAATTAAAAGAGCACAAGCTCAGACCAAAAAAAAACTAAAGACGGAACGTCTCGAACAACGAAGTGAAGCCGGTTGCGTATGCATGTGGTGCTTAGGAACACATTAGCGGGAGAAGCTCAAACTATAGTGGGTATATGGTGTCTTTTTCTTGTGAGTGTGTGCGTGTTTCTGTGTACGTGCACGGCGTGGTGTCTTTTCCGGGCTTCACTTGTTTGTTCTACGCGTTCCGTCTTTAGTTTTTATTTGGTCTGAGACAAACGTAACGTGCAAGCGTGCAACACGTAGATAACTTTTCATCCCCCCTCAGCGAGGAAATGACTAAATGCAAAATAAACCATTTACAATCACAAGATACTTTTATTTCAATTTAGGTACATATTTACTACAACATTATTTATGATAGGTAAGTATTACAGAAAAAAAATATACTATGTATAACAAATAATACTTAGGTAAACCTACAACCTCAAGTGGATAAAAACGGCTTTTGCGCTGAGCTATCGAATAGCAACAATACCATTTTCGAGGTGGGAGGAGCTGTCCCCCACAGTTTTACCGGGCGGTAATTTCGGAGTTCCCGTGAGAATTCCAGGATAAACTATACGTTCCTACCTATCAACCTTCCTCTTGAATCACTCTATCTATTAGTGAATAAGTACCGCATTAAAATCCATTCAGTAGTTTTGAGTTTATTGCGAACAGATAGACAGACACTTCGGAGGACTTTGTTTTATAATGTGTAGTGATATATTTATATATTATATACTAGCGGTATATATAATATATGCTATAATCCGCGATTTCACCTGCGTGAATTTCGTAATTCACACAGGAACTGACAAATTATACGTACTCTGATTAATTTTTATTGATGGGCAATCAACCCGATAAAAGCCTGCCATTTTCAGGTTTAAACCCAAGTCCATCTATAACTTTGATAATATCGATCAGAATTCAGAAGTTATTATTTTAACGTAATAAGAAACTTTTGTTATTATTACCTCTTGACTTATTAAAGTTTTAATTTAATTTAAATTAGGAATTAAACATAATTATTGTATAAATATATTTTTATTTGTTATATTAAAAACTATATTGTATACTAGCTGTTTCCACGGGAACTTCGGGACAAAAAGCCCTATGCCCCTACCCTATGTCCTTCTCTGTACTCGTAATAATGCGTACCTATGCAAACTTTCATGATTTCATGATGATCGGTTGAGTCATTGAGACGCGAAAGCGCAACAAACAAACAAACTCACTTTCGTATTTATTAGTAAGGATTATGTGTGTTTTAGTTAGTACTTACACCACATACAGACCAAAAGAGAAAATATAACAGTGAAATCGCTGTCCAGGAAGTTCGTGATCTTCGCCTCCGTGCAGTATTCAGACATACTCCTAAAGGGACACGCATCGAAATCTCTGCACTTCGGACAAATTATTTTCTGGCTTTTACAAATATCTTTCCTGAAAATTCGTTAAATCATAGCAATGTGAGTTTTTTTTTCTTATTTTTCCACGCATATGTACAATGTAATAATATGTAGGTAGGTACCTACCTACTCATATAGGTACTTATACTAGCTGTTCCCGCGGTTTCATCCGCAGCAATTTCGGAATTCTCGCAGGAATTTCGGGATAAAAAGTACCGTATATCCTTCTCTGTACCCCTGATAACGTGCATGCAAAATTTCATGATGATCGGTTGAGCCGTTAAGGCGTGAAAGCTTAAGAAACAAACAAATAATCAAACAAACCCACTTTCGCATTTATAATATTAGTAAGGCTAGCTAAATTTTTTTTCTCGCGGTGTCACTTCTTTCCAAATTTCATTCAAATTCATTCAGTCGTTTTACCTACCTACTAACTCACACACACACACACATACCTACACAAACTTTCATATCTATATTAAGGTCGGTTGATATTTACACAATTGTGCTGGCTGAAGTGTCGAATATTTCTGCAATTACAGTGATGACTCCAATCACAGCAGGAAACACCAGGCATAAATTATAAAATCCGTAGTATGCAAAGTACAAGCCAATCTATGAGTAGGTATAACAGATACAATTTAAAAAAATTAAAACAAAATAAAAAATTTAAAAATTGCTTCTATTTTTTTTTATGACTGATCAAAAAGTTCAATACTTATAGTTTATTGTACATACCTTGCCACCAAAATATTCGTTTACTAAATTTAAAGGTTGACTTTGAAACAAATTTGAACAACCAACCCAGTTGTAAAATAAAATCTGGAATAAATTGTAAAAGAATTAGGTATTTTAAATCTCTTGAGAAACGTCACATGGTCACATCTTCCCAGAACTACAGTCGACTATTATTTACTTTATAATTATAATAATAAAAATACTAAATATTTAGTTGCATGCGTTTCTTGCGATTCCGTGTGCGAAAAGTGATTCGAACAATTCCAAAATAATAACCTTGATCCCAAACTAAGCTTAGCTTTTACTATGGGTATCAGAACTACTAGACAGCTGATATAATAGGTTTATATACATATTATACTTTTTGTTTAAATATATACTTATGATATAATAAACGCCCAAACTTAGAATTTTATTTATCAATGTATTTATTTATCCCACCAAAAACATTTTAAAGATAAAGATAAAGATAAAGAAAGATTTATTTAAGCAAGAAGAAACACAACACAAATGAACACATACAGAACAACACAAATGAAGACAATTAAAGAATAACAAAATAAAGAAATAAAGAAAAAAATAAAAACAAAACAAGGAAAAACGAAATAAAACTAAACAAGAAACAATGATATATTTTGTCACTTGTGTGGTGTGTCTCCACGCTCAAAATGGTCCTTGACTCAGCATTATGTCGTGAGTGTGGGAACACTCACGACGCTGGTTTTCATGTAAAATGATGCCAAGACGGGTAATCAGATCTCATGTAGAGCCAAGCTTATAACTCTACACACCCTAACTCTACAAGGTCTAACTTCTCAAACTCTACACCTTAGTCGAGATATGTGGCTTGGCCATTTCGCTTCATTCACATGAGCGTAAGGTGAAAAATTTATCCACTGTTAATTACTTTTCTGTTATACAAAGGTTCTTAAAGTAAAAAAACATTTATTTTTCTCATGTAACAGGTTCTATTCCCGGTTCAACCATGTAATTATTGAAATATCTATGAATGCAGTTTTAATGGTTTTTTAAATTAAAAAAATGTCTTCTTTCAGTAAAATGTTCCATGCAATATTCAAGGTACTTTCCCTCCATGTCGTAAATCCCTGGGACACCCTGTGTGGTATTCTTAAAACACTTTAAAAGATTATTTCGTCGTTAACAGTGACTGCTGACAAATTGTAATAATAAAAAAACCTGCTTACAAGTTACTTTGTATGGACATTTTGCGGTCTCTGTGTACCTTTGGTATTGATTTACTATTAAATAAATCAATGTTTAATTAAATTTAATGAAAATGTTATACCTGACGGGCATTCAGCGTAGCTAGATCTTGATACGGTAACACGAAATAGGGGCCATCGTGTAAAGCGTAAATATCCTGTATAACGTTGTTCTTTAGCAATCTGTTGAAGAAAATAATAATTTATGTATATTTGAGTATATTTTTTGCTTTTATTTTAATCACATTTGATAATTTCTTGTTAATAATTACAGATTTAACAAGGAAGCATAATTCAAACCTTTGAACTCCAAAATAGTTAAGATGTTCACCAAAAGGAATTTGTAAAAGTATTTTGTAAACTATCATGCTCCTTTCCAAATTGGAAAAAAACATAGGCGCTTTATAATGTTTCCTGATAAAGAGAAAATATAAAAGCTTTTAAAAAAGAAACTTTATACACCATTTTTACCTACCTTTAAGTGTCCCATCGAGAATGCAAGATATCATTTTATGAAATAAAATTATTTTGAGAATATGGCAGTAACTATAATCATCAGTAGGTACTAGGTAGGTATAGATGATGGTATTTTTTTACAAAGACACAATATGTACCTACATAACGAAATCCTTACTGTATAAATGCGAATGTGACTTTGTTTGTTACACTTTCACGCCTTAATTACCTAAAGGGATATCTCAGTTGACGGATTTTTCGATACATCAACCCATAACACAATGGGTTAACACATTTAAAAATACTTAAAACCTGATACATTTATCCAATAATATTCATGAAATTTTGCGTACTCGTTATCAGAGGTACAGAAAAGAACATACAGAGAAATTTATACAATGGGAACTAAGATCCCAGATTAAGTAAGATTTTTGTGTATCATACCTTTAGTAGTACCTGATGTCTGTGAAACGGCCCAGCAATTTCAAGCTAGCGAATATGCTTACGTTACGCTTTCTCAACTGTGCATTAAGACGTGCTTTTCTAAAATGACTTCAGTCTGGGGACTCTGGGATCTTTGAATAGTATAATGAAATTACCTGACGACTTGAAGCCACCGTTTCTCATCCCGTATGTTCTTACGAGAGCAGGAACAATATCTCTCAAACAATGAAGGTGTGGAGTTAATAAAATTTAAGTGGCTTTCCTTAAAATATTTCCTAGAATGATATAAATTTCCGTGCTCCTCTAAAACTCCATCTGGTCCATGCACTTTTATGAATACCAAGTTATTATGTTCTTCCAACTATAAAATAATTAAAACTTTCACAATTTTTTATATTAGAAATAGAAATATTAGAAATATATTTGAAATAAATTTCCGTGCTCCTCTAAAACTCCATCTGGTCCATGCACTTTTATGAATACCAAATTATTTTTTTCAAATTATTGTTTTCCAACTATAAAACAATTAAAAATTTCACAATTTTTTTTATTAGAAAAGTGGAGACGTCCTTATGGATGCCGATAAGTAACATGTTAACCCACAAAAAATCATAAAAGAAGTTATTGATTCATACGCTTCATTGGGAGTTAGAGAACGTTTTTTATATAGTATGTGTTAACCTTAATCTACTATCTTTAAGCAAGCAATTCTTCTAATATATATATAATCTGAATCTCGCAAACAGCTCCAACGATTCTCCATTCATGAAATTTAGCATGCAGGGGGTTTCAGGGGCGATTAATCGATCTAGCTAGGTTTCATTTTTAGAAAAAGTCGTTTTATCCGTGTTTTCAAGCAATAAAAAATGAGTGTTTGTTTTTCTACTTAACAACAGCTGGCACTGTACACAACGAGCGAAGCTCGGTGACATTGTTGAAATACCAACAGCACTTAAAATATGTTGTACACAAAAGGCGCTATAATTTTGAAACACAAATCTACTCAACATGGCTCTATCTATATATCTAAGTACATATAGGTAATTTTTAGTTAATTTTATTTGTCTACCTTACCGTGGGCTTTTCAATTTCGATTTCAAGTCCTGCTTTGATAGCGCTCACAAGAAAATTTATTCTCATTTTCTCCACTTCAGAATTGTTGTCGTCAGATATTACTAATACTACGTCTATACGTCTTTTTCCATCTCTAAAGTAACCTGTGCTTATTAATGGCTGAAATTTGATAAAAAGTACCATATAGTGAAGACTCTTTTACCCAAATTCGTTGACTAGATTTTCGTAATGCGTGTTCAAATGCAGTTTTTAATAATGGTGGGATCGAAACCGATTGGATTAATTTGGACGCACATAATCGATATAAATCAGTCGCTGACTAAACGAATGGGAGAGCGTTGAGCAAAAAACTGTTTCGGTAAGTATATAAGCAAAGTTCTGATGCCTTATTCTTTATTATATTATGTACGCGCTTACTGATGGCTGAAGGTGAGCGAACTGAGAGCATGTTGTAAACACCCCTTAAGAAAAATTTAACCTTCTGGGCTTTTTGCGCTTCTAGTCCCGTGCATGTATCTTCAACTGGTTCCGATTTGTCAGAAAACATAACTTTCCGTTGTGGCAGCGTAGTTTTTCCTTCCGATTCTTTTATTGGATCGTAATTGAAATTGATTAATTTAAACTGAAAATTATGTAATAGGTGCGTTGAAAAGAAATTCCTTGCTTAGAAATATAACTTTGTGTTATTTTCCGTAAGCAGACGATGTAAAGGACTTACAGGACGGCAAAGATCATCTTCACTCTTGTTTTTCACCTTAAATTATACACAAAGATATTAATTGACAGTAAGCATATCTACCTATTAAATGAAATTTATAGTACACTTACCTATCCAGGGGGTTTCAGGGGGCGATTAATCGATTTAGCTAGATTTCATTTTTAGAAAACGTCGTTTTATCCGTGTTTTAGACGATGAAAAATGAGTGTTTGGTACTGCTTTCCTACTTAACAACATGGCGCTACGAGCGAAGCTCGGTCAACCAGATATTATACCTATTTCATTAGTATGTAGGTAATTATTTACTACTGACCCCCGCGGTTTCACCCGCGGTAATTTCAGAGTTCCCGCGGGGATTCCGGAATAAAAAGTACTCTCTGTCACTCAGGATCACTTTAGCTTCCTATCTATAATAAGTAGATCGATAGATAACAATCTCACAAAGTCCGGAGTTTCCGCGGGAATTCCGGGATATAAGTACCCTATATTACTCAGGATCACTGTAGATTCTTATAAGTGAAATATTTTTAAAATCGGTTTAGTAGATCGAAAGATTATCCTCTACAATCTCACAAACTCCGGAGTTCCCGCGGGAATTACGGTATGAAAAGTACCTTATGATACTCAGGATCACTGTAGCTTCCTATAAATGAAAGGATTTTCAAAATCGGTTCAGTAGATCCAGAGATTACCCCCTACAACGGCACAAACTCACCAACTTTTACTCTATAATATTAGTATAGACAAATACCTTTGTGCGTGAACTTCTTTTCTTTTCTCTCTTTTGTCCCATGAAATAAAAAAATCCAAATGTGTATAAATAAAATCAATAAATAAACTAATATCTATATCGCGAGGCACTCGCGTAAAATCATGTTTCTATTTGTGATTTATTTAATTATATTTTTACGAGATACCTACATATTAATAATTATCGAATTATCGAGGGTTTCAATACGCTCTTGTTTTAAACTTAGGTATAACCTGTATTTTACTTATCAACATGAAATTTAACTCTTCTTGTATACAAATACTTATCCCAACAAAAACATTTTCATGTAAAATGTTGCCAAGACGAGATTTTATTGATATATAAAAAACCCTGATTTCGTCACTGATGATCATCAAAATTCTTAGGATATTTCCTAATGTCCTAGAAAGCTGAAATTTGGGATGTAAGCTAGTATTAGTACACAAACAACAACAAAATTATAAAACTTGTAACTATTATCCCCCAACCCCTTAAATTAGGGGATGGAAGTTTGTATGAGACTTCCGCAATTTTGACTTACAAAAAGAAATGAAATTCCAACAAAAACATTTTCATGTAAAATGTTGTCAAGACGAGACCATACCAGCACTTTCAAAAAGTTATCAGATCTTATGTAGAGCCAAGCTTCTAACTCTACACACCCTAACTCTACAAGGCCTAACTTCACAAACTTTACACCTTAGTCAAAATATGTGGCTTGGCCATTTCGCTACATTCACATGGCCTAAAGTGAAAAATTGATCCATTGTTCATTACTTTTCTGTTATATTATAATAGTTCTTTGTAGTAGTAGTTATTGACAACATATCCCGAAAATTTCGTTTATCTGGTATAATCCAGACCCATGTTACAAGGGTTCAAAAAAACGACAAAGCGCTTCGAAAAAAGATAGGTTGTGCCCTTGTGCTTCGCTGGCTCGTCTGGGCGGGGGCACTACCGGGCACTACCCCAGATTTCCTTATAATACTATAGGTATATCTCGGGTGTTACCTCCAGCAATTTCTTCGAGTTATCCATATTATTTTAGTTTCAAAGATACTTTCTACCTGAAAACATTATTATTATCTGAGTATCATAGGGAACAATAGACATAATATACCCAACATGCGTTATATTATAGGACTAGCTGTGCCGCGCGGTTTCACCCGCGGTAATTGTGGAGTTCCCGCGGGAATTCCAGGATAAAAAGTACCCTATGTCCTTTTCTATACCCCTGACAACGTGTATGCCAAATTTCATCTAAATCCGTTTAGCCGTTTTTGCGTGATTGAGTAAACGTATGCGAGGATAAGAGCTCGAAAGCGCATTTTCATCCGACTTACTTCAAATTTATCGTCACTGCTTAGCTGCTATGTGTCTTTGCGTTATGTTCTATAGCCTATAACCTGCCCAGGAGTATGGACTACAATCGTACCAAGTTTGGTTAAAATCCCTTCAGTAGTTTTTGATCTATGCGTGCACATACAGACGTCTGTCTGTCTAGACAGACAGACAAAAAATTTACTGAATGCATTTTTGGCATCAGTATCGATCACCATTCATCCTCCAATATTAATTTTGAATATACATATATCCAATGTACAGAATTGACCTCTCTACAGTTTATTATAAGTATATAGATAATGTAAGACGTTAAACGATGATTAGGTAGAAATGAACAAGAAATAAAGTCAAGTCAGGAGAAAATCTGTACCTACTCACCGCTGCCTGCGGAATTGTAGCTGGGAAATAGCAAATATTTGTAGGTATCTACTAATAGTAACTGTTCCCTGCAGTTTTACCCGCAATAATTTCAAAGTTCCCGCTCCAGGATAAAAAATATCTTATGACACTCGGGATTCCAAATTTTGCATGCACGTTGTCAGGGCCCAGGGGTACAGAAAAGGACATAGGGTACTTTTTATCCCGTAATTCTCGCGGGAACTCCGAAATTACCGCGGGTAAAACCGCGGGCACAGCTAGTAATATTACAAAGAAGTAAAGATTGTGAGGTTGTAGGGGGTAATCTCTGGATCTGGATCTACTAAACTGATTTTGAAACTTCTCTTACTTGGGTATATAGGAAGCTACAGTGATCTTGAGTGACAAAGGTTACTTTTTATCCCAGGATTCCCGCGGGAACTCTGAAATTACCGCGGCTGAAATCTCAGCAGTCTAATCAGCAATAAATTTATATACGTACTTACTCAACGAGATTTTTATTCAACCGGTACTTAGCACAAATAATTTTTACATGCTATATAGATAATAACAATCTGCCTTACGTTAATCTACAAATTTACTACAGAAATAAAACATTACATATTCGTTAGTGAAGTATCACATTAATTTTAAAATAGATATATGCTTAAAAAGTATAATGGTAGAAAAAGGTAGCAAAAAATCACTTCATTTTATAACACGGTGTCACACAGTGATGACAAAAAAACAGCACAAGATCATTTATGAAGAAATTCAGTGATAATATTATCTTTGAAGAAATCTAAGAAATCTCCAAAGAGTACGATATATTATTTTGATCACTATTATCGTCGGACATAGATGACATTGCGCTTCTGACGTAACATGCGGGACATCAGCGTAATGGCTATAATTTGTGTTGCCGGCTGCCGCCGAGCTACGCTAGGCGAGTTTGTCGCTGCTAGTCGCTGCTCCATTTTTTGCGCACAGCTAGCGGGGGAGGGGAGATAGAGATACGCATGATTATTAGCTCTACCCGAAGAGCTTAATATTTCCATTTTTTAAAATATAAAAAGGCAACCGGGCCACATAAAATACATATTATTCAAACCATATACACATCTATCTTTTGTTTTATTACTACGGAAAATCTCAGACGAAATAAAAAGTGGGAAAATATTATTTTTCCGTAGTCCGGACCAGATAACTGAACCGAATCGTACCACGGCCGCACGGGCAGGATCGAGCTAACTGCCATTTATTTACGGCACGGGGTATTTATTATTTAAATTTGTATTTTTGGTGCTACAGTAAATAAATATTCTATTTTACATTTCAATTAGAATAAAATAAGGAAAGTATCGTCACGTGGTCACGAAAAAAATTACTTTTGATTGGACGATTTTGTGTGATCAAGGAATGATTATTATAATTATTAATTGTTATCACGTGACATGACGATATGTTCCTTAGTCCAAAGAAAATATAAAATCTGTGCGATAACGATTAAAGATTGTCAACTTAGCTAAGGGGGGCACGTAAGAACCGGTACCGGTACATTATACCCTACTCTATCTATTTCTCTTTATAAATATAATTTTTTTAGTAAATTATTCAAAGGTTAACTGGTAGAGAATGCTGTAAGGTATTAAGTTCGCCATTTGTACTTTTATTTTTGCAATAAAGAATAAATAAATAAATATAAACAAAATTTTGACAAAAAAATATAAACTGACTTCCAAAAACACAAAACTAAAAAGCTAAAAATAACAAATTACCGATTTAATCCAAAAGGCAAAAATACACGTAATATTATTATTGGTTTGTGCTACCACTGATTGGTTTGAATTCGGTGCCAAGCCCGCTTCTGTCTGCCCACTTGGGCTGCTCTTCTCACGACGAGCTCGTGGCGGGAGTGGACTTAGCCCATCTACACATCTACTCCATATTTGGCTTGTCACCGACTTCAAACCGATCAGTAGTAGCACAAACCAATAATAATATTACGTGTATTTTGTCTTTTGGATTAAATCGGTATTTTGTTATTTTTAGCTTTGTGTTTTTGGAAGTCGGTTTTTTTTTTGTTAAAATTTTGTTTATTTCTCGCTTTTCAGTTGGTTGGTTTGTAATTTATCTAACTTAAAATAGCCTAATGTCAACTGTTCATCACCTTTTACAAAATATTGGTTTTCCCGATGCAGGGACGTTAATTTTTGAGGAGTTCTCCTGGTACTTCACCATCAGTTGCACTTTACTTACATTGTGACGAGCATAAATTATTTAGAAAACACATTAAAGTAAACGAATCGGAACCTGTGAAATACCTAGTATTGAGTATTTCCGATGACCATCTGTGGTATTCATCATCAGTTCCACTTCTTAAAGTTTTGCTTTTCGAAAGCAAATCAACGATTTACTTTAAAAATACCCAAATCGCTATAGGTGTGCCTATAATTTTTGAAGAGTTCCTTCGATTTCTCCAAGATCCGATCATCAGATCCCGACTTGGTGGCAATGGGACCTAAGTTAAAGTATACCCTTTCACACAAAAAAAGAATTTTCCAAATCGGTCTAACCGTCTTCAAATAATCGCGTAACAAACATACAAAAAATACATTCAGACGAATTGAGAACCTCCTCCTTTTTGGGAAGTCGGTTAAAAATTATTTTAGATCATTTGTATTGTTAAAGATCCCGTTAAGATGACTCGACTCGACGATGCGAAGACCAATTCTATTCATACTCATATTATGCGAAAATAACTCTGTCTGTTTGTTAACATTTAACGCCTTAACTACTTTAACGATCATAAATATATTTTAGAAACTGGGTTCAGAAAAAGACACAGTGGGGTATTTTTATCCGAAAGTTCCAGCAAAGGAGCTAAATGAATACGAATTAGACCGCAGTGAATACTTAGATAATCACCTATGTTCCAAATTTAAAGTAGCTACAGCGGTTTGTCCATGCTGGTTATGACACTTACCACCCTTCTGAAGAGTTAAGTTCTGTTCATTGTAGCTAATATTTTTGGTAGTTAATGGAATAAAAGACAAAAAATATTAGATTCAGCAAAAAAAAAAACATTTAATAAATTTCAGTAAAAAAGACATCAACGATTTCACATTTTTTCTAAGGTGGATATTTTTTTAACCCTGGCAAATCTCTACTCGCGTAGTATTTATTTTTGATTTTTTGTTCACCCTCCTCAGTTTGTCGAATGTCTTTCCCACGTGGTGGGATCACGTAATGTAGAACGATTATCAGGATAAACAGTAGATGCTGAAAATAGAACCAAATACCTACATAATTAACATCATTCATCACCGGAGAAATACACAAAGACAGTATTTAAGTATGTACTATGTACCATTAACTTGAATAAGAATGATCACTTTATTTGTAACAATACAAGATTAAAGTTAAAGACTTGGGAAATTTTTATTTTTTACCTCATAAACAAGTACGAAACCGTACTCTTGGAACTTTGAATACCATGCTTCAACTGTATGTAAGTAAAGGTCTACATCATCAAAATGTAAAAATCGTCTGAAACCTGTAACCAAATGACAATAATGTTTTATTCCTTGCACAGCAATGAGACGACTATAGAAAGAAGAAACAAAATATTATGTAATATCAATAAGGGGAAAGGATATGAAAATTTCGCCAAGAAACAGATTTTAAAATGGCGGCGGAAAATAGGCTAGTTTCCTGGGTAAAAAAATCAAAATTCTATTTAGTCCGTCAGTTAGATAATAAAAAAATAAAAGACACGTATTTTTTGCTTTTTTAAAATAATGGAAATATGCATAGATAAAGCGCATTAAAGTTTAGGGTGGGGGACTCGTGATGTCACAGCTCGCTATAACGTGCGAACAAACTGTAGCGACGCGTGACGTCATGTGAAATTTCGACTTGATATATCTCCGTAATTTTTTGGTTACATAAAAAATAAAAAAATACGTGTCCAATATTTTTTAATAATCTACAAAACGGACTAAAAAAGAAAATTTAGGAAACTAGCCTATTGCGTTGTAGACCGCACACGGTCGATCATTTCCTTTGGATGCAGTGTCCCGATCTATGATTTGGAGTTCGGACTATGGATTCAGGGCGGATGCAGTACCTATCATACACTGTTTTAAATTAAACCCCGTACCTGGAAAATAGCAAACATTAGGCTTTTCACCCATATATTTTTCATAGTTTTCTGCTGGTGAGCCAGGGCCGGTTACATTACGATAGTTCTGAAATAGATTTTTTTTTCATTTTATGACGCAACGTGGACATTATATGTAGAATATATGAAAAAACCTTCAACTAGGATCTCTAGGACGATAAATCCTGCGCTATCCATATCCAGCCGAGCCCCACAATCTCTACTTCAGAACGCCGGTCCATATTTTGGAAAATCCATAATCATTTACTAGATGTAATTTTTCTTTCTAGCTAGTACTTTTTTACCCCCTGATAACGTTACCTAATGGGAAATTTTATGAAACAAACAAACTCATATTCACATTAATATTAGGATAACATACATACCTCCGTAAAAAACGCTCCCAAAGCGTACTCGAAATATGAATAATCATTATCGTGCCAGAAGTTCTTTAAGTACAATTGTCGGATTATTCCTCTCGTAGTCAAAGCGATGGTCAATGCCTTGAACGAGAAAATAAGAGTATACCGGTACAGTTTCACTGTTATCACATTCATTTAATTATGGCCTCATTAATAATAAAATTATAATATAATTATATTATTATATTATAAAATTATAATATAATTATGTTATATAATTAAAATAATTCATTTAATTCTGCTTTACAAGAATAAGCTAATAATAACGAAATACTGATTTAATCCAAAAGACAAAAATACACGTAATATTATTATTAGTCTGTACCAGGGATGTTGCGGATGCCGATTTTTCACATCCGCACATGTGAATGCGGATGCGGATGCGGATATTTAAGATCGTATATGAATAAAGAATTAAAATAACGATAAAGTAAAAAATAATGAAAAAGTAATAATTATTATTAACATTTTATTAATGAAAATTAGTATTAAGAAAAATGCTCTTATTTTTTTTACGTAATTACACTTAGGTACTAATTTTCATTCACCGGCCCCACCCAATTTCTTTCCTGTCGCAACTTACACGTACGTACGTACTACATTCGCATCCGCATGAAAATCCGTATTGATTATTGTGGATGCGGATGCGCATGCAAATAAAATAAAAAAACATGAAATAAAATAAAAAACCATTTATTGCCAAAAAACTAAAAAAGAAAATTCAAAATATATATCCAAATCTATGCAGAAGTCTATTTGCGGATGCGGATTTGAATATTCGCAACATCCGTTGTCTGTACTACTACTGATTTGTTTGAATTTATGGCCAAGCTCGCTTGTGTCTGCCCGTTGGAGTTGTTTTGCTGACGACAAGCCCCCCAATACACGCTCACGCTTATACACACTTTCAATGTGGCGGGCGGCGGGAGTGGACTTTGGTCCATCTGACCCACTGCCTTTTTGGCTTGTCACCGACATCAAACCGATCAGTGGTAGTAAGTTTACAGATCAATAATATAACAATATTACTTGTATTTTTGTCTTTTGGGTTAAATCGATATTTTGTTATTTGTAGCTTTCTAGTAAAATATATTTTTTGTAAAAAGTTTGTTTATTTCTCTCTTTGAAGTGAGTAAATTTGTAATTAATCTAAGTTAAATAGCTAATGTTAACTGCTCATCTCCATGTATGTGTAAAATATTGCTTTTCCCGATGCAGGGATGTTAATTGTTGAGGAGTTCTCCTGGTACTTCACCATCATTTCCACTTCGCCTCATTCTGATGAGCATAAATTATCTAGCAACCATCGGAATCCGTGAAATACATATTATTGAGTAGTTCTGATGACCATCTGTGATCTTCATCATCGGTTCCACTTCTCCAAAATTTTGCTTTCCGAAAGCAAATGAATGATTTACTATAAAAAATACCCAAATCGCTACAGGTGTGCCTATAATATTTAAAGTTCCTTCGATTTCTTCAAGATCTTATCATCAGATCCCGATTTGGGGACAGTGGGACCACCCACCCTTTTAAAAAAAAATCCAAATCGGTCCAACCATCTTCGAGTAATCGAACATAATTATGGCAAAAAAAACAAACAGCCGAACACAAAACCTCCTCCTTTATGGAAGTCGGTTAAAAATACTACCAATAAGCGAGAAGAGCGTATATTGGTAGCTTATACCTTTATAGTAACTAGGTAAGTTCCTTGCAAACGTTGTTTTTTCTTTCAATTAGACTGATCAGTCTCAGAACAACATCTGCAAGGGTTGCGTTAACTCCATAAGTATGTCGTAGTAACTTTGATTTAAGTACAATTATAAATTACCCAATTATTATGTGACACTAACTGTTCCCCGCGACTTCGTTTCGCTTGAATTTCGTAATTACTGTCTCTACATTTAATCCTGAACTGTGTATAATGTTTTTCTAAAGTAATAGTATCTAATGATTACATTTGTAATGGCGGAGGCATATGTGATGGTGAGGAATATGCCACGCCATGCCCCGAGACCTGTACTCTTGTGTAATATTGGCCGCCTATATTTTAATAGGAACAGCTTGGCGTCACGTCTGTAATACAAAACACCATAAATATCAGATGAAAATAATAATCAATCGCAATATCTACACGTAACGCTAGGTTGATTATAAATTAATAATAATTATTACCTAAATGGAGAATAATAAAAGAGATTGTGCATTATAAATTCTAGTATTTAAGGATTCCGTAACTTTTATGAAAGGTATAGATAATATTGTTATGATGACTTGTGGCAATTCTAGCGAGGCCAATAAATTGTTTTTTTTTTAATCTATATCTAATTAGAATTTTGAAAGCCTTATAGATTCGTCATCGCTGTCTTGTTGTATAAACGTAAAAAAATCTAATAATAATGTTTGGAAAATATCACCTGGACCCAAACTGAGTAAAGCTGGTAATACCATGGATGGTACCAAACAACTGATATAGGTAGATAATATATATTATGAACTTAAGTACTTTTTACGTATACGGTGAAATTTTCGTACTGAAATTTACTATGGAAGCATTTTAGAGCCCGTCTTTAATGGACTATTGAGAATTTTACTATGGGAATGACAGGCATTGCCATAGCAAAATTCTCAATAGTGTTGAGAAAGTCCATAGTAGGTTAATTTCAATACGAAAACTTCACCGCGGTTTAAGTATTATTACATTTATACAAAACAACTAAACTCAGGGTAAACACAAGCTCATCAAATAAATGTTTACCCATAGTTTACCCTTGCGTGAGCAACGAACCCGCGAGTCTCGACACCTGCTGCAGCAGTCACGTTCGATAACCACTAGATCAACTGTGCTGTTATTTTAGAAATGGACATAGATAAGCAATAGTGTGTTAACCCACACTGGAGAAATTTTGAGTAAATCGTGTTTTAAAAGTATAGCACCATTTTGTGTCAACATTTTTTTTGTTAAATATTTAGTTACATATTTAAGCAATGTAATAAGGTAAACACATAATAAAAAACGTTCCCTAACTCTCCATAAATCGTTCTGAATTAATAACTTAAGTTTGTGGGTTAATATGTTATTGCTTATCTGCGTCCATAATATTTAAAGAACAACTAGCTGAACCCCGCGGTTTCAAATCAGTCCAGCCATTCTCCAGTTTTAGCGAGACAAACGAGCAGCAATTAATTTTTATATATGTATAAAAGATAAACCTTATCTGCAATAAGTTTATGTAGAGGGCGAACAATGGTGCGATGGGGAATGCAGACACAAACAACGTTGATAGTCCGTATTGCGTTGCTGTGAAAATAAAAATAAAACGTACTTATATTTTACAAGCTTTTGTATTGTATAGATTCACCTGTCCCGGTCTGATTTTGTCTGTCTGTGATCATATCTTACAAGTTAAAGACCCAATTTCCAGTTTCAGATTGAGCTGAAATTTTGCATGCATAGGTAAATCGGCTGACAATGCTATATTATTCTGACATGGAGCTGATCTGATGACGAAGCCGAAAAGTGAACATGGGAACTCTGAAATAAAACGACCCAACCCCATCAAGTTTGGGTTCATTTGATTCATCTTGACAATGGACACTAAAGTACACTCCTAACTAATAATTATATTATAATAATATTATAAATGCGAAAGAGAGTTTGTTTGTTTGTTACGCTTTCACGGCTTAAGGGCTCAACTGATCACCGCGGAATTTTGCATACAGGTGGTCAGGAGTAGAGAAGGACATAGGGTACTTTTTATCCCGGAATTCTTGCGGGAACTTTGAAATTACCGCAGGCGAAATCGCAGGGAACGGCTAGTAATACAATATTTCATTATACCGGTTCCGGTACTAGTTTATGATTATGGTATCCTATTATATTGGTACTCGATCTTTAAATATTTACACATTTCTTTACACTTTGTTAACAGATAACAGATACATAAATAATTACGACTAAATAAAAAAATAAACTATTGCAAAGAATAACCACTAACCTAGGCTCTTAAATCTGCTCGTTAGTACTTTCTCCGTTAACGGCGGCAATCTGTACTCCCTTTCCCAGCACGGCACATTTACGTTCACCCATTTCCCCTGATTGTAATCCGTGAGCCAGTAGTGACTATATGCAATTATTAGGATGAAAACAATCTCTTCTTAAATACATAAACTTTTACAATATCATACATAGTACATACACATATTACTTGAAATAAATAAGTTTCCTGAGTGACAAACACCCAATTGCAAGTGCTGAAGCTAGAAACATGAAAGGATTTAGTAGTTTACTCTTGTGATGTAAAGACCTTTTTGGAGCTTGAAGATTTTGAAAAGAATATTAACCAGGACTTTTAATAAATCTTTAGATATTATTGTGTCTGTAAACGTTATAACTTTAAAACTTATACTCATTTATTTATTTGAATATTGGTACTTTCTAAAAATAATAAGATATTTTCTAATGAAAAATCTCACGTGATTCACATTACATTACAGCGATGATAGCTCAGTGGTTAGTGCGTTCGGATTAAACGCCGCAAGGTGTAGGTTCAAACCCTAACAATGAGCTTAAGCTGTCGGTGAAGGAAAACATCGTGAGGAAACCACAGCATGGTGGTAGGGCGCTCTCTAGTGCCCGGCTGGCTAGCTACCACCTTCAAGTTGCAAATCTGTCGCCAAGCACCTAACGGTGTGTTCCGGCAGCCCCACTTGAAAGCCAGTTCCCATCCCCATTCCAGGTCGGCAACGCACCTGCATGCCTTCTGGTGTTGCAGATGTCTATGGGCGGCGGTAATCACTTACCATCAGGTGTACCACTTGCCCGTTTGCCCCCTATGACATAAAAAAAAAAAAAAAAAAATTGCATAAAACAAAACTTATTAGATGAAACTCACCCAAAAAAGAACCAACTCCCTTTGAACATGATCTCCTTGCAGATAATGGTGATGACTAGAACTATCCATACTTCGTCGAGACAAGACATTGGGCCGCAGTTTATGACGCCTAGTCCGAACGGTATGTACCACCGCTCGCTGTCATTAGGCAATCGATATAACGCACCCTGCATTGAAAATTAAAATTGATAGAGTTTTGAGAGAGTACGTACCTACATATCTAGCGTGAGGACTTCGAAACTTAAGGTCCAATGATGATAAAATGTTTGTAATGGGCATGTTGACTAATTTGTATTTTTTAGTCCGTCTTGTAGATTATTAAAAAATATTGGACACGTATTTTTTCTTTTTTTACGTAATCAAAAAATAACGGCGATATATTGAGTTGAAATTTCGCGTGACGTCACTATTCTGACAGTTTGTATGGCGGTTTTAGCGGTTAGTGACGTCACGACACCGCTTTATCTCTGTATATTTTAATTTATTTGAAAAAGCAAAAAATACGTGTCAATTGTTTTTTATTTTCTAACTGGCGGATATCTCTATTCTTTGCTTTTATTCTCAATTCTGGTCAATTCTCTATTCAGTCTTACTTACATTTAAAAATGCGAAGTACAATAGAAGAGCGAAACCAAAGGCAAATGTTAGTCCGCAAAGCCTGACAACAAGCATCCTCTCGTAGTTACCTTGCGTTCTGTGGTTTTCCGAATTTGTCAATTTGTATGCTATTATAACGCAAACCTGAAACGTGCAGAATAACAATGTGTAACGCGATCGCTTGTATACTTAGGTAAAGGCGTTTGGTGCCCTGAGACTTGAGAGGCAATCTAATATCTATACATACTAAAGCGAAACGCAAAACCGCAACGCGACTGCATGGTTTTCCCTCATTGTATATTACTAATCGCAAACTTGTGTTAAACAAATTTTCCGTTGCGACGGGGGTGTTGTATTGGCCATAGGGAGACCCTTATCGAAGCAGTTGTGTTACACTTTACGTGCAGAAAACCCATGGTGGGTTATTTTTTCCCCAATAATTTTTGTTCGCGTGTGTACATATATTTCCAATAACACTATAGGTACATTTTTTTTTACTGAGATGACTAAGCAAAAATAATAAAAATAATCATTGAGTCAACTCATCCCGTGGAATAAGTTTGGAGCGGGATGAGTAGACAAAAGAGCCATACCCGATATGTGTGTAACAAAACACTATTTGCAATGTAAAATAACAACCTGGACAGATGCAAGTAGATAATTATTAATATCAAGAAAAGCCTAAACCTTCTTCATGATAAACAGGCTAGGAATTTGACCACAGCTCACCGGATGTCAAGTTACGATGTAGTGGAAGATTGTAAACACATCTAGCCTGGAATGGGAACTGGCTATCAAATGAGGCTGCCGGAACACACTGTTAGGTGCTTGGCGAAACGACATCGTCAAACCCTACTAGGTGGTATAGGTAGGTACCACCATGCTATGGTTTCCTCACGATGTTTTCCTTCATCTCATGTATACCTACGCCTTGCGTGTATTCGAACGTACTTCTTCATAAACAGGGCGTCGTTTGATTAAAGTTTAATGAGAATGTTTCAATACCTTTTTAACCGACTTCCAAAAAGGAGGAGGTTCTATGTTCGATTGTATGTATGTTTTTTTTTTTTTTAACCGACTTCCAAAAAGGAGGAGGTTCTATGTTCGATTGTATGTATGTTTTTTTTTTTTTTATGTATGTTCGCCGATTACTCGAAGACGGTTGGACCGATTTGAAAAATTCTTTTTTTGTTTGAAAGGGTTTACTCCCAATTAGGTCCCATTGCCACCAAGTCGGGATCTGATGATGGGATCTTGGAGAAATCGAGGGAACTCTTAAAAAATTATAGGCACACCTATAGCGATTTGGGTATTTTGTATAGTAAATCGTTCATTTGCTTTTCAAAAGCAAAATTTGAAGAAGTGGAACTGATGATGAAGACCACAGATGGTCATCGGAACTACTCAACAATAATACGTATTTCACGGATTCCGATTGGAGCGATTTCAAAAATTGTTTTTTTGTTTGAAAGGGGATACTCCCAAATTGATTCCATTGTCACCAAGTCGAGATCTGATGATGGGATCTTGGAGTAATTGAGGGAACTCTTCAAAAATTATGAGTACACCTATAGTAAATCGTTTATTTGCTTGCGGAAAGTAAAATTTGAAGAAGTGGAATTGATGATGAAGACCACAGATGGTCATTAGAACTACTAAATAATAGGTATTTCACAGATTCCGAAACCATATTAAAGAATTCGTTAACTTTAATATGGTTTCTAAACAATTTATGCTCGTCACAATGTATATGGTGAAGTGGAACTGATGATGATGTACCAGGAGAACTCCTTAACTATTAACGTCCCTGCATCGTGAAAAGCAATATTTTGTAAAATGTGATGAGCAGTTGACATTAGGCTATTGTAACTAAGAGAAATTACGAACTAAGTCACTTAAAAGCGAGAAATAAACAAATTTTTAACAAAAAAATTAAAATCGACTTCCAAAAACACAAAACTAAAAATCTAAAAATAAAAAGCTAAAAATAACAACATACCGATTTAATCCAAAAGACAAAAATACACGTAATATTATTATTGGTTTGTGCTACCACTAATCGGTATGAAGTCGGTGACAAGCCAAATAATGGGGGGGGGTAGATGGGCTAAGTCGACTCTAACCACCAGCTTTTCATGAACAGGACAACCCAAGTGGGCAGACACCAGCGGGCTTGTCACCGAATTCAAACCGATCAGTGGTAGCACAAACCAATAATAATATTACGTGTGTTTTTGTCTTTTGGATTAAATCGGTATGTTGTTATTTTTAGCTTTTTATTTTTAGATTTTTAGTTTTGTGTTTTTGGAAGTCGGTTTTAATTTTTTTGTTAAAAATTTGTTTATTTAAAATATTTTTATGTTATTGAATATAAACTAGATACATGATGGTTACATACATTTTGAGGGTAAACTATAAAGGTCCATTTATATCTACAGACATTGAGCGTGCCAGACACGTTACGTCGCAGATAAAATAATATTCTCCTATACAGTTCGTATTAAAGTATATCTATCGTAACACGGCCGCGCGTGACGCGGACGCGACGCCGACAGACACAGGCCCGTATTCGCGTAAAGAATATTTTGTCTCGCGGTTCATTTCTGTACGTGCCTATGGCTACATGCCGAGCAGGGTGAATAGAGCATTGAAACCGTGCAGACATCTTTTGTAAATAAACGGTGTCTTTTGGTTTCTGCCCACATTTCTGCCCTGGCACGTGTCTGGCACGGAATGTGTCTGACACGCTCAATGTCTGTAGATATAAACGGACCTTAAGACGACTAAAATATGACCAGTAAAATAAAGAGAATAACTAAAATAATTACCCATTCAATAAGAACAATTAAGAACACATTTACGACGGCGAGTATAGTTATAATGAAATAAGACGACCACAAGGTGTCAAATTCTTCCGCTAGATTCATCACCATCCAATATTTAAACAATGTTAACGTAAGTAAAATAAGGGATATTGAAAATATCTGAAATTTAATAAAATTAATTTAATTCTAAATAATACTCGGCCTACTTATATACCGACATACATACTAAACTACTCTATTGGTATAAAGATATGGTCATTGGTCGTGGGTTGTCATTCCCACTGCGGACAGACCACTTTCTCTGCATGCTTTCATTTCAGAATCGTAGATCCGTTTATATCCTATCCTAAGAGATTTGATGAAATGATAGTTATACAGTTAGGAACAGAAATAGTTGAAAGGTTCAGTTGATCAGAACGGAAAAGCGATCCTTGTCTAGTTCACACAGACTAGACCTATTTGCTAGTTTTTGCCTATAGACCCTATGACCACGATAAATAGGAAAATATAGGTAATGAAAATATGTTTCATTTTACTTTGAAATCAAAGTGCATCAAGAATATTTATTACAAGTGGTAACAACCATCGTAATTAGTATCCCACCAAAAACATAAATGTAAAAGAGGAGAGCCAAGTTCAATACAAAAATTATGCTTGGCTGTAGGCTTCGCCGCAAAAAGAATGGCGATCTAAATGAGTGCTAAGTTCTATGCAAAATCGAAAAATGTATTTATAGGTACAAAATAACATTATGAACAAGCATTACTTTTTGCTTTATTGGATACCTATAACAATTGCTCTTATTTAAAAATGTGAGATCTTAAAGTAGGTCAGATTTGCCTTGGGTTTTAATCTATTAAACACACGTAGTTGTATGTGTTTAGGTTAAAGAGGTTTTGAGTTATAGAAGGGTCAAAAGTGGCACCAAGTGGTTCGTGTAATATTACACTCGGCGCTGGCTAGCCAGTTCCTTTGCTTGAACTTGGCTTGACACGCTGCCGCGTGTCTAGATTTATGAAAGAGAAAGGTGGGTATCTAGGTATTTTATGGAGACCACCTATAGACGTCAGATAAGAAACAATTTTTATCTCGGAGTTCTCGAGAGATATCCGATATTTATGCAGCTGAAATTGCGGAGAGCATGTTGTTCCACGAAAGAGAAATATTTAAGACGGAAGCAAACATTTACAAAAAAACATGTATCATTTTTTTTTAAGTATCCTACAGCGCTTCCTCGCAGTACAAAAACTTACGTGAATTCTCAGCCAAAAACATAATATCGCATCTCGTACTCAATCAAGATTTTCAAAGGTAAACTTACACAAGTAAAAATCAGTAATGTACATAAAGCCGCTCTTTTAAATCTCGCTTTTGCACCATCGAAGTATTCAAGAATTCCTGTCCATTTTGATCTTGTCAGAGTTTTGCGATCAATAAAGTACTCTGGCCTGCAAGAAGGTCATATTTGCATAGGTATTTCTATTGAATTACTTAATAATATAATATATTAGATTAATCATTACCACACCTCTCTCATACGTTCACATTACTAGGGAGATAGACAAACGCAGATATGAGAACAATTTCACATTTTATAGTAAGTACTAAGTATTAATAATCGCCGGTTATTATTAGATAAACCAACAAAGCCGGTGAATGAATTCATTTGTCATATTAACTTAACTATGATACTGGATGATTCAATGATATTATAAGTAAATATCATTGGGATGACTCCATGAATCATATGCAGAGCATGATGCTGTCGGACATGGTTGGTGAGGTTAGGTTAGATATACTGGACTTTTATCTTACAACCAAAATTTAACGTAGGTACCTATACTTGGCTTGCCAATGTGGCAGCACTCAGCACTCTCAGCAGTACAAACCTACCATAATAATAACTATATATAAAATAAACAATTTTAATTTTACATTAGATTTATGCAATAAATGCATCATATTATATTATTATTGACGAAAGTGGAAAATATAAATACCTAACTGTTGAGAATGTTATAGTGATCAAGAAGTTCTAAATGTGCCTGAGAAAGCATCAAGAATTCGATGTACGCGGAGTGTAGAGTTCAAGAATTGTATAATATCATCAACCTAATACCTACTTGCGATACGTATTGGTTTATTATTAACATCTTTAGGTACTTGCCTAATCGTGTGTTGCAATTCATCTTGATCGATTTCCCATATCCAAGATAAGTAATTTTCTCTTTGCCTCCAAAATGATATGAATATTATACCTGAAGTAATATTTAAATATCGATAAAGATAAGAAAAAACATGTAGACAGAGAAGCAAACCTAATATAAAGACAGCCTCGAATGTATAGTACCTACCTACGTACATTTTCTCAGACCAAATAAATATATACGTAATACTAGCAGTCCCCCACGGTTTCACCTACGGTAGTTTCAGAGTTCCCGAAGGAATTCCGGGATAAATGTACTCTATGTCCTTCTCTATATTCTTGAAAAGGTGTATGCAACATTTAATGGTGATTAGTCCAGCCGTTCACGCGTGATGCCATGACCAAGCGAAATAGGGATTCATTTTTACATATATGTATAAGGTATGGTTAAATTACCTGCAGCCTGCAAATATTTACAGGGTCCACAGAACAGAAAATAACTGATAGAAGGGACATCAACTTGGTTTAGTATGAAAATTGGTGAAAACCAGTGTTGCCGAGTGATTTTCGCATTTATCATGCAATAAAACATTCATTAACGTATAAAGAAATAAGAAATGTATTAAACGCTTTTCGGTTACGTTTTACTTAATTGTTTTAAAAAATTCAGTTTTTGGGAATATTGTGGAAAATAGGTAGTAGGTGGAAAACGGGTCCCAATTTAATATCCCAACGGGGATACAAGCAAAAGAAGTTTTGGGCAAAGCACTTGTTCTAATTTCCTTTACAACCGTGGCGCGCCTGCCCCGCCTACATTAACTAAGGGAACTAGAAGGGACATCAACTTAGTTTAGTATGAAAGCAGATGAAAACTAGACGTGTCGCCAGGTGATTTTCGCACGCAAAATTAGTAAGTATAACATAAAGAAATGTATTAAACTCTTTTTGGTTACGTTTTTACTTTTTACTTACTCACTGTTTTCAAAATTCACAGTTTTGAGAATATTGTAGAAAATATACTTGGGATACTAGCAAAAGAAGTTTTGGACAAGTTAGAGAATTTGCTCTAACTTCCTTTGGAACCGTGGCGCGCCTGTCCCGCCTATATTATGTCCTCTCTAGTTAATTTATTTTCTCTGTGAGGATGCATCGTTCGCTGTGTGTGTGGCGCGTGCCTTGCCTTGCTACGTGTAATTGTGCACCTTGTTATGTAGGTAGTTGTAATGTTTTTTCAATGAATTTATTTTCCTCATATTCTGAAAAACTACCGAACTTATAATATTATTTTTTCGCTTATCCTGTTTGTTATAACGTATACTTTCAGCCCTGTAAATATTTGCAGCTAATTTTACCACATCTTAGATAGATTTGATCTGAGTGTGCAGTGTATACAAATTTTTATTGTTACTACAAATAAACAATTTTGAATAGATTATTTCAGAGTTTCAGTCTAGAATTTTGTCAAGGTTTTGTATCCTCATAAACAGAAATTAGATGATTATGATTCGTCCATTCTTACATAACCTATAACTTACACCAATAGTGGCGTTTAGATTGCTAAGCGCCACTGTTGTTAAAGATCATCTGATTTCTGTTTTAATTTAAAAAAATATCCAAATCTTACCCCAAATACTAATGAAGAATGAATAATACACTGTATATGGATTATCGATCAAATTAAGCAGAATCACGTGAAAGCAATAGGATTCTTTGGTGCGAAACGGGCAAATGTTAAAGTCTTTACATATTGGGCACATATGTTTTACCACCGAGTTAGTAGAATCTGTGCACGCTTCAGCACTGAAAACATCATCAAACGTTAGATAAAGGCATGATGTAGCGTAGGTAGATTCTAGGAATACATACGAAGCAAGTAACAATACTTATAACTACTGTTACCCGTAATAAGTCAGATACATTCATGGACAGTTTTGTGTAAATAGGTACCTACTACGATAGACCTAAAACCTTAAACATTGGCAAACATAACATAGTCTGCTTGCTGAAATATGAGGGCACTTCAGGGATATTAAATGTTGTCTTATTTGAGGTTGATCAATAATATTGTAACAATTGAAAATTGATTCCTATAACAACTCCCCAAAAATTAGGTATTGTGTTTTCATAACCCATCAAACACAAGTTACAACCAACCTTTTTTTAAACTCTATGAACAGTTAATCAGTTCTTCACTATATTTCTTTACGTGCACCCACCCTCATGGTCACCGGAAGTAACATACTTTACCATGTGCACAGTTTGCCATATTTAAAGGTGGCGCTCTTTATGTCTGTGATTCAGTGGTAGAAAGTAGTTAGGTAGGTACCTACCAAAATACTTACAGAAAACAGTCATGTATCTTATAAATAGAATATTTATACACCCGGATCTCGAACTTTCCCGAAGGAAAGAGCACAAGCTAGTCAAGTATAGATTAGGTACTAGGATATAATATATACTTAGGTATTATGTGCATTCTTACATAATCATATCATCAGTTGTGTCAAAGAACTCCATAAAAACGGTCACAACGCCGAAAATGCCAGCAAATACGAGAAAAAAGTTATAATATTCAAAGAACGCAAAGTAAAACGCGATCTGAAGAAAGAGAGAGATAAGTAGATTAGTCATAAGCGCACGTATCTAGTGTTAAAGGTCAATAATATATTAAGTATTTTTTATAAAAATACTAGCTGTGCCCTCGGTTTCAGACGCGTGAGTTTCGGAATTCCCGCAGGAACTCCAAAGAAGCCTAAATTACTCCTTATAACATCAGCTAATTAGCAGCGAAAGTCCCGTCAAAATTGGTCCAACCGTTTCGGAGATTCACTCGCGTGAGTTTCGGAATTCCCGCAGGATCTCTTTATATCAGGATTAAGAACCTTTACGGACGCAGGCAGAACAACCCGCCAAAGTTTCATCACAATCGGACCAATGGTTTAGAAACGCATAGAGGACAAACATACAAACATTGATTTTTATTTATAACTAGCTGTGACACGTGGTAATTTCGGAGTTCCCGCGGGAATTCCGGAATAAAAAGTACCCTGTGTCCTTCCCTATACCCCTGACAACGTACGTGCCAAATTTCATTCAAATCCGTTCAGCCGTTTTTGCGTGATTAAGTAACAAACATCCAAACATCCACACTTTCACTTTTATAATAGTAGGATGACCAGCATTTTTGTTTAATATCTCGAGTTCCAGATGGAATTTCGAAAAAATCAAAACATGAGTATCTAAGTTAGACCCTCAGCAATACAACAAAAGAACCGAATTCAATTTTGTGCAGTAGTTTTTGCGTAGCACGAATACAAACATACAGAAAGACAGACAGAAAAAAATTCTAAAAACGGTATTATTTGCTTCTATGTCACTCATAGAGTCCCCTAAATTTACTTTTTCTTATTTATCTCCCATATACAGACATCGACTTGTTACAATTCTATTATATTATTATATATAGAAGAGGAAGAAGAAGATAACACGTAGGTAACACGCCTGGAGAGTAAAACTTTGTGTTAATCGATTATACTAAATCTATCCGAACCAGGAATCAAACTAGTCTCAGATAAAATAAAAACAAAATAGTTAGGTTATAGGTATGTAGACTAGGTATTGTATAATTAAAGGCCCTTTTTCTATTTATCTTGATAGCAAAATCTGTATTGCTCTTAATTTGTATACTTACCTATTTACGTAACGTTTGGTTTTAGCCATCACTGGTATATACGTAGTATAAAACAAAGTCGTTTCAAGCTGTCTGTCTGTCCCTATGTATGCTTAGATCTTTAAAACTAGGCAACGGATTTTCATGCAGTTTTCACTAATAGATAGAGATATTCACGAGGAAGGTTTATCTACCTATATTTTATCCTGGAATTTCCGCAGGAACTCCGAAATTACCGCATGGGTAAAACCGCAGAGGACCGCTAGTTTTAGATAAAGTACTATTGCTAAGCATTAAGTTCAGCATTTGTACTTACTGTGCAATAAAGAATAAATAAAATAAATAAAAAATACTATCATTTAGTTAAGTACAAACCACTATTTTACTTATTTTTTGCTACACACATAGGTACCTCTTATCTTCTTCTTCTTTATAAATAAAAATGAATGTTTGTATGTCTGTCCTCTATGCGTTTTGAAACCATTGGTCCGATTGTGATGAAACTTTGGCGGGTTGTTCTACCTGCGTTCGCAAAGGTTCCTGATTCCAAAAACTCACGCGGGTGAAACAGCGGGGCACGGCTAGTTAATTATAAATGTAATGCGATAATATAATAACTACTATACTAGTGCAAATACTAACTCTTTCGCCAAAGTACTCTTGTATGAGACATACAGGCTGTGTTTTACACCAATTAGTAATTCCTATCCAATAATGATACAACATCTGAAAACAATAAACTCATTGAAAAAGTGACAAAAAATACGTGTCTATTATTTTTTTTTCTATTTTCTAACTGAGGGACTAATTAGAATTTTGATATTCAAAAGTACCTAGTCCACATCTCCATTCTAATGGTGCAACCAAAATTCCCCCCCCCCCCCTCCCCAATATATTTTGTGCAGTATTTTGCTCTGCATGTAACATTTTCTTTAATACTCTTATATCTTTGCTGACAATGACACGACTTTTTGCAAGTACATAAATTTCATAAATCAAATCCTAGATCCCCGTGACTCGTGACGGTTTTAGGGGATACAATATATTATGTACCATACAATATATTGTATGTAATCTACCTTAGGAGCGCCGTGTCTTAGCCGCGAGGCCTGACTTGGGTCTAAAGTTGCCAAAACAAAGCAATTGCATAATGCATACCTGTCGGGCATTAACCGCTGATAAATCTTGTCGAGGTAGAAAGAAAAAAGGTCCATCATGCAGCGCGTAAGCATCAATAAATATCTTTTTGCTCAGCAACCTGTTAAAATAGAAAGAGAAAGAAAGAGAAACAGAAGGATTGACTACCATCTAACTACTTAGATAACACCTATACATACATCCCTACTAATTTATAAATGCGAAAGTAACTCTGTATGTCTGTTTGTCTGTCTGTTTCGCTTTCACGTCGTAACGGCTCAACCGGTCGTCACCAATTTTGCATAGGTAGGCACGTTGCAGGGATACAGAGAAGGACATAAAGTAGTTTTAATCCCGGAATTCCCACGGGAACTCCGAAATTACCGCGGGTGAAACCGCAGGGAACAGCTAGTAAGTCAGTACGTCTTCTATTTTTTTATTTACTTACTAGCTGTTCCTCGCGGTTTCACCCGCGTGAGTTTCAGAATTCCCGCAGGAACTCCAAAGTAGCCTAATTCACTCCTTATAACATCAGCTAATTAGCAGTATAAGTCCCGCCCGTCAAAATCGGCCCAACCGTTTCGGAGATTGCCCCGCGTGAATTTCGGAATTCCTGCAGGAACTGTTTTTTTAGAATAAAAGTAGCCTAAGTTACTCCTTATAACATCAGAGCCAGTGAAAGCCCCGTTAAATCGATCCAGCCGATTCAGAAATTCCGTTCCGGCCTAGTATAGTATTAATAGTATTATAGAAAACATGCCTAAGGATCATAGTACCTAAATATAAACCAAAGAGACAGCTGCAAACCATATTTCACAAAAGAAAAAGTCTTGACACTCCCTTTCATATACATCCTTGCAGTTGCTACATTTGTTAGGCAAAATATAACTTTATTCGACTTTAACAGAAATCCCCGACGCAATAACAAGCTTCTAATTCCAGAATCAAAACTAGATATATATAAAAAAGGTCCATACTACAGTGGAATAATGATTTATAATAAAATCCCGGACAACATAAAAAACACAACACATGACAAAATTTTTGCAAAACGACTGAAATCTTTCTTAATTATGAAATGTTACTACAAGATTAACGACTTCATGACAGATAAAATGTAAGTTCTATCAATTAATAATGTAAATGGTGGATCGTTTTTTGTTTTATTTTATTTGAAACATATTTTAAAGTGTACCTAATATTGCTATCATTATAATATTGTAACACACATGTAATTTATATCTACTTATAGCTATCTTTGCATGTAACAATTAATATACCTAAATAAAATAAAATAAAATATTATCTGTGGTTCCGGCTAAGAACAAACAGACAGACCGTACCGTTTTTTTCATATTCATATGCATTTAGTGAAAAGCTGTTAATTTGGAATTAAAAACAGACACTTCGATTTCATCCATATGTATAGATTTCATAAAAAATATTAGGTAGGTAGGTACGGGTAGGATAAATAAAACTGTTTTAACATACTTTTAACGTACCTGCACATACTGTAGTAGTTCTGATACTGACCGAATGGTAATGTCATCAGAATTTTGTACACGATCATACTTCTTTCATAAGTAGAATAATTCATTGGTCCTGGATATTGCTTCCTAAATAGAGAAAATGACATTACCTAAATCAAAAACATGATAATTAGGGACTTTTTATTTCGTCTGAGGTGGGGATGTAATGTTTCTTTCTTTCTTCTAATTCTAAAATTAGGTTTCAGGAACAAGAACTAGTTGAATAACAACGCTCAATACCTAATTTCCTACATTTATCTTATTTGTGACAAACTACTCGTACATAGGTAAATAGATCTAGACTATACCTACAGGGCGTCTCACGGATATGTCACATGGAGGGAAAGTAGCTTGAATATTGTAGATGGAACATTTTATTGAAAGAAGATATTATTTGAATTTAAAAAACAATTTAAACTGCATTCAGCATTCAAAGATATTTAACATGGTGGAACCGGGAATCGAACCTGTTACATGACAAAAATAATCACCTGTAGCTTTATCATACCGATCGAAAGGCTTTATCATAAGGATTATTTTTTGCTAAATAACATAGTCTCAAAAATAAAAGGAAGACCATGAATTTTAACATTTGATGTGAAATTTTGTTGCCGCCGTAAGGACATAGATACAACTGAAAATTTGTATTAAAAATGTTAAATTCATGGTCTTCCTTTTATTTTTGAGACTATGTTATTTAGCAAAAAATAATCCTTATGATGAAGCCTTTCGATCGGTATGATAAAGCTACAGGTGATTATTTTTGTCATGTAACGGGTTCGATTCCCAATTCCACCATGTTAAATATCTTTGAATGCTGAATGCAGTTTAAATTGTTTTTTAAATTCAAATAATATCTTCTTTCAATAAAATGTTCCATCTACAATATTCAAGCCACTTTCCCTCCATGTGGCATATCCGTGGGACGCCCTGTATACGGCTTCTTATTTTTCCATTCAATCGAGGTCAACTCAAGTAAAATGTGGTTTATTTTGGTAATCTCAGATCCAATTTGAAAGTATCTCTATCAGCAGTTATGAAGTGGCTATTTATGTTAGAGTTTATTTATTTATTCGCTTATTTGAGAAAACAAACAAACAAAGGTTAGGTACGCTTATTTTACTTATAAATTAAAGCGACAAAGAAATTTCAGTACATTTGCCAAAAAAATTCGTCTAATTTATATATTAATTTTAATTTTTATATGGTTGATTTCCAGAAAGAAAGAAATTGTTAATCTCCTTTTTTTCAACCGCTTCGTTCAAATGAACCGACAAACAGACAAAAACTATTTGACGTTTAATTTGGTAAAGACATCGAAATTATCAAGGGAATAAAAGATAAACAGAAAATTATTAAATTTTAAACATACTACAGCATACCTCCGTACGAAGGTACGGTACCTATATTGATAATCCTGAAACTTACCGTGCAAGTTGGAGCCACTCTTTCTCGGGCCACTTGAAGGTACAGTTAAAAATTGCTGCGAATATCCCCCAAAAAGGTCTTTCAGAGGCGATGAACTCCGTGTGGGTGTCTTTGAAAAATCTGCGGACTCCGAACAAACTGCCATACTCTTCTATTAGTGGATCAGGAGCGTGTACTTTTATGAACATCAGATCTCTATGTCTAGTCATCTAAAATTGTCGTAAGTATACTTAGTAGACATCAAGTCAGCAAAAACAGGATATATTATTATTCAGGTACCTAGGTAGTTTAGATGAGCAATTCTTTTAGATTCATTTTATTACACATATACCTAACTGCATAGCACATCTATAAGGTACGCCAGAGGAGTCCCAGGAGAGATCCCCAAATCATTTCAGTATGTATGTAAGGAATTTGTGTTTACCGAGAGTCTGGGTAGGTTTTAATATAATATTATCTTACTACTTTACTTACTTAAGTACTTATATGGATGTATTTACAAAAAGCATGTGTGATACTTATTACTGATGTACCTATCTGTGTTTATTACTTGTCTATTATGTGTATCACCCTTGGTAGAGTTCTCCAAGCCTCCAATTTGTAATTTCTCGGAAACAGCTCTCACGGTTTGGATGAAATTTTGTATTTATATAATGTTTAACTTTACATGTTTATCTATATATAGGTAGGTGTATAATCTTATTGTCACAATATAAGAACTCGTCCCGCGGAAAGTTATCACTGCAATGAGCTTAGCGTCCCAAATATCTGTATTTAATCTGCATAAGCTCATGGGAAGTAGATAATATATATTATATATCTATTTCAGCAAATAAACCCTTAATTTGGTCCTGATGCTTAAAACTCCCTTATACTTATATACTTAACCAAAGCTAGTATAGTATTATATTATCTGTGACCAAAGTATAGAAATGTAGAGATACTAACGCTATACATAACTACGATCATTACTTTATTCTCTCACAAAACTTTATAGAAATACGTATACCAATAAAAGAACTAACCACCCCATATTCGACTTCTAGTTCGAGTCCTATTCTTATAGCGTGTACTAAAAAATTTATTCTTATTCTTTCAATCGTTTCGTCGCCGTCATCTTGAATCACAAGTACGAAATCTATATGTCTAACGCCATCTCTAAATAGTTTCGTGTATACAGAGTCCTGTAAGTTGTACTTAAAAAATCACTGATAATAATTCTTTACATATAGTACTGACTGGCTGTGAACTATACTTAAAATTATATAGGTAGGTATAAAGATAAACCTTCTTCATGAATCACTCTATTTATTGGTGAAAACCGCATCAAAATCAGTTCAGTAGTTTTCATATCAGACAGACAGACGCGGCGGAGGACTTTGTTTATAATATGTAAGCTAGGTTAAAAGAAGTCGCTTCCGGCCGTCTGTACGCTTAGATCTTTTAGACTATTTACAACAGATTTTAATGCGGTTTTCATTGATAGAGTGATTCAGGAGGAAGGTTTACACCTACCACAGGTTTATACGCAGTTTTTCCCAGAATTTCCACGGGAACTTCGAAATTACCGCGGGTGAAACCGCGGGGAACAGCTAGTGAGCTATAAAATAACCTATTAGATGATAATATTATGACGTGTTTACCTAGTAAAAATTTGGTGCTATAGGTACTGTAGTATTTATTACTCTGAGGTACCATGGACCAATTAAACTAGATGATAAATTGGTCCATGGAGGTACTGATGTAGGTAGTTGGGTACCTACTGAATGTGAATTGATTCTGAGTTTTAGCGGGGGCAAAGACAGGTACATGTATGTGAGTCAAAAATATCTGTCAGTCTACATAACAAGCTAGATTTTTGGGTCGTGATCCAGGATCGTAATATTGTAAATACAGCTTCTATTGATATCGAGCTTAAATATGTATTAATATTATAGTATTCGCCAACTAATTGTTGTTTAAAATTCCCCTTCAAAAACATTCTAACATAAATATCAAAACAGGGTGATTATGTAGGTAATGTATCAATTGGATACACAGCACTTAAAAATTAACTAGGTATTAACTTACCTTTGTAACCATAATAATGTAAATAAATCAAAAATATATAAAAAGTGGATACAAATTGAGTAAAAAATTTAAAACGTCAAAAATAATATAAAACCGCGTGACAACCGTTAACGCAGTGATTTGTTTATTAATTGACAAAAAGTTTATTGAAAAAAGAAGAATCCAACGAGTTAATAGATACCTACCTACTTTAACGTGGTACTTTAACCATGTAACTTTAAATTGACAGCGTGCTGCTGAAGAGTTGTTGCGCAGTTCTTCTCTTCAGCCATAGCACTAGCACAGATAATATATCTCTTAGATGAGGCGATTTCCTTCTCTTTCGAATAGTAAGCGAGACAGTGTTATGGCTAAGTTCTTAAGAGTGAAAGAGATTTCCAATTATCTTTTGTCCTTATCTAGCGTATAGGTTTTTTTTGTTGGGCAAAGTTATAGTTTGCCCAACAAAGCGAAGCGCTCTTTGTTTATTTTGATAAAAAACGTTGTTATTTTCAATTATTGAAAGCTAAATAGACTTTCATATCGTGTTTAAAGTGTTTGTTTTTGTTGTGGACATAGTGATATGTTGTATTTTAGGCTGTAAGAGCCGTAATGAAAGGAAAACGGAGCATGTAACATTTCATCGGTATGTAATGATTTACTTTCATGTAAATGTGTTTTGTTTGTGCAAAATAGCAAATATATTCATAATAACAGCTTTGTGGTATAAATCGTAGAAATATAACAAAAAAATCAACATTAATTTGCCTTCTTATTTTAGTGTATAATCTTGCCAAATTACGTAGTCCTTATTCCATAATGGCGACTATGTCCTTACCACGTCGTTACTATGCCTTCCGTAATATATCGGGTTATACTACGACAAAGGTTGCTAGATTAACCCAGATTAATTTCGCAATTTTTTATAATATTAGTAGGTACCTATGAGGTGTAGGGTAGGGTAGTAGGGTACTTGCATGAAATTTATTATAAGAAATTGTGTCAATATGTCAAAAATAGAGCCTTAGAAAAGCGTTATCGTGAAAGATTTACTAAAAAAAATTTAAGTTTCTAAAATATTCAACTTTTAATTTTGTGAAATGGAACGTTGCAACGAAACACCAATCACAGCCACGCTTAACAGATTACGTCACTTTTATTTTTTAGGAAACATTTACCTCTTTCAGAGAAGGCAAAAGAAACTAAGTGCATACAGTCAACGCATATTTTTAATTTTCTGAACTCGACACAGTTCAACCTTAATTTCGCTTTTGGATATTGAAGTTATCTGTCTGTCAGTGTCACATGATCCGACAGTGACATTTCTATCACAGGTTAATAAGGCGTAATTTTGAACTAGTGACGTCATTCCGCGTTTCGGCGGTAAAGTCAAAAGTAGGAACTTTGAAACGCTCTATTTAATTAATTTATGCGTATATTTTTTTCTTTTTCTTGCTTTATTTAAGTAGGCCATACATATATCTTTAAAATAGACTGGAAATTTTTTTTTATCTCTGCCAAGTTTCATGCTAAGTGCCAATCGTTTCCATCATTTGTTTTTTTTTTTCAACGTGGGATAAAATACTGAAAGATTCTAGTCAACTATGTCTCAGACGCTGTATTTTAAAACTTCAGTATCGAATCGAATAAGTTCAATTTGACCGTCAACAGAATCACGTGTACTGTACCCTTCGCGTGTAAGACTGGCTGAAAATCTTGCATGCTCTTGACTGTATGAGTAGTGTATGAAATATTTTAGATTCGATTTGGAAATTTTAGAATATTGGGCCTGATAAATACATTGTCCACGTGTCCAGTGTGTATTCTATATGTTTTTTCTTTTTCAGATTTCCTTTTAAATTGGTTACTCTTATTAACTGGATAGCAAGCACTGGTCGTGTAAATTGGAAACCAAATAGCTATTCAAGGATTCGTTTCAAGCATTTCCAAAGCAGTTTCTTTCGAAAAACTAAACTTAATTACAATGAGTGCAGCTGGCGCGAACCAATAGCAAGCAATAATAATAATCGTTTCAAAAACCATAAGCCAAGCGCGCAACTTTGATGCCCTGACGAGAAATAAGCTGGTTTGCTCATCCGTACCGTGCGCTAACTTAAGTTCCAATAAAACGTTATTTGCACCTACATAGTATTCATTTCACTTGCCCCGCTTCACTACACACTATAAAATAAAGTCGCTTTCTCTGTCCCTATATCCCTATGTATGCTTAAATCTTTAAACTACCCAACGGATTTTGATTCGGTTTTCACCAATAGATAGAGTGATTCATGAGGAAGGTTTGTAACTATATTTTATCCTGGAATTCCCGCGGGAACTCCGAAATTACCACGGGTGAAACCGCGCGGGTCAGCTAGTATATTATAAATCCCCTCGACACCATCAGGGATCGATGATTTATAGTTCATATACAAAACAACCTATCCTATAAAACTACATTTTACTTCCTATAGCTTTTCCTTCAAACAAGCTAAAACTCCTTGGAAATTGGAAATAAGTTATTTAGTGGCAATACTGGTAGTTTACATGTGTGCATAGGAAGAATATCACTTTCTCTTACGCTATACGCGAATGCCTCGTCTAGTTCATTCTCCGTCTACGATCAGAGAGGATTTTATGAGTGCTGTCATAATAACTGTAATTAAATGGACGTCAAAAAGAGCTTAGAGCCACATTATGGGTCAAATTTGAATAAAGGATTTGACTTTGACTTTGTGTATTATTTTACCTATCTACTAAAATAAAAGAGTAGAATCCGCGATTCCGTATATTGAATATTTTTATCAAATATTGAGAGAGAGCGATAAAAGAAGAGAAACTAACCACAAAAGGAAAGTGTTTAGTTTTCACGATGAGGTATCTCCGAATCTATAGGTTACCTACTTAACGGATTGTCGTGCGGTTTTTACAGGTACCTAGCTTAAGCGTAGCCTGGAACAACTTACAGATTTTGATTCAAATCGGATGTTGGGAAAAAAAATGTGTAATCATGCAATCCTACTTAATATTATAAATGTGAAAATGTGTATGTTTGGATGTTTAGATGTTTGGATGTTTGTTACTCACTCACGCAAAAACGGCTGAACGGATTTGAACGAAATTTGGCATGCACGTTGTCAAGACATAGTTAGGGTACTTTTTATCCCGGAATTCCCGCAGTAACTCTGAAATTATCGCGGGTGAAACCGCGGGGCCCAGCTAGAGTAATCATAAACATTTCGGTTTTGCGATTACAATATGCAAGTTTTGACACCTATAATATCTAGCAATCAACCAAAACAACATACCTACTTCAAAAGTTGAAGTTGCCTCAACATGATTTCACAAAATCGCAATTTTTCTGATTGAAACTGAAATATTATGATAGCAACAAAAGTTACATAAATTGCCCTGCTGATGAACTAACTGATCCTAAGTAACAAAGAATTTTTAAATTTTGCTTTTAAGCGTAATATCCTTACATATTATGAAACAAAGTCCTCCGCCGCGTCTATCGGTCTGTCTGTTCGTGATAAACTCAAAAACTGCTAAACTGATATTCATGCTGTTTTCACCAATGGATAGTGATTTAAGAGGAAGGTTTATAAGGTTTTTAACTTTTTATTATTATTACCTATATTATTAACCTATAGTTCATCCTGGAATTCCCGCGGGAAATCCGAAATTACCGCGGGTGAAACCGCGAGGGACAGCTAGTTCATATTAGATCATCCAATTTCGGTACTTCGGTACATTTTGGCGAAGGTGATATTTTTGCCCCAAGGTAGCCGAAGCCGAAAGTCCGCTACTAGGTAACAAACAACACAATTGAACAATAACTTATACCTACCTTTATTAATATGAAGGTTGTATAAAAACTGTACATTGATAATTTTCACAATTTTTTTTAACACTATTCAAAACACTTGATAAATACACAGTAAATATAATGGGCATGTTGACTAATTTTTATTTTTTAGTCCGTCTTGTAGATTATTAAAAAATATTGGAAACGTATTTTTTCTTTTTTTACGTAATCAAAAAATAACGGCGATATATTGAGTTGAAATTTCGCGTGACGTCACTATTCTGACAGTTTGTATGGCGGTTTTTGCGGTTAGTGACGTCACGACCCTCTCACCCTAAACTTTAATGTGCTTTATCTCTGTATATTTTAATTTATTTGAAAAAGCAAAAAATACGGGTCTATTGTTTTTTAATTTTCTAAAAGACGGACTAATTAAAATTTTGATTTTCAAAAGTTGTCAACATCCCTATTATGATAAAAAATCCGCATTACATATTGGCTACCTCTACCATTTTGTCAATCGTACAAATCTTTTCCCTTGGCTTCCCTTTAATTTTGCCCTGTTCTATTTCATACTTGTCAATCTTTTCCCACCCACTCCAATCTACAATTTGGTTACTGTTTATTATCTTTCTTATTTCCTCAAATCCGCCTCTATAGTGACTTAGTTCTTTGAGATCCTCACAAACTGTTTTTGCTACTTGGAATGCATTCCCCATTGTATGCAATATAACCCCAACTGGCCCAGTCCCTAGCCACCCTGCCACATAGAGCCTTCCTAAGCCCTCACTATTGTTATTTACAACACGACCCTTATCATTAACAGCTAAACCATACTTATTAAATACCATAGATTTATCTACATTTACACTCTTATATCCTATACTCCTAAATGCTAAGTTACAGTTTATGACTTCTTTCTCATCTGTAGGCACACACTTTTGGTCTTCGTAACCATCTCCTACCATTTTATTACAAACCAATTCAACACCAGTTACTTTTTTTTTCTCGTTAACTAAGAATTTATTTGGACTTCTGTGAAATATAGGTTTGAATAATTTCATATTCTCTAGATTATTAGATGTTAAATGGGATTCTTTTAAAGAATTAAGCATAAGTTCAGTTAGCCTCTTTCTTGGTCTGGGCAAACTATCAACTATTTCTTCAACACCAATAAAATCTTGCTCTCTCCAAATTGTTCTGCAATTTGCTAGTTTGATTTGTTCACGAAGTTCTTTGATGGTAAATGCTACTTGTAAAGGGCCTCTCCGGCCAATCATATACAGTTCTTTTAATTTTGATTCAGATAGTGCTTGAATTGCATGTTCTGTAATATCAGTTTTTCGCAGTACATCTACTGGTGTAATAAGGATTCGAGCTATGTCTAAAGCGACATTTCCTTGACCAATTATAGCAGCAGTATCACCAGATAAGTCAATCTAAAAAGAATCACAACTTCAATTAAATGATTGCCATCTAATTTTATATTATCAGATTGAAATTGGTCTGCAATTTTAATACCTTTAGATTACTTTCACTGGGTGTTCCATTGTACCACCCAACAAAATTTCTGGCAGCAATCACATTAGCGGCATTTTCATTTTCTATACCTAGGGTTTTGTCTTGTTCTGCACCATATGTCTTAAAAAATATCTCACAATATAATACATATTATAATGAAAACAAATTATACAACATAAATCTTTAAAATCTTTTATGTTAAATTTCAGAATTGCATTATTCATTATTCTATTAAGGCCCCGATTGGATTAACAGGATTAATAGGAATAGGATTGTAAAGTCAACTGAAAAAAGTACTAATTCTTACCAATAAAACAGCATCATAATGTTGCCTCAGCTGTGAAAGGTGTATGTCAACTCCTAATGTAACATTACCATAAAAATTAACATTGTCTTGTTTTGCAACTTTTGTAAACTGGTTGATGACATTTTTAACTTCTGGATGATCAGGTGCTACACCATATCTAAAAAAGAGTTATTTTCACATTAACAAAAATTTCAAATTTTACACTACACCCCTATATTGATTAATATGAAACAAAGTATCCCATAATATTCAAAGATAACATAGTAAATAATGTAGCAAAATTGTGTTTTTAAATGATTTCATGGTCCAAAAAAATATCTTCTACATAGTAAATACCAAAAAAATTATTTTTATTATCTAAATCTATACATATAAACAAAATTGAAATGTCTGTTTGTGATTCCAAATTAACAGCTTTTCACTAAATGTATATGAAAGTATACATATACACTAGCTGTCCCCCGCAATTTCATCCGCAGTAATTTCAAAGTTCCCGCAGTAATTTCGGGAAAAAAGTGCTGACCATACCATAAATGACCAGACCATATTATAAATGGTTACAAAATTTTATCAAAATCCATTCAGTGGTTTCGAAGTCCATCGCGGACAAACAATGTGACACGTGATTTATATATATTAGATTATACAGTACTTAAATTAAAAAGTAAATTTTATAAATTTTTGTCAGTCTGTCTGTCTGTTTGTTCCAGCTAATCTTCTTCTTCTTCTTTAATAATGGCATCTATAATTATAATTTGCCAATGACAACGTTTCTTAGTGATAAAAATTTCTTCATCTACTTCTTCTCTGAAACGGCTGGAACAATTTTGACAGAACTTTCACTGATAGATAGCTAATGTTATAAGAACTTAAGGAGTAACTATTTTTATTTTAGAAAAAATAGTTCCTGCGAGAATTCTGAAACTCATGCGGGTGAAATCACAGGGCACAGCTAGCAATTTAAAAAATTAATCCTTATTTCTCTTGGTCACAGCATCACACATGAATGGCTGGACCAATTTTGCTATTCTTTTTATGTTGTGTTTATTATTGTAAGAAGGTTGTTACGGAAGAAGTGGATTTTCTGCAGGAATATCAAAACTCATATTGTGGGTGAAATCGCAGGGAACAGCTAGTATTACTATAGATATTAGATTTGTACAGGAACATTAAGACCTTACATCTAGGTACATAATTTAGGAGATAATTAGGTATATATAATTTATAGATTAGAAAATACTAATATTTATACTGTATAGATTCTCAGACAGTATAGTTTCATTATGTATGTACACCATAATTTAAACACATTACCTGATCAATCCAAATGGTACAGGAAGTTTATCATAAATATCAACATTGATGTTCGCAAGATTCTTGGTTAAATGCATGGCTGCATAGAATCCAGCTGGACCTGCGCCTACAATACACACACGAGGGCCTTTTGAGGATGACGAAAATGTCCTCGATATTAATTTTAAGAAATTCATCTTCAACACAAATTAATTATCCAAGCTAGAAAATCGGTCGTCTTTTTACATGAATCTCATCCAATGCCTTTTAACGTAGTTATTCTTGTTACTGTGATGTCCAAAATTTCCAATATAATTGTATGAACTGACACTGCTCATGAATACATTTCACTCTCAAATATCGGTTAAAATGCAGTGATTATACTGTCTTTTAGGTTTACTATTGAATTACCTATTGAATACCTATAAATCGAAGGAGCTGAGACCAACCGATGGACCTAATGAGGTCCGAGAGTGGAGACCACAAACTACTTTAGAAATCTGAGATACTGAGAATGAGACGTATGTGGAGACCTCGGGAGACCTATGGTGGAGACCGGACATAAGTCTAGTTAATTTGTGGAAATATGGACCGGACAGAGATGAGTACACACCTCCAGAGCCACAGGAGAAGAGAGAATAAATAAACAAATAAATCACGATAGGCAGTGTTGCCAACCCTCAAAAATATTTACCCCTAAAAGTTAAGTCACAAACTTAAAAGTAAATAGCAGCGCCAAGATTTTTGCCTAGTTTCAAAATCATTAAGGTGAAATTATTGGTCTTAAAAGAAAACAATTTAATCAAAAGCAAAAATGTCTCTTGATTTTTTTTTACGACCGATCTTTTTTTCGTAATTACAAAATGAAGATTTATTACCAAAATTCTAATTATTAAATTCTTAATTTTTCGTCATTACGACTTTCCTATTGATCGTAGTAAAAATATTTATTTATTTATTTATTTATTTATTTATTTATTTATTTATTTATTTATTTATTTATTTATTTATAATTCAGGCAGGCAGTTGAAGCAACTGATAGGTGCCTGTATCCAGTTATACACTATTTCTTATCTTTTAATTGTATCAAATATTTATCCAATCTGTTTTTAAATATGTTGATGTTAGGTGCCAAGACTACCAATGGTGGTGGTGGTGCCAATATCGTAGTAAAAGTATCGATCGTAGTAAACCTTAATAGGACGCTCTGTGGGAAGTTGCATATAACGACAAACTCCCGACGAACGCGCCATTTTATCTTATCTATTTCACTGTTTCCGCATACTGTTCATCACTAATGAATCACTATTATGCAAAATTTCACCATACTCACATAATATTAATAACGATAAAGTAAGTAAAACAAAAAAAACTGACGTCCATTTCTGCTCAAATCCCGCCAAAAGTTCTAAGCATAAACAACGTAACCACAGTTGCGTCCCAACTCCTATCCTATTATATTAATACCTATTATGTTTAAATGTTTATGGTAGACACTGGTAATAAGAAAACTTGATATCGCTAAGCCGTTAGATCAACAAATAAACATGATTGGCTAGATTGCTTTTTTTCTTGATGAAAAAAATATAAGAAATAAAAATTTGAAAAAAATATTAAATATAAGTCAAAAAACCCCCAAAAATACCCCTAAAAATATTATACCCCTAAAAAAATCCTATCGCATTCATTTTCCCCCTAAATTTAGGGGGAAAACCCCTAAGTTGGCAACACTGACGATAGGTACTACATAGGTAGATAGTAGATACCTAATCACTATTTATGAAGAGGTGTGCGTCTTCAAATCGAGTACGCGGCTATACTAGTATGCTATAACATCGATTACACCTTACGATTTCCTAGATTGGTGAGTGCCAGATTGTAGCACATAATATTTTATATGCTATATGGCTATATGCTACCTTCAAGCACATAATAATGCAGCTGTAGGTAGCTATTTTTTTATTAGATACTAGCTGTCCCACACGGTTTCACCCACGTGAGTTTCGGTATTCCCGCAGTAACTCCAAAGTAACCTAATTTACTCCTTATAACGTCAGCTAATTAGCAGTGAAAGTCCCATCGAAATAAGTCCAACCGTATTGGAGATTCACCCGCATGAGTTTCTGAATTCCCGTAGGATTCACTTCTTATAACGTCAGCTAATTAGCAGTAAAAGTCCCGCCCAAATCGGTTCAACCGTTTCGGAGATTCACCCGCGTGAGTTTCAGAATTCTTATAGGAACTCTAAAGTAGCCTAATTTACTCCTTAAAATATCAGCTAATTAGCAATGAAAGTCTTGTCCAAATCGGTTCAACCATATCGGAGATTCACCCGCGTGAGTCTAAAAATTCCCGCAGGAACTCCAAACTTCTTTTATGTTAACCTGGTCCTGACAATAACGAACACATAAAAAATAATTATCCAATTTGATTCAGTCGTTTGGAAATTATGCGTTAAGCAAACGTTGTGCCAATCAATTTTAATATAGACTATTTCTATGTTCCCTCGGTAATTCTAGCCTTTGTTACTCAGGGATAATGTATCATTCTAATGGAGAAAATACTTTTTAAATCGGTCTAGTAAAACTTTGAGTTAAATAGTAAAAAACAAATAAAAAAAAACAAATCTTTCCTCTTTATAATATTAATATAGATTTATCTGCTATGTAATATTATATCGAACACTCTCACCTACAGAGCAGATAGCAGATAGCAGAAATATATGATAAATACAGGAAGCTGTAGCTATTTTTTTCATTAGATATTTGTATGTGCTATCAGCTATCCCATGTAATATATCGAACACTCTTAATTTTAAGTGCTAACACCTATCTATCTAATCTAATATATATTAAACACGTGTCACGTTGTTTATCCGCGAGGGACTCCGAAACTACTGAACGGATTTTGATATAATTTGTAACCAAATTTATAACTGAGATGCGCGGAGCGGTGCGTGCCATGTTGCGCGGATTGTTTGAACTACCTACTTATTTAGTAGTATAGTTGATATGAAATAAACGATTCACCAGAAGGAAACTTGGTTTTAATTAACTAAAAACTTCGACATTATGGAACAGTAATGACAACATCATAAGATACAAGATCATAGAGATAAACAATATTAAGTGGCCAGTGTTATGGACTGAAATTCACATCATTCACCCCTCTATGTTTTTTTTTTTTTACCCACAGCGAAATCTTTAAGGTAAGAGGGAAGTCTTCGAGTTCTCTCTCTCTCTTGCTACAGAAAGATCTACCATTTGAGCTGAATGATAATTAGACACTGTACTTGATCCATCCTGTCTTTTAACTGGGAAGTGGAGCTAAATATTAATTAGACATTGTACTTCATCCATCCTGTTTTTAAACAGTGGAATAATGTGGTGATTACGATTCTATTGCAGAAGTTAGGCTTCTTCTACAAATGGCTCGTTCTTTGAGTCATGTACGTTCTTCTTTAAACGTTCAGATCCTGATACTAGCCACGTTGATACAGATTCTCCGTTTGGCGATTTGGAAGGATAGTTAACTAATTTTCAATGTGAATAGCGACATATGAAGATCACTAAGATACTAGTTTCGAAAGCGGTGAAAGGTTTCTTTTGTCAGAATATGGGCAATGTATGATCTAGATTAGGTATGTAAAGTTAATAGCCAGAGAATAATTGCAAGTAGTTTTCGATGGGCTCTGCCACCTGTAAAAAATACTGAGCACGTCATAGAAACAAAGCTCAATAACTCTTTCTTCTAAAACCTTTGAAATTAGGTTTTATAAATTCTTCATCATCTTTAGTATAGTATCTGGTCTTTATAGCAATCGGTTTGACATCAGAAGACTTTGTATAGATCGATGCTGGTGGTACGTTAGCAGTGTCCATAACACAGATTTTCAAACTCCCCTTGGCACCTCCGAATTGGAATTCAAGACTCGAATGATCTTTTAAAATATCATGACCTATGATGAGGTCAGCACAGAGATTGTTGACAACAAGTAATGGGCGTCTTTTGTACGTATAATCGTTTATAATGATAGTAGCAAGGCATTCCGCTTCAACGTGTAATACGTTATTCATGGAAGCTAACGTTATTGTTTGCTTTCGTGACTTTAGTTTTAGTTTCAGTAATTGTGCTATTTTTCTATCAATGAAACTAACTGAGCTTCCGGTATCGATTAACGCATCAGCTCCAAAATCATTTACTCTGACATGTGTGACTGCCTTGTACAGGCTAGACCGTACCGCAGCACAAACTGCGCTTGCAGCATTTTCATCAAAACGCACATCAGCAGAGCCGTTACTAGGGTCTTCTACAGAAAAAGCCGCATTATTAGTAGCATGATCAGTTAATTTACTAGACCTGCAAACATTGGCGAAGTGTCCTTGCTTAGCACACAGTTGACATTGAGCATCTCGTGCGGGACATTTGACTCTTAGATGAACGTTCTCTCCACAAAAGAAACATCTTCGCTTCGATTGAGTAGATGGAACAGCTAAATTGGCTTGCTTTGGTATTGCATTAAGATGACACGAAGTAGTATTTTGAGGTGAGATAGTTTGTGAATCACTTTTTGCAGTTTCGAGACATACAGCTTGATTTAAAGCCTCATCTAGAGTAAGTGAGAATTTTTCAAGTAAACGTTCACGAATATTTTGTGATGAGACACCCGAAATAAAAGCTCCTCTAATAGCCTGAGCTTTGTGTTCTTCAGCAGTAACTGCTTGAAAATTACAATCACGAGATAATATTCGCAATGCTCTGCTAAAATCGGATATTGATTCGCCCGGCTGCTGTTTTCTTGTCATAAGGGTATGACGGGCTAGCACCTCATTTTTAGGCTTTATGTAAATTTTATCAAGCAATTTCATTGCTTCATCGTAGTCATCACAATCACGAACGTGTAAGTAAACATTTGGCGAGATATGGTTAATCAGAAGTTTCAACCTTAATGAATCAGCAGTATCTTTATGAAATTCTTCGGATAAGAAATTTGCAAATGTATATTTCCAATGAGTCCATTTTATTTCTGCTGATGGGTCGTTGAGCTCTGCGTCAAATTGTTCCGGCCGTAGATATTTGGATATTGAATATGTTGTATCGGTTGTTTGAGAAAGGCTAGGTTGAGATATCGTATCAGGCATTATATACTTTTTTAGTTAATTAAATTGATATGAAATAAACGATTCACCAGAAGGAAACTTGGTTTTAATTAACTAAAAACTTCGACATTATGGAACAGTAATGACAACATCATAAGATACAAGATCATAGAGATAAACAATATTAAGTGGCCAGTGTTATGGACTGAAATTCACATCAATAGTATTGTAATAGGTGCACTGCACTACAAATTTGTAGTTAAAGTTTATCGAATAACATCGTTGTTATCGACTTGTAACTACTAAACTCAACAATCTACTAACTCGATAACTTTTAGTAATAATCGTATGAATCCCCATTCCCCATCGCTATTACCAGGCTATTACAATTTACAAATTATCCACTAGTATCTACGCTTGTCGCTTTCCAATTTAAAAATATTTTGATTCCTGTAGAAATTAAGAATCACATTTACCTACTTAAAAGATTTGGTCTGAGTAGGTATCAAAGTCAATAAATTTTTTCCGATTAATATGGCACATGTAACAGATGTAAAGGTTCTTGTTAGTAGGTTATTTTCTCTGAAAAATGGGTAAGTTTCATGTTTTTCACGGTCTATTTTAGTTATGTTTGTTGCCGTTTGAAATCTAGATTATTTTCTAATTTGTGTAAAAGAATTCTTATATTTTTCTCTAATCTCAGCAATAACATCAATTTATCATTGCTAGGCTGTTGCAATGTTAAAGCCACTTTAAGTAAAATAAACGACAGCACGGGCATTATTATTTAATCTGCGCCCCTAAATGCTTTACAGATTAAATCCTGCCAAATGGGGAACCCGAAGTTTTAGTCAAGACACTGACAAATCAATAAATGTATTAAAAAAGGGCAATGTCACACCTTTACCACCACTGTCAGAACCTATGCCAAATCTTCCACCGGTAGTGTTCTCCACAGTAAAATCTGAAGAAAGCCTAACAGAGGTCACAACACTTAGCAATGGACTTCGAGTAGCTTCTGAGAAGAAATTTGGCCAGTTTTGTACAGCTGGTGGTAAGTTAATAATGACTTTGTCTTTTAATATAAAATAGTCGTAACCTACTAAATAAACATTCTAGTGTCATAATTTGTATTTTTATGTTTATGCAGTGGTGATTGACTCTGGACCCAGATATGAAGTGGCTTATCCTAATGGTATATGCCACTTTTTAGAAAAGTTGAGCTTTGGTGTGAGTAGTATAAAGTACAACTTTTCACTGTATTTGTTGATTTTTAATATAGTAATCAGTTCTTCCTATTTATGTCAACAGGCAACTCACAAATATGCCACCCGTGATGAGATGCTGCGGGAACTAGAAAGACATGGTGGCATTTGTGACTGCCAAGGATCTCGTGACACTACAGTTTATGCTACCAGTGCTGACTCTAGGGGATTAGATGCTGTTACACAGGTGGGATTATCAAATAAGTATGTCATCCTTATAATTCCTCCAACATCCGTCAAATGTCATTTTGGGGGCCTTGATACAATTTGCAGTTATAAGCTTTGAGAAAATAACCTATTACCGAACTAAACAATACTTATTTCAGGTATTGGCGGAAGTGACATTGAGACCACGTCTTTCTTCTGAAGAAATAGAAGGTGCAAGACAGGCTGTGGCATTTGAATTAGAAACACTTGCAATGAGACCCGAGCAAGAAACTATATTAATGGATATGATACATTCTGTATGTTCATAATTTTGTTACATTATGTTTTATTAATCAAAATGTGTAATCAAATGGTGAAAATAAAGAAATATAAGTTCTACCAAATATCAAATTCAAAAAAATGATTTTAATAGTACTGAATATGTAAAATTTTTAATTTGATTTTAAATTTATGTTCCTGTTTGTTCAAAATTATTAATTCTTTCAACAAGGTGATTCCAAGACACTCTTTCCAACATATTGTGATAATTACCATTAAATGTATTTATGGTGATTTAATAGTTTTTAATGTGTATATTTCACACTTCAGGCAGCGTATAAGGCTAACACTCTTGGCTTACCAAAAATTTGCCCCAAGGAGAATGTAAATAAAATTGATCGTGGAATTATATTAAATTATCTGAAAAACCATTACACACCTGATCGTATGGTTGTTGCTGCTGTTGGGGTAATACAACTCAATTCAATAATGATTAGAAAATTTCTGTTTCTGTATGTCTGATAATAACGTTTTTTTTTTGTATTTTCTAGGTTGAACATCAAGCTTTTGTTGATTATGTTCAAAAGTATTTTTTGGATGTGAAACCTACATGGTGCACTGAGAACAGTGATAGTTCTTTTAAACCTCTGGTTGATCAGTCTATAGCACAATATACTGGTGGCATGGAACAAGTAAGTTGTTTTATTTCATTTTTTTTATTCAATGTGTTTATTTAAAATGCATCATCAATTTGCTTTCCTTTCTATTTTCAGGAGGAATGTGAGATTCCTTTGTATCCTGGATCTGATTTGCCAGAGTTGTCCCATATAGTTATTGGGTTGGAAAGTAAGGTTCTTTTAAGATATTCTTATTATTAGATATGCATTAAAATCTATTATTATGTAACTAGTTGTGCCTCGCGGTTTCACCCGCGTGAGTTTGGGGATTCCTGTACAAACTCCAAAGTAGCCTATTTTACTCCTTATTACATCAGCTGATTAGCTGTGACAGGCCTGTCAAAATCGGTCCAACCGTTTTAGAGCCGGACCGTGATTTTCGGTATTTCTGCAAGAACTTCAAAATTGTATAAAATAACCTTGACCTGATGATAACGAACACAAAAAGATTATCCAATTCGGTGCAGTCGTTTGGAAGCTATGCGCATAGCACGATTCAATTTTATTTATATAGATAAAAGTTTATCTATAGTTAGTGTCCTCTGAACAGGGTGCGAAAATATCCGATATTTATTATAAATATCAAAATATCGGATATTTTTTATATACAAGCTGTTGTTTTGGTCAGCAACGCGCTTAACGGAGGTAGTAATATAAATGATATGGGTTCTAAAAAAAATATAAAAAAAAAATATTTTTTATAATTCGGAACATTATTTAAAAGAAAATCTCTGCACAAGATATCTAAAAATGTTTACATTAAATGGTAATTGGTAAAGCCTTAGCGCGTAGACTAGAGCTACGACATCTACGCGCTACGAGCAGCTACATCGCGCGTCGCGTCGTCGCCGGTACCTACTTAGGTAGGTACTTACTTTTGCACAAACGTTTTACCTATTTAGATCACGGTAAGTAAACAACACATTTTAGACTCTCTTTCCCTCCATACTTTACTGGGCTTAGGACCGGCAAAGGAACTGAATAATTTAGAAATTATTAAATTAGAAATGACATTTTTATCCATTAATAATATCCATTAAAGTTCTATGGCGCTGTTATTAAGTACCTTTGGCGTATTTAAAAAGGTGAACGAACTTATTTACAATCATTAAACGTGATTTACAAATTATTGATTACACATAACACGAAGTCTTCTAAAAGTTTTTTTTATTTACACTGATTTTACGTTAACGGTTTATCTGTTCAGTGTCTACCGCGTTGCGCGATGCACACAGAAGCACGACATCGCAAATTGTCTTTTAATCGCGATAAAACAGTTTCATTCTTCGTAATCACTTCTAAAGCGTTCAGTATCTCTTGTTTTAATGTGTCGGCGTATTCGTCATGCGTACCACTTTACGTCACCCCACAAATAAAAGTCCAATTGAGTTAGATCGGGTGAACGTGGTGGCCACGGTATGGGTCCACCTCTTCCTATCCAACGATCACCAAACTCCGATGTTAAATGGTCAATGCCAAAGCTTCGCCCAGCATCCCAGGTAGGTAGGTATTCGTGCGCGGCTGCGCACGAAAGTAGGTATTCAAGGACTGCATCTTGAACATTAACAGGGAGCCCAGATTGACCTCTACCTGTTGTGTGACGAGGTGTAGCGAATGTTACCCATTCCCTGAGACTAAAAACAACAGTCCTTATGGTGTAACGAGTTTCACTTGGACGAGTTGAAAACGTCGCACTCCACTCGGCCACACTATTCGCTTCATCTTCGCTATTACTAAATACTCAATAAATCGTAAATTTCACTATTGGTTAATCCTGCGAACGACCGAGCCATTTTAGCATAGAAACAACGCACGCGCAATAGCTGCGGCTGTGGGAGGCAGACTGGCTGGCGCCTGGCGCTGGCCGCTGGCGCTAGCGCCGGCGGGCGGGGGTGGCATATCGCCGCGCCCCCCGGCCCCCGCCGCCCGGCCGCCCCGCCGCATTCGCCCGCGTTCCCACCGAGGCGGGGTGTATGTAGGTACTATGTACGTAGGTACTATTGCATGCCATATGATGCGCGCCGCGCCGCGCGGTCAACGACCGGTAGCGTAGGCTCGCCCGCTTGTATAAACAAAATAAATATTTTTTTCGGATTTTCCTTGAAAAAATAATTATTTTTTTTTATATTTTTTTTGACATCAGTATCGTTAGTACAACCACCTCTGTGACGGGCGTTGTTGACCAAAACAACAGCCTGTATATCCGATATATATCAACAATGTGATATATATCCATTTTGTATGACAATAATATTATTATTTTATAGTATTTTTATGTATACTATTTTATGTATACTATTTGCATATTATGTATTTAATAAACAAAAAATTGGGGAGCGTCCATTAATCACGTGAGGCTCGAAACAGGGGGGCAGAGCCCAAGGGTTAAGAAAAAATCACGAAATCTTACAAAGAGGGGGGGGGAATATAATGAGATCACGTGCATTTATTTTTCGCTAATCCATGGGCCAAGGACAATATCTCTTAAATTCTTCTTGGTCGTTACACTCTCGACAGAGTGGTCGTGGTCATCGGTTCCGGATTGGTAGCACGCTTGACAACCCGTCGCGATTCCTCCCGAACCGCTGCCCTTCTAGAGCACTCGTAGAGAGAGCTATCAGCGGCAGCCTTCACCTGATCAGTCCAGCGCATCGGTGATCTCCCGCGCGGTCTTGTGCCTTCCACCTTTCCCTGCACCACAAGACGCTCCACGGAAGTCTCCAAGTCGTAAAATATGGCCGAAGAATGTTAATATTCGAGCCTGTACTATGGAGGACAGACGCTGCTTGATGCCGTGTTCCCGGAGGATGGAAGCGTTAGTTCGGAACTCAGTCCACGATACTCCAAGCATTCTCTTCCAGCACCACATTTCCAGAGCGTCTATCCTCTTCCTCTCGACCTCCCTTAGTGTCCAAGTCTCTGCCGCGTATAAGAATATGGGAAACACCAGTGCCCTGACAAGTCGGATCTTTGTGGCCTTCGTGATGATCCGGTTTCTCCATATTTTCTCTTAAATATATTTATGTAAAACTCTGTTTTTTTTTTACACCTTCCTTTATTATTTTTATGCCAGTCAAAAACATTACCTAATGTCTGTCTAGACATTTTTATCACGATGCTTAATTTTCTAAAATTTAATCAGATTAAACCTTTATTTAAAAACCAGCTGTGCCCCGCGGTAATTTCGGAGTTCCCGCGGGAATTCCGGGATAAAAAGTACCCTATGTCCTTCTCTGTACCCCTGACAACGTGCATGCCAAATTTTATCCAGATCCGTTCAGCAGTGTTTGCGTGATTGAGTAAACGTATGCGAGGATAAGAGCTCGAAAGCGCATTTTCATCCGACTTGCTTCAAATTTATCGTCACTGCTCAGCTCCTATGTGTCTTAGCGTTATGTTATATAGCCTATAAGTAACCTGCCCAGGAGTATGGACTACAGACAGACAGACAAAAAATTTACTGATTGCATTTTTGGCATCAGTATCGATCACCATTCATCCTCCAATATTAATTATGAATATATATTCAATGTACAGAATTGACCTCTGTACAGTTTTATTATAAGTATAGATAATACCTATTCTGAAAATTTTAATATACTTTGTACTAAAAATACACGTGATTTTGGATAGGGGAAGCGGGGGGGTTCTTCATCACATAATATCATCGGGGTGGAGGTGGTTAAAAAAAGTTGTTAAAAATATTATGTGATCAATGGACACCAAAACTAAAATATTTTATTTGTTAAGGTTACAAAATCAGGACAAATCAACTCAAAAACATAAAATCTTCTAATAAATGAGAAAAAATCAACTAAAACCATTTAAAACTTATTATTTGGGAGAATGTATTTAAAAAAATTGGTGAATATGATTTTCAGTGATATATATCAAGGAAAAGCATTGGATATATATCGGATATTATATCGGATATATATCCATTGATATATATCCTCGCACCCTGCCTCTGAACTCCGAAATTAACGCACGGGAATCAGCTAATATAATATTATGTACTATTTGTGCCCCGCGGTTTCACCTAATTTTTTCCTTATATATCAGCTAATTAGCACTGAAAGTCCCGTCAAAATAGTTTTAACTGTTTCGGTGATAAACTGTCCGCTGCCTTAGTTTTGGAGTTCCCGCGGTAATTCCGGATAAAAAGTACCTTATGTCCTTCTCTGTACCCCTGACAAGTGTATGCATGATGATAAGTTGAGCCGTCTAGGCGTGAAAGCGTAACAGACATAAGTACAGAGTTTTTTTCGCATTTATAGTATTAGTAGAGATTTTAATTGGAGGATGGAACACAATTTTTTTTTATCATCGTTTCCAGGTTGCTCCCACAGCGACCCTGACTTCGTGGCGACCTGCGTGCTGAACATGATGATGGGCGGAGGGGGCTCGTTCTCAGCCGGCGGCCCGGGCAAAGGCATGTACACGCGCCTCTACACCAACGTTCTGAATAGGTATGTCGAGAATAACTGCCGGCTTAGCCGAGTCGGTAATGTATATAATCGTTACTGCTATAGAAAATTAAGGATCGTATCGTACGTAACACGTGGTCGGGTAAAGTCGTCCAATCAAAAGTCCATGTTTGCGTGACCACGTAACATGTTGTGTAACAAACAAACCAACTCACTTTTACTATAGTAAGGATTATCAACTTAGCTAAGAGCGAAGGTATTTATTAGAAAAACGGTTATCGCTCGCAACTGTGCTTCCACGTCTAGCGACTGCGTAACTGGCAATATTTCAGCATTTGAACTTTATAACATAACAAAACTTTCATACAATTAGTGCCGAAAACTCACTTTTGGCGATTATTAATAAGTTTTTGTATATTAAGTTGCTATAATGCAGAATTATCATCCAAAATTAGTGTTTACTATTTACCCAATCGATTCTAATATTATAAAGAGCTAGTTTGTAAATTTGTTGGATGCAAAGGTTTATCTCTGGAAACATGTACTAAACCAACTTTAAAAATTATCGTTCCACTGATAGGAAGCAACAGTATCCCTGAGCTGAATTTCATACTTTTTAGAGTTCGCACAGCCGAAACTCAGCCGTTTGGCCTGGGCGTTATTTGTACTATTTTTTTTATAAGTTCACTAGTCCTTTACTATATTATTATTAACTATATTATAAGGAAGGATAGACTGGTGTCTTTGTGTTGGGTTCAGATACCACTGGATGTTCAACGCAACAGCATACAACCATTCGTACGGTGACACTGGCCTGTTCTGCGTGCACTCCGCCTCCCCACCCAGCCGCATTTACGACACCACGCTCGTCATCGCGCGGGAACTCGCTAACATGGCGGGGAAAGTGGGAGAAATCGAGTTACAGGTATATGAAATCGAGGTATAGAAAACTAGCTGTCCCGCGTGGTTTCACCCGCGGTAATTTCGGAGTTCCCGTGGGAATTCCAGGATAAACTACAGATACTTATACTTATAAACCTTTCAAAAGTCCGTTCAGTAGTTTTAGAGTTTATCTCGAACAGACAGCGGAAGCAACTTCATTTTATACTATGTAAAGATGTACAGGTGTCTATACCGCCATCACACCGGCGACCCTCCTTACAAGCGAACCAATTTAACTTCCTTCTACCATAGGTACTCCCCTAGCCATATTGACATTCCACCATTATTAACGCATAGAAAACTCAGTAACGAATTGTCATGTCACCTGGTCAGCCAGTCAAACTTTAGTTTTGCGTGACCACGTGGAATCTAGAGTTTTGAAGTTTGAGTTCGAAATTACTGTCCAACAGTCCAAAAAACATACGGAAATAACAGCCTACGCCGCTGCCACCTCTAGACTTATACTGTGTTGTGGCGGGGCGTCGCGTGGGGAGGCACGATGTTGGCGCTTCTTTGCGTAGCGCGTAGTAATAGTATTTTTAGTGTCCCGTTTCATTATCTTTTTAAGTTTTTAAGTTTTGTTTATGTATGTACCTCATAGATGTACCTACATAGTTTTTGTTTTGCAATAAATGGTTTATTATTATCTACGTTTATTGCTGCAACAATTATGCTTAGAGCGTTCAAAACGAGAGTTGTAGGCGAATCACCTATGCATAGCTGACAAAATTCATGCGCTTCTCACTATCGAATAAACCAGTAGCAGCATAGTATATTATAAGTCATGCTTTTATTGGACATACCTCAACCAAATTTAATTTACCTTACTGGGTCATCTCCCAGATCGTTCGTCCATTTCACGCCCCTATTGATTCTCAAATAGCAAAAGTAAAAAACACACTACACTCTACTCAAATCGATAATATCTCGCGCGCAAATGAGTAACGTGTGAGTGTGGAGTCTGTTCAAGTTCTCGCTCTCTTGTCGCGAGAACCTCCCGTAAATGTGACGCGCGCTTTTTTTCCTGCGGGAATGTCGTGAAATACCTACTCACTTACCTGACTTCAAATCTCCATAAGCCACCTGCCCGTCAAACAGCTTAATAAGGTTTTTGAGATTTCGTGTTCAGTGGGTAAGTGACCTTTCGCTTATAAGTATAGGTAATATAAAATTAAAAAGCGATAAGAGAAGCTTAAGCGTGCTATTAATGACGACGACGCGACGCATCTAATTATTTTCATATTTATTATTCTCATCGGTACCCGTCACTATCCGTCGCCATGGGCAGAGCGGATTTCGTGAAATAGAACAACTAGACTTTTTTGTAATAAAATTCATGGTGGAGTTTTCTCAAATAAGCTTACTGTTTACTGTTTCCAGAGAGCAAAAACGCAATTGCAATCAATGCTTCTCATGAATTTGGAAGCCAGACCAGTGGTGTTCGAAGACGTCGGCCGCCAGGTCTTGGCTACGGGGAAGCGGAAACCACCATCCTACTTTATCAATGAAATTGGTAAGATTTTTTTTACCAATACCGTATTCACAAAAATATGTATGATAAAAGTAGCCAAGTTACTCCAAGTTATACATATAATATTGTTACGTGCTAGGGTTCTTTATTTGGAGTTTAACACTAACTTTACAAAAACACTAGGTCTAGGGTGCCTAGGTCTAGGTATCACAGCTTGAAACACTAAACGACTGATCTCGAAGTCCAATAGTCTCGCCAAGGTCGCAGGTAGTCGCAGGTATCGCTCAAGATTCACTCGTAGTTATCGCTTCGAAAGCTCAAACTGAACTGCCCGTCCGGTTTGGTTGCGCCGTTTATATACCCAACCGAACGGGGCTCTAGAATGTTCGAGTCCGATGTGTTTTACTAGCCACTCGGCCGAACGTTTCTAGAATAGAACTTCTATCGAATTCGCTACTCCAATGTGTTTGCTTTACATTGCGTGTTTTGTATGCATTGCGCGTTTTGCATACATTGCGCGCTATCAATCTAGCTCGACCGCGACACTGCCCCCTTCTTAGAGATGCTCGTCCCGAGCGTCACTATTGCTGCCTTGATAACGTGCTAAGCGGTCGATGTGCACTATTTTGAAAGCTCCCCTTGGTTGACGTTGAATCCGGTACGTCACGTCATTCATCCGGGTAACAACCTTGTACGGACCTTCCCATCGAGTCTGTAATTTCGGAGATTTTCCTTTTCGACGGATAGGATTGTGTAGCCATACAAGTGATCCCTCCTCAAAACCACTTGTATTCGCCCTCCGGTCATATCTCGTCTTCATGTTCTCGCTTGACTGCAAACCATGCTCCCGAACCAAAGCATAGACGTCTTGCATCTTCTCCCGTAGATCGGAGACGTAGTCCTGCATCGATTGGGGGTCATCTGGAGGTCCGCCTGTCAGTAGATCCACTGGTAGCCGTAGTTCTCTACCGAAATTCACATACGCTGGGGTCGCCTTCGTGCTCTCATGCTCAGATGTTCTGTAGGCGAGTAGGAACATCGGTATGAATTTGTCCCAATCTCTCTGGTGTTTATCAACCAGTTTCGCCAAATTCCTTTCTAGCGTCTGGTTAAACCTCTCCACCATGCCGTCGGACTGAGGGTGATATGGCGTGGTCCTCGTCTTGTGCATTCCCAAGATGTTGCACATTTCCTGAAATAGCTGGGATTCGAAGTTCCTTCCTTGATCTGAGTGGATTTCCAAGGGAACACCGAATCGACATATCACTTCCTCAACCAACTTTGAGGCTACTGTCGCGGCTTCCTGATTAGGTATGGCGAACACTTCCGGCCACTTGGTGAAATAATCCATGACGACCAAGAAGTACTTGTTCCCTGACTCGGTCACCGGAAAAGGTCCAGCCACGTCAACAGCAATTCTTTCCCAGGGTGCACCAACATTATAGAGTTGGAGGTTTCCGCGGGTCCTAGTTGACGGACCTTTGACTGCAGCACAAGTGGTACATTTGCGGCACCATTCCTGCACATCCTCTCGACAATGAAGCCAGTAGAACCTTTCCCTTACTTTTGTCAATGTTCTCTTCACGCCAAGATGTCCACCTGAAACCCCATCATGTATTTCACGAAGAACATCTTTCACCCTGGTCCTTGGAACAACTAACTGAAGATGGAACTCTCTGCCGTTAGGTTTCTCCCATTTTCGGTAAAGTATTCCATTCTGCAGAACAAAGCTGTCCCATTGGGCCCAATAGGCTTTAGTGATAGGCCCAGTGGGCGCGACCTCAACCCATTTTGGTTTATCCGCACTACGTTTTTTCCAAGCCACGATGAGTCGAACGTCTTCATCATCTTCCTGAGCTTCTCTCATGGCCTCATCTTGCCACAGTCCCGGAGGGCTCGTTCTCGTAAGCTTAACGGTCAGTTCCTTCGACTCCTGTTTGACACAATGCTTACAATCTTCCGGGCATGGTCTTCTTGAGAGGGCGTCAGCGTTGCCATGGGCCTTCCCACTGCGGTGTTCGGTGACGAAGTCAAACTCCTGGAGTTGTTCGACCCATCTGGCGACTTGACCTTCTGGATTCTTAAACTGAAGTAACCACTTCAAGGCGGCGTGATCAGTGCGAAGTGTAAACTGTCTTCCGATGAGGTATTTGTTGAAGTGTTGCAGCGTCTTTACCACGGCCAAGAGTTCTCTCCTTGTCACGCAGTAGTTCCGTTCAGGTTTCGACAATGATTTGCTAAAATAAGCAATCACGACTTCTCTATCGCCTTGTTTTTGAGACAAAACACCACCGATCGCCGTGTTGCTAGCATCCGTGTCGACAATGAACTGGCCGCAAGTCTGAGGGTAGCCTAAGATCGGTGTTTCACACAAACACTGCCTCAATTTTCGGAAGGCTTCTTCGCAGCCCTCATCCCAACAGAATGGCTGTTTCTCTTCAGTCAGGCGATGCAACGGTTTGGCGATTTCGGAAAATCCTTTAACAAATCGCCTGTAGTACGAGCACAGTCCCAGGAAGGCTCGCACTTCCGTCTTATCTCTGGGAGTTGGCCACTTCTGTACTGCTTCAATTTTCTCCGGGTCAGTCTGGATTCCCTCGCTGGTGATTACGTGGCCAAGGTAATTGACTTTATTGCTAAACAGATGGCACTTCCTCGGGTTCAGTTTTAAGTTGGCACCTCGTATTTTTCCGAAGACTTGCTCCAAATTCCGCAGGTGATCTTCAAAGTCTCGACCCATGATGATGACGTCATCCAGATAGACTAGGCAGGCGTCTCCCACTAACCCTGCCAGTACACACTCCATGAGACGCTCAAAGGTAGCTGGCGCGTTGCACAATCCGAAAGGCATAACGTTAAACTGCCATAACCCTTTGCCAGTTGTAAATGCTGTCTTCTCTTTGTCTTTCGGATGGATTTCCACCTGCCAATAGCCAGATTTCAGGTCCAAGGTCGAGAACCATTGCATACCACTCAGGGTATCCAAGGTATCGTCGATACGTGGCAGTGGATAGCTGTCTTTCTTTGTGACATCATTCAACCGTCGATAATCTACACAGAACCGCGTGCTACCATCTTTCTTCTTCACTAAGACCACAGGCGAACACCACGGACTTGCAGATGGTTCTATGATCTTATTCCTTCTCATATCCTCTACCATGTCTTGCACTTCTCTTTCCTTAGCGATTGGGATTCGCCTTGCTCGCTGCCGAATAGGTCTTTCGTTCCCGGTGTCGATTCTGTGTTGAACTAACGACGTCCTTCCAAGATCTGCTTCCTGGGAAGAGAAGATATCTGCGTAGCGCAACAGCATTTTCTTGGCTTTGAAGCTCTGTGAATAGGTCAGATTGTTCTTACAGCCGTCAAGAAGTTCTGTAATAGTAGACTCATTCTTGGTTTTGGACGCATCTACTATCGGCGTTGATTGACATTGTTTTACCCAGACAGCTTCCTCGCATTGTCCAACAACTTCACCCTTATTTAAGGTAACCTCGTGGTTCTCCAGATTCACGACTCTTATTACTGCAGTATTGGTTCCTCTCACAAGGGTTCTTGCTGTCAGGAGTCTCCGAGCCGATGTTTTGTTTGGTATATCTTCAATCAACACACATCTTGGCTTATTGTTTTTAGCTGATGGCAGCTTCACCTCTACTTGAGTTTGTGCTCGTCCAGGTATGACAACTTTGTTTAGGCAAGTCACTTTTCCAGTGGGACCTCCAAGTATCAATATCTCCTCGTTGCCGCACTTGAAAACACTGTTAGTGACGTCAATTCTGCAGTTATGTTTCTTCATGAAGTCCAGGCCCAAAATGCACTCGTCGATAATTTCAGCCACGATGACGTTGTGAGTGTACGGTACTTCTCCCACATACATTGTGACTGATATTTCCCCCAGGACGGGTATTGGCTGACCGGAGGCGGAAAGAAGCCGACAATCGACATTCTTGCGTCCCAACGCACCTTTCACCATGTCCGGCTGAACTATCGTCCTAGAGGCTCCGGTGTCTATCGTCATTTTGCAGTCTTTCCCATTAACCGTGCCGCATATCGATAGACTGTTCCCATTGCACGCCTGTGGGATGACCATTGCTGGGGCTTCTTTCACGCCAGCCAGTACCCGCCCCTTAGTCCTGGCTGTTACTCGTTTCCCTGACTCCCGATAGAGGACGGAGTCTCCTGCCTCTTTGTCAGTTCATCAAGTTGTTTCTGCAGCTTGATGATTTTTTCTGTCACCTCATCCTTCTTCGGGCAGGAAAACTGCAGGTGGCCTCGTTCACCGCATTTGTAGCACAAGGATCCAGTCTTTTTTAGGGGTGCCTTAATTACCTTAATCTCTTCAGTGACTTCCCGCAGCTTATGCGCACGCACATCTCGCCGCACTGCTTCAACTTCCAGGGCATGTGCCAGGGCATCCTTCAGCGAGGCATGATGACGAAGCCCCACTGCAGCCCTTATCTCCATGTCCCGGATGCCATCGACGAAGGCTTGCAAAATGTTTGCGTCCACCATCTTGGTGTCAGCCGTCGGGTGCGCTTTGCGGACAAGCTTCTCAACCTCCAGTGCCCACTGTTGTAGTCCTTCTCCTGGACGCTGGACTCGATCTCGTAACTGGGCCCGGAACACGTGTTCAAGATGGCGCTCCCCATATCTAGATTCAAGGGCCTCCATCAGTTCCTTGAAGCCACTTCCTGAGCTAGGCAGTGCCTCTAAGACAGACAATGCTGAGCCCCTGAGCGCCACCGTGAGAGCTGTCAGGCTCTGCTCATCCGTCCACCCATTAGCAGTAGCGACGGTCTGGAACTGCTGCCGGTACGCGGGCCAAGACGTAGTTCCGTCGTAAGGTGGCACCTTAACTCTTGGTCCCTGGACTACGGCGACGGCTCCACTTGATGTGATTCCTTCAGTTTTAAGACGCAGTACTTCTTTTTGTAGTCCAGAGAAACCAGTCTCCAGTCCCGTGACCCGCTCCTCTACCGAATCGACGTCTTCACGGAGTTGCTTCACCACATTGCTGACCTTATCAACGGCCGCCAAAACGGTTTGGAGATGTAGTTCGGCACACTCCTCTTCACGCATGACGTTTAGTCTCTGGTGCATACCCTTGTTCATGCTCTCCATCATCTTCACCAAGCCACATATATCCAGAGCAGACGCGTCCGCCGTTCGTGTAGTAGTCGTAGCCCGGACGTGCTCAGTGGGCGTGGTTGAGTAGGCGGGGCTAGTGGGCGGGGCTTCGATGGTGGGCGTGGTCAAGTGGGCGGGGCCGAGGGCCAGGACATTTGGGCCAGTGGGCGGGGCCTCAGTGATGGGCGGGGTCAGTTGGGCGGGGCCAGTGGGCGTGGTCAGGTCGGTAGGCGGGGCCTCTATGGTGGATGGGCCCTGGTGGGCGGGGCCAGTAGGCGTGGCCCGATGGCCAGTGGGCGTGGCCTGGCGGGTTGCAGGCGTAGCCCCCGCAGCACGTTGTGCCCTCGTCCTGACGCCTTCCTCGGTGATATCTTCCCTCGGAGTTAGTGGCATCTCCAAATTTCACTTCCGACACCAAATTGTTACGTGCTAGGGTTCTTTATTTGGAGTTTAACACTAACTTTACAAAAACACTAGGTCTAGGGTGCCTAGGTCTAGGTATCACAGCTTGAAACACTAAACGACTGATCTCGAAGTCCAATAGTCTCGCCAAGGTCGCAGGTAGTCGCAGGTATCGCTCAAGATTCACTCGTAGTTATCGCTTCGAAAGCTCAAACTGAACTGCCCGTCCGGTTTGGTTGCGCCGTTTATATACCCAACCGAACGGGGCTCTAGAATGTTCGAGTCCGATGTGTTTTACTAGCCACTCGGCCGAACGTTTCTAGAATAGAACTTCTATCGAATTCGCTACTCCAATGTGTTTGCTTTACATTGCGTGTTTTGTATGCATTGCGCGTTTTGCATACATTGCGCGCTATCAATCTAGCTCGACCGCGACAATATGTTAGGAAGAATAGAACTGGCTATCTGCCAGTGAAAGTTCCGAAATCAGTCAGCCAGCAGTCAGCGATCTGGAGGTGATCGTCATGTTTTTGTAGCCTTATTAAGGTTGACAGTACAAACAGACACTTCAATCTTATTTGTATAGATTTAAAAACTTTACTACTTACTAGCCTATAGAGTTATTCGTCGTCTAAAAATTAAATACCGTCTGTCATCCTGTCAGTGGTCCTCAAGAGGCCAATGAGAATATTTTATAATCACTGTAGAGGCACTGAAAGTGCGATGTGCGAGTAGTGATTAATGCATGAACATTGTAATTTACAGACAAGGTGTCAGCGGACGATATAGTGCGCGTAGCCCGCCGCATGCTCAGCAAGCGGCCGGCGGTGGCGGCGCGCGGCAAGCTGGCGCACCTCCCCGCCTACGACGAGATACAGGCCAACATGTCGCTGGCCAGCGCCGACACCACGCAGCAAGGCAGGCGGCTCAATCTCTTCCGTGTCTAGTTCTACATCGTACATACTATAGTCGAATTAATTTGAATTTAATAATATTATTAATTTAATAAACTCTATAATTTCTGTACTTACGAGATTCTTTATAAAATATCTTGGCATATAGGGATTTCAATCTACGATTTTTAAAGTTTTGTAAGGACCATCAGACAAGCTCTCTTTGTCTGTTGATTGAAGACTTAAAAAATTCCAACTCATATTAATTGTCAAGGTATTGAAATATTAGCTGTTCCCCGCGGTTTCACCCGCGTTAGTTTCGGAGATCCCGCGGGTATTCTGAGATAAAAGTAATCAAATCAAATCAAATATGCTTTATTGCCCCAGAAGAGAAAATAAAAACTAAGACAGATAACAAGTAAATACAGAGCAAAAGGCGGCCTTATGGCTAGAGGCAATCCTTCAAGGCAACCTTAAGGTGATAGAGAACTGTAAATAGAAACTAGAAGCGGGTGCTGGGTGCACAACGTAATACCTAGCTATATACTATATAAGGATAATACAACGCTAATACTTAGATATCCTAAATATAATACAACTTTATACACATACATATGCCATAAGTACATACAAGTAGCAATAGGTGATATAATGCACATATAAAAGTACTTACTACCTTATATTTTTATCTGTACGTGACAAGGTGTATTAATAAATAGTAAAATATGTAGTAGTTTCTTCTGCGTTAATTTCGGAGTTTCCGTGGATTCCCATGGGATAAAAAGTAGCCTATATTCTTCTCTGTACCCTTGACAACGTATATATTATGCAAAATTTTGTGGAGATCGGTTGAGCCTTAAAAGCGTAACAAACAAACAAACTCACTTTCTCATTAATAATATTAGTAAGGATAATATAGTTAACATTATGGACAAGTTAATAAAACAATCATATTATTGCTATCTTCTACCTCTATAGGTATTTATATCGATATTCAACAAAATTAAATGCAATAATAACAATTCAATAATAATTAACATGTCAAAATATGTAAAATGCAATGTAAATATTATGCCACATTTTCGATAAAATACATTAAAATTGATAGTATAGTCAATTCGGGTAAAACATACACTTATATTATTGCTACATATTTAAGAAAAAAACTATAATTTTTACATAAAAATAAATTCGTATTGCACATAAACATTAAGATGACACTTATTTAGAGACTTTAGTCACATTCAATCTTTGCACAATCATTTGCGGATTACATAAATATTTATACACTTAAGGAGTAGATAATGAATAGAAAACAAACATATAAAAAAATACACTTAGCACCGATATAATAAATAAACAAAAAATGTTTAATTTGTCTGTTGTGCTAGTTTTACAGCAGTCTTGGCGGCTTCATCAACGTCATTCATGATATGAAAGGATGGGACGCCAGCATCTTCTAGTATTTTTCTAGCGGCTTTTGCATTTGTACCCTCAAGTCTGATTACGAGAGGATATTTTGGCGGATTCTCCTTGCATGCCGCAACAATGCCATTCGCTATCGTCGCACAGTTGACGATGCCTGTAAATAATTACATTTCCAACACTTCATTTCTATTTTACTTTTTTTACTAGCTGATGTCAGCAGTTTCACCCGTGTGAATTCTGCGATTTCCTTGTAAACTTTGATGTAAATTGAGATAAAAATAACCTAACTGTAACACAAGCTACATGCAGAGTTATATTTGGGCCAGTCTGGTTGTTTTTAACCGACTTCCAAAAAGGAGGAGGTTATGAATTCGGCTGTATTTTTTTTTATGTATGTTCACCGATTACTTGAAGACGGTTGTACCGATTTCGACAATTCTTCTTTGTTTGAAAGAATTTCCCCTAGAGAATATCTTGCCGCGCCGCGTCGCTCAAGTGCGGTTTGACCTTAATAAGTATTTTTTCAATAATTTGTAAAAGAAAAAAATACATAGAATTTTTATTTTCATACCCCCTCATTCTGCTCTCTATAGCTTTATAGTATATATATATATACTATAAAGCTAAGTATATATATAAATACTATATAGCTTTATAGCTTTAATAGTATGGAATGGATAACACTATCTTGCTTAAAGCTTACAAAACTAGCATTTAATAATAAGCACAATAGTTGTGACATAAGCAACGAAACGGAAGCGGTTATATAATTTGTAGGTACTATGTATGTAAAGAAGATAAAACCTGTGAATATCTACACAGTTTGGGTATTTTTCCGTTAGCCGGGCGCAAGCGAAAATTTTGTCTGATTATAAGTACTGTAGTATTATAGTGTAGTAATTATATGGCGAAGTTTGTAAATTATTTTTGGATCTTGGGCGCTTTGAAATCTTTGAAATGAATTTAAAAAATATTCCAGTAATTGGAAGCTAGACTAACCCCAAGTTTTATAGGATACTTTATTGAGTTCCCGAGGGAGGTTCACACAGATAAAACTACAGGAGAGCAGCTAATAAAACAAAGAGGTGGGTTAAATAGATGGTGAGTGTGCCGACAAGAGGTAAATAAGCAACACAACATTGTGTTGTGAACCTTTATGAAATTATAATGCAGTATGCACACAAAGGTTCTGCTTTTAGTGCTGGTAGTATGTATCTATATTAAAATCTGTTTTGTTTAAAATTTATTTGTTCCATAATATATTGCATGATAAATGTGTGATTTAGTTGTAACACATTTAATTAGCAATCAAATCATAATATCTTACCACCAAACACATTGACCATGACAGCTTTAACTTTTGGGTCTGATTCGAGAATCTTTAATGCAGCTGAGACCTGTGACTGTCCGACTCCACCACCCAGGTCAAGGAAGTTAGCTGGCTTGCCACCACTTAAGTTGATTAGGTCCATGGTCGCCATGGCCAGTCCAGCACCATTGACCATACATCCAATACTTCCATCCATGTCTATGTAGGTAAGATTTAGGGCTGATGCTTCTCTCTAAAGTAAAATATATGTTTTTACAAAATAATTCTCTTGGCCCATTTTTCTTATAGGTATTCTGTCTTAGGTCGTAGAGCCAACCCACACGGTGCATACAAAAATGCGTTGCAGCCACACGATGCCGTGCGGTGTGTTACGGCGCCGCGCCGCGCTCGCATCGGAGTCGATACGAGGCGGGGAGGGGAGTAAGCGGCTTGCTGTTGTTTGTCCTGATCTTTCACGTAGCGATGGGCATGCCTCCCTTTTTGTCGCCACACTGCCTGTGTGGTGGCCAATGCGGCGAAATGGCTTGCGGCGCAGCGCCGCGCCGCATCGTGTGGGTTGGCACTTATAGGTTTAAGTACCTATGTACTAACTTTTATCTAAAAGTTTTATTATCATAATAGTGTTTATAAAATAAATGAACATGGATCCCCAGTATGTTCATTTATTTTATGAACACTATGATGATAATAATACTTACTATAAAATATTTCTAGATAAGTAAAATATTGTAATGTTACCATGTTTTTTATCTCAACTGGTTACATCATCTTAAAATTTATTTTTATTCTTATCAAGGTCAAAAAAGACAACTTATTGCTAAATATGTTAGAACTCTTCCATTAAAGAATGACAAATTATCTGGCTTTGTACATTTCGGCAATAAAGTTCTTTATATAAATAAGTAGATAATATTCAAATTTAAGTAGGCAGGTAGTAATGTTTATGTACTTCCTATTTTGGTGATTAGTGATTACTAATATTATGAACAAGTGATAACATGAGATTTTTAATCTTATGCACTTAAACTCACTTCACGTGGATCCATTTCCGAAACATCATCAAGGGCAAAGATCTCTTGCTGTCTGAACTGAGCATTGTCATCAAAGTTGATTTTGGCATCAACAGCTATGATCCGACCATCATCAGTTTCAACCAAAGGGTTTATTTCTAATTGAGTTGCATCCACCTGTTGAAAGTAACATAATACAGCTTGATTAGAACAGCCCAAGTAACTGTTGTACTGTATTTCTACCACAAGGTGTTCAATTTTGTTTATGAAATTTCAAAAAGTATCTATATCTAATCATTATCGCAGTAATACAAATTTTATCAGTGGAAAGCTTATCTAAACCCCTTGCTAGTGATATAAATGCAGATAAAAAATATACCTGTTTGAACAATTCCCATAACTTTTTTAATTCCTCAGCACACTTTATCTTCAAGGCACCATTAAACTCCAAAAAATCTGCAATCTCATAGCCTAATTTATCAGTGATACCTTCATAAATATCAATAGGTACAGTTTTCAATAAATGGGGAGTTTGCTCAGCCACAGCCTCAATATCCATGCCTCCTGCAGGAGAGGCTACCAATGCTGCACCATTATAACTTCGGTCCATTATAATACACACATAAGTTTCCCTTTTTATATTAACACTTTCTGCAACCATAACTTTGTCTACCAGAATACCATCTTTAGGTGTTTGTTTAGTAATTAACTTGTGTCCAATCATATTCTTAGCCAAGTTTATAATATCATTTGTATTTTTCGTCAAATGAACTCCACCTTTGAACCCAGTATCGAAATGACCTTTCCCACGACCACCGGCCAAGATCTGTGCTTTTACAACATATTCATTAGCTTGGAAATTTGTTAAAGCCTTAGAGTTTAAATTGGAATCGATAATTCGAAAATCTTGAATAGAAACCTGGTATTTTCTTAGTAAATCCTTACTATGATACTCCTGAAGATTTAAGTTCCTACTTATAGTCATGCGAGGACTGTATTTGTTCAAGAGAGTTATCAACTTTAAATTGTTGCTTCTATTCCAGGCAGCCATAGTGACCACAAATTAAGTAGACTTATAACGACTAATTAAAACTTAAAAAGCGGGTGTATTAGTAAAAATCGCGGCACTTTAAACCTACCTACATGTAAATCCACTTCCAGAGATTTTTGATGAGTTGTTGAAGGTGTTATTTATGACTACCCTACCCACGTCAGTTTCAGTGTTCACCACAAATTAACTAGAGAGACGGTCCACAACAAAGTCCACAAATTAACTAGACATATGTCTAAAGACGGTCTTTTATTTGGTCACCACAGAGTAAAACTCCTATAGGGAACGTGCAGGAACTATAGGTGGCAGCACTAAATCGACAAAAGAGATACTATGCGGACAGTAAACTTCTCAGACGGAGAGATAGTTTTATTTTATAATAGGTACTTGCATGAAATTTATTATAAGAAAGTGTGTCAATATTTCAAAAATAGAGCCTTAGAAAAGTGTTATCGTGAAGGATTTACTAAAAAAATTTCAATAGTTTCTAAAATATTCACCTTTTAATTTTGTGAAACGAAACGTTGCAACGAAACACCAATCATGGCACCGCTATTGGACATTTGAAGATTCGACTTCGAAATTTACGTCTCGACCGCTTCCGACCAGTCGAAGCAGTTCGAACGGCTTTCATTCAAGATATGTCTAAGTCGACATGTCCAGAACTGCTCAACATGACTTCATCTCGATTTAATGTTTGAATTCGAACTTTATCTCGAGTTCGAGTCTACTTCGAATGTGTGTGAATTGCCTCCCAGTTCGGACGGAAGATAATTTGAAGAGATAGTTTTATTTCATAATAGGGTACTTGCATGAAATTTTTTTATAAGAAATTGTGTCTATATTTCATAAATAGAGCCCTTTTATTTTTTTAGGAAACATTTACCTCTTTCAGAAAAGGCAAAAGAAACTCAGTGCATACAGTCGTGCATACAGTCAACGCATATTTTCCATTTTCTGAAGTTTTTTACTTTAAAATGCGTCGGTAAGATGCATTTCGATTCTTTACTGGAACTTTTGAAAGTAAATCGACACAGTTCAACCTTTCTTCTTCTTCTTCTTTTAAAATATGGCTTCCACCGTGTTGCTTTACTCACAGTGACTCCGCCAATGTCACGTAGTTGAAAGTAAACGAAGGAGTACAAGCTTGTTCGGTGGGATTGATACTAACCAAGAGCCTGAGTTTACCTAAAAAAAAAAAAACGACAACACAAAAGTTAGTAGATATAGTTAGTGAGGGAAGGTATGTTAGAGGTGTTATACCACAAAGGGGGTGTTGAGGAAGGCGGGAGAGGTAAATTTTTTTTTTTTTTAAATACTAACTACATAATATACATACACACAAAGAGCATTCATAAATATAAATTGTTAGTTTCTATAAATTTAGCTAGTTTCTTTACAAATGGGGAGAAAGTGAGAGTAAGTAGACATTTCATGTTGGTGGGGCGGGAGATCTTTGTCGGGAGTGAGTCATAGAAGGAGGATGTGAGTTTAGGACAACTAAAAAACAAATGATCTACAGTTCCTTCATCTATGCCGCATTCACAGAGAGAGTGATCTCTCACCCTAATTTTATTTAGATGTACAGGAGTGCAAGAGTGGCCCAAACGAAGACGGCAAATAGTTGATACTGTTTTTTTGTTAATAGACCGGAATTTAAAGAACCATGGTTTGTTTGGAATCACAGGCTGTATACTTCCATAGTGCTTTGCCATCGACCTGTATAAGAGCCAGTCCTTGTTCCACTCTCGAAGAAGTTCCAAGGGGGCTAGCGTACACAGGTCGTGGGCGTAGATGCGATCGTATTTAGAAGAGCCTCTCTCTATTGCCGTCTTGGCGCAAGAGTCTGCAGTTTCATTACCCTGAATACCACTATGGCCTGGGATCCACGCAAGGGCCACCGATAGTCCAAGTTCTTTACACCTGAATAAACTTTCTCTAATTTTGAGGATTAAAGGGAATTTTGATTTGGACTTAAAGGGATTGGCAAGGATTGCCTGCAAACAGCTTAAGGAGTCGGATAGAATAAGGATTTTGTTAAGACTATGGGAGATTACAAAATCAATAGCTTCCTGGATTGCTACTGCTTCGCCGGAAAAAACAGAATAGGTCGGAGGGCATTTAAACTCTAGCACTATTTTAAATTTGGGGAACCAGACCGCGGCACCAACATAGCCTGTGGGAGATAGTTTTGATGCGTCAGTGAACAGGGTTGACCAGTCTTGCCAATTTTGGTTTAGGATGTCTTGTACTTTTTTATCAGCTCCAGGGGAGTTTTTAGTAACACCGAAAAAGAGCTCGATATTGGGTTTGAAGGTGAGAGCGTCAAATGGAGTTGAGAAGAGAGGATTGCATTGTGTTTGATAAAGAGGAAAGGGGGAACAGGGGAGTTTACGATAACTGGAAACGATGCAGGGGATTGAACGATTGTTAGGGGACTGCGATAGGAGATTAACCTTAGAGAGAAGGGGGTGGGACGGGAGCTGTGCTGCTTTAAAAAGGAAGCGATCTGATATCAATTGTCTACGTAGGTGCAGAGGCGGGTCGCAACACTCAACACGCATGGCATTGACCGGGGATGACTTCATAGCTCCCAATATAATTCGCAGGGATTTCGATTGAATTTTATTGAGTCTTTCTAGGGCTAATTTATTGCATGGGTCTAATAAAAAAGTACCGTAGTCCAAATGGCTACGGATAATAGCATTGTAAATGAGTTTTAAGTTGTAAGGGTGAGCGCCCCAGCGGACGCCACTGAGGGCTCTGAGAACATTGATCCCTTTTTCACACTTCTGGACGACATAATTTGTGTGCGCGATACCTGTGAGTCGGCTGTCCAAGATGACTCCCAAGAATTTGGCTTGGTTTGTAACAGGGATGCAATGGTTATTTATCTGCAAATTGATGTCTGGGATAGTTCTTTTACGAGTGAATATTACTGCAGAGCTTTTGGGGGCAGACAGGGAGAGGCCATGGTTACAAAGCCAATCATTCAGATAATTAAGAGAGGAATTTAAGTGCGACGAGGCAGAAGAGATTGATTTGGAGGAAATGTATAGGGCCAGGTCATCGGCATACTGAAGGAGGTGGCAAGCTTGCGGGAGGGAAATTTCTAGATCGTAGGTATACAAACTGTATAGAAGCGGACTTAGCACAGATCCTTGGGGTAATCCTTTGTAAACGGTTCTATGAATAAAGGTCTCATCTCTATCTCGGATTTGTATAGATCTGGACATCAACAAGTTACATACGAACGTAATTATCCTCACAGGAATGCTCAGCTGTTGCATTTTCTGCCTGAGAATTGGGAGAACAACATTGTCATAGGCCGCTGTTATGTCCAGGAAAATTCCGACAAGGAACTCTTTATTATTGAGGGCCAAACGAATATCGGTTGTGAGAATGCTCAAACTATCCATAACGCTTTTGTCTTTTCTAAAACCGTACTGGGATTTTGCCAGGATGCCCTGCTTTTCCAGGAGCCATTCAAGACGATTTTTTACTAGGTGTTCAGTAATTTTGGCCAGGACTGAGGATAAGGCAATGGGCCTATAGGAAGAAGGATCGTGCGGATTTTTGCCGGGTTTTAAAATGGGGATGATTACCTGCGATTTCCAACCATCGGGAATAACTGCCGTTTCGAATATTTTATTAATTAGTTGCAGAAAAATTGTGTGAGTGCTTTTACCTGCCTTGCATAGAAAGGAGAATGGGATCCCATCAGCACCAGGTGAGGAGTCCCGAAGGTCAGAGAGCACACAGTACAGTTCGTCGAGGGAGAAGAGTCTGTTCATGCTATTTGAATGGAAGGAGAGGAGTTCTATAGGAGAGGTGGGTAAGGAGTCAAAATGGGGAGCTAATGGAGGGGCTAAGCGGTCGGCAAAGTCACTGAGCCATGAAGAATTGTCAGATGAAGTTAAATTTTTGTCCACGAGTGATCCGCGAAATCTTTTTAAGTTTTTCCATACCAGGGAGGGGGGGGAACGAGGGGATAAATGTTCACAGAATCTGGTCCAACCTTCTTTTTTCTTTTTAGAAAGTAATCTCCTCGTTTTGGCAGCAGATTGTTGGTACCCAATATAGTTTTCCTGGGTCATACACGCACTGTACCGCTTTTCGGCCTTTGCTCTATGCTGAACCGATTCAGTGCATTCAGCATCCCACCAGGGAGGCGACAGTCTCCTATTTTTATTGCAATTTTTAAGGGGGATGTGGGAATTGGCCGAATCAAGGAGGGCTTTAACGAATTTATTATAGTTGCATACAAGATTGGTGTTAGATAAGGGGGGGATTTGAAGAACGTTCTCATCAAGGGAGGATTTGTATTTTTCCCAGTCTGCCTTAGCAAGTCTGTATTTTAGGAGGGGTTTATATAGGGAACTAGAGCAGGTGGGGCCTGACAGTTTAACAATTATGGGGAAATGGTCACTACCATACGAGCTGGGAAGGACCCTCCAGGAGGTGGAGGATGCTAATGAGGGGGAACAAATAGAAAGGTCGGGAACACTCATGGGATTTTGGCCGGGAGAGACCCTCCTAGTAGGGGAGCCATCGTTGAGAACACAGAGATTTAGTTCGTCGAGAATGTCCAGAAGGAACGAGGAGGAGGAATCACACAAGTGTGAACCCCATGCTGTATGATGACAATTAAAGTCACCCAGAATTACTGTGGGCTTAGGAAGATTGAAGAGGATAGAACGTAGTTCAGATATAAGGGTAGGGCTGGGATGGGGGATGTAGACAGAAAGAATAGCAACCCCGAGAGCTCGAGCTGCTACAGCATTGATATCCTGACTGTGAGGGGGAAGGGGAATTTGGGAGAAGGGGATGGAGTGGCTCAAAAGGAGCGCACTCCCAGCATAACCATCGCTCCTGTCGTCTCGCAGGCAGGAATATCCCGGCACCCGGAAACGAGAACCGGGGACAAGCCATGTCTCCGAGACTGCAACAGCGGCTGGATGGAATTCATTGATTAAATACATCATTTCATGTTTTTTGCGCCGGATGCTTTTAGGATTCCACTGGAGGAGGTTGAGGGGCATCTTTTGGGAATAGGGAGATAATTTCAGCAATTTTTTGAGCAGCGTTGGACGGTAAACAATCACTATACTTGGTTAAAATATTTATGAGGAGTGAGATTAGGAGGTCAATAAGGTTATCATTAGGGGAGACAGAAGAATTAGAGACTTGGGGCTCCTCTGGTTTTTTGAGGGCACTTCCATTAGGAAGAGAAGGGTAGTCACGAAGGGTTAGAAGTTTATGAGCATTTTGATCATATCCTTTAATTAAAGGAGGACGGGACTTGGAAGGGAGAAAGTAGGTCTTTTTATATGAGGAGCTTTGTGTCATATTTTGGGAAGGAGCGGGGGAGGTTTCTTGGAGGGTAGGGGGAGGCTGGGAAAAGAATTCCCTTGAAATTTCTGCGTATGGCCTGCGCACGGGTGGAAAGCGTTGAGCGGCTTCTATATAGGAAATACAGTCTTGGGACATGGTGACTTTGATAGCCCGTTGCCGGGATTGTTCAGGACAATCTTTATCTGTGGCAAAATGTTTGCCTGAGCAATGAATACAGGTAGCACAATTTGGGGCAACTACACAGCTATCTCCAAGATGAGATTGAGAGCATTTGTAGCATCTTGGTTTGGACCTACACTGAGAACGAACATGGCCAAAACGGCAGCAACTATAGCATTGAATTGTGGGGAGCTGGTAATGCTCAACCGGTAGAGAAGTATGATAGCAGTATACTCTTGGTGGAAGTATTTGTCCTTTAAACGTTAATACCACAGATTGAGTGGGAACCCATGTAGCCGTACCTTCAACAATGTTTTTCCTATTTAGACGGCGGGCTTTCAATATGGGGCCACAGTTACTAGGGAGGTCTACAGATTCAACAAACTCTTCCATAGACCATTCAACTGGAACACCTTTTACTAGGCCCATTCTGGATATATTATATGACGGGACAAAGGCTTTATACTTATATTTTTTGAGAAGAGAGTTTTCTAGAAATGTATTTGCATCTACTACTGTTTTGAATTCTACGGACATTCTGTTACGGCCAATACTTTTAACTCCTCCACACACTATGTTTTTAACATTACAGTCAGTCAATAATTTGCCAAATTTGATAGGTCTTATAGAAGTACCAGCCGCAGAGTCTGGTTCTTCTCGTGTGACATGTACTAGGAAGGGGCCAGTATCCTCTTCATGGTATTTCTTTGGGCCATCTTGAAAGCTCGGATTTACATAAGTTGATGCGATGGAGGGAGTTGCAATTTCGGGGGAAATGAATATTTTTTTGTTATTTTCCGGGATGGAGTCTTCCGCGGGTCTTTTGCGCGAGTCAAGGGGAGCCTCCACTGGAGTTATGGAATGGGATAATTCCATGAACTCTATAGGGCTACTTGGTGGATCAGGCGGTTTAGGGGGGATGTTAATGTCATCCATTGCTAGGCGCAATGGTTGACCACTCTGATATTTGCTTCGAGAAAAACTAAAACTACGTACTTACAGGTTAAAAATAACTACACCAACACCACACTGATCTAATAAACTAGGCTTTTAGAACGACAAGAAAACAGATACTCGCGATTTATGACTAAATTACATGGAAACTCACTAACACGTGTGCTACACAACAAACGAGAAAGCGGAGTCCCAGTTCAACCTTAATTTCGCTTGTGGATATTCAAGTTATCTGTCTGTCAGTGTCACATGACCCTGTCAATATGACAGTGACATTTTTCTTTATTTAAGTAGGCCATATATCTTTAAAATAAATAGACCAAAAAAATTCATGCAAGTACCCTATTTACTCCTTTTCGGAGAAGGCAAAAGAATCTACGTCCACACTTTTCTGAAGTTATTTACATTAAAATGCATCAGTGAGATGCATTTCGATGCTTTACTGGGATTTCCGGAAGAAATTCTTCACAATTGGACCTAAATGGGATGCTCTGTAGGAAGTTATTTTAAATTAAAACGATAACCTCCCTCGAACACCTTGTTTCATCGTTTCATTGTTTCCACACATTATTCATCACTAATCGATTACTATTATACAAATTTAACCACTTGAACTATTTAAAAAAATATTAAACTGACGTCCATTTTGCTCAAATGCCGCCAAATACCATGTGAATTTATTCAGAAATAGGTGAATTAATTTTTTTTATTTTTTGGCAACATTGAACCGAATTTGCCGTAAAGTAGATAGTCAAGCAAGCAAGCCAACGAAAAAAAAAAAAATCTATCTAGTCTGTGTTTTGCACCGTGCACGTAATTTCTTTCTTTTTGAACGTGTTCTGTCGACGCGACGTGAGGTTATTTTGCTGTTTCGTGAAGAAAAGTAAGTAGATTTATTGCCGCTTGGTGTTCATATTGATTTCGTAATTTATATTAACATTACCATTATTTGTTTTAGTCGTTACAATGGCTGATGATAGCTGGAATGAAAATGCTGGTGAAGGAGAAAGCATGGCCGTGGATACCATGCCGCCTCCACAAGCGGCCGACATTCCTGAAATTAAACTTTTTGGGAGGTGGAGCTGTTACGACGTTCAAGTGTCGGATATGTCTCTCCAGGACTATATCTCTGTCAAGGAGAAATACGCCAAGTATTTACCCCACTCTGCAGGAAGGTATGCACACAAACGGTTTCGTAAGGCCCAGTGCCCTATTGTGGAGCGTCTTACGAACTCTCTGATGATGCATGGGCGAAACAACGGGAAGAAACTGATGGCGGTTCGTATCGTGAAGCACGCCTTTGAAATAATCCACCTCTTGACTGGAGAAAACCCTCTACAAGTTCTTGTTACTGCTATCATAAATTCTGGCCCCCGTGAAGACTCCACCCGTATTGGTCGTGCTGGTACCGTGCGTCGCCAGGCTGTGGATGTGTCTCCATTGCGCAGAGTTAACCAGGCTATCTGGTTATTGTGCACAGGGGCACGCGAGGCAGCATTCCGTAACATAAAAACGATTGCTGAGTGTGTTGCAGATGAGCTTATCAATGCAGCCAAGGGTTCATCCAACTCTTATGCTATCAAAAAAAAGGATGAGTTAGAGCGTGTTGCGAAGTCTAACCGTTAATCTATTATTATCTATGTTTGGAGATTAAAAATGTAAGAAAATATTTTGTTTTATTTCTAAAAACACTATTATTTTATAAGATGTGTACTTCCTAGTCAATTGAACATTTGCACTAAAAATATAGGGCTATAATTAAAGCTGAAATAAAACAAAATTGTCCATGAAATTTATTTTCATCTGATATTCAATAACAAAAATACTGTAGCGATTTTCAGTTATAGGTTTGATGGTTCCTGGCCGACCACGGAATGGAACTGAGTTTTACGCTGGCACAAATTCATTATTTTAATTGTGCCTATTTGTGTATGTTTTTGTAGCTGTTGTCCTGAATAAACGAAAATAAATAAATTTGTGCCTTCTGGTTCTGGAGTTAATAGAGTACGATTGTGGTCAGGCTGGGAATCCTAGTTCCTGGCCCAACCACAGTATGGATGTTCGAGACCAAGTTTTTTCTTTTGCACAAATTCATTATTTTGATTGTGCCTTTTAGTGCCACTGGCCCCAGGAATGTGTGCCTTATAGTTTTTTAACTAGGGTTTTAGCAGCCCCACACGGCGGCGCGTAAGCAGAGTTGTGTTGGCGCCAGCTTCGACATCCGACAAGTGGGAACAGGCTGTAAGCGTATATTGTAGGCTAAGCGTGCACTACTATTTTTATTAATCGTTGCGGATAATAATTGCCAAAATGTGAGCAACACCAAGATATTAAAGTCCATGCACTATCCGTAAAGAAATCGTTTATGATTTAAAATAGCAGTTGCAAAATCGTACACATTTTGTACATATTGCGCGTAGAAATAATTGTGATTTGTGGTTTCATTTCGGATCAAAGATATTGCAGCGTTTAAATTTTGTAGTGTGCGCTTAGCCTAACCGCCTAACTAACTTCCTCCAGCGTCACTTTTGTTTGTTAGGGCGTGCGCGTCGGCCGTCGCGCTTCTTGTAGTGTTGGGAGTTCTTCACGTCGATTAATATATTGATAGGAAATAAAAGTCAAATCCTTACTTCCCTACTAATATTGTAAATGAGAGCAACTGTCTATGTGTCTACGCTTTCACATCTAGACTGCTCAACCGATCATCATAAAATTTTGCATACACGTCATAATTTTCCGTTGGATCCTCAGGAAAGCTAAAATACTGCATTTAAAAAATTATAATCTGAGACCGTTGGGGGGGTGGTTTGACTTAATTCAACTGGTAATTTCACATAATTTTCAGCGGAGATATAGTGAACACAGTAAATATTTTTTTCCAAAGGCATCCTGGGAAAAGCTCTGTCACCGGCTAGTTTGTCAATATTTTTGCATCAAAATTTTACTGAATATTCTTAAATCCATAATTAATAATGTCGAAACGGTTTTTATTAAATTTACTCAAACCATTTTTTTTAATGTTAACTATTTTATCCAGATGTTTAAAAACATCGATAAAAAAGTTGTGGTGTTACATCCCTATTTTTAACCGACTTCCAAAAAGGAGGAGGTTCTATGTTCGATTGTATGTATGTTTTTTTTTTTTTTTTTTTTTTTTTTTATGTATGTTCACCGATTACTCGAAGACGATTTGAAAAATTCTTTTTTTGTTTGAAAGGGTATACTCCCAATTAGGTCCCATTGCCACCAAGTCTAGATCTGATGATGGAATCTTGGAGAAATTGAGGGAACTCTTCAAAAATTATAGGCACACCTATAGCGATTTGGGTATTTTTTATAGTGAATCGTTCATTTGCTTTTGAAAAGCAAAATTTGAAGAAGTGGAACTGATGATGAAGACCACAGATGGTCATCGGAACTACTCAACAATAATACGTATTTCACGGGTTCCGATTGAAGCGATTTCGAAAATTGTTTTTTAGTCTGAAAGGGGATACTCCCAAATTGATTCCATTGTCACCAAGTCGAGATCTGATGATGGGATCTTGGAGTAATCGAGGGAACTCTTCAAAAGTTATATGTACACCTATAGCGATTTTTGGATTTTTTATAGTAAATCGTTTATTTGCTTTCGGAAAGTAAAATTTGAAGAAGTGGAACTGATGATGAAAACCACAGATGGTCATCAGAACTACTAAATAATAGGTATTTCACAGATTCCGATTCGTTAACTTTAATACGGTTTCTAAACAATTTATGCTCGTCCCAATGTATATGGTGAAGTGGAACTGATGATGATGTACCAGGAGAACTCCTCAATAATTGACGTCCCTACGTCGGGAAAAGCAATATTTTGTAAAAGGTGATGAGCAGTTGACATAAGGCTATTGCAACTTAGAGAAATTACAAACTAAGTCACTTAAAAGCGAGAAATAAACAAAATTTTAACAAAAAAATTAAAACCGACTTCCAAAAACACAAAACTAAAAATCTTAAAAATAAAACGCTAAAAATAACAACATACCGATTTAATCCAAAAGACAAAAACACACGTAATATTATTATTGGTTTGTGCTACCACTAATCGGTATGAAGTCGGTGACAAGCCAAATATGGAGGAGGTAGATGGGCTAAGTCGACTCCCGTCACCAGCTCTTCGTGAGCAGGACAACCCAAGTGGGCAGACACCGGCTTGTCACCGAATTCAAACCGATTAGTGGTAGCACAAACCAATAATAATATTACGTGTGTTTTTGTCTTTTGGATTAAATCGGTATGTTGTTATTTTTAGCGTTTTATTTTTATGACAAGATTGTCACTCTGACCACGAGAAGTAACTCAAAGGTTACGATCGAGCGAAGCGTGATACATTGCTTTTTAAACACTGCTGTGTCTGCGATCAAGACTCAAGAGACTCATTCCCAGTAATGGATATTGAAAACTTTTAGGGCACTGGCGCACTGCTATCAAAGCTAATAGAAATATTAACAGATTATTATTTTGTATGTAAATATTTAAAATTAATAAAGTTATTAAACTACAACTATATTATAGTAACTTAATAACAAAAAAATTAAAACCGACTTCCAAAAACACAAAACTAAAAAACTAAAAATAAAAAGCTAAAAATAACAAAATACCGATTTAATCCAAAAGACAAAAACACACGTAATTTATTATTATTGGTTTGTGCTACCACTGATCGGTTTGAATTCGGTGCCAAGCCTGCTGATGTCTGCCCACTTGGGTTGTCCTGCTCACGAAGAGCTGGTGGCGGGAGTCGAATTAGCCCATCTACTCCCTCCATATTTGGCTTGTCACCGACTTCATACCGATCAGTGGTAGCACAAACCAATAATAATAAATTACGTGTGTTTTTGTCTTTTGGATTAAATCGGTATTTTTTTATTTTTAGCTTTTTATTTTTAGTTTTGTGTTTTTGGAAGTCGGTTTTAATTTTTTTGTTAAAATTTTGTTTATTTCTCGCTTTTAAGTGTTTTAGTTCGTAATTTCTCTGAGTTACAATAGCCTAATGTCAACTGCTCATCACCTTTTACAAAATATTGCTTTTCCCGACGCAAGGACGTTAATTGTTGAGGAGTTCTCCTAGTACATCACCATCAGTTCTACTTCACCATATACATTGTGACGGGCATAAATTGTTTAGAAACCATATTAAAGTTAACGATTCGGAACCCGTGAAATACCCATTATTGAGTAGTTCCGATGACCATCTGTGGTCTTCATCATCAGTTCCTCTTCTTCAAATTTTGCTTTCCGAAAGCAAAGAAACGTTTTACTATAAAAAATACAAAAATCGCTATAAGTGTTCTCATAATTTTTGAAGAGTTCCCTCGATTACTCCAAGATCCCATCATCAGATCTCGACTTGGTGACAATGAAATCAATTTGGGAGTATCCCCTTTCAAACAAAAAAACAGTTTTCGAAATCAATTCAATCGGAACCCGTGAAATACGTATTATTTTTGAGTTGTTCCGATGACCACCTGTGGTCTTCATCATCAGTTCCACTTCTTCAAATTTTGCTTTCCAAAAGCAAATGAACGATTTACTATCAAAAATACCCAAATCGCTATAGGTGTGCCTGTAATTTTTGAAGAGTTCCCTCGATTTCTCCAAGATCCCATCATCAGATCCCGATTTGGTGGCAATGGGACCTAATTGGGAGTATACCCTTTCAAACAAAAAAAGAATTTTTCAAATCGCTCCAACCGTCTTCGAGTAATCGGTGAACATACATAAAAAAAAAAAACACATACAATCGAACATAGAACCTCCTCCTTTTTGGAAGTCGGTTAAAAACTATATGGCACAAATTCCTTGTGCCACTAAACTTAGTGGCACTAGAAGGCACAATTAAAATAATTATTTTTTGCAAAAGAAAATCTTCGTTCCGTGCATGGACCAATTAATCTAGTTTAATTGGTCCATGGTTCCGTGCCATGGTTGGGCCAGGAACTAGGATTGTCCTCTCTCTTGTAACTCCAGAACCAGAAGGCACACATTCCTGGGACTAGTGGCACTAAAAGGCACAATTAAAATAAAACTCAGTTCCGTACATCCATACCGCGGTCGGGCCAGGAACCAGGATTCCCAGCCCGACCACAATCGTACTCTTGTAACTCCAGAACGAAGGCACAAATTCCTGGATTTAGTGGCACAAATAGGCACAATTAAAATAATGAATTTGTGCCAGTCACACGCACTGGCCCAATCTTTGCAGTGACGAGAAATTCGTTCCGATATAACTTTCAGTATATTGCTGCAGTAAGTATCTGCAGTAGGCGGTATGACGTCATATTTTTATGTGCTACCCTCAGAAGAATAACTTAATATTATACATATTATAATTTTAATCTGACAACGTGCTGTTGGAGAGTTGGTTGCGCAGCTTCTCTTCAGCCATAGCACTAGGAAGCTGTGAAAGGTGGATATTTTATGGGTGCTGTCTACTGTAAACTGTAATTTTATTGACGTCAAAAAGAGCCACATTATGGGTCTAATTTGAATAAATGATTTGACTTTGACTTTAAAATCGTCGCCATTTTTGTACTGTGAGCACTGGCGCTTTCGAACTAAAGCGCTCTCAGTGGTTTAATCAGATGAACAACCTCGAAATAGTGACTAGTCAATTGCGTTCCGTTTTAAACAGTAACCAGTATACCTCAGTATAGCTAACTTTATAAGAATGGCTTCGCAGTATTATACTGAATTGATGTCATACCTTACAAGTTACAGTGCTCGCAGTGTATTTCGGAACATACCCAAAATAAAATGTCTTTGGTAGAGTCTGAGTCGAGTCGACGCGACGCGTACCGTGGATGAGTGTAGGTCGAGAACATGTATAAGCTCTCCACTCGGTTGATACGCGACTGAAACTTTAATTTGCGTATGCTATGTATTCTCGACCTACACTCGTCCACGCGTCGACGCGACTCGGACTCTACCAAAGACATTTTATATTGGGTATGTTCCGAAATTCACTGCGAGCACTAAGGTAAGACTTCAATAGGGTACTTGCATGAAATTTATTATAAGAAATTGTGTCAATATTTAAAAAATAGCGCCTTAGAAAAGCGTTATCGTGAAAGATTTACTAAAAAAATTTCAATAGTTTCCAAAATATTCAACTTTTAATTTTGTGAAACGGAACGTTGCAACAAAATACCAATCACAGCCAATTTTGACACATGACGTCACTTTAATTTTTTACTTTAAAATGCATCGGTAAGATAAATTTCGATTCTCTACTGGAACTTTTGGAAGTAAATCGACACAGTTCAACGTTAATTTCCCTTTTGGTTATTGTAGTTATCTCTCTGTCAGTGTCACATGACCCTACGTTGATAGGGATCAATACGACAGTGACATTTTGATCACAGATTAATAAGGCGTAATTTTGAACTAGTGACGTCATTCCGCGTTTCGGCGGTAAGGTCTAAAGTAGGAATTTTGAAACGCTCTATTTAATTAATTTATGCATATATTTTTGTTTCTTTTTCTTGCTTTGTTTAAGTAGGACATATATCTTTAAAATAGACTGAAAAAAAAATTCATGCAAGTACCCTATTCAGTATATTGCGAAGGTTGCCTAAAATGTATGGTGGCGACTTCCAAGCGCCGCGTATGATACCCGAGTCGCGTTCCGTGGATTCGAGTGCACTCGAACGCGCTCTAGCACGCTCTCTACCCGTTCCGTGGCTTGGAGAAATTTTACTCTGATAGCTGTCAGATGGTAGTTTCACCCGTTCCGTGGCTCAGAGTGCAGCAACCAAACAACCATCTCCGAAGCAAGTTAATTTTCACTCTGACAGCTATGTGACATTTAAGAAGTGTCGAAGCTTGCGCCAATAACCGGTCCTAGTCACAAAAAGTTTATAATTGGATGTAAAACAGTGTTATTCGCAATGTGAGTTGAGAGAAAACAAATGGCGCCTGAAATTTCAAATATTTTGAGGTTATAAAAACAACTCGATCGTTCTGTGGCTTGATTGCAACTCAAAAGAGTTAAATTTTAACCGAACAACTACACCAAAACCCACGGAACGCAGGCCCGTATCATACTCGAGTCGCGAGCGAGTCGACGCGTACAGAGAGAAGGTAATCACTACGTGGACGCGTATACGAAGGGCCTAATCGTTCCAAAAACAAATTAAAAGAAGAAGACGAAAAAAAACAAATAACCAATAAGCACGCACCTATGACGCCGTGATGGAAAAAAAAGGTGGCAACCCTACTTGGCAACGTAGTGGTAAGTCTAGAGCTCTAGAGGGCAGAGGCCTCAGCCTCAGGCAGAGGCATATTAGCTCTATTGACTAATCTATATAGTTTGTGGCTTGTGCGTAGAGGTAAAAATGGTGGTGGTGGAAGTCCAAACCATACTCCTAACCAAAATTTTATTATTGTTTGTTGGATTATTTTCGTATAATTGTTATAGATAAAGACAAAAAAAAAATGGTTCGTTATTGTGCTGTGTATGGATGTCTTCAAAACACTTTTTCAAATAAGAATCGAAGGCTGTTTCGTTTTCCTTTTGATGAACAAAGGTAATGTTAATTTAGTTCTCATACATAGGTTTTGTTGTATTTAAATATTAGCCATAGTTTTAAATAATAATTTTTACGTAAACGTACGTACGTTTTTTATCATTGTTTTTACCTCAGTTTTTACGTGTACCTATTATTACAGTACCTATTTCACCAAATACGCCGGTTTTCGCCCAAGGACCATATTTTTGAGTCGTTCGAATAACTTTCGCACACGGAATCGCGAATTCAGAAAATAAACAAATAAACTAACATCCGCATTTAAAATAAATAACAACACATTGATCTACTTGGTCCCACACTAAGCTATAAGCTTGTGTCGTGGAAACCAAGCTCAGACCATCAGACATAGATATTATTACAGTACAGAGTACCTGGACGACCGAGCTTTACGCTTACCTATTACACTTTACAATTTGTAGACACTAATCTAGGAAATCGGAAGGTGTAATCGAAGTTAGAGCAATGGGGATGTGGACTACTTTTGAAAATCAAAATTCTAATTAGTCTGACAGTTAGAAAATAAAAAAAACAATAGACACGTATTTTTTGCTTTTTTAAATAAATTAAAATTTACAGAGATAAAACGCATTAAAGTTTAGGGTGAGGGGGTCGTGACGTCACTAACCACTAAAACCGCCATACAATCGCCGTTATTTTTTGATGACGTAAAAAAAGAAAAAATACGTGTCCAATATTTTTTAATAATCTAAAAGACGGACTAAAAAATAAAAATTAGTCAACATCCTATTGGGTCCGATTTAGGATCAATGAGTGAGAGAGAGAGCTAGTGATCACACTACATTAAAATATACTCTAGAGTAGTCGACTTATAGTACGGGAGATACCGATTCTAATTCGGGATTAACTCGAGCGTCGTTGGGACCTATTGGGTTTTGAAGATTAAGAGGTATAAATAAAATAAGGTTATATGATGTTTTTTCATTCACCGGTGGGTTTAGCTTCTACTTAGCTTATTTCTGACGTAAGTTTAATAACTTTTTGAGCTTTTTATTTTTCACAAAAAACACACTTCATATTTCTATGAAATATGTAAAAGCTCACAAAATTATTTACAAATCTAACTTTAAAGCACAAACAAGCCAGAGCGCTGAGCGTCTTACATATAATAACATAAACTTGTTGTTTTGTGATGAGCTGTGAAGTAAAATGGCGTCATGAGCGATGGACAGCAGCGTAGGAATGGTGCGAGAGAGTCAGAGATAGACAAAAGTGAAAGGGAGAGAGTGGCGCGGAGCGGAGTAATACACCTAACTACCTTAACAGCTACTTTTTAGAAGTTGGTTAAAAATTACATTAAAGTGAAAGGTTATAGGTTAACCTATAGTTTGATGTAATATACTTACCTTAACTTATTTTAATATGTATTTTAACCGACCAAAAAAATAGTAATAATTCAAAACGTTTAGCGCCGTGATATGCTGTGATGACGTTATGGCGACGGAAAGTAGTGTGAGGACGGTGCGAGAGAGTGAGAGATAGAGAAAAAGTAAAAGGGAAGAAAGACAGAAATATGAATAGGTACATGTTTCACTGCAGCTGCTCGTTCTAAACTTTAAAGACGATTTTTGTTTCTTCGGCTTATGAAAATCGGCAGATTATATTTTTCCCGCTATCCTTGAGTTTTTTACTTCAAAATAAAAAATAAATCAACCGCGCTCGAAAAGGTCGAGGTTGCGTTTTTTTTTTGCAAGTTTGTGATCCTCTTAACTCCCTTACGTCACGTTCAAATCGTCAGATTATTCATATACAAACTTCTCAGCATGTAATTAACCCACCATATCTTAATCTGACGCGCTCAAGTATTTCGAGTTATCGATTTTTTTTTACTAATCTGATCGGTTATTCTAGATGCACCCACCAGTGTAGAGGGCCTATATTTGGTGAGGTACTCAACTTGGTGCAAGGTTATGTTCATCTGACGCGCTTTAGCAAATCCACAAATCCCCTCTTAGGCGCCCGTACTATTAGGATACAATTTAGTGTAGTGTGATCACTCGCTCTCTCTCTCTCATCCACTGATCCTAAATGGACATGTTGACAAATTTTTACTTGATTTACTTAATTTAATTTTTACTGTTTACATACCTATTTCTGGTACTGACTATACCTACATGTCTTGACATGCACTTAGCCAGTTTTTCATTCATGATAAAAAATACTCCTTGTTGCAAAGAAATTCTATTGCCTTGTTGTTTTTTCCAATACCATTTACCCAAACATTTGCATTTAACCAAATAAAAATAATTGTGATTTTGTTTTAGGTGCAAGCAATGGATTAAAGCAATAGGGCGTATAGATTTGGAGAATAAAGACGTAAACACACTTCATACTAGCTATTATGTGTGTGAACTTCATTTTGTTCAATCTGACTGCCCCAAAAAATATCTTAAAAGAGATGTGGTTCCTACATTATTACTACCTCAGTTGGAAGAGCCGTCTGGTACATCAAAATATACTCAAACCGAGGTTAATCTATCGTCTATTACATCAAAATGTTCTCAAACTGATATTAATTTGTCACGTTTTCCCCGCCTATTACAACATATATCAATTCCTGTTGTTTCAAAGTCTTCACAATCAGTACAGACAGAAAGTACTTTATCTATAATTACATCCCGGAAAACAAAGTTGCAAATGGAAATAAAATCTGAATTTAAAAAATCGAGACTTTTAGAGTCAATACCCAAAAATGTTAAAAAGGACTCGGACTCTTTGCTAAAAAAAATTATTGACGCCCAAAAAATATTAAAAACTAACTCTCAAGGAAACAGGTATGACCAAGACTACATGATGTTTGCACTGAATATATATTTTGCCAGCCCTATTGTTTACCGATTTCTCTCTGAAACTCTCAGCTTACCCAATAAAAGAACTTTACAACGACGTCTGGCATTCGGTATAACTACAAAATTCGATGAAAATGTAATCAAATGCTTACAATCTAAGAGTCGTAATTTGTCTGACTATGAAAAGTATTGTATTATATTTGCAGATGAAATATCGTTAAAAAAAAATCTCTATTATCAGATAAATAAAGATAAAGTGGTAGGATTTCACGAAATTAACGAAAAACAAAGTAAGGAAATAGCAACACAAGCTTTTGTGGTGATGGCGCGCGGAATATACTCTAACTGGAAGCAACCGTTAGCATTTTGTTTTCTGAATCAAAGTAAGAGTTATCCAGAACTTAGTACGTGGCTTGAAAACATAATGGCAAAGATGATTGAAATTGGGTTCAATGTGTGTGCGTTTACATCCGATCAAAGTTCAAATTTCATTAATATGGCCAAAAATAAATCTGTTTCTCCAGATAAACCTTTCTTTTTTATAAATGGAAAAAAGATTTATTATATATTTGATGTACCACATTTAACCAAGTCACTGCGAAACAGTTTAATAAATTACGATTTCTTCTATAATGATGATGATGGATCTAAACAAGTAGCATCATGGAATGATGTTGAAAAAATGTATGATATAGAAAAAAACAAAAGATGCAAAATAGCTATTAAATTGACAGAATCACATATTAAACCGAATAATTTTGAAAAAACGCGTGTTAAGTATGCTACACAGGTTTTGAGCCGAACAGTTGCAGCGACCATTTTTACTCTAGTCGAATCAAAACAGCTTCATGAAAAATCCATGGGAACCACAGATTTTATAGAACTGATCAATAATACGTTTGATATTCTGAATTCCTACACAGTGAACGACGACTACAAATATAAAAAAGCTTTTTACCAAGCAGAATATCAAATAAACACTTTAGAAAAAGCACAGCGTATCCTCTCTGGACTGCGAGTAATCAATCGTAATAATGGTAAAGATGTCACAAATACAATTAAATTCATCAAAGGTTTTATAATAAGTATTAAAGCGATAACAAGTCTTGCATCTGACTTGAAAGCTGCGGGTTACAAGAACTTGTTCACACGTAGACTTAATAAGGATCCACTCGAAAACTTCTTTTTAAAAGTGAGGCAACAAGGTGGGCACTATTGTGAACCGACGAGTATTCAATTTATTACAGCTTTTAAGAAGCTTTTCATGGTTAATGTGATCAAACAATCAGAACACGCTAACTGTGCGAAAGACTTTCACCAGATACTCATGAGCGCAGAAGATGCTAAAAATTCATTAAGATCAAATGAAAATATTTCCATAGAGTCGACAAAGAGAGTCTTGCACGTGGGAACACCTGACTACAGATTCGAACTTCCCGAAGCAAATGCTTTCACTTATGTATGTGGATATTTGCTTAGAAAATGTTATGATCATCACAGTGAATGTAAAGTTATGAAAAACTACATAAAAAGTAATAAACAAGTTCATGAAAACAACCTTTTCATAAATTTTGAAGCAGAAAAAACTGTATTTTTATTGCCACCAGAAGATTTTAAACAATATATCAGGCAATTGGACAACATTTGTGTAGACCATTTTATAAATTGTGATTTTTATCGTGTTGGTAACGAAATCATGTCAAAGCTTGGTGAAACTAAATTTAGTTTACCTTGCCCGTGTTTTCCTTTGGAGTACTTGAAAAAACTGTTTGTGAGATTTCGAATATTCAATGTGATGCGACATAACAACAAAAACTTTAGAGATAAATCTTTGGGAAAAAAAAAATTCAACGTACCTCAAATGTTGTAATATATATATTATAAATAAATAAATATTTCAATCAATCAATCGATCAAATATGCTTTGTTTATTTGTTTGTTTCGTAAATGAAATAGTTGATTTTATTTGATACCAGCTGTGCCCCGCGGTTTGACCCGCGTGAGTTTCGGAATTCCCGCAGGAACTCCAAAGTAGAATCTTGTCCAAAAAATAAAAAATTCTGGGGAAAGCTACTCTTATCACCTAGCGGTATAAAAAATAGCCTACGACAAGCCCGCTGGTGGTTAGAGTCGACTTAGCCTATCTACCCCTCTATCATCTATCCATATTTGACTTGTCACCGACTTCATACCGATCAGTTGTAGCACAAACAAATAATAGTATTACGTGTGTTTTTTTCTTTTGGATTAAATCGGTATTTTGTCATTATTAGCTTTTTAGTTTTGTGTTTTTGGAAGTCGGTTTTAATTTTTTTGTTAAAATTTTGTTTATTTCTCGCTTTTAAGTGATTTAGTTGGCAATTTCTCTAAATTACAATAGCCTAATGTCAACTGCTCATCACTTTTTACAAAATATTGCTTTTCCCGATGCAGGGACGATAATTGTCGAGGATTTTTGAAGAGTTCTCTCGATTACTCCAAGATCAGATCAGATCAGATCAGATCTCGACTCGGTAACAATGGAATCAATTAGGGAATATTCCCTTTCAAACAAAAAAACAATTTTCGAAATCGCTCCTATCGGAACCCGTGAAATACGTATTATTGTTGAGTAGTTCCATTGACCATCTGTGGTCTTCATCATCAGTTCCACTTCTTCAAAATTTGCTTTCCGAAAGCAAATAAACGATTTACCATAAAAAATAGAAAAATCGCTATAGGTGTACCTATAATTTTTGAAGAGTTCCCTCGATTACGCTATTACATTGTAATATTAGTATAGTGATGGCCTGAATGTGATATGGTGATGTATGTTTGTTCTAAATCGTGTGTGTGTGTGTGTGTCTGTGGTTGTGTGTATGGGTACGCATGTTGTATGTGTTTGTTTATGCGTGCGTGCGTGTAGGGTGAGTATGCATGCGTATTGAGTGTTTGTTTGAGTGCTTGTAAGGGTTGGGCATAATTTTATTTTATTTCTTAGGTTAAAGCTTAAATAATGTTATCCGTTATTGGCAGTAGGTTTAATTTAATAAATATGTACATAGTATTAAGTGCTGTGGATTATGTTAAATAAATAAATAAAATAAATTACTCCAAGATCCCATCATCAGATCTCGACTTGGTGACAATGGAATCAATTTGAGAATATTCCCTTTCAAACAAAAAAACTATTTTCGAAATCGCTCTAATCGGAACCCGTGAAATACGTATTATTGTTGAGTAGTTCCGATGACCATCTGTGGTCTTCATCATCAGTTCCACTTCTTCAAATTTTGCTTTTCAAAAGCAAATGAACGATTTACTATAAAAATACCCAAATCGCTATATTGTGTGCTTATAATTTTTGAAGAGTTCCCTCGATCCCATCATCAGATCCCAACTTGGTGGCAATGGGACCTAATTGGAAGTATACCCTTTCAAACAAAAAAAGAATTTTTCAAATCGGTCAAACCGTCTTTGAGTAATCGGTGAACATACAAAAAAAAGACAAAAAAAGACGTTCCGTGGATTCACACGAATGCACTCGAACGCGCTCAAACGCGCACGAGCGTCTCGCGACAGTAACGTTTTGGCACCCGGAATTCCGAACATTACCGAATGTGACATATAGTACGGACCGCCAAGAGGGGATTTGTGGATTAGCTAAAGCGCGTCAGATGAACATAAGGGGGGTACCTTGCACCATGTTGAGTACCTCCACCAAATATAGGCCCTCTACACTGGTGGGTGCGTCTAGAATAACCGATCAGATTAGTAAAAAAAAATCGATAACTCGAAATACTCGAGCGCGTCAGATTAAGATATGGTGGGTTAATTACATAGTGAGAAGTATGTATATGAATAATCTGACCATTTGAACGTGACGTAAAGGAGTTAGAGGATCACAAACTTGCAAAAAAAAAACGCAACTTCGACATTCTCGAGCGCAGTTGATTTGTTTTTTATTTTAAAGTAAATAACTCAAGGATAGCGGGAAAAATATAATCTGCCGATTTTCATAAGCCGAAGAAACAAAAATCGTCTTCGAATCGAACGAGCAGCTGCAGTGAAACATGTACCTATTCATATCTCTGTCTTTCTTTCCCTTTTACTTTTTCTCTATCTCTCACTCTCTCGCACCGTCCTCACACTACTTTCCGTCGCCATAACGTCATCACAGTATACCACGGCTCTAAACGTGTCGAATTATAACTTTTTTTGGTCGGTTAAAATACATATTAAAATAAGTTAAGGTAAGTATTACATCAAACTATAGGTTCACCTTTCACTTTAATGTAATTATATATATATATTATATAATAAAGCTCATCACAAAACAACGCGTTCATGTTATTATATGTAAAACGAAATGGCTTGTTTGTGCTTTAAAGTTAGTTTTGTGAATAATATTTTGTGAGCTTTTACATATTTCATAGAAATATAAAGTGTGTTTTTTGTGAACAAGAAATAGCTCATAAAGTTATTAAACTTACATCAGAAATAAAAAAAAATTAAAAATAAATCATAATTTTTGTTTCTAGCAGTCAGATTAATAATATCCCTCAAAATTATTGTCAGATTTTAAGCCAACATAACTTAGACTGCAAGCTGAACCTTCTGTAAAATAATCTGACACGCTCGAGTATTTCAAAATTGAGATTTTTTTTTGCATTTTCAAAAATTCGCTACTACCTTGCGTCACCTCCAAATCGGCAGATTTTCGAAGGGGTGCATTTTTAAGGCTCACTTAACATCCCCTTTGAATATCTGACGCGCTCGAGTAAATGTTTTTTTTTTTTCATTTTCTCCCCTTCCGGATGGCCACCCCCACCACGCAAATGGGCAGATGAATATATTTTCGATATCAGAGACACCTTGGAGTATCTAAACTACAATATCTGACGCGCTCGAGTATTTCCATTTTACTATTTTTTTTTACATTTTTGAAAGCCTGTAGAAGCTAAACCCACCGGTGAATGAAAAAATATCATATAACCTTATTTTGTTTATATCTCCTAATCTTCAAAACCCAATAGGTCCCAACGACGCTCGAGTGTCTCCCGAATTAGCATCGGTATCTCCCGTACTAATAGGACACACGACTTGAGCCGATTGGCCCGATTGTACCAAACAGACTTTTGTGTACCTGGCACGTAGCTAAAAACTGAAGGACGAGGATGTAAATGCATGTAAACAAAGTTAAATGAACAAGGTTTTTACAGATTGTTACTTGAATTAACATCTGTAGATGAATTCCAAACTTGTTTGAAGCAAGTCCTGGATAATTTTATAGCTGATGAAGATACTAAAATGTTTATTCAGTACCTACCTATTTTGAAAAACACTATTTCCATCTCCCCGACGAATGCTGAAGTCACAAATTAACTAACTCTAAAGAAGTTGGACAAATATAATGACTTCTTTTTTATGACTTTCGTATATAATGCATTTAGCCAGTTTCAAGTAATATAGATAAAAATATATATCTGTTATCATTTAGCATCGTTGTATGGTTGGTATTGTAAGCTATGGTAGGTACTATAGATTGCATGAACTTTCTCGGAGCTCTTGGAGGAAATCAGTTCGAAATGTAATCTATCTTCTTGAACATAAAAAACCGTCACTGTGAAAATTATTGTCCAAACGCCAATACAGCACCTTATAACACAACAAAATCCATGTTTAACCATTTTTTAGCGACACAAAAATAAATGACAGTACCTACCGCCATCTTTGATTCCCGCCAAAAACTCATCGTTTTACAAGTCGCAGGTTTTTACACTTGACTAGGTTTCAATATAATATAAATTTATTTATTTTGATTATAAATGTATTTATATTGATAACTAGCTGTACCCTGCGATTTCAGAAATCCCGCGGGAATCCCGGGATAAAAAGTAGCCTAAGTTACTCCTTATAACATCAGCTGCCAGTGAAAGTCACGTTAAAATCGGTCTAGCCGTTTCAGATATTATTTTATTTATTTATTTATTGCACATCCATTAAGTACCTAACAAAAAGGTCTTAAGATAGTTAGTATACAGTTCTTTATGGATCCTGTTTATAGGGCACAGCAAAACAATTCAGCCGATTAGCCGGAACAAACAGACAGACAGACAGAGAAACATTTTAAAAATTGATATTTTGATATAACTAGATACCTACCGTGTATACTTTCCTTACAAAGCTATTAATTAGAAATTATAAACAGACACTTCAATTTTATTTATATGTCTAGATGTCTAGATGTATTGAAACTCACAGCATTCAACCGCCACAGTATCGTAACGCAGTTAGTGGACCCAACTAAACTCATTTCCACTCTGGGTATTTAAAAGGTCAATATATTATGGCATATATATTATATTCCTAAGTTTGGTATCAATCCGTTTCAGTCGTTATCAAGAAATCGTTATTGAATTCCACCCGTCCCGGACAAAGTTACGGGTGAAAAGTATAGTCTAGTACTAGTAAATTCATTAGGTTTCCCCGGGCTGAATTCCACCCAGACAAAGCCGCGGACAGAAGTATAGTCTAGTACCAAAATAACTTCATTATTTTTCCCTGGGCTGAATTCCACCAGAACAGCCGCGCGCGGAAGTATAGTCTAGTACAATATTAAATTCATTAAGTTTCCTTGGGCTGAATTGCACCCGGTCAAAGCCGCGAATGGAAGTACGTATATAGTCTTATTAATTCATTATTTATTAATTTTGAGATGTTTTAGTGAATTGGCGCATCAGCACTGATTTATCGCAACTGTTTAATGCGATGACCAAAGAGTATATAACCACTAGATCTTAACATTCATACAACAAGCTGCATTCAAACGTAGTGATTATAATAGGTATTATCTTTGCTGCTCCTTGTACCTGCTAGTCCAAAGAGTACCTACACTATGAGCTAGGCCATATTTCAAAATTTCGCGCCCTTATCGGTGCCAAAACGTTACTGTCGCGAGACGCTCGTCAAACGCGCTCTGTACCAGTTCTATGGCTCGGTGAAATTTTACTCTGACAGCTGTCAGAGCGTAGTTTCCGTGGCTCAAGAGTCTCCGAAGCAGGGGCGCGTTCCGTAGATTCGCACGAATGCACTCGAACGCGCTCGAGCGCGCGCTCTGTACCCGTTCTGTGGCTAGGAACACATCCCTTAAATGAGAATTTAACTTTATTTAAATGGGAAAAGCTAAACAGATACTTTATTCAGGATTATGAAAGTAGGTAAAGCTTACCCAGATGGGTTGATAATAAATAAGCTATAAATCATTTTGATTGTAAATGACAAGTCGATCTAAACCCAAAAATAAATTATTATTATAACAATTAACAGAATGTTGGCAATCTGTTCTTTAATCTGTTCACAAACTACTTAAGCGCTCTCCACATTCGCTCCAGGATACCACACTTAAGCGCGCTCCACATTCGCGCGTGATTCGCGCGCGAAGCCGCGAAACACCCGCGAACCATGATACCACACATAAAGTTCGCGGGTGTTTCGCGGCTTCGCGCGCGTACCACGCGCGAATGTGGAGAGCGCTTTATAGTTGTGCGCGCGAATGTGGAGAGCGCTTATGTAGTTTGTGAACAGATCAGGCCTTAGAATCATCCATAGAACGACCAAAATTTTAGAGTGAAAGAGAAAAAAAAACGACCAACGCCTTAGAGAGAAAGAGATAGAACGGTGTCTACGCCACAGATTACAAGATTTGTGCGATATATTTTTTTTATTGTTTTTGGAGACGTAACTTACTGTTAAATCGGATTTCAAAGATGCAGAATGGAACCCTTACTGCTTGTTTTAGCAAGCTATGTAATTATAAGATTGCATTACTAACGTTTAATTTTTGTGTGAATTATTAAAGAGAGGTAGACATAATTTCAAAAAAGGCATCTGCAATCAAAACCTTGAATAATAAGATAGCGGGTAGGTAATGATTAATAATTGCGATGCAGTTTTATTGGCTGGAATAAAATTGTGAGAAACCTGCCTTTTTCTGCTGACTTGCAGTTCAAATATTATAGAACGTATCATGTATGCAATCACCGCCATAATTATACATAATCTTATCTTATCTTAATATATATAAATCACGTGTCACGTTGTTTGTCCGTGATGGACTCCGAAACTACTGAACGGATTTTGATAAAATTTTGTGAACATCTATAATATGGTCCAACAAGATAGGATAGTTTTTATCCCAGAATTCCTGCGGGCACTCCAAAATTAATGCGGGGAACAGCTAATCACCGTAAACTACTGTCAGGGGTACAAAGAAGGACGTAGAGTACTTTTTCCCGGAATTCCCGCGGGAACTCCGAAATTACCAAGGATGAAATCGCGGAGGACAGTTAGTCTAATATATATAAATCACGTGTCACGTTGTTTGTCCACGATGAACTCCGAAACTACTGAATCGATCATGATGAAATTTGGTCACTATGTTGTATTTGGTCCAACTTAAGAGATAGGATATTTTTTATCCCGGAATTCCCGCGGGAACTCCGGAATTATTACGGATAACAGCTAATCACCGTAAACTACTGTCAGGGGTACAAAGAAGGACATAGAGTACTTTTTTCTCGCAACCTCCGCGGGGACCCCGAAATTACCGCGGATGAAATCGCGGGGGACAGCTAGTCTAATATATATAAATCACGTGTCACGTTGTTTGTCCGCGATGGACTCCGAAACTACTGAACGAATTTTGATAAAATTTTGTAAGCATTCATAAAATGGTCCAACTTAAAAGATAGGATAGTTTTTATCCCGGAATTCCCTCGGGAACTGAAGGACATAGAGTACTTTTTTCCCGCAACATCCGCGGGAACCCCGAAATTACCGCGGATGAAATCGCAGGGGACAGCTAGTATACATATATAAATCACGTGTCACGTTGTTTGTCCGCGATGAACTCCGAAACTACTGAATCGATCGTGATGAAATTTCGTCACTATGTTGTATTTGGCCCAACTTAAAAGATAGGATAGTTTTTAGTCCGGAATTCCCGCGGGAACTCCAAAATCATCGTGGATGAAATCGCGCAGGACAGCTGGTCTAATATAAATCACAAGTCACGTAGTTTGTCCACGATGGACTCCGAAACTACTGAATCGATCATGATGAAATTTGGTCACTATGTTTTAATTTGGGCCAACTTAAAAGATAGGATAGTTTCTATCCCGGAATTCCCGTGGGAACTCCGGAATTGATGTGGGGAATAGCTAATCACTGTAAACTACTGGCAGGGGTACAAAGAAGGACATAGAGTACTTTGTCCATCCAAGGGCAACAATAAATTATATCGTTTCCCTACGGACAACCGTTTGGCAGATGCTTGGCATGATATTCTATTTAGTAAGCCTGGCGTTAAGATCAGTGGTGTTAAAAGGATTTCCCAAAGCATAATTATGTGAACTGAATTTTGAAAATATACATAGTTACCTTGAACCATAGGAATCTTTCAATTTTTTGTTGAATTGCTTAAAAATATCTGACTTGGCTGTATGAATTTACTTTTCATTGCCTGCCTTCTTAATCAACGCTTTTTCATCATTTTAAAAAAGATTGTAAAATTTCTTCTAAAAAATTTTGATTTTCATTTTTATAAAAAATTCTTACTTACGCATTTGTAATCTAAATTTATACGCATTATTACTTATAAGCATTATTTTTATGCGTAGGATTCAATTTATTAGATGTATTTTAACTTCTAACGGTAAAATACAGCGCCTGAAAAGATTGGTGAGTTACAGTTTCTACTTTACATGATTGTTTCATTTCTGACTATTTGAACCTATTTTTGGCTTCATACTATGTATCTAAACTCCGCAACTTCTAGATTTTTACAGATTTTGTATAAAGTTAAGTTAGTATGGGTGTCGTAGGTTAGAATCAGCACTATGCAGTATGCACGTATCCATCAGTTTGCGTTCCATCCCAAACTCCTATAACATCGTGGCTATCGTTTGTGGAATTTGTTTCCCGTTTCCATATGTTGCGCCAGGTCCATTCATCGCCGTAAGGCTGCCAAAGGCTAATCCAGTAACAATTCATTACGTTGTAAATCTTCTTTACCATAATTTGTGTTATACTCTTGGTTTCTCATGTTAGTTGTGTGTTGTGATATAAGTATTTTTTTTAACCCAGTTATCATTATTTACTAACTACTACTACTGATGTGTCGATGTTACTATGTGTCTGGTACCTAGGTACTATTATTATAAAGAGGTAAAGTTTGTTAGTTTGTAAGTTTATAGGGGTTATCTCTGGATCTACAGAAGCGATTTTAAAAATTATTCCACCATTAGAATGCTATATTATCCATGAGTGACCGAGGCTATATTGTAACCCGGAATTCCCACAGGATCTCTGAAATTACTGCAGGTGACAACATGGGAAACAGCTAGTATGTAATAATTATGTATACCTATCTATTGTTATTTGTATTTAAGCTGTCTATTCAGTTGGCTGTCTATTTATGTGTATTAAAGTATAAATAATTTATATCTCCTAAATTTTGTATTTTATGTGATTTTTGTTTATCAATTACTTGTTTATAAGTTTGAATATAAAATATCTGTACATATTATAATAAAATTGTAACAGGTCGATGTCTGTACATGGGAGATAAATTAGAAAAAATAAATTTAGGTGACTCTATGAGTGATATAGAAGTAAAAAATACCGTTTTATGTTCGTATTCATGCTACGCAAAAACTGCTACACCAAATTGAATGTGGTTTCTTTTGTTGTATTGCTAAGGGTCTTACTTAGATACTCATGTTTTGATTTTTTCGAAATTCCATCTGGAACTCGAGATATTAAAAAAAATGCTTAGATGATTGTTGATGTTTAGATGATTGTTACTCAATCACGCAAAAACGGTTGAATTTGGTTGAAATTTGGCATGCACGTCGTCAGGGGTACAGGGAAGGACATAAGGTACTTTTTAACCCGGAATTCCCGCGGGAACTCCCAAATTACCGCGGGTGAAACCATGGGGCACAGCTAGTTACCTATAATTGTGGAAGTGTGGATGTTTGTTACTCAATCTAGGTAGCCTATGTTCTTTTCCTTTGACATGGAAAAGAACATAGGCTACTTCTTATTCCGGAATTCCCGCGGGATCTCCGAAATTAAAGCGGGATCTCCGAAATTAACGCGGGTGAAGTGGAATAGAATTAATTATTGCATACTACACATTGTCAGAGGTACCGAAAAGGACATAGGGTACTTTTTATCCCGGGATTCCCGCTGGATCTCCGACATTAACGTGAGTGAGACTGCGGGGCACAGCTAGTGTAGTATAAATGGACGCAGATAAGCAATAACATGTTAACCCACCAAAATTAAGTTATTGATTCAGAACGATTTATTGAGAGTTAGGGAACGTTTTTTAATTATGTGTTTACCTTATTTCATTGCTTAAATATGTAACTAAATATTGAACATAAAAAATGTTGATACAAAATGGCGCTCCTACTTTTAAAACACGATTTACTCAAAATTTCTCCAGTGTGGGTTAACACACTATTGCTTATCTATGTCCAAATATCTTTTAAGTAATGAGGCAACCCCTTTTTTCTGTTTCATTTATTACTTTTTACTTATTTCATTTTTAAATTTTAATTATTGTTAAATCTATTTTTCAAAAAAGAATATTTGATTTGATTTAAAGAACAACCTCAACTTTTCCATTTATTGTGGGTATATATTTTGAAATACTTTTTGTATTATTTTGTGTAGCAAAATATATATCCCAACCTCACTTTACTTTTCATATATCTAGTTTCAGATGCCTAATGGGCTTTTTTCTTTATTTACAGACAATGCCCTACAAAAACTGCATGATCCCTAGCTGTTCATCTAAGGGCAACAACAAATTATATTGTTCCCTTATTGATAACCATTTAACAGATACTCTGCATGATATTCTAGTTAGTAAATCGCCTGGAATTAAAATCAGTGGTGTTAAAAGGATTTCTCAATGAATATGTAAACTGCACTTTGAAAATTATACAAAATTGGGAGGTGAATGGCAAAATAAATGCTATTTCAACCTTTTTTACCCAAGAAGAGATAAGGGTTGGCAAGCCCTCAAAGCCCATTAGTATTGGTAAGTGTCTAAGCTGATATGATATTAAAATATCTATAGAAATATAGTATGATTGATTACAATTGTAATAGCAACGCTGTAAAGATGTTGCATTATAATTATATAATTTTTTTGTCATATACTCCAGAGTAACTATGTATGTACATAGCAAAAAAGTGTCTGAGTAATCAAGTTTGACCTAAATCTTTTTAATTTTATAGTGTTTGAAGGTTTTAATGAAAAGAAGCGTTGTCCTGAACTAAGAGCTGCTGTAACTCAAAAAAGGCCAGTTGATCATACAGGTAATTTGCTTGGAACTCTTAATGAAATGAATTCATTTTCTTACAAACTCCACTTGAACAATTCTGTATTTCTGTACGTTAAAAACTTTATTTAGGGATTCTATAAGAATATTATTGCACTAGGTTCTTGCTTCAGCAGTCCAAAATAATTATTTTTGTAGTTCAATTTTGTGTTTCTTTTCTCTGTATGCATGTTATGTGCATTCTGCTAAAATTACTAAACGGAGTTGGAAGGATTTTCATGGTAGCCAAGTAACTACCATGAAAAAACTTATAAGTATAGATTTGTGCAAAATGCAGATATCTGGATGGTGTGTTGGTTATGTAATTTAGAAAAAACCAAGTAGAATATACTTTAATGCCAGCAACCATATCCAATTATAGAGTTTTTAAAAATAGTTTAAAGTCTTTGATAATAATAATTGAGCTATGGTACTTATTTATCTACTAGCTGTGCCCTGCGGTTTCGTCCACGGTAATTTCGGAGTTCCCGCGGGAATTACGGGTTAAGTGTATCTACCTTCTCTGTACCCCTGACAACATGTATGCAAAATTTCATGAATATCTGTTCAGCCGTTAAGGCGTGAAAGCGTAACAAACAAACAAACTCAATTTCGCATTTATAATATTAGTAAGGATTTACAGATTTTATTTTTTCAAAACCTACATCAATAAAAAAAACTGACTATTTAAGAAATAAATTACGATTTTTGATAATTCTTAATAGTATTATAACTAGGTTATTATTATAAATGCGAAAGAGAGTTTGTTTGTTTATTTGTTTGTTTTGTGTGAACATCTCCATGATAGTAAAATTAGTGACCTTATTATAATTTCTTTAAAAAAACATACATACAGCCGAATTCAGAACCTCCCTCTTTATGGAAGTTGGTTAAAAATACAGTTAGAATATTTTCTAGAAATAACTTTATTATTACCGTTAAATTTTCGATTGATTAAACGTTGATTATTTCAATCAATTAAACTGTTGATTGAACTACTGAGAATGGATCTGACATTTACTTGGCCGGATTGTCATTTTTATTGTTTGTTTAATTTTTCCTAAATAAAAATATATTACACAATTGTCCCAACTTTCTTTTTATTTCATTTGATCATAATCTTTTTTTAGGTTTACATGGACTCGATTATTCATCGCTCACAGCAACGCGACCGATGACGAAGACGACAGCACAGCCCTCACACAGCGCAGCTCTCTCCAAACACAGTAAGAGTGCCAGTGTATTTCTGATACCTACTTTGTAAATATATCTCTTATACAAAGGTACTCGGAAAAATGTACCCAAACATGACAGCTTTAAAATATTTATTACTAGCTGTTCCGCGCGGTTTCACTCTCATTAATTTTGGAGATCCTGCGGGAATTCCAGAGTGAAAAGTACCATATAATTATGTCTTTCTCTGTACCGCTGACAAGGTGTACATATGCAAAATTTCATGATGATCGGTTGAGTAATTAAATCCTAAAAGCGTAACAAAATACTTTTTCCAAAATATATCTTTTATACAAAGATAAAAGTGCACCCAACCATGACCACTTTAAAATATCTATTACTAGCTGTTCCTCGCGGTTTCACCCACGTTAATTTTGGAGATCTTGCGAGAACTCCGGAGTAAAAAGTACTTTGTCTTTCTCGGTACCTACTCCTGAAAACGTGTATGCAAAATTTCATGATGATCGAGTTGTACTTTGTCCGACACTTATTTTTCAACAAATTTACACACAACCTTGGCAATCCATATACCTAAACCTTCCTAATGGATCACTCTATCTAGTGGTGAAAACCGAATGAAAATCAGTTACTTAATCTTCGAGTAAATCGTGAACAAACAGACCCAAACGCAACGAGGGACTTTGTTGTATAATATGTAGTGATTAGTGATAATATGTACATTCTATCATTTATACGAACGATAATATCTAAAGTGAAAAAGGACTATTTGTGAACATGTCTAGTGACAAAATTTAAAATTTTGATTATAAAGTATTATTGTTTCGTAGTAAAAAGAACCTACTAAGCAGTGTCAAACTAGAGATACCTAATAATGCATTTTTTTACTGTACACATACCATCTCGAACTGGAAAGGAGAAAACATCTTCTGGGGAGCTAAAAGTGTAGACGAAAAAAATTATCGCAATGCGAAAATATGTGCCACATAACATTTGATCATCGTTTGTTTTCAGACATGAACTCGAATGTTTGTCGCACTCGGCACCGGCCCGGCCCTGGCGATGGCGACAACGACATCGACGGCGACAACTACGTCAGTTCCCCAGGAACTGATGCAATCATCATCATCATCGCCGCCAACAGTGCGACTGTGCGTTGGGTCTCAGCTGAAAATCCAATCCATATTTCTTACTCACGATAGAATTGAGAAATATAATATGCATTCAGTATTAGTTATACACGTAACAATAATATTGTGTGCATGTGTAGCATGGAACTCTGAATTAACGCATATGAAACCGTAGCGGACAGCTAGTCTATAGATCTAGTATATACATATAGGTAAAATTGAACTGTCTGTTTGTAATTCCAAATTAACAGCTTTCAATAAATGCATATTATAAAAGTATTAACGGTACTTATATTAGAAAAAAAAAACTTTTTTAAATTTTTGTTTGTCTGTTGGTTCCAGCTTGTCTGTTGGTTCCAGCTAATCTCTGAAACGGATAGACCGATTTTAACGGGACTTTCACTGGCAGCTAGCTAATGTTATAAGAAGTAACTTAGGCTACTTTTATTTAAAAAAAAATAGTTCCTGCGGGAATTCTGAAATTCACGCGGGTGAAACCGCGGGGTACAGCTAGTTAAATAATAACACTATAAATAAATGTGAATGTGAGCTTGTTACGCTTTCACACATTAACTATTCTACCAATCCTCATAAATGTTGCACACACGTTCTCAAGGATACCGAAAGGGATCGCGGGAACTTCAAAATTAACGCAAGGAACAGCTAGAGTCATAATGGAAAATCGTTTTTTTTTTTTATTTCAGAATGTGGTTGAAGCTATGTCATAGACGGGGAATTCCAGAAATACTTCTTTGTGACCAGTGATTCACCTTCCAAGCTGCATAAAGAGTTTTCGGGATGATGCCTAGAGAGCGTAATTGAATGATGCTACATTTGAGCTTAAAGGTATATTTATATTTCTACATAGTATGTATAAAACAAAGTCGCCTCCTGCCGTCTGTCCCTTTGTACGTTTATCTTTTAAACTAATCTAATTTTTTAAACTACGCAACGGATTTTAATTTCTCGTCAATAGATAGATTGACTCAAGAAAAAAGTGAAATATAACGATAATAATTGTTAAAGATTTCGGAAGAAATCAAGCTAAGCTCTTTCCTCGAAAATGCTCCCGTGCGACGCCGGGGTGGATCGCTTATTTTATATACAGCAACTCTTTACTCCCCAACAACTAAAATACTGATAATATAATATCTATACTCTCATACACTAGTAGAACTCAAAACATTGATTTTTAGAAATGGTTTTGATTTGTTTTATACTTGTACTATACAAGAGCTACGTAACGGAATTTATTGGTGTTTTGATGACAGGTGCCTTCCATAAAGTGTTATCCTAACATAGGTTACTATACTTTGTTTTTCGAGTGCGAACTCGATGGTATGAACTGTAGATGGGCTGTGCGTTTTCTGCTGCCTGCTTTTATACACATAGTGTTTTGTATACATAATGTTTTATATGCTAGAAGTAAGGACATGTATATTGTATCGCATGCAGTTCACAGAAAGAAAATATAATTATAAAAGTATTAAATTTAACAAGAAGACAATTAGGGTAGTTGTACTGCCAAAATATTATTTTGTAAACACAGTAGGAAATTTTCACATTTTGCAATGATTTTTATTACTGGAAGGCATGGGGATAGTCGACCTGTATCGAAGACTATGCGAGACATGGCGAAAGCAGTGCTTCGATCGACATGTCAACGGTTCGCGGAGCTGCTCGCCCGGAAAGTTGAGGGCCTATTATGTAACTTTTGTTTCTATAATTTTTCGGTCACAATCAAAAACATGGCGGTTTTGCGATTACAATACATATTATGCAGGTTTTGACACCTAAAATATCTAGTAATCAACCAAAATTATCATACTTCAAAAGTTGAATCTGCCTAAACATGATTAATTCATCACAAAATCGCAATTTTTCTGATTTAAACTGAAATATGATAGCAACAAAAGTTACATAATTACCCTGCTGGTGACATTAGTAAATTGAGAGTCTATATGAAAGGATGCTATCATAAAACAAATTCGTTTTCTAATACAGGAAATATTAAACTATTTGGATTATTACTCTCAAAAGCTTCATAGATATTTGGTCATTTCTTAAAAAAATTTTTGGTCGCTTTAGAACAATCAATGTCAACGTAACGTACAACGTATATAACACACCAGTAATCATTTTAGTTGATTGCCTTTTGAGTTCTTCTTTTTTTTCAATATGGCAACAGACGCCTTTGGTAGGTAGGCGGCTCTATTCATGTCAAGACAAAAACAGTGGAGAGTTACAAAAACAAAGTTAGGTCAGAATATAATCAGATTCAGAAGTATGAACAGTGATTAATTTTGTGATGAAACATGGAAACCATTTTCGCTTCACAGTTTTTGTCTGGCGTGTCTTGGTTTGAAGTAAAATATCAAACCATTTTTCCCTACTCTAAAACAAATTATGAAACGCATTTATTTGATTTATTTGAAATACACACGAATTTTAGGAGTTGGTGTATCAATGTAACAGCATTTTCATAACTAGCTATTTATTACTTCTATGATATTTACTGATTATTTTCTTGTTAACTAATTTCGGAACGGTTTGTTTACGAAATGTTCTAATAAAATCAAGCTGATAACTGTTATTTGCCTATTTATGTCTAGTATAATAATTTACAATTAACAAAGATGGCTGTTGTAATAGTATAAGTAATGTTAATAACATTTATATACTTAATTAAAGATAAAGTTTTTAGGAAATTTATGAGTTTTATTTGTTCTTGTTTATGTTTTTCTCTAAACACAATCAGTTCATTAACATGTTTAGAGAAAAACATAAACAAGTCAGTCACACTCCTAAAATAAAAATAATATTTAATCCTAACAAGCTATAATACCATCGATACGAGCACTGGATCCCATCCCTAGTATCGATAAAGTTTATCGACATGGACAACACTAATATTTTATCTGTGGCTCTGTCGGGCTCTGTGATTGGTGGATCTCTAACGACCCCTCAAAATGCTGTCAGATTCCTATCTGTCTTTAGACATAAGTCTAGTTAATTTGTGGAACAGATCACAAAGAACAGATTGCCAATATTCTGCTAATGATTATTCTCCGTCTACGATGATTACCTTCTCTCTGGTCATTTACAAATCTCTAAGTAGGTAGAACAGTATGTTCTTTTATTCGTCTGTGCTAAGTAGTTTGTGTTTACAATCAAAATGATTCATAGCTTATTTATTATCAACCCATCTGGGTAAGTTTTACCTACTTTTCATAATCCTGAATAAAGTACCTGTTTAGCTTTTCCCATTTAAATAAAGTTAAATTCTCATTTAAGGGATGTGTTCCTAGAGAAACACTGGCGAAGTGTTATACCCAGGTCAGTTTGCGACTATTATTTGGAAGCTCAGCGAGCGTCGCCTAATGTAAGTTGAGCTGTGCTTAATTTATACTTGAGTTTTTATTGTTTAGGGCCCCAGATATATTAGATTTTTCAGTTTCTTATATTTCAAGTAGGTACCTACCTAATTACAATTTGTAGGTAAATGATAATTGAGTGATACCTATTTCATAGATTAAGCTTAAGTATACTTTTGAAAATAAAGTTTCATGAATGTGATAGTATTGGTTGAAATTAATTATGTGCCTCTAAAAATGAAAAATGTGATACATAAATTCACACCTGTTAGGATTTGGTACAGTCCACCTTCTTAACATGTAGAGTTTATTTCACATTCAGGTCACAAGTCAGGCTGAAAGGGCTGAGTATGTTTTATACATCATATAATTAGTTTTTATGCTCTTGTTGGCAAATGATGATAATTTGCTTCTATTTGACAATTTACTTCAACCCAAAAATTACAAATCGATTTTTGAATAAAAGTATCACTCTGTAGTTTATTATAGTGTAAACCCATATGTCTCTTAACAATTGGTTCTTCTGAGTCTGGAAAACTAGGTACTCAAGATTATTTCTTTTGTATAACTATGTTCTGATAATATAGTTTTTATTACAGGATGTTCCACCAGTATTAGCAGCACCACATCACTACTTGATTTCTATTGAAAGAGGTGGTATTGCTCTAGTAGCTGTGTGCAAACAAGAGGTGTCTCCATTGTTTGTTATTGAATTCCTGCATAGGGTTGTAGATACATTTAAGGTGTGTTCAAATGTCAACCCTGAAACTCTTTTTAAAAGGTTATGTTGAAAAATTGAAGAGTCATAAGATAGTTACAACTTTTATATCACTGCATGCAAGAGAGAGCTGGTGATGAAATAAAAACAAAGAATACGAAAACAAATATTGCAAATTGGAATTATACTATTTAATTAAATTGAATTCTAGCTTTGTTAATCATTAGGGAATATTGATCCTTTTTTAATAAATCGAATGTTTCGGGTTTGAGGAAATTTTCAATTACATGCTCTATTAATAGGTATATTAAGAAATAACATTTCTAGGATTTTAAAAACATTAATTTTTTTTACATAACCTCTTAAATTTCTAAGCAGGTCCAAAAATCTGCTGTGTAGTCTTGAGTAGGAACTATAATATGCTTATGTTTCAGGACTATTTTTCAGATTGTACAGAAACCATCATCAAAGAAAATTATGTAGTAGTGTATGAGGTATTTAAAATCTTTATATCTTTTGATTTAATAATTTATAGTTATTTTGACCACAATTTACATAAAATTTTATTTTAGCTTCTGGATGAAATGCTAGACAATGGTTTTCCATTGGCAACAGAAAGCAATATTCTGAAAGAACTAATTAAACCACCAAACATACTTAGAACTATTGCTAACACAGTCACAGGAAAATCCAAGTAAGTATTAATTAATATTTAGACAACATATTATATTAGAGAACATGTAAAAAACTAAAAATAAAATAAAAAAATTCAAGTGGATTCAAGAAAAATCCATAACACTACTGAGTACATACATTAACAATTTAAATGAAAAATATTCATGGTACAATGCTAAATATTAATGTAAGTCAAACCAACAAAGTTTTAAATATCAACTTTGTCTAGATTATGATACTTTTTGATTGTGACAGTGCACATGGGTTTATTCCAACTAATTAGACTAGTAGTTAGATGATCAAACTGGTTGGACATTTTTTTTCCAAATTGTTTGACTGAGGTAATCTAACTGTTAGGATATAAATATTCGAAGCTGTTAGACTGACTAGTTGGAGAACTCTCATTTATTTTTTCCAAGTTGTTAAACTGACTAGGTGAATTTTGTAGGTCTTTTTTTCTTAATAATTACTTTAACTTATTAACCTAATCATTTAAAACTAAAGATTTCACCTTTTATACTGTCGCGGTCGAGCTAAATCCATGAGCGCGCAATGTATACAAAACGCGCAATGTAAAGCGAACACATTTGAGTAGCGAATTCAATAGAAGTTCTGTTCTAGAAACGTTCAGTCGAGTAACTAGTAAAAGGGAATAACTCGAACGTTCTAGAGTCCCATTCGGTTGGGTATATAAACCGCAACCGAACTGGACGGGCAGTTCAGTTTGAACTTTCGAAGCGATAACTACGAGTGAATCTTCAGCGATGCCTGCGACTACCTGCGACCTTGGCGAGATTATTGGACATCGAGTTCAGTCGTTTAGTATTTCAGAGTTGTGATACTTAGACCTAGGAACCCTAGATCTAGTGTTTTTGTAAAGTTAGTGTTAAACTCCGAATAAGAACCCTAGCATGTAACAATATCAATCCTCTGCAGTTTTAATCAAAACTGCAATTTTTTTTTTAATATAAAATTCATACTTCCATGTACTCATTAAACTGCAATAACGTCAATGCGTAGGTAACTAGTGTAGGTATACTACAAAAGACCCGAATGTCCATGGTTCATGTAGCCTGTCTACTGGTAATATGTGTGAATGACTGATTAACTACCAAAAACGAAAAAAGGCTTGTAAAAATATAAAAAAAATATAATAATACCTATGTACCTATATTAATGTAACAATTAATTATGTGCATGAACTGAATATAAGGGTAACTATTATTGGCTCTTAGTGTAATCTTGTAATCTAAATCTATTATATGTTTTTGTAGCTGTTGTTGTCCTGAATAAACGAAAATAAAATAAAATAAAAGTAACAACTGTTGGAGAACCAAATAAAATAAAATATGTTCTAATTGGTTTGGTGGATAATAAGCTCCACCAGAAAAGTCATAAACCATACTAAGGTTTTTCCTGTGCAAATAAATATTTAAAATGGCATTATGTGCTTTGCATAATCCCTGCTTTTTTTGGCAGTGTGTCTTCGACGCTGCCCTCCGGCCAGTTGTCTAACGTGCCGTGGCGCCGCTCCGGCGTGAAGTACGCTAACAACGAAGCCTACTTCGATGTCGTGGAGGAAGTCGACGCGATAATCGACAAGAGCGGCGCAACAGTCTCCGCTGAGATACAGGGATATGTATGTGATAGTGATCATATTAGCTGCTTCCCCGCGGTTTCAACCGCGTGAAATTCGGAATTTTAGAATCACTCGAGTAGTTCTATTTTACAAAGTCCGCTGTGCCCTGGATGTAGTAGTGACGTGTACGAATGAGCGCATTTGTGTGTTTAAACATCATTATTAGAAACTGAGCGCTCCCAAAGCACACTAAAACAATGTACACGTGTACACCTCAACACAATCATAGCCAAAAGGACTTCGTGAAATTTAACTACTATATCTATACTAATAAATTGGTTTTAATTGAGATTTTTGTATACATATAAATTTATGGGTTCTGTACCTGTTCTGTATTTTGGCATAATTTAGAAATTTTATAATTGATAACCTCGATAGCTTTCTGTATAGTTATTGATATGACTGTTTTAATTACAGATTGATTGCTGCGTGAAACTGGGTGGTATGCCAGATTTGACTCTAACATTTGTTAATCCAAGGTTGTTTGATGACGTATCATTTCATCCTTGTGTAAGATTTAAACGATGGGAGGTGAGTATTTACTCATCTACACTAATATTAAAAAGAGGAAAGATTTGATTTTTCGTTTGTTTGTTACGATTTAACTCAAAAACTGGACCGATTTCAAAAATTCTATACGGGGGCTATACGGGAACTCCGAAATTAAGTTTATTAACTCTTACTAACTTTCTACTATTCATAGAAATCCCCTACCTACTAGCTCTAGGACTGATCTTCTTTAATGGAATGAAATGTTTTAAACGCATTTTGGTAATAGTTTTTTTTTTAAATACAACAAAATTAAAAATTTTGACACTTGATATCAAGTCTTAAGTGCGCTCCACATTCGCGCGCGAAGCCGCGAAACAGCCGCGAAACACCGGCGAACCATGATACCACACTTAAGCGCGCTCTGGTTGTTGACTTGTTGACCGGTGGAGGTCGTAGCGAGTGGACGCCTGTCGCGTTATTTATTCGATATTTTCACTACCGTTCCGCAGCCATTTTGTTTTCCAAGAAAGAAGCTGGGAACAATCTAACACTCATTGGCGTTTCGCCATAATTACTTTAATTGCTGATAACACGTACATTGGCAGAATTAAATGCGATAAATTAGAAGAATAAGAAGTGCTGCCCCCTAGTGAATATTTAAGAATATAATAGAATAGAATAAACTTTATTTGCTCTAGCTAGTACCTACCTAACTGGCTTGGCACGTGTGCAATATGCAATATGTCCACAAAGATTAGTCACTCGGCGAGTTTCATGGCTCTTAGCAATAAGTGAAGCTCTTTGTAGCGTGGCTTTAGCCTAAAAAAGGGGTGTAAAGAAAATATAGGCGCTTTGACACTTTTGACAGGTGCCTGGACTTCACGGCTCAGTGCTGTCCCTTACTGAACATAATTTAAAACTCTCATTGGCACACAGTTAAGCTAAACTGCAGCTTTGATTTTGCATTAGAAAAACAGTGATTTACAATAATCTAAACTTAAGAAATAAAGATAAACTCGCTGTGCCTAAGACTAGGCTCCATAAAATTTCTAAGTCATTTCAAGGGCAATGTATACACTTTTACAACAAACTCCCAAACGATGTAATTAATTTGTCAATTAATAAATTCAAGACACTTATTAAACACAGATTATGCGATAAAGCATATTATAGTGTAGTAGACTATTTAAATTGATACAGACGTTTGGGAATGAATTGTTCTATTCAATTACTATTTTTTGTTCTCCTAGTTTATAAGTATGATCATTAAAAGACAGCGCTACTGAGTTTCTTGTCAGTTCTTCTCAGCAGAGGACGTATTCCGAACTGACGGTGTTGGGTTTAAAGTCTTGAGGAAAAGGATTTATAAATTTAATAGAAAAATATGTATTGAACGTAAAAATATTGAACATCATTCTATGAATGTCATTTAGTTTAAAAAATGGAATAAAAATGTTCAAGGAGATTTTATTGCGAATCATCTCAAACAGACGGTAATTTATAGTCCTAAGAACCTGCTGACGATTACAAGTGATTGTAACCAATCCTAAGTAATAGTTTTTGAATTTTGAATTAACAAATGCTTCACTTTCAGTCGGAACGTATACTATCATTCATCCCGCCCGACGGCAACTTCCGTTTGATGTCGTACCACATCGGCTCGCAGAGCGTGGTGGCCATACCGCTGTACGTGCGGCACAGCCTCTCGTTGAGGAGCAACGGCGACCAGGGCCGGCTGGATCTCACCGTCGGGCCCAAACAGACCATGGGAAGGGCTTTAGAAAGTGAGACAGCAATTCAGTCATTACATTGCTGCATTTTAGATTGGACATCTACAGCATAATATGCTGCATGCTAGTTTGTCAGTGACATTGTCTATGTTTCTATACCTACTAAAATTATAAAGACATAAGATTTGATGATTTCTCGTATGTTTGTTTTTTATGAATAAACTCAAAAGCTATTTAACGAATTTTGATAATTCTTGCAGCTATAGGTGTTCCGAAGTCACATAGGGTACTCTTTATTTTCAGAATTCCGTGAGTACGCGACGGAATTTGATGCGGTTTTTTTATTAGATAGAATGATTCAAGAGGAAGGTTTATATGTATAGTTTATCCTGGAATTCCCGCGGGAACTCCGAAACCGCGGGGGACAGCTAGTTAATGATAAATTGTACATTATTATTAACATTTGTTAGTCGTATGGTATTATATCTACCATGTAATGTAACACTCAGGTTGGTTTGGCTTTGGGACCAAGTGGCCATATTATTACGAGCACATTGAAAAATTGTATAACCCTATCTGTAACTACAGATAGTACATAATATTTTAATTAATTATGATGTAACCTAACCAAGTATGGTTTTTTTAATTTACAGATGTGTCTTTGGAAATATGTATGCCTAAGTGTGTTCTGAACTGCTCCCTCACGGCCAACCAAGGGAAATACTCGTACGACCCCGTCAGCAAAGTGCTCGTGTGGGACGTCGGGCGCATCGAGCTCCCCAAGTTGCCTAACATTAAGGGAACTGTGAGTACACTACTTTAGTTCTTAACTTTTATTAATAGCCGTGCCCTGCGGTTTCACCCGCGCGAGTTTCGTTCCCGCAGGAACTCTAGCGTAATTTACTTATAGCTAATTAGCAGTGAAAGTCCCGTCAAAATCGGTCCAACCGTTTCGGAGATTCACCCGCGTGGGTTATTTCATAAGAACCTTCTTACAATAACGAAAACAATAGCGAATTTGGTCCAGCCGTTCACGCGTACCTAATGTTGTGACCAAGAGAAATAAAATGGGAAGTAGAATTATTTACTGTTTAATCGCTTTTAATTTAGGAATCTGGGGGGCGGGGGACACTGGATAGTGATGAAAAAGGTCATAATAGTGTAAATTTTTTTATAAAATATTTATTTATTTATTTAGCCAACAGAAATACATCAGCTTACAAATTACAACGTACAAATCCATGGAAAGCATTGTTAGGGTATTTCCTATAATAGGGTAAAACAACATGCAAAAGGTGATGTCTAGGTATGTAGGTGCCATAGGTAGTTACCTAGTAGTTAAATTAACAAACATTAGTAGGCTATTGATTGATCATATCATGTGCTCCTAGATTCATACAGAATAGATTTGAACTCGTAAAGACTGCAATTCAACAAGTCTATTTTTTGATTACTTTGGTACAGCTCGTTGTGGCTGCGACAGATTCGAGGCAATATGCTGTGGTGACCGAGATTCGTTCTATAATTGTTTACTGAAAATGGTTTGAAATTGGTTATGCAAGCGCTGCTGCGTGGAACGGTAAAATTAAACTTAGAAAGAAGTTCTGGACACTCAAACCGTCTAAAATATCTAAGCGTCATTAGATACGATCTCTCATTACTTGACTGGATTGTTCAGCTGCTCCCCCCCCCTCCCCCCTAGAAAAAAACTAGCTACGCCCCAATGACCGCTGCTCGTTTCCATTTGAATGAACACATTCGACGATGTAGGTACTTTCTGTTTTATAAGATTTTAGTCATTGTACTGATAATTATTGTGGTGCTCAATAAAGTGTTTTTCATTCATTCATTCACATTTTTATAAGTTTTTAATCATTGTACCGATTGTGGTGCTCAATAAAGCTTTTATTGTTAATGGGCATGTTGACTAATTTTTATTTTTTAGTCCGTCTTGTAAATTATTAAAAAATATTGGACACGTATTTTTTCTTTTTTATATAATCAAAAAATAACGGCGATGTTCAAATTTCGCGTGACGTTACTATTCTGACAGTTTGTATGGCGGTTTTAGCGGTCAGTGACGTCACGACCTTCTCACCCTAAACTTTAATGCGCTTTATCTCTGTATATTTTAATTTATTTAAAAAAGCATAAAATACGTGTATATTGTCTTTATTCTATAACTGACGGACTAATTAGAATTTTGATTTTCAAAAGTAGTCCACATTCATTAATTCATTCACAGGTGTCCATAGTGTCGGGCGCGGATACGGCCGGCGCCAACCCCAGCGTCAACGTGCACTTCACGATCCCGCAGCTCGCCGTGAGCGGGCTGCGCGTGAGCCGGCTCGACATGTACGGCGCCAAGTACAAGCCGTTCAAGGGCGTCAAGTACGTCACCAAAGCGGGCCGGTTCCACGTGCGGATGTGATGGGCGGCGCCGGCCGGCGGCGGACGTCGGGGCGGCGACGCTCCACCCCGACTGTATGGGCTAGGGCGGGTTGCCACTGTGTCGTGAACACCTAGACAAGTTGTCCTGGGCCCTTATTCAGTATGACCATTAACACGGTGCGTTTAGATAACGCGCCATATTAATTGCCTTTGCTTCGTTCTCAAAAAAGTTTCACTCAAAAAAAAAAAACATATTTACATCGTTTCTTTTGGAATACAGAATTTTAATTTCTAATATTTTGTCATCTGGAGCGTTTGGGATTGTGTTTTTGGGACGCGCGTTATGGGCGAGAAATGTTGTTGGTCATAGTGAATAAGGGCCCTGTATACAGTTTCGTGGTTTGCACCTATACAGGGTGTAAGGTAAAATGAACGACGTATTGAAGGAACGTATTGAATAGGGTCATTCAGTGTTCGATTTCGTTTCAAATGTTTAAAAAAAAATTTGTCGTAATTAAACCAAAAAATAAAAAAAATCGTCTGAAAGTCGACGCGCTGACGGATTTAAAATCCTAAGGATTATTCAACGCTCTTTCCCTTTCTATTGCTGCTGACGCGCCGATAAATTAATTGTATGTTAAGTTTGTTTAGTTTTTTTTTATAAATAAATTTGTTAATTATATGTAAGCCTGAGTTATTATAGATAGCTTGAATATGTCCCTCGTTTGAAATCACACCCTTTAAAATAGAATTATTATTTTTAATACACGTCTTAAATATCGTTCACAACATGCTGTTGTTGTGTAAATAACATGTGGTAAATTTAGCTGCAAATATTTACAGGGTTAAAAGTATACACCGTTACATGTTCATAAAAAAAATTCAAACAAAATAAATCATAGAGAAAACAACTTATGAAGGCGCTCGCCGCTCAATCGCTTTACACACACATCGCCGCGCACCGGCCAATGACCTCGATCGAGCTGACCAGCTCTCCGCCGCTCGCTGAGTGCGTGGCGCGTGCTTTTATACGTATTAGTGAGCTACGTGTATTATGTACCTTGTGAATGCAATTGTAATGTTTTTCATTGAATTTATTTTCCTCATATTCTGAAAAACTACCGAACTTATAATTAAATTTTTTCGCTTATCCTGTTTGTTATAACGTATACTTTAGGCCCTGTAAATATTTGCAGTTAATTTTACATGTTATATATTGTCAAGAAAATGGAAACGGACTAAAACAAAGAAATTTTACGTTACGACACAGTGGGATTGCAATTTTTAACTCAATACCAGTGCGAATAGCTACTGACTAACTATGAACAACTGAATTTATTTTATCATATTGTATAAATAAAACTTTAACTATAATAATTAAGGGTTGAGCATTTCAAAATGTGCAGTGCATGACATTATAGGTACGTTGGAAATTTGTGCTATTACCGGCGAATGTATTCTCTTTAGATATTTTAGTACCTAATATAATTTATCGAAATAATACAATATAATTATTTTTCTTGTTAATATTTCTATTCATTTATTTACTAACACTAGCGGCATCATGGAAATGCGATATAGATACTAGTGCATAAGTCACAACAGGCTTCTAGTTACTGCATCTTGGAAGACGAAGCTTAGCTTGCTTCTGAACAAATTTTCGCAAAGAACTCAACTCCCTTCGAAGTAGCTCTATCTCTCCCTTCTCCCCGGCAGCGTCGGCTAGAGCAGGTTCCTTGTCTCGGAAGTATCTCTGGACTAGCACTGACATAAGAGCAGGGAAGTCTCTTCTAGCATTCGATTCTAAATCACGTTCCTAAATAAAAACGTCATATTATACTAACGCTCGTTAAATTACCACAGAAGTTCACGATTTCGCCTTACGCAACCATTTAATTTTCAACCGATTATATAATTGAAATAGAAAAACTTCACAAAATTATTTTACATAATATAATGTCACAAAAAGTTTTTTCAATTACATTAATTTTGAATTATTTAATTAAAAATTTCATCCTACTAATATTACTCCGAAACAAACGAGGACGAAACCGCGGGGAACAGCTTGTATGTTAATACATAAACACATTTAAACAGAATTGTAAAATCCTACTAATATTATAAACGCGAAAGTTTGTAAGAATGTATGGATGAATGGATGGATGTTTGTTACTCTTTCACGCAAAAACTACTGGATGGATTTAAATGAAACTTTACAATAATATAGCTTATACATCAGATTAACACATAGGGTACTTTTTATCCCGGAATTCCCGCGGGAACTGAAATTAACGCGGATGAAACCGCGGAGCACAGCTAGTGAGTTACAGCTAGTCGTTGTAGATAATATCTACAACGACTTTTGGTTAAATTATATTTTGGGCTATAAATAAGATACTTATTGTATTTATTTTTCTGAACGTAAATGGTTCAGAAAAATAATAAATAATCCTTTTGAAGGCGAAATAGGAAGCAATTATAGATACTACTTACGCAGAAATATTGGATTACTTTAATCTCCATATTGCACCAAAATTATAATAAGACGGGTAGTGAATGGTGATATTTAAGTAAGCATTTAAAAATTAAAGAAGTCAGAGAGAAGTTAATCACTACGAAAGAAGTCATACGATATAGCAGCAGTATGCGAGCGACCAGCGTGCGTGGGCCCCCGGAGATCTACCAAGTTTAATTCTAATCCAGTCGATCACATCGCTCATGCCGGTCGCTGTTGGGATCATGTTAAATGGCGAAGGTAAGGTCGTCTGTAACATGTAATCCAAGTACACCTAAAAATAATTATGATTGTTAGGGTGCCTGCACATTATAAAGCATGTTATGAACCTACTTAGTATTTGAAACCAAACACTTGTACCTATTTACCATTTGTGATTTTTTTGCTATGCACTTGAGATTGTGTTACAGGTGTGGTTGCAGGCATTGTAGATAAGAAACGTTGATCATAGTGAATCAGGATCTAGCTTGAAATTTCAATGTAGGTATGGTCAAAATACTAGGTACTTCATGAGATGGTGAACCCTCAGTTTTCACTTGATGATATACTAACTTCAGTTTTACCAAACGTCCATTCTATGGCGACGTTATCATTCACTCTTTGGAAGGTGTTGGACATGGTCGCAATAAGCATATTCAATACAATAATTACGGACACAACTTCGAAACCTGCGAAGAAAGTTTTTGACGTTAAAATAGAGGGTACCTATAGGAAATGTAGGCGTCAACTACTTGCGTCAAACCTCTGCTGAAGGTTAGATAATTTTAAAGAATATGTTTGCTCTTATTTGACTGTAAAATACCGCGACACGACGTGGTAGGTTATTACATGCGAAAACAATATTCTTAATGTTTCATTAGCTGTCACCTGCGGTCATAACCGCGTAGTTTTCGAAATTCCTGTAGGAACTCTCATAAACGTATCCTAAGTTACTCCTTATAACATCAGTTATCTACCAGTGAAAACTTCCGTCAAAAATCGATCCAATCGTTTCGGAGATTAGCCGGAACAAACAGCCAGTTTTTTTTAAAGATTGTAGGTAGATATATACTTTCACATACATTTTACCTAAGTACCTACCTATACCAATGCATTATATTTGTGCAATCTACTGAAATCGAATGCACAAGCACAGTTCCCTTTGCCAAGTTCATTATCTCTTTAGAAAACTAGAACGTATCGCCATATCACGTAGTCACGTAAAATCCTGCAATCAAAAGGCTAATTTTTCGTGACCATGTGACAAGTTCTCTACAGCGATAACCATTAGGTATAGATCGTCAACTTGGCCAAGGGGGAAGGAGTAAAAAGAGTTGAATACTTGTATTCCAAGTCTGTTAAAAAATGTCGGTGACCAACTTCCGAAGCAGAAGTAGCCTATGCGTTCTGTGTAGGAATGCCTGTTCTCATGGCTTCTGTCCGTGTCCCTTGTGTTCTCTAGCACCACGTCAGCGCTCTCCAGCGGCGCCATGCAAAACAGCGCCCAGAACAGCGTGTTCAACGTGTCCCTGAGGCTTGTGAACGATGATACCTGAAAAAAAAGGCGTACCTAGGTCTGTATTCTTGATGCTTTCCGCTCTACACCTATGTATCTACATTCTTGCACATACGTAGACGGTAAAAAGTAGGTACCTACCTAATGTGTACCTAGGTACTGGTTCAAGTGGAAAATACCTAGTTTATATTATAGGTACCTATGTGGTTTCGCCCGCATGAATTTCGGTTATTTTGGAATATTGACATTACAAACACGCTTCAATTTTATTAAAATGTTCATGAGCATTGTTTACCTGAACAGTTTTCATTCCAAATTCATCTTCATACACCATACCATCGTAATATTGGTAGAAATGAGTGAGACCCGCCGCGAAAGCGCTTATTATTATTGAAAATACTATTATGTACTTGTAAATGTCTATAGTCATTTTACCCAGGGACACCTGAAACATAAAGCAAAAAGGCTTGTTTCTGGGGTATGAAAATCAAAATTCTACCTATTTACTCCGTGTTGTAGATAAAAAAAATAATAGACTCGTATTTTTTTGCTTTTCAAATTATTGAAAAAATACTAAGATCGTTTTATCTTAGTATTTTTTCAATAAAATCCCATTAAAGTTTAGGAGTCTGGACTCTTGACGTCATAACGTGCTATAAACTGTATATCTCCGTTATTTTTTGATTAGGTATAGGTACGTAAAAAATGAAAAAATACGTGTCCAACATTTTTATTAATCTATAAGACGGATAAAAAATAAAAATTTGGTTGACAAGCCCATTCTTGCTCGATAAGTAGGTAGGATGTATTTTAAAATTTGGCGCCCTGGGTCTATTGACCCAGTTTTGCCGCTCTAGAAGTCAAGGAAAAAAACGATTTAAATAAAATTAAATAAATTGAGATTGACAACGCCGCCTCTGCGGCCCTGGCGGATTGGCGCCCCGGGCATGGCCCGGATGGCCCTAGGGTAAATACGCCCCTGATAACGACGTAGGTATACCTGTAGCGGTCCTAAATGGTAATTCAGCTGACATAAGAACATTAGGCGGAAGTAAGCGAATATCGTCGCCAAGCAGAACGTACCCTCGGCCAATAGAGTTGGATCATATTGGTCCCAGTATTTCCGATCTGTACAATAAATGTGTCATATATTAAAAACCTATTTCACTATATCGCAGAGCATGTGATCATATCAACATGGATATTTTAATGTCCTTGAGTCTATATAAAAATGATTTCAACCAATATTATCTTCACTGGAGTTGGCGACGTCGACAGCAGCGGCGATCCAAAGCACGAAGGTGAGGGCAAAGAGTACGAGCATGATGACCTCGCACCAGTTCCACATGACGGTGAAGTAGCGCCGCGGGCCCTGCATCACGCACATGCGCACCGCCGACCACGTGTACCCGCACACATAGAGTATCAGCGGGGCTTCCGCACCTTTTATAGATAGTTTATGTTTGTAGTATAATGAAAGAGTATAGTCTACGACAAAAAGCATGTGTTTGGGGGTTCCCAGCGCGACATCATAAACATAAACCTCCGATTTTAAAGTGTCGGAGCCGAAGTGGGACCTCCGGTTTGATGCTCTGTAAAGACTACTGAATAATGACTGGATACTGACTAATAGAGACTCGTACAAATAGGCACTACATACCTACCTACGTAAAATGTGATAATAACTCACCAACCGAGATTAACTTATGTCAATACGAGTTTAATTTTACTATCTTATCTCAGATCATTAGAAATAGAATCCGCGACCTATTAACGTACCCACCTATACATATTACAAATTAATTAACATTATGCGATTGTTATTATTTCGAGATGCGCAATGCAAGCATCACCAAGTTGATAGTTATCGGTGTACCTACTGAGTGTACCTACGTTTGTAAGTAGGCAGTTGGGTTTATCATGAACAATTAATTGTAAGAATCTCGACAATAGATCTCATCTGTGTCATCTTGATACAGTCGAGAGTGGAGAGCAAATAAACCGCGACGCGTGTGGTTTATACCTGTGTTTGGCGGTCCGCGTTTCTGCGCGGTTTTATCTTGATTGGAGACGCAGAAGACCAGTGCAAGGAACACGACGTATGCGGTCGCGTGTGTAATCATCTTGTTCAACGGTATCTGCCAGTGCCTAACGAGCTTGTGCCACGGTGCGATCTGTGGACAATATTATTGCGAATGCCGACGCCACTGCTACTTTTATAACTGAAAAAAAAAAAACTTATACGTAGTATACTTATATACTTAACTACTCTATTCCCTGCAACGTCAATCGTGTTTCGGAATTCCCTCGAGCCCTTTTTATAACAAAAATCCTTCCGTCCACGTACAAACCTGTAAATTTGAGCCTCAATCGGTTCAATATCAATCGCATCACTTTTATTTAGGAGGAAGGATGCCTATACCTACTCACCCATTAGACCTAAATAGGCACGGGATTCAGAAAGTTACTATTTTCCCCATAGCATTTTTTTAATTGAATTCGTTTTGAAGACTTTCGGATTTGTTTGTTCGTATCTAGGTACCTACAAAATAGGTGTGCTCATATTCGCCTCGCAGTTATAAATATTTCAATAATTAACTTACCGTACAAATGAATAGAATCAATGGTATGATAAAAATGCGACTCAAAACAATAAACGCTTTTGTGACCGAAGATTTTCGTCTCCAACTGTTCCAGTCTCCTAACCAGTATAATTCCAAAACCTAGTAGATAATTGAAAATAAGTCGATCTAATCAATCAATCAATTGTAAGTTTGACCATGCTAGAAAAAATAGGACTGCATCTTACTTGCTGTGTGTTGGGATGTGCCACAAACTCCTTCTGCTTGTAGTCCATTGCCATCAGTAGTCGAGGCAGGACGAAGTGCCGACGTCCACTGCTGCCTGACGTCTGTTTCAGTATCAGTTCTACTTCTTCTGATGTGCGACAACAGCCTATTATTAATTTATAATATGTATATTTTAAAGCGAATAACAAAAGTTTTTAACCATTATACGAGTACAAGATTTACTTACAACTGGTTTGGAATCAGATGGCTCAGTGTGATAATGTGCTAGGGTTATTATTAAATAAATATATTAGTATATTACTCAAGGCATATTAGTTGATATCGATATGAGTTTCACTATTCGTTGTACACCTAACATCTAAAATCTGAAGAAACCAATTCGAATTTCGAGGAGTTTCTTACCTATCAGTTCCACTGCAAACACGCTAACGTCATCCCTGAGTTGCAAGTAAACATCAGCGAGCTGTCTGTAGGCGGCAGCGTTTGCAGCTAGCTCGACGCTCAGCCGGAATGCGTCGAGGATCGGATCCGATGACACGTGCACCAGATAGGCTGGTGAGGAGATAGCACGATACACGGAGAGGCGGGAGCTGCTCGCGTGCAATGCGTCGTCGTGTGCCAGGGAACGTCTGAAGGTACGTATACATGTTCCCATGCCTTAATATGTATCATGATGGGTGTAGCCATCAAAATGGGGTCACGCATTAAACATATACCTACACCTATCTATTTACTATTTATTTCAAAAGAAATCGTTTAATGGACGTGCAAAATAGGGTGAATACTATTTTTTGGTAATAGACGTAGGTATGTACCTACTTCTGCAGCATTTCAATATAATAAAAATACCGGCAGGCGGCAAGTGTGGTCAAACAAATGGTTGGTGAAACTTTTGCGGCTAAAGGCGTGAAGAAGCCTGTCATATCCGTTCAAGTTCAACACTGCCTAGTAATTAATTACTGCGAACAATCTTTTTAAATAAAATTTGAAAAAAATGCCGTTTGCAGAAATGTAAACGTCACTTTCATAGATTATGAATAAATAGACAAGTTCTACAGTATAATGATTTTTTTCACACTTGCAATCAATGCAGCAACAGCTGGGAGAGTGAGGTCTCGCTACGTCATGACCCCTAGCCACCAGAACCGCAACAGCCTCATAGTGACCGCATTGGGCGGCCAATATTAAAGGTGTGACGTGTTCCGGAAAATCCGTCGAATGAGTCGCGCCAGCGAATTCTAAGCCAGGGCATATTTTTTTCTGGGTTTCTAGAAGCATAACTGAAAAATTATACTTAAATTGTAAAATGCACTTAGCGCTATTATTCTGCATCTCTGAATTCTATGGCGCTTGCTGTTGGTCCTTCAACATCTGTTTAACTCATAACTAAGCAATAAAAGCAATATCTTAATTAACAAAGCTTATGCATAAAGTACCGGTCTATCTCTAGAGACTAGAGTTTATTAGTTCATCTAATGGGTCAATATCATCTAGTTACTATACTTACGTTTATTCGTAGCTGTTACCTACCCGCGGTTTCACTCGCGTTTCTTTCGGAGATCCCACGGGAATTCTAGAATAGAAGTATCCTATACCCTTCCCTGTACCCCTGGCAACTTGTACGCAAAATTTCATGATGATCGGTTAAGGCGTGAAAGCGTAACAAATAAACAAACTCACTTTCCTTTTATATGTAGGTATAGGTGTAAAAATAGTAACGATAAGGATTAGCTACTCGCATAACAAGGAAATAATAATTATTGTATTTTATAAATTTTTTTAAACCTTATATACAAGTGTGAAAGTACAAACAGAACATAAATATGACACTTTACCCAAAATTTTAATACTGTTATCTCGTACGGCGTGTAGTACAGTGTCACCGATTTCTATATTTGGTTGTTTCAAGAGAAACGCCACCATTGCCGCCGAACGGTTTTGCACGGCTATGTGAAGTGCTGATATGCCCTGATTTTGAACAACTATATTAACCGAACAGTAGTTAAGTACAGATGATTATTATAATACGTTATTCCAGTTATTCAATAGGGTACTTGCATGAAATTTATAGTAAGAAATTGTGTCAATATTTCAAAAACAGGGCCTTAGAAAAGCGTTATCGTGAAAGATTTACTAAAAAAAATTCAATAGTTTCCAAAATATTCAACTTTTAATTTTGTGTAACAGAACGTTGCAACGAAACACCAATCACAGCCAAGCTTGACACATGACGTCACTTTTATTTTTTTAGGAAACATTTACCTCTTTCAGAGAAGGCAAAAGAAACTAAGTGCATACAGTCAACGCATATTTTCCATTTTCTGAAGTTTTTTACTTTAAAATGCATCGGTAAGATGCATTCCGATTCTTTACTGGAACTTATGGAAGTAAATTGACACAGTTCAACCTTAATTTCACTTTTGGATATTGAACTTATCTGTCTGTCAGTGTCACATGACCCTGTCAATACGACTGTGACATTTCTATCACAGATTAATAAGGCGTAATTTTGAACAAGTGACGTCATTCCGCGTTTCGGCGGTAAAGTCTAAAGTAGGAACTTTGAAACGCTCTATTTAATTAATTTATGCATATATTTTTTTTCTTTTTCTTGCTTTATTTAAGTAGGCCATATATCTTTAAAATAGACTTAAAAAACAAATTCATGCAAGTACCCTATTGCATCGGATTGGTGGATTAGATCCTACCTTTTACTATTTTAACGTAGTTATGTATTTATCCACCACTAAAGTTCATGCAGCATTTTTAATTCTGCTTTTTTATAAACATTAGGTTCATGTTACCTTTACAATTCAGACCAAACAATTATCTGAGTATCGCAGATATAGTTAGACGACCAGAATCCAACTGTACGCATAATAAGAAGAATACCTACATATCGTACAAGTCTCGTTAGCTCAGTTAGCAATCGTGAGGTTTTATACTTTTATAGGATCACGTTAGTCACCTTAGTTTTGTGCTAGAAAATATATTTTACGTAGGTATCTTATAGCAAAAAATTGACCTGATAATTTTTACAGTTAACATTAATTCCAGGATGGTCTTTCAGATATTTTTGTACATCATCTACATTGTCTGCGGCGGCCAATTTCAAAAATTCCATCTCTTCTTTTCGCAGCGTCGGTAGATGTATGATATGTTTATGTTTAAATCCGTTGCTATCCTCATCTGACTGTAGCGGTGAATGAATTTGCAGCAAGTTAATGATATACTTAGAATCAGTGATTCCATTAAGAAGTAAATAAACTATTCACATCAATAAATTTACCGTTTCTAATCTATCGCGAGAAGGTGGTTCGGTGCTAACGAAATTTTTCGTTTGCTGCGAATTATCATCACTTGTTCTCTTATACATGTGTGTCCTGAAACGTTTTTAGCAATTCTTCCTGAGATATTGCCTTATATTTTGAATTATACTAGGTACCGTATATACTTTAATGATAATAATATGTTAGTAGGTATATAAACGTTTCTTCCAAAGTTGTAATTGTACAATCAGAGAGAAGGTAATCACTACGTACAATGGCCTTCCTAGTTTGTGAAAATTATTGTAGGTCAATTTAAAACATAGAATGTCATTGTTGTAGGTAAATAAGGCGAATTGAGTCAAAATTGACATTTGAATGCTTTTCCTTCTTTGGCAAATTATAGTGCAAACTACGGTAAACTGTATAACCGATCCGTGAGGTCGGTTTATATGCTACCTACGCTAAACTCATTTATGGAGAGAACTTAAAGTTTATACTTTTTACTATAAAATATTGTGGAAAAAAAACGGTAAGTGGAAGGAAAATTCCATAAATTGTTGGGTTAGGCATGTTTGGACATGAGGCGTAGGTAAAGTAAGAATTAATAAAAAAATATACGGTTTTTTAAGTTTAAAATAAAATGAAATAATAAGCAGCCTATTGCGTTTAAGTGTTTTCTTTAGGAATGTGTTTATTTTATTTCGATTCGTAGCAATTCAAATTGTAGGTATCAAATGCAAAACACTCTCATTAAAATAAACTAAGTAGTTTTTTCTAGTGTCTATAAGTCGCAATAGTACATAACTATAAAGCGAGTATTAAATATTTGGGTCATAAGTAGTAGCTTTACACCCTAATTACACTTTATTAGAATTAATGAAAAGAAAAACTAGTTACTGGATACTGTCGCTGTACATCGTGTAGAGCAAAGCGAAATATGAATAAGATCTCGTCAATATCTGTAAAACAAAAACCACTCTATAGAAGTATCCTACCAGTTTTGTACTTACATACAAATTACATAGAAGTTATCTTACCGATGAGTAGGTAATTAAAGAAATATTTGTGAATTTCATAGCAGTAAAAGCAATTGGTTTCTGTGCTCTGGAACAAGATAATTTGATATTTAGCTACTAGGTACATTAAAATATACCTCAATTTTACAATTCTGTTTAAATGTGTTTATGTATTAACATACAAGCTGTTCCCCGCGGTTTCAATCTCGTTTGTTTCGGAGTCCTGCTCTTTACCCCTGATAAATAAATATGTGAGCAAAATTTCATGATAAACGGTTGAGTAGTTAAAGTGTGATAGCGTAACAAACAAATTAACAAATGAACTCACAGTCGCATTTATAATGTTAAGGGTTTGGAACCTTAACTTGGAGGCGAGTGACATCATTGTATAACTAGATATACGTATAATTTGTTTATATTTAACTTATATAAATACGTATTTAGTTGTTGTGTCGTGCTATCCGCAAAGAGTTTACCAGATACCTTCACGAGTTCTTGAGACTAAAATTAGGTTTGATATCAAGAATAGCACACAGCTTGTTAATCAGTGAAGAGAGTGCAAGAGTTAACATTTGAGTAACCTTCGGATGAGGAAGATTAACGTGCGTCGACTACGGGGACTAGTGCGATACCAGCCGCTGTTGTAAGCCGCTAGCGCCACGTTTGCGTTCTGTGAATGACATAATTATTACAAATATTGAATAAGTAAAAGTGAATAAAATCATCGTTACATTATGATCATTATCATATCAGCACACAGCCGTCCACAGCAAGCTTCCGCTAAGAAAGGACAACCGGTCCTGCGCTATCTTATACACATCATTCACCCTAATTTTTAGGATTTAAAACAAAAATTTGTTCTGTATCTGTTTTTTGAATGGTACTAACCGCGTGTAATATTTCGTCTGCATACCAACATATCATGCCAATTTGGATAAGGGCTGACGCCAAAAACAGTTTGTTGCTCACATCCAAAAATGATTCCAGCAGCTAAAATATTTAAACATTAAAGAATATTGTAACATAAATCATAACTTATAGGCAGCAAGTCGAAGTGCCTACTATAGTCGACATGGCTTTAACCGTAGCATAAAAGAAGTTTGAGGTTTTTCCTAGAACGAGAATGGCGATTCTTTTTCTAAAATTTCTTAGTTTCATTGTGGTTTATAAATAAGTACTTAGTAACTTACTTATTACAATTTAATTTTATTAGTAGGTACATACCACTATAACGAACATTACACAACATATATTCACGGAGCTGAATACGATATTCACAAGATTCACAAGTGAGAACGCTTCCTCCAAATCGTTGCAATACCTGCAATTAACCATGAAGAATGTATCGTAATTTTAATGGACGAAATTTCCATACAAGATTAAATGAGACTGTTGAAGAGATGGTGGTGGAGTCTGTGTACCTTATAAGCCTCTGGTGGAGTTTAATATTCTCAATGATTTCCTGGAGGTACTGTTCGTGCGTTTTCTGGTCTGTTCCCAACGTTTTCAAGCGCCGTTGGAGTAGACGCAGCAGCAGCGTAATGTGGCTTGCCATTGCGGAGAACAACAGATCAGTGCAGATCATTATCCACACGCACGTTTGACCTGGGTTACATTTAGGGGTCAAATTAATCATTAAAACTTCCGCTTTCAGAATAGGGCCTCAGAAGGGTTTGGAACACGTTTTTTTGGTTTCCATGATACATGGTTATTGTAGTTTCTGTGTGTTGTGAAGTGGATTATTATTATTATAATACAAGTATTATTATTTATTATTAGGTATTAATTATGATAAGATTAACATTGAGACCCGAAGGCACTGTGGTGTAGTGGTAAGTCAATATGATTGCTATACGTCAGGTGTCGAAGTTTCAATCCCCGCATCAGAGTAAATACCTATTTGTGTGATGAACATTGAACATTGATGTTTAGTACCTATGTTTCTTTAGTAAGTACTTACAAAAAATAAATATATAAGTAAATGCTTAGTGCATGCTTGTCGTACTTATGTTTGAAATTAGCCGCTTTTTAATAAAATTTAACAAGTAGTTGGTGTCCTGATTTCAATTTACATATTCGCTGATCGTACAACTTGTGAACCACTTGACCTAGGACAATCACGCAATGTGTTTGTTTTTTTAAGCTTATTGTATATACTATGATCGTCGGAGTTTTTGCGGGAATTCCAGGATAAGAAGTACCCTATGACACTCAGGAACACTGTAGCATTCTATTGATAAAATAATTTACAAAATCGGTTCAGTAGATTCAGAGATTATACCCCCCAGAACCTCACAAACTCACCAACTTGACCTCTTTATAATATTAGTATAGATTAGGAAATCCCGAAGGAATCCCTAAATTTATACGCGGGGGTGAAACATCGGGGAAATAGCTATTCAGCTTTATCAAATGATAGGCACTAGTTATCAAATGATAATGATGGTGGGTCGCTCCGCACCAAAAAGCTATTTGTGGTTCTGTGGTCATGATAGGTATTTTTCTAAATGGTAGAAAGTGCAGTATAAGCGATGTTTACTTTAAGTAACACAACTATAATTATATATTTTTTGCGTGTAATAACTTAATTCAACGTCCATTAGGTTTTGGACTGCTATAAATCTTGCTCCCAATACGATAATTATCGCTGTATTGTGATAATTCTAAGCTGCGTGAAAGACGAAACACTTTCACGTCTCACACTGTATGCGAAAATACAAATAATAATTTATCACTTATCATTCTCTATTTTTGATGTCGAACAGATTAGCGGCTCGCAAAGTCCTAGATTGAGCGCATATTTTTAATTTCACTTTAATTGATGCAAGCAAGTTTATTTGAATGGAATTAATTTAAATCTGATTACACGCTTCAACTGATAGATACATTAAATACCTGAGTAATTTAAATACCAACTGTTGTCTGCGACTTTGTAGGTGCTAAATAGGCATTTTGCAATTAATCCATTTCTTCCTTTTTTGTCGTCTGTTTTTTTAACTCCACATTAGTCAGATGTTTACTTACATTTAGAGCATAGGTATAAAACAGGCATAGGAATATGAATGTGCTCTTTACGCCAAAGTAAATATCCTAATAGTTAATTTCGTTTTATAAAATAAGACAGTAAAATTTATGCGTGTTCAAATAAATATTAACTTGTACGTGTGAACGAGTTGTGTGCTCTACGTGTGCTTCGTGTCTTCTAGGTGTAGAGAGAAAAAGAGGAAATATTCAGAAAAAAAATTCAATTGAGGCGACATATTGTGTTAAAATTAAAATACATATAAACCTTATGCAAGCTAAAATATTAAGTATAGTTTCAGGCTTAAATCAAGTTTCAATTATTAACTAAAGTAAGTAAGGATGTACATAGGTATTATGTATCGAAGTCTAAAAAATGAACCGCCTCTACTTACCAGCAAAAACTTCAAACAAGTAAACGATAGCGTGTGCAAACGGTTGGTTTTTGTCAAATGGGTACCATGATTTCCAAACGAAACCAAATTGAGCATCATTGCCCTGCCATATTTTGAATAAATAAATAAATATCGGAGTCACATTATAGAACCATACTCCCGCTAAGTTCACTGCAAAATACCCTGCAAATGTTTGATTTTTAAACAATTAATAAACAAAACGGTAGCCAAGCTCCAAAAACTCTTTTGTACTAAATAAAGGCACTACTGCCAGCGTCAATCTAATATATATAAATCACGTGTCACGTTGTTTGTCCGCGATGGACTCCGAAACTGCTGAACGGATTTTGATAAAATTTTGCAACCATTTATAATATGGTCCAACTTAAAAGATAGGATAGTTTTTATCCCGGAATTCCCTCGGGAACTGAAAGAAATAGAGTACTTTTTTCCCGCAACCTCCGCGGGAACTCCGAAATTACCGCGGATGAAATCGCGGGGGACAGCTAGTTTACTGTATATTATAACGATTACCAGTTAACAATTTTCAAATATTTACACATCATGTTATTTACACATTTCTTTTAACTGCAAGTTGTTATTTAAATATGTTGTATACACTTTGTGGTTTGTACTGTATATAAATACTAGCTGTGCCTCGCGGATTCATCCGCATGAGTTTCGAAATTCCCGCAGGAACTCAAAAGTAGGCTGATTTACTTTTTATAACATCAGCAGTGAAAGTTCCACCAAAATCGGTCCAGGCGTTTCGGAGATTCACCCGCGTGAGTTTCGGAATTCCCGCAGTTACTCCAAACTTCTTTCATAAGAACCATCTCCTTACAATAACTAACACAACAAAAAAATTTGGCAAAATTAGTTTAGCCGTTCACGCGTGATTACTGATTACGTAACCAAAGGACATTGGGATTCATTTTTAACCGACTTCCAAAAAGGAGGAGGTTCTATGTTCGATTGTATGTATGTTTTTTTTTTTTTTTTTTTTTTTTTTTTTTTTTTTTTTATGTATGTTCACCGATTACTCGAAGACGGTTGGACCGATTTGAAAAATTCTTTTTTTGTTTGAAAGGGTATACTCCCAATTAGGTCCCATTGCCACCAAGTCGGGATCTGATGATGGGATCTTGGCGAAATCGAGGGAACTCTTCAAAAATTATAGGCACACCTATAGCGACTTGGGTATTTTTTATAGTAAATCGTTCATTTGCTTTCGAAAAGCTAAATTTGAAGAAGTGGAACTGATGATGAAGGCCACAGATGGTCATCGGAACTACTCAACAATAATACGTCTTTCAGGGGTCCTAGTTAGAGCGATTTGGAAAATTGTTTTTTTGTTTGAAAGGAGATACTTCCGAATTGGTCAAATTGTCACCAAGTCAGGATCTGATGGTGGGATCTTGGAGAAATCGAGGGAACTCTTCAAAATTTATAGGCACACCCATGGCGATTTGGGTATTTTTGATAGTAAATCGTTTATTTACTTTTGGAAAGTAAAATTTGAAGAAGTGGAACTGATGATGAAGACCGCAGATGGTCATCGAAACTACTAAATAATAGGTATTTCACAGATTCCGATTCATTAACTTTAATGTGGTTTCTAAACAATTTATGTTCGTCATAATGTATATGGTGAAGTGGAACTGATGATGGTGTACCAGCAGAACTGCTCAAAAATTAACGTCCCTGCATCGGGAAAAGCAATATTTTGTAAAAGGTTATGAGCAGTTGACAGTAGGCTATTGTAACTTAGATAAATTACAAACCGACTCACTAAAAAGCAAGAAATAAACAAATTTTTAACAAAAAAATTAAAACCGACTTCCAAAAACACAAAACTAAAAAACTAAAAATAAAAAGCTAAAAATAACAAAATACCGATTTAATCCAAAAGACAAAAACACACGTAATATTATTATTGCTTTGTGTTACCACTGATCGGTATGAAGTCGGTGACAAGCCAAATATGGAGGGGGTAGATGGGCTAAGTCGACTCCTGCCACCAGCTCTTCGTGAGCAGAACAACTCAAGTGGGCAGACACCAGCGGGCTTGTCACCGAATTCAAACCGATCAGTGGTAGCACAAACCAATAATAATATTACGTGTGTTTTTGTCTTTTGGATTAAATCGGTATTTTGTTATTTTTAGCTTTTTATTTTTAGTTTTTTAGTTTTGTGTTTTTGGAAGTCGGTTTTAATTTTTTTGTTAATTATATAAGTATATAACATGTGGTAAAATTAACTGTAAATATTTACAGGGCTAAAAGTATACGTTATAACAAACAGGATAAGCGAAAAAATAGTAATATAAGTTCGGTAGTTTTTCAGAATATGAGGAAAATAAATTCATTGAAAAACCATTACAATTACATCCACAAGGTACACAATACACGTAGTTCAATTCAATTCTACTTGAAAATGTCAAGTATCTTGTAAATTGAATTTTACATACATTTGTGTACAATCTGTAGAGCTGCGAGACTCTTGACTTTTATCTCACTAGCTTCACCATCAATGTTTCCCATTGGCCATATCCCCGTCAGTTCGTAGAGTAACTGACCTAAAACGTTCTTTTTATACCACAAAGCGAACACCTTTGCGAAACCTGCACCAATATTAATTCATCCTTATTATTATAAACGCGAAAGTGAGTTTGTTACGCTTTCATTGCTAAATGGCTCAATCGATCATCATGAAATTTTGCATATGCGTTATCAGGAGAACAGAGAAGAACATAGGGTACTTTTGTCCTGGAATTCCCGCGAGAACTCTGAAATTAACGCAGCTGAAACTGCATTAAATTTTCATGGTACAGAAAAGGATGTATAAGACACTTTTATCCTGGAATTCCCGCGGGATCTTCCAAATTAACGTGGGCGAAACTACGGGGAACAGTTAGTGATATTATAAAATATGCGAATGTGAGCGTGTTTGTTACGCTTTCACGCCCACTACTCGACTGATCATCATGAAATTTTGCATACACATTGTCAGGGGTTACAGAAAAGTAAATAGCGTAATTTTAGCCAGCGGGATCTCTAAAAATTACAAATTGTTAGTTCTTTTTAGATTAAAATCAACTTACTCAGTGCGCCATAGCCGAATGTGTGAAAAAGCGGCACAACATCCTCTACTCGGGGCGAATTAGCTAATGCCACCCCAATATAGACCGCTTCACTGAATACGTGGTAAATAATACCACAAATGGATATAATGAACAGTATTTTCTGGTAAAAATACAGCGATCTTGTTTTTGGTGTTTCAAACGACAGACCGAAACGACGCATGCAAAAGTTACATAGCGTCATCGTACTGTCGATTTCAAGTTTAGCTTGTTTTATAGCGTCCTCGGACATTTTCCAATCCGTTTTACCTCTACAGTTTATTTAGACTATCTACCGAAAAGCTTAGAAATAAGAAAATACATTTCTAAAATAGGTAGGTGTCTGTGGAATTATTATTAAATAATACCTACAGTAAAACTGGGCGTGAACTTTGTAACTATAATATACCCATAACCCACCCATAGTTTAAAAAACTTGTACGATTTATGACAGGTGTCATTATTTGTATGAAACACGCCTAACATGGGATCATTAATAACTTATTTAAACTGAAAAGCAAAATCGTTTTACAACTTTATAACTTTGACTGAAACAGTTTGAACTACCTACTTACTGTGAACGTACTTACCTACCCATTAGTACTGGACTAATTTTCTCATTTAATCCAACTTATCTATCTAACTTTAAGGTACATTGCAGTTGTAAAACTAAAGGTAAAACTTAATATATACCTATTTACTTACGTTTAAGTTGATTAAGTACATACATTTTAAGTTTGAGTAAATATCAGTTAGTGGTAAGTGAATATTAAAAAGTAATGAAGCTGAGACTTAGGGTGTGTTTAATAGTGATGTCCCGGAGACGCCTACTTGTCAATAAAAGTAAATTTGTTCCAAACTTTGTAAATTCTATCTAACTATACCTAGTCATTAGCCTACTCACTCCGACTGCCTGGTGCCTGTTTAAAAGTGCACTGACGTCAATTTGCACTCCCAGTAATCTTCTTTATAAATAAAAATAATTATTTGTATGTCTGTCCTCTTTGCGTTTCGAAAGCATTGGTCCGATTGGGATGAACTTTGGTGGGTTGTTCTGTCTGCATCCGCGAAGGTTTCTGATCCCAAAACTCATGCGGGTGAAACCGCGGGGCACAGCTAGTACATAATAATTATGTCGTTGCCTATAATAATGGACAATCAACCCGGGTTAAACCTGGTACTTGGGTTTAAGCCCGAAGCCCGGTTTAAGGTCGTAACCGCCTGGCCTATATTATGAATGCGAAAATGAGTTTGTTTGTTCAGCTTTCACGCTTTATCGGCTCAACCGATCATCATGATTTTCTGCATGTACACGTTGTCAGGGATACAGAAAAGGACGGTTTGAGGAATTCCCGCGGGAACTCCGAAATTAACGCAGACGAAACCCTCGGAGCAATCTAGAGTCGTTCAATATTTGTGTATGTATAGGTACTCTAGTTGTGCCCCACGGTATCACCCGCGCGTGAGAACTCCGAACTTCTCACCGCTTTAACTTAAAAAGATTCCCTATTTCGCTTAGTCGCGGCATCACGCGCGTGACGCGTGAACGGCTGGACCAATTTCGCTAATTCTTTTTTAGTGTATTTGTTATTGCAAGGAGAAGGTTCTTAGGAAAAAAGTTTGGAGTTCTTGCGGGGATTTCGAAACTCATTTGGGTGAATCTCCGAAATGGTTGGACTGATTTTGACGAGATTTTCACTGCTAATTAGCTGAAGTTGTGAGAAGTAAATTAGGCTACTTTGTATGTCCTGCATGCGGGAATTCCGAAACTCACGCGGGTAAAACCGCGTGAAACAGCTAGCAATAAAATAAGTGGTGGTGAGTGGTTCTTTTTTACGCTTTCATATCTTAAAATATTCAACCGATATCATTAAACTTTGCATACTTACACGTTATAAGGGCTACAGAGGGCACAGGGTACTTTTGTTCCGAATTCCTTACGAAAACTCCGAAATTAATGTGGGTAAAACCACGGAGAATGACTAGTATGACGTCATAATCAGTTTTATAAAAGAGTATTCGTTGTTAATTTATTAAGCGATTGTTAGATTGTCGTTCACAATTAATATTAACTTTTAATGTATGAAATAGCTGATTATGAAAACATACTAGATTAATCCAAAACAAATAGTTAAGTAAACTTTTTTTTTCATTTATATTTTATTACAAGAGCAGAAGATAATATTAAAAGTGGCCAGACATATATGCATCATTTTGGTTCCTTGTAAGAGAAAAAAGGAAAGGAATTTGAAATCCCTAGACAGTTACGGTATTAAAGAAGAAGAGGTAAGAAATAAAAAAGAGAACAGGACAAAGTATTTTTCATTACTCATACTCGGAAAGTAGGTCTGAAGTTGCCTGAGAAGCGGGTTGAAAGTAACCCTTTTCAGCCCTAGGGAGAATCGCTTTCAACTGACAACTGTCAAATTATTAAAAAAAAACTAGGTCTATTTTCACATTTCTATTGAACATGTTTCAACTTTCTATACAGATAGCGCGATGTAAAATTGAAATAACGTAAAGTTTAAGTAGGTATTAATTAAAATAAAATTCACTCACTTTTTCTTAAGTTAATTCCTATTTATATTTTTTTTATTTTCTTTAATTAATACTTAATAATTAAAGATAATATTTTTTTAGGTCGCCTCAATGTAAACAAAATACTGGCTGAATAGCTAGCCAGCCAAAGAAAAAGAAATAGGTGGGAAAGTGTCAAGCGACTATCCGATCTTCACTCATTTTTTTTTAGCTAATTCCTATTTTTATTTTGACTTTCCTTGCATTCGTAATGAAAAGCACAGTGTTATCCTCGGGAGAAAGACTTATTTAATCCCTCGATCTATTAGCGCCCTCGCTACGCTCGGGCGCCAAACCCCGTCTCGGGACTAAATAAGTTACTTTCACCCCTAGGATAACAATGTACTATTATATAATAGATAGATGGATGATAATGATTCTATATCTGTATTATCCAATCGAAAAATAAATAAAAGATAAACGAAAATTAAATATGAAATTGTAATTTTCTAATTTGATTTCGGATTGACTAGATAGGTACGAGTTAGGTACTGCTGTATGGTGTTCTGCCAAAAATATTTGCCTTAGTTGCAAACTTGAATACCTACAGTTTAGAAGAACATATTATAATATTATATCATTTTATTGCATGGGAAGGAAATAATCTGAACAGCAAAATATGTTCTCATTACTTAATAATAGTAACGAGGAAACTACCATGCATGCATGATATTTTCCACTTTAGGAAGTTTCTCCGTTTTCTTTTCCACCTGCTATTATAATAATATTATATTTGTGACAGCGCACCGATATGTTTTAATGTGAGCGATTTTTTCATGTATTTCATGTATTATGACAGATTAATTCTTTAAATTTTTACAGGATTATCTGTATACTAGGTATAGATAGGTATATAATTTTAGATAATATTTATCATAATATCATAATTAAATATAGTAATATTTATAATATGTTTATTGCAAAGTGATTTCTATATTATGTTGACACTTCGCATTATTGCATAAAATCATAGTTCCCTGCCACAAGTTAAAAGTAAACAGTCTAAAATATTATGCGCGGTTCTTAAAGCTCTCGTATGGGATAGTGCAATAATAGTTGATTTTATAAAGTGCACAAAACGAACCATTTCTATCCGAGACTTTTAGCAGCCCGAGCCGAAGGTGAGGTGATAGTAATGTCGAGGATAAAATGATTTTGTGGACGAGTTTTAAACTCTGCTTTTTACTTCGATTGCGAGGAAATAAAACAGTAGTAGGTATAACATAACATTTCTTTAATTAAACTTCAAAGTAAAATTTGTACAGTTTTGAATACTGAAGGAAATTGTTTTTATGTCTTAAAAAACACATAAGGAAAATAAATTAAAGTAAATATTGTAAAATAACAAATTCTATCTATGAACTTCTTATTGTGTTTGGCTGTGTGTCTTATTTTCTTTGCCTTATATCTACATTTATGAGTAGATACAATGATGCACTTGTCCACAAAAATCGATTTTGAATACAGTAACTAAGTAAATACGCAACCAAATAGAGTTTGATACATTTCGTTATAACATATTTTATGAATGTGTCTTTCATTGCGTAATGAATAATTTTGTGTGCATGTGTGTGTGCAACACTGGTTTTCGTTTGTTTTCATACTAAACTAAGATGATACTTGATACCCCTTCTATCTGAGTAGGTAATGTGCTTAACTAGCTTACATTTACAATGTTAAATTCCGCCAGCATGATGTTGATAAACATAATATTAATTTATAATAATATAGCGTTTTTCTTTATTTTCTCTTAGTTATTTTCGTTCATCGGTTGATTTTTTTTGTATATAGTGTATAGGAGTGTAAAAAAAGAATAAGACCGTGTGAGTATCTGAAAAATAATAAAAATACAATATATTCCTGCAAAATTCTTTAGTTTAATTCGGAAATAAAAATATCAGCTCACCGAAGTGTAGGTCACCATAGAAATTTCCGTGAAACCCATAGCCGTTAGGGCGATTGACTTTTGAGACCTAAAACAGAGTTAGTGTTATAAGCACTAAACACTCTCAAGGCGATCGATGTAAAATTTAGATCTAGACACGCGGCAGCGTGTCAAGCCAAGTTCAAGCAAAGGAACTGGCTAGCCAGCGCCGAGTGTAATATTACACGAACTACTTGGTGCCACTTTTGACCATTCTATAACTCAAAACCTCTTTAACGTAAACACATAAAACTATGTGTGTTTAATTATATCCATAAGGACATGTAGAAGCCCAAATTTCATGAAACTAGCTCAAACGGTTATAAAAATATGAAGGAAAAAAATCGAAAATTTTAGCACTGACTGACTAACTGACATATAGCACCTAAATCAAACCTACTTCCAGATGACCTAGAAGAATGAAATTTGGAATCCAGCTCGGTAATTGTGTGTAAGCGTAGGAAAAATCTAAAAATAAAAATAAGTTTAAAAATTAGTGGTTTCCCCTTACAAAAAACTTGTAATACGCACTAAACAACCGGCCAACGGTGTGTCGTCGGTGGCGCAGGGCTCCACATAATTATACACAGAACAGAAGTAAATTTACATAAAAGCGCTACCGAGCAATAAATAAACATAGGCACCGCTTACGAATACAGTTTTAGTTATTTATCATTTTATTACATTTATGTTCATCCTGCTTCTTTCTCAATGATGAATTAAAAGATTGTCATACTATAGTATGAATACCTGCCTAGTTTACTTTACAAAAAGTAATGATTTCCCACCAAAAACATAAATGTATTGAACTTGGCTCTCCTTTTTTATATTGATCTTGCTCCGAGGTTGGGGTGTCTAAAACATTACTGGCGCTCACACGGCTCTATCTAATAAAAATATCTAACACTATCTAAGTTATAGAATTACGTAGTAAAAAAACCTTTTAATTAATCTACTTTATACAAATAACAATGCTAAAATTATAAAAAATATCTAATTACACCAGCTATTATTCTTACTATGCCTCCCTGTAAAAGGTAACTAAGTCCTAGTCTCACGCAATAATGTTATTTTTTAAACATAATTCTTTCAGAATGTATTAGGTATATTTAAAGAAATCTCAAGGAATTCAATATTTATTATTTTCAGGACTCGATTAGGTATGAGTAAAATAATAGTTTTCTCTGATTCTCTAACCTCCGAATTAGACATAGCAGCATGCGACGACAGCGGGGGTTTGTGACGTACCATCTACTATTGTAAGCAGCTGTTGCTACCTCAGAATTCTGTATAAGGTTTCAAAATATAATTAATGGTTATGAACATTTCATTAATTTTGTTGATTTTGACATCGTCTTCCGAACTGGTGTAAAGTTAGTTTGTGTTCAATTTTTCTCAGGAACGCGTACCTAGATGTATGCAATTTGGATTCATATTGAACGTTCAGGTCGGAAATTCTCATCATCATCATCAAATTTGGCAAAAAGTATTGTCTTAACTCATTTGAAGGAAAAAATCCGAAAACCGTTAATTTGTAGTTACCAAAAAAAAAAAAGTTATTGCGATAACAAAATTTGCAGTTGGTAAACTGACCCCTAGGCAGTAGGTAGTATCAATGTATGGAGACAACAGTTTTCCGACGCCAAAGTTAAGTTTGTCCCTCAATCTAATTTAAGTGGAACTATTCACATACACACCTACCTCCAAGCTTGTACGGAACCCTCGCTGCGCGAGTGCAACTCGGGCATGGTTGGTTTTATTTATGTGCATTTTTATATTTACTATTTTCAGTGAGTGCGTTAGGTTAGTTTAGGTTACTTTACTGATCCTTTTATATCTTTATAAGTCAAGACCAAGAAGAGTCAAGATTTTTTTTATATCCATATGCAATACTAGATAGCGTTTCCAACTCTATTTGATTTTCGGTTGCTGTTTATTTTTTATTTATTTCATAATAACATATATAAAGTGATGAAAAAATGTACTCGTTGAGTAGCACTGAATTTTGACGGTGCTTCTGATAGTAAAATTAATTATTGGATGACTTAGAATCTTGATACAAACCGTATGAAATAGTTCTTCTGAATACCAACACAGTATACCAGTATGCGTTAGCACCATTACCAGAAATAATTTATTGCTCATAGAAAAAATTGGTTCCAACAGCTAGAATGATGAGGTAAGAATATTTATGTTATATTGCAGCAGTAATTTTTCATAAATATTTTTAATAATATGAAAATCTACGTACCACTATAACAAATAAAACAGAGCAGAGATTCAACGAGCTGAAAACAATGCTCACAAGGTTTGATGCTGAGAATACTTTTTCTAGGTCGCGTCTATATCTGTAAAATTGTTATTTTAACTACTAAAGTAAATTGGATACGGAATACGTCCAATGAGTGATAAAAGACAAAAAAAAAATCCTATATCGGTTTCCTTATCGATATATAAAAATCCCTATTTCCCTTGGTCACGGCATCACGGGTGAACGGCTGGACCAGTTCCGCTAATTCATTTTTTGTTGTGTTTGTTATTGTAAGGAGAAGAATATGAAAGAATTTGAGGAGTACCTACCTGCGACAACTCCGAAATTCACGTGGGTGAATCTCCGAAACGGATAGACCTATTTTGACGGGACTTTAACCGCTAATTCGCTGATATTATGTATAAGGAGTAAATTGGCTACTTTGGACTTCTTGCGGGAATTCCGACCTCACGCGGGTAAAACCGCGGGCACAGCTAGTCGTAAATACATTATAATAATAAAAATAATCTATGACTATAACAAAAGAGTAGAATCCGTGATTCTGTACATTGAATATTTTTAACAAAAATTGACAGGGAGCGATAAAAGAACAGTAAAACCACAAAAAAAGAATTTTTAAAATTCTTTTCTGTCTGTCTGTCTGTTCACGATATTCTCCGAATCTACTGAACGGATTGTCATGCGGTTTTTACAGGTAGATTAAGCTTAGCCTGGAGTTACATATAGGCTTCGGATGTCAGAAAAAAAGTTGTTAATTACCTATATAAAAACGGGGCACAGCTAGTACATATTATAAGCACACATGTAATCGTATGTTGACACTAAGCTCACAGTTTGTGGTACATCGTGTGCTAACAGCGAGCGTACATAACTAATTGGAATAGAGTTCACACTACGGGTAAAGTAGATTATGCAGTTTCCAGTTGTAAGATCACTGGTTCAGTCAACGACAAAAGTCATATATCTACAAAAGACAGTATGCTCATCTTGAGCTAAATGCTAGTTACTGGTCAGCCGCTAATTTAAAGCATAAGTGTCAGGTGGCTGTAAGAGTTAGCAACTCAAGTCAGAGTGAATGTAACTCACTTACACCAAAAGGCGTTGATGTGTTTTAACAATATTTACGAGTTCCTGGTAGTACTGGTTCTGCGTCTGCCGAGTGGTTCCCAGCATTTTCAACCGTTTCTGTAGCAGACGCAGCAACAAGCTAATGTGACTCGCCATTGCGGAAAACAGGAGGTCAGAGCAGGCCATCACCAATGTCATGCATTGCCCTTAATATTTTAGCATAGAATAGGAAAAAATAGATGCAAAAAATTGAAAACGTAATTATGCTGTATGAGGTTAAACGAGAGATCTTATCAAATCCCTCGATAGTAAGTTATCGAGAATTTGATTACATATAACTAATAAAAAAAAATCATAAAAGACACAAATAAATAGCAAAGAAACATTAGGAAAATAAAACACGGATTTACAATGTCGAGATGCCAGCGGCAATACAAAAAAGGGGCGTTGAATGATTTGTCAGCTCGTCGGCGACTCGCGTTCAATTAAATTATAATATGAATTCTCGTTTTTACATCTTTAAACCCACCATCTTTCAATAAGTCCCTCGTTTAACTTTCATCCTGAATATTGAATTAAATAATTCACATACCCAGTATAACTTCATAGATATAAACGGCAGCATGTGCAAACGGTTGATACTTATCAAATGGATAGATGACGTCCCATATAAATCCCAAACTATGTTCCTTGTTTCCCTTCGTCCATTGGTAGAAATAAATGATGATAGGACTCAAATTGTATATGTAGAGTGTTAACATGGTAGTATAAAAATACCCTGTAACAAGTTCAGAAACCAATATAGCTATTTTAAAATTCGAGCTTAATTATTAAGTCAGCGGATAAACAGTGAGATTTAGTCGAATTGCTAATTTCTCTTACACCTAGTCCAAAACAGACTTATTCGGTTTTTTTACTTTTCTCAATTTCGAAGTTTCACTATCTACCAGTTCTAAAGAAATAATTGTAGTCAGTGATGGCATACTGGTTAGAAACCTAACCTACAAATAAAATGTAAAATATTAGATATTTGGAAGTTTAATTACGCAAAGAAGATTAATCACGAATTGAAAACGGATTTCCTTGAAAGGTACACGAGTAGAATATGTTTTAGATTCACACATAGGATGATGCTTTTTATCCCATTACAAAAAGTTTCCGAGGGAGTTCCGTAATGCATTTCAGAATTAGGCAAAAGTTTCAGGGAAATAACTAATTGTTTGTAAGGAGTTTGGTCTTTAAGTATCAGCAAATTTCATCTATCTCTGAAGATTGTTTGTGGATGTTTGTTCTTGATTGTTTACTAAAGTCTTAATTAGTATAAACTCAACTGGCTATTACAATTATGTAAAGTACGAAGCATAGATAGTTTGGTATCTTTAAAATTCTGAGCTTCCTTCTCTATAAGTGCCACAGGCCATATACCCGTCAATTCGGTAAACATATGTTCAAAAACATGGGATTTGTGCCATATCACAAAATACTTTATTGATCCTGAAAATAAAACGAAAATGTGTTAGGTATTACCCATTTGATTATATTTTCGATTTCTTATTTTTGGATATCATTATAAAAAAAATTCACAATCATTATTCAAAACAATGATAAATTATTATGTACTCACCTATGAAACTGTAACCGAAAGGATAAAGTAGTGGAACAACAATTTGCAAGTTTGCTGAGTTGCTTATGAGGTAAATAATATGATAAGTTTCCGCTAAGAAGTGATAAAGTATGCAAACTACATAAAATAGTAAAGTGATATTTTGCAAACAGTATGATAAAACAGTTTTTGGTTTTTGAAATGATAAGCCCAAACATCGCATACAGAAATAACAAAGCGAAATCGATTCATCAATTTCCCGTCTAGCTGTGTTCTGAGTCATTTTGTCCATTATCTTATGAATCACTACCAAGTGCCTTTGGAACAAGCGACCTAACACCACATATTTGAAACTGTACTAGTACTAACTCAAACTAACTACTACCTAACCTCTTGCCCCTTGGTCACAGTTTCGGCGGCGGCGGTGGCGGCAGCGGCAGCGGCAAAAACAAATGGTAGACAACATACGAAGTCGGTCACAGCTATCAGCGGTGCGAGCTGTGGTTCTTATGTTGTCTACCATTTGTTTTTGCCGCTGCCGCCGCCGCCACCGCCGCCGCAAAGACTGGCGCCGCCCTTCGTACATTCTTACAACTACGTATATTTTACTTACAAACAAAAGTGTTTGTTTTTTGGTTTGTCCTTCTTATAATTATGTAGGTATACTCGTATATTATATTACAAGCTGTCCCTGTTCACCCGCGGTATTTTCGTAGTTCCCATGGGAATTTCGGAATAAAAGTAACCTATGTCGCTCTGGACTTTAGGTACCGTAGCTTCCTATAAGTTAAAGAATTTTCTAAATCAGTTCAGTAGATCCAGAGATTACCCCCTACAACGTCACAAACTCACAAACTTTACTTCTTTATAATATAAGTATAGATAGGTGCAACGCAATGGAAAGCCAGTCAATGTGATCTTTACCCTTTTTTATTCAAAGAGGCAAGAAGTGATAAAGATATCATGGGAAAATATAACTTCAGGATGTCATCATCTTATTAGATACTAGCTTAAGTTAGCTTGATAAGGCATAGGTACCTATAGGTATGTACGCATAAAAAATGAAATGAACTTTGACATTGTTTTGCACACGTACCTTTAATTTTATTAACCGACTTCCCAAAAAGGAGGAGGTTCTCAGTTCGACGTTTATGTTTTTTCTGTTATAAAAGAGACACCGAAGCAAAGTCGATATTCACACGAGGGAAACCGCGGTGGCCAGTTAGTATGTAAATTTTGGGTTAATATTTTAAACATCACGGTATTTGATAGTTCTAAAACCGTCAAGTTTAGACGTCGAGAAAGTTTAGGTAAACATACCTATTGTACATTTTAATTTGTAATAGAGCGTATACCTTTAAAACTGCCTGCCCGAAATTAATATATTAATACTGTAACCTACTGGATAGATAAGATCTGTTCAAGAGTTGGATGCACGATTTGTTGTATTTATAACAAGTCGGTAGGTACCGGTTGCGTCATGCGTGTGCTGGGTGTAGGTGTACCGCAATAGGATTTTCTTGTTTTCACTGGGCCATGTAATTACCTATATCGATGTGTACGTGTAATACTATACCGCAGCTATGTAATTTGCCGTACTTATTTACTAAATGCACCGATGTGTCGTTAGCAACACGAAAACTTGATGATCAATTAAATATTTGAACAATTTTTTTTTCGCATCCTTACTCCTTACTATTTATAAATGCGAATGTGGGTTTATTTGTTTGTTTTTATGCTTACACGTTGTCAAGGGCGCAGGAAAGGACATAGGGTGTTTTTTATTCCAAGATTCTCGCGGAAAATCCGAAATTAACGAGGCTGAAACCGTGGGGAACAGTTATAACAGAGGATATCATGTCTAAGAGTGATTTGAAATGTTCCCGCTAGAGCGTGCCATGTTTCGCCAAATTTAGCACGCAACCCGCGATCCGTAGTGCGCTTTACAGTTGCCCACCGTGGCCACCGTTACGCGGCGCGGCGATTAGGCGGCGCGGGCGCAGGCGCTCTGCGTAGCGTTGCGCGTCGCCCGCGCGGTTTCTGCGCGCCATCCCCGCGCTTCCTATCGCCCTTGCTCTCGCCACATCAAATGAAAAAAAATGTTTACCAACACAAATTACAAAGCTTTTTACGGAATGGTGTAATAGTACATTGTTATCCTAGGGGTGAAAGTAACTTATTCAGTCGCGAGACGAGGTTTGGCGCCCGAGCGTAGCGAGGGCGCCAATAGATCGAGGGACTAAATAAGTCTTTCTCCCGGGGATAACACTGTGCTTTTCATTACGAATGCAAGGAAAGTCAAAATAAAAATAGGAATTAGCAAAAGAAAAAAATGAGTGAATTTTATTTTACATAAATCAACCATTAGGTGTGCTACTGGCCAGTAAGTATGCCCCCTGTGACATAAAAAACTTGAGTTTCTTTGAGTTCAGTACCCAGCTGTCAGTTGAAAGCGATTCTCCCTAGGGCTAAAAAGTGTTACTTTCAACCCGCTTCTCAGGCAACTTCAGACCTACTTTCTGAGTATGAGTAATGAAAAAATATTTGTTGTGGCAAAAAGGAAACGGGACTCAGCGAGACCGCTGATTTTCAATCCCGAACTTCATACAACAACCTAATAAAAGCTAAGGTTATAAGGTTTTTTTGTTTTTATAGTATAAAAACAAAAAAAATTGTTCACATTTCCAAAACAGTGCTTATTTTATTTCTATTAAAGGGGGCAATACGAAAATGTTAAGTTTAATGTTAAGAACAAATGGGTAAAAATTAGTTACCTAGGTACTCCAATGTTCATCAAATCATAGAAAGACATTCACCACCTCGTAAACATATTTTTGGTTATGTGTGTAGGTAACGTCTTCTTGAAACCTTAGCTTATCGGAAAATCAGTATTTCTTAAATTTAACCTTAAGTATTCTATCTCGAGTAGTAGTCTGACTTTTGAAATTAGGCTAAAGAAGTACAGTCGCGGAATGAAAAGGTTCGTCAATTTTCAAATTGATTCGTTCAACGTATCACGAGCACATATTACTTTTTGAAACTATGTTACAGAATAGGCTCGAGTTAGAGAAAATAAAGTTTAACTGTTCGTTAGTAAAGTTCAAAATTGTTCAGATCAAGGTAGTTTGACTATTTATTTTGTCAACAAGATTATTATGGATAAACTGCTCATAAACTATAACCTTCTTGTTAGTTCAACCTGACATTATTATTTCTGTTAATACTATTGTCAATCGGTTAATGTCATAATTGCAAAATATCATAATTTCTCCTAATTTTATAATGCCAAGACCTTTAAGTGTTGAAGAAAGAGCAGCAATTATTGCCGAACACGAAGCTGGCTACAACATCTCAGAGATATCACGTCGTCTAAATGTGACCAGAGATAGTGTGAGATTTTGGATAAGAAGACATGGCGAAGAAGGTGCACTAGTCGATCATCGTCACAATAATTCTGGTCGCCGTCCTATTCTTAATGCCGCACAAAAATCAGACATGAGAAGACAATATGAAGAAAACGGCTTTGTGTCAACGAATCATTTCGCCCAATTATATGATGTTTGTCCAAGAGTGATAAGAAACGCATTACATTCAATGGGATTACATTATAGACGACACGTAAAAAAAGTTGCTCTGACAACAGGTCATAAGGAAGCACGGTTAAGATTTGCACAGACTTATTTGAACTTCGATTGGAGTACCACTATATTCACCGACGAAAAATGTTTTAAGTCGAGCCAACATGGGAGGCTTAATTTATGGAGATATAATAGTACGAGATATACGGAAGACCACGTAGTGCCCAATTTCAGTTCTGGACGCATCTCGGCCAATATATGGGGGTGGATGTCAGCGGATGGAGTAGGCGAGCTCGTTCTTCTTCCTTCAAGGGCAAACGCGACACACTATCTGTCTGTTTTAGAAGACAGTATGCTACCAAGTGTCCGTATCGTGTATCCACTTGATGAGGTTCCTGAGGTCAGATATGTCCAGGACAATGCTCGTACGCACACTGCGCGTATTGTGAATGAATGGTTCAACAGGCATAGCGATATAGTGGTGATACCCTGGCCGGCAAGATCTGCAGATTTGAACCCGATAGAAAACTTATGGGGTTTAATGGTACAGCGATGGGAAAATAGAAATGAAAGGACCAAAGAGGATTTAGAAAACCACTGCAGAATTATTTGGGAAGACACTAGAGGCACGGATCTATGCTCTCGTCTAGTGGGTTCCATGAGAAATAGGTTACAAAGTGTGATTGAAGCTAATGGTGGTTATACTAGTTATTAAAAATAAATGTCATTAAACTTATTCGTAGTTTTCATTAACTTTTGCTTGTTATTCATAGTTGTCATTTTGTTGTTGTTTTAATGAGGTTTTATTACATTTTGTAACATTGCATTGACGAGATAGAAAAAGCAAGCAAAACCTAATTTGACAGCAAACGTCATGTTTATTTAAATGTTAGCAGCACCGTTTTATTGCACTGGAATGTTGGCATTAGTGGTCTCTTGCAGTACTAGTGCAAACGAATATCGACTCTAAGGTGACGAACCTTTTCATTCCGCGACTGTACATGGAAAACTTCGCTAATTTGACGTATTTTTACGATCTTTCAGTTTAATATTATAGAAACTGTTCTTTGCTTATTATACTTGGATTAAGTACAATTTTGTTGTTTATTAGTATAAAAAGTTTATGCAATTTGAGAGCTGCAGCCATCATTAGCCATCATTGTCAAGAAGATGACCGAAAAGGTGTTGGCTTGATAATTTTATTCGAGTAGCTACTAGCTAAATCAAAACTCTGAGAGAATGATGAATTATGTTTATAATTATCCATAATACATGCTTTTAATTATTATCTATCGCATGTTGTTTTATTTTGTAAATTAATCATTATTGCTTTGTATTTGCGTATACAAACTTGAATAACTGATAAATTTTAATGGAAGTAGAAATCAGCCTCAAGTTAAAAGTGCTATGTATTTAAAGCTTACTACAATTTGGTATCAATATTTGGCTTGGCGACCCAGATTACTACTGACAAAATGATCTAACAAAAACACCTATTGTACAAATAAAAGGTGCGAAAACAAATAGAAATAAGGGAGCATGACAGAACTGCTTGCATTAATGCACTATAACAGCGAGGTACTGTATACAACGCTACATTTTATTTTGTTTTGTATTCCCCGTTTCACTTTTTTAATTAAAATACATACCTGAATGTTGTAGAATTGTAGATAAACGATTGTTCCAGGCATTTTTTGAAATCCTTGAGTATATTACGAAAACGACAAATAGAGGAATAGGCTTGCATAATTTTCTAACGACCTAAGTAGACGAAACTTGACATCGGGGCACTTCTATTTCTATAAACCGCAAAATATTGTATTATACTGTACTGTCTAGTCACTAGTGGTTAGCAAACTGATGTCGCCGGTACGATCGCCGCGTCGGGATAAACAAGTAGTATTTGGCCCATAATAATATGTATGTAGGTATTATCAGTTGTCTGATATCCAACGTAAAAGATCTGCTCAGATTGGGAACAGGTGTCCCTATGTAGTAATGTCCAAGAGTTAATAATTCTCTTTAGTAGATATGTTATTATTTTTTAACATTATGTAAATTAGGTATGTAGGTACATAAAAAACAAAAAAAATAATTGCAGACCACTAATTGCAGGGCTATTATAATAATAATTATTATTAATTAACCTAGCTAACCTAACCTTAGATACGTATACCCCATGTAACCCCTTTTTCATATTATTATCTAGAGATGCTACTTTCCGCACAGTCGCCATCATGTACAGTCGTGTCGTAAGGGATTGAGTGCTTAAAACATTAACCGCCGCACTCAGAGTCGACTTTAATGATTACTTAGTTAAGTATAGATTTTTAAAACAAAACTGCCGCAATCAGACAAGTTTAATAAATTAATGTTAATTGGCATTTAACTAATTAAGTTACATCTCATTAAATGCCAATTAACATTAATTTACTGAACGTCTCTGATTGCGGCAGTTTTGTTTTAAAAATCTATACTTAACTAAGTAATCATTAAACTCGACTCTGAGTGCGGCGGTAACACAATAACCCACATTAAATGCATTAAAGATGGCAGAGAAAAAGTACATTTTCACACCACATGCTCGACAATGCCGAATTATATGTCATGTAAACCTTACCGAAAGCAAGACATTATATCTCTTGGCTTTAGCCGGGTTATAATGTTCTATTGAATTTCATTATAACCCGCTGGTCAATAATGTGATTTTCACTTTCATAATTCTTATTGCTATGTCCATAACGTCTCATTTCGCTAAACAGAATGTGTTCTCAACGGGCGCGGCCAACTCGATTTTCGAAGACCGAAGCCGTGGCCCACTAGATTCGCAGTGAGACGAACTTCATTTGTTTGTCAAATCGAGTAGGCCACGCCAGCTGAAAGAAGTGGCTATATAGGATCTACTAAGCCTGGTTTTTTATTGTCTCGCATTATGTGAGAAAAGTAGAGTATACACCACAGGGATAAAACTGTTTTTTTCTTGGGCGCTTGAATCCCTCACTGCACTCAGGACTCAATCTTAATTCCCTCCCTTTGGTCGGGAATTAACTTATAACACCCTCGCTGCGCTCGGGAGTTAAATTTGGAGTCCTTCGTTATGTTCAGGATTCAATGTAGCGCCCGTGACATAAAACAGTGCTTTATCCCCTTGGTGTATAATCTACTATTACAGATCTGTGGTATATCAAATAATGATTGCACTTTACTTATATTGTGTTCGAATCACAAATTCGAATAATGTGCTTCCCGCGTTGATATTTGTAGAGGTGTAAGATGATTTTTTTTTTACAAAGAAATGGAATGTTTAAAATTATAGAAGTTTTGCAAACCCGTCCTGGTGAAAACTACATACAATATTTTGTCTGAGGTTCGTATAGTGAAAAATAATTATGTCTAGTAGGTTCTTTCTCGTAGAATTCGTTGTATCTAATTTAAAATCTAGTCAAAATTAGAAATTAAGAGAATTTACAACAAACTAAGTATTGTTCTAGATCCGTTTCTTTCGCTCCCTTACAGCTGTGATTCTTGTGGATAGATACGAGTACATGAAGTGTACGTTATTTTTTTCCGTTTATCCGTTCCAGGAAAGGCTAAGAAGTAAGAGGAGAGGACCCATGGATTTATCTTCACATTCGTTCATTGTTACTGTTCTTAAGTATCATATAATGTACCTGACTTCTCTGTTATTTTTATACGTACATCTTTACACAATAATATGTGGAAATTTATTTTTCTTAATTATCTAGGTGTTTTGAATATTGTTTCTTTTGATATTGTTACTGAAACGTGTTTAGGTATCGCGTCAACTTTGTGATGGAGTTTTTGACGCAGTGCTTTTTAATCAATATAAGCCCGATTCTTTGTTTAAAAAAAAGATTCAATATCTTATTCAATGAAAGTACCTAGTCAGTATCCGTCACCGAAATTCATTATAGAACTTGAGCTAGCGCATTTACGGTCACTGCTTTTCTGTAGTAAATGAAACCTTATTGGGTTTACTAAAACTTATTAAAATAAAATTACAAGTGCTACGCGATGCATAAAATAATTTAAAATTATCGCCTGGGAGATGACTACCACCGCGAATTGCGAATCGACATTAACTTTCACTGATGTAAGTATGAGCCGTGTTTTTGTTGGCCTTAAAGCTTTTAAGAAACCGCAGCAAATAACATTTTATGAGGTTGTCATTGTTTCACGTTAGGTTTTATTACTTTATAGAAGCTGTTATGTGAAGATAATGTGTTCTGCTAGCTAATAGGATACGGAAATATGAGAAATTCCTTTGAAATGAATTGAATAATTTTCATGTTTAACTCATATCTATAGAATAATCACAAATGCTAGTTTAGGTACTATTATATATTGTTTCTCGTTACGTGGGTATCCGACAGTTTAAAATAATAAAATACTAGTCGTCCCCTGCGGTTTTACCTGCGGTAATGTCAAAGTTCCCGCGGGAATACCAGGACGAACTATACCTACATATACTTAAACCTTCCTCTGGAATCACTCTATCTATTGGTGAAAACAGCATGAAATCCTTTCAGTGGTTTTTGAGTTCATCGCGAATAGACAGACAGACGCGGCGGAGGACTTTGTTTTATAATATGTAAGAATTTTAATTTATCTTTCTTCCATGGAAGAAGATGGAAGAAGTTTGATGTTGTTATAGGTAAGTAAACCAGTTAATTTTTCAAGTTACATAGGTATTTTTTATGTATTTTTCCATATAATATAAATGTGTGAATGGTGCGAAATGTGAATTCCTCGCCATAAAATTCACACATGCGGTGACTATGAATACTGCGAGACATGCAACCTTATTGTACGAGGTTCACGCACACGCACTTCTACCCCATTCATTTTCGTCAACCTTCGCGAACTTTTACCTAGCCAGAGACAATACAATTTAAGAAGAACAATGGTTCTTACTATCAGACTATGATTTATCAATTATTTAACTTGTAGATGATTAGGTTGTAAAATTTCGGGTAAGAGTTACGTACCTACTAATTCCTTTTACAGGAATATATTACTTATGTTTGGTGTCGATGGCGTGCGTTGATGCCATTTGGAGTTCCGTTGTCCTGTCGTCTAGTTCAGGTTTATAACTAGGGTTTGCGGATGTAAGCCGGCAAATTGTTGCGTTCAGCTTCGGGCGCTTTATTGAAAATTCGATTTATCCGGCGAGAAGGGTTTCGAATTGTAAATGGCTATGCGATAGTGTAACCTGCGTGTGCGCATTAAAGTGTATAGTCGATTGAGTGATGCGTCGCGTAGTGCCCGTTATCCGGCGTCAGGTTACGGTCACGTCTATATAAGACCGCGGCGTCTTCTTCACAATTTCATTCCGTTTGTGACTCTGCGCCAGCCGCGTGCTCAGCGCCCCTCCGTTCTCCTCTGTGCTAGACCCGCACCGGTATCCGCGGCAGCCTGTCGTTCATTCCTTCCGTCGTCTTTTCATTCGTTCAGGGTCCAGTGCGCACGTTGTACAGCAGGGACATAGTTTAGTTTCGTGTTAACACTTGAACAATTTTCTCGTGCTACAAAAGAAGACCGTGTGAAAGCTTTTCGGACCAGGTATAAAAAATATATATATATTATATTATATATCTTTTAATATTTTAAGGAAACTTGAAGTTAGTATACGTACCTACATTCATATATTGTGAAGAGATTTTTGTTGCTTAAAACTCAATAATTTAACTGATGTTTTGTGAAACTACAGCTTTTCGTTTGAATGTTTTCTGTGATGAAAGAGTTATTTGTGTAATTCGTAGAGTTATTTGTGTAGTCGTAGATTAATTGTTATAAATTTTCTTAAAATTATAAAAATAAACCAAATAGACATATTCATATAATTATATGTAGGTACGTATAATATACGTCGTATATGTATCATATTAATATTACCAAAATACTGCTTTAAGCTTTAGGTACCTAAAGTTAGTTAAAGAACTTTATTATTCGATAGCTGTGCCCCGCGGCTTCACCCGCGTGAAGAGTTTTTATGTAACAACTTTTTTTCCTGACATCCGATTTGAATGAAGCCAAGCCTATATGTAACTCCAGGCTAAGCTTAATCTACCTCTGAAAACCGCATGACACTCCGTTCAGTAGATTCGGAGATTATCGCGAACAGACAGACAGACAGAAAATAATTTTAAAAACTCTTTTTTTGTGGTTACTCTTCTTTTATCGCCCCTGTAAATTTTTCTTAAAAGTATTCAATGTACAGAATCGCGGATTTTACTCTTTTATAGATAGATAGATAAATAGATAGATAGATAAATAACATTACTGTTGGCTTACAATGAGCCACAATGAGCTTAAGCTATAGATATATGAATACTTAAAAGTGTATGGAAACATTTAAGTTACCTTACCACTAATATACATTTGAATTTAGCTTTGAAATATACATATATTTAAAGAATTTCCTTATTTCAGTCGGTAGACCGTTATAATACAACCGTGCTCCTTCAGACACAATATTTTTCTTTCCATATCCAGTTCTGTCATGTTTAAATAGTTTTTTCTTAATCGTGTTTCGTGTTGGGATTCTACTTTGTAAATGTGAGTTGTGTATTTAATCTGTTAGGATTTTTTTATAAGGATGCAGGTCGTATATTATGTGTATAATTAATTGGTTTATTGGAATGTTTATTTAGTATTCATCTGATAGTTGAACTTAAGTGTTTTAATTACTTTATTTTGCTTATTACTAATACATTTCAAATAATAAACAATACATTTCACGGGACGGTTAAGAAACATCTATTTATTAGATTTTTAAAAGATCCTATTTATTTACGAGTATTAGTATCCATTTGTAAGTACTAGAACAGCAGTAAGTAAAGTGTGTTGAGAAGCGTGAAGGGCGTTGAAATTATATTCGCACGGTCTCGACTCGGCCGGTTGCACCGAGCGCTAAGAAAACTGATGTCTATTTCTCATTGATCGGTGCCTACGTAGATGATAAAATGATTACCATCATTACCAGCGAATTACATGAGGGAGACGCCGCGCCGCCGCGCGCCGCGCCGCGCCGCTCTACGCGCCGTGATTATGCGCCGCCGTGAGATACCCGGTGTCCGAGCGTCATTGTCGTTGCGCTTTTTACAATTTCTAAATGGACAAAAAATAATCATCCACCTCTATTATTAGAAATGTATAGAACGAGAAAAGTAAAAGTATGGTTTGTTCGCACTTTGATGAGAAATAATTTAGCCAGGGGCACTTAAGTAGTTTATACCATAATAAGAATTCAATTTAACTTTAATTTGACTTTCTTTTATTAATTTTGATTGACTGTGTTTATTGCTCTGTAAAATTATATTGCAAATAAAATTAACATAATATCTTTAAACATAACATAAACAACTAACTGTGTCCCACGGTTTCACTCGCGTGAGTTTCGGGATTTCCGCAGAAACTTCAAAGTCGGCTAATTTACTCCTTATGACATTAGCTAATTGAAGCGAAAGTCTCGTCAAAATCGGTCCAACCCTTTCGGAGATTCACCCGCGGGAATTTCAGAATTTCCGCAGGAACTCCAAACTTTTTTATTATCCTTCTGCTTACAATAATAAACCCAATAAAAAAGAATTAGCAAAATTGATCCAGCCGTTCATTCGTGATGCCGTGATCAAGGGAAATAGGGATTCATTTCTATATCTTATCTTAATATATATAAATCACGTGTCACGTTGTTTGTCCGCGATGGACTCCGAAACTACTGAACGAATTTTGATAAAATTTTGTAACCATTTATAATATGATCCAACCTAAAATAAAGGATAGTTTTTATCCCGGAATTCCCGCGGGAACTCCGAAATTACCGCAGATGAAATCGCGGGGGACAGCTAGTAGGTATATATAGATAAAATAATGGTGCGAAATAATTCATAACATCTCTCATACACCTTCTTCTGATAGATCAGTAGACTTAAATGGACTGAAGGAGTAGCGAATCACATCGTCATCAGAAAAAGCTTAAGAACATTTGAAAATAGTTTAAAACGCGTAACACACATACACGAGCATGTGTGTTTATACAAACACCAAAAACACGTCGCTCACAGTGTCAGCTCCTGTTCCACAAGAAAAGGTTGTGTTGGTTTTATCTAAAAATAGGATCATGTCATTGACTCGCAATAATGCGTATGTTTACCTCGTCTAATATCGGAAGAGAACATATAATAATGATATGCGTGAACTGGTTATCGCAGTAGAGAAGCCCGCGGCAAAAAAACACTGCGGTCTCTATGGATGATGGATGGTGATATAAAAAACAGCGCTACCATCAATGATTCGAGTTCCCGATGCCGTCACACAATCGTGTGTCGTAAGGTGTTACCGCTAAAAAAAAAAGCGGCGATTATAACGCGTGCGTGGGCTCATAACCAGTTGGGAGGTTTTTTGCGGGCAAGTGCACGCGACCTTGACCGGGTGCGCCCGCGTCGCCCAAACGATCAGCGTGCTTATTACACGTCATAATATGCTCATTGTGGCCGATGGAAAGTGTGATAGTATCATAATATATGTCACGATCTATGAGTCACAACTCTCTAAAGAAAGTTTCATGATGTTTTTGTCACATAATTGGTCCTTGCAGAATTTTAAAGGGATTTATGTTTTAAATCGAATAGCTCCGATCATTTATCTATCCGATCAAGCAGTTGCAGATTAAAAGTATGATTTTTTAAAATTGATTAATGATTAGTAGTTACAGTATTTAATAATCATGTTTATAAATTGATCATCAAAACTTTAATTAATCTTTAATGTCTAGCATCAAGTGTTCAATTTATTGATATTCGTAATATTTAGCTTTGATTGGCGTTGGTGCAGTTAGCATTTCCCTTTTTACAAAATTTCACTATGTTAGTAACTTTCATAATAGATCATTGCTGCATTGCTTGGTGGCAATCAAGTTGAAAGGTGACGTTTGAGATTATGAAGGTATTGCCAAGCTTTTACCACAAAAGCTTTCATAATATTTTATACCGTATTTTATAATATTAAAAAAAAGACGTCACATTATAGGTGTCAGAATTCAAGTTTTATTCAATTTGTGCTATTTAGGTTCACACGTAGCTTTTGGTAGAGTAGTTAATCATAAAATATCAAAGACGGTATGCTAATTACTAAACTAAATTTTTATGTTATGTGGTTTCGGTCATTTTCACGAACGATTGTTAGATATACTTATAATCATAAACAAATAACATACAACACGGGTAGTTGGTGCACGAATGTAATTGCGGCGTGCACAGCGCACGCGCATCGAACCCAGCTACTTTCCCCCGACCCAGTGCCCTCTCTGCCGGCCCGACCCACGTCCCACAATATTCTGTAAAGCATCGCATTTTATTTGAAATTTGCCGCGGCTCATTACCCGAGACGTGTACGGTTATGAATGAAATAACATGTATTAATCCCTCAATTGTCCACTGTCGATTCCACCTTGTAACATATTTAACAGTCATACTAAATGTAAGATATTATCACGAATAAGCCATTCAAGTAACTCAGCGTGACTCTATGAGCACGTAAACAGAAATAGGGAAATAGCGCAGATGTATAAAATTCAATGTTTATGGCATCATTATATACCATTAACATAGTGGAATACTCTGTCGTGCTAAGATTAAGTATTAATAAGAGATGTGATGACACACTGTCGATTCCAAATATTTACATTAGGTTTTTCAACGTCTAATTGGTAGATATATGAAATAGAGAGTTCTGTTTAAAAAGTCGCAGTCTGGACTTTGTATCTTTCTGTGTGTTTCATTATTTCGTATAGGTGATTCACATTTTTTGTAGTCTCTCCCACTGTAATAATGAAGGCAGTGTTTACGGCGCTGGTTTCAATTTAATAAATTAATAGTTACTGCATATTTAATAAGTCAGCGAACCATCACTCGCTGGTGTCGATGCTCTTACATACGTCTATTTTTACCTTTAGAAGTCTTGCATGGCAGAAAAGGGCAATTTACGATGGGAATATAAAAGTAAAAATGCTTTGCTTTATGTACGAGTATATCTAAGGGATTTTTATAATAAGGCTAGGTTATCATGCAATTTCTTTTGATATTTTTTTATGTTAGCCAGCTCCTATGCTTGCAGTAAATGGAATTGCGGATAGTTGGTCTATACATATAACCGATGGTAGGAGTGATCGTGTTGCACGATCCGAGCGGCGCGGCGAGGCGCCTCACGTGCCTGCGCCCGCGACTCTCCGAATGTGATCTAATAGCCGTGTAATTCAATCACGCTGCTATAACCACCTTCAGATCATTTCAAATGAGTATCATTTTTTTACAAAAAAATTTTTGCATGATTTATAGTTGCATTGTGTTTCTTAACCAGATTTCGTATTTAGGAATGCAACCTAACATTTTATCTACCTATATATATTATGAAGAGAAAAGATTAGTTTTTTATGTTTGTTTGACGTTTGTAATGGATAAACTCCAAAAATATTAAACTGGTTTTAGAAATACTTTCCCTTATAGTAAAGCTGCAGTGTCAGAGTGACATGACATAGGGTACTTTTATCCCGGAACTCCCATCAAAATTTCGAAATTAACATGAGTGAAACCTTGAGGATTTGACTAGTTTATTGATATAATACAAGTCTTATGCGGTTAGCGGTGATATAAATTTTCGATAAAAGTGTTTCTTTTGTTGAATTAAAGATATAGAAGAATTTCCATTTTACAAACAGTATAATAAAGAAAGTAGGTGCATGGGAAAGCTCAGACGCTTCGCTAGAGAAACCGACACATCAATAATATCGACCTGAATGCACACTTCAGCAAACTTACATAGGTAAATTACATATAAGATGGACGCACTAATAGGATCATATTTCTTTCCGTATATAGTAATGTTAATGGCATGTTACGAAGGACTCGAGCCAGTTTTGTAAAACTGGAATATCCAGATTATTTTATCTAACGATAACTTGAGGAGCGTGTGGCGTGTTATATGTACTTTTATTTACTTTTGTTGTATGCGTGGATATGAAGACACTTAGTGCGAACAAATGTAGATCGAAGACAAGAGTCCAGAACATTATCGTTTGCATCGCATACTAAAGGCGTGACTCGTTACAATGTAACAGTTACACTTGAATTTTTAACATTCCACTGCGCTCTTTGTCGAATCAGATGAGTGCCATATGCATATAGTCGTGTGGGCTGTGGCCGAGTGTCAAAAGAAGATATTGAAAGCATGGGACATGAGATAGGTAGGTTACGGTGGGTCACGTAGAGCTACTACTTACTACTACTTTATGTCGTTTATTAAATTTAAAAATTTCATGATTGAAGCAAACGATATTAGTAACTTGTGATAATAATTAATAATAACAATAGAAGTTTATTACTCTAAAAAAGTATACCCAATTTCTATCAATGTTTGATTGTTAAATGTGACTTATTACAATTTTTGCAAAAATCAACGCAGCGATAAGTAATAATTGATAGTTAAATGATAACTGTTCAAGTTATGAAGTTATTTATAACAGCAAAATAACTTAATTAAATATTATTGTATGATTTTGCTTTCTTATAGTAGGCCCAAAATCAGATGCGGTAAATTTTAATACTAACAGCAGTTTATTTTTTGTCAAAGCAGTACAAAGTTAATGAAATTGGTAAACTTTCACTGCAGGGCAGTTATGTAACTTTTGTCGCTATCATATTTCAGTATCAATCAGAAAAATATCGTTTTTGTGATTAATTAATCATGTTTAGACAGCTTAAATTTTTGAAGTATGTATTGTGGTTGATTGCTAGATATTGTAGGTATCAAAACGTGCAAATTGTAATCGCTAAACCGCTATGTTTTTAATTGAAACTGAAAAATGATAGTAACAAAAGTTACATAATAGCCCCTCTAGTTTAGATCACGTGCGCACGATACAAAACTAATATGGAGCTAGTATTAGTTTTGTATTGAGAAAATGTTTAATAGATTGGCCGTATTCATGGTCTTCGAGCTGTCTGTGGCCTAAGCATGAATAACGTGGGTTGTAGTAATCATATCATCAAGAAACTATTTTGCACGAGATGAAACACGAAAAGAAATAAATTTATTCATGCTAAAGTCAATGTTATGAGTGCGCATCACCTTTATGTATCGTACTTTGTATTCAGTGACCTACTTAAGTGTAGTAAAATTGAGAAAGTGCACAATTTATTTATTTCGTTTTGCACTTTCCGATGTACAAATGATTAAATTTTTTTTGTAAATATAAATATTGTATCTAGCTATCTTTACCTAAAGAAAAAATATCTAGACTAAAAGAGAAATTAAAATAATAAAAAAATAGTCTAGGGAACAATACGGATTAGATTTCTAGCATAATGTTTTATCGACACTAAACTACTTTTAGTTAGAAGTGGAGAAGTGTGACGCTCACACGGCGTTCGATGCGCTGGCGCTGCTCTAAAGAAGAAGTCAGTCACGCGTGGCGTCACCTGAGAATACTCACAGATTTGTTGAGAACCATGCCGCGCTCTTTGCGCTACGTAGGTACAAACCTAAGCCTCGACGTTCCGTAGTCGACCTCAATCCTTTGCGCCTACAACTACGGCTAAAAGCGGTAGACCGTGACCACTGGCCAGGCATAACCAAAACAACTGTTTAGACTGTAATTTCTTTCCGCAAGTAATTCTTCAGCGATCGGAAAATTTAGTTGTAAAAAAATTCTATGATAATGTCTAATCTTGCTAAATGAATTTCTTTAATAATTCCATCATTGTTGAATATTATGAATATAGAATCTAATATTTTGGAGGGGATCGTCACGGTTAGTTTAGATATTTTCTCATAGTCTTGTTTTTAGTTACTAGGTACAATTTTTCTGATCATTTTTTTGCGATACCAAAGTCTAATTTGAAAAATTATTAAATATAGGTAATTTTTAACCACATTTTAGTGTACGCATAATTCGAAAATACAATAAATAAAAACCAAATGTAGTGTAAGAAATATCAAATGACATTCATCTCGAAATGATTCGTTACAATTCCCCTTAATGTATCGTCAATGTTAACAAGACCAAATGGAGATATTAAAATATACAAAGCATTAGTTGTGACAAACAGAGGCATAATCTGACGGTTATGTTACACTACTGCAACTGTGATGAAACAAATCATAATCGTGTTTACTTATGGCACTTAAGATGCAATTGAAGTGGAATAAAAAGTGTCGTTAGACAGCACTATTAAATTTAAGTGTCGGCTATGTCTGTCCTCAAAATCTCCGCAAGAGATACAGGAAGATAATTGGCCTTTGACACTCGGATTATCATAATCTTAACATCAAGATAATAGCTTGTTCAATGGCGACGTTTGAGTACAATACTCATTGTAATAGTGCTTAAAAGTGTATTTATACCTACCTCGAAATTCATATTGAGAAAAAGTTTCTGAGAATTATACGTCCATAATTTACTTTTTACGAGACTTTCAGTAACTTGGATTAGATATATTGTGAATATTTTAAATGTAGAAAGGTTTTTTTCTCCTTCAGTTTATTTTTTTTTTGTGTCATTAATTAGTTTCTTAATGGAAATCGACGGGTTTGTTAAGGATTTTATACAGAAAATAAGTACAAAGCGTTCGTAGAATGAAAGTTTTCAGAAGTTATGTTTCTAATCGCGTTTTGGAACGACACTGCGGTTGTATAGTAGCCGTATCGATATTTTTTTTTGTGATATAATAACATGTAATTCTGACCACAACAAGTTGTGCGGTAGAGTCACGGTCGACGAACCCCAGCCTCTTCGCCATTTGCCAACCCCTTTATTGAGCGATCGGGATTACTTCACCATTCCCGTTACCGGATTGGATCATTGTCCCGAGAGAAACAATGATATAAATTAGTCGCGCTGTCAACGTTCGTTGTGACCAAAGAGTAAGTCACGCTGTCTATTTATCGGATTTTTTTTACAAAGGCATTACGAAATTCAAGTAAATTTTAATTTATGGCGGAAATTTATTTTACAAATATTATATAAGCGAAAGGACACTGACTTACAGATCAAACACGAAATCTCGAAAACTACATGACCTGTAAAGCCGTGGCAGGCAGTTTATAGAGAATGAAGTCTGTTCAGAAAGTATTTCACGGATTTTCCGCGGGAATTTCTAAATTAATGCGTGTGAATCTACAGGGAACAGTTAGTGTTTTACAAAAATGGTTTACCTATTTTATAAGTAAGTGCTCATACCAAAAATAGAATAATACTAACTGTCCGCTACGGTTTGGGCCGCGGTAAATTCGGAGTTCCCGTAGGATATTGGTAAAAAGTATTCTAGAATAAAAAGTACTGTCACTCAGGACTACCGCAGCTTCCCATAAGTGAAAGAATTTTCAAAATCAGTTCACTAGATCCAGAGATTACTCTCTACAACGTCACAAAATCACAAACTTTAGCTCTATATAATATTATTATAGCATAGATAAGATGTAGGTACGCTAGAACACCTTTGGATGTTCAGTTACGTAATTATCTTCTTAGACCAGGTTGACATTCCACCTGTACTCAACCACCACTTATATTAATAAATACAAAACCCAAGAATCAGTTTTGCATTTACAAGGTACATACCTATTAGAGCGTAATTTAGCTCAATAAGTATTGAGCTAAATTATATCTATACGAGGGAGAAACTTAATAACTTTAGCCTGACATGTACAATATTATTATACTTTTATTATGAGTATTATGTATAACCTGAAACGTATATATATATATATTCACTTCCTATTTAATATTGTCATGATAGGTGTAGATATTAGATTGTGCTACGCGTTGTAGCTACGCACGATCATATATTAGACATCAACGAGTCACGCGCGAGTATATTTGAAAATCTTTATGATTTTTCTTATAAATGACCAATTTTTAGTAATAACTTAGACCATAGCTTAAAAACTTAGTTTTAAAGAGCTGCTGAAGATTGTTAGTAAGTCCCACACTTCGAGAAATCATGTCAATGACAACACAGAGGATTTGTTTGCGAAAAAAGCCAAATTATATTTATTTGTTTCTTATTATATTCTTAATCTCATAAACTTCACTAGAAAGTGAAACTATATTCCTTCAAAGGCAATGGTTACAATTAATTTAATTTTTAATGTACATAGGTACATATCTATAACGCACTAGTGTTATATCGTCTTTCTTCCAATTTTAAATTTTAGGCGTTAAATTTAGTTTAATAGCGTGTCGAGCCGTGTCGGTCGCCAGTTGGTTGCGAAAAGAATGTTAACGGGTCTAAATCCATGTTCGTCGCCGATTTGGTTGGTTAGTGTCTGTCTTCATTCGGGCATCCATGGTCTCAGTGGTGCGGTTCGTCGTACTAGTTCCGATGTAAGATAACATCAGTACAACAATGAAACAGACGGGTATCATTGAGATAACATTACTGGGGATTAAAAAAAACAACAGTACCTTAGTCAATATTTTGCAGGAAAATGATAACTTATTAGAAAAACTGATAGTTGTAAAAAAGTTATATTCTAACAAGTGATAATTTTATAACTTCGTTATTCTCACTAAAATTATAAATGGGAATGTAGTATTTGCTAATACTTGGCTTCGCAACGGCTTAGCGGATTATCATGAAATAGATATACCTATAATTTTTATATTATTTAAAATACCATAGGAATAATTAGGTACAAATTCAAACATTTTAAGTGCAACAATATGGAACTTTTCCGTAGGGAATCCAAGTGAATCCTAAAATTTACACGAGTGAAATCAATAAGAATACTGGCTGAATATTGCAATTTAGAGCAAAGTAAGTCCAAATAGGTGATTAATTCGAACACCGATCGAGAATGTGTCAAAATATAAATTAGTAATATTTAAAACCCACGATAACTAAGGTATTTTAATATCTTATCTGAACTTAATCATAAATTACTTTATATTTAAATATCGTTTCTACTGCTGAGCAATGCAAACGATGTTGAGGTAATTAAAAATGAGTAAATAAAATATGCAGCGGAAACATTAATGTCGTAACTGTTTCTTGTGTCTTAAAAAATATATTCGTAATTTTACCGCTTTAGCATTATAAGTTCAAATATGAAAAAATCTCACATCAAATTACTTAGACATTAAAAAGGCTGTATGCTGTAATATTGTGGAGTTTGAATTGCCTTTAAAATAGATATTTGGTTTTATGATCACTGTCGTTTTATGAAAAGATTCATTTTTGATAAAAAAATTAAAACTAAAAAACATTAATATTTCTATAAACTGAAACGTCCTCGTATTCAAAACCGCCTACGATATATTATCGCAAATATATCGTAGGCGGTTTTTTAAGTAAACAATAATAAACGCGTACCTATATTTGACTTTTGAACTGGATGGAATGGTATGTTTATGTTACGGTTTGTGAACAATGTTTCTGTTCTCCGGCGTGGGTTTGTTATAATTCGGAGTCATTCACAACGGTTTCCGTAGAGTCCGTTCGTGGTTTTCCAATAATTTCGTGCGGAGTCCGTTATCTTACGAGTAGGTGACCGCCACTACTGTTCACTAGTGCTTGTCGTATTCAAAGTAAATCACATTTTATTACAGTTAACAGTGATGACGAACGAAACAGCAAACAACCATTTTGTTCATACTAATTTGCTGAAATGTAAGTTAGAAGCCTTAACCATGTTATTTTATAATATCACATCAGTTATATATTTTTTTTTGAAAATATCAAATAATAGATATATGTACCACATTGTACATAGAAAAATGTACCACATTCATTGAATGATTTTTCCAAGCGATCCTTTGATATTCCTAAGTTTACACAGCTCGTTTACCTTCATTCTTTATGACTCTCTAAGGTTATTAACCCAGTTTTGCTGGCGGCTGGCGCATCAAACTAGGCACATGGGCATATTTGAATGTTTATTCAAAATTTTGTCCCACGTCTGCTAAGACTGGTTGTTGCGTACTCATACCTAGTACACACATCTGCACTAAACCTTTGTATTTTTTTGAATTCGAAACAAATCTTCAATAGCATGTATTATTACCTACATAAAGCAATGTGCGTTAATCATCTTCGAACTATGAGTCATAAATAGAACTAATGTAGCTACACAAAATTCATACAATAAACCTTGTGTAATGATCTACTATCTATTCAATGCAACGATTGTAGATTGTAAAATGCAAACGTATTTTGTGAAGTTGTGTCGAGCTTGCGGACTGCGCGGTGGTCGGCGTCGGCGCGCCGTGGTTAGATAGCGACGAGACGGGAGAGCTAGCAGGAGCGCGGGAGCCTTCGTACGGCGCAGGCGGAATGTGCGCGCAAGGTCATTGCGCCCTGCGCGGTCATGCACACGCCTCCGCTACACCCCGTCGCACCCCCGCACCCACCTCTATTGCATTGTCTAGCTAGCGCGATCAGCTGAGGATAAAAAAGGGAACCAAGGAACTGCCAGTAGATATAGGAACCATTTCAATGTGAACGCTCGTTTTATTTTGGTATTAAACCCGTCCACCGGCTGGCAGCGCACCAGCACCCTAGGCTGTATTATCGTACTTAGCTCTAACGCCATTCTCTAAGGACCTAGAAAAAGACTATTTGAATTTCTCCGTTGGTTTATTTATGTTGCTCGGATTGCAGAGTATCAGAACGTGCTCTATAGGCTACATCACGAACACGAACTTGAGATTGTTGTTTTTTTAATTCTAACCTGCATAATTCGAGCCGTTGTTGAAAACAGACAAAACAAAAACATTTAGTAATGCGGTTTTGTATTTTTCTCTCGCCGTTACTTTCACATAAACTACAGAATTAAAATGACACACGAGGCGGGGTCACGGTGCAACCACACATTTTAAGTACAGCCTAACTGTTCGTCAAGTTTAAGGCAGCATGATTTGCCGAACGTATCATCTTGAGTGAAATAACACTAACGACAGTAATAGTGTAATAATACATATAACATATCGTCTCGGTTTCCATCAATAAATATAAATAAATAAATAAAAGAAATTTTTATTTACCAGCACATAATTACAGTAAAAGTTACAGAATATCATCGGCTATACTATACAATCTTGACTCAAAAAGGAACGTCAGCCTCATTTACATAAATCGTATAAAATAATTAATTTATCTATAGACTAACGTACTCATGTCAAATTTAGCGCATATCGCAAATGAGGTGTTAAGTGATTTGCAATATAGTCGTTACGGGATGTCCCAAAAAAGCATGTCACGCGGTTAATCAAATAAAATGACGACCAAAGCCGACATAGATTGGAAATTACAGTTGCAATCTACGCATATGTTTATTTCTATTTTTGTAAAGCTCACTAGAATTGTAGTGGTGTAGGTATAGCATGCTATTTATAGAGGCTTAAATGTCGTGTGTACACCCAAAAGTGGCCCGTTGACAGTTCAATTTGGAGCAGTAGAAAGCGGAGTTGTTGAATTTTGCACCAATTACTTCGGCGCCGTCACAGGTCGCCAAAATACATATCCACTTCTTTAACGGTATATTTTGATGCGCAGTAATGCGAATACACGTGAACTTTGTTTTTATTCGGACAGTAGCTAATCAAGCTTAAAGTTTAAAAACATAAACTTCGATAAATGTGGATATTTGTCTTTATTAACACCCTATTTTGTTTCAGGATCAGATCAGTAGCTGACGGACGCAGTGTTGGCACTAAATAGGTAAGATAATTTTTCATAGATATGTATGTTGTTTTTGACCTACACAGAATTAGTCGGAAACCCCTTTCCGACTTAGTAAGGCGCAAGCACTATCAAGCAATGGATGATAACTATTTTATATATTTATTCTTTATTGCACAGTACGTATAAATAGCGGACTTAATGCCTTGCGGCATTCTCTACCAGCTAACTATCTTATATCTTATATACTCACGCGGGTGAAACCGCGGAACATAGCTAGTATACAATAGTTAACACATATAAATTTACCCTAATATTTGTTGAAAAATGTATAAAAAGGTATTTCTGTTGTTTACTTGTTAAAAAATGTAAAAAGTAATTTAAACGGATGGTATTCGTTTTTATTGTATACTTTAAAAACTTTCCGCCCTGGTACGCCCCTTTCTGACTAATCTTCCATAAAACATGTTTACTATTCATATTATTTTAATAGATTCCTCATAAGGGCCCTGATTAATACTTTTTCAGATACGCGTATGTAGCTGCTGTATAGGTATAATCGTGTATACCATAGGTAATCTAGGTATATATAAAACAATTTTTTTTATGATTTTCAACGTTTTGTGACAAAGATCCTTAAAGTATTTTATTATTTTCTTTATACTGTTTAGAAACTTATTTGTGCAAATTTATATTATATTTTGAATACTATTCGTATATACCCCAGCATTCAATGGGTACTCAGGACCAAGAAAGCGGCAAAACACTCCTTCCATTCACAAGATGATTTATCGTTATTGAATCTGGACAGCAAGTTGGCTAGCTGGTCTGGACTATTAATTTATCGTCGGCAAAGAAAACGAAATGCATTGAAATAACTTCAGCTAAGAGTTAGTGTTGTAAAACGAATGTGATTTTTTTGAATTGTTGTATCGGAGGTATTAAGACGTGAACAAGCATTTAAATGGAAGTTCCCAAACGGTTCTTTGAAGTTTCTATAAAGTGAGAGTAAATATGTAGGTGTAAATAATTTACATTCCTATTCGCCAATTATCTATTATCTACGGTGCAAGTAGGTGTTATATGCGTTCGCGATGGGCGGATTAGTTTAGGCTTTCTTCGCACTTAAATTAAGCTGTTATATAGATGTAACATGCAAACTTTGATAACCGCCATATTGTCATGTGGCGAGGCGTTTACGTTAACCTTCCAAAGGCCGAGGTAAAACGGCACGCAATAAAGTTATTAGACAGAAAACATGATCAGTAAAAGTAGGTATGTTGTAGATATTTTGGGAGCGTTTTTAAATTGGCAAATCATACGACACTGTTTGTAAACGAAATAATTGGACAAATAGACAGTGACGTATATTAGCCAAAAGCACTAAGGAAGAGGAAAAAGGTTGTTGACGAGTGAAAGCCGTATCGAAAACACGCGTGTCACGTTGTCTTCGTTATTTCAGTCACTTTTCAGCATCTATTTTGGACCCTGAGCAGGAAACTGGCTTTCAAGAGAGCCATGTTTTAACTTGGGGAACAATCTAACATTGTCATTGGCGTTTCGCCATAATTGAAGAAGTAGATGAACAGATTTGTAATAATAAGAAACATTGTCATTGGCAAATTATAATTATAGACGCCATTATTAAAGAAGAAGAAGAGGAAAAAAAGAGAGAAAGAATGAGAATGATGCACTGCAAAATTGCAATAGATACTTTTGTATTCTTACTTATGGTGTATCATTTGTAAACATATTTATTAGTCGACTTTAATCATTTAGAAATGAATTTTCTAACTTAATAAGCTTAGGAGCTTATAGCTAAGGTAGGCCTTAGCTTATTATTTTCTCATATGGGAAGACATCCTTATTCCCAGAAGCGAAATCAAGATAGATACTCATAGGAGATTGATGCGATTAAGTATGGGCGGCAATCTCGCGCGCCCGGGTTGAACTGAGAAATGTAGCGCAATAGCGTTGCACGGATTCCAACGATTACTTCACGCTTCCCTGTTCTCATCTATCGCTCGTTACTTTTCTTATCTATTGCTAGCTAGCTGCGTATGCGACGTTCGAAAGGTCTTTGCCATCGTTAGTCTTCTTCACACTTACTTTCATAATTATTTTGCAATTTCCACTCAATTCGTCCTTTTTGTGCAAAACCTATACAAGTCCTTTTGCAAAAAAAATAGTCATGTCAAGTAATGCGTTCGTATAATCCAAGCCACGAAAGTTTTTAATCCCTAATCGTAAACAAAGTCTATGAATTTCTGAAAAAAAGTGAAGAAGATAGGCATTTATCATATGATATATAAAAAAATGCTCAAAAATCGGTTAAGAACCATAAGTTCGCATAAGTTTAGATACAAAAAGAAGAATGATATTTAGCTAGGTACCACAAAAAACGGTCTGATTTTCTAACTGCAAACTTCTTTAATTCATTTTGAATAATTCATCATTCATACTTAATCGAATTATTCTACAATAGACGAGATTCAAAACATAAGCTATTATATTAAAATTGGGTTACATACGACAGTAATGTACGAAGTGAAGTATTATCATATTCAACCTGGTCAGTCAGCTATTCCACTTTATTATGTCAGTATCTAACTATAATGAGATTTAAGAAGTACCTATAGAAAGTATAGATAGATGGAAAAATATTCATTCGTATTATCTATACATATAAAATGCTTTGTCCTGTCAATGACTGATGGATCAACGCACAGCCTAAACCGCTGATCGTATGAACCTGAAACTTGGAGGGTGTGTTCTTTATATGACGTAGTCATCCGATAAGAGTACAGATTTTCCGAAATGTTACCCCTAATAGATACAAAAAAATATATCAAATTGGGCTGGGAAGCTTTGATTTGCCATAGAGCGAGATCTTGCCTAGTCCGACTACTATTTAATAATAATTATTATGTCTAGAGAACTCTTTGAATGGTATAAAGCTGATTTAAAGAGTCCCGTGAAAATCACTTGGTTAAGTTTTTAATCTGAAAATATCAGTTCTACAATAGGTACACATAAATAAAGGTTTCTATAGTGACATAAAGGTTTTCAGAAGTAATACGGCAACAAATAAAGTCTTGAAACACAGTCTGCTTTGTGTTGTACATTTTATCAATGTTTTTGATGGGATCTCATCCAATGTACTTAGCAGTGACAAAATTAAGGAACTTTGCAACAAAGCGGTGAAACGATTGTGTTTCGAGATTTCAATTTTTGCATATTATGTTATGTTTTTGATGGAGTATTCTTTATCCTCAATCATAATATTATAATTATATATTTATATTATTTATATATTTGATAGGAAAATATTTTATGATTTTTTATTTTATTTATTGTTTAGTTTATTTATTATTTATTTATTTTATTTATTTTGTAGTATAGTTTAGTTTAGTTTAGTTTGTTTGTTTGTTTGTCGGCACGTAAAACATTAAAAACAATGTATGGTTAGTACGAACGAGTATTATATGCTATTTTACTTAAAATAATTACTCATAACAGTTAATAGAGTATTAGAATTTTATAGATAACAGAATTAAATTAGTAATTGGACAATAATAACTATGTTCTCCTTTAAAAGTTCACAAATTCTGAAGATGAATCCAATTATGTTTATAATACTATGATTTAAAAGATACCTGCGTCAGGTGACTGATGTGAGACGAGTGTTTCAAGTTTGTATAGCGCAGGATGTTCATACTTAATTATGAATGCCCGGCGATTTCCTTTCGATGATACCCACAGCTTACTTAATCAGGCGACAATTATAGGTAAAACATACCGGATCATTACTAAAATTAATTGAAGGTTAATAACCAGCCAACATCGTTTGAAAAATTGCATTATTTTTTTGCATAACTACTCGTATTTATATCGCTCACAGTTTCGCTCGCGTCCATTTGGTGATTCCCTCAATTTAGTGATGACGCATGCATTTAATTTTAATTTTAACAAACGTTTTTTAACCTTAAACAGTTTAGGTACAGTTAACACAAAACAGTAAAAAAATCAGGTTAAAGCCACACTACAAATAGCGTCTCTTATCGCTAAGAGCCAAGAAACTTATCGAGTGACTGATCCTAGTGAACAGACATAATATGCATACTAGCTATCGCAGCTGGCCGCACTGCAAGCGGCACCCCTAGGTAGGTGCCTAGCTAGTTGATAGTGTGGCCACCTGCGACAATATGCAATGCAAGCTCTTTGTAGTCTGGTTTTAGCCTAAGCAATCAGTCAACCAGCGACCGGCTTTCTTATTAGCTTTTCACTGCAATATTTATGCAAATATCTGTCAATCAGGGCATCGTTTCTATACGTCCAGCATTGCATTATCAACTCTGAAACCCTTTCTGATGTTTGTTAGAGGGTCTAGGTAACATACAAGAATCGAATAGTATTCAAATATTCAAGTATTTAGGTATTCAAGTTACATTTTTTTTTCTGTATATAGTAGGTAGGTACATTCAGCATTTACATTTCTTTTACTATTCGGCTTTATTGTACACATTACAGATGTAAGTATTTAAGCTTTACGTACTTCTATTTTAATTTTTATATTGTCAATAATATGTCAATGTATATGAAGTATAAGTACATATTATATCTACGTAAGTACCAATTATGAGGTAAATTCACATGTTTCTTTATCCTAGCACAATTTTTAAGACCTTTTTTATATAATAATATTATAACAAACTAGCGATGCCCCGCGGTTTTACCCGCGTGATTTTCGAAATTCTTGAACGAACTTTAAAGTGGCCTAATTTACTTCTTATAACATCAGCTAATTAGCAGTGAAAGCCCCGTCAAAATCGGTTCAACCATTTCGGAGATTCACTAGCGTGAGTGTCAGAATTCCCGCAGGAATCCCTAATTTCTATCATAAGAACCTTAATCTCCTTACAATAACAAACACACCAAAAAAGAATTAGCTAAATTGGTCCAGCCGTTCACGCGTGATGCTGCGATCAAGGGAAATATTGATTCATATAAATATTATAGATATAGTTTTTATTAATACAATGTATAATACAGTACCTATCTATAGATTTAGTTCGATGCTTATTCACAGTCTCAAAGGAAGTGTTTCAGCCTTGTGAATTTCCATACCATCATAACCACTTTTCATTGGATCAAAAACCTTATATAATTAAATTTCTTTGGGATATAAGCTAACTATAAATTTATTTTATTACTTATTTATTTATTCACAAATATAATATCCTTAGACACTATTATAAATGCGAAAGTAAGTATGTTTGTTTGTTACGCTTTCACGCCATAACAGCTTAAGCGATTACCACAAAATTTTGCATACACGTTGTCAGGGGTACAGAGAAGAACATAGGGTATTTTTTATCCCGGAATTCTTGCGGGAATTCTGAAATTACCGCCACTGGTGAAACTGTGAGGAACAGCCAGTAGGTAGATAATTACTTTAATATTTATGTAGGTAGGTATGTGTCGCCAACCTGCAAAAAAGTTGTTGGCGACGAAGCGCTCAATGTATCTACCTATTACAGTTACCTAACTACTAGTTTACCTGTTCATAGTTAAACACTTCAGTAACAACAACATCCACTAACCCAATCAAAACTTAAAAGTATATCACTGACTTGTTACGCCCAATAATATCCTTTTTAATTTTTAGTTTATTATAGGATCTTCCAAAAAAGTTCAAATTCAAATAACATGTCTCTTTGATTGAAAATTCGCTCCAATTATTATTATAAGTGAAGTTTTTATTTACGATAGTATTTCAATTTGAGAATAGAGAAGCAAAATGTGACTACACCTGTCGCCTAAAACATTTCCCATACCTAGAGTCCGGTTGCGCACACTCGCCATTCCGGTGCATGTTCGACTCATAAAGACCGACAGCGACATGACACAGACTTCGCATTCCAAAAGAAGCCTCCTTAGATAAACACGCAATCCGAGACTTTCAGTTAAAAATAAATGCGCTCTTTTTATGCTGTTCCTTCGTATTTCGTTTTACAACCTCACGTCGCATCGTTGTGAGACGTAATCGGGTTCAAGATAAAATAAACTGAATAATAAATATTTCCAGCGGAGATTTATAAAACGTTAATCTTTATACACTTTCTTTGTACACAAAGAATGAATTAATAAAAGCATAGAACCGAGTTAAGAGCACGCAAAGTGGTGCTTTTATTTCTCTGGGCGAACGCAATTTCGCGACTATAGATACACGTACGTCGTACCTACATGTCAATTGATTTTGTGCTTCAATTTCGAACGGAATTTTGAAAGAAACCTACGCTCAATGTTACATATGAAATACATCTGTGATTGGACGTAAAATTGTTAAGAAAATGTGCGATATCAGAACACCAACCACCTTTGGTGGGGGGTTAAAAGTTATTGAGAGTTATCTGACCGAGAAACCAATTTATACGAGATTAAAACGGTATCAAAAACGATTAATTCGATTTCGATTAATATTTGACCAGAAGCCACAAACATAAATCAATCGGAAAAATTGACAACAAAAACGCGCAATAATGTTTATTAATTAATGCGTGAAAGTTGAAATAAAATTTCACACGCGTTCGAAAACACGTGACCCAGTTGTCGATGATAATTGGGTCAGGCGAGCACAACCTGCCGGGCGGCGGCGGGCCGCTCACACGCATTGTCTCGCGTCGCGGTGCGCTGTGATGGCGCTGCGCCGGTACCGTTACCACTCGGTCAAGTTCGGCCTATTGTGACGTGACCGACTACTTGCTTGTGACATACGGAATTAAGCCATACCAGTCCAACTACTCGTTCACCTGTGATGTACGAACGCATAACAGCTATGAACGCATCGTTTCTTTTATCAAGGAACTTTATGTAACATCGTACGACTTACATATAGCTGGTTAGTACCCAATACCTATTTTGTTACCATAGTTTCAATTATTTAATTATGCAAAAATAGCATTGGCTGTCGTCAGAAACGAAACTTATTAGGTAGGTATGATTTATTTATGTATCATAAAAATCATATATTAATTTCTAAAAATAAATAAATTATTTCTTCCGATTTTTTTTTTTCGTTTCATATTGATATTTATATACGTTATAATATTATGTAAGTATTTTAATTTTCGCGCGCACCTACTTTTTCTCGCTCACATGCTGTGCAGCACGCGCTACTCATCCAATGAGGAGCGTTGCAACTTCTATTTGTCAGGTTTGTCTTATTCTAAGTTACATACATAATATGTAGATACATAGATCCCCTAACATACGTTAAGAAATTTCGCCTCGCTGCTTACAACTATCGTGCTCATCGAATAAAAAACTATCCGTAAGATAGCTATAGATGTCGGTCTAGCACAATAAACACAGCTTGGTGACCTTGTCAATTGATCTGATTCGGTTCGTTAGCATACATTCTCACTTTCCGTAAAGATTGAATGTATGACTTAGATAAAACTTTATACACACTAAAACATAACCCGCCACACTTTCTTACAATACCTGGCTAGACTTGTTTAGACACGGATATTAAAATGTAAAAAGATCTGACACAAACATTCTTTACGCCTATAATTTACAAAGCACATCGAAATTTTCATCTTCGATTGTTGAAGAACGGCTGGTTAGTGGGAACACCTTGGCCTAGGATATATACAAACCCATTAACGGGTTCATTCGGGAGAAATAGACATACGGAAATTGTATAGGGATACTGTCTTCTATACAAGCATATTAGAAATTCGTCGGTTCGCCGCGGCAAATACAAATAACTTTGACGCCTTCCTTCCACAGTCGAATTGAGACATTCCAATCACATTAACATTATTCACTAACACGTCAAAACGTCTTGATATCTGTGACCTCAACACAATCTACAGATAATCAAAGCTATTTATCTCGTAAAAATATGAAAATCAAATGTCTTAAGCAACATGGTTAGTATATAGGTAGTTATTGTATATTACATATTAGGTATATAGCTGTTCCCATTAGCGGCTTCACCCTTTTGAACCTTTTTTAATCATCGAAAACCCTGAAACACGTGTTTCTTTATATGAAAGAAAAAAACAATTACCAACAAATTTCCAACTATAGTAGAAACTGACTGATTGATCGATCAACGCACAGCTGAAACTGCTGGACCTAGAACCATGAAATTTTGCACAAATGTTCCTTAAGTGACGTAGATGGGGTTCAATTTTCAAAAATCTAACCCATATGGGCATTACCTTGAGTAACAAGTGTGATAGTTTATTTTAAAACCGTCACGTGAATAATAATAATCATACAGAAATATGACTGCTAATGTAATCCAATATTCCAGCAATCTGTTTGGGGCTTATGCAATATGCATCCTCCTTCATCACGTGTACCGCTAGGACCTAGAACAACTTAGCGCTACGTAATGGAAACCTTATTCTTGAGAACTATGATTTGTTGCTTCAAGAGTTTTTTTTATAATTACTTAAACAGAAAACATCTAAAATAATATTCAGAAATGCTCACTAAAACCCTTTCTCAGCAGGAAAAATATGGCTTCATTTTTGATACGTCTATGTCTAAGTATACCTACAATTCGCTACAGATAAAATAATCGCACAATTAATTTACATTTCAAAAACATATTATAAAAACAAACATAGTATACACAGCCATATATTATAAAATAGTGTACAGGGCCGTGTATACTATATACTATTAAATTTGGGCTCACCATCGAGTACGATAAAATAAACTAATATCTAGTTTTGCAAATCATAATTTTATTTGGTCTTAATGAAATATGTACCTATAGAAATTATACAATAATCTTCATATTTTGTATACTCAAACTTCCCACAAGTAGGTAGTTATAGAGATTACCCCAGTAAAATGATAGTAAAAATCAGTCTTGTTGTTTCTAAAAAATCACGCTCACCAAAAATACCAAGGAGACAGAGAATCATCAAATCAGTCGGGAGTAATATTATACTCATATATTTTGTTTATTAATTGGTAGTGGTACTAATATAAAAAAATACAGAAGAGATGTAGTTTGTAAAGCCACTAATATTTTAAGCTCAGGATTACGTTTGCCACAAAGAAGGTTTTTTAATATGCCCCTGCATGCGGCTGCGTTACTAGCGTTTTTTTGAACTCGTTGTGACCTCTCACAACAACAGATGGTGGTCACGGTCAGTAATTAAAAAAATGATTTGTCAGATTTCAGTTATATTAGGTTAATGGTGCTTTCTATTTTATTGTTTAGTAATCATAATAAACACTTTCTTTCACACCTTACTGCATGCGTACATGAATACAGAAAAGATAAATCGGATACACATTAACGTTTTGTTAAATACGAATCCCAATTATGCGTGACGATGCTCCGTCTGATTGCATACTCGTGGTTTTTTCTATTGTGAGAATCTCTTTGGTATTCAGAACTTATCATACTCTGTAGTCAGTGGTTGTGCTTTAATAAGTGTAACTCGCGGTATAATAAGATATATGAACTGTGATTCCATTGTATAAAGCTTCTTTGTACATAAATAATTGCAGACGTTCGTAAGACTATATTAAAGTTACTCGGCTACTAATCTATCTTCAACCGAAGACGACGGCATCGGCATAGGAACATAAAGGCGCATTGTTTATTTAATGAAATCCCACTACTCCGTTTGATTACGTTGCTCGCTATTGATAATAAGTAGTGCCTGCTTGGTCCATACATCAAAATAATAGCTTCTTTGTTTTGCTCTTTGATTTTAGTGATTGGAGGCTAACCGATATACAATATAATTTTTGAATTTTAATGAATTTATTAAGTAATGAAACTACCTAGGTACATAAACAAGAGTGCTGTAACGAAGCTACCTACATAAACAAGAGTGCAAAAGATAGTATGTCTTCAAATTTAGATTAGGCACTGTTTATCTGTTTCTTTTTCTTGTGCTGGAATAAATAGAACAGAAAGAAAAGGAGTTTATTGGTCCTAAAATAAGAGGCAGAAAAAATAGAAACTTTAAAAAAATATTGTGTAGGAGATAGAAGGGTATTTTCTTTCTTCTTTCTTTCTACAATGAAATCGTTAAAACATGAGTGAGAACCTCATAATGTGATATCGGAATCATAGAAAAAGTCTGATAACAAGCGACATTGGTCTACACGAGTATCATCAACAGTTATATTTGCGCTCCAGTAAACTGACGATAGTTGTTGTTTTGGCGATTAATGTCGTTAGGAACCAGTGAAGAAATGTGTGCCTCAAACACTTATCTGCGTAAACAGTCGGTTTCACCGTTAAATAAATGAGTTGAGTTTGTGAGCGCATACTGTACACGGTGGCTGCATCTGGTGCTCTTGGCAGCGCTCGGCGACACGCTCTCGCGCACTGTGATATAACTGTTGTAATAATTATTATGTGACACATGAGCCACGTCTCTACGGTTAATTGCCTCCGGTGACTTAACACGACATTCACGTCCCGTTTAACTTTACCTCGTGTTTAAAGCTTAACGGCTTCCTCGCAATCTGATTTCTGATGTTTATCTCGCACGCATTTCGAGTCTCTATTAGGTACTTATTGGTATACAATTTCCGTGTTTCATAATAATTCATTAATTTGGTTATTTTTAATTTTGGAGTGATTTAATCCACTTCACAACGCACAGATCTACTTAACTAGTAAGCGACAGTAACCTTGTGTCGAGCAAACGTGGTATTTATCTACTACATATAATTACATTTAATATATTGTAATTGTTTATTTTTAAGTGGTGTTCAATAAAGAGTTTATTATTATTATTATTTTTATATAAACAACAGTTAGGCTGTGCGTTGATCCATCAGTAATTCAGGACAAAGCATTTTATATATATAGATTACTATCATATATATAAAATGCCAAATTATAGGATGCCACATTGACTTGGGTTTACCTTTCTTTAAATATTTGTACAAAAATAATGATACAAATTAACCAATGCTTGTGTCATTTCTCTTTATAAACAAAAAAGATCATAAAAAAAATTATAATAATGAATTCATTATTATTATTATTCATTATTATTTCATTGATCGTATTTTTTGCTTCTGTACATTTCTTGTGTATTGGTTGAGTAATGAAAAGCTATTTAGTTAACGGTCATAAGTAGGTATGTAACGTGGTCTGCGCTACAAAATTTGTATGTTTTTGTGTATGTTCAATAAACCATATCATAATCAAATGATAGAAAGCTGTGAGTATATACGTATCATTATACCTATGTTTTTAGCTGTACCTTGTGTAGTATAACAATAGTCTCACTTTCACGTTTAAGATACAAATGGTCATTCATTCCATTTGATAAAAAGACTAGTGAAAGCGATATTGCAATGCAAAAAAGTTAATGAAAATTCGTGTCACTGACTTTCCTATTAGCTTTCATAGACGGACGGCGCGTTGATCTTGACCTGCATTCAGTTGGCAAATTGCCGGCAATAAGAAACACTCCATCACAGCACAGCACACATCTTGTTCCGCATCCGGCATTAATTGCATAGCCATTAGTCTTAACGTTCCCATCTCGTGGGCTATATAGCTGGCTGTTTTATTGGAACAACACTGGCATTTTCGTTTTGAAATTGTTACCTATTCGTGTTTTTTATTGAAAATTGTGAATGAATTAAACTTTACTAGGCTCACAGACATGTGACATGTGCCATGCAATACGGCATGGTGTTTTCAATTATTTGCTTTCATAATTTATTTTAGTTTTTTTTAATGCAAACATATGCGCAAACATTTCTGAATATATGTTTACTATATCTAATAAAATAAAAAGATAAAGAGAAAAAACCCTGATAAATCACTGAGAAAATGATGAATGATCTTTGATTTAGTTCGTCAGCGAGTCGGCAATTTGTGTGCTCAATTTTCATGATTTTTTTTACGCCAAATTATTTTTATGCGTTTTTTAGTTAGGTACTCGTATCTGAGACGAGAATCGAATACTAAATTTCTTCAATACGGTACTTGTTTAAACTTATACTTACAAGTGATTAAATAATGTTAAAATGTTATGTTCTTTTGTTCTCAGGTGGCAGTCTCGTTCGGTATGAAGAGTGAAGCGCTCCGCCTGGCGCGGCTGGCGCTGCTTCTGCTGCAAGCTTCATTGGTTTTTGGTAAGTTACATTCCCATTATTTAAAAATACGCAATATCAAAGGTGACCTTTCTTTATTTGTTGGTAATATTTTTTATTAGAATATTAAGTGCTAAAATTAATGTCGTAGGTTTATTGTTTCTAAATTCAGTTTCTGGTAGTAACTAGATATTTTCTTGTATATAGATACCTAATGCAAGTCTAGAATATACGGTTCACTTCAGAAGTGTCTAATTGGACTTTTAAATTCCACTGAGGGTTGATTGTAGTAAAAATATATGTAGATTCTGTTGAAATTAAAATGGGTAGAATCAGCAACAGGTACAAACAATAGGTACATAGTGTCTAAAAAGACACTATAAAAGAAAATATGCAAAAACCAAAACAAAAGGGCTTTTCTTAATTGAGTAGTAGCTCCTCTGTCTTGTTTCTGCAGTTATTTCTGGGCACTTGATACCCATTTGATATCAATCATAACACCATGTAGAGTATGTGTTATTAATTTCCCAGGTCGAATTGCGTTCGAGAAGCTCACGGATGTGGACTTTTCGGGTAACGCGTACTACACGGTGAAGAATTTGTCGCTCTACGAATGTCAAGGATGGTGTCGGGAAGAGGCCCAATGCCAAGCTGCTGCCTTCAGGTACCAATAAGATCTAAAAATTAGATAAAACTGTAACTAAACGAAATTATTAAAATGGAAAGAATACAGTAGCACAACTTATTATGACTTAAAGATATAATATTGTTGGACCATAACTGAAATATACCGATGCACAAGGCGACAATGGGTATGGTATATATGTATCGTACAGTAGCATATTCTACAAATATCACGCGAGCAAGACAGAACATATATGATACATTAAAAGATATTAGTGTAGTTCATACAACAGTAGGTATAAGTACCTAAAGATTTCTTTTTCGATTGCAAATTTCTTTATCAATGTTAATATCAGATCTTTAAAAAACGACGTCATACATTGACTGATCGAGCAGTAAAAGTAATCGTGTCGTGATTATCTGTGATCTTGAAGCTCTATGACCCAAATGTCTTCGATAGCATTGCTTATCAGAGACGTTTGTCTTGATGCGATGTAAATTCAGCACATCGCGCGTGTTTGCTGTCGTTGGCGGTTGGCTTTTCGAGCTTCGTGGGGGAAATCGGATGTGAATCTGTTAAAATTGTGGAGCGCGGCTAAGGTCGACTCTAGAAGTGTGTCAGTCAGCCGCACGTCCTCTGCGGTTCAAGCATTCCAATGACACGCTCTTGGTTAATAACAATGTGTCTCGAAAATCGCCGGCCGCAGACCGTGTAAAAGCGGAAACCAACCTCGCCACGCTATAAATTGGATAACAGTAAAAGTGATCGCATATGTCTTTAATGGAAATCTACTATTTGCAATATTGTTGTGCTAAGTAGTTTGTGGTTAAAGAGCTTTATTAAAATCCATCGCATGATTTGTCATGGTATCGACGGATTAAATTTATTTTAGTTTTATCTATCTACTGCCGATATCAAAATCTTTTTTCTTTGACCTGTCTATAATCAAATCGGAGTTTGGTAAAAATCGTTTTGCCAACATCGAATGAGTAGCCGAGTTGCATTAAAAAAAAACATTTTATTGAGACATGTAAAAAACGTAATTGTATTAAGCTGAAATGGAACCGCGTAACAGTATATAAGAATGTTAGCTACATTCCACCATATCAATTGAAACGGGATCGATCGAAAATCAATTCGACATTCAATTAAACGATACGGAACTTTCCCGCGACTTCTAATCTAGCATTGTACTAATACGGCTACGTATCTTGAATCAATCTATCCAAAGAAAAAGCGATCTGACTAAAGAATGGGACGGGTGTGATATTAACAATCGATAACTGTTCACCGCGCTGTGGTGCCACTGATTTGTTCAGGAAACATTTACGGTATCCGCCAGAGCGAGCGGTGACCGGCGGCAGCGGTTCGACCGCGAGCAATACCGCCCCACTTCCAAATAATCACGAGTTACCTGTCTCAAAATACATCGATCTCATGACCCCTTATCTTAATCTAGCGCTGTCAGAAAAGGGAAAAATTAGAACACCAATCAGTTGCTAAAATCTCGTGTCGCTTCGCATCCGAACAATACCATTAGCCGTCGGAGAAGTCTTCAATTTTTCGTAAAGTTTCCCTTTGTTTCAGGATGTTCAATCAACACTTACCTGCACTTACTGTGAGAGTCAATTAATCTATCAAAATATTTAAGAGCATTTAGTCCGAGATCTAATGTAGTGATACGTTTTGTTGGCTACTTAATAATTTGAAGCGTGCTGTGTTTGCGGAATGATTGATGCGTTAATGTTGCACTCACGAAGGCGCCTGCGTAGTAGAGCGGCGGAGACCAGATTTTGTAAAATCTCGTCGGTATCTCTTATGTATACCTACAACAGGTATGGATGTATTCAGGGCGTTGTGTAGATTACGAAACTGCTTGTTGTAATGTTTTTTAGTGGTGGAGGGGATAGCAGTGACGTCATAAACATGGCCGCCAACGGTTTTTGTTTTTGTTAATTACATCGCACCTATTAGGTCTATTTGCTTGTGTGTGGTGTCATTTGAAAGCTTATTAAATGTTCTTTAATTTATTTCCCGACATCTAAAGCGTATCTATTATATTTAAAAAAATATTTGACAAAATATGATTTTTTTTTAAGCGTTTTAAAAAATATTCTCTTTTTAATGAGAAACCGCTACACTTACGGTAAATTTGTTTAATATAAAAATTAAGTAGAATTTTATCACCTATTTAAAAATGCCAGTTTCATTAAAATAGGACTTAAAACAACTGAGATATGTCTCATTTTGTGGCGCAAGGAGCAAGGTTTTGTATCGTAATCTTATAGAACTGCTGTGCGTTTGTCGCGCTAAAACTCGTAAATGGCTCGACCGACGTGAATATTTCTTTTTTTATTGGGTTTTGTAACTACCAGGAAAAGGTTTGTATTAAAGAAAATTGGGAGTTCCTGCGGGAATTCCGAATCTGAAACCGTGGGGCACAGCTAGTTATGTCACATAAATATTACTAATTCATGCTGTTAACCAGAAGTGCTTTCTTCATAGTACTGCCTTAAATAAATTATAAATTGTAGTTGCAATTGTGCTGTGTTAATAGTGAACAATCAAAACAATAAGTACTGTTATAAAATAATAGCTGTCCCACGTGGTCACACTGCACCCGCGAGAACTCCGAAATTCCCGCGGAATTGTTTCATACAAATTTTGCAACCCCTTTTAGTCCCCTTAGGGTTCAAATTTTTAAAAATCCTTTGTTCAGGTCTCTACTATCAGCGGTTCAGGCTTTGCGTTGATCCGTCAGTCAATCATTTAGGACATGGCAGGCATTTTATATAATATTTGTTAGTATCAGGCAATTATGATAATAGGGTTAAAATAAGCTAAAATTCATTATTTAACTATCTCGAACACAAAAATTGTATTGATTGAAACAAATCTCATCTCCAAAAGGACTTGCAAACATTCCTGTTCCTTCCTGACATACAGCCGCATTTTGCTGTACGACAACCAGCACTAATTACTGTTTTCACCGACATCCCATACGTTTACGGGATCCCCTAAGCGTTGTTTTGTGACCATTAGAAGATTGTTTCTGTTTCTTCACTAACTTTACTAACTTTTGCCGCTTGATCGGAAATATGTTATGAAAGAAATTCATTAAGATTTAATTTATTGACCGAAAAATATAAAGATATTCGTAACCGTACGATAATTACTATCGTTACCATACGATAATTTGTGCCTCGTGATCGTACACATTTATGACAAAAACTAACTAGAAGATATGTCTAAATAGTCATAATCCTGATAAGTAATGGTTAACTGATAATTTTACGCCCCTGGTACTCTGGTTGATATAATAATAAGCTCGCTTCAGGTTGCCGACACTAGTCCCATTTCGTTGGAAAAGGAGTAGTAGCGCCCGTTATCTTATATTCCACAGGAGTAATAGACGGACTCCTCTTGTCTCTTATCCCGGATTTTATGTATGTTCAAAAAGCACATGCGGTTTTCACATTTATCTCGTTTTGATTGCGATTGTTCTTAAAAAAAATTTCCACAAAATCATCAAAATTTTTGGTAGTTTTTGGTTTACCTACGAGTATATTTGAATTAGCGCCTGACCGTCAATTAATTTTGCAGTTTTGGGCTTAGAGGATCCAGAATCCAAAGAACTCAGTGTTTCTCCCTTCTCGTGTAAAATAAGCTAAAACTGAGTTTGTGCATTGTCGAAGCCATCCGTTCGGAATTTCGTATTGAATAGAGCAGTGGGCGAATCCCTTAACAAATTTTTCAAAATTGTTTTCAGGTCCAGGTTTCGTCCATTTTTTGATGATTAAATAATAAGTTTTGGCTTATATTTTTATAACAGTACCTAACTTATTGTTTTGACTGTTCAGTCTTGACATAGCACACACGCAACTTATATGTAGGTATTTAATCATTTACTATCTGCTCCCGGTTAGCGGTTTCACTCGCGGTAATTTCGGAGTTCCCAGGGGAATTCCGCAATAAAATGGGGTACAATTAAAACGTGTATGCAAAATTTCGTGGTTATTGGTTGAGCCGTTATGGCGTGAAAGCGTAACAAACAAACAAACACACAAACTCACTTTCGCATTTATAATAGTGAGGATTTAGGGCAGCATTATGAAGAAAGCACGTTTGGTTAACAGCATGATATAGTAAGATTTATGTGACATATTTTTACATTACATTACATTAGCTGTGCCCCATGGTTTCACCCCCGTGAATTTCGGAATTCCCGCAGGAACTCCCAATTTTCTTTAACACAAACCTTCTCCTGGTAGTTAAAAACCCAATAAAAAAAGAAATATTCACGTCGGTCGAGCCATTTGCGAGTTTTAGCGCGACAAACTAACAGCAGTTCTATAAGATTACGATACAAAACCGTGCTCCTTGCGCCACAAAATGAGACATATCTCAGTTGTTTTAAGTCTTATTTTAATGAAACTGGCATTTTTAAATAGGTAATAAAATTCTACTTAATTTTTATATTAAACAAATTTACCGTAAGTGTAGCGGTTTCTCAGTAAAAAGAGAATATTTTTGAAATCGCTTTAAAAAAAATCATATTTTGTCAAATATTTTTTTAAATATAATAGATACGCTTTAGATGTCGGGAAATAAATTAAAGAACATTTAATAAGCTTTCAAATGACACCACACACAAGCAAATAGACCTAATAGGTGCGATGTAATTAACAAAAACAAAAACCGTTGGCGGCCATGTTTATGACGTCACTGCTATCCCCTCCACCACTAAAAAACATTACAACAAGCAGTTTCGTAATCTACACAATGCCCTGAACACATCCATGCCTGTTGTAGGTATACATAAGAGATACCGACGAGATTCGGTTTAGAGAAGGAATTTTCTCAGTTCGCCGCTCTACTAGCGCCAGATAACGGCCGCTCGTAATCATGCAGCGGAGGCTGACAGCCTAGTAGCGCTTTTACTCAACTAATTTTGCTATAAATATAAATAAACTGATTGTTTCCTGCGGTTTCGCCCGCGTAAATTTCAAAGTTCCCGTGAGAATTCCGGGCCAAAAGTCCCCTATGTCTCCTAAGCCTTCTTTTGGAGGCAATATAGATGACTGCTTCGGGGCAGAGCTCCCTGCAGTGGGTAATTAGTCATCAGACGCTGTCCGCTAATATGGTAAAGAACTGGGGGGCGGTCTATAGATCGTGTGGATCGTGTGGCTCGTCATCGTGACCGATAAGCTCGCGCGGGTATCGCTTCCCTTCCCTTCCCATATTAACGAAAACTTAAAAATATTTCCAACTCCATCCATATCCGTAAGGTTTGTTTTGTTGGCAAACTAAGGTTTAAATTTTTGTCGGTATTGCTGTATTAATTTAATATTTTTTTTATGTAAAATGTGACGTCACACTAGGGAGGGAGTGGGTCTCACAAATGTGACCGACTGTGACAGGACGGGGAGGGGTAAAAAAAATCAAGAAATTAGTGTGAAGTAATTTATAGATGAACCATAAAGCGTGAAAGCCTAACAAACAAACAAATAAACTCACATTCGCTTTTATAATAGTAAGAATGGGCATGATGACAAGGTATAACAATTATAATTATAATTCTATTTAATCCGTCAGTTAGACGTACCTACATTAAAAAAATAATAAACACGTATTTTTTGCTTTTTCGAATTATTGAAAAATACTTAGATAAAACGCATTAAAGTTTAGGAGGTTAGGTCATAACTAAGTATAAAGTGTACCTAGGTGTGACGTCACACGTGACACGGCATTTCAATTCTATCATCATTATTATCAATCATATTCATCTATCGCCGCTATTTTTTGAATAAGTACATAAAAAAAGAAAAAATACGTCTCCAATATTTTTTAATAATCTACAATACAGACTAAAAATTAAAATTTAGCTATGCTCATTACACATTCAATTATTATGTAGGTTATCATAATTATGGTACGTAAAAATTAACTATCATTTAAAAAAATTTAGTAAGTTACGAGTCTTTTTTGAGCATCACATTTTCATCCTTAACTTGATTCGTCGATTGCAAAATATTTCAATTACATATCAAGTATTATGTAATTATGTACCTAGTTATAGGTAGGTACGTATTTAAATTTGAGGCATCGAGTACGCATGGATACAACTTTGACGACTTTTAAATATTGTGTTCAAGAGGCAGGTCTATTTTCCATTTAATTACTGCATTAATAACATAACACGGTTTAAAAGATTTATTACATCTGTTGTGAAATGGAAACGGAATCCAATATCATTATTGTAAGGGCATTCATTTATCTCTCGTAACCGTAACTACGTGCATCCGTATACGGATGCACGTAGTTACGGTTACGAGAGATACAAATCTACGCATGATTAATGCTATAGCATTAATCATGCCTAGATTTGTACCGAATTTGTTTTTGTTATCGCTTTCACAACTTTGTAGATATTAATTTATGGAGTGGTTCAACCCACAGCTATTTATATGAGTTAATCGTTCTAATGCATCTCCTAGGCAAGATACCGTGCACATAAATAGTATAATAAAACTTAAAGTTATGATAGGATAGGAAAATGTCGTATAGCGAACGGTAAACCGATCCGTTAGTTGGCTTGGAAGTTGTAAAGCTATGTTCTCGATATCACTTTAATTCCTAAGAACACGTATCTAGGCACAACCGACATGCACTTGCTGTGTTGAATGCAGTGGCGACTATTCAGACCAAAGATATAGTATATTCAGACAAAGATAATATATTCAGACATCAACACACCATTCGTTCTCGTGACATTGCTATAGATTTTCTCGACCTCAACTGTTTTCTATACGAACGAGTAAATTGCAACATGAAATTCACACGTGAGTTTTTAATCAATCATTAAATTTTCTCTATGAACAACAAGTTAAATAAATGTTCTGGTCAGTTTTATTGATGTGGACACGTGTATATACATAAAATACGACAAAAAGAAGTCCTTACGGTAATAAAAAATACACTCTCACTGCCGTACTCAGAATCGTTTTAATAATACTTAATTTTAAGTAAAGATTTAAAAAAAAACACTGCCACATTCATGAAATTAATGTTAATTGGTATTCAACCAAATTTAACTTAATTAGTTAATTAAAATTAAGTAATCATTAAAACGACTCTGAGTGTGGCCGTCAATTCACTAGCTTTATTCGTTTGGTCGCGAATTGAATAATGTGAATATGCACGCTATGTATTTAGTTAAAATTATTACGATTGCTATTTAAACTAAATATTATATCCACATCCAGTAATATCGATTTTAAATGTCAGAAAATGTTAAAATAAATCATTATCGTTTATATTTCCACTCCCCGAAGAGGTTTGCGAAAACTTAACAAACTTCTATGTTGCCCCTTTTTGGAGTAACTACGGGCGATTTAGAACACAAGCAAATGTTTGTTTAGCGATGGTATTTACGATATCTATCTTAATAAGGGTGCTGTGGTCCCGCTATCGAGTTACGACATAGCTGGTAGCCAACGTTCCACTTCCTGGTACAATGTTCTGCTTCACACCACTTATTTTTAGCTGAATATTGGATCTCAGCAAATTACCGTAAAATTACAAAATAAAGAGCTTTATTACTGTACTATGCGGAACATTTGATGATAATGTTTTTATTGCTTTTATCAAAGTCACGGCTGAGATTGAAATGGTCGTAGGCACTTATCTAAACTAAAGACTAACTCTTAAAATGATAGGAATTAGATTGAACTATTCTGTGGGTGAACCGTTATTCTTAGATTGAAGAAGTGTACGTTACAAAGGTAATTTTGTCTAGTATTACTTTTAGAATTTAAGAAAACTCGAAGGCTATTTAACAGAGCGGGAATATACGATTCAACGGAAATGTATTTTTTAACGAAATGCTTGTAATTTGGCAAGGTATTGTATTATAATTGGTTTCGACAAACTTTCGTGTTAGTGAATTGTTAAGAACAAATTATATTGAACCGTTATTATCTTGCAGTTTCGTGCTCAATCCACTAACGCCGGTGCAGGAGACGCGCTGCCTACTGCAGAACGACACGCAGGCCAACAACCCCATGGCGACACCACAGGTATATCATTATTTAAACTTTTTTTTTCTCAATTTTTTGTCACGCAAAAGATTGCCTCGCCTCGGCGATAAAATTGTATGACTTGTGACCGTTTCAATTACCTACTCTTTTCTATTTCGAGTCTGGAATTGGATAAAGATTTAAACTTAGATTTTGTAATTAATTATTATGCTACTAACGTGCATATGCGCGTAAGTAAGTATGTTTAGTGCAGCGTAGACTGACTTGTATTTAGATTAGACAAACCTCGTAAAGAAAACTAATAAAATAATGTGAAACAGTGGATTCTTTGGAATTTAGAATAAACTTAATACTGCAGTATGATAAAACTGGATTTAAGGTCTATCTTGGTATAATTGTCAGATAAATCTCAACTAAGATAACAGCAGTTAGGTCTGCTACGATACTGCCATTTAACTAACGGAGTTTGAGGCTGAATTAACAATTCAGATTAGTTCGATCTCATACCAAGGTAACCCATAAATCGAGGGATATTAGGTAAGCAATTTGATCACTTGGTTTCATTCATCCATTGCCCTACTACTATTATCTTTTTAACAGTGTTATTTTAACCTTAAATCGAAATTTCGTACATTGTGTCGCTAATGAATAAAATTTTAATGTAGCTATTAATGATCCCCAAATTCCCTTAAAAGGTTCCCAGTTTAGTTGAAACTTTGTGTTATATCTGATTTTCACGTTGACTACCTTACCAATATGACGCAGGGAAATTATATGACTCGTCGGTTTACGAACGGCTAGCATTTTTATGAGATGCCAAGGACTGAAAATGTTGCTGTTTTGTATTTGCGAGCGCCCGGAAATGGTTGGGTTAGGTTTAAACTGTGACCTGTCTGTGACCTGTCTGTGACCAAAACAGAGTGAAATAGTAAGTAGGTACCTACAGCAAAACGCAATTTGTGTCCTTGACCCAAAAAAGGTGGATGTTTATGCCGTTAATGCCGACGATTTGTGTAAGATTTCGTATGTTTTGTTAATTTAAAATTTAATATTCCTCTTAGCATAAGTATCGACGTCGATCTTAAAACCTAATTGCAATTCTTAAAAACGTATGAGTTAGAGGACATGTCATTTACGTTGATACCACCATGATACCATAGATATTACGTATAAGTTACGATTCTAAGCTTCATCGCCAGGTTCAAACGCGCCATGTTAATCGGTTACTTAATTATTATTAAATATATATATTAATGAAATACAGAAACGTGGATCAATACATCAGAAGGTAGTTTCTCGACTCTCGGATTCGATCCGCTCTAATGCATGGTGTTTTTATTAAATATAGGACGTTCTTTCGTACCTAGTATAGGACCAAAAATTTCAATATCAGTACATTTACTTATTTGAAACTGGTCTACTAAATTAACATGAAAGCCCTTATACCTACAGGCTATGAGTCGGTATAAGAAGTTGCACTCAGAGTTGCACTAGCACCATACTCATACCTACTAGGAACGTCATTTCCAGATTTTCGTTTAGAAAATTTGAAAATAGAACTGTAATAGCTATATATTTATTAATTTTTCTGTACGGCCAAATCCACTACGATAAACATAAAAAATTTTTAGAAGAAATAAATATCCTGTAACAGCGTGCAGTGAATACCTACTACATGGTGAAGCTGCAAGTGAGGACTGAGAGCGTTTGCCTGCGGCCGTGGGCTTTCGAGCGGGTCCCCGGCAAGGCGCTGCGGGGGCTGGACAACACCATCATATACACGTCCACCAAAGAGGCCTGCCTTGCCTCCTGCCTTAACGAGGTAACACACATCCACATAAAGAAACACTTATCATGTACTTCCAATCCGTTTATTTGTACTCCAACAAGGGGACACGTTTGTTGCAGTGTACTTATTCGCATTCAAATGCGACGTAGGTACTAAGTTAACTGCAACCACAACTAAGCGAAAATGACACCAATTGTAAACTAGCTGTCCCGCGCGATTTCACCCGCGATAATTTCGAAGTTCCCACGGAATTGTTCCATATGAACTTTTCAACCCGTTGTCTTCCCCTTAGGGGTTGAATTTTCAAAAATCATTTTTTATCGGATGCCTTCGTCATAAAAAGAACACACTCTCCAAGTTTCAGGTCTTTACGATCAGCGGTTTAGGCTGTGCGTTGATCCATCAGTCATTCAGGACAAAGGATTTTATATATATAGATAGATAGATACATATATTAGTTTTGCGATTTGAGATGTCGTGATGATTGTGCATAATATTAATATAGAAGAGTCTCATGCATACCTAACAGCTAAGATCTGATTCCGTTGGTTTTAGGGTTCAGTAAGGTCATCTGAACATAGTTAGTCTATAGTATTGTTTTAAACGGGACTACTCAATCATGGACCAATTAAACAGTTTTATTGGTCCATGGTTTAGTTTTATTGGTCCATGGTTTAGTTTTATTGGTCCATGTTCAATACTCATAAATGTATAGGAAACATTTTTGGCATCTTGTCTCTTGTACCACTGATTAAAACGGGTTCAAAGGTTGTGATACTTAGATATCTTACGTGAATTTGGTAAAAAGAGTATACTTGGTATACAAGTTACATCAGAACTGCTCCAAATACTATAGATACAATACTCGCCTACATTTCCCTGATAACAGCGCAGAAAATGAAGTGTCTCAATTTTTTACAATTTACAATCTATGTATTCATGAAGTGTCAGTTTTGTTGGCGCAAAATGGAATGACGGTATAATACTCGAATAAACTTTTCTAATTTCAAAATGTTTTTTTTAAATTTGGAATTGCTCTAATCGGTACGTGCATGTATGACAGAAACGTTTTGCGTGTCGTTCGGCGGAGTACGAGTACGGCAGCATGCGGTGCGCCCTCAGCGACTCGGACCGACGCACCGCGCAACACTTCGTGCAACTTGTGGACACGCCTGGCACTGACTATTTTGAGGTAACGTTTGAGATGACGGATGTAGGTAATGCACGCAGCATGTGCAACTGCAGATAGATACGAAAACCTATGTTTTTACGTTTCACCAACACAATGGATCATATTATTATAGGTAGGTACCTACAAGCTCTCGAAATATGAGTAGATATTATAAGCTGTTTGTCCTATTGCTGCTAAAAATCCAGTTAATCAAAGGATAAAGGTAAATATTTATACCTATAATTTATTACGTAAATTAAATAATATAATGTAAAACCGTTTCTAGAAAATAGAGTATTATTTACACTCTCATTTACACTATGACACTAATTGTCAAAAATTACACACATTTAGGTACCTACATTGATAAAAAAGTAATCACTGAGACGAGTTCAATAAAGATATTTCATACCGGACGCGAAATTTTCACATAACCGCCCAGAGGCGCCACAATAGCCTGTTATACCATTCACATTTTCTTATGAGAATGTAGATTATAGACACGACATAAGTACTAACAAATAACGTAAATATACAGTAGCGGCGGTTATGTCCAATTGGCGAAGGTTCAATTCCCATCTTTACTTTAAATAACACGGTAATCTGTCAGAAGTAATTTGCGTACTGGTTCTGTTCATAAATTACACTCGACCGGAGAGGCTGTCAGTTGTGTGTTGTTTGTGTGCGCCAAGTGTGTTGTATTATCATGTTGTGTGTGGTCGTGCAGAATCTGTGCCTGAAGGCTGCGCAGGCGTGCAAGGGGCAGCGCATCTTCACGGCGCCGCGCGTCGGCGTCGCGGAGGACAAAGTGGCGCAGTACGCAGGCTTGCACTACTACACTGACAAGGAGTTGCAGGTATTTTGATAATAATAATTAAAATTACTTTTTCATAATAAATAATTACTTGCGCGATTTCACCCGCGGTAATTAGGTACGGAGTTCCTGCGGGAGAGGAGAAACCGCGAGAAACAGCTGTTCACAGGCACGGCAGGTGCTCATTTTTTTACAAATAATTACTTATTAAATTTTAAGACGATGAGACATCAAGTTGGGCCGATGGTCTAGTAAAGATTGCAGGGTTCAACGGGATAACCGCAGGACCGGTCATCATCCTTGAGACCTTTGTCCAGCAGTGGACATCTGTCGGCGGATATAACTATGATGATCCAATTGCAAAAGTTACGTTATCTATTAGGTGACCTCAGAAGCGGCTTGTCGACTTGCGTGCGAGATAGAATCGGAGTTTCTCTGTCGCTCATTTCTGTATATGGGAGCGCCTCATTCGGCCGCTTACAATTGCCGTCTCTACCACTTGGATCACCACACCTTGCCCGATGGACCGTCTGCATATTTGAACGCTGAAAGGCCGCTCATCGATGATGGCGAACCGACCGGAAAATATTTCGAAAACTTCTGTGAGAGTGAGTACCTACTCAAATATTATAATATATACAACGTGTTAATGAATTGACTGAAAACTAGAAAGTGGTTTGCTCAGAATCGACTTCCGAATAGATCGCACCATGTTATATTTTTTCATTTTTACTAGCCCATGTCTAAATGATTTCAAATATAATATTTGGCGCGTGCGCCCGCCGCTCGTAGAAAAAATCTAGTCGGTCATTGACACGTAGGTGCGGGCGTAGCGCTTGGAACTTCATAGATAGGTCACCTCCAAACTAATGTTGAATAACATTTAAACTATTAATTTTTTTCGACATAATTTCTATTTTAATCATATTATTGTTTATTTTTTAAATCAGGTTTTTCGTTAATTCATTGCCGCGTTGTATAGATTTTAAAGTTAACCTTCTGAGTACCTAAATTTTTAACAGACAACGTAGGTAGTCACGCGCACAACTGACGCAAAAAATCAGTATGAAATTGGGAAGTTTGAATTTTAAATTGACAAGGAAAATAATTTTTTTTTGAGCACGCATTACGGAAAAACTAATGAAACCTAGGGTAGATTATATTAGGTAGCTTATAACCTAACATTTAGGTTATTTTTATCCCCATATAAAAAGTTTCCAAGGTAATGGCGAAGTTCATGCGGGTGAAACCGCACAGAGCGGCTAGCACATAACATTTTTATCTAGACGAGTGATGAATTCGCAACCGTCTCCAGCATCAGTTATAACGTTGGTACAGCAATTATTACTCACGTACATACCTACAAATAACCATCAACAGGCGCGGCGTCATCATCATGAATTTACATCCCGGGATATTTTAACCAGCATTTAACTAATATTTAATGTTCATATAAAAATGTTATGTTTTATAAAAAACACTATGAGGTACTATTTTATTACACTTAATTATTCTTTACAATTGTAATTTTTTTTAACGTGTGAAATAAAAGTTTACTTAGAAATTTGTTACGGTTGATAAATACAGTCAAATTATATTGTTTTGGAGTTTTAATACACTAAAGAATATAATAAATTTGTGCCACCCTATCCCACGCTATATTTTAATACTAGATGTTCCCCACGGTTTTACCCGCGGTAATTTCGGAGTTTCTGCGAGAATTACGGGTTACAATATAGCCTATGTTACTCAAGAATAATGTAGTATTCTAATGGTGAAAGAATTGTTGAAATCGATCCAGTAGTTTTTGAGTTAAATCGGAACAAACACACAAACAAAAAATCGAATCTTTCCTCTTTTTAATATTAGTATAGGTAGGATAATTAAAATTACCATGATAAAATAAAACAATAGGAGTACCTCTTTGAATTCAAAAACCATTTTTGAATTCGAAGCTAGTAGGTATCTTAATATTATTATCAGTTAAGTACTTATTGATATAATAAATTTTCCAAACGTTAATCACATGATCGGTCGGTTAAATAGAAATAGGAAAACGTGAAAGTAATTCATATGACTCTTTATTCTAAGGAAGCGATCGTAGTCCTAGATAAATAAGGATGGTATTGATATAAACATTCACGTGCCGAGATTTGTACCACAACGGTACCTACACTGGCATATAAAGATACTTCCCCGTTGGAAAGTTGCTTTGAACACGTTTCTCTATATACAAGGACAAGGAGGAACTTGAGATACACAAGGTATTTAGTGTGGCGTCAAGGCTGTCGTGTCCCTGTCGCAATTCTAGAAACGGTGTACCTATAACGTGTGGTTGCATAGCACTGCAATTGCAAAGCATGTGGACAGCAGCTTTTTTGCACTGATGGAACAACTTAGTAGTACAGTTTGATATAAACGAGTTAACGAGCTATGGTAACTATACAGCTGATGTAGCCGTAGTTCCACAGATCGTTTAAAAACATACCTACCTACAACACTAATGTATGGTGTGTTGTCGTTGTGATTTGTCTTGCATTCGTTGGAACGAAGGAATGATTAATTGTTGAGGGCTTCGCGTTAAAGTGCGTTGAAAGAACTAATGATACTATCTTTTGGTGTCGTTTATCTCGGCACTGTGTATGAATAATTTAAAAACAAAAATGTTCCGCCGCTGGTACGGTGAGTTATGAACGGAATCTGTAACTGCGGCTTGGGCATTTATAGGTATCAATAACTTCAGAAACAATCGCCGATGCCGGTGGTCCGTTCGCCGTGAGTTAATTCTAAGTTGGCGTGCTTTCATAACTCCTGTGATTTGTAGCTGCGGGAACTATATTTTTTGAGATATCAGAGCAAGTTATCTTTATAATAAAGATGAACACCAATAATGGACGGCAAATAATTTTTTAATTTTTTTTTATTGGAAAAGGGCCGCGGGTATTTGATGTAACGGTAACATGAATCAGGTACCTATTTTTCCATATTATTTATTTTTAATAAAAAATGTATAAACATTCGTTTATTACCCTAATACTTACCTCTCGTCTTATAACTTTATCAATCGTAACACAGCTTATTAAACATGCTGTGTTTTAGTTTTTCCAATAAAAAAAAAATAATAATACCGTATGGAATTGTGAATCTCCTCTTTTTCGAATTTGCTTAAAAAATAAAACTTTTTCAAAGTGGTGAAGTAAATTTTCAATTACGAATCAATTAAAACAATAAGCTGATGTGGTTGTTAATTATTAAGTACCTACTACCTACCTACACCATTAGCGCGGTTACCAGTCAACGGATGTTAATTGTTAGAGTCTCGGTCTTGATGAGATTATGAATGTTAACATTCTCACACGACGCTTCTGTATCGTGAGAAATGTGAAGTGACTTGTTTACAATAAGGTTCAAGTTTTTGCGTTTCGATTAAATTAAGCGTGTTTAATGGAATGGTGTGAAATGCGGTGTAAAGTTCAAGATCAGTTTCTTAAGTAATCAGTGAGGTATATTATCCGAATAAGGTGTAGTTTTTGTAATCAATCAAATCAATTTATTTATTAGTTAACGGGATTTGCAATAGGTATCATGAAAGAAATCAGGTAAGAATTTTGAAGAAAAAAATACATAGTAAGTAAATAAAATTTAACATTTTGCAATATGCTTGAAAGTTGTTTTCATTAAATAACAAGTTCTTGTCGTAAAGCTGGGCGTAGGCAAACTAAAACGGCTATTTGAGCTCTCGTGCATAAAATAACTGTTGCCATGAAAATCTTCCGGCTGCTATCTAGTTTTTACAATATTTAATTGTTTTGTTTTAATAAAATCCTCCTTTTTTGTTTTATTTGCTAGCAACAGAAGTGAAGCAGACTGCATATTTCGGGCATAAAGTCAATTAAAACCATTTTCGTCTTTGGCTTGGGCAGATAAATCGTGTCGCATGAAATATTGTAGCACATTTTAAGCCCTAGATGTATAATCTAATACTTAATTTCAGATAGTATTATCTTTATTCAAGCAAAAAACAAAAAATAACCAGGTACAAATAAAAGCCCCTAAGTTTTGACTAAGATGTTTGTAACCAGACCCAATTCGACATCGCACGCGTCGTGCTGCAGAGGTCAGGGTCAATAGCAGTCAATGTACTATGATAGCACCGGGTTGGTGGAACTCAATGCATGCCTATGATTATTTATGCCCTTTAATCGATAGTGGTTATCGATTTATTGCTACAGTAGACCGGAAGATAAATTTTGTATTATGTAGCTCTTAGTTGCATCTCTGTTCATTAAAATTCATACGTCGTAATATTTTATTAGCACTAAATACCTCACTTCTTAGAAAGTTACCCATACCTACTCATAAAATGAATAAGTATAGAAATTAAGCGCACGCAGAGTGATGTAATCTCACGGATCGTGGAACCTTACCACCTACGTCTCTAGGTGTCTTGGCTACGTATTTTCGCACTGTTCCATGCACACATCGATTGTGTATGCTTATAACTATAATTATACTAATTAAATAACTCACCAAATATCAAGCACTAAGTAAATAAATGCCTCACTTGAAAATTGCTCTATTTGACATATATGTATACATATTATTATTATTATATATATACCTACATGTTAGAATTTCACTTCACTTCTAAGTCTGCATTTACAATAGCAGCTTGGGCCAAGTTAGATATTCCGCTATAAATAAACAGGATTCTTAACTCTAATAATAAAATTAGAGTGGTGGTATTATTTATATCTAAAATGTGATACTGTCGATGTCGCCTAGTTTAACTCTTATATTACATTTATTACAAGTAAGAGAACGCTGCATTTCTTTAAAACTCAAGACTTGTACGTCCACCCCAGACTTGGACAAAATGCCCGTTACATACAAATTCAATCTCTTGCATTTCCTGTTACACACGCAAACGTGGGTAATTATTACACTTTCCTACAGCATTCCGTATTATCTTGCTTCAATCGAAATGTTTTACTGTTTGTTCAGATGAACAACATTAAGACGTGCGAATTGTATTAAGGGAATATTGTTTAAGTCCCGTTAATTTCTCTTCCGCATACCTAATTCTTTATGCGCAGTCATTATTATATTTTAGAAGAAACTCAAGTGTTTTCTTTTGTTATAAAATATAATCTACCATCTACTGTGTGCAATTATTGTATAACAGTGTTGAAACTGTAGTTTTTATTAGTTTATAGGTAATTCCAACTGGACTACTTATGGTATTGTAATCGAAAGACTCTACAAACTGACACGTTATTTTCTGTTATTGATTGTAATTTTCGGTACAAATTTGTGCTGAATCACGTCAACAACTGATGCATTTCGATGCAAAAAGTAACAAGAGAAGAGCCCACCGTTGGTGGCATCGGTTCGTGCGTGCGTCTGCGCCATAACGGTGGTAGACTCTTGTATAGATTGTATTGAATAAAGGTTTTTTGCGGCGCCTTGTGAGATCAGTCAGTAGCATGGTCGCAGTTCAACACTAATTCAACCGTAATTGAATTCCACCGTCGACACTATTCGAATTTAGTAAAAACTGGATCTGTAGCTGGATCACTCAAAAAATTGTATAGTTGATAAAACTCAAATTACACGCGTTTTAGACATTGAATCGCATACAGTTTGCACCTGTTAGTATAGTGACACTAATTGGTCTATTATTTGGTGGTATAATGTTGGTGTAACTTTAAAATAAATAAATATATAAATCAGTAATAGTGCAAAATAATCAGTATAAATTCACAAAAAAAAAACACATAAAAAAGCGTTAAAGTAGGTATAAAATACTTTATATCAAGCACCCAACGCTAAGCAAAAGTTCAAGATGTACACTTGACTTTTGTCGTTAGCAATTTGTATGTAATGAATGGTAGAGCAATAGTAGAGACTAGAGAGTACCCCACGCTTATGCAAACTAACGTCTTATGCGATCTAGTTAACTTAGTGTTTTTTAATGGATTAAAATTGCGTTGACGGTGTGCCAATTAAGTTATATTGAAATATTCTAAGCCGATGTATATCATATCTAGAATCACAGTTAAGCCAACTTGTTGCATGTGGTTCGGTATCTAACATTCTAACATAACCGTTACAATTGCAATCACTTCCGACTGTGCGTTTTCTTGATCATTCCATATTTAGTTTAGAATTCAAGTACGTTTTTCTATTGCACAACTTTACAAAAGTATAGTAAATCGCTAATTTTTTTCTCGATTCGAAAAGTAAATACTACGCACATTAGGGTTTTATAGGTCATATCTGATATCATGAGTGTTGTCTAAATTATATAGTAATTAAAACCGACACAATAATGCATTATACATGATTATACTAAAAACCTAAAATAACAAAATACTGTTTTAATCCGAAAGATAAAGACACACGTACCTAATGTATTATTGCAGGTATGTGCTACCACTGATCGGTTTGAATTAATTTTTCGGAATTTTTATTGATTCTACGTTTTATAGCAAAAGAAAAAAATATATCTAATACCTATATATAAAAATCTCGTGTCACAGTTACTTTGTTATCGAACTCCTCCGAAACACCTTGACCGCTTTAATGAAATACTAACTGTGCCCCGGTTTCACCCTCTTTAATTTCAGAGATCCCACGGGAATTTCGGGAAAAAAGTAGTCTAAGTTAGGTACTCCTTATAACATCAGCTATCTGCCGTTAAAATCGGTTCAGCTATTTCAGAGATTAGCCGGAACAAACAGACAGACAGACAGACTGATAGACAGACAGAAAAAAATAAAAAATAAATAAATAATTTTTTGATGTAAGTACCGTATATACTTTCGCATGCATTTAGTGAAAAGCTGTTAATTTGAAATTACAAACAGAAACTTCAATTTTATTTACCTATATGTCTAGATTCTGTGTAGGTATATTAGAATAGAATAGAAAAGAAATATATTTATTTACACACACACCACGAATATAAAACAATAACAAAATATCTAACCAAAATAACAAAAAAAAAATAGAATATTATTTGGTAGGTCTGAGGTTGGTCGTACTAGGCTATTTTTTATACCCCTGGGTGATAAGGGTAGCTACCCAGATTTATTTTTGGACAAAATTTTACTTTGGAGTTCCTGCGAGAGTTCCGAAACTCACGCTAGCTGTATATAAAAAAATAAAGTTGATAAGATATAAGTGAAAGAAAATTCGCAATTTATTATTTATAGCATAGGTACTTTCTTAGTTAGTATACTTAATTTTAACTTATATGTAATTGGTATATGGTTCGAAATAAATAGATTTTACATTTTTTTACTAGCACGTTATTTATTATCATGTATTTTGTTCGACGACATCTTTGTTCGCGTCAAGTGGTTCTTTTTTTTTTAAATTCGCGGACAAAACCATCGGAAACTCGGAATGCATCATAAGCACTTGACTTTGCTATCCCAAAGATGTTATCTTGTTATTGTTTTTGTCTCTAGATATACCTACAATAGCAAAACTGTAACGGGAACGTGTCGGTGTACGAAATGTTTTTTTTTTTATATTTGTGTTGCAGTTGACATTACTTAACAATAATATGTGGGCGTCCAAGCAAAAAGTACCGGGGTATTGAGTTACCTACTAGATTCGATATCTAGAATATAATTAGGTATTAGGTATTAGGTAGGTATTTAGGAACCGGATTTGTAAAATAAATAATTGTTAATTAGGTTGGTATAATTAATATAAAATCTGATTTGAATCATGTATGTATATACAGGTGTATTTAATGTACAGATACAAAACTACACTATTAAAAAATGAAATATTACAATTCACATGGTCATAGTCACACAAAAGTCGGCTAAGTGTGAGTCGGACTCGCGTATCGAATTGTTTCGTACAAAATTGTATCTAGGTAGGTATGTATCTAAATACCTTGTCTATCATCCGAGAATCGAAGTTGTAGAATTTTTTTAAATTTTGTATCAAAGTGTTGTAGCTACTAATTTACGGCTTTCGGGTTTTTCTCATTGTTCTGTTCTTTATTTATAAATTTACTTTTTCGGGAAACAAACGGTACAAAAAAATACAAAATAAAAACAACATAAAAAAAATTCCTAGACCTGCTGACAGTTTCTACATATAGATGATTTATGACATTGTTTCCTTCTAAATTTTATGTTTCTAGGTCCACAAGAAGTAGGTATTATAGCATTTCATTGCCTAGTTTGACAGACAGATGGACAACAAATTGATCCTATAAGAATTTAAGAGTTAGTGTAAAATACTAGCTGACTCGTGCGGTTTCACCCGCGGTAATTTCAGTTCCCGCGGGAATTCCGGGATAAAAAGTACCCTATGTGTTAATCTGATGTATAAGCTATATTATTGTAAAGTTTCATTTAAATCCATTCAGTAGTTTTTGCGTGAAAGAGTAACAAACATCCATCCATCCCTCCATCCATACATTCTTACAAACGGTTTATTCTTCGTTCGTCCCAAAGTTTTGTCCCACATTCCAAAAAATTCTTGGTTCGTCCCATATCACTATTGATGTCTCGCTTCGTCCCAAATTTACAAGTACTTTAAAGGTACAGTCAAAAAAAAGAGAAAGTACTTATTCCCAATTTTTTTAAGATAAATTTAATAATAAATAATTCTAAACATTTGGGAATAAATCATTTTTATTATCTAGTATCACACCTTCAGGCAATGGTATCATCATAAACCCTGTTTGTGCGTGTCCCGCTGTCTCTCGAAAACAACTTGGCATTGATTTTTCCCTGCAAAAACACTCTACAAAACGCTAATGTCCCAAATATTGGAGTCATGTGCAGCCGTGCAGGTCCATGCCAACGAGCAACAACATCAATTAATGAGAGGTCAGCAGCAGCCACACATTGTGTATTTATTGAAAAATATCCCTTGCGATTTCTGTACAGTTCTGCATTATTACCTACCACCTGGTGAAATTATTCTCACATGTGCAGTCCATGTGGAAATTTTGCAATCTTATAAAGCAAGTTCTTGTTGTTTCTGATTGGTTTTAGGATACTTTGTATACTTTTTGTACAATGAAGCAATAGCAATGGGTTACTCTATCGATTATTCTGCGAGTTGAACAGCCATCAGAGCGCATTTAATTTTGACAGATCGCTAAACGTGTTTAGAAACGGTGAAAGACGTGAGATGCATTTAAACTTAAAATAGGGATGTTGACTACTTTTGAAAATCAAAATCCTAATTAGTCCCTCAGTTAGAAAATAAAAAAACAATGGACACGTATTTTTTACTCCTCAAATAAATGAAAATATACAGAGATAAAGCGCATTAAAGTTTAGGGTGGGGGAGGGGGGGGGGGGGGGGGTGACGTCACTAACCGCTATAAGCTGCCATACAAACTGTCCGGTTAGTGACGTCGCGCGAAATTTCAACTCAATGTATCGCCGTTATTTTTTGAATAAGTAAAAAAAGAAAAAATGCGTGTCCAATATTTTTAATTAATTTACAAGACGGACTAAAAAAAAATTTTGTCGACATGGGCCCCATTCTGTTTTTGAGCGTAGCACATTGGTGAAAGTCGCTCAGTGGCTAAAGAGTGTTATTATAATAATAGAAGTAAATCTTCTCTCGCAGAGAAGACTGGGAGGAGCGGTTGTTTTAAATGTGTGGTTGATAGATGTTAAAATATTTAATAATACGTAACACTTTTTTGCTGATAGTACAAAAAAGCAAGTTTGGCATATACAAAAAAAATATGGGCCGTAGAAGGAATATAAAATAGGACGAAGCGAGAATAAAATAATCAAAATTATATTTTGGGACGAAGAAAGCATATTGTTTGGGACGAACCAGGAATTTTTTATGTGGGCCGAAACTTGGCGGGCCGAATGAAGAATAAATCTTACAAACTTTCGCGTTTATACCTAATATTAGTAGGATGTAGGTAAGTACCGTATATACTTTCATAATGAATTCAGTGAAAAGCTGTTAATTTCGAATTACAAACAGACACTTCAATTGTATTTATATGTATAGATAGGTACCTATATAGATAAAATTTATTGATTACAAACCGTCACTGCGAAACGTCATTTGAACGAACGCCTTCGGTTCCCGCCAAAATCTCAAAAAATATTGTATTAATTATATTAGGTGTGACCATTCCAATGCACTAACACGAGTTTAGAAAAATCTTCAAAAGATGGTAAAAATGTAGACGTGCTGTCTATCTACAATAAGTTGGAGATCAGATTATAAACTTAAATGTTAGGTGCTACACTCAAATTGCTTTTATAAAGTGCATTATCTGTTATTAGACCAAGAGACACGTAAAGCTGCAGGGTAAAGAGCGTCTCCTTTCTATATATGTATGCATATGGGATTATAAACAGGATAATTTATCGTGCGACGCACAGGCGCGTTGAAGCATAATCATCGCATCCAACGAGATTTATGATACACTTAAGTATTTTTCCATAATTACCGTTGAAGGTATTATCTTATATTATCAAAGAATACTAACTGTTAGATACTAGGAACATAAAGACGCGACACCCTTCAGCCCTTTCGCCAACTTCTGCCCTCTCCACGCCTCGTCATATAGGTTATTGGCTATTGCGGTTTGTTTAGGTTGTACCTGCTTTCTTGGACAATGTCAACTTCGCAGGCCAGCGCGGGCCTACGACAAACTCACACATACGTCACACACGAAACGTGTGCGGACAAGCCGGGCACCTGTAATAGTAATAGGTTAAATCGATTCGCTTGTATGAATGGGCATGTTGACTAATTTTTATTTTTTAGTCCGTCTTGTAGATTATTAAAAAATATTGCACACGTATTTTTTCTTTTTTTACGTAATCAAAAAATAACGGCGATATATTGAGTTGAAATTTCGCGTGACGTCACTATTCTAACAGTTTGTATGGCGGTTTTAGCGGTTAGTGACGTCACGACTCCCTCACCCTAAACTTTAATGCGCTTTTTCTCTGTATATTTTAATTTATTTAAAAAAGCAAAAAAAACATGTCTATTGTTTTTTTATTTCCTAACTGACGGACTAATTAGAATTTTGATTTCCAAAAGTAGTCCACATCCCCATTGTCACAGACGTCAAGCCGCGAATGCTTTCTTGCTTATACCATACATTATGAAACTAAGGAAAGGACTAATCAGGTATTTGCGGTCATTGAACTATACGTAATTTGCTAGATTACGTCACCTTCTTATTGACAGGACAGTTCGATAAATGTCGTGAATAAATTGAGACACAGTTACTATGGTAATGTAAATTGATTAGGAATGCTCTACTGGTCGAACGATTCATCGTCAATTTTATTTAGTTACTATTGTTTAGCTGTGATTTACGACTTTTATTGACTTAACTGTGCGTTTGCATGCGTAACGATTTTTTTTTTAATTTTGTGTTAATTATAATATATCGTTTGTTAATTATAATATATCATTTCCCATATCGAAATGATTACAAGTTGACTGTTATATTTATAAACACCTATCATCATATTTACATATAGGTACCTTATCTGACTAGCTGCCGCCGCCCCGCGGTTTCACCCGCCCGTGAATCCTATGATACTCCGCGATAATGTGCTATAGGTACATTGTTACGATTATATTATTATTATTTCGATCTGTTTTTTTAGAAAGAACATTTCCTACATCTAAACTTTTCCTTTTTTTAAATTATTACCTACTGTAGAAAGCAGTAAAGGTTAATTTTTGTAATTTGTGAAGTTGGTAGGTAGGTGGGTACTATCTATGGCTAAATACATCTCTTTTTTATTTTTAACCGACTCCAAAAACGCTATTCTATGCGACACAATAATTAGTACCTAAACCTATTCTTTTTGGGTACCTATGTGCCTACCTACTGCCTAATTCCATAATAAATGAAACTTCGATTGCCTTTTGCAGTTTACCTACTTTGCTTAATAGACAGTATAATTAGTAAACGGAGGACCAGAAAATAAAAAGATTCAGTTGGCGCATTAATCTGATGTATAATAGGATAGAAGTAGTGGTCAGTAATGGTATAGTAGAGGGGTGACACTGGATCATTAGATCATTAAGTGTGCCGCAAATGGCAACGCTTGCACACCCTTTGCACTATACATTATACCTACAAGACACGGAGCTCCTATAGAGCGGCCAATCCTGTCCTCCTGATTAGAGGTTTCGAAACAAATTAGCATGAACCATCGATTCGTAGATTTGTTCAGGCTCATTAGTTACAATCTTCGTTGCGTCAGACATTAATTTTATTGAATCGGATGAATACATTCGAATTATTTTTAATTTATTGTTTCAGAACCACCTAGTACGTCAAACGCCAACGGCGAATTACCAGTTACTATTGATCACCAGCAGGATACTAATCCAGCGAGCAATTTAAGCAGAAACGACGCAAACTGCGACAAGACCGGTACTTGCTATGATGGTAAGACGTTTTATTTTTACTACCAATACTGGACGATCTAGCTAGTGTCATAGTTATATGAAAATATGTAGAATGACAAAAGGGGGAAATGTGATTGGATACCTCGGAAGAGATACCTATTTCTAGACGACTTAAAGGGAGTACTAGGTACAACAACTCGCACGAAAACTGACTATTTCACACGATAAAAACATGAAATTATTGAACTTTATATTGTGTCTTTGCTTGTTTGCTAAACAGCCCGCTTAGCTAAGTTCAAAATTTTTTATCGTTATCAAAAAATTGGCTCGATTTGTCGTGACCACGTGACATTAAGATAAGTTCCTTATTTTTCTATACCGATAGCGATTAAATAATGACAACTTGGCTAAGGGGGCAGGTATGAACAACATGACACTGCACCATAACATGCATTAAGTCCGGGCCGGCCCGGGGATGTCATTCCCAGTTGTCCTGGACTTGTCACTTGAATGTCCCCAGTGGTGACAAAACTTAAAAGGGAAGTTTTATATGAATTGACATATTACGACAGATGGAAATTTTTGCAAAAGCCCTGTTTGATTTACGCCCACTGTTTCACCGGATCGCCATTTTTAAACATATTTAATAAATTTCAGTGTCAGTCCACTGCAAAGACACAAGGATCGCGGTGCAGGTTCGCACAAACAAGCCGTTCAACGGCCGTATCTATGCCCTGGGAAGGTCAGAGACGTGCAACATTGACGTAGTCAACAGCGATTTGTTCCGTCTGGACCTCACTATGGCTGGTCAAGATTGTAATACACAAAGTGTCGTAAGTTGGATTATTCTTACCTATTATATTATATAATATAATGTGCTCAAAACGCGAAAATCTAAAAACTTTAAAAATTCTTACCTATATTTTTTGGTTTCGAGGATGAATCTATACACCGATGAAGCACTTAAGTTATAATACTGCGGCGATTTTACTATCATAATATTCTATCCTATCATATTTACATCAAAATCCGTTTTGGCTCAAGTAACAAGACCACATTTAGAACTGATTGTGACCAGCGCTTTCTCCAGGAATTTTGAATTCTCTTGAAAATTCTTTGTTGCACCAGGATAGCATATGTTAAAATATGTGAAGTTACATTCAAATACTTCTTGTAGATTTTGCGTGATGCGTATTCAAACTGACAAACACCGACAATTTTACTATACCTAGGTACTAGCTGTATACCTAAGTTTCACCTGCATAAAATTATGGATTACCTCAGAAATTCTGGGATGAAAACTGCTCTATGATTTAGTCTTGAACCTAAAGTAGTTTCATGAAAACTGGTTTAACCGTTCCGGTCCGGAAGAAAGACAAACAAAAAATATTCATGTTTTGATAGTTTCCAACAACCGTCTATGGTCTATTATATCGATGTTACAGACACTTCGATTTAATTTATATTATGATAGATGTAAATATATATTATGTCGTGGCCACATCTATAAGAATTGGTCAATTGGTCATTATGTGGCCAGCCATTTCATGAAATGGTGGCATTTAATGATCACACATCGGCCACATCATGAACTGATTACAAATAGCGTCTATAGTTACAAGTACTTTTTGACTTAAGGCAGGGCGTAGAACACCTCGACATTTTTGGTTAGGTTAGGCTGGAACTGGTGACCAAGTCGCGCGAGCCGAGCGAGTGTATAGCGAGCTTGCCACAGTAGCAGCCGGCGAAGACAGTGCCAAAGACAAAATTCGATAGTTTATGTTCCTGAAATGGCTAATTATTTATTTATTAGACGTGGCCACGACATATTATTGTGTATTGACACTAACATTATTTTAGACTGGAGTTTACTCAAACACGGTTGTCCTGCAACATCACAGCGTGGTCATGACAAAAGCGGACAAAATCTACAAAGTCAAGTGCACGTACGACATGAGTTCGAAGAACATTACATTCGGAATGGTGCCCATCAGGTTAGTGTGGCGAGCGAATTAAAATAATTACATTTTATTGAGCTCCAATAGAGAGCTGCGGTAGCTCGGCAAGTGCAAAAAACGCACGGCGTCCTATATTTTATTCTGGCACGCCTCTAGACGTGTAATTACGTGACAAGAATAAAAAAAACCTAATTCTTTCATGTCAATTCTCGTTAGCTCTATATTATGCTAAGGCCTTTTGACATTCTATAAACATTCTCGTCAGTGTTATTTCACTGTAGACATGGAACAATTAGATGCATAAACGAGCAGGGCTGATGCCTTGATAGGCAGCTGGATGTGATGAGCATTTGAAAACTACTTTTTAACAACAATGTACGTAATTCTAACGAACATAATATCAATAAAGTATATATATATATATATATATATATATATATATATATATATATATATATATATATATATATATATATATAGGTACATTTTAATGTCAATTAAACAATCACCTGCGTCCCAATGAGTACATTTTTATGTAAATTCTCACATACTAATGCGACTGGGAGTTCGTTAACGAATCATTTGTAGGATGCAAGAAACCCAATTAGCTGACAATCTTTACGTGACGTATGTTCGTATCGTAGGTATCTACCTATACCTTTAGGGCACATACCTAATTATTTACATAATTAAATAATGGCTTAGAACTCTTTTACTTTTTTGTCAATATAGTAATGTAGTATAACTAGAAAGTCACTCACGTCACTCAAGTACGTTGTCTTTATTGTAGGTATAGTTTTGAACACTAGAAGGTAGGTAAACTCAAAAAATTTGACTTTATTAAAGTAAATAAAGTCAAATATTTTAGCAGATGCTCCTAATAAAAGTAGGTACATACTCGTAGAATGAGATTGCTCTCTCGTAGCAACATATATTGTAAGATTGTGAGACCAACATTGATTTTAAAATAAAAAAATAATTTTATTTGACACGTGTTACATGATTGACAGTGAACTTAGAACTAACTTGAAAATAAGACTCTACATTATTACCTTAACGCTAACCTTATCTCTACCGATGGAATTTGAGCTTCCAAGGCTCTAGGAATTCATATTTTTAACCCTCACAGAGACCCAGAGATGATCTCTATCACTGCCGCTCCCGAGGCACCCGCGCCGCGTATACGCATCCTGGACTCACGGCAACGCGTGGTGGAGACAGTTCGGATTGGTGACAGACTCACCTTCCGCATCGAGATACCAGAAGACAGTAAGTACCTCTTCATACGCTTGGCCCATCATTACCTATCCATATCAACTTTTAAAACATATTCTTTTTTGCAGCTCCATATGGCATTTTCGCTCGCAGTTGTGTTGCAATGGCAAAGGATTCGAAGAGCACTTTCCAGATTATTGACGATGAAGGGTAAAATATTATTCTCATACTTTAAACTTTATAACTTTCGGATGCAAATGATTACGCGTTCATGTTTGTGTCTAGATGCCCCGTTGATCCGCCGATATTCCCAGCATTCACACCCGACGGCAATGCCCTACAATCAGTGTACGAAGCCTTCAGATTTACGGAATCCTACGGTGTCATCTTCCAGTGTAACGTCAAATACTGTCTCGGACCTTGCGAACCGGTAAGCCTCTTTTTTATTTATTGTTTTGTTTTCAGGCAACATGGGCCCATAGATAAATACCTTACAAACTAACATACATAATATACAAATATAAAAAGCATTGCTTGTCTATTCTTGACACTGTGTCGCTCTGGTGGTGGCTGTTGGTATCCTGCCCTGGAATCGCCTGTAAACCACACCGTTCAGCCAAAATTCTTCCTTTATAAAGGTGTCCATTTTGCTTTTACCTAACAGCGGTAGCAAGTCTAAGTGGTGTTTTAAATTTCAATATTCGAAACAGAAAAAAAAGGAGTTTAGATTAATTAAATGTCAGACAGAATAATCCAACCTAACCTATTTAAGTAGTAGGTACGTACTTTGTATAAACAAAAAAAAGTTTAACCAACTAATTATCCGTTCTCACAGGCTGTTTGTGAATGGGGAAGAGAATCGATCGAGTCCTGGGGCAGGAGAAGGCGTTCGTTGCCAAACAACGAAACGGCTCACGCTCAGGAGGAAGATATGAACATTTCACAAGAGATCCTCGTCTTGGACTTCGGTGACGAGCGACAGAGCACAGACTTCCTGCGCTCCGACAAGCCTGGCGGAGTCGCGTCTGAGACCAACTTTGGTGGTAAGATTATCTCAAGCGCAAAGTTGAACAATAATAACAAGTTGAACAAAAATAGCATAACACAAAATCTAGGTACTTGTTTCCACACTAGTCACAAGCACCTGTCGGTAAAACCAAACAAGCCAAACAAACGTGGAAAGTGAACGTCGTGTTCAACACACAAAGTCCCTCACGGGGAACCGAACTCGGGACTCAATTATCATTAAAACTAACTCAGAAACCTGTAGTATTAGAAGTAGAAGTATTTCTCTGTAATCTATAGGTACCTAGATTTAGCTTTGTTATAGATACACGTTAAGTCAATTACTTTTTCTTGCAGAGAAAACAGTGACGATAGTGGAGCCGTGCCCCAGCAAAGCGTCAGTGTTGCTGCTCGGCGTGTCATGCGCTCTCCTGGTCCTGCTGTACATCGCCACAGTATTCTGCTACTACATGCGCAAGTGGCTCACACCCCCCAAGCACTTGTCGTAATCGGCCCTTCGACACACGCGTTAGCTAGGGGCTAAAAAACCTTAAAACTGCACGTTTTGTAAGGATATGTGATAATATAATGACTGACTCAATAATGAAGAATATCACATTCAATGACGTATTAAGTTCTTTCATATCAAGAACCGTCCAAGTATTTTACGTAGATAAGGAACATTTCTTGCAAGAATGCACTTAGCATTTCTGAATTATTTCTACGTAGGTATCTACTATCTATCATTAAGAAAGCTAATAGTTAAGATAAACGTTGGTTATGATTTATTAGTAATGTACCACCGCGCGTTAAGCGTTTACCTATAACCGGTAATTTTATTGCATTTAGAAGCATTTATTAGAAATCTAAGTTGCATATTAACCGTTAAGATTCGAGTTAAGGCAGAAATTCCACATTTTTTCTTTACTCAGCTAGATAGTGAAAGTTGAATAAAACAATGCATTTATTAAGTTAAGTTCAACACATGACTGTATTTGATACACTGTGGATTGTGGATAAACAAAAATTGTTGTTTTAATTAGAAATTTTTGGGAGTCTCTATTAGGTAAAAGTATTTGTTAATGGATATTACACGGGGTGTAAGCCTAAATAAGGGACATATTGAAATATCCAATGGCAGATTCAGTTTGTGCTTCGTGGTGTTTAGGGCCTGGGCCCTTATTTATTATGACCAACAACATTCCTTGCCCATAACGCGCGCCCCAAAGACGCAATTCCAAATGTTCTAGATGCCAAAATATTGGAATTATTATTCTGTATGCCATAAGAAACGTTATAAATGTATTTTTTTGGAGTGAAACTTCTTTGATTACGAGAGAAAGACAATTTTTTGTGGCGCGTTATCGCGCCGTGTTATGGTCATAGTGAATAAGGGCCCTGTAGTGTGCAAACTTCTACTAATGTTACTGGCCAGATACAGTATAAACCGTGTTTCTCGTTTAATCAATGTAGGTATTATTCCTTTTTATCGTCGCCGATGTGCCGACAAAGTTATAATATATGAACCGTAAAGGTCACTCATCTGCGTGAAATTGAATTTTTGTGAAGGTTTTCTGCGATTTATCAGTGGTTTTTCCTTACATACCTACATTTTTATTGGTTACTTGAGAGTATGACATTGTCTAAAGCTTGAATAAGTCCCTCGATTAAAATTTACGGTGTAAATCCTAATTATTAATATTAGGAGATTATTCTGAATGTAAAAAGATTCGTTTTAGTTAAATTATTACGGATTAGTAGTCAGAAGTATCCCAATGTTGCAAAAATCATATTAAACTAAATATTTTGTATCTACTTTTTAACTTTATTATTTTGTAAATATATTTTATACTTTTAATAGAATACCGCCATTGCGTTGAAATTAGTTACGTAGAACTTGTGAACTTTCAGTTGGGTTTTGAAGAAATATAGGTGTATTGTCAACTATACATCATATAATTTATTTAATCATGCCATGCATATATACCTACAATATGCACGGAATTATTGCATTAAGTCAATTTTAAGTTTCTCTTAACCCAACTTGAGACTTCTATTTTATTTATTTTGATTTTAGTTTAGTTTTAAATTGATTTACACTTATTTATTTTTTGCATAATTAAAATCTTAAAACAAAATAAAAGTTGTACAAATTTTTAAAATATTTTTTGTTTATTTCATCATCCATGAACACTGTTTTTAACATTTATAAATTAATAACACTTCTAACAATAAACTAATTTAAAAAGATCAACTAGAGAATAAATAAATAATACAACTTAGAATGTTTGTTTAAATAACTTTTTGAACCACTGTGTGTGAAAGCAATTTATTGTAAACTCCATTTAAGATTTCTTCCTGTATTTTAACATCAAGATCATCAGACTTGCATTCAAAAACTTTTTCAAAATTACGAATGAATATTGGCGTCATTTTCTCAACAGAGCAATTAATTCCTGTTTCTTTAGCTAAAGATGTGACACCTTTATCTTCAATACCACAAGGGTCAATGTGCTCAAACCATGACAGATCATTATCACAGTTTAATGAAATTCCATGAGTGGTAACATACCTGGATGCATGTATTCCAATAGAAGCAATTTTATTATCGTCAACCCAAACTCCTGTGTATGCAGATCTATTGGCTTTTATACCTAAAAAAAAAATGAGTTTTATTTGGATTCTAAATTTCAATTGTAATTTATACTATTATTTTAAAACATTTCTGTGATAATAAGCACATATATTTCTGATTTTATCACCATGCCTTTGACTCTGAATTGCCATCAACAGCCAGTTTCAACTACATAATATTCAATAAGCACACTGTTTGAGTCACGAAAGAGCTGTAATTTGTTGGCCCCAAGCAAGTGACAAATAACTATGTACTTAAACTATGTACTTAATGTTTTATAAACTATTCATTATACTGACACTGACCAATTTTTTTTCAATATGATTTATCACATGAATACAAGAACAAAACAAAAATGCATTAATTGTAGAGTGCTACGGAAGGTCCAAAAAAACTTTTATTTGAATTTTTAAAGATTATGTAACAAGAAATAAAAAAACTGTTGTTTAATTCAGGCTATCTCACCTAGGTCTTCACACATTTTGATGACTGTTTCTTCCAAATTATTAACATACCATTTAACACTGGTTTTAAAATGTTTCAAATTAATAATAGGGTAGGCAACTAGCTGTCCCGGACCGTGAAAAGTTATTAGACCTCCACGGCTTGTCTTACGAAATTCTGCACCGAGACTACGCAATCTTAGGACTTCATCTTTGGAGGTGTCATCTCTAATACCTGAAACATACATAAATGAACTTGATTAAGTTTTGGGATTACATCTGAAGTACTAGGATAAAAAGTGTCCTATATGTTAATCAAGGTCATGGTCTATTTATGTGTTAGGTTTCTACTAAATCTGTTCACTGATTTATGCATGAATGAGTAAAAAAACATCCTAACTTCTTTTAAACTTTCAAATAATAATAATCTGATTAGTAGGTAGATACCTAAGTATGATAAGTGACAAATATCCAAACATTACAAACCTTCACATTATTATAATATTAACTGTGCCCGCGGTTTCACCCACGTAAGTTTAAGAATTGAGAATTCCCGCAGGAACTCTCAATTTTCTTTAATACTCAGCTTGACAGTTACAAACAAAAAAAAGAATTGATCACTCCGGTACAGCCATTTTTGAGTTCTTTCGAGACTAATAAACGGCAAATGAATTTAATAATTATAAATTTTAATTATCAGTAAGATAACAATATGATAAAGCAAGCACGTCATACCAACGGTGTAAACAGGTTTATGCTCTACTAGCAGTAAGGTATCCAAATTACAGTCTTGTCCCTTTACCATTGCATCTAAGTGTTTGCGAGCTAGTGCAAGTTGAATTTTCAGGGCTGTATCATAACTCATAAGCCCTAGTTTCCAGATTTTCACCATTATGAAATGAGTACCTATCGAAGTAGTATGGGGTAATTATTCTCGATACTATTTTTAATCAAATAATCATATATTCCTTAGTATTTTTGGATAATGAAATAAAAGATTTTGTTTGTAAATATTAAATTAAAGATGTAACATAATTTAGTAATTTGTATTTTGAATTTTCCCTTTATTTTTTTGTAAACAATTGAAAATCTGAAAATTCGGAGTTTTTTTTTTTGAGATAAGTGCAGTGTTACCAACTCTCGAAAACATTTACCCCTAAAGGTTAAGTCAAAAACCCCTACAGCCCCCTAAGTAAAATAATATTAGTAGAGTTTATAAAAAAATAATAGCGCTAAAATTCTTGCCTCAATTTCGAAATAATTAGGGCGAAAATATTGGTTTTATAAAAAAAAAATATCAAAAGCAAAAAACGTCACTAGATTTTTTTTAAGATCAATACCTATTTAATTCATATCAAATATTCGACATTATTAATAATTGTTATTTTAAAATTGCTGCATTAATCCTGGCCCCTTATAATAAATTATTAACAGTAACAAAAAAATAAGAAATAAAAATTAGAAAACTAACTTACTAACAAGCCAAAAAAAACCTTAAAAATATCCCTAAAAAATCCCATTGCATTCATTTAACCCCTAAATTTTGGGGGAAAACCCCTAAGTTGGGAATCGTGGATAAGTGACTGACTTGAGGCTGACAGCCAGAAGACACAGATTACAGAAGACAGAAGTGTATGACATTAGATTTTTTTTTGTTAAATTTACCCCTTATGAGAAAGGCAAAAGAAGCTGAGTCCATATAGCCAATTCAGTTGTATTTTTCTTTTTCTCAAGTTATACTTAATTACTGAAACTTCTGGTACTGGTACTCAAATAAAACTGATGTCCATTTCTGCTAAAATCCTGCAATAATCTCCTCACTTTAATTGTGATTGTCAGTTTTGTCAATAGGTTTTTTTTTGTACAAATTGAAGAGGTAGAAGAAGTATATATTTTTACGGCCGCACTCAGAGTCGACTTTAATGATTACTTAGTTAAGTATAGATTTTTAAAACAAAACTGCCGCAATAAAATAAGTTTAATAAACTAATGTTAATTGGCAGTTAACTAATTAAGTTACATCGCATTAAATGCCAATTAACATTAATATAATGGACGTCTCTGATTGCGGCAGTTTTGTTTTAAAAATTTATACTTAACTAAGTAATCATTAAAGTCGACTCTGAGTGCGGCGGAGAAAGATTATCACTGACGGAATTATAATAACACACGTCATTATTAAAAAAGAAAGAACAAGTAGCGTTTAGCCAACGTACTTTAACCGGTTTTTTTTAATCTCATAATATTTAAGTTTCAAAAAGTCAGGCAGTCAATCCGAGTGAAAGCCGTACCGAAAACACGCGTGTCACGTTTGGCTTCGTTATTTCAGTCACTTTTCAGCATCTATTTTGGACTTTCAAGAGAGCCATGTTTTAACTTGGGGAACAATCTAACATTGTCATTGGCGTTTCGCCATAATTGATGAAGTAGATGAAGAGATTTTTTTATTAAGAAACATTGTCATTGGCAAATTAAAATTATAGACGCCATTATTAAAGAAGAAGAATAAACAAATAATAATAAGTAGATACTTACCTATTCAATTATACAACAAGTTCAAAACACTATAACTAGATGGCGCATATTAATTTTTGCTATTACCCGCTAGATGGAGCTATATAATATGTTTTTAAACCTGTGTGAAAACTGGAGAACTACTTCGCGACCCAAAACCTGCTTTTGACTTTCAGTTTTCCTGCGTTCTTTGCTTGTAGGGTAGTGTTTCATACGTTCCGTGAAACAGCTGTCAAAATAAACATTGCTTATTTTAAGTGAAAATTTACGTTTATTTGATATTTCTGAGAAAAATACACTACATATTTATTAACACAAACGGATTACTGCTGTGTGTTTCGAATTTACATTGGTTTGCGTCATGTGACTTATTTATTACGGGTGTATTTATCCCGATCGAGTTCAGATGAAATGTAACTCTTATGACACATGTGTTACAGTTAGTGCTGTTTTGCAAAGTGCACATTGTACATTCACCAACTGCCTTTGATGTTAGTAGTAGAAGGTTCAATAGGCAATGTGGTGCTCGCTGAAACGGTGACAACAGGGGTAAGTATCAAGATTCAAGACTAAAATTACGTAGGTACATACTTACACACCTAGGTACTTGTACATGACACACATCCTAACATTTTATCATTAGAAACAATACACAAGTACATTTCTTAGTGCACACTGGGCTGCAGAGGAGTCAGCATAAATAGTGCGAGTAAGACTCTTCGTACAAGTATTACGATTGTGACGGTTCGGTTGCTCTGCCTGGATCCACATAGTCACCTAATACATCATTTTAATATATTTGATTTTACCACTGTATATTCAGAAGTTTTAATATCTAGGTATAAGATAGCTAAAAAGAATCCGCAAAAGACTTGTAGTAGTACATATTTGAAATGCGAAACCGTTTATCCTTCTTTGCTCCGTTACGATTTGTTAGGAAAGCTATAGGCTAGTTTCCTAAATTTTCTTTTTTAGTCCGTTTTGTAGATTATTAAAAAATATTGGACACGTATTTTTTTATTTTTTATGTCACCAAAAAATTACGGAGATATATCAAGTCGAAATTTCACATGACGTCACGCCTCGCTACAGTTTGTTCGCACGTTATAGCGAGCTGTGACATCACGAGTCCCCCACCCTAAACTTTAATGCGCTTTATCTATGCATATTTCCATTATTTTAAAAAAGCAAAAAATACGTGTCTTTTATTTTTTTATTATCTAACTGACGGACTAAATAGAATTTAGATTTTTTTACCCAGGAAACTAGCCTATTGAAGAGCTCTAAAGTTTTTTTTATCCCGGTAGGTAAATAACCCGCGTAAATCTCGGAATTCACGACATGGATAACAGATGAAAGGTGTTAAGTAAATTTATCCATAAGTACTTTCTTTTTTTTATATCATAGGGGGCAAATGGGCAAGTGGTACCTACACCTGATTGTACCAAAGTATTTAGCGCCGCCCATAGACATCTGCTCTAGACTTTCGTATAAATGATTTTAAATTAATGCTATACAAGTATTTGCTATGCTTTGCATCCAGTTTTAATTAAAGTCATTACAAAAGTAGGTATAACCGCCATATCGGCGCCTACTTGGTACTTACCTATTTTGAGATTATTTTCGTTTATATGTAGTTACACACTAGAGGTTCCGTAAACAAACGGCTAACCAATAGGTGAAGCGGGAAGACCGCGGCGCTTCCTGGCGTGTCGGCTATTTATAGTTCGACGGTTCACGTGCCCATAACTTTATTTTTTTAGTATCACAACAAGTACCTACAACCAACCATTGTAGGATTTTTTTTTTAATTTAATTGTTATAAACAGAACGATGAACAAACTTACCGAATCTTAACTAAGTATGTAGGTATATATGATGATGAATAAAGTTAACTTGTACGTAAAATGAGTTTAATATTTAAATCAATTAAAAAAAAAAATCGCCCTTCATTGAAGTATAAGCACATCGCACTTTGCAACGCATTAGCCTACATCTTCATATACGTAGTATAGCTATACTAACAACATAAATGGATTGGTCACAGAGTGTTAAATGTAAAAAGTTTATTTGAAAGTGAATTGGTTTAGGTTAGACATTTGAATTTCGGCACGCGAAAATAAACGATGACTACCTATAGCTAGACATAGCAGCGGGTTTTACCTTCCGGAGTGGGTCCCTCGCTGGCCATGTACCTAATAGACGTTTGAATAAATTTTATAAACGTCTGTATGTTTTTATTTAAATGTCTACTATTTATACATTCTTTAAGTATCTATATCTGTTTTTAAATTACCCATATACTACACAAGATGAGAAGTTGAAATGGGGAAGTTGTTGTATCGCAGAAAAATGTTCTAGGAGACTAATCATAAATTTTCAAGATACCTATTTGAACCTGCATTCGCAAATTTTAGTAAAAATATGCGGTCATAAAAGGCATATGTTTGTGTATTTAATATCGATGGGCAATACACAAAAAAAAACTTGTTTTGACGCCACTGGATCTTGTTTCTATAATAAGGACTAAAAGACCAACTAAAGTTAGTATAGGTGTATATAGTTATAGGTATTAGAAATTGCACGAATCGCGATAGCCTTTTGCCATACATTTATTTTATAATTAAGTTTGAGACCATACCATTAACATTTTAACATTCTTAAAATAAGTAAATGATATATATGTAAAGCCTAAATTTATTTAATGAAAACTAATTGTATAAAAGTTTTTATCACTCATACATAATATTAAAACTGCCGCCATCCAAGACCAATTCTAGTTTTAGGTAGGTGCAGACACTGAGGTTAACGGTAAACCTGTCTTTGTTCCCGGAAAAACGTTTGCCGCCATGTTACATCTATAGAGTAACAGACTCCCGGAAATAATTTTCAGTGTTTTATTGAACGTTTAACCCCAACAATAGAGATCAAGCTGTTGCGGCGATTCAGTTTTCAGCACTATTTGTCACCACCGGTGACGTAGATTTCGGCTCTCGTTTCCATGGCGACGGCGCAGTAGGCCTGCAAGCTTCGTGACGCGAATTTCAAACCGCTGGATCGATGCCGCCACCGCCGCCACTTTTTTCACATCATCCCACTGAGGCTTTGATCTGTTGGGCTCAGCCCTTCCAGGCTTATCTCTTCTTATTTGTGTGCATAGCGGAGTGTGTCGCAGGTCATATTATATAACATGTTATATATCAATTAATAGATATCATATTAAGCATATAGTCAAACTGAAACGAAACGGGGTCGTGTGTGAAGATTAGGTATAAGTTATATGGTATTTTGAAAAAAATGTAACAATTTGAGAATTAGGATATTACCTACACGTTACATTTTGAAAGTCTTAAAATGTAATTAAATGCTTAAAGTCAAATCATACATATAATCACATTAGGTTAGCCTGTAAGAATTATATGGATTTTTGATATAAATAAATAAATAGATACTTGTTACTGCTTAATACCTATAGGCGAACTTCTAGATACCGTCGCGTGGGGACTCGGGAAACCAATTGCGCTGAGGTGATAACTATGCTTGTTTTGTTTATTTAGGAAACTGCTATTGATATAGTGACATATCGACGCAATGTCGTGATAAGAATAATAAGACTACAAAAAAAACGGTTATATTTTTTTTTAGTTAAGTTCTAGTTAACATGGTTTAAACGGGTCTTCACTTAAGTGCAACTTAAAATAGGAAATCGGTATGTCCATGCACTTTAGGTAATCACAAGTTGAAACCAGATGTGACGCCGGGAGTCTCAGGCAAACTTTAGAACCAAGTTTAGCGTCTTCACTCACGGTTAGTTCATACTGCATTAGCTATTTAGTCTCAAACTTCTAAAATTTTAATGTCCTAAAAGATGAAGCTACATACCTACTTCTTTCTTTGTGAACACCCTTGATAAGCGGATTGCGGAATGCAGTTATTGTAATAAATGGTTTGCTGTTTTGTAATGTATATTTGTGGACGTCTTAAATAGATTACTTAGAAAAAAAAAAATATCAAAAAAATATTGCCTCTGTCTATTTCTCTGATTGTGAGACAAATGGTTGAGAATTTTTTTTATAGTGTTAATTTGTTACTTATGCAATATAAATTATTGATTTTCTTCTTAGTTGTTTAAAATGTATATTATCTAGTTTACAAAATGTTAGTCCATAATTGGCAGTAAATGATGTATAAAAGTTCTATTAATTAGTTTTCAAATGCTGTGGATTAAAGTAAATAAATAAATAAATCTCTCTTTCTTTAATTAAAACAAATATGATATATTGTTTGCATTGATGTAATGATTATTGCTTACATGAATTTTGAGCTGTCAAATTCATGTTTGTTAATTTTGAATCCACGCTGAAAATAATAAAAGATTTCTAGCGCTTACAGTTGATCCGCCTCCAAAACTCTGTTAACCTAATTTCATTGTCTAAAATAAAGTATTTACATGTTTCAGCATCTCGGCGCTCGTTCCTTTAGAACTTTCGCCCCGAGAGGTTATGTTACTAATTAAGTCGTAAAAAGTGGCGTTTCCTCAACAGAAGTGTTATTTTGTGACAGTAGTCGGCGACTCGGGCGGGGTGCGAGTGAGTTATCGCTGCTATCCCCGCTTTTAATTATTCATGAGCCCTACGCCCGGCGAGTTTCAGCAACTTCAGCCCAACATCTGGCGTGCCTCAGTTTAAATTATTTGCACTTATCTAACTTACTTTTGCGGATAGCTTCGTATAACTAAATGAAGATTAAAAGTTCGAATTCAAATCCGAAATAACTACATTCATATGAACACTAGTTGTTCCCTTCCACAGTTTCAGCCCGGCCTCACTTGTTCACCCTAAGAGGGATGTTGACTACTATTGAAAATCAAAATTCTAATTAGTCCGTCAGTTAGAAAATAAAAAAACAAAGGACACGTATTTTTTGCTTTTTTAAATAAATTAAAATATACAGAGATAAAGCGCACTAAAGTTTAGGATGAGGAGGTCGTGACGTCACTAACCGCAAAACCGCCATACAAATTGTCAGAATAGTGACGTCACGCGAAATTTCAACTCCATATATCGCCGTTATTTTTTGATTACGTAAAAAAAGAAAAAATACGTGTCCAATATTTTTTAATAATCTACAAGACGGACTAAAAAATAAAAATTAGTCAACATGCCCATTACCATGAACCATGAAATGAAATATGTGTATATTTCAGAGTCCAAATACCTATTATCTATTTGTATACCGTATTCGATGACTGTAAGTTTCAATTTAAAAGCAAAGGGTAGGTACTTCTGTAAATCTGATTTCATTTAGGTACCTATCAACCCAAAAAAATGTTTGTATTATTTGGGGATCTGTTTCCAAATGCTCAGTTTGTAAAAAAACATCTACTTTTAAGGTAGTGAATATTTTGTCTGTGTCGTACTTATATTGAATGAAAGGTACATATTATTAACAGTACATTAATGACTAATGTTTGTTTTAGCACATAAAAATAATATTCCCACCTATTTTCCATGTCCCAGATGCGGTCGCCGCTCCAGAGCACGCTCCGCTGAGATGAGCGGCGCGGCCGCAGCTCGTAATTATTCCTACGATGAAACTATACAGGTATGTATTAGAATATAATGTATTATTAAATGACCAATGACCATCAAATGAGCATTTTTCATAGATTATTATCTTAAAAATGAATAGTCAAAATATTTATCAAAACTGTTTTCGGAACCTATATCTTCTATAGGTATATCTTCTTTAATAAAAGAGTAGAATTTTTTACCAAAAATTGAGAGGGGTTATAAAAGAAGAGTAACCAAGCCCAAAAGAAAAGTATTTGAAATTCTTTTCTGTCTGTCTGTCTGTTCACGATAATCTCCGCATCTACTGAACGGATTGTCATGCGGTTCAGTGGTAGATTAAGTTTAGCCTAAGGCAACATCTAGGCTTTGTTTTATTGAAATCGGACGTCGAGAAAAAAAGTTGTTTAAAAACCTTTCACGCGGATGAAACAGCGGGGCACAGCTAGTATATAATATACCTAAGTATTAGGTAGGTACATTAGTCTTTAAACTGAGATATATTTCTTCGTTCTAGCATATTCCAAAACAATGTAATGATGTTATTGAATTTTTTTTTGTCTGTATTTTTGTACATGCATTACCCGATACTTAACTACTGAAGGAAATGGAACGAAATAGACTATATCTTACTACAAATATAGGCGCGACAGTGACCGTACACCGTATATAGAATTATCAAAACAGTTAGTTTGTAAACTAATGGTAATATTGTAAAATACTGAGGACTGATTGTGCGTTGTGGCGGGCACTCGCACATTTATTTATTTATTTATTTATTTACATGAGAAACTTCCGGTACTGTCGGTACTGTACGGTCCCAGGTATTTGACTCTGTTATGGTCACGGTTCAAAGCCAATCGTGCCTAGCCTGTAGGGATGCACAAAAAATGACAATAAATAAATAAATACCTCGGCAATGCCAACCGTTTACGATCTATCGGTTTTTACAGTTTTACGGGGGTGGTAGGTAATTAAATTTACTGAGTGAAAAAAAAATGGTAACATCATCTGACCTCATGTCTCAGAACTGCGATGAAGAAATCACCAATGCCTTACTTCACGAAAGGTAAAAAAACATCACTTAGGTATTTTTATTTACACAGGTACAGGAAAATAATATCTTATATATCTTCTACTGTTAACATGTAAAAGAGACTCTTCCTAGCTGTTATCATATAAATTTATCTCATAGATAAACGCCTACCAGTATTCCTTCTATTTAGAAAAGAATATGTTAAAATGTATTTTATAAACTTTAATTTTCTTGGATTAACTTGGTTGAGAAACTTCAAAAAGTAAGATATTTTTCCTGTAATCGAATTATATCATTTTCCAACGTAATAAAATTTCTAAAACAAAGCCAATAAGGTTTATATTAAGATACGTGCTACCGGGTTATAAAACTGAAGGCTCTTCGAGTCCACCTCATAAACTCGATTCCTTAAATATCCCGCAAATAAATTTGGTCCGTATGTCGAGTCCGAAAGGACGTATTTTGTATGGAAATAAACAGTTTTTCAGGGGGTTATAGAAGAAATTTCAGAACGGACCATAACGACACATTAGCCGACACGGGCGCACTTACCTTTATTAATGCTGTACGGGGTTAAGACTTCAGATGCCCTTCTTTTCTTTGTGACCTCGATATTAATAATAATAAGCATATAATATTATGATGATACACTTAGAAGGTTGAAGGAGGGTTTCCGCACTTCTTGGGAGGTTCGGTAAATTTAAAGACTCTGCTGTTAAATAACATTGAAAAACTGTTTTTAATAAATTACTCGGCCTGTGCGGATATAACATCAAAGTCAGAATGATGAGACAACGAAATAATAGCAAAAAGAAATTTAAAAAAGGAGCTCAAGATTTGTAAAACATGTGACGGTATCGAGCGGTATACCGCCTCGTTACAAATAATGTTGTAATTTTAAAAGGTAATCATAAGTAGTATTGTATTATCTATATTACTGTGTCATAAGTTATGGTACATAGCCTCAATGCTGCAAGAATAAATAAAGAAATACAAACAATTACATTAGGTACTGCGTAATATTAATAAATACTAAACAAAGATTTGCATAACATTAGCATCTCATAATTAAATTTTGCCAATTCAATATTGCGTATCTGCTGAAATAATGAGCCAGTTTTAATTTACACAATAGCCCCTTATCTCTTCGTAGCGCTGGGCCGCCGCGCCGTGGAGTCTTTATTTCCAAGATACAGTATTCCCCCGGGCTGGCGACCATTTATCAGCCGGCGACCCACATTGCCTCGACATCTGCCAGCTAACTCCTCGCCCCGCTAAGTTTCGCTCGCTTCGTACTTCTTACTGGACGATGATTGCGGAAAAGATTACGCTTTGTTATTTCATATTTTCTCCTGTGGGATGAGTTTTCAAGTCTAAAGTGATTCTGTAACTATAGATAATATCCGTGCCTCCTTGCATGCTAACTGTAACCTATATTGGACTAGCTAATGCATTCACAGTCACAGCCGTTCAACCGTTAAGATTCGAATTGCCAAAAAAAGCAAAGCTTCTATTTATTTCAAAAGATTAGCACAAATACCTATTTCCATGATTTTAACTTGAAAACTGACTCTGCTTCCATACAAATGTTCTGCAGCCCCTTTAGGCGTCGAATTTTCAAAAGCATCTTTCTTAATGCCGTAATGTAATTTCGTAATGTAAGCACACTATAATCTTTTTTTATAATAAATATCTTGTATCACGGTCGCACTTCTCCGAAACGGCTCCATCGATTTGAATGTGTTTTTTTGGATTATGAGGTATTTTTCACTCTCAAAATATCACCATCCCCTATTTTTTATCGCGATTTTAGTATTTTTGTATGAGCATATTTTTGTATGAACAAATGAACAAATATCCAAATAATTTCACCGTCAAATTTCTTCATCTACTTCTTCAATGATAGCGAAACCGGAAACGCCAATGACAATGTGAGATTGTTCCCCAAGTTAAAACATGGCTCTCTTGAAACCCAGTTTCCTGCTCAGGGTCCAAAACAGATTTTGAAAAGTGACTGAAATAACGAAGACAAACGTGACACGCGTGTTTTCGGTGCGGCTTTCACTCGTCAACGACTTACCCAGAGAGAAGGTAATCACTACGTGAACCTACCTTTTGGTCATTATTACTTGAAGTGTCGCGTCACTTTCACATTTCATCAACGTAGTGCATACAAATTGTTTTTCGATTTATTTAAATTTACAAGTATTATGTAAAAAGTTGGTAAAAAAATAGGTTCATGGTTTAGGTTCAAATTTAATATTTAAGTTTCTATTTCTTTGATAATAATTTATATGGCAGAACAACGTTTGCCGGGTTAGCTAGTTTTTATATAGTACCTATACATACAAATGGGACATAAAAGTTATCTACTAGCTAGTTATCTACTAGCTGTCCCCCGCGGTGTTACCCGCGGTGATTTCGCAGTTCCTGCGGGAACTCCGGGATAATAAGTAGGTGCGCTATGGATTATTACCCCAAAAAAATTTGAGTCTACAAAATATAGTATATCGATACCTTATCGCTTATCAAGGCAGTGCTTATTCCGATTTCGCTATCTCTATGACCGGAAATTAGCCTTGTGGATTTGATTAGCAAACTGTTCCGGCCGCAGCAAGGGTTGGGCCTGACGCGTGTGTGGACCTCGAACGCATTAAGGAAGCGCAAACCAGAAAATCGAATTTTCCGCTCTATGCGTCGGCTTACACACGCGCCTTTGTGCCTTTGTAGTGGATTCTAGAGAAATGTATTTACAGGAAAAAAAATACGTTGTGTGATGTGTCAATTTGCTCACAACATTCAAAAGAGTTGGTAAAATGTAGCCGCGATAAAATGCACGAAAACCTAGTCTGTTGCACGTGTTGTGTCGTTGTATTTATTTAAAAGAGAATGTGAACATCCGGAAATTCTCTAGCGCCTCCGTGACCTAATTTCTATAGAATCTCGTTTAACATTTGAACTGTAAATAGCCACCAATTTCAGCGGGAGCAGTTGAATTAGCGCGCTTTTGCTCGTGACTCCGGAGGGTTGGCCCTTAATCCGAATTCAAATTTTCCGAAAGATAAAGCGGCTCGGATACGGATATGGCGCAGGTTTACGGTCCTCTAGAGCCTTCGCTGCTATGCGTTTGGAACTTACAAAGTTTTATATCTACGCATCTAGCATACTTAGGTAGGTACAATTATAGTTATTATGTATATTTTTAAGCCTTTTATGTTTATGTTTACAGCTATGCATTGTGTATTGCAATACCATATCATTATTGTATCTTTCACTAATTGAAAATGTATTTAAGTAGTAAGTACGCTCCTACTACTATTTAGAAAAAAATACCTTTTTTATTGCCATCTAGTATCGAGTAGCAGCAATAAAATGAAATACCAACTCTATTCAAAACTGAAACCAGCAACCACGTAGGCATGATTAACCCCAATCTCAACTAGAGGGCGAGTTTTTCCGAGCCCAGTTCATTTTAATGTGTTTGATCATTCAGTTCATTTTAATGTGTTTCATTTTAATGTGTTTGATCATTTTAATGTGTTTGTTTGTTTATTCATGTTAATAGATTTTGTAGATAAGTCATAATTATAGTATAAGTAATAATTTGATACTAGCAAGTAGCATTATAGACGAGATTTGTTATTTACCACCTTAAATTTTGGTTAATTTAATTAAAAAAAACCCTTAATGAACATAAATAATTTAATTTTTAGGAAAATATCTTGTGAATCTAAATACCTAAATCACTGTTCGTTTGTCTAGCTAAAAATTGAGAATGGCTTAACCGATTTGGCTAATTTTGATCTCGAAAGATTTGTGGACGTTCAGGGAAGGTTTGAACAGTGAGAAGTTTGGAGTTCCTGCGTGAATTCCAAAACTCATGCGGGTGAGACCGCAGGGCATAGCTAGTTATAAATATAACCGGGTTGATTGCCTATTTATAGTAATCATAAATCATCGGTCACCATCGGTAGATACGTATAGTGTGCAACGGCCAATGTTGCAATCAAACATCACTGCTGCCCGCACGAAATTACCCACATGCCATTATTGGCCATCCATAGACTGTTTGTCGTAATTAACAACTGAAGGTTAATCTATACCCCGCACCCCTCCCTCCACTGCATTGGCATTCCCGCCCTCGCCGGTTCGTGCGGCGCGCCGCCCTAAATCACCACCGCAATGCCGCGGCCGTTGTGACAATAGATATAGGTTACTGGAGGTTATCTATTTGTTTTTTTGTCGTAAAATAGTATTAAATGTCTGCGGATTACCATTATTAATGTTTAATTAAAATAATAACAATAATAATCCACCTCAGAATACACAGATCTAGGTACTTAGTAATCCCACACTAAGTCATAAGCTTGTTTTATGGAAACCAAGCAAATTTAGTAATTTAGGCAATAATAAACCCGGTAATTTCTCAATAAATGTTTCATATCTAAAGGGTAGGACTTTCATGTGCTTAACCGGAAGATATATTTTGTACGGCTGAGGTCGCGGGTTTAATTAGCAGCTAATTGTATTAGTCTGAGTCTGATATTCATATATAAACATATTCTACTTAAACATGACTTAAACAAAAAAAAAAATATATATATATTTATTTTATTTATTTAAAGAACTTTATTGCACATTTATGTACAAAAGGCGAACTTAATGCCTAAGGCAATCTCTACCAGTCGACCTTTTGGCTAGGGGATAGTTTAGTGGCATTACACAGAACCGGAAAATATATATATATATATATAAATATATATTATAAATCTAAACTGAAATTTATAATCATGCGTAGTCTCATGATTTTTTGACTTTTTCCTAAAATGCCCATAGTTTCATTTTAAAAATACTCATAATTGGACATAGATAAGCAATAGTGTGTTAACCCACACTGGAGAAATTTTGAGTAAATTAAAGTTTTAAATTTATAGGGCTATTTAGTGTAAACATTTTTTATGTTCAATATTTAGTGACATATTTACACAATGTAATAAGGTAAACACATAATTAAAAAACGTTCCCAAACTCTCAATAAATGCTTCTGAATCAATAACTTAATTTTGTGGGTTAACATGTTATTGCTTATCTGCGTCCAATTATGTTATCTTATCTTAATATATAATATAAATCACGTGTCACGTTGTTTGTCCGCGATGGACTCCGAAACTACTGAACGGATTTTGATAAAATTTTGTTACCATTTATAATATGGTCCACCTTATAAGATAGGATAGTTTTTATCCCGGAATTCCCGCGGGAACTCCGACTCCGAAATTACCGCGGATGAAATCGCGGGGGACAGCTAGTACCTTTATAAAATTTAATATCCTACTAATGGCGACAACCTTTTAAATTATGCTCGAGTCACAATTCAGTTAAAAGAAATCTCGTTATTCAAATACAAAGACATTGGCGGTTTTGACATGACGGATCGAGCAAGTTGTACAAGTCGAGTGTAACTGGAGCTCGTCGATCATCGACTATCTCTGTGAGTAATAGAGCTAACAATTCACTACGTAGAGGCGGCTAAGATTTCTTGCTATCTGTGACGTCACCACTCACCATGCGGCACCCGCCCTTCGCCGGGAGTTCCCGCTTTCTTTCATCAAATCCATACATTGCTCATGGCGATTATTCACACGATACGGATGCGGTGCCCAAACTTTATTAACCTGCAGGGGACCAGCTAGTTTTTCGGTTCACGGGTTTCGCGGTTTAATTTTTTGACAGTTTGGGATTCCCGCAGAAACTCTTTATATTAAGATTAATGTATGTTATCTCTTAATCTAAGACCTGAATTACTCGTAACAACATTTACACCTCCTCCTCCGTTTCATTAAGTACTGTAATATTGTTATTTTATGTGCAATAGAGGATTAAATAAATAAATAAATAATACACCAAATTGCTGTTCCTCCCACTTTTCCGGGGTAAGTCAAAGTACTATAATACTCTGGTATACTGTAACTTTTTATCAGTGAATGTGAATACTTATGAAAAAAATAAAGAGCATTTAAAAAAAAATTAACAACAATAATTTATTTTTTCTTGAATTCAGAATTTTTCATAGGCATTTCATATAGTACTATTATACTTTAAGACGAAGTGGAAAAGTTTTGGAAGCCATTGAATCGAAAGGAAATAAAAGATCCCCTTCTTACAACGGTAATCCCGAAAGTAGATGGCAATGTGGTCGGTTTTATCTACAGGTTGTGCTCCGAATAGTAAGTTCTTCCATAGACTCGTAATTTGCCAGTTTGTGACCATCGCTTGAGAATCTTTCAGAGTTTTGAAAATAACTCATTTGCGTATGCGTATGAGATAATAAAAATAAAAATATGCAGTTTAAAAAAAAAGGTTTTTGTTTACTAGTAGCATCTGAAGAGTTCCACCATCAGACCAATGACCATCGTCACCAACAAGCCTAATCAATAGATTAGGCTTGGTGACGCGATGGTCTGGTGATCAATAAAATAGGAGCTCTCATACTAGTAGCCACTGAAAAGTTCCACTATCCAGTATTTATTTATTTATTTAAACTTTATGCACATCATGGTACAAAAGGCGGACTTAATGCCACATAATGGACTTATCCACCTCTTGACTCTATCATCAGATCAGCTCCCAAGCTACCAAACTATAGTTTTTTCATCCGAACCATATACTATGTAAAAACCATACACAAAAAAAATACATTTCGATACGAAAATTAGAAGTAGGTTAAAATTTACTCGTACTCCGATGTTTTTATTTCACTATTTGTCTGTGAAGTGAAGCTAGAAGCGTGTTAAAAAACAGAAACTGCATCATCCTGTAGAGTGTAGATATAGCAATGCACCGGTGCATCCAGTGCAGAGGGCGAGGCGATCTCGTCGCCCACTGCAAGCATTGCGAGCTTGCACTGCGAGGCTCACACTCGGCGCGGCGCCCGCCCTGCCCCGCCTTGCCCCGCCCGCTTCGCCTTAATCAAACCCGAACCCGAGCAATTTATGATCGCCGCACGACACTAGCCGGGATATTCTGCAAATTTATGTTACCTACAAGTTTCATTCTTTTATCATATTATCTATACTAAAAGTAATTTTTTTGAGTTTGTAAGGTTGTAAGGGATGATCTCTGGATCAGAAGAACTGATTTGGATTTTTTTTTCCAATAGAATGCTACAGTGTTCCTGAGTGTCGCCCATAGGCCATAGGGTACTTCTTATCCCGGAATTACCACGGGTAAAACCGCAGGGGAACCGCTAGTCGTCAATATTTCAATAATCAACCTTTTAGCCTGAAAGAGATCGTTTTATACTGATAAGGCCGCCCTTTAGAGCCTTTTTAGTACTTTCAGTTTTTTATTACTTTTTAGACTTTTTAGTCGTTTCTACTGATTATAGTGCTCAATGGAGTGTTTTTATTCAAATGTACCTAAACTGCACTAAAAGTGTAATACTTATTTGCTTTTAGTGCTGAAGAAATAATATTACCCGTTTGAATTACGGAATGCGTTCGAGAACTATATAATTTTTCGAGATGCAAATAGTTAGTACCAATTTTCAGGAAAATCCATAGCGTTAGGGTACGGAGCTGAGTTGCACACTAGCGTCTAGCTTTCACACAAACTTTTGCATTTATTTCCATTTCTATTACCCAATTAGCTATGAAGAAATGATTTTTACACAAAGAATGCTTTCATCATGAGTTCAGAATTTTGAGCGTACCTACTGTAAACAAATTGGAAATGTTTTGTTGTTAAAATAAATTGCCATTATTTACTACATTTAGTTCCCAAATTTTCAAGAGAATATAAAAGGTAATTATTTTTTAATAACAACAAATTAAAATATTTTTGTAAAAAAAACGTAATTTAATCATTTCATTGTACATGAATAGAAACAAAACAATCTGCGCCAGCGTAGTACGGCCTATTATACTTTACAATAACTGTTATCCAAAGCAACGACTCCGTTACATCTTTTATTGGAATGGCCCGCCACTATGCGCACATTGTATAGTCGTATCTTAAATCGTAGGGCGGCGCGCCCCTGTCGAAAGTGCTTACATTAGAACTTACACTTTGCCGACTGAACGATATTGTGTCGTCATCGATTGTAGTTGTATCTCGTAATAAAAGTTTTTTGTTGGAGATAATCATTAATTTACCACTTCTTTCCGAAATCTAAATATTTTATTAGTATTAGACTATTGAAGTTTCGTAAAAAGTGAATTGATAAATAAATTTCATGAATTTTTCTAAGTATTTACAGTACAAAAAATATAGAGTCTTATTCGTCAATAAAAGTAGGTATTGTACTTATTTATGTATTGTCATTATAGAACTCAGTGGACAAAACGATTCTAAGATTATGTTATGACAATAAATTTTTAAATTTATTCATGACTTGATAAACATTGACATGACTTGACATGATGAATTCCCGCGGGAACTCCGAAGTTACCGTGGGTGAAACCGCGGGGCATAGCTAGTAGTAAATATAACTATCTATATAAAAAAGTTGTATGATAAAGTCTTAAAAAGGTGTAGGGCACAACTGGATATACGGAACGTGACTAACATTGCACTAAATAATATTTAAGACTAGCTATGCCCCGGAGTTTCACCCGCGGTAATTTCGGAGTTCCCGCGGGAATTCCGGGATAAAAAGTACCCTATGTCCTTCTCTGACAACGTGCATGCCAAATTTCATCCAAATCCGTTCAGCCGTTTTTGCGTGATTGAGTAACAAACATCCAAACATCCAAACATCCAAACATCCAAACATCCACACTTTCACATTTATAATATTAGTAGGATTAGTAGACTTTACAGTTGAAACGATTAGTTTTATTATTATACAAAGCAATTTAATTGTGATTTTGCATTGCATTTGGATAGTAAGAAGAGGATAGGAACTTTTTAAGTGGCTGGAGACATTAAATAAGCAAATATCTGTAAGGGCATCGAAATATTGATATCAGAAGGGTTAAAACTAAAAAAAAAAAACTAAGAAAAGAGAACACAGCCAGTATCAAAATGTGTACTCGCAGTGCAACTTACCTAGGCTAGGGGCGCATTGCACTTATTGTTGCTGTGTATTTATGATAGTAAGGGCACGAGCCGACTGGTGCACTGGACTTTATGCAAGCGCCGATGCGAAACAAACGAAAACTACTTTAATTACGGGAGTGTACGCCGTTTGTAAAGTTATGCAATGAGGGGTGTTGGGTGTTGACTTTTTATGGACATAGATAAGCAATAGTGTGTTAACCCACACTGGAGAAATTTTGATTAAATTAAAGTTTTAAAATTATAGCGCCATTTTGTGTCAATTTTTTTATGTTCAATATTTAGTTACATATTTAAACAATGTAATAAGGTAAACACATAATTGAAAAACGTTATCTAACTCTCAATAAATCGTTCTGAATCAATAACTTCATTTTGTGGTTTAACATGTTATTGCTTATCTGCGTCCTTATATGCTTACTTATTTTATACAAAAACAAGTAAGATAAAAACAAAAATTAAAAAAAGAACACTTGAATACTTATTTACATGTCTGTGAATTACATAAAAAAGCAAATATCCTTATTAATATTATAAAAGTGAAAGTTTGTATTTAATTGGGCGTATGGATGTTTGTTACTCTTTCACGCAAAAACTACTAAATAAATTTTAATGAAACTTTACAACAATATCGTTTATACATCAGAATAACTCAAAGGCTATATTTTTCTCGCAAGAACTCCGAAATTACCGCGGGTGAAACAGTGGGGAAAAGCTAGTATTTACATAAAGATGACTAAAAGTGCTGTTTGGAAAGTAACAAACCACTGTTTTTACCACTGGACTTAAGTATTTTGTTGTATATTTTGTATATAGTGTGTTTTATATTTTATAATACGTATAGTTTGTTAGTTTAGTTAAGAAATACAAATGTGACAGAGTAGTACCTTAGTACCTAAAGTATAGAAAAAGTTATGGATCAAATAAATATTTCAAAATAAAATGAATGGCAAATAAGTAAAAAAAAAAAATAATGTATCACGTATATTACGGTTTTCAAATTACGTTGAATTTTATTCGCTGCTCTATTCTGAGCGATGGATAAAAACTCCGCTTCAAGTTATCCAAGTTTTAGAATGAGATCAAAAAGCAATTTTTGCTCGCTTTAAAATGTCAGTTCTAGTTGTACGTGACTGGACCCGGGGCGAACTTCTTTTACATCCAAAGAGAATTAGGTTATGTTTTACGACTTCTTACTTACGGTTGTTTATGTTACATATCTATACAACACGTAGTGATTACCTTCTCTCTGTATACAACTAGCTTACGTGTGCACTGCGCAGTAATATAAATTGTAACCATTATATCGAAATATAACTTCAATTATATTCCTTATTTGACTAATTAACTCCCAGTCCAAACTACTGAAACTAGAACGTAGGTATAGTGATTTTATTATTATCTTTGCTAGCAAGTAGCAACATAAGAGTCTGACAGGATTTGTCGAAATAGATGGGAAAGGGATGGGAATGTTACTTTTGAAATGAGAATTATGTAAATTGGTAGTTGTTCTCCATATTTTTTTTTTCATCAATTTTGTTTTCCATTTGTTTTCTTCATTTCATATAAATCGCCTGTATTTTTTCGTTAAGTGTCATAAGCCATTTAATGTGAATATTTCTTTAGTTCCACAAATGTGATAGCGAGTGCCGTCCCGGATTCCAACAGCGCGATAAAAGCAGTATATCTAACTTGCCTACCGCTTCCAGCAGCGACCCTTTATAAGTACTTATAAGTACATACAATCAACACAAATTACACATGAAATTCCTATGTTACTACGACTTATAACAAGATAAGTGTTGAATAAGATAACAACAATACCCTTTAAATATTTAGAAATCTTCGAAAGTGTAACTATGAAGAGAAATGCGCATCCTGTTGCAAAACGATATGAGCTGCACTGATCGAACGTGGCGCTAGTGTCTACGCAGCACTTTGGAGAATGTATCGGAATGTATAGTTGCGTGATTTCGCCACCAGCAAAGCTATGTTGGTAAGTGAGAGGGCGCGCGCCGCTGGCAGGGGCGGGCGGAGGCTGTGTGGAAACTTGCTTTTCCAACGTATGCCGGCAGTGCACGACGTGCGCCCTTGCTAGCCGTACTGCTCGTCTCGCGCGTGATGTGCAAACGTGTTCAACAAATATCTACATATAGTGCTATTATGTGTTCATGTTATGAAGTTGGCAACATGAGTTAATAAGTGCAGAATGAGTTTTTGTGTGTACAACAAAAGTGGATTTTTGTGTATCCATGATTATATGAGTGTTGTTTATATATCAATGAAAATGTTTTGGTCGAAAATGCTCTTTGTTGACACCTAACAGGTTTTGATTGGAGTATTATATAAATGTTAAAAATGTATTTTAAGTAAGACTTATTGGATAAAATTAAACGAACAAATGAAATTTAACTGTAAGGCAGTTGGAACATCGTCCAAAGTTAGAAAAATTTATGTCATATATTCTTGACGAAATTTTCTGCTTTTTTTCCTTTTTTACGGCTTAAATGTGCTGAAGGGATCGGTACTCTTTTGTGGGTTTGCAATTCTCTTTTATGAGATTAGGTTTACGTTCACTCGGTTTGTTTAACTTACGATGGAGTTTCATGGAGCTTTGTTATAATTTAATAAAACTTTTTAAATTAAGTCATTGTTTTTGTCGAAAGTAAGCCATAATACATAATATATTATGACTGATGCTTATCTAGGTAGGTACCTACATAGTTTTTACGGCGTGAAAGAAAAAATATCGCAGCTATAATATTATGCTAGTCATTTAGATTGGCACCGATTATGATGGAACACTGACTCAGTTCTATTATGATTCATAGCGTAGTAAATTTAACTATTGAGTGTACTCGGCATGCTATGTCTAATTTTTTTTAAATTAGGATTTTTACTTGGGGTCAGAAACCTATTCGAGCACGCGCTCAAAAAAAAGTTTATGTTCAAAAGTTTTTTGTAATAATGAGAATCGCATAGAAGACCAACGAACAAACATAATACCTGCATACCTACATAATTTTTCACATTAAAAATACGTTATGATATAACAATAACGTAAATTCGATGAAATTTATGTTTTTATTGATTTTTTTTTATTGTAGTTTACAAATTTCTTAATGAGCTTAAAGTGTTTGTAGTTAGGAAACAAAAGAGGGAGGTTCACCGGGCGTAAATCGTTTCTGTAAGAAGGCAAATGCATTAGGAAATGTGAAAAAAAAAGACCGTACATGTGTGTGCAAATTAATACTGTGGATTTGAATACATATAAGTCATACATATTTCGATGTTATGTATTATTTATCTAAACAACTTATTTGATATTCTCGAGTGAAAATTGTATCGCGGATGAGTCAGGACCAAATTATTGGACGCGGGACGTGACCGAGACGCCGCCGTGAGAAGAATGACAATAGCGTGCGACGATATTAACGCGATCCGTGGAAATACGTGCCTTTGGTATGTGTTTCATACAATTATAACCGTTGTGTAGCCGTTATTAAATAATTAGCCAACGAGCAGCGCTATTCTATGCAAATGAACGAATTTAATAATATCTACTCGTAAACTTTTTTGAAATGACTGAATAATATAATTTTTTTTTTGTATTTCATATGACACTCGAGTGCTGTATGGTTGTGAGGACATTCAATAAGTTCAGATGCTTAACAAATAAATAAAAACACTTAGTTGGTTTGTTAGTACAACAATATTTTAATACGGTCAATTTAGATCAATTATTCTACAAAAATCACCGAAAGCAATAAAAAATGTGAGTTTGTTTGTTTATTACGCTGTCACGCGTTAATGGCTCATCCAATCACTATGAAATTTTGCATAAGTTGTCAGGGGTACAAAAAAGTTCATAGGGTACTTTTTATCCCGGAATTCCCGCAAAAACTCCGAAATTAACGCAGTTATACTTTTTGTCTCTATAGTCGAGGTAACCCTGAAAGTAGAAACTCTCTGTCAAAGTAAAGGTTTAAACGAATTTCACTGTTCGTCTGTTTGATGTAATTTTGTAAATATTCTTGTAGCACCGACTTATTTACCAGTATTTCTAAACGCAACAAATCCGATCCACTGGGACCAGTGACCACCGATAAACAAAAGAGTATCACGAATCACGAGTTCGCGTTACACAAACGAAACAGCCCGAAGCAAGCAGAAGAGGGATAGAATTTTTGTTTTTGATTAAATAAATTGACTGCGAACATTTATGTTGTTCTCTCGCACGTTCCGCGCTCGATTCAGCTGTGGCCCTTTGCGAAAATTTCTCTTCGTGTCACGTCCCATTCGTTAATAAACTTGACGGGACCAATAGAGACCATTAGGATAGTTAAACAGAAAAGTTTAACTCTGAAAAATAAATACAGCAACGGTGGACTTCAATACGACGTGAATTTTAAATAGGTTCGAGTCAAGTAAAAGTCGTGTTCACGTAATCAGCTCTAGTTGAGAGGATGAAGAAATTACGTCGTTTACACTATCGAATTAAATATCTTAGGAAATATGATTTGTATAGAATGTGACTTACGTATTAAGCACTGCGTAATATTGATCAGTAAAGTATCTATAGCAATTGAGCGAGAAAATAATTAGTTTCTGATATTTTGTCTGTAAAATTAACTTGCAATGTAGGTGTCTTAGATAGTGATTTTAACAATATTGTAAAAGGTACATACAGTAACAGTCAAACTTGCACATGTTAGCGGCGCTAGGAAGACTTTATTTTTTAAGTTTTAAGCCTTAACTATTTCACATTTTTAATTTTTCATTATATTACATTTTTAAAGATGAACATCGCTATTTTTATTCCATGAAACTCTATAGTGTATAGGTACTTCCGTGTGTTTACGTCGTAACTCGTAACCCGTAGACTGCGCGGCGAGTATATAGGTACCGAAGCGCCAATTCTGCCCGGAGGGTAATAAAAAGTAAGGTTACGTCGGCCCCACTGTCTAACCGTTTCTTAAACAGAGCGCCTGTCTGGTACCGTTTTGCGAATTTACTCTGTTGTCTTTTTACATTTTTGCACCTGGCATAAGAGAAAATCCATTGTAGTATCTAGTACCTACAAATGTTTATGAAAAAAAAAAATTGTTTCTTTTTTTCAAGATACCTATTTCAGCAGTGTTTATCGTTCTCATAAACTGGGAAATGTAAGTTTAATTATTATGGATTTAACGATATTAATGATATTAAAAATAAATAAATACTTGAAGGTAACACGTACATAATAGAATAACCAACAAAATAAAATCTAAAGCTCTAGAATGCAGCGTGGGCATATTCCAATGCACAAGTCGCGTGAGTTGGCGACATTATAAAGCTACACTACAGAGCCTCTGCGAAATTTATTTAGGACTCCAGTCGGCTTTTTGTAGAATACACAAGTGTTCAAAACGAGAACTGTCAAGCATTGTGGTCTGTGGATTATTATTTTAGGTTAACTCTAGCTGGTGCCCGCGGTTTCACCCGCGTGAATTTTCGACCCTTGCAATGACAGTAATGACATTAGATTTTCTCGCTCTTTTAAAACGTACTTAGTGGTTATATACTCTTTAGTCTCAAAGAAAATCTGAAAATATAATCACATCATCTGTCTCTCTAAGCTTTAAAACTGTCTCCTCGCGAAAAATCAATTCAAAAGAATAAAAATGCATATCTCTAAAATGGTTTTATCATGTTCGTTATGCAACATTATATCGAAGCTTTCGACCATTTGCATTGCGCTGAAGTCTTTAACTGATGATAACTTTTTCCCCTGTGTCCTATTTCGATGAAACAAAGCCTATATGTTGCTCCAGACTTAGCTTAATCTACTACTTAAAACCGCATGACAACCCGTTCAGTAGATGCGGAGATTATCGCGAACAGACAGACAAACAGACAGACAAAAGAATTTTAAAAAACTTTTTTTTGGGCTTGGTTACTCTTCTTTTATCACTTCTCTCAATTTTAGGTAAAAATATTCAATGTACAGAATTGCGGATTCTACTCTTTTATTATAGTATAGATCGAACATAATAAATTCGTCTTCATTAAAATTTTTCCTAAGAATATCTAACAATGGCTGCCATCATTAATTTCAAATTCGAAAATTCAGGTCATAAAAACATAACTTTTCAAAAGGGCACTGCATAATGAATTATTTAAATCCACCACCTTGGTTGGACTGATTCGAATATTGATGACAAATAATACCACCAATGAAGTAATGTAGATATAATGGCTTAGAGTTAGGGAGTTTGGGCGACGCCGCCATTAAAAATTAACTCCACTCTGATGGTAAATCGATACTATTGTACATAATTGGTGCTGTCATGGTGCTGTCAAGAAGTGGCCAGTACTGTTTACTACTCGTACGCTCTGCCACACTAAAAACAATAGGCATGTTGACTAAATTTTTTTTTTAGTCCGTCTTGTAGATTTATAAAAAATATTGGACACGTATTTTTTCTTTTTTTTCGTAATGACCGTAACGGTAAGTTTAAAATTGCATTCATGATTTTGCTTTTTCTCGTTATGTATGTTTATAGTTTATATTGTATATCTCATAGTATGAAAATAACATAAATAAGATAGTCTGCAGTATAAAGTAAAACTATTAGAAATTATCGTACCTAAGTACCTATTGTATTTTTCGGGATATTCAGGATATCTTTAGAAACTGTGTGTATCGGGAATTGGGATAAACAGTACTCTATATCTTACATACAAATAATGGGTGATTACATATTTAGTTAGGATTACAATTATGATAAAATATAAAAAAAGACTATGCTTAGATTTAAGGAGCATGACAAGATTAACGGAAAACAAACAAACATTTGTGAAACACTCTCAAATACGAGAAAAATTCGATTGTTTTTTCATGAAAAAAGAGCAACGAAATGTAATAATTTGACAAAATTTTTTTACAATATATTTTTTAAACTTAATAATTATATTTTTTAAACTAAAGGCATGCAGATTCAACTTATGATGACAGGCTGTATAACTACAGATAATCATTTAATTAAGCTACAAATGGAACTATATTTAGGGATTAGGAATATACCTACCTAATGTACCTACCTACAATACATAAATTTTACAAGGAACACTTAAAACACTCAACAAATCGGTTCGTTGCCTCATATTGTGTAATGGGCGTATCGCGAGTATTAATAAGTTCCGTGATGCAATATAGTTAATTTTTAACATCGCTTATCAGACATAATCGTAGCACCACAAATTTAAGAAGGTAGGTATAATCGTATCACTAATAAATCTTGGGAACTCGGTCAAACAAATATTTTCAAAGTCTGAACTGCTTAAGTTTCGTACGCGCACCGGGGTTGGATCAAGGACGCCCATAAATAATCGCGGGCGCCACGTTGTCTCAACGCTCGTAAATATATCCTGTTTTAATTATACCGGCTCCTTTAATTGGTATTAGCCACGCAGTCAGTATTACTTTATAAGCAGTTCCATTCTTTAGTGTAGAAACTTAAAAAATTAAAAATAAACTATTCGAATTGTACCTACCTATTTAATAACTTCATTTTATTTATATCATAACTGACAGTACCAGGCCGAGTAGGTATTTATTTCTATGTGCAGATATAGTAGAAGTGCTAAGTTTTAAGTTAGCGTAAAATCAAGAAAAAGGAAAGTTTAAAAAAACGTTGTGCAGTCTTAATTGATATCAAGAAGGGAAATCGTGGCTTTAAATTCAAAAGCTTTAAATGCAACGCATTCCTTTTCGTATACTAGTTTGTGTAAAGCCTAAAGAAATAAATAAGTATTTCCACTTGTTAAGACCCCCCTACCTAATAGCCATTTAAGTAAAGTTGCTTACTTCGAAATTACAGCGATGAAAATCAAATGCAGAGAATTTTATGAGTTGCAAATTTTTTGCTGTTATTATGCTTTTAGTTTTCACGTTATACCTACTTTATAATTTTATTTATAACTAAGTTGGCACACATGCTTACGTTATGTTAATAGAATTAATAAATTCAATAAATCGATAAAATAGTTTTATGTGTAAAGTTAACGCAACCATGAATGATAAAAGATTAATTCAAACTTATCGGAAGTAATATAGAACTTTATTTAATTTCATCATTATTAATTTCACATATTTTCTGTAACGTAACGTTTTGCGCTGTTACAAGCCTTTAATTTATTCGTAAAATAAAATGCTTACTTAATGCGAAAGTGAGTTGGTTTGTTTGTTACGCTTTCAGGCCTTAACGGCTCAACCGATCAACATGAAATTTTGCAAATATGTTGTCAGAGGTACAGAGAAGGATATAGGATGCTTTTTGTCCCGGGAACGGGGAACTCCGGAATTACCGCGGGTGAAACCGCGGAGAACAGCTAGTACACAATATTCTTATACAATAGAGTACAATTTATAATAATAAATGGTTTAAGAATATTAATATCAATCACGGCATGACGCGTTATTGTGAGGAGAAAGTTCCTATGAAAGAAGTTTCGAAATCCTACGAGAATTCTAAAACTCACGCGGGCGAATTTCCTAAACATTTGAACTAATTTTGACGCGACTTTCTACTGCTAATTAGCTGATGTAGTCAATTCGGCTACTTTGGAGTTCCTGCGGGAATTACGAAACTCACGCGGGTAAACCGCGGAGCACAGCTAATATTTAATAAATGGACATAGATAAGCAATAGTGTGTTAACCCACACTGGAGAAATTTTTATTAAATTAAAACTTTAAAATTATAGCGCCATTTTGTGTCAAATTTTTTATGTTCAATATTTAGTTACATATTTAAACAATGTAATAAGGTAAACACAGAATTAAAAAACTTTCTCTAACTCCCAATAAATCGTTCTGAATCAATAATAATCAATTTTGTGGGTTAACATGTTATTGCTTATCTGCGTCCAAATATAAAATTAATTTCATCTCTACATTCATGTCTTAAAAACAAAATGTGACTTTTAGCCTGTAAATGATCGCAGAAATTATCTTTCTTACCACTAGCTATTGTCCGCAGTTCCACCTGCGTGAATTTCACGATTCTCGGGAACTCTTTGTTAATAAAAATATACCTACTATGTTACTCAGAGATAGGTAAATACTGCAGCTTTCAATCTTATTAGATAAAGATTAGTCTACTACTTACTAATGAAGAAGCTCTTCCTCTAGTGTAGATACCTTCTTAAATATACAGGGTGTCCCGTAAATCGACGTCAAGCCAGACCCAGGTGATAGGCTAAGTCATAATAGCTGTTAACAGAAAAATATAAAAATCTTTGCTATGCCCATTTAAAAAAAAGGACAGTCATTAAAAATTGACGAAAGCAATAATTTTGAAAACTTCATTGGCAAAAACTTAAATTTTAAGCAGTAGTTTTCAGAAACACTATTTAGGATTACACAATAAGAAGAAAATTGAAAAAAAAGTTAAGGTTTGTAGCAACAAGAGTTAAAGAACCGTAGCAGGGTGTAAATTTTTAAAATTTTAATAAATGACCTGCATCTTTTTTAAAGATCCTTTTTTTAAGTTTTATCTATTAACAGTTATGACAGTCAGTAGCCGGTTCTGGCTTGATGTCAATTTACGGGACACCCTGTATATTTTTTTTTTCATTTAAAAATGTAATGAATCCGATGTATTCCAATAGAAATTACAGTACTACTTACATAAAAAGTCGTTATCCTAGTCTATAAACATAATATTACGGTTATTATCAATATACCTACGGTCGGTAGTTAACAAGGTAATAAATTACCGGCGCGGGTCGCAGGTTGTAGGTAACAAACTCTATGTTAATTTACGACCCGCCCGGACACCGGTCATTCTGGATCACTATAATACCTGTTGAGTTACAATGGGGCTTAAATGACCCGAATGATCATTGTTGAACTGGCTATTGGTATAGTTAGCATCAAAGGTAGCTGAGCTAATCAGATGTTCACATAGCATAGTGATACACATTCAAAGTGACCGTAATCCGTAATCAAAGTTTTTTGATTACTGTGTTTCAAGCAACCGATCACACACGTTGTCAAATATTTCGTAGCAAACTGGACGTCGTTAGTATATTATATCCTAAACTAAATTGTTGTACTAATTGTATGTATATAGAGACGTTTTTAAAGAGTGGTTTCAGCATTCAATCCTCGTTTCATCCTACCAATATCATAAATGTGAAAGTGTGGATGTTTGGAAGTTTGTTACTCAATCACGCAAAAACGGCTGAACGGATTTGGATGAAATTTGGCATGCACGTTATCAGTTGTACAGAGAAGGACATAGGGTACTTTTTATCTCGGAATTCCCGCAAGAACTCTAAAATTACCGCGGGAGAAACCGCGGGGCACAGCTAGTATATTTATATGTATTTGAAATTAACAACAATTTTTGAAATAATCCTTAAAAAACTATTCATGAAAATGGTCCTTAAGGGTCACTCAACCATCATTGTCCCATATAGTTAGGGTTGCCATGCACTCGTACTATAACGTGTACTATCGTACGATATTTCAGTCAGTTGCACTGTAAATATTAAAGAACAAATTCATATCTGGTACAAAAAATACTATAACTTTATCCCTAATTCAACTGTCAACAAAGCGTGTTATATTAACTGTGACTGGTCTGGAACGCACGCGTAGCGCAGAAAACTAAAATTTAAAATTCAAAAAATGTTTGCAGCTTTTTTCGGAAAAATACTATTTTTTTTTAAATGTGGCAACCCTACATACAGTGCGAACAATAAAGCTAGCTTTCTAAAGAAATGGTAGTACCTATATCTTTTTACTATCTAACACCGCTTTATATTTTTTTTTTTTCAATATCTCATAACCAATAGTATTACCAGCCCAATATTAGGAATAAACAATATGTGTATACTACGAGAGTGCTTTACACTATAGGTACTACCTACAAAAGGAAAAAAAATGTACCTACAATAATGAAATAATAATAAAAATGTAGCTATATTTATTTGTATATACCTACCTATAGTATAATATGTTTTTTACTATTTAATATCGCTGTATAGGTACATATAAATATTATCCCAAAAATAATTATTTAGTTAATAGGTAATACTGTAACCTCATCCCACCCTCCGCAATATTTTCATTATTTTCCCTCAAACACCTAGACAGTAGACATCCCCTTCTTAATAAAAGCATAATTTAATCAGACTTTGGTCTTTGCAAGCAAAATATTTAACCACAATTTCCTGTAGAAATTTTGTAATTATCTAACTAAAGCGTAAACAAGTAGTATCTACCTAATACTCGATAACTAGCTGTTCCCCGCGGTTTCACCTGCGTTAATTTCGGAGATTCCGCTGGAATTCTGGGAATAAAGTATCTTATTTCCTTTTTAACCGACTTCCAAAAAGGAGGTTCTATGTTCGATTGTATGTATGTTTTTTTTTTTTTTTTTTATGTATGTTCACCGATTACTCGAAGACGGTTGGACCGATTTGAAAAATTCTTTTTTTGTTTGAAAGGGTATACTCCCAATTAGGTCCCATTGCCACCAAGTCCAGATCTGATGATGGGATCTTGGAGAAATCGAGGGAACTCTTCAAAAACTATAGGCACACCTATAGCGATTTGGGTATTTTTGATAGTAAATCGTTCATTTGCTTTCGAAAAGCAAAATTTGAAGAAGTGGAACTGATGATGAAGACCACAGGTGGTCATCGGAACAACTCAAAAATAATACGTATTTCACGGGTTCCGATTGAAGCGATTTCGAAAATTGTTTTTTTGTTTGAAAGGGGATACTCCCAAATTGATTCCATTGTCACCAAGTCGAGATCTGATGATGGAATCTTGGAGTAATCGAGGGAACTCTTCAAAAATTATGGGTACACCTATAGCGATTTTTGTATTTTTTATAGTAAATCGTTTCTTTGCTTTCGGAAAGCAAAATTTTAAGAAGTAGAACTGATGATGAAGACCACAGATGTTCATCGGAACTACTCAATAATGGGTATTTCACGGGTTCCGAATCGTTAACTTTAATATGGTTTCTAAACAATTTATGCCCGTCACAATGTATATGGTGAAGTGGAACTGATCATGATGTACCAGGAGAACTCCTCAACAATTAACGTCCCTGCGTCGGGAAAAGTAATATTTTGTAAAAGGTGATGAGCAGTTGACATTAGGCTATTGTAACTTAGAGAAATTACGAACTAAGTCACTTAAAAGCGAGAAATAAACAAATTTTTAACAAAAAATTAAAACCGACTTCCAAAAACACAAAACTAAAAATCTAAAAATAAAAAGCTAAAAATAACAACATACCGATTTAATCCAAAAGACAAGAACACACGTAATATTATTATTAGTATGTGCTACCACTAATCGGTATGAAGTCGGTGACAAGCCAAATATGGAGGGGGTAGATGGGCTAAGTGACTCCCGCCACCAGCTTTTTGTGAACAGGACAACCCAAGTGGGCAGACACCAGCGGGCTTGTCACCGAATTCAAACCGATTAGTGGTAGCACAAACTAATAATAATATTACGTGTGTTCTTGTCTTTTGGATTAAATCGGTATGTTGTTATTTTTAGCTTTTTATTTTTAGATTTTTAGTTTTGTGTTTTTGGAAGTCGGTTTTAATTTTTTGTTAAAAATTTTCTGTACTCCTGACAACGTGAAGTGTGCAAAAATTTTATGAAGTTCCACCCGCGTTAATTTCGGAGTTCCCTTGGGAATTCTAGGATAAAAGTACCCTATATTTCCTGACAATGTGTATGCAAAATTTCATGAAGATCGATTGAGTCGTTAAGACGTGAAAGCAATCAAACAGACAAACAAACAAACTCACTTTTGCTTACTCGTATCGAAATTTTGTTATCCAATAAAAATAATTGACAATAATAATAATAAGTAATATGTTTTGGACATTCTCACACATTATTACAAATCTTAAACTAAACAGAGCTTGTACTATGGAAACATACAAGAAAACTCAAAACATAAAAAAAAAAATGTTTATTTCTTTATCTGCGTCTTGTCTACCTATCTGGGCCCTTATTCACTATGACCATAACACGTACAAAAATAGTTTTTCCCTTATGCTCAAAGAAGTTTCACTTCAAAACAATACATTTACAATGTGACTTGAGGAGTACAGAATATTGCTAATATTTTGGAATCTGCAGTAGCGTTTAGGATTGTGTTTTTTGGACGTGCGTTATTGGCATGGAATGTTATTGGTCATAATGAATAAGGAACCTTTTTGCGCGTTAGGTACCTACTATGTAATTTACATATTTGTATAGGATAACCACAAATGTTCATCTGTGCTCATAGACGTTTAGTTGATTTTACTGTAGGTATTAGGATAAATCCTTAAGCATATTATATGTATTTAAAATTAAATTATTCAAAATCACGGTTAAAATATTATTAAAATAAAATAGTGACTGCATCTTTGAGATCTAGCAAACATTAGATACGCATAGGGATCTATTTATAAGTAACAATAAGTACATACATGTAGGTTGAAGAATGAAAACATGTCAGAGGCGACTTTATTACTATTGTAGTAAGATTAAAAGTGCCGACGCTGACTGTAGCACAAATAATTATTAATCTGACTAATCCCTCCAACCATATTTCAATAATAAAACAAGATGTCGCTCCGCATTAAATTAATTCCGCGCCGTTGATTTTTGCTCAGCAATTATTGCGACAGAGTTCTAAAGCAGTAAAAATGCACCCCTCTGAAGTACCTTTTCCATTTATCTGGGTGTCATTAAGGGTATGATCCGGTAGCGTGAGCGGATAACTTATGGTCGGTCATGGAATCTGCATATAAATAGGAAAGAGGTTTATATCCGTAGGATTACGAGTGCCAACGTGGGCTACAGCCGCGGCTCAACCATGGCCGGTAGGCGCGAGTTCTTATTATATTTGCCGCTGAACTTTTATTTAGACAAATAGCTTGAAATATTCTTACATTATCTATACTTAAAATAAATTTTAATGAGTATTCTTAAACCTAATTAAAAAGATACCTAAACCTACTGGGAGTAGTTGCAAAAATCTTATTTGAATTCTAAAAATTCAAAGAGATCACTATCCTTCCGATGTTTCTATCTGTATTTATAAATACCTATGTATAAAGAAACTAGTTGTCCCCTGCGGTTTCACCCGCAGTAATTTCGGAATTCCCCAGGGAATTCCAGGATAAAATATAGATATAAGCCTTCCTCATGAATCACTCTATCTATTGTTGAAAACCGCATGATAAATCCGATCCGTAGTTTTAAAGATCTAAGCATATGTATATAGGGACAGACAGACAGAGGGAAGCGACTTTGTTTTATTCTATGTAGTGCAGAACAGAGTGACAATATTTTCCAAGTGAGAAATATGTTACAAAATAGGTGGGTAATATAAAACTGCGAAGAACGACGGTGTGAAAGGCGTGCGCCGTACAGTAATACGCTTTTATGGCCATGTTGGTACAATAGGTATATGGCTGATTCAGGCTGATGTGGCACAACGATCCCTCCGTAATGGAATGTATGCGGCCGAGTCGGGGTGCAAAAAAAAATAATTACAAGGGCGTTTTGATACAAATCGAATTTCAAATTGCGTTTGGTGAACTCTTAAACCAAACAATATTCTTATGGAAATTAAATAAAAATATATATAAAAAATTTATACTTTTAAAAAACGTCTCTACAATACATTAAATATCGTCAGTTTAATGAAGTTAGGAAGTCTAATAATAAGCGAATTTAGAAATGGGGAACTTCCATATTATGATAATATATTCGTCATTATAGGAATAAAAACGAGAGGTCTTTGAACAGAGAAAAATGTTATTATTAGGTAAACAAAAATCAAAATGTAATGTATTTAGATAACATACATTTTATCATACCAAAATAAAAAATAATAGTAATTTTTAAAACAAAATTATATACGTGAGCAAAAAACATAGTATCTCCACTACTGTTATAAATGCATTAATAAGGTACCTAGCAATAAAAAAAACATACGCGTCGAATTGAGAACCTCCTCCTTTTTGAAGTCGGTTAATAAATAATAACTTTGAAATGGTTAAATCCTTATTAATATAATTGCGAAAGTGAGTTTGTTTGTTACGCTTTCACGCCTCAACGGCTCAACCGATCATCATGAAATTGTACACGTTTTCAGCGGTAGGTATACAGAGAAGGACATAGGGTAATTTTGTTACGGAACTCCCACGGAAACTCCGAAATTAACGCGGGTGAAACAGCTTGTAAAAATATAAATATAAATAACTTTGTTGGATAGCAAAAACTTATCCCGAATGCATAGTTTTCTTATTGCATTAACATATCAAAGGCTTGCGGAATCTTGAACGGGGATACAACGCCCAGTCTCAATAGATATCACAGGACGAATGAACCCCACAATTAAAACCCATGATAAATGGATCACGAAAAATCTAATCTGAATATTTAATCGAAAATTCCCCCACACAGTTAAAAGTAGTTTGTGCATTTGTGTGTGTGCTGCACCATTATTGCTTTTGCCACTGACTGTACAGTTTTACCTACTGCTAAAACGTAGTGATTACCTTCTCTCTGCCTACTGCATTTGCACTTTTATAATATGGATGTAGGTAGAGGAAGTATAAAGATAGGTAATATGCAACTTTACTTGACTAATGTTAATGAAAGATCTAAAGTTCCGAAAATTATAATATTGCGATTAGCGAGCGAAACTACTTTGAAAAGATTGATTGAATCGATCTTTATAAAATTTAGTATGAAGATGAATATTTGTAGTGGGAAAAGAGTTTGTAAGGGAACAAAATTCATGACGGTTGAAACATAGAGCAATAATTGAAACTTGCTTTACGTAATAATGCCTGCACTTCTCGTATTGTTGTCGCTAAGGAAAACACATTCTAGCTCACGCAAAGCGTTTATGTGAGCGTGTGTGTGTGTGTGCATGAGCGAAGACAAGTGCACCAAAGTGCAGGAATGCATTTCCCTCGCGTCCCATGTTCGCCGCGTTTATCCAGGGGAGGCCACCCTAGCACCCTAGCAATGCGAAATGCAAATAAAATATTTCTTTCGACAAATATCGCAGTGTTAATAACACGCTAAAATGTGTACACCAACGTTCTGTTGTGTGTTCAGCGTATTGTTGATAGGATCACTTTGTTGGCCGCGAAAAGGGCAACGAGATGTTTGTTCTGTCATGATTATTCTGGTTCTGTTTGTATTATTCTAAATGGATTATGTGAAACAATGTTGATACTAGCGCCACCTGCTATAAACTTTTAAGAAATTCTATTTATAAAAACAAGAAAGGTAACCATACAAAATATGGTAATTATACTATTTATTGACTATAGCTGTTCTCCGCGGTTTCGCCCGCGTTAATTTCGGAGTTTCCGCGAGAATTTTGGCATAAAAGTAGTAAAGTGACCTTTTTTGTATCCCTTTAACAACATGCGTAACAACGATACTCACATCCGCATTTATAATATTAGAATTTTCCAATGGATTTTTTTAAAATGAAATATCTTAAAAATAAATGATTTTTTTATAGCTGCCGGACTCGGAACTTTAGTATACTCCTTAAAAAGATTATTTTAATACACTTTCAAGTTTTTATTATTATTTTGTTTCAAAATTACTTATCTCCACGCGTACCCTTTGGAAATAGCTTCCGTATAATTTTCAAAATTCTTACTCCGAATGCGAATTTTATTGCGTTTCGGTTTCCCCAAATGTTATATTTCAACGTAAACTTCGCCTTCCTGACCCATTTACTTGGGTATTGCTGGGGAGATTGTACGTTTCGATTTTAAACTTCTGTGCCTATCCTTTTCTATTCCTAAGAGGAGAAAGAGTAGGATAGTGTATTCTAGCGTTCCGTCGAAGGTGCTCGTTTCACTGAGGCTATATGCCGGGGGTCTGAGAATGCCTGTAAATCACTTAAGGTCGACGGCTATGGGGTTCATAGCTGTTACAATTTCAGCTTCTACTCACTGGGGAGTTGAAACGATCTCTGTAAGTGCACATAACTACATGCATAGGCACAATTAACCTAGTTAAAAACTGCTTAGCAAAGATCATAAATCCCACAATTATGTAACTCTTGTGGGTGATGGGACGCCATTTTAGTTTTATTAGAGGTCTCTTAGTAAACCCTAATTAATATAAACAAAGGAGATAGAGATAGCTGACAAATGACTAACTAGGTACCTACGTTTTAATATAGATGTAAGTAAAACGTTTGAACCTATTATTTTTTAAACTAAAAGCTGTTGATCGAACCATTGGAAAGTTTACTTCTTATGAAAGTATCTGTTTTTTAACCGACTTCCAAAAAAGAGGAGGTTCTATGTTCGATTGTATGTATGTTTTTTTTTAATTTATTTTTATGTATGTTATTCATTGATTACTCGAAGACGGTTGGACCGATTTGAAAAATTCTTTTATTCTTTGAAAGGGTATACTTTCAATTAGGTCCCATTGCCACCAAGTTGGGATCTGATGATGGAATCTTGGAGAAATCTAGGGAACTCTTCAAAAATTATAAGCACACCTATAGCGATTTGGGTATTTTTTATATTAAATCGTTCATTTGCTTTTGGAAAGCCAAATTTGAAGAAGTGGAACTGATGATGAAGACCACAGATGGTCATCGGAACTACTCAACAATAATACGTATTTCACGGGTTCCGATTGGAACGATTTCAAAAATTGTTTTTTTGTTTGAAAGGGGATACTCCCAAATTAATTCCATTGTCACCAAGTCGAGATCTGATGATGGGATCTTGGAGTAATCGAGAGAACTCTTCAAAAATTATAGGTACACCTATAGCGATTTTTGCATTTTTTATAGTAAATCGTTTATAAAAAACGTTCTCTAACCCTCAATAAATCGTTCTGTATCAATAACTCTATTTTGTGGGTTAACATGCTATTGCTTATCTGCGTCCAAATATAGTGATATGGTCTAAACTTGGTAACATTTATCTAACTCAATGTGTACCGAGGACATGGAGGATGACCGAGGATAACACAGTCTTCAATTGTGAACTTTCAAATAAAACCGCACAGGTACCTTCATGCTCAACAAAGTAGAGGAAATAAAGTGACTATACGGTAGGTACCTAAAGTACATGAAACGCCGCAACAAATTAGAAAGTTTGCGTCGGGTCCGGACTCCGGGTGTAAACGGGATACCTTGCACCTCCGAGAGTATAATAAACTTCGACAACAAACACCGATGTTGTGTTACACATAAACCTAATTAACTAGAAATTTCTCATTTAGGTTCTGAAGGAAAAGCTTTCAAACGATGTTCTTTTTTAAATTGAACTTACGTTTCATTATGACCATTGAAGTTCATGTTTCAATATCTTTCTCAGTATTTAAATAACATTTCGGCCTTAAAATCTATTATATGAAATGTTTCCTCGTTTGTTTGTCTTCTATGCGTTCGCATCTGATTACGTCAAAACGGGTAAATTCATGTGCACGTGCCTGTTCCTGAAAAATAAACGAGGTATTAGTAAACGTGCAGCTAGTGATTTATAAATATATCTACGAGTACGTTTACAAGTTCTTTAATTTTGAAAAAGATTTTCTATAATAAGTACGTATGTATTTAGACATAAAAAAATACACAAAGTATTTATTGTTAGACATTATTAGACGATAATTAACCACATTTTTTTTATTTGATTACAACGAAACGCAACCCAGACGACGCCGCGAGAATTTCCGGAGTGATCTGTCAAAAACTTTCCGGCGGGAAACTCTTTATCTTCCTATTAACTTATTAACTTTTGTGAAAAGCAATTACCTACTATCACTAAAAATGCGCTTGGTGCAGTAGGTGTGCGTTTAAATAAGTTGAATATTTTAACAGTGACTAACATAATAGTTAGGTATGTTAGAAAATAGAAAACAAGTTCCATTAGCGATAATAACAGATATCGTTCGTCGACTGTCCCCATGCGACAGTAGTGTCAAGTTTGTACTTACCTAACCATCAGATAACAGTTGTGACTTGTGTCAGATAACAGTCGATGTTTGTGTAAAATACATTAGTACAGTAGTTAATTCCTACGGTAACCATTAAATTATAGGTTAATATTATTAAATTTTAGTCTTTTGCATTAACGATGTTCTAACAGTCACAATGAAGAGCCACAGCAAAACTAAGTTCTTAATATTCTTTTGTTAAGTACATAATTAAGTATTAATAGGTACTTTTACATATGAATTTTACCTTCAGTTTGCTAGCTGTAGTGCAATAAAAAGCATTTTCATGGTTTTGCTCTGAATAATATTAAGCAATATTTTTGTCGTCAAGTTAAGCTACAAACATATCAAATATGGTAATCAGTAGGTATATGACATAAATATGTGAATGGACAATAATGACAAGCCCAAGACGATCTAAAAAGAGTGATACTACGCAGTGTTTAAATCGGAGTCTCGATTGGGATTCAACCTCCACCGAAACAGGGACGGTCAAAAGACGTTCTTCTTTCCCTGATGACTCAACAAGATGTAACTTACATACTCATGAAGCAATAACTGAGGCACAAACTCCTTCAGAGTCAGGGAGCACGACATCGAGAAGCGAAAATGACACTGACAAGACCGATTCTCTCGTAGAGGTAGAACAAAGGATATCTTGTATCATAAACGAGAACAGATCATCTAAAAGTAATTCAGAATCAAGTGACGTAGAAATCATAATTGATAATCTACTCATAAATCCAGAAGTTGAAAGTTTATTTCCATGCGCTCAAAATGACACATATATGCGTGATCCAAGTGATACTTTTGATAAGTATACAGGACCTTTATCAATTAATGAGAAATGTAATCCTGTTGCACCTCATGAAGTGCCTACTGATAGACAGAATAAAGAAAGAAGACTCAAGGCTCCGGCACCAATAAAAAAACTAAACAAATCGCTGGAGGTTGTAAAAAGCGGTTCAAAGTTATCCAAAGATTCAACCAAAGTAGATAGTAGGGCTAGCGTGCTACCTGTTTACAGAAGTACCGTGCAAGAATCTATTCTAGATTTAAATGCAAAGAAAAAAGTGACTTCTAAATTAAAGATACCTTTTACTCCAACTAAAGCAATGGATAAACCTAAAATAAACTTTTTTCAAAGTAATTTGAAAGAAACAAAACCTTCACCACTTTTGTCTTCACCTGTAAGAAGAACAATATCAAATGAATACGTACGTTTAAAATTTGGAAATGATACTGTGGTCAGGCGAACTATTGATGGAAAATCAATATCTAAGATTACTCCTAAAATACAATCTATTATACCTGAAAGTCCAGTAGACAGTGAGGATCCGTTCCTAAATTTGAGTCCCAATAAAAAATACACTGTAACTGTTAATAACAGAGTTAGGTGCGACAAAGACAATTACGTTATATTTGATCCGAATACGGGATTTAAACCTAACGAATCAAAAACCCGAATACCTTTAAAATCTCCAAGCGGCGAAAAATCCCGGATACCTCTGAAATCTCCAGTTGGTGAAACCTCGAATGGAGTCCGTAAGTCAGTGAATGTAAGTGATACGGATAGTGGTATATTGTCTCCGAATTCTCCAGTAGAAACCAGTGAAGAGGCAGCGACGCGCTATGTCAACGCAGCTGCATTTAGTGAAACGGCAAGAAAATGCGCAGGCGATCTGGATATCACCATTTTGGATCCTACTTTGGCGAAAAAAGCAGCAGATCAGATTAAGGTGAGAGAGATAAACTTCTTTGCTGTAAAAACCATTGTGTTTTTTATTTAATAGTTTTTTCATTCGCCTAGCGTTATAACAAACAACGTTTAGACAAACGAGAGTGTTTGATATTTTAAAATTCGACTGTGAAGTATTTGTCATTAGGTTTTAATTTGGCTTTTTCCGGAAACTTACGAAGAATAATTGAGAACTAAAATGTACCTACTCTTTTTGCCAAAGATCGTAGACATAATTTAACTTCCGCCCGAAGAGGTCATTTTTCATGGCAACTATACAGCAGCGCTCCGTCTGTTGCATGTTTGAATTTGATATATTTTCCTTGCCGAGTTCAGCGTTCTTTTAAAACTTGGGGAAATCGTTCGTTTTTCACTGAGAGTTAAAAGTCACTATTAGATTTTTAGTTCATATCCTCTTAACAACCTTGATATTTTAGTATTTGCCACCTATTTAGATTTTATCCCCACAGTTAGTGTAGGTATAGTTAGTAGTTTATTTTGAAAACATTTAATTTTATTTTTAGCCTGTTAAACTATTACCCTCATTGATGTTGATGTAGAGCTGCTCGAATCAATGAAATGAAATCCTCAGGATAAGAATAAATTGGAAAAACTAATTTGATCACACATTTCTTGTTACTTTTTAGATCCGACTACGCAATTTGAAACTAATTTGTGTCATCTTAAAAAGTAATTAATTATTTTGACGACATTCCAATAATAACTACTACAATGCAATGAAGCAAATAAATTTGATTTTTCGGTCAGAACAAAAAGGGCCAACGTCACGTGGTGTTCCCAGGCGGTCACCCATCCAAGTACTGACCACGCCCGACGTTGCTTAACTTCGGTGATCGGACGAGAACCGGTGTTTTCAACGTAGTATGGACGTTGGCGACAGCTTTACCTAATGTGGTCTTTAGTACCCCTCATTAATGTTGATGTAGAGCTGCTCGAATCAATGAAATGAAATTCTCTGGATAAGAATAAATTGGGGAAACTAATTTGATCACCCATTTGTTGTTACTTCTTAGATCCGACTACGCAATTTGAAACTAATTTGTGTCATCTTAATAAGTACAGTGTTGGGTAAATTTATTTATTTTGACGACAATCCAATAATAACTACGTGCTACTACTACGCAATGAAAAAAAAGCTTGATTTTTCGGTCAGAACAAAAATGTGACAATGTTGGATAAGGTTGAGTTTATGTGTCATGCAAAAAAGTGGTCATTCTCGACGCTTCTTTTAGGATAGTAAAAATAAAATGATAATATTTAATATAAGCATACCTACCCATACCTAATGACTAACTTTCGCTTAAAATTTTCCTCGAAAATCAATTAATTTAGGAGCGAGTTTTCATAACAATAAAGTAGTACTTATTTCAACCCCAACCAGTTTTATAATTAAATTCTTGTTTTCACACAGAGATCAGCTGTACTATGTGAATGTGATTCGCAGAAAAGTGATAGTCACATTCATCAATGATAGTCACATTATTAGGTGGGAAAAAAAAAATTGTTCTGAAAATATGTAACCGATTAAATAAAAATTAAAGCTGGAAAATTTCCCAATTTCGTTGGAAACTATTTTTACTCAAACTAGATTAGACCTTTTATCTAAGCTTCGGAAATGCACTCGTTCTTGTGCTAGAACTACTCCTGCCATCTAATGGCAATTTATAAAAAACAGTTGTTTCAAACAAGACTACGAAACCGAGTTTTAAAATGATGCTGCCATCTACTGCAGAGTTTCATATTTTATTTTTTGAACCTGTCATAAACTAACAATGAGCTCACCTAATGTTGTCGTATTGTCACTACTCGCTACTAGGTAGCGTTTACAAAACTTCAAGGAAACCTTTTCAGTTCATTTTTCCATGTGAGGGGAACCAACCATTATGTATGCTCAACACTACGCATTGAAGCAATCGCGCAGTTAATTTCCAAATAGGTCCATTTAGCAAAAATAATGAACGATGCGAGCTGGCATTTAACGCCATGGTGGTTTGTATTGTATCTATACCGGGATATACCCTTCTATAAATGGAGAGTAGGTTTTTATGAAGGTGTGTTATATTTAATACTAGCCGATCCCCGCGGTTTCACCCGCGGTAATTTCGGTATTCTGAGATAAAAGTACCTACTACCCTGTATTTTTTGTCTACCTACCCTTCACAACTTGTAATATGCAAAATTTAATACAGTTTCACCCGCGGTAATTTCGGTGTCTCCGCGGGAATTCCGGGATAAAAAGTACCCTATGTCCTCTGTATCCCTGACAACGTGTTCGGAAAATTTCATGATAATCCGTTGAGCCGTTGAGGCGTGAAATCGTAACAAACAAACCAACAAACTCATTTTCGCATTTTTAATATTAGTAAGGATACTTATACTTACTATGAAAACAATATTTATTTGGATCTTTGGTCAAATTCACCCACCAAAAAATAACTATTAATTTTAGGATAATTTATGTCCAAAGTTTCATCCGTTTCATCAGTTTGTGTAGATGTATCTACTCTTGTTCCATTATCCGACGTTTTAAAACCTATTTTGTTTTGGGAATATTTTTGTCACTTCTGCTATTCCAACTACTCCAGAAGCAGATATTTCCAGATAAGGAAACTCCGATAAAATTTTCTAATACATAAAATAACAAACATAAAATGATCAAAACTTTCGCATTTGCTGTCATCATATTATCAACCGACATACTTCCACTGTTGAACCTATTATAGTATTATACAGGGTGTTTGGTGGCAGATTTACATTTTTAAATACGATTATTTCAAAAAGTAATAAACTCAGAACTCCGAAATGACTCCGAATGTAACTTAAGTTCCCACTACGAACAGTAGTTATTTAAAACATAGAGTCAAGATTACCGAAGAGACGTGAAAGAACTGAATGTAGATTCAGTTCTTTGGTTCTAGTCTAACGGGTCAGAAAAATGTCACGCAGTACAGACTGCATTCGTGCCCTTATTTGAAATTTAATGTGCAATTGCTAGGCGATTCAGTGAGAGACGTGCGGTGCGACCTGTGGCTAGCTCTGTCTGATTGTAGATGGTAGCTGTACATGAGAGGAATAAGTAATTAATAACTGCATTGCAGCATTGACGTCGTATTTTCGCAAATCTATCTCTAACTGGCGTTGTCTACGTATTATGTCTTTTTGAATTATTGGATAACAACTAGAAATAAATGGACATTAAAAATTACACAAAATAACAAAACTTTAACAGCCGCACTTTGTCTTTTTAATTATTACTAACCGCCGCACTCAGAGTCGACTTTAATGATTACCTACTTAGTTAAGTATAGATTTTTAAAACAAAACTGCCGCAATCAGACAAGTTTAATAAATTAATGTTCCTAATCTCTACTATTATAAATGCGAAAGTCAGTTTGTTTAATTGTTGGTTTGTATGTTTGTTACGTTTTCACGCCTCAACGGTTCAACGGATCATCATGAAATTTTGCATTCACGCATTATCAGGGATACAAAGAAGGACATAGGGTACTTTTTATACCAGAATTCCCGCGGGAACTCCGAAATTTATGCGGGTGAAACCGCGGGGATCAGCTAGTCTTACTAACATTACAAATGTGAAAGTGTGGATGTTTGGATGTTTGTTACTCAATCACGCAAAAACGGCTTAACGGATTTGGATGAAATTTGGCATGCTCGTTGTCAAGGGTACAGAGAAGGACATAGGGTACTTTATATCGGAATTCCTGCGGGGGGACTCCGAAATTTATGCGGGTGAAACCGCGGGGATCAGCTAGTTTTAAATAAGTTTAAATCTAGTAATCATTAAAACGACTCTGAGTGCGGCCGTTAATTTAACAACCTCCGCGTACCTAGATGTACTCCAACAAATTATAAGAACGTCTTAAATACTAGTGACCCCGTTAGCTTTAGAAATGAATGCTTGAGAAGTGTTTATTTATTTGAGTAAATAGTAGATAATATAGTGTTTCAGAAGGTACTGAACACTTCGACCCTTTTTACTTTTTAGAGATAGGTATCCCGGATAAAACGTGAGTGACGATTGTTACCAGAAAAACGTAATAAGTCAACCAATTATAACGAAATGTAATTAAGAAAAGTGCTAAGTAATGTAACTAAAGTACTGATACTTTATTACCATTTATTTTCTTGACATAAAACTGACAGTAATCATTGTTTATTAATTGATAGCTTAATGAATTAAACATTATATACCTATCATTGGCTTGTATCGAATACGTAGAACTAGGCATGTATTGTAGATACACGTAAATCTTTTGTTCAACACGGAAGTTGTAGTTTAAAAACTCTTACTTAAAATTTCTTTGGCATGAGTGATGTAGAGTCAAGTGGAACATAAACACTCTCACTTCAAGATGAGCGAGGAGTCCTGCGTCCCGGGTCCCGAGCCCCGACCTCTTGCCTGGAGGGCCCTCTATGTAAACGGGTATAAACGCTTTTATGCTCCCCGCCGCCGCTGCTTGGCTCAGAATATTTCTTCACTTAATTTAGAATTTGAAACCGTGAATAGGAACTTTTGGTAAGGAACTGATTTTTTATACTTATATTTTTAATTATTTTTTTGTTTAAAACTAGCTGTTCCCCGCGGTTTCACCCGCGTTGATGTCGGAGTTCCCACGGGAATTCCGGGATAAAAAGAATTCTAAGTTACTTCTTATAACATTACCTATCCGCGACTGAAATTCCCGTCAAAATCGATTCAAAAAATATCCAAAAATTTTAAAAATTGATATTTGATGTAGTAACGTAGGTAGGCAGGTATACAATTTCGTATGCATTTAGTGAAAAGCAGTTAATTTGAAACTACATATAGACACTTCAATTTTATTTATCTGTACCTACCTATAGATTTAGAATATTACAAAATGTTAGCTACTCAATTAATTTATATAAAACGAAAAAGTCTCACTGAATGTTTTTAAAATTGGTCAGTAGGAAAAGTTTTCGCTGAATTTAAACCTTTGCCTATACAGTTTCTATCCGTGTTCATTTTGTTAAAAAGTGATCAACATCATTTTCCGGTGCTCCAAACTTATTTTACATTAATGACTCCAAATAAACTAAGAAAATAAGGATTTACTTAACAAACGTCTATAGACTTACGCAGCAGACTCCTAGAGAAATTTGCAACAGTGTGTGGTTTAGAGCGAAATCAAAGAGAGTCCGCGGGCGTTGTCGGTGCGCCGGCGTTCGTACGCTAGTCACGCTTTCAGAGGGAACGTAACCTAATTACGCCCGGATAGACCTGCATACATCGAGACAAACCTGTAGCTTTAAAAGTTTCAATATTTAATATTATAAATGCAGATTTGAGTTTATTTGTTTGTTTGTTAGTTACACTTTAACGCCTTCACGGCTCAACCGATAGCCATTTAATTTACATAAACGTTTTTACGGGTACCGAAAGAGACCTCGGATACTTTTTATTTCGGAACTCTTGCGAAAACTCCGAAGTAAACGCGGGGGAATAGCTAGTTATAATTAAAAAGGTTATTAACGTTACTTCTCAGATAACCCTGATAAAGTTTTGTAACCATAATATGAGCTGTACAATGCAATGTTTTTCAAAGTAAAATTTATTTGAACTCGGAGTAAAAAATCTCTGAAATCTTCTTGATTCTTTGATACACTGTATCAAACCAATCAGCTTTCAGTTTAATATTGTCTCTGATCCAACTTTATACAACACAGATTAAAAAATAATGCAGGGTATCATGGAATCGATTTAGAGCTATAAAAGGAGTTTCTTATCACTAAATTGCTCTTGTGACGTCATAGCGGGCAGGAAAAAAGTGACACGCTTGTTTTTCAAATAGATCGCAGTAGATTTTGCATCTGTAAATATAATATCTGGAATCTGGTTATCTGGAAGAGATCGCAACTATGAGGTAAGACCGCCATTTGCATCCTACTTTTCTTTAAATATTGATTTAGGTATTTGTTATTTTATGTGCAATAAAGGATTAACCCAATAAATAAATTAAAATGTCTGTGGCATAGGTAGGTACTCCTAATAATAATTATAAAAAACGGTATTTCTAATTTTTATTAGATCTATGGTCTTATCACCGCTAGTGCCGGCCGGCTAAATCTTGGACCCTGAAACCTGTTTCTCGACTGTGTGAGGGTGCATTTGCAGTAGGTACCTAGTACGTATGGAACCCCAAAATCTTTCTCCCAATTACTTTGCTTACAGTGTACCTATGGGTACTTATTCTTACATCTATTTTCTGTCTGTTATGTTAGATGACAAAAAAATTGTTACAATAAAAAAGGGAAAAGTATAAAGTATAAAGTCAATGTTTGGTAAAACAAAAAAAAAACAAAACTATTAGTCTTATTTGCCAGTAGTACCTACCCACCAAATGTGTTACCGTTCACCGGAAGCTCGCATTCATATATCAGTCGTGGAGAGAGTAAATAATCCTACCGCTCTTACTCCAGTCTATCACACTTTGTGGGTATACCCGTATATCTTCTTAGTTTAATAAAGTATGAGTTTGTGAGCATTTGCCCTTGTGTGCTTTGCCAATACGCAAAGCTAACTGAATGCATTATTAAATGCCACCCCCGGAAGTGCGTCAGTCGGTACGGGAGAAATATTTTGCCGTTTTACTCGTGAGTAAAAATAGTTAATAATAATAATAAAACCGTATTGCACCATTAATTTCCAATCACAGTGAGGGTTTTTGATTTTACATATTTTTAATTATATTATGGTAGACCGTAGCTGTCTCCCGCGGATACACCCGCGGTAATTTCAGAGTTTCCGCGGGAATTTCGAGATACTTTACCCTATGTCCTTCTCTGTATCCCTGATAACGTGTATGCAATATTTCATGAAGATCTGTTGAGCCATTAAGGCGCGAAAACTTAACAGACAGACAGAGTTACTTCCGCATTTATAATATTAGGAGGTATAGATAAAAACTATAATTAACTACTATAATTATGTATCATATTTTTGGTATGAATGTAGCAAAGAAATCGAAGTAAGAGAGCGAAATTCTTACTATAAGATATCCCATGTTACAAGGTTCCGAAATCCATACACATAAGACTCTAGTAGTATCTACATTACTGGGTTCCATACATCATCTTTGGACCAGTAAAGTAAATACTGAGTTAGTAGCATTTCCGTATACTTAGGTACCTACTGCTAACGTCACTGACGTTGTTTTAAATAATACAGACTTGACAAATTCCTGATTTTCCCCCTGTCGTTCAAAGATAAACCAATATAATCATCGTTTAACTCGCGTCAAACATCTATCAGTGAAAGAACTTTTCGAATCGTTCCAGTAACAGAGATTAGCCCAACAACTTTCCCGTTTATACTATTAGTAGGTAAATATAAATGAATTAGCTTTGCCTAGTTGGCTTGTGTCGGTTTGTACGACGGCCGCGGTTGTGGGTTTAATACTAGAAAATATTTACTAAGTGAAGAATAGTGGTTATATTAGCTGTCTGGTCTGGATGTTCCATAAGCATGTATAAATTTTTCTAGTCATCATAGCATAGACTAACTTCCTAACTCGGTCTTAGGGTCTCTCTGGCATTATTATTATGCATTAATGTTTCCTTTAAGCTCTATCAATTGGGAGTATTCTTTTTTATTTTGAAGTAAATAATCTTTTCTAATTAATCCTGTTTATTTAAAAAACTTAACTGCTCATATAAAGGATAATAAAATGTTCGTATCCTGCCCGGAATTTATTCTGGTTGTCGGGGATTAGGAGTCGTAAATTATTTTCATTCGGCTTGAGTTATGGGAAGCTGCAAGACGTACCTACCGTTGTTTTATGTTCTTAATGGGGTGATATATAAGTCTATTATAACTTTTTTCAAAATACTTAATTGAAATTAGTGGATATTTATTTTTATTACTGAGTTTTTTTTATGAAAATCGAATTAGATTTGGATTATTTATTTATTTAATCCTTTATTGCACATAAAATAACAATGATACAGTACCTAAAGAAAAAGGAGAAAGCAAATGGCGGTCTTATCGCATAGTTGCGATCTCTTCCAGACAACCAATTATGCGAAAGGACAAACAAAAATACATAGACACGGGTGGTTGGGTAAAGCATCTCGAACATTATACTATACATATCATATACCATAATAAATATATACTATGTACTATACAAATACATCAACTACACAATACATGACAATACTCAAATATATAAAATCATTACATACCAACTACCTATACTCATGCAGCACATACATTGACATATACATAATTAAATATTATAACATATTACTAATTATATATACTTAACCAATGTGTAAATATTAAGATAAGAGGGATTAAAAATATATAAAACCATAAAATACTATAATGTTACTAAGTAATAGGAGCGTTGTAGGAAAGATAATGAAGTCGTAGGACGGATTTGAAGGACGCGATGTTTTTCGCGCTTCGGATGTCGAGCGGCAGCGAATTCCACAACAACGTGGCCTTCCCCAGATACGATTTTTTTAAGGATGGTGAAAGAGAAACGGGAATTTGAAGTATGAAACGTCTGGATGATCGAAGAGATTCATTTTTGCCTTCGACAAACTGAAAGCATTTTTTCAAATAAGTAGGAGTCGATGGATTGAACAAAATATTATAAAGAAGGGATAAAATATGCATATTCCGGCGAAGTCGAATAGGAAGCCACTTGAGCTGATCTCGAAAATTGGAAACATGGTCATATTTGCGCAAACCAAATATGAACCGAATGCAGAGGTTTTGAAGGCGCTCAAGTTTGTTGAGTTGTTCTTCAGTTAAATCCGGGTAGCAAGTATCAGCGAAAAAAATTATTCTTAGTTGAAATAATAAGATACCTTCTTTAGTGAGTTATTAAGCTATACTTTAAAAGCACAAAAGTTGTTCTGTTACCCTGAAATTTATAGTTATGTTACTTAAAAAGAAAAATTGTAGGTATTTCCTCAAATACATATTATGTATTATCCTTTTGATATTGATGATTTTTGTAAGAGAAACACGACCCAATTGTTGTTTCTATACTTGAAATGTTGAAATAAGAGTTCAGTTGAATTTCGTTTACCCAACAAAAGCTTCTATTTCACTTTCCAATTAGCGAGAGTACCTACTGTGTACTGATATTTTAATCCCGGCTTAATTATTTTTTATTACACTTGACTAGGCCTTCGGAAAAGATCCGTTCTGACAATCTTTGAGTACCTATTAATTTAATAAGATAAATACCTTTCCATTTGCAGAGTGCGCGGAGCTTAGAGACACTACGGAGCAAAATTTTATTATAAAACAAAGCCGATCGAAAGCTAGCCTTCATCGAACGTAGTTAATTAACGTCCATTATTTAAAAATGTCTGTCTCGATTTAATAGACACACAACTGACGATATCAGTGCTTCATATTTTATCACGGGGCGTAAGATTTCATATAAATTGTCGTTGAATTTATCTAGATCCCCCTAGCAAACGTCAGTGACGGATGACAGGGGCGATAATTAGTGTGATCATGCTATTTCTGAAAGCCGACCGGCGACTGCTGACTGCCAGCCGCCCTTCCTCTTCGCGGCGGCTAAAAATGGCCCAATCATTCAAATGAGACGCTCTCCTATGGTAGCAGTGCGGAATCACACACGTCGGATGTTGTTAGCGACGAACGTACTTGTACTGAGAAGTCAACTTTAAAGGAACACTAAGTTGATCATGTTACGTTGAAATTTATAGATTTCTCCTAGCCGTTGACCTTAGTTCCGCTCACGTGGCGGTCGTAAGTGCGCTGGCGCGGGCGCCACTGTCGTATCTGTATTTATACTACCTACCCATACTTTGCGCTTTAAATTTCAAATTGTCATAATAATAACTTCTATTTTCTTAAACTGTCTTGTCATAATGTTCAATTATTTTGTTTTTAAATAAATACAGCGTTTTTTCTTTCTTTCTCGTGATAAATCAATAAAAATAAGGTTATATTGCTTTTATTGCATCATTGAATTTAGTTTCTGAAACATCAACATATAATAACGATAAAAAACATCATTGAACTTCAAGACTACAAAACCCTTTTTTTATTTTTTTAACTCTTTTATACTGTATGTATCGTAACGTATGTATACAATAAAGGGCTCTATATGCAAAAATAATAAAAAGAACAATATGTCTGTGAAATTTAACGGAAACCTCGTTTTATCTTGAGCTGAAACAATCCTTTGAGGCTTTATAAAGCACCCCACAAGTGCCGTGAGCACAGTACACGTACCTAAGCTTTTGTGGAAATGCATTTTCATAATACGCATGTATTGTTAAGCATATCGGATAATGTAAAGTTTGAGTTACGATACCTACTTACAAGTCACGATAAGTGAATAATATATGAAGATAAACGTTAAACATGAACAAATAGGTAAGTACATTAATATAGAAGGATCCAAAAAGACAATTTAAAGGAATGATTGTACATTTTACCGCGCAATAATAATATACTAAATATTTATTTTAAAACTAGCTGTGCCCCACGGTTTCACCCGCGGTAATCTCAGAGTTCCCGCGGGAATTCCGGGATAAAAGTATACCCTATGTCCTTCTCTGTACCCCTGAAAACGTGCATGCCAAATTTCATCCAAATCCGTTCAGCCACTTTTGCGTGATTGAGTAAACATACGAGGAAAAGAGCTCAAAAGCGCATTTTCATCCGACTTGATTCAAATTTATCGTCACTGCTCAGCTCCTACGTGTCTTAGCGTTATGTTATATAGCCTATAACCTACCCAGGAGTATGGACTACAATCGTACCAAGTTTGGTTAAAATCTCTTCAGCAGTTTTTGAACTATGCGTGCACATACAGACAGACAGACGACAGACAAAAAATTGACTGATTGCATTTTTGGCATCAGTATCGATCACCATTCATCCTCCAATATTAATTTTGAATATATATTCAATTTACAGAATTGACTTCTCTACAGTTTTATTATAAGTATTTACCTAGATAGATAGATAGATAGATTTTTTAAGATCGCTAGGTCAATTAAATTCTGTTGCTATCTTTATGCAAAGAACTAACAATATAAAAAATGTAATTTGTAACAATTGAAAAGCTATCTCCGACTTGGGCTCTTTGTAATATAATTATAGAGTACAACAGAATAGACATGGAAGTTCTTCTTTTTTGAAGTTGTTAAATATCTATTTTATTTAGCTTTAGTCTTTAATACCTAAAAGGAACATTGCCAATTCGTCTTTGCACCGCAGCTACTCTTTGAGTAACTCAATCCCTAGTTCAAAGGGACGGCCTGCAGTCAGTCACCTCAAATTGATGGCATGTCGTGCTCCAATCCAAATGCATAGATCTTGTGTAGTTTTCGATTGACTTTACACTCACGGTGTAGGGTTTTCAGAGTTGGCGTGAAATGGCATTTTGATCCTTTGTAGACAAATATATTATTTATAATAATGTGGTCTTATAGAAAATCTATGGTCTTTTATATAATCTTTATACAATAATCTATGCCAGATTGTTAAAGATTTCTGTTAAAATCTGTTTAGTTACTAAACAAATTTAAATTGAAACAGTTATCACACGCTTCTCCGACAGATAAGAAAACAATACTTATAAATATTTATAAATATTGTTGTATTACAAAGTGTATATTTGTAAATCTCAAAATATTGGTCTTGTTTAGAAAATTCAAATTACCTACGTGTAATGTTATCTGTGTTAACTCTTCTTCAAACATTAGTGGGAAAATAAAAAAAAAAAACCTCGAGTCCCATCCAGCAAAGGTTTACCTTGCGTGCATCTGCATCCCCGCGGGACGTGCGTGGCTGTACTCCTGGCAGCCGATGCTCTCTGGGCAGCAGGGCGGGATCGATCCGCCACCCGCCACCCGCCCCAGTCGCGTGTCGCACGTTCCACAGGACGAACGCCTAAACCCGCCCGGCGGGAAAACCCCATACCGTTTTAGGCGGGAAAACGCGTCGTAACTGATAAGCTTACTCGTGTTCATATAGTGACTTTTCATTATTGCTACAACGCGATTATTTGTAGTGTGATCGTAGTAAATATTATTTGGTGACAAGCTTTAATTTATTGCCAAAGGATGTTTTTGAGGTTACCATGAATTTAGTTTGTTTACAAACTCAATCTGTTACGGTGCCTTGTCAATTTTAACGGTGATTCTTATTCTTTTCGGAAGACTTCAATGACGATTTTACGTACCTAACTCACGATAGTAATAAACATGTTTTTCATGAAACTACAGGAAATAATAATAGTCTGTTACTATTTGAGTAACTATTTGCTCTTTGGATTTGCATGTCCTCATTATAAAAATCTGTTGTACAGATTTGTTCATAGATTAAATAAGTGGTTTATGTCAGAATAGCTGAAGATAACTTTTATGTGGCCATTTGTTAGTGGCCACATTTAACACTTTCTTCAAATATCATTATCTTGCGGGAAGAATGACTTATTAAAATATTTTGGAACGATTGTAACATTAGAGTTAATATCACATTTTTTTATGATAGTAATAAACAGATTAGACAGGTGTTATGACTAGAAATTTTAATGGATTTGTTTCCGCTGAATAATTCAAATACTTACCTACTTTTTGATTCAAAATTGTACATGTAAAGCTAAACTTTGAAAAACTACTTTAATTGTGATAATTATTTTAGGTCGGTACTTACTTTTACTTGTCTGAATTACTAGAAAATGTAATACCAACAGTATTGTTTATCTGTGGAAGTGTCACTTGGAAACTGTTGTTTAAATATTGTTAGATAGAGATGTACCTCTGTACCTACTCTTAGTTTGCTTCCTTATCAAATACCTAATATGGAATACTTTTTATCTTGAAATTTCGAAAGGTTTTTCGAGAGAATTTTGAAATACAAGCGGGCAATAACTATAGTCCCTAGTTACTAATATTATAAATGCGAAAGTAACTCTGTCTGTCTGTCTTTCTGTCTGTCTGTTACGCTTTCACGCCTTAACGGCTCAACCGATCATCGTGAAATTTTGCATAAAATGCTGTCAGGGGTACATAGAAGGACATAGGGTACTTTTTATCCCGGAAATTCTGCGGGAACCCCGAAATTAACGCGAGTGAAACCGCGGGTAACAGCTAGTATTAAAATAAATAGGACACAAGTTTTCAATGTTCCATTATAACGGGCAGTGCATACTAATATGTAAATTTGGCACCGATGTGAGCGTGTCAGGATCCGTGGCCCTTCATCAGGAACTTGTCAGAGGCGATTTGTCCTATCCCCCTCATACCACAACACCCTCCACACACCCGCGCTTCTAGAGTCGGCTTTTAATCCCATAGCACACGCAACGCCCGCACCGAGTTGTATTCAATAACTTTATTAAATTCTATTTATTAGATGATCGGAATGTTTAGCCCCTTGTGAAGTGTAAATGGTGTATTCTAAGTAGCAACTATCAATTTAGATAACATTAATTTGTGATTACTTTAAGCAGTAACTGTCACGTAATAAACTTTAAATTGTGAACCAAATATGGAGTTACATAATATTCTATTGAATATTGGATGGTAAATAAAACTCTGTCTCAATTTAATTTTATACCAAACACACCAGATTGTTTGTATTAATTTAAAAATAAAGCTGAAAATACAATTTCATTAGAAACGCAGACACCGGATGTGGAGTCGATAGACGGCGATGGTTCCGTCCGGAGTCCGGACTCTTAACTCTATGAGAGCTGAAATGTACTCAAGAACTGAAACCAACATTACTTTCAAATTATAGAGTTGAATTTAAACTGAGCTGCAGAAGTCTAGAAATATATAAAAGAAAGTTCTAATGGATTATTCTAAGAAAATTCGTAAACTAAGCTCATTCGTAAAAAAACCAGATTATTTTTACTGATTCCCGGTGGGGGTGGACTTTGTGTGATGAATACAGGGCTCCATTTTCTAGTATGGGCGTGTATGTATATATCTATATTATAATATATTTGTAATAATATGTAGTATATACCACGTTTGCTTGGTTTTCACGACACAAGCTTATAGCTTAGTGTGGGATCAAGTAGATCTGTGTGTTGTGAAGTGGATTATGATTATTATTATTATGTTACTCTATCTAAAAATAAACTTTTATCCTATTTTTAGCTTGCTTTTTACTTGTTTGTGATGTCGAAACAGTAAGCGTAGCTTTTTTATTTTTTATATTTTGCATTTACTTTCGCAGTCTAGTGTACATTAGCATTGGTTCATTATGTCCATATAGCCCATAATATTAATAATCGGACTAATACGGCTTCAATCACCTTTTGTAGGTACCGATAAGTGTATAATATATAAGTTATCTAATAGCACAGCCCATGCGGTATAAACTGCGGAGCGGTACCAGAGTGTTGCCAGTAATTGTCTTCGGATTAAAGCGATCACTCGGCATAATGCCATTATAGGAACCGTTATTCTTGATAAATTTTATAGATTTCGTGAACTTAGTATGATATACTAATAATTTACGTACATATCTTCTTAGTTTAATTTTTATTTCTGAGTAGGTATTAGATTAGTATATTACCTTACTTTGACAACTTTGCATATATTCCAGAACTCAGTGGTATAAACTCTTACTTTCTGTTCGGTGCGATTCCATCGTACCTGTGGGTTTTTTATTCGATCTATGAACCAATTGATTATTATATTATCTACCACAGGCGTTGCGGTGAAGCAAAATATTGTGAAGAAATCGGCACTCATACATATAAAAAGCAATTTGAATGAGTGTGTGAAGTCTAGCAATCCGCAATGGACTTGCTTGGGTTGTGGTACACTGATGCATACGCAGTACGCACCCTCAGCGTTAGAATAGGCCATGTGTCCCAATAGTAAGATTTTGATAATGTGTCTTATACCCATATGTATACTTCTGTTTATACTTAGGTAGATATCAGAGTCTTATTCAATACTGTAATTTTGTATTCCATAAATAATTTGTAGGAGTAGCGGATAGATCGGTTAACAGAGCATTTTCTCACTTTTGAACAATACTTGCACGCGAATATTACCAACGAAAACGTAAGATAGTCAAAATAATATTGCTTCAGGTACAGATTATCTTAGGACTGTCAAGCAATCACAACTGCAGTTACCGATAAAACACTTTGCACAGTCACAAATAACGATGCACTCATTTTGTCCCCTTTGCTTTGTACATCATAATCACATAATTGACCAGCGCCAGCCCCGTCCACAGCATGGCGGCAAAGGGTAGCCATTTGCATTTTAATCACATGTTGATTTCAAATAATGCTCGACGATCCTCTGACGTATTATATATTATATCGCACTTCAAATGTTTTGGATTGGATGATCACATATAGGTACTTCCAGCTAAAAAAAAGATTAAGGAATCTGTAGATACACTAGTACATTTTCTAAGTGTCATTATTATTATTTACGGAATTTTAGCATTAGTGTGTATTTGTAACCGATGTCTTCTATTTGCATGCACCTGCATTAACTGTTAGGATTCGCTCAGGACCTATTTGAGGAAATTGAAATAAAATCCGTACTTTTAATTTTTTATGATGTGTGCATATAAAACAGACCAAAAAATCATACAGAATTCAGTCAATTTCCATACCTAAGTCCTAGTCGATATTTGATGAAAGTATTTTACACTCAATAATTTTCAAAAATAAATCTTATTATTTCTATGTACCTACCTATAAATAAGTAGGCTATGCTGCTGTCAAATAGAGACAAATGTGTTTTAATTGTTAAATATAATAACAGTTATTTGGCGCTTCAAATCTCAATACTAATCTCCTAAGATACAATGTAGCTTAATTCGGGTCAACTTCCAGCTACATCTTAATTAAACTTCCATGTCACAAGGGTGTGTGGGCTTTTGTTTACTTTTGTGAACTTCGCACCGCTGGTTTACGTGCTCAAAGTTTATTAGTCTAAGATGAAACACTACAGTGAATTCACTAAAGGCACTATAGTCAAGTACAAGTAAGGAAAAGTTTGATACGATAACGTTTATAAATATTATAAAGAGGAAAATAATGTAGAGTCGCTTAAAAAGAGAGCTCAAAAAGTACTTAAGTAACTAAGAAAATTAGTATAATTGCAAATAATTGTACCTACGTAATTTGGTGATTCTTATTTTTTCTATGCTATTAGGTACACCATTCATTCAACGCCGAGATCGGAAAAAAGAGAATCTGGAGACGTACTTCTTTAATATTTATTTCGAAATACAATAAGATGGTTTGTAAAAATAAACATGCGGGTAAATTCTTAAGTTCGCGTGTCACATGGGGTGTCCGTCTATTTCCGATGCACCACCAGTTAATAATAGGCGCACTATTATTACAATTTATTTAGTGTAGTGACATCTTTCCACCATACCTACATTAAAATACCTATAGTTCGTTCAACTACTAGTCAGAATTGAAAATTCCTATTCGTTACGCGCTCAATTTGAAACAAATGGGAATTCACTGAAGAAATTCGATTGCAATTGGAACGGGGAGACGTAGTAAGTTAGGTGCCTACCTACTATAGGGAGTCTGGTCAACTTAGCTTTCTAAGGAATACGGGACCCTTCCTGTTTGTCGTTCCAAATATTCGATGTGTCATCGAAATGTAATAATTCCCCACTTGCCATCGACCGAATCTCTACGATATTTACAAAGAAATAGATGACTTGTGGATGAGGGGGCAAAGTTTTCGTCTTTTGGATGTTATATATAAAGAACGATGGCTGTATAGATGAAATAAGCAGGAAATCCTATCTGTGTAACCTGTACAGTTATAATACCTTCTAGATATAAGTAGGTGTGTTCTTTTAAACAACTTCAATTAAAAGGGAAGTTCTAAATTAGGTAGTTACAATTTTATTTTTTTATTTATTTGGTAACGCGACACCTCAGTCAGTTGTACTCTTATATTTTATACTTGCTGCTCGTGGCTTTACCCATGGTAAATTCGGAGTTCCCGCGGGAATTCCAGGATAAAAAGTACGCTATATCCTCCTCTGTGCTCCTGAAACCGTGTATGCAAAATTTCATGTGATTTCGTCCACGTTAATTTTAGAGTTACCACGAGAATTCCGGGATGAAAGTATCCTATGTACTTTTCTGTACCCCTAACCCCTTCTTTGTTATTCTTTAATTGTTTTAATTTATTTTGTTATTCTTTAATTGTCTTCATTTGTGTTGTTCTGTATGTGTTCATTTGTGTTGTGTTTCTTCTTGCTTAAATAAATCTTTCTTTATCTTTATCTTTATCTTTATCTTTATCTTTATCTTTATCTTTATCTTTATCTTTATCTTTATCTTTATCTTTATCTTTATCTTTATCTTTATCTTTATCTTTATCTTTATCTTTATCTTTATCTTTATCTTTATCTTTATCTTTATCTTTATCTTTATCTTTATCTTTATCTTTATCTTTATCTTTATCTTTATCTTTATCTTTATCTTTATCTTTATCTTTATCTTTATCTTTATCTTTATCTTTATCTTTATCTTTATCTTATCCTAACAACATGTAGGCAAAATTTCATGATGATCGGTTGAGCCATTAAGGCATGAAAGCGTAACAAAGATCAAAACAAACTCACTTTCACATTTTTAAGGATATTTTTCATGTATAAGGCTCCAGGATGATGATGATGATGATGACCACACAAGTTTGGTTAAAATCTGATAAAATATTTAAGGCCGGTTTTTCTTAGGTACTTCTGATGCAAAGTGTTGTTCAATATACACATTATAAGTAGATATACGTTTAAATACAGTATTTTTAAACAGATACGTATAGTTTTGTTGTTATCCCTGCTCCATACAGATTTTAATCATTCGGAGTAGGTAAGACGTAAGGGTTGAAGTCTCTAAAGTAATATGGCGATAAAAGCATTTTCTAAAATCCGTTGCGAGAACACGGCTGTATTTATTCAGCTTCAATGTTACTTATCACTTCTGGGTGAAGTACCTACAAAAAAAACTGTCACTTCCGATTTGTGAAATTTACTTTCGATTCAGAAATTAAGGCATCCATGTTCCCGGCGACAATAATATAGACAATCCGGTGGGCTCCGGGGTCCAGCTTATAGGCGATTGACCGCCTGTTACGATAAAGATAACTGGAGTCACGACTTGGCCCTAAACGGTACCAGCTTCAGATATTGTTTATCGTCTACAAAAGCTTCATGGTTTAATTTAGAAATAAGAACGCTATCTTTTTTGTTACAAATATTTCAGTAATTTCAACCCAAAATTGAATTTTTATTACATATGAAAAGAATTTCATAACTCTGAATAGTGATTTCTTAAAACACGAAATTTATTCGTTTTGTCATGTGCGTGTTTCATTAATAGTAATAATTTTCCTTCCACGAAGTTAAACTTAAAATCCAAAAATTCAAATAAGTAACACATGGCAAACAAAACCTGTAAATTTCTTGTCAAGCCTTCGCATGAAACTTTCAGACCAAGTTTCCAGTTCCCGCTTAAAGAGGCATAATATTACATAAATTTATTTCGTCACGAAACAAAGCAATTTAGGCTTTATTTTCATAGGGAGAGGGTACGAAATCAATCGGAAAAATTTGAATTGTGATGGGTAAAGTGAGGGCGGTTGTGTTTACCTACGCACACCGATCGATCGGCTGCCGTAGAGCCTTCGCGTGAAAATTGCAAACCATCGCAAGGGGCTTTTCAGTTTACAAAGTTACTGGAAGTGACACAAAAACTCGAGGAAAATAAATGTTTCTTGCCTTTGACACCTTTACGCATACTTAGGTATATTACAAAGTGAGCAAGAAATTTTCATTACTTGCTGATCCCCGCCTTTTCGCCCGCGGTACTTTCGGAGTTCTCGCGGGAATTCCGGGATAAAAGTACCTTATGTCCTTCTCTGTATTCCTGACAACGTGTATGTATGCAAAATTTCATGATGATCTGTTGAGCCGTTGAGGCGTGAAAGCGTAACAGACAGACAAATAGACAGAGTTACTTTCGCATATATAATATAAGTAGGGATTTGAAAAAAAAGTTACAGTTACAGTTCAAAATTAAATAAACTTGCAATGAAAAGTAAAAGCAACTTACGTTTTTTATCAAAATAAATAATCTGAAGCCCACATTTAAATATGAATGCCTGTTGACTAAAAGCTTCTCATAAGTATCTTGTTTTATAAATATTTACAATTACTTACAAGTACATAAAACACAAAACGTACATAAAACTTACTAGAGAAACAGAGAAACTTCCAATTTTGTTTTAAGTCGGTTAAATAAATATGAAATAATTTTTTATTCAGCCATATGTTCTTTATAACTTACGGATTTGCAATAAAAATACAAATTTGGTTTGTTTTTAAAATAATAAAATAATGGTTCCGAAGATAAAACTACTTCCAGTTCGCTGCAGTTGGACACATTATACGGTTATTCCCCGTCTTGCTGTTTCAGAGGGCTTCTATAGATTAAATAAGTATAGATATTTTGCTCAGTTTGCTTATGAATCGTTCATTTTATTTTTCCGTATTTGAATTTCACAAATGAAACCAAGTTTTACTAAAGTACGGCACAAGTATAGGACCACAAACAAGAGCTAAATCTACAATATCTGTTGGCGCAGAATGATTGCGCTGACAAAAAAGGGATTTAACAATGTCATTTTATCGCGTGTCTATATCCGCTTATTTCTTCTAAATGGATCGGACGCAACGGATTTTAATGTGCAATGAAGGAAGCATGTAAACAAACAAAAATGTAAGAATATACTGTAATATATAAGATATGACGTAATGCAACCACCAATAGCGATTTGTGTGTGCGTCATTAGACGCGCCTACTAAAACAAAACAATCATCACTAACTTGCAGATAAACTCATGAAATTGATATTAATTTGTAAATGAAATAAACGAAAGTCGTCATTGAAGTCTAACTTTATTACTATTCGAATAGAAATAATAATTAGTAAAAAAAATACGGATGGAATGACATGGCAAGAAAATATATGGAGCGTCGATTTTCAAAGTCACATCGCACCACTATACCAGCGAGTTTCAAAATTCCGGAACCTTGCGAGTTCTATAATAAGGCTACACCGTTCGTACAACGAACCCTTTTATTTGTCGCCGATGAAAACTCCGGCCCGAAGCTTGGTAACACAGACGTCGCTACCGCAAATCATGATATTCAAGATGACCCTTCCGAAGACACCGCCTCGACTTCGAAGCTATTCGAAGAGCAAGAAAAATCACCGAAAAAGGGCTCGTTTTTCTTCTCCCCTTCCAAAAGTTGCAAGCTTAACGGACGCAATTTTTTCCGGCTTCAGACAAGCCCTAAAAAGTCGAAAACAGAAGCGACGCCCGCCGAGGTAGTTCCCAGCGCAAAAGCAGCGGGCGCGGCCGCTGCGGGCGGGGGACTTATTAGTTACGCACCTGGCTGGTCCCTCAAAGGAGAACATCTTATGAAATGGCAGGCGTCAGGAAAGACAACGATCGAGGTAATTAACATTTTAATAACAATGCTTGGCTATTATTACCCATCATTATTATTATTCCTAAGCAGAGAGCCTGTTCTATGGGTACCGGAATACTGTTATGATACCTATATACTTTTTTGCTAGTAAATACTTTAATACTTTAACACCCTTACTCAAAGTAAACAGAAGTACAGCAAGGTTTAAACTCTCTCAGACTCAGAATTTTGTGTAATATGGTGTAATTATGTTTTGTAAAAGTATCTTTTATAATTTGAACAGGAAAGCAAATAAAACTGTACTTACGCAATGCGAACTTATCATTATTTTTCATAAAACTTTAAAGAAAAAATTTCATGCAAATCACTTCCATTGCATAGCTGTGTGTTAGGGGGGTGGAAGGTTGTTTTGAAAAGAAAATGGAAATTCCAATCTAAATGGCGCCCCCAGGTACAAGTATATGTCTTCACTCCGATGTATTAACTTAGAGATTTCATCGAGAAGATACGACAGGGTAAATACTTGGGGAACTCTGATATTAGACGTTTTTTATGTGATTTGAAGTAAGGAATACTATTTTCACATAAACGTTAAAGTTGAAGTACTACTTAAACTTGATTTCATTATGTCTAATACCTAGGCACATATACTTATTCATGTAAACATTAGATGCTAGTGCAGGTGCCCCGCGATTTCACCCGCGGTAATTTCGGAGTTCCCGCGGGAATTCCGAGATAAAAAGTACCCTATGTCCTTCTCTGTACCCCTGACAACGTGCATGCCAAATTTCATCCAAATCCGTTACGCCGTTTTTCGTGATTGAGTAACAAACATCCACATTTATAATATTAGTAGAATAATGTAGTCAATGTGTATATAATTTTTAGCTATGAGATAATTATTTCAGTTCGCAAATAAGTATCAAAAGTGTGGGGTCCGCGTAAAGTTGTTGGTTAATTTATCGCGGCGACGACGGGCGTTCTGAATTCGTTCCGACGGTTTGCCCACAATAATAATATCTCGCGCATTAGCTGCCTCGCCACCCTCGTGTTTTCCTCCATTCTCCTATTTTCTCCATGGATGCGATACGAAAATCTGACGAGATGTTAATGCCTGATAGCCTCTTTTATATCTCATAATATCTGAGTAATATTATATGTAAGTACCTAACTAGTTTCCTTTTTTCCTTAATAGTTAAAATATATTACGTAAGTACACTATTGAATTGGTTTAATATCTATTCTACTCGTACGTTGTACGGTACATTAAATTCTTATAAATCTAATCTTTTAGGTATTTGTTTTTCTGTATAAATAAGTATGTAGTTTTCGTGCTTCATTTGTTTGATTTTCTTGTTTTGATTGTAGTTTGACAAAGAAAAGATTTTTCAGATACGGGATTGTACGTAGGGACCATCGGACTATATGTAAATCAATCGGTAAAGTTGTTCAGAAGTTACATGATCAATAATAAAATAGTCGGCCCAATTTATATAAAGCTTTAATATTACTTCTGTATAATCATGTAGAGCCATTAACTTCCTCATAATGAATCTAAGATATCGTACACAAAAGGAGATTCAACCTGTGCGTTTGACAAAAGACCACTCCGGTGTCACTAGTAGGTTCATTAGGAACACATACAATATACATACTCCCAAGTCCCATCCCAAGCTACGTCTTCACGACACTTTTGAATATGTATGAGATATTGAACGCACAACAAGCTGACGCCTGTCGTGTTCAGCAATGATATTAGGCATCATAATTATATAGTGCCTTCTGAAAAAAGGGTTACACCTACTAATAACAGAATGCGTTAATAACATAAGCATGTTACAAAATTAAAAATGACGTAACAAAAGACTAAAAAATTGTTGAAAACTACATTTTGGAAGACTCATACATAACAACACAAGATTCTGCTTGTTAGCTTATACCACTGCTAGTATCTATTATTCCACTATATGTATGTTTATTTCCACTTAATTGCACTCTCTAGCACTTCACGTATTATGGAGTCAAATAGAAAAAAAAACATTTTGTAAGAATTAGTATTCTTTTTTAAATTATTTTCGGAAAAAATATATATAGGTACTCGTACACTAAAGCACACCCCAACTCTATACGCATAATACATATATTTAAGAATAAATACTTATAATGTCTATTATTCCTATTCTTTTGTTTACATTGGCTAAGAGTGCACATTAGCAATGCACCCTCTTATTTCTCGATACGACTATATTTTCTTATTTCATAGAGTGTTTTGTAACGTGACGGATTGGCAATAAGAGAAATGGAATGCGAATTGAGATTTACAGTTCACAAATTGGTCTCTTGCCACTTGAATTATTTCAATACTAAATCAAAATAAAAAGTATGAAATACTCGTTTATAGGTACCATAGATATAAAGTTATATCATAAATTTTGTCTATAGTAGATTTTGATCTAGTAATCCCATTGACTAATAGAATTTTTTTGTGTTGTATAAGTAAACGTTGTAAACAAGGATGAGAATACCCATACGAGTCATAAAATGAAAGACCACAATAATACTATATTTACTGGTATATATTGTAGGCAAATTGTAAAATAAAAAGGCTGGTCTTTTGTATTTACGAGAACTTCGACGTCCTAGGCTAGATTAGGTTTTAACTGTACTACAATACAGTCAAAAGCTACTGTGAGTAAGCAGGAAGGTGGTTGTTGAAGGGTGAAAGTCGTACCGAAAACACGATTGTCAGTTTAGTCTCCGTTATTTCAGTCATCTTTCAGCATCCATTTTGAACACTAAGCAGTAAACTAGATTTCGAGAGAACCATGTTTTAACTTGGGGATCCATGTCATTGGCATCTCGCCATAATTGAAGAGGTAGAATAAGATATTTTTATCTCTAAGAAACATTGTCATTGGCAGAATTATAATGACATCTAAGGCTATTATTAAAAAAAAGAAGAAGAGTAAGCGAGAAAAAAACGTTCCAAAAAGTAATGTTAGTTATGTAGTAAGTTTCAACAGAACTCATTAAGGGATTAAAGAATTCGGCTAAAAAATGTTTCAGTTTGTAAACAGATGTGGGAAACAATGTAACTTTTTTAAAATAGTGTTATAATATTTACAAAACTATACCGTTATTCAATAACTATATAACTACCTATTTAAAATTAATCGCCGCTTGATATAACCCTTTTTCAAGAATTGTAATGTGTGGTCATGTCATTGTGCTGTAAATCAAATAGGACTTCCATAATATTATTATATGTATTACAAGGTGTGCCTTCATACAATAAATATTACAGGAAATGAAAACGAAAGTGAACACGGAAGACATTCACTTTCCCAAAGGATTTCAAGGCAGAGGGTCGGTAATCGGTATTGAAAGCTCGACTAGGTCCCCCGCACTTGACTGAGCATCTCCGGGAGAGACTTATTAGCTTCATAATTATACAGAGGAAGTAGTTAGGGTGCCATCGAGAGACGAGGGCGATGCCTCACAATCTGCTCCTGACAGTTTCAGTTACATAGCGTTGTGATTGTAGCCATTGATTTCAATATGGCGGCATCACATTTAGATTATCTTCATTCATATTGATTGCCCTTTGACATGTAGCAAGTTAGTAAAATCGAAACAGATCAATAATGACAATATTTGTTACTGAAATTATTCGGTTTCTTGCTCTGACAAGTATAATAATAATAACAATGTTAAGACATGATCACACAGTGCCATCTAGTACTAAATTAAGCAGAATTTATAGTATAATACCTGCTTATTTTTTTTTATATAGTATACTTGTGATACGTAACACCAATGTTCATGACATAAATGGTTACTTTTACGTTGGGATCAAACCCGTGAAACCTAGTGTAACATTCAGGTTAACTTATCGCTTCACCAAGGGTACTCTTTTCCTAAAACTTTACTAAAACTAGTCGGTTTTAGAACTCACTTTCTCCTCCTTTCTTTCCTTGTTGTTCGGCCTCACGCATCTGGGCAGTCACCAGTCTAGCCAGAGGACGCGTCACGCTGCATTCTCCACTCGGAAATCCTTTGTTGTTTTAGCTTGCTAACCATATGAGTTACCCCGAAATCTTTCGTATTCTTAATCCTATCCTTTGAGTTTGAGCGAAACTTCTGAACCACACACAATACCTACTCATTTTGCGATAACTCAAGCTAAGTTGGAACAAAAATGATTATTCGGATGTCTGATTCACTTTCATACGATATAACTACGTTCGATGTTTACAGCTCATAACTTTTATGCTTACAATTTGTAAATATGCTTTATATTGCACCGCACGGTTTCTGTGGAAATGTGATGAGTCATACACTTTTTTAATGCCGCAAAGTTGCCGCAACACATCTTCATCTACTGCGGCCATTCCAGATTACTTCAGATTAAAATGGTGTTACTCTGCTTGGCCACACACACGTTCTAACCGAAGCCTAATTTATGACCTCGGTCTTTAACACTTGGCTTTTATACATACCGCATCACTTAGCATTCTTTGTCGGTTTAACAATTCACAAGTTTGTTCTACAAAATATAACGAGCTGAATAAAAAAAAGATTCAAGTTTATCCAAATCACGGCCCTGTAATATATGTCTAACCTTAACACTCTGTTACGCCGAATAATCTGCCCTAAGCTGCATTTTGAATTTTAGGATATATCTAATTCTTAAGGAAATATTGTTAATTTTGTCATTTGTGCCATCCCTTTCTGGGATTAAAAGACGTACGTATTCTAGAATCCGTTGCAAAATAGCGCCCTCAGCTTAAAATATACTATTACTATTGTAATATTGTTTAAGTGCTATTCCTCCATTTGTATGTAATACGTATACGTGGTACACTTGTTATTTATCATTAGAAATGATATGAATTCTTCATTATATCTTGCAACTGCAGCTGTCAAAATTGTCTCATGTCAATTTAATGACGGCTGCATCGTGCACGATATTGGTAGAGGACAGGTGAGCTGCGAGACGGTCAGGTTACAGCCAAATTGCTTTTGTCAACATTCTGGAATGTGAAGAAGCCATCATTAAAGGCGTATATGGAATGTTGTGTTTTGATTAATGATTATTACCTGTAGCGACTGCTGAAGACACTCAACTGTAAAAGGACGTATATATGATACCTTATTTATTTGAATTTCAAATTTAAATGCTTGCAAGGTTTACTTACAAGCATTTTAATTGCTCATTCAATTTGGTACCTCTTCTTCAAATTGTGAACCTATCTGAAAAAACGTCTGAAAAAAGGAATGCAGGAAAATATTGTACATATTTAATTTGCACCAATTGACATGCTAATTTTGAAGTATGCTCAATGCTCATACGACGTGAGTTAAGTAATTCCAGCTTGTGGTCATTAACAATGTTAAATGATTTGAATTGTAAATTATGGCTTAGTAGTATTTGGGTTTATTATCAACGATATTTTGCAATAGGAATTTATATATTCTTTCCAAGCTAATAATTAGTGAATCAAAGCCATATAATGAGGTTTTGGTAAGATTTATGCTACATACGTTTCTGTTTAAACGGTTTAAATAAAGAGATCTAAAATAAATAGATTGAACAGTTTCTAATTGAATTTTTAAACGTTGAATTTTAAAACTGAATATCTTTTATTTATGTGTATGAACATATCGACGGTCATTTGTTTGCCACAGCAGTGATGTTTGTTGCAAATTCTTTTTTACGTACCTACTGTAAGTTGAGCTGTTCCCTTCAATGGTTTTACCCCCTTTTCACCCTTTTAAATTAGGTGTTGAATTACCAAAACTCTGATATATGTGTATTTAAAGCTTTATTTAAAGAGCAGATACCGATTATACTATGGTTTCTTATAACAAACTAGTACTTCCATTTAAACTTTACCACACATTTAAGGCTTGAATTTTCAAAAAACCTTTTTACATTATAAGGCAGACCGCTATTGAGTTTTAGACTCAACGATTTGTTTTGGCCGTTGATGAATAAGTAGGTCAATCAGAACATGTAATCTAATACTATGTAATAATAATAATACTTGGAAATTGTGACTTTGTGCCACTTGGTCCCAAACTAAGCAGAGATCGTACTATAATGGTACCCGAACAACTGATATAATACTCATAAACCTTACTTCTTTTTTAAATAAATACTTACTAGCTGTGCCCCACAGTTTAACTCGCGGTAATTTTGGAGTTCCCGCGGGAACTACGGAATAAAAAGTACCCTATGTCCTTCTCTGTACCACTGACAACGTGCATGTCAAATTTCATCCAAATCCGTTCAGCCGTTTTTGCGTGATTGAGTAACAAACATCCAAATTACAAACATCCAAATATCCAAACATCCAAACATCCAAACATCCAAACATCCAAACATCCACACTTTCACATTTATAATATTAGTAGGATAACACGTACTACATACTCACAATAAACACGAGATTTGGGTAACTTTCATCATATAAATGATGCGAGAATCGAACCCATGACACCTGGCGCAGTAGTCGTGTTCATTATCCAGTTGCAGTTGGTCAATATACATAGGTATAGTATACCAACGGCCACATAGCTATACGAAGCTATTTACTATATTGGGTTTGTAATCAACATGTATGTGCATGGACCAGTAACCCCACGTGTCAATTAAGGAGCGTTGCTTGTCGCTAGCGTTAATTTAGATTTATTTCGTTGAGTAACGAAATTATTGTTAATCGAGAGCTAGCAGTCGTTCATCGTCGATGATTTATATTCTGCTAGGTGTTTCCTATCGTTTTACGCATTTAATCCCGGAGTAGGTATTCGAGAAAAAGGAGGAAAAAAACACCTTATATCCTTATCTGCATCCCTGACAACGTGTACCTATAGAAAGGACAAAGGTCCTTGCCCCGCGTTATTTGTTAAAGTTTTGTCTGTGATTGACTTTTTGAAGATTTAGAATCTTTACTATCATAACGATTAACAAGCCTTTTAGATGATGATTTAATAACTAAATAACAGTTTTAAGCGGGTGGTTCGTTGACAAAAAATTAAGGAACAGTTTCTTATAAATTAAGTATTGTTTATACATAAATAGGTACGTAACTACTTCCTTCCTTCATCGAATGTTTCCTCAGGTTTAGTTAAAAAGTTCTGATATGGTTATAATTATTATTATGTGTATATTTTTATCAGTTGCATATTAGCGTCTATCTTACTACCAAGGAGTTGAATAAGTTTTATTATATCCAGTATAGGAGACACCCATGCTGCACGGTATACAGCCTCGACACCGGCAGCGGCGGTACGGCTCCGGTATTATTGTATGTATTTATAGTGATGCGGTAGACCGCGGCTGGCGACATGACCGAACACAATTTATCATCAAGCAGCCGGGATATGAAAATTTCACCATCGTTTCTCGTCAGTTAACAGTGTTTTGTCGGAATAAAGTGTGTTTTAAGTTATTCTATATAGCTATTCTGGTTAGAATACAGACGCAGATTGGGTGATAGAAAAACCAAGTTCGTAATAAGTACCTACTTCATAAAAGACCTTCGTTCATCTACCAAAAAGAATGGCAATTTCAACTGCTAGATTTTCAAGACTTAAAAACTAAAAAATGCATTAGTACTTACTATAGACCGATATATGTACAGAAAAAATAAAAAACTGATAATGTTCACAAAAAGTTTATCTAGTACTTGGAAATAATCACTTTAAAAAGTAATTATTATTTTCTATATTCTTAATGCGAGTTTGAGTTGATTTGTTTGTTTGTTACGCTTTCACGCCTTTACCTACTCAACTGATCGTCATGAAATTTTGCATAGGTGCATGTTGTCATAAAGGGGTTACTTACTTTTATCCTGGAATTTCCGTGAGAACTCTGAAATTAGCGCGGATGACACCGCCGGGAACAGCTAGTCTTCTAAATATATAAAAAAGGCAAACCTGACTGACTCATCTATCAACGCACAGCCGAAACTACTGAACGGATTTCGCTGAAATTTGACATACATATAGTTGTTATTACGTAAACATCCGCTAAGAAAGGATTATTGAAAATTAGCATTCCTGCGGGATCTCCGAAATTGCCGCGGTTGAAACCGCGGGGCACAGCTAGTCTTATATAAAAGTCGCAATTTCATACGTGCTGTTAAAAGTTACATAACCTGCATTGGACTGCCGGGAGCTCGTATAATTTGTTTATATTCGCCGCGCGTGTCATTAACGGTTCATTACGATTTGCGCCACTTAATTGGCTTACCGTACGGTGTCGTGCGCTGAATCAAAATAATCCATTTAAAACCTTCCAAATGTCGTGTCAAAGTGATAAAGCGTTGTTGTCACATCTGTAAAAGAATCGTAAAGTGCAACAAAACGAAACACTGTTCGTGTTTGAAGGTTGAATCAATTCGAACGGCCGCGGACCGACGCGACGACGGCGACGGTGCTAAATAAAATTTTAATTGATGCAATTTAAAGAAAAGTTACTTACCTACTATATTTATTTAGGAATATTAGACGTCACACGTCAAAAGGAGGATTTTAAGAATTTAGGATTTTTTTACCCAATACATAGTGGTAGGTACATGTCACTATCATGGACACTTTTCTATCTTTTAATTTGATAAGTACTCCCTTTATAGCTATTCTTATAATGTAACTGTTTCATATAACCATATTTTTCTGTAAAAAAGAAACTTCTTTGGGCACTCACAGATTTTATATAATTATTTTATACCAAACTGCCACCTTGTAGAGTAATAATAATAGGTAATAAAAACTTTTATTAAAAACAACTTATACTTAAAGCAGTTGTGATACAATGGTAAAATAGACAGCAAAGGTAACTGCTTCAGGCCTGTCATTTGAGCCTCGCCTTTAATATACTCGTATATTAAAAACAAAACTATTTTATTATTTTTGGTCAACGGTACAACAACAAGTGCTTCAGCTCCCTTTGGCAAAATAAATTTTAATGCTATTAATTAAACGCACCGCCTACAAATACGAAAACTTTCCCGCCTCATCCATTTAGACTCATAATTGTTTCGAGCACACCGAATTGTGTTGATTTATGGCTTTGTGATTGCTGCAACTCGATTATGTTAGGGTCTCTACTGGTTTTTAAATTGAATGAAATGACAAGATCTTGAATAGTGTGGTGCAGTAGGTATAAGTTAAGAAAAGGAGTGAGTTTACTATTTTAGGTTTATGTATTTAAATTTGTTATCCCTCCTATATACTATATAGGTACACGGTACAAAGAGCGGAGTTAATGCCTTAGTGGCAATATCTACCAGCCCACCTTTAGGTAGTGTAGAGAGGGCTTACCACAGAATTATATCGTTTCTCTAATCAGCATAGAGATAAATATTCGGAGCACTTCACGGTGGTGCTTTAGAAGAGATTATGATCAAATAAGTAATAAAACAACAAAATAATAATAGCAATATAGAACAAGAAAAAGTACCTAATTTGCAACTTTACGTTACTTATGGCCTTCTTATACTTTTCGGAGAAGCTTGTAAAAACTTCATAAATTTAAATAATAATGTATATTATGTTTTAATATATTTATTGCTCTCATAAGTCTTTCTATTCGTTTATCGCTTAACTTCAATCATAATTATTTATTAGATATTACAACAAAGCCGTAAATTATCTTAAATTATAAACCAGTAAAACTACAATGTAAATAGAGTCAGTAGTTTGGTACAGTACATAAGAACGGTACGCGTTGTGTTTAATTCAGTCTAGGAGTGATGAGTCAGATATAGAGCTCTATTCCGAACGCGTTACGCACTTATAGGTAATAAGTAGCGCTAGAATTTCGCTTGGGAATTGGCTACCGTGATCATACTCAATTTTTTATTATTCGGTGCTCGCGATTTCTGTTGCCTATGTATTTTTTGGCATTCCCTCGAGATATTTTTAGTATTATATTTCAAATTTTAGATTGATTTTGTAATTATTTGATGTACTTACATAATTATTTAAAGAAAATATCAGAGTGTAAATGTTTTAGAGATAGCTTAACTATATGTAATTGTTTTACAAAAATTAACCATATTTAAAAAAAAAGAAAGTCGTATAACGTTTATAATTGTTGATTGCAAGTTCAAACTGTCAACAAATCCAACATCATTAAATTGTGTATATTATTTATTACTTATTAACATTTCGTCTTTTATGCGATTTAAGATCACGATAAAATTTTCGTGAATTGTAGGTAGTACTTGTGTCCGCGATTCATCCTGAAAAAAAAGCTTGAGTTCTTGAGTTATTATTATGACCTCTTAGAAGCATTTGAGTATGTAAATATATAAAGTGCCAATGATTCAATGTAGCTGTGTGAGAGCATCGCCGTGTCGCGGAATCGTGCCTTAGGTGGGAGATGAGTCATGGAGTCACGGCGATCTCCCGCGAGTCGGGCCGTCGCGTCTACTTTATTTAGGCACCAACGAAATATCGAATCGATCGGTACGAGATATCCAATGGGATATGCGAGTATGTGTCGAGACGCGCTGGTGACTAAGCTAACCATAGAATATACAATGCGTTGGGGATTTTTGGGATTTGAGTCGTGAAATTACGTACGTACTATATGTGAGTTCATTTTCTTTAATAACATATATAATAATAGTGTTACATTTTCGTTTATTAAATTATAAGTTTAACCTACTATAGAAAATTTTGAACACGTGAACGTGTCTTGAATTTTTTTGTAATATGTAATAATACTAATACTGGGCTAATAGGAGAGGGGGTGCCAAACTGAAACTATGACAAATTTTCTATGACAAGTAATAAAAATAATGATGATAATGATTGAGTTTGATAACAACCAATCTTTTTTGTTTCAAATGGAGGATATTAAAAGTTATTAAAAACTGTGTTTTCTTTTTGCGTTATAATTAAAAAGTTATTATATCTAACTCTAGTTGAAAAACCATGTCATAGTTATGCCGACACGTTTATTGTTACAAATCGCGTAATAGTAAAATTTTAGTCCTCGTGACGTTCGCCCAAATAAAAAGGATCGTTAAATGGTTAGCTTAAACACGTAGCAATAAACCTCGTATATAACCGTAAAATAAGTAAGACTGCAGCGGACTTCAATCATGGTGTGCGTACAACCGTCGACGATTGCAATAAAATTTAAATTTATCATAAAAAAGTAGCACATTAATACAGAAACAGTCGTAAATAAGAAAATAAGAACATCTATTTATATTTTTAGTTACAGTCAATGCGATGGATCTTGATCCTCGGGCATCGTATCAGTCGTCATGTGTTTATTTATTTACTTATAGTATTTCTAAGTAATTCTATCATGGACTCGAACATAGGACACAATAGTCGTTTCAATACAGACTTTTTTTCCTTGCACTACAAAAGGTCTTGTATTGTAACTCATAATAACGTAACTTTTTTATAAATATCTGCAAGCGAACTTTAGTTTTCTAAGCAATCATAAATTTATCGAAATCGATACTAACCCAATTTAGGAACAAAAAGAAGTGAGATAAAAAGAAATAGGCAAAACGATCTTCTTAATTAAAGTTATTGACATGTAGGTATGTTAGACAAGTGACATAATTGTTTTGTTATAGAGGCGTTCCAAACGATTGAAATATTGATCGAAGGTTCCAAAGTTTTTTTTTTAAATTGCTAAATAAACTCAAATACTTACTAAAACATTTTTTTTACAAAACAGTAATTTTTTATTTTTTATTCTACGCCTACCTACTACTGTAAAATTGACTGATATATTAAAAACTCTTCATAATTAATTACCTTGTAAATATCAAGACCGCTATGTTGCAGTATTCGCGTTGTCATAGGGCGGACGTCTAAAGCCAGTGGCGAAGCGTTCATTGATGTTGGGCGGCGGCGGGCGTCCGCTGCGTAGCGGTCGGTGCGTCGCTGTCGCCGGTGTGGCGAAACGAACGCACCAAAATAGCATTCACTATAGTACCGGTGCAGCCCCGATCACCTGTGCTACCAAATAATATTTATGTTCCTGCGTTGCAAACAGGAAAAGATGATAAAGAAATGAACGTGTGGTGCTTTCTTTTAAACCACTTTATTTTTAGCTAGCCGAAAACTAAATGCCAGTTTAGTGATGTTTGAACTGCAATAAAGTTTAAGAAGCTTAGTGTAGAGTTGAGAATCAATCTCGAGTTTTATTCGTTTCTCTAATTATATTTAGTGCACCAGCTGAACTTGTCACATCACATGTGACATGTCTCACATAGTCTTCAAAATGTGGATATCTAAATTAGATTCGGAAATGGAAGAGCTTACCGTTCATTTCCATTCCGACTGTTCACCAACTGTTTTAGCATTTAGACCAGAGAAGCAGTAGGTATCAATTGTCATCTATGAAATGTGATGACGGTTTCTCTAAGGTCATAAAGTTTACATCGACACAGCAGCCCTCCCACACATTGTGACATTCATATTTACATACCTGGCTTCGGATTCAAAGCACAGCGGTGGCGACGCACCAAATTTATAGTGACAAAAAAGATATAAATTTAAACTAAATTATTCATAGTTTTTTTTTTTATAATATGCCCAAAGGCGATAAGTCACGGTTCCCTTTATGCTCTATACAAAAGATCTAAATACGTCGGCAGGTCAAGTGTCAGTTTCCCGGACGTGATGTCTCGTCGTCGACAAAAGGCAGCCTTTTTAGGGGTTTATTATATCTATCCGTTTTATTTGAAGAAAATCATGTAATAGAGATAACGGTTTGTATTATTGTTTCTCGATGGTCAATAGGACTTACTATCTATAGTATATTTTGTTAACGAGTAGTTTTCAGAATGCTTGAAACAAGCAATCAGATTGAGTGTCTGTCTGAAAAGTTCGATCTTTATTATTTTTAAAGCTATTTAAATTTATTGAAAGAATCGCCAACCGCACTTCAAAAAGCAAACCGTGCAAATGCATCGAATAACAAAAGGGAAAAAAATTGTAAAGCTCGTTCAATTTAAAGAGGGATGGCATTAATGACAATCATGTGAAGTATTACTTACCCCCGCTTCGTGCAGGGTTTTCCTTTTGTTTATTCAGAATATAACCTACTCGGGATTTTCGGTCCTCCTTCCTTTACCTATCCTGCTCTAACGTGCGCGAGCTTTCGTACATTGAAGCGCTTTCGGCAAAGCCGGGTTAGTCGGAGAGGCGCGCGCGCAACGGCCACGCGCGACACCGGTCGTGGGTCGCGGACGATATTGCGATGTACCTACGCGCTACGTAGAGTCACAGCGCGGCGTACATCACGCGAGCGTACACGAGTTTCAGCTAAATCTATTGTTGCTTGCGCTCTCGCCAGACACTCAACCGCGACTTCTTTATAACGATTGTTTCATTGTGCATGTGCACCCGGCCTTATTTCTCGCGTGTGTTTTTTGATGATGTGTTAATTCAGTATTCTGGGCAACGTTTCTCGTTTGTTTATGTTTTTTTTAATTGCGCAATGCAATCGAACCAGGTGGAGTGTGTACACTTGGCTTTTTTTGTACCTATTTATATCGACTTTGGATTGCCGGCTTCGGTAACCATAGACAACATAATATTTTAGTTCGAGAATCATTGTTTCTAGCTCTGTGCGATTCCGTAAGCCAACTCGAGCTGTTAATTGTTTGAAAATAGTAACGCAATTGTAACTTGACCTCAATTCCGTTCTCCTTCTACAAACTCATAACAATACATCTAAATATCAACTTCACGTTGTCTTTGAGCTCTTTAGCTTTAAATAGAGATAGGCACAAGTACTGGAAAGGTACCTACAATGTAACAACCTTTTTTTAGTTTCGCCAAATTTCCAATCAATGTTTTTATACCTATTTGTGATTCAGACTAAAATACTAATGTTTAATATTATTCTCTGTAAAAGTTTGTTCAACTTTTCGGGAAATTCAAGATGTCTATAAACAGATAGATTATATTTTCAGATGAATCAGAGATTGAGTGGGTATTTTGGCAATCCTTCAATTCATGAAATTCATCCATGGGGAATTATTTTCAATTAATGAATGAATCATAATTAAATATATGAACAACGGACATATACGAACAAAAATATACGAAATATTAAAAAAAACTTTATTGTCTACTCCGATCTAATTATAATACAAACTTAAATCATTTACACACACACTCTACACACGATTCTAAACAATATTAAATAATATTTAAGTCAGTTAAAAAAAAAACTTAACCATAGGTGAAGTCTAACAATCATAAAAAATACTTAATTTCGAGGAATTCGTCTTATTTAACAGACATTGATTTGTACCAGACAGAAGATTAATTTTATTGATCGTTGGCAAATATTCCCAAATAGCTTCGTTTGTTGCCGTTCGAAAAGCGTTTAGAAGAGGGCCCTGAGTACCTAGATAAGAATTGTTATCAGAAAAAAAGTAAAATGTAATACCAAAAACGGTTTCTCATTAAACATTTTGCAAAGCCGACAATGCTTATAGAAAAGGCGGCATTTGTAAGTAATTCACGAAACCTAGCGCCTTCCTCTAACCGCGTAGTGCCTCACAGGCAACCCGCCTTACGGAGCTGGCACAATCGCCCACCACGTAACAATGAACCAGCACCGAACATCTGCGCCCCACATTCCGCCGCCAAGGTCGATACATCCTTTTATCAAACATCGGTTCCAATAACGGAATGAACCCTGTGTTTGGTAGTGATTGACGCCATGTTTGGATTAGACGGCGTAAACATAACGGTACATGATGGTACCTACTCTAAACCACATGAGTTTAAGTTATAACTATAAGGTAAATTGGCTAACTTTCTGCATCGCCATTTCCATTTCTAGCTGTTCCTCCCGCGGTTTCATCCGCGTTCTAGAATTCCCTCGGAAATCCTATGTATCGGGTTGAAAGTACCTATCCTCACTCAAGAATAGATATTGCAGCTTCTTATCAGAGAAAGAATTTTCGGGATTAATTCAGTAGTTCCGGAGATTATGCCCCTCTCAAAGTTACCATACAAGTCTTTTTGAGTGTAGATTTCTGCTATTGTTTATTTTATTCATCATAATAAGCGATATATCAGTTGAACTTATTTGCAGTGTACGAAAAAATTAGATCAAAAACCAATAAGGTCACATATTGAGATGTTATATCCCAATTATATCTAATGCTGTCATGTCCGTACCTACATATTATTGGGAATTTTTCTATACGTATAAGTTAGGAGATGATTTGTTTGATTAGTCCTAAACCTAAAATTATTTCATCAGAGCACTGTCTAGAATGATTTAATGGAATTGTTAGCATAAATGTTAAAAGCAATAATGTTGTTATTAAAGAAAGATAAACTGGCGTTAAAAGCGCGTCTACCCGATTTGTTTTAAAAACAGAACTTGTTATGACGTATAGATAAAAATTGGAATAGCACGAATACTATACTTGAAACAAAATTACATAATATATTATCCTTCTCGCCTTAAAAGTTCGGAAAGAAATAATGACAACAGAAGGAACAAACGACTTAGCTGGCGCGATAACCTAACAAACGGTGTATAAATCCTTTTATGGTAACAGTTTCAAAGTCCGTTTTTATTTCACATTAAACGGTTGTAAACGTCTGTTTTATGATTATGTCACCGAAGTTCGTTGCTCCGCGGCGCACCTTCCGCGTGGTTATAAATACGCGGTGTGTGTCGAACTTTTGACAAGCGTGTAAACAAACACCGATCTACATGCGGACACCCGGTCAGCAAATGTTTCCAGCTTTACGGACAGATTGAGTTTTTGCTAAGTGTTACTCAAGCGCTTCATTATATCTGGCAGCCGTTCACAGTATATTTTCTTTTCTATATCATCGCCAAACTAAGAGTTAAAAAAAAAACTTTAGAAAAGGCGTTTTAATTTAAGAATCTGTCATATTAAAGAGCTGCTAGAGACATCCCGTTGTCGCTGGAGTGTCCTGTTTTCCCTTTTATTTTGTTTTCCTTTCGTGTTAATTTTGTTCGGCTGTTAACGGACACAAGACGTGTAGAAAGTGTGGAATGGCTCTAAGTTTTAAAAGTATCTGGTTACTCGGTTGCTTAAGAGTTCCAACACGCGTCCATAAATACAAAGGTGCGTATGATAACAACGACTCACCCACTAAATGTTTCTCTTTCATTGTTTCGATACGGTTCAACCTATTTTGATATAATCGTTTCAACTACGCCTACGCTAAAATATCTATGTAGATTAATCTAATCCCATAGCTAAATAACATATTATATTATACACGTGGAACCGTAAATTGGTATTAAAGTAAGATTACTAGCTAAAATTAAACACAATATTTCCTAATGTCTTCCTAAACTTTTGCGTCCTATTCTGCAAGATAAAAAAAACACAATTATTTATGAAATGTATGTAAAATGTTTACCTACTTCATTCATATTACATATTTACACTCACACATTCATGCAGGCGTAGGGTAGCCTGGTAGAGAAAACATGAAGAACTTGATTATAGTTAGTTGATTTATCTCAATAAACATCACAAGCAACACAAGAGAACTTTATAGAGTCTGTGATAAATAGCTCGACTTATTTTCCGTTGTCTAAGCGCCAGCAACCTATGATTACTGTAATAAGAAAGATCCATATTTCAAGTACTAATGCATCATGACTGTGGGCGTAGAGGTGAGCTGATTGCGAACCGAACTAAACGTTCCCAGAAGAGTATGTATCGCACTAGAGTGACGTGTTCCTTCATTCATGATCCGTGACACATCCATAATGCTTATGTATATTTAACTATCTTTTGTTTTCGGCCTCGCTCGTTACAAACACATCATGGATCTACGCTTCAAAGTTTCCTACTAACAATGAGTTATAAGGACGAAAATAATTATTGCTGTGGAATCGTACAGTGCAAACTTTGGAAAACTATGTCAGAAGTATTGGCTAATTATTATATCGTTGCGGTTTTTTTAATCTTCTTCTAGATACTTAATATGATGTTTTATTAGGTCTTATCTCCAACTAAGTTTTAGTAACATAACGTTATTCACTAATAGCCTAATTATGGTTTTATGAAATTTGTTTGAGATTGTTTTCATGTGCTGTGGAATTTTGTCAAATAAATAAATAAATAAAAATATGTTATGTAAGTACGACTACGTATACGTAGTCATACTTATCTTTAGACTAAGGAAGACATGTTTCAACACGTCATGTTTAAAATTTTATGAATAGGTGAAATTAAAAGGGACTGTTTGACTTCTTACGAAAAATTGGAGAGCTTTGGTAAAATTTATAACGTCCGATGTTTATTTGATATCAGTTTATATAAAAATAAAAACATCATAAAAAATCTTATTGCAAAGTATTACGAAACAGAATGAACAACTTATAATTAGGTCAAATAGATACTTTCTTGGTTTCGGCGAATGGCCATCGCTACCAGCCGTCGCCTATTGGCTACCGTATACTGATTCTTGGAAAACCGTAAACGTAGTCCACGTTAATGATTTTATTATTGGGAAATAACAATTGTTACCACAGATTAATTGCAAGTTACAAGGTAACATAATGTTTATACCCTAACAGCCTAATAAGTATAGTTTGAAAAGTGGTTTAACATTTGCGTCGTATCATTTAATGAATATATAAATAATTTTAACAAATATATTACCTACATAAAAATATTAAACATTCATCTACAGTTGCCCAGAACTGACTTCAGAACTTACCGCGAAAAATTAGAAACACCTATTGCATTTTTATGTGAGATTTGTGTAAGACATGAGTGACAGTATGACACCGTATCCTTAATTAGTGGTGTATATTTCCCGGACAATGGTACACAATGGTATAATATTACCTGCATCCCGTTAATTTTGGTGAGATGGCAACATTGTGACACCATGATACCCACATGTATACGAGCGCCGCGCTCTATACAGGGCTCCACCGATGACGTCACGCGACAAACCCGCTCTATTGTTCAGGTAATGATGCTTAGCTGCTATGTGTGTTGATTTATTGATAGGTATAGTTACATACAAAATTATTAACAATAATTATTATTTGTATATTTGATAATATTAAAGGTTTATGCAGTAACAAGTACAAGATTAGACATAAAGGCGGCACTATACCGAAAAGGTATCTATGGTAGGTATAATTATATTATAGACTAGCTTTCCCTGCGGGTTCACCCGCGGCAATTTCGGAGTTCCCGTAGGAATTGCATTGCGGAAATAAAAACCTTTCTCATGAATCACTCCATTGGTGGAAACCACATGAAAATCTGTTGCGTAGTTTTAAAAATCTAAGCATACAGATAGCGGGAAGCGACTTTGTTTTATGCTATTTAGTGATGTCTACGGCGGTTTTCTCACCTTAATTAACTTTTAAGCGACCCGACGTCAATGTGTTCCTCCTGAATCATTCCTATTGATAAAAACAGCACTAAGATCAGTTGCGTTTTATAAGATCTAAACGTATAGAGAGGGACAGACCGGCGGGAAGCACCTTTGTTTTATACTATGTAGAGAAAACAATATTTTATTCAAGTACCTACTGGATTAAATAGAATCACTACTAATATATTTAATTTTTAAAGTACGTATAATTTTTTAATGGAATTAAATAGGTAAATAATTATAATGAGAATCATATAATTGAATTATTAGTTAGTATTAAAATAAAAACGTGGTTAAAATAACATTAATGAATTTGATTTAATTATTTGCTTTGTAATGCATGTGTATTATTGTGAGAAATAAAGGCTTTATTATTATTATTACTATGGCGGTTTTGATAAATAATTAAATAGCAACACTCTATACACATGGTTTGGTTTGAAAACTTAAATTTATATACCAGAAGAATCACTTTATTATTATTGTTCGAAATTATTTTTAATTGATCAATTACCAAGATGAGTGATAACTAAAGCTTTAAAAAAAAGTCAGTTTATTTGTATCGAACATCACTTTATTGTACAATCGTATACGAAAATTATAAGATCGGACTAAACGATCGACAAATATATCCAAACACATAAAAGCAGAATACTCGAGTGTTCTCTAATCGTTCTGTATCGACCTCATTATTCTGTTTTATGTGACTCTAATGTTAATGCATCGGGGTTAAAAGCATGCAAGCTTTGCTCCGGTGCAGTTTACAGAGCCAGTGCGTGCTTGCAATTACCCAGTGCGTACCCACTCGCTAGTGCCAGAGTTGCTTACAACAACTTGTTTGGGGCACTTTACTCCAAATCCCAGTTCCTAAGTAGGTAAAATATTAATCCTTATGATCTCATTCAGTCACTAACGCTTTAAGTTTCCGTCTTGCAAGGACTGATACTGTTTAAAAAACACGTAAATCACATAGATTTGACAGCAGTCAGCACCGTTGGTGTGTCTACAAAATATTTTATGTTTTTGAGTTACCTACCTATTAGAATATATAAAATCTAATAGGTAGGTAACTCAAAAAATCTTGCTCCCGCAGATTTCTTCTGTACGATTTAGGTATCCCGCTAACTCAGACGCAAGGTCAAAGACATTGTCGAAACTGCTTCACTCACCGTCCACGTGATCTTTGCCATTGTGCAAGTAATTATTTAGATTGGTCAAATTGCCGCGCGATAGACTTGTTTGGATGTGTCTGATTTAAATTGAGAAGTCTGTACGGCCGTTTAGGCGCATAACGTCCAATTCATTATCAGTAACTTCCAGTTGTTTTATAGGTTATCTACCAGAAAAGAAAGTCTATTTCAAATAGTTTTTGAATTAGAAGATATTAAAAATGTTATAATATTATTACATTCTAATATTTCTACAATCCAAAAATATTTTCTTACTAATGGTTCCCTTCGGTTTCACCCCTGTTAATATAGGGATTCCCCCCGGAAACTACAGAGATAAGAACCATACTATAATATTGTATTAATCCAGAAAATATTCTGTTTTGCCAAACTTCATCTAAATCCGTTCAGCCGTTTATACGTACTCGTAAGTGATTGAGTAACAAACACTCAAACATAACTACCTATACAATTACGTACCTATATACCTACTCGATCTTCAGACTTTTACCTACCTACCTAAGTATAAAATTCCGTTATTTTTGCCGCATTATAATTTGATTTTAATAATAAAACCATTATCAATTTTATTAATAATAAAACCAATCCATGTGTGAGGTAACTCCGGCTAATAGCAGGAGAATCATTTCACGGAAAAAGCAGTCAAAAATTAATTCGGCGTGCAGAATGAAAACAAGCCAAATAGGGAGAGCCCAGTTCATTCGCATGGGGAATAACCAAGCACAAACAATTTGTGATTCTGAAGTTGATTTGTTTATTTTGGTATGGAATCTCGCTTCAGGGAGAACCAAACTTGGGAACGTTGGGTACCAGAACAACCTACATTGTGTGTCCGTAAATTGCGTTTGTTGAGCGCAAACACGCTTCGTCTGTAATAAAACAACGTTCGATTATTATGCATTATTCGCTTCTGTGAAAAAGTAACTTTATTTGAAGCTGTTAATATTAATTGTTATCTTTGTTATCTATGTATACATATAAATAAAATTGAAGTGTCTGTTTGTATGTCATTCCAAAATACCAACTTTTCACTAAATGCTTATGCTAGTAGGTATAGGTGGACGGTAGGTACTTACATAAAAAAATCATTTTAATTTTTTATTTTTGTCTATCTATTTGTTCCGGCTAATTTCTGAAATGGCTGAACCGATTTTTACGGGCCTTTCTCTGGCAGCTAGCTGATATTATAAGGAGTAACTTAGGATACTTTTATTTTAGAAAAAAATAGTTCTTGCGGGAATTCCGGAATTCGCGCGTGTGAAACCGCTACTACTAATAAATAAGTAACTCATTCTGCGCAGGTATTTACGTCTTTTTAATGCAGAAATTTTAGTCCTGTATTCACATCAAACTCCTATACATTTTATATTAGCTCTTATACTATACCTACTTTTGAAAAGATTCATCAAAAAACGCGTACAACACAAATAGACTTTTATTTTGTGATCTAAAAATGAAGTGGCGAAATAAATGACAGGGTAGCGGGTGATTCTGTCTGTCACACTCTAAACCTAAAAATCCCGTCAACGGTTGTAAATAAACGTTGTTGCTCAATGCTCAGTCGACTTTCGTTTGCTCCGTAACTCCATTAATATTTAGTTTCGTGCGACAACCATCGCAGTTTGATCACTCGAAAGGATACGGCACATTCTGGAATAGCGAGATACTCGTAAAGCGATAAAAACGTCACTTCAATAGATTTATCACAATCGACGGCTATTCGAAGCCTATTTAAATAAATAGCCGTGTGATAAAGACATACATTGTCCGATCTCGTTCTTATGTGTGACTGCACCATTAAACTTTTTCAACCAACAATAATTTATAGACTTTTACACATCGAACATGGGTAGGTAAGTGCATGGTTATTTCTTCGAAATTATAATAACTTTTACAATAACTGAAAAATAACCAATAAAATATATACTCTTAGGTGACGTCTCCTACCAATAAACTATCTACTTGTCAAATTTCACCTTCATATATAGGTCAAGTCCTTAATTTTCAAGATTCCGTGTTTAGTCAGTGAGTCAGTTTCTGTTTTATATACATACTAGGTGTGAAATAATCTAGGCTATGAAATAATCCTCAACCAATTACGTTATAAATTGAAAGATTAGAAATCAAAGCAAATGCGATAACCCGGCCAGTTCAAATTCACTGAGTAGGTGGTTTTCATATGATTCGCACAAACCTACACCTGTAAGCTTCCTGAAATTCTGGAGATATTTAAACCACTTACATTGCTTTCTATTAAATATTTTTGTTAGAACAAAAAGAGATAAAGACAAACAGACAGACAAAAATAAAGTCAAAATAAGTATGTATATAATATTTGCTTTGTGTTTTTTTTAGTATCAATAAAAAGGTTTCATAAGTTTTTTTATATATCGCCATATTACAGACGTGCCTCTAATTACTAAGTGTATACTAGATACGATACGATCAGAAGATGGGCTAATTTTTGTATTTATAAAAATATTTTATAATTAGGTATATAATAGTATTATGAATATTTACATTTATAGATGCGCTGGTAAGAGATACACTCTATGATATTACGAATTTATGATTGTGACCGTGTATAACTCCAACACAACTGTTTTTTATTTTATTATAGAGTAGGTATATTTTTTAAAATAATTATTTAAAGCCATCCAAACTGTTCAATTGGATTACACATTCTATGTGCGTCATAGGATAATAATGTTTACCTTACTGCATTAATTCTATTTATATGTTTGACAATATCTATTACATTCGATCACAAAACGTTCGACGTGTTTGTGCATTGAATATTAACATACAATGACGGCGTAGTTTAGTTGTAATTGATTCGTTTATTGCTTTCCTTTTTTCATCTCTAGCGTTAACTATATTGGATACATCCTAGTGGCAGAAATTGTACATAGTCATATTGTAACCATTTATTCCACATGACGTTGATTGCGTTATTTTTAGGTTAATTAATCTCAACAAAATATTGATTGACATTTTTATTTTCCAATTTTTTAGTACCGTTAATTGTATGTAACATACTTTTCACAATTATTATCTAAACCAGTTGCAGTTAGAATAGATTTAAACCACTGTTAAGCGACAAAAATCGAACTGAACCCCAGTTGATAACAAACAATATGAAAAATTACTTATCTGCATGCTTTATTTTGCGTACACACAGTACCTACGTAAGTTACCTACACAGTAAACATACCTACCTATTTTAGTTCCACCAGGAAAAAGGGCTAAAATGTATATTATAGCTCTGCTATTTTAAACTAAAAGTAGGTAAGGTTTTTTGTATCTACTCTTAGAATAATTAACTCCGTGCATGTAGTCTGGTAAGCAGCAGAGCTGCGAGTATGAGCACATAGTTCCTGCTAAGTCCTTGATGCGTCTGTGCGTCGGAGACGAGGCGCGACATGTTGTCGCCTCCAACGTTTGTCCCCATTCTCCAGCTAAATTACTTCGAATATGACTTACCTAATCCATTTGTAGTTAACGCAAAACATGACACCCACTCATTCAATACACGACCTCGATAAATTATTACAAGCTCGGAACACAACGGCTATAACATTTTAGTACTAACAATTAACATAACGGTGTCTTTGTATGAGCTTCAGTTAAGCTGTGATATCATAGTAGGTATATCATCATCATAGTAGTATATCAGAACAGATTTTAAAAATAACAAAAACATGTTTAGTTTGCAATCGTCCACGGATATGGTAATATTGAAGTACTCCAGAACTATATGCTCTGAAACATTTGGGAAACCAAAAGTAATTTGAAGACAGTGATTGTTCCTAGACTGCCAAATAAAAAAAATAAAATTAATTTTTTTTTCGCTTTTGAAGAATTTAGCGTCTGTTTGCTTAATACCAGTATAATTACCTATCCATTGCTAAATTTAAATTTCGACCTGTTTAGATAATAAGTAATTATGTAGTTATTTACCTAATTTTATATATGAAAATGAATTTTGATTGAGCTAAAACTCGAGAAGGAAATTTGAAAGGTTTGAGAAGTAAATTAGGCCACTTTGGTATCCCTGCGGAAATTCCTAAACTCACGCGGGTAAAACTGCGGGGTACAGCTAGTATTATGATAATTAGCATTGTCAACGGAATATGGCATAAATTATATTCTCACGGTGCTTATCATTTTCCTCGAGTCGGGTGTACGGTGTAAGTTACAAGTGTTTAAAACAGAAATATCGTTAAACTTTATAGCTTAGTTGGTAATTGTCGCTACTTTGTCAGCAATCCTGCACCTAAAGGCACTTATCACGTAGTAAGAGTGCATTCTCAGTAACTCACGAACTTAAGATGTACTTGAATGAGTCAGCATGCAATCAACACCAGGATCAGTTACACCATCTGCTAGGGCGTTACATTCCTGTTCCTTATCAACTACCTAGACTAAGACAACATTTCATTAGATTGTGTTTCTAACATGAAAAAATTTTTCGCAAAAATACTTTTCTGAATATATTTTGTATTTTTTTTGTATAGATAAGTATACTTACTACGTACATACTTGCTAAGATTCATTTTTAATAAATTTGTATGTATTATAATCTTATTAACGCAGACACTGATTTACGAAGCTGCAAAACTTTTATGATAATAATTTCTTCGTTAAAAGTAATTTTACTGTCTCTTCTTCATACTAGGTACTTAGATAATTTATATTATTAAGAAAGCATACACTCGCTCATCATTAAAAGTATTTTTTTTTTTTGAAAAAAATATGAAATACTTTCGTTTTACGGATATACTTACAGATAGATACGGATTCACGTATCCTTAGATGGAATGTCTTGCTATCATGTGATAATAGTAAGCAAATGGTTCCTTTGTATCATCGCAGATCTACACGGACTGGGCGAACCATTATCTGGAGCGAGCGCGGTCGAGGCGGCGCGTGGGCACGTCTGGCGGCGGGCTGGCGCGCGACTGCGCTGACGGCTTGCTGCTGGCAGATGTGCTGGAGGGCGTGACTGGCCAGAAAGTTCCGCGTGCGCACCGCAAACCGAGGAACCCGCAGCAAATGGTGAGACTATAAGACTATAGAGTATAGACCTTACCTACTTCTGCTGTGCTCCCTTAGAGAAAAATAGGGGCTTGTTCGGTAAAGTTCGAGACCGAAAAGTTCCCCACCGAATATTGGTTAACAGTATTTCTGCTACCGGTGTTCGGTTGGGAACCATATTTGGTCAGTATACTCTCCCGTTGTTGGCACATTATTGACACCGTGCGGGGTCGGCCACTGTACCTGCTGGTCACTGATATTGTGTCGTCAACATATCCTTCGGGTAACGAAGGGCCACCGAGACCTCTTCGGTCTAATTGATTTCTCTCCCTGTTAAGTAGGTACATATTATACTTATGTTTCAATTCTTTCAATCTATAACTACATGTATTTTGATCATCGAGAACCATTTTAACCGAATTTAAACACGTACCTATCCCAGGTTAGGTATCTCTCTATTAAAATAACAGAACTACGAATCTATTTTTATGTTATTTATATATCGGAAACTTTGAGAAGATGAGCAAAAACTTTTCAATTCAAAAGAAAAGTGAGAAAAAAATGCTTGTCAACGAGTTAACTAAAAATTATGATAAACACTATTATGTAAGGAAAGTGGTCATTCTCGCCCTTAAGGATAGGTAACACTAATAATATGAGATATTAAAAGGGAAAGTTTGCATGTTAGTTGGGATGTAAGGGTACTTTCTAGAACTACTGAACCTTGATCTGATTCTAAAAATTCGTTCACTGATAGAAGACTACAGTCTCCATGAGTGTTATACAAAATGGAGAAGTCATTATAAAAATACCTTCCCATTAAATTCCCATATCTAATAAAATCAATCATGAAAACGTCAAAACACAAGGCTTTCAAATATCCGGTGAAGATTGTTTATTATTAAACACGGTCAAAATCGAAAGCGGCGCAGGAATATTTTTGTTCGCCAGAAATAGCTATCGGCTCACAAATCATTCAGGCAGGTACGCCGTACGCGATGCGTACGCGCTACCACACCGGCACCACCTATGACTTTTTAAACACAATATGCCATGGATAGCCCACAAACCTTAATCCTGTTGTGGAAACGGTCGTTGTTTCCGGTGCAATAGAAGCAAGTGAACGTATTATAAATGTGCCTGCATTAACGACTTATCTTATCATAGACCAAAGACGACAGCCAGTGACATGTATGTCACTTTGTTTCAATAGGTTTCTTCGGTGTCTTTTTTAACAGTTAATTTAATGCATTTCAAAACCTTTACAGTACAATATGTAAATTTGACTGACTTTAAACATTTTGACCGTTTATTGAATTTTATTGATTTTTCTCTGAAAACCCGAACATTCAATGCTTGAACGCAAATGTTTATTTTATAACAAACATTTGAACACTTATGTGCTTAAATTATGTTTTGAAATATACATTAAACTATTGATAAAACTGTTAACTAGGTACCTAATACTATCTAGAATTGTTTACTTTAAGTAATTCGATAGATTTGTGGTAAAGAGGCCAAATAGCAGCGTCAACCACATCCTCCCTCTACTTAGAAGCCTATTCGATGTTAAGATTTACGAAAAACTAAACATCTGAGTGCAACAAAAAATTAAAAAGCGTTATTCAATTCATTTCAATCAATTATGTTGCTGTTAAAAGCTTTAGTATAAAACTTTCTCGAAAGATTTACGACACATGAAAATCCAGCTACTGATTTGTAGGTAATTAAAGAAATAATACCTTTGAAAGTCGGTTCCCGTGGTAAAAGCGCGTTTGACCACAACGATAACACATCGTATAGGCGCAAACAAGAATGAGTCGTTAAAGTTACATTACGATAAGCTGACATATTGTTAAACATGAACTAAGCCATAATTCATTCATAACTACGTAAATTGCGTATACCTTAATCCATATATGGGTGTTTTATTGTTTCTCATATTTCTTAGTTCCATATATTCCACTCTCGTATAAAATCTCTTAGCGGTATCGACATAAAACTATTGTTTTATTTTGTAATCGATTTATGTATATATTATGACTTTCTTTGAATTCTCCACTTGAGTTTTAAAACTTTGTATGCACGTTGAGCTTCGAATAACACACTCGTCATTATTAATGGAGCATTCACAACTAGAGGTTAATTTATTGTAACTGCATTCTTAATCGCTTGTTTGTATTCATTACTTTGCAAGCTCGAAGTATTGTTCGGGCGAGTGTTGAGGGAAACTTCTCGGCTTGTAAACTATCTGTTGGCGGAGAACTCGCATTTCAACATACTCGTATCTTTACAAAAATAAATGTACTGTTTATAGATTTAAAGTTCAGATTTTTATACACATTTTGATGTTACTCATACAACTTTACCAAAAAAACTAGTAATAACCCAACGAAACTATACATTTCCAATATATTGTAGTTAAGATTGTTGGGGATAAAATAATTAGAATATTATTTATGGTGTTGCTCTATCTATAGCCTATGATGTGTTTAGTTTTAATTTAGGTTGGTAATATTAAAATGAATATTGTCGTGCGTGTTGTATTAACTACATAATATTATAACCTCATTTAGTTAGTGGTAAAAATCTTTTATTCTCGAAAAAAGTTAATTTTATGAACAAAACGTTGGATCCATTAATCTTCTTTTTAAAGAGTCCCTTAAATTTAATTATCCTTTTGAAAATATTGGTCTCCCAAAGCGACCTTTCATCGCCTAACTCGTATAGACAAAAAATAAACAAATATTTAGAATAGTCAGCGTCATTTTTTGCGATACGTTCGATTTTTCGTTCGATGGATCATTGGCCTCAACAAGTAGTAGCGTCTGCCACACAAACGCTTTGTTTGCTTGTCTAATAAGACATTTGATTTATTACGAACCGTTTTATGTTCTGTTATCAAGTTAAATTGGTGGTTCAACCAGTTTGTTATGGCGATTGGATCAAAGTTTCTCACGCGGAAACCAACTGTCATCACAGGAACTCTTTAACTTTATGTAACATACAGTTAAGTGTAAAATGCCACTGATGTAATTTTTTTATTACTTAATCTACATATTTTGGTTCTCTCCAAAAAAGTAGATCGTGAGATTCGTTCGTCTTAAAGCTGGTAAACAGGACGTTAGTTGTATGAAATATTGATCTACATAATATAACGGACGATTAATTATTATTATCTATTATTTATGTTTGTTTATTTAATTAATCTTGTTTCACTGACAAATACCAAGCCAGGTTTCATATTGTTCTGGCTTAGCTTATTTAATTCATCTTGCCTTGAATTTATTGCGTATTCTTTTTAAGTCTAGATCATAAAATAGGTATATTTGTCCCCTCTTGGCATTTTGTTATACAATCGTCTACATATATTTAGAAAATAAGTAATGTATTCAGGTACACTATCCTACTCCCTACTAATATTATAAACGCGAAAGTTTGTAATGGATGGATGGATGTTTGTTACTCTTTCACGCAAAAACTACTGGATGGATTCAAATGAAACTTTACAATAGTATAGCTTATACATCAGATTAACACATAGGGTACACTTTTTATCCCGGAATTCCCGCGGGAACTCTGAAATTAACGCGGGTGAAATCGCGGGACACAACTAGTAATATATAAATCGAACAATATTCATATCGCCCAAGGATATTAGTAAATAAATACCCCGTTAACATTCTCAGGAGGCAGATAAATGAACATTCATTTGCATAGATTTTCGTACATACGTGAGTACTGTCCGTGACCCTACCCAGTACCCACCCGGATGCAGCCTCCAGAGATTATCATCTCATCTGATACTGAGATCTCTTTGCAAGTGTACCATTGTAACCAATAACATGTTAAATGGAATATATTTTCCATAACAAGTAATGTAAGTAGTGTAGAAATCGTTGACAATTTTCCTGTTAAATTTTTTTGTTGATATTGGTCCATTGGTATAAAACAGTCTAACCACGTTACGTGTGAGGTCATGAATCCCAACCTCCCGTCGATCCACAATCGATGTTTTCTTCAACGTATTTTCTTGATCGCTACCAGCTTCCATTCATTCACGCGCTCGCCTCCCAGTGTGACGGCTGCGTCAGCGAGTGTACTGTGATGTTTCGAAACGATTGTGCTCGATAATGTACGACGACTTATCGATTTTTTTTCATCGATTAATTTTTCTATTTTCGGTCAATGTGCTGTACCTAAGCTGTCTTTTTTTAATTTTGACGGTTGATGTGTAAGTGGTAGTGTAGTGTATTGTTTGTGTTAGTGCAATGTGTTTATGAGCTGTTTTAGCCGATCCAGGTCAGTGGAGTTAACTTCAACCAACTTATTTTAAATCGGCACGTCAAGGGTTTATAATTAGAACTATTGATTGTATAATTATGCAAATAGTATCATTCGTTGTTTCTGCGAGAAACTTAACTCTAGTTAGGAAGTTATCGTCCTATTTAAATGTATTTTATTGCGTATAAATAATTTCGTGAATGAGAATTTTTTACAATATGTCTTTATGATAACTTCCTTCGCCTATAACAACTAATTTATTTATTTGATAAGAAATATTTAACTCTATTTGTATTTTGTACTTTGCTAAAATCATGCTTAAATGATCATAGACCACCTGGATACACCTGGCATTCACTATCATTACAATACAATAGATGTTCTGGTGTATTAACTACTGGTAGACCAATAAATAAAAATAAAAATAAAATACAACAACCACCACCAGAGCGACACAGTGTCAAAAATAGACAAGCATTTTTTTTAAATATTTTTATATATGTACATATGTTAGTTTGTAAGGTATTTATCTATGGGCCCATGTTGCCTGACAACAAAACAATAAATAAATAAATAAATTAAGGTTATGGAAACCATGTCGCAATAAGGTAAATTGCTCATATTTTCTGCTACCAATATTATAATTAAAGCTAAAGTTTGTGTGTGTGTTTGTACCTACTACCTATTTATATTTGACCACATAATTCTGTAACGGTTGAAAGGATTTTCTTGAAATTTGTGTATAAGTGGTTCCTTCTAACTAGGTAATTAAAGGTACGTTACTTTTAAGTCCTAGAATATGAAAAGTGAGTAGTTACTTTTTGTCCCGTGCAAAATAAATAGTTACCAAAGGAAATACCGAATGTCACCTGAGCGATACCACGAACAACTACAGTTAGTAGATTTAAGCTTTTTTCAAAATTTCCGCTTTAGGTTGCGTTATACGCATCACCATAAATCATCCAGAGTGTGTGCAGCTGTAAAAGATATGTAGGTACGTTGAAAATTTGTCGTTATGTTTGTCTTTATGCTACCGACGACCCCTGAGTGTCGTTCTCCCACAATGCGCAGGCGCCACTCGCACGCTTCGTCGCCTTGAACTGTCAGAGGCATAAGAACTTTTTGATGTTGAACAAAATGTATTATTTTAACGCAATAGCTGCCCGTGTCTCTGTTTATGAACAATTATCTCGGAACTCGGAAGTTGTGTGCTTGTAATGTAACTGTTATGTTATTATATTATATTAAGTTAAAACAATATTAATAACTTATAAAAAGTACCTAGGGTAAAACCAGGATAGTTGCCCTGGGGGTATAGTTGCCCCGATCGTAATTACTCTAGTTTCGCAGATGAATCGCGTGCTATTTTATTTATCTATCAAAAGACTTTCCAACTACTATTAAGTGGACCGCGTCTCATGTCTCTGTGCGATTGCACGGGAACGCAAGGTGCGATCAAAGATTTTTCGGGATAGATGCCTTGTTTCCCGGCGGGTCGTCTATCCTAAATGTAATTTATATGGACTAGGCAACTATCCCATATATGGGATAGATGTCACAAAAAGTAGAGGTCCGTAGAAATCGCTAATACTCTGGAAATTTCAAAGATAATGAATGTCTTTTACATTAAATAAATTTGTAGATAAAGAACCAAAGTACTTGCCAGTTTAAAAAATAAAATATTTTGATTTATGTACTGGGAGATATAAAATGATTTCGAAAAGTGTGGCAACTATCCGGGTTTTATCCTACTGGTGGCTGGTGTGTGTACCTACACGCGTAAAACGTGAAGCCTAACCGAAAATTACAGAGAAACCGTGAGCTTCGAACCGGCACCCAAGTACGCTCAACACATTTTCGTTTTCCCATTTTGCCCGAACAACTTTCACATCAAAAATACAATTTCAATATTGGATGCGTCTAATTAGTGAAGGGACTTTCGTATAATATGAGATGAAACGTAAGATAGGAGAACCAAGTAGGTACATCACATCATTTTCTATATTTATAGTTCAGTAGGTACCTACTGCCTAGATTGGTATAATCAAAAGAGTAGGTACTCAAAACATTTCCTCTATAAAATGAATTCAAACCGAAATTATGAAAATTGTGTGTACCTACATATTATTTATCTCTTAACTTTCCTCGAGTAACACAATTTTTTTAAATTGGATAGTTCTCATAACGTATAATATAATAATAATAATAATAATCCACTTCACAACACACAGATCTATTTGATCCCACACTAAGCTATAAGCTTGTGTCGTGGAAACCAAGCAAACGTGGTATATACTACACATATTATAACATATATATTATACTATAGATATATATATATATACACCCAGACTGGAAAATTGAACCCTGTGTTCATCACACAAAGTCCACCCCCACCGGGAATCGAACCCGGAACCCCTTGATTAGCGTGCAGGCATGGTGACCATTGCGCCAATCGGATCGTCGTATACAGGTATTATTAGTATGTATATTAAATACTTAAAACCAGACGCCTAATGGTACATGCTTATTAGCGCGACGTTGATATGATTTTTTTGGCTTGGATCTACTCGACACGCTCAAACAGGTCAAACGATCCAGCTGTGGTTAATTATTTATTTAACATCTACAAATTATCACTGACTTTTTTGGTAAGTACCTAGGTAAATCCGTTGTAATAAATTTTTAGATTTAATTCTGTCACAAAATCTAAAAAATAGAATAGAATTTTTATTTTATAGAAATACTCTTCTTGTCACATAAGTGTACCTACTACACGTAATGAATAATTTGAAACAAATAATGAACATCCTTATCCTATTAAAAATGTGAATGTGAGTTTATTTGTTTGTTGGTGTTTGTTTCACGGCTTAACACGTTGTCAGGGATACAGAAAAGAACATAGGTACAGTACTTTTTATCCTTGAATTCTCGCGGTCACTTCGAAACTACGCGGCTGAAACCGTGGGGAACAGCTAGTATTTACATAATATTATGTAGTATTTAGGTACTTTTAAATTCGAGAGAAGCTATGAGTCAGACCTTTAAAAAAATTGTGGCTGCTCATGGATTGTTGGGTAGGTAAGGTACTGGCTGTGCTCGTGACTTTATTCGCATGCTGTTCGATTTTCCGCGAAAATAATAGGTATGCGAGTCTCTTTTTTTGAAAGCGTATGAAGAAATAGCTTATTGTTGATTAAGACTGGATAACCTTTATGTAAATACAAAAAAGTTGATAGATTCAACTCTATGTACAGTTTTTGTACTTTTTATGTTAAATAATTTCAGAAAGACGGACAGGCAGATAAATAGGCAGGCAGATAGAGAGATATAAAAAAAAAATCTAGTAAAAGTAAATATAAACTGGCGGTTAAAAATGATATTAATATCGAAAAAATTTACAATCAAAATCAGACACTTCAACTTTATTTATTTGCATTGATGCATCATAGTCTCATGAACCCAATTATAGGCTCAAGAGCAAACAGTTCTGCGAATTGAGGAATAGCAGTAATTGAACAATTGCCTGCTAATAATACAACTTTATCAGAGAATTCGTGGAACACCATAAGAAGTTTGTCGTGTGATTGCAGTTTAAAATTTGAATTGATTTAATACCTACTAACGTTAAGAGTTGCGATTTAAGGCGCCTGTATTCGTAAAAGCACTGCCGCTCTTAAAAAAAAAAACGAGGCAACGCGCGGGCTTATGCGTTTTTTAACTTTCTTCAAAAAAGAAAGATTCTGTTTTACTTTATGCAGTATATAAATTGTATACATGCGACACTTTTTCAGAAATTAAGTGCAAATACAATATGATCGGCTTTTATGATTATGATTATATTGATGTAAAGTATATAGTAATTATAAATATATACATTCTTTTATTATAAATAAACTTATAATACCTAATATAATAATAGTCACATATAAATTAAAATCAAAGTGTCTATAAAATATCTGTCTATAAAACAGTAATAATTTACTTATATTAATTATGTCGTCAGCATGTCGTCTGGCAAATATTTGTCGGATTAAAATCGCTCGAAGTTTTGTATTTGCTAGCACAACTCAACTGATTCAAATCATAGGTACCTATAACCTACTACCAATTTCTCGACTATAGTTATCTATAACTAGCTGTTTCCCGCGGTTTCACCCGCGTTAATTTCGGAGTTCCCGCGAGAATTCTATGACAAAAAGTACCCTATGTCCTTCCCTGTACCCCCGGAAATGTGTATGCAAAGTTTCATGATGATTGGTTGAGCTCACAGAACAGAAAATAACATAGAAGGGACATCAACTTAGTTTAGTATGAAAACAGATGAAAACATTCAAAATTATTCATACAAAGCACATACAAAACTATTCATCACGCACAAAAACATTCATTAACGTAAAGAAATATATTAAACGCTTTATGGTTATGTTTTTACTTATCCACCGTTTGCAAAATTCACAGTTTTGAGACTATTGTGGTAAATATACTTGGGAAGGCAGCAAAAGAAAGTTAGAGCATTTGCTCTAACTTTCTTTGCAACGATGGCGCGCTTGTCCCGCCTACATGTCCTCTCTAGTTCATTTATTTGCTCTATGGTTGAGCTGTTAAGGCGTGAAAGCGCAACAGACAGACAGAAAGACAGACAGACAGAGTTACTTACGCATTTATTATATTAGTAGGGATTATGTAGATGTCGTAGTTTATTTCTATGAGAATTATCTCATGAACTGCTGTATTTGCAGATATCTTAAACAGGACCGGCGGCGGGCAGTTGTTTTGAGCTGATGATATCACGACTCTACATTCCTCATTCAGTTAATCTCATCCCTCGCAATTGTCACGTCCGTTGAGACGTGCATTTCGCCCACATTTCATTGCAATTCATATAAGCAATATAGGTCACACGGCTGTAAGTGATTACCTGTTATGTGGGTTCGATCTAATTGAGTATACCTACCTATACCTAATCACATCTAGACAACAATTTTGAGGAGAATTTTTTGGTGGTAACTTTGGCGGTAGAGGTTCTGTCATAGGTATATTTGTTGTGTTGATTAATAATGCTAATGTGGAGTTCGTTATGTATGACGGACAGTAATGTTTCGCAGCGACGGTTTTTTTATGTGTGATCGTGTTCGATGTAAGCTGGAGTGTTTTTAAAAGCTTTTACGGCATTACAGACAGAAACTAATATGTAATGCCCTGAAGCAAAAGAATCAGTCATGCAGTCCGATTAAAAATGGCTATTGGTTTAGTTAAATACATTAAGGAAACATAATCTCAACGAATAAGAATTTACGAGCATCACTGTAGTTATGTACACATATTATGTATCTATAGTACTTATTACCACCGCGTGCGTGCTTTATATTTTCCTCTTGTCTGCATTTCCCTATGATTTCGATCCTTTTTGATAGACAAATATTTATTTCTGTTTCACGGCTAAGCTAAAGTGCAGCTAGCTACACACGTGTTGGATCAGTCTATATACTGGTTCCTGTAAAATAACATTAATCTTATTTTCATAGTGCTTGTTACATACATATACGTAATTTAATTTTAATTGCTAGTAAACTTGGTAAAAGAACATAAAATTGCCATCTATCGACTAGGCACATCAAAATGGAGCCGATTGACAAAGACAATGTTAACCGTAGAAAAGCATTTAAGCAATACTGAATAAAATTTAAGTGTCTGTCTGTTATGTCTATAAATTTAATAAAAGCTTCTTACATAATGCATATGACAAAAACCGATTCCTTTATTTTTGTCTGTCTGTTTCTCTGTTTGATCCGGCTAAACTCAGAAACGAATAGTCTAAACTGTACCTAAACTAGTTTGTAGATTATCAAGAAATTTATTTAGGTATCGTTTGAATCTGTTTTTTAACAACTTTCAAACTTATCTTAAAAATATTGGGTTATTTTCTTTGTATTATGATTATACTCTTATTATATTAAAATAATATATATAATTAGCGTTAATACATAGGTAAGAAATCATTGTGTCGAGGCCGCAATTTTTCTCAACAGCAGTCTCTTATTTTTCGGTGGCATCGGTCGTTGGCAGCAAGACTTTATTTGTTCATATTATACATATATATAAGCATCATTTGTTTAGTTAAAAACGTATACCAATCTCACCAAATCTGAATGCGTTATAATACAACTGATATAAATCATAATATACACGGGGGCCCTATTCCAAATAGGTACATTTCGTGAACTAAGAGCGTATACCTACATTAAAGAAGCATATTTTAATACTAAATAATGGTACGAGTAAGCAACGTACGACATAAAATATAATCGAAACGGATGAGCACAAATACTAGGTTTAGAAATTATGTGTGGTCGGAAAGTTTTTAAAGCCCCATGAAAGATCCGCTTTTGGCATGAACCAGAAACAAAAAAAAAATACATAGTTAAAGTAAAAGCGTGTTAAATTGATTTTGTATAAACTTCTGATCAAAAATGGTGGAAGCAGAGATAAATTCGTTACCATTTATTGTACCTATCTAAAACCTATCCAAAAGAATTCTGTAACAGCAGGCTGTTCCCCGCAGTTTCACGTTAGATAATTTAGGAATTACCGCGGGAATTCTAGGATAAAAAGTAGGTACCTTTTGTTCTTTCTGTTACCCTGACAACGTGTACCGATGCAAAATTTCATGATGATCGGTTAAATAGTTATGAAAACGTAACAAACAACCAAACAAAACATCTATTTATTTATTTATTTATTGGCACACCAACAGCACAGCACATATATATTAGGTTATAAAAATTACATTATTTACGTATTAGACATACAATTACATTACGATTTACATTACGATTTCAGCGTCTTTTGATACACATTCAGCACACATAATAATAAAAAGTTATCAATTTAGAATAGGACCTCCCGACTTATAATGAAATCAAAACATGTGCGTTGGATTTTTGCGAATTAGTTTGCGCAAGAGGTCGCCGCCGCACATATGGACGGATTCAGCCGTGAACTTGTCGATTTGAAGGTCGATAAATACACTTTTATAAATGTTCTGAATAGTTCTTCTTTTTTCTATATTTACCTACCTTATATGACGACTATACAACCGTCGCCGGTATCTAGTATTTGAAGACGTAGCGCGATAAATTTACATTATAGAATAGATGGTTTTAATATCTAATGAAGGTGTCATAAATAATTGAACCGAGCATCATTATTCGTATCCGATAAAGGTACCGGTTTTATGAAGAGGCATGTAGGATATCGTAAACGGCCGTTGAGCTTTGACTAAATTGTCTATGTAGGTAGGTATGTAGTTGTAATTATTGTCTATAAAACAGACATTTTAGACAGCTTTTTTAGATAGATTATCATATATGTAGTTAAAGTTTTCAACTTACTTTGTTATTTATCTTTTCTTTACCTACTGTGGAATAATCATTTTGATTTTTTTTAAACCTATACCAAAGTTATTTGAGTTTAAAAAAAGTTAGGTTAAACTGCAAATTAGGTAGTAAGTGTTCATTAACATTGGATATAAGTTAAAATTAAACCAACTACAAAATACACAAAAACGCCCTACACTAAAAAGTTAAAAATAACTAAATAACCGATTAAATCTGAAGACAAAAATGCACGTAATATTAGGTATTATTTGTATATGTGCTACCTATTGATTGTTTCGAAGTCGGTGCCAAATAGGTAATAGGTAGAAAAACTTCCCAACGCCAACAGCTCATAGTCTTTTGCAATAAATGGCTTTCCCCGATGCATTGGCGAAAATTGTTGAGGAGTTCTCCTGCTACATCACCATTAGCTCCACTTCATCATTTGCATTATGAGTGACACATAAATTCCTTAGCAAGCAGTTCAGTGCGATACTCTAAAAAGAGTATCGCACTGAAATACTATTATTATTCAGTATTTCCGGTGGCCACCTATGGTCACCATTATCAGTTCCACTTCACCAATTGGTGATTGTGGACAGAAAATGAACAATTTACTATAAAAAATACACAAATCGCTATAGGTGTGCCTATAACATTTTTGGAGAGTTTCCTCGATTTCTCCAAGATCCCATCATCTGATCCTAATTTCATGACAATCGGACTATACGAAAAGCACGAGCTTTCAAATTAAAAAAGAATCATCAAAATCGGTTTACCCAGTCGAAAGTGCTGAGGTAACAAACATAGAATCTCTTCCTTTTTGAAATCGGTGAAAATTAAAATTATTTTATCAGTTGTTGAAACTATAATTTGCTTTGGATGTGTAATAGAAATAACTTAAAGATTAACAAACAATGGGTGATTGTTTTTATTGGTATTTACATTAAGATATATTGACCAACCTGTTCAATGGCAATAAAGTCGACGGACTTAAATGTCTAGGTACCTAAATAACAAGTATGTAGTATAAATAGAAATTATTAATTATAGCTAAGTTTCACAAAACTTTTAAAAATACAATTAAAACAAACAAACCAACAAACAAAAATTATAGTCTCTGGACTGCACTTCAAAGTTTTATAGTCAGTAGAAATTATGCTTCATCTCATGAAATGTATGTACCTACATTGTACCTATTGCAATTTGCAATTACTGTGAACGTTTTCGCGTTGTTAACCCTTTGTTAGTCGGGCCACGATCGAAGCCAGCTCAATTGCATTCGTCGACCGTAGACCAAAACGGTGGTGAAACTATAGAATGCCAACAAACCATTTGCCGGGTCTTTGTTTTGGCTTCCGTCGGTCAAGCTGTTGGTGCCTGCTTGTCGGTGGCAAACGAGTGTGACACTGATCGAAGTAATGTGCCGTATTTATGAACTGTAAAAAAAATGTTATGTTAATTATTTTTTCTCGTGTCACAGTATTTTATGTTTAAGCAACTGGTACCATTTGATGTCTAGAAAAGCTAAGATTTTTGTAACTAGTAATTTTACTTTTTTTTGTTCATTTGTTCCAAAAATTAAAATTATACTTTCTACAAAGAAACTCACAAAACTGTATACCTCTTTGTAATAGTATAAGTGTAAATTTTCTTCAAAGACAATAGTAAAATCAAGTTTCAACTAAACACTGTATTATTTATTACTAGCTGTGCCCCGCGGTTTCACCCGCGTTAATGTCGGAGATCCCGCGGGAATTCCTGGATAAAAAGTAGCCTAGGTTCTTTTCCATGTCAAAGGCTACATGCATGCCAAATTTCATCTAAATCCGTTCAGCCGTTTTTGCGTGATTGAGTAACAAACATCCACACTTTCACATTTGTAATATTAGTAAGATGACCGGATAAGAGCTCGAAACCGCATTTTCATCCGACTTCCTTCAAATTTTTCGTCACTGCTCAGCTCCTATGTGTCTTAGCGTTATGTTATATAGTCTATAACCTGCCCAGGAGTATGGACTACTATCGTGCCAAGTTTGGTTAAAATCCCTTCAGTAGTTTTTGACCCATGCGTGCACATACAGACAGACAGACAAAAAATTTACAGATTGCATTTTTGGCATCAGTATCGATCACCATTCATCCTCCCATATTAATTTTGAATATATATTCAATGTACAGAATTGACCTCTCTACAGTTTTATTATAAGTATAGATTAGCCTACCTATAGGCTACAGCTACTTAATAATACACATTATATTATGATCTAGTGAAATTCAAGGAACTCCTCCATGGATAAAATGTTAATATCACGCATTTTTTCCTCGACGTTCAGTTAAGATTTACATTGTTGACTTTAACGTTTCGTACCATAATACTTTATACACGAAAACAAAACAATCACTCACAAAAACACGGAGAATTTGTTACGCCCCGCGTTTTCGGAATCGATTCAACCGCACCTCGCACCATGTGATGGAAGTGGGCTAATATGTTTCGACAGATTTATGTTCTTGTACTTAAACATTGTAATAAACGAGACCGTTCGACAGGGAAAGTCGTTATTGGGTTGAAACTTCATTGACAATAATGAGAGGTCGCGCTACTAGGGCTTGTGGTTTAGTAACATTTTTCACAAAAGCCGTAATTGAGCTAAACTTGACATCAAAACTAGCTTCACTGAAAAACAAACATACGCGTCGAATTGAGAATCCTCCCTTTTTGAATTCAGTTAAAAAGAGAGAAGACACCGGCTCCCAGATAACAAAAGAATGAACCTTCACACACATTCGCCTTATCTACATTAGCAGCTGGTTAGAATCATTATGATGCTTGTGGAATTTTCTTCCGATATTATGATATAAAATATGTAATCTACATAGATTCAGATTCAGATCCAGATTTTTATTGATAATATTAATTATAAATCAAATTTGAATTGAATGAATAAAATATGATTAAATAATTGCAGTAAACATTTAAACTAAACAAGTTCATAGGTCAAAATCAATATTTAATCATTATCTATATAAATTAAAAGAAAATAAATTAAATTGGACCATTATTATCTACACTCTTGTAGGCAACAAATTCGTTATAACTGTAGAACGCGGCGCGCGATCAACCAGCGCTTCAGTTTTAGGTATGTAGTGTCCCGGATATCCTTCGGTAGTTAGTTGTAAACTGTAGATCCCATCACGTGTACCGACCTAGTGGACTTCTCCATATTATAATTATGTATATGTATCTAAATCATTGATTTACTGCTACTGGTGTGGTACCTATATCTATGATCTAAATGTATAATATGGAATCCCCTAATATGAAAACATATGAAAAATAGATGAACCAAGCAAGAGTCGTTAAGTAGTTTCTAACGACAACATCAGTCCAACGACACTTTGTTACAGCAACACAATCCTCACGAGAACTAGCAGACTATACAACTGGAAATTAATAACAGTTTATTATTCTTTTTCATTTTCAACTAAAGCTAACAACAATAGCCGTGTAACGTCGGCCGTCGCGTGACCGGCCACATGTCGTGACAGTCCATCGGCTTTGTTCCTTAGAAATTGATAATTTTCAGTTTTCCACAGTCCATTTAGGTGAAAAGGTATCTTATAATAACACGATGTATTATTATTACCTTAATTTTTTTAATAACAATTACTTACTTCATATGATACAATCTATAACTATAAAATGGTTCGTTCTGAATGACTGACTGACGGATCAACGCGCAACCTAAACCGCTGGTCGTAGAGACTTGGAGGCACGGTTCCCAACTTAGGAGTTTTCTCCCTATATTTAATGGATTTTTTTTAGGGGTATCATACTTTTAGGGGTATTTTTAGGGGTATTTTGACTTCTTATGTTTTTTTTAAATTTGTATTTATTATTATTATATTTATTATTAATAATGTCAAATATTTTATATTAAATATTGGTCTTAAAAAAAACCTAGAAACATTTTTACTTTTGATCAAATTTTTTGTTATAAAACCAATATTTTCGCCCTTATAATAATTTCGAAACTAAGGCAAAAATGTTGGTGCTAATTGTTTTTTATAAACTTTTTAGTAATATTATTTTATTTAGGGGAAAATAGTTCGAAAGTTGGTAACAATACTTGAAGGATGTGTACTTTGTATGACGTAGGCATCCTACAAGAAAGGATTTTTGAAAATTCTACCCCTAAGGAGTTGGAAAAGGGCGGCAATTCCGAAATTATTGCGGTGAAACCGCGCGGGATAGCTAGTATATGAGGAAAAGGAAATGAGGCAAGCAACCGTGAGTTACAGTCGCGTTCCAAATCTACGATTTTTAATATTGGAAAGTTGGCTGCTTGTAAGTCATACGCAGATAAAGTAACGAACGTATTAACAGTAGCGGTTTTGAGTGTCAGGACAAGACCTCGACACAGTGCCGTACCTATAGTTACGTATATTATACCTACTCTTTGGACACAGTTTCAATCCGTGGCGGCCCTGACCTTTGTGTCGAACATCAGCAATGTTCTTTATATTCTTTAAAGAACTTTATTTATTGATGATATATTAGATTAGAACTCCAGACAGAGTTATTTTATAAATTGATGACTTCGAAGTTAAATACATACCTAATTATGATATTACGATGGTTTTGTTTTAGTAACGTGGGTTATATTGGTTTTAGTTACATTTTTTCCTTGCAAAATGTGAGACCAAATTTTTACTTTTAAAGAGTATTATTATAATTAATATTTTAATCTGGAATTCCCGCCGAAACTCCGAAATTAAGGCGGGTGAAACCGCGGGCAACAGCTAGTAGTGTATAAAAAGGAATTGGCGTTCGTTAGTCTCGCAAAACTTGAAAATAGCCTACTTAATTCGTCTTTTTGCTTCATTTATTATTGTTAGTAGAAGGTTTGTATAGTAGTTAAACCGCCGGCACAGCTAGTTCATTGTGAATATTATCTATAGGTACCTAACGTTTAATAGCACAGTTTGATACAGCCTATTTAGTTAAGTTTCACCTTGTACAAGTTGACCCAAAGGCGCTGACCACAGGCGTACGTGCTCCCTCTGCGGCACGGTGAATTAAAATATCATATTTGATACTAGTTTGAAATTAGAGCTTTATAATTTCAAATATACAACCTGACAGGTACGATTTTGATTGGACATAACTTTGGTGCTGAACATGTGAAGATTACCTGTACAAGGTTATTCAATGCGGTGTCTCACAAGAAACTTATTATTTACCTAAACTTTACGCATAAACATTTAAAGTTCAAATCAACTTTCTATAAATACCTATATTTATACCGTTTTATCGAACATAGCTGTTTTCCCACGGTATCACCCGCATGGATTTCGGGATTACCTCGGGAACTCTAAAAAGCATTCCACCGGGTAATGTAGCTTCCTACAAGTGAGAATTTTTAATTTTTTTAACCCTCGGCCTCGGAAGCTCTGAGCAAGTAATATTATAATTTTAAAAAAGCCCCACTTTTTCTATTACTATTACGTATTACGTATACTTAGTATTTATATAAGTAATAAAGAGTAGGTAGGCAGTATACGGCAGTGTAAATAATGGCTTACTCCTGGATAAATATTCGTGTAATTTGTGAAAACAATGGCATATCTCTAAATGCACTTCTGTTGTTACGTCCTAAGATAGTTTAATAAAACTCTTATGTTATCTTTGTTGCATGACTTGATTAATGACTAGGTACAGTCGGCAGCAAAAATATGTAAATAATGTCACTATACATAATAATATTATAAAATAAAGTCCTCCCTCGCGCCTGTCTGTCTGTTCGCGGCAAACTAAAAAACTACAGAACGGATTTTCATGCGGTTTTCACCAGATAGTGGGTGGGTTTCAGATGATAGATTTATGAGAAAGGTTTATTAGTACCTATAAAATTTGTCAAGGTTTTTTTGTAAATTGGTTGACATATTAACGATAAATAATTGTTTTAAGTATTGAAAAAATTACCTACTTTGTTAGGTACGCTTTTACAACCAAAAAGTACACAATCGACCATCATGAAATTTGTTTTTTATAATAAATTAATGTCAACCATGATGAGATGGCTATCGTATAACCTTGCATTTGAATTTTAAGCTGGACATAGATGAAAAGTATCTATATAGTAGACAGGTACCTTAAACTAACGTTAAAATGATATTGGTCCGAGCCAGTGACAACTGAACGCCACTCACAATGAGAGCAGCCGGCGTGAACCAATAAGCAACCAATAATAATCGTTCCGAAAACAATTAATTAACCAATAAGCTAGCAACTATGACGCTGTGACGGGAAATTTCGCCTAGTCCCCATTCGTACCGTTCAATAAAGAACTTCGTTCTAATAAATAATGCCCAGGTAGCGTATAAGTAGATATTAAGCCCAAAATAATGTCTAGGTTAACGAGCACATAGGGTTTGTTTTGAAAAGCGGCCAGTGTCAGTAAGGCATGGAGGCAACAGGTTACTGGCGAGTGGTGAAACGGGTGACCTATGAGATCAGGAGACGGGCCTTTTAAGGACTGACGCCGGCCCCGGCGTGTCGTAACCAATATCAAGTCTCACTGTACCACCACTTGCATATGATTATTATCACACGCATCGTACTTACTTTTATTTACTTCAGTATCTACGTTTATTTAATTACTAGTTTCCCCTACAGTTTCACTCGCGCCACTTTTCGAATTCCCTCGGAATATCTTTGTATATTGAGATGGGAAGTAGGTACGTAGGTATATCATATGGGTCTCAGGGAAATTGATAGATTCTTAACAGTGATATACTTAATTTTTAGAACCACTTAGTAGTTCAAGAGAATATTCCAACAACTTACAAATTTTGCTAGTTAAGTGGCAAAGTAATAATAGGTATTATTGTAGATAATTATATTAAAAAAATAAATATAATAAAATTCAAGTTTCCTACTTTCAGAGCAACAAAATAGCGTTAAGAATTGTTTTATTTGGCAGACGGCCTGCAGATAATATGTAGGGAATATTGTGTAACTTTACGCTCATGTACATTGTAATTGCATTATTCCACGGAGAGCAATATTGTTAACGCTATGTATCAGCTCGTTTGTGCTCGTTTTATTTTCGTGATGAAGTTGGACTAGGTACACGATAAAACTATATGCTAACCATATAGTAACTATACTACGCATACGAATAACACAATCAGTATTCCTGAGGTAAAAATGAAATAAATAGTTCTAACCAATTCCCGCGGGAACTCCGAAATTAACTCGGATACAAAGGCGGCGGGGAACAGCTAGGTAGTATTATAATAAGTAAATTTAAAATCACGCACATCACGTAGTTTAGATACTAGCTGTTCACGTGATACGCGTAAAAGTTTAAACCAACACAAAACAATACAACTGTGTTAGAACGAAATTCAGCTAACTTGTTTATTCATGGTTCAATCATTATTTCGTGTAATCGTCCGTCACTTATATCAATGTTTTCTTTTTTTACAGTTGGAAAACGTGCAGTGTTGTTTGGATTTTCTACATGCCCAAAAAGTCCAAGGGTTGGAACAAGTGACTGCTGTCGACATCCGAGACGCCAAGCTCAAGGCTGTACTGGCACTATTTTTTGCGCTCAGCAGACACAAGCAGGCATCAAAACAAAGAACTACCCCATCTAGTGGAAATGGTCCATATGGCACGAAAGCAGAAGACGTTTCCTTAAGTTCCGTCCAACGCATAACAGGTGGCAGCAGCTGCGATGAAATTTTAACAGCTTGTGGAAATAACGTCGAAATGACTACGTTAACAGCAAATAGGTAAGCAATTAACCAAAAATAATATTATTTAATAAATCCTATTAATCAAAGTTGGCGTTTCATATTTTTTATTGCGCCATCTATTGTTTGATAGCAAAACCACATGTCTCACATGGTTAAATACGTTTTGTAAAAGTTTTATTTAAAACATTGAGATGGCACTATACAAAATACTGTGAAAGCTTTCATTTATCACAGGGAGAGCTTTAATATTTCATCGATTTTCGGCTTCCAGGTTTTTTATATATTTATAGCATAAAGAGCAAGGTAGGTATTTAAAAACATTTAAAAAGTTTGAAATTAAAACGTTATGTTGTTGCTTATTACCTGATTACTAAAAAGTGTTAGAATTAACTTTTGATAGACACTAAAAACATTTGAATAAATATTTTTCTTAATTTTAGTGAGAGATAAAAACATCCTAAATCGCAACTATTTTGGTTTTCTAATAAGGGAACGAGCCGTTCCTTGACTGCGTTTTCTCAACGAGGCGTAATAACGAGCGTGTAACGCACACACCCGGCTCTATATAGAGTAGGTAGGCAGGTACTTCAATTCCACAATTAGCCGGATCGATTAGGGTTGACCCATGGAGTTAATGTAGAGGTAGGCACAAATAACTCTACGGGTTGACCAGAGACAAATCAAAAATATTGTTTTATTGAGTTGAGTTAGTGCTTATTATACCTTCTTTATAAATTATTTTTATTATTATTAAGCCAAAAGGAAATTTAGGAATAGGTATCGTTGGTTATAAATGAATTGGTATTAACTATAGTTTAGTATTTCTTATGTATTTTATACAACAAATAGTAAATATTGAAGTAGCTACTCGATTAAGTACCGCTATCCGCCAGTTTAAATGTTATTAATTACAATAATTAGGTATAGTCGAAACTTGAGTGTCTATTACCAATTTACAGAGATTTTTGTAACCAATAAACATCGATCCAATAAATAAAAAAGCGCAATAGTTCATTGACTATGTGGTCGTAGTTATACCTACCTAATACTGATCACCAAATTTCCTAAACCACATAATATAATACTATATGAGTAGGTAAGTAGGTATGCTCTTTACCTACTTCAAGCTTTTGGCAAGTGGTTTTAATTTATGTAGAGTAAATATAAGTCAGCCAACAATAGATTTTCATCTCAGTTCCCGTGGGAATCCAGAAATCCAGTCGGATTCAATCACGGAAAACTGCTGATTAAGTCATTTTTTCAAAATTAGTGACAACCCTGACTGCACTCTATCCTAAATAAACGAAGTTTCCAAGTTTATTTCTTTCCATTTCTCCAGAACGAAATTGTAACATAACCAATTTTAAAAAAGCCATGTTGTGTTTTCTATCCCTGAAGCCGACGTGTCTGCATAAGTTGGTAGAGTTAAAGACGGAAGATCGGAAATGCCTACTACGAAGAAAGCTATTAATTCTCGCGGGCACGGACGCTGCCCAGTGACATATTCTATTCTCGTGCTAGCGCCCTCTATTGGCGAGTTGCCGAGGTGATTATTTGACGAGCTTACTCACGCTCTATGTTTGTAAACAAAGAGGACATTTAATTGTAAACTTGAACTTTTGCAATGCTTGAGAATTGAAATTGAGGTACATATCCTACTAAACAATTTGTTAATAATTATTTTTACTTAATTTATTAGCTGTTTCGGGTTTCACCCCCGCTAATATCTATCGGAGTTCCCGCGGGAATTCCGGGATAAAAAGTACCCTATGTAACGTGAATGCAAAATTTCATGATGTTCGGTTGAGCCGTTAAGGCGTGAAAGCGTAACAAACAATGAACAAAACTCACTTTCGCATTTATAACATTAGTAAGGATTTACAGAAGATTAGTCATAATATTATGTTTTATGTACCTACTAACTAGCTGATACCGGCAGTTTCACCCGCGTGAACTTTCGACCCTTGCAATGTCAATTTAAGCTTCGCAACATCCGGTTTCAACAAGTTTATTTGTTGCTCCAATCAGCTCAACCGTATAAAATTCCGTTTAGCAGTAGTACCTACCTCTTTCCTCTTCTAAGATCATAATTATTATTTGTCACTAAATAATTATACTATAAACTATGGTACTTACGACGACGTTTTAAAAACTTCAAACATCAAACTTTATTTTATTTAAGTTTTGTTGCAGCTTATCATCTGTTATTGCAATAACATCAAACCCCTATTGCCATAAACGATACATCATAGCTTTTTTTTTTACAAAATTTACAAAATTTAATTAGATATATTAATAATTAATGTAATAGAAAAAAGATGAAGCATATGTACCTACTTGTAAAAGTACGTAAAGACAGGCGCGTCAAATGTGCATCCGTGCATGAGTGAGACACTTGACGACAGGCGGCACTCAAAAGTACCTACCTACTGTCGTGAACTCGTGACTCGTGACCACAGAAGATAAGAGCATATTCAGTTTATTATGAAAACAAACGAAATCTAGTGTCGTCAGGAGATTTTCCACACGTACACAAAACCATTCATCAGCAATGATATTACTTATAGGCCATTAATATAATAAAAATTCTATTACGCACAAAAACATTTCATTAACGTAACGATACGTTTTTACGTGGTCACTGTTTTTAAAATTGGAAGGTTTTGAAATACCTACCTATTGTGATAAATAAATTTGGCTGGCGTTTGCTCTAACTTCTTTTTGTCCCGCCTACATTTCCTTTCTAATCAAAAATATTATTATTTTCTCTGTGGTTGTAACTCGTGACTCGACACACGGTCAATGGTTCCCTGATCGAGTGTGCTCACAGCCATGACAAGTCACGAGAGAATACTGCCCCTGAATTTCGAATTTGTAAACGTAAAACTAACACGTAAAAATAAAAACAACATTGAAATTTCTTACTAGAGAACTTATTCAAAAAAGTGTTTTGGTAGTTCCCGCGGGAATATCGAGATACCTACTTTTATGATGGTATTATGCCATCAAAGACCTTTTCTGTACCCTTGACAATGTGTAGGTAAAATTTTACGATAATCAGTAGAGTATATAGTTAAGGCGTGAAAGCGTAATAAACAAACAAATAAATACAGAAATAAATTCATATCACATTTTACCGTTTACTAGCGTAGATAATGTAATCGTGCATACTTATAACGAAAATTTAAAAATTATTAATTTAGACTCGTGAAGCAAGTCATTTAAATTCCAGCCCAAAATATCACTTTGATGAACCTAGCAACATTAGCATAGCCCGAACTCGACCGATGACAAAGGACTAACAAGCTATTGTTTGTCATTTCGTTACCACCCGCTTGATCGAACACCGCGCACCGCGCCACACAGCCCGCACGTGCTCCTCCGCTGCCGGTGACCGTGCACGAAGAGCTTTATCATATAGTTTTCTCCACCCCACTTGAACTTACATTGAAAGAAATAAACGACAGTGTCTCCATTGTTTTGTAGTAATGCTCGACGGTCATTAGTTCATATTGTAACTGGTTATTAAACATACAAACGATCACTATTATCTTTTTATAATAATAAAGACAATAGACTTCCTCATAATAATACACGATTGCCTACCATTATTTTTGAGTTTCTCCTTAGTTTGTTCACTGTCCAAATATCCGTACCTACCTAGGTATAATATTTTTGCTTTCACAGAATGTTTTTATCAGAATTTTACTTATTTATGTTCTGAGTGTTTGCTATTCTATCCAAAATAATACAACCGTCGGTATTTATCTTGCAAAAAGCTTAAATACCATCTCAAATCTAAAAAAAACAAATGCGCGAGAACCAGTTTAAATTTGGAATACTGCAAAGCGAACAACCGACGCGACGATGCACGTCAAGTACAATGGGACGACTTTCCTTACCGGGACACTCCTTGTAGGTACGTGTACGGTAGCTGGTAGCTGCAGACCCAGTCGGCAGCACCCGGACGAGGTTTCGTTTTAATGGCCCCTAAAGTGAACTGAATTTTTGTATTAGAAATTGTATGATACATATTTGGTTAAAGTAGGTATGTTGAGGATCTTTACCATACCACACATAATTATTAACCTAAATTGGTGTAGTAAGTTCACACTTCACATGGAGCTGTTCCTACTCATGGTTTCACCCATATTTCATCTGTGGTTTACAGAAAAACAAAGTAATTGCAGTGGAATAAATACACGAGACGCAAAAAACAGAAAATCACCTTATTTAAAACAAATAGTTTAACGATTTTCTTAATTTTAATTTTTCTGACTAAAGCCTTTTTGATGGTTGTGAGTAGGTATGTAGCAAGGTCCGTTATGCGTGAAAACTTGCAAAAATACAAAAAACCTCATTACGAAGAAATGTCAGTTGCTTTGTTTTTTATTTGTACTTAGATAATATGAGGCATCTATAATTTCTATTTTAGAAAACAAAAAAGACTAGAAAGATCACGAACTTTGATCCGAAACATTTTGCCGTTGAAACGGGTCGTTTATAAACATATTATCAGCATAAACAAACAGTAAGTCGGAGCTTACACCCGACTTTTCCCTGTTCTGAAGTTGAGCAAATATTCTCAAAGTTTGTAACGTCTCTGCAGTGCACGCAGCCGCGCCGGATCATGCGGTCCCGGTTTTGTTTACACTATCGTCACTGATCCCATCAGGCCATCACTATCGTCCATCTATTCTGTCAACAAACATATCTTAAAAGTAGTGCAACATTGGCCTGTGACTTTTATAAATATAGAAACGCATCAAAGAATTTAAGAATTTTTATTTGAACTCCCTGCCCGATACCATATTGTTATGTAAATTCAGCGTTTATAAAAGTATTCAGCGTTTACAAATTATAAAATTACCTAAGTACCTGTAGTGAAGTGCAAAAATATTACATAATTTAATATGAAAACTTATTGTTTAAGAATGAAGTTTTTTAAATATACTTGCGCATATCAAAAGACTGAAAAATTGACATTAATCATAAATTTCGATATTTGTGTCGCCTGCATCGATTCCACAAACTTTTTATAGGAACTAAAATAATTAAAACATATAAAATAAAGGTAACGTAGAAAGTTTCAGTCTAAAAAACATTCTCAAACAACGTTCATTGGGTGAAAAAATTCTCAAGGCTTTTAAACCTACGCAATCAAATTACAAAAATATTTTGTAAGTACCTACCAGTAAATTATGTATTAAGGAACTTAATTTATTTCTCGTGCCACGTTTATACCCAAGGAACTACCTACACTTTCATTTCATTCAGTCTTCTAAAAGTTTATGGTTTATGTTACCTATTGAAACACAATAGAGTGAGCGGCAGTCTAAAATATCAATTTTTTTACCCTAATAAATCTTGCTTTATCGATAAATATTTTGCAATACGTACATACTTCCAAAAGCAAAAAAAATATTATATTCATCCACACACGTTTCAAATATAAATCACTAGCCGTTTTTAGATGTTCTACGAATAGCATAATCGGGAGAATTAGTTATTTCTTAACAACACTGGAATACTTCCGTGTTGATTCGAAATATCTATAGGAATTTTTGAGTTAATTAGGATAACAAATAAGAATACACATAGTTTCCACAGATGCTTTGTTTTAAAAAATATGTTTTTCTCTTTGTTTAGTATCTACCTACGCAGAAATTTGACTAAGTTTATTAATTTGTAGTATTTTGCATTTATTTTACTTTATTTTATTTTTATTTTTTTATTTTGTTTTTGTGTCTGACTTTGTAAAAATTTTGTACTTTTTTCTATTAAAAAACAAAGTATTTTTTAGTACTCGTACAATATGTATCCATTATCAGTTCATAACTGGAATTGATATCAATGAGAATAAATTCTTAGTGACGCGCAACCATATCCAACCCACCCCATAATATTATTGCTAAACGTAAAAATTGTACCTTTATGCGAGAAGGAACCAGTGCATTATTTGTTTCGAAGTTGAATTCTTGTTCTATCATACCTACAATTCTCATATTTGTCACATTATAGTCACAATTTTTGTAAAGTTCAACTTTCAGATAAAACGAAAGTTAGACAATTTATTTACAGAACATGTGTAAAATGGATACCATGGTACCAACTTTATTGATTCATTTAGATTTAGGCCTCATAAAGGCATTTATGAATGTCAGTATTACAAGTAGTAACATGTAGTATAATAATAATGTACCTACAAACAAAGTGTGATTTATACACAATACTATAGACCACGAAATATACACCCTGATAGCAAAGAATTAAATCAAAGATTATAATGATGAAAATAATCTTCGGAAATGTGGAGACTAAACTTGTGGCGCACGTTAGCATTAAATACAGCTTTTACAATTATTGAATTTGAGCTGAGCTTCCACTATCACAGCACGGTTTAGAAGTTTCTTGAAATTTTACCGGTTAATTTTAGTGAGAGGCAGCCACTTTTATCAACCGGAAGCTGTTTACAGTGCACCGTAAATTACAACACCGCAGTGGGTACGAGTTGATACAACAAGATAAGCCACGAACCCTTCTCGCAGTGCATAATGTCATCCCGGTAATGCAAGCGCCCCCTCCCTGGCACAGATGGCACCCGGCCGCGCCGACAGTTTTTCATATACGTATAGGTATAGCTTTCATACTAAATGGATATAGTGAGTATTAGCATTTGCTGCATCTCGCCGCGTGATCACGGTATCGGTAGGGGCGAAGGCCCTCGCGCTTTCGCCGGCAGTTCTGTCGTGCGGATGCAATGGTCGCGCGCGCACGCTCTCGCACGCCCCGCGGGGCACGCGCCCGTCGCGCGACGTGATCGCTTGCGGCTCGGGATATGTGACATCACTCACACTGTGACAAATTGTGTTCGGAATTATTGTTTATGGTGTGCGAAGCTCGTCGTTGTATTTATAGTCATAAAGCGGCGTTTCAATCACTGTTGATAAGTTTAGAATTAGCCGCGAGTTGCAACGAGATATACCTACCTAGTTTTGATGTTTACGTTTTATGCAGCAGTGTATGTGAAGTTAATTCCGGCTGCTCGTTCGTTTGTTTTGTTGCAGCCGTAACGGCTAACGAGTGCATGATTCACGTCTTAAGTCAGACTGACGTCAAAATTAGGCAGGTTCAAAATATGATATTTCCAATTAAATAAAAGTAGTTGTTACTTGTTACCTATACTTTACTTATCTACTAGCTCGAGAAGCACAGCTAACGAGATCTAAGACTTGCATTTTACTTGTTGCGTATTTATCAGAGATTGCGCGGGCGAAGGATGTTGAATGGACCCGGTTATCTGGTCTTAGACACCCACGACAACGACAACACAAGCCTTAGGGCTCGAAGATAATATATTTTCTCTCATTAAACACCTACGATATAAAGCAAACTGTATACTAAATATATATATAATCAGACTAATGAACTGCATGGTCACTTGAAACAAACATATAATCTGACTCAATAGCATAATTTCTCTATTTTTTCGTAATGCGTCATGACTCATGAATTTGTTTACTTAAAAATGATTTGTTCTAACTTTCTTCCAAATATTATGCTCTCTTTTCTCTAATCCTAAACTTGACTTCGATACACCAACCCACATTTTTGTCAAGTTTTTTACGTTTTTGCTCCTTGTTGTTATTATTACACTAAGGTACACTTATATCCCCGTTTAATAAATTTTAAGTCTTTAATACTCCGAATTTATTACCTATATGTTTTACTATGGAGTTCTTTATCAGTGATAATGTTACAAACTAAACTAAACTAATTAAAATAATATATTGATATATTCATCATACTTTGTAATTTAGAAATCAGTTCCTTTAAAACTCGTAATAGACTTCGTCGCAATACCTTTATTGCTAAAAGCGCTTAAGGTCTATTTATAACCAAGTAAATGCGAGAGAAATAAACTTGATGGGAATTAAAGATAACTGCTGCACTGGTAAAAGAGCTTAGGCTATGTGGGTGTCTAGGTGAGGCGGGAGTCTGTGCCTATGTCTATTGTACTGTCAGCAAAAATATATATTGTCTGTTGCTGGTTATGGAGTATTTATGGACTTCCAGAATAAATTAACCCTGAAACTTTATTATTTCACCAGTGAGAAGTATAATAATAGTTCACATCCAAAAAATATTTATCAAAAAATCCAAGTTTAACGATTGTTTTTAAGCTCATTACAAAAAACAAACAAAAACGGTTTTTTAGTGAAGTGATTCAAGGAAGTAACTTAGCTTTTATTTAGGTCTCTAACTTATTTGTTATGGTAATCCCCAAAAAATATTTCATTTTATAATTGTATACGAAACACGTGTAAAACAGATTAAGATTTTATGCTACACATGGCTCAAATTTACATATTTATTTCTCTGGGTGGCTGTACTAACTAAACCAGTCGTTGGAAACGTGGGCGATGAGGTAGGTATAACTCTGCCAATGCAGTTCGCTGCAGTGCCGCACATCTCAGGCCCGATTATATTATTGTCTTGAAAAATCTCCGAAATTGGCATTCATTAAAGCATTAGATACATTGAAGACATAACTTTAGATGGTATTAGCAGCTTATACATAATATGAAAATTATTTTTTAATAGCTCTTGACAGTGGTTTCGCTCAAATAGACTTTGTCAATCCATTTTCTATCGGGAAATTGCTTCCTTATCACCAAACGCAACGTGCATGTAGGTACGTAAGTTTATGTAAAACGTAGGAAACAAACTCACATTCGCATTTATAATAATAGGATTTCATGCATTAAAACTGTTAATGTTATTAAAGGCTAAAGCTATACATAGCTTAGGTCTTTTAAGATTTTTCATTCCAAATATTTTAAATAATACATAAAATCATGTTCAGTCGTTTTCTGAAAATTGCGAATTTTGTATGGTAACTTGTAGTTCGTCACTTTTAGCTTTTGTTATGAAGTATAAATGCTGAACTGTTCAAAAAATTACGGAGATAAATGTCGCGTGACGTCACGCCGTGCTACAGTTTAATCTACAAAACGGACTAAAAACTAAAATTTGCTTGACAAGCCCATTAAGTGCCATCTAGGCTCACTTCATTTGATATAAAAAAAAAACAACATGTAGGTATACATACAGTATACACGTTGGCACATATGACAGGTTTTTGTTCCCTCAAAATTTACTCTATTCGCGTTCTCTAACAATTCACAAGATTTAGAAACTAATTTATACTACATGTATTAAGTTTACGACATTTTAATGTGCTATTATCGCAGAAAGTAAGTTAAACTGTGGTGTGTGTGTTTGTTTGTTCGTTCCATTCGGTCCGTCGGGCCGGGAGGGATGGGGGTCCCCTCCCCTAGGATTCTGCGCCCCCGTCTGTTGGGCACAACAATAGTTCACACGAATTAATCGATAAGAGCCATAGCACAGCGACCCTCGTGTTGAGCGAATTATCAATGACCTCTTGCGCTCACACTGCATCAAAAACAGAAGTAAATTTTACTTGTATTAATTTGGTACTAGCTGTTGAAATTCGGGACTCCTGAAATATTCTTAAACTGCTAGGTACATACCTATGGACTTTAGCTATCGGGCTTTAGCTTGTCTAAACTAATCTCTACCTACCTACTAATATAGGTAGTAGGTACTAATATTGTAAAGAAATTTTATTTCTAATATGGTTATTTATTTAGATATAACGAGTTAATATCTGGAGAAATATTGAACTGATACCTACTAAAAATATTTATTTTAGTTCTAGGATACTTAGTACCATTCCGAATTCCTGATGTAAAACGTTTCTGAAGCAATTCCGAAATCGACGCGGGTGAAAGCGCTGAGGGTAGGTACACCTGGGTTTGAAATAAAAATAAAATAAGTACTCAAATTTTATGTTAAATTAAGAACGTGCTCAAATATTCCCTAAACGGAAGGGGAAGCGTGTGATAAATCTGACTTACTGTCATGAGTTCGCACCCACAGGTGTCGCTTTTCTTCGCGCTAATGAAAATATATTGAGCAGGACAACGCGTTTCCTGGACTTAGTGACCTTCGTGCCAACATTACGTTAATTGCTCTAGGAAGAGTCCTTTATTTGTTGAAAAACGAAATAAAACATGAAAAATTTTGAATGGACAGAAAAAACAAAGTTTTATTTTCTCGCCCCACGCTGGTTCTTGACGCGAAAAGGCAAAGGGGTTCTTTCAAAGTCGAGTCTTTGTTTCACCTACTGGGAGAGCTAGCAACTGTCGTAGGTAGATACGGGGATTTTTCGCAGTGGTAATTCTTCACAATAGGCTTTTGGTTATTAACGCCGCCCGCCGGTATAATGGAAGAGGATTGTAGCTGCGTAATGTTGTGCCACGAGTCACGAGATACCACGAGTTTGATATTTCGTTTTCATACTAATATTTGTACTGTTAGAATACGTTATTATTCATCAATGGTGTTTGTCTTCTCTAATTTTCTTTTTTAAATTAATGCAGTGTTAAATCTATTAAAATATTCAAATTTAGACTTCACTAAAATCGTCGACACTGTCATATACCTCCTATAAACTTACCATTGGACCATTTGTGAATTGGACGTAATGCGCCAAAACGGAAAACTTTTGTTTGGAAAAGTAAATCTACAGAATAATGTGCAGAGTATTATATCTGTGTATTAAAAAAAATTGTGTGTTCTTCTCTATGTTATCTTCAAAATATCTTTTGATGTAATGATGTTATATTTTCTAGAGGCTTGCTCAAGACTCGTCCAACACAATATGGCATCGTTTGTATTCCCGGTTGCTCTCCGTGGCATAGGCCCTCCCTCGCAAACATCCTGTTTATAGCTCGGTATTGTATAGGCTTAATTAATTTGCTTATGTGTACGGTGTTTATGTTTAAGTGAGCCGGAGCACTAGTATCATTAGGTATGAATTTTTGTATGTAGGTAAATTACAAATGCGCATAAAATGGCTGTGTTTTGATTTTTACTTCTCTATTTTAGTTGTTACTTTCAAAAGCAAAATAACAATTTTTGACATACCTACCTACCATTTTTTACAATCCCTACCAATATTATAAATGTGAAAGTAACTCTGTCTGTCTATCTGTCTGTCTGTTTGTTACGCTTTCACGCCTTAGCGACTCAACCGATCATCATGAAATTTTGTATAGACATTGTCAGGGGTACAGAGAAGGACATAGGGTACTTCTTTCCCCGGAATTCCCGCAGGAACTCCGAAATTAACGCGGGTGAAACCGCGGGGAACAGTTAGTCTATTTATATATATAAAAATGAATCCCTATTTCCCTTGGTCACAGCATCAAGCGTGAACGGCTAAAATTCCGAAACTCACGCGGGTGAACCTCCGAAACGGTTGGACTGATTTTGATGGGACCTTCACTGTTAATTAGTTGATGTTGGAGTAAATTAGGCTACTTTGGAGTTCTTGCGGGAATTCCGAAACTCACGCGGGTAAAACCGCGCGACACATCTAGTCTATAATATACAGTAATGATTATTTAATTAATGATTAATTATTATCATTGAAATTATTTGTTTCAAAGTTTTCTATTATATCAAATGATATTAAATTAAAAAAATATATCGGAGCATTAACGCCTACATTATCATGATAGCTGCATCATGTAGGTACGTAACTCGTAGCTAAAATACCTATATACCTAACTACCTACCTAAATAGCTTAATTGGTACTTCTTAGTGACCGTCGATGGTTCATGGTTTCTCTGGGAATTCTTTATTGTCTTAAATAAAAACTTTCTCATTCCCTTTTTTACTAATTTCATTTCTTGTGCGTAGATAGATATCCAAACGCGGCTGTTTTTCTTTTTCTTTTTAGTTAAGATCATCAACCTTACAACAGAAACTACAGGAATTATTGTATATCATATCGGTCTTCCATTTTATGTCGTTGTTAAGTACACTTTAGCATTGAAATAAGAGCAGCCACGGCTGGCTAAATGGAATAAATCCGTCTTCGCGAGCACACCGAGGCGTGTACCGAACGTACCTTCGACTTGAATTATTTATGGCCAGAATTTATCAAGCCACTAGAGAGGACGATTTATAATATGAATCATCCAACATAATTATTCTTACTTAATCTTTGGAATTTCTAATCTCGCGCGGTGATGGAGTTTTTTATACTGTCACTAACTATTCCTCGCTGTTTCTCCCGCATAATTTCGGAGTTCCCGTGGAAATTCCCGGACAAGAAGTATATGTTTATCTCTGTACCGCTGAGAACGTCTAATCGGTTGAATAGTTCAGACGTGAAAGCGTAACAAACAAAGTCGCATTCGCATTTAAACTAGTTTTTTTAGGAAATATCTGTGAATATTTTGTGCTTATCCTGAGTCTGGCTATTAAGTATACTATATCAAAAGTAGGTATGTATTAAAAAAGGTTATATAAGTATTATATTAGTGGTCCGGTATTACTAGATACTGGTAAATAGTAATACTACAAGCTCTACTAAACTAAGCATAGTTTGAGGCCGCACGTTTGATAATATCCAAACATTATTAAGTATTTGTCATTTGCCTATGTTTTAGCTGTCTCTTCTTAACTCCATCTGAGAGCTAAGCGCATAAATTGGCATAAACTTGTTTTTGTGCTATCTATAGGCCGGCACGACTCCGATGGTTTCTGCGAAAAGCATTCCCGTACTTTTCAGCAACAAAGTCTTGTTAATGCACTTATTGTTATATGCAATGTGTGAATTCATAAGTATGGACTTTGAATTTCTACAAAATTTTATTTCATATTTCCCAACCTCCGCGGGTTCCAATATCAAATCACAATCTTACGTATGTTATTTATTTGGTACAGAAGTATGAGAGCCATGTTAAAAAAAAACATGGACGCCATCAAGATTAAATGGACGCAGATAAGCGATAATATGTTAACCCACAAAATTAAGTTATTGATTCAGAACGATTTATTGAGAGTTAAGGAACGTTTTTTAATTATGTGTTTACCTTATTACATTGCTTAAATATGTAACTAAATATTGAACATAAAAAATGTTGACACAAATGGCGCTCCTACTTTTAAAACACGATTTACTCAAAATTTCTCCAGTGTGGGTTAACACACTATTGGTTATCTATGTCCAAATATAATATGTATTATGTACAATGCAAATTGTAGATCCCTTCAAAAATTAATTATTGCTCCTCTCTCTAATTTTTGCCCTTTTTACTATCTACATTATCTTTATCTATAACGTCCTCAGCATCCTCAATCAAAGTCACATTTTACAAATAAGAACATAGATAAATCAGGTTTTTTAATGTTCCTAGATACTACTGGGGCATTGCAACCTGCAAACATTTTCTCACGCTTTATCTTGATTTCTAATGATTTTTGCAGGTGTTGTTGTTTTCTGTCACCTCCTTTAAGATAGTTATGAGAAGATAGATAGAAGATATCTATAGGATCGACCCTTGCCCTCTCAATAAGAAGCGAGAATTCTATCGCCGGATTACCATGGCAGCACACTTATGAATATATTATATTTTATATTTCAAATTCAAAAGGAGGGAACATTAAAACCGCAATATTGAATTTAGTTAACCACAATGGCGTACACAAATCTAGATCACAATAATATATCTCAAGGGTGACGTTTGACATCTCACGAACGACCCGCGATCCTTTCATATGAGTCGACTACAGTGGAATTATTGTAGGTTTGGATAGAGAGGTGTAGATTGTTATACTGTGGCCTGTGGGTGTAGTATATGTATGTGTATATGTGAGTAACATTTAAGGATTTAGGCGAAGATCTCATGAATTATTTAGTTGATATTCTTGAAGGTTCAACCTTTCTTTTATTTTCCCTTTAGTTGTATTGCTTCTAGCTATGCCTACTGTAGTCCTTTTCCATTATGTGTTCAGACATTAAATGTCACGAGAAATTTGTAAACTATTTTATCAGGTCAAAACCGATTTCATTTTGCAAAGGGTCTTTCGACATAGGGACAAGTTCCAATATTCAATAAGAAAAAAAAAATTACGACGCCTTTTTATAATAAATAATTTTTAATGACTACTAAAAGTATCTATATAAAAATCGTGACAGGACATATGGAACAATAAAATTAACGGATAAATAAATTAATAAACTTGGTCCTTGGAGAATGTATTTTATTAATGACGTATCCATTTGGAATATTAATTTATATTTTACAGTAATGTTGCTTTAGAGTTCTGTAGCGTATACTAAATTTATTATAATAAAGTAGTAACTAGGTAGTTAAATTTTAAACAATAGACTAAATATGTAACCAAACACAAGTCACAAGCTTAGGAAATAGGCACATTAAGGACAAACAACCACAGGCCACAGCTATAAAGTAAATGCGTGTTGATACAATCTGATCGGTTCAGCGAGCGACACCATTCCATATGATTTAGAGAATAAACTTTTTGTGTAGGCACTATACAAAATTATGGATCAATAATACTTTATGGACTAAAAATAAAATTATACCACACACAAAATAATTCATACACAAATTACTAGCGACAAATTTATGGTTATTTTGTACCAACATTATGTAAAACAAAATTATGTACGTTATAGATTAGGAAGTCTTCTTTTTTACAATGTGTGAGGAATTCAGTGCAGCTTTGAAAATATGGTAAAATTGTGTTTTGATCTTAAATTTTGCACAATAGTCCAATCCGAGTACACGCTGATGCTTGTAATGTTATATTGTCTTTCTTGTACGACGCGACGGTCGATATGTGCAGTATTCTTGGTAAATTACCCAAGTTCATGGAAAAGCCTTTAATATGTTATCTAGGTGCTTAGTTCAAAGTAAAAAAGACATTTTTCATAATCCTACTAATATTATAAATGTGAAAGTGTGGATGTTTGGATGTTTGTTACTCAATCACGCAAAAATGGCTGGACGGATTTGGATGAAATTTGGCATGCACGTTGTCAGAGGTATAGAGAAGGACATAGGGTACTTTTTATCCCGGAATTCCACCTGGAACTCCGAAATTACCGCAGGTGAAACCGCGGGGCACAGCTAGTAATATTAAATAGACGTTTGATTTTTATACCAGTAGGGCGATTATGTAACTTTTGTTTCTATCATTTTTCGATTTCAATCGGAAAAATAGCGGTTTTGTGATTAATTGGTTATGTTTAGACAGCTTCAAGTTTTGAAATATGCAGAGTGTCATGTCTCTGGAAATATGTTTGTTTTGTTTGATTGCTAGATATTGTAGGTGTCAAAAAGTGCATATTGTAATCGCAAAACCACAATGTTTTTGATTGCAAGCGAAAAACGATAGAAACAAAAGTTACATAATAGCCCCTCAGGTATCTTATTGATTGATTCGAGTAAAACCATGTGGCGCGCTACTTTACAGCCGCCCACGCTCCGTTGAGCCGTACACGACTCTATAGCTGTGCTTTATTTTGCTGAATTTAAATACATTTCAATACAATAGCTAGTTCCACCGCAATAGCGCACCTTTGTTGTTAATCGAATTGATACCTATTCTGATTATCTATATTCTTTACTAATATTATAAAGAGGTAGTTTGTGAGGTTGTATGTAGACGTTATCTCTGGATCTACTGCACCGAATTGAATGAATTTTGAAAATTCTTTCACTTATAGGAAGCTACGGTAGCCCTGAGTGACATAGAGTACTTTTTATCCCGAAATTCCCGCAGGAACTCCGAATTTATAGCGGGTGAAACCGCAGGGACAGCTAGTGTAATATGTAGCCGTAAAGCCGATAATATTAAAGTGTCCATGGCTGACATTGATATATTAAAATGGCTGATAATAACTTATTTTTTATAATTTTTTTTTATTTTTTATATTTTTTTTTATATTATTTTTATTAAATATTTTGATAAATATTGCTCTTCATATGTTTTCTCATTCTTCAGTTTGCGAGAAATACATTTCAAGAAGTAAAGAAACACGCACGTTATTTGACCTTATAACGTAATAGATGTTTCTCCCGCGCTATAATTACTCAGGGATAATGTAGCATTCTAATGGTGAAAGAATTTTTAAAATCGGTCCAGTAGTTTTTGAGTTAAATCGTAACAAACAAAAAAAACAAGTTTTTTCTTTTTATAATATTAGTAGGTATACATAGAGAGAAATACTATTAGATATTTGATTCGGCAAACACGTTAGGGGATTCATTTACAAACTTCTTTAGATCAACAGTGTTTTTTGCAATTTACACGATGTATTAAATTTCTGAAAAAGCTCATAATTGTTGATAATTTATAAAAGCACTCTTAATGGTGTTTTAAGAAATGGCATTAAGTAATGCGGAGAAAAGCTCAAATGAGAAGGCTAATGAACTTTGTCCTCCCTTGAACTGACACTCGTGCGTATTAACGTTTTTTTCTTTGTCTGCGGTTCTTCGAAGTGACAATAACAGGATTAATCGTTTAACCACTATGTGTTCTTTACTAATTGAACTAATAAAAGTATTAGTTCAATTATTCTTAGTTAAAAAACTAATTTACCATCAAGCAATGGCTATTCACTTAGGTAATGTAGTAACTTGAGAAAATAAACTTGAGAAAACTGAAGTAGGTATAAATACGGTAACATTTTATTTCGTTGTAAAAGTCGATATTTTTTACAAACAAAAAATTGAAGTTTAGTTGGTAGGTAGTAATTTATCGCAATGGCTCAACCGATTTGACCTTTCGGAATTCCTGCTATGCATGGAGCGGAGAACGTTGGCATTTTGTGGTGGTCGATCGGCTCCGAAACTGCGCGAAATACCTTATAGCATAATATACCTACATATCCCTTAAGCGACTAGGTAGGTACTAAAGGTATTCTAAAAGTCAAAGTCAAATCATTTATTCAAATTAGGCCCTTAATGTGGCTCTACATATTATAATAAAATTTTAAACTTAACTGGAATAGGTAGGTACGTGCCCGTGTTTTGGTAAGCGTGAGTTTCGGAATTCCTTCAGGAACTCCTAATTTTCTTTTTTTCTTTTTTTTTAACTTTGTCTTTACAATTACAAACTACCTACCAAAAAAATTACCATTTGAACCTAACGGCAATAGATTTTTAGTACAAGCAAATTTAGCGCCAAAGTTCGTAGATTGGTACTTACGTACCTACCGTTAATCTCATCGTCACGTGAGGCTAGATTAGCGTGTTGCTTTTTGGGTGCATGTTTATAGGTGATGTATTTTGTCATTATTGGTAAAAGAAAATATCTAGAACAAGTTTAAACGTCTGCTTTATGACTATAAACAACTTTAATAGAATGAATAAATACATATTATCTATGTCTATGTCCAATCATACATATTACTTACCCTATAGTTTTGCACGAAATAACGTTAGCATTTGTGTGGGTGGGAAATGTTCAAAATATAACAAAAGCACCTTTGTACTAAACTAATAATGATGACAATAGAATTGTAGTGTACGGAGTGTTTGCGTAAAGTGTTTATCAATCATGGGCAACACCAACTCAGGGCAGAGCCACGGCCGCCATTACAGCAAAAGCAGGAAATGCAGGAGCTTACCGACGTCTCCGGAAGTGCGGAGGTAAATATTTATATTCGTACTTTGTAACAAATCCACTATATAGGTATTATAATTTATGCTCCAGGAGAAGATACTTCAACATAAGTACTTACAACATAGGTACTTATTTAAACCAGTGTTCAAAATTGCCGATTTTAAACGGCTCATAAACGGGTTCCGTGTTTCGCACAAGTATAATAATATTATTTATTTTTACAATACTTTTACTGAGTTATTTATTTATTTATTTATTTAAAACCCCTTTACACCTATACGGCAGTCAGATAATTAAAAAAAATGCCATCTAGCGGCGAGCAGCAAAACCTTAAGTGATATCCCTCATATTATTTGGTTGCACATTATACCTAAATTGACAACAAAATAAATAATGTGTTTTTATATTGTCTTATTTCATATCTTACCTACGTCAAATTAATGTTCCATGAAATTGAAATTACTGTGCTGCTACTGCCTATTTAGAACGTAAATTATATAAGTAACTAGTAAATACCTACATTGGCACGATACAAAATAAAATTAGGTATATCCGAGAAAATACGGTGTCTTTATTAGCAATGAGCAGTATCTTTTATAGCGGCGCCTATCAAATTCCGTGAAATTCTATACCTATCTATTGAAATAAACGTGTAATGTTATTAAGTTTGTTAGCGCTCACTGGATAAAGCTGAAGTTATACGCTCATTACGAAATTCAGCGCTTCCTACAAAGATATATTTTCTCATGTATTTCTCACACATTTCACTCCTCGTACGAGCGGCCCGTATCTCGTCTTAACTTGGTTCTTAATCAAAGGCTTTGGGTGTTCACTCGAGAGATCGTTGAGCCAAAAATACATCGCACCATTGTAACTATATTAGAGTAACGAACGTTCCATATAAATTTTAAAACAAAACTATTTATCGATATTATCATTAGGGAGACGTGTTATGTAGACTTAAAAAGAAGAAAAGGTGTAAGCTATCTTTGATCTAACTTGTACTGAAAGAATATGCGTTCGTAAACAAAAAAGACTGGTTTGTAAAAAGCCTTCTCTTGAAGCATTGGCTTTTATAGCCGGCGATATTAATCAGAAGCTTAAACGTCAAGCTAATAAAGTTAACGTGCGCCTTATTTTAAACGTATAACGTAAGTTAACCTTAAGTTTTTTATATATAATAAACAAAAAAATGCTATTGAGGAAATAAGGTTTGATGGATACACTAGTAAGTTTAACGTAACGTTTAAAGTTTAAAGTAAACACTTAACAGGATGGAATTCAATTACTTAAAAAGGCTTTTTCGCGGTAAGATAATGAAAAATCGTTTATGAAAAAGTTGCATACGCTGGTGAAATCGGTCTAGAATAGTTTGAATTATTTTTAATTTCGTATACTTAGGTGACAAGCGATCGTAACATTAGACGAATACAATAAATATGCGATACGTAGGTAACGTACGTAGGTAAATGTAAATAATAACGAAACACAAGGAGACACGCCATCCGCAGTACCTTTGTTTTGAAGTCTTTGGTATTTCAACGATGGAAGTCGGCTATGTAAACAGTCTACACAGCTGACGTCAAACAGAACACGGTCACGGGACCCAGGCACGACAGCCTCCATTTCCGAACGGAACGCGACCTCGCGGAAATTCACGTCACGCACTACACCGTTCTATTTAGGAACAACGAATTCTTCTTCTTCTTTCAGCATAATTTAGGGACCTAGCAGATGAGAAACCTGAAAGAAAAAAACTGATATTTTATTCGTTTGTAGGCCCTGATTTTACTCCGTAGTTTTACTGGTTGTACCTACCATTGCCATTTGGTTTATCCCGTGGTTTAAAAAAAAATTATAGGCAACACCATCTATCAGTAAATAGCACTGTTTCTCCTATATAAGTTGTAATAATGGGCATGTTGACTAATTTTTATTTTTTAGTCCGTCTTGTAGATTATTAAAAAATATTGGATACGTATTTTTTCTTTTTTTACGTAATCAAAAAATAACGACGATATATTGAGTTGAAATTTCGCGTGACGTCACTATTCTGACAGTTTGTATGGCGGTTTTGCGGTTAGTGACGTCACGACCTCCTCATCCTAAACTTTAATGCGCTTTATCTCTGTATATTTTAATTTATTTAAAAAAGCAAAAAATACGTGTCTATTGTTTTTTTATTTTCTAACTGACGGACTAATTAGAATTTAGATTTTCAAAAGTAGTCAACATCCCTATTATAAATCTGTAAGAAAATTAAATTTGCTTAATTAATTTACTATACTATCAGTAGGTATATGTTCCAGTTTATTACTATGTATAGGTATTAGATACATTCAGATGTCGCCATCCTGTGTGTATTGGTAAAGAATATCAACCGATCTTATAATTCAATACATACAATAAATTTCAGATTATTGTTACATTTTTATTTAAGGTGAACCATGTTTTGTTTTAATCACCTCCGAAAGATTCACATTCACAGCTTTCTTTCACTCCATCCACTTTTACAACCAGGGGGGCGGATTTTTGAATCGCTTGAATTACTATTCGCACACGGAATTGCAAGATTCACGCGTGAATGTATAAAAAATGAATGAGGATTCGCACGTGAATTCGCGATTCCGTGCGTGAAAGTAATTCGAGCGATTCAAAAATCGACCCCCAGGCTAGCCTTTACCGGTGGACCCATGAATAACTTTCATCCGGAGACAATTTCATCTGGTATTATAATTATACGTATACGTATACCTACAGACTATACATGTCACATTTGTAACTAGATACATTATTTTATGTCGTTATTGTTACAGGCAAGTGTCGGTGCTGCAGACATCCATCCCGCTGCCAGCCTCGGCGGCGGCTGTGCGCCGAGCCCCACCGGACAAAAGACCTCTTCCCGCTACACCAGTACACACGGGTATGTTATCAACATGGCTGGCCGTTATTCACTATGATCACAACACGTCGCGTTAGGATAACGCGCCGCCAAAATTCACATCAAAAAAAGAAAACCACTTGTCTTGTGAGTGTTTTTCACATACAGAATGTTAATTTGTAATATTTTGGCCACTGGAGAGTTTGGTATTGTATTTTTGGGAAGCGCCCATAGGCAAAGAATGTGTTTGGTCATAGTGAATAAGGGTCTTGTTCTGCTTTTAGTATCAGTTCTTTAACAATATAGCACACTTGTGATAGACATTTTGGTCTTTGACACCAGACCTGCGTAATTTTGGTCTTTAGCTCGAAAAAAAGTTAGCAGTTTATTCGGGAAAATACGTTAAAATAGCGTCGCAGTGGGTAAGGTTGGGTCAATCGGTGGTCCAATGGTTGAGCAGATTGGGCGCAGCGGTCACGTTATTTTCCACCTTTTTGCATGTAGGTAGATATTTGGCCTTTCTTCTTCTTTTTATCGACTCTACAAAAGTGTTTGTTGGTTAAAGTAACTTCCCATGCCACTCTTATCATATCGTCATCGATAACAGTGACAGATTGTAATATATATATATACGCAGGTAATATGCATTTTCAAGATAGTATAACCACGTTGTTTATTTTACAGATCGTTACTTTTCAATGAATGTATCGTAGAATCACCAAAAAAGATTGGTAATAATTAATTTACTTCAAGAGAAATTCCTAATTTATATACCTATAGTATAAAACAAAGTCCGTTATCCGAGTCTTTTAGTTTGCGTACATTAAAGCATATTTTGTATCCAAAGTAATGCTACAGAGTTCATTACTATCCCCACATGTTTACACATAGGTACTGCCGCATATGGAATGAATGGTTTCATTTATCTTCCGATATTTAACTCCACAATCTTGTCGTGTACAAGTATCGCGCCATTGTTTCAATAACGTATGTTTTTGATGGTTGCGACCCAAAATTGTCAAATGCTATTCGATATCTTTGTGACTTATGACTTTAAAGCGCCGATTGTCATGGTTCTCATGAGTTATCTGTAGACTTAAGTCTGTTGTTATCATATCACGTATAGGCATGCCGAGCTTGAATACTCACAACCAGATGCACTCAGTTTATGTGCACTCCTCAACAAGTGTGCCCGCGTTGAGCTGAATGCACGATTCAACTCGTTTTTAATTAATTTAATTTGCGTTTATAGCAGTTGGATTTTATGTGTTCGGTGTGCTTTTATTAAACAGTGTTATTATTGAGTTACGTACCTACTTAATTGACTGTACCGTACAGTTCGTGCCTAACATAGACGTAACTTTAGTTGCAATTTTTAATATTTTTATATTTTTCTATATTTAGAAACTTTCAGTTTCCCCCGGCAACTTCATTGTACGTAAAGTTAAAACCTTCCGGAATAATAATGATAGTGAAAATCGCATCAAAATCCGCTGACTAGTTTAGAAGAACTAAGCGGCCACACAGAGATAATCGTATGGCGACTATTTTTTATACTAAGTAAGATGATTCTGCTGAACAGAGTGATCCGTCTTTTTATAGTGTCTAAATTTGTCATTTAAATATACTTATATGTCCTTCAAATTTGTATAAAACATTTGGTAGCCTATAAACACCGCCAGCATAGTTTATATACAACGGATTACTACTTCCGGTCCATTAGAATTACTCTTATACTGGATCTGTAACACTCGCATTTTGTTCTGAGTGGACGACTATAGTCACTAGTCAGTAATACTAGCGGCTGGTTAAGTGATAGATTTCCTTTCTGTCCGAATTAAGAACCTTCTGATGATTGGTTCAAAATCAATTTGCATTGACGTAGTAGTGTATCAACATTAAAAAGTTAATGATTACGCGTGGTTCTAAAAATTAACGGTAACAACAAAGCTGTTAATCACAAGTGTTAGAGTTTGGAAAAGAAAGAGTTATATTGATTTTTACACACACACATTTTGTCACAACGTAAAGCTTTAGCCTTTAAATTACGTAATAATTACATAATATTTTTCACTGAGAACAGTTTTTTATATTCATATATGCTAAACTGGTGAAATGTAGGTATTTTGAAAAAGAATAATATGCATTCTCGATAACAAAAATAACTTTTGGTTTTCTTCCTAAAGAAGTCCGCACTAACTACTAAAAAAAACTACGTAAAACTATAAAACAAAACAAAATATGATAATGAACTGACGTTTTATATTAGTAGGTACTAATGATTGTGCTATTTAGGGTGGCTTTGCGCACACGCGTACACATTACGTCACGAGTTTTATTATTACCGTGTCGCTATGACATCAGTCGATATAACTAACCAATTTATATAGGCCCATGAAAGACAATTGGGGCTCCCCTTAACTCTCTAATTGCAACGGTTGTTTAGGGGTATTAGGGACCATAAAGAAATTGTTTTGAATACGTACTTAAAATTCATAATATTAAGTTCAGTACGATCAGTGTGTCGCCGGCGCACGACATCGACAGACCACCCGTGTCATATTGACAGTAAAAGTTCTAACTTATCTAGTGAGTGTTCGCTCGGTAATCATAATATTTATACAGCTTGAGGTGCGAGATAATACAGTTTCAATGGAGAATGTTTATGTTACAAATTGTTAAATATGATCATAATTGGTATTTCAAGTGATCGATATTAATATCATTTTATACTTGCAGGTGGTAAAAGTGGTCTCTCTGCAAGCTCCAGTCGTTCAACTAGCCCTTTGGGGCAGGGAGCGCTCAGCTTCATCCCACGTGCACCTAATTCTTCATCGGGGTAATGAAAAACAATTTTCAAAATTTAACTAAGCTTTAATGACTAAGTTTTTTTTTTAATTATCTTATATTACTTCAGGTCACGTCCGAATTCTTCACTTCTGGCATCCGGCAGCAAAATACCTTCTAGCCCATTTGCACAATCACAACAACATTCCCAATCTACGACAAATCAAAATGGAACGCCAACGAAGCATTCCATGCTAGACAAGTTAAAACTTTTCAACAAAGACAAACCAAGCAGTGAAAAACAAAACAGTAAAAGTACAGCAGTGTCAAAACGCACAAGTTCTTCCAGTGGTTTCTCCTCAGCAAAGAGTGAGAGATCCGACTCTAGTTTAAGCCTCAATGAATCATCGAACGCACACAATTCACATATCAAATCCAATATAGTAGGACCTAGGAATATAAAGCATCAAAATGATAAAAATGTTAAATCAAAATTTGTTAATTCGAAGGTTGTCAAAGAATCGTCTACGAATATAAACAAGACTGCTAAATCCACTAGCAGTGAGAAATCTAGAAATAGTCCAAAGCTACCTGCTCGAGATAAAGAGTCAAGGTTAGCTGCACCCAAATCTATTAGCAATACTAAATTAAATCAAATCGACGACCACTCGAGGAACACGAAATCAAAACCTGATTTAAAAATGGTAAAACTATCAGGAAGTCAAGCAAAACTTGCCGAGCACCGTTCAGAAAATACTTCTGACTCTAGAAATCATGAAAATTATTCCCTTCAAGCCAAGAATCAAAATCAGCCTTCGTCGGTTAGTCAAAATTTTGCACCACAGAACTCTACCGGTATTCCTAAGCCCACAGCCGCTGTAAAGGGTACCTTTAAAATATCTAAAGATGATAGACATGTAATACATAAGAGTACAAATAGTCAATTAAGCCCTATACAAAGCAATTCTAGTTTAAATTCCACTAATAACGTTAGTGCAGCGCTTCCGTTTAGTAGAGAACAGTCAAATTTAAGTAAAGAAGTGTCTCAAAAACAGACGTTAGCAGTTTCTCCAATGCCAGTAGCTAGTTCAGGAAATCCTAATCAAACTTCACAAATGTCCGAAAGTTCACACTCAAACTCAACTCACAGTACTACTGGGCAACATTCGAATTCCAGTGATAGTAGTGTTATATACCGTCCTTCCAGCGAATCTGGCTCTGAAATGTCTAAAACAAATTCCAATGGGATGTCTAATAAACGAGTGGACATGAATTCAACATACATCAATAATGTAATAAATGAAGCTGAAATTTCTGAAAAAGAGGCAGAACAAAAAAGACTCCATTCAGTATTTAAAAATAGTTACGAGCAAAGCAGAACTAATCAAAATAAAGTTAATGATAACGACAGTAGATCTAGCACTCCAGCTCATTGTCGAGATAATTCTCTTGGTGATGATGAAAATCCTATGATGAATGTTATGCCAATGAGACCGTTGCTTAGAGGATACAACAGTCACTTAACTCTACCTATGAGAACTTCTGGATTGACTCAAAAGAATATACCAGGTTATCCACATCATGCAAATACAGTCAAAGCAAACTTTGGTAGAGACACTCGTAACATGAGTTTGCGCGAACGAATAAACTATGGACCGGGTTTTTCAAACCCCGATTATTGTGATTTTGAAATAGCTTCTGGTTATATGTCTGATGGGGATTGTCTGCGGAGAATTAACGTTAACGAAATAGAACGAGAAAGAAATAACGACATGATGGACGGATATATGTCTGAGGGTGGAGCTTCACTGTACGGCCGTCGGATGAACTTCCAGCCATCACAATTGCAGCAGCTGGATGAAAGGTAAGATTTTGTTTCTTGAATAGTATGTAGATTTTAGTTGCCTAGCCTATATCGAGTAGGTACCAACAACGTACTTATATTTGTACGAAGACAATAAAAAAGCCCCTCGTTCGTTGAGCCGTAATAAAACTCGAATTAAAACGATCCCTTAGGGCGTGGAATTCATTGCTACGATAGGATTGCGACGGTGATGGCTTGCGCTTTTAAAGATCTAGTTTATCTACACATAAAAATTTATTCTATCTGCAATACTTATTCTTACCGACTGTTTTAAATAGGAATTAATATTTTGTGTTTCAATCGATAAAATAAAAAATAAATTATACCAGTTAAACGGAAATCCAGTCAAAAAAAGAAAAAAATACAAAAAAATATATGAACCTTTATCCAAAACCTAATATACATGTTCACACATACCTGTATCAATGAAATATAAAGAAAACGTGTGGATTTCTGTTAGCAGTAGGATTAATGAAATCTCCCGATCCACAAGTGGTTCGCCCCGATTTTCGTCAATACCAGACACGAATGCTGTGGTTATACCTAATATCACTGAAATATCTCCGATAACATAGTTTTGTTAAATGCTAGGTACGAGTTGTAAATTCAATGTTGAAATAGCGAATAAAATGCTTAGAAAGATAAAAAGCCAAGGTTTAGTCAAAATTCAAACATAGTATGGAAGTACTCAGAACTATATACCCACTTCGTTATGTGAAAAACAAAGAGTATTAAAGTGCTATTACCCTGAGGGTCGTTAGTCGTAACACTAGGATTGCTCCGCATCTCGTGCCTCCCAGCGGCGCGGCGTGGTAATGACACATGTGTGACTTGCAACTTTGCTGGTTATGATAACTTTATGTGTGTAATATTGAAAATTATTTTAACGTGAAATAAACGTTTTGATTAATGGAGACTAGAGATTTTATACAGTATTTTTTTATAATTGTTTATTCGTCGAAAGACATCGTACTCACACCATACAGCCACAGTCTCCCAATGTGGCTCCGAATGGAACAACGCACGCACACTGTCACACCGTTAGGGGTGAGGGCGGTGTGGCCAAAATCGATACTACTACGTCTCATGCCTACCCTACCCCGCTCGCCACCTCTATTTGCCGCTGCCTCGACACCAACCAACCTTGTCAGATCCACGCCATTTGAGACTTTAAACTTTCCATAACAAAGCACTATTTTAATCAATCATGCAAGGGTTCTAATCCTTTTTAAATAAATCTGTAAAACTGTCTCTACCATGGTTTCACACGTTCGTTTCTTCATTGTATTTCTCAGTAGTGTTTTGTTCAAAATATACGAAACGGAATTCTTAATGTCGTACGTTTTGTACGTACCGTTTATAGCGAATAGCGATTGAATGTGTGTGTGTCCAGCGAGGTTCATTTGATTTCAATATACATGTGTACATTGATTTAATTTAATGTTTATATGGTAATGTAAGCTCGGTTCGCGATTGATAGTAGCGGGTGTTACACCGAGTTGGTGTCGGTGCGCCGGTTGGAGCGGCGGCGGCGGTGGCGGTGGCGGCGGCGGTCGGAAGGCAGGGCGGGCGGCACTCCACTCGGCGCCGCGCACTGTCGGCGTGCGGGCGCGCCGTATTTGCCGCCCCGCGTTCACGCGTTCACGTGACAAACTTTCACGATTTCCTCGACGGAAAATGTAAATCTGTTGCCGGCATCGATCGTTCCGGTGGCGGCCGCACGCTCGCCGATCACAGCTGGCGCCATGTATATGCTGGACCGTTCCTAACAAAGGATCGGGAGAGAGTCATCGTCGTCGCACCGCGCGAATCTTGTGAACTGAAATGATTAAATTCACTCACTATTATTGGTGTTAATCGCTAAGTGTACAACGGACAATGTAACGAACGATACGCGTTGTGCCTCGGTTGATCTGGGGGAGAGTGGGAATTCCTATCATTAACTTTTCTGTAATTGTTTATATATAGCGGTGGTTAATAATTATAATATGTTGCGACAGATGTAACGATCAGTGTTGCCTTGCTACGTGTCTTTGCTTTTCGCGGTAGACATACTAAGCTTACGGTGCTTTTAGATTATTAACAAGTATTCGTATACAATTTGATAACTTTGGATATTAAAGACAAACTAATTCTATCTACATAATATTGGATTAATGGATTTTAAGAAATTGGTGAGAAATACTTTTATTTTATATAATATACCTAAATATTGTTCGTCTCATACCATTATCGACTGTTATTGAATTTTTTCATACTGAGGAATTTCAAAATTGAAAATTTAGTTAAAAACTACAAACATCTGCAAGGGACGGTTGATAAAGTCAATGTACTGAAAAACTCTCGGGTAGGTACATACCTACCTACTTACTAGTAACTACCCAATTTGCGACATATGGTCACCACACCCGGCATTACTTATATCGCATGCAAATGTTGTTTTAAAATTACAACAAGTAGGTAGGTACCTACCTAATTAGGCTACATTAACTTATTAGGTATTCTGGATATTCTGTCATTCTAACGCTATTTTCGGGATTCGCTCGGGAAATCCTATATCATGCCTAATTAAAAAACGTCCAAAAGATAATTATTCTGTTAATGATAGTGATAAAAGAAACAGAACCAGACACCTAGCTACTCTGTAACCACCAAGAAACTAACGGCCGCACTCAGAGTCAACTTTAATGATTACTTAATTAAGTATAGACTTTTAAAACAAAACTGCCACAATCAGACAAGTTTAGTAAATTAATGTTAATTGGCATTTAACTAATTAAGTTACATCTCGTTAAATGCCAAGTAACATTAATTTACTGAACGTCTCTGATTGCGGCAGTTTTGTTTTAAAAATCTATACTTAACTAAGTAATCATTAAAGTCGACTCTGACTGCGGCTGTAAGGTTTTGGAGTTATCCAGTACTAGACTATAATTAAGTTAAGTCGCCATTCGGAATATCGCCATATATACTAAAATATTATAATTATAAGCATTGACCCGAGTAAGGTTATTAGCTCGGCAGCTGCACGGTTAGGCAAGGGCGGGAAACCTTCGACCCTCCCTGGTCTTGGCCCTCGATTTCTTTTTGAATTCCCCATCTTATTATAAAGTCAAGTGCGTATACGTAAGCGTTCTAAAAGCTTTTATGAAAGTGGCGAAAGCAAGGTGTGTTACGAGTTTAGGTGTACACGTTTTACTAGCTGGTCCCCGCGGTTTCAACCGCGTTAATTTCGGAGTTCTTGCGGGAATTCCATGCCAAAAGTACCCTATGTCCTTCTTTGTACCCCTGACAACGTACACGCCAAATTTCATCCAAATCCGTTCAGCAGTTTTTGCGTGATTGAGTAAACGTATGCGAAGATAGCTCGAAAGCGCATTTTCATCCGACTTGCTTCAAATTTATCGTCACTGCTCAGCTCCTATGTGTCTTAGCGTTATGTTATGTAGCCTATAACCTGCCCAGGAGTATGGACTACAATCGTACCAAGTTTGGTTAAAATCCCTTCAGTAGTTTTTGACCCATACGTGCATATACATACAGACAGACAGACAAAAAATTTACTGATTGCATTTTTGGCATCAGTATCGATCACCATTCATCCTTCAATATTAATTTTGAATATATATGTATTCAATGTACAGAATTTACCTCTCTACAGTTTTATTACAAGTATAGATAATATAGATTATCACAACCGTGTCGCGATTATTAATTTACGAAACCGTACATAAAATGGTCCTTTGAGCCGGATCCAGTGATGTATTTATGATAGATTCGTTATTTTTATGAGTATCTCAGATTGGTTAATACAGAGCATGTGCTGATATGCATATTTGTACTAAATAAGTGTCTCATAATAGAAAATTGTCCGCTATCATATCTGCTCTCCTTAACTTTTCCCATCTTAATGAAACCAGGTGAAGTACCTTTACATAAACATTGAAACTTTGAACATAAACGTTTTACCTAAACTTTTGATTGTTAATCTTTAATTAAAAACTTAAAAAGGAAACAAAAGATCCTAATAATCATAATATAAAAATAATAAAAATTAGTTGATAAAAAAATTCAAAACAATAATTTATTTAGTACTTATAAAACTTGTACCTTAATGAAGCTATTTCTATACTCACTTAGGATTTTGGGAAAGCAAAAATAATAATAAACGCATATCGCCCCAAATCGAATAGCTGAAGCCATAATAGTTTGTCCATGAATCATGATTCGGTTGCGACTTGCGTTCGAATTCTTATACGGTTAGCAAAAGAGACAAGTATGTATTTGGGCTAGTAATATGTAGGTATAGATATCTATTATTATAACGAATCTGCAGTCATTTGCTGTACTGCACACTACTGTATGACAGTAAACATTTCCAGATTTCCAGAGAAGGTTGGTTACACTAAAAGAGACACCAAGTTCACCACAGATATTGAATTTTCATTTCGTCGTTCGATTTTAGGATAATTACCAAAATCGAACTTAATTTTGCCTTCAGCAAGCGAAATTTTTTTTTTACTATTAATACAATTTTGTGAAGTACTTTTAATAGAAAATGTATATTTTTGACCCAGCAATAGGCGAAGTAAAATCATAGAACAAGCCGTAGAATACTGAAGTCTATGCAGTATGTATGAGTAGCATATAAAAAAAAAAACGTTTTTGCAAATTGTACCTCCACGGGCATAATATGCGTTCAATTTGAATTTTTTATGAGCTGCTCGATATTCAATACATGGTGTATGTTCACGAGTTCACATATACGTATCAATAGCATCCCTAATTTAGAAAGTTTATTATTGGAAGGAAGTATTCATTAGATACAACAATCAACAATAGAAGTGGATCGACAGCGGTATACGTATACCTACAACAATATAGTTTTTTTCTATAGGTATCTCATCTTCTAATACTCAAATTACCCGTAATGGTTGACCTGCATGAAGTTCGGTATTTCCCGAGAACTTTTTATAACAAGATAAAAAATATCCTAGAGTATCCTAGATACCGTAGCTTCCTATCAGTAAAATATTTTTTTGAATTTGTTTTTAAGAGTCTCTAAATTACCCCCTAAATCTTAACAGACAAACTTTATAATATTATTACTTGTTAATATAATACTATTAATTTAGATTAATGAAAACCAAGCTACTTTGTTGGCTATTCACACTTTTAAAAGCTTGATAAGTTTTTGTTGATAACCTGCTTGATAACCTGCCCAGGAGTATGGACTACAATCGTACCAAGTTTGGTTAAAATCCCTTCAGTAGTTTTTGACCCATACGTGCATATACATACAGACAGACAGACAAAAAATTTACTGATTGCATTTTTGGCATCAGTATCGATCACCATTCATCCTTCAATATTAATTTTGAATATATATGTATTCAATGTACAGAATTTACCTCTCTACAGTTTTATTACAAGTATAGATAATATAGATTATCACAACCGTGTCGCGATTATTAATTTACGAAACCGTACATAAAATGGTCCTTTGAGCCGGATCCAGTGATGTATTTATGATAGATTCGTTATTTTTATGAGTATCTCAGATTGGTTAATACAGAGCATGTGCTGATATGCATATTTGTACTAAATAAGTGTCTCATAATAGAAAATTGTCCGCTATCATATCTGCTCTCCTTAACTTTTCCCATCTTAATGAAACCAGGTGAAGTACCTTTACATAAACATTGAAACTTTGAACATAAACGTTTTACCTAAACTTTTGATTGTTAATCTTTAATTAAAAACTTAAAAAGGAAACAAAAGATCCTAATAATCATAATATAAAAATAATAAAAATTAGTTGATAAAAAAATTCAAAACAATAATTTATTTAGTACTTATAAAACTTGTACCTTAATGAAGCTATTTCTATACTCACTTAGGATTTTGGGAAAGCAAAAATAATAATAAACGCATAACGCCCCAAATCGAATAGCTGAAGCCATAATAGTTTGTCCATGAATCATGATTCGGTTGCGACTTGCGTTCGAATTCTTATACGGTTAGCAAAAGAGACAAGTATGTATTTGGGCTAGTAATATGTAGGTATAGATATCTATTATTATAACGAATCTGCAGTCATTTGCTGTACTGCACACTACTGTATGACAGTAAACATTTCCAGATTTCCAGAGAAGGTTGGTTACACTAAAAGAGACACCAAGTTCACCACAGATATTGAATTTTCATTTCGTCGTTCGATTTTAGGATAATTACCAAAATCGAACTTAATTTTGCCTTCAGCAAGCGAAATTTTTTTTTTACTATTAATACAATTTTGTGAAGTACTTTTAATAGAAAATGTATATTTTTGACCCAGCAATAGGCGAAGTAAAATCATAGAACAAGCCGTAGAATACTGAAGTCTATGCAGTATGTATGAGTAGCATATAAAAAAAAAAACGTTTTTGCAAATTGTACCTCCACGGGCATAATATGCGTTCAATTTGAATTTTTTATGAGCTGCTCGATATTCAATACATGGTGTATGTTCACGAGTTCACATATACGTATCAATAGCATCCCTAATTTAGAAAGTTTATTATTGGAAGGAAGTATTCATTAGATACAACAATCAACAATAGAAGTGGATCGACAGCGGTATACGTATACCTACAACAATATAGTTTTTTTCTATAGGTATCTCATCTTCTAATACTCAAATTACCCGTAATGGTTGACCTGCATGAAGTTCGGTATTTCCCGAGAACTTTTTATAACAAGATAAAAAATATCCTAGAGTATCCTAGATACCGTAGCTTCCTATCAGTAAAATATTTTTTTGAATTTGTTTTTAAGAGTCTCTAAATTACCCCCTAAATCTTAACAGACAAACTTTATAATATTATTACTTGTTAATATAATACTATTAATTTAGATTAATGAAAACCAAGCTACTTTGTTGGCTATTCACACTTTTAAAAGCTTGATAAGTTTTTGTTGATTTGTGTACATAAAAAAGGAAAAGAAACTCTCAGATGACGTGTTACCAAATACATTTATGCTTACTGCTTAGGTGCTGGATATTAGAGGTTTAGGTGAGTACTGAGTACTATCACAAACAAAGTGTGATTAACAATACTGTTGATAAAAGATGTTTACTCAACAGAAAAGCAGACTTGCCTTGGCATTGTTGTAGATAAAAGCCTTTAGTTTTTAGAATTCATTAATACTGTATACTAACTGCTGCAGACAAAAATATTGACAGAAAAACAGACGGCGATTCGAAATACCGTTGTTTGGTAGTATGAATGCATTATTAGTTACTTATAGTATATGACAGTAGCTGTGCCCCGCGGTTTCACCCGCCGCATTTTCACCATTTAAAAGTTCCCGCGGGAATTCCGGGATAAAAAGTACCCTATGTCCTTCTCTGTACGCTCTGTAGGGATTTTAACCAAACTTGGTACGATTGTAGTCCATACTCTTGGGCAGGTTATAGGCTATATAGCATAACGCTAGGACACATAGGAGCTGAGCAGTGACGATAAATTTGAAGCAAGTCGGATGAAAATCCGCTTTCGAGCTCTTATTCTCGCATAAGTTTACTCAATCACGAAAAACGACTGAACGGATTTGGATGAAATTTAGCACGCACGTTGCACGTTGTACAGAGAAGGTCATAGGATACTTTTTATCCCGGAATTCCCGCGGGAACTCCGAAATTACCGCTGGTGAAACCGCGGGGCACAGCTAGTAGATAATAAATAGAAAATATCGTAATTTTTATTCATGACAATAGATGACAATAAAAATACCATACCTATTTATCTCGGTTCTGTGATGTCATGAGGGGTTTATGGGTACCAATAAACTCCTTTTCTTTTTTCTTCTTTCAAGTCTAAAAATATAGATGTGACAAAAATATCATTTGTATATGTTACATACAAAGTCTCTCGTTATTCTTGTGAATATAAATGAAAGCTGTGCATGAAGAAGAAACTAATGAAAGGGTTGCTCATTCCGAGGAGAGATTGCTTGGTAGGTGTCTGCTCTTTTCAGATGGAACCGTCGTCATTAGCGAACGGCTTCAAGCGTCTCCTTTTTATTAAGACGTCGATGTTTCAAATAACAAAACTGCTGCTTCAAGGGGGGGAGTTAACGAGGACCTTTGCATGCCGTCTGTCGACGTCACACGTTACGTGTGTTATACAATCTAAGCCAACATATCCGATTGTAATCATCTCTTACACCTCTAGATAATATGATAGGTAGGTATCAGACCGTTGATTAAGAAAAAAAAAAATAACCGAAACAGGCTGACTTTAGTACTAGGTAGTAGAACTGAAAACATCTTCACTAACTTGTTTATATATTTATATTATATTATTATAAGTACATTATTTTTGGTAGCTATTTTGTATGTATAAATAAATACATATATACACACACACATCTGTATACTATATGGATCTAAGCGTGACGATTACGCAAGTTCAGTGCTTTTTTCCCCATCCCAAAAGTACCCAACGCTCACTTCCAACATCAATGCTTCCAAAAAACTAAGTGTCGAACCTGTGTACGTACTTTGTCGGTCGGTTATGGAGTCGGTCTTGAAGGATACCTATAGATGTTTATTATTTATCTCTCACGATTTTCTTCGTGGAAAACGTTGCAGTTATTATAAATCAGGTAAAGTGCACCACTTCGATAAATTGGCGCTAATCAAAAAGTCTGGAAAACAAATTACATGATGCATCTCGTTTCATGAAAACTGGGGCACTGCGGCGCTTACAAACCAGCGCAGCGGCAGGCGCCAACCGCAAAAGCTTTACCGCAGTTGTAATCTGTTACAGTTTACTTAACCTACCTTCGGACATGGAAAGTTCTTGGCACGATATAGAACTTCACTAATATTTTCTTTTATCATATAAATACATATGAGTATAAAAACGAAAGTTCACTGACTAAATATAAAAACTCGAAAACTACGTGACCTATATAGCTGTTTGGCGGGTAGATAGTTTATAGATAAGACAGTCTCCTAGAAAGGATTTGACAGAGGAACAGTTAAATTTTATGTCAATAATAAAACCTCGTAAATACTGCAAACTTACGAATGTCTCCTTGGGATACAAGTATCTAACTTCATAATTACTTTGTGAACTAAGATGTAATTCACAAATTTAAGATCAAAGTTGAAAACTTCTTTCTATTCGATTAAATTTACAGGTAAAACAAAAAAGTATGAATATAATCTTAGCTAATTATGATGAACCCATTTTAAAGTGCATTTCATTAGATATAGTTATTTATAACTCAACGTAAGTACAAAGACTATATTGATGTCTTAAGAGTGTAGGTAATTAGACCTGATTAATGTTCATTGTGCTTTTATCAGAATACTTATTAATTTAATTACGAGTAATATTAAATGTAAAGATGACTAGCATCAATATAATTTGATTACAATTCTATATATACCTATTAATTAAATTAAAATTATACTACACGCCCGACGAACGCAATTATTGTTAGGCCCCGTTTATTTTGTCAAAATATAATAGTATAACTGTAAATTTCTCCCATATTTGTGCATAATATTGTTATTCCGGGCCTTATTAGTGGCGACTGGCGTTTAATATTGGTGAACTTTGAGGCGCACAAATGATAAAGTGCTTATATTGATGGTGCGTGAAACTCAGGCGGTGATATTTTAGTCAAATACAGTATTTGCTCGGTGCGACGCGGTGTTGGAGTCTTCAAAAGCTAAAGTAATAGTAAAGTTTCGTACATTGAAGTTTTATACCTACCTGGATAGAATCCTGACCAATGTATTTGACCTTTGGACTTCGTCTGCTTCCACGAAGGATTTTTGAAATTCCAACCCCTAAGGGGATGAAAAGGGGTTGCAAAGTTTGTATGTGAATAGTTCCGCGGGAACTTCAAAATTATCGCGGGTGAAATCGTGCGGGACAGCTAGTTTATAATAATTATATAAGATTATTTAGCTCAGAATATTAGTTGTCAACAAAAATTCAATTTAATAAAATCTCAAGAATATCAATAACATAAACATAAAACAATATAGAAACAAGTCAAAGTTACTCAATTAAGATGAAAGTGCTTCTAATCTCGAACGTACTCTCGTATATAGGTTGAACCGGGATTAAATTGAACAAGCCAGGAAAAGTACAGGAAAACAATGTGGCTTCGTAAAACTTAAGTTTAATAAAAAAAAATGCTATTAAATTGAAGAGGGATGCGGAATGAGGCATAAACTTGGGTCAATATACATAATTATATCTTAACAAATGCTTCGGGATAAAGAGTCTACATGACGTTCCTATCTAGGCGTGATAAATAAAATTCTAATAAAAAATTAAAACCGACTTCAAAACGCAAAATTCACTAAGTACACTAAAAAGTTAAAATTAACCTACGTATGTGCTACTACTAATCGTTTTGTTAAAATTTTATTTATTTTTCGCTATTATGTAGGTTGGTTTATAATTTATAAAGTGACAATTTATCTACCCAAATCACTATAGGAGTGCCTGAAATATTTGAATTTGAAACTATACCCTATCAAACAAAAAAGAATTTTTCAAATCGGTCAAGCCGTCTTCGAGTAATCGCGTAACAAAGATACAAAAAAAACACATTCGAGTTGAGAACCTCCTCATTTTTTTGGAAGTCGGTTAAAAATGTAATAGGCATTAGGTAGGCAGACAGGTTGGGTACTTTCATATTTACATAATTAGTAATAATTATTCAAGTAAAATTTGAATTGCACGTTACATAAATAATTAATTGGATAATACGGTAAATTAAAGTGAAAATCTATACCTAACGAACTTGATATTTCTTGGAAAAATATTCCAACCTATACGTACTAGATACTTACTTAAGTTGTACTTAAGTATTTATTTTAAGTTCTAACTTACATGACTCATTTAATTGAGGGTCGCCGGTTGTAAGCTCCCCTTTTTATATGCCTATATCCCTCTTACTCTACAGTTTCGAATTATTATTATAATATCGCTTTTATTGTCGATATCTAAGCGCGTATGTATTAATAATCGTTAGTCAAGTTAGCTTTCAAGATATTGTGTGTCTCGCTCATTTCACTGGAAAATGGAGAAGATAAACCAAGACTTGAGAGCGTATCCACTTCAATTTGAGTAAAGTTTATTAATATTGGCCCAAGAAGCCTAGACTGTATTAATGTCTTTCCGTGCAGTGCGCAACTGCGTAAAATAGTAGATTTTACAACAAGTGCATAAAACGAACCATTATTATACGAGACTTTTAGCAGCCCGAGCCGAGGGCGAGGACTGATAGTAATGTCGAGGAAAAGTTATAAAATGTTATTCCCTTTCATTTAAACATAATTATGTATGCATCTCCCAATTATGTAGACTTTAGTTTTTCTTTTTTCAACAAATTCAGCCAGTCACTTGTTAGTATAATCTATATTTTTTTAATATACCTAAGATAGTGTTCGAACTTCGAAAAATCCCTACTAATATTATGAATGCAAAAGTAAAAAGTAAAGCCTGTCTGTCTGTCTGTTGCGCATTCACCCGTAAATGACTCAACCGATCGTCATCAAATTTTGAATATCTAAATGTTGTCAGGGGTACCGAGAAGGACATAGGGTACTCTTTATCCCGGAATTTCCTCGGGAACTCCGAAATTAACGCGGGGAACAGCTAATCACCGTAACGGTTGGAACCATTTTGATGGGACTTTCACTGCCAATTAGCTGGTGTTATAAGGAGTAAAACTTTGGAGTTCTGCGGGAATTCCGAAACTCACGCGAGTGAATCCGCGGTGCGCAGCTACTTAATCTATAAAAATCGATTGTGCAGACGTAGCGGAGGGCGCAGTAGAGGTATGGAGGGCGGTAGCGGCGTGGTGTACAGAGTAGTGGGTCGCACGCGCAACAAGACGGACTGCGGACAGCAAACGGAGAGACAGCCGCCGCCGGCGCAGCGCCAGGACACCACCTGGAAGAAGTACACCGACTCGCCAGGGGTGGGGACTCCGCCATTGGTATTCACTTTCTCTCAGACTAAATTTAAACTTTATAGCTGTTTAAACAAATAAATGTATCATCAAAATTTTATCCATTTATATGACCTTATCAACATTTTATGCCAGCTGTTAAAGATAAAGAAATATACAATTTAAGCTTTAATTTTAATAAAAGTCACGAGAAGTGTTTTCTTTTAGTGTGATTAACTTAATATGAAAAGGATTATAAGTTAAATAGGTAAATTTTTTTTTTCAGAATCAACCCGCACCAGCACCGCCGAGTCCTTCTCATGGACGAAAAAGCGAACGCAGAACCGGTCACCATTCGCCCCAGCATCATAAGCGCGAAAAATTAACAGCTGCGCAACAGTTAGGAATCGCACCGCATCCACAGGTCATTTTATAAAAACTTATAGCTTCATATAATAAGTGGCGAAAAAATTTTACTGCTCCCTAGTATAGATAGCGCTATAAAAGTTTTTTAGATGCCTACATAGTACATAGTTGAGCTATAGTATTATATTATCTGTGGTTGAGCCATGGTTTAGCAAAGAAAAGCGACTCTTGTCTCGTATTGTTATACTAGGTCTAGCTTTTACAATCTTAGGTTCCAACTACAACCCTTTTTATATTGCGTTAGTTTTATTAAAAAGGTAAACTTATAAAGTTCTTCATTCATAAAACATAAATGTTAAGTCTTATTAAGTGAACAAGTGACACCAAAAATAATCGAAAAGAATTCTATTAGTTATACTTTTTAAATTATTTCCAATGTATGTACCTACAGATACACCTGAGATTGCGTTTTATTTTACTAAGGGTAGATATAATTAATTCACATCTAGCTGTAGCTGTGTTTTTGTAACTAGCTGTTCCCCATAGTTTCATCCGCGGTCATTTTGGAGTTCCCACGGGAATTCCGCGTTACAATATAACCTATGTTACTCAGGGATAGTGTAGCATTTTAATGGTTAAAGAATTTTTGAAATCTTTCCAGTAGTTTTTGAGTTAAATCGTAACAAACTAACAAACAAAAATACAAATCTTTCCGCTTTATAATTTTAGTATAGATAATTTAATAAACAGAAGTATTTGTTATTTCAGTATGTTGCTACTAGTCAGCCTAGTCAACAGTCTTCAAGAAGTGGGGGAGCACAAGTAAGTTTTATGTTCTAAAATGAAGAAATGGTTCTAGTAAATTCAATAATAAAAAAATTTCAATCAATAAAAACATTTTTTTACTATTTTTTCAGCTTCAATCTCCCAGTGGCGGTTCTTCTCGTCCATCTAGTGTTTCGAGCGGTGGAAATGGAAGCTCATGTTCATCCAGTAAGGCCAAAGTGCCACAAAGTTTCGGCTACGTGAAGAGGCAAAACGGTGTACAACAGCCAACGACAAGCAACGGCTCTTCACAACATGTACATGGTGGTAAGTGATGACACGGCAAAAATGAAAGATATATTTTATTTCCGTAAAAAAACGATAGCATCTTCTTTTTTAATATCTTCTTCTTTTTTGTTTAATGCTACCTAAGTTAAAATAATTTTGTAAAACAGCTTCATATTCTTAATGAGCTTGACTGTAACTTTGATCTAACTTTTTTGAGAGAAATACAAAATCTTAATGAGTTTTCGGACGTAAAAAATCAATATTGAAAATTGTGAGAAATTAATTGACAAAGTTAAATGTTTAGGTGGAAGAACTGCTCAAGTATCAGCCGTACCTCGCACGAAAGTCAAAGTGTCCGGTGGCACTCAAACTTGTACTCAGGACCTTCAAATACATAGTAAGAATTCATATAGTAACCGTATTGTAGTTTATTTTGAAAATGTCATAAATTTTGTGCCTGCTTATTTTTTTTATTTCTTGTAGAAAATGGTATTGGACCAAAGTCATATTCGCTTGGAGGCACAGCTGCAGCCCAACTGTCAGCGTCAGTCCGCGAAAGACTTCTGGGATCACAGTCTTTGCCGAAACCTGGAACGCATGAGTTCAACGCGTTATTCCACCATCACAGGTAACAAATAATTCACAACAATAATAGATACTTGTTTTAACCTACAAACTTTGTTTAGTTGGTAGTGGTAGACTGTTGCACTCATAATACTTTCAGTTGTAGTGAAAATTTCTGGAAAACCTCGTATACACTTTGATACATTCCTACCTAAACCTAATATCCTATAGTGGAACCCTTTTCAAATTCTATTCAAAAGACTAGGTATCTCAATCGAATACCTATGTATTTGTATATATCTGATGCGTTATTAAAATATTATAACAGTATAGATTTCTTTGCTATCTATAAACATTATTTATAGGTACATATTGTGTAACTATTGGCTGCACTCCGATTCGTTTTAATGATTACTTAATTTTAAGTAAAGATTTTTAAAACAAGATTGCCACAATCGGAGACCTTCATTAAATTAATGTTAATTGGCATTTGACTAATTAAATTAAATTTAGTTAAATCCCAATTAAAATTAATTTAATGAAGCTGTCTGTTTGCAGCAATTTGGTTTTAAGAATCTTTACTTAAAATTAAGTAATCATTAAAACGACTCTGAGTGTGGCCGTTAGGTACAGATGTTTCTGAGGCCCGTAAATAAAATTTACATTGAAATAGGTATGTAAATTAAAACATCATACCTTATTGAAAATACATGTAGACTTTAAAATAAAAAATCCTACTGGGATTGTTTTTGAGTAAGTTTTCTAAATGAAAAAAATATTGTATGATTAGAATCCATGCAATTTTTTGTTGTTTCTCTTTCAAGGCAGAATGGTCTGAACACATAAAGTTTCTAATTAAAATGATCATCATGACCGATGAAAAAAACTTTAATTAATCTTCATCCAGATACCTATTCAGCAAACATCTACAATTGCACAATTAAAACTGGAACAGACTTTGGTCCATTTTATAAGTCAGTAATTTAGTTGTCCTTATGGGAAGTGCTCGGTATTTTCGGTTATTTTTAAATATCCTATAAACTTTTAGATTCTTATAATTTTAATAAACAGGCATATAGCGTTACGTTTTAGTTCAATATAATTAATATAATCTGACAGCGTGACTTATTCCACAAATCATTCTTAAAAATATGTTCCGGTATTTCGCTTAAACAACTTTAGCATAAAATATTTATTTGTTGCAATTTTAATTTTATTTAAATTCAATAACAGAGATTTAAAAGAAAATAGAGTTTTATCAGTGATTCAATATTTATTAGGACATTTTAAAATAATTCATGGGAAACTAATCGTCTCAGTGAATCAGTTTCAGACACTTTCAGATCTCAAATGTTAAAATTTTGTTCACAGGGTGCCACCAAGAGGTGGTATGAAAATCAGCGATGGAAGTCTTTCAGATACACAAACATATTCGGAAGTGAAGTCTGACTATGGTATACCGTATGCTCCGTGGTTGAGGCACAGGTAATTTATATTATCTATTATTATTTGTGTGAACTGTGATATTATTATGTAACAGTTTTTTTGATATAATCTATAATAATTTCGAGAAAATCTTCATGTGTGCGACTCTAAAGCATTCTCATAATCATCGCTATCATATTCCTGATCATTCTTGTATGTTTCACTTCATGTGTGTGCATTTTGTGTGTCATAATTTGTAGTTATGCAAATAATTGTAAATAACTATATAAAAAAATCATAACAAATTAGTGACACATTAATGGTTCCACATTCCTTTGCTTCTTAATTTACGATAGTAATGGCCAGTTGTAAAAAAAAAATATTTTCAATTAAATGATTTTCACAATTACATTATTATTTATTTATTTACCTATAATATGAACTACAGCTGGCCAGCATGAGCCTTCATTGTGTTCCCCCCCATTTCAGCAATACGTATTCGGCGAGCGGCCGCCTGTCCGAAGGCGAGTCAATGGAGTCTCTCACGTCGCTGCACTCGGCGCAGGCGCACAACCACACCTCCTCACCTAACTCCCATCACCGCAGCTCACTCACACACAATAAACTCATCATGCACCGAGATGCACAGGGCTCCAGGCTAAATAGAAGCAACAGTATTAGGTGGGTCGCCGTCAACGGCAACATTTTTACATACAAATGTATGGTTATGTGTAATTTTAAAAAAACAGAGAAGATCTTCAAAAGGTGTAAGTTTTAGATCTGTACTGTTTAATATTAAGTCAGATTACCTAGGTACATACATACATAGAGTCTTTTAATGAAGGCTTGCACTAGCATTTTTAAATTCAATTTCATGAAGTTATTGTTTGAATAAAGCCTCGAATTTAAAAAAACGATTAGGTAAATTCGCGGCTTACGAGTTTAATCTTTATTAAATTTCTTTATTTAAATTTCTTATCGCGATATAAGAGCCAGATGAACGTATAATACCTATAAACGTTTCTCCAATTTTACAGGAGAACTAAAACACGGTGAAAATGTCACGTCATCTAACTTTAAAGCCTTTTCCATGCCATGCCATATGGAATTAGTTAAATACCTATTGATCGAAAAATTACGTTAGCATATAATGCAAAACCACTTTTCGAACAATATAATGAAAAAAAAAAAGATTTTTGGGTTTTTCGTAGCTATACGTTCATCTATTTCTTACACCGCGTTATGTTAAATATATTATTACCTAGTGCAAGCCTCCCTTATAAGTTGTACAGTCACAAAAATAAAAAATAAACATTTGTTTTGAATAATATTATCATTCTTCAAACTGACGTGACTGTACAAACAAATAGATGGTTCTCGTTTCTCTTCCTATCATCCTCACTTAATCGCTTCCAATGCACACACATTCATTCAGTCATTTTACCTAATAATTTTTATCTTATAATCTGTCAACTTGTAACATAATATCGTTGAAACCACATTTAACTTAAAGGAATGTTGATTAAATTTTTAGCTACCTCAGAGATAGGACATTCCCAAGGTATGACACAAATAATGGAAGCTTATTCACATATTTCGCATTGAGGTGGCACGCTTGATAGCCTGGTCACCTACCTATAAAAAGAACATAATAACTACCATATTATCTTATATAAATGGTCTAGCTATACATAATATAATGTCATGCATGACTTGACCAAAGCACGGCTTTTTTTTTAATTTTCACCACTATGTTTATTTTGCCATAAAATTTACAAATCTACTTGCTTCGTATTATTGAGATAAATGGGACGGATTGCCTCGATAAAAAAATAAAAGAGCAAATAAAGGAGTTTTTCCATAGCCAAAAATACTACTTACTTATATATGATATAGTTTAGCTTAGGATGCTTCAGTATTAAAACAAATTTTTTGTTTGTGATAATTTATTGATTTATTGACACACTGTCTCTGCTCTACTATATTTTTTTTTCCTAAAACTTAGGACCTTCCACCCAGAAAAACAAATAATCCAGTTCGATTGGGGTTGAGTGTTTAGCTCTCTGGTCGAAGAGATTGGAGGAAGGACGACAGCAATAGATATGTTAAAAAGCTATTGTTTGAATGTCCTCTTGCCTGCATATTCTTTATTATTGTAAAATGTTTCTTAGATGAAATAGAGAAAGTCATGTCCTCTCCGCCACTGTAGGATGCGATGGCTGTATAAATTATTCCAGAGAAACATCCTGGTTTGGGGTCAGATGACTTAAACAAAGTTCGTTATGATATCAGTTGTGATTTTTTGATCTGATTTGCTTGGACCTATTATTATTTTATAGTTGGGTCGCGCTAAATTATTTTACTAAAACTAAAAGTACTTATCAAGCTTTTAATGAAAACCACACTGGGTCTAGCTTATAAAGGCTAAATGTATTGTTATTGTGAAATGTTGCGATGTACCAACCTACCCCGTGGCACATAAAGGCGACTTGCACCAATAATTAAATCTTGATTTAATATGTATAATTCAAACTTGAATCAAGACTAATCGTTAAATGTAAACTCAGTCGACTTTAACTAAAATTCTGAAGACAGCTTAATTAATCTTTAGATTTGATTCATGGATGCATGTCGTCTTAAAAGCTCACTGCAAAAATAATTTCAACGGTTAAAATGATTGCAGATCAACAAAGTCGGAAAAGCTGTATCCTTCGATGCTTCAGAGGTCTTCCGAGAGCGATTACGAGCCGTATTACTGCTTGCCCGTACAATATGCGCCACCAGGACAAGGTGAGCGAAAAGCATTAAAGATCAAAATATTATATGGTTTGCTCCATATACACTTATACAGCCTACCAGTTATGCTAGGTAGGTACTTATTCAATCCTAATCTTAAGTCAGTCATAAAATGGTTTTTATTTCACAAGTAAAGTATATTCTTTTAATAACAACATTTTGAACAATTAGAAGAGGGAATAAAATCTATTTTTGTTGATACTTCGGCATAATATTTTCAAGTTTAGGTACAACAATAAGCTCCCTTTAGATTTTCGATTATATGATTAATATTCAGAAAAACTTGGAGAAAAATAGCCGAGGTCGATCTACTACTGGTTCTCATTCTAATTCTGGTTATAAACACGGCAGCAATGTTAGTGCGAAAATACATATCTTTCGAATTCGGAAATCATGAACTGGCCCGTATGTTAATTCTTTAAGTCATGAAGAGTTCTGAAATACAGTTTTCAGGAAACGAAGACTCCGGTACATCATTCTGGATTTTTTATCACAACGAACAAAATTGCAACACGCGTCGTGCAAATGATTACACTGATTTACAAATACAAAAAAACTTTGATGGATTTATTGAATACTAATAGTTCAATTCATCAAGAAATATTATTGCAGGCATCAACTACGGTGTATCCGAGCCACCGTCGCCTTCTCCTCGATCAGCCCTCAGTCCCACGCATCAGCCGGGCAACGTTATCCACACTCCGAGGCATTCGCATCATTATCCTAAGAAGAATGACGAGGGTACGTTGAGTTACCTATAGCACGGATTTTTATCTTCCACGGTAAAGATTAACCTGGTCATAAACGGACATCACTATTGCGTCCTAATGATGATGAGGTCCGACCGGCGACCAATTTCCATCCATGCCACCGGTGATAGAAATTTAAATGGCGTAATATCACCCATCGAAAAGTGATCCCAGGAGGGGCTACGATTATCATAGTAGTCTAGAAACAAATGACTTTATACTGTCATCCATTGGTGACACATTAGGAATGATTATGACAGTCATACCTATTCTTCCGCTGTTTGTTCGCGATAAACTCAAAAACTACTGAACGGATTTTCATACGGTTTTGACCAATTCATAAAGTTATTCAAGAGAAAGGTTTATTCGTATAGTTTATCCTACAATTCCCGGGGAAACTCAGTAATTACCGCAGGTAAAACTGCGAAGAACAGCTAGTTATTAACAAAATTTAAAATTGCGACAAATCAGAAAGAGGCTAGTTTGCTAAATTTTTTTTTTTAGTCCGTTTTGTAGATTACTAAAAAATATTGGACACGTATTTTTTTTTTTATGTAACCAAAAAATAACGGAGATATATCAAATCGAAATTTCACATGACGTCACGCCTTGCTACAGTTTGTTCGCACGTTATAGGGAACGTGCACGAACTATAGGTGGCAGCACTAAATCGACAAAAGAGACACTATGCGGACAGTAGAGGAAACTTATTAAACCTGTCATCGTGCTTTCGGAAGGAAGATAATAATTGAACAGATAGTTTTGTTTTCATAATTATGTAAATAAAACTATCTCCTCAATTAGGTATATTATATTTTTGAATAGGTATGACAAAAGTTATAAAATATGGGTTCCGGTCTATCTATATCTAGGTATATACTTATAATAAAACTGTAGAGGTCAATTCTGTACATTGAATATAATATATTCAAAATTAATATTGGAGGATGAACGGTGATCGATACTGATGCAAAAAAAGCAATCAGTAAATTTTTTGTCTGTCTGTATGTGCACGCATGGGTCAAATACTAGTGAAGGGATTTTAAGCAAACTTGGTACGATTGTAGTCCATACTCCTGGACAGGTTATAGGCTATATAGAAAGAAGAAAGAAAGAAAATACATTTATTTCAGCACAACACACAAGAAAAAGAAACAAACATCAACAGTATCTAATCTAAAGAAACATATAATAATTATAATATCATTTATAATAATAAATATATAATATAACGCTAAGACACATAGGAGCTTAGAGGTGACGATAAATTTGAAGCAAGTCGGATGAAAATGCGCTTTCGAGCTTTTATCCTCGTATACGTTTACTCAATCACGCAAAAACGGCTGAACGGATTTGGATGAAATTTGACGTGCACGTTGTCAGGGGTACAGAGAAGCACATAGGGTACTTTTTATCCCGGGATTCATGCGGTAACTCCGAAATTATCACGGGTGAAACCCCGAGGCGCAGCTAGTCATCAACAATAATATAATAATTAATGATCGTCAGCGTGACCAAAATATGTCAAAAGGTTTTTAAGCTTTTGAGGCCGGCCATGTATTGGAGGTTGAAGAGATGAGGATGAGGAGGATGATCTAATGAAGAACATGAGGCTGTGAAAACTGGTAAAATTGTCGCTCAAACTAAAATATCCAACGTTTACGATAAGAAATTAATCCTTACTAATATTATAAATGCGAAAGTGAGTTTTTGTTTGTTTACTTGTTTGTTACGCTTTTACGCCTTAACGGCACAACCGATCATCGTGAAATTTTGCATACAAGTGTTCAGGAGTTTTATTTACTACTAGCTGTTCGGAATTCCTGAACTCCGGACTGTCCGGAACTTCAAACAGCTAATGGAAAATAAACCCCCTGAAAACTTGTATGCAAAATTTCACGATGATCGGTTGTGCCGTTTTATTTTTTGTTATTTTTTGTCGATGTATTGATAGTTGATACATCCAGAAATACAACAATGAATTGTGATTAGCTAGAATAATAATTTTCACTAGTAAAATTAATCCTGTTTACTTGTCATAAATGTGAATGGCAACTATCAATAGATTCGGATTGGCGACGCCAGTCGGCAGCACCGTCGTTGTGCACGTTCCCTATAGCGAGCTGTGACATCACGAGTCCCCCACCCTAAACTTTAATGCGCTTTATCTATGCATATTTCCATTATTTTAAAAAAGCAAAAAAATACGTGTCTTTTATTTTTTTATTATCTAACTGACGGACTAAATAGAATTTCGATTTTTTTACCCAGGAAACTAGCCTAATACCTATTTCATAAATCGGAATCAGTAACGTCCTCATCAACTGTTGTAATACATTTTTTATTTTATTTTCCATAGCACACGGCTCGACTGCGTCCCTGGTGTCAACAGCATCGTCGTTAGCCGCTAACGCTGGAGCCGAAGAAAGACAAGCTAATGAGGTAAGATGTCTTCTAAAATTACGGAAACTGTATGCCTAAACTAAAGACCTAAACTAAAGGTTAATGATTTTGAAGAAATTATTTCTGTTGCACGTAGGTGTAATTATCAAATTGACCTGACCAATTACCATAATGGCTTATATTTTCTTATAATTTATCCTAGTTCCGACATAACTATGTCTTCAGGGCGAACAGCTCAAAAGGATTTACAGATTTAGGGATTTTCACAAATCTATGTATGTATATTGTCACTTTTCTGTAACTTTTCTTGTGGTAATAGCAAAAGTATGCAAAACAATGAACCTAGTCGTTTATTCGTGATTGAGTTTGTATCGAAACGTATTCACAAACTTTCACATTTATAATACCTACATATTAGTAGGAAGTGCTTTCTGACGTTTTTTGTTTTATGAAAATTAAGAAGCAATTTACTAATATAGGTCATGTACGAGTATGTTAAGAGCGGTGAATGACCTCCTAAATTTCAACAGGTGCGAAAGTTGAGACGAGAGCTAGCGGATGCTAAAGAAAAAGTGCACACATTGACCACACAGCTCACGACCAATGTAAGTAATAGTCGTATTATTCACTGTTTGTAAGTGTTGTGCGTTTACAGAGTTCAGCCGCTTCATTACCATGTTCAAAGATAACTGAACGTTGAGAGTTTTGAGCATTGAAAAACCACTGCAGATTCGAAACCGTCCTATTATCATTATTATTGCGGCACTGTGTAGCTTGACTAATGAAGAACATCCCATGGCTATGTCACTATTGTAATACAAATGTCAAATATGTATGATACTTATAGTTAAGCCTACACTTTCCATATCTCTTTCCAGTAAAAAGTGGGTGATGTAATTTTTGACCTTCACTCCTATAGGAATGTTGTTTTTACCTACTAAGTAAATATTGAAAAATAAAACCAGTAAATAAGGCTGTTTGCAAAAAAATGTTTGCACAGTTATTACAACAGTTTATGAGGCCTTCTACGTAAAACAGAAAAGACAAAATATTATGTGCCTACCGTTTTGACAGTCAACTTTTTTTTTCGGTAAGTAGGTACGTTTAAAAACGTTTAAAAAGTACTTAACTAATGTTATCGTTTTGTTTTAGTTTTTCAGTCAATAAATTCATACAGTATTATGTAAACAGTTTCACTCACGGCTTATTTTTACAATGTAAGTATTTATGTATTAGGTACACGGGACCTTAGAGAAACTTGAAAAATTTATGGAAAATGATCTACCTATACTCAAATATTTTCGGTAGCCATGTAGCCTCTGAATTAAGCAGTCCACTAGCTGCATCATTGAAACACGATATTTTAATGGTAAACAAAATCCTGATTACACACCATCTTTTAATAAGCACTACATGGTAAGCTATCCACGAATGCTTAGTTTGACTTATTTATCATGAGTAACCATGTAATTCTATATTTATCAAACCCATAGTCCCTGTGGTCTTCAGTTTCTGTGGTTGACTGTGGCGATATTGTGGCACGTTTTCACTTGACTCTACGCTTTCTCTGTCAGTTGATCCGGCTCGTAGGACCATTTCATCGCCTTTTCATTAGATTGGATTGACCAAATATGTAACAACAGATTTTCAAATGTCACGAAATTCACGTATCAGACAATATTGTGCCCTTTTTGTTGCGATGAAATGTCGTTTGTAAATGATGCATGGGGTCAGTGAATGATAGTGCAGGTCTGGGTCACACGCCTGAGAGCGGCCGCGGCCGTTTCGCTTCCATATTGGGCGTTGGGAATGTATGCCAAACGCCAACTGCTACCGACAATTTACTATCTGATGTCCAAGTCCGACGAGATAATGTAGGAATCTAACTGTATTTAATATTTTCAGTTCTATTTGCCAGTAACTCAAGACAACAGGATTTTCTTAGGTATTACCGGATAAAATGTACTTAATATCATCTCTTACGTTGAAATTAGTGAAATATACCTAGTGATAGACGAAGTATCAATAGCGGTACGACAATAGATAAAAAATTTGAAACTTCAAACATAAGATGAACTATTATTAAACTTGTGTTAGAATGTATTAAAGTCTCATAAGGTTTTAAGTCCTATGGTCAGTTATTAAATATTATATAGGTTAATCTTTGACAAACGCCTAAAGACTAAATCAATTATTTACGTCGATTCTTTTAGTAGGTAGGGCTTCTAGTTGTATCGTTCCAGATTTTTAGTAAACTTTATACTCACGTTTTGTAATTCACTTAAGTGACAAAAAAGTGAGCCTGGAATATCCCCCTAGAAACAAAGATTCAGCTGTCCTTGATTTATTTGTAAACAGTAGGTACCTAATCTAATGAATGTGCTTGAACCTTTTCGTGTAAGCTTTCCAGCTAACGCATATGTAATTATGTGCAAATTGGTTGCACACTTTACGCAAGTACTTATACTCCATGTAGTAATTGATAGTAAGTACGTATTTCTAATTCTAATTTGAGCATTTGGTTCTTAATACTCCTGTGAATTAATGGTTGGGTGTTGTGTTTAGTTCAGTTTTGTTTAATGGTAGAATTCATGCCTTTTATTCAGAGGGGTTTGATCCCAGGTGGGTCTTTTTTATCAATAAACGAATTAAATTGATTACTACTTGCAATCAAAATTATATTTATTAAATCAAAATTTCTGTAAAATTATTTTGTTGACAATATTTTGAAATATATTTTTTATGGAATCGTGAATCTAGATGGGCAAACAAATCTATATTAATGTGAAGAACCCCGCACAGCTAGTAAATGGACAGCGTGTGTGAAGCCCACCAATCCGCACTGGACCCATGTAGTGGACTATCGCCCACAGCCACACATCCTCAGCCTTAGCTACATCATAAGGACTGAATAGGACTGATTCTATTCAAATCCATTTACCTAAATATTACCTATACATATATCTTACAAACATGTTTTATTCTTTAAAACATAAGTACTATACCAAAATTTCTTCAGTTCGTTAAGTTTCAACCGCTACTTTCGCGTTTGTAGTTTACAAATGTTCATCAAATACGTGAGTACGAAGAAAAAGTAGTTTTCAATGAGTGCCCGTCGGACGATTCTTATTGTTCTAACTAATTTACTGCACAGCAAAGCAGCGCCGCCATAAATAATTCAACAAGAGAGCAAACTCACAGTCATTTATTATTATTTTCTTTCTTTCCATCGTCTAAATTGTGTTTTGAACGAGGAGTAGTATTTGTTTGTTACCTACCTTAGAAACATATTCTATGACCACTCGAAAGTAACTACATAGTACATAATAATTAATAGTCAAAATCACTAGGTAGGTACTACAGTACGTAGTATATTTTATTTACTCTGAGGTACTACTCCTAATACAATATCAACATCTTGTATATGAAACAAAACCGTCTAACTTTACTGTTACTCGAACTTAGATTATACGCACAATATCGATGCCAGCAAATTGATGCAATTTTTACTTATATCACAAATCGAATTGAACTTTAAAATTTCCAAAGCAAAAGAGACGCTTCGCTTCTTACAAACAAGCAGTTGCTTTCAATGGATATTTAATTTGATACATCGATCGTTCTTAATAGCGGTTGCTCGTTTTTGCTTCGTGAATTAATATTTTTATTACATACATTGGTATTGGCTGCAGAGCTTCACACAATAATAGTACTGAAATATTTATTGATAGTTTGTATTTGGCTTAGTAGTATGATCTTATTTTTTTTCTACATTGAAAAAAAAAATGTTAGCAAAATACCAATTTAATTCGGTTAAAAATTATTCTGCTAAATACAACCAAGATTTATTTCACATAAAATTATTTGGTTATAGATGCAAGTAAATATTGCTAAATGCTCTTACAAAGTACATGTTTATTTCTAAATGATTATCTGTGTATACTGTATCCAACCTAGGTAACCTATTTTGTATATTTAAGGGTAGTGTTAGCAACATAAGTTAACAAATTTACTTGCTTGTTTTGGCAATGAAGTTTACAGGCTCGTTGAAAACAAAGTTGCTTGGTTGTAAATACCAAAATACATATATACAAACATAACATACAACTAATACAAATAGGTCACTAATAAAAAATAATGTTCGATCGCCTTCGACGTTAAGTACACAAATTGTTTCGCATGATTGGCGACTTGTAGATACATTTCCATATGCGTAGTCATTATTTACATGTGTTTGGTTACCTTTGCTACTGCAGTCACTACGTGCATTGGCATAGAGCCAACTGATACTCCGCAAAAGGAACTGTTTGTTCGTTTGTTTTGTCTTGTTACTCTGATAGCTTTGCATTACTTTATATGCAGGAGGCTACATTTTGTTTGTTTCCGACTCGTAGCGTAATCCCGTGCAATGAGTCATAAATCATGCATGTCTGTTGTGAACTTTAGTTTGAAAATCTCTGTAGAAAATTTTAACTTGGCAACGTTTTATCTTCTGTTAAGTTTCCAATCGTTATTATTATGTAACCGTACATTTCTCATAATGTCAACCTTAACCAATTTATCGCCTTTTGTTTGTGTTAGCTTAGTTTACACCAAAAAGTGGGTTGTGGTACGCGTACGCCTTTGTGTAGCCGCGTGTGTGCGAAGACGCTATCAAATGTATCTACAGCATACCTATAAATCTACTGAAGTCTCCGCCACACTTGCGCAACAAGTGTCTCATACGATACGACACTCATCTCCTGAGTTGCTAGTTTAATTGGTCCATCGTTGCTACTGATACTATTACGATTGAAATTAAAAATTACATTTTGAATCCCGGCAGTTTATAGAGTCATCAAATTCTACGTACGAGTAGACTTCACCGATTTATATTTTTTACCATGAACAAATTTCTCTTCAAATGCATAACCCTTGTCCCTATCGACAGTCATTAGACCGTGAGTTACAAGTTTGATCGCTGATCAGTGATCCGGGTTCATTCCTGTTTGGTTCTATTCTGTGACTCAGTTAAATTCAATGGAGTCAGTCACCATCAGTGTGTATTGAACCTCTATGGAGGGCAGACGTGTGCGCGTCGACCGGTCGGTACCGTCGCGTGCGGTTAACTTGGCGCTCTTAAAAATACGTATTACTGTAATAAGTGAATTTGTGATAGTATTTTAATATTGGTGATTTTAGTGGTTTAGTGTTCTGCCTGCGAGTTATGGTACTTGAAATTAAAAAGCGGTGTTATTTACCCTATTTTCATTAAGCTCCATATCCATACCAGATGAGCAAAACAAACCCGCGTAAGATTTAGTAGTATTATTTGTATCATACGGAGGTTGTTTCGTTTTGAGATTGTCACATTTGGTAGTTGATTTTTTAAACTGTGGGAATCACAGACATATAGGTACGGGAATCGTAACTTGGTTCCATTAACTACGAATGTAAATATAATTATGTTTCATGCCTATTATAGGTGTTAAATCCTGGTCCTTCTGATAGTTTGACAATATTTTTAAAATATTATTTTCTAGTACCAGCACTATGGAATTATCTAGTATAGCCAAATTAAAAAAAAATACATTAACTTTAGTTCGATTTTGTTTCTAAACCGGTTGTAGTTAAAAACTGCTCTTTGTAAAAGTTCGTGAGCAGGTAACTGCAGCCCCTTTTACACACAATGTTTGGAGCCCTATTATTGACAATACATCCCGTGGACCGTGACGTTATTGTAGAACCAATTTTTATTTCTAACTTCAAGACACTTGCGCTTCTATACTGTTCAGTTTAACACCTATATAAATTGTCACAATTGATTTTCAGAAATAGGAATACCTACTATGTGAAATTTAGGCTTAATTGATATTTAAATTCGATATCGTATAAGATACCTATTAACTTCAATGACAAAGAAAATAGAAATAGATTAAACCGGAAACATGAAGGAGAAACGATTCATAACGAAAATACTTTATATGAAATAAAAGCTATAACATGTACAATATTATCAATACCAACTGGAGTTAATTTATCAGAAGTAGATTTAATTAAAGATAAGATAGTGTCAATTGTTAGTGAACACAATAGGTACCTAGGTAGGTAGTACCTACTGCAAAGAAATACAAACATCAAAAGCAAAACATTAAAAGAGTTTGTTTATAAACGGTTTATGGTCAAACGTTTGATGTGTTTTACGGTGATATTATGCTTGCTGTTATTTTTTTTTATGCTCTTAACAGTTTAATAGTTACGCCGTACGAGTTTGTGACTTTCAAAGATTTTTGAATTAACTTTCCTTGCTTTTTATTATAGTCGAAATATAATTATTGTTTTTTTACATCAATGAGTCGTTTAGTATGTAAGTAGTTTAATGAATGTAGGTATCTTTGATAAAATAATCCATAAACAGCTTAATTACGTTTTTATTGAAAACTAAAATTTAGTTCAAGTTAGTAAGTAGGCATATCTACTAATTGATATATACAGTGTATGTAAGTATAAAACAAAGTTAGGTTGACGTAAAAAAAAAACAAAAATATCGTAATCTTTTAAGTGCGCCGTTAAGATATGAATAACTTGTATGTCAACAAATATTTGTACTCATGCGGTTTTTCACTTAACCAAATGGTAGATAAATAGGTACGTTTCGTATGATATTATTATTACGAATACTCAGTTTTTAAGTAACTTTAGTCTTATATTCATAAATTCTAAACATGGTTTTGACTTCCCAATTTAAACTTGTGTTACCGACTAATCTGACGTCCATAACTTTATGTATATTCCACTGTTTGCTGTTAAAACAGTAGTTCTTTATAACTCGTCTCTCAAAGATGAGTACACGAAAGTGATAACAGAAGCGAGGACTACCACTTGCAACACCCTTTCTTAATTTGTCCGCTAATTTAATTCATATATGTATTACTAGACTCAAACACGCCTTCCACTTGTTCCATTTAGTTTTATTATTATCACATCACAGTTTACGAGATTAGTTCCAAGAAAATCTTAAGAAGGGACTCCTCAAGTGTTACAAGTAAGTTACTCATTAAGATCAGTAAATCTTCATATCCGTCTTTTCCTATATCAGTTGGGGTCGGTACCTAGACTCGGTTGTTCTCCAAAATTTTGTTCTAAGTGGTGCTATTGTTTCTTTTTTGTTTCCATTTTATTTTATTACTTTTCCACTTTTCCCATTCCTATAGTTTCAAATTTATTTTCCACTTCAAGAATCAGAATGTGTTATAATCTTCTTTGTGAATAGTTTTGTTTTTCTTTATTAAAGGGTAGTCGGATTCTGTGATTATAAAACGAATGAAGAGTTAGATTTCAAAGTTATTTTGAATAGAAAAGCAGGCAGTCAGTCAGACGTTGTTCAATCAGCAAAGCGCCTCCACGGTCCTCAATTGAGGTTAATTCATATGGAGACGGGCCAGGGATCTCTAGCGCCCCTGCATTATTTGTTCTTCAATAAGTTAAATGGACTACTGGCAAATAAAATCATCGTGTTCGTAATGTTGTAAATTCATTGCTATTTATAAACCCGTATCGTATAAATCTCTATAGAATGTACTCAGGATATTCCTTACATATATTGAGATTTTGCAAGACAAAAACTTTATGAAGGATAATTTTGTACGTAACCTTTCATGCAAAGGTTAACAGATGCTCATATTATAGGCGTTAGTTTACGATCTTAGTGTGTATAAAAAGAAACATTTTATGGTTATCCCGAGTTAGGGTAAGCATAAAAATAGTGCATTTGTTTATTGTAGAACAAAGACAACGAACTCGTAAAACACAATGTACAAAGTAATCTACGAATAAATTGAAAATATCCTTATCTGGATTTCATACATCCAAGATTTATACGTAGGTAAAACAAAGCATAACCGATTTGACGATATGGTTTTAGCTGATATTCTATATTCCTATATATTACTAGCTGACCCCCGCGGTTTCACCCGCTGTAGTTTCGGAGTTCCCGCGAGGATTCCGTAATAAAAAGTCCCTATGACACTCAGGATCACTGTAAGCTTCCTATATGTGGAAGAATTTCCAAAATCGGTTCAGTAGGTCCAGAGATAGCTGTTCCCCCGTCGTTTTACCCGTGTGAAATTCGGAGTTCCCACGGGAATTCCGGAATAAAAAGTACTCTATGACACTCAGGATCACTGTAGCTTCCTATAAGTGGAAGAATTTTCAAAATCGGTTCCGTACATCCAGAGATAGCTGTTCCCCCGTCGTTTTACCCGCGTGAAATTCGGAGTTTCCGCGGGAATTCCGGAATAAAAAGTACCCTATGACACTCAGGATCACTGTAGCTTCTTATAAGTGAAAGAATTTTCACACTCACTTCACTTTCACACTCACAACTCACAAACTTTTGCTCTATGTATTAGTATACATATATGTAATGTAAACCTTTCCATATACTTACTAATATATGCAGGATTAGTTTAGTTTTTAAAGACAATTAGAAATAATCGTTGTTCATTTATGAAACCTTACCTAACCGTCTATTAGTCGGATGCTTTGATCGGCTCATCGATCACAGGAAGGAATTTATACGGGAAATTATTTGTGCTCGCTTTGATGCGAATCGTTGCCCATCCGCAGTTTGTATGTGCAATTAAAATTGCCTTAGTGTTAACTAATAGATTCATTGAAATAGGAAAGAAATCGAACAATCCATTAAAACTACTAACTAGAGTGATACTCTTGAGACTAGACACTAGTGAACTAGAGACTTGATAATATATTATGCTTGGTATGAATTTATTAATTCCTTTCTCTTTTTATCGGGTGATAAATTATTTTTCTCGCCTAGGGTAAAGCGACGATATGGACTAGGGTTTAATAATGTTATAATATAATTCTATATGACGTCTAGCGGACCACGCGTTGACATAATACAGGATGACCAAGAAAGTGACGTCCAAAAGTAAAATTTAAATCTACTTAAATAAGGAGCATCCAAACTTAAATATTCCGCTCTTTTTCGCATAAGTAAGTAGTTTAGGACATACGTAAAATATAAATATTTAATGATTTTGTTGTACTGTTTGAGCGCAGTACTTACTACTTACCCTGAGACAGTTCAAGTCAACCAAAAATGTTAAAATAGTGCCAGTAGCTCTATGTAAGAAATGTACTTAGCAATTCAAAATTGCATACTTAAAAAATCTCTTGAATAACTTTATCTTCAGAAATCATAAAAAACAGGCCTTTTGTAAGTTTTGTTTTTTTTTTGTATACATAGGAAAATTCCCTTATTATAGCGTCAAAATAAACTTTCGACTATCACTTCCTCGAACGTACTGTATAAATATTAGGTATATACAAAATTATGCTCGTTGAGCAATCTGTTTCAACTTGAGTTGATTTCAACAGTTTCGTGACAATCGAAACTGGTTGGTTAATGGCGTAGGAAAATTGATAAAACAAATCAGTATTATTAGAGGTTGCAATTGCTTATTCCGAATTTTGGTTATTACAATTATTACATCTTTTGACCGCGCTATAATCACAACTATACTGTTGCAATGTCTTAGGCCATCAATATGTAATGCTTCTCGACCTGAAGGATTTGTAGAGGATTTACCGATGAACAACATTTAACACCGAGCACGTTTATCCATTGCGTCACCTCCAACTGCCTCTCCGACCTTGGCAGGAGTGGCGAATCTGTTATTCTCCTCCATACATGGAGTCATTCGTTTATGATTTCATACATATTTAAAGTAAGTGAAGTAATGCCACAATATTAACGTGGAAAGAGCATTCGTTATATCATATTTTCAATGCCATGAATCGATAATATGGAGTAACTGGCTGGGCTGTGCCCGGTTGTGATGCAATGCATTGTTTTTTTTTTTGTCAAAATGTTCCTCGACGCGCACACACTCACCAAAGTTTCTTTGCAATTGGACAAGTGGTATTGGAATACCTAAGGGGCAAACAAACAAACAAAAAATTTTACGTTAAAAGTGAATAGGTAATGCTCGATCTATCGAGTCTCGAGGCGGATTTTGATAAAAACCAAAAGATATATATCTGTTGTTTTGAAAGTTTATTTTGAAAGGTAGGTATACCCTATCTAGTGTATGTGTAGATATATAAAGTTTTTACTATTTAAATCAGTTTTGTAAAATAAAAAACCCTTTTCAATTACGTTTACCGAACATAACTTACTAAAGAGGAGGGTCCTTTGCAACTTCCGTAAGTGGTTTAAACGTTATCCTATTTACGCGAAGTTTAAATGGTGGCGCGGAAGGAAGCACTACAAGCCGGGATCGTGCCCTATCAAGAGGAAGTGTCGGCGGCACTAACTTAAACACGGATAAGAATGGGGATCAGAATCGAGTTACAGTAAACATTAATCAGCTTTATAAATGCACAGCACTGAACAAGGTGGTCTTCGCTGACTAAGTTCGAGATAATAACGACCACCTATAACTACGCCAGTAAACCTAATCATCAATAACCACACTCGATAGAGTTGCCAACTTTTATAAATCAAGTAAAAAGGCCTTAAAAAAATTTATAAATAGCTTGAACTACAATCTGAATTTAAGTCGCAAAACGCCATTAATTCAGCTTTTTCAAATTTATATTTACCTTATACCCTTACTCTCTAAAATAAGGTAGTTTTGCCTGTAATTCTTTTTTAAGTTATTATGATCTTTTGGATATTATATTGACTTGAGTCATAAAAGTTCATAAAAGTCTTCACTTCTTTATAATTATTTTTCGTCATTTCTTAAGCTCACATGAAAAGATTAAAACTATATTTAAGAGTGTATGTATTAATGTAGCGACGTTTTCGTCATAGTTGATCAGGAGGCCTACCATTAACTTTTAAAATGCCTGACATGTTCCGAGCAGTTCAATTAACGTGTCTTAAATTGACCTGCAAGAAATCGTACCATGTTCATAGATTTGTTGACCTGTTTTTGGCATGCTAAGGGCTAAGAAGGGTCATATATCATTGTCTCTGAAAGATTGAGCGAAAGAGATGGCGCTATACGAGTTTTGTATAGCTCTTTCTCCTTCTTATTTTGTTTGCGTTTTGGTGGCGTTCTGAAACTTAGCTATAAAACCGGTAAGTGTCCGGTTTTTTTTTTGTATAGTTTAATTTATATATTTGCATCACATTTCACCACTAAAAAATTATATTTATGCTTTATCATCCTTGGGAGATACTTTAGTGATGATATTATGATGAAGTAACATATTGACGGACTACATAGATTTTGTGAATAATAACCAAGGTTTAATTTGAAAGAAGAACAATGTTTCTGAACGTACCTACTACATCTGATTTTTAAAAAGTAAACTTTTATGTTTTGTAAACAAAAAACAAACTCAACTCTAACTCAATACTTATCTCAGAAGTTTTATTACTTTCAAGCTTCAGATTTTATTCGGGCATATCTTTATTTAAAAACTATGCGTTGGCTCTTCAAGTGGCTTTTATTACCAAAGTGGATTTCAAAACATAGTTCTTATTCATTCGAATTCAAATTATGTCGATGTCGTCTACACCTTGCCGTCGTGTTAGTAAGAACTTACTTGGGATAATAATCATAGAGATATGCTATAAGCTATAAGCTATGGCTTTTGGAGAAGGTGCATCCAAGGACTGGAAAGGTTGGTCTGCGGTAAGTACCTACCTAAGTGTTATTTATATAAATTACTAGGTGTTCCACACGCGGTAATTAGGTACGAAGTTCCCGCGGGAATTCCGGGTTCAATATACAACATATACAATAACTTAAGTTACTAAGTGACAATGTAGCATTTAAATGGTGATTTGTTTTGATCTTAAACAAACAAAAAAAAAACGTTTCCTCTTTATAATATTATTTTAGACTAGCTGTCCCTCGCAGTAATTTCGGAGTTCCCGTGGGAATTTCGGATTACACTATAGCCTATGTTGCTCAGGGATATGTAGCTTTCAAATGGTGTAAGAATTTTTGAAATCGGTCCAGTTGTTTTTGAGTTAAATCGTACCTAACAAACAAAAAATCAAATCTTTCCTCTTTTTAATATTAGTATAGATATTATTATAGATAAGAACAATACATATTATGTAACTACACCCAACTGGTAGTTTTACAGGAAAATTATAGATAGGTATATTTGGGTAAATGAAAAACTTACTAAATAGGTATATTTTTTTTAATCATTTACATAATAAATTTAGTTAATACATTTAGTTAACTGTCCTATGAAATTACATCTGAGCTTTGAATAGTGGATGTTTGTGCCTCCACTGAAGTGTAGCTTAAATTGGTGAGTTGCCTGCTGCGATTGAGCTTCTTGTAAGATTTCTTCAAGTATTAGATCTTGAACAGTTGCACAAGCAACTCCCTAAGCCCAATGATGATAAGTGTCATCATATATTTCCTTAGCGCATACCCAGAATCACCTAAAAAGATACAAAAATAACATTAACACCAGTTTTAAAGTAAAATTGTATAGAAGTTTTAAATATTTGATGATAATGAGTTATGATCTACCAAGAAGCTAATTGCAACAAGAAGCCTCATTGTTATCTAGTTCTTCTGTGGGTCTTCAGTGGGTGATTATTCCAAATATATGATGATCCCCTAAAACTTGCATCCACACTTATTATATATATAATGAAAATTACTTTTTTTTTCTTTACAGATTGGCAACATCATGTGGAATTAGATATTGAAAAAGGGCATGTACCTACCCAGGGCTGAAAAACTATTAATTAAAAAAAAATTAGTTATTGAATTAGAGATATTCATTTATATCTAATGCTAATTTTATAAGTATTTAGTTACCTATAGTTTGAAGTTACTTAAGTAATGTCTTTGGCAAAGAATAAAGAAAATGTCTGGAAAATGTATTTATTGTATTTATATACCTAGTTTACAATTTTTTTATGTTCACTATGTTTAAGTTCGTCTTTATGTGTGTTATGCTACGAGGACTTAAATATTATTAAAAACTATAAGAAACTAACCAAAGAGTTTACATTTATTATGTTGCTTCCTACTCACCTTGGTTTCAATAGAAAGATTGTGTTTTGGTTGACTCGATCATAAAACGTCTAAGCTCTTCACATAATTTTATAACGTAAACTTAAATCTTTTGTGAGCCTATACCTTTTAATAAAATAATGAGATTCTTCAAAAGCAAAGAGATCGATTTGATCTCTCAATTGCCTTCTCTAATCTTGCAGCTCGGGTGTCTCGCTAGATAGTCATCTTCTAAAAACTCCAATATTTCGTATTCGTCCATTTTTCAACAATACACTAGGTTTTTCACAAAATATAGGTAATTCCAAGGTAATCCGGTCACAAAAAGCTGCTTTCTTTCGCCTGTTGTTGGCCGGTTTATTTGACAGATCAGCTGGTCAATCGAGGAAAATGAAATGTCAAAAATCACAACATGGTACGATTAGGCAGGTCAATTACAGGCCGCCCTTTAAAATGGCCGCTGGCCGGATAGGTGACGTGTGGGCTGCAATTGGCTGGCCTGCAGAGGCCGTCATGGTACGAATTTGCAGGACAGTTCAATAAAACGCCTGAACTGCCCTGCTATAAGGCGTTAATGGTAGGCCTCCAGTAGGTAACAGTGGCCTCCATTATTAGCATGACAATAGCGTAGTAGAGGTCGGGGGTCGCGTCGGTGCCCTTAAAATTTTGTGATACCAACATTTATGTTTGTGCTCAATACGATCACCCAACCCATTCGTTTTATTCTTGTTTATAACCGAGACGTCTGGTCTAGATTCTTTGCTGGCTAGGTCGGTAATAATATCTATGTGATATTTTCTGTACTCGATGGACCATAACGTACAACGCACTATGACCTTTATTAAAATTACTACATAGCAACTTAATAATTCTATTTCGTTATTCTATTTGCATAATCTAGAATTAAATGTCGTTTGCAAACGACATTATTATAATCTGATATTAACATTTAGTTGTCAGTTGTCGTAGTTTTTCCATGTGTTTTATTATACTCGAGTTTATTTGATCGTTTTCTTTACAATTTTTGGTATTTATGTGTTTCTTGACACTTGTCTCACATAAGCAAGCTCCTTGACCTCGTTTTCTGCAGTTATAAAAAGTTCAGCACAGATGACGCAGTTTTCAATAGTCACCTCGCCCTCATATCGGATGTCTATCCCATCAAGTGCGTTCTTGTGCCGCCGTATTGCTGGCCATGTGTACGGCAGATGCTCCCCTTGAATGTGTATTAAATTAAAACCGTTACGTGAACGTTGATCCTTTTTGCTCCAACTCGGTTCCACGTTCGGTTGTATCTTAATTAAAACATCCGAACAGGTTTTTGATGGTCTAATGTTCTTGTTTAATTTTATAAATTAATAGACATCAAGTTTAACCACTTCTAAAATCTGACAATATTATATTTATAGTTATTTTCGTATTATTTACGCATTATCGTTTTTTATGGATCGTTAGTTCAGGTCAAGTATGTAGAAAATAAAACATGTTATATATCCGCATGGCATTATAATCATCAAGCTGAGATCATCGGTATTTATGTTGTCTTTTTGCGCATCATTAGGTATTACATTATATGACATACGTACATTATTCAAAGATTTATCTATTCTACAACTTCTAGTATTCATCTAGTAAATGCTTTGTTATTGTATTTATATACGAATGTATGTACGAGTTTATTCAAATGTTACATTAAATATTTATCGTCAGATATATACTACGTAATATATTATACTCTACATATTCGTCTTGGCTTGAGGTCATCTTGAGTTGAGCCAGAGTAGATAACAACTTGATTCCAGGAAGTATATTTATCAAGCTTACCTCTTAGCTGTTTTTTGACACCATAAGATTTAATTCTAACTTCCTTGATCATTAACAGAATTTGATTGAATAATGAAGAATAAACACATGCTACAAACGTAATTTCACTTCTGATTTGCTCACAAAACAAGTTTATATTTGACTTTGTTTCGTTAAAAAACTTTCTTTTTTATTCAATCTCAAATTGTATGTTGTATGTATTGTTGTATTGAATGACCAGAGTTTTTGTATCATACTTAATAATCATACTATAATTGCTTTGCTAAACAATCTATTCTCAATTTATACACATGTTGTATATGGCATAGATGAATACCGTTAGTATCTTTGAAACACGTGTGTTGTATCTTTAATCAGATGATTGCTTGAATGAAAAAGAAAGAATGCCTCTGGGGTATAAAAGCAATCCATATTTAATATCCCGTCGGTAAGTTCGTTAGGTACAGTATCTACTTGAAAGTTATTTATTTATTATTTCATATTTGCATTATTATCGATGCGTTTAAAAGTTTTATTGATATATATGTTATTATGAGTGTCATCATACGAATGACGGTTTATTAGACGGTTTGTGATTAAATAATTATGACATAACCGTGAAATCAAAGTCATTATGGTGAAGATAATAATATTACTACACTGTTACTACTGGTGCGGTAAAGCCTGTAGACGGGAGGTCGTTGATACCACGCTGCAAACGTGCTTTTATGCGTTAGTGGGAAAAGGAAAGGTATACAAACATTAGCGTCTCACAGTTATTGTCGGTATACAGTAGTTCTCAAATATAATCGTATAATATGCTCCTTTATATGGAATAGATTCCTTATTTTTATTTTATATTTCCACATGATTTATCTGTACGCGATATGCACTAGAAACCTATAGGTATACCTATACATTACAAGTTCGTACCCTAGTTTATTATTGTAGTGTAATATATTGGAACGTAATTCCTTATTCGCATACGATACGCAAAGATTCATTTTCCGTCACGGCGTCATAGGTGCGCCATAGATGTTGCGCGCTTATTGGTTAGTGGTTTTTGGGACGAAATAGCTTTAAATAACTCGGAAACTACGTTCCAACCAAGTGTTCCACAAAACTCACGCATTTTTTTTAGAATAGACCAATAGTGGAGTTATTATTTTATTTATGCAATTATTTTGATTTTAACGATTGATTTTAGTGATTTGCCATTTTACCCTTATACATTTGATTTTATATTATATTTAAAAGTAACACTAGTAGCAGTTTGGAAGCTCTAACTTCATTAAAATGATGGCCCGTTCTCCCTTCGCCCCGAAACATTAGCTTTTTGGTTACGCTTCGTAGTCTCCCCTTCATCTTTTATAACTTAACCCCTATTGTGATATCAACTTTGTAATATCAGTCTAGGTATCTAAATTAATGCACTATTATAGAAGTTATTGAATTGGATTGCGATTAAAATGATCAATAAACCATTTTTAATCATGCATTATTCATAATAAATATGTTTTATCATGTTTCATGTGACTAATTTTCCTGGTATGTGTTCTTTTCAATGTTTATCTATCTACATTAGAGAAACGTTGCCAAGAGTTATAAAATTATATTTTATGACTTAATTGACTTGCATTGGTTTCCCTCTAAAAGTAGAGCCATTAGGTCGACGGACTTTTGTTCATTCGTCACGGTTTATGGAATGGTTGTGTATCTGTAGGCGTGTAACTACTTACTTTAACTCTCGACGTTTTGAGCTTTTGAGGCGTAAAACGTTAAGACGTCGCTCTGTTTAATATTGGACCTCTATTCGTCGATGTCTGGTTGGAGACACATAAATCAGATCTACAGTAACTCCTAGTTTTACGGCGTTACCAACCACTGTAAACAAAGTTCAAGGTCGTTACAATTATTTATGGAGTCATTAAAATAAGTCTTGTATACGTATGTATTGAGTATAATATGACTGCCTATCATAAATTTTGGTCAGTTTCCTGTTTTTGAGATTCTTACATTATCCTTACCGTTGCCGAAAGCTCAGTAGGCGGAGTAGATACAGTTTAAGTACCTACATTATTTGACGCAATGAAATGAAATAGTAAGTTTAATATGAGTTCCTTACAAAATGGGCCAGATTCTTGCATATGAGCTACTAAAGTGTCCCGGTTTCTATTTTTTTTCGTATGTAGCCTAAATTTGAATTGATACGGAATCAGAGATAATTAAAAAAATCTGGTTTGATAGAATATTAACTATGAACTTTCTGATTTTATAGTTAGATACTGAAGATACGGAGTCAAAGTTTCTTGTTCTCTCAATGGATACCGGACACACGTCGCTGTTTCAACTAAGCCGATGCCACTTCCATAAATAGTAATGCTAAATTGGCACTGGTTTGGAAAAATCTCTTTGATTTCTGCGAATCATTCACCAGGCGCACGTGCGATAATATATCTCTAAGTAGAAAGTTGATCGCATATTGTATGGTATACCTAGTATCAATACGAATAAGCTTTGTACATTCGTATAGAAAAATAGATAGAATTGGTATGTTTCTCTTCTATTCTTTCGTACCAGACGTTACTACCATTACAGTATCTAAAAATAATATCATACTATATATTATTACAGCATCCTGATAGCAATGTGTTTGTCAAGTGGTATCCACCTAATGCTTTTAATGAATTATTATACTTAGTATTCGGTTCAATTTAGTGAGCAGCTAAATATAAACTTTGTAATTTTTATTATAGATTTAATTTTAGAGACAGCTTTTATGAAGTCTTTAGATTTTAAAGAGTGATAGGTTCTTAAAATAAAAGTTTTATTGCATATAAAATAACCTTAATTTCAAGAAATAATTTTAGTCAGTGAAAAGATTTAGATAGGTATTTCACTGCCTATAATGTTAACATTAACATATCAAGTACCATAAATCGTTCAAGGCAAAGTGCTAAAGGCAAATTTTACAATTTCACGCTTTCTATGTAATTTAAGAGATTATACCCACTCGTAATGCCACGGTACGTGGTGCCATATTTACTGAGAGTGCTTTCTGACTTTGAGACTGTTGAAGTGTGATTTTGATTTGAAAAATATAATAAAACCTGAATCATGGCAGTAACTACTTCATCGACGTATCATAATTCACCAATTCATGATGGTTTCGCAACTATTCGAGCCCCAAGAAGTTTAATTAAAATGAGGAATTTGGTCGAACCCAAACATACCAGTAATCTACCTCACAGATATTCTGAATATTTTACACTACAGAGAACGCCAAAAAACAACTTTATTGATAAGTCTTGTGCAGTACAATATACAGAAAATCAGCATACTATAGTTTCGAATCCTGAGGATTCGTCTAGACCCAGTTTTGCTGAACCTATTTATGCCAAAGTAACTCCACCACATTCAAAGAGTAGTTCGCCAGTAAAATTTGCTAATGGTCACCATGAATGTCATTATGATTCAATTAACATCAAACCGCGAAGACGCTTACGGAGTTTAGAGTTTCCATCAGAGCAAGACTTGCGATTAGAAAAAAACGTGACTGTAAACTCAAATAACGGCGAACGACAGCTGTATGAACGACACATTGCTAACCAGGACGGTTCTGAGCAGCATTCTGTACGCACAGACACTACGGGATCATCGATTGACTACAGAAGAAGTCATAGCGATCGAGATAACTGCTCGGAATCCTCATCATACTTTACTGATAATGACAGGCCTATATCCAGTTACAGTGATAATTCCACGATACCGTCTACAGATACAGAAGACGTTTTGAGAGAGTTGCCTAACAAATCGAAATTTCATAAATCTCCTCAGAAATATGCCACATTAAAACTACAAAGACCAAAGTCTATTGATCTTCGACCACAGAGTTTAAAAGATAGTCCTTTTTATGGAAGTCTTCAAAGGAATAAAATGGGATATCAATCTGAACCTAATACACCAGTTGATGGAAATGTTTTAAGTTTACATGATGAATCGAGTATAATGAGTGAAGTTCATCAAATACCAAGAATGCCTTTACAAAATAATAGAAATGGCTTTAAAAGATCTGTGAGTGAAACAAATGGTTTGTCAAAACGTCTTAACTATAGACATTCTTTCTCCGCGGACAATCGACGTCTTAATATCGTGAAACGGCCTCACAAATGTTGTGAATGTGTTACTGGTATACCAACAACTGGAGATAAAGACGAATCTTCGTCTCGACCCTCATCAAGAACATTGGACACTTTATATGAATCTCAAGACCCAAAGATTGGCTGTCAAACAATCCTTCGGCCAAAGCCTCCAATACCATGGTGGGAGTTAGCTTTGAAAAAATCCCGCTATAAAAGCTGTCCAATACTGGAAGAGGTAAGATTGCCTTTAATAATTTTTCTATCCAAAATGTATATTTCACTTCTAGGTGTGGTGACTGTATGCCTTAATACTTTTGAGTAATTGTATGGTTTAACCATTTAACCGAGAAATAAGTTCACCAAAAGTTAGGGGAGCATAATTAATGGAATAAATGCAGTGTAGGACTGACGTCCCCGAGGATAAGGTGTGATATAAATACTGAATATTGCGTGCCTACGCAGGTTTTATTTCGAAACTTTTAAAATTCACCTCACACTATAGGCAACGAATGTTATAAATGCGTATGTTTGTGTGTACGTTATACGGTATACATTTGTTTTTATAACTACTTAACGGATTTTCATGAAATTTCGTAAAATGATATGAGCAATATCTAAGGTAGGTAATATTTTTGTCTTTAAAAAGAAAAAGTGTCTAGTTTCCGGGGTAATTCAGTAATTCAAAATTAAGGTAAGTATATTTAAAATATATTTTTTATCTATGTTATTTTTATTTGTGAAAAAGGGAATAATTGCAGTTCCCGGGGTAAATATGAAATTCACAGTTCAGTGAAATAGCTTAGGTACCATCATCTAATCTTTATCTCATTTTAAGGCTGGAATCAAATACGACGAGTCAAGGTTGAACAAATTTTAATTATTTTTCAACAACAAAAAAAGTTACTCAAGGACAATATATTTCAATTAAAATTGTCTATTTCATATAATATTATTTTGCGAGATCTTGTTCTCTCTCGGCTGCTGTATTTTTTGAGATGTTTTGAAAATGTTAATAAAAAATACTACCTGATCCCCAAAAAGGATCGCTTAAGGATCGTCAGGTGTTGAATTGTTCAAGTTTGGGAAATGTGTATCGGCTAACGTAAAATATCGTTTCCCACGATGATATAAATGTTAACTGCTACCTTACGCATGATTCTTTGTATAGTTTTATTTGGTATTGAATGATTTGTGATAGGATGACATGATGACTACATATGACTATAATTTTTTACTACGATACGACGACATAAATTATATATTTAAATTTCAAGGATATATTATTATGTTTACCAATGATATTTTTATATAGAACGTCTTTGGTAATCATTATTATATAGAATGTCTTTGGTAAATACTAACAAAAGTTTATGGATAAATTAGAAATTAGCATAGGTTTCATTTAGGCACAAATAATATAATACTATAGGTACATAGAATTGTGTTTTATATGTTTTACTAGCATGGATTCAGGACATCCTCTACAATCTAGATTGTAGGATTGTAATCATAATGTTAATACTTCGGACTAATAGACTGCGATTATAACAGTAGTTTCACAATATTACAACTTTGAAGTTGAACAATCACCGCTTCAAGGGTTTGAATAAACTCAAATATTTTTACATGTTCTTTGACTTTCATGTATACGTAAATGTGGCGATGAAAAATCAATTATATATCTGGGGGCACGGTAGTGCCCCCGCCACGACGAGCCAAGTGAAGCGCAAGGGCACTACCTACCTATTCTCGAAGCGCTTCGTCGTTTTTGTGAACCCTTAAAACTTGGGTTTGGATTATACCAGATAAACAAAATTCTCGGGATGTTTTCAATAACGGACTTATTAAACACAAAGTTTTAATTGCAGTGCTCTTATACTTACTCCTACTACTACTTACTTACTTACTAATGATAGCTTGTAGATTTTATTGCTAGTATTAGAACACAAAATTATTAAATTTGTAACTTTTATCCCCCAACCCCTTAAACTAGAATGGAAGTTTGTATGAGACTTCCGCAATTTTGACGCTAGAGGTCTGAAGATTGGGCTAGAGGTCTGAAAATTTATATGGAAACTCCGTTAAAAAAAAAGTAATGTAAACCCCAAAAACTAAAAAAAAATGTCACAAGCAACTTACAAAAAGACCCACCCACCCACCAAAAACATTTTCACTTAAAATATTACCGAAATAAGACCATAAGACTCGCACTGTTAAAAAGTTATCAGATCTTATGTAGAGCCAAGCTTCTAACTCTACACGCCCTAACTCTACAAGGCCTAACTTCACAAACTCTACACTTTAGTCAAAATTTGTGGTTTGGCTGTTTTGTTACTACAAGATTATTATTGTGTAACAGAAAAGAAGTGAACAGCGGATAATAGTGAACCTTGCGCCCATGCGAATGTAGCGAAATGGCCAAGCCACATAAATTTTGACTTAAGTATAGAGTTTGTGAAGTTAGGCCTTTTAGAGTTAGGGCGTACGTACAGTTAGAAGCTTGGCTCTAAATGAAATCTGATAACTTTTTGATATTGCGAGTCATATATTTTTGTTGAGTTTACTTTTATTCACAATATTTACATAATACATAGTACAAAATACTTTTTATCATTCATTTGCATTGCAACAAAAATATTTAATTATGGATTTTGTTATTATAGCGTACAGAAGACAGATTTGTATATTTTTCAATAGTTTTCCGTGGTATAGATATCGGGAGTTTATTCAGTGACCCAGTTGATTAAGATAGCACCGTGCTCCAGATATTGCCGTGGAGACCGTTGTCGTAAGATGCCAGAGTATATCCAGCCAGCCAGCCACCATGGGTGACAAACTGCCTTGAGGTCTTGTTAGCACATCTACTTGTCTCGACCTATGTTAAATGTAACCGAATGTGACTATAATTTACACCTCAGAAATATGCCTAGAAATAACTAACTGTAAAAGAATCAAATAACTATTATACACTTTCTTCGCTACTGACATTATGTGATCCTTAAATATCCAATTAAATAAAAATAAAATTTGTAAATCCTGTTGTTACCTACTTCTAAAATTAAGACAACATTATATTATTATGTTTAATCATTCGGATAAAGACCTCGTACTTATGTTTATGGTTCACAACTTAAATTTTAAGAGCTTATATCGCATGATGTTATTTTTTAACTCAATAATATCATATACACACTGCAGCATAGATTAGAGAGCTGTACAAATTACACTAAGTACTCATGCATGGCGTAACCTCAATGTACAACCAAATAAGAAGAGTACACTTGAACAAATATAAGATACGTCTCGTAGTCGTTGCCACTATTATAATAATCACTGTAAACCAATGCAGTGAAGTTCATGTATGTAGGACGTTTGTACATTATTCATGTTAACATTGTTTTTATTCTTAACACGTTCTAAGTAAGCACCGCATTAGCTACGACGTCTTCGTTTATAAAAAAAGTTGTCTTTTATTGAATATTTACCACATATTACCCAACAGTTTTAATCTTAGGTTAGCCATAATTTTTAAATCTTCTACGTGTTGCTTTTTGTTACTCTGTACTATTAATACTGTGCATAAACTTTCCATAGTTCTCTCAGCAGTAGCTCTATAAAACTTACCAAAATGAAGAGAGACATCGGTGTGCCTTCATTCATTAAATAATATTATAATTGTGTGAAAGCCGGAAGTGGGTCGTTGCGTACATTGCATTCAATTGGCGCAAATTGATGCATCTTCTGCCTACCTAGCTATACCTTACAAGGGCCCAGCCTAACAAATTGCGGAAATTAAGTACCTACATGTATATTTGATGCGAATGATACGCGTGTTCTGAACTGCTTACTAACTCTTGACATCTTAAGGTTCCACTAAGTATATCATTTTTATATATTATGTGTAGATAATATCATATACACAATAGGTTGTTTATAAGTTTAGTCTGCCCTTTCGTAAGTTATTTTTATAATGCAACATAAGCTCCAAACTTTAGTTATTGAATCTATAATATTTTAGTTGCACATAAAATACGTTTTTAATTTTTCTTACCCAATTACTTGTAAATGTAAAACTCAAAGTAGTACACTGGAATAAATAATAGTAGTTAATTTAACCAAACGAACAAGATTTGCTAGAAAAACCATAACATTTCTTACAAACTACCAACGTAAATTTTTATTTAACAATTAAAAATGTTTAGTTTTTTAATCACTCAATATAATTTATGATAAAACGTACAAATATATTTTTGCAAAAGCACACAACTTTTTTATTTTCTGCAGTTATCTATACATATAAAATGCTTTGTGCTGACTCCTCAATGACTGACTGACAATGAACGCACAGCCTAAATCGCTGATCGTAGAAATCAAATTTAGAGGGTGTGTTCTTTCTATGACGTGGGTAAGAAAGGATTTTTCGAAATTCAACCCCCAAGGGGGTGGAAAGGGGATGAAAAGTTTGTATGGAACAACGTGTTTTCTTGGAAGAAATTTTAGGTCATGAAATTTTTAGACCCAACCATTTCATTTTTTAAAGTTTTCTAAAATTTCACTGGATGGCGTTGTTCTAATTTCAACTACCACGCGGATGAAGTCGCGGTCAAAAGCTAGTCACTAAAACTAGTTTTATGCCGTAGTTACATTTTACCTCACAAACAAAATACAGTATAAAACTCTCAATAATAATCATTAAAATATTATGTTAATTTAGCAGTATAGGAAACCTGTAAACATCAAAACGCGTGGTCTCCTATTAACTCGAAGAGACATGACATGAAACGTGTAGCTGTAGTAGAGAGTGCAATGTTCTCTAAATGAGCTTCTAATGCATTCACATAATTGTTTTACCGACATAATAAAATGCGTTCCCCTTGTTCTTACTTCGTAAAACATTTCACATTTTAATGAACCACGTACCTATGCTTATCGTAGGTTACGTCAGAACTAAGAATAGATAACTCGTTATGGCCTAAATGTCACAGTTGGTGTTATCTGCAGCTCAGGTGCTGTTACCTTAGGTACCAGTAAGTACCACTGTTGCCACGAATAATTGGTTATTTATTGACGAGTCTACATCCATTAGTCACACTCATGCACACGTCATCTTGTTATAATTATGCGATCTTTTATGATAACTACTCGTATATTTGGGTAATTTCTTATTGGTGCATCTAATAAAATTTTCGAAAGCCGTTGTTGACCTTTACCTATAAGTTTTCTGACTTAATCTGTTCTCGGCACTAAGTATTCAATGTTTATAATATGCCATCATTTAAGATTTGTTAAATACTAGCTGTTACCCTTGGCATTGCCCGCCCGAATTTCGAGATTGCTTCGAGAATTCCGTGATAAAAGTATATTAAAGATAAAAGTATCTTGTGTTGTGTCTTAATACAGATTAATTTTGTACCAAGTTCATCCTATCCTTTAAAGTATCATTGAGTAACAAACATCTAAATATTGTTTTTCTTATATCTCAAATAATATTATCTACGATGGATGAAAATTCAAGAAAGCGTAACTAAGTACTAACATACAAAATACTACTAGGTAATATGGTAAGTTCTCTTTATTGCAATAATTGTACATAGAGTTAAGTACTAAAGTAAACGTCTGACATAGGTGACTTTTGTCATACATATGTAAAATTGAATATCTTTGAACAGAAATAAATAGTGCTCATATTTGCCTCACAGGTAAGGTCACGGCTCCAGTCAACTTGTGTTCAATAAGTTTTATTGTATCAAATTACTATGGACAAGTTGATTGTACAGAACGTATGTAAGTCCATTTCCGCAGCTGTTGTTTATAATAATAATTACCATCCACCTGTTCGCGTGCCTGCTCACTTTTTGTGCCCATTTACCGGCCGTCTCTGTGCACGCGCTAAAGGTGTCTCTTGGGGGATCTATCACTGAACTTGAACACTCTAATTACTTCAGTGGCATGCCTGCGTGCAGGTGAGGGTCCTTTTAACAGAGCATATACTATCGCTAAACGAGCACAAAATTTTTGCTCACCTACCTACTTGGCTGCGTATTAATATAGCGACTTGTATGAAGTATTCGCATCACTTTAAACATTTTGTCTATACTCTCCATTTTCCGATCACAGGAGGACTTTAAAATGGTTTTAACACCTGTAGATACTGCGTCTTGTCAGTATTGTTTATCCCATTATGAAATTAACGAGGGCTTTTATTACATTGTTAATTATTAAACAGCTATACCTACGCCACGCACATGTTATTTGATAGCACTTTATGTTTAATAGTAATTGGGTTGGTTACCCTCTTTTTTAATTTTGTTAAGTGCTTTCGTTCGAAACACCAAACAAAGAAGGGTCCCTTACAGAGGTACACCCACACTTACTACATATGTATATTATAGGTAAGTAATGCAATTTATTTGGATGATTCACTTTTTCAGATAGGTAGTAAAATGTTCATAGTTTTATTACTTGCGGCTACTTATTTTTAATTACGATTAGGTGGATATGATAACGGTTTTGTTAAATTCTCTCTTGCGGTTATTAATTACAATCTTGCACTGATATCCTGCATTGACTAGTCCTGAGGCTATTTAAATCATTATCAAGCTGGTATTATAGAGCGGTACACTAAACTATCTTCTCAGCAAACCTAATAAATAAATGGTAGAGAGAGATTTGCGCCGGTTGCGGCCGTCTCTAATTACTTGAAAAACAGAAGTCGCTGATATATAGGTATCATTAAACTTCTTATTCCTTAGTGGTTACGCAAATTGACTTAAGGTCTTTAATAGTAATCAGAATATATTATTGTCACTATAAATATAATAATTATAGGTACTGTTAAGTACTCATTCAGTAAATTGGGATTCCATAGAAGTCTCCGAAAATTCTGATTTATACATTTTTTTTTTAAATATACCTACAAGTGTTACCAAAAATTTTACTTTATTTATAGTTCTCTAGTAGTGCCCCGCGGTTTCACCTGCGTTAATTTCAGAGTTTCCGCAGGAATTCCGGGATAAAAAGTACCCTATGTGTTAATCTGATGTATAAGCTATATTATTGTAAAGTTTCATTTACATCCTTTTTGTGTGAAAGAGTAACAAACATCCATCCATCCATACATACTTACAAACTTTCGCGTTTATAATATTATAGTAGGATAGGATGAACTAGTCGCGATTAATGTTTGTTTGATTCGATACTGGCCCCTTTCGATTATATTTATAAATTTTAACCATCACTGTTGGTGGGCTGACACTATATTCAGTAACTATTGAGCAATAAAATTAACTTTGGTATGTCTGTACTTATTCTACTTTAGTAAATAAAGAAAAAAGTTTGTGTTTAGCGGAATATCTCTGAAGCTATTATAGGTAGTATCCTATATAACTCAGAGATAGGAAGTATGATCTCTACCTATGTACCTAACATAGGATATTACTTATTCCGCAACAAAGAGTTCCCGAGTGAGTGCCGAAATTCACCCATGTCATGCTGAAAATAGTTAAGACTAAAATGAGTACCTAATTTAGCTTTTGGAAATACTATTTAAGGTACTTTTCATCCCAATACAAAACTCTCCGTGGGGATTGGTGCGGTTGGAACTGCGGGGGGAAAACAGCTTATATAGTGCTTAATATTTATGTATAATTTTGTTGCAGGCTCACGTGGTGTCCGCCTTCGAGCAGAGCTTGTCAAACATGACGCAGCGGCTGCAACAGCTCACAGCCACGGCCGAAAGAAAGGTACCTAATCTACAAAGTGAAAATTTAATAAATAACGAACGGAAAAGGGAAAGAAAGGAAAGAAAAATTTTAGGAAGAGAGATAATATGTAGCGGAGGTTCTACCACCATATTATTTTAAAATTACACTTCAAATTTCAACTTTATTTAAATTATTACAAGTCTCGATTTCGATGAATGAAAAATTATTACACATTCAAAAGACTGCTATAAAAACATACATACAGCCGAATGCAGAACCTGCTCCTTTTTGGAAGTCGGCTAAAAAGGTAATGATAGACTTCAAATTACTGAGTAATAGAACAATAATGCCCGGACATTATTACACAGCACCATGCACATGGTCTCAAACTAAGCAGAGCTTGTACTACGAGTGCGAGTTAACTGATATAATATTTATTTATTTATCTAAATAACTTTATTGAACTTTACTGTACAAAAGGCGGACTTAATGCCTAAGGAATTCTCTACCAGTCAACCTTGATATGTACTCATAAAAAATTCGAAATAATTAAAGCCGTAAAAACTTAAATGATAATCTTATACATAATTATAATATTAAACTTTTGTGATTAATTAAAAAGTAGAAGTGTCCGAATGAGATTATGTTTTGAAGCATTGATAGAGTTCGATTTACACGTTTTATGATATGTAGGTACCAAACCGGTTATAATGTTAGTATATGCAAAAGACTTTCATTCATTTGTTCCTCTCAAATTCGGCTTAATTACATACATTAGCATTAATTTATCTTTCCCAAATACTTTTAACAACTTTTTAAAATACCTGTTGACGTATTTATTTGTTTTCAAATAATTTTTCTGATAAAAAACACCAGATTTTATTTATTCTTGACAAATATAACACGAATATACTGATTTATATGGATTGGAGTGTCTACTTTCCTAGAATTAGTTTCTAGGAAAGTAGACACTCCTACTAGAAATAAACATATGTATAAAATTATGTTAAGTAGTTTTTTTTTATAAATACTAAAGTACTAACTGTAATTTATTTTTACCTATAACATTGGTTAAATAATAATAGATATAAATTGGTTTTAATATCACGTCCACTTATAGGTCATTATATTCACGAAACTTTATTGCGCACTAGGCTAGAGGTTTGTACTTGACCCAACCAACCTTTACTCATTAAATAAACAATAAGTTATACTGACAATTATCATGAATTGTCATTTGATTGTGTGATATCTTGTTCAGGACTCGGAGCTCACTGAGTTACGTCAGACCATCGAGTTACTCCGCAAACAGTCGATCCAAGCTGGTTTGACGACCGCTCATATGCAATCCATGGGCATTAGAGCTGATGGAGTCAATGTCACTGGTCAGGTACGTAGCAAGCGAGAGAACTGCGCTCTGTGGCGGTAGTAGCATCAGAATTATCCCAGGCTACAACAGAAGTAATCAGTAATTGGTTACTTTTTAATTTCATTCATTTAATCCATAAATACTCCATAATTACTACTAAATTCGAATGATAAGGTTTTGACTGAAATTGAGTAGGTACAACACTTAGTTTTTGCAGTGATATTACTTATAAGTCTTAAATATCAATTTTACTTTTTGTGATTATAAAAACACAACTGTGTTTATAATTTCAGAAATTAAAATTGTTTACTAACTTACATAAACTTTACTTTGACTTTAACTAACGCAGAGATGAAATTACTTGGATGACTAGAGACTAGAGCTAGGAAAGTGAAATTTAGAATACGAGATTTGTAAGTTTCTATTGATAAAAAGGTGATTAATTTGATAAAATGAGATCAAAGTGCAATCAGTGCAGTGTGTGAAACTGAGATTAACATGTAGCGGGATAATAAAAATAGTATCCAGTTATTGTGTTCAATAACTCTTACAATAAAACGCCCAACTTGGCGGCAGAGTTTTGATAGTTCAGAGATTCCAATAAATTCTTAGAAAGCTTATTTATCTCTTAAACGTTTTTAAATCGAATCAGTCGTTGCATAAAGGTAGATAGCAAATGCAATTTGGTTACGGTCAATGAAATATGCCATCAATCATTACTATCATTATGCAAGACATCATTATAAATGTTATTCTCTCAGCTCGGCAATGAGGTCAAGTGTATTAGCGTTTTATTTACTTGTATCATGCCATGGATAGCTGCTTAGGTATATTATGCTGTAAATATGCCGACTATGTTCGTCCACTGAGAGAAAGCGGGCACACAAGGCAATGAAGTGGCACCGCATTTGCATTAGATTGAACGTCAATAGATGCGTTCCTATTTCGCGTGGACTCTCGTTAGCGTTGACAATTGCCGTGGCTGACATCTTTTGTGTCTTCAATAACGATATAATGAAAAGCAGTTCAGAGTATTAATAATTGTCTTCGTGTGGAAAGTTTAATGGCAATTTGCTCAAGCATAATAGCTTTAACGAAGTATGTGTGGTTCAGATATGAACGATAAGATTAGAAATAGTGTGATAATATAACGCTATGTAATGATAGACGATGTGGTACATAAAATTTAAAAGTGTTTTTTCTTTGCGGTTTTTTTAAATGTTTTAATAAAAGTAAAGAAAGTAACGCAGGTATCATCCAAGAAGAACGTAGGTATACCGTAAGCTAAATAACTTCCTCAAGAAAACCAAAATAACGAGCGATAGGGACTGATGTACGTCAATAAAATATGAATGTGGATAAAGAAAAAGAATAAAAATCGTAGCAAGTGGAAGTTCGTGATCACTGCCAAACCTTTTGGCAGTTGGTTAGTGATGCATCAGGGTAGTCGATAGTAATTTTTTTTTACTCCATAAACGAAATGTGTATAGGTACAATGTTATACTTACTGCGACCGGTGGCTGGTAGCAACTGGATACCGGTGGCCGAAAATCGGGATAGGTGACGAGCTCTTGGAGAGGCCTATGCCCAGCAGTGGATAGACGAATATTTAACTCAGTAGGAATCAAACACCCAACTTCTAGCTTCACGTACACGTCGTAGGTATTAAAACTCTTTGGTGACGCAAAGGATACTAATGATGTGGTTAAATATTATAATGAAGTAACTGTCTTTTATTTGCAGTGAATAAAGTGCCTATCGTATTAGCACTTTATTTGGTACAAGGTGTACGACAACAGCAATCTGTCAAGTGAAATTAAACTTTCATGAATATTTATGATAATGTGGCCCTCGTGGCCCTAGAAGACGTATGTGGATTATGTGACACCCACGCCTGTCTCATTAGATTTATGAGAGTATTTTTGAAGTTTCTACATGCACGAAGCTTTCTTTCTTCTCGAAGTTGGTGCCTCTATCAAAGTTTATGTAACATCCAATGATATTTCAATTTCACGAACTTGCTTTGTAAAGATGGATATGCTTTTCCAACTAGTGATAGTGGTTATATTCTCGTTGCTCATGCTCATAGCTAGATTCAGTATCTATTTGTTTCTAGCATGTACTGAACTGAAGTAATGTCCCAAAAAGTATTTACTCTCCCCAACATTACATAAAAATCTTATTTGTGAATTCCGTGTATGACTATTGTATTCCATTTTACTAGTAGGTAGTACTTAAATTTGTTAGACCAGGTAGGTACATTAGCCGGAATTTTTTCCTGCAAAATAATAATTGCAATTATATCATAATATTGTTAAATATATCATATTATATGTTGTTATTGCCGGCTAGGCGGAGTCGTGCGGCGCGCCGGGGTCGCAGTCGTCGCCTCAGCGCGGGGCGCACGGGAGCAACGGCGCCATCACGCGCCACCTGTCCACGGACAGCGTGTCAAGCATCAACAGCCTCAGCAGTGGCTCCTCCGCGCACCACGACAAGAAGCACAAGAAGAAGGGATGGGTATGTAACGGTGACGTCACTAACGAGTAACATTAGATCGTCCCCGTCGAGTCTAAATTAAACATGCATTAGATTGACGTTGGTACTAACGGCCGCACACAGAGTCATTTTAATGATTACTTAATTTTAAGTAAAGATTTTAAAAACAAAACTGCTGCACTCAGAGAGGTTCATTAAATTAATGTTAAGTGGCATTTAAGTTTCTTTACTTAAAATTAAGTAATCATTAAAACGACTCTGAGTGCGACCTTACTACTAACGTGTTACTCGTGTAGTTCCCACTATTGCGTGAGATTAAGGATAAATAGTGATACATAAATAAAAAAATATGATTTTTTTCAACTGACTGCCCAGACATTTTTTTCATAATTTCGTAAAATAGTAGGCGATTTTTATTCAATACTCGAGTAAGGAAACCTGAAATCTGAATTTTAGCGGTCATGAAAATATGCATACTTACATTAGTATCTACTCTGAAGTAACACCTAATGATAATGTAACTGTGATATAATATACAAAATTCTTTCATTAGTTAGATTAGCTCATGCTCAATTAATTTTCAAATAACGAATAATATGTTTGATGAGTTAAATGTTCATTAGCAAATTAAGGGAGACAATAGACATATACGTATACATTAATAGAATTTCCACTAAGCATGGATTGAATTTGAGATTTTTTTTATTGCAGCTACGATCGTCGTTTACGAAAGCGTTTTCGCGCAACGCTAAAATCTCAAAGACGGCGAAGCACTCGTCGCTGGGGCAGCTGTCCGCGCACGAGTGCGGCGCCGGGGGCGGGGGCGGTGGGGCGGGCGCGCACCTCTACGACGACCCGCACACCATCCGCGAAGGCAGCAACGAGAACAGCCTCGAGCACTCGCACGAAGCTATCACCGACGTCGCCAAGGAAAAAGTGGCGGGCTCGGCCACCGCCGATGATAATGCCAAAGGTTTGTGATGATACCTACCATGTTTGTTATGAACTAGTTCGTTGAGTTTCCCGCGGAAATTCTGGCATAAAAGTATCCTATGTCCCTTTTTGTACCCCTGACAAAGATTTTGATGTTCCCGCGGGAATTCCATGGTAAAAATACCCCGTGTCCTCTTCTGTACCCTTGACAATGTGTACACAAAATTTAATGGCGTGAAAAAGTGACTGACCGACAGCTGACAGATAGTTACTTTTACATTGCTTTCTAAATCATCATTCCATCAACATTTTGCATTTAGTGCAGCACCTGTCTGCGTGTTCGCTTAGTTCTCAACGACGAGTTCTCGATCGGTTACGTTTCCTGTTAATTATGATATCTATCTATTGAACTTGACATTGGCGAAGCTATTGTACTACCTCAATAACTTAAAAAAAAATAGAGTTCTGTAGCGGTAATTTTGTACAGCAGATAAACCAGATGATGCCGTTCTAGTGGACGAGCTGAAGAGACAGCTGCGTGAAAAAGACCTCGTGCTAACCGACATCCGGCTGGAGGCGCTTAGTTCAGCTCACCAGCTGGAGAGCTTGAAGGACACCGTCATCAAGATGAGGGTAAGAACGGTTTTACTATGGTATTTTTTAAAAGGTTAACAGGATATTTTAAATTGTTCTGGCGCTTAGACCCTTTAAAAATAAGAGTGCGCACGTGTAAAACAAGGTGTATGTACTTTACTTAGTACATACACTTACTCATGACAAAAATAGTAACTATTAATTTGGTGTAAATCTACCTACTCCTGTTCTGAATACTCTAAGGCTTAGAGCAAACAAAACGGGAGTGTAAGCGCATATGCACACGTGTGAATGTAGAAAAACGTGTGTATTGTGACAACAAAACAGATATTTGTAGAAATTTTATCGTTTGTGCTTTTCCAGAACGAGATGTTGAATCTGAAGCAGAACAACGAGCGCTTGCAGCGGCTAGTGACGTCGCGGTCGCTGGCTGGCAGCCAGAGCTCGCTGGGCACCGGCGGCTCGGCCGTCGAGGATCCACGCCGGTTCAGCCTCGCCGATCAGCCCACCATGCACCAAGTGAGCGTCACACACCATCGCCAGAGCTGCGTTCATAAAATAAGCCAAAGTGCGCCCACTACAGGCCTGCATTAAGAAACTTAATCTGACTGCAGCTCACCACCGAGATATACAGATACTATTATCTAGCGAATGAGGTTTTAAACACCAGCCCTGTGGACTCAGTGAACACAGGACCAAAACTGTGGTTCGGTGACAACACGTAAATCGTTGCACCAAAATAGCTAACACTGATAGTTACGTATTAGGATGATTTAATAAGCAAAACTATAGCTTCGAATCGATACACCTATTTAAAGGAGAGTTAATTCTATCCAGACTATTGTCATATGTTGCGCCAAAAAGTTCTGTTTAATCAATAATGATTTGCAAATCCTTTAAAATTGCAAGTAATGAATCTACGACTCATTTTTGCATCCTATAAATCACATTCATATGTAACATATTATACATATAAAACACATTGTTTCAGGTGGCCATTGATATCCATTCGCAACCGCTCGACTTAGATTACAATTGCATGGCTACTACCTCGGACTTCGCCAAGAAAGGCTCACCTAAATCCGGCTTAGTAGAGCCCATATACGGCAACAAGACCGCGTGTGAGCTTAACGAGAACAGTGAGGACTTATTGGGAGCTCTGAATGGCGCTGGCGACATGTTCACCAACGGCTTGAACGCTGCGGAGCGGCTGAGCGGAGATTACGACATAAACACTGTCCTACCACCGCCCAAGAGCAGGGAGCTGGCGATAGGCGAAAGCTATTCCGATATTGGTAAGTCTACCAATTATCTTTAATCTTAGCAGTCTTACAAAGTTGTAATACAACATATCATACTAGCTATTGTTTGGATTTCACTCACAGTCTAGATTATAATTTCGCTAACTGAAAAGTATTTGTCGTTTATATTAGGTAATCATGCTTTAAGACCCTGCTCTGTTTGTTCTGTTTAATGAATTCGTAAGAACTTCCCGATTATATAATAATAAAGAAAGAGTGACGTAAGTTTTATTTTTTCGTTTAGGCGTCGCGGACAGTCAAGGCGACACCACAGATGGAAAGAAAATCGCAATAGCTGTATACTTGGGCCAACCAGAAACATTCCAAAGATATTTCGAAGAGGTGCAAGACACGCTAACGGAATCCGAATGTCGGTTCTACGCGAAACAATCGTCGAGCTCGTACGGGAACCACTTCGACAAGCAGCCGAGCTTCGACTCGCCGCGGATGTCGCAAAACCACAGCCCCGAGACGGAGACGCAAGACTACCCGCAAACAATCAACAAATCTAACACCAACAGCCTAAAGAGCAACAAATCGACACACAGCAATTCGTATAAGAATGCGTACAACAGTGACTCCGCCATCAACTGCAACGAGTTCACGATCGCGTACACCTATATATCAGGCAAGACGACCTGGCAGAACTTAGATTATATAGTTAGGAAGACATTCAAGGATTACCTGTCGAGGATAGATCCCGGAACCAATCTCGGCCTGAACACGGACTCGATAACCTCGTACCACCTGGGCGAGGCGACGCGCGGGCCCGAGGTGGGCTTCCCGGAGCTGCTGCCGTGCGGCTACATCGTGGGCACCGTCAATACTCTCTACATATGCCTGCAGGGGGTCGGCAGCTTGTCCTTCGATAGTCTCATACCAAAAAATATTGTATATAGGTAAGAAAAAACAATCTTCTATTCATTTTTGGCACACAAAGCAAATTTTATCACAGCAAGTTATTTGTTAACTTTATATACCTATTATAGTTGCTCCCGTTTCTCCCGCGATTTCATTTTGGGATTCCCTGGTGATGAAAGTATTCTTGCCACTCCGATTTGCAGTTATTTCTGTCCTCGGCGTTATACAAAAATAGCCGTTCCCCGCCGATTCACCTGCGTTAATTTCGGAGTTCCCACGGGAATTCCGGAATAAAAAGTAGGTACCGTATGCTTCCCTGTACCCCTGACAACGTGTATGCAAAATTTTATGATGATCGGTTGAGACTTTAGGGCGTGAAAGCGTAACAGAAAAACAGACAGACAGACAGAGTTACTTTTGCATTTATAATATTACTAGGGATTAATCATAATATGAATTATGAAAGTAGGAACATAACAGCTCTAATCTTGTTTTCATAGTAACCGATTTTTTGCTAAATTCTGAAAGGAGTTCTAATATTTACACGCAGATATGTGTCGCTACTATCGGAACACCGACGGGTGATCCTGTGTGGGCCGAGCGGCACCGGCAAGTCGTACCTGGCGGCCAAGCTGGCCGAGTTCTACGTGCAACGGACGCAGCGGAGGGGCAACCCCGTCGAGGCGGTTGCTACGTTCAAGTACGTAATACGCTGCTCGAGGACTTCCGTCCGAATTCAACGATGATGGGACCGTGTGTAGTTTTTATTCGTTGGCTAGACCAGCTACCTCCTATACTGGTACACAGGCCATCATAGGCAAGGAATAGAAACTACCCATAGATAATATTTATTTATTTATTTAAATACACGAAAACTATGGATACAAATGTAAACTTTGCAAGGTTTTAGCGATGTGTAAGGAAAGTAGCTGTAAAGGAAATCACCTTAATACCTACTATACTGCAAAATTTGTATGTGTGTGTGTGTTTGTGTACAGCGTGGATCGCAAGTCGTGCAACGAGCTGCGCGCCTACCTGGCGAACATCGCGGAGCAGTGCGGCGCGGCGGCGGCCGGCGAGGAGGCGCCGCTGCCCTCGGTGGTGGTGCTCGACAACCTGCAACACGCCTCCGCCCTGGGCGACGCCTTCGCCGGCCTACTGCCGCCCGACAACACCAACATGCCCGTCATCATCGGTGAGCGCCGCCACACACCAAGCTTGACTTTAAATCATATACGCTCGCTCACGTGCACACACACTCGAACACACAAGCACACACACACGCATTCAAACACACGTATACTAACGCGCACTCAACCCACTTGAAAGAGGCCATATTATAGTAAACAGGGGAGTGAATGAAGTGCATTATTATTTATAACTAGCGTCAATGATATCTCATTACCTGACTGTAGTTGATTCAGCTGGATAGCTGCCTCCCTGTGGGAGGATTGTAGTAAATCGAGGAGCCCTCTAGTAGACAGACTACAGACGTGTATGTTCGCAATTAACAAACGCACGTGCCGCTTTATATATGTACTCATATGTTTAATTCTGATAACGGTACACTGTACAGTAAGCACTCGATATTAATCAGCTCTATCTTACAGGCACGATGTCGCAGGCGACGTGCAACACGACGAACCTTCAGCTGCACCACAACTTCAGGTGGCTACTCACCGCCAACCACATGGAACCCGTGAAAGGCTTCCTAGCCAGGTATTTAAACAATAAATATTTAAATTTTATGCACATCACGGTACCTACAAAAAGCAGACTTAACATGTGTACCTAATAACTGTTTTTTCAACCATATTTAGTGGTTACCAGACCTGAAAACCTGGCGTTCTGTCATGGGTTCGACCCCTGTATCAGGGTAAACATTTTATGTGAGAGGAATCTGTGTCTACCTTGAGTCAAGTTTAATTACCTTTACCTACTTATTATATACTATCTGATTCACCCGCGTTGATTTCGGAGTTCCCAGGGGATTTTCAGGATAAAATGTATCTTTTGTGTCCTTCTTTGTAATCAAGACAACGCCCATGCGAAATTTCATGATGACCAGTTGAGTAGTTAAGACATGAAAGCGTAACAAACATTCGGACTTAGCATGGAATCAAATAGATTGTTGATCACGACGATGTGTGTGTGTCAGGTACTTGAGGCGCAAGCTGTTCTCGCTGGAGCTGCGGCTGGGGCGGCGCGAGCCAGCGCTGGCGGCGGTGCTGGAGTGGCTGCCGGGCGTTTGGGCGGCTCTCAACGCCTTCCTCGAGGCGCACTCCTCCAGCGACGTCACCGTGGGCCCGAGGCTCTTCCTCGCCTGCCCCATGGACTTGGACGCTAGTCAGGTGCGACGCCAATACTTTTTCTTTAATCCCGCAACAATGATTTTCTAAAGGAAGTCCCGAGATTCATGCTTGTGATAGCATGGAGCACAGTCATTAGGTATTTATTTACAAGTAAATGAAGTTACAAGTAGGTGTATAATATATTATAGTCATATTTGGACATAGATAAGCAATAGTGTGTTAACCCACACTGGAGAAATTTTTAGTTAATCGTGTTTTTTTAAATTAAAACGCCATTTTTGTGAACATTTTTTTATGTTTAACATTTTTTCGGTATTTAAACAATGTAATAAGGTAAACACATAGTTAACGTTCTATAACTCTCAATAAAGCATTCTGTGTCAATAACTTAATTTTGTGGGTTAACATGTTATTGCTTATCAGCGTCCATTTATATAAGGCGGCAAAACACCATTTTAGAGAAAACTTCGTACCTACTTATTTTCATACCTAACTAATTTTCGACTAATCGTCTTGTATTCTTTATGTACTAGCTGTTTACCGCCTTTATTTCGGATTCTCGCGGGAATTCCGGGATAAAAACATACAACCCATACCCCTTACAACGTGTATGACAAATTAAATAGTGTAAGCGTAACAAACAAACAAATGAACTCACGTTTGCATTTAGAGAAAGGATTATATTGTTGTTATTGTATATAGGCGTGGTTCGCGGACGTGTGGAACTACAGCATAGTGCCGTACGTGTCGGAGGCGGTGCGCGAGGGCGTCGCGCTCTACGGGCGGCGGCGGCACGCGGTGCTCGACCCGCTGCAGCACGTCAAGACCACCTACCCGTGGCGGGAGCCAAACCACTCGCACGTGAGTCGACGAGCGCGCGCACACTCCCACACGCACACCTACATCTAGTGGCGGATTCAGGATTTTGGTGGAGATTTCGGTTTTAGGGGACGGGGGGGGAGGGGGGGGTCTTCTTTAGGGCTTGAGCCCCTAGGTCCACGCACACGCGCACCCATACCACTCACCACCCACACAACACAACGTGTTGTACTCGTACGTACGCACATACACGATAGATAAATATGATAGCAGCAAGTTAACAAGCTAAGGTGTTGACATCACCCTGTTGCAGATTCGATTCCCGCTCCAGGTTAAACGTTAGTTTTATTGATGAATATTTAGTTATGTTGTATTGTAATACATGTAATACACATAGGTACACACAAGGACATATTGTGAGTTGCACACATCCACGTTCATGCAACTCTGCATATGAAGTTTTTACGTGACTTGTGAATCGTGAATGTGTGTAGATAACTCAGAAGAATAACTATCTTCTGAGGTAGATAACGTTGTTGAAATGTCATACCTACTTGTCAATTACAGACGTTACGCGTCATAACTGTGGAGGAGGCCGGTATCGAAGAGTCGAGTCAAGACGCCAACACTAACAACAACCAGGATCCTTTGGTAAATAACTAAATACATTTTTTTTTTTTTTATTTAGATTTTCTGAAATCCTCTTTAGGCGCGATTAGTCTTCTTTGTCGACTTTGTGTGTAGGCCTACCTACGTAATGTTAAAAGTACCTACTTTTATTTCTCTGTTCCTAATTTAAACTTTTCTAATGCAGATGGTTGATAATTTACAAGGATTGCAAACTCTTTTTTTTCATATTTTTTTAATTTTGATTTTATTTATTTATTGCAGCTAAATATGCTAATGCGGCTACAAGAGGCGGCTAACTACAGTGGAAACCAAAGTCAAGATTCAGACAACGCCAGTATGGATTCGAATCTCACACACGACAGTTCAATGGGGAATGAGCTTTAAAATTTTATTATGCCCCGCAGGGTTAATTCAGTCCTGAGGGCGCACCTTATTTCGTTAAGTCTTATTATTTTAACAATAAATCTAAATAGGTATCTTTGCAGAAATTTCGACCTTACGCACTTGATTATTAATCAAGGTTCTGATTTCGATGTACCTAAGATTAAAATAGGACTATGAGACGGTTGGCTTCCTGCAGTCTAACATGTGCGCCGTGCGGGTGCGCTTAATAATGTCCTACAAAAATGGGCAGAATATACTAGTTATTACATTTCGATTTGTGTACAGAGTTTTGTTTTTAGAAATTCCTATAAAGTAAGCTTAGACGAAATAAAAAGTTTTTATTTTGTCTGAGAAAGTAAGTTGTATGATTGAAAAAAAAAACCTATTCTATTTATGTATAGAAATTTGATTCAAGATGATTTAATACTTATTTGACAAAATTTCCGTATCTATTTGGTCAACATACTTTGTCAAGTCCACTGTTCGCGTGAACTGCGACGTAGATATACAAAGCCAATTGGTTGCCATAATTAAAGTACCTACCTACCTATGTATTTTAAAAATTATTTTCAGTGAATAAATAATGAAAGGATTATTTCTCTGCAGTATTTGTAATGCAGCAAATATTATTAGTGGGAGCGAAATTCTTTCTTACAAAAACAGTTTTTTGTTGCTTGTTGTTGATTTTGATTTTTTAGAGTCAGCACACACTATGCGATACGCGACAGCGACAGCTCGACGACTAGACGCGACGACAGGCTGCGGCCTACAATAGGGTACTTGCATGAATTTTTTTTTTCAGTCTATTTTAAAGATATATGGCCTACTTAGACAAAGCAAGAAAAAGAAAAAAAATATATGCATAAATTAATGAAATAGAGCGTTTCAAAGTTCCTACTTTAGACTTTACCGCCGAAACGCGGAATGACGTCACTTGTTCAAAATTACGCCTTATTAATCTGTGATAGAAATGTCACTGTCGCATTGACAGGGTCATGCGACACTGACAGACAGATAACTTCAATGTCAAAAAGCGAAATTAAGGTTGAACTGTGTCGAGTTACTTCCAAAAGTTCCAGTAAAGAATCGAAATGCATCTTACTGGTGCATTTTAAAGTAAAAAACTTCAGAAAATGGAAAATATGCGTTGACTGTATGCACTTAGTTTCTTTTGCCTTCTCTGAAAGAGGTAAATCTTTCCTAAAAAAAATAAAAGTGTCGTCATGTGTTAAGCGTGGCTGTGATTGGTGTTTCGTTGCAACGTTCCGTTTCACAAAATAAAAAGTTGAATATTTCGGAAACTATTGAATTTTTTTTAGTAAATCTTTCACGATAACGCTTTTCTAAGGCTCTATTTTTGAAATATTGACACAATTTCTTATTATAAATTTCATGCAAGTACCCTATTTTCATATATTTTGTTCAGTCTCCGCACACTTGACAACCTTGACGTCAGAGTCGCAGAGTCGCAATGGCAAGCTAGGGGAGTCGTAGCGCGCTCGTTAGTTGAGACGCAGAGCTGTCACTTGCGTCGACGACAAGTCGTTGCGACAAGACGCAACGTCGAGTCGCATAGTGTGCGCAGGCACTTAAGTTGAGGTTGCTGTTGTCGTAAAGATAACGTTGGAACTTCTACCAATACCTTCTTAATAATATTAGACAATTTAGAGGACAGTGCCTGGACCGATATACTTTATTTCTATGATGTATTCATAGAGCGTATTGGATACTGTTACTATTTATGATAACGCACTGTGGCTTTTACTACTATTATATTTTTCCAACACTAGGATACTTAATGTACCGCATTTGTATTACTATTATTGTATGTAAAATAATATTATGAAAGTGTACTTTTTATACCGTTTTCATATTAAAAACTTGTGTACCTAATAAATACAATGTAGCTGTAAATAAAAATATGTTAATATATTTTTTTTCTACGCGATTACACTAACCGCTATTATGCCATATTACGTAGATATATCATTAATTTTGTATAGAAAAATGCGTAACGAGGTGTTACAAATGTGTTCGACATGAGTTGACTTGTGTGCATAACTGAAAACGTGATATCTACAATCTATGCTTTACGGAAAATAAACATTGATTAAGATTTATTTGTCTTATTTTTACAGTCCCGCCGGTGGTACCTATTGGTTTGTGAAAGCGCTTACTTAAGAAATTAACACAGAATAGTAATCCATTCTGACCTTATTCCATAGATACAGAGAACGACCTCCTGAGTCGAGCAATTTTGTTTTGCGAACGTAATTTTCTGTTTGTAAATCGTCGAATTACTTATACGATTTGACGACCATTATAGGTACCTAGGTACATTATACAATATACATAATACATGCGTACCTATGCCATAACATAGACCAAGCCCGTATCCTACTGTGCTAGAGACTTGAAACTTCTAATCAGGGGCGTCTTTACCTATGGTGCAGGGTGTGCGTTGCACGCGGGCGCAGCGCTCCTAGGGGGCGCCGAGCGCCGCTCGTTACGGAGCCGCACTCGGCGCGAGCGTCGGCCCGCCGCGGCACTTTCAATGACAAACGTAAAAAGAACTCCGCTTTGCATACATTTTGCATATTATCTGGAGCTCTTCTTATATGTATCTACTTACTAGGGGGCGCTAGGGTAATGTTTGCACACGGGCGCTACATGGGCTAGAGACGCCTCTGCTTCTAATTATTACTAGACTCATTTTTTATTTGGTCTTGATACGATTCCTGCAATCTTTCACCTCATTCACAATCTTATTTCCTCGTGTATATTGTTTTGGCTTTTCGGTCATCTGGAACGGCTAAATGCCCGCGAGTAAGGTAGGTAGGTACCTACCTTCCTATACGTGACAAAAAATAAATTACGTAGGTTAGGTATACAGGCCCAGGGTGTAAAAAGACCGGCGACATAACCGCTAGAAATCCATATAAAATAGAAATTGAAGTTATTCTGCAGTGAAAATACCTATTGTTCGGAAATGTAATTTTATTTTTAGGTTAAAAAAAATTAAAAAAATTACAGCGCGCAATGTAGGCACTCGCAAATCTACACCACAGTATAACTACCAACACAATAACTATCAAATTATTTTAGAAAAAATATTGGTCACGTGATAAACTACAAAAATACGCAATAAGTAGAACAAAATTTACGAAACTTTGAGGCTTAATATGTTGAAAACCGTTGATTTCCCAGCTGAATTTCTACGTCTAAAATGTTCGTAGTGGTGTAGGGAATATCAGTTTCGGATATACCGGAGGTTTTCTGACAACCTGTATACCTAAAAAATCCACTGGCGTTCGCGTTCTAGTTTCGCAAAAACTCGAAAATGACTGGACCTAAGTGTAATTATTTTTTGTTGCGTTCTTAACTGACAGGAAATAGTATATTTTAATACAGTTACGAAAAAATTAAGCAATTTAATAAAATATCAAAAACACAACAAACTCAACTAAGTTCCAACTGTGATCAAGAGATGGCGCTAGTCGTATTAGTAATGCGAAACCTACGTTTCGCAATGCAAAGTCGTGTCGCCATTTTTGACAGTTGGCAAAGAGAACGCACGAGTTCGGGAAAGGTAAACAAAAAGCTCGAGTATGTAATAGCCCACATCCCGAACGCTAAACGTCCCTGCAATACGCCACTTTTTGAGCAACTGTATTAAAAAGATTTGTTATTAAAGAAAATTGAGAGTCCATGCGGGAATTCCGTCGCGCACATGGAACCACGGACACAGCAATTTTTTAAATAAAAAACAAATTAGAAATCACTTCAGATTTTATTAATTCATAAAGCCATTATTTGCAATAAACTTAGAAGTGTGACCATGGAGCAATTTGGACGGAACGAGTTTTAGGACTAGATTTACCGTTATGATTATTTGGACATAGATAAGCAATAGTGTGTTAACCTACACTGGAGAAATTTTGAGTAAATCGTGTTTTAAAATTATAGCGCCATTTTGTGTCAACATTTTTTCAACATATTGTTACATATTTAAACAATATAATAAAGTAAACACATAATTAAAAAACGTTTTCTAGCTCGCAATAAATCGTTCTGTTTCAATAACTTATCTAATTTTGTGGGTTAACATGTTATTGCTTATCTGCGTCCATTTATTATTGAATGAAAAGGAACCATTTATTGATACAATTTTGCATCAAACATCAACCAACTTAAGGCACAACCATCATAGGAAACGAAATTCATATTTTGAGCTCTATTCATGTTGGTAGAATAGAATCGTAGGATATACTCAATAGGTACCGAAACAGTCTTACTTTCACAATAGTAGTGTGTGTGGTTTCATGTACCTATTTCGACTCTGTCAATTGACCCTAAATCACAAGTGTTTGTTACGTAGATACTATATTGACTGTACTATACTGACTTTATTGATTGTAACAGATGAGTGTGATAAAGTTATGCCCTTATAACTCCCTCTTAATAGTTATTATTTAATAAAAATACAAATGCAAATTCTTATAAGTAAATAATTAAATAGCTAGTTAGCTTTCGAGGGTCCACCCGCACGAATTCTCGGAATCACTCGTCAACTCTTGATGTAACAAATGTACAATAACAAATGTCTTATATTATGTCCACGGCATAAACCGAACCTTTTATTTTGGTACATCTTTGTTCAGAGGGAATGCCACAACTCGCGCGGTTAAACTGTAGACATCAACTATTTATTTTGTATTTAATCAAAATTAGTCATTTTCCTAAACTAAGGCTGCTCACTCATCGTAATAGTTATTTGTAAATTATTATTTGTTGATAATAGTCAAATTAACTAATACCATAGTAGGTACAGGTAAAATTATACATAGTTGCTGTCAGGAACTGAGTCATTATACTATAGCTAAGATTAACTTACAGGATTTAAACTAGGACAATTTACACCCATAATTGAATCACAATTTATAGTTATATCGAAAGAAAATACACAAATTTGAAAAGTAATTAAGCACACGTTGAGTTGATATTAATGACTTTAATATGATTTTAGCCATGGTTTTCTAATTTTAGCTAAACCAAGACCTACTTAGTGCTAGTCTTTCTGTTTTTTAAACATTAGAACATTGATGCAATATCAGAATCTCACTGATTAACTGAATAATTAGATTTTTTAGTGATAACTCTAATTTTGTATGATTTATGAATGCTTTTTTTTTTAATTATTACTAAATAATTATTGTATTGCTCCACATTTTATATACTAGGTACATGGTTTATAAAAACTAAAGTGAGCAAAGATATGATTTTTGAAATATAGGTTTTTCAAATAGCTTAAAATGTTTTCAAAAAATCTAGGAACTTGGATGGTTCCACTTACAGTACCTGTAGCAACAGCTACTTTCTTTTAAATAAGTCAAAACTAACAAATTATCTAAATACATAATATAAACATAAGATTATTGGCTGTCACAGATTATTGCCAAATGCCAATACTATTTTGTGTGTAGACAGTCAATAAACAAGAACCTGGTTAATACCCTATTTAAGGTATTTTGCTGCAAGGAACTGAGTCATTATACTGTAACTAGCCTTAAAATACAAGATTAAGATCTTAAAGTTACCCAGTCTAATTTGTAAAATCAATTTGAAAGTGAAAATATTTCACTGTTATTAAGCAGTTTAAGCACTATGTACATCTAAACTTAAATTTGAAATTGATGGAATAGAAGACTCAGACAGATCACCAGAATCATCACTATTGGTTTTGTTTTGATTACTATTATACATTTTGTTTGATTTATTATTTGATGAGTGCCGAGATAAATTTTTAGGTGATAAATTTTCACTGTTTATTTCTTGTATTTCTACATTGTCTTCGATCAAATCTGCAACATCAGATATAGAAACTGAACTCTGTGAACTTTGATGCAGGTTTTCAACAGTCTGGTTCTTGCTGAAATTATCTATTGTAATATCTTTATATTCGGTAGACAGTGGAGGCTGCTTTTTTAAGTCTTTCTTTTTAGATGAGTCAGATGAAGAGAAGTCAAAGCTATAGTCTACTGTTTCAGCATCAGATTTTCCTGACACTTTCGATGAATCTTTAGATTTTGTTTTATTTATATTCCTGTCTTTTTGATTGTTTGAAGAGATCGAAGAAATACTGTTTGATGTTGCTGAAGGGGGTGTGTCAACTTTAGAAACAAGTGATTGCAGATCTTGAAGATGTGAGCTAGGATGTTCATAAATATTACTTAATGGATTATTGGCTTCTGCAAGAGGTACACCAGGTGTATTGATCAATTTCCTATCTATAGGGTTAAAAGATTTTAACTCAACGTATGAAGTAGAATCACTACTATTGTTAATTGTTCTGTTGTCTTGAAAGGAATGTGTTACTTTTTGCTCTAGTTCAATACTCATCAAGTTTTTGGAATCATTTGTTTTCTTAACATTATCATCATCTTCAGAATCATGACTCAATAAATTAATTTTACTTATACTATCTTTTTGAGCATGAATAATATGGTCATTTGGAATATATTCAGAACTGGTTTTGTCTCTCGCTGAATCACTTGATGTGTCTGTATCAGAATTATCTAATTGTAATCTTAAATGCAGTTTGTTTTTCTCATCGGATGAATGGTCTGAATTAGAATGACTAGTTGTATTACTTGAATCTTCATGGACTATATAAGTACAATTTTGATCATCTTTAAAATTATTTTCAGCAAGTTTATTCATATTGTCATTGTCACTTTGATTAAAATGTTTCTTTTTATACAGCCCCAAACCATTCTTTAAAAGAGTAACAATAAGGGGTTCAGGAACATTGTCAGACTTGCTTAAATTGAATTTTTCGGCCAACTTATTATGGCCTTCGTATAAGTATTCTTTTCCTTGGCGAGATTCAGACATGTAAACAAACAAAGTATTTTTGAGATTGCAAAACTCTAAAAACTCGTGAACTAAACACAACGACAAAACACCCTCGGGCATTTTTAAAATTTTGTCCAAACTCAAGTTTTGTTTAATATTTTCGTAATCTTCTTCAAAAGCCAAAAAAATATTAGCTCTCAATAAGGCGCGTATTTTGGCCATAGATCCATTTTTTTCTAATGCTTCTATTACCAAATCACGTAGTTCGGTATCTTCAGTTTGGGCCATTTTACTTTTATCGATATCTATACTGGTCGTTTTTATTTATAAAGACATGAATTTAATATCTTACCGCAAGTACCTATAAATCTTTTAGCGCACAAAAGATAGTTTTACAAACATGAAATGCAAAAATTTTATTATTGACTGAGCAAATTCTCTGATCAGTGTTTAGTCCACAAATTAACTAGACATATGGGTTAGTCATTCAGTGTTCAACACAAAGATCATAAAACGTAGTGATTACCTTCTCTCTGATCATATTATCACTACCACGTTTACCTTCTCTCTGATCACTACGTTATACTGTGAAATGGAATGACACGAATTGTCAAAATTTTCACCCATGCAATCATGGCCGATTCCCACAAAAATAGTGCTGTTCTGCTTTTAGCGAATGGTCAATATATCGATATCGATAAAAAATCAAGACTACTACGGTTCCTCGTAGATTTTTTTATTATTTTATAGCTACGGAAAAAAGTACCTGTGACGGCTTAACTGCTGTCGGTTAAGTATATGTATTTAATATTGAACTTAATGTAAGCCATCATTGGTGCCTTTTTTAGCTGCCTCAAATAAGGAAAGTAGCTGATAGGAAGTGATATATAGAACATTTATTTGCAAAAGGTATTTTTTTGTATTTATTGAAACACCGTCTTGTGAAACGTGGTCAAGTTGACCACTTGACTAATACGGGTCATGGTTTTTCTTCCTGCGCGTGCACAGCAGTTGTTTTCCAAAGGTTTCTTTTTGTCAACCGGTCACTCGATTACTGGAATAAATTAAAAAACTCTAAATTCAAGAAAATAAAATCAAATGACAATGTAGCATAAACTAATATCAATATCGGCAAGCTGCAATTTTATGTACACTGACTCCTGAGTGAGCAACTGATTCTTGCAAAAAGTCAAGTGTCTGGCTCAGGGAGAACACTTAATTGCCCATAGTTTAAAACTATTTTTAATTATCAGAATTATCACACGGTCACCCGGTAAAAACAGCACCAATAAAACTTACTTATTGACTTCAACTTGTTTTTCTAACTTAATTGCGCTATTTTATTTTTATCTGCATTCAACTGCTCTATTTTAATTGATGGAGTTGTTCGATTGGTAAATAGGCCAAATCTTTTTTACTGGTAGCCTTAACCCGGCAACTCTTGCACCTAAAACAAAAATAATGGAATTTATCGATATCTGTAAAAAAAATCAGTATGGGTATTTTCCGCACTATTTACATATTCTTTCAAATCACTTAATAAATTTTCAAAACGATATTTTTGTTATTTTAAGCACTGAATAAGAAAAAAAAAACAACTATAAATTGAATAAAATTTACGTACCGGACTGGATCAAGAGGAAATCTTGAAATATAAGTCTTTTTTACACCATTTTCATTCTTTGATTTTAGTCCGCAAATTCACACGTTTTATTAGACATTCGATGGTTCACTTACAAAACAAAACAAACATACTGAACAAAAAAACACAATTAAATACTATTAAATTAACAAATAAAAACAAAATAACAATTAATTTTTCTTTCAATTGAACCAGGCGCCAAAATTTTTATCGCTAAGACTGTGACTGAGTACTGACTGACATTGCCATAGTCTATAGAGCGAGAAGATCGAATGCCACCATTGTAACGTGGACACAATCCATACATTTTTTCTGAAGTAAGAAGTTGCGACAGTCTGACGGTTCAACAGTTCAAGTTTCAGCTATTTTTAATGTTTTTTTTTTTAATTTATTTAACGGCCATGGATACATGTCCTTTAAGTCAGTGTTCAACTCTCAAGTCTCAGATTAACTAGAGTAGTCAGTAGACTTATGTTCAACTGTTCACTACATTAGATTTTTTTTTTTTGGTGATTTTTTTATTTTTTTTGTTAGTTTACCCATTTCGGGGAAGGCAGAAAGAAACTTAGTCCATATAGCCAATTCAGTGGTATATTTCTTCTTCTGAAGTTATTTACATCGAAATGCATTGGTGAGATGCACGAGCCCCCACCCTAAACTTTAATGCGCTTTCTCTCTGTGTATATTCATTTATTTGAAAAAAAAATATACGTGTCTAATGATTTTTAATTTTCTTAAAGACGGACTAATTAAAATTTTGACTTTCAAAAGTTATCAACATCCCTAACAGGGATGTGGACAACTTAGTAATAGTAAGGTTTGCCTTTCAAATGTCGATTGGAGGTAATTATTTATGAATTAAAGGGCCAAAAGCAGTATCTTAACTCAAATTCCAATATTGTTTTTCAATCCATTCAATTATTTGAAATATCTGTGGAAACATCAATGGAAGAAGTAGATCGAGTATATTTTCCGTAATGCACTGCGGGCACCGGCCAGTGCTCTTACCTATTGAGGAGAAATTCGTTCCGTTATACCTAACTTACAGTATAAGTACTGCCGCAGTATCCTAGCAGGCAATATAACGTCAAAGGTAACCGTCGTAATTTTTGTACTGTGAGCACTGACGTTTTTGAGGTAAGGTAGGTACTCTCAGTGCTTTGATCACGTGATCAACCTCGGAACAATGATTGGTCAACCGCGTACCGGTCGGTCGTCAATGAATGGTCACAGTATGACATGACACTGACATGCATGACATTAGATACTGGACTGCGTTCCCCAGTATATAGCTCACTACAGCTAAATTAAAAGGAAATTAAAGGATTACAGTAAAAAAAATTGACGTCATACCTTATACAGTGCACTCAGTTTTAACGGAACATATCCCAAAGTGACAAGAAGTCTTGCTTTGGTCTTGACAGTAATAATGGCTGCATTCCAAGACACAATTTGAATGCGTTCTCACGTTAGAAGAGCTTTTCTTTTCGATTTTTTCAAATTTTCCATTTCTTATTACAGACCAAATCAAAAAAAAAACGATTGTTAGATATTACCTATTGCTTTAAGCAAATAAAATAATGCTTAGTTATTTATGTAGTGTACGCCTAGACTGGAAAGTGGAACCATGACGTGTTCATCACCCAAAGTCCACCCCCACAATGGAATCGAACCTGGAACCTCTTGAATAGCGGGCAGGCATGGTGACCTACTACTGTGCCAATCGGGCAGACATCAGCACAAGTTGCACAAAATTACCTATTTGTAGGCAGTCATTAGGTAGGTACCTAAAACGTGTGTTAGTAGCACAGTAAAAAAATATTTTTAGTTATAAATAGTACCCACCTAGTCAATTACAATACCTACTGTTAAATCAGAAATTCGTTTTTACAATATAATATATTACCTAACCTATTTATTATTATTTTTTTATTATGCAGATATTGCACGCGTAGTTTAGTCCACATCGCTCACTTGCACATTCTTTTAACCTATTTTTACAGTCACTTCAGTATCTTCTCACTGTAATAAATTATCATTTTACGAAAAATAAATGTATTGGTCAATAAGGCCTTTGAAATCTGAATATTCAGTAGGTACACTACACTTATTGGAAATACAAAAAACAAAATTTGTGTTAAAAACTACAAAATAAACAAGTTTTTCAGTGTATAGGTGCCTCTAGTTATATTATATATTTGCGAACGTGCTCGATTACAAGGGGTGAAGACTTGCGCCGGGAAAATGTAGGAAACTCAGTCAGTCGGGTCGAGCAAGCGCGGGAGGGTGGCGTACTGTTCGCCTCCGGTTTGACGGCATAAATGAAACTTTTAGTCTGTTTCTAAATCATATCTTGAGAAAAAAACAATTAAAAATTATAAATACCCCGTTCCCCTCGTAATGTAAGTACAGTGCGAGTATTTGGCTCCCACAGTGAGATAAAATAATTTAAATAACAGTGGCGGGAAACCGTTTCGATATCTCGGTTGACGTGTTGTGTCTTATGTGTACGTAGAGCGAGAGGAGCCGTCTGCCCTAGAGGGCAGCCGACATGCTGGATTCGTCGTGAATCGATATTTTTGAAACGTGCTAGAGTGAAACCATGAGGATCGAAGTTCAATAAGGTATGACAGGCTACAGCTATTACAACTAAGGCTTGCCTTGCGTTTATAATTCATAAATTACTATGATATTATTACAAAATGCTTCGAAATGTAGATCGGGGTCTACGCGGGGTCTACGAAGCATTTACTGCTACGCGGTTAAGCTACTTGATAGACACTAGACGTAGACGCTTACAAATAAATACTACAAAACTTATAATAATTATTATCCGAAGATTAACTTCAATTCTTTAAGTTTTTCACTTTGAATAGGTACTTAAATTTTTCATACTGGTTTGATAATTGAATAACATAGTGTATCAATTTTTGTAGATGTTCATCATCATTCGTCATCATCTTAAGCTTCATACTGAAGCCATCAGGATGTAGGCAGAGAATTAGCCCTATTTCCTTAAAACCTTGCATTTCACTACCACCTGATTTGAAAAATACTATCACCAGTGCTATGCTCAAGTTTCAGGCTGCACCCAATTGTGATACTAATTCACAAAGTCAGCCTGTAGTATATCCTGTAGAGCGTTTTTACTGTTTTGAACGTTGCTATAGATCTACCATTTATTTATTTATTTATTTTATTGGCACACCAACTGCTTACAGGTAAAGCATTATATTAATAACTTATTATAGGTAAATTAAGACAAGCCTATTTGCTAATAATAGGTGTGAAACGACATTCGCAATTTAGTAGGTAACAATGTGATTTGCAACATACTTTTTCCTTTACCTTTTTTTTTTAACATAGGTAGGTAGGTACGGTACTTGGTACATTTAAAGCACCAATTCAAGAGTCGAACCAAGACTTCACTATGGGGGCCATGGCTGCAGCATCAGACGCCTCCATCGCGATACATTGTCAGCATTTATATCAATATCCAATGAATTTTGGAGCTCATTGTAATTATACTGAAATCTGTGCAAAGGAGAAAATTTTCCCACGTTAGTTCTAGTGTGAGACGGTCGAAAGGTGTGCGTTTAGCCCTACTGTTAAATTTGTGCGAAAAAGTACACTTTAACTTGTAATAAACTAATTATTATCCGGAGCAAAACAAAAACCCAACACATTGAGTGCAGTAAAGAGTGACCTACCTATGCCATGGAGTAATCTGATAGACACGCCGGGCGTTTTACCTTTCTCGGATGTGCTAAGATGTTCGGCAAGTCACTGATTAGCAGTATCTGATTTAATCTATTTTAATATACCTATCTGTGCAGTTATATTTTTTATGAAGAGGAGGGGTGTGACTATTTTATGGGGACTTGGATTAATATAAAGGTCCTATACAAGAAACCTATTTACGATATCGAAAAACACAGAAATGTGACACTATACATGAACACTTTAGGTACAGTGGGCCTAAATTTTACAAGGTGGTGGTGGTGTAGGTACTTGTAGGTACATTGCAAAATATCAAAACTACCAGCATGGTGTTTTTTTTTTAATTGAAGTTCATGTAGGCGTGGCTAAACTGGCTAATATTCTCGGTATCATGACATCCTTTGTGTCGACAGCTGTTGGTCGTTATCTATTTAAGCTCAATTTCTAATATGTTCCGTTAAATTCACATAATATACTTACATAACACTATATATTTTAAAAGACCGGTTTACCAGTTTTATCAGTTTATTCTTAGGGCTGAGTAACCAAAAATCCTAAATAGCGTTTTTTATTTGTAAAGAAGCTATTACAAAATTATCGTCAGACATCAAGACTTCTACCCACCCTAACTTTAAGCCCTCCGATTGAAAGATATTGAAATATAAATATTATATTATAAATCCTTACTTAATATTATAAATGCGAAAGTGAGTTTGTTTGTTTGTTTGTTACGCTTTCACGCCTCAACGGCTCAACCAATCGTCATGAAATTTTGCATACACGTTGTCAGGTACAGAGAAGGACATAGGGTACTTTTTATCCCGGAATTCCCGCAGGAACTCTGAAATTACCATGGGGAAAACCGCAGGGAACAGCTAGTATTCAAATATTTATAGAGGGATTTTGTAGGTTATAGTAAAGTCAGCCTAGGTAATCGTAATTGATTAAGGGGTTGAGCTCTTGCATCATTGTTGAAATCTCGGCAAGTTAAAATACGCACATAATTGATTTGCAGGTTTAGATCAGTCCAAAAGTAACTTGACAATATCGCCATAGCGGTCAAAATACAAAAAATAAAGGGAAAATAGCGTATAAAATTTGGCAACTTATTATCTATTATATTCACATCGTTCCTAATATGTGTTATAATATACATATAGCTACCTACCTGTAGGTAGTCCATCACTTAACAGGTGGCAGCTACAATGTGGGTTGGTCAAGCTTCCCTCGTTGTACCTACCTCGATAGTCCCAGTATTCGTTATCAGCATATGAGCGTTTTATGGCTATACATAACATTATGCCATCTACTCTTATCTATACATATAAAATGCTTTGTTTTAATTAGTTACTGACTAACGGATCAACGCACAGCCTAAACCACTGATCGTAGAGACCTAAAACTTGAAGAGTGTATTCTTTGTTATGACTTAGGTATTCGATAAGAAAAGATTTTTGAAAATTCAACCCCAAAAGGGGTGAAAAGGGGTTGCAAAGTTTGTATGGAACAATTCCGTAGGAACTCCGAAATTATCGCGGGTGAAACTGCGCAGGAAAGCTACATAGTACCTATACAAGGTAAGATTTTCGTATTGAAATTTACTATGGACTCTATATTTAGAGCCCGTTTTTCAAAGCACTATTTAGAATTTGACTATGCCAATGCCTGGCATTTACATTTAATAATCTAATAATATAAAGACGGGCTCTAAAAAGCGTCCATAGTAAATTTCAATACGAATATTTCACCCTGTATACCTACTCTTACAGATACTAGTCTGTGTCTAAAAATTTCATTAGGGTAGGTTTTTATTTTTAATATAATATATTGATATATTGTAATATACGTCTTATTTATTATAATGCGAAATTGAGTGTTTTTTTGTTACGGTTTCACGCCTTAACGGCTCAAACGCTTATTATTAAATTTTGCCTGCCCGTTTTCAGAGGTACAGAAAAGGACATAGGGTACTTTTTATCCCAGCATTCTTGCGGGAACATTCACGGGAAGAAACGCGGGTGAAACTAAAAGAAAGAAAGAAAGAAATGTTGCATACTAACATAGCCGACCACTATTGGAATTAAAAAGTAGAATTATGGTTCATCGAAACATTGTGCAGTAAATATTGTGCAGCATATTATCATGATGAATCGATATTCACCATGTTATGGTAGGTATCGAAACAAACAAACCATAACCTGTAATTTCTTTTTTGAATTACCTACTGCGATTAAACAAAATTTTACTAAAAAAAGTTCCGGTATACACAACAAAGGGGCAGTAGTTATATAAAATAATCCGAAGTTTTGTTTGTATAGTCTAACATCACGTAACTGTGTGCAATGTTAAACAAAGAGCCTGGGGAATGCCAAATGTCTGCCGATTTTGGCTCCGTGCTCACACGAGCTCAACAAGGATTAGGGTTTAGCTGGCTCACAACGGAACTCTGAATGAAGAAGCACGTTACTGTTGTCTGTGTGTGGCATCGCGTCGTATCAAATTTTAAGCTTTAGATTGGGAACCTTTGAATTAAGACGATCGTGTGTGTGCAAATTTTCATACAAAAAGCCAAACCGTTTATCTCCCCTTAAACATAGACCAATTTTGATGATTTTTTTACATGTTATTGATGTATTGGATAACTAGGGCTGTACGTTTTGATTTTAAAGAAATATTGCTTATAACAAAAGTTATTAGCATCTCAATATCCATATTTTTTACAAAAAATCTTCCTCGAGCGTTTTAATTTATTAAAGTTAAACTAAACCGAATTACTAAATTAGAAAAACGTACAGCCCTAGATTAAGGTGTACTGAATCGAATGCCACCAAAATTGTCTCATTTAGTGAAGGTTTAGGGGGGTAGAAACGGTTTGGCCCGAAACAATATTTCAGAAGGAAAAAGTAGGCACTCGCCTCTAGGTCCTGCAAGTCTCTCTATCGCACGATACGGGTCGGGGGGCAAGGCCCGGTAGGAGCATTGTGTAGTGTAGGTAGTAATGTCGATGTCGAGGTGTTATCGATGTTATTATAGCCTAGGGTGGAGAATATCGATATAGTGATCGATATTGAAAGGTTAATTAGGGTTACACAAATAATATCATGAAAAAAGCCTACGAATAGGTAATTTTATTGATTACTAGCTGTTCCCTGCAGTTTCACCCACGTTAATTTCGGAGATCTCCCGGTTATTCCGAGATAAAAGTACTTACTACCCTATATTTTTTTCTGCACCTACCTGTAGGTATCTACTTACCTGTTGATTTTAGCTAACTGCGTTGTAGTACGGGCGTCCAAGACGAAATTTATGGATTTACTAAAGCGCGTCAGATTAACATAAGGGGCATATCTTGCACCTCCACCAAATAAAGGCCCTCTACACAGAGGGGCGCATCTAGAATAACCGATCAGAATAATAAAAAAAAAACGATAGCCGGAAATACTCGAGCGCATCAGATTAAGACATAGTAGGTTAATTACCTTCTGAAAACTGTGTATATGAATAATCTGCGATTTGAACATGACGTAAGGGAGTTTAAAAAGGATCACAAACTTGCAAAAAAAAACCGTCATCTCGATTTTCTCGAACGCGGTTGATGTTTTTTACATTTGGAAGTAAAATAACTCAAGGATAGCGGGAAAAATATAATCTGCCGATTTCCACGAGCCGAAGAAACAAAAATCATCTATAAAGTTTAGAACGAGCAGCTGCAGATGCTGCAGTGAAACATGTATTCCTCACTCTGGCTTGCTTTCCCTTTCTCTTTTTCTCTATCACACTCTCGCACCGTCCTCACACTACTTTCCATCGCCATGACGTCATCACAGGATAAAACGGCATTAAACGTGTCAAATTGATAACCTCCTTATTTGAAGTCGGTTAAAATGAATATTAAAATAAGTTCCAGGCAAGTATTACATCAAGCTATAGGTAGTAACTAGTACACCTTTCATTTTAATGTAATTTTAACCGACTTCCAAAAATAAGTGGTAAAGGTAGTTAGGTAAAACTTTTTTCTATAAAAGTATGTATTGAACCGACCCACTGATCACTGATCAGATCAAGTTGGTGCCAAGCCTACGTTTTTTAATTATGTGTTTACCTTATTACATTGTTTAAGAATGTAACTAAATATTGAACATAAAAAATGTTGACAGAAAATGACGCTATAATTTTAAAACACGATTTACTCAAAATTTCTCCATTGTGGGTTAACACACTATTGCTTATCTATGTCCATTTGGTGTTTGTTACTCAATCAGGCTACGAAATAATTCGAATATATTATGTAGGTAGGTAACTGCTGCCCTTGCGGCTCGTGCTTAGTTTAGTCGCGGCCGGCCGGCGCGGTGCCGCGTCCCCGCTACACCCGCGCGTCCCCCGCTGCTGCTTTCCTAGTGTGCGTGAGAATTTGCGCATGTTGTGTTTGTGTTGTTGACGCTAGGGGGGTAGCAGAGCGGCATGAAACAGATAGACTTTTTGCAAATACCTACTCGCGACGCGTCTCGGATCGGAGTGATTCTCTTAAAAAATGTTGAAACTCTTTTTGCTCTTTACTAGCTGTTAGCTCGCAGCTCCGCTCGCGTGGTGTTGTGTGATCTGTAGCGACTAGCGTCCATAAATAATACTATCTAATCATAACATTCAACATTACAGAAAATTCAAAAATATTCTGGAACATTTCAGAATATTACGGGTCATTATCAAACATTCCAGAATATTCTAGATCATATTATACTTCCCGTCCACTGGTGGTCCATATCTTTTCCAAAATCTCGCAGGCCTACCATATTAGAGCAGGAAAGGGTTGTGGAGTTTTAGCGGCACTTTTATTTGTAATAGATAGAATTGAAGTCTCAAGGTACGGTAAAAAATAAATGTTTTTTTTTTTAAAGGATCACCAACGATAATCTATTATAATATCCAATATGATATCACTACCAATGTTACAGTGCATGCTTTGTTGGTCGTTCTTTTGAATAAATTAATAAATAAATACACTTATTACAGACATTAAGAACCACTAGGTATCCTATAACGTATAACCAGAGGGGGCTATTATGTAGCAATTAACCAAAATAAACATACTTCAAAAGCTGAAGCTGCCTAAACATGATTATTTAATCACAAAAGCGCTATTTTTCTGATTGAAACTGAAATGTGATAGCAACAAAAGTTACATAATAGGCTATCTGATGTTAACCTTAAGACACGAACACAATTTTCTGGAAAAACTCAATACAATTAACATTAAAAATCTAAACAACACTCCAGTAAAATATGATTGGAGAATTCATGTCGTTTCGCGCTTCGAATAACATAAACTAACTTAACTAATTAGCATTAGTAGGTGCCTGCAAAATCCTGAGCTGCCTAATAAGCTCTCTATGATAGTTTTTTTTTGCAATTAGTTTACGAAATAAAAATGTTAAATGTTCTGCAGACACAAGAAATTCAGTTCAATTTAAATATTTTCGAGGCAAATAAAGTTGTAGAAATTGAAATACCTCTAGTACAGTCTGGAGCAAATCAATCAATTTGAAAACTCTAGCAACACTAACCTATAATACCTAACATTATTGATGAGACACTTATCATTAAAATGTATTATCAGTATTATCTTAATTAGGTCACAAATGTGATAAAAATAGCGACGGGACGGGCGTTGGCGTGACTGGGGCCAAATGGTTCCGTACAGGGTCTCTATAGGAGAGTGTTATTCTCGGAGACAATCAATACAGCCTTCTGCATATTTAATTCTGTGGTGAGGTTAACGGCTTGATGCCACTGCTGCGATGCGGTGCGATAACTGTCGTGTGTGTAAGAACATACTATGAACCGCTGAAGTATAGAGAGAAAATATTTGCTTTGTAATTTACATGCACAAGTTTAAATTTTATAGATAGCGTTTTATTGATCGCACGGCTGTTTTTTTTGCATTCAAAAGAAGTTTGGTAATGTAGGCTGCAAGCTTTTATTTCTAAAGTTTTTGAAGTAGATAGCTAGGCACGTTACTCTTTTTCAAAAGACTTGAAAACCTTAGCTACGTACGTTATAGGTGGGGTTCCACGGAGAGTTCGGACCACACCAGGCGGTACTTTACTGAGAGTGGCATTTCTCAGGTTAAAGAAAAAAAAAATTAAAAGGTTGATTTTCTTCAAAGTCTTTTTTCGTATTTTTTGTTGTCCTTATCTGCCATATGTCCAGATTTTTATTTTATTTTAAATATAATATGTTGATCATATGCCAACAAATATAATTTTCACTTTTCAGGTTAGTTTTATTCAATAAGAGCAACTTTTTAACATGCCCCAACTTTTTTTATAATCAACAGCAATAAGTAGAGGGCAGCTGGGATCCACACCAGATGCTAGTGACCTATGTAGGATGTTGGTATATGCTACAGCACTGGGTGAGATGGTTAAAATCAAAACTGAATTCATTAACCTTTCGAAGTTATCGATGACATTTAAATTATTTATTTATTTATTTATTTTATTTATTTATTTATTTACTAATTTATAAACATTGTAACCACTTGACGGTGCTACATAATTATTAATTAATTAATTATTATAAATGACTTCGACAGAGCTGCCACCACCACTAAACCAACTGAAGCAAGTCACCTTACTTACATACATATAAACTGAATTAACTTACTTTAAATGAAGAAAAAGTTCAATCCATAGATAGTTTATTTAATTATATTATATTCACTACCGTTTATTAACAGAAACACAGATTTCAAACTGTTACAAAGTTATTGTTTATTTATGTTATATAAGTTCAAATACCGATCTATTTAATTATTCAACATTCCTAGTTTTGAAAAACTTTAATTAGTCCTTTAGGATTCTAACTAACATTCTGTCACCACAGCTTGTACGTATAACGTCAAATAACTATCTATTAATTAATTATTAGAGAAAACTAATACTAAAAAACATTGAGAAACAATGAAGATTTTTTCTTGTATGGCTTAGAAAAGATGCGAATACATAGTAAAATTAACTGTTAGAGATGTTATCGATTTTTCCTTCACGAAAGTTATTATCAATTTGCACCCAGGGTAGCAGGCTGTGAAATAACCTTAAAAAGTAGCTCAATTCGTACTATTACAATTATTTTTCGATCTTTATGTTCACGTTGCAACTTTATATTACCTAATGATAACATGATAACATTCTGAAGAAGCATAATTTGTTTGAAGCTACTAGGTATACAGTTTTACTTAGCATCGCTGCGTAAAGGTGAACATGAATACTTAAATGAAAACGTCCATCAGATCTTTACCGAATAATTTAAATTTACATCGGGGCTTAGAATTTTAATCTTGTATGGCATAAATACGTCAAAAGGTAGGGTAATGGGGGTTGTAATGCGACGTGTTTAGCGAGCTCAGCGAAATTTGCTATTCAACTTCTCATGAATAAATAATATCAAAAGTTACTGTAACGAGCACGTAGATATTGGTAAGCCGCATTTCCAGTGATAAAGTAGCGAGTATCCGCTACATCTGCAGAATTGGGCATCGGGTTTTTTGTAGTAACGAGCTACCTTACCTATCATACCCATCGTGTTTAAAATATGACCAATACGTAACAAGTACCATAAAACGATATTCTATTTAAGCCAAGTATTAATTAATGCACTGTCTAAGATAGGTATCTACTATTTTTAAATGTAGAGTCGGCCAAAGCTTGGTATGTATTAGAATTACGACTATAGGTCTACGGTATAGATTGTTAGAACAATATCAACGTATGATTTTCTACAATATATGCGGGCGCAACCGTGAGTTAGGTATAATATATAACTCGCTGAATGCTGTTTTACCCTAATTTCGGGATGCTTTGTGGCAAGATAATAGGAATAATATTATATGTTTACATGGACTGACCTCACTGTATACTAACACTGTACATTGGATCAAACCATCGTCAAAACTCTACATTATTCAATTGTACCTACCTACGATACTAGTAGAATAATTTTTTACTCAACCTGGGTGTAACTACCTTATATATAGGTATTTCAGAAAGTAATTAATTTAATATGTATTATATAGAATACTTATATTAAGTACCGAAGGCACTTACCGTATGGTCGTCTAAATTTATTAACATTTTAACCTTAGTTAAACCAGAGCATTATTATGAATGGAAATAAGACCCTCGCTTTGAACTATGACCACAAGAAATGTCAGGAGTCCTTCAATCACGGGTAATTACTTTTCAAGAGTTCTCGTTTTCCTTACTCCACATTCTTACTCAAAGGTTGAAAGGGTCCCGCAATAATCAGATATTTAAAATCATGATCAAATACAGTTTTAGTTCCCATACACTCTATAGATAGGTACTAAAATGCCGAACACGGAATACCAAAAAACAAAATCGTACCAAATATATAAAGTGGGTCTAAAATTGGGTTTGAGAATTCCCGACAGAACCCCAAAATACCCTATTTACTAATTGTAACATCAGCTAATAACCAGTGAAAGTCCCGTCAAAATCATGTCCAACCGTTTCGGAGATTCACCCGCGTGACTTTCGGAACTCCCGCAGGAACTCCAAACTTCTTTTATACTAACCTTGTCCTGACAATAACGAATACAAAAAAAAAGAATTATCCAATTTGGTGCAGTCGTTTGGAAGTTATGCGATTACATACATTTCGGTGATTCATTTTTATTTATATAGGTAAATAGATAGAAACAATAGGTATATGGCCACCAACACTAATTCGAGTAACGCTAAAATATGTATAAACATCAAATATTTGTAAAGCAGCCTCTACGTTATGGCATAAAAATTGTACGCATTCAGCCGTTTTCCCCGTTAGCGAGCCATGTTTCTCTGCGGAACGTAAATTATTATTATTATTAACGTCGACGTTGCGTAAGTTTATATTTCCATATTTTAATCGCATACGCTGGTTTTTAAAAGCTTTTATTAACCTTGCGATGTATGTAACTATCTATGTTTGTACGGGTGGAATCTTGCAACTCAATTTTGCAGTAGATATCTTCAATCGATTGAGCTTAAATTTTGTATACACGTTTAGTTTGGATGACAATGCATGGTTTATTATTTTTAGAGCATTTGAATAAAGGCTTGTTTTATAAAAAAGTAAAAAAAAGTGTTTTCCTATAGAGTCTTATTTATTTATGAATTTCTAATTTTCTGATATGAATCATCAAGATATTGTGTTCATTTATTATTATGTGTTTATTACGTGCATGCTCATCCTGTCAATAGTTCTCCAACCTTTACAGTGTTATTTGGGTTATGCAAATACTCCAGTATGCATGTACCTACATTATTAGATACATGAAACAAATCGTATTATACGATTCGTTCGTATAATCAAATAAAGCAATCGTTTATGGGTAGCCGCAACCTATGCGGTTAAATAAAACCATTGGTAGATACTTGTAATCAGTACTGCTCTAATGGTGGATGGGAAATATTAGATTATTTTAGAATAAATATATTATAGAGTGAATCACTTTAAGGTACCTAATGTATCTATACGTTAAAACTGTTTTAAAGAATGAGTGAATGTAAACTTGAAAATCTAATACAAATGCAAGGAGTGAAAATATAAGCTCTGTAAAAAAATACCTTCAAAGTTAGTTTTACTTACTTATAATAATAAAAGAATTTTTAAATTTAGCTTGAGGTTACAAAGTTCTGAAAACTTTAAAAATAGAAATTCCGGACTTCTATTGCTATAGAATGAAAAAATTATATCCTTTGTAAATTGAGCTGGCTCTGTATGTGACTGCAAGCGCTACATACTCTTTGTACATTGGACACTAATGGGATGCGCCAGGCACTGAAAGATGATAATTTATTATCACATAAGAGTTGGTACTGAACGCTCAGAGCAAGATTTTTATTTGCAGTATTTATCGGTTACCGCTAATTTTTTTATCTACTTGGATAAAAAAAACTCTACCTATATATTATCCAGTATCCACTCTTGTCTATCACGAAGGAGTATTGGGCGGCGTTTTAAGCGTTAATAACCAAGCTATCCCATGGTTTTTATATAATTTCTCTCTCTCACCTCACCTCCTCAAGGTCGAGGCACGTTGTGTATCAAGGTGAGACGATGCGAACCAGTTTAGAGCAAAAACGCTATGGTATCAAACAACCTGAGGCGACGCATCCGTCTCTGCTAAACGCATGGCTCAGACTGAGGCACCCACGTAGTGATTATTATTTTTAGAGGCACCTTTGAGTGCATAAAAAATCAGACAAAATATGACTCGACCTGCGGTATTGAATTTGCCTCATGGCGCGACACGCCTCGTAGTTGAGGCAGCGTCTCCGCTTACGCTGCCGCACGTCAAAGCCGACCTGAGGCTGCATCTAGCAGATACTACTATACTACTAGGAGTCAGCTAGACTAATTAAGTCGCGTAAGATTTCAAAACAAAACGCATTTTTTTCTATAATTATGACTCTGCTCCAAAATTTCATAAACTTTCTGGCCCTTCATGAAGAAAGTTTTCCCACCACTGCTCTAGATGGCAAGACGAGTCACGCTCGTATAGACTGCGTGGCCTTGGTACACCGGGTACACGCGTCGCTTGCGTCCACTCGATGCGTTAAACGCTAATTATTTGGGGCCACCCCTACCACCATACTATCCTTCGTCTTCTCACTGCAATTGCGTGACTATTGGACGCAATAATGGCCCCCCATAAGTATTTTAGTTTCCCACGCTACCAACAAGCAACAAAACGCATATATATGGACGAATAATATTTAGGTCAGTATATCTCACCATCGTACTTACCTGCCCATATACCTACACTTACACTTATACAGGATGTAATATTATACGCGGGACTTATTTAATTCCATATATGTAACTAATGAAAAGATAATTAAATAAGAAAACGCTGATAAATGACACAAAACCTTAAATATATATATAGATATACGTGGTTGTACGCAGATTTACCTTTACGTTTGATTTGTCGGCGGCAATACAAAGGAAAGTGGCGTTGGCTGACTCTTCAGCGCGTCGGTAATGCGGGCTCAATTTTCGTGAATACAATTAATCTTATGCTTTGTTACATAAATTATTTGAGACGAGAATCGAATGCTGAAAACCCGCCTTGAATACATTTCATGTTTAGCCTTACTGCACCATGAATATTCATAGGTACCTACTTTCATCGATAGATTGTATAGTCAAAAGAAATTAAGTGTCTGTGTTTAATAAATAAATGTGTAAAATTGCACACATCCAAATAATAATCACAAAATAATATGACTGTGTGTCTATGTACATTGTACATATCTAAACCCAGTTTGAGGATTCGATTTGTATTCGAAAGCTCCTAGGCCCTGTCTTAGTAATAGCAAATTCTTCTATTTTCGTGCTAGAAAATTATCTAACGTAAGTTCGTTGTTACGTAGGCACTACAATATTTTGGAATAAAAATAAATTGAAGATAATATTTGAACTCACTAAAACTTTCCTTTCTATGTCGTAGGATGACTGGATCGAATTCCAGTCTTTATCAATAACTAACTTTCCGCTTGGCAGCATCACTCGGGGCGAAAATACTTTTTACGCTTGGAACACCCCACAATCTGTAAGTCTTTGGTCTGTAAAAGAAAAAGAACAATTCGCTTTTCATTAATTATATATCTCTGTAAATATTTGGTGTATTTCTACAAAATAATACTTATTTATGTACATATGTAGATTATAGATAGAAAATTCAATATTACTTGTTCTGATTCACAGGTAGTCTGTACGTATATCTATTTCTAAAATGAAACTTGTTCCATTTTTTAATTATTCTCTGGTTTGCATATCTGAAAATCTAGCTCTGATCTTGATTTATAAAATGCTTTGTCCTGAATGACTGACTGACAATCAACACACAGCCTAAACCGCTGATCGCAGTGACCTGAAACTTGGAAAGTGTGTTCTTTGTGTAACGTAGGTATCCGATAAGAAAGGATTTTCTGAAATTTTACTCCTGCGGGGGCGAAAAGGGGGGGCAAAGTGTGTATGGAGCAATTCCGCGGGAACTCCCAAATTATCGCGGGCACAGATAATATAATACTATTTTTATAAATTATATTACTAGCTGTCCCGCGCGATTTCATCCGCGGTGATTTCAGAGTTCCCGCGGGAATTCCGTGATAAAAACTATCGTATCTTTCAAGTTGGGCTAAATACAACACAGTGACGAAATTTCACCAGGATCGATTCAGTAGTTTCGGAGTCCATCGCGGACAAACAACGTGACACGTGATTTATATATGTTAAGATTTACGTTTTTTAATTATGTTACACATATACCAGTGCCAAATTTTTTATCATTGTAAGTATAAATATTTCTTTTGAATGGACTCACGATACAAGAGATTAACGTGATGAAAGAGGAGGATACGAAAACCAATATCACACGCCACAATCAACAGCGGTAAATAACGAACAAAATAAAAAAGACGTGCCGAAAATTCTTATCGGATCACACTACAGTAGGTACACATGACAAATATAGTGCCGAAGACAAAACACAATACATTGCATAGAATGTCTGTACCTACATAGAAAGGGCAAAGGTAATACATATTTGACTAATTCTCCAAATGGAATAAAGAATATTAGCTTGTATATAAATGAAAGGTCGCCATCTTCAAAAACAATACAAATATAGGTATATAGCTAGTAGATGATAAAACCTTTTCTTGACATCGATAAAAGGTTGCACATAAAAGTTTCTAAGAATAAATATTTTAGCTTCAAATTTTGCAGACACTTCAAAATTGGTGTAATTTTTTCTATTGGTGAAAACTGCATGAAAATCCGTTCAGTATTTTTTAAGTTTATCGCGAACAGACACACGCATCGGAGGACTTTTTTTATAATATGTAAGGATGGTAAGATAAATGTCATAATAGAATACATAAAAAATATCCCAGCGGAGTTCCGAAATTCCATCCACAAATTAAAACGGTTGGCATCAGCTAGCTATATAATATTTTTCCTCAAATTACCATCGCGTTTAGACACTAAATTTTGTTTTTAACCGACTTCCAAAAAAGGAGGAGGTTCTCAATTCTACTGTATGTTGTTTTTTTTTGTATGTTTGTTACACGATTACTCGAAGACGGCTAGTCGGATCGGTCGGATGGATCGATTTGAAAAATTATTTTTTGTTTGAAAGGGTATACCTACCTACTCCCGAGGTGGTCCTATTGTTATGAAGTCAGGATCTGATAGCGAGATCTTGGAGAAATCGAGAGAACACTTCAAATATTATAGATACAGCATAGCGGTTTGGGTAGATAAATTGTCACTTTATAAATTACAAACTTTTACAACAATTAATCTACAGTAAATTTACTTGCGTACATTTGGGTATTCCCTCAGGAACTCTTTTTTCTAGGATAAATAGTATTCAGTTTCACTCAGTGATGCTGTAGCTATCTATCAGTAAAAAAAAATAGAATGGATCCACTAGTTCTAGAGATTATACGCCCTGCAAACAAAATACCTACATCTGTGCCCACAAAAGTTTGATCGAGTTCATCGTGAATGCGTATGTACACACTTACAGTGATTACAAGAAAACATAATATACATAATAAATGCCAAATCATGGTCGGCAGTCGGTCCTAAAGAGATTTTGTCACTAAAATATCAAATAAAATTTAATTAATTAATAACAAAAATAACAATATGCAAACATTTATACTTTTCTGATAAAGCGATAATATTATCTCTTATAGTGAAAACGACGATATTTACAATAACACTCTCACACCAAAGCTATATACATATGATAAATATTCGAGCACCTAGAATAATAAAAATTCCGTATTCATAGACGCCGAGAGTAAGTACAAGTGTGTTGACGTTATAAACCCAATAAAATTAAATTACAGCAGTCTACGTGCGCGCCGGCTGGCCGCGCTACGTAGAGCTACACCCGCCCGTAGACCGATGCTCGTAGACCGTAGCGTCGTAACCCGCGGTACGTAGTCAGTGTAGCAGTTCGCCGCTAGACCGCATTCCGGCAAAATTGTTTTATCTGAAAACTTTATGAATACCCCACCTTCCTGACCTTTTCTTGCGATTAATATTTGTGTTATATAAAAAATGTAAATAGGTTTAGTCTTCCTACTGTGAACCAGTTTTTGTTTATACGTAATACTAAAGGAACTGCCCTTACTTTGAAAAGGTACTAGATTTTATTATATCACTTTCATCGTTGAGTTCAACGGAACACCGAAAATTTATAAAAATTAAGTGTATTGTTGTGTTGATTTACAAAAAAGTGTACATTTAACTAAAATCTGAATGTAGTAGGATACTCCATTTTATTTTCGTTTTAACCTCTTAGTTGATTAAATAAACAAAAGCGATTTTGTGTGTCAGCCCAAACCTCTAATTACTTGAAATTTTGCACAGAACTTTCTTTTATAACGTAGTTAGGCATTAAGAAAGGATTTTTGGAATTTTATCCCTACGGAAGTAAAAAGGCTAATATGCGAGTAATGCTGAGAGGAGTAGTTAGTTAGTAATAAATAACTCCTATATTTAGAACGAGAAAATCAATTTCAAATTGTCGTAAAACATGTTGCCCAACTCAAAGTAGGTATTACCCACCTAGTTTTAGCAAGTCTCCCAAAGGGTAAAGCAGCGGAGGGTTAACATCAAAGACACGTGATTTATTATACATATAAATTGAAATTCAACATAATTGAAACCCATTCACAAAGTTTTCTTACTATTAATATCAATAAATATTTCTTGTGAAAGATTATTTAATATTAAAACGGCTAATTACTAGGTTTCGCACATGTATATATTAGTAAAAATATTGAAGAATGAATGCGGACAAAATAATTCTTGTTGCGACATTGGAAAAAAGTCGACACTCCGCAATAAAAACATGGCGAGCAGCGGCCGCTATTGTAATTAAAAATTGGTGGAATTTTAAGGGGTTGTACTAATGTCCCGGCTGCTTCACGGCCGAGGGCGCTTGCTGAAAACGACGGCTCGACCTGTGGGCGGCGCGGGACGCAGCCTCGCTGCCCGCTGCCGTTAAATTACAATTATCATGTTTACGCTCATCCCTGACGTGGAAGAGCAGTTTTTAGACCGCAAGAGTTTCTTTTTTGTACTATAGACAATTAATTCACGCAACATTTAGTTGATTTTTTGTTCATCATCTCAACAAAGCTTTCGGCTTTTGATAATTTTACTCGCTTGAGTATTGAAAGCGTACCGTACCGTGTGTGAGACGTGAACAAATTAAAGAAGGTAACCATGTTAATTTGGAAAATAACAAGTTTATATAAGTTCCTTATTGTGTAACTATTTATTGCTTTATTTATTGCTTACTGCAATAAAAATAAACAAAATCTCGATTTAAAAAGCAAAAAAAATTATTCGCTGTGAAGATTGGTATAAAACACTTTTACTATTTATTAGAATTAATGGTATAATTTAAAAACCGTCATGTATTATATCCAAGTTTATTATGTAATTAATTATAGGATAACTAGCAGTCCCCCGCGATTTCATCCGTGGTAATTTCGGAGTTCCCGCGGAGGTTAAGGGAAAAAAGGACTCTATATCCTTCTTTGTACCCCAACAGTAGTTTACGGTGATTAGCTGTTCCCCGCATTAGTGCCGGAGTTCCCGCGGAAGAGATAAATAAGAGGGAATTATGTAAATAATAAGACTTTCTGAAGAATTTATAATTTTCTAAAAAGCTGGTTTGCCTTTTTTGTCGATAAATAAAGTTAATTAATTAAAACGAGTTTCAAAACAATCCCGCTCAAGACTAAAAATTCCTTAATATATTTTGGTCTATAATATCTATAGCGTACTTATATTTATTTAGGAGGCAGGGTCCAAGAATCAATTTGCTATAGGGAACTTTGTCCAATAACGAAGTGGGCATCCACGAACACTACATACTCACTTGCCATACAGGCACATAGATACTACACGCAAACACGCTCGAGTGTCTCCTACTTTATGTTTAAAGGTTTAAAGGTCGTGCAATAATTTTGCCTCGTGGCAAGTTTTCACTCTAACGAATGGCATTCATAATTCTGACTCTGTCCCACCTCATTTTATGGTATATCCCCAGTCCCCTAGTAAACAAAATCTCTTTAGTTTTCACCTTAATATTTTGTGCTTCAAGGTTTATTTACTTGGAAAAGCATCAAATTTCTCTGTTTTACTACACCGTAGTCTTTTATTTCTACATCAAATAATTTTTTGACAAATACTCGTAGGTACGAGTATTGTAATAAATTTTGCCGCATTACTTTGTACGTATAGGTAGATACTCAAAATTTTTGCTAGGGAGGTAAATACGCCAATATAAGTAGAGATAGGCTCTATATATAAAAGCAGAAACTGACTGACTATGATTTTTTTCACAGATATTCCTTTAGTGAAGACATAGGTGTGCACTAAAAAGATTTTTTTTTTTTATTTCAACCCCTAAAGAGTGAAAAGGGGTTGCAAAGTTTTTAAGGAACAATTCTGTGGTAACTTCGAAATTATCGCGGGTGAAACCGCGCTGGACAACTAGGAACCCATAAACTCCAAAATCAATATTTGATCGCTTTGAGATATTTCGCTGTCACCAATGGTACTATCGCAAACAGTTTCTCGTTCTAGTGCCAAGTTTGTACTTATTAGATTTGGTATTCGCCGAACGACAGAATGAAGTTAGCTTTTGACTACATAGAAGTGGCCGAGCCGAACGGACACACGTAGTTCGTATGATAAATTAGCAATGTGAGGGTTGCGTGACTAACTCTACAAGGGTTGTTCATTCGCTGCTCGCTAACTAGTAGTTGTCTTAGTGGTTAACCAACTTGACGATGCCTACTTGCTTTGAGCTACATATTCAAGTTTGTGACTTTTATATGCTTTTATCCTAAAATAGGTAAGGAAATTTATTCAATTTAACTCTTATATAATTGTTAATACCTATATCTTTGGCAAGTGTATACCGCTATCTCAAAACTGAATGGTATCTGTTGTTTATAATGAAAACGTTTATGAATTATGAGTTTGTGACGTTGTAGGTGGTAATCTCTGGATCTACTGAACCGATTTATAAAATTCCCACGGGAACTCCGAAATTACCACGGGTGAATCCGCGGGGGACAGCTAGTATTTAATAAAATATTTGTTTCGCATTTGCCACTCTGGAAAACCAAATCAAATAATATGATAAATAATAATTATCTAATGAGAAAGTTAGTGGTGGAACTCTAGACAGTGGCCAACGCGAACAATTGCATTTACAAACTTTCTATTTAGGAAGGCGAAGTGAGCTTTAGCCGACAACGAAGTCAACTTAAACGTTAGTCAAATGAACGATAATGTTTTCTTTCTGGAGCCTTGACATATTATTTGCCAGAGCTAACTTTGTGTGAGCTTTTGCTTAAACTCTAACCATTTATTTATTTTATAGTCCGGTCTATACCTACATCTAATACCTAGGCAAAAAGACACAAGGCTAAACTCTAACGACCGCACTCAGAATCGTTTTAATGATTACTTAATTTAAGTAAAGGTTTTAAAACAAAATTGCTCTGAGTGCGGCCTTTTTTGTTCCAACAAGATGCTCCGAGGTATCATTTTGAAATAGTGAATATCTACATGAATATTTTTAATCGACTTCCAAAATGAAGGAGATGTTGTGTTCGGCTGTAGATACCTATGTTTTTTTTTATGTATGTTCAAGACGGTTAGGCCGATTTGGAAAATTTCTTTTTGTTTTGAAAGGGTACATAGTTAATCCCATTGTCATCAAGTTGCGATCTGATGATGCAATCTTAGAGAACTATAGCGATTTAGGTATTTTTTAAAGTAAATCATTCATTTGCCTTCGGAAAGCAAAATTTGGAGAATTGGAACTGATGATTAAGACCACAGATGGGCATCGGAACTTCTCAATAATACAATTTCACGGGTTCCGGCACAATTACTTTAATATGGTTTCTTAAGAATTTATGCTCGTCACAATACATATGGCGAAGTGGAACTGATGGTGACTACCAGAACTCTTTAACAATTTTGCATCGTAAAAAGGTAATATCTTGTAAACAGTAATTCTGTCAGCTTGAGAACTTCGCCTTGACACGCGCCCGCGTGTCTAGATAGGCAGTTGACATAAGGCTATTGTAATTACAAATTAGATAAATTACAAATAGATTCACTTAAAAGCAAAAAAAAAAATATTTTTAGGCGATGATGGGTACCTGTAGATTTACTTCAACTTATATTTGTATAATTATGAAATAGGAAACAATTAAAAAAAATGCCGTGACGCGTTACTTTAATTAAAATAGAATAAACAGGCGAAATTGCGTGCCGTGAATATTTTACTAGTTTTATAATATAATACATTCATAGCTTATCAGATAAAAATGTATTTTCTACACGGAAGTGCTATTTTTCACCTAATTCGAAAAATGGAGGAGTTTCTATATTAATTGATTGTATTTTTTAAATGGAGGGCGATATTTCCGCACCGATGGCGTCTCACCGCGGTCACAAAATGCCACCAAAATAGAAAGTATATAAGTTGTTGCTGTTATCTGTAATTATTACACGAGTAGCAATTTGACCCAAGTGCGATATTTCCGCGAGTAGCGCGAGCGTAATCATTTACACGTGTTGGCACCTAAACACAGAACGTTGCTTGTGGAGAATCCACCTACCTACAGCGAGCTCCGTTCCAGCCTAGCCACAAGCTCCATTCCTTATTTAGATGGACACGTAACTCGATTAACATTAACGTAACACTCAGTTACTCGGCTTACCTTTTAACCTTATGTTTATTGTTGCCCAGAGACTAGTTTGCGGTAAACTACTTAAATAATCGGAAAACTTCTGCCCTCCATAGGGGCTCTGTAATGGAGTTAGTTGCAAGTAAATATTATTCTTGGGAATTAGAATCGGAAAATATTATATCGGTAGACAGTACGTATTAGTTATGATAAATCTTTACGAGTAAGAGCTAAATATGCTTTATAATACCTATCTATATATTTGATCAGGCCGGTGGATACACAAGATACTGTTTGAACTTTTCTCATGACTAAATACGGCTTTTGAATATTGAAATATAATGTTTTCTGCTGAAATTATTAAAGAACCTTATAATATTACGCATAATTATGAGGATATAAAAACGGAGTTATGTTTTCTTTTTCTCTTTTGAAGATTCTAAAACTCATCATGTATATCAATGTTCATATCTGATTACTTTCTATCTAAACTTCCATGTAAACTTATGCATAAACGAAATTATAAGTTCCAGGCTTGTTAGACGTCTAGACATAAAATTATTGTGGTATATTAGCGCCGTCGCGAAAGCAATCGCCATACAAGTTGTTCGTTTTCGTCGGACCCTCGTGTACTTAAGTATACTTATGCCGAAATTGACTTTCCCTTTTCGTTGTTATAGTTACAATATCGCATGTTAGTTTTGTTCTATTGAACTTGGTCATAATATTAACACTGAACTTACTGAACTTTTGTATATTGGTGTGGCTTGCTTTCGTAAAATACGAATGTGCGTAAGCGTCCTTAGTAGGTATGGTTTGGTTCTAGATTCAACCACTCCTGTGGTGTACCTAGTAGTTAGTGAACCTGACTTCTGCAATCGATTATCGATTCAAAATCAGCGAATGATGTTAGTTTTTCACTTTAGTCTGAAACTATGTTTTTAAGCGATCCTGGCTTTTCCCCATTCATTCTGTTATATCGCTAAAACAAAATTCCATATTTCAGCAAGTCATTTAATTATATATATTTATTATTTCCGTATATCTAGTCGATTCGAATTTTTACGACTATTCGATGTTTATGATTAGTTGATGAACAGTTTTTGCGTACCGTGTGATATGAAAGTGGTTTGAATCACTGCATGATTCTGCGAATCTACTTTTCGTTTAGTTTATTCTTTATTCCTGGAATTTATTGCTGTCATCACTAATATATTCATCATAACTTATATATTTCCCAAACATTTTTTTTCCCTGGTATTACGACACCAAGATCGCATTTATAAAGTAAGTACCGAAAACAGGTAGGTAAATATAATATCCCCACAGTGATTTATTGTATCGTATTGTAATCTAATGTAGGACTATCATCTACACTTTATTTCAATAGATTAGGTATAAGTAAGTAATCAGGTATTACCAAATGATGCAAGCAATACCTAAAGTCGACAGTGATTAGGCCTAAAACTCTCGTGAATCAACTTTTTTAGCTTATTTTAATATATTAGATATAATATATATTGTGGAATATTTGTAAATGTGGTAATATTTACTTTAATTGACATTTATCTTTACAATTTATTTCAAAGTAAATCAAAAATGTACCGTCGCATGGCGAGAGAGCAAGGAAACAGCCCATTAAATATACAATACACATTAATTTAATCATATTTCCAATAATCGAAATACGAAAGATTTAGGTAGATACATAGAGCGAACATTAGTAGATATAAGAAGATTATGTAAAAACATTTCTTAAAACAAGTTTTTAAAACCGTAGATCATTTTCTGTCTGTGCTGTTAACATCATCGTTAACATCGTAAATCCTATTAAAACAACTAAGAAATATTTTATACCTGTGACAAGAGCTGTGATTTATGGGAATTCAAAAGAATTTGGTATCCAGTTAAATTTTACTTCTTCCATTAGCGAGGCCGTTATCTTGCAAAGTTTTTGGTGTGAACTTTCTTTCACATTTATTATTTTGTTACCAATAAGTATTACCTATTCCTTTATCCAGGAGAACTCAAGCGTACAGAAGTTACAGTACCAAATTGTATAGCATTAGGCAACTGTGGAAACAAACATATCTAATATGAAAACAAATAGGTAAGTGGGTATACTACACCTAACAAATAACTCTTACTAACTCTTCAATAGGAAAAGTAATTATCTATACCTACGTAAAGAGGCATTTTTAGAATTATACCAAATGTGATTGGGCGTAGGGAGAGGAGTGCGGGCAGCGGAGGTGAGAGTTGACCTACACGTCCAGCTTTGGACCACAAGTCTGATTTCGTCAATTTGAAAGACATAGAAGAAGAAGAAGAAAATACATTTATTTCAGCACAACACACAAGAAAAAGATACAAACATCAACAGTGCCTAATCTAAAGAGACATAGATAATATAGGATAGACATAGGAAAATTTAAAATATATAAAATGAATAAAAGACATTGAAAATGAATATCGCCATATGTCCTGAATTTTTACTTTGACGGCGTTTCCGTCATCCGTCTATTCCAATTCCCATCAGATGTGGTTTCTCAAAAGGTTAGTATACGAAAAGAAATCAATCAGTACGAATCAGTACGAGCACGAATTTTTTCGCTCTCGTCTAGTCGATATCGAGCATTTTTTTTGTATGGAAAATGAACAGCGCCATCTATCCAGTGTCGTTCATTTTCTATACAAAAAAACGCTTTGACATTACGACGATATCGACTAGACGAGAGCGAAAAAATTCGTGCTCCCCCTACAGACCGAAGAGGTTTCGGTCGCGTTTCGTTGCCCGAAACCCATGTTGGCGACGCAATATCAGTGACCAGCAGGCACAGTGACCGACCCCGCACGGTGTCAATAATGTGCAAACTACCATTACGGGAGAGTATACCTACTGACCAAATATGGTCCCCAACCTAATACCGCTAACAGAAATACTGTTGACCAAATTCGGTGGGGAACTTTTCGATCACGAATTTTACCGAACAAACCCCTATTTTTCTCTCAGCGTAATAAGTAGATACCACTTATACTAAAGAATATGTTTTTATTCTTAAATATAAAGTGCAATACCCCACGGTTTCACACTTGAGTGTGAGTTTCGGTATTCCTTGAGAAGAAAAATATATTGTGTGACTAATTGGCTATCTCAATCGGTAAAGTCGTTCAAAATTTAGATATTATGAATGTTAACTAGCACTTATATGCCTACAATAGTGGTGAGTAGGTTTAACTAGATACACAGTTGAAAAAACGAATAGTCTTCACGTATTTGACACGTTTCTCGTTCAACTTCTATAAACGCCATCATAATAAAATGCGTTTATTGTCATAGTAGTGCTGCATAAAATTCTATTTTAGCATTTCATTTACGAGCTTAGTAGTAAAAGTTTCCTATATCAGCGCGCTGCGCCATCACACGACACTGAAAGCTCGCGTGCTCGACTCAAAATACGAGTAGACATTATGTTTCGCTGGCGATGTGGAACGGTAACCAACGTCACCAGTAACGACTTACAATGTTGACGTCATACCTTTGAGTATACATGCAATCCCTATAAATCAAGCACTCCGAATAACAATATGTCACGCTGCCATACATTAGATACTTATTTCTGGACGACGCGCGACGTTTGGTAAATCGAAATTTATTGCACACACACACACACACACGCAAGCGCACACACACTCACATAATAAAAACACTCTGCAAACACCTTTATAATACCTATAAACAATTGGATCTGTCATCATCTATCTTTAAAATACAATTAAGCTCTTCTCCTTACGCCTTATGCCTTACGCTTTCCTTAGTTTCGTTTTCTTATTAGTATGTCAACTTGAAGCTTGAAGTTTGGAGCGTTAAGTACCTACCTACCTATTGTGTCGCAGATAATACCTAATAGTGAAATGCCAAGGAAAAAAAAGTGATGTGGTGGGTGCTCTCTGCTCACGCATTCGCAATCGTATACCTAAACATATGGATTCTCTTGTAGCTACTGTTTAAACCTAAAGCAACCTATAGGATGCTCGGAAACACAACACCGCAATACAATTAACTAGCGAATCGATCGCACTATGTTTTAATATAGGTTATATTTTTTCATTTTTACTAGCCCATGTCTAAATTATTTATAATACAATATTTGGCGTGTACGCCGCCCGCAGCTAAAAAATTCGAACCGGTAGGCGCGGGCGTAGCGCTTGGAATTTCGTAGATAGGTCACCTCCAAACTAATGTTGAATAACTTTTAAAGTATAAATTTTTTCGACATAAAATATATTTTAATCATATTATTGCTAATTTTTTTAAATGGGGTGTAGGGTAAAACCCGGATAGTTGCCACACTTTTCGAAATCATTTTATATCTCCCAGTACATAAATAAAAATATTTTATTTTTTAAACTAGCAAGTACTTTGGTTCTTCATCTACAAATTTATTAAATGTAAAAGACATTATCTTTGAAATTTCCAGAGTATTAGCGATTTCTACGGACCTCTACTTTTTGTGACATCTATCCCATATATGGGATAGTTGTCTAGTCCATGTAAATTACATTTAGGATAGACGACTCGCCGGGAAACAAGGCATCTATCCCGAAAAATCTTTGATCGCACCTTGCGTTCCCGTGCAATCGCACAGAGATATGAGACCCGGTCCACTTAATAGTAGTTGGAAAGTCTTTTGATAGATAAATAAAATAGCACGCGATTCATCTGCGAAACTAGAGTAATTACGATCGGGGCAACTATACCCCCAGGGCAACTATCTTGGTTTTACCCTATCAGGTTTTTAGTTAATTTATTAACACGTTGTATAATATTATAAGTCCTCCACCTCGTCTGTCTGTCTGTCTGTTCACGATAAACTCAAAACCTACTCCACGTATGAAAATCTGTGGAATAGTTTTGAGTTTTCGATTTCCACCAATAAATAGAGTCACTCAAGAGGAAGCTTTATATGTATATTTTATGTTAGAATTCCCGCGGAAACTCCGAAATTAACGCGGGTGAAACCAGCTGTTCTCTTCGCCTATAGATAGATAGAATATATAGAGATAGGTACAACGTTAAAAGGGATCTTTTAACTAAATACATTAACAAAGTTAACCTTTTATATTCAAAGCAAACGAAGCAAAAACGAAAGATCTTAACCGGTAATTATGGTCTCTACACAATTCGCGGTCACTCCATTGAAAAAAGATGAATATCTTTTCTTTTCTTTCTATTTGTATAGATACTTAAATACCTAAAGATTTTATTATTATTTTTTTTCCAACAATATAAATTGTGGTTTGAGTTTCGTGTGTCGACGGTAGCAGCTGTAACAGCAAAAACTTGTTATAGCTAACAATGTTGTTTACGTGCCATGCTTGCTTGACGATCGATACGATATCTAACAGAAATGAATAACACAAATCTATACTAAACCTTATTTAAGTAATTTAAACACAATCATATAAGTTTTTACCCGCGCTAATTACAGAGTTCCTGCGGGAATTCCGGGATAAAAGTACCTTATGTCCTGTGTAGGTTGGCAACGTGTATGCAAAATTTCATAAGATTTTACCCACGTTAATTTCGCATTTTCCGCTGGAATTATGAGAAAAAGTACCCTATGTCCTTTTCTGTACCCCTGACAACGTGTGTGCAAAATTGCATGATGATCGGTTGAACCGTTAAGACGTGAAAGCGTAACAAACAAATAAACTCACTTTCGCAGTTACAAGGATTATGAGACACTAGCTGTTGTTCCCCGCGGTTTTACCCGCGGTAATTTCGGAGTTTCCCCGGGAATTCCGGGATAAAAATACCCTATGTCCTTTTCTGTACCCCTGTCAACGTGCATGCAAAATTTCGTGATGATCGGTTGAGCTGTTAAGGCATGAAAGCGTAACAAACAAACAAACTCACTTTCGCATTTATAATATTAGTAGGTCTTTTATCGAAACCCTGTAATAAAAAATCCTCCTTCGAAGGTAATTACGTTTTGATGGCGGCTGAAGCGAAAAATCACGTTCCTTAACACTTTTTTTGGTTGATGTAGCTAAGTGTTGCTTAATCTTATGATTCAACATAATTATACTATTATTATTATTCAGAGCATTTAATCTAATCCTACGCCGACCGACACCGAGAAATAAATAATATGAACACTAGCGAGAGCATTTTGTTTTTAATGTTTTTTATATAAATAGGTATGTACCTACCTGTGTAAAAAATATCGTACAGATATTATGTGAAGTTATCATCAAAAATAATTCCTATCAGGTAGGCACCTACACAGTTTTAATCAATAACATGCATGTACCGCGTGTCAATTTGTAAATTGGAGCGTCTAGTGTGGTGACCCGAATTTTATAAAATTACTGCCGTAGAATCCGGCGCAAAGCATCAAGTAGCGTCACTAATTGGGTTCGTATCATTAATGGCTAAACTCTCCGTATATCAAGCTAGACTTACTATGCTACACACTAATACGGCTGTCTAACTTAATTGACTAAGTTCCCAAAGACAAGCTAATTATCGTTAATCGTCGAACTTTGTATTTAAGTGGATATCTTTGTACCTATTTATAGAGTTCATTAAACTAACGATGCCTCTTCAAGCTGCAAGTGCTTACCATCAACTTAAATTGTTACATTCCATGTCTCTTGTAGATAGTAGGTACAGGCTGTCTATTAAGTTAGTTATCGAAACTTGCTTAATTAGTTTTATATTTTCATATAAATAATTTGTATATAATATTAAGTTTTCCCTATCGGTTCACTCATTGAACTCATTCATCAAAAAATTGAACCGAATTTTAATATTAATATACAAAAAAGTTAAGAGTAAAAAGTAAAAACAAATTTCATTTAATATGCAAGCGTCGAGTAGGTATTTATCAGGAGTGCGCTCAAGTTAGTCCTGGAGCAGCCGGGGAAACTTGCTGGCAGAATGAAACGAGGAATGGAAAGTCTTGCCGATCTTAAGGCACCCAATACGTCTTGTTTCCCATAACAACCAAGAAGTGTTTCATATTGGGAACGACAGTCAAATATAATATTACGTATTATTAGATGAGAAGTACCTACCTACGCTGCCGCGCTGGAGTTAATATTTATTTATTTGACTATACAGTCAAGATAATAAATAACGGATAGTGATTAAAAATAGCTATTGTAATTACGAAATAAATTAACTTTTACCAGAAACTATAAGAAATTGCTACATTTCTCGCTCATCGCGCGTCCTGCTTTATGCAGCATGAAATAGCAACACTACGTTGCGGTTTTTCATGTTTATATACTACAGGGGTTTTCTTAAACATCGGTTAGAAATAACGAATAATAAGCCACAAAGAGAACTCTTTCTTAGAACGCAACTTTGTTTTTTTTTTTTAATTTGGAAAATAATTGAATTTAAAACTGTAAACCGGATTTATAATTATATTAGCTGTGCCCCGCGGTTTCACCCGCGGTAATTTCGGAGTTCCAGCGGGAATTCCGGGATAAAAAGTACCCTATGTGTTAATCTGATATGTAAGCTAAAGTTTCATTTGAATCCATCCAGTAGTTTTTGCGTGAAAGAGTAACAAACATCCATCCCTCCATCCATCCATACATTTTTACAAACTTCGCGTTTATATTAAGTAGGATCACTGAGGGAGACTTAAACTAAGTTGAATTTAAACAAGTAGGTAGGTTAGACTCGTTGGAGTTGGCAATACAAGGGCCAGTGGAGTGTGGGAATCTAATTTTGCGAAACGGTATTTCATGCACAGCGATCAAACCGGGTCAATTTCTAAGGGACAAAGGAAACAAGAATATTTAAGACTAAGGGAATGTTGGGCCCGCTTAATCTTAGCCAAGAGCGTTACCGACACAACAACAATACGACGAATTCTCCACTGCATTCAGATGAGATCCTGGAATGTCTATATTACGAGTGGCACCTCTCATAATAACAATAGTCATCACACTAATCTAGCACTTGCTTGTTTGAAACATTGTATTTTGCTTGAACAAATTTAATATATTTACCTATCTACAGCTAGTATCTAAGGGTTCTTAGGATTTATATAGGTTTTTAGTTTAAATAATATAAAATCTTGTCGAAAAATAAAAACACTCGTCTTAGGCATTAAATTATATAATTATATAGTCTATCTAGAATATAAAATGTATTTATCAATTAAAGCAGGTATGGAGTCAAATGCATTTTTAAAATTCTACTTTACTGGAGAAAACGCATATTTCAATCGAATACTGGCCAATGGAGGTTTCCGTTTATTCCGTTTTCGTATTAGTCCATTTTATTTGTCCGTGAATCACGCGTTTGTTTATCTTACACTTCAAAGCAAATCTACGTAGGACGTACCTTCGAGCTTCGTTAAGAACACTTATTTTTTCTCTCCAAGTAAAACATTTTATTCTTCGTGACATTTTAACAGGTTCTTTGTCCCGGTGTCATGTAGGCACAGACGACTGAAATAAGTTTTTTGTAACCATTTCGTGGAAATAAAAACTCCAAAAACTCGCAGACAGGTAAAATTATAACAACATTTGTCATTTCATGCGGAAAAAGCTGAAATACCTCGCATTCTCTAGAGTTAAAAAAATTGAAATTTCAGTCACTGTTTTGTAAATGTAAACATATTTTTCTTAATTAGACTGAATGTATCCGGATAAGAATCCAGTGCGCCGAAGTAGGTACATCAAACTTGCGGCAATACGCGCTCGTTTTTAAAAGAAGAGGGCTGGTTTTGGAGATAAGGAAAATATGTTTGTAAAGGACTAAAAAAAGATTCTAAAAAAACAGTTTGAATTTATCAACATAAATTCTTTACACTCTCATAGATAGGTACAGGTATTTTTTAATATTATGTTTGTTTGTTTGTTTCTATACTTTAATGAACATAAACAATTCTTTTACAAATTGCCAAAATTAAAACTAAGCAGTTAATTTATGCCCAAAGGCGAACTTATACCGCAAGGGGATTTCTTCCAGTCAACCTTTGCATAACCGAAAGGAAATGAGGTACGTAAATATTATGCATTTTTTTTACTAGGTAATAAATAAATCCTAATTTATCCTATTTATACATGGTGTAAGTTTGAACGAGAGACTTTTTAAAGGGTCCTTTTCAGTATCCGATACCGTCTCAAATAGCTTTAAAAATATAGAGTTCGTTTTTATAACGTAGAAGAAATTTTTCACAAAAATTAAGAGCGCCAGTTGCCGATGCGCTGACGGATCATACCCTAAAAGTCTAACTAGGTATGCTCTTGTGGCCTCTTTCGTGGTGTTGCAGACTCGATTCCCCTGTCAAGGTAAATAATGTAATATTTATTTATATCATGAACATTCGATTTCGAGTCTGGTTGCTTAGTTTAGGTATATCATAAGTATTAAGTAGGTATGTGTAAATATAAAAAAGTTTTAAAGTACCTATTATATCAGATGTGTGATATCCATAGTAACAAGGTCTGCTTATGTTGGGATCAGGAGGAGCTGTGTGATACCTAATGTTCACCTCTGACCTACTTGTGCGACTGAATAATGTGTAAACTTGACACATAACTGTTTTGTTAAGCGTAAGCATAACATAATATTCATAGCTATGAATACCCAGCTATATGGTAGAAGTTCCCGGAGGGATCCCACAATTAACACCGACTTTTGAAACTATGATATTATATTATTATGTAATAGGTTTTTCATTATAAATAGCATTAGGTATTTCTTGCGCTGCACGATTTTAATTTACTTTAGATCTTGATTTTTCTTGTGGCACGTATTTACGAGTCGAACCAAAGAAGTCACAATAGGGTGGCAACAGTTTTCGCAGTGCCCGGCGCTGCGGATGCGAGTAGAAAGTGCTTCAATCGATCTGGCTCGCCCGCTTTAAATCGGTTGAGCTCCGCAAACTTTGCTTAGGGCACGCCAAGCTATAAAATAACCGCTTGGGTCGCTGTAGGTAGCACCATTGAGCTGAAACTTCGTCTATAAATAATAAGCATTGTTAACTTTCTAATTGCATTATGTTCTCAAGAGATGAAAAGTTTTATTAAATTAGGCCAACTCATAAGTATAGTTAGATGCTCTCATATATAAATACTTCAAATTAAGGTGATGTTGAGTCTTCTACCGACTATGTCTTGAAACTTCGGAAATATAACATTTTGTATTTTCAGTCAGTACATTTTGTATTGCTATCAACTACCTACGTGTTTTTATTAGTGACACAGCGAAAGATAAAAAATTTGATGCTTTTCTGATGTTCTTCGAAAACAGTCATAAAGGGTCTAATCTTTTTAAATTAAAAGCATTAACATCCAGAGTTAACGTTAGCATAGATACGTTGAGCACATCCATAGGTACGTTGAGCACATCTATAGATAGGTAAGCTTATAGAAGCGTCTGCTATCAAATTTTCGCTGCAATAATTAGATATGCGTAAGTATATGCTAACGCAATCAACATGGACCGACACCCAGCACCTGGACACGACACTAAACGCGCTGTGCATATCTGATTCACCTCTCCCTATCGCCGACCGGCTCACTAATAATGGAAGCGACTAATTTAACTTCTGAATATCCTTAATAATTAAAAGTATGATCATCAAACGGCCAGATGAAATTTTCAGGAAAGGAAAAAAGTTGAATTTTAAAAAGCAAAAGAGGAATTTTACCTTGAAGATTCTATCCACTAATCTCAAAAACAAATGAGTTTGATTTTGTAATAATATTCACTAGATATCACTGATATTTTAGGTTTTTCACCCCGATAGTAGTAGATTTTCGTAAAACGCTTTCTTGGTGCTTGCCTACACTTTAAAAGCCTAAACCTAAACAATCTCAATTTTCAAGATCCGGGTTTACTGTTCTTTGACAGTCGCGGTATTGTTTTATTCTAATTTTGTAAAATACGAAGTCAATGCACTAAAATGCAAAAAATAACAAAATATGTAAGTTTGTACATATCCAAAAGATCAAAACGGTCGTAGATAATATTAGGTATTATTGGTACGAGTATGTGCTGCCTACTGATCGGTTCGAAGTCGGTGCATGACGATGAACCTCTAAAAAACTTCAGAAAACAATTTTTATCGTCTCTTCACGCCTCATGGGGTCAAAACTCGGAAGAGTCATCGAAGTAGGTACTCCCGCTACCTCACCTTTTCAGTAAAACACGAGTAGATACCTATATACTTACTTGTAATGGTTCGGCGGCAGGCCACTCGATACAAAGTCTTCCATTGTTTTTAATTTAAAAATTTTTACTCATTTCTAATTTGTGTTCTATTATTAGTTTTTTTCTTTTTTTTTATAATTCGATGTCATTGATTAAAAAAAGTTAATGTAAATTTTCTATGCTTTAGAATTTCGAATCCGTAAACACTCACCAATTTTTTGTGATTATTACCAAAGCTGATTGGATTAATCAAAGAGTTAAATCATTTGTCACCTCAAACGATAGTCCTTTCGTATCCACAAAAACAAATCTGAGGACACCTATCACCTCTCCTTGAACTATCTAATGGAAACAGCGATATTCGAATTTGAAAAATTACTCAATTTATTGTGGTGATGATCATCTCATGAAGTGGTGATAGTCAATAGATACTATATCAATACGAAAACAAGGGCAATAATATATTCAAGTAATACCGCATAACCTTAATACTATAAATTTATAGGAGCAATTTGAAATTCATAGCGCTATGATTACTTAGGTTAGGCGGATCTTATAGCAGCTTAAAGACAACTATACCAAGCCACAGAATATATAAAATTATATAGGTATCTCTAGAACTGCTTTCTGACCCTTTGTTTATACTATCTCCCGGCTTAAGAATTTTATCATTATGATAAGTATAAAACCGTTTGTCATTCATTAAGGACCACCGCCATTTTAATTAAAACCAAGCTTAGTTAACAACGGAACATCAAATTTGACAGTTGAATGCGGAGTATTGCGCCAAGACAAATGGTGCAGCCATTAAGAAGTGATACTGACAAGTAGCGCAATGGAAGGGTTTTCGTTATCTATGCTTTAAATATAAATGAACATTCACCTAAAGAGGTTTCGGAACTGATTCCGAACGTAATATTGTTCTTTGAGATACTGCGGCGTTGTTTCGAGTTGCCAGTAAGGGAGCCATTGGGGAATAAACGCACCGTATTCCATTGTCTTTAGCTATAACTTTAGAAAACAGGACCATATTTTCCGTTTAACACATGTATTTCAACAATTATTTGACACATGTGGTATAAGAACATGGATATTTTTAAATATTTACTTAAAAATCACAATAAGCATGAATTATACACAATACTTATAGTTGCTACGTCTGTCTTTTTATCACTGAATCCCCGCTCGAACTCTGAAAACAACACGGTTGAAACTGCGGGGATCAGCTAATAATAAAATAAGAATAATATGCTTAAAATGATACCAGCTTCAATGTTAACAAGTCTTGTTATCGAGCGCCTTGTGTCGACTTACAAGGTGTTCTAATGACATACCCGAGGATATAAACTCACAACAACCTAAGAATACAAGGCGTTACTCCTCCGCACTAAGAGTTTTCTCATGTAAACATACCCGTGCTGAGAGCGAATTTCCTGTATCAATTCACGGTGCACATCAAGCCTGATCCGGGTAAACTACACCCAAGGTAATATGGAAACGTGATTTTACATTAAAAAAGTTGAAACGCTATATACTAGTATAGTATTATATTATCTGTGATGTATACAACATACACACATTTCTGGCAATGTCATCATAATCCCCGCAGTCTCTAAGGCGGTACATACCTGGTAGAAAAGGTACAAAAATTAATAGCTGCTCAAATATCGCATTGTCATTTCTTAACCGGTATAAAAAAAAGCTAAAAATACACAATTTTCTTTTAACCAGTTTTATGTAGGTACTTAACTTACTCCATTCTCATTGCTCACGAGACCTTAATTAAAACCTATTATAATAATTACCCTTTAAATTAAATGAATAAAAATTATTGCATTGAAATATACTTATTTCAAATATAATAATTGTTTTATTTTTATTTTTAAGGAAATATATTTTCTGCTGTGACTATTTATACCTTGAACTAAATCTAAAGTTGCGTCATATAAAAATCTCAATATTTTAGATATTATATAGGTATGGTATTCAGACAAATGTTATTTATATTGTACTAGCTGTCCCCCACGGTTTCACCCCCGATAATTTCGAAGTTCCCGCGTGAATGCCAAGATAAACTATACATATGTATAAACCTTTCTCATGAATCACTCTATCTATTGGTGAAAACCGCATGAAAATCCGTTCCGTAGATGTTGAGTTTATCGCGAACAGACAGACAGACAGACGCGGCGGAGGACTTTGTTTTATAATATGTAAGGATATGTTTAGTAGTAATGAAGACGGGAGACCTCACATTTCATAAAAAAAACATCAATTTAATAAAAATACAGCCAGTGGAAAATATGGTATGTAGGTGAGTTTTTATCATATTGATGTCCCACAATCATTTTGTTTGAACGAACGAAAGGAAAGCATGCAGCATTTTGACACAATAAATGTTATCGTACACAAGTTCTTAAGAGATAATATATCTATTGTGAAGTACCTACGTGGGTTTAGGTTAGTTATGGGATGGGCATTTATTCTCTTGTTTGAGAAAACAAAACACCAAAAAACAATATAAAATCCTGAGTTATGGTTGCGTAATATATTATTATGAATGTTATTGTTTTTTATTTGCGTAACTGCGTATATTGTTCCCGAAGGACGGGAAAGGTGGGACATACGTGTACATTTCATATGGGCTGTCACCTATTATTCTGCGGAACTCCGGTATTCATCGAATTTGACCTCAAAAATAAACGCAGCTACCTATTATTTTCTTTTTTAATCGACTTAAAAAAGGAGGAGTTTTTCTATGTACCTATGTCCGGGGTTAACTTCGTCATATTTAAAATAGCTCGAAAATATGTAGTTTATTCCGAAAAGATCCCATTAAAATTTCATATAGATCTATCTGATGATGAGTTTCGGAGACAGACAACGGAACTCTTTAAAAAATATGCATTGCTTAATACGCAATCACACAACATAACATCAGGCCAACCCACTTAAACGCGAAAAAAAAAACCAAATTTTAACAAAAAAATCAAACCGACTTAAAAACACTCAAAAATGCACTACACAAAAAAATAACAAAATAGCGATTTAATCCAAAAGACCAAAATTCACGTATATTACCTTTTGGTATGTGCTACACCTACCTACCCTTATTTTTTGAAAATTTATTCATCGTGCCCATTATCATGCAGTTTTCACAGATAGATCAAGCTTAGCTTGGAGCAATATACTATGGGTCGGCCTTGTTTCATTTAAATCGGATATCGGAAAAAAATCTATATCTATACCTACATCTAGACATATAAATAAAATTGAAGTGTCCGTTTTTAATTTCAAATTAACAACTTTTCACTAAATGCATATGAAAGTATATATGGTACTTGCACATAAAAATCAATTTTGAAATATTTATCTGTCTGTCTATCTATCTGTCTGTTTACTCCGGCTAATCTCTGAAATGGCTGAACAGATTTTAACGGGATTTTCACTGGCAGGTAGCTGATGTTATAAGGAGTAACTTAGGCTACTTTTACTTTAGAAAGGAATTGTTCCTGCGGGAAATCCGAAACTTACGCGGGTGAAACCGCGAGGCACGGCTAGTATAAAATTGAGTTACTATAAATGGTTGCGTATACACTTTTAATATGTTCAACTTCAATGCGCTTAAATACTATTACCATAGTATAATTATGTTCAATGATATTGTCTTACGGTTGAACTATTAAGTATATAGTAAGAGAATGGCGATAGTTTCATCATCTCGTATTTTTCTTTCTCGTATGAAAATACGACAAAATTTATCGAGCCATAACAAAAAATGATTAGGGTCGAGGTCAAAAACCGACACGATATCAGTTTTGATATACTTTAGTTGCCAAATGCGTCTTCATGTAACTCAAATAGCTGTCAAATTGCCGCAATTTTGGAAGTCACAAGCTGGAAGCTAGCTCTACGTTCCTGTATTAAACTCTCGTTATAATGTGATTAATCACAGCCTTTTGTTCGTGGAGATACGAGCAGCTCACAAATACTTCGTTTTGAGATGACGCAGAAGAAAACACGCTTAACTATGAATATTGCAGCTTCTAATAAACTTTGATATTTATGTACAGTTTAGCTATAAACATAATATACGAACTTGTTTTTTTACACTTTTTCCTTTCCTTTCCAATTCATGTGTCAGAATATACTACCCACAGCGTAAAAGAAGCTAGAGTGTTTCCCATCTGTATCGGGGATGGCCAGCACATAAGAATGGACAGGACAAAGAGCCGGCCATTACGTAGCACCTTCCAACTTGCCCCAATAAGGACTTTGCTGTCTCATGTCTATTCAATTACAGCTGAGGTCATATTGTATGCGTACATTACACGACTTGAAGTTTGCTGAATAGCAATTTAGAGAACTAGTGGACTGATTTTAATAATTATTTCACCATTAGAATGCTACAGAATAACAAAATCCCCGCGGGAACTCTGAAATTACCGCGGATGAAACCGCAGGGAACAGCTAGTATTAAATAAACTGATTACTCTGTTCTGAATGGGAAAATGTTATTTAAGTGACGATTAAAGTTTCTTAAGTTAAAGTAAAGAGTTAAAAATTGGTTAAACGAGTTACTTTGAACAATGGATGAAAATATTTATTCAATGTGATTGAAAAATCTTTAGTGCCCTTTGAATAGTAAACGTTTGCAAAAGCTTTTCCGAGGTAGGTACGACTGGTACGAGTCATGTCGTTTGGTTCGCAATCCGCATATATATGCCGATTGATTCACCAAGCGCCATTCAATAATTCAGTAGACTGTCCGCGTGTGTTGCAAGCGTCCTATGGTAGGCTTTACTACACTCTAACATTGGACTGCAGAATTGTTGATTTCTCTAGATTTTTTTTTTTCAACACATCGTCGAATACCTAATAAGCTCCGTGCCTGTGTTTTGAAAAATCAAAGAGTTGAAACTACAGAAACTCACTGAAAAGTTGTAAATAGGCATAGCAAATCTCGAAATTCACGTGATTAAAGACCATGGGAACATCTAGTCCATAGACTAAATTGACACTATGTCCCAATTTCCCGAGTCAAGCTTTGGATGTATGCTCGTTTATGCTGGTATAACGTAGATTCGATACGACTGTTGTAGATACTTACATACACGTATACTCTTGTATTCTTTTTTCCGCATATTTCCCTTTCGCTCGCAATATTCAGCGAAACTGCCTTATCAATTGAGTTTATGTATTTTGCTATAGGTAATAAAAAAGCGCTCTTAATCCGAATGTGTTTATATTTTGTGAGTCATTATGGTGTGCCTAGATTTGGCAATCACTTCGCGATATGTTCCGGTCATTGCTGTTTTTAGAGTTGATATTGTATTCGTGGCAAACGAGTAACATTGGAAAGGAAAATGTGTCATCTGGCAGTGGTAGCGACTCGGGTGCAGCGTTGGTGTCCACTTTAACGAACGACCGTGACTTGGACTTGTCGAGCGACGCTGAGTATGAAGACTTGCGCGCAGAACTACTCGCTTACAGTTCAGCTTTGAAATCAATCTCCTCTTCTCGAAGTGAGTTTCAGCAAAAGTAGATTAAAAAAACGCTTACACAAAAAATTCAAACCATCTATTAACAATTATTAAATTAATTTGCTGTAGGATAACTCAATAAAATTTTAAAATTACAGGATTTCAACGTGGCTTGTTAAAAACCAAACGAATTATAATATAGTTGCCATTTTAAATGTATAAAAACGCGTAACACGTAACCAAAAAAGTTTTGCTTCACAAACCTTAATGAAAGTCGATAAATTTAGAACAACAGCAAGCTAAATGCTAGCTATGTTTCTTAATTGTATGATCCTAAAAGATAACACTAAAAAAATCCCGAAATTAATTTAAATAGCAAAAGTCACTCTCAAACAAAAACATTTCCCAACGACAAAATCATTTACATTTCAAACGTACTAAGAAAACCATAATTATTTATGTACCTATCAGCCGCAAATTTTTCATAAATACCGCTGTAACCAATATTTCATGTTTACTCGGTGGAACTAAATAACTTGCGGGGCACGTGCGTGGGGTGCAAAAGAGTTCCAAAACCTCATTTCTCTGTTTACCAACATAATATGCTATAAGTGTTTACAACAATCATAATTAACCAAAAAAATTTTTGTAGGATCTTTGATAAGCACACCTTGTTGGACCCTTGGCGGAATTTGCGTCAACTACAAACTCTGTACTGGGTTTAAATTTCTCACAGAAGTGCCGGGATGCAAAGATAAATTGAACGTTTGCTGTTTCGCCTGGAATCGTTACCGAGTGCGCGATATGAGAAATGAAGGCATAGACGTCCTAGCGTTTCCATGGAACTTGCATCGAGATTTCGGCGGCAAAGGAGTTATGGAACACAACAAAGGCGAGCCGTTGAAAAAAAGAAAGTTGAAAAAGAAAACAAAGGGACACGGCAATCAAACGAAAACATTAGCATTGGTGATACGAAGACTTTAAATTAATAAACATTTTAGTTAGCTGCATAAATGTAAAAGATAGTGATATGATGTGTGGATGATATACCTACCAGCTAAATCTCAAAATTAACGCAATAAATTCTTACACGTACCAGGAGAAAAGATGAAATCATGTAGATCTTTTGAAATATTGACAATTTACTGCTAGATTTTATTCTCAGAAGAATAACTAAAGCATTTTATTGTCTTCCATCGCATTAAGGTGCATTAAGGTGTACGCTTGTGTTCATGAATAAGCCCCGTAAAGACGACCCGGTTCTAGGTAATCATTACTTCATATTTGAAAGTCAAACAGCTGAAAAAATTTGCATGTTAGTACAGTAAGAGTCGGGAGAAAAAGTAGATATTATGTACAGACTACGGTAGTAGCTCATTATACGTATAAATAATAGAACGTTAGAAAACACCAACTAAACATAATAAGTAGGTACTTACGGCCGCACTCAGAGTCGACTTTAATGATTACTTAGTTAAGTATAGATTTTTAAAACAAAACTGCCGCAATCAGAGACGTTGAGTAAATTAATGTTAATTGGCATTTAATGAGATGTAACTTAATTAGTTCAATGCCAATTAACATTAATTTATTAAACTTGTCTGATACCGGCAGTTTTGTTTTAAAAATCTATACTTAACTAAGTAATCATTAAAGTCGACTCTGAGTGCGGCGGTAAAGTCATTTTAAAGTTATTTACTTACCTATTGAAAATGTGAAAAGTAGATACATATAGTTTGGCGGATTTGTTCTGTAGCTACCAATCCATTACCCTAAACAATGAACTGAAATATAAATAATATGTAGCTAGGTCACAGTGACATGGTTGAAAAATTATTTTCTTAATGTTATTTTCCGTAAATATTTCTAGAAAACCCTTTTATATCTACTCTTTGGTCCCTATTCAGTATTCGTATTTACATTTAAAAAAAACTAAAGAAATTTACAGTCTTAACTTTTAAGTACCTACTTGTAGGCATAATACAGTAATACACTATGGTAGTTCTATATTATATAAAATATAAAAACAAAATCCTGGCAAAACGTGTAAATTAAGATTGACTCCTTTCTTTACCTATCTTCACACTCGAGTGCATCTATATTGCTGTATCGAATACCGTATAGATTCTGTTGACGTGGAATCACAGAAATATTACGCAGCAAATATATTTTCATATTTTCGTTTTGCGCCGTCTTACTTTTTATTGGCAAACGTAGTTTCGTGTTTGAATATTTCATGTTCTTATCGAAAGCATGCTCAACGGTTAATTTAAGACTAATTTAATTGAGCTACGCGTGTATAATCCCCGTGTTATTTGTTTTTCAATTTAAATCATGACTTTAAAAGTTAGAAGTTTCATTTTCGTGGTGGTTTCCAATATAGCTGTATCTTTTCAAGCTGTAAGCGTGACGAAACTTCCATTATCTCAAGAGCTACCGTTACTGCCTAGCACCTTCAAGGATGTTTTTGTTGCGGGCATGAGTGGAAAACCAACCCTTGGTTAGTATCATCAAGAACAGACAAACTTTTTCGCTTCTCGTTTATGCTGAGTGTAAGCGAACTACAATGAGTTTTTACGGTGTCGGCCCTATTATAAATTGTTTCTATCATTACCATGACAACCCTTCAGTTTTCTTGTTTCAGCAATATTTATATATATATATTTTCTCGCAATCAATAATTTTATCCTCGATGGATAAATGTTTCGGATAAAATATGAAGCGTGTTTTATGCTCTTGATATATTATACAATCTACATATAGGTAGATATAGGTACTAAAGAAGGATAAAGGAGAGAAGTTTCATATTCACAAAAAGAAAAAATGACTGACAAACATAATATGAACCCATGAACCGTAACTGGTGAAATTATGAAACGTGAAATTTGGAAATTCGAGTCCTTTTTAAGTAACTTGTAGAAAAAAACCGACTAAAAAGCTAAAAATAACAAAATACCGATTTAATCCAACAGACAAAAATACACGTAATACCTACGATTATTGGTTTGTGCTACCACATTTCGATTTTCACGCGTGGGGAACCGCTAGTCTATTTATAATAATAATAATATAATTAGTTGTTATAATAACACCAGGCTCCACACGCGCTACTTGCTGGGCGCGCGGCGGCGCGTGCATGGACATTAGGGACTGTCCACATCTCAAGATAGATCCATCAGTTGCCGGCTGCACATGGGGATATAAAGTTTGTTGCAAGATCTACAACTTCGGCTCGCCGACAGTCGGACTAACGAGAAAGACAAATGAAATAGCCATTTTCTCCTCCGATCTTCACGAACTAAATGAAGATTCGATAGAGAAACTCGCAACGAATAACTTGAATTTTCTGTTAAGTACAGTTTATTTATAAATAACAACACAAAGAAAATAAGAGAATCAAAATTTAATTAAATTGTTGTTTGTTTTTTCGCATTTACAAGTTATCAATCGAAGACATCTGTATTTTATTTATCTAACTGGGGGTTTCTTTGCTTTTAAGAAATCGAAGAATACCTACAAAACAAAACTGTTTTTGTATAATTTGAAGATTTGTAAATCCAATAACATAGAGAACCTGTTTATCAAATTGGTTTATAAAATCTATACTTATAATAAAACTGTAGTGGAGAGGTCAATTCTGTACATTGAATATATGTATTATATTCAAAATTAATATTGGAGGATGAAGGTGATTGGAGGTGATCGACACTGATGCCAAAAATGCAATCAGTATAAATTTTTTGTCTGTCTGTCTGTCTGTCTGTCAGTCTGTCTGTCTGTCTGTCTGTCTGTCTGTATGTGCACACATGGATGAAAAACTACTGAAGGAATTTTAACCAAACTTGGTACGATTGTTGTCCATACTCCTGGGCAGGTTATAGGCTATAGGTTATAGGTTATACGCTAAGACACATAGGAGCTGAGCAGTGACGATAAAGAAGAAAGTCGGACGAAAATGCGCTTTCGAGCTCTTATCCTCGCATACGTTGATCATACACCAAAAGTATGTACTACAAAGACGATGATCTTCAAAAGATCTACAAAAAAGTCCTCCATAGTATATATCTATCTTTTATAAATAAATTATACTATAATAAAATAGTAGAATCCGTGGTTCTGTACATTGAATATTTTTAACAAAAATTGACAAGGGGCGATAGAAGAAGAGTAACCAACCACAAAAAAGTTTTTAAAATTATTTTGTGTCTCTCTATCTGTCTGTTCGCGACTCTGTCTGTCTGTCTGTCTCTCCAAATCTACTGAACGGATTGCGGTTTTCATAAATAGATTAAACTTAATCCAGAGCTGCATATAGGCTTTTTTTATTTAAATCGGATGTCGGAAAAATAGTTGTTATATAAAAAACGTTTCACGCGGGTGAAACCGCGGGGCACAGCTAGTTGTTTCATAAAGTAGTAAGAGCCTTTGGGTGCGTCCACATCTAGCGAACGCGCCACAAATACGCTGCTCTCACGCATTTAGTTACTGGAGACATTTTGATACACGTCAACCAACGCAGGGCTTGCAAAATGGCAGTCGATACACAATGTTCTATCTGTATTTCGCACTTCGTGCGAACCTTACGTGAGTTGATGTCCACCAAACGGGTGCAGTAAATGCATGAAGATGCATTCGCGGCGCGTTCTCCATTGAATGTGGACGTAGGTACCTTTAATTTACCTACGTTTAATAATAAAATAAGCTTTAAATTTAATAGTAATTAGATTATAATATAATTTGTTGGGTATAAGGGCCGCGTTTTGCGGTAAAAGCCTTCTTCAATTTGTGCCAATCATCTCTGTCCTTTGATGTCCTAGGCCAAAAGACTCCGGCTACTTCTACGGTGTCATCGCTTTATTTATTTTTTTTTGTAGTTTTCCTCGTCTTCTCCTTTTGTATATGGGATTCCAATTTGTTATAATTTGCGACCATCTATTAGGTATGCTACCCTTTGGATATTTTCAACCCATTTCCATTCGAGCGATAGTATTTGTTTGACTGCATCGTTTGCCTTAGTCTTTCTCCTGATGCTGTGCTTTTGATATGGTCCTTTAGTTTAATTCATGTAACTTCTTTCTATCGCTCTCTGACATGTTTTGACATACGTATGTTAGGCAGGGTGTTTGCTCACTTTTGTTTTTAGTTTTGTCGGTATATTTCCTTTATTAAACACCAGCTGTGGCCCGCGGTTTCACCCGCGGTAATTCTGGAGTTCCCGCGGAAATTCCGGAATAAAGCGTAGCCTATGTCCTTCTCTGTACCCCTGACAACGTGTGCAAAATTTCGTGGTGATCAGTTGAGCCGTTAATCCGTGACATCGACAAACAAACAAACAAACTCGCTTTCGCATTTATAATAGGTATTACATAGGATTTCCTTCATCGATCAGTATTTACTTACGTACTACGCCAGAATTACAAAATAATTTAGCAGATATTTTCAAAACAACTGTAATAGATATAGCAGTAGTTTTAGTATACCTATACACAGTATGGTATTTACACATTACACTATATAATTCTCATATAGTAGCAACTGAGATACACTAAAACGCAGACGCCGATGATCGCCGGAAGAGGATTCACGATCAGAATAATATACTCGTATTCCTGATCCTGATGACGGAAATGTATCATAGTACCTAATACCCACTTACTTTGAATATCCGTCACTAGACGTCTACTGCTACTACTAGGTACAGACGACTACTGACACCCAACTGCAACTGTAAGCCTTCTTTGCTGAACCTTACTGCAATGGTAATAAAGTACCTGTTTCTAACTGTGCACAGTAGTTGCGAGTTGCGACGTGCGAACATAATATTATTACTGCCTACTAGATTAGGGTTGCCAACAATATGGGCATACGATTGAAGCAAAAGTATTGTAGGTAGTATTAAAAAGTAACTTTTATTAGACAAATGGGTAACCTTCATTTTATTACTAGTTGTTCCTAGCGGTTTCACCAGTGTCAATCTCTAAGTTCCTGTGGGAATTCCGGGACAAAAAGTACTCTATGCCCTTCTCTAATTGCTAGACCCTTGACAACGTGTATGAAAAATTTAATGAATGATCGCTTGAGCCATTAACGCGTGAAAACGTAGAAAACAAACAAACTCACTTTCAAAAGTAATTCGAGTGATTCAAAAATACGACCTCAGATTCTTATCGATATAGGTACTGTGATTTTCACACCCGAACAATGTTCTTAATGGCCGGGATACCACGCTTCAAACCGTGACATTCACGTGTCCCTTCGGTACGGAACCCACGGCAACCCTGTGCTAGGTACACGTATACATCAAAGTAATAGACTAAATGACAATCAAATTAAATACACTGGTGACATGACTCGCATGATTTGAATTTAATGTGTTAAGTATAGTGATTTATTTCATACTTGCTGGTCCTCTGCGGTTTCACTGGCGCGTGGCGTCAGCTTCGGGATCCCCGCAGGATATCTTAATAACAGGATGAAAGTACCTAACCCTCCTAGATCCCCTCTAGATTTAGATGTACTTAGATATAATTTTTTCTGTTATCAAATCGAATACATTAACCAAATCTAACATTAAAAAATTGCTTGTCTGTCTTTATGTTTGTCTAGCTGTCCGTCCTTATGGTACCTAAAATAATTCTAAACGAGTAACTTACAAATACGATAATTTTAAAGGCACAATTTGTATTGGCATCAACATGGCTACTTTTTAACCGATTTAAAAGATTTAATAGCGGAAAAATATCCTATTCTTGAGGTAGAACCAATGATGTTTTAAGTATATAGAATAATGAATATGTCTTTGGTACATAATATAATATCATGCTATACCTAGCTGGTATTATTCGAGTATTTCACACACAATAGAGCAATTTACCAACTCACCAAAATCCAACCACTCGTGACGCTAATCCACTTACTTGATCATAAACGCTCAGTCAAATGTTAAATGGACAAAAAAGTCAATTTTGTCTGTAAGCGAAGGGATATTTCAACATTCATATTGTTATTTGAAAGATTTTATATTTTTATGAATAATTTTAAAATGAAGATTGCACTCAAACACTATACTTTTATTATACTGTATTACTAGTATCTACATACATATACCTACTACAATATATTATTACACCGATTGTTACAATTCGGCCATTTATATTAAGCTTTTTTACATATTTTGTTTTTCAATTAGTTTGTATTTCGTTTCTATATAATGCTCGGTCAATATCTTCAAAATGTTATTTACCTTAATTTTGGTCTTTAATAATAACACAATTATAAGAGCAATTTCAAACCGCTAAAAGCTTATTCCATAAACAATTTGGTCGTTTAATTTGATTTCTGGGTTACAACAATCAATACCGACTGGAAGCTAGGAGCTAAACCCTAAGGGGTATACAAGTTTTCCATGTTAATGCTTAAAAGTTTTCCTGTAAGTCAACAGGTCTTACAGAGGTATCTACCATTTTCATATTACAAAAGCATTATTTCAACTTTAGCTGTGGCCTGTGTGATTAATAAACTTACTTATAAATAAAGTAGACGACATTTCCATCGCGAATAGTAGAGGTGCGTACACTGAGCAAATAATCACCACGTTTTAAGTGTAGGCACTTCCACACTAATCGCTGAACCGATCTATGAAAGCATTTTGTGCCAACCATACCAATGCAATGTATGACGCGGTCATAGAAATTTAGTTAAGTATTCCAAAGTTGGTAAAGAAGTTCGCTCATAAATCCATAGTAACATTTGGTTCAAGGGAGTGTCGCGGGCCTGGGTGCGTATGTCGTGGCGTTTCATGAAATGGCCAGCCACACCATGATTGACCAAATAATTATTAGTTGTGGCCACGACATACGTAACTCTTTTTAAATCTATTCACCCAAAAATAAATAGTAAAAATATAAAGTAGTTTATTTTTTTTGTGTAAAAACGTTTTTTTGTTTAGATTTTACCAAACCACAGATACCAAACTAACAAAGTATAGGTATAATAGAAAACTCTTGAAAATTCTAAATGTGTTACAATGCCAGGTGGCAACCAAATGAATTAATTTGGAAATGGAAAAATAAAATGGATACATGGAAACAAAGTTCGACTTCAAAATCTTCTTCTATCAATACTATAATAAAAGAGTAGAATCCGCGATTCTGTACATTGAATATTTTTACCTAAAATTGAGAGGGGTGATAAAAGAAGAGTAACCAAGCCCAAAAAAAAGTTTTTTAAATTCTTTTCTGTCTGTCTGTCTGTTCGCGATAATCTCCGCATCCATCCAAATCGGTTGATTGTCATGTGGTTTTCACAGGTAGATTAAGCTTAGCCTGGAGCTACATATAGGCTTTGTTTCATTGAAACCGGATGTTGGGAAAAAAAGTTGTTGTAAACGTTTCATGCGGGTGAAACCGTAGGGCACAGATAGTACATAATATGTCAAACAATGTATGAACAAAATAGTTCGAAAGAATAATACGTGTCACATAGCTTGCATAATATTAAGTATATTGATATATTCAAAGTGCAGCTCGTGCTCGACTAATCTTGCAGTATTGACAAAAATTCATCATCCGAATTAATGGCATTGCGGGGTGTTCCATGAGCTGGTCGATAAAGGCAGTAGTAAAACATGGAACTGCCTTGGGATTGTGTTGCGTAATAAATTGGCGTATTGGCAGGTTAATTAGACAATTCCTCCAAATGGCACCACATAAACCGTTACGACGCACTTTCTAGTGCAAATTGCTTCGTGACAAATGGTTTTCTACATTGAGAGTATAATAATTTACGTAAGTAAATAAAAGATAGACGATCTACACACAACCCAAACCGCTGCAGCCTGCAGGGTCTAGAAACTTAAATCTTCCTTTACTTTCTTTACTTTCCTTTACTAGGTAACTTAGCTGTTTCCCCATGGCTTCATCCACCTGAATTTCCGGATTTCTTCGAGAAATCTTCGTTAAGGAATAAACAGCAGTCCGTTTCCTTCCTCAGGATCTAGTCCTTTCCTGATAGTATCAAAATCCATCCAGAAATATATGCGTGAAAAGGTAACACAGAGGGACTATTATGTAACTTTTATTTCTATCATTTTTCGGTTGCAATCAAAGACATGGCGGTTTTGCTATTACAATATGCACGTTTTGACACAATATCTAGCAATCAACCAAAATGAACATACTTCAAAAGTTGAGGTTGCTTAAAATGATTAATTATTCACAAAATCGCCATTTTTCTGATTTAAACTGACATAATATCAGAGCAATAAAAGTTACATAATTTCCCTGCAGGTATATACTTTTAAAAATAATATAAGTATAGATTTAAAAAAATATGGATACGCAGTAAAGAAGGGTTTTTGGATGTTCAACCATCAACCCCAAACAGGGTGAAAATGGTGAAGCCGCAGGCATCGGTCACAGCTGAACAGGTTTGGATGTTCGGTAGATAGCGATGTAATTGTGTTCTGGATTAAGATGAAGATGCTTTTTATATTGGTCTTAATCGCTGGGCAGCTGTTCCCACAGCACACTGAATTTAATAAAATATTATGAGCCAAAAGGGGGTATTGCGGTCGAGTAAGCTTTGATAGACACTATTTACGCCAAAGACGCAATTCCCTCGGTAGATGTACTATTTTCAAAACGATATACATACCTACATTGTTTTTCTTTTTTGCTCTTAAATATAAAATACTTCCACATTGGTATCCTTATCATTATACATAAATGCGAATGTGAGTCTATTTGTTTGTTTGCTATACGATTTCATGCTTCAATGACTCAACCGATCACCATGAGAAAATATTGCATATACGTTGTTAGGGGAATGGAGAAGGACAAAGGGTAGGTACTTTTATAGGAGGAAAGCTATAGTAATTGAATATATTTAACGTTTTCAATTATGTACGTAATATTTCAATTTTGTTATATTTTTTCTGCAATCCCAAATATTACAATATGTTATAGGTACTTTATCACCGCTGTACGAGTGACCATTACAATTAAATCGTGTAAAAAGAGATTGTAAAAAATGCTCTTTGCGAATTGAGCAATGACTGTATTAGCTTAACTTTAGAAGTTTTGTGCGGAAGCTTAATATAGAGGAGTGAGTGCGCCAAGCCCCCGGAATTCCGCCCGCCCCGTCGCTTTGTATGCAAATGTGTTGAGCACTACAATACATTTCGCTATTTGCATTCTAGCTAATTGCTTTTCCTTTCAACGCCATGCGAACAAACGAAGACAGGCTATTTTCTTTATATTCGAAACCGAGACACCTTGTCGATATTGTGAGTTAATATGCTATATGCTAATTCATATCGAACATGATTTATTACTCCTTTTATAAGCAATCTGGGAAATTGGACAATTTTTCAAAATGAAGATGTCTGTTCCTCTTGGATAGTACCATTTACAATTAATTTACCTGTTTTAATTAGCGGTTTTAATTTTGAGCAAGCTAGTAAAAAGATTGTAGTCGGACCTCTGTTTTATTAACACTTCTGTTTTATGTTCGTTAAGACTGTAATCTGTTTTGTGTTCTAAATAAATAAATAAATTAATTAATTAATTAATTAACACAATTTAAATGACATCTTTAGATTCTACTTTTAACGTCTTTCTTGAAAAGATATCATAATTGTAAACTTTCCATCAAGGTTTTGAACCATCTAAAGCCTTCGACGATGACGTCAATCTTACTCGGGTACTTTCATGACGCGTTAATACTTTATTAGATGAGGACCTCAAGTCTTACCTAAACCTTAAAAGTAGGCTGCATATAATATCTAAAGCGATGAGTATGTAAAATATAGGTAGTACAGTTGATGTAGGCATACTGTTAAACGCGTTCATTAATGGCTGTTACACATTCAATATTTACACATGGGTACAAATACCAACTTGTACGAAGAGAAAATGTTTGCAAAATTTGTTTATTTTCTCATCACTAAGTAAGAACAGCAAATTGTAACAAAAGTCTTGGCGAAAGTCGATGTAAAAGATAATAATGTACCTAATATAGAATAAGAATTCGATAAAAATGTATAATATCTAGATTTGTATGTAAGTATCTGAACTGTTTTTCCATTTCACTAATGCAAGTAAGCTGCACGTCCCGGAATAAAATGTGATGCTATTTCTCGTGTTTGACATCAGAGAAATAGAAATCCATTTTGAACACGATTTGTTTTGACTGTTATTCTTTTCAGTTAAGTATTTGTGGTCCGCTCGAATCGTGGTTATCTTCTTCTTCTTTATAAATAAAAATGAATGTTTGTATGTCTGTCCTCTATGCGTTTCGAAACCATTGGTCCGATTGTAATGAAACTTTGGCGGGTTGTTCTGCCTGCGTCCGCAAAGGTTCCTGATATGTAGAAGTCCTGCGGTAATTCCGAAACTCACGCGGGTGAATCTCCGAAACGGTTGGACCATTTTCGACAGGATTTTCACTGGTAATTAACTGATATTCTAAGGAGTCAATTAGGCTTCTCTGGATTTCTTACGGGAATTCTGGAACTCACGCGAGTGAAACTGCGGAGCATAGGTAGTATGAAATAATGAAAATTAATTTAAACGTACTTATTTTGTTTGCAAGTAGGTACCTTTGATTGCATGTACCTTGTTTGTACACTTTTCACAAAAATGTAAGTAATAGGTATATGATTCTTAAAAATAAAAAATAAATTCATTACAATTTAATAACTAGTTAGTGTAGTTAGGTAAGCATAAAACACAACAGAAACCTAAAATTTCACAGTTAACCTACTACCTGCCTGCCTATATACATAATATAAGCTTTTTCAGTATTAGCGGATAAACAGACACAAAGAATATTAAATATTTAGCTATATCGGATCGACTATCTTGTCTGTTAAGCATATGCGAGTACCTATTCATCTGCTATCCTCAACTCAAAGAACGAAATTGTTTCATGTATTCAGCTATTGCAGCTCGAGTCTTGTGGTGGCTGCGGTTTACGTTAGCTGAAAAGCGCCTCACAAACGAGACACTAATGCTGGCGAAAGTGCACGCCGTCACTTAGTATATCATAAAAGTACCTATAGATGCATATCTACATATTATACATGCATCAGAGAAATTACTTACAAATTTCAATATGAGAAATGAGGGTTTTCTTCCAATAGGTAAATTACCTATACGAAAAATAAGATTTTACAAAAAAAATGTAAAAGACTTATTTACCTAAGTCGCAGCTTTGATTTTGTATTTAATATTTTAGTGTTTACTGCACCACATTTATAAAAAGATTCATTTTATTATTTTTTACTTGTTCTGTTTCGTTTATCTACCGGCTCGTTCGATAGTAGGGACTACTAGGGACGCGTAATTGGGTCACGGGGATCGTAAATCGTCATTTTTATGACTATACCCCTCACCGAGTGTAACAGTGTTAGCCAGCTATAGTGTAAGCTACTTAAACTCACTCTCCATAGATTTATAATATACAGATTCTGGCAAGGTATCTATAGGAAGTTATTGACTTCGTAGAGCATAGATACCTTTTATACAAGGTGTAAATTTAAACAAGAGACGTATTGAAGTACCGTGTTTAGTACTCAATTTTCATCTCCAATATTTAAAAAAATTGGACGCGAAAAAACTTACTCGCGCTTAAGCGCGAGTGCTGACTGATGCATCGACAAATTAAATGTAAAGATCTTCCACCCGCGTAAATCCACGTTTTTACTTCCGGTTTCCTCTGTGATTTATTAGTGTTTTTATCTATAATTATATACAAATAAAATTTGAGTTTCTGTACCTACACCTTTTTATTAAATGCATGTGATAGTATAATACAGCACATTGATATTTTAAGAAAATCTTGTTTTTTGTCCATCTGCCTATTTATTTCGGTAAATTTCCAAAACGGTTTATCGATTTTAACTTTCAATAGCAGATAGCTGATATTATAAGGCTTTAAGGAGTAACTTAGGTACGTTATAGTTGTTCTATTTCACGAAGTTCGTTTGGCTATGATTGTGTTGAGATGTGCACAATTGCACATGTACATTGTTTTAGTGTGCGGAACTTTGGGAGCGCTCAATTTCTATTGCAATGATGTTTACACATACAAATGCGCTCATTGATACACGTCACTACAACCAAGGCAGAGCGGACTTCGTGAAATAGAACAACTATAGATACTTTTATTAGAGCTCCTGTGAAAATACCGAACTCACGCGTGTGGAACCGTGGGTAACGGTTAGTGTATTTAAATTGCCCTGCGGTTTCACCCGCGGTAATTTAGGAGTTCCCGCAGGAATTCCGGGATAAAAAGTACCCTATGTCCTTCTCTGTATGTTTGACAACGTGCAAGCCGTTCAGCCGTTTTTGCGTAATTGAGTAACAAGCATCCAAACATACAAACATCCACACTTTCACATTTATAATGTTAGTAGGATTCGTTCTCAATTTCAATAGGTTTCTCGTTTCACCTTACACCCTGTATACTTAAAAAAGAAAGTTGCTACAGCGAACACTTAGTGTTTCTGAAAAGAATACTGGTCTTCACGTTTGAATATTTTACATATACATACCTATTTTTGAGCACGTTTCTCTAACAAAACACGGACCGAACAAGGAAAATACTGCTATCAAAGTAACAATAGCACTATTCAGAATGTCTTCGCCTGTCGTTTCAAATAAACGAACCGTAAGTATTACCTACATCGATGTTGATTCTTAAGATTTTCCAATTCTTCTTCAACATTAAATCACAACATTTAAAAAAAATATATCACAGATACGCAATCTCAACCCTGACTTCCGGTTCAACCAGAAGTTCTTTAAAGCACGAAAGATCTATTACCGTATCATAGTACTACTACATATCCTACTCAAAGTATATCACTTCATTCAATGTCTTTATTAATTTGTATTTATTAGGTGTGGTTTGTAGTAAGAATTTAACAATCGTAAATATCGTTTCTAGGGTATCAGGTACATTTCAATAGATATTTTTTTTATAAAATGATTTTGATAAAATGTTCTGTAAGATATAATATTCCTAAGCAATTACATTACTTACTTGCCTATACTGTATAGTTTTCCAAGCCCCACAGTCGATGTTGATGTTGTTGTGTTGTGTGACGTACGTGCATGTTACATTTTTAAATGGCTTGAACAAAACACTGAGCATAAAATCGTTAAAGAGTGGCTAAGAGCCCGGGCTGAGGAGAGCCTGGGGCGACGCGCCCAACGACGGTGCTTCTTTTATATGCTTTTCCTCGGGAATAGCCGCAATAGCTACCTCTGATTGCATTAACTTCCGACGAGCCAATTTTATGAACTAAGTGAATATTATATCTTGTACAAAGGTATTGTAATTTAATAAAAGAAATAAAGAAGTAATGAAGAATTGCTATGGAATTAATGTTCATTCAATCAACTAAGTGGCTGATGCCGGCTGCAAAAGTACCTATGGTAACATACCGAAGCTTTTATCAGATTGAAGAAATGAATCAGACGAAAATAATAATATAATAATGGTAGGTACCTAATAATACTTAAGAGGCTACGTAAGTTTGCTATAACATAAAACGAGAATAACTCGTGATAGTTCTTATTAAATAGTATGCCCATCTCGTGGGACCCGTCTGTCATCAAGTCTGATGTCAATAAAAACATTTCAATAATAGGTTTTGTATACGTCAAAAAAGGTCGAAAATCATGATGACTTATGAATATTATGATTGTAGTTTAGATAATTTTAGGTAGAATGTAGTAGGTAAATGATTTTTAATACCATGGGACGAATCGTGTTACGTTACTACGTATATCAATGAAAGCTGTGTCGTAATAATCTAATAAAAAACAATTAATTAAATAAAGGTATTCGAAAAAGGCAAATTTTATCGTAATCGGATACCGCAAGTAGTTAAAAAATATGAACATTGCAAGTAAAATAAAATAAAAGGTAGTAAAACAGCCTCATCACCATAGTAATACCTAAAGACTCCATTGCAAAAGTTTGGTAGATTGGTAGGTTAGATACGATAATACTATATCAATTTACATAGCCTTTGAGTGTATAAACTTGATACGAGTTATGGCTTTTCGCATCGCGCGCTGAGCAAGGAAGCCCCACACTTTATATAGGTAGTGGGAAGTTATAAATCATTAAAACACCGCGCAGCAAAATAGCTTAACACAGATGAGAAGCAATATGGCTCATCGTACAATAACTGCTGAAACTAGAACTTAATCAACACTTGAATCCACACTCTCACGTTCACAACGGCCCGACTGATAAACTATTAGTGAAAGACGCACATTAATCTTTCTAAGTAAATTAAACCAGAATAATGAATAGCCCCAAACTGAATAAACGTAGTCCATCCATAACCTAAAAGATTACGCTTACTTAATTAAGAAGAGCGAAACAGATATAAAATCTGCGCAGCAAACGTTTGAAACAGTCCAGGCGTTCCAGATTTGCAGTCTTTGGAATCTAGATCTACTTAGAATTTAATTACTATTTACGAGTAGGTAGTCATGACGTCGCGAATTCAGACCTCTATCTTCTTCATACAGAGCATTTAGACCAGGTACATCCTCACTAATATTATAAATGCCAAAGTGAGTTTGTTTATTTGTTACCCTTTCACGCCTCAACGGCTCAACGGATCATCATGAAATTTTGTATACACGTTGTCAAAGATACAGAGAAGGACATAGGGTACTTTTTATCGCGGAATTCTCTCAGGAACTCTGAAATTACCGTGGGGGAAACCGCGAGCAGCAACTAAAAATATAGATAATTTCTATTTAAATAGGTAAAACTGATACAAAAATTAAAAAAGCTAAGTGTTTGGTTGGAGACTCCTTTCAGTAACAAAGTTCTCCCTGGTCAAATAACATATTTAAGTATTTGTGTTAAAGTACAATATTAATTATTATTCACTTACTTTTCTAAGTTTGTATTATACAATTACAGTGTTTTAAGTATTTTCTAAAAATGTAACTCTCGTATGAACCAAATTAAAGTAGTTAAAGTAGTAGCACCTACTATCTACCATATATTAATAACAACTATGACGACGAGCTACACCAAACGGAGAACTTTTCGTTCCAAAAACACTCATAAATCACCGAGGAAACCTTAACAAAGAACGTAGTACGTACGTAGTAACTCCGGTGAATGAGCTTTACATTTTGATTTTTCGTCACGTCAGCGGCAATACAAAGTAAAGGACGGTGAATAACCCTTAAGGATATGATCCGTATAACGCGTCGACATGAGCTCGTGCGCTCGATTTTTAGCTCTGTTGAACCAAATGCCTTCTAACATCCGGTTTCTTACATCTATCATTTAACCTTAATCTTACAACCTGAAAAAAAAGAGTAAAGATAAAGAGTTATCTATCTATCTATCTTACAACCTGTATAGGACCTGTATAGGTCATCCATACCATAAAATTGTTTTGTAATACTTGGTTAAACTGATACTCGAGGTGTTTTGTGAATAATTTCATTAATTACCTGTGAGATGTGCTACTTAACTCGCACAAAACAAAGCACTGTAAGTTTAATACGGAACTGGTGGAGTTAATTACTGTGCATCCGTTATTCCAACATAACCCTCGTTTACAACACTTTAACTCGGTTCGTTATGGCCACTTTTATCAGTCTTCTGAAGCCATTATTAACCAACTATGCTCCGTATTTAATTAATTAAACTAATCCCAAATTCCACTATGTAAATCGACGTAGGTATTTTCCTTTTAAAATTGAATTTAAGCACTTTTACTTCCAAGATGTAGATTCCTTAATTATTTCAGGATTTTACTTTATTTTATTAATTTTACAGTAGAGACATAAATTATGCCAATTGAATCAATTAACACCAATGATCTAAATATGATTAATGAAACTAACTGCTATTTCAGATGACGCGGGTTAGTTTCCCACGTCATTTGTGTTTATATAAACTACATCATATTAACAACAAAAAGTATTGAAGTACATAATATATTGTACTAGCCTTTCCCCGCGGTTTCGCCCGCGGAAATTTCGGAGATCCCGCAGGAATTCCAGGATAAAAAGTACCCTATGACCTTCTCTGTACCCCTGACAACGTGTATGCAAAAATTCATTTAACATTTCATGATCGGTTTAGCCGTTATGCCGTTAAAAAACAAACAAATAAACAAACAAACTTTCGCACAGTATGGATTATTATACTTCCTTTTACATGTGTTTGGTCAGGAAAAACTACTAGTGTATCTATTTTTAAACCGGAATCAATATTCGAACTCTCTTTTTCAAATAACCGCAAATAATATAATTTGTGGAAGAGATTTTTTTTTTTGTATCTATTTATTCATCTCCTAAGGTGAAATGACTGAAACAGCTATATTATATAATATATTTAAAAAAACAACCTTTGGACGCGCAATGTTTTTTTTCAGGGAGATGATGGAACATGAGAAGGGGAGCGAACAATGACGGCATGTCCCCGCCCGCGCCGCGAGCGATGACCCCGCGGAGCCGCGGCAGGGAGCGTGCGTCGGCCGCGGCGGCGGGGCCCGCCCTGCGCGACGCGGCCCCCCACACACCAAAGCCATGTTTTATAAAGAATTTCACGCTTATTAGGCTATATCTACAATCCCTACAGATATTATCACACTTATACCAAAGCGCTAACGGGACTATCCCGCGGATGCGGTCGTACTATAATTTTTCAAAGCGTCCGCTAGTCAAATTAAAAGCACCCGTGATGAATGTGATTAGTTTACGAACTAGAACAGTTTATTGTTGTGTTAAATCGTTGTTAGTGAGAGCAATAGAGCTGCTATTCGTTGTTGCCAAGTGTGTTGTGTGCGTGATGAAGTTGCGGTGGGGGCGCGGGCGAGGCGGGCGGGGCGGGCAGGGGGCGCGGGCGCGGGCGTTGTTGCTGCTGTGGCTGTCGGGGTGCGGCCGCTACAGCGAGGGGCGGCGCGACGAGGACCTGCACATCGGCGGCATCTTCCCGATGGAGGGCGAGGGCGGCTGGCAGGGCGGCCAGGCCTGCAAGCCCGCCGCTGAGCTGGCGCTCATCGATGTCAACGCCAGATCAGACCTGCTGTCCGGATTCAAACTGCTGTTACACAGCAATGACAGCAAGGTAATTTGGACTTGAAAAACTGTTTTTTTTTTACTATCTTTTCCTCGTATAACATTAAGTGTATAGATAAATAAATGTGTATTTCATTTTAATCGAAACATAATATGTTCTTAGTATGAGAAATGAAAACCTGTACCCGTATAGGTACTTACTCTAGTCTCAAGAGCCAACTTCCTTTGTTTCTACCATCGACTACTGTACAACTGACTATATCTATAGGTGCAGGAAATAAAACTTATACAAAAATACAATAAAATAAAAATTTCTCAGAGAACGATAGCGTTCGTTGTCAATGGCCGTATATCTAACTTCTCGACACAAAATATATCGTAACGAAAAACATAAATTAGATATTTTAAACGTGTCATAGTTAGATGAGCGTTTATGTATATAAGCACTAATACATAACATTTATTGTTTGTTTATTACCTCTGCATAACATGGCACAGTATATATTTGTAGAGGTTTCTATATATAAAGCATCACATTATTCGCGGGGAAACACGCAGTTAATCTAATTGCCATGACATGACATACAGCTCATGCGATGCTGTCACATACCCTTTACTTTACAAATTACTCGTAGCCCAATACGTGTGTAAACTTACAATAATAATTCTAATTAGAGTAGGTAATATATGTTTCTCTCAAAACATCATATTGATCAGCGTAATAATAATTACGTTGGAAACTCCGTTTGCTATAGGCCTTGTAATTAACAAAAAAAGATCGTATAACGGGCTCCTGTCGGAGAGAAGCCGCCCATAAATCCAAATGAACTAAAATCATGGGAATATTGCAGCGGAAAGGCTGAGCTTGACGTTCGATTCAATTATTGGGAATTTATGAATGGATAACGCAAGAAAATTTTATTGGTTTGAATTTCCGAGTCGGCTGAATGTAATCTCTCATTTTGTGGATTTGGACCTCGAGGAAATGGCTTATTTTTACTCGGATTGATATTAACAATGTTGGTTGAAAGTTTGTAAGTACCTAATAAAAATTCAAAGTACTTTAGTTTTATTTTTATCCACAATTATATTGGCTTGCTATCAAAAAATAATTAATAACTATCTTTAAAAGTTTCGTTCTGTCTGTCTATCTCGGTGAGTCTTCGAAACGTATGAATAATTATGAACTGATTTTGTAGTTAGGTTAGGTTAGGTTAGGCCATAATTTTCTTTTCTGAGAGAGAGGACTCGGGCGCGCGGTGCCATCCACATTAGTTTTAGATTATATGGGTACAACACCAATGATCTACTTTAAAAAACCTTTATTGTTGCAAGTATGAACAGATTTTTTTAAAGAAAATAAATACACTTGGCCCCTTGCGCAGAGAACGGGACATTCATAATTCCATGGTTCCACTAAACTGTACTCTGTACAGCTATTTTGTGACCAAGTCATGTTATAACTCACCTGTGATATTTTCATGTGTTCAACTTATGTTTCCTAAAAGAAACTTCTTAAAGAAAAAGTGTGCTAAATATCTGATCTTCCGATACAACTAATTTGATAGGGACAAACTTTGCTTTCAAAACGCCATAGTATTTGAGTGAAATCGGATTGTATCATTCATAAAATGTTTATTATAATATAACATGACTAGCTATCTCGCGTCGTTTCACCCTCGATAATTTCGGAATTTCTGTGGAATTACCTCATACACACTTTGCCCCCCTTTTTCACCCCTTAGGGGTAATATTTTGGAAAATCCACTCTTATCGAATGCCTATAGGTACGTCATACAATAAACACACCCTTCAAGTTTCAGGTCTCTACGATCAGCGGTTTAGGCTCTGTGTTGATCCATCAGTCATTCAGGACAAACCATTTTAGATATAGATAATGGTTAATTACAGCAAAAAAACGCCTTTTATTAATAATTTTTTTAATACTTACTACCTTTTATGGCAGTGCGAGCCGGGCTTGGGTGCCAGTGTCATGTACAATCTGCTGTACAATCCACCCCAAAAGTTGCTACTGCTCGCCGGCTGTTCCACCGTGTGTACTACGGTCGCGGAGGCGGCGAAAATGTGGAATCTGATGGTTGTGAGTATTCAAATAAATTAAAAAAAAACGATCGAACATTCAGAGAATTCCAAATGGTAACATAAGTAGGTACTTACTTACATATTCGTACATACATATAAAATTATTCATCAATCCAAAACCCTGAATAGCTTGGTTTATGTATTAAAAAAAAAATTACAACTGCAGGCAATGTCTTTTCTAATTTAGGTAAACACAAATATAAATGAAATAATTATTGGAAATTCAATTTCTAGAAAAGTAAAAACAGAACAGAAGTGCAGACAGAATTTTACGTGACCACGTGACATGACGATTCGTTCCTTGTTTTTTGTCCGTTAGCGATTATAGATTGTCAACTTGGCTTTAGATGGCTGATGAGATTAGCTAATGGATTGTGGTTGTCTCCAGCTGTGTTACGGGGCGTCGTCTCCCGCGCTGTCGGACCGCGCGCGTTTCCCCACACTTTTCCGCACGCACCCATCGGCTACCGTGCACAACCCGACACGCATTAAACTCATGCAGAAATTCGGCTGGTCACGAATCGCCATCTTGCAACAGGCTGAAGAAGTATTCATATCGGTGAGTATCCGTCTCATCTCATAACTCTTAGCAGAGTTCCTTGACCTTCAGAGTGGCGAAACTAGAGCTTAGATATATCATCATCATTATATCAACTGAAAGACGTCCACGACATAATGGCAGGGACAAACTTACCCAGTATATTAAGGCGAAGTAAGATTCAAGGTGGTGTTGGGAATACGTAATAACTATTCTCATTATAGAGATTTCTTGCTGGGAAAAAAAGGAAAAAAAACTTTGACTATAATACTTTCTGGGAGCCGAAACACCATTCCTAACATTTAACTCTATGAAAAAAAATATCCGAATCTCGGAAACGGCTCCAACGATTTTCATGAAATATTGTATGCAGGGGATTTCGGGGGCGATTAATCGATCTGGCTAGGTTTCATTTTTAGAATACGTCGTTTTATCCGTGTTTTTAGGTAATGAAAAATGAGTGCTGTTTTGCTACTTAACAACAGATGGCGTTATGAGCGAGGTTGAATTTTTATCCACAGAGCAAATAAAATTGACAATGTTTCCGTACAAAGATTTATAAAAAAAAAAATACCGAGCAAAGCTCGAACAACCAGGTGATTGATAAATAATTCACAAAACTAACTAGGTTATATGATAACTATGCCTATGAGAACCTGAGAACAAACGAACTCTAATCTAAATATATACCTAAATATATAAATCTAAGTATATTGGTCCATGGTATATACCTACGTATATACAAATATGTGAAATATGTTTTATTCATAGTATCGTAGCTTTCTAGGGTTAATTATACGTAAAAGCATATAAATAGCCCACAGCCACAATGTCTGTTTCTCGAAACGCCTCAATTTCAAAGCTCACGCCTTTTCTATCTAACCAGATTGTATTGTATTAATTCTGGCAGTAATTAATTGTCAGTTCGAAACTACTGCGTATTTGTTTCGTCTATTCAAAGGTAAACCACAACAATTAAATACAAGCACTTAATTATAGACTCTTAAGGCTCATTCAAATATCTACAAAAATATAGGTTCTGTGTATTTAATAAATTGAATTCGACCTACTGGTTTTTCGTTTACACATTAAACAAGCACTACGCAACGTTATAATATTTCGAAAATGTTATTTCAACATTAACATAAAGTCTATAGCTATCGTAGAATATTTTACACGATCCTTTTTCTGTTAAAAATAATAGCGAATATTATTTGTTAAAGTTTTGTTAAAGTATTTTGTTAAGGAGAAACCCTGTCTATTTTATTTTATTTTTTATTTTCGTTTATTCAGGACAACAACAGCTACAAAAACATATACTTAATAGATTTAGATTCGAAAATTACACTATGAGCCAATAATAGTTACCCTTATATAAAGTACAGAATTTAGCAATACGTACACAAAACTATAACAATTTATAAGAAACACAGAACTTAAAAGTAAAAATAAAAGTAACAATGTACGGCTTTATGATCGGAATACACAATAAGAAATACACATACATACACACACGAATACAAACATATACATATAATCATACAAATAAACATTAATATAAATACATACATAACAACTACTACTACTACTATTATCTATAGATAACATTACATTATGAAAATATCGTGTAATTTATAATTATGATAGTTGTAGTTATCGTATTAGGTACGAGATGAAGGATCTATTGATCTTGATTTGTTTACTTTCTAGCTGTTCCCTGCGGTTTTATCTGCGTTTGTTTCCGAACTCATTTTTGTACTCCTGACAATGTATAATGCATAATTTCATCTTGATCTGTTAAGGCGTGAAAGCGTAACCAACAAATGAACAAACACATTTTTATTTATACGTATACACCATACACTCACCAAAGTGTAGAATTTATTATTTTTCTTTTTCAATAATCACACTACTCACTATGAAAATTGTTACTTCCACGTTTTCGTTTCCATATTTGATCGATAAAGTACCCTAAAGTATGCTACGAACTGACTACAAATCCAGACCACATTTTGCAACCCGATCGAATTATATAATTGTAAATAATAAGAATCAAACTCTATGACCAATTCGTCTGTTACTATCGAAGTATCGATTTTAATACTATAAATAATCTAAAGAGATTTAAATAAAGAGATAGATATAAGATAGATATAATATAGAAGATATAATTATATATAGAAGTGTCATAGCGTGGTGTATTCCAGCGTCGCGTGACGAAAATTGTTGTATCGACACTCAGCCACTTGCTAGCCACCTATTGATATCGAGCACCGTGACACGCTAAGAGCTTTGTCCGACGATAGATAAGCAATCATTACGATTGGCCCTCATTATTTACGACCTTTGCCTATTGTAGACACTGCGTTAATTACGATCATGACAGTGAAAAATACTACATCTTGTATTTACGATTGCGATTAGCGAACGAAGCATATCGGAGACATATTTGTCTGTTTTGTCGTATTGTGGCGCGTTTTGTTGTGGCGCGTCTCTAACCATACTAAAATGAAACATAATAGGTACTTGTGTCGCAGCTCGCGACACAACACGACACAACTGCACATACCTAGGTGTGTTTCCGCCGAGGTAGCGCCGGTAGCGGTTAGACACACCAATATCTGAATACGCGGTCGCGTACACACTACACAGCAGCTGTGCTTTAGAATCAAATTCTGCTAATGACATGTCGTTAAACCACACTTCACAATTCTTTATAATATCCATCGTATTGCTTAATTCAATTTCTACAGCAGTCTGTTACACATTTCAACCGTGACTACAAATAAATGTGTTACAAGGTTAAATAATTGTGTTTGTTGCCATAATACTTACCTACTTACTACCAACCCAAAGCACTGAACTGGCTTTGATGAAAAAACCCCTTTTAAATGTATTAATAACACGACATGAGGTTTAATACATTACTGCTGGTACTCAACATCCACTATGTCGTGTCGCAGACAAATTTTTGCGTGTCGTTCCTTTTAGAAAAGATCGGTATTTTGTATAAAACCGTGAACAAAAACGCCGCTGCTTTGTGCGAGCAACCTGACGTGCTGGGGAATAGGTTTGGACCACCGAATTAATTATACCTAAATCTGTGATTTGAACATCCAGTGGAGACAACAGAGATAAGTGGTATCGAATATCGACTTTGTATTTTTTTTTATTCTTGCATAAAAGACAGAAACTGTAACTGACTCTATACCGCCGTATTCTTTTTACATCGTAATATTGTGTTATTGTCGCCTAATACCATCAACATCAAGATGAAATACGAATACCTAACTGGTAATAAAAAGTGAATAATCCTTCCCAGTGGAGCGTAATTTGGAGTTTTATTTGTCTATTTTGTACAAATTGGTAAATTCATTTTATGTTTGTACGCGTATTGACACTGACACTGAAATAAATAAGCTATGATTAAAATAGTTGCCACGATATAGTATCTTTGAACTAAAATAGTGAAAGTATCAAAAACAGAACATGCTCCTAATATGTTGTCTCTATAAGGTCATATACTAATATACACCAACTACTTAACTTACCGCTAGTTTTTAGGGTTCCGTATTCAAAGGGTAAAACGCGATCCTATTATGAAGTCTTCGCGTCTGTCACCAGGCTATATCTCATAAACCATGATAGTTAGACAGTTGAAATTTTCACAGATGATGATGAAACCGTTCGTGCGCGAGTCAGACTCGCACTTGGCCTGTTTTTTTTCAATGATGTACGCATGATGTACGTACGATGCAGTGTACGTTTTTGCGTGATTGAGTAACAAACATCCATCCAAACGTCGAAACATCGAAACATCCACATTTTCACATTTATAATATTAGTAGGATTATTCCTTTGATTTTTGATTATCGATCCTACAAATCTTATTTTGAACGAACACTATGGATATGATTTTGATAAGTAGAAAGAAATCAACATTCTATTTCTATCTGCAATATAGGTTAAGTAACTACTACACAATTGTGTACCTACATTAAACGTAGCCGCTAGCTAGATAGGTACCTACTTATCAATGGGGATGTGGACTACTTTTGAAAATCAAAATTCTAATTAGTCCGTCAGTTAGAAAATAAAAATACAATAGACACGTATTGTTTGCTTTTTCAAATAAATTAAAATATACAGAGATAAAGCACATTAAAGTTTAGGGTGAAGGGGTCGTGACGTCACTAGCCGCTGAAACCGCCATACAAATAGTGACGTCACGCGTAATTTCACGTGTCCAATATTTTTTTAATAATCTACACTAGACGGACTAAAAAATAAAAATTAGTCAACATGCCCATTATGGCGATTTATTTTGCACGCGAACATCGTACTATATCTACCTACCCGATTTGTAGCAGAAAACTGTCATATCAGTATGAGTATTTTGCATTGCGTATCTATTTGAGACCTACCTAAACACCATTATGGACCTCTAGATAATAGTTTAAGTTTATTAATTACTGTTAGCTGTGCCCCGCGGTTTCACCCGCGGTAATTTCAGAGTTGCCGCCGGAATTCCGGGATAAAAAGTACCCTATGTCCTTCTCTTTACCCCTGACAACGTGCATGCCAAATTTCATCCAAATCCGTTCAGCCGTTTCTGCGTGGTTGAGTAACAAATATCCAAACATCCACACTTTCACATTTATAATATTAGTAGGATATTTACTAACGGATTTTCACCTAATACCGATGTAATGTGTAATTCGTGCGTTAGTAAGGCAACGGTTTTTATGATGTCGAAAAAGGACTACTAACTGTGATACGTATTGTGTACATGAAAGGTTTATATTTGCAAAAAAAAGCATAATATGTAATATTTACCTACTAGTAAAGTAAAATGGACATAAAAAGAATTGGCTAGATATAAAACCTACTTATATAACTCTCTAGATATAATATACTCGTAGACTTTAATTATAGTCTAGACTAGATAATAATCTAGATTTTCAAAATCCATTCAAGTTTAGGTGAATGAAAATTTACAACGAAACGATATTTTCTTGTTTCTCTCGTTTTCAATGTAGGTATACATGTATATTATATTTTTACGTACTTCGGGAGAAAATATATATTTGAATGTGCGTACTAGTATAACCTTGCACAACTACATTTAGACTAGGACTAACGGGCCATAACAAGAGGTATGTATTCCATGATGTATTATGTAGTTTCCACAATGGCCTTACCTTTCACCCTGAATTCAATGTAGCACAGTAGCTCTGGTTTTTTCGGGATAGGTAAGTGGATTTGTAAGTTTGTGTGCGCGCCCCTTTAAAAATGTTAAACTTTTCTTTAATTTAAGAACACTTAATTATACATCTAAATTTATCAATACCCTTTGTGCATCCAATAATGACTAATTTAGCCTTTAAAGAAAAATGCCCTAAAAAGTTTATAATAGTAAGTATATGAAAATCTTATCGAAGTTGGCACTGATTTCAAATTTGTTTTACTTTAGGTTCCTACTATTTTTCTTCGGAGTCGGTTCTTCTTATTTTAAAGTTTTTTTTTTTCGAGTTGTTATGACCTGGTTCCTTGATTACCTATACATAATACGAAGAAGTCGAAAAAAATATTAAAGTAGGTAACGTTGTTTTTGTAAATCACATTTTACAATTTTTACCTAAACCGTGCCCAAAGAAGTTTCATGCAAAATACAGTCAATAAAAAAAGTTTTTGAAATTTGAATAGACGGTGGAAGATCTGGAGGCGCACTGCAAGCGGGTCGGCATCGAGATAGTGACGCGGCAGTCGTTCCTGTCGGACCCAGGCGACGCGGTGCGCAACCTGCGGCGGCAGGACGCGCGTGTCATCGTCGGTCTCTTCTATGTGGTGGCGGCCAGGCGCGTGCTCTGCGAACTGTACAAGCACCGACTCTATGGGAAATCATACGTGTGGTTCTTTATTGGTGAGTGACGAGTGTACATTGTATCATTACATATCTATGGTACTTACAGCCGCACTCAGAGTCGACTTTAATGATTACTTAGTTAAGTATAGATTTTTAAAACAAAACTGCCGCAATCAGAGACGTTCAGTAAATTAATGTTAATTGGCATTTAATGAGATGTAACTTAATTAGTTAAATGCCAATTAACATTAATTTATTAAACTGGTCTTATTGCGGTAGTTTTGTTTTAAAAATCTATACTTAACTAAGTAATCATCAAAGTCGACTCTCAGTGCGGCGGTTAGTGTTTAAAAAATAACATTTTTTTTTAATGTTACAAATCAATTTGATGAACTGCTTACTTTTTATCGGAAATTCCAGAGCGTCTTGTTCTACGTATATTTATACTAATGATATCGCTAGAAATACCTACAAAAACTGCACAGAGGAACTGCCATAAGACTATATAGTACCTATCTAATAACTATAAAAAAGTTATTACGTATTATTAGATAGAGAATTTGATATACCTAATGGGTTTAATTTTAACTAATTCCAAGTTCTCTACAAAATTTAAATGCGTTATAAACTGAAGCACCATCAACCCATCCTAATACGAGCCGAGAGACCTATTAAACAAAGCAACTTAATACGCTCAAGGTCTCATTTAGGTACCTGTCTAGGATTTCTTCATAATATAGATATTTATGCTTAAAGTAATACTCATTGCAAGCTATTTGGTAACAAATGAAGTTATTTCATATTTGTTACACAAATTACATACGGACCATGGATCATATTCATTCACTCATTTTATTCATATAAAGGAAACATGATCCTTAGAAAATTTTAATAGGCTGAAAACGTGTGAAAAGATAAGCATTAGGAGCTTTACAAATTGCAGGAAACGAGAGGGGATTATGAAAGGAAGAAATAATACAAAATGATGACGAGACGAAGTCCCCGCTTATTTGCTCGAAGAAAAAAATCTCATTTAGACTAAGATCTTATTATGAATAAAATGTGATGTTCAACACTAGGGTCGCGGGCGCAAAACAAAATTAAATGAACTCGCACTTCCTTATCGCATGCAGGTATCCATTTTTATTTTACACTTCACATAAACTGGTAAACGACTCTTATAATAACGAATACTCAAACTAGAAACACTTGTGTTATAATATTAATGACTATATAAATAAACAAACGACCACAAAATATGGTCATGTAAAGTCACCCATACTGGTCCAACACGTACCTATCGATCTTATAGTCATAGGAATCAAGCTGGATAACTAAGGCCGGTGTTCATTTGTACACAAAAAAATACAGTTAATCCTCCTTAAAATGTTTTGAAAAGTAGGTATATCTTATTATTAAATCTATATTTTAACTGAACTATATTTCTAATAATATACTTATGGTTTTACCCGCGAGTATTTCGGGATTCTTTGGCGAACTCTTAACATGATTGCTTCTTATATAATAGCTACAAACTATTTTCTTGAATCGTCGATATGACCATAATAATCATTAATTTAACAAATACACCAAATTCAATTCAATTCAAATATATTTTAAAGCCACAAAAAACAGTAAAACTAAGACAAATATTAATCAATTATTTTACAGGATGTAAAGTTGACGTGGGACTTATTCAAAAACTAGATATATCTTACGCTTACATGTAACAAAAAATAACCTGTAATAAATGATATAAAAGCCTTAAATAGTAGTAGATACATTGTTAACCTAGGGGTGAAAGTAACTTATTCACTCCCGAGACGGGGTTTAACAAAATGAGAAATATTTTGCCTAAATCTATGTTATTTTAAAGAAATAGTTGAAAGTAAATTACCTATGATAAAGTCATTTAAAATAGTACATTGTTATCCTAGGGGTGAAAGTAACTTACTCTTTCTCCCGAGGATAACACTGTGCTTTTCATTACGAATGCAAGGAAAGTCAAAATAAAAATAGGAATTAGCTAAAGAAAAAATGAGTGACTTTATTTTAATTAATACCTACTTAAACTTTACGTTATTTCAATTTTACATCGCGCTGGCTGTATAGAAAGTTGGAACATGGTTCAATAGAAATGTGAAAATAGACCTAGTTTTTTTTTAATAATTTGACAGTTGTCAGTTGAAAGCGATTCTCCCTAGGGCTGAAAAGGGTTACTTTCAACCCGCTTCTCAGGCAACTTCAGACCTACTTTCCGAGTATGAGTAATGAAAAATATATTCTTTAACTTGGTGTTATTTAAATTTTACATCGCGCTGTTATTAAGTGGCTCTACATAAAGTTGAAACATGGTTCAATAGAAATGTGAAAATACTTAGAGACATAGACATAGACATAGACAAATCTATATTCGGCATCACAAAAAATAAAAAAATATAGAGCTAGTTTTTTTTATAATTTGTCAGTTGTCTGTCAGTGTTTGTCAACTTCGGCTTTGCCTCGGATGACAATTACATTTCATCGGAGGCTTTTCTATTAACTGGCCAAGGTAAATATTGTACATTTTTTAGACCGACGGAGTCGGAAAGCGACAACTTCGTTTAGCGCAGTGGGCCGAAACTTGACGCTTTCCGGCCGAAGGACTAAAAAAACCATTACATGAGAATTGTCGACGCGCCAAAATAATAGAAAAGAAGGAAACGTTGAATGGCCTTTAGGGTTTGATCTGTCAGCGCGTCGGCAACTTGCGCACTCAATTCTGTGAAAAATTTTCCTTACGATGAAAAAAGTTTTGTTTCTTGTTGTTTGGTTAACAATGAAAAATATAGTATTGTTTGTTCTATAGGCCACTCGTTATGATGTTCTGCCTCATTTCTAATACCTTTTTATTTTTAAAGTCTGTTCTTTTGGTACTTGTCATTCTTTTTATAATTCAAAATCGATGTATTCTTATATTTCTTGACTTTGACGGACTCTAATTCTAAATCTCTTAGATACGCATTAAAAAAATTATTAATATCTAACAAATTATATTTTTACTCTTTCAAAATCTATTTATTTACTATTATACCTACTTCCGAACCTTGCCAATTGTGAGGTTCTAGAATAATCTCCGGCTAGCTCAATGAAAGGATTATTAAAGTAGTTTAAGTTGTTTTATTGGTAGAAAGATAAATTAATTTAGAAGTACAATCTTCAAGATCTGGATAAGGAATCAGCCTATTAATACAATATAAATATAGAAAATACAATGATTTTGAATTAAAAAAAAAGAATGTCAAATAGAACATAAAAAGGAACAGATTTTTAAAAATAAAAAGTAATAGAAATGAGGCAGAATATCGTAACGAGTGGCATTCGTCTGCCTCGTTACACATTTTCTACATCAGGAAGTTCACAAAATTCACAAAGGCAAAAACGTGAGGAAGGAACAACTAATCTATTTCTAAATATAATTACTTATTTAAATAGTTAAACTTTATGAACTTTCATATCCCAGTAGCAAACGTCACGTAGGTACATAGATACGTATAATAATATAACCCCAAAGTTTTAACAATGTTTTACTTTGTCTTAATTCCGTATATTAACTTACAAACTTACTTTATGAACATTGAATTAGTGTTATTATACCTACGTTTAATTTATTCCCTCTCACAACTATGTCCCTAAAGTGAATTGATGACAGTGGCCTACGTGCTCAGCCATGTAGATGATACGACCGGCGCGGTGGTTGTTAAAATATATTTTGCTCTTTTTACAATCGCAGCAATGCAATAAAAGTACTGAAACAGTCTGCAAATAAAAGACTCTAAATATACATAATTCGCGTATTCATGAATGGAAGTTTGGCAGAGCGCGTTCAGCGTTAGATACTCATAACAGTCGACTGTTGAAAAGATCGTTGATTGCCTTATGAATAAGCTCACATTATTACGTTCCATACATAAATTAACTTTTTGATTGACTGATTTCATCTATACATATATACATATACCTAAATAAAATTGAAGTGTCTGTTTGTGATTCCAAATTAACAGCTATTCACTAAAAGGTTATGAAAGGAGGTATACCTATACGGTACTTACAGCATAAAAAAACCGATTTTTTTAATTTTATATACATATAATTTTACTAGACTAACGACCAAAGACACTTTGAGAAAAGGACTTTACGTACCTGAAAGACCTAATCACTATATTTTTAGGACCAGTTACATTGAAACAAATTTTTTTCTTTCTACGTACCTAACTAACCATTTTTAAAGTGAAATATTGAGCCAAGAGAAGATTTTTTTTATAAATATTCAACTTTTATATTCGTGATGTAAGTAACCATTTAAAAAAATAGAAAAATTTATCAAATTTCAAATCGAACGGTAAAGGGAGGACGAGGGACTCATAGTTTGTATAAACTATCAAAATGGTCGGAACAACGGAAAACGGCTAGTCACGATGTAATGCTAAAGGTATAAATAGGCACAGAGTTTAACGAGTTCATAGCAAACACAATGCTTTGTGTCTTTGATAATCAAAACATTCCCTTCGGGTTTCAGAAATTCAATAGGGTAAGTACCTAATGTCTAGTCACAAATAAGTTCGCAACTCGTAAGCATAACAAAACTCTGATTACACGCGTAGTTTGCAAACAAAGCTTCAAACTGGTGTGACGGGTGTGGCTGTTTTCAATCTCGGAAGTCACCGCCAGCTTAGTAACAATGATTAGTGAGGTCATTTTGGTTACGTATATATTATTCACACTGTACATAAGGTATAATTTACCTGTGAAAACTGTAGGTTTTTTGTGTTGTTTCACGAAACAAGTCTAAGCGGGAAAAAATTTTTGTTTATAAGAATTATAATTTAATCTGTCATCAGTTGTTCTCGTATTTATTTGACAAAAATGATTTATTTATTTGTAAAAGTTTACTGCTTTTTTATGTGTGAAAATCTGTGATTAACTTTAGTAATATTTTGTATTGTATTTCCATGATATTCCGAATAGAATAAAATAAAAACAAATTCAATATAATAACAAATCGTGTTAGGTAACCGTACCGTCCTATACCAATCTCAGACCATGTTTTTTATTCTCACACGAAGTCTGATCAGATGTATTATGTAACATATGTAACATTATGTAACATGTAAGATTTTTTCTATTATTTTTCGGTTGCAATCAAAAATATGGCGGTTTTGCGATTACAATATGCACGTTTTATGCACGGTTTTCAACCAAAATAAAGGTACTTCAAAAGTTGAAACTGCCTAAATATGCTCAATCCATCACAAAACCGTTATGTTTGCGATTGAAATCGAAAAATGATAGCGACAAAAGTTACAGTTGCCCGACAGACATTAGCTGAGAACAACAAATACCTACACAGTACACACTATCCAAAAAGTTCGTAATTTCATTTTAATTTTCACAAGTAAATTTATTACTTCCTTTACCTACTCGTTTAATTTAATTTGACATTTTATGTAATAACTAGATATTATTTAATATCTAATTATTTACACCGACACCAAGAAAATTAAATACCATAAAAGTACCTAAAACAAAGTTCGAATGATTTATTATCAAGGTCCGGTTGACCTTATTACTGTAAGGCCAAACAGATCAGCTCACAAGCTTTGAGCTTTCCTGCTCCCACTACAAGTTTACTCCTTACGACCTATAAAATTGACCTCTAAATACATCGTTTGATATCAAAGTAATCGACACGTCGATCTATTTTAATGTTTTACCTTTAGTAAGGGATTTTATCTATATCCCTATTTCCCTTGGTCACGGCATCACGCGTGAGCGGCTAGACCAATTTCCCTTAAATATTTTATTTTTTTGTTGTTTGTTATTGTAAGGTGAGGGAGAATATGAAATATGTTTGGAGCTTCTGCGGGAATTCCGAAACTCACGCAGGTGAATCTCCGAAACGGTTGGACCGATTTTGACGGGACTTTCACTGCTAATTAGCTAATTTATAAGGAGTAAATAAGGTTACTTTGGAGTTCCTGCGAGAATTGCGAAACTCACGCGGGTGAAACCGCGGGGCAATGCTAGTTTGCCCATAAATTATTTTCAGCGTTACTCCTTCTTTAGCCTTTGTCAACACCTACTTTAACATAGTAAAACTGAACCAAGAGAATAACAGAGTTACTTTAGGTTTCGAAAACTTGCTCTACATTTTCTTATCTAACTACTTAGCTTTACTTTCAGTCTCTACATATTTTAAAAAGCGGCCAAGTGCGAGTCGGACTCGCTCATGAAGGGTTCCGTAGCAGCAATTAACATAATATAAAAGTTCTTGTAGTTCGTGGTAACTTTGATCGATGTTTTAATAATAGTGTAGATATTTTTTTTTACGGTTTACGATTTATGACGTATTAAAAAAAACTACTTACTAGATCTCGTTCAAGCCAGTTTTCGGTGGAAATTTGTATGGTAATGTACATCATATATTTTTTTAGTTTTATCATTCTCTTATTTTAGAAGTTACAGGGGGGGGGGGGGGGGCACTTCCAAAGTGGTAGCACTTTGGAAGTGTCTTTCACGCAAACTATTCAGTTTAGAAAAAGAAATATATTAGAAACCTCAATATCATTTTTGAAGACCTATCCATAAATGACGTATGAGTTTCATGAAAAATTTTTTTTGAGTTTCAGTTCTAAGTGACATACGGATGGATAGACAGACAGACAGACAGACGAAAAGACGACATGATGAATCCATAAGAGTTCCGTTTTTTGCCATTTGGCTACGAAACCCTAAAAACCGTGACTTCAAGCTTCTAGAGTATGCGGTGCCTAGCACTTTAATAAATGAACGCAACGTCGATATAATTCAACTTTCCCCGCCCATGTTGTTTTAACATCGACCTATTTTAATCATTATAAAGTTTTCAGTCATAAATTATTTCAACTAACATTTAAGGAAATATTTTGCCGTTCGCATCTGAACAGGGATGTCGCAACAAACTCATATTTTTGCCCAAGACTTGTTCGCCGCAAACGAGACGGTATAATGAATGGGGGCTGGAGATAAATAATAGTCGGGGGGAGCATACAATGCGGAGAGTGAAAAGATACATGTACCTACAAATAGAGGAAAATGATAGTGACTTTTTTATTTTCCTGCAAATATAATATTATGCATATTTGAAAAAGATTTGTAAAAATGTTTTCACTGCAATGGCGGATTTCTCATTATGCTCAAGTTAAACACGGCTCATTTTATTAACTAAGGTATCTTGAAAATCTATACATATAATAAAATCGTAACAGGTCAATGTCTGTATATGGGAGATAAATAAGAAAAAATAAAGAGCAGTGGCCAAATTTCTATAGGAGCTGGACTTGACTTTTATTTTTCATGTCCCAAAATAAACTATAGTTAGATTGATTTGCTTTTATGTTGTAAATACCATCCCGTTTAAAAATCATATCTAAATAGCCACGATTTTTTAAAATAACATCAATAATACATTTGAGGTTAGAATCAACAACTACCTTTTACCCGACCTAAAAGTGTGGTTAGCATAGAAATAAGCATAGAAGAAATGTAGATAGCGATAGTCACAAGTGGTAGTTATCAGTCTGTAAAAAATGCCTAGGTCAAAACTGTTGAAAACGACAAAGGAAATCCAAAATAGAACAGCAAGTGAAGTGAGATGCGTGCGTGATTGCCGGGTGTCATGTCAATTGTCAATCAAAAAGAAATAACAAAAACAATGAGAATCACTGACGCGGTTCGATGACCACAAATTAAGTAATTTTTCGAGGACAAATGACGTTCCGTTGTACGCAATTGAACAAAATGCTTATACCTACTTATTTCTTATGACAAGAATGCACACACAAGTGTTGATTTGATGCCTACATACTTATCGAGTATAACTATTCAGAAAAACGTGAATAATTATAGTCTTTGAATACTAAGTCATTTCATACGCGAAATTAATCGTCAACAGGTGCGTTCTGAAACCACATACATGGATGTCTTAGAAGTTACAAAAACAAAAATAAATTGATATCTTTTTTGTGGCTACTTATAGAGATACTTTTTGTGTTTTTTAAGATCATAAAAAATAAGGGTATTTTTCATATATAGTATATCATATATGGACACCATTGTTTCGTCTCGAGTACGATTTGGCCATCCTTCTTTAGGTGACTATATGAGTGATATAGAAGCCAAAAATACCGTTTTTAGAATTTTTGTCTGTCTATCTGTCTGTATGTTTGTATTCGTGCTACGCAAAAACTGCTGCACTAAATTGAATGCGGTTTTTTTGCTGTATTGCTAAGGGTCTTACTTAGATACTCACTCATGTTTCGATTTTTTCGAAATTCCATCTGGAACTCGAGATATTAAAAAAAAATGCTGATCATCCTATTAATATTATAAATGTGAAAGTGTGGATGTTTGTTACTCAATCACGCAAAAACGGCTAAACGGATTTAGATAAAATTTGGCATGCACGTTATCAGGGGTACAGAGATAGGGTACTTTTTATCCCGGAATTCCCGCGGGAACTCTGAAATTACCGCGGGTGAAACCACGGGGCACAGCTAGTAAACGAATATATTATTTTGATTATTTGTTTTTCATCAACATAAACAATTTCAAACATAACGACTATCAGTAGTCAGTAGCATGCGCGTCCTGGGACATCTCAAACATCATACGTAGCTATACAATATATAACGTTTGTCTACAGAGAAATTGCTCTCGGCACTGGCGGCCATTTGAAATACCCTTTTTTGACCTGCAGGTTGGTACGAGGACAACTGGTTCGAAACAAACTTGGAGCGAGAGGGCATTGAGTGTACCGTGGAACAGATGCGAGAGGCTGCCGAAGGTCACCTCACTACTGAGGCCCTGATGTGGAACCAAAACGCTAACCAGACTACTATCTCGGGAATGACATCCGAAGACTTTAGGTAAGTAATGGTGCCAATTCTACCTGTTGATACTCCCTTAAATAAACCTAACTTGTCATTTTATTAAATTTAAATTTAAAGTTTTCGACGTCCGAAGAACCCATTTTACTTTGAGCAAACAACGGCTTGTTACTAATTGGGAAAAACCAAAAGTAAGCTGACATTATAATTTATTTCCCATTTTTATATCAAGTAAAAGCGTCACGTCCGCTCCGTCACGGGTGCCTAATTGCGTATGTTCGACTTTTTTAAATGTATCGAAGGACGAAGATTTTTTTTTTTTCAACATAATATAAAAGCGATCTGAGTTATTCTTTCAAGTTTGGATAATATGGAAAATTGGATGAGTTAATAATTATTCGTTTTATTGATTACTAGCTGTTCCCCGCGGTTTCACCCGCAGTAATTTCTCAAGTTACCTACTCAAGAATAATTTAGCATTCTAATTGTAAAAGAATTTGGAAATCGGTCTAGTAGTTTTTGAGTTAAATGTTAAATCGTAACAAACAAACAAAAAATCTTTCCGCTTTGTAATAGTTTAGAATTAAACACTATAATTATATTTATTTTCCCTCCAAATAGCTTGTTGTATTGATTCTTACATGTGAAATTTTACCGTGATACCGAAATGTGATATTTGAAAAATAAAAAAATTCAGGCACTATTAAATACAATAAAATGACTTAAAAAAGCCATTATAATGATAATAAATACTATTCGAAAATCATACAAACTTTCTAGGTAATACAATATTATGTACCTACCTGTAGACCAGGGTAGATAATTTTCGAAACCAAAAAAAATAATAGTAGACTGAAACCCATAGGAAAAGGAGGCGAATATAATAAAAATTAAAGGAAAAATAATTTACCGGTGATTTTGAGATCGGCAAGTGGAAGAGGGTGAGCTTTTAAGGGTAAACAAAGTTTATCTCGATTCCCGACAAAACTACAAGTCCTATGGATAAACTCAAATATCAAAGCTACAGGAAATAAAAATATCTACACTATTTTGTACTTACTTTTTTTCACATAACCTCAAAATTAAAGTAAAATATTCAAATAACCAAGTTTTTCGGTTTTTATTTTTACCAGACCCAGACCCTCCAAGCTCCTTCCCCACTTCTCAATAAAATACCTTTCGATGAGCTAAAATTTTCTGTAGGTCACCCAGTTAGGTATATAAGTTATCCTCAAATAGTAATAAATAGGCATCTAGGTACGCATATAATAATTTAAAGATTCTACAACTTTCTTAAAGTATTGTAGGTGTCTTGGCCTTACTACTTCTTTGCATTTTCTGAAAAAAATTACTTTAGTAATGTATATTTTTCATCAGAAAGTAGAAATTTCAACGAACAAAAAACCCACAGAATTTTTTAAAAAAGCTGATATTTTGACGTTACAATTTTCGATTGAAAATTAGGGTTGTTTTTTCGATATTAAGTCCAAATAAGTTTTCACCAAATATCATGAAAAAAATAAACTAATTTGTAAAAGATAAAAATAAAACACCAAAATTTGGTTATTTGAATATTTCACTTAACCTTTTTTTTCCCTTAAAAACTCACCCCCTTCCACTTTCCGACCTCAGATCGCCCATAAATTATTTTCCTTTTATTTATATATATTCTCCTCCTTTTCCGATGGGTTCCATCCTTTTCACTTTTTACCATTTTTAAAGGCTTCAGCCCTGGTCTTACTACCATAATGATAATAGGTACTTTCTAACTTTGTGCATTACTTTTTAATTTTGTATAGTACATGCGGATGATACCAGCTCCCAAAATACAGGTTTTCCTAGTTTGGGAAATGGGGTTACCTACTTTTACTCATATTGTTGGTTTCAACAAAGTTTTAATTATTATTATTATAATACTCATAAAAATATTATTATGAGGTTTTTTAATACGAATAGGTAAGTTTTACAAAGAATTACATTTCCAATAAGAAATGATGAACAAATCTCATTTTGATACAAAATAAAAAGTGACATTCTAACAAAAAAAAAATGCTGAAAGCTTTTCTTAAAGTATCTTTGAAGAAAATGGCGCTAGTGAGATCCGATCTTTTAAGCTCTGTGTAAAATTATTGTTCATGAACATTATCGTAAAATCTCTGCTTCATTAAACACGGCGGTCTTCAATGGTCTTCCTTTCTCTCAGTTTTATTATATTAGCTTATTTTTATTTAAATAAGAAACATGAAGTAACTCGTTGGTAGGACTACGTATTTTTTTGGAGTTAAATCAGCTTATAATAATTAATTTACATTATTATTCTTGAATTGTACCTGCAGTCACATATTTTAATAGGATTACGTGCTTAATAGTTACTACATACTATTAAATACTCATAAATTATTTGAAATTCCGTGTTTGTTTCTCCTCCTTTTAATTTGAATACCCACTATCTGGATTAGGAAGGCTATTATAGCCCAAGGCTCAATCACTCTAAGGGGCCAGAATCCGAATTGAAATGAGAAAAATTATCATTCTTTATATTTAATGATATTTATTATGAGCTAAGTGTTTTTATTCATTTTCCATACACGCGAATCATGAATGTGTGAAATATGAAATACAAAAAAAAGCGGCTAAGTGCGAGTCGGACTCGCCCATGAAGGGTTCCGTAGCAGCAAGTAACATAATAATATAAAAGTTCTTGTAGTTCGTTGTAACTTTGATCGATGTTTTAATAATAGTGTATTTTTTGCGGTTTACGATTTATGGCGTATTAAAAAAAACCTACTTACTAGATCTTGTTCAAACCAATTTTCGGTGGAAGTTTGCATGGTATTTGTACATCATATATTTTTTTTAGTTTTATCATTCTCTTATTTTAGAAGTAACAGGGCGGGGATACACATTTTACCACTTTGGAAGTGTCTCTCGCGCAAACTAGTCAGTTTAGAAAAAAAATTATTAGAAACCTCAATATCATTTTTAAAGACCTGTCCATAGATACGTTACGTACTAAAAAAAAATATTTTTGAGTTTCACTTCTAAGTAGGCATGGGGACCCCCAAAATTTATTCCTTTTTTTCTATTTTTGTGTGAAAATCTTAATGCGGTTCACAGAATAGGTACATCTACTAACCAAGTTTCAACAGTATCTATAGGTCTTATAGTTTCTGAAAAATGTGACTGTGACATACGGACGGACAGACAGACAGACAGACAGTCATGTTCCGTTTTTTGCCATTTGGCTACGGAACCCTAAAAACCTTTACAAAAACTTTGAGTGCCCTACATTTTTAGCCCCACACCATCTTTTGCCTCAACTCAGCTACGGTAGTTGGGCATCGACGTAGAATTTTTATACCGAGTTTAAGAACTAAACTATTACATAGGTATACGTATAGATACTAGATACTTACCTACTAAACAATAGAAATTAGAAGATCGACTAAATGTACAGTGAAACAAAGACCCCTTCTTTATAGGTTAAAATGTTGAATTCGGTAATAAGTAATGTGTGAACATAACATGTGTTTCTTTACTCAGGTCACGACTGAACGAAGCCCTTCGAGGGGCCGGGTACGATATCGACGGCGAAAGATTTCCAGAGGGATATCAAGAAGCCCCGCTGGCCTACGACGCCGTTTGGGCCGTAGCTTTAGGTAACTTCGTTATTACTTATTACAACTTCGAATTTCAACTCAACTCTCTCTAACTTTCTCAGTCATTCGGCGCCATTTTTGCCGTTTCTCGTAGGTATATTTTTAACTTATACTTACTTCTTAAAAGTAAATAAGTTTACCTTTCGTTTTGATAAAGGGCTAATGGGAGAATGTCTTATCAAAACCAGAGAATAAGCTTTAAAAATGTTTGTTTTTTTTTTCATAAATTTATCAATATATCTATTAGGAACCTTTTAAAATTACTAAAATTACCAGTCACACTGCCGCTTGAAACATCCAGCAAACCACAGAACAGAAAATAACAAATAGAAGGGATATCAATTTAGTTTAGTATGAAAACAGTTGAAAACCAGGGCGGCGGGTGAATTTTGTTGTTAATTTATTTACTCTGTGCAGCAAACCAATTTGACAAATATGAAGAATAGGTACACTATTAAGAAGAATACAGAATACAATATTATGATTTCGTCTATTTTACAAATTCCGAACCGTAGTTATCTCTTACCGCTGCACTCAGAGTCGTTTTAATAATTGTTGAATTTGTAAAATCTGTTTTGTTTACTTACGATTACGATCCGATTACGATATACGATCTTTACTTAAGATTAAGTAATCATTAAAACGACTCTGAGTGCGACCGTTACACTCTGTTCGAGGTGGTATGGGGGAAGGTCACAGCATAGATCTGTTGAAAACGTTTTCTTCTAAATTCTTCCAGCCCACCATTTCTCATATCCACAAAGTTATAGGAATATTTCAGTTATTTCCAAATGGTTAAGCATATATGATGTAGTTGCAGTAAGTAAAGTACGACTTTGTTAGGTACTATAAGAATTAATAAAAACAATATTTTCACATTGTTATCAGATGAAACTTAATATAACACAATTACTTACTGAAATCACTGTACCCATCCATAACAAGTTTATTGGAGAGTAAAGATAACATACAACGCCATCCAATCTGAAACATTCCCCGTTATAGCTCATTTAGTCCACCCACAGTCTCCAGCGCCCGCAGCGCTTTGGATCGATCTAGTGCTCTTGTGACATAACAATGATGGACGGGCTTGCGACCATGTCTCTGCCAGTCATCGATCACTCGATGCATTCTCTATTCATTCAGCAATCCACTATGAGAATCTATAACTATTGCAGCATTCAATAAGACAATGGAGAAGTTGGAGAAGAGCGGTCTCAGCTTGAAGAATTTCACTTACACGAATAAAAAAATCGCTGACGATATTTACGAAGCGATAAACTCCACATCATTTCTTGGCGTATCGGTAAGGATTTATATCCAATGTTGCCCGTGATTATTATTATATCGTACAAATTACTGTTGTATCAGTGATTTTGCCGTAATATTCTTGTTAACTAACGAACGAAATGGTATCGATACATACCTACAAGTAATAGCATACGGCTTTAATATTACGATTATTCTAATATTAAACTACTATCTACTAAACTAATATTAGCATTTTTAGAAAAGCAAATCTGTATCAAGACAGAAAGTTGGTGATAGTTAAAATTTTTTTTGGAAAGTAGTTTAACAGCTAAAAAAGAAAATATTATAAGTAAGTTTATTTGATGACAAGTTACCCTCAGATTTGCCTCTATGATGCGTCACCCAGGGTTGACGTTATCTTGTGTTTTTACTATTGTCCTTACCAAAAATTAAGAGTAAGTATCTTTGGCTGCTCATTATACTCATTGTCAATATTATTGTAGTATCATTCTTATTTCATTTTTATTTATTTATTTTATTTTATTTATTTCGGAAAACTTACAACTAAGTTAACATTTTGGTCTATGTTTAAATCATAACAGCCTTTAAGTTTTCACATACAGAAATTTGTGTATATGTGTGTTTTATGTACTCAAGTCTCAAAAGACCGGATTTTTAAATATAAAATTTGGTTAAAAACTACTTAAGGTTCTTGCATACTTTTGATCCCTTATAAATTAGGTAGGTAATTATTGAGGAAAACAAAAATTCAAGGCGGCAAAACCGCGAGGTAGAGTCGCCCTGTGTGTGATCGCTGTTTTTATCATTTCATTACGGTATGGCACGATTCTGTTATTAAAACGCTGACGAGCAAATAAATCCAACCGCTCCTGATTTTTATCGATAATATTTTAAATCATAAAATATAACGTTTTTTTTTATTATATGAACAAACTTACATTTTCTGGGAAAACGCCTCAATTTGATGCTCATAAAATACCCTTAGTTTGACCTAAAAACCTAAACGACGTGAAGGCCTACCAGAATTTAGTCCATCAAAATTTAGACCTTACAAAAAGTGCACAAAGTTGAAATTTCGAATTCAGATGTAAAATTATATAAATACTGTTATGAGAGGTAGTGGTTTACCCCCAAAACTAATAAACTAACTGTTGACTAATAACATATGTAAACAATATTGCTGATTTTATCTAACGATTTGTCTTATTTTCAAGGGCCTTGTTGCGTTTTCATCACAAGGCGACCGGATAGCTTTGACACAGATCGAGCAACTAATAGACAATCATTACGTGAAACTTGGATACTACGACACGCAAGCCGACAATCTAACTTGGCTGGAGAGAGAGCGGTGGGTAGGTGAGTACAAACAATGCCACATTACACAATATATTCATTTCAGTTAGTTTAAAATTGGAAATAAATTCGCTAACTCAACGTTTCCATTTAAAAATCCGATATCAATGATTATAATTATGGTTAATACTTTTTTTTTTTGTAAATTGACTTTATTTTTAAATTTTGTTATATGACTTTAGATAATTATGGTTATATTATAATCCTACTTAATATTATAAATGTTAAAGTGTGGATGTTTGGATATTTGATACTCAATCACGCAAAAACGGCTGAACGGATTTGGATGAAATTTGGCATGCACGTTGTCAGAGAAGGATATAAGGTACTTTTTATCCCGGGATTCCCGCGGGAACTCTGAAATTACCGCGGGTGAAACCGGGGGGTCCAGCTAGTGGTTATATAAAATTTATCGCAAATAGTCCGCACTTTTGCGTTTATCTTCCTTTTCCCAAGATAAAAAAATAAAGTTTTCTAATTTGAATCATATACCGCCGCACTCAGAGTCGACTTTAATGATTACTTAGTTAAGTATAGATTTTTTTAACAAAACTGCCGCAATCAGACAAGTTTAATAAATTAATGTTAATTGGAATTTAACTAATTAAGTTACATCTCATTAAATGCCAATTAACATTAATTTACTGAACGTCTCTGATTGCGACAGTTTTGTTTTAAAAATCTATACTTAACTAAGTAATCATTAAAGTCGACTCTGAGTGCGGCGGTTAGAGTTTTTTTTTGAACGTCAATTTTATTCACTTAAATTACTTATACAAATAGTACAAACACAAAAACAATTTTTCAGAGCAAAAATATTTTTTTATATCGTAATTACTTGTCAACGACTAGAAACACAGCATCGAAAGCAATTTCACCGCTGTTCGAAAAATATCTCTCGCAAAAAGAATTTAGCTTAAGGGCACACGAGCGTTGTTAAAACGAAGTTCAGAATTTTCACGACCAACTTAATTATAATGTGAAACGGCAGTACATTACCATTGTTTTATAAAATGTAATAACATTAACTTCTAATGTTATTACATTATGTACTTCTCTTTCTACTAATATTATAAATGCGAAAGTGAGTTTGTTTGTTTGTCACGCTTTCTCGCTTTAACGGCTCAACTGATCCTCATGTGGTATAGTTATACTTTGTCAGATATACCTATAGAGAAGGCCGTAGAGTACTTTTATCCCGGAACCCCTGCAGGAACTCCGAAATTACCGCAGGTAAAACTGCGGGGAACAGCACTAGTAATGTTATAAAATGTAGGATGCTTAACTATTATGTTTATTTTTGTATCTTTTTATTTTCATCATCAACGTAGGTAAATATTTCCGATTTCGTATCTAGAATTAGTTTTTCCTCGTCCATTGCTGGCTATTAAACTTAAAACGTCTGGTAGACATTCGGCAGTGTTAGATAAATCAGATGCACCAATGTGACTAACATAATCTGGTTCCGCGCTGTTGTGTCGTAGTCAGATAATGGCGGAACTTCTCGCAACAAATTATTTTGAACACAAACAGTAGTTAATTATCATATATTGTTCTTTATAAAGACTCAAAACTAGCTAAAATATCCATTAGTAAAAGAAAGCTTAATTTAAAATCACATTGTCGCCACTAAGTACCTGCAGGGTATCCATCCATCTCTTCTTTGTTAGCGGACTCATCATAATACTCAATAACTCTTCTGTATAAGTTTTGTATTTTAATCTTGGGTGTGGAGTTTATACAAATGATTAATGAATAAAAATCCTATATGAATGTTCTTATCTAATTTGAAAATTCATATTAGTAAACCTCAAGAACATAATTATTGTAATGTAACTTATCTTAGTAGGTAAATATAAAGCCCAGCGTTAATTTAATCTTGGGTGTGTACAATCAGAAATGAATAAAAATTCTAGATATTGTGTTCTTATGTAAATTAAAAAGTCATAGCTAACCGCAATAACATAATGAACCTCGTGACCGACTTCTTTACGACCCATATTTTACAAAGTATAGACGACAATACGACAATAAATGAAAACACCGGCAATACTAATATATTAGAGTATAATGAAAGAACACCGTTTATTAATATTGTTCACTAACCTTGATAAGAGCGGCAACATCACGCTCACGCGCTGTCATATGATTGGCTCCGTGCGCGCTGAAAACGGCTGAGAGTTGGCAATTCGTGATGACTTACGGCCGCACTCAGAGTCGTTTTAATGATTACTTAATTTTATGTAAAGATTTTTAAAACAAAATTGCCGCAATCAGAGTCGTTCATTAAATTAATATTAATTGACATGATTGGACTAATTAACTTACATTTAGTTAAATGCCAATTAACATTAATTTAATGAACGTGTCTGATTGTCTGATTTTGTTTTCAAAATCTTTACATAAAATTAAGTAATCATTAAAACTACTCTGAGTGCGGCCGATACACTCTGTTCTGTAGGTATAAGGAAAAAACATCTGATGAAGAATATTTTTATAAATGAGAAATTTCGATTTTGCGTGGAATTTTGATATATCAGGGATTATTTGATAGTTTCATTATACTCCTACATATTAGTACTGCCGGTGTTTTTATTTATTGTCGTACTGTCGTCTCCACCCTTTATAACTATTTTCATTATAGTCGTGTCGTTGGCTAAGTGAGGTACAAAATCGGGTTTCTCCATTCTGCCAGGAGGCAAAGTGCCGCCCGACCGCACGGTGGTTGTGAACGAGCTCCGCACGGTGTCGTTGCCGCTGTTCGCATGTATGACGGCACTCTGCATCGCTGGGATGCTGGCCGCTGTCGGCCTCATCGTATTCAACACCATGCACAGGCACAGAAGGTGAGTCTTTGTTCTTCTAGCCTTACGTTTGTAGAGCTGGGTTTTTCAAAATGGTTTTATACTAGCTATTTCATCCGCGTGAGTTTTGAGATTCTCGCAGGAACTATTTTTTCTAAAATAAAAGGAGCCTAAGTTACTCTGTATAACATCAGCTATCTGCCAGTGAAATCCCCGTTAAAATCGGTCCAGCCGTTTCAGAGATTAGCCTAAAACAATCAGGCAGACAGACAGAAATAAAGACAAACAGAGAAAAATAAAAAAAAAATAGTTTTTATGTAAGTACCGTATATAGTTTCATATGCATATAGTGAAAAGCTGTTAATTTGGAATTAAAAACAGACACTTAAATTTTATTTATATGTATAAATTGACAAACCCAACGCTATAACAGCTCTTTAGCTTATATGGTTGATTATCTCACAATAATTAGAGATCAATTTTAACCTACTTCGAACTGCCGTTGTCGTATCGAAATGAAATTTTGTATGTAGGTATTATATATGATAATGCATTATTATTATTATGATATGGGTGATGGGGCTGATCTCATAATAGAGCCGGAAGAGGGCCATTGGAAACTGTAATCAAAGGACGCAACCTTCGAGGTGGGGCTCGTTTCATTGGTCTTACAAAGAGTCTGGTCTTAGATTTTAGTTCACTTTTTAGTTTAGTTTACTCTTAAAGCGTGTTTTTTATTTTATTTTTTACTATTGAAACTTTTTAATTAGTATAATGTAACGTATAACGTAACAAAAATAAAACCGTAGAAAATAAAATATACATTACCGTCATGTTCTAAGTTTCGTGATGGTTGACAATTTGAATACAGGGTGATCCAATGGTCACACCCGGCGTGCAACACGGTGATGTTGTGCGGGTGCTGCGTGTGCCTGGGCGCGGCGGTGGCGCTCGGCGTGGACGGGCGCTGGGTGCAGCCCGAGCACTTCTCGGGGCTGTGCGCGGCGCGCGCCTGGCTCCTCGCCACCGGCTTCTCTATGGCCTACGGTGCGATGTTCACCAAGGTGTGGCGGGTGCACAGGCACACCACCAAGCCCAAAGTCGATACTAAGGTAAAGTCTACTGCATGAAAAATTAGGTAACTAAACAGCAATATATTGGTTTTTTTTTTGTGGAACGAGGCTCCCTAACGCGACTTGCGGTAGGAGTTAACTGTATTTCGTCACGCGTCACGCCAGGAAAAAGCGTTATACCCCTTCCATGCAAACCGAGACGTTCGGTTCCGGCCGGCATAGTTCGGATATTATCGTCAAGTGCTGGCCGCACGCCAGCTTAGTCCTAACTTTTTTGTGATTGTTTAACTCATAGATACATGACGTGAGTTATCAGACTAGATATAGAGATAGAGAGAGATAGAGATATAGAGTTATATAGAGACTATGTCCGATGATTGCAATTTTTTAATCGAGATTCAAGGAATTTAAAACTGTAACAAATATGTGTACCTAATACAAATACCTACCAACTTTTTTATAATTTGTGTACCTACCTACTAACTGCTACATTCTGGTCTCTGTGTAAGGGTAACTATCATTAACGAAATCTTTTTTCTTTCTTTTTTTTCGTTTTTGTCTGTAAGTGGCTCTGGACTTTTGGCGGGATTTCTAGCAGAGTGGACGTCAGTTTTATTTCTTTGTTTTGCAAATTAGTTTATCGTAATTAATATTGTATGAATATGGTGGATTTTGCATAATAGTGATCCATTAGTAATGAACAGTGTGCGGAAACAGTGAAATAAGATGAAATAGGGCGTTCATCGGGAGGTTTGCGTTTTACTATACAACTTCCCACAGAGCGTCCTATTAAGGTTCAACTGTGAAGATTTGCTGCCAAAAGTTCTGGTAAAGCATCGAAATGCATCTCACCAATGCATTTCGATGTAAATAACTTTAGAAGAAAAATACTAATGAATTGGCTATATGGACTAAGTTTCCTTCTGCCTTCCCCGGGAGGGGTAAACTTCACCTAAAAAAAAAATGTAAGTGGCTCTGTTTCATTAGCGGCGGCTAATGGAGCCGAACTTAACATGACTTTTTTTTTCAAATTACTTAGGGGGCTCCACTTGTGTGCTCTCAATATTTTTATTTCTTTTCCTTTTGTGTCATTACTTGTGCATTTTTATACCTCATCTATAGAGTTCATTATGCTGTGCACAACTGTAATTAATTTTGAAGCATGACATGACAATTGTAACTACAATTTCCAATTTTTGTAATTGTTGTTGTACCATTTATTAAAATTCCCAAGGCAATTTACCTTCATCGATCTTGAGGAATCAAGATCGATGAAGGTAATAAATAGCTAACTGTAAAAATAAAAGTCAGGCTATCGTAAAAACGACGAATGAACATAAAAAAGAGCGCTTGCATCTATCAGTAAACGTGGCTGAAGTGAAAATCTCTGCGTCAGAATTAAAATCGTTACATTTTTACTTCGATTGCAAAAAAAGATTTTCCCGTGCAGATATTTTTTGTTTGCAGATAGGTAGCGTAGAAAACGTGATAAACAAAATTTGGGAACCCGTGGTTTAGACTCTTGACCTACGTAACTATAGAAGTTTCTTGCAGACAAACGAACGCAGAAATTAAAATGCCTTTTTATGCGGTACGTTTTCCCTATTTGAAATTGGACCATAATAAAGCCGCGTATAATGGAGCGCCCCAATATAAGCTGCAGGTTTAGACAACATAAGCTTATCAGCTTGTCAATGCGATACGGTTAATACCCAATTTGGGGTTACTCACATGTATAGCGATAACATAACACCCCTCTCTAATCTTTGTTCCAAAACTGAGGAACAATACACGTAAGTGGACGCCCGTGTCCAAAGTACAGCCACATTGTTGGGCTCGTGCACAACGTATGACCCACTATAATACTAGCATACGTGTAATGTCTTTTACAGACATAGAATGACAGTAAGAATAAGTAGAATGAAGCTATTTTAAGTCAGGCTAAAAGGCCAAGTATGCGCGTTTTCCGAAGGTGATTTCGCGACGTTTCCATGCAACACACATTCGATCGATTTTGTGCTTCCATTTTGGACGATAACAAATTAAACTGCGTGATTTTTTTCAGTCATTGTTATAATGTATCATTGTACCTATTAACTTAATATGTTGAGGGATAAGTTTAAGAGAAATTTCGATAGCAAGGTAAAGGAATTGTAATCTAGCCGTATAAAGTTACGTATAATTATCTCCGTATTTGCATGGCACCCGGTATTACCAGAGATAATATAATATTGATTTGGAATTTAGAATAAAAGAATGTGCATAGAAAAAAATATAATTCGCTTTTGATTGACTTCATAAAAGCAGTGTGTATTTTTTCATCACTATACAGCCTTGAAAACACGTACAGACTTTTTTTAAAGAATGTAACATTTTATTTTAAGAATTTCACATAGCATCAACTGGTGGAGTGGAGTGGTCTTCATAAAAAAATACTTCAAAAGAACAGAAGAGTCTTAAAAACTAATTAAGGGCCGGTTTTTCAATCTTTAGATAACATCTACACTGAGATTAAGTTTAAATAAAAATGGAACAAGTTTTGTCAGATAACAAAATCTGTCACGATTTTATAATTTACCACTTGTTTTAATTTAAAAAAAAATCCTTTTGTATAAAACCATTGCTAGAAGCGCTTTATTTGGTCGCGCCAGAACCGTATGCACGGCTGGAAGCTGTACACGATGGTGGGCGGTCTGCTGGTGGTGGACGCGGCGCTGCTGACCGCGTGGCAGCTGCGGGACCCGTTGCAGCGCCGCGTCGAGCTGTTCCCGCTGGAGGCGCCGCGGCACCACGACGACGACGTGCACATACGCCCGGAGCTAGAGCACTGCGAGAGTGACCACAACACCGTCTGGCTCGGTATGTAGTTTGATGATTTCGAATTCATTATTTATGCGACACCTGCTGAAGACCAGCATCGGGTTCCCGGCTTATACTGAGCTGGTTGCGACACGCTGCTTTTTTTGTACTTTTTGCTATTGCATATTCACTTATTTCTATATTTTACCGTTGCCTTAAAGAATAAAGATAATTTCATTTAATTTCATTCTCGTATGAGAATAACTCTCACTCTATAGGTCTATTTCGTCCGAATGCGTGGTAGTTGCCGTTGCTATTTTGAAGTAGGTAGGTATAAGTGATACAATATCATTAGATGATAAGTTGATGTCAATTTTTTTGTTTCATAGTAGAATAAAATATAATATACAGGGTGTCCCGTAAATCGACGTCAAGCCAGAACCAGGTGATAGGCTAAGTCATAACAGCTGTTAACAGAAAAATATAAAAATCTTTGCTATGCCTATTTAAAAAAACTGACGTTCATTGGCAAAAACTTAAATTTTAAGCAGTAGTTTTCAGAAACGCTATTCAGGATTACACAATAAGAAGAAAATCGAAAAAAAGTTAAGGTTTGTAGCAACAGGAGTTAAAGAACCGCAGAGTGTAAATTTTATATTTTTTATAAATTTTAAAGATTATTTTTTTACCTTTTTCTATTAAGTTGTGACTTAGCCTATCACCCGGTTCTGGCTTGGCGTTGATTTACGGGACACCCTGTATGACAAATATAGATATTGAATTATAGATATAACATATGATAGTTAAAAAAACACAGGCTGTTGTTCACAAAGTTTTAGGTGAAATCGCGGGATAAAATCAGTGTAACATGATTTAATTTAACATTTTTTAGTGTCCTCATAAATTTCACATTTTAGTTTCATTAATATTAATAATAATAATAATAATAATAATCCACTTCACAACCCACAGATCTATACTTGATCCCACAGTAAGCTATTATTAGCTTGTGTCGTGAAAATCAAGCAAACGTGGTACTATATACTACATAGAAAGCTTAATACATAGTAAACCTGTAATAGTACATTGTTATCCTAGGGGTGAAAGTAACTTATTTAGTCCCGAGACGGGGTTTGGCGCCCGAGCGTAGCGAGGGCGCCTATAGATCGAGGGACTAAATAAGTCTTTCTCCCGAGGGTAACACTGTGCTTTTCATTACGAATGCAAGGAAAGTCAAAATAAAAATAGGAATTAGCTAAAGAAAAAATGAATGAAGATCGGATAGTCGCTTGACACTTTCCCACCTATTTCTTTTTCTTTGGCCAGCTAGCTATTCAGCCAGTATTTTTTATTTACATTGTGGCGACCTAAAAAAAATATTATCTTTAATTATTAAGTATTAATTAAAGAAAATAAAAAATATAAATAGGAATTAGCTTAAGAAAAAGTGAGTGAATTTTATTTTAATTAATACCTACTTAAACTTTACGTTATTTCAATTTTACATCGCGCTGGCTGTATAGAAAGTTGAAACATGGTTCAATAGAAATGTGAAAATAGACCTAGTTTTTTTTTTAATAATTTGACAGTTGTCAGTTGAAAGCGATTCTCCCTAGGGCTGAAAAGGGTTACTTTCAACCCGCTTCTCAGGCAACTTCAGACCTACTTTCCGAGTATGAGTAATGAAAAGGTTTTTAACACCTTTAAGAAATTATGAATGGAAAAAACAATGTATATTTACTTTAAATAAATAAATAAATAAATAAAATAATTACATATATATTATAGGTACTATAGATACCTATATAAACACACCCAGAGTGGAAAGTAGAACCCTGTGTTCATCTCACAAAGTGCACCTCCACCGGGAATCGAACCCGGAACCTCTTGATTAGCGGGCAGGCATGGTGACCTACTACGCCAATCGGGTCGTATGTTATAATATGAATAATAATGAAATGAAAATGAAAAGAATAATAAGTAATGAAAGAAAAAAAAATGAATGATTATGAGATTAAGTAACAATATACAAAGCAACTGTTTCGCTTTTTGATAATAATCGAATTAAGCCTAGAACGTTAATTTTCTCCGTTCTATTGTTACCGAACCATGTTTCCAACCTTTATATTAGAATATTTAAATGAATACAACATAAAAAATTCGACATAACTTTCGCGTATCAAATTCCAGCCGTTATTAAAAACTCTCTGCAATATTTGGTATTATAATTTCTGTATTAAAAACGCCTTGTAAACCTACTTCTTTCTTTCTTTTAAAAAAATAAAACGCCGGAAGATCCCACCAAAAACTGAGTTGTTGTCGTATTGTTTAGGCGTTATGTACGGCTACAAGGGCCTGGTGCTGGTGTTCGGCCTGTTCCTGGCGTACGAGACGCGCTCGGTGAAGGTCCGCCAGATCAACGACTCGCGCTACGTCGGCATGAGCATTTACAACGTGGTGGTGTTGTGCCTCATCACGGCGCCGGTCACGCTGGTCATCGCCAGTCAACAGGACGCCGCCTTCGCGTTCGTCTCGCTCGCCATCGTGTTCTGTTGCTTCCTCAGTATGGCGCTTATATTCATTCCCAAGGTATGTTCACTCATTACACAATAGTTTTTCTTTTTTTTTCATTTAGGTAGGTACTTACTTTACTTTGACCAATACAAACAATACATACAAAAGTTTAAAAAAGTATGAAAAGTATGAAGTTACCTACCTAATACATTATTTCAACAACGTCCCCACAAACTTTTGTTTTGTATTTATTGACAAAAAAAAATATAGATAAGGATCATTAAGAATCATTCAATTCCCTTTCCTATTTGTATTGTCACTGGTACGCCGCTAGATAAGAGATTCACCCATATAACCACTTTTTTATTGACTCGACGATTTATCAGTGCTTTTTTTCTAATATTTTGGAATTATCAAGGGGTTTGAATAAGTTTCTCGTTTACACTTACATTTTGTTGCGTCAATTTCGGGATTCCCTCGGGAACTCTTTACATATATCGGAATGAAAAGTATCCTTTATCACTTTATTTTGAGAAAAGGAATTTTTAGACTCAGTTCATTAGTTTCAGAGGGTGAGGGAGAGAGGTGATAACCTATACCTATACGTAGGTAAATACCTAGAGTGAAGGTGTAGTTATCAAAATATATCGTATAGTAGCGTAACGTATGTATATAGTATATAGGCCGCAGCCTTCATTTAGCACATACATATAGATTCAAGACAAATCTCCAAGATAAAATACTGTGTATACTTAATATTCTCTTTCAAACTGTACAACTTATAAGTAGGTACTGCCAATTAATTTCATTGTTAATTGAACTACTGAAAATAGATCATTAGAAAACGTGATCGTATTAATACCTCTTTAACATGTTTAGGCATTACGTAAACTCCACCTTTGAGCAAACAAAAACGGACTGACGACGTCGAAAAAGTTTTCGTCTTCGGTTAGAACCATTGAAATGGCGAATTAAAGAACTGTCAGTCATTCAACGTTCTAGAGGTAAAAACCAAGGGCAAGGCTTTGCACCTTGAAATTACGAAGGAAGCGACGAAAACGTCGTTCAAGCAACTTTTGGTCTCTCCTTTTAGTCGTTTTTATATCTATTAATCACTACATGTTTATATTTCCCTTGGTCTCGGCATCACGCTTGAATGACTGGACCAATTTCGCCAATAATTTTTTTGTTGTGTTTATTATCAGTAGAAGAAGCATAAATTAAGTTTGGAATTCCTGAGGGAATTCCGAATCCCGAAACGGTTAAACCGATTCTGACGGGATTTTCACTGCTGATTAACTGATGTTATAAGCAGTAAATGGGCTACTTTGGTGTTCCTGCGGGAATCCCCAAACTCACGCGGGTGAAACCGCGTGGCACAACTAGATATAAAATAAAGTCCCCCGCCGCGTCTGTCTGTCTGTCTGTTCACGATAAATTAAAAAACTAATAAATGGGTTTTTCATGCAGTTTTCACCAATATATAGAGTGATTCATGAGGAAGGTTTAGGTATAATTTGTCAACGTTTTGTGTTAATTGGTTGAAATATAACGATAACTGTTGGAAGTGTTGGAAAAAGTGCATTACATTTTGTCATACTGTACCTGCCTAGTCCTATAGAGAAGGATATAAGGTAGGTACTTTTTGTCCTAGAATTCCAGCGGCAACTCCGAAATTAACGCGGGTGAAACCTCGGGGAACAGCTAGTATATTTATAAATAATACTCTTAATGTACTTTTTTATCTTGTGTGTTGCGCTGGAATAAATGTATTTGAGGGAAACGAATTAGAGAAAGTAATATCGATCGCTCAGTTAACCCAAAAATGTTGATTTCACGGAACTTCGTAACTAAAGTTCATGATAAATATGTACAGGAGATTTCCACACGACCTCACACAATATAATCAATTTTCTGATTCAATACATTTAAGGCAGGTAGGGTTGCACTCAGCCACAAATTCACGAATAAACGGAACTCTGTTAGGTTCTTTCGATTTTAGAATAGAATAGAAAAAAGTTTACTTGATACCAAAAATAAAATAAAATACAAATGTGTGTTTCTTTTATTTATTCATCAACGAGGAAAAAAATATACTTACCTACGCAAAAATTGATATGTACTTACATTTAGCAGAAAATATTTTCTTTCTTAAATAACCAATACCCACGAAATAGAGAGAAGGAGACAAAGGAAGTGAAATATAGATAAATATAATCTGAAGTAAAATATCAAATTTAAATTCCCAGAACACTGGTAATAATAACTGACAACCATTTCATCAGATTTTATTTATAATAACTTGTAATTTAATATGAGTACCTCGCTATTATTGTTGAATCTAATCATTTTCCAGATAGTAATAGGTAATAATATAAAACAATGCTTGGTCATTACCTATCACACAACGCCATCTTGGCCCAAACTAAGCAGAGATAGCACTTTAGGAGACCACCGATATTTATAATTATTAAATATAATATATTTTTTTATGCTAAATACATAATTATGATACATACTAACCACCCAGTCTCAAGGTAAATACAATATTAATAAATATTTACTCTGATGTTGGTATCGAACTCACGACACCTGGCTTAGCAACCCGTAGACCAACGGAGCTATCAAATAAAATATAGTAATTAGTTATATTATGCCTAATAATAAACAAACTTTCCATTTGAAACTGAGAGTAATGAGTTATTTTAAGTAACTGAGTATAGCTAGAGAATACCTGGGAATACACGTGTCAGAATTATTATAAACTAGCTGTGCCGGGTGCCCCGCGGTTTCACCCGCGGTAATTTTGGAGTTCCCGCGGGAATTCCGGGATAAAAAGTACCCTGTGTCCTTCTCTATACCCTTGACAACGTGCATGCCAAATTTCATCCAAATCCGTTCAGCCGTTTTTGCTTGATTCAGTAACAAACATCCAAACTTCTTTTATTCTTCTTCTTATTCTCTCCCTAAAGAATTAGCTAATTTGGTCCAGCCGTTCACGCGTGATGCCGTGACCAAGGGAAATAGGGATTCATTTTTATATACAATAGAAAGTATAAAAATAATTCCTTTATCCTGGACCGTGTTCTATCTTATATCGTTCAGTGTATCATTTGGTGATGAAGATCGTAATTACGCAGGTGATAGAGGTGATCCGCCACCCGACAGAGCGCGCAGAGAGCGGCCGCGGCTCGGGCTCCGGCTCGGGCCCGGCCGACGAAGAGCGCTATAGGGAACTGGTCAAGGAAAACGAGGAACTGCAGAAACTAATTGCACAGGTATGTTTTTGGAGACTATTTAAAAAAGTGCTCATTGAAGAAAGTGTTTCTTTATTGACAAGAAATATAATTAAAATACTTATCATTGTCAATACAAACGTTCTTTTCCACTACAGAACTCTTAAACTAACGTATTATATGCGTGGTACGACACGCATATTATGGAAGATTTTTTTTTCTTTTTTTTTCCTCTATTTTCGAACAAGTTAAAGAAATTGTAGATTTTACAACAAGTGCACAAAACGAACCATTTTTATCCGAGACTTTTAGCAGCCGGAGGCGATGGCGAGGGCTAATAGTAATGTCGAGGATAAATGGTTTTGTGGACGAGTTGTAAACTCTACTTATATTGCACTCTACTTATCACTTCGATTGCGAGGAAATAAAACAGTAGTATATATAATAAACATTTCTTGAATTCAATTTCAAAGTAAAATTAGTACAGTTTTGAATACTGAAGGTAATTGTTTTCCCGGCATATTAACAGTATTTATGTCTTAAAAAACACATAAGGCAAATAAATTAAAGTAAATATTATAAAATAACAAATTCTATCTATGAACTTCTTATTGTGTTTGGCTGTATGACTCATTTTCTTTGACTTAATATAGATAAATTTATGAGTAGATACGTTAATGCACTTGTGCACAAAATTCGATTTTGTGCAGCCTATATCATGCACAAACAAGCACTTTCAGAGCATGAGAAGTGAAAAAAATATTTTAATTTTTATCGAATGGACTTGATTTATTCAAATAGGCATGCGGCTATGTTCGACATATTCGTGTTAAGAATCTAAGCGTTAAGCAACAAAGACTTCGTGAATTGCGTTATGACGACGAGAGAGACTGTAGAGGCGGTGCTCGCTAGCACGTTCAACAATGAGAACACTTACAAACATACTACAGGGAATTCCTTATAATCCTCTCTACTCCAGAACTTCATATTAAGCTTCTGTTGGAGTTAAATCAATACGAATTGTACGATGAAACCATAGTTTTTTATGCAACGAGGTCAGATAAAAGTACTGGCGCACCTGTTTGACGTATACATATAGGTGTTTTGAAAGGGAGAGTTCAAATATGGATTTCCGTGACTCTAACTTTGAAATTCACGATACTTCTATCTTATCGCAGCTTTGACAATCAGTGATTTTACACTAATCTTCAAGAAAAATCGTTTGCTTTCCAACTAGACTTAGTAGATACTCAGAACCTTCGAGATAAAGCCCCTATGAAGTCACGATTTGAACCGACTCCTACGGCGGCCGTTATTATAGCTGTAGGTACATTTAACAATTGGACCCCAGCTGCTAAGTAGATACTGGATTGACGAAAAATTTAGAGAACTTTCGCCGCACTTTCGCAACGGCTTCACGTCAGAATGCCGATTTGTTATTTAGTGAAAGACAAGTTATTTTAGGGTAATTTTTATTTCATTTCTCATCTACACACGAACTATGAAATATCCTAGAGATTTTTATTACTAAGAAACATTCACAAATTAACTTTAAGGTAAAAATATTATGACTTGATTATAAATACGATTTTCAACTTTACTATTTATAAAATTATTTATACTAATAATTGAAAATATTCTTCCGGCAGAAATTATGTTAACGATAGTGAAATCGAAATAGAGTTTTTTTTAAAGCAACCATAAAAAAATGCATCATCCCGGTTCGTTCCTCTTTGCTCTGATCGTTTCCTTCTTCTCTATTTTTTTTTATTTTTTATTTTAACAGTACTAACATAACTTTAAGTTTTATTTTAACGACCTAACAGCTTCTTATTTTTATTTAATAATTGTGTTTACCATGCTGTGCCCACATGTCTGTGGTAACAGTCTAGCTCTACAACCTTGTATTATAATTTTAGTCAATATTCCGATTGTTACCTGTTTTGTGAGCCCAATAAATAAATAAATAAATAAATCCATAATTATTATGACACCATCCCTTGCGTATAAAAGTAGTTTAGAAGAACTGAGCCGACAAACAAACAGCGACTTTGTATCTATCAATTATTTAAAAATGCGCAAAAATTTTTTTTTTCTATCAAATAACGTAACCTACTAACTATAGCCTCCATTTTTTAGCCAAATAGTACCAAATTATTTTCAAACATTGCACGTCATATTGTTACCAGGATGATTTTAATTTTTTTCAAATTTTCACTTGGACCGTTTCTGCTCGATTCCTATTTGCGAAGTCGTCAAATCTTTGAATTCGCTCCGAAATTGAATTGTACCTAATCTATTGAGACAGGTATAGGCACAGGCACTTACAACTTTATCCTTCCCAAAAAGTTTTCGCGGAATTGATTACGAAGACTTGTGATCGTCTGGCAGCTTTCGTTTTTGCTTGATTCTGCATTGATAAATGAATTTTTTGACTGGGATTTTTACTGACTACTCACGGTTATTGCTTGTATGTACCTTTTTTTATGTCATAGGGGGCAAACGGGCAAGTGGTACACCTGATGGTAACCTAATACTGAAGTGCAATATGTTAAAAACACAAGAACGTTGAAGGATCCTACTCCCACGTACCGCTACATAACTACATCAGTCTACCAGCAACAATGTCCTATTTGCTTCTGATTGAATGAATAAACGAATAAGTAAACCATATCAATGAACAATTACCTCGTTCAAAATCTTCTTTTTTTGTACAGAAAATTATTTGTGACTATAATTATATGTATACTATATAATGATATACACCTTCGTCAATTTTATTCCATGAAAAAAACTTATTCATGTTACTCAGGGAGAGATTACCCTTTGAATCATTTTTTTTCCTCTGTAATAATTAAATGCTACCTATCTAATATACTTACTTCCATGTCTGAAACATCTTTTAAGAACATTTTCTTACCGCCATTTATTTGCTAATATACTGTTATTTTAATACAGCCTTTTATATGACACACGTGTACAAATGAAGCCCTTGGAGCACGTCGTGCCACTGATAAGAGCTAAGAGGACGGAACGAAGAGATATCTGTAGTTTGGGCGTTATGGCCTTAACTATATTATTTTCAGATGTCATTGAATGAATGTAAATATCAGAATAAGCTGTGCTTACACAAAATCTTAAAGATAAGGATACTTACAGAAGGAGGAGCGGATTCGAGTGCTGAAGCAAAAGCTTGCGGAGCGCGAGGCGGCGGCGGCGGAGGGCGGCGGGGGCGGCGTGACGCAAGGTACGGGCGGGGGTGCGGGCGGGTGCGGCGTGGCGGGCGGGGCGGGGGTGCTGGCCGACCTGGCCACCGCCACCTCAGACTACGGAACCTCCACCAACTACACGCGATCCTCGCGCGCTTCCGTTTCTGACCTCGACTTCTCCGAAAGTTACCTATAACTTCATCCTAGGTAACCTTACAATCTTAACTTCAACCCGACCTATTCTTAGAACCTTAGCTTTGAAGTCTAAAGAATCCTCTCGCAGCCCGACTCAGGTTTTCCTTTCGATTGTACGTAGGTAGGTACGTTATGTACCGTACGTACGAGTTATGAAAAAGTGATGAATGACAAGGGTCCGGGCTGTCCTATTATAAGTCTGAATTTAAAATGTTGTCATTTAAACATCCAGTCCCCTGTCTTTCTATAAATTTGACGGGTCTTAACTTCAATTTAAGATTTTTTTTTACTAAAAAATTAGGTATATTAAAGAATTAGGTACATTCTCTAAATAATTTTTGCCCGCGGCTAGCAATTACGGCACTAATTAGAAATTAACAACTTACTACCTGTTTGATTTCCAGTTGTGTGTCAATATTATTACATTATTATAATTAAATTGATCTAGATATTTGTTATTGTTAGTATAGATAGGTGTATAATCTAACAGGAAAAACATTAAAAAATGTACAATGTTTTAATTCTACGCTATTTATAAATAACATTAGTATGGGTCGGTGGATCTGGATAAAAAGTAAAAAAAAAAATTAAACCATTGATTCGTTCATTATAACTTTAATATCTATACTATAATAAAAGAGTAGAATCAACGATTCTGTACATTGAATATTTTTGACAAATTTTGACAGGGAGTGATAAAAAAAGAGTATCTAACCAACCACCAAAAAAAAAAATTTTTTTAATTATTTTCTGTCTGTCTGTTTGTCTGTTCGCGATAATCTCCGAACCTACTGAACGGATTTTCTTGCGGTTTTCACAGGTAGATTAAGCTAAACGTTGAGCTACATATAGACTTTGTTTTATTTAAATCGGATGTTGGAAAAAAAGTTGTCATACAAAAACGTTTCATGCGGGTGAAACCGCGGGGCACAGCTAGTCAATAATAATAAATTAGCCCTAGGTTTCTTTTCTGATCTATGATATTAAATACGACTTACACAATCGTTTAGCACAAATACCTACTACAGACAGGTAAAAGAAAAAATCGCGAGGGACCTGCAACGGTGAAGCAATTTATAAGCGTACGTGTGAAAACTACCGAGGGTAACCACCTATAGGTAGGGTTAGTGAGGCTATAGTCACACTACAAAGAGCTTCGCTTATTGCTAATTGCCAAGAAACTCGCCGAGCGTCTAATCCTATAATGAACAGATACATTGCATATTTTCTAGTTGCGTACAATAGTACTATTAATAAATAGGGGCCCGCCTACCTACTCTTAGCAATAAGTGAAGCCCTTTCTAGTGTGACTCTAACCTTAGGCTCAGCGTAAGGGTTGGCCTGTATTCCAACTGTTCGGGCATTATGCAATACAAAGTTCCCAATAAAGGAATTTAAGCAATCAAACGCACGTATTCACTGCAGAAGTCGTCCACACCGAATGACGCGCATATTAATCGTCACCCTTATCGTTGTACTTACTGACTAATAGTCGTTTCTTTTCATCCCTACTAATTACATATTTCCGCATAATATCACACATAATTTTTATGTTCATCATTAAATAATCTTTTTGAGTAGGTACTGCAGACTAGATTTTCAGCATTATCCAATATGTACATGTAATATTATTAGGTATGTCATAGAAATGCACATTTTCATATGATCCTGTATTGTGAATTGTTTTTAATAAAAGATACTTTATGGTGGGCACCATTACTCATATTTGTTCTCATCTAATTGCATTAATTTTTGGTATATATGTATAGGTACAAAAAAATGCAACTTTTGTTTGTCAGCAAAGTTAATGTTAAAACTTCAACAATTAATAAAGTAATGGAAAGGTGTTGCTATTGCTGATATACCTATTTCTTTGTTCAGTGAACTGTCTAAAACATACACTTGCTCAAAATAATTATGTACGGAAGACCGCATGACGCAAACGTTCATATTCCGAACGTTTTACGTAGGTACCTATCTACGAACGAACAAACCAAAAAGACTTGGATGCAATAGATAGGTATATGGTTTTTCTAGTCGCTCAATTTTGTTAGAGATTATATCATAAAATTAGGTACCTAATTAAAAGTTGTAAATTGTCCTCATTTGCATCAAACGCGTTAATTACCTTCAACACAATTTTAATTAATTATATATTTAATCTATTAAAAAAGTGTTCTAATGAATAATAATAAAGTAACTTAATTAAAATTTAAATTTTTCTTCAAAAATGAATACTAATTTTTAAAATACTGTCTACCTCCTCACTTCACTCTAATAACCCTACCTCACAAGGATTGTAATGGAATGCACGTGTTGTATTGTCTTAAACCTTTGATCTGTGTATTTCCACTAGACTGAATCATGTATGAATATTCTATTTGTTCTTAGCTGAATGAGGAGTATGTCTTTATTCTAATTTATTAAATAAAAACAACATGTTATAGTGAACATTGTCTCATGCAGTAGAGTACTTTTAGACTAGAGGAATTAATAGATAATTGTCATATTATCCCTGATTGCATTTTAAATGAATAAGCAGTCCAGGTTCACAATACTTATATTATAAATACAACGTTTTTTTCTACGGACCGCTTTGTCAATTATAAAATTTTAAATATGGTTACTTGAAAAATAAATTTGAAACCCCACTGACAATCATCAAATCAGTTAACAAATTATGCGTAACTCTCTCATGTATTACCACCCATTTGCCTATAGTTAGGTAACATCGCTTCACTGTTAATTAAACAATTGTTATAACCGATTATACAAGATGACCCGCACAGTTTCACTCGCACTCCACCCTTTTGATTAAGCTGAAACAAGTTTTTCTTTTTTAAAGAGTCAGTCCATTAATCGATTTAAATGACTCCGAACTTCATAACTGGTTTCAAATTCTGGCATCAGTAAACCACAAGTGTCTAAAAATACATCAGTAGAGCAATTATGTAACTTGTATTGCTATCATATTTCAGTTTCAATCCGAAAAAAACCGATTTTGTATTTAATTAATCATGTCTAGACAGCTTCAACTTTTGAAGTATGTTTATTTTGGTTGTTTGCTAGAAATTGTAGGTGTCACAACGTGCAAATTGTAATCGGAAAATTGTCATATTTTTGATTGCAACCGAAAAATTATAGAAACAAAAGTTACATAATAGCCCCTCCGGGGTTGCCTTCGACGGCACCTTTTAGTGGGTAAAAAAGAATATATTATGTACATAAAGTAAGCGATAGAAATAGACGCGCCTTGTAGGAAAATATAATTTTGGACACGCAGTGCTCCGCTAGCTGAATTACCCTTTATTATTGTTGCGTCGTAGCAAGAGTTGCTTTTTATTTCAATGTCTTTGCGAGGTGACTCTTCTGTACATTAGTACTATTATTTATTCTATGATTTCAGCTGGGCGTTGATGAGTCAGTGGCCAAGCTTCTTTATCATATACAGGGTGTAAGATTAAACGAGGGACTTATTAAAGAAGCATTCAGAATTTGATCCTCGTCCCAAATATCTGAAAAACGCACTTGTTATTTTTTATTTAACTCTCCAATAAAATACATTATTTGCGTAAGTTGAGCGAGCAAAAAACAGACGCGCCGACGGATTATACTTAAAGGTAATTCAAGGCTCTTTCCCTTTGTATTTTCGCCGAATCGCCGACGAATCATATTACGTAATGGTTATTCACCTGCGTAAACCCATGTTTTTGACATGAAAGCATGAAGTATTGAGAGCCTGAATATGTCCCTCGTTTAAAATTACATGTACCTACATATAGATTTAGTTTAACAAAGTATAGGTAGGTGGGTGTTTTCATGTCATCGTAGTACCTTCGCAACACAGTTTTCACTCTCTAAAATTATTAACTAATTTGGTACCATATAAATATTACGTACTTACGTTTACGTACTTACTATACGCTCAATCGGTTGGTTGTCTACACCAGAATGTATATTTTACCTAGATAATGCTATTGTTGTATTTTGAGAGAATATACGTTGTTCCGATTACTTTTATTTACTCTTTTTTATATTAATTGCAATATATCCAAATAATATAGTCGTATTTAAAGGATTCATGCAGTCAAATCTCGTTATAACGCTTTATTAATACTCTGAATGATAATTTTAATAATTTTAATTTTATTATGATAAGTAGATACTTAATTGATAATAATTAACTATTATAATTAAGTTGTATTGTTTAATTATACTAAATAAATTATGATAACGATAAATGCATTGATATTTATCAAAAAGAAATTTTTCGAAACGGAACACAAAGATCTGAACATTTCTCTTTTAAAAATATGCAATATCTGCTATAGGTACAGTGGAATCAAGAATAATTCGTGTTAAAAAAGAGTTCGGCATAATACCCATATCTAAGTACTAATTTCAATATTTCCTCACTCTAAAAATTGTTTATGAATGTTGTAAATAAGCATGTAATATGAGTAGAAAGCTGTTTTCCTCTTTCCCCCGTAGTTGGCCATTTTGTGTGATGTTTCCCGAAATTTGCATGAACCCTTAACGCTCACTTGCACTCGTGTATTATGACGACACATGAAAATATTAGCGGGGACATGAAGAGGCACGTTTTTTCCCGTTAACAAAGATGACGCTTTTCATTATCCTTTGTCCGTACTCCGTACCTATAGGTCCACACCTACACTTCACAAAGAGGCCCGCACCGTATTAATGTTTATTTGAGATTATTTAAAATTTTAATAATAATAAAAATTAATATATTCTATACCTACATAAAAATATATTTAACTAGGTGGCAAAATTTAACTAAAATGTGACAATATTCCTTATAAAAATGCCGAGTAACGAGATTTCCTCGCATGAATGTTGCTATAAGTTTAGTTTAATGTTATGTAGGGTCCTACAGTTCTCACAATAGTGATTATTATAGAGTTATACCTACTCATACATCCGTTTATACAACGCAGATAAAGTTGTATATTAAAAGAAAAATTATACCTAACTTGTAGAACTTCTAACAAGGGAGTTTTTATACAAAATTAATAATAAAAAAGTGCTTTTTAACGGGTCCATACATTAGTGGGTACAGTGTACACAAACAAGAAGTGGATGGAACTCATAAATATTCACACTCCAAATTTTTTCCCTGCCAAATGTTAATTTCAAAAGTGAAACATTGATAAACCAGCGGTTGACTACATAAACGTTTTTTTTTTATATTATTTCCTGTTGCACGATGTATGAATTAACTACAAAATATTTGTAAAACAGCATCATTACAGTCACCCATGACCAGTATAAACACCATAGATAAAAACTCTTTTGTGAGCTGTAGTAGGTATGTACAGTAGATGTACCTATGTGTAACTAGCTAGTCAATTATACTATGTATATTTTGATTTTGGTCGTTCATTTACCGCAAATTATGCTTATTAAGAATCATAAATAATATAATAGGTATATATGTAATTATGATGATATAAGGTTTCTGTTCGCAGCGTCATCCCCAGTACCTAATAAGGGGTCCCGTTGTCTACTTAGAAGTAATTAAGAACTTGTGCTATAGAATTTTCCTATGTTGTATACATTTTTTTTTTCTGTACACTTATTTGCTTAAGGAAAATCTTGATTGGTTCAGTCCCCACCTACACTTAAGACCGAATTGAGCTTCCTATTGACTACAATTTCTCATTTCCAAATCAAAGTACCTACCTCAGTCCTTCAAAGTTTCATTAATTTGATTTCTGACGTCCTTGCCAGTATTTTACAGTTAGGGACTTTTTAAACTATGTTTTATCATTAAGAATGGATGTAACCTGAATTTCAAGATTTATTTGTTTGATTTCAAGATCAAAGTTACATAGTAATATCCTATGTTTTATTCCAGTTCTTTAAGAATAAGTATAAAATATACAGAATCTCATGAAATCCGTTCACCCGTTACATTGGCTAAAAAAAAACATACACAAACATCCTTTTGCGTAACTATCTATAGCAGAATTATAAAGTTAAGATATTTTTCACCTTTTATTTTAACATTAATTTTGTTTCGCTTAAATACGCAAGTTTCGTAACCGTTTTTGCTTTGATCGGTGAAGTTATTCTAGATATTAGAACTTTATTTATGTGTGTACATCTTACAAATAATTATCACTCGGTGATACCAATTACCAATTTTGTCTGATATCCAATTTCAAACATTAAATAATTAACTATCAAATACTTAATAGGAAACTATTTTACGATAAGACAAGTTTGGTAATTTTATTGAGTTGAAAACGAGTGCTAATTTTAGAAATGACTGACCAAATTATCAAATACGTGTGAAACAAATTTATTTGTACTTAATTGAAACGGTAAAATATTTATTGTTAGGAACAAATAACAATATTAGTATGGATTATTAATTTAGTGTACCTTTGCCTAATTAATCGAAATACCTGAAATATATGGGAAATTTGTCTGTATCTTATGTTACATCGTAAGTAGGTAACATATCTAAATCGCATTTTTTTCTCTTGGCAGATGTACAAGATGAGCACATCTGATCACCCGCATGGCAATCTTCAACAGACTAATTAATACCTACCATGATCTATAAATTACCTACACTACATAAAAATATGTGGACTTGAAATAATCAATTATTAAATTAATAGTGATTTTCTTTTACGCGACTTTATTAAATATAATAAATAAAAAGTGTTCTTATATTATATCTAATTCCATTTATCATAAGATGACTGGATTGTGACTTGAGTGTGCGCAACGCTAGATGTTTGTTAAATTTTCAATGCGTAGATAAATCAAATTTAATATTGAAATTTCGATATTATCTACTATACCGATCTTCTTTATTAGATGTTACAATTGTTATGAAATTCGATATGTATCTTTACCCCGAATAGGTATAAATAAGTAGGTACGTATGAATGTGACATGAATCATGATGAATTAAGTCGCATAATTACTATAAGGACCTACGTAAGATAAAATTTCATGATCCGTTGAGAAAGGAAAATAATCTTATTGACTATTAAAGGACAGAATTCCTTTTTATGTTATATTTACTTCCAAAATCAGGTAGTTATGGCTTAATTTAAAAATGTATCAATATCTACTGTAGTTTATTTACATATGTACCTATACGTGTACAATAATAAAAATCTTATTAATAAATACATAATTATAAAATAACAATCCATTTCAATATGATTTTTTTGTCAGTTCGATCTAGTCCAATTACATAAATTTAATTCGATACACTGTTCATTACATTTCATTTATTTCAGTTTTCACAACATACCAACCACGCTGTTGTCATAACTCGAGGTTCTATAGTAAATAAGAATTTCTCTTGTTTTAACATATCAGTTATAATGAAACGTACAAACATACTTACGTAACAAACGGATTTTGGGATTTTGTACAAACATCAGCCGATTTCGCACCTGTTTTTATAACAATTCAAATGTTTTGCGCTCAAACTCAAGTGATATTTGAACGCCAAAAATATAATTTTGCCTATAGGTTTAGGTTAATTAGAATTTTTTGTAAATTATGAAAATGACATAAGTATTTCTTAACAATAATGATCGATGACACATTTAGCTGGTATTTACATAGTTACTTACTACATTTTAGTAAGTACCTACTTTATTAAAAATTATTACAATAATATCTTCAAAAACTATTTGTAACTTATATAATTTTTTTATTTAGATATTAAAGACGAACAAGATGGATGTTATAGCACTGCCAATAATTGATAGAATAAATTTCTAATAACAATTTCTAGACATACCTATAGAGTAGTAGTTTTACATTGTCTCGTCTATTGATTTCAATTATATTATATGCCTGCGACGAGCTGATACCTCTGCAGATTTGGAGAATAAGTGATATGTTCAATCGGATTTATGGACTCTGCAATGATTTTGTTTTCATACATACGTCGCGTCGTACGTCACAGTGTTTCTGTTTATAAACACAATCATGATACGCCCACCCTCCGCTCGGCTCCAGGGAGATGGTAGTTTCCGAATCTCTTTTTGGCTAGCGTTCAAGTCGCGAGTCAGTTTTATGTCCGTAAATATACAAGAGGAATATAACATCGGAACATGTCTGTGGCCGGTGCCCTCCATTTCAAGCAGATTGCAGGCGATTGCAGAGGCAATCCGTATTAAAAATTAGAAAAGTACCACGAATTTCTGAGTAAGTATGTATAGGTACTTACATTGCGACTTATTGTTAGTTTTAAATAAAGACTTCGTTATATATTTAAATTGTTATTTGGCTTTATTACTAAAAGTAGTAATATTTATAATCAAAACATTACCTGTCTTTTGTTTATCTATGCACTTACATTATATCTAACTATACCTACTATTTAATTTTTATCATTACAAATGCATTATTTATAATTATACTTTTTGTTGTTTAATATTTATAATAAGAAATGACAACAAGAGATACTACTTCTATATTTACTTACTTGATCCCACACTAAACTATCAGCTTGTATCTTAGAAACCTGTTAGAAACCAAGCAAGCATGTGGTAATATACTACTTTTATTATTACCTACATATTATACTTTATCTAATCATATTATGCTCAGACTGAAATGCGTTTATCTGACAAAATCGGCTCTCACACTGAATGGAACCCAGAACTTTTAATGACCACTTCGCCAACCCGGTTGTGAAAATTTAATCAATCCGGTCCTTGGACAGGATATGACCTTTGACTACGTTGACATTTCTGATAAAATTATCATTTATGACGTGTTAATTTCATTCACACTTAAAAATACCAAGGTGAAACAAATCAATTTATCATACCCATAAAAGGATTATGGTTTTTATTTAACTTTTATGATTATTTTTTAATATGTTATGTATATTTGTCATACTTCGTCTGTAATTTTTAAGAGCAACATCTATAAAAACCACAAATAAAATATCTTTTCTAATTACATTGCAAGTTTATAAAGTATTTTTTTGCTACGACCTCGCGATAAAAAAATTGGAATAACTAGTTTCAATAAGAAGGCATAATCAAAGAAATTTCAGAAGGAATTGTGTGTACAAAATTCTTAGTGTTCCGATACGAAAAATGTAGCTTAGACTGCAGCTTTATTGTAGATACATTATTATGTGAAACTAAAAGATATTGGTTTAGAAATGTGTACACAATATTATGTTATCTATGTATTTGTTACAATCTCAAACCAAACAGCAATAAGGAAGTTTAAAAATTATTTACTTAGGCATTCCGTTACAACCTGTCCGAGTGTCAAATAACATCAATCTGATTATGTAATCAGACAATGCAAAGGGCAATATTCGAAAAATTTTACTTTTGTTACGAGTATGCTTGACAGTTTATTATTTTTTATTTATTATGTATTTGCTAAATCCTTCTGAGGCTAAATCCAATTTGGTATGACATTGTGACAATGCAGGCTGGTTAGTGGCCAGTGCGCACTTGGCCTTAGTGAAAGATTTGACTGCATAATGTTGTGTTATGAATTTTGTAAATTCTAAATAGATTTATAGTTTAGGAATACGTTGACGTTTAAAATTTTATCGTTAAATAACGTGTTTTTTTATAATTATATCACGTCCATGATGAACTTTGTTGACATTATGTACTGTGGGTGAAGTATTATTAGGTACTTACTTACCTATTGGAAATCTACGCATCTTCACGTCGGGATAAGCCTGTTAGTTGTACATGTTTTATTGTTGGTAGGAAAATGTCTTAATTATTATTAGGCTTCGTGATTAAAACTTACTTTCCTGTGATCTCTTGTGTTGTAATTGAACGTGTCACCGAATAGTCACCACTATGTAAATAAAGAATCATCGAATGATCTCAATGTAAATTTTTGTTTTATTGTAATTTTAAGGATCAACTTGAGTACAACTTAGGTATACCCTAACCACCCCTACCTACTAAATATGGATAGTATCGTGCGTGCCAAAAACGATCGTATTCGGTATAGTAATAAACATTTTATAAAATTAAAAAATGTTTATATAGGTACCTATGACTTTACTTAATGAATATTCATATTGTTTAAGGCTACTTTTTACACCAATCATTTGGGAAGGTTGGGAAAAATATCGCGATTTCCGTTTCCCGTTTAGGAACGCCCGGCTCATAGCCACCTGAATGTCGACGCTTTACCAAACGTTTTATTTCCGGTGTAGCCCGGATCATTGTGAAAAGATTTTAATAATGACTTTATGTGATTTTTATCTATACACGTACGGGTATAAATAAAATCTTTACGACGATGAAATAAAATATACTACTAGCTTTCCCCCGCGGTTTCATCCGCAGTAATGACGGAGTTCCCGCGGAAATTACAGGATAAAATATAGATATTGTCGCGGTCGAGCTAGATTGATAGCGCGCAATGTATGCAAAACGCGCAATGCATACAAAACACGCAATGTAAAGCAAACACATTGGAGTAGCGAATTCGATAGAAGTTCTATTCTAGAAACGTTCGGCCGAGTGGCTAGTAAAACACATCGGACTCGAACATTCTAGAGCCCCGTTCGGTTGGGTATATAAACGGCGCAACCAAACCGGACGGGCAGTTCAGTTTGAGCTTTCGAAGCGATAACTACGAGTGAATCTTGAGCGATACCTGCGACTACCTGCGACCTTGGCGAGACTATTGGACTTCGAGATCAGTCGTTTAGTGTTTCAAGCTGTGATACCTAGACCTAGGCACCCTAGACCTAGTGTTTTTGTAAAGTTAGTGTTAAACTCCAAATAAAGAACCCTAGCACGTAACAATTTGGTGTCGGAAGTGAAATTTGGAGATGCCACTAACTCCGAGGGAAGATATCACCGAGGAAGGCGTCAGGACGAGGGCACAACGTGCTGCGGGGGCTACGCCTGCAACCCGCCAGGCCACGCCCACTGGCCATCGGGCCACGCCTACTGGCCCCGCCCACCAGGGCCCATCCACCATAGAGGCCCCGCCTACCGACCTGACCACGCCCACTGGCCCCGCCCAACTGACCCCGCCCATCACTGAGGCCCCGCCCACTGGCCCACATGTCCTGGCCCTCGGCCCCGCCCACTTGACCACGCCCATCCCAAGCCCCACCCACTTGACCACGCCCACCATCGAAGCCCCGCCCACTAGCCCCGCCTACTCAACCACGCCCACTGAGCACGTCCGGGCTACGACTACTACACGAACGGCGGGCGCGTCTGCTCTGGATATATGTGGCTTGGTGAAGATGATGGAGAGCATGAACAAGGGTATGCACCAGAGACTAAACGTCATGCGTGAAGAACAAAAGGAGTGTGCCGAACTACATCTCCAAACCGTTTTGGCGGCCGTTGATAAGGTCAGCAATGTGGTGAAGCAACTCCGTGAAGACGTCGATTCGGTAGAGGAGCGGGTCACGGGACTGGAGACTGGTTTCTCTGGACTACAAAAAGAAGTACTGCGTCTTAAAACTGAAGGAATCACATCAAGTGGAGCCGTCGCCGTAGTCCAGGGACCAAGAGTTAAGGTGCCACCTTACGACGGAACTACGTCTTGGCCCGCGTACCGGCAGCAGTTCCAGACCGTCGCTACTGCTAATGGGTGGACGGATGAGCAGAGCCTGACAGCTCTCACTGTGGCGCTCAGGGGCTCAGCATTGTCTGTCTTAGAGGCACTGCCTAGCTCAGGAAGTGGCTTCAAGGAACTGATGGAGGCCCTTGAATCTAGATATGGGGAGCGCCATCTTGAACACGTGTTCCGGGCCCAGTTACGAGATCGAGTCCAGCGTCCAGGAGAAGGACTACAACAGTGGGCACTGGAGGTTGAGAAGCTTGTCCGCAAAGCGCACCCGACGGCTGACACCAAGATGGTGGACGCAAACATTTTGCAAGCCTTCGTCGATGGCATCCGGGACATGGAGATAAGGGCTGCAGTGGGGCTTCGTCATCATGCCTCGCTGAAGGATGCCCTGGCACATGCCCTGGAAGTTGAAGCAGTGCGGCGAGATGTGCGTGCGCATAAGCTGCGGGAAGTCACTGAAGAGATTAAGGTAATTAAGGCACCCCTAAAAAAGACTGGATCCTTGTGCTACAAATGCGGTGAACGAGGCCACCTGCAGTTTTCCTGCCCGAAGAAGGATGAGGTGACAGAAAAAATCATCAAGCTGCAGAAACAACTTGATGAACTGACAAAGAGGCAGGAGACTCCGTCCTCTATCGGGAGTCAGGGAAACGAGTAACAGCCAGGACTAAGGGGCGGGTACTGGCTGGCGTGAAAGAAGCCCCAGCAATGGTCATCCCACAGGCGTGCAATGGGAACAGTCTATCGATATGCGGCACGGTTAATGGGAAAGACTGCAAAATGACGATAGACACCGGAGCCTCTAGGACGATAGTTCAGCCGGACATGGTGAAAGGTGCGTTGGGACGCAAGAATGTCGATTGTCGGCTTCTTTCCGCCTCCGGTCAGCCAATACCCGTCCTGGGGGAAATATCAGTCACAATGTATGTGGGAGAAGTACCGTACACTCACAACGTCATCGTGGCTGAAATTATCGACGAGTGCATTTTGGGCCTGGACTTCATGAAGAAACATAACTGCAGAATTGACGTCACTAACAGTGTTTTCAAGTGCGGCAACGAGGAGATATTGATACTTGGAGGTCCCACTGGAAAAGTGACTTGCCTAAACAAAGTTGTCATACCTGGACGAGCACAAACTCAAGTAGAGGTGAAGCTGCCATCAGCTAAAAACAATAAGCCAAGATGTGTGTTGATTGAAGATATACCAAACAAAACATCGGCTCGGAGACTCCTGACAGCAAGAACCCTTGTGAGAGGAACCAATACTGCAGTAATAAGAGTCGTGAATCTGGAGAACCACGAGGTTACCTTAAATAAGGGTGAAGTTGTTGGACAATGCGAGGAAGCTGTCTGGGTAAAACAATGTCAATCAACGCCGATAGTAGATGCGTCCAAAACCAAGAATGAGTCTACTATTACAGAACTTCTTGACGGCTGTAAGAACAATCTGACCTATTCACAGAGCTTCAAAGCCAAGAAAATGCTGTTGCGCTACGCAGATATCTTCTCTTCCCAGGAAGCAGATCTTGGAAGGACGTCGTTAGTTCAACACAGAATCGACACCGGGAACGAAAGACCTATTCGGCAGCGAGCAAGGCGAATCCCAATCGCTAAGGAAAGAGAAGTGCAAGACATGGTAGAGGATATGAGAAGGAATAAGATCATAGAACCATCTGCAAGTCCGTGGTGTTCGCCTGTGGTCTTGGTGAAGAAGAAAGATGGTAGCACGCGGTTCTGTGTAGATTATCGACGGTTGAATGATGTCACAAAGAAAGACAGCTATCCACTGCCACGTATCGACGATACCTTGGATACCCTGAGTGGTATGCAATGGTTCTCGACCTTGGACCTGAAATCTGGCTATTGGCAGGTGGAAATCCATCCGAAAGACAAAGAGAAGACAGCATTTACAACTGGCAAAGGGTTATGGCAGTTTAACGTTATGCCTTTCGGATTGTGCAACGCGCCAGCTACCTTTGAGCGTCTCATGGAGTGTGTACTGGCAGGGTTAGTGGGAGACGCCTGCCTAGTCTATCTGGATGACGTCATCATCATGGGTCGAGACTTTGAAGATCACCTGCGGAATTTGGAGCAAGTCTTCGGAAAAATACGAGGTGCCAACTTAAAACTGAACCCGAGGAAGTGCCATCTGTTTAGCAATAAAGTCAATTACCTTGGCCACGTAATCACCAGCGAGGGAATCCAGACTGACCCGGAGAAAATTGAAGCAGTACAGAAGTGGCCAACTCCCAGAGATAAGACGGAAGTGCGAGCCTTCCTGGGACTGTGCTCGTACTACAGGCGATTTGTTAAAGGATTTTCCGAAATCGCCAAACCGTTGCATCGCCTGACTGAAGAGAAACAGCCATTCTGTTGGGATGAGAGCTGCGAAGAAGCCTTCCGAAAATTGAGGCAGTGTTTGTGTGAAACACCGATCTTAGGCTACCCTCAGACTTGCGGCCAGTTCATTGTCGACACGGATGCTAGCAACACGGCGATCGGTGGTGTTTTGTCTCAAAAACAAGGCGATAGAGAAGTCGTGATTGCTTATTTTAGCAAATCATTGTCGAAACCTGAACGGAACTACTGCGTGACAAGGAGAGAACTCTTGGCCGTGGTAAAGACGCTGCAACACTTCAACAAATACCTCATCGGAAGACAGTTTACACTTCGCACTGATCACGCCGCCTTGAAGTGGTTACTTCAGTTTAAGAATCCAGAAGGTCAAGTCGCCAGATGGGTCGAACAACTCCAGGAGTTTGACTTCGTCACCGAACACCGCAGTGGGAAGGCCCATGGCAACGCTGACGCCCTCTCAAGAAGACCATGCCCGGAAGATTGTAAGCATTGTGTCAAACAGGAGTCGAAGGAACTGACCGTTAAGCTTACGAGAACGAGCCCTCCGGGACTGTGGCAAGATGAGGCCATGAGAGAAGCTCAGGAAGATGATGAAGACGTTCGACTCATCGTGGCTTGGAAAAAACGTAGTGCGGATAAACCAAAATGGGTTGAGGTCGCGCCCACTGGGCCTATCACTAAAGCCTATTGGGCCCAATGGGACAGCTTTGTTCTGCAGAATGGAATACTTTACCGAAAATGGGAGAAACCTAACGGCAGAGAGTTCCATCTTCAGTTAGTTGTTCCAAGGACCAGGGTGAAAGATGTTCTTCGTGAAATACATGATGGGGTTTCAGGTGGACATCTTGGCGTGAAGAGAACATTGACAAAAGTAAGGGAAAGGTTCTACTGGCTTCATTGTCGAGAGGATGTGCAGGAATGGTGCCGCAAATGTACCACTTGTGCTGCAGTCAAAGGTCCGTCAACTAGGACCCGCGGAAACCTCCAACTCTATAATGTTGGTGCACCCTGGGAAAGAATTGCTGTTGACGTGGCTGGACCTTTTCCGGTGACCGAGTCAGGGAACAAGTACTTCTTGGTCGTCATGGATTATTTCACCAAGTGGCCGGAAGTGTTCGCCATACCTAATCAGGAAGCCGCGACAGTAGCCTCAAAGTTGGTTGAGGAAGTGATATGTCGATTCGGTGTTCCCTTGGAAATCCACTCAGATCAAGGAAGGAACTTCGAATCCCAGCTATTTCAGGAAATGTGCAAAATCTTGGGAATGCACAAGACGAGGACCACGCCATATCACCCTCAGTCCGACGGCATGGTGGAGAGGTTTAACCAGACGCTAGAAAGGAATTTGGCGAAACTGGTTGATAAACACCAGAGAGATTGGGACAAATTCATACCGCTGTTCCTACTCGCCTACAGAACATCTGAGCATGAGAGCACGAAGGCGACCCCAGCGTATGTGAATTTCGGTAGAGAACTACGGCTACCAGTGGATCTACTGACAGGCGGACCTCCAGATGACCCCCAATCGATGCAGGACTACGTCTCCGATCTACGGGAGAAGATGCAAGACGTCTATGCTTTGGTTCGGGAGCATGGTTTGCAGTCAAGCGAGAACATGAAGACGAGATATGACCGGAGGGCGAATACAAGTGGTTTTGAGGAGGGATCACTTGTATGGCTACACAATCCTATCCGTCGAAAAGGAAAATCTCCGAAATTACAGACTCGATGGGAAGGTCCGTACAAGGTTGTTACCCGGATGAATGACGTGACGTACCGGATTCAACGTCAACCAAGGGGAGCTTTCAAAATAGTGCACATCGACCGCTTAGCACGTTATCAAGGCAGCAATAGTGACGCTCGGGACGAGCATCTCTAAGAAGGGGGCAGTGTCGCGGTCGAGCTAGATTGATAGCGCGCAATGTATGCAAAACGCGCAATGCATACAAAACACGCAATGTAAAGCAAACACATTGGAGTAGCGAATTCGATAGAAGTTCTATTCTAGAAACGTTCGGCCGAGTGGCTAGTAAAACACATCGGACTCGAACATTCTAGAGCCCCGTTCGGTTGGGTATATAAACGGCGCAACCAAACCGGACGGGCAGTTCAGTTTGAGCTTTCGAAGCGATAACTACGAGTGAATCTTGAGCGATACCTGCGACTACCTGCGACCTTGGCGAGACTATTGGACTTCGAGATCAGTCGTTTAGTGTTTCAAGCTGTGATACCTAGACCTAGGCACCCTAGACCTAGTGTTTTTGTAAAGTTAGTGTTAAACTCCAAATAAAGAACCCTAGCACGTAACAATATCAATCTTCCTCATGAATCACTCTATCTATTGGTGAAAACCGCATGAAAATCCATTGCGTTATTATATGTAGTTTTAAAGAGCTAAGCATATATATCGAGGTTTTGTTCAGCAGCGAACAAAACTGGGACTACGTCAGTGCCTACATCACCTCGACCATGAATTAAAAGGAGGTTTTTGAGCGCGAGGAGGAGAAGCGTGCGAGAGAACAATAAAAGCACTCAGGGGTTGCCCGATGAAGTACAAAATATAGTTCCGGGCAACCATGAAAATGAGTGGCTTGGAGCAGGGGTTTTAGTCCACGCAAATCGGACACTCCCTGCCAGTACGGGCTGGCAGGGGTCCGTTAGGGATTTTCTCCTCCTCACGGAAGTAAAAAAAAAGCATACATAGGGACAGACAGCGGGAAGCGACTTTGTTTTATACTATGTAGTGATTACTATGTGTGCAACTCTTGTATTTTATACAGTATGGAAACGTTAAGTGTGTCGAGAGGATTATATTTTCATCAATTAAAGTAAAACTTATGGAATCTGCATCGCTTGGTGCATAAAATTAATAAACAACATTAAAAAATGTCGCCGGGTGTTCAGAATTTGAACATTTGCAACTACTATTATTATTATTAAAATTTGTTAGCTTGTTAGAATGCGCGCATCAAGCAAAAAATACCAAATGGACATAATGAAATGTGACATGTAGCTAGAATATTACGTAAGCATTTCAAAATTATAAATTTACGATGTACCTACCTATAACTTCGAACTCAATTTCCGATTTGTGTAAGCAGTGTAAGATTTGTCTTAAGTAACAAAACGTAAATAAATTAGAGAAACCCTCCACTCTTGATTCATAATGAAATAACTTTATTCAATACTTTGTCTCAAGAACGAACTGGGCCCTTATTCACTATGACCATAACAGCCAACGCGCCACCAAAATTGTTTATCCCTCGAGGTCAAACAAGTTTCACTTCAAAAAAATACATTGATAACGTGTCTTATGGCATACAGAATTGAGAATAATAATAATTTCCAATATTTTGGCACCTGAAACGTTCGGGTTTGTGTTTTGAGACGCGCGTTATGGGCATGGAATATTGTTGGTCATAGTGAATAAGGGCCCTGTTTGAATCATCACAGGAACGATTCGCAACTTTGTTTAATTTCAAATGTTTTATTTACGATTTAGCTCTGGCCTCTTGGCAAAGTACCTACCGTTCACGCAATTAATCGCGTCTTCTGATTTTTAATATATATTCTCAGATAATTACGTGCTTTTACGAATGTCGAAAATCTACTGCAAAGTGGTAAGTAAAATATTTAAACTTTGCGATAAAACTTTTTACTTACGTTTAGGTAGATATACTACATTCTTCCCCTTTTTTAGACTACCTATATATTTTCCCGTCTGCCCCCACGATTTCCACGCGTTTCACCTTGATCAACTTATAATAAGTTTAATTATTTACTAGAGCAACCTGAAATATCTGTATTTGAAAAGGGAGCTAAACTAATAGGTATTTGCTTGGAAATGTGCTAAAAACGTCTATTTTACGTATTCCCGCAGTATTGAAACGAAAGCAAATGTCATGGAGTCGATTTTTTAATCGCTCGAATTACTTTCACGCACGGAAACGCGAATTCACGTGCGAATCCTCATACATTTTTTAAGCATTCACGCGTGAATCTTGCAGTTTCGTGGGCGAATAGTAATTCCAGCGATTCAAAAATCGACCCCCATGGTGAGAGCCTTCTGCTCGTACATTCCTTTCTACCTACTATAAATATTTTATCAAAATAAACACGATGTCCAACTCAATTATCCTACTTACTTTTAAATTTAATTCACGCCCCTCTTAATAGACTTGACTCGAGGGGAACGGCGATTCAATTATTAAAAGTATTTCATACAGAATTTATTCCTATACACTAGCTGTGCCCCGCGGTGAAATTTGGAATACCCGCAGGAACTCCAAAGTAGCCTAAAATCGATCTAACCGTTTTGAAGATTCACTCCATTGATTTACTATGATTCACCCGCGTGAGTTTCGGAATTCCCACAGGAATCCCAAACTTCTTTCATTCCTCTTCTCCTTACAATAACTAACACAACAAAAAAAGAATTAGCAAACTGATCCAACCGTTGATGCGTGATGCCGCGACCATGGCAAATAGCTAGGAATTAATTTTATATATAGGTATATATGTAGAATTATAGTAGGTAAGTATCTATATACTACTTGTCTTTTGAAATTTGTTATTACAGTCTCATGAAAATCTTTGTGAATGTAACATAATCGCTTACCTTTTTTCATTCAAATCCTTTACCTATTTCACAAAACTCTTTTCTCGGTATTTAAATTAGTATAGGCACATACATATAAACGGAGATTGTGGATATCTTACGTAACTATGACAATTGCTTTCTTTTTCCTTTGAATGCTAAACTAATGATGTACCTAACTTGCTACATAAAATGTTCTTACGTTAGTACAGTCAGCGAGAGCACGAATAAGTATCATTAATTGGTCAGAGCCTTTTGAGATACGGAACCCTAAATATGTCCTGAGAAAGAAACACTGGCATCGCATGGTGACTAGTTAAGCACCTACCTATAGGGAAGTCGCTTGCAGTGTGGCCAGCTTTATTAATAGTCACTCGGCGGGTACCTTGGCTCTTAGCAATAAGCGAAGCTCTTTGTATTGTGGCCTTAGCCTTAAAGAAACATAAACCAAGGTCATATCAAACAAATTAACACGAGTGTGTCACCAGTTTCAACAACAAAGTGATCACCACCTCCATGGCAGGTACATAATAGCAACAGTCCCTGATCTTTGGTAGTGATACTAATACTTTAAAAAACGGCTTAAGCTTTACTCCGGGGCCGGTGGTCACTATTGACTTAGCTTTTTTTTATGATATTTGTCATCTTTAATATCTACATACACAAAACACTCAACACATTTTTTTCATTTAGGTATTAAATTTGTCATCTTTAATATCTACATACTACTTATACAAAACACACAAATTTAATAAATAAGAAAACACCTATAATAATGCTTTTGACATAATCACACAGCGGCTGGCTGCACTTGTTCCCGAACTAAGCAGAGCTATTACTATGGGTACCTACCTACTAGAAAACTGATTTAATACTTTTTTTATTATTATTTTTAATATAGGTAATACCTATACATACCAATAATGCTTTCGGTTTTTAAATTCGTTTTTAATCGTTGCTACTGATTGTAGTTCTCAATAAAGTGTTTTCATTCATAAACCCAGACCGCAGGGAGGTAATCACAAATGTCCATCACATAATAATTATGTAAATTCTTACCCTGATGTCGGGATCGAAGTTGTAACCTATGTCACCTGATTTACTTATTAGAGCTAATCACTATCGGTACTAGCAACGGTGTTGACGACTATAATTTGTTATATCTTAACTGTGACCTCAAGGCCTATAGGCCTGATTTACAAAATCCCCAACAATACCAACGACGATACATGGGCCACTGGTTTGGCTAACAAGAATTGGGAACTGAAATCGAATCAATTTGTGATGTCAAACATTTATAGCTGACAACAAAGCAAACAGTCGCAGGTGGTTTTCAATAAGGGGTTATGTTTGCAATCGAGCGCCCGTGAGGATTTCTAAAGGTTTTCGAAGGTATACCTTCTATGTGAGTTGTAACAAGGCAATATAGACAGACATGTTGTACTCTTACCACCTGCCCAGTATTGGTTTGTAATATTTGCTTGTACTAAAACCCTACTAGAGTTTTAGCACAATTTTCCAGTTTACAGTAGGGACAAAATAAGTTCAAGATGTGTTTGTCAATAAGTAAATTTTTAACAAAAAAAAATTGAATCGACTTCAAAAGTTCCGTTGTCTGTCTCCGAAACTCATTATCAGATCTATATGAAATTTAAATGGGGCTATTTCGGAATAAACCCTTTTCGAACAAAACAATTGTCTATATGATGGAGTTATGCTCGAACATACATAAAAAAAACACACACATCAGAATTGATAACCTCCTCCTTTTAAAGTCAGTTTAAAAAAGGTGATAAGACATTTTTCATAATAACTTATCCTGCTATTTTTATATACCTAAATATTACATAAATCTATGACAGAAATGTGATAGTTTGGAAGTATTTAATCAATCACTCATAAACGACTGTGGGTGAAAGGCAGAATATATTCTGGATTAACAAAGGATACTTGTATCTTAATATAAAGAGTTCCCGAGGGAATTATGAAACATATTGTGGAGAAAAGCTGTGTACAATGTACATCCTGTGTGATAACATTCTAAGTTCGGGAATACGTTTTTCTTCACGGTTTGGTCTTTATTGAATTTAGGACGAAAATATCTTGCTAATTCAATATTCATTAGTAAATCCTACATTACATTATAAGTTTAGGAGAACTTGTTTTTTCACGGTTTGGCACTTTCTGTCTTTATTGAATTTAGGACGGAAAAATCTTGCCAATTCAATATTCATTAGTAAATCCTATAAAGATGTCTCACATAGTATAGAGTTGCCAACCGGCAACCGTCCTGTTTTCCCAGGACATGTCCTGATTTCTAGAGTGTCCTGGGGTGTCCTGGATACTTTTTAAGTCGCGTCCTGGGTTTTTAAAGCATCCTGGTTTTATCATTCACGCGCCATTACTGCTTCCAATCTTACATTTTATCGATGGGCTCGGTATAATTTAACTAAAGATAGTTTCATAAACAGTTGTAACTGCTATTATTTGAGTTTCATTGATCCTGTTTTCATTACGTAAACATCATATTAATAATATAAATGCTGCTCTGCTACTACTTCTGCGTACTGTTTTTAAGCCGTAATATCCTAGTATTTCCACCTTTAAATGCTGATTATCGATATCTATTTGTGGGTGGCAACCCTACCGTTACTTATCTTTAATAAGTACAAAGAGCTGCTGGCTTCCGATGTAGGACAAACCTGTGTTTCAGAAGCCAGCGTTACCAACTCGTAGTTCTTCACTATTATAAATAACAGAAGTTTATCTTAATTTTAAATATTTAAATACTATGCACTTACAACCTATCTGGTATAACAGTTTAAGATAAATAATAACAAACTTACTTATGAATAAGTTTAGTAACATATACATATTATGTATATGTTACTAAACTTATTCATAAGCAATGAGTCTGTAATACCTATTAGTCATGCGGAAAACATTGAACAGGAATAGGTAATGAAATTCAGCAGAAATAAGGCATGTGATATCAATGTGTAGTGCACCTTCCATTATACCGAAATAACTCTCTCAAACTCGTCGTGTCAAATTGGGTCAGCCATTGAATAATATTTTTTTTAATTTCGTAGTTGTTACAGTTTTTTATAATCCTTCTAATATTATAAACGCGAAAGTTTGTAAGTTTGTTTGTTTGTTACTTTTTCACGCAAAAACTACTGGATGGATTTTAATGAAACTTTACAATAATATAGCTTGAACATCAGATTAACACATAGGGTACTTTTTATCCTGGAATTCCCGCGGGAACTCCAAAATTAACGTGGGTGAAACCGCGGGGCACAATTAGTTTAAATATATAATTATGTACTATAGGTATACTAATGTTTAAAATAATGCCGTAGTTTTTAAGTCTAGATTTGAATTTCAGTTTCGCAAGTTTCAATAGCTAAACTGAGTATAGCAGCAATTTAAACCAAATAAACAGAGATCGAGCACCAAATTCAATTTCCTAAGTATAACTCCCACGGCAGCCGACACGAGTTTTTCGGTCGTGTTTATTTGGGTCAAATCCGTAACGGCTATAATATGTATGACGTGAAACTTCTCTCCTTGAATTCAGCTGCTCATTGTGGCCACTCAGCGTTTCTCGTCTGGTCACTTTTGTGTTCAGGAAAATATAGATACTAGTATGTACCTACTTTTTGTATGATCATGACATTTGTATGAAAGCAACGGTAGGTAACATTTAACTTTTGATGAAGGTAAACGAGTCCCTATATGTAGGCAACGCGAAAAGAATCAATAGAAATCACAAAAGCAACATATAGGCAAGCACAAAAAACGGGTGTTTTGAAATTGCACCTCTCAGAGGATAAAGCGGTTACAATCACAGCGAAAAGTATCTTAGAGTGCTGAAACTAGCGTCGCTGGCTTTAGGTAAATCATAATATCTTCTGAGAAAGGACCGATTGGTAGAAGAATATTAAAAATAGGGTGAATACTTCCACTTCAATAATCGACTCTGCACGAGCGTGGTGAATTTGCGCAACTCGTTATAAAAATCATACATGTTCTGTACGATTCGTTTAAACTTAGGTACTTAATAGTTAGTAGAATATTAAAATAGTAGGTACCCAAGCAATAATATTTTTTGATGATTCTACAGAGTTCTGCAGCATTTTAACATGATTTCAAAAAATTTAAACAAAAGGTGCCAAGAACGACTTAACTACCTTGTCGTTTTTGACGGTTTTCAATTATTTTTATATATTGCTATTATGCTGTATCTAAAATCCCACCAAAAACATTTTCATGTAAAATGATGCCAAGACGAGTCCACTGTCAATAAGTTATCAGAGCCAAGCAACTCCAACTCTACACACCCTAACTCTATAAGGCCTAACTTCTCAAACTCTACACCTTATTCAGAATATGTGGTATCTGATAACTTTTTGACAGTGGACTCGTATTGGCATCATTTTACATTAAAATGTTTTTGGTGGGATTTCATTTCTTTTTGTAAGTCAAAATTGCGGAATTCTCATACAAACTTCCATCCCCTAGTTTAAGGGTTTGGGGGATAAAAGCTACAAGTTTTATAAATTTTTATTGTTCGTGTACTAATACTAGCTTACATTCCAAATTTCAGCTTTCTAGGACATTAGGAAGTACCCCAAGAATTTTGATGATCATCAGTGAGTCAGTGACGAAATCAGGGTATGTTAGATAACCATAAAATCTAAAGTATAAGAGCTATGCATTTAAAACTGTATATGTTTGATAAGTCCGCTATTAACAACATATTCCGAGAATTTTGTTTATCTGGTATAATCTAAACCTAAGTTATAAGGGTACAAAAAAGCGACGAAGCGGTTCGAGAAAAGATAGGTAGTGCTCCCGCTTCGCTTGGTTCGTCTTGGCGGGGGCACTACCGTGCCCCCAGATAAGTATTAATTGGACGCAGATAAGCAATAACATGTTAACCCACAAAATTAAGTTATTGATTCAGAACGATTTATTGAGAGTTAGGGAACGTTTTTTAACTATGTGTTTACCTTATTACATTGCTCAAATATGTAACTAAATGTTGAACATAAAAAATGTTGACACAAAATAGCGCTCCTACTTTTAAAACACGATTTACTCAAAATTTCTACAGTGTGGGTTAACACACTATTTCTTATCTATGTCCAATTGTTATTTAAGTACGCGATTTTTAATGGTACCTATGTCCTATATCCTTATTATTATAATAAATGCGAATGTGGTGTTTTTTGTTTTTGAGTGTTACGCTTTTACGCCTTAGCTACTTAACCGATTAGCCTGAATTTTTCATACACATTTTCGGGTTACATACAAGGACATAGGGTACCTACTCTTATCCCGGAATCCCCGCGAGAACTCCGAAATTAACGCGTGTGAAACCGCAGAGAACAGCTAGTCCCACTAAGTATAAATTTAAAGTTACATACTTTTTAATTTTTTTTAATTTAATTTATTTATTTAAAATGTAGTACCTAATCGCGAACGTAATGCCTTGCATTCTCTGTCAGTTGACCATTGGTAGACAGAGAGATATATGGAATGGGGTGTACAAAAAATAATAACATAACAATACTTTACATTAATCTTAGAAGATATTTTTTTAATAGCGAGTGGTGCTAGTTTTACCACGTATGACTACATGCTGAGTTGATTATTATGGAAACATGTCTACAAAGGCTGTTTTATATCTACGAGTGGACCGCTGTTCAACAAAGTTTTAACGAATTTTAATATAATTATATATTTTTAATTAATTTACGAATTGGGTAAAACTCAATCAAAACAAAGTTGATATTACGTTTACAGCGGTCCACACAGTATTCAATTTTGTTGAATGACGTCAAAAGTCACTTTTGTTTTTGCGTAGTTATATTTCACGCTACAGTGAGTCGTTGATCTTAATTATTTTTTTGTAACTTATATGGTATCTATGGTTATGACGAAAAATAACTAAAGTACCTATATGTATTATATATAAAAAATCAATACAAAGTTTTCCAGAAAAAAAACCATCTCACTTTATGCTTTCCGAATTCTTCATTAGCTTTATTATAAACTTTCTCGTTGCACTGAAATCGGCACCATTATGTAGATTATATCTACCTAATTAAAAAGAGAAATGATAAAAAATGTGCACTTTTGTTAACGTACAGGTATATTGTACATTGTTTCGTAAGTAGTTAAATTGTTTTTGCTGCGAATAGAACTTGACTTATCTACCACTACCTACTTAAATAAATTTAACAGAGGACTTTCTGCTTTACTAGGACTGAGTATCGAGTATAAATAAATGTTTTCAATACTTTTGGCGAGTAAAGTTCGAATGGCAACTTCGCGGTAATATCCTGTGGTAAGTCCAGTCTATCGAACCGTCTGTGGTTCAGTAAGTAAGTATATTACCTAACGTTTTTTATTTTTACTTTATTTTTCAATAGCACCTGAATCTGTTAGAATTTGAAAATTTACCTAAAAACCCTTTTTAAAAAGTCATCAACGGTACGGTAACGTAAATTTAATATTTCAGCTCACCATAAGTATACGCTTATCAGTTATCGCTTATGAGCTTAATTAGCTTTTTCCCGCGGTTTCACCCGCGTTAATATCGGAGTTCCCATGGGGATTACGAGATAAAAAGTAGATCGCTGCATAATCTTTTTCTGTACCCCTGATGAAGTGTATCTATTTATCTCAAATATCATAATATACCTAGTGATTGGTTGAGCCGTTAAGGCGTGAAAGCATAACAAACAAACAAAAGTAGATTATGCACCGAGTGAGTAAAGCAGTGTCTTACGTCACGGGCGGCATATTGAATCCTGAGCGGAGGGACTCTAGAGTTAATCCCCGAGCATAGCAAGGGAAATAAAAAATTTAACTCCTGAGCGAAGCGAGGGAGTTATGTAGAGTCCTGAGTGAAGCGAGGGGTTTAAGCTGCCCGTAACGAAGACAGGCTTTATCCCTGAGGTGCATACTCTACTCTTCATACCTACTGCGAGACATAAACCCTCTTTACACGGGCAGACGGTTCATTCGAAAATAGAATTGGCCACCACAGGCAGAACACATAAAAAGAAAACAAAACGCTAAGAGTTTTCCAACAAATAATGTTCCAAACTCAAATCACTTTACTCCCTTGGGAGTTTCATACAACATTACCTCCCTCTCTTTGGTTGGGATGTAATGCCCAAAGATCATATAATCACTACGTGGTAATGCCTTGCTTTACGTTGAGATTGCGTGATATGTAATTGGACATTATCGAGCAGGTGGTATGAAAATAACATTCGCATAAGGATTAAGGATTGCATCAATCCTCTTTGCACCCGATGTGTACACCTGCTATCCATAATCTAAATGCATAGGTACTTAAGTACATTAAATTCATATAATTTAAATTCACTAAGTTATTCAAACTAGCCATTCTCTAAACAAAACCAAAAATTTAGACAGCACGCTAGAGTCGCTTCCATTACCTACCTTCAAATTAATCCATCGGATAACACATTTAAGGATTCTATCTCGAATATAAACAATTTTAACAATTGTAAAACGCGTTTCAATTAAACCAACGCAAATTTTGCTCAAACGCTGAAATTCTCATCAGCTACTCTGAATAGCGGAATGGAAATTATTACAATCAGTGAGGCAAATTATTCAAGTTTAGAACGCTGCGCCGTGGTCTCCTTTTGAACAATGCTTGAAACGACGATGTGGCACTGAGCAAAAGAGAGGACTGCATCCAAAGAAAGTATGTATAATATTATATTCCTATTGGCATATATATTTGACGATTTGGAATTCCTATTTACCTACTTTACCTACTCGGTATCAATGATATTATATAAAGTATTAAAATATCATTGCTCGGTATAGATTGCAAAATCTTTCCCAGAAGTCTAGAAGAACGCCGAAGGAAATCAGCTTAAAAACCCACCAGTAGGAAACCTATTGTCTAATAAACACACACACACACAAACGAGCACACATACACACACACACACACACACACACACAATAAAACTCAGTTTTAACAATTTTTATCGCCACAAAAATAAATGACGAAACTGGTATTTATTTTTGTGTCGATAAAAATTGTTAATTTTCTATTTCCTTCAAAATTTTCATAAGTACCTACTGATGTTTGTTGATAAAATCAATTCTATATTATGAACTTGACAGCTAAGTCATTAAAAATAGATATAAATTTATAGTGCTAATAGATTTTTTGACTATAATTACATAATATTGTAATCGAACAAAACGAACAAACAAAACCAATTTTGCGCTTGAATGTCGTTGATTTTCGCGAGAAAATGTTAATTTAATTAGTCAAAGTCAAAAATATCATATTTATTACACCTACATAAGTACACCTAGTCACTTCACAAAATACTTTTTTATAGATAGGTACTCGTAATAAAAAACACAAAACTAAAAAGCTAAAAATAACAAAATACCGATTTAATTCAACAGACAAAAATACACGTAATACTATTATTGGTTTGTGGTACCACTGATCGGTTTGAACTCGGTGCCAAGCCCGGTTGTGTCTGCCCACTTGGGTTATTCTGCTCACGACGAGCTCGTGGCGGGAGTCGACTTAGCCCATATACCCACTCCATATTTGGCTTGTCACCGACTTCAAACCGATCAGTGGTAGCACAAACCAATAATAGTATTACGTGTATTTTTGTCTGTTGAATTAAATCGGTATTTTGTTATTTTTAGCTTTTTAGTTTTGTGTTTTTGGAAGTCGGTTTTAATTTTTTTGTTAAAAATTTGTTTATGTCTTGCTTTTTAGTGAGTCGGTTTGTAATTTATCTAAGTTACAACAGCCTAGTGTCAACTGCTCATGCTGCTCACCTTTTACAAAATTTTGCTTTTCCCGATGCAGGGACGTTAATTTTTGAGGAGTTCTCCTGGTACATCACCATCAGTTCCACTTCACCATATACATTGTGACGAGCATAAATTGTTTAGGAACCATATTAAAGTTAACGAATCGGAACTCATGAAATACCTATTATTGAGTAGTTCCGATAACCATCTGTGGTCTTTATCATCGGTTCCACTTTGATAAAATCGGTTTGCTTTCCGAGAGCAAATAAACGATTTACTATAGAAAATACAAAAATCGCTATAGGTGTGCGCATAATTTTTGAAGAGTTCCCTCGATTTCTCCAAGATCCCATCATCAGATCTCGACTTGGTGACAATGGAAATAACTTGGAAGTATACCGTTTCAAACTAAAAAATAATTTTCCAAATCTGTCCAATCGAAACCCGTGAAATACGTATTATTGATGAGTAGTTCCGGTGACCATCTGTGGTCTTCATCATCAGTTCCACTTCTTCAAATTTTGCTTTCCTAAAGCAAATAAACGATTTACTACAAAAAATACCCAAATCGCTATAGGTGTGCTTATAATTTTTGAAGAGTTCCCTCGATTTCTCTAAGATCCCACCATCAGATCCCGATTTGGTGGCAATGGGACCTAATTGGGAGTATACCCTTTCAAAAAAAAAAAGAATTTTGTAAACCGGTCCAGCCGTCTTCGAGTAATCGGTGAACATACATAAAAAAAAAACATACATACAATCGAATGCATAACCTCCTCCTTTTTGGAAGTCGGTTAAAACCTACTAAGCACTGTGAAACACAGTAAACTGAAAATTAATTATTATTGTTATTATAGAAACGTAATTACAGAGATAGGTAGTAGATCCTGGGTTTCACTCACGTAAATTTTGTATTCCCTTTAATCTCTATAATCGTGTATCGTGATACATGAAATCTTTTTTTGGAGAGATTAATCACGGAGAACCATCGTTATAATATACTACCTTTAAACGATATATTATGTTTAAATTATTTATTTAGTTATAAGTTTACATTGTGAAAGTAATACCTAAATAATTTTGAATTTGAATTTTGAATATACCTATTATAATATACATATAATCTGAATCTCGGAAACGGGTCCAATAATTTTCATGAAATTTAGTACACAGCTATAACCGATCTAGCTAGAAAAAAAAACAAGCAAATTGGCTCGGTCATCCAGGTAGGTACCTACTGATATATTGTATGGTCAAAAGAGTAATTTTTACAAATGTTGTCTGTCTTAAAAATACTTGTACGGATTTGTACAATACAAATTGTACGAGTGGAATAAATCTTGATTTGTAGTTTATTCACATGAACCACAAGCAATCCACATCAATGGATAACTTGTCGTCTTTAATCCCAAGCGAATTCTCAGGAGACTTTTACTCTTGATAAAATTATATTATAACAAAGACGGTTTTCATTAAGAACTCACGAAATTACGAAGAGAAATCTGTGGAAAATAGTTTCAGCAGGGCAATTATGTAACATTTGTTGCTATCATATTTCAGTTTCAAACAGAAAAATAGCGGTTTGTGATAAATTAATCAAGTTGAAAAAGACACAATTCCCTTGAAGTATGTGGATTTATGGACGATTTCTAGAAATTGTAGGTGTCAAAACGTGCATCTTTGTAATCGCAAAACCGCCATTTTTCTGATTGCAACCGAAATTTATAGAAACAAAAGTTACATTAAAGCCACTCAGGTACTATTTTACAATATCTTCCATTCGCAATATACGAGTATTATAAATTTACTAGGTACCTACCTACATTAATAGTTGAAATGATCTTATTTGTACCTGCATACTATAGTGAATATACATCACACATGCATATTATAAATGCGAATGTGTTTTCTTTATTACGCTTTCACGCCTTAATATATTATCATGAATTTTCACATACACTTTGTTAGGCGACAGAAAAAGACATAGGGAACTTTTAATCTCGAAATTTCCGCGGGAGCTCCGAAATCAAAGGGGGCGAAACCACAGGCAACAGCTAGTATACCTATATGGGTTGGGTACCTACACTGGCTCTGAAAAGTGTATATGAAGTACATACGTTCACTTATATGAACGAAATAGGTACTCAAAATTGCCCTACGTCCGAAAATGTGTTTTTTTTTCTCGAGTTTTGCTAACCACAGGAGGTTTATGTAAATATTTTATATAGAATACGTACACAAGTCGTTAACATCCGCTGTGGGTAAATGCATAGATACAGTCAACCTAAAAAATAACCACTTCTATAAGATTTAACAACTGTCGAAACAGTGGTTTATTTATTTGTAATAATTAACATAGAATCTGGGTAGATGCATTTATTATGTAGACTCTTGAATACACCTCACTCACACTCACTCACTCTCGTAAAAACTCAGAAGCAGTCGTTATTTTATTCCGTGCATTTGCAAATTACATTCAAGGTAATAAGGTAAGGTAAGGTAGGACCTTGAATGTAATTTACAAATGGAAGACACTATCACATATTATTATTATTATTATTATTATTATTAGAGTACAGCTCTGCCGTGCAATTGATAAGGATCATTCAGTGGTTGCTTATTCTTATAATGAGAGTTGGACACTGGCGCCATCAAATGGTAAGGAAGTAAAAATAATAAGGCTTCGTCACTTTCCTTGGAGATGATTTTATTTAGAGAATATCATTACAATCACTAGTGAGACTAAAAGCAAAGCCGCGTGTGACTTGGATTCATTGTTTTTTTTTATCTGTATCGCATAGATATTTATCTGTATCGTGTAGTATATATACCACGTTTGCTTGGTTTCCACGACACAAGCTTATAGCTTAGTGTGGGATCAAGTAGATCTGTGTGTTGTGAAGTGAATTATTATTATTATTATTATAGATGGAGACAGTTACATTTCCATTTAAGCTATATTCGATGCTTACTGTACAAGCAGGTGCCTTTAGTTACTAGAGGTGCATGTAAAATATTATTTAGAATGAAAAGAGCGGTGAAATCTCGTACAGACTGCACTCAAATGCCACGACCACTGGTTCCATGAGTGATTTAATGAATAGCGGAAACAAAATTTCACAGAACGAATAAGTCTAGGTATCTACTGCATGAAATATTCCATACCAATTTAAATAAAAGGCGTAGTTACCACAATTTTTTTTTAATATAAAAAACCAACACGCCAGCAATCGTTTCTTTATTTTCGCTTTATCCTTTCGTGGCTTTTATTTTATCTGTACTGTATTGGAATTCTATAAATTCAGCATCAACAGATAAGAATTCGTGGTAGATTTAAGCTTGGGTTTTTAGAATCAGGTGATTTCCACGCGAGCGGAGTATAAGGGGCTACTTGCTTCGTTCTATTGAGGCCAGGAGGTTCGCACGTCAATACTTGGTCGTCAATGCGGCTGTTTGTGTAGACCATAATGTCAAATACTCGCAGTTACAAAGAAATTTTAGAATCATTTTTAGAATTGCTTAAATATTTTTTAAGGGACGTCGTGTTGACGTGTTATTTCCTGTCTGTATTATTTTATACAACGTGTTTATGAATTAACTGAAAACCTGATACACCCCATTTAAAAAAATAAACATATATTAAACTATATTTTATGTCAAAAAAATTATACTTTAAAAGTTATTCAACATTAGTTTGGAGGTGACATATCTACGAAATTCCAAGCGCTTTGACCGCGCCTACCGGTTCAAATTAGTTTGCTGCGGGCGGCGTACTTGCCAAATATTGTATTATAAATAATTTAGACATTAGCTAATAAAAATGAAAAAAATAAACTATATTAAAACATAGTGCAATCGATTCGCTAGTTGATTTTGACGAAACTACTTTCTAGTTTTCAGTTAATTCATTAACACGTATTTATGCACCAGATTATCTACTATATCAGATTACAGATTACAGATGTATTACAGATAACAGATGTATCAGATTACTATAAGTAACCGGGTACGAGACGTCACGTACTAGTATATTGTTATTTTTAACCAACTTCCAAAAAGGAGGAGGTTCTATGTTCGATTATATGTATTTTTTTTTTCCTTTTTTTTTATGTATGTTCACCGATTACTCGAAGACGGTTGGACCTATTTGAAAAAATATTTTTTTGTTTGAAGTCCAGATCTGATGATGGGATCTTGAAGTAATCGAGGGAACTCTTCAAAAATTATAGGTACACCTATAGCGATTTTTGGATTTTTTATAGTAAATCGTTTATTTGCTTTCGGAAAGTAAAATTTAAAGAAGTGGAACTGATGATGAAGACCACAGATGGTCATCAGAACTACTAAATAATAGGTATTTCACAGATTCCGATTCGTTAACTTTAATATGGTTTCTAAACAATTTATGCTCATCACAATTTATATGGTGAAGTGGAACTGATGATGATGTACCAGGAGAACTCCTCAACAATTAACGTCCCTGCGTCGGGAAAAGCAATATTTTGTAAAAGACATTAGGCAGTTGACATTAGGCTATTGTAACTTAGAGAAATTACGAAGTAAGTCAATTAAAAGCGAGAAATAAACAAATTTTTTACAAAAAAATTAAAACCGACTTCCAAAAACACAAAACTAAAAATCTAAAAATAAAAAGCTAAAAATAACAACATACCGATTTAATCCAAAAGACAAAAACACACGTAATATTATTATTGGTTTGTACTACCACTGATCGGTATAAAGTCGGTAAGAAGCCAAATATGGAGGGGGTAGATGGGCTAAGTCGACTCCCGCCACCAGCTTTTTGTGAACAGGACAACCCAAGTGGGCAGACACCAGCAGGCTTGTCACCGAATTCAAACCGATTAGTGGTAGCACAAACCAATAATAATATTACGTGTGTTTTTTTTTCTCTTTTGAATTAAATCGGAATGTTGTTATTTTTAGCTTTTTATTTTTAGATTTTTAGTTTTGTGTTTTTGGAAGTCGGTTTTAATTTTTTTGTTAAAAATTTGTTTTAGTTTCATAGTTTATTTTTTATTGTAATTTTGGTTTTATAGTTTATTTTTTACTTTTATTTTTATTTGGACATAGATAAGCAATAGTGTGTTAACCCACACTGGAGAAATTTTGAGTAAATCGTGTTTTAAAAGTAGAAGTGCCATTTTGTGTCAACATTTTTTATGTTCAATATTTAGTTACATATTTAAGCAATGTATTAAGGTAAACACATAATTAAAAAATGCTCCTTAACTCTCAATAAATCGTTCTGAATCAATAACTTAATTTTGTGGGTTAACATGCTATTGCTTATCTGCGTCCATTTATTTTACTGCGGTTCCGGCTGAAAACCAGCGCTGCCTCACACTGTTAAGTGTGTGAGATAGCATTATGCTGAGCCGACACCATTTTGTCAACATTTTTGTAGTGTCGCAGTTGTAATATTTTGTGTTGGTTGGCAAATAAATTAATTTTATTTCTTTCACCCACCACATGTTTCGCGCTCCTATCTAAAGCTCTCTTACATTGAAATATTTGTTCTAGAAGTTTGATTTATCCTTTCTTCTTGTATATCTATAAAGGAAAAATATTTTAGATAGGTATACTTAAATTTGAAGATCGCTTTCGATTGGACGAATCTAATATTCTTAACTATGCATTTACATCAAAGAATTACCAAAAGTTACCTAACAACTAACAAAAAGTTCACACCAGTGAATCCGTAAGCAAAAGCTTACCTGCCTAGTTACTTTTTGTTGGAAAAGAGATTACACAATATGATGCATACGAAGCATATACTCTGATGAGAGTGCCCAAATTTTATATTTGAAATTTTCAGAGTTAGTTTGTATCTGAGATTTGTGATAATACAATGGTAAGAGACTCCTTAGACTAGCTCAGTTTAGTATCACCATTTGTTTGACAGTATTATTATATTTTAATCTTATAAACATCGTTTCGTCCATTGTAATTTCAACCTTAGTTATACCCTGTGTATAAAATATAAAATTAAAATAACCCTGTTAAAGAGATTGTGGTGGAACCCCAGGAGACGGATACAGACTGGCGTGGTAAGTGCTTATTTCCGATAGACTCGAGCGATTGCGGAAGCAGAGATGACCATGCGGAATAGAACATCGCTGTTAAAGTCTTTGAAGCGACGACGCTATTTCTCTAAGGTCATTCAATACAAGCAAGCTACAAGATTTTCACCATCTGTGTTAGTTTTTGTTTTCTCAAGTCAGTTATGCAATGCAATTTAGTTTTTGTCCCAAATAATTATTATTAATTTACGAGCTGTTCCTCGCGTTAATTTCGGAGTTTCCGCGGAAATTCCGGGATAAAAGTATCCTATGTCCTTTTCTCTAGGCACCCCTGAGGGGTAACTTATGTTTCTATCATTTTTCGGTTGCAATCAAAAACATTTCGCGTTTTCGATTACAATTTGCACGTTTTGACACCTACAATATCTAGCAATCAACCAAAATAAACATACATCAAAAGTTAAAGCTACCTAAGCATGATTAATTAATCACAAATTCGCTATTTTTCTAATTAAAACTGAAATGTGATAGCAACAAAAGTTACATAATTGCTCTGCTGACAACATGTTCGTATTTCATGATGGTCGGTTGGGTAGTTAAAGCGCGAAGGCGTATCAAACAAAGAAACATATCAATAAGCTTTCAGCGATTTTAAGCGTCACCGAAAATAGTAGGTACCTACCTATATGTAGCATCATCCACCTCATGAATATTTTTTTGTTTTAGTTATGATTGCCTGGAAGAAATTGCTCTTAAGCAAGGTTAGGGCCGCCTATTGTTTTTAAAAAAAGTTGAATAAAAATCAGTACTTTGATAATAACTTATAATAATATCATAGTTATGAATATCAATACATTCTTTCAGTCTCGCACCAGTCAAAATCCTCTCCTCTTTTTCTTTTTGACACCTCTCTTTTTCAAAATAAAAAAATGACATTCCAAAAGAAAAATAATAAAAAAGGTTGATATTGTAGCAGAATGCTAGCTACACGATGTGTTCACTAAAAATTAGCAGAAAAATCTTGTGCCTAAGTACCTATTTAATTATTACTGCAGCCTGTGCCAAGCTGAAGCACCGTGTTAATTTTATTTAAAAATGTAAGATTTCACCAACAACTTCATACAACATTCAGTTTCGAGAGATTACACGCAAAGCAAAGCTTCTGACGTTTCTGCCACATACTTCCCTGTACAATAACATAGCTACATTGTCAACTTAGCTTACAAAACACATTACGAATTCAAGTAATTAATCAAGTTTAGAATTCGTTTATAAGTACTTATCGTTAAAAAAAAGAACTGCTCTCTCATAATAATTATAATAATTACTTATTTCATTACTGCAATATCCATCTTTGCAGAAGCTCTACCGTGGCAAAAATAAATTTCATTTAAAAAAAGATCTACGGAAAGGAAACTGAGTTACCAGTGAAGAAAAAACATTATTCTGCCTTACTAAACTAAGTTATCTATCTATGTATACGCGGCCGAAAGGGACTGATATTATGTACCTACGTACCTACTTTTATTGCTACGAGTGCTAGGTACATAAGGGCCAGTGATTTCCTTGAAGACTGATTTCTTTTTTTTTATACTAAGTGTTTAAAGATTATGAAGTGATAATTGTATGGTAATGGGTTTTAATACCCATTTTCTTAAAAAAGTAGACCTTTTGTTTGGTTAACTCTACTTTCCAGAATTTTATTTTAATAAGTGACAATATGGGTTTGTGGAATCCTAGGTACTAATCCTACTAATATTATAAATGTGAAAGTGTGGAGGTTTGGATAATTGGATGTTTGTTACTCAATCACGCAAAAACGACTGAACGGATTTGGATGAAATTTGGCATGCACGTTGTCAGGGGTACCTACCTACAGAGAAGGACATAGGGTACTTTTATCTCGGAATTTCCGCAGGAACTCCGAAATTACTGCGGGTGAAACCGCGGGGCATAGCTAGTATCCTACTAATATTATAAACGCGAAAGTTTGTAAGTATATATGGATTAGGGTTCAGAACCGGGAAATCTTGGTCCCGGAAATACCGGTATTTCCCGGTTCTTTTGACCTAGCTCAAGAACCGGGAATTAAAAATTGATTCCCGGTTCTTTCGGTACTTTCAGGAATTAATTTCGACGGTGTAAAATTTCGTTTTTATTAGAATGGATGGATGGATGGATGTTTGTTACTCTTTCACGCAAAAACTACTGGATGGATTTAAATGAAACTTTACAATAATATAGCTTATACATCAGATTAACACAAAGGGTGCTTTTTATCCCGGAATTCCCGCAGGAACTCTGAAATTAACGCGGGTGAACCGCGGGGCACAACTAGCAGGTAATACAGGAATTGTATTTTTCTTCCCAAATGTATCTATAATGGGTTCGATCCCGGCTAAAAAATCGGTTTTTAATGTTTATTTATTTACTAGCTGTTCCCGCGATAATTTTCGCGGACATTCCGGAATAAAAAATAAGTTTATGTGAGCATCAGGTTTACATCACCTAAAATTTTTGATAGATACCAAAATTCAAAATTACAATAAACATAAGCAATTCAAAGAAAGCTTCCTTTTTTGTGGATTCAAAGTAGATTTTTCATACAATTAGATACCTCATTATTTCAATTAGTCACTCTTCATTATTTAAATTCAGCGTTTTTAATTTGTTAATTCAAACTGTATTTCCTTAACTTTTTTAAAGCGAGAAGCGGAGAACTATGCTTTCTACGGGAAAGCTAAAGTTTAAATCGCTTCAAAACTTTTTCTTCGCTCGTTAGTCAATATTCAGTAAGTAATTATGTATACTACCTAGGACAGGAGAAGCTCATCGCAACACGATTAAGTTTCATTAAGGCTAAAGCCACACTACAAAGAACTTCGCTTATTGCTAAGAGCCAAGAAACTCGCCGAGTGACCAATCCTAGTGAACGCCTGTTCATATTGCGCACTATCGCAGGTGGCCACACTATTAACTAGCTATGATGGAATATTAGTCCATTGAAATGTTACATTTTTTAGGCCTTACCTTGCGTTTTTTAGAGGACGCAATTTTATTTTTTTGATGTGTAGGGGGGGTCAGTGTAAAGCTAAAACTAAGTTTGTGGGGTCGCAACCCTTGTCCCACGGCCGCCATCTTGAAAATAGGGGTTGAAATGGTTTTTACGGTATATCTCTTAAACTATTTATTTGAGAAAAAAAATTTGTTAATATTTTTTGTTGCAAATTAAATTCTCTACAACTTTGGTCCAGTAACTTTTTATCGTAGAACTATAAATAAAAAAGTTATAAGCGAAAATCTTCAGAAATTCGAGAAAAAAATTTATATTTTTCGATGTAACTTTTTTTTTTATCATTTTACGAAAAAATTATATCTGACCACTTTTGTAGATCGTTTTTTGAGGAACAACTTTTATTTGCATCATTTTTTCATTAAGTCAATAGCTAAGGTTTTACAGCGCTCCGAAGTGAGTAGGTACTATTTTTTAGTACTCTTAACTATACCTATATTATACGTGTGTACTAATAATATGTCATCAGTTTTGTTTTTTTTTTTTTTATAACTTTTTTAATTACAAATTTTGCAATATTATTAATAATTAATTATTGACTCTTTTCCCCACCACCTACGAGGTAGAGTCTAGAGGCGCGTTTTTTTTTTACGTGGTATCCCCAATAGGCATAATCCACGGTGATTTTCTAAATTATAACTACTCCGTCCTCAGTCGTTTCGATGGACCAGGCTGCGGCTCAGCATCTGATCGGCTTTCTGAATTAAATACCAGTGGGAGAACTGGCGAAGGAAGGGGTGTTAATGTTGGCGGTTCATCATCAAAGTCATTTTCATTTATTAATTCTGAGAGTTACATTACGTTGCTGCAAGTCTCTCCAGAACAATGGAAGCACACTGCAGAACATTTCAGTCCTGCTTTTCGACATCCACACATCGCTCCACATTTTCCTTTGCATTTGCAAAAGATCAATTTTAGGAGCTCAGGGGGTGCTGGAGGTCAAGAGTCAATAATTAATTTTTAATAATATTGCAAAATTAATAATCAAAAAAATTATATTAACAAAGTAAAAAAAAAAAAAAAATAACTGATGACATATTATTAGTACACACGTATAATATAGGTATAGTTAAGAGTACTAAAAAATAGTACTCACTTCGGAACGCTGTAAAACCTTAGCTATTGACTTAATGAAAAAATGATTCAAATAAAAGTTGTTCCTCAAAAAACGATCTACAAAAGTGGTCGATATAATTTTTTCGTAAAATGATAAAAAAAAAAGTTACATCGAAAAATATAAATTTTTTTCTCGAATTTCTGAAGATTTTCGCTTATAACTTTTTTATTTATAGTTCTACGATAAAAAGTTACTGGACCAAAGTTGTAGAGAATTTAATTTGCAACAAAAAATATTAACAAATTTTTTTTCTCAAATAAATAGTTTAAGAGATATACCGTAAAAACCATTCCAACCCCTATTTTCAAGATGGCGGCCGTGGGACAAGGGTAGCGACCCCACAAACTTGGTTTTAGCTTTACACTGACCCCCCCTACACATCAAAAAAATAAAATTGCGTCCTCTAAAAAACGCAACCCCAAATGTAACTTTTCAATGGACTATATGTCTGTTCACTGGGATTAGTCACTCGGTGAGTTTCTTGGCTCTTAGCAATAAACGAAGCTGTTTGTAGTGTGGCTTTAGCCTAAGAACTGTTTTTAGTCATTCGGAAAGTTAGTATTTTGATGAGAGAGTTTACGTAGTTACCTATGTTAGTGGAGTTCCTGGATGCATAGACATAAACTTTGTTTGCAGCTATATTATTCAGAGTTAGTTCCCAACGCGGAGAAGATATCTATACCTAATTACCTACCTAACGTTATAATGGTACCTAATTGGTATGTGGTTTTACTCTTTTATCTTTTGTCTTATTCATTGCTTCAAAAGTACCATGGATCTAGCGAAACTGACTTCAGTTCTACGCCAGATTTCGCGGGTTCGATTCCCGCGTCAGGAATCAGGATGAGCATTTATGTGATGAATGTCTTCTGTGTCTATACCCTGAGTATGAGTGTTTAGAATGTGCATATTTAATTAAAATATTGGCATACTTACAAGGAGTTTTGGTTGAACAAGAGACTTATTGAAGGAGGGTGTTCACTGTTCAGTATCCGATTCTCGCCTCTACGTCATCATATTTATGTTTTGTTAAGTAATTTCTTAAAAAAAAAACTTTAAAATGATGACGTAGTGGACGAATAAATTATTTACGTAAATTGAACACATTATTATAATTAAGTACTAGCTGACCCGCGCGGTTTCACCCGCGGTAATTTCGGAGTTCCCGCGGGAATTCCAGGATAAAATATAGTTATAAACCTTCCTCATGAATCACTATCTATTGGTGGAAACCGCATCAAATCCGTTGCGTAGATTTAAAGATTTGATATAGGGACAGAGAAAGCTACTGTGTTTTATACGATAATGTCCAACCATTATTAACTATGCTAAGGTTTTTTTGATTGTTTATTAGATAATGCTTTTTTTTATATCGAGAGTTTTAATAAATTCATCGTTCTACCGTAAACCTAGTATCAGTGAGGGGCTATTATGTAAGTTTTATTTCTATCATTTTTTGATTGCAATCAAAATCATGACGGACGCTATTTTTCTGATTGAAACTGAAATATGAATGCAACAAAAAATACATAATTACCCTGCTGGTAAGTGGTAGCATTTATCTGGTACCCATAGCACAAGCTCTACTTAGTTTGGTCAGTATTATATTATCTGTGGTTTGGGTTCAGAGGGGCTATTATGTAACTCTTGTTTCTATCATTTTTCGGTTGCAATCAAAAACATGGCGGTTTTGCGATTACAATATGCACGTTTTGGCACCTACAATATCTAGCAATCAACCAAAATGAACATACTACAAAAGTTGAAGCCGTTTAAACATACTCAATTAATCACAAAACCGCTATGTTTCCGATTGAAAACGAAAAATGATTGAAACAAAAGTTACATAATTGCCCTACAGGTGATGCTGTATGATAATCTACAAGCAAACATTATAAATATTTACCTACTATATGTGAATTGATTAACTACTTTAAGTAAATTGTTTCAGTCCAGTCAACAACTCAAATAAATTACCTAACAAATACTTGTAGATACAATATCCTAAGAAAAAAGCAAAGCCATCCGTCACGTTCAAACATTGTAGGAAAATAAATGCAATTTTATCATAAATCGGTGAGACAATCTAATAATGAAACTGTATGTGAAAAAACACAATTTCTTCCATGGATTTCTCCTCGCGGAATAGCCACTTTACTAAGTATAGACATGACAAAATAGTATATTGAACACGGAAAAGAAATTATACTCTTCAATTTTAAAAGCTACGTACATATTTATCCCGTTCACATCCCAAATTGGTTTATCTGCTCCTCGAGACAAATACCTAATTCAAATTACCTACTTTAAAATTAATAGGTACTTACCTACGGGGTAAATAGTGGGTACCTACTAACTGCCTACATTAAAAACATAGAAACGATTTTCAAAGTATCAGAAAATAGTAGATTGTATGTCTATAGACTCTAGACTAGAGCATAAAATATCATGCTATAAAAGAAGAAACTGACTGATAGACTTGGACTTGGAAGACTGTCTGGATGTTGCACTTTGTGGCCTCCTTCACCATGTAAATCCATCGCGATGGCGATCTTGCCCTCAACGTACCCGACTGCAATCATTCTCTCCAGGCTGTCAGGTTCTCGTCTGGTCGCGTTACCGAAGTACTGCAGGAGTCGCTTCATACACACCGTAGAGAGTCTCGACTTGATATTTAGTTCAGCCAGGATCGACGCGTTGGTCCTTCTCGCAGTCCAGGGAATTCCCAACATTTTTCGCCAGCTCCACATTTCGAACGCATCGATCCTGGACCGAACTCGAACTTTTAGCGTCCACGTTTCCGAAGCGTACATAAATATGGAGAATACAAGTGCTTTCATCAGCCGTACTTTGGTATTTCGAGCGATTCCTCTGTTCCTCCATATTTTCTCTAAGAGCTTCATGGCGGCTTTTGCCATCTGAGCTCGCCTAATCACTTCAGCCTCGCAGTCACCATCGTTGCGTATCGTTGACCCGAGGTAGACAAATTGAGTCACTGTGTCCAGGTCACGCAGTACAAACGTTCTTTGCATCTTCCCCGCCCTGTCAACAAACATCAGCTTCGTCTTGTCCCAGTTGATGCGAAGTCCGTATTTGGCACTCACAAGCTCGACCCGTCGTAGTAGTTCCGCTAACTCTCTTTCGTCAGTGCCAACGACAGTAGTATCATCGGCGAATCGAAAGTTATTGATGAGGTGCCCTCCGATCTTAATTCCCCCCTCCCAGTCTTCCAATACTCTTCACATGATGTGCTCGCCAACTAGGTTAAAAGTTGGAGAGAGAGTATGCATCCCTGGCGCACACATTGAATTACAAGTAAAAAAAGCAATTACCTATTTTTAATCCATAAAAATGTGTAGAGAACTTCCTGCTTCCTAAATATTTAAAAAATTACAAAAATGTGGAATCGACACCTATATTACGGATACATAAAACTTAGAGCATTATGTCTGAAGTTCCGATATTATAATATTTTTAAAACTGCTACAGTCAGTAAGTAACAAAGAAAACGAGACAAAATATAACGACGCACACAAGAATGTCAGAAACTGAGGTAAACAATGGCTGGTCCAACTTAAATTGTAAAAAGTTTTCAAATTGAACTTTGTGGAAGACCGTAGTACCAAACACTGATACTAATTTGTTACCATTCCCACAATGGCTCGTGTACACACACATAGGGTTTCAAGAGTTGGTTCTTACATTATCAATGAGTGTAAACTTATAATTCAAGTACTTACCTCATGTATTTAAATAATGGAACTATAAATATTAATAGATAATAATCCACTTCACAGCACACTGATCTACTTGGTTCCACAGTAAGCTATTATTAGTTCGTACTTTGTGTCGTGGAAACCAAGCAAACGTGGTATACCTACCTACACTAGTCACTACCACAGATAATAAAATACTATACTAGTATCTAATACTACATAAAATTTCGTGGAACCCTGTGTTCATCACACAAAAACCACCCCCATCAGGAATCGAACTCGGAACCTCTCGATTAGAGGTTGTCGATCGGGTCGTCAATTCAAGTACTGCCTATTTATGGACAATGACCTGCAGGAATTATAAACGTCATTTCCAAAGTCGTGAAAGTTGACGGTCTTAATCTCCTACACTAGCTGAAATTCAAAGTGTATTTTTTTAACTGAGAAGTGGAGTAGGCACTATTAATAATAAGGAGTAGGCAATATTTTTTATAAATAAAAAATCCTGTCCAAAGTTAAATCCTGAAAATTTGTGCCTGATATATTGTATTTGATATCTATTTAGGTAGCTAAGCCAAATATGGAGGGGGTAGATGGGCTAAGTCGACTCCCGCCACCAGTTTTTTGTGAACAGGACAACCCAAGTGGGCCGATTACCGATTAGTGGTAGCACAAACCAATATAGTATATTTCATTACAAGTGCGGAAAGGCTGTCATTGCAAAGAGTTCCGACAAATGTCGACCCGAGCCGAGGCGCAGCCGAAGGTGAGGGTTGACAGTCGGAACTCTTTGCAATGACGGTTCCGCACGTGTACTGAACAACTATTTTTCATACAGTTGCGAAAAAATGAAGCAATTGAATAAAATAATAAAAACACAATAAACTCAACTAATAATTTATTTCTTATAAAAGTTATAATTTACATATACATTAAAATTGATACAGTTATTTATGCTAACCGGAGAAGTTTTAGGTTGCATATTTACTATTTGAGACAAACTATTATTAATTTCGTATGATTGTTCATGTATATTTGTCAAAGGTGTTACACAATGGCGTTTGCTGGTTGATGGAATTGGATCTGATAAATTATCATTATCAACGAAGGTAGATGGATGAACTTTCTCTTCAGTATTGTCATGTGAAGGAGACGGATTGGACTTTAAATTAATGGATTGTGTGATTTTTTTCCCAGTTTCTAGTTTGTTGTTTAATGAATCAGCAATATAGCCTTCTGCAACTTTGTCTGATTTCCGACCTCCTAATCGCTTTAAGGACATCAAATTGGCTCCTGAATCTGCGAATAATGTAGCAGAGGTCCTCCTGAAGCTGTGCCCAGTATAATACTCAGCATCCGGCAGGCCAAGAAACGTAGCTATTTCTTTTGGCATATTACCAAATTTGTTTATCCCGATTGCTTGAGCTGTACACTTCCCTTTTTGATAATTTTGGAAAAAACGGTCGGTTTTTGCTTTTTGAGACCGCTGATTCATATATTTTTGCACTATTCTTAGAAAATCTCCTTCAACAACAAAACTTCTCGGTATCTTATTTTTTGTATTCGGAATCTTGATCAGTAGCATTTTTCCATGGGCTTCAATATCTTTTAAAGTAATATTGGCTAACTCCTCTCTGCGGCAAGCTCCAACAACTCCAAAAATCAGCGCAACCTACAAAAAAGGGATTTCATTAATATTTTCTTAAATAATAATATGTTGACTGTATTTTGCGATTTCTTAAACTGAATACTAAAGAAAAATATAAGTATTTATTAATAAATTACCTTTGTGGCCAAATAACGATCATCGGGAGCTTCGTTCAAAAACCTTTCCACTTCATTCGATGTTAATATTTTCGACTTTTTAGTTGTAAAACCGTCTGATTGTTGTTTTAAGAAATCATTTAGTTTTGGATATTCACTTATATCCACGTTATTCCTTATTTTCAGCATACTTTTTATCATCGAAAACCTCGACCATAACCATAGGTTTTAATTTTGCTGAGAGTTCGGAGAAGTATGCCAACATAACATTTTCTGAAAAACTATTTGCTTTTTTCTCTTCTCTCCACGCAATAAATTCGTCGTATGTAGATATGTAGCGACTTTTTGACTTTTCCGGTAAAATGTTCTCAGAAGCATTTTGTGCAATTATACTGAGTTCTGGTGGTGTTAATTCAAATAAAATATCGTCGAAATTACTCATTTTGTGCAACAAACAACTAAACTCGCAAAGAACATTTTTGAAAAATGGCGCCAACCGTAAAAGAATGCAGATTTTTTTTGTTTTCTTCACCAATTCTGGATAAGCAAAGGGAACCATGCCCTTACAGCCAAGTCTTCAGTAGATTTTTATATTGATATGAAATGAAAATGAAATTTAATGAGATGAAATGAAATGAAACCTAACTCATTGAATCAAATCATTAAATCTGATATTGAAACAAATTAGTAGCTTCTATTTAGAAATATTTGCATGAATCATATAAACGTCTATGAGTTTTTGTTAGTAAAAACTGGTTGGTTTTTTTCTTTTTAATAGCCATTATTTTGACAGTTGGGAAAGTGAACGCACTAGTTCGGGAAAGGTAAAGAAAAAGCTCGAGTGTGAAATAGCCCACATCCCGAACGCTATACGTCCCTGCAATACGCCACTTTTTGAGCAACTGTATTAAAAATAATATTACGTGTGTTTTTGTCTTTTGGATTAAATCGGTATTATGTTATTTTTAGTTTTTTATTATTATTAAATTTTTAGTTTTGTTTTTGGAAGTCGGTTTTAATTTTTTTGTTAAAAATTTGTTTATTTTCTAATCGGAAAAGCACTAGTGCGTAATCGTCAACTTTCCGCAGGCTAAACAGCAGCTACGTGATACAGCACTTTTTGAGCAACTGTATTAAAAAGGATATTAATTACTGTAGATAATATATACTACCTATCACAACTTAAGAAATCGCACTTCACAGTACGTTGATAGCTCTCCTTCTATATTAATACCCACATCTTTTCACATCACATCACATCATATTTTCCTTTCTGCACTATTTGATTACAATAATTGCTCGTACTTACACAGAACTTGTTTTCAGTTATACGTAACTGTATTTACTAACGAGTGTAATTATTTGATCAAACGATTTCCTTTGCTTCAAAGGGAATCAGTTCGTAACCCAACTCGGACTTAAAATGTCTAACGCAGACATACACGGGTGCCTTTAGGCTGTTCAATATAAATAATTTAGTAAATAGTATTGATAGCATTGTTTTGTTTTAGTAATACAATCTATTGAAACAATAACTAATTGAATACTTAGGTAAATTCCCTTAAATATATTATTATTATTGAAGGGTTATTTTGAGATAAGTTGGTACTTAAACTATTACGACCATTAATATAGGTAAGAAAAGATGATTTTTTACATCTAACACTAACTTGTAGGTTGTGGCTGTGATAATTTATTACTAAATTAAGGTACTAAGTATAGGCACCTACGGTAGAGGTTGACCGGCGTCAACCACTATGTACATTCTGGTTGTAAATATTAAAAGAATTAAGTATTTGGAATTCAAATTGATTTTTTGACGTACCTTAGGTATATAGAACCTACGTGCACAGTATCTACAAGTTACTAACAGTTCATACTTAACTGGAATTTAGTCAACTAGTTTCATTATAGAATACTTCTATGGGTGCCGTTAAGTTAGCTGTTGTTGCATTCCCTGCTCTTATATTATCGATGCCAATTCTGGCCGTTTTTTTTTGTGGTTTGTTCTCATCTTCTTTAATTGCAAAATGTCGTGTCGTATCGTCGTAACAACAAACCAGATCTCGTACGTAACACGTGCGCGATATATAGAGCAATTTCTTTTCAATACATTTCATTCTAGTAATACATTCGCCCTTTTTCTTGCGGCATGACGGATCTGAAATTTGTATTCTTCGATCATTCTCAAACAAGTCATCGTAATCATACCTGAAGTAATATAATATAGGAGTATACACGGTTTCCAATTGTTCCAAAAATTTCCCTTCCATTTTCCGACAAATTACGGTAGACATAATCCCTGTAAAGTTTTGGATAATTATATTTGTCAAGCTGTGAACTCGTAGTATACTTGTCTCCACCAGTGAACGCTAAATAGACGCCAAATAAGATTATTACTGCCTTTGACATCTCAACATCAAATTACATCTTCGGACTCTAATTACGCAAACCGATATCGACACACATTAAATGCACTTTTTCTGATTAATTAATTTCGATAATTAGAAACACTCTGCCATAACTCGCTAATAGCGTTTAGTAATGGAACATTAAATTAGGTAGGTACTTACTTCCAAGTTTTTTCAACTGAATATGAAAAAAACCACATGTTCTGAATAGTACCTATCTATTATGTAGATATTTGGACGCATACAAATAGCTTTTACAACAAACTCCCAAACGATGCAGTTACTTTGTCAATTAATAAATTCAAGGCCCTTATTAAACACAGATTATGCGCTAAAGCTGCATATTATACCTAGTGTAAGTAGTGGACTACCTATTTAAATGATACAGACGTTTAGGAATGAATTACTCTACCTATTTAATTACTATTCAATCAAAAAAGACAACCCTGCTGAGTTTCTTGTCAGTTCTTCTCAGTAGAGGACTTATTCCAAACTGCAGACAGTAATTTAATGTTCTAAGAACCTGCTGACGATATTAAGTGATTGTAACAACTAATCCAAATTTAAAAAAAACTTTTGAATTTGAATTTTAAATTCATAAACATACGGGTGTTACGTATGTACCTACTTACGTAGAGTCTTGAGTGATCTGAGAACGAGTCATATAGAAGAATAAGCTTGACTCTGTACATTACTATCTGTTTAGATAATAGAGATAACTAACTTTTTATTTGTTGAAAAGTAATGGGATTCCGCGGCGTCAGTATTTTCAATAATTGGTCTAGGATTTAGCCAAAATAAATCAAAAACTCGTACTTTAGTACCTTACTTTTAGTAAGTATTATATTTATATCCCGTATTGTGTCTGAGAAGGAGAATGTTTCGAAGTTTATGAAAAAAATCATCATCACCAATAAATATAATTTTCATTATTACGTGTAATACCATCCAAAAAATATATACCTGCCTACTACCTAAATGTAACAATCTCATTTGCTCCCAACGAATTGAGATCATTACCGATTACCTCCTTAATTCAGAATCTGAATTCCAGACCAGACTAGATCTGTCTGTCTTCTGATGTTATGTAGGTATACCTAAACAGCTTAAATAGGTTTGTTAAGGTAAACCGCAACCTCGCACCAAAAACGTTATTTCAATTTCTGTCCCGACCACGGGTCCTGACAATAGGTTAGCCTAAAATAGGTAGCTCACTCATAAAATTCGTCGCGTCGTGAGTGCGAATGTGTTTGAACTGCCAAAAGGCCCAACCACCACTTTTTTATTGTTACTTTAACCTTCATTCAAGGAAATTTCGATCTTACTTACGAAGATCGAAATTTCCTTGTTCATTTCACGAGTTTTAATTAAAATAAAAAACTGTACGTGTTTTCGCTCCGTGACTCATGTTATAATAATGTTCAGTAATGACTTATGACGAGCGTTAAGAAGTCAACATTCACGCGAATCAAACCACGGGAAATTGCAAGATTTAAAACATGTGTGTTAATTTAATTAGTTATAAGTACCTAATTATAATTTATCACAACCATATTCAATTTTCGATTAAGGTAAATACCACTGAGGATATTTTTTTTTATTTATTTAAAAAACTTCGCGGTAAGATCAGTCGTCTATCGGATCGCTGGATTAGTGACGCGCACACACCATGTTGCTCCATACGATGTGGTTTCTATTCGTAATTTTCGCTTTTACAACTTATTTAGCACAGAGAAAAAGTTTTTATGAAAATCTATTGATGAAATACCGGAAGATAAGATTCGATTTCAATTTCTATTTCTTTTATTTCATCTGTTCTGTAATATCAGCGTTCGGATTGCCTCTGCTCATGCTGTCACCAGGAAAGTTATGGAACGGAAAGTAAGCCATACACAACACACATACATACACACACACACACATATTGTAAGCACGCACACACACTGTAACCTGTAACCGCCTACAAGTACCACACGTATAAAAATAATCTTTTTTAAGATATTTCAAAAAAGAAATCTATTTCAATCAATATTCTTATTTATAAATAAAAATTAATGTTTGTATGTCTGTCCTCTATGCGTTTCGAAACCATTGGTCCGATTGTGATGAAAATTTGGCGGGTTGTTCTGCTTGCGTACGCAAAAGTGCCTGATCCCAAAACTCACGAGGGTGAAACCGCGGGGCACAGCTAGTATATAATATAACATTAAAGATCTTTGAAAAGCTGTCAAACATGGCCGTTACTAAGATAACAAAAGATAAACTAAATACTTTTCAATTTAAAGATTTCAATGTCTATTTACTGTAAAATACTGATAAATTACGAACACTAATGTTTTAATTTTCAGATTTTCAGCAAGTGTTTTAAAGCACCTTACAAAGATGTATGACATCAAATGGGAGTTGCGGAACAGAGCGATACTTGAGGAAGATCAAGCGGCGGTGATTGTGTCAAATCATCAGTCATCATTCGATATTTTAGGTAATTTGATTGAATACGGAGGCTAGGCAATTCTAATTACCTACATTTTTAATAACGATTCGAGTTTACAACAAGAAAGAATGCTATAATTTTTGCAACAAGCCCTATATAATCTATACCTAAGTACCTACCTACATCTATAACATATAAATATAATTGAAGTGTATGTTTGTAATTCCAAATTAACAGCTTTTCGCTAAATGCATACGAAAGTATATACGGTATACTTACATGAAAAAAAATTAAAAATTTATTTTTGTTTGTCTGTTTGTTCCGGCTAATTACTCAAACGGCTGGACCGAATTGAACAGGACTTTCACTGGCAGATAGCTGATGTTTTTAGGAGTAACTAGGCTACTTTTATGTTAGAAAAAATAGTTCCTGCGGGAATTCCGAAACTCACGCGGGTGATTCTCCGAAATGGTCGGACTAAACTTGACGAAACTTTCACTGCTTACTAGCTGATGTTATAAGGAGTAAATTAGACTATTTTGAGGTTCCTGTGGGCATTCCGAAACCGGTTCCAGTTTCACCCGCGTGAATTTCGGAATTCTCACAGGAACTCCAAAGTAAAATTTTGTCAAAAAAAATTAAAAAATATCTAGAGAGGGCTACCCTTATCACCCTTATCACCTAGGGGTATAAAAAATAGCGTAGGTACGAACTATTCTCAGCCCTACCAGAAAACTTCAAGGCGTTTCGGTGGAGTTCGATCACAAACACTGTGACACAAGATTTTATTTATCAGAAGATAATATTGTATTGATTTATCACAAATATAGAACACTATTTTTTTTAATCCCACCCTAGGATTCTCATGAGAGCATAAATTATATTATAAAAGCTAATGGAAACGCTTTATTTTTCAGGTATGTTCAATGTGTGGGAGGTGGTCAATAAAGTGATATGTGTAGCAAAGAAAGAAATGTTCTACATAATGCCTTTTGGGCTGGCAGCACACCTTTGTGGTGTGGTATTCATAGACAGAAAAAATAACAAAGGAGCATACGAAAAACTAAAAGAAGCTCAACACTTTATGTTGAAGAATAAGGTACCTATCATTGTTGAAAGTATGAGTAGTACTAAATTTAAGCACTTAGGTAGGTATATTGTTTTTTTTTCTTCGCAAAACATAATTATTATTGTTAGGTACTTTTCTGATTTTAGGTATTGAAATCCATTTAAAAATTTCAGTAACTTGCTTGAAATAGTTTCTTAATAGCTCAACGGTTGAATTCCTGAGAGGGTAAGTTTAATCACTGGCCTTATGACCTAGGGGTTTTAATTTATTTAGTAAAAAATTTGAAAGGAACTGCATATTATGAATTATTTGAAATCTTTAAAGGGTTGGGAAAGGAAATAAGGGAAAAATTGTTTAAAAAAAATTTATGAAATCAATTTTTCAGTCGAAAATCTGGATATTTCCCGAAGGAACCAGGAATAACAGTGATATGAGAAAGCTGTTGCCTTTCAAAAAAGGTGCTTTCCGGGTAGCGGTGTCAGCTCAAGTGCCTATTATTCCAGTCGTATACTCACCATATTATTTTATCGATAAAGAAAAATACACTTTCGATAAAGGTAAGCAACCGTGAAACCTGTGAAACAGTAAATAAAATTAGACATAATAGGTATGTAGCTACTTATCTACGTAGGTACCTATTTTCGACGCACGACCGGTGTGGACCCACCGGCTAGATTCACAGGTATCCTGCAAGGGGATTTTTTTTTCACCCGTAGGCCCCAAATACGGAAAAGCGCTGGTCCACGGGGAAAAAAATATTGTATATCTGCCTACTCGCGACCCGTGGTCCTACTGACATAGACTTTCTTCAACGTCAAAATAACTCGCTTGCTTTTTCTGTTCTGATGACCTAGTTGTTTCGATTGCAACTCGTAAAAGGGTTTTGTTCCAAACTAACCTACTTACGTGTTTCCATAAAAATATCAGAATATTTTTAGGTCACATAGTATTACATTGTTTGGAGCCAATTTCTACAAAGGGTCTGGAAATGACCGATCTGCCCGCCCTCATAGAACACACACAGAATCAAATGGAAATCAAATACAAGGAGCTGTTTAAGGAGGTCGTAGACAACCAACACACATCACAATAAACGATAGAATAAATTAAAAGAAAGCCTGTACAACTAATACAACATATTAGCTATTGATTTTGATATACTATACTAGAAGATGTAGGTTTGAGTGATATGTAAAAACATCAATATAGGTATTGAGAAATCCAAGCAAAGCTAGATAATATACCCAGAGCTGTATGTGTCAGAAAATAATAAATCCCACCAAAAACATTTTCATGCAAAATGTTGCCAAGACGAGATCGTATGATTCGCACTGTCAAAAAGTTATCTTATGTAGAGCCAAGCTTCTAACTCTACATGCCCTAACTCTACAAGGCCTAACTTCACAAACTCTACACCGCACCGCGCCGTAGTCAAAATGTGTGGTGGAAAATGTATCCACTATTCATTACTTTTCTGTTATACAATACTTCTTGTAGTAATGAAACGTTTTATTTTATTTTTGTTGTTTGTGTACTAATACTAGCTTACATCAGGGCCGTCTTTACCCGGGGGTTCAAGGGGTGCGGGTGCACCCGGGCGCAGAGTAATAGGGGGCGCACGCAGGTCGAGCGCTACATAGTTTCGTGTACCACAGATAATATAATACTATACTAGTACGTATACTATGTTATACGATTTAGGTACCTACGTCAAATGCATGATAATATAAAATCCTACTGATTTTAGGGGGCTTTTAAATTTGAAAAAAAAAAAAAATATATTTAGGTAGGTATAATTTATTTTAGAGTACAGAATTTTGAGAAATAAACAAATAAAACATTAAAATTTGATTGCGTTTTTTTGGTTGACATGAATAAGGGCGCCAGCTGACCACCCCGCACCCTGGCGCAGAATATGCTCAAGACGGCCCTGGCATACATACCAAATTTCAGCTTTCTAGGACATTAGGAAATACCCTAAGAATTTTGATAATCATCAATGAGTCAATGACAAAATCAGGGTTTTTTTAAATATCAATAAAATCTAAATTGTAAGAGCTATGCATTTAAAACTTTATAATATTAAGTATGTTTAATAAGTCTACTACATAATATCCCGAGAATTTTGTTTATCTGGTATAATCCAAACCCCAGTTATCTATAAGAGTTCAAAAAAACGACGAAGCACTTCGTGAAAAGGTTAGTAGGGGCACTACCTAGCCTCCAGATTACTCCTGAACTCAACTTGATTTGTAGATACTTGCTTGAAAACTTGCATCAAATCATCTTTTTAATTTACAAATTAAACCCGGTAGATGTACTTGAGTAAATTGTTGTTGTGTATCTAATCGTAAGCCACGTAGGTACCAACGTAAGATCTCACCAGCAGATACATATACTATATAAACACTTTTGAGTCATTGAATCTTATTTCAATAGGAAAAAAGTTCAAAAACAAAAACTATCAAGACGACGTGTTTACATATCTATTGCTCATTGTAATTAAGAGATTATACATCTACTTAAATTAAGGTTTGTTTGGGTTCTCCATCAGTATGTTATTAGTAGGTAGTCAGTTCACCAACAAAAAAGATTAATTATGTAGTAACTTATAACGAGTATATCAAAACAGTAGGTAGGTACCTAAATCAAGTGGTGTTTTTTTACAAATCGGTTTGATGTTTTTTCCACAGGTTTTTTTCACAAGTACTTTAAACGATTGGTATGTACCTACTTAATAAACTACCTACCCATCAGTACCTTATAGGTACCTTTATTTTATAAACTGTAAGACAATGAGCTAGTATGATGAACCTGGTGAGAATACCAGGTCAATCATAAAATTATCGGAATTGACATCTGTTCTAGAGAGGTAATGCTGAAATTATTTCTGGAAATACATTCTTTGGAGGATTGCCATCACCTTCAGTACGACATTAACACCCTTTGCGATTGGAACCGAAGGAACAAAATGCTCTTCAACGTTAGTAAGTGTCACATAATGTCCTTTACCCGAAAGAGACTGCCAACACATAACAGTTACTACCTGGATGGTTGTTGCATTGCCAGAGTAACTACCAACTGTGAGAGACCTAGGAGTCACTTTTGATGGAACTCTCACTTTTCACCAACACATGGTATCAGTTGCTGGGGAATCATTTAAGCGATTAGGGTTTGTTCTGCGCAACGTTTCGGATTTTCGCAACATATATGTCATAAAATTACTGTTTACCACACTGGTCAGAAGCAAGCTTGAATCCAGTGCATGTGTGTGGAACCCTTTTGAGTCTAGTTACTCTCTTGCACTGGAAAAAATTCAAAAAACCTTTCTTAGGTACTTTTATAAAAGGAAATATGGTTATTACCCGTGTCTATATCCATCCAATTTTTTAATGGGGATGCTTGGTCTCAATTCATTGGAGGTAAGAAGGGGATTTATGCTGTTAGTCTTCGCATTGAAGGTTTTACGAGATTGTTTCGAGTGTCCTGGTCTTCTGGAGCTCTTTGGTCGGTTGTAGGTACGTCCCCAACAACTTCCGACACTACAGATCAAGCCGACAATGCGAGCTATTTGCATCCCCCTCTTGTCGAACAAGGGCACGATCCAACTCGCCAGTATGTCGCACCTTGACCGTACTAAATGCTCTCCTGAGGGCCCACCCTGGGTCTGATTTGTTTGCCGATGAGTGGATGGAACTCTTGTCTGTGTGTCTGAAGATGTGTGAGGAGTTGTATGCAAGGCCTACTAGTATTTGTTAACCATTGTAATTGGTCCTGTCCCGTATGTGTTAACAATAAATAAATAAATAAATAGGCGTGCCGGCGTGCGTCTAGGATAACCGTTCAGAATAGCTAAGTGATTACCTTCTCTCTGATAGCTAGAAATACTCGAACGCGTCAGATTAAGATATAAATAGAATAATAGTGTCAAAAATAGAATGTTTTTTTATATTTGTTATATGTATGTTAGTTTGTAAGGTATTTATCTATGGGCCCGTGTTGCCTGATAACAAAACAATAAATAAAAAATAAATAAATAAAATAAAATAATTACTGCTGAAAAGTGTGTAGGTAGGTATATGAATAATCTGGTGATTTGAACATGACGTAAGGAATAATAATATTATAATTAATATTATAAAGCTGAAGAGTTTGTTTGTTTGTTTACTTGAACGCGCTAATCTCAGGAAATACCTACTGGCCTGATTTGAAAAATTCTTTCATTAGAAACATTTATCGAGAAATGCTTATAGGCTATACATATCACGCTACGACCAATAGAAGCGGAGCAGCAATAAAAAATGTAGCAAAAACGAGAAAAAATATTCCTTTTCAACCGACTTCCAAAAAGGAGGAGGTTCTGCATTCGGCTGTATGTATATTTTTTTTAGAGCTTCCGTTGCGTACGCTGTATAAACGGTAAAACGTTACCCTTAAAGAGTTCTAAAAAAAAGTCCGCGACAGCATTTATGTGGCAGAATGAAAATATGTGGGCACATGTATTCCTCACTCTGTTTTTCTTTCCCTTTCACTTTCCCCACCTTTCACTTTGCCCACGCCCACACTACTTTCCGTCACCATGACGTCACCACAGCATATTATCACGGCCCTAAACGATAACCCGAACTTCGATAACGATAACGAAATTGATAACCTCCTTATTTGAAGTCGGTTAAAATGTACCATATTAAAATAAGTACTTATAAGTAAGTATTATATATCGAAGTAGTATCTACGCCTTTTACTATAATGTAATTTTAAAGCGCTGCCGAAAGCCGGGTTAGTGTTCCAAAACCAGGGAACTAAGATGAAAATGAAGTGTTCGATGGGAAGTTATTGTTTTACTATAAAACTTCCTACAGAGCATCCCAATTGTCCGGTCCGGTGCAACTGTCGGTCCAACTGTGAAGAGTTGCTTCCAGAAATCCCGGTAAAGCATCTAAATACATCTCACTAATGCATTTCGATGTAAATAATTACTTCAGAAAAAAAACATCTGAATTAGCTGTATGGACTATGATTCTTTTGCCTTTCCTAAAATGGGTAAAAACAAAAAAAGTTAGTGTTCCAAATTTCCAATGGTGTTCGATATATTAGATAGCAGATACCAATATCTAATAAAAAAATTCAGCTACAGCAATCTGTCTTTACGTCTTCTGCTATCTGCTATGTTTTGCTGGAAAATGATAATTTTGAAATATTAAATATTTGAATTAATATAGGTACTAAACTTGACTTACTACATTAATTGTTGATAATATTGTGGACTAATGACTAGGTAAATCATTAATTAAACGATTTTTAAATAAAGAGTATTTTATTTTATTGATTTCATAACAAACACCTTCATCTAACAAATGCACGGCTAATCTAACATCAAGATTATTATTCACATCAAAGTAACACAGCGTTTATTTCATCGCCTAATATAGAACGCTGTCTACTAGTAATACACTAAGGACTACCGACTATTGTAAATACGTATATAAGATATATAATGTTATATTACATAAAATATTATTAAGCGCATATTTTAAGCACAATATAATATACTAGCTAGTTCCCCGTGGTTTCACCCACGTTAATTTCAGACTTCCCGCAGGAATACCGGATTACAATATAGCCTAGGTTACTCAAGGATAATGTAGCTTTCTAATGGTGAAACATTTTTTAAATCGGTCCAGTAGTTTTTGAGTTAAATTGTAACTAACAAACAAAAAATCAACTCTTTCCTCTCTATAATATTACTAGCTGTACCCCGCGGTTTCACCCGCGGTAATTTCGGAGTTCCCGCGGGAATTCCGGGAAAAAAATACCCTATGTCTTTCTCTGTACCCCTGACAACGTGCATGCTAAATTTCATCCAAATCCGTTAAGCCGTTTTTGCGTGATTGAGTAACAAACATCCAAACATCCAAATATCCAAACATCCACACTTTCACATTATAATATTATAGATTGTGCTTAAAAATGTAGCAGATAACTACAACGCGTTTTCGATTTGTAACCGTTATGAGCACCAAAGAGTATGATAACTAATACGGTGCGCACCACTGTGTACTTAGTTCCAATCCAAGTCAAGGTTACCAACTAAGGGGTTTTCCCCTTAAATTCAAGGTACTAATTAAGGTACTAATTTAACTTAGTTACTATTTTTTTTTATGTAACCAATATTTTCGCCCTAATATTTTCGAAACTAAGGCAAAAATGTTGGCGCTATTTATATTTTATAAACTTTTTAGTATTATTATTTTATTTAGGGGGATTTGGGGTATTTTGACTTAACCTTTAGGCGTAAATGTTTTCGAGAGTTAGTAACACTGATCCAAATTCCAATCCAAACAAAAACATCAACCTTTTTTCAAACTAGGCACCTCCTTGGTACCTAGATAATCTTTGTGATTCATTTCATTTCATTATCTTTGTGATAATCGTCTTGACTAGTGCTTATCTGAATAAATAAAATTAGTGAATAAAAGTAACTCGAAAAATTATTATCCTAGTTAGGAATACAAAAATGTGGGACAAAATAATTTTTCTTTTTGTGTTTACTGTAATTACATACATTCTGAAACAATTTTTATCAGAAACACCTAATGTTGTTAAATTTCAATCGAAATTTTTCATTTTCTACATATATACTCTAATAACAGCTCTATTTCTGCTACCATTCTTCGTGTTTAATCCTAGGAACGTGAAGAATGCCTTGTACGTATAAACGCTTTCGTTTTCTTATGATTTTAATTAAGTACCTACCTTAAATATAGTTTTTTAATAACATAACTGAATTATTAAGACTGAATTAGTAACGCGATTCTGTCTGTGAAATGTGTCCCCAATGAAGCAGTACAAAAATAATGATAACTATATTTATTGAGGGTCTGTCAGTCAGTTCCTCTCAGCCTGACAAGATCCAGTACGAAAAGTTTCATTTACTGAATTGTTGTAACTATAGTATTAAGCCCTATTGCCCTTACATACATACCTACAGCTTAGACTTGGCTTTTAACACTACTAAAAATATATTTTTAAAAAATAGGTAGGTATTACTTCTTAAACTATCAAACAACTTTAAATTTAAAATAATAATAAATATATTAAGAGTAGTAGCATAGTAGTTTTCTTTGTATTTTTTATCCTTAGATTTATGTAAATAGTTTAATATATTTTAACATAAGAATTGTTTAAACTTAAACTGTCATAGGTACAGTCCATTAACTAATTTTATTTTACAATTATAATGATTACTTAAAGACTTATGGTTAAAGGTATTATAAATTCATTCCAAATAAAATTATTTATTTTTGTAGTTTACAATAAAAATATCTATTAGTTTATTTATTAGTAAAATATTAAAAAATATTAAAATATTTATTTGTTTATTTAAAAAAAAAATTCAATACCTACTAACAGGGTATAATAGAGTTCCCATTTTAGATTTATTAATTAAAAATGCTCATTAATAGCTCTCAGAAGGTAAAGTTCTTATGTATTTTATATAAATTTTTTTTCAGATATGGTGCACAAATGTTAAAACATATAACAAAAGTTATTGAAATAAAATGGCATTTAAGAAATGGCAAAGTATTAGCAGAAGATCGTGGAGCAGTGGTTGTGTCTAACCATCAATCATCTATAGATCTGTTAGGTATAAAAAACATCTTTTATTCTTAGACTACCCATGGTTTCACCCGCGTTAATTTCGGAGTTCCTACATTGTTCCGCCCTGACAAAATTGTATACACTTTTTCCAACACTTCCAAGAATAGGCTATTTGACTAATTTTTTTTTTTAAGTCCGTCTTTGTCTTAACAAAAAAATATTGGACACATTTTTTCTTTTTTTACGTAATCAAAAAATAACAGCGATACATTGAGTTGAAATTTCGCATGACGTCACTAACTAGTGCAATTTGTATAGCGGCTTGTAGCGGTAAGTGACATCACGAGCCCCCCACCCTAAACTTTAAATGCGCAATCGCATAGGTACTACATGTTGTCAGAGGTACAGAAAAAGACAAACCGCCACACTCAGAGTCGACATTAATGATTACTTAGTTAAGTATAGATTTTTAAAACAAAACTGCCGCAATCAGAGACGTTCAGTAAATTAATATTAATTGGCATTTAATGAGATGTACTTAACTAAGTAATCAGTAAAGTCGACTCTGAATGCGGCCGAAAGAGTCTCGGAAATGCCCGCGGGTGAAACCGCGGGAAACAGCTAGTTTATTATGTTTAAAATTTTGGTAATTTTAAAGTTAAATTTTCATTTTCTGCATAGATTTTAGTATTGGTGAGTGCCATTCACTTTCTGCATAGATTTTAGTATTGGTGAGTGCCATTCACCAATACTAAAATCTATGCAGAAAATGAAAATTTGATGAATGGTGATATCTTAGGAAATGTAGTATTTTATTATTTAGGTACAGTAAATAAAAAGCAGTTATAGTGTAAGAAAATATCTATTGAAATGGGCTATATGACAAAAGTTTAGTTTTTAGTTAGTCTTAATAAAAATATTGGACACGTATATAGCCTTTTTTTCACGCAATGAAAAAAATGCGTATATGTCTATTATTTTTTTACTAACTGACTGACTAAATAGAAGTTTTTATACCCTGTCATCATATTGTATGGAAACTATAGGTAGCCCTGACAATGCACAACAATAATACAGTACAACTTATAAAGTTATCCATTTCATTTGTAACTATTGTATAATGTTCAGGAGTGTATCAGAGGTTCAGGAGTGTGTGAGGAGGTTGTATCAGTTAAAGGAGGTTAAAGTGATCCACTTAACTTTACATTTATAATGTGTGTTAATTATGGAATTTCCTCAGAAATTCCAGGATAAAAGTCCTTTTATGTACCTTCCCCTGAAAACATGTAGTAATGCAAAATTTCACGATAAAAAGTTGAGTAGGTAATGAGAGGACTACAAACAGACAGAGATATGAGTTACTTTCGCATTTCTCATATTAATATGAATTCCGATAGATTCGTTGATTCAGACAAGTGTTTTAATATTTGGTATTTCTAACACTGGGTCACCACAGAAGAAATAGAAGAAATATTATTATCTAAATAAAAACTGTTTTGACTCTTAGTTAAAATTATTTAAGAAATTTATAGGAATGTTCAACATGTGGCATGTGCCTAACAAAGTAGCGGCCATTGCGAAAAAAGAAGTCTTCTATATGTGGCCATTCGGCTTGGCTGCCTACCTGGCTGGTGTGGTGTTTATAGACCGTAACAACTCTAAGGACTCGTACAAGCAGCTCAAAGTCACATCTGAAGTTATGATCAAGAATAAGGTAAAGTAATTGAAAATAATAAATAACTAATATAATATAGTCTAAATGAAGCGCAAAAATTACTGAATGAATATCTTTTGAAGTAACTTAAAAAATAAACAAATATGTAAGTCAAGGTTGACTGGGTCGATGGACGTTTCGAGACGTTTAAGAATAATACCTACTTTGCCCAAAACACTCCGACGAACTCGAATCATCAATTGACGCGGACGCCTTTAGCACACTGCCGATGCTGCCGGCATAAAGGCATTCGTGTTTCGGTTCCTGTTTCGCGACGTGGAAGACGGGTTTTTCGGAACGAATAGATCGTTGTTTATTTTGAAAAGGAACCGGCCAAGTGCGTGTCGAACTTTGCACACTTAGAGTTCCGTACAAAATTTAGAATATAAGAGCGGTCTGCAAATGTAGGCTTGCCGCCGCCGCCGCTCGCATCTCTTCTGTGCTACGCGTTTAACCGCAAAAGTTGGTTTTAACAAAGAAAATTATAGAATTTCAAAGAAAAACATTGAGTGGTGGTATTTAATTTTAAAATATACGTAATAATAAATGTTATCACCAAGTTTTAAGTCAACGGGAAGGGGATAGGTCAACGGGAAGGGGATAGGTCAACGGGAAGTTGGAAAATACTTCTGTACAAAATGTCATAAAAAATTAAAGCTGACTTTGGCGGCTTCTCATGCCTTTGTTTTCCGATGTTTTAAAAAAAAAGAATTCAGCTTTTATCTACTCAACGAGCTCTATTTAACGATACACCACTCGATTCGGTAGATAAACAACAAAAAATTGCGCCCCTCTAGCTGTATGGGCTGTAGCTCCTTACAAATCCTTATTATAATAACATTTTTTGACAATCTGTATAGCTTTGGATGATAAATGTTCGAATACTGTACAAATTTGAAGATATTTCTATAGTTTGGCTGTAAAACCCGTGTGACAGATGACGCACAGACAGACACGCGAGTGACAGGGAAGGGCTCCGTTTGAACCCTTCGGGAACCCTAAAAGGGTTCGATTTAAAGATAGTAAAATATTTATGATATTTGATTAGTGGATATTAATTTTACCTCTGAAACAAGTCATTTTTACGCCGTGATTCAATCTATCTATACATCATATGAATAAAATTGAAGTGTCTGTTTGTAATTCCAAATTAACAGCTTTTAACTAAATGCATGAAAATACGGTACTTACTTAAAAAAAGCTATTTTTTTATTTTTTCTCTGTCTGTCTGTTTGTTCCTGTTAATCTCTAAAACGGCTGAACCGATTTTAACGGAACTTTCACTGGCAGATAGCTGTTGGTACAAGGAGTAACTTAAGCTTCTTTTATTTTAGAACAAAATTGTTCCCGGTGGGAATTCCGAGATAAAAGTACCTACCCTATATCTTTTTTGTACCCCTGACGACGTGTAGTAGGTATGTTAAATTAAATGCAGTTATACCTGCTTAGTTTCGGAGTTTCCGCGGGAATTCCGGTATAAAAAGTAGTGCAAAATTACATGATGACCCGTTGAGCCGTTAAGACTTAAAGCGTGAAAGTTTATCAAACACACAAACTCACTTTCTCATGTATAATAAGGATTAATCCTATACAATAAAAACGCTTAAAAAAAACTTTTACTCAAGAGTTTCACGCAGGCTGATATAGTGAAATTCCATTAGAGTTATACTGCACGGAACATAAGTCTTGTACATATCTTGCGCGTTAACAGTGATTTTATATGGAAAGGATATAATTAGCTAATTATGAATATTATGATACCTATAATATTACATTAAATGCAATGTGTTTTATGTATAATTCTAAAAAAACTCAATGTCTAGGTAATGGCCAAAACAACTCGACATGTTTCAGACCAAGATTTGGCTGTTTCCTGAAGGGACAAGAAATAAGGACTTTACTAGGTTATTGCCATTCAAGAAGGGTGCATTCAACATTGCCGTAGCCGCGCAAGTGCCCATTATACCGGTAGTTTTCTCGCCATACTATTTCATTAATAGGAAGAAGAATATATTCAACAAAGGCAAGTATTGTATGTTATTCTTCAGTCATATTATTTACCCACCATTTAACTTTTACGGTCCTCTGGTGTCTCATGTCCTACCCCAAACTATTCGTCTACAGATTGTCGAGTTCTTTTTTGAAATGTTGACGTTTTCAAGAAATTTAAAGATAAGAATAAAATATTATTATTTTTAATATAATTTAAGACTCCCTGGCTCAATTAAATTCTCAAACTAAACAAATATGTAGTAGAATAGTACTTATTTAATTTTACTAATTATTATCAAGAGTGCAAGTGCGTGAAATACTACTACACACACATGAATCGATATAGTATTTACTACCATTTCGAATACTATTTGCGATTACTTAATTTCGTAAATGAGATTTTCAAAAAAGAGTGGGTCCTTAATGTGAGTGGTCAAAAAATTTATTTCGACTAGACCGTACAAGATTTTTTGTAAATAAAAAATCTTATGGTGCTTTTTCGACCACTACGTTTTCTCACCGATCGGGGCCAATCGGTGAGATTAAAGAAGAATCGAAGGTGCTTCTAGAGATAATAATATAGTAATGCCGATCGTGTAGGGTCGGTTTAGCGTTATCAGCGACGCACGATCACCTTTTATAGAGAAATAGGCATGTGCATGCGATACAATAAGGATGTTAAGATGTTTCGATCAAGTTATTATCTTTTATCGAATGGACTGGATGGAGCACCTTTAAGTTTTATTTTCCTTTAAGTTTCAATTTTGGTCGACGGGAATCGGGTACTAGCGTCATACATGTAATATTGCAGGTCACGCAATAATCCAGTGCTTAGAGCCGGTGCCGACCGCCGGCCTCACAATGGACGATGTGCCAGCGTTGGTTGAACGCGTGCGCAACGTTATGGAAGCAGCTTACAAGGAACTGTCCAAAGAGGTACTCAGTGCGCTACCCCCGAACTATCCCCTCGCTACTGTGGACTGATTTTGAGATTTTACATTTAAAATTGGACCTCAACTACCCATAAAACCACTACCTACTAGAAGTAATTCGTCGTTCATTCCACGAAACGGCGCGCTCATGTTTTTTATACTTAAAGCTTTGATACACTTAACAATAGTGCCATTGCCGTACACGCATCTCATTTCGCCAAAACTCTATTTGATGAGACATATAAGTGAAATTAAGTTTTTTTTTTTTTAATATTAGATTAAATTAAACCATGGAATTATTTTGCTTTTATATTTTTTTAAGCATGCCAATGGTTTGTTTGTTTTAGAAGAATTTAAGTTTTAGTCATCATGATCGTTAGCAAATTTGTATTGTCTTAGTTTTTTAAGGTTTTGTAATTATATTTGACGATAGTTATTTTATGTAAAAAAAACCACAGCGACGGCCCCAATGAAAAAACCGGTAATAGGCTATTACGGAGTTCTTCATGTTATTGCAGATTTTTTCTAGACTTTTCCTATTGAAATTACGAAAGATACGAAATAATACGGGGTTTTTTCCATAACCATGTTTTATTTTAACGAATAATATAAATATCAAATAAGAACTATACTATTCGTTTTATTATTATAGTGTTTTCAATAACATATTACGAAGGTCATCTCCCGTAACATGTTTTTGAGAAAAGTTATAAAAATTTCCTGTAAAATTTGAATTTTTATATTACCGGTTTATTTCCTGGGGGCGTCGAAATGTAGGCATAAGTTTAAGTACTCGGTGAGCGTGATGTGTAGGTATTATATTTAAAACATGTTTTCATAAATAGATACCTATTATGAATATTACCTACACATATCACGCTGGATCGCGTCGCGAAAGTCGCGTGATATAGCGGGATATAGCGCAATCATGAAGCCCATCTACAGGATTATTATTTATCATCCCATCCATCCATCCATAAATATAATGACAGAATCGGTCATTATATCGAATCGACCTGTGATTTCAACTTTAATTTGGTTTTTTAATCTTTGTGATTATAATATATTGTTATTATTATCAAAAGGCCGTGATTATATTTTAATCATCATATTATAATATTATGTAATTCAATTAACGAAATTGGTTTTACGTAATTATTCGCGTTTTTAAGAAATGTCAAGACCAAAAAGTGACAATTATTATATTATTATGATACCACACAGTAAAAGCTCTCGCGTATAGATATTTCTAAAATATGTTTGCTAGAAGAGTTAATATAATTTTATAAGAACGACAAAATAAAAAAATACAAATTGTAGGTAGGTATTAAAATGTATTTTAATATAATATCCTTAATCATGAATATGCAGTAAATAATTCACCTCTAACGTCGGTATAATACGAAGAGCGAGCAAGCTTCCGGCTCAAAAAAACATCCAACACAATATTTGCCTTTGAAAAACCACTTATTACCTGTATTTAATTGTTTTGATTTGCATTTTAGGAACCCTGCGATCAAACTTGTTACGCGCAGCTGTTCTAAAAATAAATCTGGCATACCAAAATATTCGGATAAGGTTTTTTTAATGGTCTTAGCGTGACTAGTGATCTTTTTTATTTTTATCTCACACACCAGGGGTCACCAGTTAGTTTCGCTCGGGGTCCGTTTTAAGAAATGAAATGACCATCGCGGTCCGCACAACATTTTATAGAAAGAAATATTCACTTGAATTGACGCCAACAAAGATAATGTGGGGAATAGATTTTTATTAAATTACATACTCTGTACTGCAAGTTGCTGTGTTAGCGCGATCCGCACAAAATGGGTCGGCGGCGCGGGCGGCCCGGATGCGGACCGCGGTCCTCGTTTTGGCGACCCCTGGTAGGTATACACCATACACCAATGAAAATTCAAGTAATTGATTAAAATTCAGTATTCGTCGTGGATTAAAATTTATGATTAGAAAATTAAAAAGAAATATACCTAACGAATTATAAGTTATCTATTTTATTTTATTTTTTTGTAAAAAAATAAAAATGTGTGAATAAAAATTTCCTAGTAAAATAAAGATAATTAGTGACTATTTACATACCTAATGTAGGTATGTATGATGAGTGAGTGATGAGATTTGTGTGGAATTTGGTTTTAATAGTCAACTTATTTGTAGGTCGACGAATTCTTATTACAATAGTAGGCAAGTTCGTTAACTGACAAGAATGCTATTTAAGTAACTACTGTCCGCGGTTTTATTTACTGTAGTATTTAAGTAACTACTCGCGTGAATTTTCAGTTTAACTCGGGGCCTATGTTATCTCCGGGAAAGAATACAAGTATATTATTCATTAATATACCGAATTTCACAAACATTCTTTCAGCCGTTAGCCGGTGCTAACTATGAGTGGTAAAAAAACATACATAGAACTTTTGATTAAGATTCAATTTAAAGATGACTAAAAACATTGTGGTTATGAATGGACAACATAATAATATTATTTATTTATATACGTACAGTCAGCTTCAAAAGTATGTAAACACTTTTGTCACTCGTCGAACTTCATTAGTGTTGCCCTATGATGTCATCTACTACTACTGTCTGATTGCGTAGGTATTTCTGATGCTGAACATACGCATTGGTTCTGTCTAGAATATTAATAGAAACATTAAGTTATAAGAACCAATTTGCTCACCAATTGGAAAACAACGGAATGATTGGAATAATTTGTATGTTATAAAAAGGCCGTAAGTTTTCATTTTACGTCCTATTCGACTCATTATCTACCCGACCATTTTAAACTACTTATTTAAAAAAAAAAACTATACCTACTTAATTGAAAGTTTAAAAAAAAATTCAGTTCGTTCCTAGAATATTATAAGTACAGTCAGCTGCATAAATATGTAAGTATACACTTTTGACAGTCATTGAATCTTATTACAATAGTAGGGTTCAAATACTGACCAAAATGTATACATATTGGTGCTGGTGACTATACAAACATGTACATACCTACGGAAATGAGCCATTATTAAACCTATGATTTTAATTGTAAATTATTTTTGTCAACTTTCTGTGTATGGGTGTGTTTGTTGTGCAATAAAAAATATCCTATTCTAATAAACATTCGAATTAAATATTCGAAATTATTTTTTATCACTAGTAGGACCCGAAACAACGGTTATTGGAAATGTATAACGGGCGTTTGTCTTTGCACACGCATCACACATTGTTTTGCTCATAAATAGTCTAACTTATAAAACGTACGTTTTTTTAAGAGAAAACAAAATTTCAACAACTACCACTGATCGTTTCTGAAAAGACAATAAGAAAAGACAATTAGCAATACGAAATTGCGTTAATAACCAAAGAAAACACAAATTTCTCTGAGCGTCTTGAGTACTTTTACATAGGTACCTATTTTATTACTTAGGTAATTACGCAAATGAAATCTAATATTAATTTGTATGATTTACTAATTACGACTTAAAGTTAAGTTAGTAAGTGCATATTATGATGTATGTGTTGTGGCCATCAGACACCTAGTTGGTACTAAAGCCTACCAGTGTTCCGATTGAACAATAAAGATCCTTGAGCCCATTCCTTGTACTAATTAATTCCGCTAATTGAGGTCGGTCACATCGCTTGCACGAAATGCGACTTGCCTAATAAATAATTGTGTGTGCAATGGCAACGTTAAAAAGTATTAATTTTAGTCTAAAATAATGTATTATTTAAAATAATTTTATGTGCAAAAACTGAAAAAAAAATTGTATTTAGGCATATTTTTAACATCATCTTCGTATTTTAGCAATTTACGCTATACATTTACGTGATTTATTGTATTGGTGTTATTGGTACAAAAAAATTACATAGTTTGTAAAAATCGGTATTTTGGTATACCTAGTTTTATTATAAGTGCCCAACATTCTTTTTTATATTTAGTTACTAGTTTTATGTATGCCTAATATAGAAATTAACCCTTTTCTCTAAAGGATAGCTGATAAGTTTCTTAATTATTCTAGTTGAATTCCTATTTTTAATTCATCTTTGAACTTAGATTAATGATGTATTTTTAAGTTTAAAATGACATAATTATGTAATACTTGTGTAGGTACATACGAGTAAAAATATACAATTATTATTTTTTGCTGATAATGGTTTATTATATTCAAGTACATCAACAGTATTATTTTCCAACAGCCACATAAATCAGCCAGTCAAACATGAATGTTGTGATTAAGGATATTTTAAAATCTTATAATTAAACTTATCTATGATGTTTAATCGTAGAAAAGATCGTTATCGACGTATAATACTTATATCGTCTGGAAACAATTTATCATAAATACATTTTTATGATATCTCAAATATGATTATGTATTGATAAAATTACTATTAATTGTTCTTTAAAATACGCCTCCTTGACAATTTTGTCCACAAAAATATTATTGTATTTTTATCTAAGTCATTGATGACAGGCATTTAATGTGTCCTAATCATTACCATGAGGGTTGGACGGAAAGGGGTAACGTTGCTGGGCCGGCAGTCATGCAGTTATCATTATTATCAATCGTTAACTAGGGACCCAAAAATAATAACGATCAACATCATTACAGTAACCAACATTACATTAAAATGCAAGCTTCGAATCAAGTTTCGAAACTTGCAATTCACGTAATGTTGGTTAATGTAATGACATTTATCGATATGATTTTTGGGTCCTTAGTTAACGATCCGTACGATAACGTTGTCAAAACGTTATCGAGACTGCCAGCCCTGGTCTGCTTAATTGAACTTATTTATAATAATACACTGTATAAATATATCTTTAATATTTTATACGAGTGTTAATTTGCATTTCCGCCTTTGCAGACGAAATAGCTTCTAGATTTAGTTGCTGAAACTTAAAAACCCTGACGATTGAAAGAATATATTTTTTAAAGTAAAAGCAACGTTTTGTAGTTAGAGAGGTGAACTGTCACTGCTTGTTCTGTACGAGGACACCATCTCTACTAATTTGGCATTAGGCAATTTTATGACATTGAATTTGTAAACATTTGGATCGCTTTAATTTTATTTATTCACCTTCAATATTTATTTATTCATTATTATAAGCATTATAATAAAATTCGTAGATGAGAATGCAAAATAACATCCAGTATCTAAGCAGATTGTCAACAACAAATTAATAATCTGACCTTATATTAGTCTGATGCTACATAGTAGTCTTATATCTGTCATCTGACCTTATTTATTATACAGAACTGACCATGTGGGTTGGTAGGTTGGTTGGTCTACATGACTAGGTTTATTAACGTGCTCTAAAATGGTAAAATGGTGGTCAATGGTAATAAATATGTAAGTTTATTTTATTTATTTATTTATTTGCAAGAATATGGTAGGTACATAGTTGGTGTTACTCTAAGATTGATTCAGCATATTCTGCCGACTAACAGACTATTATTACATGGACATAATATGTGTATGTAACTTGTAAGTACTTATGTATGACATTTTTATGACATTTTTCAATTAAATTTTCATCCATTTTCAAAATGTTCAGTTAAATATTTGAAACTTAGAAAAATGTACCTGTTGTGAACCGCTGATTAGGTATTCACTCCAGGGTCGTCGAGTTCGTTATTTGATAGTTAAAAGTAATTCAAACGTCGTCTAATAGATGTCGCTATACACTATTCTAGTCGCAAATGAAATTTTCGATTCCAGTGTCAAGAAACAATACTAAATCATTCATGAGGTACAATGTCTACCTTATTGAATTAGATTATGTTTTGTGCCATTTATTAGTCATCGTATTTTATAATTCATTAGTTTAGTAGGTACCTATCCAAAGAATTGTTAAAAAAGGGACCATTTTTTTTCATACACAAAAGTGATATTATAATTATTTTACTTGTATAAATTGAATATTACCTATTACTTAAATCTAGAATATAACTATGAACTTTGATATAAATTCTCGCAAATGCAATTGTGTTTTATCGAATGTAATGTATTATTTTAAAACAAACCCTTAAAATTCTTTTTAGTGCGTCACTTAAGACTGTTTTTAATGCGTAACCCCCTTATACAACGTGTTAATGAATGTTTTTAATGCGTAACCCCCTTATACAACGTGTTAATGAATTGAACAAAAACCTGATACACCCCTTTTAAAAAAATTAAACAATAATATTATGATTAAAATATAAATTATGGCGAAAAAGTTAAAAGTCGTAAAGTTATTCAACATTAGTTTGGAGGTCACCTATCTACGAAATATCAAGCACCACGCCCGCGCTACGCGTCAATAGGGACCGAGAAAGACGACGAAAAATTTAAACTAATGGCGGCAAGTCATATTCTAAGCAATTATTTTTCTTTTGTTTTCTTATTTAATTGAAGTGATTTTTCGTAATGTCTTCTTCGAAAGCACGTTGTTGTACCCGCGGCTATACAAATATGCCATACAAAAACAAAACGAAGGTGAAATTTTATCGTTTCCCTGAAAGTTCATTGAACACTGCATGGATAACCTTTAAACGAAAAAAGTGGATAAATGCAGTAAAAAACTATGTGTGGGTACATTATTTTAAATAAAATATTCAATTAATAATGATTTTATGCTTGAGTGAAATAGTAGTACGGAAGAAAGAGTAAAATTTTATAAATTTGTGTTTCAGAATATATCCTAAGGATTTGGAACTAAAACGAAGTACACGCATTTGTAGTGCTCATTTTGTTAATAATCAACTTTACCAAAAGCTTTAAACAAAAATTATCCTGCAACACATGTGATAATCGATTGCATTCTCTCTATCTCTGCATATCTCATCTATTCTATCATCATACAGTGAAATTCTTGGTTGGATGTACTCCAAATGGATTTATAAGCTTCATATCTAAGTGCTATGGTGGTCGTGCTAGCGATAGTTTTATTACTAACGATTGTGAATTAGTAAATTGAGTAGAACCTGGTGATGTTGTGCTTGCTGATAAAGGTTTCCCCCAAATCAAAACAGAGGTAGAGAAGAAAAATGCCGTCTTTATCATGCCTCCATTTGCCCATGATACACAATTCACAGCTGAGGAAGTAGAAGAAACTTATAATATTGCTTCACTCAGAATTCATATTGAAAGAGTCAAAAATTTCAAAGAATCAAAAATTTCAATATTTTTTCAAAAGTACCTTTACTTTCTCAAATAGATGAAATTGTATTTGTAGTATGTACTTTGATAAATACTGGAAAACCTATTATAAAACAATGATTTTAAAAAAGCAGAAGTGTATGGAAATAAAACAATATTTTAAAAATTTTGTATGATTTCATGTACATATTATTTTCTATCACAATTTTGCCAATGCTATTTCTGTAACTACTAACAAACTCACTTTTGCATTTATCCTTACTAATATTATAAATGCGAAAGTTTATAAGTATGTAAAGTATGAATAGATGTTTGTTACTCTTTCATGCAAAAACAACTGAATGGATTTTAATGAAACTTCACAATAATATAACTTATACATCAGAATAACACATTGGATACTTTTTATGGCGGAATTCCCACGGGATCTCTGAAATAAACGCGGGTGAAGTGAAACAGCTATAAAATGCGAAAGTGAGTTTGTTTGTTTGTTACGCTTTCACGCCTTAATGACTCAACTGATCTTCATGAAATTTTGCATGCACTTTGTCAGGGATACAGAGAAGGACATAGGGTATACTTTTTATCCCGGGATTCTCCGAGAACTCCGAAATTACCGCGGATGAAACTGCGGGGAACAGCTAGTTTGTAATAAGTTTGTAATAGCCATATTTAACAGCTTTTCTAATATTATAAAAAGTAATTGTAAAAATAACTAGTAATTTGCGATAATTCGTATGCTCTTAAGTTTAGATAGGTACACTGGTTTGAGCTACTACTGAGCAGGTTATAACAGCATCGCATCTTTCGTCTCGACAAGATTAATAACATGTCCTGATTTAAATAATTTTTGCCCTTTTCGGTCATTATTAATGGGTAAAAAACCAAATTTTATTATTTTCTACATTTTTAATGTCTACCATTACCATTTATTGCATTGTTTACATCACAATAGTTAACATTTTTAACACCAGGGCGCTCTACTGTCAGCAGTAGTGCTGCCCTCTATAGTTCTTTCTCGATCCCTATGACTGATTCGATTTTTATGCTACGGGCGGTGGCGTAGGCACTAAATATTGTATTATAAATAAATAATTTTGACATGGGCTAGTAAAAAAAAAAAATATAACCTATATTAAAACATGGTGCGATCTATTCGGGAGTCGATTCTGAACAAACTACTTTCTAGTTTTCAGTAAATTAATTAACACGTTGTATATGTATATCATAATTCATAATATATATGATTTACTGTACCCGACCAGGGGGTCGATTTTTGAATCGCTCGAATTACTTTCACGCGGTTCGATCCCTGCATCAGGGTAAACATTTATGTGATTAAACATTTATATTATGTTTATCGGGGCGTCCATTAATTACGTGAGGCGTTTAGGGAGGAGGGGGTCGAGCCGAACCTCGCTAAATCTCACGTGGGGGAGAGATATCACGTAATTTTTTTTCCGCAAGAAACTAAAATTGCGAGAAAACTAGGTTAAAGTGAAAAAAAAAAGTATACTCTCTCGCATTTGGAAAAATCTATCGTGAGATTAGGGAAGAGAGATAGACGGTCGAGCAAAATCACACGGAGTCTCAACAGGGGGAGAAAACTGGGTTACATTAAATAAAAATATATACTCTCTCGCATTTTGGGGAAACTATCGTGAAATTAGGAAAGGGGGAAAGACGATCGTGCTAAATCTCACGACATCCCAACAGGGGGAGAGGGAGGGTCGAAAAATCGCCATAATCGCTTGTAATTAGTGGATGACCCTAATATATTGTATCTTAAATAAGTTCATATTTAAGTTTTAATATCAGGTGTTTGGTATCCACAGTTCGTATAAGCTCGCTTAGTTTAGGACCAGATAACACAGTGTGATAATGTCCTAGCATTTTTATTTTTATTTGCTTTTATGGTCAACGCTGGAATCATTCTTACTGTACATATTTTTGTCTGTAGAGTTGAACTTAATTTTTATGGAAATAAGATTGTAATTCTGTATTGTCACTTACTATACGTAACGTTTATCTCTCTTTTTAATGGACTTAATCTTTATACCGATATTGTGAATTGTGATATATTATGTGTAACGTATGTATAATATTATATGTATACAAGGTTAGTATAGTTAGAAAGGAAATACCAATCTGCGAGCAATTCACTGATAACTATGTAAGGACACGTTATAATTTCAATATTTTTTTCCCCAGAATCTCGCAAGTTGCAAGAATAAAGTCGGTTGCTTGGTTTGCTTTTATGTGAGGTTAATCCTGTAGACAACATAAGAAGTACGGCCACAGCTCGCGCCGCTGATAGCTGTGGCCTACTTCGTATGTTGTCTACCATTTGTTTTTGCCGCCGCCGCCGCCACCGCCGCCGCCGAGACTGTGGCTACGGGGTATATATAGGTCATAAGAAAATCAAAATAGAGTTCGTGAAATACAGATGAAAAGTATTTAAAATGGTATTTTTTATATATTTTTAAAAGTATCAAAATTTTTTGACTTCGTCAATCTACACTTTTATACTTTTTTTGGCTTGGGAACCCACCTTTCTAACCTTGTATTGGTGTATATTTTGTAATTGAACCCAACATTGTGAAAATATATCAACTATTTTTCATATTTCGTGTTATTGTAACTATATTTATGTATTAAGAATACTTGTAATAAAAAATACTACACTGCACATTGTTTTACTCATTCCATTTCAGATGATGAGTTTTGAAATAAAACAATAAAGATGTAGGTATATAAATAAATTTATTAAATAGTAAATAGATACCTATTTAATTTACTAACAATAATTAGGATGCCTAATAATAATCAACATTTTGGACCACCAGTTTTTCCCCTTGCAGTATTTATCACAGATCTTTTGTATTATAATATGTACGCACCGTAACCAATACATAGCAATTACCTGTAAAGATTTTTTATTTACATTAATATAATGAGTTAATCAATTCATGAACTACATAGAGAAAACAATCGAATGTTTCGTAAGTAACTAAGTAGGTATATTACGTCATGTCTTCCACAAAATTTGGTATGATAGCCTCAATTCAAACGTTATGTACGTGAGCTTTTGATAAATATTTTTTCCAAATTTCAAAAACCTTCCTAATTAAAAGTAAAATAATAATATACAATGCATGTTGATTCCATACATCCTGCCTGTTCTCAGGCAATGCCTTTATCTATAAATGCACTAAGCAATGGTTCCAAATGCGGATCGCAAACCTTTATGGTCGCTCTCCACACTTGTCTTATCAATTAAGGTACGGCCATTGCATTACTCGCAAAAAAAATTCGTTCCGTAAACCTAACCGGGAAATATCTGCTTTGGTATATTGCCTTCTTTACACTATTTCAGTTTGATCGTCCCATAGATACCTACTCTCATACAAACTTTAAAGAGAATATTATTTTTGTAAGAAATCTAGTAGACACAGAGTAGGTTTATTATATATAATAAAAAACAAAATAAGATGTCCCTAATCCTTTATTAATAGGTATTATAAATGCAAAAGTATTTCTGTCTGTCTGTTACGCTTTTACGCCTTAACGGCTCAATCGATCGTCATGAAATTTTGCATACACGTTGTCAGGGGTACAGAGAAAGACATAGAGTACGCTTAACCCGGAATTCCCGCGATCTCCAAAATTAACGCAGGTGAAACCGCGGGGAACAGCTAGTATTATAATATTTTTGCTTGTTTTAGTTCCCCAGAGTTTGTTGAGAGGAAGTCCTGTCCCCAGAGGAAGTTGTTAAGTCCCATCCATCGTAAGCATCGTAATATATTAGTTATTCAGTCTTAAGTTTTTTTTTTTTTATTGTGAATAGGCTAGGCGTTTGACCACATCTCACAATGTTAAGTGAGTGTGGATGAAGATTGTAAGCACACCTAGCCAGTAGCCTGGAATGGGAACTGGCTTTCAAGTGAGGCTGCCAGAACACACCATTAGGTGCTAGGCGACAGATTTCAAGGTGGTGGCAAGGAAGCGCCAGCTACCACCATGCAGCAATTCTAAGCAAAGCAAATCGTTAAATAAAATCAAATTCGCGTTATTTTATGTTCTCTTTATTTTATACACTCTTGCTTACCTACTTTTTAGTCAGATATTTACCCAGGTTTTCCATCGGACCCGCATTTGAATTTAACAAAAACTCGAATATGATTAACAATACTGCGCGACAATTTTAATAAGAGACCAACATATACCTATACCATGATACCTAGAGAGAGTACTAGGTAGATAACAAAAACATTACAATTGTTAAGTTTTTAAATGCATATAAAGAATTTTCAAAATTGGTTCAGTAGATCCAGAGATTACAACCTCACAAACTCCGGAGTTCCCGCGGGAATTCCGGGCTAAAAGTACCTAACGCCACTTATAGGATCATTGTAGCTTCCTATAAGTGAAAGAATTTTTAAAATCGGTTCAGTAGATCCAGAGATTACCCCCTACAACGTCACTAACTCACAAATTTTATAATATTTGTTTAGATTTAGTATAGACCTACCTCGCTTGTCATCAACGGATTTACTGATGCTTGCTGTAAGCCGCACTCCGCGCCAACGTCTCCGCTGATGTCCTCGAGAACTCGTCCTGCATTCTACTCCGAGTCTTCTCCACCAGTGCGTCGATGTCATCTTTAGACATGTCCTTCGACGTCTCGATCAACGGCAGTATCGTTATTATAAACTCCCCTGAAATATTTTTGGCAGTTCGTTAAGTAGGTACTTAGCACTAAATAACATTTTAATTTGAAAAAATCGAAAAATTAACACGAAATATAAATCATTTTAATAGTCTTACCGCCGCACTCAGAGTCGACTTTAATGATTACTTAGTTAAGTAGGTATAGATTTTTAAAACAAAACTGCCGCAATCAGACAAAGTTTAATAAATTAATGTTAATTGGCATTTAACTAATTAAGTTACATCTCATTAAATGCCAACCAACATTAATTTACTGAACGTCTCTGATTGCGGCAGTTTTGTTTTAAAAATCTTTACTTAACTAAGTAATCATTAAAGTCTACTGAGTGCGGCGGAAATTAAATACGATTTAATGCAATGAGTTTCTACTTTCCGAAATCGAAATACCTAACAGATAGAATCGTGGGAAATAGCTAGTCGTAAATAAATCAGTATTTACCTAATATTTGTACGTAATGCACTCAAAACTAAGTAAAATTAAAGAGATAACCTGCATTATGTACAGCTACCTTATATTACGCAATATATTATCAATTACACGCACAGTCATTATTATAATTTGCCTTGATAAATGGATATCACCAATGATATTTATAATACTTACTTAAAATATCATTGGATATCACGTTGAAGTGCGATTATATATGTATGTGGTAGTGCACTCACATCAGTTAATGCATTGAAACAAAAAAGCAATCAGCAATTTACTATTTGCCTTACCTTACCTAATTTTAGCATATTCAGAGACAATCATTATTATTATTTCACGAAAAAACGCAACCGCACCGCTCCTGCTTTATTTAGTAAGGGACTAGCTGTTCCCCGTGGTTTCACCTGCGATAATTTTTGGAGTTCCCGCGGGAATTCCGGGTTATAATATATTTATTTTATTTATTTATTGTTTGTTTTAAGGCAAACAATATAGGTAGCCTATGTTACTCAGTTTCGAAATTCCCGCAGGAACTCCAAAGTAGCCTAATTTACTTATAATATCAGCTAATTAGCAGTGAAAGTCCCGTCAAAATTAGTCCAACCATTTCGAAGATTCATCCGCGTGAATTTCTGAACTCTCGCAGGATCTCTTTATATCAGGAACCTTTGCGAACCCAGGCAGAACAACCCGCCAAAGTTTTATCATAATCAGACCAATAGTTTAGAAACGCATAGAGGATAAACATACAAACATTCATTTTTATTTATAAAGATTAGCTGTCCCCCGCAGTTTCACCCGCGGTAATTTCGGAATTTCCGCGAGAATTCCAGGATAAAATAATATATCTAGATATAAACCTTCCTCATGAATCATTTTATCTATTTGTGAAAACCGCATGAAATTATACGGATTATAAAATAATTTTACGGATGCGTCTTTTTTATGTGACTAAAGTCCTGAGACTAAACTATAGGTGTCTATACTATCTTTAGGTGTCGTATGGAAGCGGCGCGGCGGCACGAAAGAAAATTAAGTAGTTACATACACAGAAATATTGAAAAAAATAATTAAATAATATCTACTAATTATCCCCCGCGGTTACTTCGGAGTTTTCTTGGGAATGGGCATGTGGACTAATTTTTATTTTTTAGTCCGTCTTGTAGATTATTAAAAAATATTGGACATGTATTTTTTCTTTTTTTACGTAATCAAAAAATTACGGCGATATATTGAGTTGAAATTTCGCGTGACGTCACTATTCTGACAATTTGTATGGCGGTTTTGCGGTTAGTGACGTCACGACCTCCTCATCCTAAACTTTAATGCGCTTTATCTCTGTATATTTTAATTTATTTAAAAAAGCAAAAAATACGTGTCTATTGTTTTTTTATTTTCTAACTTAGTCCGTCAGTTAGAAAATAAAATTAGAATTTTGATTTTCAATAGTAGTCAACATCCCTATTCCAGGATAAACTGTCTGTATAAACCCCCCTTTTGAATCACTCTATCTATTGGTGATAACCGCATGAAAATCCATTTAGTAGTTTTTGAGTTTATCGCGAACAGACAGACGCGGCAGAGGACTTTGTTTTATAATATGTAAGGATTTTCTTGGTGCATTTTTTACTTGATTTCTTGAACAAGTTGAGTAGTACTTTTGACTGATTAACTAAACTATAAGCAGTGAAATGAAGGCATTAGATAGTGATATTACCTATCTACTCGTAATCATCTATGTTTTCATGATTGATGTTCTATAATAAAGTACGGCCTCGGACTTTGTGTATCCGGCTTCAGAAATATCTACCTAGATATTATAGTTTATGCATAAATAATACGTTGATCTAATACCTGCTTAATCTAATTATCTAATCTAATTAAAACAACCTCACCTAATTAATTACTCGACGCTTTAACCAACTTCAATTAATTATACTTAGGTACATAGTAACTTTACTGTTCGTCATCTGTTAAACTAAATTATCAAACATAACTTATAAAAAGTTTTCAGAGGACAACGCGCGCTACGCGTGCTACGCGCGAGAGCATCTGGACGGGAACAATGTGGCTCTAGTATCTCGGGAACACGCGCGTTCTCGACTCGCCATCGTCACACCCGGAAAAAAGCATAATACGCCATACGTGAATGTAACCTTTGTGATTGTTTTAATTCTTACGTTGTCTGATTATTCAATATTGCAATTTTGTCAAATTTAATCGAGATTCAAGGAATGGAATAGTTAATACCTATATCTTCATTTATGTATCAATATATTATACTTTTTACATACCTCCGTGTAATGATATTTTAAAAAGATAAGACATGAAGGACTTTGTTCGTGACGGGCACGAGCAAAGTTCTGACGGGGTGGCGCTAGTTGTAGGAACCTTGTTAGGTAGGGTAGGTAGGTAAGTCATTAAATTTGTTTTTGGTAACGAGCGTAGGTACATACCCGTTCCAAATCGTCGTCGTTTTGTGTCGATGAAGTGATATTTTGATACAACAACGGGCAATATTGGTGCGCCGGCGTTGGCCGCTACGTGAAACGCACCCTTTCTGAAAGGCAGTAGCTTGTCCCCAGAGTGCCTCGTGCCTTCGGGGAACAGCAACAGCTTGCGCTGCAAAATGTAATAAGTTTTTTTTTTAATACTAAACCGACAAGCTACACTAATAAAAATAACGTATTTAGGTTTCTCTCCGTTAGGTATCTACTCGCTGCTAGGATTTAGCACCTTATTCATGGTCTCTCTAGTGTCTCATCGAGCAACCTTTATATCAGTGTTTGGTAAAAATTTGTGTTGCTCTTGTATGACGTATTTTGTGTTACTTTCCAATATATTTATTTTTAACCGACTTCCAAAAAGGAGGAGGTTCTATGTTCCATTATATGTATGATTTTTTTTTTTTATGTATGTTCACCGATTACTCGAAGACGGTTGGACCGATTTGGAATTTTTTTTTTGTTTGAAAGGGTATACTCCCAAATGGGACCTCCATTGCCACCAAGTCGGGATCTGATGATGGGATCTTGGAGAAATCGAGGGAACTCTTCAAAAATTATAGGCACGCCTATAGCGATTTGGGTATTTTTTATAATAAATCATTCATTTGCTTTTGAAAAATTTTAACAAAAAAATTAAAACCGACTTCCAAAAACACAAAACTAAAAATCTAAAAATAAAAAGCTAAAAATAACAACATACCGATTTAATCCAAAAGACAAAAACACGTAATATTATTATTGGTTTGTGCTACCACTATTCGGTATGAAGTCGGTGACAAGCCAAATATGGAGGGGGTAGATGGGCTAAGTCGACTCCCGTCACCAGCTTTTTGTGAACAGGACAACCCAAGTGGGCAGACACCAGCGGGCTTTTCACCGAATTCAAACCGATTATAACCGGTAGCACAAACCAATAATAATATTACGTGTTTTTGTCTTTTGGATTAAATCGGTATGTTGTTATTTTTAGCTTTTTATTTTTAGATTTTTAGTTTTGTGTTTTTGGAAGTCGGTTTTAATTTTTTTGTTAAAAAATTTACCTATTTATCTGCTATCACGATCAACAAAGATGCCTAAAATGGATTTTTTTATGTTAGAAATAACTGACTGTCGTACCTTACCTACCTAGTAAGTAAATACGCTAAGCTTTTAGAGACACACGTCACTTTATAGCATAAAACTGTAAACATACGTACCTAAGTTTAAATAGGAACTAACATTAAAGTGTAGGTTAAAGGGCCCTAGAAAATAATAAAGTCCCTACTACCATGCTATGGTTTCGTCAAGGTGTTTTCCTTCACTGATAGCTCCAAGTTTATCGTTGGAATTTGAGCCTACGCCACGCCTCAAGCATGTGATCCGAAAGCACCAACAAATCTTTGCTATAAAAACAAATTAAGTAGGCACGCAACGGCTCATACCTAGATTAACAGGAAACTCTGACTCAATCCAAATGTAGAAATAGGTAGGTAAGTAGGTATTTACCTACAGTACGTAATGTGCTAATGATTCATGAGTTCAGTAATACAGATCAACAGTACCTAGGTACATATTTATAAATAGGTACTTTGTTCAATAATTATACTTAGTTGAATAACAATTAATAGAACTCCTAAATTACCGCGGGTAAAACCACGGGGAACGGCGAGTATAATATATGAATTTCTATACTTGTTATTAGGCTCATCTGCTAGTTATATTGTAATGATTCGAATTATTTACGTCATGTGTGTTGAATAACTCAGGCTTAAAAAATCCCGCATGCCAATGGATCATTACATCCTAGATATTAGGCCACACTATAGGCTATTCTTTTAGATTGGTAGGTACTTCAGTTTTGTAATATCATTTTGTGCCTCTAATGGTGATTTAATTGACTATTGAAATCATCCTATAAACTATAGGTACTTATCTAAGTATGTACATACTCGTGTTTGTTTTATTGCTACATACTTACCTAAGGCCTTTGTTTTTCATAATAAGTGATGCCTAACGACTGTGAATGACATCAGATGGGGGGGTGTGGCTTTAAATCCCACTGGATTTTGCGTTGCTTTTTACCATTAAGTCGAAAGATTCAATCAGTAGGTACAAGAGTGGGTACAAGTTATAAATCTGGTCCTGATGCTGGTCACCATAATTAAGGCATGACCGCACTAGGCGGAACTGCACTGCAGTGGAGCGACGCGACACTTATAGATGAAGTGCGCTATATCGCACTGAAACTGCAGCGGCGCGACAGTTTTGTCCGTAGTCGGTCGGCAACCACGTAGCGCAATAGATGAAATTGATGTGGACGTGGCCATATAGTGTCACTACTTTGCAAGGAAAAATAAAGGCTAAAGTAATCAAGAAAAAACAAAAACCAATTTCCTTTGCAATCTCTAGCCAAATGTTATTTTTTCTCGTAGTATTCATACAGTTTTCATTTTGTAAATCGTATAGCTCTGGATAATTACTAAATAATAAAATTAACTTTTCTTCATCTATTTTACAAAACAAATGGGGATGTGGACTACTTTTGAAAATCAAAATTCTAATTAGTCCGTCAGTTAGAAAATAAAAAAAACAATAAACACGTATTTTTTGCTTTTTCAAATAAATTAAAATAGTATACAGAGATAAAGCGCGTTTAGGGTGAGGGGTCGCTAACCGCTAAAACCGCCATACAAACTGTCCGTCGAGTGACGTCACGCGAAATTTCAACTCAATGTATCGCCGTTATTTTTTGATTACGTAAAAAAAAATACGTGTCCAATATTTTTTATTAATCTACAAGACGAACTAAAAAAAAATGTCAACAAGTCTGCCAAGGTCCGATATATTCCGATTTGTATGAAATATGAGGTGAAGCGGCTGACGCGCTACTTACTATCTAACCGCCGCACTCAGAGTCGACTTTAATGATTACTTAGTTAAGTATAGATTTTAAAAACAAAACTGCCGCAAGCAGACAAGTTTAATAAATTAATGTTAATTGGCATTCTACTAATTAAGTTACATCTTATTAAATGCCAATTAACATTGATTTACTGAACGTCTCTGATTGCGGCAGTTTTGTTTTGAAAATCTATACTTAACTAAGTAATCATTAAAGTCGACTCTGAGTGCGGCGGTAAGTATACTAACTGCGCACACTGACACACGACATAGTTGCTTACTATAGTTGGTCAACTTTGTCGCGCCACAGATATATAATACTAAACCACAGATAATATAATACTGACTAAACTAACTTATCGTACCTTTTCATCCCTCACGGCGATCGTTTGCTTGTTGAGCGCTTCCCTCGCGGACTGCGCGCCGCGGTCTATGAACACTGTGCCCCACAGCCAAGCGGCCGTTCCGAATGGCACCACGTACTGCAAGGAACGCTTCGACACCACCGTGCAGCGGGACATCAGAGGCCACAGCACCGACAACACTACGGACGTAAAATAAATTTTTAACCGACTTCCAAAAAGGAGGAGGTTCTATGTTCGATTGTATGTATTTTTTTTTTATGTATGTTCACCGATTACTCGATGACGGTTGGACCGATTTGAAAAATTCTTTTTTTGTTTGAAAGGGTTTACTATCAATTAGGTCCCATTGCCACCAAGTCGGGATCTGATGATGGGATCTCAGAGAAATCGAGGGAACTCTTCAAAAATTATAGGCACACCTATAGCGATTTGGGTATTCTTTATAGTAAATCGTTCATTTGCTTTTAAAAAGCAACATTTGAAGATGTGGAACTGATGGTGAAGACCACAGATCCACAGATGGTCATCGGAACTATACTCAATAATAATACGTATTTCACGGATTTCGATTGGAGCGATTTCGAAAATTGTTTTTTTTTTTTGTTTGAAAGGGGATACTCCCAAATTGATTACATTGTCACCAAGTCGAGATCTGATGATGGGATCTTGGAGTAATCGAGGGAACTCTTCAAAAATTATAGGTACACCTATAGCGATTTTTGGATTTTTATAGTAAATCGTTTCTTTACTTACGGAAAGTAAAATTTGAAGAAGTGGAACTGATGATGAAGACCACAGATGGTGTTCAGAACTACTAAATAATAGGTATTTCACAGATTCCGATTCGTTAACTTTAATATGGTTTCTAAACAATTTATGCAAGTATATGGTGAAGTGGAACCAATGATGATGTACCAGGAGAACTCCTCAACAATTAACGTCCCTGCGTCGGGAAAAGCAATATTTTGTAAAAGGTGATGAGCAGTTGACATTAGGCTATTGTAACTTGGAGAAATTACGAACTAAGTCACTTAAAAGCGAGAAATAAACAATTTTTTAACAAAAAAATTAAAACCGACTTCCAAAAACACAAAACTAAAAATAAAAATCTAAAAATAAAAATCTAAAAATAACAACATAGATTAAATCCAAAAGACAAAAACACACGTAATATTATTATTGGTTTGTGCTACCACTAATCGGTATGAAGTCGGTGACAAGCCAAATATGGAGGGGGTAGATGGGCTAAGTCGACTCCCGCCAAAAGCTTTTTGTGAACAGGACAACCCAAGTGGGCAGACACCAGCGGGCTTGTCACTTAGTGACACGATTTTCTGACACGGTTCATTAAAATTTTCCTATAATAAAAATCATAGATACAGACACACTTTGTTGATATTAGATTCTATAGAAAAAAGATTTGACTAGAACCATCACAAATCTAGCCAGCAAACAAATTCTTTAGAACCTTAAACGTGACGTAATCTTTGCTAATGTGTCTTGCCATGAAATAATGGCACAATAATTATTAGTTTTCTACAATTTCACGGACCCGCATTGTCTATTGTATTCTTTTACATACGAGTACCTTCTACTCAAAAAAGTAAATTTGTTATGACGTGATCTCTATAATATTTTATTTGTTTATAAGCTTATTTTTTTTAAATATGTAGGTATGTAATAGTACATTTTTATCCTAGGGGTGAAAGTACTATGCTCGGGCGCCAAACCCCGTCTCGGGACTAAATAAGTCTTTCTCCCGAGGATAACACTGTGCTTTTCATTACGAATGCAAGGAAAGTCAACATAAAAATAGGAATTAGCTAAAGAAAAAAATGAGTGAATTTTATTTTACATAAATCAACCATTAGGTGTGCTACTGGCCAGTAAGTATGCCCCCTATGACATAAAAAAAAAACTTGAGTTTCTGCAGTATCCAGCTGTCAGTTGAAAGCGATTCTCCCTAGGGCTGAAAAGTGTTACTTTCAACCCGCTTCTCAGGCAACTTCAGACCTACTTTCCGAGTATGAGTAATGAAAAATACTTTTATGCTAAAGTCTTTGCAAAAATATACTTAGGTATGTACTACCTAACGTTTCTACAAAATTAGAATACAATTGCGATTAATTGCCGTTTCTATAGCGAATCTTAAAAAGTAGTCGTTGTTTACGCGTGTAGAAGTTAATGCTACCTGGGTCTTGGTATGAGTCAACAACGACGACGTACGACTATACAATATAGGATATTCGAAAACATTTTCCGTGTTAGAACCAAAATGCACAACCCTTATGAATCTCTCTTACTATGGCCTAGTAGGTACCTACACCATCTAGTAGATGTACTAGCTGTTCTCCGCGGTTACACCCGCGTTAATTTCGGAGATCCCGCGCGAATTCCGTACCTACACTATGTCCATAACGTAACATAACATCTTTATTCATGAAATTAATTTACATGTCACGTTTCTGTTGTCCTTGTCCTTTTCTGTTCCTCTGACAACGTGTAGTAGGTATGCAATAATAAATTCAATTTCACCCGCGTTAATTTCAGAGTTCCCGCGGGAATTCCGGGATAAAAAGTATGTGTTATTCTGATGTATAAGCTATATTATTGTTCACGTTCATTAAATTAATGTTAATTTAAATTTGAAAAAATTAAGTTAATTTTAATTGACATTAATTTAATGAACGTCTGCGATTGCGGCAATTTTATTTTAAAAATCTTTGCTTAAAATCAAGTAATCATTAAAACGACTCTGAGTGAGTCTTGAGTTGATGAACATACAATGTATCTACTGCTACGGGCTACCCTGTACCCACGTCATCAATGGTCATTTAAACACTAACAATATACATGAAAACTAAAACAAACAAACAGATCCGATTGTAACATAACAAGAACACGTGTAATGATACAATCGGTTATTTAAACTTCGATAACAGCATCGGCATTGTTAGATAACAAACGGTAGAGCTGGTAAACACACGTTAGGCAAATAAATGATTTAACACTAATATATTATATTGAACAATCTTTACATAATATAAAATAGAAGTCGCTTCCACTGTCTGTTCGCGAAAAAATCACAAACTACTGAACGGATTTTCATGCGGTTTTCACCAATAGATAGAGGGATTCATGAGGAAGGTTTATATCTTTAGTTTATCCTGGAATTCATGCGGGAACTCCGAAATGTGAATCCGCGGGGGACAGCTCGTGTAAAATTCACTACAATGCCAAAAGATTTAAAATGACCGAGAATAGGTACATTAGGTATCTGATAACAGCCACGGGGTAGGTAACAGTAGGTATGTTTATAGATCTACTAGTAGGGGGGATCTAAAGAGATTTTTTTAAATAATATGATGATAATTTATTTGAGTGTCTGACGAGTAAGGGTGATCCCCTATAGCCTCACATAAATTTTCCGTTATATTTTACACAAGAGTCATAAAAGTTAACGATGTAAGGTAAGTAGGTATACACTGCTAAGTACAAGAGGTGTCTGGTTTTTCAACTGCAATAACATTTCAAAGAAGTGCATTTTCAAACCGTACCTACTAATTAACCGTCTAATTAAATTTATATTTTAGATAATAGTAGATTTTACAACGAGTGCACAAAACGAACAATTTTTATCCCAGACCTTTAGCAGCTTTTAGCTGATAATGTCGAGGATAAAATGGTTTTGTGGACGAGTTATAAACTCTGCTTTTCACTTTGATTACAAGGAAATAAAACAGTAGTATAACATTACATAACATTTAGGTTATTTGACTAATTTTTTTTCGTCCAAAAAAACACGTGTTTTTTTTTTACGTAATCATAAAATAACGGCGATACATTGAATTGAAATTTCGCGTGACGTCACTAACCAGTGCAGTTTGTATGGCGGCTTGTAGCGGTTGGTGACGTCACGAGCCTCCTAAACTTTAATGCGCTTTATCTCTGTGTATTTTCATTTATTTGAAAAATAAAAAAAATCGTGTCTAATGATTTTTAATTTTCTAACTGACGGACTAATTAGAATTTAGATTTTCAAAAGTATTCAACATCCCTATTCAAAGTAAATTAGTACAGTTTTAAATACCTACTGAAGGAAATTGTTTTTCCCGGCATATTAACGGTATATAAGTTTTAAAACACATAAGGCGAATAAATTAAAGTAAATAGTATAAAATAACAAATTCTATCTATGAACTTCTTATTGTGTTTGGCTGTATGGCTCATTTTCTTTGCCTTTAGATACATTTATGAGTAGATACGTTAATAGACTTGTGCACAAAATTCGATTTTGTGCAGCCTATATCCGGCACAAATAAGCACTTTCAGAACATGAGAAGTGAAAATAATTAAATAAAACTAAATACAAGTAGAATTTTTACATTACAGCTAATACGTATTAAATATTAATTACGGTAGGTAAGACCGCGGTTGCTGTGCCCTTCATGTTAATACCTACCCAATTAATCTGCACATGGATGCAATAAATATCTGAGTTAAGAATACACTTTGTGCCAAAGTTTTATACAACCTACATAAAATAATATAAAAATTCCTACCATAGAGATCTATGCTGCTCTGGTGGTTGATGAGCACGACGCAGCCGCGCGTCTCGTCTACGTTGTGCAGCCCCCGAACCGTCCATTTCAAGCCCAACAGCCTCGCCGAAAACCTTAGTAGGGCGGACGGGATCCTGGACATCATAATTGCAACTATAGTCTATACTGTACCTACTATAATCCTTTACCATTGTAAAATATGCGAACGTGAGTTTAATTGTTTGTTTGTTTGAGACGCTTTCACGCCTTAATGGCTCAACCAATCATCATGAAAATTTGCGTACATTCGCGTAATTTGTCAGGGGTACAGAGGAAATATGAGGTACTTTTAATTCCGGAATTTCTACGGGAACTCTGAAATAAATTCTGATGAAACCGCAGGGAAAAGCTAGTACACGTACCTATGATTATATGTAACTGACTCCCGCGGTAATTTCGAAGGTCCCGCAGGATTCCGGGATAAAAGTACCCTATTCCAGTCTATAATGTGTATACCTACATATATCCGTGCTAAATCCCATCAAATTCCGTTCAGCCGTTCCGGCGTGATGAGTAGGTACCTAACTGACATCCATCCATCCATCCATCCAAATTTTTTATGTAGTATGCTTCATTTTTCCGATTATTTCAAAAAACTGTTCACTATTAAAATTTTTATTTCATTAATAGCTCTTCCCCGCGGTTTCAGCCGCGTTAATTTCGAAGTTCCCGCGGGAACTCCAAAATAAAAGTACCCTATGTCCTATTACCCCTATGTACAACGCATGTATGCAAAATGACGACGATGATCGGTTGAGTAATGAGTACCTAGTTAAAGTGTGAAAGCATAACAAACAGAGAAACAAAGAAACTCACATTTGCATCAATAATAATATTAGTGGATGGATGAGAAGATTGTTAGCATTAAAATCCAATCATCGCTAATTCGCACGTACCTACCCACTCCCGCGGTGACCGGCGTAAATTTTCAATGAACATTTTATCTCAGGAGGATGTTATAGGAATAGAACTTCTCGTTAGACGTTATACTTGGCACTATGTATTTACTAGGTGTTTTTTATACGCAGAAAATCATAACTTACAAATATTCAAAAAGAAAAATAAAAAACTGAAGGGCCTGTTTATGGTTTTTTTGTTGCAGCATTCGTCTAACGTCAAAATACAAAATTTACATACCTACCTAATACCTAGATGTGTCTGTCCATCTTTTTAACTCTTCTAAATATCTAATTTAATTTAAAACAAAGACCTGAATCTCTTGATTGTTAATAGTGTCCTTGGGATCAACATAGACTGAGTTATATGTATGCTAATTACTCACATCGGAAAAATTCTCGCGGGAATATCTACGACATTTGCAAACAACTCAAATGTCTCTATTGTAAGGTCAGAACCTGGACACGATACTCATACACGCAGTGAACACTGCCAACCCGTCGAAAAACCGAAATTATGCCGTATCTAGTCATTTTATTACAATAAATCGTTGGTTCATAGTCCTACTTTACGTATTTGCAGATAAATATTGACATCTAACAACTATATAAATAGGTATAGGTCCAAATGACAAAGTCCATAACGCACTCGGACACAACGATAGGCGTTGTAAGAGATATAGTATCAGGATTACATGTTTGTTTTGTCCAAACCGAAAATACCTGATAAGTTATACCGAGTGGGCTTTGAATGAATAAGCGTCCTTCAATTTTGCTAACGTTAAATTGGTTCACTGTAAAATTTAACGTGCATCACGTAATCGCCAAACAATGCGCATAGCGAGTGTTGACGAGAGAGTAGGGTTGCTACCCGAACTATATTATATAAGTCTCGTACTATATTTCAGTCAATTGTACAGTGGACCACATAGACAAGTATTACCACCTTGTAAAACTGTTTGTAAAACATCTTTATGACGTTATAAGTTGCCGTTTTTGCAGCTCCAATATTCGTTTTTCGCTTATATTGGAATTTGGAGTTTGGACGTGCAAAAACGGCAACTTATAACGTCATACAGACGTTTTACAAACAATATACATTTTACAAGGTGGTATAGGTACTTGTCTATGTGACCCACTGTACTATATATCATAGAAAAATAATATACACTCACAGGCACAATTAACCGCCCACCTTGTATTTCTTTCATTTTACAGTAGTCATCAAATTTTGACCATATTTAATGGAAGTTATGTTAAAAGCAACCATTAAAGATAAATACGATCACAAAAATTTTGAAAAAACCCGTTTATTAAAAAAACAATTAAAAAAAATCGATTTTGCAAAAAATTTGGATGAAATTGTTAGGAGTTTAATTTTGAAAAAAATCATCCGCTTTTTTTTAATTCAAATTTTAATAATGGGTGTTACCACCTCGGGCTCTAATAACTTCTTGTAGCCGGTTTTGCAATCCATCCATGATGTCTTGAATATCCGACTGAGGGATATTGTGCCACTCCTCTATCGTAGCCGTCTTGAGCTGTTCTAAGGTCGTAGGGGCTGGTACTCTTGCTCGGACACGTCTTTTTAGGTTGTCCCAAATGTGCTCAATTGGGTTAAGATCGGGACTGCGTGCCGGCCATGGTAAAACTTGAATCCCGACCTCATCGAGGTATTGAGTGACGTATCTTGCGGTATGGCATCAAGCATTGTCGTGCATTAATCTAAAGTTCTCACCAATAAATGGTGCGAAAGGTATGATGTGATCTTGTAACACTTCCTCCACGTATCTCTGAGCGGTCACACTGCCTCTATCAAACACCACAAGATCGGTACGAGCCTCGTAAGAGATACCTCCCCAAACCATTATGGACCCTCCCTGATAACCCACGGTTTCGATTACTGCGCATGGAGCGAACCGTTCATTTTGGCGCCTGAAGACACGCTGACGTCCTTCTGGACCTCTTAAGGCTATTCTTCTCTCATCTGAGAACAGTACGTTCTTCCATTCCTCCATAGACCAGTCAGCATGTTCTCGCGCAAAGGCAAGTCTATCTCTACGATGCTGTGGAAGCAATTGTGGAGCGCGAGCTGGACGAAAAGCCCTCAGATTCCTTTCAGCCAGTCTTCTTCTAATGGTACGTTCACTTACACTGACATTTCTCACCTCAAACAGACGTGTACGCGCTTCAGTAGCGGTGCAAAAGCGATTTCTTAGCACGTTACTGACAACAAAGCGGTCATCCCAAGCCGAAGTGCACTGATGTCGGCCTTGACCTGGTCTCCTCGTATATGAACCAGTCTCCCGAAAGGGTCTGATGGCATTCCGTACTGTAGTTCGAGGTATACCAAGCATACGAGCGATGCGACGTTGGCTATACCCAGCGTCAGCTAAAGTCACTGCCCTAGCAGCACCAGTTGCATCAAGTGGCATTTTTTTCAGTCACAAAGAATAATCACACACTAAAAACTCAAATTAAACAATATTCGCACGTGATGGCAGAAAAAAACAAGAAATGTAAACAAAGTAACGCAACTGCAACAATGTCAAACAACGACTAAATTTCAAAAACGCTTTGGTGATACAAGTTTATGGATCGAAATGACAGTATAAGTGTTTAGTTTATTGCTAAAGTACCCACTTAACAAAAAGCAAAACCGTAGATAAGCCACAGTTAACATAAAAAAACAGAGTGACGAAAAAAATAGGTGGGCGGTTAATTGTGCCTGTGAGTGTAGTACGAAATATATATATATATATTCTTATCCCTAATTTAACCGTCGCGTTTTTATATTAACTGTGCCTGGTTTGGAATTTCAAAAAGAAACATATGCGGCAACAAAACTTCAACTGTCTAAAATGCTGCCCGATACATAATTATGCAGCAACAGCAGCATGTATTACGTAATAATAAAAAAAAATATGTACCTACTACTTTTTCCCTGCATTTCCCAAAAGTACTAGGTATTATATTTTTGCATCTTTTTTCGGAAAAATACTAAGTACGTTTTTTCCAAAGAATGGTGGCAACCCTACGAGATAGGAGGTTAATAGGCATAGGTAGGTACACCTAAACAATGGATTGAGCAAAGATCTTCAGAACAACCTCACGCACTACTCTCATACTGCCTGACCTTGCAACCTTCAGCAGAGGGCTCATTCTGCTCGCGCAAAACACAAAACCGCAACATTTCCGCCTAGATAAGGAATCTCCTTACACTCATCAGTACTAGCATACTAACTATTCAGCCGTGTCACGACGAGGGTAGGTACATAAAGAGAAACCCCTATTATATTATGTACTAGCTGTCCCGCGCGGTTTCACCCGCGATAATTTCGGAGTTCCCGCGAAATTTTTGCATACAAACTTTGCAACCCCAAAGACAGACAAAAAATTTACTGATTGCATTTTTGGCATCAGTATCGATCACCATTCATCCTCCAATACTAATTTTGAATATATATTCAATGTACAGAATTGACCTCTCTACAGTTTTATTATAAGTATAGATTATTAGCCTATTAGCGTTGGTGCGTTTTGCATGGTCAAAACTGTTCCGCTGAGTTGAGCTGATTTATGCTTTTTCTCAAGCTTATTTATTTATTCAAAAACTAATATACGGACACACACGATTACTAACAACTTATCGATATCACAAAAAAATCTTCTGGAAAACGTGACCGCCTCTCGGGAGCCTTTCGAAAACCTAATTTATTCCACACATTGAGAGTAAGTACCTAAGAGAGAATCGTTATTTATTGGTATGCCTAATAGTTATTAAAAGTTCCTATCGATGATAAGTGAGGAAACCCTTATTGATGCAAAAACGACGCGGTTTTTAACCAACTTCCAAAAAGGAGAAGGTTCTATGTTCGATTGTATGTATTTTTTTTTTATGTATGTTCACGAAGAAGACGGTTGGACTGATTTGAAAAATTCTTTTTTTGTTTGAAAGGATATACTCCCAATTAGGTCCCATTGCTACCAAGTCGGGATCTGATGATGGGATCTTGGAGTAATCGAGGGAACTCTTCAAAAATTATGAGAACACTTATAGCGATTTTTGTATTTTTTATAGTAAAACGTTTCTTTGCTTTCGGAAAGCAAAATTTGAAGAAGAGGAACTGATTATGAAGACCACAGATGGTCATCGGAACTACTCAATAATGGGTATTTCACGGGTTCCGACTCGTTAACTTTAATATGGTTTCTAAACAATTTATGCCCGTCACAATGTATATGGTGAAGTGGAACTGATGGTGATGTACTAGGAGAACTCCTCAACAATTAACGTCCCTGCGTCGGGAAAAGCAATATTTTGTAAAAGGTGATGAGCAGTTGACATTAAGCTATTGTAACTTAGAGAAATTACGAACTAAGTCACTTAAAAGCGAGAAATAAACAAAATTTTAACAAAAAAATTAAAACCGACTTCCAAAAACACAAAACTAAAAAACTAAAAATAAAAAGCTAAAAATAACAAAATACCGATTTAATCCAAAAGACAAAAACACACGTAATATTATTATTGGTTTGTGCTACCACTGATCGGTATGAAGTCGATGCATAGTACAGTATTATATTATCTGTGGAATAGAGAATTAATGTTGTTAATATTGATGAACAAAATTAATAATTAAGGTAACGCTGTCATATTGTGCAGATTATTTTTCAAAAGACTCATTATTTAAAACTTGTAATAATTACAATACAGGTACTTACATAATATGTATGTATGTAACAATGAATATAGGTAGATAATAGATATCGATCAAAATATATTACATAACCAATTCATACCATTTACATAGAAAATATTATCATTATCTACTTTTCCAAGAACTTTACGCTTTTTCATCGAGAGAACTAAATCTTGCGCATCAGCTATTATTATTTACCCAATAAGCCGGTATTATTTAATATTGTCAGTTTCAAAAGTAAATAATTACCTATTAGGTAGGTACCCAAATAATTGTCTAATAGATATTTAGTATGAGAAATACTTATAATATCATTGGTATGAGACGTTTAGAAATAAATGACGTTATGAAATATGAAGAGAAAGCTTAAAGAGAAAGTCAGTCGAGGTTTGACAACGCATGCTTGCATGATATATATAACATAGTTATCTTTATTTAATTTATATTCCTTTGTTATAAAAGATAATATTATGCTTAAATGCAATATGATTTTGTTTATATGTACCCAGCAAGATATGCGACCCATAAAGCTAACTGGTGCTCATGTCTTCGCTCGCAGTAATGTTTAAAACATTCGCATTTATAGTAGTTTGGATATAGTATATATTTTATTAGTTTGGATAGCATAGACTAATTTTTCCAATCGGAAGCGTAGTAAATAAATGCAAACCAAAGCAATATCAAAGTAGTCAAGTTTTGTGAAATATATATCTGTCCCTTTTTCGATCGTGGAGAGTTGGTAGATAATTAAATTAAACTTATCATTCTCGTTGTTATTGTGCTTCTAGCTATTTCCCGCGGTTTCACTCGCGTTAATTTCTGAATTTCCGTGGTATTTTATTTCGGCATAAAAATATCCTATATCCTTTTCTGTATCCCTGACAAGGACAACGTATAGGTATATGCATGATAATCGGTAAGTATAGGATTGTTTAGGCGTGAAAGGTAACAAGCAGACAAACAGATAGAATGACATTCGCATTTATAATAATACCTAATAATAGTATATTGATCATTGACGTGTATCCTAATTTAGGCGCATGGTAGTGTAGGTACGAGGCCAAGTTCCAGTCAAAACACGCCGTACTTATACAATATTAACTGTTATATAATCATTTATTTATTTTATTTATTAATATAATTATTAAGGTACTTTGTTTAATATCATTGACCCCAGAAACATTTTTAGGTTATTTTTACTCAATAAATAAGAAATAGAAGAAATCGATAATCGAGAATAGAAGAAATCGATATTTCTTCTTAAATAATGTGTGCCGTGTGGCGCGATAAGTTTGATTCTAAGAAGGGCCTTAAGTTGTAAGTACCTACGTTGTTTGCTGCATACAGTTAAACAAATCTACACTCTACAGGTAATATTTCTTACGAATTGTCATTAAGTATATCACTAATAGCACATCAAAAACCATTTTCATCAATTAGCATGGCTTTTCTAAATAGTGAATAATGGAAAGGTTCCTTTGGTGGATACAATTTGCATGCATACACCCGTCAATGTATGCATGATTCAGCTAAGATTGTGTGCACTTAATAAGTTAATCTTAAATCTCAATACAATAGAATTAATAGGCATAGAACGAAAGTGAGCGTAAGCAGAGTGAAGCTATTTCAAGTCAGACTGAAAAGGCAGAGTAAGTCGTACGGCACGTTCGCGACGTTCCACGCATACGAGTAAGTTACACCGATTGTTTTGTACTTGAAGTCTGAATGTTGAATGAATAACTATCACTCTAAAGCTGTTTATAACGGTGTAAGTTTATGCTCATCGTCCATGACATAGGTAGGTACCTACTAAAATAAACGCTTCGAGGAGATAAAAATTCAATATGACGAGATTACGTAATGCCTATGTATTTATTGTATGTCCTATGGCAAGCATTAAAATTGGAATGCAAACATCTTGAGAGCAAATGATCGGAGGTCACCTTCACGGGTAAAACCACGTCACTACACACGCAAATAAATATCTATCCATCATTGGATTGTAATTAATATAACATTAGGTAAAGGCGGTTTCCGATCCGCGAGCGTTTAAATAAAATTAAATGTACCTATCTTTGATCTTCTTCTTAAATACGCCAATCTAGAGTCTAATATTGTACCTAAGTATGATACACTATTTTTGGCTGTCATCTTCTTTGAGCATCAGCGCAGCGAGTGACCACTGACCTTCATCTCACAGGTTTTTACCTAGTTTGAGAGTCAGGGGACATAATCTCATGTTGACCCAATACAGCCATGTAGAATTAAGTTTAATGTCTGTACCTATGCTGTCTTTTTGTACTGGCTTTTGCAAATAAATATATTATTATTATTATTATATTATTTGTAGTCTAATTGTAAACTGTATAAACTGAAACGACGTTACTCGTAGATAATCGTCTTTGTTAAACGTTAAATATCTCTATCGGCCTCTGCAGCTTTGCCCGCGTGAAATTTGGTGTTCCGGGAATTGCGAAATAAAAGTATACAAGTTATAGTATTGTAAATGTATTGTTTAATCATATTGTGTTCACATTATATCTGTGTGCCTTGAACCCACACCCTGAACGATGATGGACCTCTTAAGTTAATGATCATTTTTGATAACCGCAATTTAATATCACAAGTTGTTTCGTTTTATACGAAACCCTTGCCAATATTTTATTTCCCGTTGCAAATATGTAGGTAGGTATATTGTTAATACGCATTTCCATAAGTGCCTCATAATAATAATTATTAGATATAGCAAAAAAAACCTCACAAAGCAATCCATTAAATATCAAGTGGGTGTGAAATAATTAATTAAGTAACATAAACAAAGTAGTGAACTACTAAGCAATTACCTACAGGCTCAATATCTAGACAAACGTTTCTAACATTCTCACACTTAGTTATTATTTCTCACGTTATTTAAAATTCCTAAACAAAATATTATTTTTAATGATTATTATAATTTGAGATTTCGAGGCTCGTAAATCATTTACGAATAAATAAGTACCTTCTTGCCCACGTAATAATTATTTATAATCTAAGTTTGACTCGCGGCTTCGCTTACGTTATAGTACTTAGATCATATAGATGTCACCAATCAGTTTCTTATCACTCGGGAATGACACTTTTTTTCTGGATGAAACGTAGGTACCCATATCCCATACCCTTTTCTGTAGGTACCCCTGACGACGTGTATGCGAAATTTTATAATAATCCGTTGAATAGTTTAGACGTTCACGTAACAAATAAACAAACATATCTACTCATATTCGCATTTATAATATTAGGCTCTCTCGACTAAATCTCTAGGTCTCGGGACTAAGTAAGTTACTTTCACCCCTAGGATAACAATGTACTATTATTCCATCTGAGATATTAGGATGGTTTTTTTTGTGATAATGTTTTGTCAGGTCTTGTGGATCAACATTAGCATTTATCTTTGCTTTTTTGTATAGTAGGTATTACATCTCTTTTTGCTGTCACAAAGCCTTGTCTCTAAACAGCTCAGTCTTTACGATACAGAGACGGAATTTGAGAAAAAACACATTATAATGTGACTGACACTGCACGGGCCATGACCACACTGAACTTAAGTAAATAGGTAGTTAGGTACTTACATACTTGCTAAGTTTAAATAAAAACTAGCTGTCCCCCGAAGTTTCACCCGCAGTAATTTCGGAGTTCCCGCGGGAATTCCTAGATAAAGTATACGTATAAACCTTCCTCTTGAATCACTCTATCTAAATTAAAAAAACCGCATCAAAATCCGTTGCGTAGTTTTAAAAATCTAAGCATACATAAGGACAGACAGACAGCGGGAAGCGACTTTATTTTATACTATTTAGTGATACTTAGACAATTTTTATTTGCCACACACACACACACACACACCCACATAAGAAAAAGAAACACGTTAAAATGCCATTACCTACCTTTTTCAGGTCATTTTGGTATTATTTACATTTTACATAATAACAATGTTAGTTCATGTGATACTTACAAAGCATTCCTCGCATCGAATGGTTTAAACAGCATCAACGGTATTGGAGCCGTTGCGAATATCATCGACCATACACAAAAAAGTGTGAACTGCAATCAAAATAATAAAAAAACTTGTGGCATGTGTTCCGGGATAAAAAGTACCCTATGTCCTTCTCTGTACCCTTGACAATGTGCGGGCCAAATTTCATTCAGATCCATTCAGCCGTTTTTGCGTGATTGAGTAAACGTATGCGAGGATAAGAGCTCGAAAGCGCATTTTCGTCACTGCTCAGCTCCTATGTGTTCTAGCGTTATGCTATATAGCCTATAACCTGCCTAGGAGTATGGACTACAATTATACCAATCGTTTTTGACCCATGCGTGCACATACAGACAGACAGACAAAAAATTTGCTGATTGTATTTTTGGCATCAGTATCGATCACCATTCATCCTCTAATATTAATTTTGAATATATATTCATTGTACAGAATTGATCTCTCTACAGTTTTATTAAAAGTATAGATCAGCGAAGTGCTACGGATGGTGGTGGTATATTTAGATATGTGGTCGGTGAATTGTAGATATAATTGGGTATTTTCCGGGGTATGAAAATAAAAATTCTAATTAGTCCATCAGTTAGAAAATAAAAAAATAATGGACACGTATTTTTTTGCTTTTTCAAATTAAAGAAAATAAACATGTATAAAGCGCATTAGGGTGGAGAACTCGTGACGTCATTATTCGGTAGGCATAAGTCCCGTACAAACCACCGGGTTGTGACGTCACGCGAAATTTCAACTCAGTGTATCGCCGTAATCTTTTGATTAGGTGAAGACGAAAAAATACGTGTCCAATATTTTTCATTAAACCACACGACAACGGACTAAAAAAAAATTTTTCCAGTAGCCAGTTTGGGTATTGTTTTATCGTTAGTCGTTACTTTACGTACCTATATCTAAAAAGGCTCTCGATTTTGTATTTGCTCGCACCCTGAGGCTCGCACCCCGATATTACGCTAGATATATTGGGTTTGATAAGTGACCACAGCGGAGTTTTGATAAGTGACCACAGCGGAGTCGAATGGTAGCGATTTTTACGTAGGTATATTATCACTACCTACGCATATTCTGGGGCCGTATTTTTGAATCGTTTGAATTATTCTTCGCACACAGAATTGCAACATTCGCTTGTGAATGCTTAAAAAATGTAGGTATGAGCATTCGCACGTGGATTCGCGATTCCGAAAAGTACCTAATTCGAATGATTCAAAAATACGGTCCCTGCACTTTACTTTGCAAACGGACGAATTAGGATATCTACAGATTGCTTGCGCGGTACAACTTACTCGTACTGGTATATACATCTTCGATAAGTGTAAAGTCGATAAGTCTAAGACGATGACACAGTAAAATAGGTCGATAAAGCTTTAAAACCAGTGAAGAAGACTCATAATGAATAAATATAGCACTTTATCAGAATCAGATAAGACGCTGACGCACGTGCGGAATCACAACCATTTCAATTTAGGTCTAAATTTTAAGGACGATTCAAACTTCGTTCATTTTAGATTCAAATTCGACAAAAAAAACTAAACATAATATTATGAAACAATATGCAAAATTCAGTTAGGAAGTTTTTGGGGTAGGAAAGTCTGGTTATTCTGATATATTCCTTTTCACACAAACAATATAGGTATAAGAGAGTGATTTATTAAATAATACTATGTTTTTTTACTAATTTTCTTCTAATTTTATTGACGTCAAAAAGAGCCACATTATGGGCCTAATTTGAATAAATGATTTGAATAATCGCTATTTATATTACGGTAACGTAAATATTATGCTCTGACTCTGAGGGGCTATTATGTAACTTTTGTTTTTAATACAGTTGCTCAAAAAGTGGCATATTGCAGGGACGTATAGCGTTCGGGAAGTGGGCTATTACATACTCGAGCTTTTTCTTTACCTTTTCCGAACTCGTGCGTTCTCTTTCCCAACTGTCAAAAATGGCGAAACGACTTTGACACACTTTTTGTATTGCGCAACGTAAGTTTCGTATTACTAATACGACTAGCGCCATCTCTTGATCACAGTTGGAACTTAGTTGAGTTTGTGTTTTTATTATTTTTGCAACTGTATTAAAAATAGTTGTTCAGTACACGTGCGGAACCGTCATTGCAAAGAGTTCCGACTGTCAACCCTCACCTTCGGCTGCGCCTCGACTCGGGTCGACATTTGTCGGAACTCTTTGCAATGACAGCCTTTCCGCACTTGTAATGAAATATACTATTCTATCATTTTTCGGTTGAAATAAAAAACATGGCGGTTTTGAGATGCACGTTTTGACACTTTATATCTAGCAATCAACCAAAATAATCATACATACTGCCATATTGAAAAAAGAAGAAGAAGAAGAAACATACATACTTCAAAAGTTGGAGCTGTCTAAACATGATTAATTATTCACAAAATCGTTATTTTTATGATTGAAACTGACATTCTAAAGACATTCTAAAATCTAAAACATCATTGATAGCAACAAAAGTTACATAATTGCCCTGCTGAGACCAAACTGGAAACGCTCTTAAATCTTTAATTGTGTGCTTCATTTTCTAGAGGTCAGGCCCTTTGCAGTTTAGCAGTTTAATTATAGACTTCTTATTACAACAGTTTTGGAAACTGAGCTATTAAAACCTCTTATGCTACGTTCACACGCGCGCCGTGCAGCCCGGCGGGCTGCCTGGCGGGCTGCGCGGCATGCAGCCCGTCCCGGGCCGGCGGACATTCAAGCTGTTTACACGCACGCCGTCGTGTCAGTCAGTGCCAGAATGGCGAGCAGCGAGGATCTCGGTGTTGTTGCTGCCATATCCTTTGGCTTAACTTATTTTTATTGGAAAAAGGAACAAAATTATGAACGATTGTAATATCCGATCGTAGCGACTTTCTTAGCAACGTTGAATGAAGATCCACTCGTCGCGAAAGCGCGGTACAGACTGACTGCCCGCGCGCGTGTAAACAGTCACCGGGCGCCCGCACATTCATCCTTTGAACTTTGCCAAAAAACCGACACTTGCCCGATTCGCGGCATTCACGTTCACAGGCGCGTTCACGGGCTCGGGCGTACCGTTTACACGCTCGTGAATGTGAATGTGCACGTTGAATGTAGAGTTGAACGCACGCGTGTGAACTTACCATTACAAATAGTAAGTATATATATAGGTAGTTTTGAGAAGTCACTTACGATGGGCTTGTCAACAAAATTAATAAAAAATATTGGACACGTATTTTTTAATTTTTTACGTAATGAAAAAATAACGGAGGTGCATTGAGTCGAAGTGTCGCGTGACGTCATCGTCACGCCATGCTACAGTTTATAGCACGTTATGACTCACTCCTAAACATTAATGCGTTTTATTTTAGTATTTTTTTTCCATATTCCATGTATTTCCATACCTCAGAAACTACCCTTTTAGATTTACTCTAAAATAAATTAACTATCTATGAACTTAGCAAAATTAAAACTGAATCAATATTGAAGCGAGCGCTCAATTTTATAAATAATACGACACAAACAGCTAGTAACTTGGGTACATAGATATAAGGAAAATACATAATGTATCTGCTGGTAGGTAAGTACAGATAAACAAACCTTAATATAGTACCGGGCAATTGAACTGATCGTGAACAATATGATGAGAAGCGCCATGACGCAACCCAGTATAACATTGAACGCAGACATTTTGATGCTTTTCACATAATATATACCTGTAAAATAATATTTGTATTAAAATAATTATTCCCAATAACTTATTTTTAAAGATACCTAGTTACCTAATTGATAATTCTAATATTGTAAACTGATTGTTCCCCACAGTTTCATACGCGTTATATGATTATATCGGAGTTGCCGCGGGAATTTTGAAGTCAGAGGCCCTATTTTTGAATCGCTCGAATTACTTTCACGCACGAAATCGCGAATTCACGTGCGAATCCTCATACATTTTTTAAGCATTCACGCGTGCGTGCGTGAAAGTAATTATAGCGATTCAAAAATCGACCCCCAGGGGCCCTATTTTTGAATGGCTCGAATTACTTTCGACCCCCAGGACGGTTGAACGGCTACCCTAACATACTGAATACTGAATTTTATTGATTTTGTATTTTAAAATTTTAAATTTGCACAAAAATAATAGTAGGTAATTTACTAGGTACGTTTAATACATAAAAAACCTAAGAACGATAAAAATTGATAAGGTGAAATAAATGAATCTAATCTTAGCCAATTATGTATACTTTCAAATAATTTAATAACATATTTATTATAATAGTACTCATTGCAATGTGTGCCACAGATATAGACCAGGGACTATATTTTTGAATCGTTCGGCTTACTTTTCGCATACGGAATTGCAATTCCGAGTGCGAAAGTAATTCGAAAGATTAAAAAATACGATCCCTGGTCTATATCTGTGGCACTGTTTCTGTCACTTCTGGTTGCAATCAGAAAAATGGCGGTTTTTGGATTACAATATGCATTATTGACTTTAAGTACTAATTAGGGGTTGTTAAAAAATAACGACCCGACGGGGTTACTAGTAGAGCACGTGCCACTAGATTTTTCAAGGTCACTATTGCTGCTAATAATTATAATCATGCAAATCACGCTAGATTATTAAGCAAACTCGGCTGTTATCGGTTTTTGTTTCCATGGCCTAGAACTCTGATGATATCTAATATAATATTATTATGTAAATTGTAATGTTGTAATGTATCATCATTTTTACTTTGTACAGCGCATATAAGCTTCGAAGGAACGCAAGTACCATGGGATATTAGATAACCAGCATTATTATACCTATATCTTTAGCACAGGTGTGTTTAAAAAATGCCGTAGAGACAGATTCGAAGTCATCGATGAAAATTGAAAACGACCACAGGGGCTGTATTTTTGAATCGCTCGAATTACTTTTCGCACACGGAATTGCAAGATTCGCGTGTGAATGCTTAAAAAATGTATGAGCATTCGCATGTGAATTCGCGATTCTGTGTGCGAAACTAGGTAATTCGAACGATTAAAAAATACGGCTCCTGGAACCAAACTTTCATTTTACAAATAAACATTTATTTCACAAAATTGTATCAAAAAAAAAATATTTTAACAAAAGAACGGTTCATTCCTACCTAAGAGTCCTATATTGATTTTTATTTCACACCAAGTTTGTGTAGTGTTGTGCAAGTAATGAAGATAAGCTATTTTAAGATGCTTTAGCAGCTATTGTTGGGTCAGCTAACGCAAATTTACATAACGATACAATTATTAATATAATATATTCAAATACATAATGCACTTTAATCTAGTCAGTAGGTAGTAGCAGTCTTGTGTAGCAGTCAGTCTGGGGGTCGATTTTTGAATCGCTCGAATCACTATTCGCACACGGAATTATAAGATTCACGCGTGAATGCTTAAAAAATGTATGAGGATTCGCACGTGAATTCGCGATTCCGTACGTGAAAGTAATACGAGCAATTCAAAAATATGGCCCCAGCACTAGTCAGCAGTAATTAGACACCGAATGCTTTATCTTTGTGCTATGATCAGTAGCGAATTTAAATATAAATGAAATAGTAGATACCTACGTAAGTTATTATTTTGAGATTCATATTTCAATGGATTGCATTTTGCGATACGTTAGGTACTTAGATAATTTTATGTTGGATAAACAAGATAAGTGGGCAGTAACAGTACCTACCTAGGTAATAACCATAAACAAATGGATAGGATCTTTCTTTCTAAAATATTATTTTGTATTTTCCCGTAGGTACTTATCGTTCTTTTACATAATTCTATTTAACCCACCTAAAAGTTTAGTAGGTACCTAAATTTTTTGACAAATTCTCAAGATCAACTGTATTCATTTTAGATACATTGCCGTTCCAATGGAGTGTTGATTCTTTTCGGGCCAGAGGGAAATACCCATAAAAAATGCCTCAAAAGTCATACTAATTTTGTTAAAATAAAAGCTTATAAGTACCGCACGTGTGGTGCTTAGTAAACTGCAGACTGCAGAGTGCATCAACCCGAATGTTTGGCTTCGACATGCGACGAAACGAATGAAAGTGTTCTACTTCACAATCAAACCCGTTTAAAACAAGCAATGGAGATATGCCATGGCTCACGTAAACGTTTGTCTGTGCCTCAGACAAAATAAAACGTTTTTATTTCGTCTGAGATTTATGCTTTCATTGAGAAGTACCTACATACAGAGAACTAGATAAATTAATGTTCAAATTAAATTAGTTTTGCTATTGAAAAATAGAATTGAGATTCTAGATTGTTCTGAGATTTAAAAATAGTCGAGGGAACTCTTCAAAAATTATAGGTACACCTATAGTGATTTTTGTACCTACTTTTTATAGTAGAACCAATTAATTGGTTTTGGGAAGCAAAATTTGAAGAAATTGAACTGATGATGAAGACCACAGATAGTCATCGGAACTACTCAACCATGGACTCGTCCTCCATGTACTCAACAATAATACGTATTTCACGGGTTTGATTGGAGCGATTTCGTAAATTGTTTTTTTGTTTGAAAGGGGATACTCCCATATTAATTCCACTGTCACGAAGTTGAGATCTGATGATGGGGTCCTGGAGTAATCGAGGGAACTCTTCAAAAATTATAGGTACACCTATAGCGATTTTTGTATTTTTTTATAGTAAATCATTTATTTGCTTTCGGAAAGTAAAATTTAAAGAAGTGGAATTGATGATAAAGACCACAGATGATCATCGGAACTACTCAATAATAGGTATTTCACGGGTTCCGATTCGTTAACTTTAATATGGTTTCTAAAAAATTTATGCTCGTCATAATGTCTATGGTAAAGTGGAACTGATGGTGGAGAACTCCTCAACAATTAACGTCCCTGCGTCGGGAAAAGCAATATTTTGTAAAAGGTGATGAGCAGTTGACATTAGGCTATTGTAACTTAGAGAAATGACGAACTAAGTCACTTAAAAGAGAGAAATTTTAACAAAAAAATTTAAACCGACTTCCAAAAACACAAAACTAAAAAGCTAAAAATAACAAAATACCGATTTAATCCAAAATACAAAAACACACGTAATATTATTATAGGTTTGTGTTACCACTGATCGGTATGAAGTCGGTGACAAGCCAAATATGGAGGAGATAGATGGGCTAAGTCGACTCCCGCCACCAGCAGCTCTTCTTGAGCAGAACAACCCAAGTGGGCAGACACCAGCGGGCTTGTCACCGAATTCAAACCGATCAGTGGTAGCACAAAACAATAATAATATTAGGTACGTGTGTTTTTGTCTTTTGGATTAAATCGGTATTTTGTTATGTTTAGCTTTTTCATTTTTAGCTTTTTAGTTTTGTGTTTTTGGAAGTCGGTTTTAATTTTTATTTTGTTAAAATTTTATTTATGACATATAAAATGAGAGAAAATATGTATTGAAAATTAAGTATCGATTATAATATCTCGTATCGCGTCTAATGGTAGGTCAATTTCTGTAGAGACTAGTGATGGGATTAAATCAAAATCTCAGTTATAAGTAAATTTTTATGGAATCTACAATACCTAATCAAATTGAAACTTGTCGATGTCTGTGTATGACGTCTATATGTATATTGGAGATATTTAAGAAAAAATTGTGTGGAGGGTCTTCTTGAGAGTTCTAGAAGCCGAAAAAATTAATTTTAGAATTTTTGTCTTGATGAAGTCAAATAACTTATTTTCATACTTCCGAATCCCACACGGGTAAGAAGTCGTGGGTGAAAGCTAGTTTAACAATGGTTTAAGTAGTAAAATAAGGTAAACTTGTATTACCCCTTGGCCACAGCCACGGCGGCGGTGGTGGCGGCGGCGGCGGCGGCAAAAACAAATGGTAGACAACATAAGAAGTTGGCCACAGCTATCAGCGGCGCGCGCCACCTTCTTATGTTGTCTACCATTTGTTTTTGCCGCCGCCGCCGCCGCCACCACCGCCGCCGACTGTGGCGCCACCCTAAGCATAATCAGCCCCGCGCGACGCACCCTCGCTGAGATAGTGTGGGCGACAATCTACCACGCGGATGGAGTGCGGTTTGGTGAACTTCACAGTTCTCACTTCTCACACGCTTTCGATTTGATTTCTAAAGAGGTACGTGAGCAATGAGCATACCCAATAATTCCTCATCATGCTTCCCTTCAACGTTAACTGTGGCAACTCGTTTATAGATACATGACCCGTTGGCGGAATGGAACGCGCCTTCAAAATCTATTTATTTCATTGAAAAAATCTGGATAGTGGAGTTAAATTAGGAACAATAAAATTATGGCTAATTGTTTTTTCGTTATTTTTTTCTTTAACCAAACAAGTGATTACGAAAAAAAAATAGGTAAATAAAACCTTAAATACGAACATCGTCAACTAGGTACCTACTACGTAGGCAGTAAAAATAATTTATTTATTTTTTAATAAAAGCAGATTATGTAGGTACCTACTAGGTAGGTATTAATAAAAAAATACCTATTCGATAATCCTTATTCGTTATTTAACTTTTATTTACCTACTGATTTGTTATTATTTAGGTAGGTACCTATATGAAATTAAATTGGTTTTAACTTAGAAAAGAACATTTGAAAGAAACGGCAAAGTTGAAGATTTGACTGTACCTACATTATAATAATTTATGCATATTATAAAACAAAGTCCTCCGCCGCCGCCTGTCTGTCTATCTGTCAGTCTGTTCGCGATAAACTCAAAAACTATGGATGGTTTTTCATGCGGTTTTCAACAATAGATAGAGTGATTCAAGAGGAAGGTTCATAAGTATAATTTATTATGGAATTCCCGCGAGAACTCCGAAATTATTGCGGGCGACACCGTGGGGAACGACTTGTTAGATAATAATTACAATAACATAATAAGTAGGTAGTTAGTCTAGACTTATTTTTTATTAATAGTGAAACTTACCATAAAAGTAAGTTATGTGCAACTATAAAGAACCGGCTTTGAATGCACTTTTTAAAATACCTATATATTCTTACTTAAAAATCTTTTAAAATGAAAAAATCAAAAAATTTAAGCACGTCGTAAGTCGTGACAAACAACCGGGTCGCACGCGCGTTGCGTTATAACTATTGCTTTTAGTACTTTGGGCTTGCTTGCGATGCATAGTGGTGCCCAATCGACTGAGCCGTGATGTCGAACTATCGATAGTCTCGCTATCGACAGTTGACCTTCAAAATCAGGATATCGACAGAAGGGCATTATTGATGATTTGCAATATTATCGAAAGTAACAATAGTATCAACTGTTTTGAAAAATCGACTGTCATTTATTTGTTCATATTCAAGTTTTTACAACTGATTTACTTCTATCTACTGCCTCTTTCGTTATTTTAACTTTTTATCTGGAGCAACAATTTTTTGTGTCACCGTTATATTATGATCCTGATCCTATTTACACTAATACATAGTACCTACCCAAGCGCGAAGGGTTATGAATGTTGTGATTGTATTTGCATTTGTGTATTTTTGTTACTCTTTCACGCTGAAACGGCTGGATGGATTTGGATGAAATTTGGAATCTAGATAACTTATACCCTGCGGGGTTAGCCAAGTTGACATTCTACAACCGATAAGGCATAGATGTATGTAACAAATCGTCATGACACTTTAGTCAACCAATCCAAATTCTAGAGTTTTCACGTGATCATGCGGTCACGGTCAAATTAGAGTTCTGATTGACTGACCAATTAGTCACATGACCATTCGTTACATATAAATGTACAAAAGTTACCAACAGTGCAAAACTATCAGTAATTGTGAAATTTTTTGCTATCGATGTTCATTGATATTCGATAATAGCCTATCAAGTGGCATTACTATGACTGGCTAGTGGGATTCAGTAGGTACTTTGCAGCTGTTTGTGCCTCTTGATATCGCTGATATCATGATAACCTACTCGCGGGTCACCCTTTTACTTAATACTTGTATTGCATGAAGTGTTCCGTCATAATTTTGTTATGTAGGTAGATATATCAAATTTTCGCATACCTACGTTTTTGTATTTTATTTATTCGTTACGGGATTTTATGACCAACATATCAGTCTACATTCGTTTATTTCATTGTTAGAGAGCTTTTAATAACAGTTTTATCCCGGAACAGAGTTCGGAGAACAAGTACGTAAACAGTACAAACATGTACCTATACTCGTACCTACCTACGAGTAGTACCTACCTACCTAATAATTTAAAGTAATTTAAGTCTTGGTATAGGAAATAGGGCACTTTTCTTCCCCACGCAAACTGAAAAGTTCCAGGAAGCTCTCACACACGCAGAAACGTTGCTGCCGTTGCTGCAAAGTAAATTCGAAAATAAAGTCTACGGGAGCATTTGGAAATCACCTGCTACATTTGTTTTGTAGGTACCTTTCGAATGTGTGAAAGACAAATTTACTGAAAGCTCAGACGAAAGTTTTTATTTCGTCTGAGACTGAAAGTTCTTGCAAGTTTCATGCTTAATGACTAAGTAGATATACATATAACTATAAAGGTAGGTATTAGGTAACGGTTGCCTCTTGGAGCCTGCGTAATGTAACATTGCTCGAATCACTTGCCTTGTCTTCTGCACAACTTCTACATTTCGTTATTACCTATCAAACAAAATATCACGAATGAAAAATTTTAACAAAAAAATTAAAACCGACTTCCAAAAACACAAAACTAAAAAGCTAAAAATAACAAAATACCGATTTAATCCTCAGACGAAATACAAAGTCTGTAAGTCTCTAAAAAGACTTTATTTCGTCTGAGATTTAATCCAAAAGACAAAAATACACGTAATATTATTATTGGTTTGTGCTACCACTGATCGGTTTGAATTCGGTGACAAGCCCGCTTGTATCTGCCCACTTGGGTTGCTCTGCTCACGACGAGCTCGTGGCGGGAGTGGACTTAGCCCATCTACACATCTACTCCATATTTGGTTTGTCACCGACTTCAAACCGATCAATGGTAGCACAAACCAATAATAATATTAAGTGTATTTTGTCTTTTGGATTAAATCGGTATTTTGTTATATTTTTTTTTGTTTTTTAGTTTTGTGTTTTTGGAAGTCGAATTTAATTTTTTTGTTAAAATTTTGTTTATTTCTCGCCTTTTAGTGAGTTGGTTAGTAATTTATCTAAGTTACAATAGCCTAATGTCAACTGCTCATCGCCTTTTACAAAATATTGCTTTTCCCGATACAGAGAAGTTAATTGTTGAGGAGTTCTCCTGGTACAGTCGGCCACATAGAAAAGTATACCACCTCGATCTTAGTATGAGGGCAGCATGTTCGTTTGTTGTCGGGCACCATCGGTTTCACTCGGTACCCTACTGACATATGATCAAGGAGGCATTTATTTATTTATTTATTTATTCATTCTTTATTGCACAACAAGTACAAATGGCATCCTCCATGTATATATGATTCAGATTTAGATTTTTATTCATAATATTAATTATAAGTCAAATTTTAATTAAATGATTAAATGATAGTAATATGACGAGTATTGCAATGCAAAACAATATATTGCTTTCCCCGATGCAGGGACGTTAATTGTTGAGGAGTTCTCCTGGTACATCACAATCAGTTCCACTTCACCATATATACATTGTGATGAGCATAAAAAGAGATGAGCGTTTAGAAACCACATTAAAGTTAAAGAATCAGAACCTGTGAAATACCTATTATTGAGTAGTTCCGTTCGCGATCAGTTTCACTTCTTCAAATTTTGCTTCCCAAAAGCAACTAAACGATACTATAAAAAATAACCAAATCGTCATAGATGTGCTTATAAATTTTGAAGAGTTCCCTCGATTTCTCCAAGATCCCGTTTTGTTTTTTTTATGTTATATACTTTATTACCTCATAATCGAAATAAGTAATTAAGTTCGCCATTTGTACTTACTATGCAATAAAGAATAAATAAATAAAATAAGCGATTTAAAATGTTAAACCCTTAAGAAACTTTACTGAATGCCATGTTGCCGGAATTAGTCCGTCAGTTAGAAAATAAAAAAATAATAGATTTACATTAATTTGCTCGTTCAAATTAATGTTAATATATACATATATAAATTCTACCCTCCGTAATTTAGACTCTATAGACTCTGGGCCATGGTACATGCGGCCCTGCAGAAGGCATCAGGGCGGAAGTTTTCCCGAGGGAAACCCGAAACTAACGCGGATGAAATCACGCGCAGGGAACGGCTAGTAATTATTATAAAACAAACTATTCTAGATAAGCCAAGTCTTGTAACAACGCTGCACCGTCGCGTAGCCATTAATCAAAAACACATAAACATCGTGTTAATGAATTAAATGAAAACAAAAAGTAGTTTGCTCAGAATCGACTTCCGAATCGATCGCACCATGTTTTAATATATGTAGTTCATTTTTTTTTTTTACTAACCCATAATCTAAGATTTATAATAGGTCTACAATATTTGGCGCGTGCGCAGCCCGCAGCATAAATTCGAATCGGTCATTGATGCGTATACCTCGTGCAGGCGTAGCGCTTAAAATTTCGTAGATAGGTCACCTCCAAATTAATTTAGAATAACTTTTAAATGGGGTGTATCAGGTTTTGGGTTAGTCCATGATACCTACGTGGTATAAATAAGTTTGGTAGTAGAGTCATCCATAAAGTACGTCACACTAATTTCGTGATTATTTTTACCCCGCCCCCCTCCTTGGCACAGTTGATCACAGTTGTGAGACCGTACTAAGGAGAAGTCCTTAGTGTGACATCACATATTTTGCAATTTTACAACTAGAAAACGTATTAAATAAGACAGAAATTCTGACAAAAAAATTTAAACCTTAGCTAACAAAAAAACCTCCAAAATTGCACTAGCTTTATAAAGTCATTAAAAGCGAGAAATAATCAAAATTTTAACAAAATAATTAAAACCGACTTCCAAAAACACCAAACTAAAAAGCTAAACATAAAAAGCTAAAAATAACATAATACCGATTTAATCCAAAAGACACAAACACACGTAATATTATTATTGGTTTGTGCTACCACTGTCGGTATGAAGTCGGTGACAAGCAAAATATGGCGGGGGTATCTACCCCCGCCATAGTCGACTTAGCCCATCTTAACTAACTACTTCTAAGTTCCAGGAGTTACATAATATCATAACAAAATCAGTATAAACATTAAAAATATATTATTATTTTGAATTGTGTTGACATGAAATCTTTATTAATGACATTTACTATAAAATAATTATAAATGATTTACAAGCAATAACTTTGTGATGCAGGTACATTTTGTGCTTATAAACTTGATTAAGTATAGTTCTTATAATTTGAATAAACTAATTGAACATAGTCATGGTTCAAAGAAATTCATTACTTTTTTGGTGTTACCGACCTAAATGAAGTGGAATGCTTGACATAAAAGACTAAAACATCTTTTTCTTTGTTGCAGTATATCTCTCTGTATATTCATTATACCCTTCAATAGATACTAATTGCTTTGTTTCAAATAAATTTCCATCTAAATTGATTGTATGAATCTTTGAGTCTCGAAGTAAACTAGGCTTTATTGTGTCCAAGCTCAAACAATTTTCTTCTAATCTCAATATTTTAAGTCGAGGAGCCAGATGCAAGTCTTCACTAATGACAGATATTTGATTTTGACTCAGATTCAACTCAGCTCCATAAAACTCTGACATCCCACATGGGATTTCAGTTATCTTATTGTTAGCCATCTCTACAACCTCTAAATTTTTCAGCCCTATCAACACTTGTGGAAATTTTTTAAGCTTATTATTATTTATATATATTTTCTTCAAATTAGTCATGTTGGTGATTGTTTCTGGTAGATTTGACACCAAGTTGTAGGATATATTCAAAACTTCTAGCTTTTTCAGATTTTCTATTGATGTTGGTATAGCTTCAATTTTATTTGATTCAAAATTAAGTTGCTTCAGCTGTTTCAATTTACTTAAATCATCTGGTATGTATGTGAGTTTATTTTTAGATAGATCTAAGTTCCTCAGAACTTCACTTAGAGTAAGTACCTCTTCTGGTATTTCCTTTAGTTTATGATCTGATATTTGCAAAACACCAGTCTTGGATGCTGTATTGTAATGCTGCTTTAGTCCAGAATTACCCATATCTCCAGTAGGTAAATCAATTATTTCCAAACATTAAACAGCTAGAAGATTTGGGGTGGGTTAAGTTAATCACTAACCCACAATTAAGTCTCGTAAATTGCTTCATGGAACTCAGAGCAACAGGTATCGAATCGAGTGTAATTTATCAAGCTTTTCGACTTCGGAACTTAACAGCAAGAAAAATTTTCCAAAACTTGTTTTTGCTTCTTCAATACAACTTAGTAAATCAAATATATCCTCCTTAAATTATTCCTAAAATCAACTCAACCATACGCTATGGCGTTTAACAAAAGTAAAACTTAATGGTTATGTTTACTTCTTCTTCTATAATAATAGCGTCTATAATTATAATTTGCCAATGACAATGTTTTCTTATTAATAAAAATCTCTGCAAATTATTTATTTACTATTTATTATTTTCTTTGATTTGTCAAACTAAAAATAGGTAGGTAGCGTAATCAGTAATGTAGGTACCTACTAGGGATGTAAAAAAATAATCGTTTATTAAAATAATCGATTAAAATATATTTTTAAAAGAAAAATTGATTTTAATAAATGATTTAATTTTTAAGAAAAATCTATTAATAATCGATTATTTTAATAGTTCAATCCAATTTTTATCCCGGAATTCCCATGGGAAGTCCGAAATTAACGCGAGTGAAACTGCATTGAATTTGCATACTATACTTTTAAGGGTTACAGAAAACAATTTTGGTTATTTTTATCCCAAAATAGGCTAGTTTCCTGGGTAAAAAAATCAAAATTCTATTTAGTCCGTCAGTTAGATAATAAAAAAATAAAAGACACGTATTTTTTGCTTTTTTAAAATAATGGAAATATGCATAGATAAAGCGCATTAAAGTTTAGGGTGGGGGACTTGTGTCGTCACAGCTCGCTATAACGTGCGAACAAACTGTAGCGAGGCGTGACGTCATGTGAAATTTCGACTTGATATATCTCCGTTATTTTTTGGTTACTTAAAAAATAACAAAATACGTGTCCAATATTTTTTAATAATCTACAAAACGGACTAAAAAGAAAAATTTAGGAAACTAGCCTATTCCCGCGGGATCTCCAAAATTAACGCGGGTGAAACCACAGTGAACAGCTACTTAATAATAAATAATAAATTAATAATAAATAATTATTTTAGTTACAAACTATCTTATCTCCTTATTTCCTGAACTACAGCTTGAAAAGCTTGTTTTATAACGTTTCGGAATGTTCCAGATAATTTTCAAACATTTTAGAATATTCTCGATTAGCGGTATACACGAACAAAACACTGAACTGACTTTTAAAATCAATATTTAATTATTTATTTATCGATATTAAGCATTCCCAAATTGATGCTTAAAGCGTGTGGCGCTGGGGGTAAATTTAGCGTACAAAAACGTGGAGGTTAAAGAGTTAAAAATCAATTTTTTTATGTACAATGTCACATCCTTGTTTTTTTTTTTTCTTTAGAACTCTAATAGTACGAGCGCCTAAGAGGGGATTTGTGGATTTGCTAAAGCGCGTCAGATAAACATAACCTTGCACCATGTTGCGAACCTCCACCAAATATAGGCCCCCTACACTGGTGGGTGCGTCTAGAATAACCGATCAGATTAGTAAAAAAAATCGATGACTCGAAATACTCGAGCGCGTCAGATTAAGATATGGTGGGTTAATTACATGCTGAGAAGTGTGTATATGAATAATCTGACGCTTTGAACGTGACGTAATCCCTTAGAGGATCACAAACTTGTAAAAAAAAAAACGCAACCTCGACATTCTCGAGTGCGGTTGATTTATTTTTTATTTTGAAGTAAATAACTCAAGGATAGTGGGAAAAATATAATCTGCCAATTTTCATAAGCCGAAGAAACAAAAATCGTCTATAAAGTTTATAACGAGCCGCTGCAGTGAAACGTGTACCTATTGCTCGCTCTGTCTTTTTTCCTTTGCTTTTTCTCTATCTATCACTCTCTCGCACCTCACACTACTTTCCATCGCCATGACGTCATCACAGCATATTACGGCACTAAACGTGTCAAATTGATAGTTTTTTACTAAATAATTGAAGTATTACATCGAACCTATAACCTTTCAATAAAATATAATTTTTAACCGATTAAAAAAAAGTAGCGTTCAAAGGTAGGTGTATTACTCCACTCCGCGCCTCTCTCTCCCTTTCACTTTTTGTGTATCTCTGACTCTCTCACACCATTCCCACGCTGCTGTCCATCGCCATGACGCCATTTTACTTTGCAGCTCATCACAAAACAACGCGTTCGTGTTATTATATGTAAGACGCTCTGGCTTGTTTGTGCTTTAAAGTTAGTTTTGTGAATAATATTTTCTGAGCTTTTACATATTTCATAGAAATATGAAATGTGTTTTTTGTGAACAAGAAATAGCTCATAAAGTTATTAAACTTACGTCAGAAATAAAAAAAACTTAAAAATAAATCATAATTTTTGTTCCTAGCAGTCAGATTAATAATATCCCTTAAAATTATTGTCAGATTTTAAGCCAAAATAACTTGGACTGCAAGCTGAATCTTCTGCAAAATAATCTGACACGCTCGAGTATTCCAAAATTGAGATTTTTTTGCGTTTTCAAAAATTCGCTACTACCTTGCGTCACCTCCGAATCGGCAGATTTTCGAAGGGGAGCATTTTTAGGGTTCACTTAACATCTCCTTTGAATATCTGACGCGTTGGTTTTTTTTCTTTATTTTTTCCCCTTCCGGATGGCCACCCGTGGGGGTGGCAAATTGGCAGATGAATATATTTTCGATATCAGAGACACCTTGGAGTATCTAAACTACAATATCTGACGCGCTCGAGTATTTCCATGTTTCTATTTTTTTTTTCATTTTTGAAAGCCTGTAGAAGCTAATCCCACTGGTGAATAAAAAAACATCATATAACCTTATTTTGTTTATACCTCCAAATCTTCAAAACCCAATAGGTCCCAGCGACGCTCGAGTTAATCCCGAATTAGTATCGGTATCTCCCGTACTATAACTCTTTAGAACGTTATTAATAAACCGATTTAGAAATTCTTTTTTTATTGGAAAGGGTATACTTCGCGGGAACCCTGGAAACAGGACCTATTTATAATCCGGTTAGGATTTAACGATCAGGATAATTTTGTATTTCAGTCGATTGAGGCTTTTCAAAAGTTTGTATTCATATTTAAAATTATATTTTATTTTTATTTTCATAAAATTGTCAAAATTAATCTATTTTTCGTTTATTTTAATTATTAATCGATTTTTTTCTCTCAATGTTACATCACTAGTACCTACCACTGGTCTATCACTGAGCAAATCCGCATCCTTTTCATGTTTATCATCGTTTCCCTACCTTGAAACTGGCAAAATGCGCAAACTGCGCGACGCCATAACAAAAAAACAAAAAAAAAATCACTACGTTTTAAGATCAGAAGAATAACTAAGCATATTCTTCTGAGGTTTTAAGAGTTAGGCTTCGGAACATTATGTTATTCTTCTGAGAGTCAGGCACAAAGAGTAACATAAGCATAGGTCAGGCACTTCCATACTAATCGCTGAACCGATTTATGAAAGCATTTTGTGCCACAGATCAACTAGACATTTATGTCTTTTTGTGCCAACCATACCAATGCAATGTATGCCGCGGTCACAGAAATTTGGTCAAGTATTCCAAAGTTGGTAAAGAAGTTCGCGCATAAATCCACAGTTAACTTTTGGTTCAAGGGAGTGTCGCTGGCGTAGACGGAGCGCTGGCCTGGTACATGCCAGGTACCTACCTTACCTCAGAAGAATATGAGTACCTTACCTTCTCTCTGCAATATGGCAACACTGCAACAGACGCCTTGGCAATCACGGCTCAGGTGCACGGTCTAAAGCTCCAAATTGACGGTCAGTTTGGATGACATCCGTGGAAGTAATCCACACCCCGTGGCCATTGATGGTCACGATCACGGTGTGGAATAAGGACAAAATTTCGGACGTGGTGTTTTTATTACAGAATTGGGTAGTCATTAGTAATAGAAAAGGTAGAGTAGAACTCCCGTGTGCAAATTATGCATATCTTGAGATTTATGAATTTTTGAAAAACCCATATTTTTTTGGGCCACAAAGTGAAAAAAAATCGCTTCTCTGAAACTATAGGTTTTATTGATAATTTGATTCCAGAATATATAAGAGTAAGTAAGGTTGCATTTTAGGAGAATTTTTCATCTTTCCAGAGCAACTACAACAAGAGTTATTAAGTTTTTTAAATTTTTCGTTTTTATTTTTTTTCTCTTATACTATGTCTGTTGGATTCTTGTCTTTTCTATTGGTAGGTAGAAATAAAAACAGAGCTCCACTAATTGTTGTGTCTACCCTCATTTGAAATGGCACGACAATTATCGGCGCGCACCGTTCGAGGCGAGTTAGTTACGCCTTGGGACCGCGACTAATGCACATGTGAGCCGTGCTCCGATATTGTTGCAACTTTATAAGCGTCCGTGACCCTTGTACCTGTTCTTCGACGTGAGACGTTCTCACTGGTGTCTGGAGTTCAGTGATTGGTGTTAACTCTTCAATAAACTATTTAATTAGAGTCAGAGACTTGTCCAAGTGCACGAGCTCCGCCATTATCCGTCGTTGCGTCGTCCGTCGGCTGGTCTGCTGTCCAGGTGGTGGTGGATGCAAAGGTTAGTGGAGAGCTTTACCTACCGTGTGCTGGGCAGGAATCCGGCATACTTCAAACATACAGTCCACTAAAAATATTTCATATAACCAGCCCTCTGTGCCGCGGGAGTTCTTAAAACCGAATTCAGGTTTGGCTTTAAGAACTGCACAGTTTTTTCTGGTCCATCGACCCAGGATAATTCATTTTATATTAATAAAAATAATCTAGAAAAAATCATAGACGTTCTATATTTTTTCTTAATAAAAGTACAAGTAGGTAGTTTTGTGTAATAAATTTTAACTCGTACAGACGTTCTGTACGAATAGTTTTTTACATTAATTACATACATAAATCATTTATCTATTTAAATATATTTATTAAAACTATATTTATCGCACTAATTTGTCAACTTGCATTCGTCGAAAAAATTATTACATACTAAGTACCGTAGAACCTTACATCATTGCCCTCGGAATACAACTTTGCCCAAAACCGAAAAATAACTAAAAGTAGTTGTAGCCCATTTTTTTTTTTAATGGCAACATTTTTCAACATTTCGTGCAATCTTCGACATTTATATGGCCACACAAATTATCCGTTGTGTTCCTAACTTCACTCAGTTGACTTTCAGCAGTTGTCAAAGTGAGGTCTACGCAGGTGGTGCCAATTTTGTTGATCGTGCTGAACCGTGCTGTATCCAAAAGAATTATTGTAGGTGAGTTTAAGTTATTGTGCTCATAACTGATTGAATAACGATTAATTTTGTTCTAGTTTTACCGTTTTAGCTGTCTTTATTACGAAAAAATTCAAGTGGGCAAAGTTGTAAGCAACTGTGTAGCAAAGAGTTTGTAACATTGCCCACCCTAAAAAAGGTGTTAGGGTTGTCACTTTTTTAATTTGGAAAATATATAAACACATAAGGTTTTTAATTTTTTATTGTAGGTAAAGATTGTGTGAGTCATATTTGTACTTACCTACTTTTGATGGCTTAGATTCGCAACTGGACTCAATAGGTGGCGCTGCGCTTAGGTTTTACTAATTTTATGACAACACTTGGCAGATCTAAAGAAATGGGAAGAAGGCCTTTGCCCAGCAGTGGGACAATATACCTAACCAAAAAATATTTGGCAGGTCTGCTAGTTCAAACATTTTACAAAGTGAAAGTTAGCTAAGTAAAAGTATTCCTAGATAGGATCTTGGTGGAAGACAGATTTGGTATTTTTCATCCGAGTGGTTGAAAAGTATTTTTCTTTAGTAAACATAATATTATAAAAGGCATTAAATAATTTAACGAATAGGTGATTAGTCATAAAAGACATTTATTGCGTATTTAGATGTCTTTCGATATACGTATACATGTCCCCAAAAAATAATGAACCCTACTACCACTTCGGGACTACATAGGCTGGTGATAAGAAAGAAGTGGCGCAACAAAACTTATCACTAAACATTTAAGTGGTGATGTCCCTTACTTAGCTTTAAATTTCTCTTGTATCGTGGGTCATTTATGCATTACAAGCACAAAACAAACACCTATAAACTGCAAGCAACTATTTGCTTTTTAAATTACATTAAATAAAAATAAATATCCCTACTTAGTTTTTTTTTTACCTACAGGATGGCCAAAACAACGAAAAAAAAAAGCCGAAGACGTGTAGGTGCTCGACCGTACAAAAATTACACAGAAGAGATGTTGGACTTGGCGGTACAATACATAAAAGAAAAAAAAATGTCTTCAAGAGAAGCCGAACGCCAGTTCGGCATACCGCGGCGCACGTTATTAAACAAACAAAAAGAGAATCACCCAAAAAATGTAGGGAAACCTACATTGTTATCCGAGGAAGAAGAGGAAAACATTGTTAAAGTTATAGTTGCAGCAGCGGACTTTGGTTGTCCACTAACAAAGCTAGATTTAAGGCTTGTAGTCCATAATTATTTAAAAAAAAATGGTCGTGACGAAATCTTTAACCATCTACCTCCCGGTAAGCAATGGGTAGAATGTTTCATGGAAAGGCATGAATCAAAACTGACAACGAGAAGCTGTCAAAATATAAAATTGGCTAGAGCGGAGAAAACAGTGGACGAATTCCTTGAATATTTTAACAATTTGGAAGAAACACTCAAAGATATTCCTCCAACACATATATTAAATTTGGATGAAACCAATTTGAGCGATGATCCGGGCGCATCTAAATGCATTTTTAGGAGAGGAGTAAAATATCCAGAGCGGGTTTTGAACTCCACAAAAGGTGCTATTTCATTGATGTTTACAGTAACAGCTGCTGGCCAGATTTTACCTGCTTATGTGGTGTACAAAGCTGAATGTCTTTATTCTGAATGGATTTCTGGAGGCCCCCGAGATACGCGCTACAATAGAACAACGTCAGGATGGTTCGATTCCACCACCTTTGAAGAATATTTTAAGACAGTTGTCGTACCATGGGCAGACAGTTTACCTGGCAAGAAGGTGGTTATCTGTGATAATCTTTCCAGTCATCTCAGCGTCACCGTTATTCAACTTTGCGAGGTACACAATATATCTTTTGTATTTATACCCACGCAATCCACACATCTTACACAGCCTCTTGATGTGGCTTTTTTTGCTCCCCTAAAAAAGGCTTGGCGAAAAGTTCTACTTGAATACAAAATGGAAAATCCTAATCAAACTGCATTAAATAAAAATCATTTTCCAAAAATGTTGACAAATTTGATTAATACCATAAAACTGAAAGAGGCCAAAATTATCCAAAGTGGATTTAAAGCTACCGGAATATTTCCATTAAACCCAAGTCAAGTTCTTCAGCGCCTTCCTGAGTTTGCTGAAAATATTGGAAACTATAGTGTAGATTCTGCATTGCTGGATTATCTAAAAAAGGTGCGACAACCGAAGCCAGTCTCTGTAAGTCGGAATAAAAAAGTGACAGTGGAGCCTGGAAAATCAGTAACGATTGATGATTTCTATCACATTCTAAGAGAGAAAGAAGCAGCTGCTGCAAATAAGAAATCACAGAGAAAAAAGAATACGGGAGTGAAAAAAAACAAAAATAAAAAAAAACAACAAAAGAAAAAGAATGAAAATGAACAAGAGTTGTCGCAACTCAATGACGCTAACGAATTTATACAAAGTGATAGTCCAAGTGACGGTAAAATGATAAATAGCATTGATGATAACAACTGTTTCGATATTTTTCCAGAAGAAAACCGTTTAGTTGATCACGTTTTTGGGCAAGATGTCGTAACCGAACTTCTTGACTTAAAAGACACTACCGAGAATCACGACACAGAAGTTACAAACGAAGAATTAAAAAATAACTACAAAGAAATCAGTGCTTACCTGTCAGACGATGAAACGATGAGTATTATAAAACCAGACCAAAATAACGAAATTAATTTTTTGGACGAAGTTACAGGAGAAATTGTAAAATCATCTTGTCAAGGAGGATCAATAGCTCCACCAAGTTTGGCTCCACCAAGTTTGTCTGTCCTTTGTACGAAAAATATCAACAATCTTATGGGCTCCGCAATACAAGAAGTTTTTGATCACTCATCAAATGTATGCATGTTAAGTAAATTTTCTAAGAAAAAAGACGATCAAAACATGGCATTTTGGGCGAATACTGAAAATGATGTACCGTCATGTTTAAAACCAGGTACAATATCGGACACCCAAAAGTCAAAAAACTGTTTGACAAAAAAGTTAATAATCTCTGATGAAAAGGTAAATTCTGACAACAAGATAACATGTCCTGAAAAATTAAACAAAATTAAAAACCTTCTAAGCGGAGCAGACATTATAAGACATTCAGCTTTGCAGATGAAATTGGCTCCCATGAAAAAACGAGGTGTAAAAGTTAATATTTATGAAAAAAATACTAGTGATGAACCGAGTATTAACGCAACAAGAAAACGTAAACGAAATGATTCTAAAAATTCAGAGAGTCAAAGAGTTCAGAAGAAAGTGACAAAATGCAAGTTTTTTACAAAAGATGATACTGCAAGTAAATTAAGACCAGAAGTAAGCAATAAGGTAACGAAGCGGCAAGAAAAGGTAAAATCAAAGAAGAGGGCTGTAAAAAAGAAGAGAAACTTTAAAATGGAAACAAGCTCCGAAATTTCAGATACCATAAGCATCGCAAACACAGAAGATTCATTTGATGGAACATTTGATGAATATATCACAGCTTATCTTGAAGAACAAAATGGGAAAGAAAATATGGATCCAGAATCAGATGTTGTACCATTTGGGTTCAGTGACGTTCAATATTGCGCAGATAGTAACTACCATAAAGATGATTGGGTTGTTGCCAAGTTTGCAACGAAGAAGAGTCTGAAACACTATGTCGGACGCATTTTAAGAGTGACTAACAATATTCCTACAGTCAAATTTTTAAGAAAGGTTAAAAATTCGAAAAATTCAAAAGGATTAGTTTTTACTTACCCAGACATAGATGATGTATGCGAAATGCACCACCCAGATGATATTCTTCTGATTTTACCAAAACCAAATATTTCTCGGCGCGGACAAATAATTTTTAACATAAATTTATGTGATTACAACATTCAATAAATCACATAAGGTACATATAATTTACGACTGTTTATAACCAATGACTTGCTTGCTTTAAATGACATTGATGTCCTTTTTGATTCAACCCACGAATTTGAAAGTTAGATTGTTTGATTGAAATTTTTTGCGTACCTATTATTATTTGAATTTAAAATATTTTTTGAATATTTTGAGCAAGTACCTAGGTACTTGTACATAGCCTAATAGTGTTATGCTGACATCCAAATATTTTACATTTTTACTGTAGGATACAATAGCAATATTTTAATAGATTGGTCTAACTAAGCAACCGATTGGGCTTTTCAAAAATGTTTGTTTTGAGTTTTTTATTTAGATATTGTATAATTTTGTTTTTTCTAAATTCAAAGTTTAATTAGATTTTGAATTGCCTGTTTTGGAAAGTATTGTTTAAACGTTAAAATAACTTCAGATGATTTATTGCTACTTTGTTAAGTTTAATATGTAAATCCGTTTATTAATTTTTAAAATAAGTATCTCTAAAAAAGTGATCTCTAATTATCCAAAGGTTAAGTTTATTCATAATAGGCTAGTTTCCTGGGTAAAAAAATCAAAATTCTATTTAGTCCGTCAGTTAGATAATAAAAAAATAAAAGACACGTACTTTTTGCTTTTTTAAAATAATGAAAATATACATAGATAAAGCGCATTTAAGTTTAGGGTGGGGGATTCGTGACGTCACAGCTCGCTATAACGTACGAACAAACTGTAGCGAGGCGTGACGTCATGTGAAACTTCGACTCCGTTATTTTTTGGTTACATAAAAAAATAATACGTGTCCAATATTTTTTAATAATCCACAAAACGGACTAAAAAAAAATTTAGGAAACTAGCCTATTATAATTTAATAGTGATCTCCAGCTGTATAAGCGCCGCTAAGATTTGTTTATAAGTTTTGTTTCTTTTCGTGCCAATAGATGACGCTGAGAGTCTTTTATTATTTAATTAAAATATAAAAATACTTGAGCCATCCATTGACGCAAAACAAATAAAACTTGTAAAGAAACCGGAGCAGCTGCGCTTAGACACTAAATATCCATAGGATATTTAATTTTGTTAAGACCTTATTGCTTACCTGTGTAGGTACAATCTTGCCACTTGGCATAATTAATAAAAATAATTTGTACGAATAAAACATACCTGATTTTTATTTCGCAGCAACCCTAGCACTTCGTGTTTTTTGTATGAAAATAGCTCTGTAAGGTATTTCAACATTGCCCACCTCAATAAATAAAAAAAAGAAAGATGTTTTTGTCTGTTTTTGAGATGGTTTACATCTTTGCACCATTGTTCGTTACATATTTTATTTTCAAAGCAATAGTGCTTATTGTTGCTGAGATTTTGAGGGTGGGCAAAGTTGTAAGGAATGGTAGATAAAGTTGCCCACCTCTTTAACCGTATTTTTTGATGCTTTAAATCTAAGATGATCTTATTTAAGTTTTAAAGAATTATTCCTTTCAATTAGCCTTAAATAACTGTATATTAAATTTTAAAATCAAGTGTATGGTTTTTGAGTTATGTTAAAAATAAGCAAAAAAGCGGGCAAAGTTGTAAGGTTCCACGGTAACGGTTTTGTCAATTACCTACCACTAATAAAAAGAAAAAAAATGGCTCCTCCTAAGAAAGATGCAAGTCCTGAGGTTCCATTGGATTTAACTATGTTAATTAATCGTAAACAAAGAATTTTCGAACAAATTCAGTCAATTTTTGATATGTCTCAAAACATTTCTGACTCCGATTCCAAAGAGTTATTTTTATTAAACGCCTCAGAAATCGATGATTTGCGTAAAACATTCGAAAGAATTACATTCAAAATTCTCGAGTTGGAGTTGGAATCGAACTCAAATGCAACTTTACGAAGTCACGAATTGAGTAGTTTGGATGAATTATATTTTCGCATCAAATTAGCGGCATCCAAGATTCAACCTAAAGTCAGTAATATTAAGGTCGAAAATTCTTCGTCTACCAAAGATTCTCGTCCGCGTTTACCTAAACTCGATCTCTTTGTGTTCGACGGTGATATTGAAAACTTCACTACGTTTTACGAAACATTCGGTTCGTTGGTTCATAATCAGACTAGTATTGAAAAAATAGACAAATTTCATTATTTGTTGTCGTGTACTAGGGGCGCGGCACTGAATATAGTAAAAAGTGTTCCGATTACCGCCGACAACTACGACGTAGTGTGGCAAAGTTTGCTGGATAAATATAAAGACAGTCGAATGTTGGTTGGTCGATATTTAGACAAAATGTTAAATTTTTCTCCATTAAACAAAGAATCTTCTAATTTATTAAATACATTCATAGAACATTTTGACCACTCATACAAAGCTATTCAAGCGTTAAACATCGATGACTTGGGTAGTTATATTCTGTGTCACATTGCGTTAAGGGCATTAGACCCACAAACAAGAAAATTATTTGAACAACAATTAAATCAAAAATCTATTCCAAAATTTTCGGAACTCATGTTATTTATTCACAACCATGTTAAGGTTTTGGAACATTCGGCGTCGTACTCTAACACGCACGAAATGCAACAAAATAAATCAATTAAAATCAACAGTAATAATATCAAACAATACTCAAATAGGTATGAGAGAAAACCGGTTGTAAAAAACATCTCACACGCGTCCGCGTCGCGCGCGGTACCTATCTGTGCACATTGTGGAGACGGGCACATGATTTATCGCTGTGATCAATTTCGTAAGTTGACCGCTGAACGGCGTATGGACCGTGCCGACTCCCTAAAATTGTGTCGTAATTGTTTAAAATCAAATCATAGTTTAAGCGAATGCAATAGTCAATACAGATGTGTGGTGTGTCAATCGAATCACCATTATCTATTGCATACTGATGCGACTGATAAGAAACCCGTTTTTTCTGCGCCATCCGTGTGTCCTCCCGCGCCGCCGCCGGCGAGTGATGCACTGAATAATTGTCACGCGTCCACATTGCAAACATACAACAATGTTGTTATATTGGGAACAGCTGTAGTTCACGTTAAGGACCGTTTCGACTGTTATCAAAGCTGCCGAGTTCTAATAGATTCTGGCGCGCAATCGAATTTTATTTCGATCGATTGTTTGCAACGCTTGGGTTTATCACAACGCAAGTGTCCTTTTAATATTTTTGGACTTTCCGGCGAAAGTGTAAAAAATTACGGGATGGTGTCATGCAACATAAAGTCACGACATTGTGACAATCCTATATTTAATATCGATGCAGTTGTATTGCGTAAAATAACTTGCGATCTGCCGACTGTAAAAATTCCAGATGCTGTAGTAAATGAATATAAAAATTTATTATTAGCAGATCCGAACTTTTATGAAAAATCGCCGATCGATATCATATTGGCCGGTGATATTTTCCCGTATGTTTACGATGGAAAAAAGATTGTTTTTGCGACGGACGTTCCGCCCGCATTAAGCAGCGTTTTTGGTTACATTATAACGGGAAAATTAGGTTTTCTCACTCCTAGTGACAACAATATAAATGTTGTAGCGTCTACAACTTCTTTAGTGTCGTACACAACCGAAGAGAATCTTCTAAATGACACTCTCAAACGTTTTTGGGAGTTGGAGTCTTTGCCGTGCGAAGCTTCAATTAGTCCATTAGAAGAACTCGCAGAAAAAATATATTCAGAAAAACATTATCGTAATGAAACAGGACGATATGTTTCACCAATTTTATTAAATCCAAATCACGATCCCCTTGGTGAGTCGTATGAAATTGCGTTGAGGCGGCTCATTCAAGTCGAGCGACGGTTGGCTCGCTCGCCAGAACTACAAAATGCGTATTGCGACTTTATGAAGGAATACGAGTCGCTGGGTCATATGGAGGTTTACACGGGTTCCAAACCGTCTAAATTTCTCATCCCGCATCATTGCGTACTGCGTCCCTCCAGCACCACTACACCTTTACGTGTCGTGTTCGATGGGTCGGCCAAGACAAGTACAGGGTGTTCACTTAATGACGCCTTGCTGACGGGCAAAAAGTTGCTACAGGATGTGCTCACAATTATTATAAACTTTCGGCTTTTCGAAGTGTGTCTCACTGCTGACGTTTCAAAAATGTATCGAGCCGTGCTCATCGATCCGTCGGAGAGAGAATATCAGCACATACTTTGGCGCAACCACCCTACACTCCCTGTACAGATCTATGAGCTGAAAACTAACACATACGGTCTGCGAAGTGCGCCATTCATTGCAATCCGTACCTTGCACCAGTTAGCTTGTGATGAGAAGTCACGTGTTCAGGAAATTTGTTCGCAAGTATCCCCTGAAAGCATTCCGACTCAACCGCCGAGGCTGAATGCTGCTCAGGTGCTCGTGGAAGGGTTTTATGTTGATGATCTTTTATGGTCATGTCAGTCGAGTTCAGACGCTTGCACGTTGCAAGACGAACTCATGTCACTTCTCAAGAGTGGTGGGTTCGAACTGAGAAAGTGGGCTAGCAATGATCCTAGTCTACTTTCCAGAATGCAGTCTGATCAGGTATCGGCGATAAACTTTAAAGATGATACGTTATCATCATCCTTGAAGGTGCTAGGGTTGACTTGGTTACCTTCAGGAGACTGCTTTTCCTTTAATTATAATATGAGAGATGTAACCTCGACAAAGCGATCGGTACTCAAGTTGCTCGCAAGTATCTTCGATCCGGTAGGATTTATTTCACCTTGCACTTTTCTTGCTAAGTGTATTATGCAAGATCTGTGGAAACTAGGACTCGGGTGGGATGAAAAACTTCCCACAAACCTGTACAAAAAATGGACAAAATTTATTTCAGACTTGCCAAATTTATCCGATTTGCGTATCGAGCGACATTTGCTATTACCTAAATTTACAGCAGTACATCTCATAGCCTTTTGTGATGCGTCATCACGTGGTTATGCATCCTGCATCTATTTGCACAGTGTTGATGCTGCTGGTGGAGTAAAAGTCAGGTTGCTGACAAGCAAATCAAAGGTCGCGCCGACCAAGCCTGTCTTGTCAATCCCTCGGCTTGAGCTAGTGGCAGCTGTACTGCTTACAAAATTAGTGAAATTTGTAATAAAAAATATAAAAAGAATAGAATTCCACATAACGGCTTTCAGTGACTCGAGCGTCGTCTTGTCCTGGATTCAAACGCCACCGTATAAATTGAAACCATTTGTAGCTAACCGTGTTAGCCAGATTACTGATGTCGTGCCTCCTAACTGTTGGCTTCACATAAACAGCGACAAAAATGCAGCTGATCTGTGTTCTCGTGGCGCGTTGCCCAGTCAGTTCAACAAAGTGGCTGAACAATGGTTCCATGGTCCTGCATGGTTGTATGAAGACCCAGAGCTGTGGCCGACCAGTACATTTTTTGTAAAGGATGAGTCAAAAATCCCTGAGTTGAGAGCGAACGTTGACAGCTTCACGTTTAACTCGTGTGATCAACAAGAATTCAAAAATGATTTGGAAAATACGTTTAACAAATTCTCATCTTTCAACAGATTGCAGCGAGTCATAGCTTGGTGTTATCGTTTTGTAAACAACGCATACGCTAAGGCTAAACGGTCACCATCATCTTCTGGTCCGTTAAGAACCCATGAGTTGACTCAGGCTCACAACATTATCATCAGTTGCGTGCAAACAAATCATTTCAATGCTGAAATGCAATTGTTGCAAAAGGAAAAAAAGGTTCCCTCGCTACGTAAGCTTTCACCATTTATTGACACCGAAGGTTTCCTCAGGGTGGGGGGTAGAATTGTACAATCCGAGCTCCCTTATGGCACAAAACATCCCGTGCTTCTTCCAAAAAAGATTCACGTTACAAAATTAATAATAAATTACTTTCACAAAATTTATTTGCACGTCGGTCCTCGAACGTTACAGGGCATTCTGTGCAGAAATTATTGGATTGTTAACGCACGCAACACTATCCGCTCAGTGTTGTCGAAGTGCTCCATTTGTTTTAAATGTCGTCCATTGGTTTCTCAGCCTGCGATGGGTACGTTACCTGCAGCGAGACTCAAACCAGATAAGGTTTTCAACCACGTTGGTTGTGATATTGGAGGTCCATTCCTTGTAAAGGAAAGCCTTCAGCGTAAGTCTAGGATGCATAAGTCGTACTTATGTTTATTTATTTGTTTTGCTACGAAAGCAGTGCACTTAGAAGTGATCACTGATCTATCGTGTGAATGTTTTTTGGCAGCATTCGACCGATTTGTGGCTCGTCGGGGTCTGTGCAGCTGCTTATATTCAGACTGCGGTACAAACTTTGTGGCAGCAGCCAAACATTTGAAGGAAGTGTGCAACTTTTTCAATGACACTGAGAATCAAGACAGAATTCTTGATGGATTGTCGTCACGCCGTGTCGACTGGCGCACGAATCCACCAAATGCGGCTTCCATGGGCGGCTTATGGGAAGCTGGTATCAAATCGGCCAAGCATCACTTGTATCGCGTTGTAGGTGAAACAGTACTCACATTTGAGGAACTTACAACAGTATTTTGTAAAATCGAGGCAGTGATGAATTCACGACCACTTTGTTCATTGTCAGACAATCCCAACGAGTTTGAAGTTCTAACTGCGGGTCACTTCTTGATCGGTCACAATCTATTAGCTGTTCCAGAATATGATGTTCAGGACATATCTCTGAACCGATTGTCACGTTGGCAATCCGTACAGAAGATGACACAGTCATTTTGGAGGCGTTGGTCTGACGACTATCTTCACACTCTTCAGCAGAGAGTGAAATGGTTTTCGTCGCCACCCAACGTTAAAGTAGGTGATCTCGTGCTACTTAAATCTAATTTAACCAAACCCTTGCAGTGGCCACTCGGTAGAATCCATGAAATTCATCCAGGAGTTGACAAGGTTGTTCGTGTAGTTACAGTACGCACTCAGAACAGTCTCTATAAGCGTCCTGTTAACAAAATTTGTCCCTTGCCGTATATTTGTCCCTTGCCGTATGCCAATTGACAAACTATATTTAATTTATAAAATTAGGTTAGGTATTCTACAGTAGTTTACACTTTACACTAGCTATTTATTTATTATATTTACACGTTGTAAGTATTTTTATCAACACACCTCTGACACTCATTTAGGGGAAATCATCATGATGATTTCGGTGGGGGGTATGTTGGATTCTTGTCTTTTCTATTGGTAGGTAGAAATAAAAACAGAGCTCCACTAATTGTTGTGTCTACCCTCATTTGAAATGGCACGACAATTATCGGCGCGCACCGTTCGAGGCGAGTTAGTTACGCCTTGGGACCGCGACTAATGCACATGTGAGCCGTGCTCCGATATTGTTGCAACTTTATAAGCGTCCGTGACCCTTGTACCTGTTCTTCGACGTGAGACGTTCTCACTGGTGTCTTGAGTTCAGTGATTGGTGTTAACTCTTCAATAAACTATTTAATTAGAGTCAGAGACTTGTCCAAGTGCACGAGCTCCGCCATTATCCGTCGTTGCGTCGTCCGTCGGCTGGTCTGCTGTCCAGGTGGTGGTGGATGCAAAGGTTAGTGGAGAGCTTTACCTACCGTGTGCTGGGCAGGAATCCGGCATACTTCAAACATACAGTCCACTAAAAATATTTCATATAACCAGCCCTCTGTGCCGCGGGAGTTCTTAAAACCGAATTCAGGTTTGGCTTTAAGAACTGCACAATGTCGCATTAGCAAAAATGCTTTACGTATTATATAACCCAGACTATGATCAATATGTGACAAAAAAACCAAACGCTAATCCCGAGGGGTATGGGAGTTATAATTAATTAAAGATTCGGTAATAAAAATTGGAGTCAGGGCTGACACTTTTCTTAAACCTAGCCGAATATTTTTTTATTTTTTAAAAACTTTTATTATCTCATTAAACATAGTCGTAGTACCTTCATACAAGCCCAAAAGCATCGTTTGTCTATATATAAAATGCACGATTATGTATATCAAATATAATTTAAAATATGACGCGCTTATTGCTAAACTGAATTTTAAAACTGCAGTGCATCGTTTAGATTTTATGGGGAACATGGTGCAAAGTGGAGACCAGGGGTTGTATTTTGGAACCATATTTTTTTGGGCCGCAAAGTAAAAAAAAATCGTTTCTCTGAAACTATGTATAGGTTTTATTGATAATTTGATTCCAGAATATATAAGAGTAAGTAAGGTTGCATTTGGGAGAATTTTTCAACTTTCCAGAGAAACTACAACAAGAGTTATCAAATTTTTTAAATTTTTCGTTTTTATTTTTTTTCTCTTATACCATGTCGCATTAGCAAAAATGGTTTACGTATTATATACCCCCAGACCATGATCAATATGTGACAAAAAAACCGAATGCTAATCCCGCGGGGTATGGGAGTTATAATAAATTAAAGATTTGGTAATAAAAATTGGAGTCAGGGCTGACGTTTTTCTTAATTGTTGAACAGTGAACAAACAGCAAGTGTCAGTTACTTCAGTGGCATTTAAGCAGATTGACTAATTACTAAGAAGAGAAAAGATTTTTTTTTTGTTATGGGTAAACCCAAACGCTACGAAACCGATTCTAAAATTTCTTTAACTGATATGAAGTTATAGTATACCTGAGGAGTTATTATGCAAATTTTGTTTCTATCATTTTTCGGTTGGTTGTCTAATAACAAGTACTGTTGCGACTTGAAATAATTTGTACATATTTAAATCCTTGATAATATCAAGGACTATACACCAGTGACTATTAGAGTCTATGAAAAAGGTTTATTTTATCCAATGTACTATAGAAGGTGGAATATAGTTCATGCCGTCCATAAACTTTTCGGTAAAAATTGTGCCGAAAATTTTGGCAACCCTAACGAAAATATTAAAGTACCTTTAACTCCCATACCCCTCGGGATTAGCGTTCGGTTTTTTTGTCACATATTGATCAAAGTCTGGGGTATATAATACGTAAAGCATTTTTGCTAATGCGTCATAGTATAAGAGAAAAAAAATAAAAACGAAATATTTTAAAAACTTAATAACTCTTGTTGTAGTTGCTCTGGAAAGTTGAAAAATTCTCCCAAAATGCAACCTTACTTACTCTTATATATTCTGGAATCAAATTATCAATAAAACCTATAGTTTCAGACAAGCGATTTTTTTTCACTTTACGGCCCAAAAAAAAATGGGTTTTTCAAAAATGTATGGGTTTTACAAAATGCATAATTGGCACACGGGAGTTCTACTCTACCTTTTCTATGTTTAATGACTAGCCAATTCTGTAATAAAAACACCATGTCCGAAATTTCGTCCTTATTCCACACCGTCGGGCTCAGAACAATAACTATTGTTCTGAGGTCACGGGTCAGTTAATGGATGTCATCCGTTGGATGTCATCTACCCCTCTCACTGGCGTGCGTTCCGTGGATTCGCACAAATGCACTCGAGCGCGCTCTCTACCCGTTCTGTGGCTTGGTTAAATTTTACTGTGCTGTCAGAGCGTAGTTTCACCCGTTCCGTGGCTCAAAGTGCAGCAACCAAATAACCATCTCCGAAGCAAGTTAATTTTCAATCTGACAGCTATGTATTGTTTAAGAAGTGTCAAATTTTGCGCCAAAAACCGAATTCGTCGAAAAAGAAATCAATGGGAGTTCTTACGAACAAAGGGGAGGTGTCTTAGTCACAAAAAGTTTATAATTGGATGTAAAACAGTCTTATTTGCAATGTGAGTTGAGAGAAAACAAATGGCACCTGAAATTTCAAATATTTTAAGGTTATGAAAACAACTCGAGCGTTCCGTGGCTTGGTTGCAACTCAAACGAGTGAAATTTTAACCGAACAACTACGCCCAAACCCACGGAACGCACACCTGGCTGCAATCCGGCGCTTCTTTTCTTGACCGGTCGACAGCGTTACCAACTCTCGAAAATATTTATCCCTAAAGATTAAGTCATACTACTCATAATATAAAATAAATTATTCCTAAAAAGTTAAAGTTTATAAATAAATAGTGCCAAGATTTTTGCTTTAGTTTCTTAAAATTATTAGGGCGAAAATATTGGTATTATAATTGATGGCAGAAATGAGAATATAATTTAATATGGTTATTTTTTTAATTAAAATTTCGAAATTATTTATAAAAAGAAATCAGCGCTACCTGAACTCGCCACCTATTTTTTCGAGTTAATATAAGTCCAGACTACATTACGTCTTGGGATCAACGACGATGAAATCATATACCTAAATTGCCACCAGCTCCCAAGCTATAAGGCTTTGGGCTATTTCTTACTTCTCGGAGAGCCGCATGAAGTAAAAGGTACAATGTTAACTCCATGGAGTAGTCGTGATAAACGTTTCAAAAAAAAAAAAAACAAAAAAAAAAACGCTTTCGGCCGAAATGGACTGTCGCGAAAGATGTGAATTGTAATTTTATTCATCAATTTTATAGTTTTTATGAATTGTTGATTCATTTATTACGCTTATTTGTTTAATTTCTTCTTAAATCACCATTGACATTGTTATAATGCTTTTTTACTAGTGTTAATTTATTTTGATTGAAGTTGTTACCGCGGGAAAACGGAGTGTTACTTTTGATACTTTAATGGCCGCATTAGCGCCAATGAAATTGGGTTTATTCTGTTGAAATGAAACAAATTCATGTGATTGTAGCTCCTAGTGAACTAAACTATCGATTTGGAAATGGATATTAACGCTGGTAAGTACATGTACCGTGCAACTAATAATTATTTGGCCTCGTTGTATTGTAGGAAACAGTATGAACGTACGTCCTCCCTGCTCTGCGAAATGACTAGAGTGCTAAGTATTCGATTACAAAAAAATATAACTTAAATTTTGGTAAGCAAGTTGTGTAAAAGATTAAATACATTTTTATGTACCTACCTATCGAAGAATTGTAATGAAATCACTTTATAGAAACAATAATTTGCTATACATGCATTTTAACTTACCATAAAACATAATTTTCGTGGAACAAACATTTGTGTAGCTGTAGTCACTGTTAGCCAGACACGTTTGATTTTTATTTTTTTATTTGTTGACAAATAGCATTTGGTATTAAAAAAAACAATAACATCTAAATAGGTTGGATATTACAATTCAGCAGATTTGATTCAAATATTTTACTGAAATGTTATTTTGTGATAATATTTGATGGTAATTAACAATTTTTTCAATATTATAAATATAGTAATATTGTATAGTAGTAATATTTTATATATATTATAAATAATAGCCAAGAAGCAAAAGGAGTTAATTGCCACTACAAATTTTACTGACTAGTTATTTTAGTTTAATCCTATAGTACCCGGCGTGATCCACAGACCCAAAAATCTAATTTTATAATTTGTTAGGAAGTAAAAGTTAATGAATTATTTTAGTTTTATATCTCCCCTAGTGTATTACCTAGTACCTATGCAAATATATAGGTCATTCATGAGATCTTACTCTATAATTCAAGAGTACATTAAACAGTGAATATTAACTAATGTCTTATTATCCTACTAAGTTCTTCAATTATGGCATCTATTGTATCAAAAACTATTATCTTATGGAGTCAGAGTAGTAGAAATAGTAAAGTTGGTTGCAGTGGCAGTTGAGGTGGCAGATACTCCATAAGCAAACGCTTCAGCTAAGCAGGCCGGGCTTTTGGGCTTGTATGGAAGGAACACCAGTGGTTGGTTGGTTAAAATTGATCCCTAAGATAAAACACTTCTCTCTTATGAACCAGTTCCTTGCTCAAGGTAAACAAAATGGATGCTGATGCATTGCTGGAACAATAAATATTGCATTTGATACAACTTCCACTTAACTACTTATAACTAAATTACCTTCATAATATGTTAAAGAATTAACAGACTCATAATACAGACTGACTGAAAGACATGACTGACTGAAAGACATGATATCAACACAGAGCTGTGTAATATTTTAATAGATATTATTTGTTTACAGTTTAATATATAATATTATAAATAGATATTTAACTTAGTCTGGAATCATTGGATATGAAAACTTGTGAGTTGTGACATTGACAGATCTCATAAAACCACAATTTAGAGGACTTTTGGTGGGATTTAAGCAGAAATAGACGTCAGTTTTATTTCTTTGTTTTACAAATATTTTTTGTAGTTAATATTGTGTAAATGTGGTGGAATTTGCATAATAGTGATCGGTTAGTGATGAACCATGTGTGGAAACAGTGAAATAAGATGAAATGGGGTGTTCACTGGGAGGTTATCGTTTTACTATATAACTTCCTACAGAGCATCCCAATAAGGTCCAATTGTAAAGAATTGCTTTCAGAAGTGCCGGCAAAGCATTGTAATGTATCTCACTAATGCATTTTGATGTAAATAAGAAAAAAAAAGAATTTCTGAATTCACTGTATGGACTAAGATTCTTTTGCCTTCCCCAGAAGGGGTAAATAAAATACTAAATTGAACCACAATTTCAAATTATGTATTGTTAATACACATACATAAGGTTAATACTTAAGGGAGTCACAATTTAATGGTATCATGTAAGAAAGTGATAAGAAATTAGTTTTCAAGAGAGAGAACCATGTTTTGTCTTTGGGAATAGTCTGACATCATCATTGGTGTTTCACCATAATTGTAGAAAGAGAAGATATTATTATCACTAAGACATTGTCATTGGCAAAATAAATGTGATAAATCAAGATAAACACCATAATTGAAAAAGAAGAAGAATTTTAAATTGTTGTATGTAACCTACCAAAAATTACAATTTAGTATGGTGGTTATTTGCCTCAGTTGTAACAGTTTACTAAAGCCTGCTCCGCATTTACGTGAGAATCTTGTGAGAACGCGAGAAACAAGATCACTCACAAGATTCTCGCGTGAATGTGAAGCGGGCTTAAGAAATGTTTTTTTTAATATGCAAGTGAATGATATGTACAGATTTATAATAGGTATGTGAAACCAAACAAGCTAAACTGAAATAAACTATATAGCTGGTATGTCTGACAGTAGAATTTGCCTGGTATCCAAAGTAACAAATAATTTGTTTATTTGAGTAAATCCTGCAAACTATTTACAACAAACATTTATCTGTCATGCAATGTGTCCTCAAATAATAATTAAATAATTTGTTTTATTTTATTGTATTTGTTTTATTCAAAGAGTCTTCACAAGGCTTTATGTCTATGGAAATATGGTTTAGGTCTAGTGAAAGTTTTAGTGTGGTTTTTACTTTTTGCTTGCAGTATTATTAAATCCAAAACTCACTGACAATTTCCATAATTCTTATTTGGCTTGCTGCCTATTTAATTTCTATTTCTTCTTGCTATATTAATATGCGAGTGGAATGCAGATAGCCAAAACAAGAACAGGTGATGAGCTGGGGTGTGGCCTATGTCCAGCTGGGCCCTTATTCACTATGACCATAACACAGAGCGTTAAGGATGACGCTCCATAAAAAATTGTCTTTCCCTCATTATCAAAGAAGTTTGACTCCATACATTTACAACGTTTCTCATGGCATACAGAATAATAATTTCTAATATTTTGGTGTCTGGAACGTTTGGGATTGCGTTTTTGGGACGCGCGTTATGAGCAAGAAATGTGGTAAATAAGGGCCCTGCAGGCTGTTACCACGCTGTTACTGTAGGCTAATAATAATGATAAATGATATAAATGGATGTATAAATAACAATTGATGAGTTCAAGTTTATATTATTCAATTATTCTCTTATTTGCATTCTAACTATGGAAATATACCCAAGTAAGTAATTTTTAACAACAACGATACATTAATACCAATTTGATCTATTTAATTGGAAAACTTCTTTTGAAATAGTGTAATTTTGTACTGGTTAAAAATTGTATTAATGTCATAAACCAACACATAAGATACTATGTTAACGGCCGCACTCAGAGTCGACTTTAATGATTACTTAGTTAAGTATAGATTTTTAAAACAAAACTGCCGTAATCAGAGACGTTCAGTAAATTAATGTTAATTGGCATTTAACGAGATGTAACTTAATTAGTTAAATGCCAATTGACATTAATTTATTAAACTTGTCTGATTGCGGCAGTAATCATTAAAGTCGACTCTGAGTGCGGCGGTAAAAGTCATTGTTGTAAACAAATAACTATCAAACATAAATCGCTGCTTCAATTCAAAAGTAACACAATGTTTTTATTTCAAAAATACAGCTATAATCCACTCATACAGTTTTCATAGGTATTAAAAAAAAAACACCCATTGATTTTGCATTACAAGTACAAAAACAAAGCAAACGTTTCTTTTGATTTTTTGTTAAATATAATCTTAACTGCCATATTGTTAGTTGCACGTCTAGAACTGCGTTTCTTTTGTGCAAAAGTGCCATATCTCGAAAATTAATCTGTGTTACTCATAAATTTTATACAGAAAACGACCATATTTAGGAATACTTCAGTTTTGAATGAAGAATTTACGTAAGTAGGTAGGTATTTGACACTTTTTGAATCAAAAGAACCATATTTCAAAACTGGTCGTTTTGCACAGCTTCAAAGGAGAGAAAACTGTGCATTAGCAACTAACTTAACTTGACCAATTTTATTATTTTAATTTTATGTTTTCATTGTATGAATAGAATTTAAAATATAATTGATGATTGTTTTACAACTGTTTCGAAGATTTTGATTTGTTATTTACAGGAAAACTTTGATTTGTTTTAAGTTTTAGATCAATTATTTTAATAAATTTCATAGCTTTTTTTGTTTTCCTTAGAAAGTTTGTAAATAAACATGATTAATACAATATTTCTTTTTACTTAGGTATGGTTGTTTTACTCCATAATTAGTATATTTCAAACATATTTTTTAAATTCAAAAGTAACTTAAATACTTATATTTACTGTACCATTCAGTTTATTATAAAGCTAGTACATTTAATGCTGCTTAAAAATACGTTTCGAACGATATATAATATGCAAATATATTTTTTTTTAAATAAGAAAGTAATAAACAAGCAATAGTTTATTTTTCTTTGATTGGCTCTCCTATAAAAAGTGTGATTTTGACTTGTGGTATTTTCGAATTGAAGCAGCGAAATATTAAATAACATAAAACATGAATATACAGCCAGCTGAATTGATGATGATCATAATAATCATCAATTATGATTATTATATTCTTCAGAATTGCCATCCAGATGTACTGTAAATAAATGTAATTTAAATGTACCAAAACAATTTATTGTATTGTAATTCTTCTTCGAATTCTTATCCAATAAAATGTTATGAAACTAAATCAGTCCGATAATAAATTAAAGCTTCTATATTTTTGTCCAAAGAGGTGTCAACACAACTATCTCTGATCAATGCCCTGTTGAGCGACCTTGACAAAACAATTGCACCATGCAATATTAAAAAGGATGAGAAAAAAGAGGAGGAAGCCCAGGATGCAATGCCCGACTCTACAACTAACACGGAAAAGAGCAACACACATCCATTTCATTGTGGTGATGATGTATTAGTGCATAACAAAGATGGCAGATATTACTTAGGTTTGTGAGTTTATTTCTTAAGTATGTAGCCATTCCTTACGATCTCACCCGCATGAATTTCAATATTGATAACCTACCTATATGCCAAGCATCATTCAAATTTTATCCAATAATTTTTATGTGATGCACGTTCAAACCGACAGATCAACAGAATTGCTGAAATTAACTCTATTAGTTATTTTGGAAGGCCCCTGTTTTGTTTCCAATGTACAGAAACACCTTGCTTTTTTTCTATGGGAATGTGATTATATTAATTATGCCCGTAATCTAACCACAGCTTGATGGTAGCCTACTTAGGTACTAAGGTCTGTACAGCACATTTTGGTTAGTGAGTTTGCTACGCCAGGTGCTGCAGGTTCGATCCCCATGTCAGAGTAAACACACTTTTATGTGACTAAAGTTTGTTTTACTCTGCATCTAGATAGTATGATTTCATCAAAAAAGTATAACTATATGTCATATACTGTCGCTTTCCTGGTACCAATAGTACAAGCTTTTCTTAGTTTGGGACCAAGTGGTGCAGTTCAATAATGTCTAAGCATTATCATTAAATTTATCAATATTGTTACTCATTTAACAGTCAACTTAAACCAGTACCAATTTAAAAAAGTAGATGTTTAGGGAAAAATGACGATTTATCTGGTTTCAATAACATGTACCTAATGAGAAGAAAATAACCTCCAATAACTGATATTATAAAATAAATAATAAATACTTTTAGTTTCAAAGTTTATTTATTTCTTAGTTTAAAGCATCGCTATTAAAATATTACATATTATTGGGATTATCATATTACCTACTATCATTGAATCTTGAAATTTACGCTCGTGAAATCGCAAATGACAGCTATTATTTTCACCACAGCATAACATTCTTCGCTCGCACGTTATTTGTAACAATAATAACGAGTCACCGCCGCGTCGACTGTGCACAGGTACTGTAGTGGAGCTGAGCACGAGCAATGACAACGACTCGTGCGAGGTGGGCGCGGGCACGGCGCGCTGCCTGGTCAAGTTCGGCGACGGCACGCACTCGTGGGCGGCGGCCTCCACGCTGAAGCTGCTGAGCGCGCCGCCCGCCGACGACGGCCGCATCATGTGCGTGGTGTGCAAGCGGCGCGAGGGGCCCGCCGCGCCCGCCGCGCCCGCCGCCGCCGCCGGCCCGCCCGCCGCGGACGCGGTCGTCGCCTGCGACATGTGCGGCCGCGGGTACCACGCCAAGTGCCACACGCCGCCGGTGGTCACGTGGATCACTGGTTAGTCGATTTGCCCAACATAATGGGTTTCCCACCCGCCTAATTATATTACACTATCTATCTCAATCATATTGTGATAGGCATAAAGAGTGTTTACAGATAATTGATGCCTATGATCTCGATACGAGCAGTAAGATTGTCATAAGAACATCTTATGTAAATACATATCAATGGGGATGTGGACTACTTTTGAAAATCAAAATTTTAATAAGTCTGTCAGTTAGAAAATAAAAAAACAATAGACACGTATTTTTTGATTTTTCAAATAAATTAAAATATACAGAGGCAAAGCGCAATAAAGTTTAGGGTGAGGGGGTCGTGACGTCACTAACCGCTAAACCCGCCATACAAACTGTCCGAATAATGACGTCACGCGAAATTTCAATTCAATGTATCGCCGTTATTTTTTTATTAAGTAAAAAAAAATAATACGTGTCCAATATTTTTTATTAATCTATAAGACGGGCTAAAAAATTTAGTCAACATGCCCATTGTACAAGAGGGCGACGCGACGCGAGGACATTTAAACAGGCAGGCCCCTGAATGCGGAGTTAAGGCATTATGATGTGAATCGTAGCGTGAGCAAAGCTCTAGCGGCTTTTATGAGCGTCTTTTAAATATTATAAATGGGGGTAGGCGCAACATATTGTACTGTCGACTCTCTATCCTCCCCTCCCGCACTCCGCAAGCCTAGCAACGATTTATCCTATTGAGGTAATCCCTAAATTCACGTCACTGAAACTACGAGCAAAGCTGGTTGCATGTAACAGCAACTTACCGCAATTTATTTTCAGGACCTACTTATTCCCAAAATTTAGGTTATAAATGAAATAAATTGTTGTAGGCGCGTGGCACTGCAAGAGGTGTGTGGACCAAAGGTATCGGGTGGCCGCGGCCGAGAACAGGGCGTCCAAGCGGTCCGATTTGTTCCGATTCAAAGGAGGCCAGCAGAGACGGCAGCAACAAGAACTGACCCCACCGTGTGATGTAAGCTCTATGATATTACACAATATATCCAATAACGATACTATGCACGCGTTTGTAAGTTCTTACACGGTCTGATTTTGTCTGTACTACGACCCGTCATACACATACGTGAGGAGATCCTTATCAAGGAGTTGGAGGGAATTATTTCGTTTTATGCGAGTAGAATTCCCCCTCTGATCCACTATGACAGGACTATAACACGCCACGTTATTTGACGCACACATGACAAATATCATTTTCGCTGTATATCCAATGTTTAACTTGACTAAAAGTTTTTTCAGGGAAAGCGAAGGCAACTCAGACAGAAATTAATATTACGGTTTCTACTTAAACTTTAATCCACAGACAGCGTCGACGACATCATCTACCGCGTCCGATGTCGGGAAGGATCAAAACGAGGTCCATTGTTACTGTGGGGAAAAAAGCGATTGGCTCGCTCAGGTACTAATTCTAATAACTATTCAATTATGCATAACATCAAATAATGATGTTGCGTATTAAACAAACGAAACGGTGTACTTTCAGATGTTGCAATGCTGTAGATGTTCACGTTGGTTCCACCAAAGATGCGTGTCGAGCTTACAGTACCCGCTGTATGCTGGTGACAAGTGAGTTCCTTTAAAATATTAAAGCACATGAATAATTTCAATTCGCTCATTTCATAGCCTGACCTTACATTAAGGTATAGATCCTACACAATGACTAGTTGGGAAAATTAATTATTCAGTCGGTAATCATTGAACAATGGTGGTATTAGTTGGATTAAGTTTCATGAAACAATCGACTAAGTGTAACACTCCACTGATCATTTTAAAATTTCGCGTGCCTGTATATTTTCACGAGTACAGAAAAGTACCTTTCATCCAGAAAAAGTAATGTTCTCAGGGATAAAATATTGGCTAACAAAATCTACATTACTGCGAGCGAAACCGCGGGCAAAAGCTAGTATTTTATGATTGTCAAGATACAATTATCCGCCGCGTCTGTCTGTCTGTTTGTCTGACAGTGATGAACTCAAAGACTACTGAACGGAATTTCATGTGGTTTTCACCAATGAATGAGGGATTCATGAGGAAGGTTTATTCGTATAGTTTATCCTGGAATTCTAGCGGGAACTCCGAAATTATCGCGGGTGAAACCGCGAGGGACAGCTAGTTAGTTACATAATATACTCGTACGTATAGTATTATATTATCTGTGCTCGAACCTAATGATCATTATCACTTCGAAAGTTCGAACCCTGATTCGACGGTTCGTATTGAGCCGCAAAAACTATGAACAAGAGCCTTGTTGCGTGGCAGGTTGTACATATTCGCGTGTTCGAACTGCAACGGCGGCGCGGAGTACCTGCGGCGGCTGGAGCTGTCGTGGCTGGAGCTGGCGCACCTGGCGCTCTACAACCTTACCGCCTACAACGCGCCCAACTACTTCGACCTGGACGACGTCATCATGCCCTACATCATGGACAACTGGCACGCGCTGCAACTGCCCGAGAAGGTCGGTAACCACCTGCCCCTCTAGCCATATTGACATTCTACAATCTTACGGCCGCACTCAGAGTCGACTTTAATGATGACTTAGTTAAGTATAGATTTTTGAAACAAAACTGCCGCAATCAGAGACGTTCAGTAAATTAATGTTAATTGCCATTTAATGAGATGTAACTTACCGCCGCACTCAGAGTCGACTTTAATGATTACTTAGTTAAGTATAGATTTTTAAAACAAAACTGCCGCGATCAGACAAGTTTAATAAATTAATGTTAATTAGCATTTAACTGATTAAGTTACATCTCATTAAATGCCAATTAACATTAATTTACTGAACGTCTCTGATTGCGGCAATTTTGTTTTAAAAATCTATACTTAACTAAGTAATCATTAAAGTCGACTCTGAGTGCGGCCGTTAATTAGTTAAATGCCAATTAACATTAATTTATTAAAATTGTCTGATTGCGGCAGTTTTGTTTTAAAAATCCATACTTAACTAAGTAATCATTAAGGTCGACTCTGAGTGCGGCGGTTAGACGCAAAGGAAACCAAGTAACAAATCGTTATGTCACTTGGTCAGCCAATTAAAACTAGTTTTGCATGACCACGTGAAAAAATTCATTGAGTTGGTTTCATCGGTTGAATCGGTTTGATTTTTTAAAATTAGCTTTTCAGTATATTTCAGTGTGTAGAGATTAGAAAGGGGAATTTTAGGTCTCGTATAGATAATACTAGCGGTCCACCGTGATGGTGGTTTGATATAAACCTTCTTCTTGAATGACTAGCCATTGTTGAAAACCGCATGAAAATCCGTTCAGTTGGTTTTGAGTTTATCATAAACAGACAGATGGAAGCGGACCGTGGAGGATTTGGTTTTATAATATACTAGCTGTCCCACGCGGTTTCACCCGCGATAATTTCGAAGTTCCCGCGGAATATATATATCTATAGTATAATATATATGTAATAATATGTGTAGTATATACCACGTTTGCTTGGTTTCCACGACCCAAGCTTATAATAGCTTACTGTTGGATCAAGTAGATCTGTATGTTGGGAAGTGGATTATTATTATTATTATAATTGTTCCATACAAAGTTTGCAACTCCTTTTCATCCCCTTAGGATATGAATTTGCAAAAATCCTTTCTTACCGGATGCCTACGCCATACAAAGAACACGCCCTCCAAGTTTCAGATCTCTACGATCAGCGGTTTAGGCTGTGCGTTGATCCATCAGTCATTCAGGACAAAGCATTTTATATATTGTATAGATAAGTATAATTTATAATCGCACGATACGTTTCGGACGCAGATGTGGCGAACTCCAGTGAACGAGCGACGCGAAAAGATCCTGACCGCGCTGACGTCGTCCAGGAAACGTTTCAAATGCGGCCGGGAGATGAAGAAGCGCGCCACCATATGGGGGCTGCGGCTGCGCCGGCCGCCGCCGCCGCCGCTGCAGCTCGCCGGCTTGGAGCAGGTGCGGACTGCGGACGTCCACTTGGCGAAACTAATCTTAAGTCATTGTAATAATGATTGCACTCACCCCCGATGAAGTACTACCGAAGAGTCCGAAACATGTCGGTCCGTTCCCGACGACCAACCGCCGCGCGCCGTTCAGAGGCAGCGGAACGCGCGGGCGAGCGCCTACGGCCTCGAGCCCAAAGGCTCGTCGCTCAAAGGCATCCCCTAGGGTGCCGCATTCTGACGTCATTTTATCGACTTTGGCAAAAAAATAAAAGAAATCGGTGGAATAAGCTTTTTTTTAGTCGGTTAATGAATAAGTTTGGGGCCTCGCAAAATGTACCTCGCCTACACAATTTCAGTATCGCGCCCCACTGCCGCCGTTATTGTATTAATGATTCAGGTCTCTACGATCAGCGGTTTAGGCTGTGCGTTGATCCATCAGACATTCAGGACAAAGGATTTTATATCTTCTTAATATATATAAATCACGTGTCACGTTGTTTGTCCGCGATGGACTCCGAAACTACTGAACGGATTTTGATAAAATTTTGTAACCATTTATAACATGGTCCAACTTAAAATATAGGATAGTTTTTATCCCGAAATTCCCGCGAGAACTCCGGAATTAATGCGGGGAACTGCTTATCACCGTAAACTACAGCACTTTTTTCCCGGAATTCCCGCGGGAACTCTGAAATTACCGCGGATGAAATCGCGGGGGACAGCTTGTAATATACATGAATCCCTATTTCCCTTGGTCACGGCATCACGCGTGGACGGCTGGACCGATCAGAATTAAAAATTCAAAAAAAAATATCTATTACTTAGGATCGGTACAATCACTTATAATCGTCGGAGTTCTTAAAATTTAATTGAAATTGCCGTCAGTTCGGAACGCGCGCTCTACTGAGAAGAACTGACAAGAAACTCAGGGGGCAAAAACAGCAGGGTTGTCTTTTTTATGATTGGTACAATCAGGTAGTTAAGTACAGACTACTTACTTATAAAATAGGATTTCCAAAAATAAATAAATAAAGAGAGACAATAATAAAGCAATTCATTTCCAAACATTTACATCATTTAAATAATCTATTACGCTATAATATGCTTTATCGTATAATTTGTGTTTGATAAAGGTCTTAAATTTATTTATTGACAAGTTAACTACATCGTTTGGAAGCTTGTTATAAAAGTGTATACATTGCCCTTTAAAAGAGTTAGAGATTTTATGGAGCCTAATACTGGGCACGACGAGTTTATCTTTATTTCTTATGCAGATCACTATTTTTCTTAAAGTTTCCTATATTTTTATGAACATGTAATAAATTCTCGTATATGTTCTGGGAATGTATAGTTATTATTTTAAATTCGCTGAATTTAGTTCTCAATGACTCCTTAGGGCCCATCTTATAGATGGCTCGAATAGCTCGCTTCAGCAACACGAATATAGAATTGACTAGCTGTGCCCCGCGGTTTCACCCGCGTGAGTTTCGGAATTCCCGCAGGAACTCCCTTTAGGGGGATGAAAAATAGATGTTGTCCGATTCTCAGACATACTGAATATGCATACAAAATTTCATAAAAATCGGTCAAGCCGTTTCGGAGGAGTATGGGAACGAACATTGTGACACGAGAATTTTATATATTAGATGTCCGCGGCACTACCCCACAGCAGTATGCCGACTATGCCGTATGACATAATGCTGTGGAAATAACTAAAATAAACTAGACGTGCGGTACTAATATCAGTTAACTGACGAATTTTCTTAACAGCATAAGCAGCTGAGCTTAATCTGCCTGAAAATTTTAAATTTTGCATACATGTTATCAAGGGTACAGAGGAGAACATAGGGTACTTTTTATCCCGGGATTCCCGTGGAAACTCCGAAATGACCGCAGGTGTAACCGCGGGGGATAGCTACATATGAATTTGCGTGCCCTCGTTAATCAATCGATACTATTTTTCGATCTTCCCCACAAAAGGAGAAACAACTTCAAGTGCTCAGCATATTGTTGATTTGCAGCTGGACAGCAAATAAAGTTTGCACTGGTTCTAACTTCTTAAAACTCAAAAGTTGTAATCTCTAGGTGTTACATTTTTTACGGAAACCTCATAAAGGAAATTAAATCTTCTCTGGTTTTACGAAGTTCATAAGCATTGTTCAATGCTGCAATCGTGAGCAGAGTTTTATTTTTAACGGACTTCAAACAAAATGAAATACGTGCGTGCGTGTTCCCAGTGTTTGCGATTGTTTCGGCAACTATCTGACCGATTTTTAACATTATATTTTACTACGATAACCTGTATGCTTAACCTGTATGTATGGATAAGCTTTAGTGTACGTTCGGTCCACTGCGTGAAACCGACAGCGATTGACGCGATCGAGCCGCTTTTCTGCAGCCCGGTCGTGGCAGTCGGTTCATGTCGGTCACGGACGTCGGTCGATATCAAATTTATATCCTTTTACCTGACAGGTAAAGAAAGGAGTGCCACTGACTGATGAAATGGTGCACAAACACGCCCCAAGACTGAGGTTCCTGCCAAGAGTGGTTTCACCACAGCCCGTCTTACCAGCGGATGATAGGTAAATTTTTTTGTGTATACAGAGTAAAAGTTTAATCGAGGGACATATTGAAGGAAAGTATTCGATTCTTGTCCCAATTATCTAAAAAACACAAATTTTAATTTTTACCTTCATGAAAACTGAGCATGCAAGAAACAGATGCATCCACAGATCAATAAGGCCTAAGGGGTACTCTATATTGATATTATAAATATTTAATCATATTATTAATTACGTGTCATGTGTAATTACATTAAAATTAAGTATGTCATCAACATTGTAAATCAAGATGTAAATAGTATACTTACAAAACACAAATAAAAAAAAACAATTATGTTTCTTCTATAAATTCATTATACCTAGCTGTTAGCCATTAAAACTGTATGCACTCCATACACTTTCCGGAATTCAGCTGTAGAAAATTGACGCATAGCGTCGTATCAGTTTAGTGGCTTTAACACATTTAGCTAGCAAATATTATTTATTATTTATTAAGGTTTTATTATTTATTTATTACTTATTTTTGTTAAGGTGTTCTCTGTGATTTATCGGCGTTTTTCTGTGTAGATTTTTGTTAATGAGAGTGAGAGGCTTGAATATTTCCCTCGCTTAAAATTACATAGTGTATTGTGTTCAATTCAAGATCAGTGTGTTAAGACTTAGGAGTTGACCGATAACTTGTGGTTGCGACTTTCTCAAATGTGTACTGGAACGGTCGAACTGTCGTACATGGTATTTAACTTCATTTTTCAGTACAACGTATGTACTTGTAGATGAACTATTAAAATAACGTTCATCAATTTGGGTCCACCCAGGCAGTTACAGACTCGATAATACTCGAAAATCACTTAACCTATTTATCTTAAGAAACTGTGATACAGCACAGTGTTTTCTATATCGTCTATATAGTCTCCTTTTACGTGTTCTATTTAGTATACGTGTTTTTCTACTATGCTCTATCGGCGCCCATATTGATTGACACATGTGTTGTTTCGTGGTCTGTGGTTTAATATGAGTAGTTAAAAAGTTATGAGTAGTTATAGAGTTTTCTAACGTGTTGATATTAATTTAATTATTATTTAAACAGCAATTATTATTATCAATTATATAAATTTTTGCCTTAAAATAGAATGAAAATAATCGAAAAATCTATAAGCACACGTTTTAAACACCAAGTGACTGGGTATAAGCCGCCACACGGCGATTCCAGTACCAGTCTAACATTTAAAAGTAGAACTATGAACGATTTGTGCAGATTTATTTAAATAAATATTATAATAAAAACAAAATAAATATATAATTATATATTTGTATCTTTTGTTTGTTGACAGTTTACAACCTTCCAGTAGTAACAGTGAAAAAAGTTCCTATAGTAAAAACCACAATCAACACATGATTGTACCCGTAGATGGGCATTGGCTTAATTTGATGATGGGCAAACGATTTCACGAAAATCTCAACTTCAACTCCAATTCTGAAAACGATTCCACTAGTTCCTACGAGTCTGTGAAGCCGACCGAGACTGAAGAGATACCATCGCATAGTGTTTGTACATCGACTGATATAAAAACCGACGCCAAAGATGACGATTTGCAAAAATTGTCCGAAACAAATTTAACAAACTCATTCGATGCGAAATCCGACAGTGAAGCCCTTCCAGTGCCATCGTTGAGTACTTCTCTAGTACCGTGTTCAGTTAAATTAGATAAAATACCCAAAGAAAATGTAGACGATATTAGCGACGGCAAAAACAACGCTAGCAACTTCACAATCAACACGCACACGTCGAGGATAGCCACCATGAACCTGGAGGTGTCGAAGCTGTCCACGAAGAACATCATCGAACATTCCAAAATAATGTCCCTCCAGCACATGGACAGCGCGCCGCCCTACAGCAACCACTTCGGTCACGAGGTGGAGTCGTCCGGCGACGAAACGTCTAGTCGAGGCACGCTGGACGCCATCATACCACCGTTGAAAGATTTCCAAGGCAAAAACAACCCATTCCTCATGCAAAACACTTACACATCATCGAAAACACCGTTCGCGTCGGCCGCGAACATGTATAACCGGCCGAATGGTAAAATGAAACCGTTCCACGCGCGATTCTCGCTGCCCAACCAGCTCGGCGCCGCGGCGGGGCCGCTCGCGAGGCCGATGAAGAGGAAACTCAGCGAGAAGGACCTCATCATCGGACCGAACGGACAGGTCAAGCGAAGGAAATACAGACGGCCGAGAAAGTATTTACAGATGCAGGTGTGTGCTTGGGAGATATTTGTACTTTATAATTTGACACTTACCTTAATGTAACACCAACTGGCAGCCGCGGTTTCAACCACATTCATTTCCAGATTCCCTCGGGAATTCATCTCCATAGCGCTTTAAATTTCTCGCCAAGTTATGTTTATCTAAATAACGATAGGAAAAAAAAAAATGGGAGCACGCTCTTACTCTCTCGCTCACTCCCGATTGTAAACCGTAGTAAGCACCATAATAATAATATAATGTATAGTACAGTAGTAACTGGTTAACAGACAAATATACTTTTTTGAAGAAAAAATACTCAGGATAAACAAATTTTCATCACATAACTGTTTAGTCTACCCTAATGCAGGGATCGAACCCACGACAGCTGGCGTAGTTCTTTTTGAAGCCGCCTACCTCACCGCACTATACCAACGCAACCAAAAATCGTCACAGCAATTTTCATTACACCTTTTCCAGTTGAACAAATCGTGTCCATTGCCCGAAGAGTCTGTCAAAACCGCGCCGCCCCAAAACGAGAACGGCCCCGCGGCGCCGCCGAGCGCGCACAATATCAATAACGTTAAGTTCCACGGCAGAAGACTGAGACAGAGGCAAGAGAAGAACTACTACGAGAACGCGCGGCGCAGCTCCAACACGGGCGCCGGCAACAACAGCAGCGTGGCGAGCCTGCAGCTGTCGCCGCACAAGGCGGGCGGGCCGGCGGCGCGCGCGCAGCAGCTCTCCGCGCTCAAGTCCAGCGTGCAGTCCTACTTCCGCGCCGGGCAGACGTTCCGCGTGCTCGCGCGCCGCCACGCGCCCGGCGCGCCGCCCGCCTACCTCATCGAGTGGGACTCCAGCACATAGGGGGCATGCGTGCACGCACGCGCACACACACACACACACACACACACACACACACACACACACACACACACACCAGTTACGGTTTCCTCAGGAACACGTAGAACGCAACGCAGGCCGGAGAGCCGTTAGTACTCACGCCAAACGCAAAACCGCATCGCTACTGCGTCGATGAAGGCATAGGTATACGCACGAATACGTAGCGCCATTAATAATTGTGAAAAGACCCTTGACCCCTATGTGATGCAAGAGTGATGCGGTTTTGTGTGTAGAAAACTTGTTCCCCTTCCACATGGCGTGGTGATATTTGGCGTACGCGCGCCTTAGAGAAAACAGATCTGTCCCTTTAGCTAAACAATCTTTAATGGTTAACGTATAGAAAACCAAAGAACGTATCGTCATGTCACGTGGTCACCTAAAATCGTCCAATCAAATCAGTTTTGCGTGACCATGTGACACTACGATTCCGTTTGCCAAGGAAACAGCGCTCAACGCGAATAGAACGGTTCCCATTTATTCTATGGAACAAAACGTCATCAGCCGGGCTAAGATGCGCAAGACGACAAAATTTTATCGAGCCATTTTATCGATTCTCGTCGACATATTGTATGGCTTTGTCGACGAGAATCGATAAAATGGCTCGATAAAATTTTGTCGTCTTGCGCATCTTAGCCCCCCTGGTGATTTTTTTTTGTCACAATCCAACCTGTATTTTAAAAATCCGAAATTAACTTTGACTTTTTGTTACCTATTCACGCCCTTAAACCTATTTTTTCAGTATAACTTATTAATTATAGCGGAAAAGAAACCGTTGTAGTTTTCTTTTGTAACTTATACCTACATATAAGGAGGTCTGACAAAATTAGCTGCAAATATTTATAAGGCGAAAGTATACGTTATAACAAACAGGATAAGCGAAAAAATTATATTATAAGTTTGACAGTTTTACCGAAAATGAGGAAAATAGTTTTATTGAAAATTAATGTTAATCTTTTTTATTTTATGAAAATTTTTATAACAATGTATACTTTCAAGTTTCAACCCTGTAAATATTTGCAGCTAATTTTTCCTCTTATAAATCTTTAAAAAGGCAATAAATATTTTGTTTAAAAAAAAATACAGCCGAATGCAGAAACCGCGGAGCTTCCTTTTTGAAAATCGGTTAAAAACCAGATTTTGAATTCCATTCTGTATCATGACGTCTGCTCCATACTAAAATTTTGCCGCTGTAAATGGCCGTAGTGACCGCGCCGCCGGAAACAAATATGGCCTCGACTTTGTTATAATTATTATCGGCCTAAAATGCAGATCATAACGAATCTAGTTTTCATTTTCAAGCGGACTCTATAAAGCATTATCTATTTAAACTAGATTGCGTGATTTCTTATTGTTGTTCAACAGTGTTCTGTGATAGTTTACATAAACAGCGTTATTCACCCATTGATATATTAAAAACCCAAGATACACACTGAGCGTCTCAAAAACGTCCCCCTAAAATGAGTGCACAATTCGAAATTGTGCACTCATTTCTAATAGTCTAGCGTCGACCGCGTCACCAGTCTCTCGAAACTCCCATACAAATGAAAATTGTATGGGATGCCTACGTTCTGTAGCCAACATAATTCAATTATTCTGAAAAATTGTCCAAAGAGTATTTAACCACTACTAAAATTGTCTTTGAATAGAGGCACCAACCAAGTACCAACATCAAAGAAGTAAACGGTAAGTGACATTTCAACTTCTACCCTTAAAATAAAAATATTTTTCTAATTGAAAAATATAATATTTTGATTAAATTTATCCTAAAGCAAGATTTTGTGAAATTTGTGGCGTGTGCGGAAAAGAAAGAGGTTTTTTCGCAAACTTTCCATCAAATGAGAGTCGGTAAGATAAGCTCTGACTTTTCTTTATAAGATACATTGTTGATACCCAAATTTTGTATATTCTCTATATCTTTATTATTTAGCTATTGGTTGCATTATTATCCGCCGTAACGTAAATCTTATTGCGAACCCCGTACAATGAAATCAAAATCCGCTAGCAGTTCGCAAATCATGACCCAAAAAATTAAAAATTAATGTAGATAGGTATTTATAATTAAATCTCCTGTTTTGCTTTACAGATGTAAAATATGGGAAAAATGTTTGGAAATGAGGACTTAGTATACCTTCCCATTGAAAAGTTGTGTGATGTGTCGCCTACGTCATGTATGTGGTGACCATTTTTTGAAAACGGATTAAAAAAGGCAGCCGTCTCAAAAAGACTGTATCTAATTCCTTCTGCAGGATTAAAAGCACCATCATTGACAGAAGATCAACTCAGAGATTTTCCTCTTCACGTTGCAAGTTATTAAGGTACTAACACCAGACACACTGACCTAAACCTAAATAATAAGTGATGAGAGCTTGATCAAAATATTGTACGGGGTCTCAATATCACTATCATTAATTAATCCAAAATTGAAGAATATCGTCTTAATAGTTCTGCAAAATATGGACTGATTGAATACATTTATGTGTGACGGCCCGGTTACTGGATACGAGTTACGGGGTTACATCGGCACCAACTACCAGCCACTATTGATTAAAAAAATAATCAAGAAAATCCTTGCCTGATTTTTGTATAATAATTTATTATGTGCTACACTAGATTTGTAAGTGTGCAAAATGTATAAGCTCATTTAATTTTTAAGTTAATTTAAGCTCACTTAATTTTAAGTTTGCTTATAGAAGCTTACTTCTTAAGATTTGAGACTTTGGTATACTTTCATAGTTTATAGCAATATAACACCCACTTGGAAACTGTGAATATTGAATTGTAAAAAATAAACTAAGATTTTCTATAAATTAAGCAGTTTTATTACATTTTATTCCTAATAAAAATTAAGGAAACCATTGTATGGAGGTTCGATCGAAATATCGATATGCACATCACTAGTATCGATACTCGATACTATTCTATCTATCCAATTTTCAGCACTACAGTCCAATTATACGTAATTTCCGTATTTCATTTTAAGGTTGGCAAAAATTTATTAATGGTGAGTTGGCAGCAGAACAAAAGCAATCCATACATTTTCTTATTTTTTTAAAATGTTCCTACTTCCGTCTCTTAAAACGTAGTGGTTATATACTCTTTGCGCGTCACTGTACGCTTGTCAAAAATGCCGAAGTATTCATTGAGAAACTGTGCAAATATTTCGTGGAGAACGAATAAAAAGGATGAGAAATCGTATTTTCGGTAAGTAGAAGTGTTTATTGATTTGTTTTTAAGTCTTAATCATTGATATACCACACCATGGATATCGCATTCAATACAAACTTCCTAGGAAACAGAGCGTCCGAAGTATACATATGTATATATTAACCTAGGTAGGACATTATAGCTATATGCAACACGATGTATTCCAGCTAAAATTCAGTTTATAGCGAGTGATACTTCAGTTGGGAGCACAATGTGACTGCAGTGTTGGGCAGTGATAAAAAACTCGCGACCAGAACGTCGTAAGCGCCGTGTATTTGGCGTACTTACACGTTTTTATCGTAGAATAAAGCACGACTTCGGCCTTGACTAGACTACGCCTCTGCAGACGAGATTGCTTTGTAAAAACAACTTTAATTTATCTGCGTAAGGTTGATTTTGCAAAAATATTGTTTATAGTATAACTATAACTACTTATGTAGATGTGTCAAGTGTTTGGGGACGATTCCGAGTGTTATTTTTGTTCGAGACTGTGCATCTAGGGTTTTAATATATCAATGTATTCACCATAATATTTTGATCGCCGTACAGCAATCGCTTTTTGAAAAAACCGTAACATTACATACTTGCGTTGGCTTTAAATCGTTCCATTTTCTAAATATCCAGAAGCGAGGCATTTATTATTATTATCAATAAATTATATTTCTCATCGATCGTCATTCTCATTTGTTATATTGCCAGCAGTCCAAAAGGACAGGATTTTGTTGTACTGGTCTATTGAGAACAAGCTTATTGTATTTATTTATCTGTGTGTAGTATGGTGCAAAATGCGCGTAATCAAGAGTTTTGGATAAATCTCGAGTGAAAAACGCAAGTGTGCGTTTGGCGTTAGCGTCGCGTGTAGTTCCGTATGTTACTGTAATGTATTGTAATATTATGTAATCGTTTGTGTGTAGTCTAATTTAGTGTACAGTAAGATCGAGGAATGTGATATGTAATATAATATTCCAAATCGATGCTTGTTTTTAATTTATCTAAATATCACGCCACTCAATAAGTCCAGACGTGGCTGCATACATTTGTAGATAGTATTAGCACTCACAACAACTTATAACAAACAAATGTGTCAAGTTTGAATATTAATATAAACTTTACTTGTATACTAATACAAGTTGGAAAGGTGTTATTTCTGTTGGAATACTCAGTAGTATACGGAGCGGATTTGCGAGGGTAACATTTTGCCCTTATTGTTCACTAGCTGTGCTCCGCGGTTTGTGAGTTTAGGAATTCCCGCAGGAACTACAAAGTAGCCTAATTTAGGTACTTCTTATAATATCAGCTAATAATTAGCAGTGAAAGTCCCGTCAAAATCAGTCCAACCGTTTCCGAGATTCACCCGCGCGAGTTTCGAAACTCCCGCAGGAACTCCCAAACTTCATTCATAACCTCACAATACAACATAAAAACATACATACAGCCGAATACAGAACCTACTCCTTTTTGGAAGTCGGTTGAAAACAATAACTTAGCGATATTGGTCTAGGCTAGACCTAAGTAGGTATATACTAAACTGAAGAACATTTATTTCGGTCAAAATTAATAAATAATAAAAAAAAAATAAGTTGAAACATGAAGATTTCTGAAAAAAGAGGCGCTTCATAGGTTCGCACACAGGCGCTGTGGGGGTTCGACGCGGCCCTGGGTCTAGCCGTTCACGCGTGATGCCGTGACCAAGGGAAATAGGGATTCATTATTTTTTATACATAACTAGCGCGTGAGTACGGAATTCCCACAGGAATTATAAACGTAAAAGTTTGTAAGAATGGATGGATGGATGGATGTTTGTTACTTTTTCACGCAAAACTACTGAATGGATTAAAATGAAACTTTACAATACTATAGCTTATACATCAGATTAACATATAGGGTACTTTTTATCCCTGAATTCCCGCGGGAACTCTGAAATTAACGCGGGTGAAACCGCGGGGCACAACTAGTTTTTATTTTTTCTAAAATAAAAGTAGCCTGAGTTACTCCTTCTGGCTATCTGCCAGTGAAAATTCCGGTAAAATCGGTCCAACCGTTTCAACGATTAGCCGGAAAAAAATATTAAATAGTTATTTGTGCAACAAGAGAGCAGTCATTTTTTGCTGCGAGTGCTGATTTTGAATCCTGAGCAAGCGAAGGATTCAATGATTGAATCACGAGCGTAGCGAGTGATTCTAAAGTTGAATCCTGAGTGTGGCGAGGGATTCAAAGGCACGAGATGCAAAAAACTTTGCTCTCGTGTAACACACGTAACTTTTCACTTCAGCAGCGAGAACACTAGGAGATAATAGTTATTTACAGGTTAAATATCAGTTTTATTTGCAGTAAATACTTATTTTCGTTTAAATACAACAATAAGTTAAAAATTCTATAAATTACATTAAAAACATAATTATCTTTTTGCAAAATTTCTTTAGTTGGTACAAATTTCCGAACGTGTTTGTTTTTGAGGTCGAATTCAAAATCCGATTTTGAATGAAAAGTTATGTATGTTACACGAGAGCAAAGTTTTTTGCATCTCGTGCCTTTGAATCCCTCGCCACACTCAGAATTCAACATTAGAATCACTCGCTAGCGCTACGCTCGTGATTCAATCATTGAATCCTTCGCTTGTTCAGGATTCAAAATCAGCACTCGCAGCAAAAAATGACTTTGCTCTCTTGTTGCACAAATAACTATTGTCTCACTCAGTGAGCAAAATCGCATTTTGCTCACTGATTTCAGGCAGCAAAACCTACATGTTTGAGCTACTGAAGTGAAAATTTTTTTTTTTTTATGTTAGTACCTACCTATATACTTTCATGATATGCATTTAGTGAAAAACTGTTAATTTGGAATTACAAACAGACACTTCAATTTTATTTACTTATATGTATAGGTAAGAAAGAAAATACATTTATTTCAGCAGGTAGGTAGATAGGTAGATATCAGTATGTTCTCAAATAGGTACCTAACCCTAAGATAACCTTACGCACCTGACACCTGTATAATCATACCGCATGTATTTTGAAGCCCTGCCCCACAGCCTTCACCAGCACCTAGAAAGAGTACAAGTACCTCGCGATGAACTCAAGAATAAGATTGAGTTGTAATTTTGCGTACATATCGAACACATGCAACGTTACGTGGAAGAATCGGATCAAACAGATCATAACATCATCCTTACGCCATTTTTAAAATGCTGAGACATGTCAAAGGTTCCTGCGGTGATATTCGTGCAACCTTTGTTGAAACCATTTAAACAAATTCGAATAGTTCTGGAACCGTATTTTTGAATCGTTCGAATTACTTTCACGGAATCGCGAATTCACATGCGAATGCCTCAGATGAAATAAAAAGTTTTTATTTCGTCTGAGGCGAATGCTCATAATATATGTACATATTTTTTTTTAAGCATTCACATGCGAATCTTGCAATTCCGTGTGCGAAAAGTCTTTCGCGCTATTCAAAAATACGACCGCTGCTGCCGTGCGTCTAGCCAAAGCAGCTCGCAGTGACAACGAACTACATTTGAAATCCTTTGCCATGCTGTACCCTTTAATCAGTGAGCGGCTAGTCTACAAGCAGCCCCCTTAGTCAAGCTGACAATCTGTAACCGTTATAAGAAAATAGAAAACTAAAAATCGTCCAATAAATCGAAGTGTTGATGTGTTTTTGTAGTCGGACATGGTCTGGGACCGAAAAGTAAACCTAAATTGGACGCAGATAAGCAATAACATGTTAACCCACAAAATTAAGTTATTCATACAGAACGCTATATTGAGAGTTAGAGAACGTTTTTTGATTATGTGTTTACCTTATTATTACATTGTTTAAATATGTAACAAAATATTGAACATAAAAAAATGTTGACACAAAATGGTGCTTTAATTTTAAAACACTATTTACTCAAAATTTCCCGTGTGAGTTAACACACTATTGCTTATCTACGTCCAATTATCCTTAATAAATTGTTTGATAAGTCTACTGTTAAAATTATCTATTTTTCGATTTACGTTACATCCAACTATCACTTCTGCTGCCGATGCAATATTTTGCTTTAATGTATAACTTTGTGACAAGTTATTAACACTTGATTTTTTATTTATTATTTATGAAAATGTTTCAAAAAAAGTTATAGTATAATGCGTTTGATTGTACTTCTAGTTATACTGGGTTATGTTTCTGTGAATATATTTTAAAATTTTGCAATGTCTGTACATATTATTACACAACTGTTTGTATGCTCTAAAGTATAGCGATTTATTTGATATTGTCTCGAATATCGTGTTTTATGTTGTTTTTAATTATTTTCAAAATAGATAACAATTTCTTTCAATAACCAAATTATAATGAATAAATATAATTTAAACAACAGTATGCAATATGGAATGTCAATATATTTTACTTTATATCTACAATTTGATTTGAGTAAATGACTGAAATTAAAATTTGCTTAACAATTACAATGATTTCATTTGGGGATGGTACCTATTGTTGATTTATATACGATGATAACTTACGTCAAATTTGGATATTTATATTTTAGTACAAAATTTTTGTTACTGGTGAAAATTCACAAACACAAAAAAGCGTTTCTAATTTAAAATAAATATATTTGTAATCAAATGTATGACATTTGATCTGCTCAGATGACAAATTTATAAAAAAAACTACTTGCTAACATTAAGCAATATTTATCGAAAATTGAATATGTAACAGAATTTCATTTATTACTTTTATAAATATCAATAAGTATACAAAGTTCCGTCTTTACTCACTGCATCACTGCATCCAATACTTTAGAACATTATCAATAATGTTTGTTATTAATGACTTGTACTTCACACTAAACAATCTACAGATAAATTTATTTATACATAAGTGCACTCATCCATGCAATAGGGATGTTGACAACTTTTGAAAATCAAAATTCTAATTAGTCCGTTATTTAGAAAATTAAAAATCATTAGACACGTATTTTTTATTTTTCAAATAAATAAAAAATACACAGAGATAAAGCGCGTTAAAGTTTAGGGTGGGGGCTCGTGACGTCACTTACCGCCTCAAGCCGCCATACAAACTGCACTAGTTAAGTGACGTCACGCGAAATTTCAACTCGATGTATCGCCGTTACTTTTTGATTACGTAAAACAGCAAAAATACGTGTCCAATATTTTTTATTAATCTACAAGACGGACTATAAAATAATTAGTCAAATAGCCTATTCAGAGACGTAGTGTTTAGTAATACTTCAAATATACCCCTGCCACGTCCCCCTACAAACTAGCCTTAACACCTTAAATAGTGTCGAATTCAAAGGCTGTAATAATTCCAGTAACGACTGACACGAAATGAGATACAGCGGGGCAAAACATGAGCTGTATGCGCCCGCTGACGGTCATTTGTGAAGGAAATTGATGATTTTGAATTCGACTGTAAATAAGTGGTATTCAAAACTGCCACCGCGCTAAGTCGCGTGTCTATCCGCACTCGGTGACCGCTCAATTTCATCAGATAACATTTTTGGATCGCTCTGCAACATTTAATCCTTTTACCGCCGTCCCCGTAATATCATGATCTACAAAAGACATGCTTCTGGCGCCAGACACGTAATATTCCGTTACTAACAAACCACCGCACTTTTATTATACAACTCAGATTATGTATACTTATACACGCACAGTCCTTGTAGTTTTTATTAGATGATTATAATGAACGGTTTTAAGCATTCCCAACCCTAAAAGAAATCATGCCTAAAACATGTGACGCTAGGGGTATGTTAAGGCGGTGAAAGGGTTAACTAAACACAAATGAATTCGTACTCGACTAGCATGGTTACCAAAAACTTTCTTGCATGTATTGTGAACAGTTTCGAAAAATATAGGATATTAACCAAACACATTGGACTCTGACAAACTCACTCCCCCGCTCAGTGAAATATGCGAGTGAGATTCGCTCGCTTAAGCACTTACAATACGAAAAGACACGTATATGTCTGCACATTTTTTGCTTAGTAGGTACTGTTTAGGAAAACGTAATTTTACGCTGCTTTTGCCAGCGACGCAGCAACGCGCGCCAGCTCGTTCCCTATTGTAAATTGCGGATGAATGCTGTAGTCAATCTCACCTTAGCAGTAGTGTTCTCACTTCCTTCACATGCTTTCTCTAAATTTCTTAGTTAATATAGATATTAAAATAATGTAAATAATTAAAGACATCCAGAATTGTTACACTATCGGAAATAAAACGTACAAACAATACAATCGATTTTTAGGTTCATAATAAAATTAAGTAAGAATAAAAATAAATAAACAAGAGGTACAATCACAAATATAGGTATGTTAAGTTTAAAAGTATTTCACTATTAATTCTGAACGAATAACCATGCCCTATTGAACCAATAATAATAATAATAGATCCTATAAATATCCAGGCAAATAAGCAGGTCATGAGCGACTAAGAATAGAACGTGTCTATCGATCCAAATATTAATTAGCTAATCTGCAAATGTATTGCGTACATGGTAATTTACTACTTGATAGAAAATTCTAAAAATTTTAAACCGTCTCTTTAAATCAAATAATTTAATATAATATTCATATTTAACCAGTTTTAACAATGCAATGAGTAAACACGTGACAAATAACAAATTTCTTGGTTTTAATCATTGATTTCTACTCATCAATCACATAAAAAATAAAACATTTCTGATAATAATTCTATCCATACCGTTACCAAATATGTTAGTTATATCAGTTGGTAAATACTATCATACAACAATTATGGAAGGTAAAAAGCCGTCTCACCATTGCGATAGCACTTCCCTTTAAACGTATCCAATTCAGGGTTCGAAATGATAATTATCGTAATTAAATCATATAATTTTTATATTTATGGGTTTGATAATGATAATAATTATTATGGGTCTTTTAATAATTATATTGTTTATTATAGATCAATCTTGTTTATTATAGATCAATAATAATTATATTGAAGATTATAAAATATAACACAAATTTCACGTGTTTGCGCTATCGTGCTACGAGTATGTGTCCAAATCTGTTTTGCTGCAAATTTCGAACCCTGGTTTCCATACATGGCCGGCGGCGTTAGGGCGCGGTGGGATCGCAGTCTACGGCAGCGGTGGTAACCGCGACAAGACGCTAGCCACCGCTAATGTGAAAATTCTTCAAAGACATCTCTCAAACAATATAATAGGCTTACGAATGTAAAAGGAGTTACTTTAAGAACTTATTTCCAAACTTATATTACACATTATTTAAAAATGCAATCTAATCAAGGCCCGAATACACTACCACTGAGTCAAGTTCGAAAGGTTCAACAGTATTTTTAAAATAAGTATATCTATTCACAGCACTTAACCACATGTTAGTCGACGGTCGAGAGCACAACGATCACACGCACATCACAGTGTCACATTTCACCACCACTAGTAATCATTTTGCATTGAATATTATCTATGTATAAGTGAACTATTACTATTTATTTACAAATATTAGTACATAAATCTTTTGCACAATACATTACAATGATTCTTCAAAAGCGGCCATCAGGTCACTCTGCATATTCATGTCTATCTGACCAGCCATCTGAAAGGAGACAAAATCATTTGATTATTAGCAGCTACTCGTCTGCCCTGTCGAACGACGAAGCAACTATGTGAAACTATGTGGGGAAACTAGCCTATCGTTTCTCGACTTTTTCCTTCCAAACAATTTTCAACAAGTTATTATTATTAGCATTCCAGGAATTAGCTACTTGACTAATTTTTTTTTTTTAGATCGTCGTGTAGATTAGTAAAAAATATTGTACATGTGTTTTTTCTTTTTTTACGTAATCAAAAAATAGCGGCGATAGATTGAGTTGAAATTTCGCGTGGCGTCACAATCCGGCGCAGTTTGTACGGGAATTATACTGAATAATGACATCACGAGTCCCCCACCCTAAACTTTAATGTGCTTTATCTATGTTTATTTTCATTTATTTGAAAAAGCAAAAAATACGTCTCTATTATTTTTTTATTTTCTAACTGACGAACTAATTAGAATTTTTAATTATCATACCCTGGAGAATACACAATTGTAAATGGATACAAATGTAAAAAAAAATCACTTCTCATGCATATAAAATTTTTATCTTTGCTGGGCTAAATCGGCTGCTTTTTATGCTTTGGTGCATAAAAAAAATGTTACCATCGTTGCAATGACTCAAAATCTCTTATAAAATAGCATGTTTTATATGCATAAAGTAAAATCCACAATTAGTCAAATCAATTTCTTCAAAGTTGGCCCATAGTGTGAAATTACAATGATTATTTATACATATAAAATGCTTTGTCCTGAATGACTGGTAGATCAACGCACAGCCTTAACTGCTGATCGTAGAGACCTGAAACTTGAAGGGTGTATTCTTTGTATGATGTAGGCATCCGATAAGGATTTTTGAAAATTCAACCCCTAAGGGGATGAAAAAGGGTGGCAAAGTTTGTATGGAACCATTCTGCGGGAACTTCGAAATTATCGCGGCTGTAACCGCGCGGGACAGCTAGTTATGTATAGAATGTAAGCAGAACCCACTAACCATTTATGGACTAATATGTCCGAATTAAAGATTATTTATTATTATGCCAGCACCCATAAAATATCCGTCCCTCACAGCTTCCTAGTGCAAAGGCTGACGAGAAGAAGCTGCGCAACAAACTCTCCAGTACTGTTAGTACAATCTTAATAACTACAACTGACCGCTTCCCGCCTGCGCCGCTCCTGCTCCCTGAGGCGCAGCCGCTCGCGCTCGCTGGCGGCGGACTTGTCGCCGGCGGTGGCGGCGGCGGCGGCGGGCGGCGAGGCGCGCGCCACGGGCGACACGCTCGGCGACGCCACCTCCGCGCCCTCCGGCTTGCGCACGCCGCTCACTCTGCGCAACAGACTGCTTACGTTACATCACACCAACATACTATTGTTGATTGGTATACAATATACATTGTTGCTTTCATTGACTAAGTATAGTACCCTCGGTAATACAAAGGTTCGACAAAGACGTCTAAGCATGTTTGTAGGTATAAGGGGGGGCGGGGTGGGGTATCCGCATTGGGGGACCTATACTAAGGGTTTATCGTGTAGCACTCGCGTGAATTCAATATTATTAGATACTTGCTATTTGGGAGTTCCCGTGAGAATTCTAGGTTAAAAAGTAACCTATGTCCTTCTCAGTACCCATGACAACGTGTATAATAGAGATGAAACCGATATCCGGTATCCGGCCTTGTGTACCATCCGGCCGGATACCGGATAGTAATTCAGTATCCGGCCGGATTCCGGACAGTAAAGGAGTTATGTTATAATCCCTCCTTTTAGTCCTTTTTAATACCGACAAGTAGGTTGACTGGTAGAGGATGCCTTAGGCATTAAGTCCGCCCTTTGTACATTATTTTTTAAATAAATAAGTAGGTCGGAAGCACTATCAAAAACTTAATTACCTCATCTTATCGTCTTCGGGGTTTCGCCTCTCAGTCTCCTGGCGTTGCCTTTCTGCTTGTTCTTTTCGCCGCAGTTCCTGTTGCTCTATGAGTGCCCTCTGACGGTCAATTTTTTCCTTTGCTTGTTTCTTGAATGCCTGTGATAATAAAAGGCATTTTTTATTATATCTTACAATTTTTAAAAAGCAGTACTATGTATAATGTAATGAATAATGTAAGTAATATACTATGTATAATGTAATAAGATTGACTGGCAGAGAATGCCACTGTGGCATTAAGTCCGCCTTTTGTACCATGATGTGCATAAAGTTTAAATAAATAAATAAAATAATAAATAATAGATAAACTTACTTGGAAACTATCTATGACGGGTTTTGACTTGATTTGATTACTGGTACCCATGTTGGGTACATTCTGCGGACTCGCAGTTTGCGCCAACAACGACCATGAACTGGCATTTTTCAAATTTTGTTCCTGTTTAAGCTTGTAAGCTTGAGCGTTTTTAGATTCTTCCATCTTTTTATCTATGTCGTGCTTATTCCTGTCAGAGTTATTATTAGTGCTCATGTTCGGAACTCCAATAAGGTCTTGTATGGGTTTTGGTGTGAGCAACGGTTTCATTTCGTCTTTTTTGGCAGCCGGTGTGATCAAACACGGCGCACTCGGCATTGAGTGGTGTTGCTGCTGAGTGATCACCGAGTGCATGGGCAGCGGGTCGAATATGGACGACACCGGGGCCGCGTTACCCATGTTTTGCATGTTAGGATTCATATTGGATTGATGTGGCATGTTGTTCTTTTCCATGTAGCCATTGTGAGGGGCATATATGTCAGTCTTCATCTGCTCAGGCATGTTGGTCATGTCCGTCAAACCCCCGAGATGCGCCATCAGGTTTTGATGCGCCGCGTCGGACATCATCGGTGGTTTAGGGAGCGAGAACTCCTCGTCAATGCGCATCGACGGCTCGGAAACTGCGACGTCGACGTCCATGGGGACTTCGGCTTTCAGGCTACGCTCTAGGCTCGCCAGCGACCGCTCGATCGGATCTATATAATGCGACGAGTCGAGCTTATCGAGACCGTTGCGCGGTTCCAGCTTGGGAACGGGTTTATGTTCCTCGTGGTCGCGCAACAGTGGAGCGGCCGACGCGTCTGACATACTCATGGATGGATGCATCGTCAAGGGCGTGGAGGTGACGGGCGGCGGTTTAGTGGGGGGTGGTTCTTTGTGTTCAGGTACATGTACATGCGGCGAGGCCATGTCGCGCGTGTCGGGCGCGGTCGCTGGCGGGGGTGCGGTCGCGGGGGCGGGGGCGGGGGCGAGGGCGGGCGCGGGCGCGGGGGCGGCGGCGGCGGGGGCGGGCACCGCCGGCTTCGCGTCAGAGCCGGCGGGCGGCGCCGCCGCGGCGGGCGCGACGGGCGCAGGCGTCCGCGAGTGCTCGCTGCCCGCCCCCGCCGTGCTCGCTGACGATGCTGTGGGCATAGCCGTTGACACCGGAACAGCAGGTTTCTGTTAAATATATTACTTATAAGTTAATGGCATTTTCTTAATGAAAAAAATATATTATTGTATTCTAATAAAATAATTACCGGTTGAGGTGTTAAAGGTGGATGACTTTGTTTTCTGCCTTTCTTCTTCGGCGTTCTAATCGAACCTGCTCCTAGTCAAAAAAATTAATTTAAATTCCCAAATCCAAAACGTAAAACATCATAGTAAACATTTTAAAAACAAGGGTTTTACCTTACTGAGGAGAAGTAACCATCAATTCCTATGGTATGTAACTTTCACACTTAAAATTAAACTTGAAGAAAGTTTATAAATTAATATTCACTGACAACTATTGTTTCGTGCCGTAAAAAATCCTGTTTAAATTTCCATTTTCATTTTGAAAACTTCAGATCTCAGGGTTAAATAAAATGCAATATAAGTTACTTAAAAGATTTACTTAGTTCTCGTTATATACGGAATTATATACAAAGTTTGTATCCACTCACTCTTATTTCCTAATTTAAAACTAAGTCATGAAGATTGATTAAATAAATCTTATATAAAATCTACTATGTTAATACACAATAATTGTGGTGGTCTTCATCACACCTCTGAAACTCTAAGTAATCCATTATTATAATGGTTTGCGTATTTGTTGCTTTTACATTCATATCAATTTTTACACAAGTGAAACCTTCAAAAAAAAACTACATCATGTGAAATTCTACAGTATACCAAGTTTGTTCTTTTACCTTCTTAGCCCGAACGGCAAGAAAGGAACTATGGAGTCAAATTATTATCACTAGAAGCCTATTCTACTATAAAATCTCTTGAAGCAATCAGCCATAGATTGTACTTTTAAATAATTAAATATTATGATTGTTGTTCTTTTATAATATAATTCTCATTGTGCTGGAATATTTTACGCTGATTGCTTCCCTAAATGCTATAATTTATTATATTATTTAATATCTTTCAGAATAAATACAAATAATAAGTAAATCGAATTCTTGAAATAAGAGTGCAACGGACAATACTTACAAAAATGATTTCTTTTAAAATATAAAATCCATTCCTAAAATGATTTATGCCACAATACTAAAATTAGAGCATAATATCGTCGCCTATTCTATTTAACTAATGGATTATTTAGTTTTGTATGGTACAGACGTAAGAAGTTTGTTAAGTACCTAAGCTAAGCTTCACACTGTCCACCATAAGTCTTTTTACAAAAATAAATCTGTATATAAGCATAGCTATAAAATAATAAGTTATATATTCATATTAAAATAAAAAACGAAATTTATTTCTAAACATGTGATAATTGCACAACTTGTAAGAAAGTAATATTCGACAAAAGTGTGTGCACTTTACTTAGTCAATCAATGACAAATAAACTGTAGTAGAAAAAACTAATAAAACAGACCTCTACATAATTCTAATAATGATCTACACATCAATTGCTCAAACAGATATCACCAATCAATCAAGAAGTGATCTTGTGGTCTAACTTTCTGATGACTATCCACATAGAAAATAAAACACTGATACATAACATGAGCTCATATTTGTTTCATAATAAAGATATATTATTTTATATTTATTACTTTGCAAACAATTTGTGAAGGAAGGAAGCCAGCTTCTTTGAATATTTTAGGGAATATAAATGGACTCGCTCGGAGGTCGCGCTCAAGTTTTGTGAGCAAGCATCAAAATTTAAAAGCATAACCAATAAAACATACCTTTTCAAACACCGATTTTTTTAACTACAACATGTCACACAAAATTACATCCTTGCTGTGTCAATGAATTATATGAAATAAACTGTTGCAGCTATTCGCTTGCTATTGGGATCCGTCCTTACACAATTGTTTGCATTGCTCGCCACGTGCCTGCGCTCGGCTCGCGCCTGCGCGCGGCGCTCCTCGCCCCTCGTCGCTAAGGTCGTCGGCGCGGAGGCCTGTTCGCATTCCTCACTATAACTAACCTATCACAATAGCTCCGTGTCCAGAGATTCGTTTGATTCATTAATACTTGGGGGTTTAAATTTCACACTCAAAAGCATTTCATTAGTACCGTGAGATCTGAAGTTTAACATTTTTATATAAAAGTTGTAATTTTAAGGATGCAAATGAAATAACATCGCATTTAAGGACATGATATAGTTAAAATACTAATGTGAAAAGGTATTTCCTATTGGTTTATGAAAGCAAACCAAATTATAAATATTCTTACCGGCAGCAATGACAAAATATCAGTGAACACCAAAGCTGGCTCCTCCTCCTCATTAACAAGCTTATACGTATTTGCCTTTACCATCATTTCTTATAATGTGCAGCAGACTTCCGATTACTCCATTTTCCAAATAGGCGACATCCATTCTCAATATCACAGTAAGGAAAATAATACGTTCAATGCACTCGCAACTTTTTTCGATCAGGCCTAATAGCGGAACTATAACATCAATCGCGTGTATTTGTGCTACACAACGGACTAACTGAAGACGAGCAGACGCGTTCGCAGACTATAATGAACACATCGCTCTTTTGGTACTGTCTAAATCATTGTCTTCAATTATTATATTTTCATTCAAATGAGCAAGATAAAGGAACTCTCATGAGGTGGCCAGCTCTCGCGTAAAAGAGGGAGAGAAAAATTCAGTCACAAAATATACTCTAAACAAATTAATAATATCAGGAAGTCTTATTGCCATTTATTTAGAACTTACTAAATCTATATGTGGCAGGGCTATCAACTAATTAAAGCACAAAATGTTATTTCTATTTTATAAAAAAAGATAATAATAATTTTCAAGCCAGTCCAGTAGTCTTCAAGTAATCAGTGAACATACAAAAAACATATATACAGCCGAACACAGAACCTCCTCCTTTTTGGAAGTCAGTTAAAAAGGAATACAAGCACATTTCGCCCATTCTCACTTTGCTAACAGTCACAGTTTATTCATAAGTAGGTACCTTTAAAGAGTTTGAATAATAAGACTGAATGTTACTTTGTGACTAAATAAATTATGTATGTAATGCGTTACAGTTATGCTTTCAAATATAATCAATAGTCGTCACGCCCCAATCCTCTGTAACTGTACAGTCTGACTTTGACTATAGCCACTGTTATATTGTGGTTTAATTTGCCTATCAGTATAGATGACAATCAACCCCATTTAAGCCAGCAAACACCCAAGTGTTTACTGACTTTTCTTGGGTCGATGACTCATCTATTCTTGTCTTTGGTCTTGTTTGTCACTTGTCAGGGATTAAATTGTAAAATAAAAATAAAAAATCTTTCCTACTATATTTTTACTCCAAATTTGTTTTTCACCTATTCTCTCTCGCAACCAAACATAATAACGCTGCGACCACCCAAAGTAAAGATAGGTACCTACCTAAGTTACTAATCACTAAAATATTTCTGTAAACCTTTTTCATTCAACCTGCAGAAGAGTTTAGTTTCAAAATTTCTTTTTATGAATGTTCCATTCACTTGGGGGTATCCTAGTGCTTGAATTTACTGTTGCTGTATTTCGCTGAATCGATACATTAGCTTGATTATTCGGACTAGATTCCTCTTAAAACCTCACAAATTGAAAAAAGTGCCACAATCATACTATAAAAAATATTGGCAAAGGCCGTTTCCACATATCAATATTTTCAGAACACGCGCTAACGTTCGATTAGGCCCATAGTGCACTTACGATGAGTCGCAATCAAAAACATATTCGTACATAACAATTTGGAAAAACATATTTTAAGCCACCCAACACCCACTTCCGATCGAATCCGATCAAATGTCGGAACTTGACAAACCGCAAGTGCGCGTAGGCCTTAATGTGACTTTACATAAATGCAAATTATATCCTAATTCAAGGTCCGCCCCAACTGACGCGCACCCTGTTTCGCATTTTGCTACACAATAATAAAATACAAATCTCGATCACGCCGTCGCGTCGCGTCGTTAGTTTTCACACCACATAAGATGTGACGGCACGGTTCGCGTCAGTCGGCAGATACCCTTAATTTATTTTAATTTACATCGTATAATACAATACGGCCGGTTCCTGCGACCGCGCCACGCCGGCCGCGCCGCGCGACGTGTGCCGTGTGCGAGACTGACAGACAGGTATAGTGGTTTGGTGTTGGTTGTCTAACCTGCTTCGCTGTCGCTGCTGTCGGAGGAACTGGTGTCGGTGCTGGACGAAGAGTTGGAAGAGTCGGAGGAGCTCGACGAAGACGTCATGCCGCCGCCGCCACCACCGCCACCGAGACCATCTTTTGAACCCTCTGTGAATAAATAATCTTTTTCAAAAAAGATTCGTATTAGTTAAATTATAACTTACGTATAATATGTCAGATCACAGACTTGATATTTATCATGAAGAGATCAATATTAGCCTACTTCATGATGTGACTTGGCCCGATCATTGAATAGAAATCGCACTGTCAACTAAACACAGCTATTTCATGATGTGACCAAACATAAATGATCAAATCTTAAAATAGTTACACTATTTTTCACTAGAGGTGCGCATTGTTTATACGATCTATCATGGCGGCGATAGGCAAAATAGGGTGATCGAGCAACGAAAGTCGATGGACTATTATTAACTTTTCAAATATGAAACTATAGAAAAGGCGAATGAGGATTTTACAATTTTTAGATAAAAATTAAAAGCCATCGACAATTCTACAATGCAAATTTTATTTATTTATTCTTTATTGCACAGTACGTACAAAAAATAGAAAAAATCTTCTGATGGAGAATTTCTTATTTTGATAGTTACAAGTACTTTTTGACTTATCTGACTTGATGCCAAATATCGTAGTGATCATGTCTTTGGCGCATCGCCGGCCGGTAACGCGGCACGCTCGATCGTTACGCTCGTTCGGCTCACGCAATTTAGTCAGCAATACAACTTTACCTAACGTAGAATGATACTCTAGAGTCTAGTAGTTACATTACGACAGGCATATTAAATTCGAATTTTTACTACACATCTTTTATGGGTACTTTACATATACGATATGGTCAAACGTTGTTGCCCAAATCATCATATGTTAACGTCTTCGAAATCTTCAAATATGATCAGTTTTAGCTGGCCATGTCATGAAATGGTTGCATACATGATGATAAATATCGATTCTATGATCTGGCTCCGACATACAATACACCTTCAAACAAACGGGTTATTAAGTAGACTAATAATGTATGCCGCTAAAAATCAGAAGTGGATGGGGAAACAGGGTTTGCCTTGATTTGTCATAGGAACTTTTATCCCTGAAAATCACGCGGGTGAAACTAGACTAGCGTAACTGACGACGTAGGTACCTTTTTTCGGTTGCTGCTTTTTATTTGTTCCTAGCTGGCCAGATACATCCTGCAACCGTTTCTCTAACTCTTGTTTCTTCTCTGCTATTTGTTCATCCTTCGACTTGCCGGATACTTTGCGATCTGCAACAAATTGCTCTTATTTACTTAACTGAAAGCTGTATTCCGACAGGCAATTGGAAAGTTCAACGATTCACTGCAATAGATACTTACGCGTCTTTTTCCGAAGACAGGACGCTACATAGTTTTCCAACTGTCGTAGTGTGGATGGTTTCAGGGTCTCAAAGTCAATCTCGATTTCGTCCGGATTGGAGTCACGCAGCGAGGGTTCTCTGGTTTGGATTATGTGCACCACCTTCCCAAGTTTGTCGCCTGAGTATCATAAAACATAATGTTGTTCTAGTCACAGAAGTAAAAACGAATTCAACATGTAACATAGATAAACAATGTGATGAGTTCACAGAATGTTCTTATTTTGCGTATGTGTTACATTTGATTAAAATATTAGGTAATTTTTGCTCAGACCTGAATTTATATATGCTATTCAAGAGCTATCTCTCGTCTCTCGATGATATCGATGATCTTGAATCTCTAATTAGATAGGCAGGTGGATGGGTAGGTACGCACCTGGCAGCTTGTTGATGTCCAGCGAGAGTTGTCTCTTCTCGTCGTAAGACATGGGCTTGGCGACGTCCTCGTCGTCCGAGTCGTGGTGCGGCGGCGGGTGGAGCACGGGCGCGGGCGCGGCCGCAGCGCCCTTCTTCTTGGCGGGAGCAGCACCGCGCGCGCCCGCCTTGCCGCCGCCCGCGCCGCCGCCGCCGCCTCCGCCCCCGCGCTTGCCACCCGCCTTGCCGCGAGACGTACTCGCCGCTGAGTGGACACAAACACACACACGCTCAGTATCCATGTGAGAAGCAAAATAAAGGACATTGTTTGGTACATTTCCTTGTTAATATCAATAGGATGAAATTACCAATAGGCCATAAGGCCTACCATAAGGCCTGTATTAATGAACGCTACTCAAACGTCATACACCCTCATTTTCTAACGCAATGAGAGAGACAGGCAATATCTTGAATTGTGACAGGCTCCCTAAAGTAGCGTTTATACTTTAGAGAACTCAAAACTGTAGAACGGAAATGTACAAGCCCCTTTTTACCAAGGGAGATGAGTTGTTTAGGCTAAGTTCACATGTAACGCGCGTTCACGCGTGTCAACACACGATCAAATTTAAAGAGAGGTCAGAAGAAGAGCGGTAACGCGCGTTACGAGCATGCTCGTCACCACTCGTCGGTCTGGTTCAGTGCGATGAAAGCGCGCGCTCAACTGAACAGCAAACGGACGTTACGTTAATATAAAAACAATTGAAATCAGAAACACAGCCTTGTTCGGATTACGCAAGTAGTATATAATTATATACATGGCAAGTAATTTCGAAGCGAAATATATCACCGATGAAGGATATATAAGCGAACGAGGCGTACCTATGTTTTCGCTGACGTTGTTGACTTTAGCGCCGTACGCGGCCGCCGCGTTCACTTTCGGCAGCGTGCTGTTGGCGATCTGCTTGGGCTTGGTCTTATCCTTTACTTTCTTTTTCGCCTTTTTCTTTGTGTTAGACTCCTCAACGAGCTTCCTCATTTTTTCCTGCAGAGCAAGCAGCTCTTTCTCCAGTAGCTTCACCTTATTGTTTCGCTCCTCCTCAGAGTCATCCGACTCCGAATCAGACTCGGTACCAGATTCTGAGCTTGATGCAGAGCTGCCTTTGTCAGTGTGCGAAATACCAGCGTGCATGGGCTCGTCCGGAATTTTAGCATACCTAACAAGTTATATTGGACCAAGTTATATTCAAGCGAAAAACGTGACAAATATCTTGGCAGATTATAGTTTGTACTAGGATCTTGGACAGACTTCAATGTTATTGTTTATATAGTTTCACTTCACACAAAATAGATCAGAATGGTGAATGCCTGTTTACACTTTTTGAAAATTTCCAATATGCTATAGTTGTTCTGTTTCACAAAATCCGCTCTGTCCTGGCTGTGGTAGTGACATGTACCGATGAACGCATTCGTGTGTGTAAACATCAATGCAATAGAAACTGAGCGCTCCCAATGTTACGCACACTTAAACAACGTACTTTGTGAAATAGAACAACTATAGTGGGTATTATTTGTGTGAAACAAACTATTGACCAGATTTCAAATTATATAATACTAGCTGTTCTCCGCGGTTTCACCCGCAGTAATTTCGGAGGTCCCGCGGGAATTCCGGGTTACAATATAACCTATGACACTCACAAATAACGTGACTTTCTATAAGTAAAAGAATTTTCAAAATTGGTTCAATGGATCCAGAGATTACCCCCTACAACCACACAAACTTTATATCTTTATAATATTAGTAAGATAAGTGGTGTGTGATAGGCTATGATACACCAATAGAATAATAATTATTTAATGTATCAAAGTGTTTCCGGAATGTTTATTTTTAGTAGAACCTGTACCTGTTCAGTTCACCTTCAGAGTGCGTAATAATATGGACTAACCTCATTTCAAACACGTCTTGTAGTTTCCTTGCCATGGCCACTACGTCGTGATCTGGCGGGTTGTATTTGTAGCAGTTCGTGAATATTAAACGCACGTCGGCCGCGAACTCCGCCGCTGTTTTATACGCTCTGCTGTCCATCTTTGTTTTGACAGTCCCAAGGTCCATGGGTTTCTTAATAATATCAAAATAGTCATGCAGTCCCAGTAATTCGGCGTCCACCGGTTTGTAAAAGGGCCAAGCATATCCCTAGCAAACACATTTTTACTATAATAAACTTATATAAATAAAGTTAAAAACAAGTAGAGTTATAAATATCAAATTAAAAATGATAAAATATATCAGTAAATAATTAAAAGTTTTAGGTTTTACTGCAATGATTTTGATGGTACCTATTTGGCAGATTACTCCTGTAAACACGCATGTATACAAATAAGAGCGTCGAAACGCCATACTATTTTGTGAGGTCAGCGTCAGGTCATAAGGTACCTTTCATCCAGGAAAAAAGAACCGTTAACGAAGGATAGAAAATTTACAAAACCTACATTAACGCGAAAAGCTAGTAAATTTATAATAATCGATTAAAATAGATAAGACTATTTTTTCTTAAACTTTCGCTGCCGCTTAACTGCCGCGTCATTTTAGTGTTTTTCATGACAATTTTATTAATGAAAAACATACCCCAACGTTTTAATATATTTACATGTCGATGACATTTAAATTAATCAGATAAATAAAATAGATGTCTATATTTAATTATAGAAAATATTTCACATGTCTTTTTCAGAAATTGAAGCACAGACCTGTGCTACGAAAGGTTAAATTCACGCATGCAAAACCACGGGCGTCGGCTAGTATTTTAATTAAGTAACACTAACTGAATGTTTCTTCGAGAACAATTCCTTCAGGATTTCATTGCAGCTCTTCAGAGAGTCGGAAAGTTTCTCCTTGTTCTTGGCTTGTTGCGGCGTGAGCGCGGAGTGGTGCGCCGCGCCCGCCGCCCCCACGCCGGGCGACAGCCCGCCCATCTTATTGAAGCCGTCGTCGCCAGCTCTGCTGACCTGAAATATTATAACAGTATTAGCATACCCGCGGTGCTCCAACTACTACAGGCGCTTTTTGGCTTGTCCGCACACATGCAGTGCTTCCCTAAGACAATCGCACACGTTTGTCATTACAGTATCTATCTATACATATAAAATGCTTGGTCCTGAATGACTGATGGATCAACGCTCAGCCTAAATCGCTGATCGTAGAGATCTGAAATTTTGAGGGTGTGCTCTTTGTATGACGTACATATTCGATAAGAAAGGATTTTTTAAAGGAAGGAAAATCAAAATTCTAATTAGTCCGTCAGTTAGAAAATAAAAAAACAATAGACACGTATTTTTTGCTTTTTCAAATAAATTAAAATAAACAGAGATAAAGCGCATTAAAGTTTAGGGTGAGGGGGTCGTGACGTCACTAACCGCTAAAACCGCCATACAAACTGTCAGAATAGTGACGTCACGCGAAATTTCAACTCCATATATCGCCGTTATTTTTTGATTACGTAAAAAAAGAAAAAATACGTGTCCAATATTTTTTAATAATCTACAAGACGGACTAAAAATTAAAAATTAGTAAACATGCCCATTTGCCAAAACTGGCCATGCTCACCTTTTTCTGCCGACCACTTTCTCTTCTCGTGGAAATTTTCGCAGGTTTGGGGCCAATCTGTTGGTCGATATTAGGTGTAGTATAGCCTCCTTCGAAAGAACTTCCCATGGGCGTAGTTGTGTCAGCCTTTCTCTTCACACCTTTTTTCACCTAAACAATAATTACCTTCTTCATAAAGCAGTTAATATTAATGCTTAGAAATATGTAATAGTATATCCTAAACTACAGTACAAAAAAAAACTCAAAAGTCTAAGAGAATTTATAATCAACATTATATTAACAAGAAAATATCACTAAAAAGGAAACGTGTATCCTGCCCGTTCTTACATATGGATGTCAAACATGGGCCACCACACAAAAACACCAACATAAGCTTAGGAACTGCCAAAGGAGCATTGAGAGGAGTATCCTGGGATACAAAAGGACAGACAGGAAACGAGCTTCAGATCTCAGAAATTTAACAAAGTTCAAAGATATCAATGTGAAAACAAAACAACTAAAGTTGAGATGGGCAGGTTACATGCTAAGACAACCAACCGAGAAATGGTCAAAAACTCTAACAGAATTATCAACTAGATACAACACCAATAGGAAAAGAGGGAAACAACGCAAAAGATGGTCAGACGACAAAAAAAAAGTAGCTGGACCGTTATGGCTAAGGATGGCAAGTATTGTGTCTATAGGACACACTGACTCGGTATCTATTCCGGACTGATGTGCACACAACTAGATATTAGAAAATCAAATAAAATAAACAAAAAATGTATAAAAAAATTGTAATTATGTACACACTTAGTAAATAAAGGCCTATTATTATTCTATATTAACAAAAACTAATAAGGTTACAATACTGCTTAGGTTCCATAAATACGGTACACCACATAAGTGACATAAGAAATTCCATCTAGTACCTTGGCAGGTTGTGTCTGGGAGAGAGGTACGGCCGGAATCGCCGCGACAGACTGAGCAGTAGCTGCAGCCACGTGGAAACTCGGAGGCTGCGTCGCCACCTACATGCAAATAAATACACTTTAAATATTATATCAACACGAATTAAAGATAGGAAACCAACGCCTTTGGTTCCCGCAAATAAATTGATTGAACACTTTGATAGCTAATCTTTAACCACAAGTAGGGCACCATGCAACCTTCATAGAAACTCCAGATGTAATGTTTTGAACACAATGGAATGGCAACATGTTAAGAAATCGGTTCATTTTTTTCATCACACGTCATGAGTAAGATCATTATCACATCTAGCACGTTGATGATACAATCAGACTAAAATACATCACCACAAAATAAGTGACACTGTTATAAATATAAAATGTTATACATATAAAATGCTTTGTCCTGAAAGACTGATGGATCAACGCACAGCCCAAACCGCTGATCGTAGAGACCTGAAACTTGGAGGATGTGTTCTTTATGATGTAGGCATCCGATTCGATTCAATTTTTTTAATGATAAATATAAATGAACGTCATAACATTTAAAGAAGGCCCCAAAATTCCTTTGATTTTTGTTTCTTATAATCCAAGTTTTAGATTTCACAATTCACGTCAATTTGAAAAATTCACCGTAGGTGAACCGTATACCTACCTACCTATATAATACAGCGGCATCGCCTGTTCACTTTCACTTTCAAAACGAACGGCATAGGGCTTCCTTTTCGAATATTCGTTTTATTCGAATATTCGCCAAATTTTCTATTCGAATATTTGGCAAATCACTATTCGAATATATCGAATTTTTCGAATACATCCTATCTGAAGAATAAAAAGTCTTTTAAACTAGAATATAGTGAGTGCGTGATTCGTAGATTTTATACAGCTCATTGATATTAAAGTAGAATAATACGGATTTATCATCAAATACTTGAATTTTGAATTTTTATTAATATGTTTTTAAACATTTGTTATAATTAAACGCTATTTTTGTTGCGAAAACAATCAGGCAAAGATCTTTGTATTTTTGTTAAAAAAAATCAGGATAATATTTTGATAAACGTCATTTGAGCCAAAGCTCTCACAGTACACAGTAGCTCTTAGAGTACGCTCTTAGAGTTGATGGTGGGCAACAGAACTCTGTCCACGACACTCCCAACGTTTTTTCCCCGCGCCATATTTCTAGGCCAACCGTGTTTTTTTTCTCGGATTCTCCAAGGGGCCATATCTCAGTACATGAGGAACACCAGTGCCCAGACTAGTCAGGTTTTTGTAACTTATAATGTTACGGTTCTTCCAGAGTATTTTCAGCTGGCCCATGGCTCACCTAGTAATAGGCATGCGTCCTGGACAAGACATCATCATATCAGCAGAAAGACGTTCACTGTTGGACATAAGCCTCTCCAGAGATCGCTACAAAGACTGATTCTTCGCTTCCCACGTGTTGTAGTGTCATACTTTGCGTACGACGTCACAATTATCACTTTGGAAGACTGGGCAATATAATTGCTGGGTATCCTCAAACTGAATTCAATACTGCAAAGCAAAATGGAAGCTCTGTGTACCTATCAGTACCTTGTTGCGCACAACGTGGTGGCATTAGATGCGATATCGTCATGCCTCGTGTTGACAATATTAATATTGAACAAGAGCAGTACATCTTGACAAACGCCTGCACTAAGACTTAATAGTCAAAAAACACGAGTTTGATTGAATTTTGTGTCAACATTAGAGTAATTTGAGTAGGTAATTTTAAATATTTTTGTCAATTAGAAGTTGATTTAATTAGTTTTTGTTATTTTAAGAGAAGCACATTTGTTATACTGATATTTTAGTTTTTACATTATAATATTAAAAGATATTTTTGTCTGATGGTGTAGAAGTAGATACAAGTCTTTTGGTGCCAATAAATGGTTAGAAGTCGTAGTTCTTCATTTCAAATCAGTAATATTGTACTCGAATATTGATTGTTATTTTAAAAATCTATGAATTATGTGCTATATTAAAATTAAAAGGACATTTTGTTCTTTACATAGATATTATTCGAAATATTCGAATAATTCGAATATTATAGCTTTGTAACTATTTATTTATTTATTTATTTATTTATTTATTCTTTATTGCACAGTAAGTACAAATGGCGAACTTAATGCCTTACGGCATTCTCTACCAGTTAAATATTCGAATAGAAAAAATTGACGAATAATAGGAAGCCCTAGAACGGCATGTATATCGTCAGTGACAGGCAAAATATAGTGTAATGATGAATGAGTGATATTTTAAAATGGTCGTAATAATTACCTGTTGTGGCAGGCCCGTGTGCGTGGCGGGTGGCGTGGGCGGCAGCGCGGCAGGCGCGGCGGTGTTGGCGGCGGCGGCCAGCAGCGCGGGGTGCGGCGCGTGCGCGGCGGCCGGCTTGGCGGGCGCGGGGCCAGCCGCGGGGGCGGGAGCCGGCCGCGCGCTACCGCCGCCCGCCGCGCCCGCTCCGCCACCCGCGCTCCCGCTGCCGCCCGCCGCCCCACCGACCGCACGCTTCTTTGCACCGCCCTTCCCACCCTTCGACGGCGCCTCAATCTCTTTCTCATCTTTCTCCATTTGAGATATCTATAATAATTTGAGTTTTTGACATGAATATGTCTTTAAAATTGCTTCCATAGTAGAGGCAAACCAAACAAACCAATCAAATCGAGGCATAGAGCAAACTTTATGTCCCGATTTGTTATATTTATTGTTATTTATTATTATTATTTGTTATTTGGTTTTTTTGCTTCATATCTATCATCTCAAAAAAAGAAATCATCTATACTTAGGTATATTATAAAGATCTCTGGATCTACTGAACCAATTTTGAAAATTCTTTAACTTATAAGAAGCTAAAGTGATTTTGAGTGACAGAGTACTTTTTATCCCGGAATTGCCGCGGGATCTCCAAAAATACCGCGAGTGAAACCGCGGGGGTCAGCTAGTATACTCATATACGGTTAGAAAGAGCCTCTCCAGAGCGATCGAATGGTACCAATAAAACACCATATGACCGAGTCAATCACACCCCTTTTTGTATTTCCGTTTGGGAAAAATAGAAGGCAACATTATTTATACTAACAATGAGAAAATAAATCTGTCTTCTAATCTTTTAACTTTTCAAGCCTCAACAACTGATCATGAAATTTTGTATACTCATTTTCACAGATACAGGAATGGACATAGCTGGTTACTTTTCCCAGGATTTCCCGCGAGAACTCCGAAATTAAATGCAGGTGAAACCGCATGATACTTTGTAAACATGTCAGGGTTAAAGAAAAACACAAAGGGTACTTTTTATACAGGAATTGAAACGTGGGAAATAGCTCACGGAAATAGCTCACCCGATTCAGGAACAATTTTTCTAATGTTTGCGCCATGAATACTACATCCTCGGAAGGTTTGTTGTATACATAGCAATTTGTAAACATGGTGTTGAAATCTTGAATGCATTCTTGCGCAGAGTAGTAGTAATTTGACTCAAGACGTTTTTTAATTGTGCCTAAATCCATAGGCTTTTTGATGATTTTATGATAATCCTACAAAGAAATGATAAATGATAAATAATTAATAAATTTAAAGTTAAAATTTCATTATTTATATTAGAATAAGTTGTGCTACATACTGGTAGATTTAGTTTTTTGGCATCAACGGGTTGATGGAAGGGCCAAGCGAACTGATGCTTCCATACTGCCTTCATCACATTCTTTTGCAAAAATTGAAGCTGATTTGTGATTCGCCCCTGTCGACGTTGTTCTTCCGGCGGCGCCCCATTGATCGGTTCCGCCGCAGGCTGAACACATAAGATAAATTGAAATGTCTCTTAACGCAATTTCAGTGATTGAAATTAAGAGTCAAACTTTCAATAACTTACGGCACTTGTTGTGGCGAGAGGATCGACGGCCTGCATCGTGCTGGAGTCTGCAATCTACCTGCCAAAATGATAAAACTGCTTAAATTGAAATAATACAAAATCTTTTAGCCATTTCTTAAAGTCAACTCAGATCGACAGCCTTAGTGCAATTCAACATGCCACAAAATTTTTGTGAACGGCATTGGTTGTTGTCAAATCATTGGAATCAACTTTGCAAAATAGAATACAACAAATTGATGTACAAGGTGGAAATTTGTAACAGGGAATTTCCACCATGTATAGAAAAATACCATAAGAACCCCCTTTTTCTGTATTGCATACTCGAAATCAAAAGGTAAAACTTAAGGTACTTAAAACCCCATTTTTTACAGACTTCCAAAAAGGAGGAGGTTCTGCATTCGGCTGTATGTAGGTTTTTTTTGTGTTCATATTTTTCTTTTTTTGTCTTAATATATTTCCTAGTGCGATAAGTGAAATTGATTTAACAGTAAGTCGAATCAAATGGATGAGTTTACTTAGCTAAATTATCAATTCAGAAATCGGAGGTTACTTACTAAACACCAAGTGGCGAACAATGAAATATTCTCACCTCAATTGTCACAAGAGGCTCGTCCAAGTTCTGACTCAGAGGCATCAGCTAAACCCTCTTATATTATTAAACCTTTCTATCATAATATTTTTTTGTGTGTTGCAACTACAACTGACTCATTTTATTCACAAAAAATATCCTACCTAAAACAATTATAAAAAATTTAGATTATTCTTTGTATATTAATAGCTTTAATTAGTAATTATTTTTATGTGAATAAAACTAAAACGAATATGCATAAAATGCAACAAATACCTTGTGGTAGTGCCGATGCAACCAGGTCAGTGTACATACAATATTTGAGACTTAACAGAGTGCAACCCTGTCATCTGAAACAAGAATAGTTGTCATGAAAGTCATTCAGTTATAGGTATAATAAAGCCTCCTTGCGACATTGGCGGAGTCACTGTGAGTGAACATAGTGGAAGCCATATTTTAAAAGAAGAAGAAGAATTTATAAATTTCTGTTATTCTATTTATCAACTTCAAAAAATTCACTCTAATATTGTGAAGGCTATCAAATTCAATCAATACACCCAGATTTAGGATAAGTTACATGGTTTACAGTGTGGATTTTTTGGAGTGAATAAAAAATTTACAATAATGATATTTTTAGTAGCTAAACATAAGATCTGACATTTTAATGAGGAACATAATATTATATGTATACTTGTTTCTTGTTTATTTTATTTTTAACCAACTTCAAAAAGGGAGGTTCTCAATTTGACCTGTATTTATGTTTGTGAACGATTATTTTGTGTTGTGCTGAACCGATTTTGATGCGATTTTTAAGTAAGTATTTGTTACATTCTGGAGAAGGTGTAAGTATAAAATTTTCGCCGTGCGGCTAAAATAGTGCAGCGTTACCTAACCCCATATTCAGAATTGATTTAGTTATAATTTTTAAGGTAAATATTTTAAAAACAAAACTGCCATACTTTAATGTTGAATGACAACTGCATTCCTCTATCTTGACTTTTATAGGAATTACTTTTATATAATCATTATATTATGTGGTATTTTTGTAATCACACAAAAATGTTTTGACATGTTAGACCCTTTGTAAAAATTTCTATAAGTTATTGTAAGTTTTCTCATGAATCCTAAATTCCATATGATAAAATGTTATTTTGCATTTCATGCAAAAAAAAAATATACATTCAGATGACGCTAACATGAAGTGAATACAAATGTTACTGGGTTTATGCTTAATTTTTGGTGGAATTATCAAAGTTCTTAGCTCTGCTACAGCTTGGTTTAGTGGGCTTAGTAACTGTGTAACAAAGCAGTTGTTTAGCAAAGCAATTGGTTGAGATTTGTCATTATCAACTGAAAGTAAATTCACAAAATATTCTTTGTTATATTTCCAAGCTGCTACTAAGTGTTGGTTGAACCTGAACCTTGGCTAGTATAATAAATGTCAAAAACGGTCAATTGATATAAGGCCATCACTTGGCTGCCCTGCAGAAAAACAAAGCAACTGTAATTTGTTTGGCGAAAGCACCATTGGTGTAGTGGTAGGTGAGTGAATCTGACTACGCTAGTGATATGGGTTCAATCTCCAAGTCAGGGTAAACATTTGTAATGAAAATTTGTGTTCATCTTGAGTCTAGGTGTTTAGTATGTATTCGCAAAGGTATATTTTATTAAATCAGTGGTCAGGTACATAATAAAGTAAGCATGTAAGCATGACCAGTTCTTGTAATAATAACTGACCATTAGTATTTTAGATGATTTTTAACAGTTCACACATTGAAACTTGGGCAGAGGCCCACAAGCATGTGTAAGGAAAGACAAGTGGGTTTTCCACACATTGATATTAGCCTTGACTTGACATTGTTTACATTGCACTTAAACAATTTGAATGCTTGTATAATTACTTCCAAAGGTTACATGAATTTACATGAAATTAAAACTAGCCTTCTCCTAAACCTTCCCTTCCTCATGATTTACTCTTATCTATTGGTGTAAAGAAAATAAATTCAGTAGTTTTGAGTTTATCGTAAACAGACAAACAGATGCAACGGAAGCATTTCCTTTATAATATGTAAGAATACAGATAAATAAATTATAATGCTTTAATGTAACAGCTCAATTATAATGCATTAAAGCTTACTGATAAGCATTAATTACTATTTTTGTTGATGATATTTGTAAAACCACATAACCTATAACCTAAACTTTGAGTAATGAAATGAAGCACTAAATTTGAGAAATTAAGGTGTACCAATTCATGTAGTCAAATGTTATATTTAGTGACCAATATTAGTTTTTGTTTACCACATAATAACAACAGATAATGGATATAGTTTATTTATGTGAATTGCGCTGCAAAGTTTTATAATTTAAAATAAGACTAGAACATTCTAAACTAAGAAAAGGTGAGGCATTGAGATGGAGTAGGACAAGGTTAAAGTTTGGATGCTCCAGCATATTATGAAACTTAGAAATTGGTGTTTCTGACATAAAATTTATAGTAACAAATGATAAAAAATAATAGGTAAGTTACACTGCGAATTTCACGTAAAACAGGGGATGATGCCATAACTCATCACCAGTTCTCATGATATATTCCAAGGGATAAAATACGAATAAATGTAATATAAACAAATTTCTGGATTTGTATGATAAATAAACGTAAAAACATTTCAAATTAAGAATGATTTAACGGACTAAAACATAGAAATTATAAACGGAGTTTTACAAAAAGAAGCCATGACCACAATATCGAAATATAACGTTAAACTTAGAACATGCATTTACTAATCTTATCAAAAAGTTGAGTTCTACGATGACGGTACCCAATTTATACTAAATTACCCAGCTTGTGAGATGGTAAAGCTAAAAAATTATTAAAAACGACTTACGAAAATTTATTAACGCCAATATGGCGGCTGAACTAAAAATACGATGTCGGGAGACTTCTGCAACTAGCAGAATTTAATGGGTTATCACTACGTAGTCATTCACTATACTGTTAAAAACAGTTTATAGTATTTTTATAGTAAAATTCATATTCTCACATCAAAAATCACAGTCTTTCACAAGTAACTATTAACACAACACCAACTCCATTCAAGTCCATTGGGCTTCCAAGTCCAGACAGACATGGCGGCCCACTCTACAATGAGTACTAGCAATGAGCCTCATCAAATAAAAATTATATTCTTCGCATTCTTAGTATCTGAAATAAAAATATTACCTCAAAAATCTATAAAATAAGAGGGAAAACATATATTTCGTATTTTCATAAACAGATGACATGATTTATGAAAGAAAATTTCAGATAAAATTCATTTCAGGTAGGTAATCTACCCAAAGACTAAAGAAGAGTATAAATTAAAAAATAATCATGTAGATTGTAGATATCTAATTTTTTTTTTAAATTTACCCCAATGAGAAAGCCAGAGGAAGTCAGACCATACAGCCAATTCAGTTGTTTTTTCTTCTTCACATCGAAATGCATTGTTGAAGCCCTCCCCACATTCGCGCGCGATTCGCGCCGCAAACCACGCAAGAACTCCTTGGGTTCCACATTCATCGTCATTCGCGCCAGTTTCGCAGTATAGGCTCGCACTCAACAAAGGTGTTTCGCGGCTTCGCGCGCGAACCACGCGCGAATGTGGAGAGTGCTTGAGATGCATTATGAGATAATACCAATATTCTCGCATCCATGGATTTTGATAAGGATGTGTGTTAGTGAGAAAAAAAATCGATTTTTAACAATAGATTTTTCTCGTCTCAATAATAATCGATTATGGAAAAATCAATTTAATTTGGAAGAATTAATCGTTTTTTATAGAAAAATCGATTTTTATATTTTTATTTATTTGTTCTGGAAAACAAACAGCTAATGAAAATCTGCATGCTACTGTATTGTAATTAATAATAAAACAAAGAGCATAAAATTAACAATTTATCAGATTAAGTAGAAGTAGAATAGTAGTGCTTCTATTCTACTTCTACTAATAGTAGTGCTACTATTCTACTTCTACTTACTATTAATACATAATATTATAACGTCCAATTTTTATATCAAATTTGTATTATTTTTCGCTTTATTTCAAAAGTAGAGCCCTAGAAAAGTATTATCATGAAAGATTTACTAAAAAATTATCAACAGTTTCCAAAATATTCAACTTTCAATTTTTTGAAACGGAACATTGCAATGAAACACCAATCACAGCCACGCTTAACATATTATGTCACTTATTTTTTTAGGAAACATTTTACCTGTTTTAGGGAAGGCAAAAGAAACTACAGTTAACACATATTTTCCTTTTTCTGAAGGGATTTTCTTAAAAATGCGTCGCGTCGGTAAGATGCATTTCATTCTTTACTGAAACTTTTGGAAGTAACACAGTTCAACCTTAATTTCGCTTTTGGTTATTGAAGTTATCTGTCTGTCAATGTCACATCACCCTGTCAATACAACAGTGACATCTCTATCACAGATTAATAAGGTGTAATTTTTAACTAGTGACGTCATTCTGCGTTTCAGTGGTGAAGTCAAAAGTGGGAACTTTGAAACGCTCTATTTAAATAATTTATGCCTATATTTTTTTTCTTTTCCTTGCTTTTTTTAAGTAGGCCATATATCTTTAAAATATACTGGAAAAAAATCATGCAAGTACCCTATTGTTCACCATCTTTTACATAATATATCTTTTCGCGTCTTATACACAAATAATTTCAAAATAGACAAGGTACCAAATGGCCGCCACTCAGCATATGCCGTGGAACTACTTCCACGACGCTGATTTTCAGTGGCGACCATGAACGATTATTATAAAAAAAAATTAAATTGCAATGGATGTGCCTGTAATATTTGAAACGTTGCTTCGATTTCTCCAAGATCGCGTCATTAGATCCTGCCTTTGATGACAATGGGGCCACTTCTAGTAGGTATACCCGTTTAAAGCGCTTATTACATTTTTCAATTTCAAAGCACCAATCTAGGGCCCTAAATCGGAAGCGAGTGATTATACTACACTAAATAGGGATGCGGACCACTTTTGAAAAATCAAAATTCTAATTAATTCGTCTGTTAGAAAATAAAAAAACAATAGACACGTATTTTTTGCTTTTTTAAATAAATTAAAATATACAGAGATAAAGCGCATTAAAGTTTAGGGTGAGGGGCTGGAGACGTCACTAACCGCTAAAACCGCCATACAAACTGTCAGAATAGTGACGTCACGCGAAATTTCAACTCAATATATCGCCGTTATTTTTTGATTACCTAAAAAAAGAAAAAATACGTGTCCAATATTTTTTGATAATCTACAAGACGGACTAAAAAATAAAAATTAGTCCACATGCCCATTGGACTGCCAATTCGGCAGTGTTGTCACTTTTCACCAGATCTGGCGAAATTTAATGTCGTTAGTGATTTGGTGGAAGACTTTTAAAATATTTCAAGTACTTTACAATTTTGTCGACACCAATTTAGGAAATCGGAAGGTTTAATCAAAGTTTAGAACAGTTAGAATCCAATTTAGTGAAATCAATCGACTTCTCCCTTACGATCTAGAGCAGTGTAATCGTGTCGGCACCAATCTAGGGTCGTTGTGTGAGCGAGCGAGAGCGAACACTACGTTGAAATGTACCCTAGAATGATCGATTAAGGGGGCAATTAGGTGTAGTATGATCACTTGCTCTTTCTCTCTCTCACTCACTGATTCCAAATTGTATCCAATTTAAAGAACTCCCTACTAATATCATTTAGAGGAAAGATTAGATTTTTTGTTTGTTTGTTACGATTTTATTAAAAAACTACGGGACTGATTTAAAAAATTCTTTCTTCTGATTCTATAAGGAGTAATTCCGAAACTGTTGAACAAATTTTGACGGGACTTTTACTGTTAATTAGCTGATGCTATAAGGAGTAAATTAAGCTACTTAAGGGTGAAACCGGGGGGAACAGCTATAATATTATGAAGAGGTAAAGTTTGTGAGTTTACGACGTGGTGATTGTGACGTTGTAGGGATCTACTGAATTGATTTAGAAAATTCTTAAAGGAAACTATACGGTAGTCCTGAGTGACACAAGTCCTTTTTTATCCTGAAATTCCCAGGGGAATTCCGAATTTACCGCAGGTGAAATCACGGAGGACAGCTAGTATCTAATAAGTAGGTATTTCGTTCATGTCGATTTTTTTTTTAAATCTTCACTAATATTATAAATGTGAAAGTGAGTGTTTGTTTGTTTGTTACGCATTCACGACTTAACGGCTCCACCGATCATCAATAATTTTGCAAGTTTTGCATGCCTGTTTTCACAGGTACAGAGAAGGACATAGAGTACTTTTATCCCAGTATTCCCGTGGGAACTTCGAAATTACCGCGGGTAAAACCCGGAACAGCTAGTTTCTTATAAAAGACGTAGGTTACGTCATGTAATTTGCATACGCTACGCGCTATCTCGTACACGTCCGTCTTGAACGAAGCGCGTGCGCCAACTAGTCGCTGTATCGTAACAAATTTGGGGAGAATTATAGTAAATATGTGGCGAGAAAGTTAGTAAATCAGATACGAGAGAGAGAGCGAGTGATCACACTACACTAAATTGTACCTTATATCGACTACTCTAGGGTACATTTTAATGTAGTGTGATCACTCGCTCTCTCTCTCACTCACCGACTCTAAATTGGATTCGACGCGATTACACTGCCCTACATCGTAATTCGTAACCAATCTGGGGAGAAGTAGATTGTGACCCTCCAATCTCACTAAATTGGACCCTAAAGCGCACTCCACATTCGCGCGCGAAGCCGCGAAACAGCCGCGAAATACCCGTGAATCATGATACCACACTTATAGTTCGCGGGTGTTTCGCGGCTTCGCGCGCGAACGTCGCGTGAATGTGGAGAGCGCTTAACTATTCTTACATCGATTACACCTTACAATTTCCTAGATTGGTGTCTGCCAGATTTTAATGTGTAATAAGCGCAAAACAAAAAAGCAATTACTATATTTTTTGGGGCATTATAGTATAGTTGAATTTGAATTTTCTGAATCGGTCCAGCCGTCTTGGAGTAAATGTTGAACATGCTAAAAAAAATACATACAGCTCATCGTAGAACCAGCAGATGAAAAATATTACGGATGTGACATAGTGACAAAAAAATCGATTAATTAAAAATCGATTATTGACAATTAAAAAATCAATAATTAAAAATTATTATTAAAAAAAAAGATTAATTTTAAAAAATAATCGATTAATGTAATAATCGATAATTTTTTCACATCCCTACGTTTTGATTCACTTCACGTTGATGTGATTTGTGAATTGTGAATGTGTTGTGATTACCTACCTATTTTATTTTGTGTTTGTAATTCGTCGTCGTTGTTTAATCTAAACTAAAATTACTACCATTAAAATTTCGTGAGTTTCTTTAACTTTATATGGTAAGTCTATCTATAGCTGGTGAAACGATTTAAAAGGCAATTTTTTAAAACTTTTATTTATTCGAGTCATGTTTTAAAAGTATTTGCTTACTTACGTAAGATATATTTATTTCAATTTGTATTTATAAAATCGTATTTATTCAAATTTCAACTAATAATAATAGACTTAATTACGATTGTGCAAGGTAACAAGACCCAATTCGAAAGTGTTCTAATTCAAATAATTCTATAGTGTCTTAATTACTCACTACTCGGTAGGTAGGTAGTTAGGTATTATGAAAGTGAAAGGTTGCGTATTTCTATGGTCTGTAGTATGCACTGTTACATTTGCTATTGTATTTCTGGAGCAGACCAAGTAGGTTGTCATTTTTCTATTTGGTGGTGTGGTTGAACTTAAGTGAATGTTCATTCACATAAGAGTTACACATATACAAGTGTCAAGGTATTGTTAAATACACCTGTAATTCAATTGTCATTATTATTGTCTTATGAAAAACTCACTTAAAAGTTTTAATAATAACAACTGAGAATTTTGAACTGTGTCACATTATATTTTTATTAACTGTTGTTGAATTGTTTTTGATTTTGTTCTGTGTTTAATAAACTTCTTTCGGGTTCTTCAACAGAGTTTGGGCATTGATTTGTGAAACATTTTGTCACTTTGCATTTCAGCCATGCAAGTGCACAGTCATGTATCAAAGATAATACATATTTAAATTCTTGGTTAGGTATATTATTAGATTTCAGAGCCTACCAAAAGTAGACTGTGATATTTTATGTTTCATTTTTTATGTAAACCATGTAAATTAACTGGAAATAATGTTACAATACCATAAAGTTATTAACTGAGAAGTAATTAATTTGTGTAGGATAATATTATGTTAATTAAAACATGAAAATAATTGATATTTTTTTTTTAATGATTTTATAGTCTTCATTTTCAGGACTGATGGTAGCTAATGTTAATTAATATACAAATGGAACACAATATGAATCATATTATGAATCATGGAATGGATCATGGTATGGATCATCAGGAGCATGAATGGAAGAGCAACAATCAAATAATAAGCAATGCAACACATTTTATGGAAAACCAGGTGCAGATATGTGATTCTTCTTAAAATCCAAAGTTGAAATACTTATCAATTGATTAATTATTGATAAATTTTAATAATAATAAAGATACCTTAATATGAACAGGTTCACAACTAAAACTGTCCTTGGCCATGGTAACTCAAGAGTCATGTACATTGTACAATTTGTACATGTCATGTAAGCAGCTGAATTGGGTTGAACTTTTTGTAAAGTTGTTTGATGCATTTGGAAATATGTCGTAGATGTCACAGATGATCATAGATATTAAATATAAAGCTCACTTTTGGGCTTGGCTGTGTGTGTAATTAATTATAATAGGTAGTTTTATAAATAACTAGCTGTGCCCCCTGGGTTCACCCGCGTTAGTGTCGGAATTCTTGCAGGAAGTCCAAAGTAGCGTAATTAACTCTTTATAATCAGCTAATTCGCAGTGAAAGTCCCGTCAAAATTGTTCCAACCGTTTTGGAGATTCACCTGCGGTAGTTTTGGAATTCCCGCAGGAACTCCAAAATTCTTGCATATTCTTCTCCTCCTAAGAATAACAAATACTACAAAAAAAGAATTAGCGAAGCCGTGACCAAGGGAAATAGGGATATTAATTTTTATGTATATAGATTAAAATTATTTGTTCTTCCAGGACCATTTGAATGTAAATAAAGAGGCCATGAGGACCCTTGAAAACCATGCACATGGGGCAGACCATGCTCACAGTGGACACAGCATGGCTATGACGGTGAGATTACAACATATTGAATTGCCATTTATTTTTTATTAACTTGATTTATATTTATTTTATTGATACTCAGTTTTATCGGATCTTGAGAATTAACTTTCACCTGCAAGTCATTATGAACAATTCATGTTTCAGTATAAAATTTGAATATAGTATATTATTCAACAGTTTCATGGGGGCTATGTGGAAACAATCCTATTTTCATGGTGGAATGTTAAAGAAATAGGAGGCTTCATTGGTTCATTTGTTGCAATTTTCATTATGGCTCTACTCTATGAGGGGTAAGAAGAAATTACGTTATAATTAGTTTATATATTATTATAACTGTCCCCCGCGATTTCATCGGTAATTTCGGAGTTGCCGCGGGAATTCCGGGAAAAAAGTGCTGTAGTTTACGGTGATAAGCAATTCCCCGCATTAATTCCGGAGTTCCCGCGGGAATTCCGGGATAAAAACTATCCTATCTTTTAAATTGGACCATATTATAAATGTTGCAAAATTTTATCAAAATCCGTTCAGTAGTTTCGGAGTCCATCGCGGACAAACAACGTGACACGTGATTTATATATATTAGATATTAGACTAGCTGTCCCCCGCGATTTCGTCCGCTATAATTTCGGAATTCCCGCGGGAATTGCGGGAAAAAAATTTGTACCCCTGACAGTAGCTGTTCCCCACATTAATCCCGGAGTTCCCGCGGGAATTCCGGGGAGAAGGACATAGGGTACTTTTTATCCCGGAATTCCGACGGGAACTCCGAAATCACTGCGGGTGAAACCGCGGGGCACAGCTAGTATTCAATAAAAATCACGTGACATCAATACATTACTTAAAATTTTGCCTAATGCACTGGGTAAAGCGGATTAGCTAATAAAGCAAAATGAACACGGTTAACTAAGGAAAAATTATTCACCGAAGAATACAAAAGAAAACAGGTTAATAAAAGTACACAATACACAATAATAAAGAATCAGTCAGTTGTAAAGAAATACTAGCTGTTCCCCGCGGTTTCACCCGCGTTAGTTTCGGCACAGATAATATAATAGGTTTCGGAGATCGAGCGGGTAGGTATTCCGAGATAAAAGTACTTACTACCCTATATTTTTTTCTGTACCTACCCTTGACAACGTGTAGGTAGTATTCAAAATTTAATGTAGATTCTTGCGCGTTAATTTCGAAATTCCCGAGGGAATTCCAGGATAAAAAGTAGCCTATGTACTTCTCTGTACCTACTTCTGACAACGTGTATGCAAAATTTCGTGGTGATCGGTTGAGCCGTTTAGCCATGAAAGCGTAACAAACAAACAAACTAACTCACTTTCGCATTTATAATATTAGTAAGGATTATGCCATTTTCCTCTTAAGACGTGCATTTCTGGTATGTAACTCCATTACTTTCAGAAATTGCATTAGATCCAATCATCACCCGTCCGTTCGTTAATTGTTATACTTGTCCTTCGTCATTAGATCGTTTTGGAATAAGTATTTGTATTTGGTGTTCACTTTGCCCGTGTTCACTTTGCCCAGCTCCTTAAATTCAACCTTACATAAAATCAAATGTAGAAACAAAGTTCCAATAAAACTGGCAGTATTTGTCCAAGAAGACTTTGAGGGAGAATCAAGTGAATACAATACACAACATATCCTGAAAAGTCGTGAGCAATAATCTCTTTTTAATTTTTATTATTTTTTTCGAAAACGACGCGTGACCTCGCGCAAGTTGTATTTGTTTACGACTGAGGACCGCGTGAAGCACCTCGTGTCGCGACGGGAGCGCATATCGGCGCACCGTTTTAAAACAATGGAGGGTATTCGCTTTGCCTTTCATTTTACCCGGCCTTCCCGTTATATGTTTGATTCCAGCCCTTGACAGTAAATGTTTATACTTTTAATAATTATTTATTAAATTATTAAAATTGTTTTTAGGCTAAAATATTACAGAAAGCATTTACTGTGGAAAACATACACAGGGCTACAATATTGTGCTGTGGCACCCCCAGACAAGGGTGTCTCTAACTTATGTGCTGCCGATGAACCTCAAGTTTTACAGTTGAGTATATGTGTAGATTAGTATGTACATACGTTATTATAATCTATTTTTTTATACTTACTAGCTAACTGTTTCTCTGTTGTGGTGTAGAATATGGATATGTGTAAATTTTATAAAAATGAAAGTTGGTGTGTGTGTAGGTGGTTAGCTCGGTTCCAGGTGTAACTACCTATATTCATGAAAAGTACCTACATAGTTTAGTTTACAAACATGTCCGGCTTTAGCCGCTCCTGCTCTGGTAAGTGTTTTATAATGGGTAGATATTTTTATTCAAAGTACACCAAAAATATGTATGTATAATCTATATATAATCTATATATCCTGAATGACTGATGGATCAACGCACAGCCTAAACCACTGATTGTAGAGACCTGAAACTAATTTGGAGGGTGTGTTCTTTGTATGATGTAGGCATCCGAAAAAAAAGGATTTTTGGAAATTCAACCCCTAAGAGGATGAAAAGGGGTTGCAAAGTTTGTATGGAACAATGCCGCGGGAACTTCGAAATTATCGCGAGTGAAACCGCGCGGGACAGCTAGTCTATACATAAAAATAAATGATGAATACCTACATAATGAATTCCTATTTCCCTTGGTCACGCACGGCATCACGCGTGAACGGCTGGACCAATTTCGCAAATTCTTTTTTGTTGTTTGTTATTATATGTATAGATAATAAGAAAAAAAGAAGTTGGGAGTTCCTGCGGGAATTCCGAAACTCACGCGGGTGATTGGTGAATATCCGAAACGATTGGATCGATTTTGACGGGACTTTCACTGCTAATTTAGCTGATGTTATAAGGAGTAAATTAGGCAACTTTGGAGTTCCTGCGGGAATTCCGAAACTCACGCGGGTGAAAACGCGGGGCACAGATAGTCTATAGAGAAAATATGCTATTATAGTATTTACTTAATAGGATTACTTGTACACATATCTTTACCGTAAATAAAATTAAAATTTACCTATCCGCGTTTCTAGGGATGTCAGGACATTCCGCGCTTCTAGTTTTAAAAACACTGCGTCTCCAGGGCAAATTTAGAGTTGGGAACACTCATTGTGTGTCACTAAGCTAGTAACCTTGTATGTGACCACCACTGTGTTCCTTGTACACAAGCACAGCTCCCTAGTTTAGCTCTAAGCTTGGCAACTATATAGTATATAGTATGGCCTTAGCCTTAAAGATTTGTCTTATCAGTTGTCACAGCTATTTTACTTACCCACATCATATGACTGGCCAGTTGGCCATGAAGTAGCCGTGCGTTTAGCTGTTCATATTATGGTATTCATTGATCTGACCAGGGGCCGTATTTTTGAATCGCTCGAATTACTTTTCGCACACGGAATTGCAAGATTCACGCGTGAATGCTTAAGAAATGTACTGAGCATTGTTTAACGAACAAAAATACAAAAATCTAATCTTTTCTCGTTATATATTATTAGGTACCTACAGATGTTATTTTATGAGACTTTTATTTCATAAATATAAAATACCATCCTGTCACTGTCCTCCTTATTGCAAACGCAGTACTTGCAGAATGGTACTTGGGAGATAAACGCGATTTAAAGATAATATTTCTTGATTTATTTATTTATTTATTTATAGTTAATTATAACGGTAAAAAAAACCAATTACAACAATTAACATAGAACGGTTAACTTATAATGGAAGACACTCTCGCATACTTAATCTCACAAAACCTCAAGCATGCCGTCATTATCTCATGCCATGCATCCACAAACAGATCACACTCAGGGTCAGCAATGAGAAGGGCATTTAGGGCATCCAGGGTGCGATACACTGGGGAACCAGCTCTGGATACCGTTCGGCATAGAGGTCGTGCAAACAATTCGGGCCTACGGCACTTTCGGTTACCGAGATGTTTTATAGGTACATTGAGTCGACAGAAGAGGTCATGGAGTTCGGGACAGTCGATAACCCCGCGAAGCATCTTACAGGCAAATGTAAGTTGATCGAGACCTCTTCGGACCTCCAACGAATTGAAACCTAGCATCCCTAAGAGGTAGTTGGTAGGGTACATATAAGGAAAGTTGATATCTAATCAAGAAATCTCTGTTAACATTTAAAGTGTAATAAGAAGAAACTTGTAGTAAACATGTTTTTACGTATCTTAGATTATCTCCTTGGGATGTCGTTTTTGCAAAAAAGTGGCAATCACGAAAATGTCGAATCAGATTTGTTATTTAACTTATGCCATTTTGCACTGGACTTAAGCCAAAATACCCAGTACAAAAACAATCTATTTCTTTCGTTTTAGAAGTACATCGCGGTGATAATTAATACTTCTCCACCTAAACCACATCAATAAATATCAAAATTATTCTCGGCCGCGTACAGCCCAGGCTCCGTATAAAAATGTCCATTCTCCTTTCGAAATTAATGCAGATAAAACTATGGGGAACGACTTGTCTATACTAATATTATAAAGAGCAAAAATTTGTGAGTTTGTGACGTTGTAGGTGGTAGTCTCTGGATCTACTGCACCGATTTTGAAAGTTCTTTCACTTATAGGAAGCTACCGTCGCGTGGTCCTGAGTGTCATAGGGTACTTTTTATTCCGGAATTTCCGCGGGAACTCCGTATTTCCCGCGGGTAATCCCGCGGGGGACAACTATCTCTGGATCTATACTAAACCGATTATAAAAATTCATTCACTCATAGGAAGCTACAGTGATCCTGAATGTAATAGGGTACTCTTTACTCCAGAATTCCCGCGGGTAAAACCACCGAGGAACAGCTATCTCTGGATCTACTGAACCGATTTTAAAAATTCTTTCACTTATAGAAAGTTACAGTGATCCTGAGTGTTATAAGGTACTTTTTATTCCGGAATTCTCGCGGAAACTCCGAATTTCCTGCGGGTAAAACCACGGGGGAACAGCTATCTCTGGATCTACTGAACGGATTTTGAAAATTCTTTCACTTATAGGAAGCTACAGTGATCCTAAGTGACCTTTTTTCCTGAGATTCCCGCGGAAACTCCGGAGTTTGTGAGTCCGTGAGATTGTAGAGGTGATCTCTGGATCTACTGAACCTATTTTAAAAAATCTTTTACTTATAGGAAGCTACAGTAATCCTGAGTGACGTAAGGTACTTTTTACCCCGGAATCCCCGCGGCAACTTCGGAGATTGTGAGTTTGTGAGGTTTTAGGGGGTGATCGCTGGATCTACTGAACCGATTTTGAAAACTATTTCACTTATAGGAAGTGATCCTGAGGGACATAGGGTACTTTTTACACCCTGGATTTCCGCAGGAACTCCAGAGTTTGTGAGTTCGTGAGATTGTAGGGGTGATTTCTGGATCTACTCAACCAATTTTGAAAATTTTTTCACTTAAAGTGATCCTGAGTGACATGACATAGGGTACTTTTTATTCCGGAATTCTCGGGGGAACTCCGAAATTACCGCGGGTGAAACCGCGGGGGTCAGCTAGTAGATAATAAGGTAGGTACACTTTTGATGGAAGTATAATTAATTATGAACCCCCTCCCATTCAGAGTGCTGGTTTCCTTAATGGTTACAAGTTTGTTTCCTGCAGGTTCAGCCCAACTTTGTGTAATAAATAATAGTGACATAAATGTAAGCGTAGGTACATTTTTATTGTTAAACCAGCCAATATTAGGTATTAATGCTACGTATGCAAAAAACATGATATATATACATTTATAAATGATCTGTTAGCAAGAATAGGTTAACCTACATGTGTGAAATCGTCAACTAGCGTATAATTTATACGACTTGCATTTGTCTCGGCAAGCATTTTATTGCTCTACTCGGCACGGAACTTCATAATTTGCATCTTCTTATACGATACGAGTACGACATTCATTTAAAGAAAACAGTGAAGGTTACTTTCTTTTAATGTCACTCTTGTTTTCATGCTAATACGATCTACCCTACGTAGATTCACGACTCTTCCGGAGGCTGGCTGAAAATCAGAACGTTGGATACTTTTTCACTTAGGTACCCTTATTTATCCTTGGAAATCCATTCAAATATTGACCTTACACTCTGTATTTAGGTACCTACCTAAAGTTATATTATCTGTGTCTAAAGTAATAATTACGTTGAACAAAATTTCTATGTAAGTTTTACAAGTTTCGTGTCGTCCAGAGAGACTTAACAGAGAAGTCCTTGTTGAAAAACAGATGCCTTCCGCTTTTTGCCTTTTTGAAGAAGTGGATTTTTCGTCCGTTGAAATTTCAACTATAATAGATTAATGTTGCGATGGAAGGTTGAAATTAGAGATGCACCGAGTACTCGGTTACTACTCGGTACTCGGTGTATTCGGCGTTTTTTTGTACTCGTACTCAGCCGAATAACTCGGTTCAATTTAAATAAAGTGTTAGAGGTAGGTTGTCATAGTGAAATCAATATTTAAAGGGGTTCTAACATTTTCGTATGAAGCCTGGTATACCTACTGTCCGCCAGTTTGAAAAAAAGTTGATTCTGCAGCCAGTGATAAAAAATTGCCAATCAATAGAGTAAATTGACGCAAACAAAAAATGTCAAGTGATGTATACTCTATGTCGTAGCGTTTTCGAGCTATTTTTATTTTATTTTCTTTATTCCAACATTAACAGGTATTTAACATTGATAGGACAATACACAATTATATTATATTTGTTTATAAAAAGTATGAAAATCGATAAAATAAATTATTACAAACTAAAAATGTCAAGTAAGTTAACCTAACTTAACCTAAGTCGAAGGGTTTCCAAGATATTGGAAAACAAAAACAAAAAATAATTAAGTAAAAACAGTTTTTTCCTATTTGTCTATGAAAACTATTGACATCTATAGAATAAATTATGACAAACAAAAAAATATCAAGTGTTGTTCCTCCCTAAGTTGGTTTTCGAGATATTTAAATACAAAATAATTAAGTAATAGTTTATTTTACTTATTTTAGTTTCTTGTTTTGTGTATTATGCGAAGTGTGGTATTTATTGCAAGTTCTTTCCTTTTATTGGCGTGAACTACCTGCTCGCCGCGTCGTTAGCCCTCAAATTATTTTGTGTTTAAAAACTCAAAAACTCAAAAACTCTGCGACGTAGGGGAGTACATCACTGTACATTTTTTGTTTATAATAATTTATTCTTTCGATTTGCATATTTTTGATACACAAATAAGAAACTTATTTTTTTCTTTATATTCAAATAACTTGAAACCCCCAAGTCTTCAGGGGGTCCATTATTTCACATTTTGTGTTTAATAATTTATTGTATCCATTTTAATCCTGTTCATAGACAAATAAGGAAATAAAATTGTTTTTTAATATTTTTTTATTTTTATATTAAAATAACTCGAAAACCCTACGATTTAGGAGGGTGCATAACTTGACTTTTTTTTGTTTGCAATAAATTACTCTATCGATTGGCATACTTTTTATCACTGGCTGCAAAATCGACTTTCTTTCAAAATGGCGGATAGTAGGTATACCAGCGACGCTCGAACCTCTTTAAAGCAATCCTATCTATTCATTTAGAAAGTCAACTCGACATCGATGCTTCAATTTTTTTTTCTAAATAGGATCACTTTTTTAAGTATTGAAACAGTTATTCGTAGTAACTCGTAAAATACTCCAATATATTATATTAAATGATTGTCCACTACTTTTCATTCTTTCGATCAGTTTTAAATAGGGTTTGAAGCAAAAGTGATAATTTATGACATAAAACTATCAGAAAGAACAAGAAGAATTTTCGCGCCAACAAACTGGCAATCTGCTAAAGACTGAATCGAGTTATTCAGCCAAGTACTCGGTTTGACAAATTGAAAACCGAATAATACTCAGTAAATCTGGGACTCGGCGCCCATCACCAGTTGAAATAATCTCTATCCATCCCGAAATTTTTCGAAACGTTTTGATCGGATTCGTTTACGGTTTCGGATCGATTTTTGTCATAGTACGGAAGCCCAAGAGGGGATTTGTGGATTTACTAAAGCGCGTTAGAGTCACCTTATACTGGATACCTTTCACCATGTTGAGTACCTCCACCAAATATAGGTCCTCTACACAGAGATGTGATGTGCGTCTAGGATAACCGATCAGAATAGTTAAAAAAAAAATCGATAGATACCTATAAATACTCGGGCGCGTCAGATTACGATAAAGTGGGTTAATTACATGCTGAAAAGTGTGCATATGAATAATCTGACGATTTGAACATTACCTACGTAAGGGAGTTAGAGAATCACAAACTTGCAAAAAAAATTGTCGCTATAGCTTGACAATCTCGAGCGCGGTTGATTTTATTTTACTTTGAAATAAATAACTCAAAGATATAATCTACCGATTTACACAAGCCAAAACGGTATACGTAGAAACAACAATCTATATCTACAACGTGTTAATGAATTAACTGAAAACCTGATACACCCCATTTAAAAAAATAAACAATAATATGATTAAAATATATTTTGTCGAAAAAATTTATACTTTAAAAGTTATTCAACATTAGTTTGGAGGTGACCTATCTACGAAATTCCAAGCGCTATAGTACGGGAGATACCGATGCTAATTCGGGAGACACTCGAGCGTCGTTGGGACCTATTGGGTTTTGAAGATTAGGAGATATAAACAAAATAAGGTTATATGATATTTTTTCATTCACCGGTGGGTTTAGCTTCTACAGGCTTTCAAAAATGTAAAAAAAAATAGTAAAATGGAAATACTCGAGCGCGTCAGATATTGTAGTTTAGATACTCCAAGGTGTCTCTGATATCGAAAATATATTCATCTGCCCATTTGCGTGGTGGGGGTGGCCATCCGGAAGGGGAGAAAATGAAAAAAAAAAACATTTACTCGAGCGCGTCAGATATTCAAAGGGGATGTTAAGTGAGCCTTAAAAATGCACCCCTTCGAAAATCTGCCGATTTGGAGGTGACGCAAGGTAGTAGCGAATTTTTGAAAATGCAAAAAAAAATCTCAATTTTGAAATACTCGAGCGTGTCAGATTATTTTACAGAAGGTTCAGCTTGCAGTCCAAGTTATGTTGGCTTAAAATCTGACAATAATTTTGAGGGATATTATTAATCTGACTGCTAGAAACAAAAATTATGATTTATTTTTATTTTTTTTTTATTTCTGATGTAAGTTTAATAACTTTATGAGCTATTTCTTGTTCACAAAAAACACACTTTATATTTCTATGAAATATGTAAAAGCTCACAAAATATTATTCACAAAACTAACTTTAAAGCACAAACAAGCCATTTCGTTTTACATATAATAACATGAACGCGTTGTTTTGTGATGAGCTTTATTATATAATATATATATAATTACATTAAAGTGAAAGGTGAACCTATAGTTTGATGTAATACTTACCTTAACTTATTTTAATATGTATTTTAACCGACCAAAAAAAGTTATAATTCGACACGTTTAGCGCCGTGGTATACTGTGATGACGTTATGGCGACGGAAAGTAGTGTGAGGACGGTGCGAGAGAGTGAGAGATAGAGAAAAAGTAAAAGGGAAAGAAAGACAGAGATATGAATAGGTACATGTTTCACTGCAGCTGCTCGTTCGATTCGAAGACGATTTTTGTTTCTTCGGCTTATGAAAATCGGCAGATTATATTTTTCCCGCTATCCTTGAGTTATTTACTTTAAAATAAAAAACAAATCAACTGCGCTCGAGAATGTCGAAGTTGCGTTTTTTTTTTGCAAGTTTGTGATCCTCTAACTCCTTTACGTCACATTCAAATGGTCAGATTATTCATATACATACTTCTCACTATGTAATTAACCCACCATATCTTAATCTGACGCGCTCGAGTATTTCGAGTTATCGATTTTTTTTTACTAATCTGATCGGTTATTCTAGACGCACCCACCAGTGTAGAGGGCCTATATTTGGTGGAGGTACTCAACATGGTGCAAGGTACCCCCCTTATGTTCATCTGACGCGCTTTAGCTAATCCACAAATCCCCTCTTGGCGGTCCGTACTACTACGCCCGCGCCCACCGGTTCGATTTTTTTTGCTGCGGACGGACGGCGTACGCGCCAAATCTTGTATTATAAATAATTTAAACATGGGCTATTAAAAATGAAAAAATATGACCTATATTAAAACATAGTGCGATCGATTCGCTAGTTGATTCTGACCAAACTACTTTCTAGTTTTCAGTTAATTCATTAACACGTTGTATATGTATACATAAAATGCTTGGAGGGTGTGTTCTTTGTATGACGTAGGCATCCGATAGGAAAGGATTTTTGAAAATTCAACCCCAAAGGGGATGAAAAAGGGTCGCAAAATTGCATGGAACAATTTCGCGGGAACTTCGAAATTATCGCGGGTGAAACCGCGCGGCACAGCTGTGCCGCGCTAGCTAGTCGTCTATAAAGTTAGAACGAGCAGCTTCAATGAAACATATTGTATTCCTCACTCTGCCTTCTTTCCCTTTCACTTTTTCGCTTTTTTATCTCTCAGCCTCTACCTTTCACTTAAATGTAATTTTTAACCGACTCCCAAAAAAGGTAGGTGAAACTGTGTCCATAAAAGTACGTATTGAATAAGTTGGTTGGCCAACTGATCAGTTCGAACTCGGTGTCAAGCCCAACGTTAAGGTTGTGTTGGATTACATCAGTTGCTTTATATTTTCTCATTTTGGTGTAGTGCATTTTTGTGTTTTTTTAAAGGCGGAAGATGTTGCCACGAAATTGCGTTAATTCCGAATCGTCAGTCTTTTGAATGTGAGCTTCTTTTGGGTTCACTTAACATCCCCTCTGAAAATCTGACGCACTCGAATAAATTTTTTTCTTCTTTTTTGACCCTGCTATGTAATGACCCCCACAATGTAAACCGGCAGATTAACAAACCTCCATCATCAGAGACACCGTGGAGCACATACACTATCAATATCTGACGCGCTCGAGTGCCATGTGGCTGTTGTTTTTTTACGTTTATGAAAGTCTGTAGAAGCTAAACCCACAAGTGAAAGAAAAAAACATCATATATATTGTTTATTTTCAGATAGCAAGATTCATTACAAATACAATTTTACAAGTTCAGACCTATTTGGTCTGAGTTTACAAATTATAAAGTAGGTACTTCTTATACGCTTAATAAAAACATTAATGTTTATAAGATGGTAATTGGTGTTCATACACCTGGCACCAATATTTTATAGAATGTTTTTGCCTGGCACACATTCTAGGCCGCGATTTGCATCCAAACACTTGAACATGTCAGTCATATGCAATCTGGCGTTCTATCTCGAATTATGGCGTTGTCGCACGATATAACCAACATTTTGTTTCTACCTCTTAAATCTTCGATACCCATTTAGCATCGTCAGCTCTGCCCTGCTAATTATACTTGCAGGAATAATTTTTTTTATGTTAATTTTTTTGCAAAATGACATCCCAAGGAGATAATAATCGATACGTAAAATCATAGGTATTTACAAGTAAACTTCTGTAAGAGAGATTTCTTAATTAGATATAAAAAAATATATTTAAATCGCGTTTATCTTCAAACCGCCACTCTGCGAGTACTGCGTTTGCGATAAGGAGGGCAGAGCTAAGATCCTTAACATCCCTAAAGAGCATTTTTTTTTACAAAAGTCAACACTTTACCTTAAAATATGATTGATTTTTATAAGAAATCATTAAAATATAATTAAGCAGTGTTATAAGCCGCCCCTGTTCTGAATTTCGGGATAAAAAGTAGGTACTCTATGTACTTTTGTGGACCCCTGACGCTGTAGGTATGCACCTGATGATCGGTTGAGTAGTTAAGGCGTGGAAGTGTAACAAACGAATTGGCGTTATAATAATATAAGCATTGACCCAGTCTCGGTCTGGTAGTAATGTAGTATTAGTTTGTACATGTAAGTAGTACAGAATATAATTCTATTAGACACTAGTCCCATCATAGATAGACCAAGGAACTAGAGCAGTGGTGGGCAAACTTTCTTCATGAACGGAACGGCCAGTAAGTTTATGAAATTTCAGAGGGCCATAATTATAGAAAAATATTTTTTTAATACAGTTGCTAAAAAAGCGGCGTATAGCGTTCGGGATGTGGGCTACTACATACTCGAGCTTTTTCTTTACCTTTCCCGAACTCGTGCGTTCTCTTTCGCAACTGTCAAAACTGGCGACACGAGTTTGACACACTTTTTGCATTGCGAAACGTAGATTTCGCATTACTAATACGACTGGCGTGATCTCTTGATCACAGTTGGAACTTAGTTGAGTTTATTGTGTTTTTATTATTTTATTAAATTGCTTCATTTTTTCGCAACTGTATTAAAAATAGTTGTCCACTTTTCAGTACACGTGCGGAACCGTCATTGCAAAGGGTTCCGACTGTCACCTTCGGCTGCGCCTCGGCTCGGGTAAACATTTTGTCGGAACTCTTTGCAATGACAGGCTTTCCGCACTTGTAATGAAATATACTGTTGTTTTGAAATCTATGCGACTTAACTATATATAATGTGGACACCTCAAAGCAACTACAAGCGATTCCCTTTGATGCGTGCCCAAAAACCGACAATTCACGGGTTGCAGGTGATCATAGACGATGGTCGGCGAGTACAGCCGAGTATGTCCTTCTACATTACCGTGCTCGTCTGTACTCGGCGATAATGTAGTGGAGCCATTACGGTTTTACCCACCACTGAACTAGAGGCAATACACGGGCCACGAGCTTCACGTGGTTATGAGAAACGCTCTTTTTAAAACTTGATAAACTTACACAGTTGCTTGGTAACTTTGTTGCTGCGAGCATCTGTTAAAAAGAACTATACTATGCTTTTATTTTATATTGTACTAGCTGTTCCCCGCGGTTTCACCTCCGGTAATTTCGAAGTACCTCGGGAATTTCGGTTTACAATATAGCCTATGCGTTATTCTGATGTATACAAACTATATCATTGTAAAACATTAAAGAAAGAGTAACAAACATCTATACATACAAACTTTCGCGTTTATAATATTAAATAGGGATATTTTTAACTATTTTAACCTTAAATTTTTAAATATGATTTTCTGAAAAACATTGAAGTACCTAAAATCGTATTAGGTATAGGTACCATTAGCTAGCTTTTATATGATTTCATCGTCTGCCAGGTTGATAATATTAGAGTACTAAGTAAAATAATCATTTTAAACAATTTCTGTCATTCATTAATTGTTGCAATATCAAATAGGAGCTTGCAAAAAATTTTGAAAAAAATAGGTGTCGTAAACGATATCATCGCTTTTGTCGATAGCCTTAATAAATTGTATTTAATATAAAAAATATAGTAATACTAGTGGCAGAAGTTTTTCCTGCTGTTTTAGAGTACCTACTTAATTAATTTTATTTCAAATTATTGATATACATAAAAAAAATAACTCATTTCTTATATTATATTGAAATTATATTATAAGAGATAAAAAAAATACTTCTGCCACCATGATGATGGTGCATTAATAATCTGTATTGTTGAAAAAATGTGCAAAAAAAGATAAACAATAAATTTTACCATCGTTTCCACCTTTAAGTCTAATATTTCTATTAGTTAGGAAAAGCATAAAAATGAAAAAGCCAGAAAAAATCGACACTGTGTTTTCGAAGGCAGAACAATTTTACTAACTTTGGATAGTTGCAAGAGAGTACAAATACACACTCACTAATATTATTATTATAGGCGTATTCTGAAGTTATTTACATCGAAATGCATTGGTGAGATGCATTTCGATGCTTTACCGGAACTTTTGGCAGCAAATCTTCACAGTTGAACCTTGATAGGACGCTGTGTGGGAAGTTGTATAGTAAAACGAAAACCTCCCGATGAACGCCCTATTTCATCTTATTTCACTGTTTCCGCACACTGTTCATCACTAATGGATCACTATTATGCAAAATCCACCATAATCACACAATATTAATCACGATAAACTAATTTGCAAAACAGAGAAATAAAACTGACGTCCACTCTGCTAGAAATCCCGCGAAAAGATCATTTTATAGACGCCATTATTAAAGAAGAATAAGAAGCTTTTTTTTTTTACAGTTAATTATTTTTTTTTAAACACCCACCATCCTGACTTCTTCACTTTAATTTCACTATCTATGAAATGTATTTAATAAGATATAATTGATGACAGAAACGATGATAAAATTTATGACAGTATTTTCTTTTAAAATTTCAAAATTATAAAAAAAATATAGAGCTACCTGAGCTCGCCACGTATTTTTTCTAGTTAATATAAGTCCAGACTACATTACATCTTGGTATCAACGACGATGAAATCATATACCTAAATTGCCACCAGCTCCCTAGCTACATGATTTGATGCCCCCTTTCTAATAAACCTTATGTTATCTAATACCTACCTAATACTGAAGTAGATATTGTATTCGTTTTTTTTTTCAAGGCCCGGAGCACACGTTTTTGAAAGAAATGTGTAAGTTGAAACTTCTTTCATTGTTATGCATGAGTTCTATTTCGAAGCCTTGTATTGTTTGTGTAGACCAACCGTTTTGAATTCTAATCAAGTTTTGTTTTTTTAGTCCTACAATGTTGAGCGCCGTCCACGCTTGGCAGACTGTACTTCACGGCTTACAAGTGTTTGTGAGCTACATGTTGATGCTGGTCTTTATGACATACAACACATGGCTGTGTGTAGCTGTTGTGCTTGGCTCGGCGACTGGTTACTTCTTATTTGGGTGGCGTGAGTCTGTAGTTGTAGATTTTACTGAACACTGTCACTGATATACAATATTATGTGTATTAACATTATGTGAACACAGACACCACTCTAGTATTATTATTTGTTACCTCAATGTATTGTAACCTCGCTGTTTGTGAAGCTCAAAAAATTTGTATAAAATAAAGATCATGTTTTAAGAGAATTTGTGGTGTAAATATTTTTTTGGGAAATTAATATTATTAAACAAGATGTTAGGACATTAACTTTATACATGTTTATTAGGTGAGAATGAAAATAATAAAAAGCTTTGAGAATACTACAATGATTATAATTATATTCATAACATAAACATAACAACCTTATTGAAGGTTTTAGAAAACAGCTATTTCTGATTTGCACAAGCATTAATTCATTTGTCTCCAGCAAATGTCAGAGAACTTTTTCTTTACAGACTCATCTCCCCATCCTGTTTATATAATTATGTAAGGTAGGATATGTTTCATTTCATGGTAATACTGTGGTAGAGTTATTTATTGTATCTTTATGTCTGTAACTGCAATGCTTCTTCAAATTTGAGCTACTGTTGCATTTGTACAAACAATATTTGCATTTGTATGGTCTTTCGGCAGAGTGTATCCGCTTATGAACTTTTAGGGAATTGATAAAGTTCGATCTAAATGAACACTGATCACAGAGGTAGGGTTTCTCTGATGTGTGTATTTTTTTGTGTTTTATAAGATTAGATGATAGTTTGCATGTGTACTTGCAGTCAGGGTAGTTACAAAAATACCCTTCTTCATTTCTATGCATAATCATATGTTCTTTATGATCTTTGGCACCTTGACTCCTGAAACATTAAATAATTAAGTACTTAGATAAAACTTATCATATTCAAGAAAACTTTTTAAAAGTAGATAAAGCTACATACTTGTTCGAGCATATTTGGCAAGCTATTTCTTTTTCTGTTCGTTGAAAAAAAGGTGATGCACTTAGCTGGAGGCAGAAATTGTCACATTATAGTTTGTCTTGATATTAACTACAAAAATGACGCTAAAATCTGTTCATTACGTACCTCCATTGTTAAGTGCTGTGATTTCTGTGAATCTTTTACATTACCATTGTCATTATCAACTATTTCACAGTCAAAAGGAACATTTATTTCTTCATGCGAACTTTGTAATGGGTCTTTAAAATCAACAGTTTTAACTTCACATTGTGGCTTACAATTAGGTAAAAGCTCAGACGGTAAAAGTGGAACAATGGTGTTATCATTTTTCATTTCCAAATATTGTTTACGTTTAAGCTGACACATACTTTGAGAATTGGGACCACTTTTTTTTATTTTATTTAATAACTGAGATATTGTTGACTTAGGTAGTGGGCTGAAATTAATAGTTTTTGTTTTGTTAGGACGACCTCTTATATTAGAATTTTTTTTTGTAGTTGCCATCGCTACATATCAGAGGAAATCTTGCTACTCTTGCTAGCACAGCAAATAATCACTTAAGTCACGTGAAGTCTTCGTTATTTCAGTCACTTTTCAGCATCTATTTTGGACCCCGAGCAGGAAACTGGCTTTGAAGAGAGCCATGTTTTAATTTGGGAAACAATCTAACATTGTCATCACTGAGCAAATAATCACTACGATTGTCATTGGCGTTTCGCCATAATTGAACACAAATTAACTAGACTTATGTATAATTGAAGAAGTAGATGAAGACATTTTTATTACTAAGAAACCAGAGAGAAGGCAATCACTACGTAAGAAACGTTGTCATGTCATTGGCAATGGCAAGTTATAAAGAGTCCCTGTATTGTACAGCACCGGAAAAGGCGACACCGGAATGCACGACACGAGATTGTACGACACCGGAATGTACAGCACCGGAATTGGCGACACCGGATTTCATGGCCTAGCCGACTTCGTGCTCCGTTTAGTAGTATTCAATACAATGCAGGTAGTAGGTAGTTAGTAGTTACTGTCTCAAAATCTGATGGAAATTCAAATAACAAGTCCAAGTGTAATATTTAGTAACGTAATTATTATTTTTCACTTTAATGAATTGTTACAACTTGTTATATTCTTTTTTTTTTTGCATAATATATCTTTGGCGGTGGTGGTGAAGATGTTAGTAGGCAAAAGAAAGTCGGCCTGACTGGAAAACTATTTATTTTTCTCACCACTCACACACACAGTTTATATCAGAAGGAGCGAAGCAAAACAGCGATTTGTAAGCTAGGTATAGTAAGCGAAAGAAACTTAATGATTGTTTAGGTATGCACTACAAAGCAAAGTCTTAATTAAGCCAAACATTTGGTACGCGCACTGCGAGACGAGAACGAAGGAATTTACGAGTTACAGCGACGTGCGCTCCGCGTAAGAAAGGAATTCTGACTGGTGCGGGGCTGCGGCGCGTGCGCCGATCGCTCCGATGCGGCGAGAGCCGTGATGTCACTCGTTTAAACAAAAGAAGTGGTCGATGCGTGCGCTTATCCATTGCGCCACATAATCGACACGACCAGCTAATATTTATGTATATATGTATGAATGTTTGTATGTTTATTTAGTTGTGAATGTGGTGTGACTGACGTGAGTGCGTGAGTGAGGCCACATCACTCCCCCCCAGAGACCTGGTTAGGGGCGATAAAAATCTGGAAAACGGACGTGCCGACCAGAACGCGTTGTTTTGGGTGCGGCATTCGTCTGTAATGGACTTGGTGACGTACTCCTCTCCGGTACGGCGGTTGCGCTTCTTGACGGCGGACCCTCATCTGTCAAGATGTAAGCCGGTTTAATGCGGTCTATAGTGACCGTGACTGGTTTACCTTTAACGAGGAGTTTGAAGGTTTTGTCACCCCTTTCGATGACCTTGTGCGGCCCTGAGTATGCTGGCTGGAGAGGTGGACGCACGGCATCTTCACGTAGGAAGACGTGTTGTGCACTCGCAAGCTCCTTGAACACAAATGTTCTCTGCTTGGCGTGGCGAGAGGCTGGGACTGGTTTCAACTTCTCGGCGAAAGAGCGTAGGCGTGCTGCGAAATCTGAAACGTCAGATGTACAGGACGTGCTTGGATTGAAAAATTCGCCGGGAAGTCTCAATGGCTCGCCGTACACCAACTCGGCAGATGTAGTCTGCAAGTCTTCTTTGAAGGCATTGCGAATGCCCAGCAGCACTAATGGCAAGATTTCTGCCCAGTTGCTGTCTGCGTGGCATGTGATGGACGCCTTCAGCTGTCGGTGGAAACGCTCCACCAGGCCATTGCACGCTGGGTGATAAGCGGTTGTGCGCTTGTGCTGCAATCCCGAGGTTTTAGCCAGATATTGAAACAGTGCAGACTCAAATTGTCGGCCGCGATCTGTGACAATATCTATTGGGCACCCGAATCTGGATATCCAGCCGGAGATAAGCGCTTTGCCTACTGTTTCGGCGGTAATATCCGGTATTGGTATGACCTCTGGCCACCTGGTAAATCGGTCTATTGCCGTTAGGCAGTATTTGTTGCCTTGTGACTCAGGAAGGGGGCCAATCAGGTCGATGTGGACGTGCTTAAAGCGCGCGCGGGGTAAGTCGAAAGTGCCCAACGGTGCAGACACATGTCAGCTAACCTTTGCGCGTTGGCATGCTAAGCAGGTCCGGGCCCATTCACGGCAGTCCTTCCTGACTCCAGGCCAGACAAATCTGTCGGCTACCAGCTTGGCAGTCGCAGAAGTGCCGGGGTGACTCAGGGAATGGAGGCTTTGGAATACCTGTTTGCGGTACCCTGATGTGACGAATGGCCTGGGAGTCGGTGTACTGACGTCGCAGTACAGGGGATTTCGACTTCCAGGGTAGTCAATCCTCTGAAGACGTAGGGATGCGCCGTCAGTGAGGTACTGTGACAGTTCTGGGTCGTCTTTTTGAGCTTTGGCTAGGTCAGTGAGACGTATGGGCATCTCCAGTTCATCGATCCGAGACAGAGTGTCGGCTACGGTGTTATTTTTGCCAGAGATATGCTTAATGTCGGTCGTGAACTGGGATATGAAGTCTAGGTGCCGGAACTGCCTCGGCGAACAGTTGCGCTTCCTTTCGTGGAAGGCGAAACTGATCGGCTTGTGGTCAGTGTAGACCGTGAAATGCCTAGCTTCGAGCATGTGCCGAAAGTATTTTATGGCCTCGTAGATCGCGAGAAGCTCACGATCGTACGGCGAATACTTTTGCTGTGACGGGCTCAGTTTTCGAGAGAAAAACGCCAATGGTTCCCATGCATCGTTCTGTAGTTGCTGTAGAACGGCTCCAACTGCCTTGTCTGATGCGTCTGTGACCAATGCTAGCTTGGCCCGGCAATCTGGATGTGCCAGGAGAGCTGCATTGAGGAGGCTTTCTTTGGTTGCTGAGAAAGCCTTCAGAGCATCGTCGGTCCAGTTGATGGGTGTGGAGCCCTTGACTGCTCCCGTGAGGAGGGCGTTAAGAGGGGCTTGTGTTTGGGCGGCGTTGGACAAAAAACGTCTGTAAAAATTGACCATCCCCAAAAATCGCCTGAGCGCCCTAACGTCCTTGGGAGGTGGAAAGTCACGTATGGCCTGTACTTTTTCGTCCAGTGGCTTGGTTCCGCTCTTCGAAATACGATAACCTAGGAAGGTTACCTCGGGAGCCCCAAAAACACATTTGGACGGGTTGATGACCATACCATACTTTCGGAGCCTGGTGAACACTTGGCGCAGATGATCCTCGTGCTGGGCCTCGTCTCTGCTGAAGACCAGGAAATCGTCGATGTAACAGTAGACGAAGTCCAGCCCGCGCATCATCTCGTCCACGAATCTTTGGAATGTTTGGCCTGCGTTGCGCAGACCAAATGTCATAAATGGAAATTCGAACATACCGAAGGGTGTGGTGATCGCCGTCTTCGATATGTCCTCTGCACAGACAGGGATCTGGTTGTAGGCCTTCACGAGATCAATGGTGCTGTAGACACTGCAGCCAGCGATGTTGTGCGTGAAGTCGTGGATATGACGGATCGGATACCTGTCTGGGATGGTACGTGCGTTGAGCTGCCTGTAATCACCACACGGACGCCAACCGTTGTCCTTTTTGGCTACGAGGTGTAGTGGAGCTGACCACGCGCTGTCCGAAGGCCTAGCTGTGCCATTAGCTAGCATGGCTTCGAACTCTGCCTTCGCCACCTTCAGCTTATCAGGAGCTAGACGCCTGGGAGTACAAGAAACCGGGGGGCCTGGTGTGGTTCGTATGTGATGTTGTGTGTTGTGAGGTATTGTGCGTTGTATACCAGCTGGTCGCGTGATCTCTGGAAATTCACGCGAGAGTAAAAGATGGTAACGCGAATCGCCAGTCGGAACCTTTACAGAAAGAACATCACAAGAATTACAAACCAGTGAAGCTGGAGCAGAAAGAGTTGTGGTACCATCAATCAGCCTTTTGTTCTTACAATCTACGACTAAATTATAGTAACACAGTAAGTCCACTCCTATTATCGGCTTGGTAACATCAGCCACTACGAATACCCATGGGTAGTTGCGTCGAAGCCCAAGATCCAGGTTCAGGTGCACGAACCCATACGTGTCGATGGCTGATCCATTGGCTGCGGTGAGTTTGTAGGTCGTAGGTGCACGGTGCTCTCGTAGCTGGGTCCGAGGAAAAACACAGAGGTCGCTACCAGTGTCGACCAGAAACTGTGTTTTTGTGCTGCGGTCGGTGACGAAGAGGCGACCTGGTGATGTTGGGCAATCGTCTGTCGCCATTATCGATTGCCTGCGTCGTTTCCCGCCTGGCGATAGTCGCACGGCTTTTGGCATTTGTGTGCCCTCGGTCCGAACTTCGCATGGTACCAGCACACGGGGTACTTCCGGTATTCGGAATTCGAGCGTGTTCTGCTATGCGAAGCTGATCGTCGCTGGCGTGCAGGTCCCGAACGGTCCATGCTGCGCGACGGTCGGGTGAAGCTGTCGAGCTTGACTGCAAGCTGCTCCACCATCTTCCTGAGCTCGGTGATTTCGCTGGACGGATTGCTGCTGCTTCCGGTCGAAGATGTTGCTGCGACGTTACCAGGTGCAGATATATCCTGGATGCGGTCGGCTAAATCAGCGAGTTGCTCCAAGGAGTGGGTGGGTTGCGAAGCCAACACTGTCTGGATGCTTTGGGGTAGACGGTTGCTCCAGATAGTCCGAATGAACTCCTCTGGAACGCTCGGTCCGGCCAGGTCTTGTAGGTGGCGGAGAAATTGTGAGGGTTCTCTGTCCCCAAGTTCCTCATGAGTCAGCAGTTGTTTGACTTTCTTTTCGTGGGAGGCGCTTAGTCGTTTAATGAGCTCGCTTTTAATTTTATCGTATTTATTTTTGCTGGGAGGATTGACGATAATATCTTTAACAGACTTCGCGTGCGTTATATCAATGTTCGTTATAACGGTGTTGAACTTAATATCATCATCGGATATGTCGCGGTTATAGAATTGCCCTTCCAGTACAGCAAACCATATTTCCGGATCGTCAGGTGAGAAAGCTGGTATTTTAAAATTGTACCTCTGTGTGTCGGAGTCGACCGGGCGGTGTCCAATGGAAGAGCGCATTTTTTTTATATGACGACGGGTAGTGACATTACTCTTTTGTGTTCCCACCGTTTTATCCGTATCACTGCTGTCGCTCATCTTGTTCGATGTCAGGGGTCACCAGTTTGGCGGTGGTGGTGAAGATGTTAGTAGGCAAAAGAAAGTCGGCCTGGTGGAAAACTATTTATTTTTCTCACCACTCACACACACAGTTTATATCAGAAGGAGCGAAGCAAAACAGCGATTTGTAAGCTAGGTATAGTAAGCGAAAGAAACTTAATGATTGTTTAGGTATGCACTACAAAGCAAAGTCTTAATTAAGCCAAACATTTGGTACGCGCACTGCGAGACGAGAACGAAGGAATTTACGAGTTACAGCGACGTGCGCTCCGCGTAAGAAAGGAATTCTGACTGGTGCGGGGCTGCGGCGCGTGCGCCGATCGCTCCGATGCGGCGAGAGCCGTGATGTCACTCGTTTAAACAAAAGAAGTGGTCGATGCGTGCGCTTATCCATTGCGCCACATAATCGACACGACCAGCTAATATTTATGTATATATGTATGAATGTTTGTATGTTTATTTAGTTGTGAATGTGGTGTGACTGACGTGAGTGCGTGAGTGAGGCCACATATCGAAACTTCGTGGTCACACCTAAGAATTAATCGAATAAATGTCACCTTATTTTGTCTTTAGCGCATCGCCGGCCGCTACCGCGGCACGCTCGCTACGCTCGCTCGGCTCGCGAGACCTGGTCATCAGTAAGAACCTAACCTAATAAAGAATGTCGGGTATACTACTTTGAAATCTGTTCATGATGTGGCCTTGATAGTAATGTTCTCATTACTTTTACTTATTTCAATAAATAGCTTATAGTGGCATCATCGCCACACTAGTAACTACTATAGGATAGGTGTAGGAAAGGTGACGTAAATCAGGCGAAGCTAACCGCTCGCCAGTCGCTTCCCGTTCGCCAGTTAATACAGTTTTGGTTCCTTTCTTTTCGTAACTTTTATAATATGTACAATCTGCATAGAGCACATAGCTCGTGGAAATAATAATTATAAGGTGTAAACTAAGGGACCAGATTTAGTGTATTGTACTCTAAGTCTATACAGTAAAATATATAGAGTGGTCCGTTGTTTGATTATCCTGCCTATAGACTGTAACATAATAACGTAATGGGCATAAACACTAACATGAAACCTAATAATCATCACCAAAAAATCTAACATAAAATATATGTGCCATATTTGACAATAACTTGACCCAGTATTTAGGTAAGTAACGTAAACGAGCACAAAGAAAGGAGGCGTGATTTCATCGACCAATAGGAGCGGTGTCACCAATTCCGGTGCTGTACATTCCGGTGTCGTACAATCCAGTGTCGTACAATCCAGTGTCGCGCATTCCAGTGCTGTACATTCCAGTGTCGTACATTATCGTGTTGTGAATTCCTGGTTCCCGTTATAAATTGTAGACGCCATTAATCAAAGATCATATAATCACTACGTTTTAAGATATGGGACTCCCATACCAAAGATCATATCGTTGGAATATATCATTCCAATCAAACCGACGACAGGGCGTATTTGATATTGTTCGATGGACTGTTGAATAAAATATGTAACGAGGGCTTAGATGCTATTATAATGGGAGATATTAATATAAATCTACTAAAAAAATCAAAAACTGAAAAGGAACTGGTAGATATTTTATCTAGGCATGATTTTTGTCAACTAATACAGTCCGCCACACGGGTAGAGGGAGATACAGCTACTTTACTGGATCATGTGTACTCAAACCTCTCCGAGGAGCGCATCGCAGGCGTCGCCGGCGTGACGACGCACCTCAGCGACCATGGAGCCCAGCGTCTCGTCATCTCTCGGGATGCCGCCACCCCGCCGCAGTACATATCGCGACATTCGCTGACCGCGGCGAACAAAATTAGCTTCGCAAACGCTCTCGAATCCATTGACTGGGCTGCGGTGGTGGAGCGGTCGGGGGGTGATTGCCGTGCGCTCGCGGATGCCCTGCTGGCCATTTTGGTGGGCAAATTTAACATATGCTTCCCAATTAAAAAACAACCCTGCATCCCTAAACAAAACTCCTGGGTCGATGGCGAGGTGCTAAATCTAAAAAGCCTATTGTTTGATATATTAAAATTAAGAGATGTCTTCCCGGGTAATACTGACCTTGATGCTATTGCAGATAATTATTCCACAAAGTATAACATGCTACTGAAAGAGAAACGAAGTAACTATTGCTCTAAAATTATTCGCGACCACCCAAATAAAGCAAAATGCATGTGGAACGTAATAAACACCGAGCTAGGACGAAAACATCGCGAAAGGGTCGACTACACTGATCTCTTGAGAAACGCCGGTGGGGTGCCGTTCCGTACGAAGCGGCGGCTCGTGGACGCGCTGAATCTCGAATTCACGACCGCCGCTGCGGCTTGCGGCGCCCCGCCGGCGGACCTCACCTTAGCGTGCGCCTCACTGAGTGCCGACTCTGACGCAAGCGACGTGTCACTGCGGTTCAGCTGTTTCTCTTCGGACGAAACGGTAAACATTGTATACAAAGACATAGCCCCAAAAAATAGCGTTGATCTTTATGGAATATCCTCTAGCTTGCTCCGAACTATAGTTGGGCAGATCGCCCCTATCTTAGCCCACCTATTTAACTCTTGCATCCGACAGGGCGTGTATCCTACCCCTCTTAAACGAGTTAAAATATCCCCACTGTACAAAGGAAAAGGTAAAAAATCGGAAATGAAATCTTATCGACCGATATCGCTAGTCCCTGCCGTAAGTAAAATTTTTGAAGTAGGGCTAAATAAAAGGCTCATATCGTTCATCGGAGAACGCAGCGTCATGTCGGACAGGCAGTATGCGTACAGAGCCGGGCGCGCCACTACCGACCTGGTGCGAGAGGTGGTGTGGCGCGTGCTGGGCGCGCGCGAGGCTGGGCTGCAGGTGGCGTTGCTATGCTGTGACCTCTCGCGCGCGTTCGACACCGCTAATCACCACCTCATCGCTAATAAACTCGACTTTTACGGTGTCCGCGGTCCGGCGCTGTCATTGTTGACTTCTTTCATGTCACAACGTACGCAGACTGTGGTCGGCGATTGCGGCCGAGTCAAATCAGCCGAATTGTCTAACGCTATAGGAGTCCCGCAGGGTTCATGCATATCGAATACCCTGTTCAGCTTGCTGCTAAACGATCTACCCGACGCAGTCAGCGACGCGGAAATCTACATGTATGCTGACGACGTAGCCGCCATAATCGCCGCACCGACATCGATCGAGCTAGAGATAAAACTGAACTCGATCGTCCAAAGGCTCGATAGGTGGTTTAAATCTAACGGTCTGGCTTTAAATAGAGACAAAACTTGCTTTACTGTATTTCAGCTGAATGGCAAAACACCGCCAGTTTGTACTGTCGTTGCAGACGGCACTGCACTACAGATGGTCCAAACTACGAGGCTGTTGGGTTTCCAAATTGACGGCAGTCTCACCTGGGGCGACCATATCGATGGTCTATGCTCCAGACTCGGCCGGGCATGCTTCGCTTTGCGTCGACTCGCCGGCACCGCGACCCGCGACGTGATTCTGTCGTGCTACTTCGCGACAATACACAGCCTGCTAACATACGGGACGGAGCTGTGGGCCCGGGCCGCTGACGCTACCCGTGTTTTCTCTATGCAAAAGCGTGCGGTGCGTGCCATCGCGGGCGCACCTGATGACACCCCGTGCAGAGAGTTCTTTAAAGAACTAAAGATCATGCCTCTTCCCTGCGAACTAATCTATCAGGTAGCCCTGTTCACTCGCAACCGTACAGACGTCTTTCGCCAGAGGGGCGTGAACACGGGCCGCGCCTTGCGCAGCAACAAGCTCGCTCATCTCCTGGTTGCGCCCGCTCACAAATTGCGCAAATCGGAGAGGTCGGTGTACATAATGGGTCCATCAGTCTATAACAGGCTGCCGGCCGCGATATCTAGAGATGCAACTTCCACGAAAGTGTTCAAAATGAGATTGCGCCAGTGGCTCTTAGAACACACGTTCTACTCGATAGAAGAATTTTACGAGTTGCCTGTAACTTTATGATAAAACTTTTTTATTTTATTTTTTAATGTTATAGTAAATAATAATTGTACGAATATATGTCAATTAATAATACGTTTTGGACATAATATAACTATTTTTTATACCTATTATAATGTTATCTCTCGGGTCACTATAATTTATTATATTGTACCTATATATGACTTGTAACTTGGTGTTACGAATAAAGAATTGTATTGTATTGTATTGTATATAATCACTACGTTTTAAGATATGGGACTCCCATACTGTGAAATGGAATGACGCGAATTGTCAAAATTTTCGCCCAAGCAATCATGGCCGATTCCCACAGAAATAGTGGTGTTCTGCTTATAGCGAATGGTCGTCATATCGATATCGATAAAAAATCAGGACTACTACGGTTCTTCATAGTTTTTTTATTATTTTATAGCTACAGAAAAAAGCACAAGTGACGGCTTAATTGCTGTCGGTTAAGTATATTTAATATTGAACTTAATGTAAGCCATCATTGGTGCCTTTTTCAGCTGCCTCAAATAAAGAAAGTAGCTGGTTGGGAGTGAGACACAACATTTATTTGAAAAAGGTTTTTTTTTTTTGTATTTATTGAAACACCGTCTTGTGGAACATAGTCAAGTTGACTACTTGACTAATACGGGTCACGGTTTTTCTTCCTGCGCGTGGGTGTACAGCAGTTGTTTTCCAAGGTTTCTTTTTGTCAACCGGTCACTCGATTACTGGAATAAATTAAAAAATTCTAAATTAAAAAAAAAAAATCGAATGACAGTGTAGCATAAACAAATCGTTAGGTTCATTATCAGTATCGGCTAGCTGCAATTTTATGTACCCTGACTCCTGAATAAGCAACTGATTCTTGCAAAAAATCAAGTGTCCAGCTCAGGGAGAACACTTAAACATACAACTTTGCCCATAGTTTAAAACTATTATAAGAATAATCACACGGTCACCCGGTAAAAACAGCACGTATAAAAAAGACTTACTTATTGACTTTGACTTATTTTTTCTTACTCAATTGTGCTATTTTATTTTGATCTGCATTCAACTGCTCTATTTTAATTGATGGAGTTGTTCGATTGGTAAATAGGCCAATTCTTTTTATTCTTAACCCAACTCTTGCACCTCAAACAAAAGTAATGGATTTATCGAATCTGTAAAAAAAATCTGTATATGTATTTACCGCACTATTTACATATTCTTTCAAATCACATAATAAATTTTACAAAACACTATTTTTGTTATTTTAAGCACTGAATAAGAATAAAAACAACTATAAATTGAATAAAATTTACGTACCGGACTGGATCAAGAGGAAATCTTCAAAGAAAACTCCTTTTTTCAGCATTTTCATTCTTCGATTTTACTGCGCAAATTCATACGTTTTATAAGATATCTTATTTGATGGTTCACTTACAAGACAAAATAAACGTACTAAACTAAAAAAAACACTGAAATACTATTAAATTAACAAATAATAACACAATAACAATTAATTTTTCTTTCAATTGAACCAGGCGCCAAAATTTTTACCGCTAAGACAGCGACTGAGTACTGACTGACATTGCCATAGTCTATAGAGCGAGAAGACCGAATGCCACCATTTCAACTTGGGCACAATCCATACATTTTTTCTGAAGTATGGAAGTTGCGACAGCCTGCCATTAATAAAGAAGAAGAAGACTAGGTACGCGCGCTAATTAACACTTTGACATTGAGTTTGGATTTGGATGTCATCCGTGGATGGTGGAAGTAATCCACACCTCGTAAACGAAGAATGAACTAGACGAGGCATTCGCGTATAGCGTAAAGCGCCCTCCTGAAACACCCGCGAACCATGATACCACACCATGGACCAATAAAACGTCCATGTAACACACTTATAGTTCGCGAGTGTTTTGCGGCTTCACGCGCGAATGTGGAGCACAAATTAACTAGAAAACTAGGGAGAAAGTGATATCCAACTTAAAAGATAGGATAGTTTTTATCCCGGAATCCCCGCGGGAACTCCGGAATTATGCGGGCAACAGCTAATCACCGTAGAGTAACTACTTTCTTCCCGGAATTCCCGCGGGAACTCCGAAATTACCGCGGATGAAATCGCGGGGGCCAGCTAGTCTTATCTTAATCTTAATATACAACGTGTTAATGAATAAACTGAAAACCAGAAAGTAGTTTGTTCAGAATCAACTCGCGAATCGATCGCACTATGTTTTATTATATTATAGGTTATATTTTTTAATTTTTACTAGCCCATGTCTAAAATAGGGTACTTGCATGAAATTTATAATAAGAAATTGTGTCAATATTTCAAAAATAGAGCCTTAGAACAGCGTTATCGTGAAAGATTTTCTAAAAAATTTTCAAGTTTCCAAAATATTTAACTTTTAATTTTGTGAAACGGAACGTTGAAACGAAACACCAATCACAGCCAAGCTTGACACATGACGTCACTTTTATTTTTTTAGGAAACATTTACCTCTTTCAGCGAAGGCAAAAGAAACTAAGTGCCTACAGTCAACGCATATTTTCCATTTTCTGAAGTTTTTTTACTTTATAAGCATCGGTAAGACGCATTTCGATTCTTTACTGGAACTTTTGAAAGTAAATCGACACAGTTCAACCTTAATTTCGCTTTTGGATATTGAAGTTATCTGTCTGTCAGTGTCACATGACTCTGTCAATACGACAGTGACATTTCTATCACAGATTAATAAGGCGTAATTTTGAACTAGTGACGTCATTCCGCGTTTCGGCGGTAAGGTCTATAGTAGGAACTTTGAAACGCTCTATTTAATTAATTAATGCATTTTTTTTCTTGCTTTGTTTAAGTAGGCCATATATCTTTAAAATAGACTGGAAAAAAAAATCATGCAAGTACTCTATTAATTTTATAATACAATATTTGGCGCGTACGCCGCCCGCAGCAAAAAATTCCGAAAGGGTAGGGGCGGGCGTAGCGCTTGGAATTTCGTAGATAGCTCACCTCCAAACTAATGTTGAATAACTTTTAGAGTATAAATTTTTTCGACATAAATTATATTTTTTAACATATTATTGTTCATTTTTTTAAATGGGGTTTATCTAGTTTTCAATGAATTCATTAACACGCTGTGTATAAATCACGTGTCACGTTGTTTGTCCGCGATGGACTTCGAACCTACTGAACGGATTTTGATAAAATTTTGTAACCATTCATTTTTATAGTCCAACTTAAAAGATAGGATAGTTTTAATCCCGGAATTCCCGCGGCAACTCCGGCACTAATGCGGGGAACAGCTATTGAAATGTGGGCGTGGCGGTGTCTTCAATGGGGAGCCACACGGTGTCGTACAATCAGCGGCGTACCGATAATGTACACCCCGGAATGCACAGCACAGCATTTCATGGCCTGGGATTGGAATTCCGGTGCTGTACATTCCGGTGGCGTACAATCTCGTGTAGTGCATTCCGGTATCGCCCTCAGAACATTAACAGTTATTCTTCTGAGGTGTCGCCTTTTCTCCCTACTTCTTTTTTTTTTTTTTTGCCTCTCTTTGAACTCAACTCTTCTGAGGACTCAACACAGTGTTATTTGCTACTTTCAATTATTGCCAGTGTCACGTTAAATCGAGTGAAAATTTTGGGTGTTCGTTGTAATAAGGATAGTGGAATGGGATGAACTATGTAAAATGCAACAAGACAGTAATTATATACGTATACACCTACTTTAATAAATAAGAGAATAAATACTTAGGTAATGTTAAATAATCACTAGACTTAGGTAATGTTAAATAATCTTTAGACATAAGTCTAGTTAATTTGTGATCACTAGGTACCAAAAATCATTTTTACACAAATTAACTAGACGGAAGATTTTTGACAGTTCGTACTTTTTTTCTTTCTTCTAAATGGCTTTCGCATATAATGCATTTAGCCAGTTTCAAGTAAAATAAGTTAAATGCACAAATTAGCGTTTAGGATCGTTGTACGGTTTGCACTTGTAGGTACTGAATAGACTACAAGAACTTTCTCGGAGCTCTTGGAGGATATCGAAGAAATCAGCTCGGAATGTCATATATCTTCTTGAGCACAGAAAAAACCGTCACTGTTAAAATTATTTTCCAATACAGCACCATAAAACACAACAAAATCCACCTTTAACAATTTTTTATTGACACGAAAATAAATAACCAAGTTTTTTGATGCCCGCCGCACCTAGAGAGAAGGTAATCACTGGCAGTGTTGCCAACGTGGGCGATTTTCGCCATTTAGGCTACTCAGAACGAGAATCGGCAACGAAAAAATTTTAAAGGCGATTGGTCGCCTAGTAGGCTACTTCAGTGATAAGTTATTTAAATAAGCCGAATTGCAAATAAATTTTTGAATATAAGTCTTCCGTTTCGGGGAATACCCAGAATTTGTGTTAGCTATTATATATGTAACCGAAATGAAAACGTATTTTCATTGTGAATACTGACTAGGTACCATAATTATCTGTTTTATACTGACTGAAATAGTTCAAAGAAATAGTCATTTTATGTCACTTTTACTTTGTAAGTTAGTACAACTCATACAACTTCTCTGATTGTTGTTGTTCGTATTATTTAAAGCTACTTTAGTTAGACTTTGGAAGTTTCTGTAATTAGTCGCTTCTATAAAAAATGGGTAAACACAGTAAATATATTAAACACTAGCAGACCTGTGCCCCACGGTTTCACCCGAGGTAATTTCGGAGTTCCCGCGGGAATTCCGAGATAAAAAGTACCCTATCTCTTTCTCTGTGCCCCTGACAACGTGCACGCCAAATTATATCCAAATCCATTCAGCCGTTTTTGCGTGATTGAGTAACAAACATCCAAACATCCACCATTTCACATTTATAATATTAGTAGAATTATCATGAGTGGGAAAAATTACCAGCATTTAAAAGTAAGTATTTTAAAACGTATGTTTTCTTTCTAAGGTTTTCTGTAAAGTATTGAGCTACTTTAAACGCTTATTACACTTTGCAATTTGAGAGCTCCAATTTAAGGCTCTAAATCGGATACAATTCAGGGTCGGTGAGTGAGACAGAGAGAGCGAGTAATCACACTACACTAAATTGTACCCTAAATCGATTACTCTAGGTTACATTTTAATGTAGTGTGATAGTGTGCTGTAGGGTACATTTTAATGTAGTGTGATCACTCGCTCTCTCTCTCATCGGCCCTAAATTGGTCGGTGAGTGAGAGAGAGAGAGAGCAAGTGATCACACTACATTAAAATGTAACCTAGACTAGTCGATTTAGGGTACAATTTAGTGTAGTGTAATTACTCGCTCTGTCTCTCTCACTCACCGACCTTAAATTGTATCCGATTTAGAGCGCTAAATTGGTGTTCTGAAATTGCAAGGTGTAATAAGCGCTTTAGGCTACTTTATGCATGAGAAACGGCGATATTAGGCCATGCGCAGTTGGCAACACTGATCACTGGCCGCACCGTAGGCATGGGCTAAACGTGTCCGACCAAGGATTGGATATTATCAGAGAGAAGGTAATCACTACGTTTTATTATGTCACGTATCCTTCCAGTAAAAGATATGTATCCGGATAGCATATCCATATCCGCATTTCGATGTAAATAACTTCAGAAGAAGAAAAATACTACTCACTTGGCTGTATGGACTTAGCTACCTTTGCCAGACTTAGCTTCCTTTGCCTTCCCCATGGTAAAAACAAAAAAATAAAAATATACAGGCTGCATGGACCTAGAATCCCTTGCCTTTCCCGAAAGGGGAGAATTATATATAAAAAAAAGTCTGTTTCTTCATCGCCAGATTCAAAATAAATGTATGTTGTGTTGTAAGGCGAGATGTCAATCTTATATAAACGAAAATTATATTTTTTGACTGTTGCCAAACTAATAATATTTGTAATATCTGTATATTAGTTTGTTGTCATTTATTAGTTTTTAGGCCAACATACCTACCTATAATTTACATTAATAAACCATGATACGGTTTTTGAACACACAGTACACACTACAATCTCAGTTATTAATTTTAAAATTTATAGTATATTTCATTACAAGTGCGGAAAGGCTGTCATTGCAAAGAGTTCCGACAAATGTCGACCCGAGCCGAGGCGCAGCCGAAGGTGAGGGTTGACAGTCGGAACTCTTTGCAATGACGGTTCCGCACGTGTACTGAACAACTATTTTTAATACAGTTGCGAAAAAAATGAAGAAATTTAGTAAAATAATAAAAACACAAACTCAACTAAGTTCCAACTGTGATCAAGAGATGGCGCTAGTCGTATTAGTAATACGAAACCTACGTTGCGCAATACAAAAAGTGTGTCAAAGTCGTTTCGCCATTTTTGACAGTTGGGAAAGAGAACGCACGAGTTCGGAAAAGGTAAAGAAAAAGCTCGAGTATGTAATAGCCCACTTCCCGAACGCTATACGTCCCTGCAATATGCCACTTTTTGAGCAACTGTATTAAAAAATACAATACAGTACACATACTAGCAGACTAGCTAAGAAGAAACTCGCAAGCTAGTTGGTGACTTGGTGTCTAAATAATTTGTATGGAATTTACTAGCTCTTCTGTCGCTTTAAAGCTAAATTCGACTCATAAACGAAAGGGTGCGTTTACTGCGTATATTTTTAAAGCGCTTTTTTGCTGCAAGACCTCGTCTTGAGCACGTGCTCCGTCTCACATAATCCGTAGAAATACCTCAGAAGAATAACAGAAATACCTACCAAGTATCAATCTCTCGTAAGTCGTGGGTGGTCGTGGCCACTCATGGTGACTCATGACTTGTACCTATTACAACTTCTTCCGATAGGAGTCGGTTCGGTTCGCTTCGGTACCTACTCGGTTCGGAGTTCCGAGTTATACTAGTAACAGACGATCCAATTTGGTTGGCACCAACCGCCCGATCACGACCAAATCGGAAAGTGTATAGGGTAGTCGGTCCAACATAATTATTATTAATACGGGTTGGACGTGGTCGGCTCGCCGACGCACCCGACAAGCCAACCGTCCAACAACGTAGTGATTACCTTCTCTCTGCGTCCAACCAAATTGGTACGTTTGGAGGCAAATGGTCCAACCGATGTGTCTCAGTCGCATTCGAAACGCCGCCGAGCACTGACGAAAAGTATTTAAAAACAAATACAGGTAATATTATTATAAACTAGCTGATGCCCGCGGTTTCACTCGCGTGAATTTTCGACCCTTGCAATGACAGTAATGACGTTAGATTTTCTCACTCTTACTTAAAACGTAGTGGTTAAATACTCTTTGGTCTCAAAGAAAATATATTCACATCATCTGTCGCTCCAAGCCTTAAAACTGTCACTTTGCGAAAAATCAATTCAAAAGAAAAAAATGCATGTTCGTTATGCAACATTATATCGAAGCTTTCGACCATTGCATTGCGCTGAAGTCTTTAGAATAGAATAGAATAGAATACACTTTATTGTACAGCAAAATAATATTACAGTGTGTTTAAAACTTATAACTAAAGGTATACAAAAGGCGGTGTTAACGCTTTTGTAGCGATATTTTCCAGACAACCTTTACTTTAACCTTTTTTAACTGATGATAACTTTTTTCCCCTATGTCCTATTTCGATGAAACAAAGCTTGCTCCAGACTTAGCTTAATCTACTACCAAAAACTGCATGACAACCCGTTCAGTAGATGCGGAGATTATCGCGAACAAACAGACAGACAGAAAAGAATTTTAAAAACTTTTTTTTTGGGCTTCGTTACTCTTCTTTTATCACCCCTCTCAATTTTAGGTAAAAATATTCAATGTACAGAATCGCGGATTCTACTCCTTTATTATAGTATATGTAGATAATGACGTCCGTACACTTCTTCAGTGTACGGACGTCAGTAGATATGTCTAGTTAATTTGTGGTCAGTAGGCAAATGACGGTTGGATGCCCAACCGTCGGTACGTCTGTAGCAATGTCGGAACCGTTGGCACGACGCGCGACGGCGGTAATTTGGTTGGATCCAACCAAATTGGATCCAACCAAATTACTAAATTACCGCCTGTTATTACTCGCACCGAATTCAAACAATCAGTAGTAGCACAAACCATTTATATTTTTAATACATAAATGTTTATATTACGTTTATTTTTGTCTTTTGGATTTAATCGGTATTACTTTTAGGTTTTTAGTTTTGTGTTTTTGGAAGTCGGTTTTCATTTTTTTGTTAATTTTTTTCTGTGGTTGTGCATTTCTGCAGACATAATATGTCTAGTTAATCTGAGATTTCTGCCTCCTGGTGTGCGTTCCGTGGATTCGCACGAATGCACTCGAACGCGCTCGAGCGCGCTCTGAACCCGTTCTGTGGCTTGGGGAAATTTTACTCTGACAGCTGTCAGAGTGTAGTTTTACCCGTTCCGTGGCTCAGAGTGCAACAACCATACAACCATCTCCGAAGCAGGTTAATTTTCACTCTGACAGCTATGTATTGTTTATGAAGTGTCAAAGTTTGCGCCAAAAACCAGATTCGTCGAAAAAGAAATCAAACGGAGTTCTAACAAACAAAGGGGAGGTGTCGTAGTCACAAAAAGTTTATAATTGGATGAAAAACAGTCTTATTTACAATGTGAGTTGAGAGAAAACAAATGGCGCCTAAAATTTCAAATATTTTGAGGTTATAAAAACAACTCGATCGTTCTGTGGCTTGGTTGCAAGTTGCAACTCAAACGATTGAAATTTTAACCGAACAACGCACCCAAACCCAAACCCACGGAACGCACACCTGGTTCCCCCTACCACCTACTATTTTTCCGTTTTCGTATTTTAATTTTGTTTACTTCGTAATAATTAGTGTTCTCAAATTTTTCCGTCTAAATTTTAATGAATCAGATCAGATTTCATCATTTCAGATACATTAATAACATTGTTTATGCATAGAAATTTGAATTTGAACAAGGGACAACAGTCGTTCTCAATTTTTAGGTTACTTTTGTAACTTGCGTAGTGTTTTGTGCTAAGAATTTTTGGTGAAATTTTTTAATAGTTCGTCAGCTATGTCTCAGCAAGAGATATCTTGTGGTTTGGAATACTTTGCTACTCCAGACTTGCAAGCGTGCTTAACAGAAGCTCTTCATACTAACTATTCGTTTATAGTATCACCAATAACACACCCACGATTCCGTCGTCGTCATGTTAGTAACAGCAACATTGTTGGTGGTTTTACACGTTCAGATATGATTTTATCCCCTCAAGATTGGACTAGCCGGATTGTAGGAAAATTGTCTCCATATTTGAATGTAGATTGTTCATCACCGACTGTACGTCAACGCCATGAAGACTGTTTGGTTGAGGAACTTTTATACTGCAGAGGGTTAGGACTTCCAGCTGTCATGTTGAAACTGCATGGCAGAGAAACCACCAACTTGGCAAGGATACTCCAGACCTACTATGAAACTAGGTAAGAGTTAACTTGATTTAACTTGACATATCTTTTAAAATTTAACTGGCAGCTACCTCTCACAAAGAATTAGCCTAGCTATTCAAAGGGGGAACGCTGCCAGTATCTTCGGAACCTTGCCTAAAGGGACTCCTTTTAATAATATATTTTAGATTAATTTTAGGTTAGGTTAAGTTTAGATTAATAATTATATTTTAAACTTGACATAGGCATATAGAATGTTTGTAATACTTGTAGTTGATATTTTAAAATTAATATTACAGAATACAAAATTACAGGTTATTTTAATGCTATTGATGCAAAAAAATAGTTATCGTCAAATTGTGGGTTGCATTAGTATACACAGGACCCATCGGTATGTCTTTTTCTTTGTCTAGTGCCCTCAACTAGACTAAGAAACCTGAAGTAAGAACAGAACATCTGATGAGACAGCACACAAATTGTGGTGAAAACATTTATTTATTCTGAAAGACGCCTTCCTTCTCCCATTCTTGCATGTTTTTTATTTATTTTTTTAATACTTGTTGATGCCTGCAGTAAGCATGTGCAAACATTACCTTGCAGTATGATGTGACATTTTTCCAGTTGGGTTATATTACTAGAAAACATTATGTATCACTCAAACATTGCTCAACACATGCTAAAGAAAAATGGACCTACTCTTAACAATCTCAGATATTATTAGGTGTCAGGTGTTGAGTGATATTAGTTTCACTTACATAATGAGTGATGTTGCATTTCCTCATGGAGTAATATGACCCGAGTAATATTACATGCATTACTTACACACATCTAGTCTGCAGCATCAATCAGGTGTGTTTTGAGATTCCCTTAGGAACTCTTGGTGGTGCGTGGCAAAAAAGCATCAAATTTTATTCAGCAGGTTTTGATCTAATTTTCAAAAACTGAGAATAACATAATTTTTTTTAAGAAAAATATATATTAATGGATGGTTTTGCCAAAAACTCATTCCACATTAACGTAGTTCCAGGATATTTATGTTTAAAGTTTGAGTTCATTATTGTGAAGATGTGGGAGATTGTTAAATCAAAATCAAACTTAGTCACATGAAAATAGAGACAATTTCACATTAGATGGTATGTAACTCAATTTTGGCCAAGCTGTGGATTAGTATTATCTGACACAACACATCAAATAATAATATGAATAGGTTTGAAAACTATTAAAACAAGAATTAAATGCAAGCATTTTATAAAAAAAAAATTTAAGTAGGTGATGAATTTTCGTTTTATTAATGTTTCTTTACAATATCTAATAATTTATGTTTCAGTTTTCATCCATCTCTCATATGGGTACAAGTGCCTATGATGTGCAGTAGAACTTTGCGTCAATTATCAACCAACGGTGAATCTGTATGTGAAGACGAAGCTTGGAACGAGACATGGTATTGGTGGTCAAAGTTCCATGAGCGTATGGAGTGGCACAAACTTGTTGGCATAGCATTGGAAATCTCAGCTGACCTGCCATCTGATGATATATTGAATAGATGGCTAGGTGAACCTGTCAAAGCCATCATTTTACCAACATCTATTTTTCACAATAATAAAAAAGGGTTGGTGGAAATATTTAATTCAGATGCAAAATTAAGTAATAACAACAATTGGAGATAGTATTGACACAGTGCCACTGGTTCTTAAACTTATACTATGGGGTACCTGTTATATCTAATACTTATACACCCACACTTGTTATTCTGGAGTTCCTACAGGAATTCTCGGATAAAATTACCTCATGTCTGTTTCTGTACCCCTGACAATATAATAGGTATACACAAAATTTCATGATGATCAGTGGAATGATTAACTAAACACTAAAATGATGTTACAGATATCCTGTATTATCAAGAGCGCACCAACGTGTTGTGCTGGAAATGGTTGAGAATGATGCACAGGTTATAGTGAGTGGAGCACGAAGATCAAATATTGAATATTATCTGCAGTATCTCTACAGATTGTGGAAAAGACGACCTAATCCTGCAGATGACCCTATGTTGAGCTATGCAAGAGGGTAAGAATGTTCACACACATAAAATGCACTATACTAAAAAGCTCATAAACAAAATTTTAACAAAAATAAATAAAAACAGACTTCCAATAACTCAAAACTAAAAATAACAAAATGCCAATTTAATCCAAAAGACCTCAGACCAAATAAAAACTAAAGACGGAACGTCTCGAACAACGAAGTGAAGCCAGTTGCGTATGCATGTGGTGATTAGGAAAGTGTATGGATTTGCTAAGTTTACTTACTGGTGATAAAGTGATTCCATGCTGTTTTTTTTGACGTGTGATTTTGCACCCGTTGACGACACAATATGGCATTTTACTTAAAGGGTACTTGCATGAATTTTTTTTTCAGTCTATTTTAAAGATATATGGCCTACTTAAACAAAGCAAGAAAAAGGACAAAAATGCACTTAGTTTCTTTTGCCTTCTTTGAAAGAGGTAAATGTTTCCTAAAAAAATAAAAGTGACGTCATGTGTCAAGCTTGACTGTGATTGGTGTTTCGTTGCAACGTTCCATTTCACAAAATTAAAAGTTGAATATTTTGGAAACTATTGAAAATTTTTTAGTAAATCTTTCAAGATAACGCTTTTCTAAGGCTCTATTTTTGAAATATTGACACAATTTATTTTAATAAATTTCATGCAAGTACCCTATTGTTGCGTCACCTCCATTAGCGGAAGACGCTCAAACTAAAATGTATGGTGTCTTTTTCTTGTTAGTGTGTGCGTGTTTCTGTGTTCGTGCATGGCGTCATTACCTTTTACAAAATATTGCTTTTCCCGAGGCAGGGTACATCACCATCAGTTCCACTTCACCATTTACATTGCGACGAGCATAAATTGTTTAGAAACTATATTAAAGTTAACTAATCGGAACCCGTGGAATACCTATTATTGAGTAGTTCCAAAGACTATCCTGTGGTCTTCATCATTAGTTCCACATCTTCAAATTTTGCTTTCCCAGAATACCCAAATCGCTATAGGTGTGCTTATAATATTTGAAGAGTTCCCTCGATTTCTCCAAGATTGCGTTATCAGTACCTGATTTCATGACAATGGGACCTTACGGGAAGCATCAGCTTTCAAATAAAAATACAGTCTAATTGAGAACCTCCTTTTTTGAAATCGGATAAAAATACTTTGGGTCATTTTCTCGCGCGAAGTAAGAGTATATTTCTTTGTTTACTAAAAAGATAATAATTAGAACCACTACGTCATGAGTAGGTACATTGAATTTTGTATAACTTACTCTTTTTACTTTAAGGTGGGAGGATTATCTTCAAACGCCTCTGCAACCACTCGCTGATAACTTAGATACCCATACATACAATGTCTTTGAAAAGGATCCCATTAAATACAACCAATATCAAAAAGCTATAGTGAAAGCACTGGAAAAACTTAAAAATAAGCAACCAAATGAACTTTCAGCTGAAACTGCAAGTATTATTTTTATCCTACACCTAATTTGATAATAAAACATAGTTCAAAGAAAACGATCGATACGATTACGTTGTCAAAACGTTGTCGAGACTGCCGGCCCTGGCCCCCATATCCAAGTTGACATTCTACAATCGTTACCGCATAGAAAACTAAGAAACGAATCGTCATGTCACGTGGTCACGTTAAACTTTTGATTGGACGATTTTAGGTCAGACATAACGACTCCGTTCCTTACGGCCGCACTCAGAGTCGACTTTAATGATTACTTAGTTAAGTATAGATTTTTAAAACAAAACTGCCGCAATCAGACAAGTTTAATAAATTAATGTTAATTGGCATTTAACTAATTAAGTTACATCTCATTAAATTCCAATTAACATTAATTTACTGAACGTCTCTGATTGCGGCAGTTTTGTTTTAAAAATCTATACTTAACTAAGTAATCATTAAAGTCGACTCTGAGTGCGGCCGTTAGTTTTTTATGCGTTAACTAGATTGTCATCTTGGCTAGGAAGGCTGGGCAGTTTAAGTTGGGTTATTTATAGCGCAACGTGCGAGTAAAACTTTTTTTTTTTTTCAGATAATTCCAAACTTTAAAATACGACCAATAAAAAATAAACCAGCCTTTATTTTTTTTAGAATAATACAGAAGGCGCGAAAAGTATAAAAACCGAAACTTCAGAGAATGAAAAAGGACAAGGTGATAATAAAACAGAGAAAAATACTAAATCTTTAACGGTGATGGTGTTAGGTGCCGGCAGAGGTCCCCTTGTCAGGGCCACGTTAAATGCAGCTGATATCACCAATACAAATGTCAAGGTAATAATGCTTGAATATTAGTGTTTAGGATTCTTTTACTAATTCTAGCTTAAACTCAGTACTGTTTATAAATTTTTATTGACTTCACAGTGTCATAGCACGGTAATATCAAGTCATAGTTTTTACTGTACTGCTGTGATTTTTTTTTTGATAAATAATATCTGGGTCACCGAGCTTCGCTCGTTGTGTATAGCGCCATCTGTTCTTACGTAGAAAAACAAACTCATTTTTCATTGCCGGAAATACGGATAAGACGACGTTTTCTAAAAATTAAACCTAGCTAGATCGATTAATCGCCCCCAAAACCCCCTGCATACCAAATTTCATGAAAATCGTTGGAGCCGTTTCCGAGATTCAGATTATATACATATATACAAATGAAATACAAAATTAGAAATTAGAGAAAGAATCGTTCGTTTAAAGATAGTATAAATAGGTACTGGTGATTATTAATTATCCAGTTTATTTCACTCGCTACTATGGGACTAAAAATATTTTTTCATTCTCATACTCGGAAAGTAGGTCTGAAGTTGCCTGAGAAGCGAGTTGAAAGTAATCCTTTTCAGCCCTAGGGAGAATCGCTTTCAACTGACAACTGTCAAATTATTAAAAAAAAAACTAGGTCTATTTTCACATTTCTATTGAACCATGTTCCAACTTTCTATACAGCCAGCGCGATGTAAAATTGAAATAACGTAAAGTTTAAGTAGGTATTAATTAAAATAAAATTCACTCCATTTTTTCTTTAGCTAATTCCTATTTTTATTTTGACTTTACTTGCATTCGTAATGAAAAGCACAGTGTTATCCTCGGGAGAAAGACTTATTTAGTCCCGAGATGGGGTTTGGCGCCCGAGCGTAGCGAGGGCGCCAATAGATCGAGGGACTACTTACTTTCACCCCTAGGATAACAATGTACAATTGCCCAAAAAGTGCTAAAGGTATTAGATACTTACATAGTTGTTTAGCGTGCGGAAAGTTGACGATTACGCCCGCAAAAATATAATGAATGAATACGAGGCTGCAAGAAGCAATCTGAGCAAGGGGAGGAAACACCCATTAAACAGTGCTTTTTCTCAAATTGTTTTTTTTTTTCGTTTAGAGATTTATTAATCGCTAAACCGTGAAAGTAACGTTTTCCTCTAACCTTTAATATTTACTACGAGCTAAGCTACGGTACAAAAAATCCATCTTCTAAGATATTGCATTTAAAAAGAAATCGATAGGAAAATATGTAAAATAGGGTAAATACTATTTTTTTTTATTATATGCATGAGACAGTTTTCATGTATTGCAGAACTACTGCACATTTATTAGTCTAAATGTGGCCATTTTTTGTTTTCAAGTCTAAATGTTGCACTGTAATTTATTATGTTATCCTATTTTACATTTTAATCTTTTTGCTGGTATGTTTGATCGTCTTAATACAATGTTGTGGTAGGTTGTAGCAGTGGAAAAGAATCCGTGCGCGGTGGTGGTACTCTCGGCTCAGGCCCGCGAAGTGTGGCGAGATCGCAATGTCGTGGTTGTACCGGGCGACATGAGAGAGCTGAACCTCTCTCCGAAAGCAGACATCATAGTATCTGAGCTTTTAGGTAAATACAGTGTCGATTATTTCTTAAAGCTGCTTTCAGACTACGCTATAATATAATAGCATATAGTATATAGCTCATAGTACAACAATATCGCGCACCATGCATTGTTATGGACACGTTCACACTGTACTGTACTATATATTATTGGCTTACTATACGCTATAAAATTGGTGCGATGCGCTGAGTTCATGCTGTGCTATATCACGCGCCGCCCTTTTCCTCCTCCCCACCCCCGGCCGTCCCGCAAGCGAAACCACCAAACCATAGTGTCAAATTCCGCATTGTCATCATCGCTCGATGAGCTTTCAAGATCCAGTATTAAATCCATTGTATCGATCATGATGTGTGCTGTGCAACTGTGCACACTCTTCAAAGATCGCGGTCAACTGAGCTTGCTATATACTATAAATGCTTGCGATAATATCGCGTAATGTGAACGCCATGCTATATAGTATAGCATTAGGTCCTTCTTTGCTATACTTTATGGCACTATAGTATAGCGTAGTCTGAAAGCAGCTTTAGGTCTGGAGTAACTGAGGTTATTTCGCAACAAACGTGTAGCTGTCCGCAAAGCTTAAGCACTAGAAGAGCGGGGTATATTGCTCGTGGCTCACGTGTGGCGACCGCGTGCCAGCAGACGCGGTGACAAGATGAAATGACGGACTGATAAGACCTTGGAGTCGGAAGGATAAGGGTGTTGCAGGACCAGTAGTTGTGGAGAAAGTTGAGGGAAACCTTGGCCAACAGCGGATGAAGTCTGTTGGTTGATGTGATGATAGATTTAAAAGTCATTCTCAGTTGTTACGATCTCCTTTGACCGCACTGGTGGGAATAACATGTGGAGTTTTTTCAATTAATCTATACTATCTATACTAATATTATAAAGAGGTACCTAAGATTTGATTTTGTTTGTTCGTTACGTTACTACTGGACTGATTGAAATTATTCTTTTACCATTATATATACACTATCCCTGAGTAACATAGACTACTTTGTAACCTAGATTGCCCGCGCGAACTCTGAAATTACCGCGGGTGAAACCGCGGGGAACTGCTATTCCTATTTTATAAATACATGTTTAAAGTAGCAAAACACTTGATGTTATTTATAAATTAGGTAGATGAAAGTAGATCTAGACTGATGGATAATAAATAAATTAAATATTATCATTCGTGTGTTTACTTTAAGGTTCATGGGGTGATAATGAACTTTCACCGGAGTGCTTGGATGGTGCTGCTAGACTTCTCAAACCCGATGGTATATCAATTCCTTATGAATACAATTCATATGTAGCTCCTATATCATCGCCTCGATTGTGGGCGGCCGCCAAAGCGTCAGGTGCTGCTCATCAAAAAGATAAGAACCTGGAGACATTATGGGTTGTATATATGCAGAATAAACATCATATTGCCGACACCAAGGTACTTAATACAAAAAAAATCATTGGTGCCATTTGATCTAAAATCTAAATCATCTGGTTTCAAATTGACACACTTTGTGACTTCTATACTAATATTTTAGAGGTAAATTTTGTGAGGTTGTAGCGGGTAATCTCTGGATCTACTGAACTGATTTGAAAATTCTTTCATTAATAGGAAGCTACAGTGATGCTGAGCGACATAGGGTACTTTTTATCCCGAAATTTCTGTGAGAACACCGAAAGTAACAGCGGGTCAAGCTGCGGGGGACAGCTAGGTATTTAATATTTTGAAGATACCTACATACTCGTATTTTAACGGCTCAGGGTGGCCCTGTCAAAAATAATAAGTTACATTATAGAATGTATTATGTAGACTAGCTATCCTCTGCCGTTTCACCCGCGGGTCTATGGTTTAGGTACCTATAGGTATCTACTGTTTTTAGATTTGTGATAATTATGGTATATTTCAGCGTGTATTTACATTCGAGCATCCAGCGAAAGGTATAAAGGATCATGAAGGTCAAATGGTAACTGACCATAGAGGCCTTCCACTAACGGACAACAGAAGGTCAGCTACCGTTAGCTGGGAAGTGAGCCAAGACAATGTGATGCATGGATTTGGAGGATACTTTGATTGTTCATTATATGGTGATGAAATGATAAGCATCGTGCCTTCTACACACAATCCAGGGATGATATCGTGGTTCCCAGTCTTCATTCCTATCAAAGTATGTGAGGTTTCATAATATTTAAACATTACAGACAGGTGGTGTTATTATACTGATATTTGTAATTTGGGGTAATGCAATGAAGGAGTAGGTAATATCTGGAACTATTGAACCAATTCTAAAAAGATTACTGCTGTAGGGGAGCAACAGCTAGAACTTAATATTACTAAAAATTCAGTGTCTGTATATTGACACTAAATTACGAGGAAGATTGGAAACAAAAATCCCAAAAATGTTAAATGACTTCATTAACGTTTTTGGGATTGGTTGTTAAAAACTTATTCAATAAGTATTTTGTGTAATAAAATAATGTGACTCTTTGTTACAGACTCCAATGAGAGTGCATAAAGGACAAGTGATCACAGCTACATTCTGGCGTTGTGTAAACACGCGTAAAGTGTGGTATGAGTGGGTTGTTGAGGTCGACAACCACGCCACACAATTACACAATCCAAATGGTAGAAGTTCTGAAATGCTCTTATGATTTTTAAAGCATTTTACTGATGTACTAAGGTTTTGTTATTATTATGAACTGTTATGTCATTAATCTGAATAACATAATAATAGCCTTAAACAAAATATACCTACCTAGATCCACCACTGTGGTTTTAATTTATTTTACAGTTAGACACATATTCAAATAATACTAGTTTGGAAGTTGATGCAAGTGTAGGGAAAATTCTATTTAATTATTGAATTATTGTTGATTAATTTTCAATGTCGACAACCATGTTACTTTCTTAAAAGAGTATATCTACAGTCTACACACCTAGTTATTTACATCCATATCCCAAACTACATTAAAACCTATTTCATCTTGAGTTGCTGAATTTTAATTTATTTCCTCAAGATACCTACAATATGACAACTCTCAGTACCTACCTATAACTTAGTACTCAAATGAATTTTCAAGAGTGTCTTTTTGAACATGTTTTCAATCTACAAGCCTTACAATGTTCATTTCTCTATGGAAATCATCTATATGTTGCTCCCATCTTTTTTCGTAATATATTCCTGAAACACAGAAAAGTGTATGTTCATAAAACTTACCAGTACCCAAAAATATTTGTTTATAGTTTGGCATACATGATATTACCTTGAAGAAATTTAGCATTATAACCAGTCTTGATGGCCCAAGGTAAATAACATTTGAGATAAAGCTGACGGTGTTTTGGTTTTAGTCTACTTGCACCCCAAATGCCACCACTGATGCACATGGGTAGCTTTGTTTGAATTCCTTCTATCCATTTGACAGTGACCTATAAAAGTTGTTAAATTTTTACCTACATGTTCTTTTTAACTCATGGTTAGAGAATCTTTTATTACAGTACTTGAAATATTAACGATATAAGCTCAACCTAATCTTGCTACTTAAACTTAGTGTATATTATTAGTGGTAAGAAATTTTTAATAGTATAGATCATACTTCTCCTAGCATAGTTGTTTTCATGAAAAGTGTTGCATGCACCAAATCATGCACTTCTCTATATCGTTGCATAACATATGCCAAATCTGGATCGGATAAAAATTGAACTGGCAGTCGAGAATCTGCTGTGATGTTGTTATTTCTCATGAAGTCAGCATACACCCGGCCCACAGAATTTTCTGGTAATTCAGAAAGTTTTTCAAACGGAACAGTTAGGGAATTGATTCTAGGCAATTCATTTAATATTTCCACACCCTCAGGTGTTTCAAGCATCTTCTGCCGCATATACTTTATTGCATTTTCTCCTGTGACTTCTCCTAAACATGCTATCATATCTGCTCTATATGGGTTCAGGAGAGAAATAGCGGCTGATCCGCAAGATAATAAAGTTTTTTGAAAAGCATTGGTGGGAATAAAGTTATTTTGTAATTCTTCTTGAAAACTACGTCGAGGAAAAGCATTGGAAAACATTCTTAATGTATTTACTACAGGAATTCGCATGACTGTAAGAAAAACCTGGGCGCAAGACAAAGAAATTATAAGAAAGTCGAGGTGGGTCCCAGTGACAGTATCAAATTCGTTTCACAAGTAGGTTCAACCAGGTTCAACTTCAAACTTCAAAGATTATCACTGCGTTTTATAACCGCGTGCGGCGTGATCAAAGAATCAAACCACTGACCAAATAATCATCAAACCACAGCAAATAATTACTACGTGAACTCAAACCAAATAAAAACTAAAGATGGAACGCAAAAATCATTTATAACGCGTAGATTTCAATACGGCTGTTTTCGATACGGCTTTCACTCGTCAACAACCTACGTTTTATGTTAGGGGTCCATCAAGGGTCCATGGGACTCCCATACCAACAACCAGGCAGTGTCAAACTGTCAACTTGGTACAGACGTGAGACGTTCCAAATTCCAATTTGGTTGGCACCAACCATTCTCTCTGGCACCAACGAGTCACCAACCGCCCGATCACGACCAAATCGGAAAGTGTATAGGCCGCTACACTTTCGCGCTACACTACACAAGTCGCGAAACACCCGCGAGAGCGCTTATAAGGTAGTCGTTCCAACATACCGAGCCGAGCACGTCCAACCCGTATTAATAATAATTATGTTGGACTGACTACCCTATACACTTTCCGATTTGGTCGTGATCGGGCGGTTGGTGCCAACCAAATTGTAACGTCTGTTAATACTTTAAAGCTCCAAATTGACGGTCAGTTTGTTTGGATGTCATCCGTTTGGATCCGTTTGGATGTCATCCGTCCACACCCCGTGCCCATTGAGATACGGTAGTATCTCTAAGTAGTTTGTGCTTGTACGGCACCGCAATACCGCACCGTGTGCAGTGGTGCGGTGCGACCTGCGCAACAGACGGGCGCGCGGTCCAGGCCAAAGAAAATAAAACTAACTGAGTCCAGATATTGTATTATCTATGGTCCAGTCGTTTTTGAGCATGCAACACGGCCGCTCATGTCTCCGAAAAAAAAAATTGCGTACCTAAGTGTTGCAGGATATAAAAAAAACTTCCAGTTCCCACAGAGCTGCCTATTAAAGTTTAACTGTGAAGATTTGCTACCAAAAGTTCCGGTTAAGCATCGAAATGCATCTCACCAATGCATTAATAACTTCAGAAGAACTGATACTACTGAATTGGCTTTATGGACCATGTTTCTTTTGCCTTCCCCGAAAGGGGTAACCTTAAAAAAACTGCCAACTTTTGAGGTTATTTTTACGAGGTTTTAAGTTTTAAGCTTCTGAGTTCTGTAGGGGGAGCACGAATTTTTTCGCTCTCGTCTAGTCGATATCGAGCATTTTTTTTGTATGGAAAATAAACAGCGCCACCTATCCAGTGTTGTTCATTTTCCATACAAAAAAACGCTTTGACATTACGACGATATCGACTAGACGAGAGCGAAAAAATTCGTGCTCCCCCTACTGAGGTTTTAAGTCAGTTAACTTGTGGTTTTTGGGTTTTTACAACGAAAACTCAAACACAAGTCTTTAGACATAAGTCTAGTTAATTTGTGGTTAATCTGAGACTCAAACTGTTTGCTTACCTTCTCTCTGTGCTTGCTTACTGCGTATTCTTACAAATAAGTCAGATAATATTTCTTAGTTCTAACCTACTTTTTTGATTTGTGTGTATGGAGGTGTGAGTTGAATGTAAGCTACAATTTAACCTTGCTTATATTGTTTCGTGCGATCGAAATAGGAAGAATTTGTTTGATCTCCTATTTACTAATGCGCAGTGTGTGACATTCGCCATCGAAATTTTTTTAGATAAAAAATGTTGGATAAAATATCATTGAAGAAAAAACCCAAAAATAACAAGCAGCTCAAAGCCGAATTAAATAAAGAGCTAACCTTTTTGAAAAAAGTGTTTTCTATGTTATCAACGAGTCTGCGTAACAAGGGTTTGTGCCAAATAATGTCGTTCATAGTTACCTACCTACTAATTTCTAAATTGTTATTTCCTCATAAAAATATTTGTTTTTAGGTGGTGATGATTACAGTGATATCTTTTGGAATGATACCAAAACCACTGAAGACAGAGAATTAACTAAACGTGCCACAAGTATTGCAGAATTAGAAGAAAAATTACAAAAAGTCAAGTCGCAACACAATTTTAATATCAAGAATAAACTAGCTAAAAAAAGTTTGACAAGCAAGTTGAACAAAAAGATAAAAAAGAAAGAGAGACTGAGTGAAACAAAGATAAAGTCAATAATAGAAAATCATAATAAATCTGATAAATCGGAAGAAAAGTCAGATGTTAATCTTTCAAAACCAGTCTTTAACAGTGAAGACAAGATGGTATTTTCAAAATTTGATTTTGGAAATATTGGCCCAAAAGGTGAGTATCCATGGCTATGAAGTATACAGCTTTTATTAAACTTTGTTTTGAATTTGCCTTTATTGTGTACTTTCAACTACTGACTAACGATAACTTTTTATGTACAGAAAAAATAAATAAAGCAGAAAAAGATCCTAAAAGAATATTAGAAAGTTTAAAGCACCAAGAAGAAAAAATAAAACAAATAGAAGAAACACAGGGTGAGAGCAAAGCAAGAGAAATCAGAGAAAAAATGGCTTGGAAAAATGTGCTTCAGAAAGCTGAGGGGCAAAAAATTAAAGATGACCCCATTTTGTTAAAGAAGTCTATCAAGAAAATTGTAAGTTTGCTTAATTTTAAAGATTATGTGTTTTTATTTTACCGAGATCAAAAATATCCTAAATGTTAAGTCTCATCAGCTACGTTACCGAGTATTAACTGGGTTTTACTGATATTCATTCAGTAGTTTTTGCATGATGCATGTTCAAAGATATGAATAAAAACAGTAGAATCCCCTAAATGATTATAATGGCTCCAGTTTTTTTATTTACACTCCCTCTTATATTATGATCATTGTTGAAGCAATATATTACAGCTGTAGCCTACAATTCTTTTATTTTCTGTGAACTTGGACACATAGTGCATTTATTTTGTTTTCAGTTTTAGTTTAACGGCCGCACTCAGAGTGGACTTTAATGATTACTTAGTTAAGTATAGATTTTCAAACCAAAACTGCCGCAGTCAGAGACGTTCAGTAAATTAATGTTAATTGGCATATAATGAGATGTAACTTAATTAGATAAATGCCAATTAACATTAATTTATTAAACTTGTTTGATTGTGGCAGTTTTGTTTTAAAAATCTATACTTAACTAAGTAACCATTAAAGTCGACTCTGAGTGCGGCGGTAAGTATATTATGAACTAATTATACTTAACTGCTAAATCTTTTCAAGCACCACCAAGCACACTTTCTGAACATTGTGAAGGTTGACTGGCAGAGAATGTCACTATGTCTTTAAGTCAGTCTTTTGTGCAATAAGCTTAAAATGTAAAGAATTGAGGAATTCATTCTCAAGTAGCAATGAATATTTCTAGTAGCTGGTCATTTTATAGTCATGTGAATCATTAAGTATTGTCCAAAATAGAACCTTATGGTTTATAAAATCCACTTTTACAATAGTTTTTAATGGTGGCAAATTAAATGATGGACCCTTAGATTCCTGCCAAAATCCACAGCTAAGGTTCAACTTTATTTCTTCTGCAGGAACAAAAAAAGAAACAAAGCAAAAAGCAGTGGGATGCCAGAGTGCAAAATGTCGAACAAAAGAAGGAACGTAAACAAAAGAAGAGGAAAGAAAATATTTCCAAGATGAAGAAGGAGAAAAAGAGTAAAGTTATTAAATCTGCAGTTAAAAGGGGACGTGTTGTCATATAAATTTGAAATAACTTTAATAAATCAATTCACAATATTTTTGTGTTGTCTTTTTTATCTATAGGTACTAATCTATAGTTATAGAGCAAAAGTTTGTGTTTGTGGCGTTCTAGGCGGTAGTCTCTGGATCTACTGAACCAATTTTGCAAATTCTAAGGGCCGATTTTTCAATCCTCAGATAAACAGTAAGTACTTATTCGACAGATAGCAAAATATTGCATTTTTCAATCGTCAATGGTCAATAACGGTACTAACTAAGGAATAAATCTATTTGCCTGTTTGACGGCCAGATAGACGGCTATTCGACAGACACAATAGATCCATTGACGTTTATTTTGAGGTTATGTCTTCTTTTTTCATAGTAATGTCAAACATAAACTTCCTGGCCCTATATGAAGAAAGTTTGCGCACCACTAGGTTACTAGGTAAAAGCCGCTCGTGACGCGCCTTTGCAGTAATTCAACAAATATAAGAACTTCAGATGGTATACAAATGGTATGGATGGTATGCAAAGCGGAGCTCTTTTGACGTTGGTCATTGAAAGAGCCGCGGTCGGCCAACGTGCGCGCCAATTGGGGCTCCGTAGCTTTAGTAGACATAAGTCTAGTTAATCTGAGATCCGTAGCGAGTGGCGCTCGGCGCCCCCTAGGACCGTTACGCGTGTGCAACGCACACCGTGCAGCCTGCACCATAATAGGCAAAGACGCCTGTGACAATAAAGGAAAATCTCCATCATCTGATTATTATATTTCCCGCATCGGTTCGCGGAATCTCTGAAATGTAAAATTATCTACATAATATAGTTGGTAAGTAGGTATGTGCTCAGTTATAATTGAAAATCTGGGTTCTCACAACAATCAGAAAGCTTTTGTTGCATAGATGGTTACGTTAACTTTGAATGCGTAGCACTATGTGGAAACCTGAATTGCTCAGCTACTTTTGATGCTGATTGCACACCCCACTTACGATAAAATGTATGCCTACATCAGGAACATAATTTTTTTGATACTTTATGCTACTGCTCCACCTGCGTGTTAAGCGCTCTAACATTTTAACGCGTTAACTTACTAACAATACCACGTTAGACATTAACATCAACGTTACCGTTAACGCAGATGGAGCAGTAGCATTACCATTAGTTGATGTTAACTATTCTTGAACAACCTTAAAATAACGAATTTTTATTTTAAAAATCAGGACGTCAATTAAGCTCGGCAAAACTGCATCAGGTGACCCGCTCACTGGCAGCCGCAAGACTGCGTGTCCATAGATTGGTACACAAAGTTTTATCTACATTTTATACAAAGGGACCTACACTTTGTAGAACATGTAGAAAGAAAAACGTGTGCGGTCGTGGGAACCCCGTCAAGATCCCGTAATTTGGAAGGTTTGGAAAAAACTAAGTCACATTTAACTAACACATTGACGTACCTACCTATAAATAAGTATACCGGCTGGCGCTCGACGATAGTATCCGAACTACGCCGCACGTGGGACCGAACGTCTCGATTTGCTTTTATCTTACGTGAGTCGTGACTCGTGACGATTTCTTACAGGTAATCTCCACCGTAAGTCGAGAATATTTACTCGTACCGCAAACTTTTCAATTGTTTTTATGAATATCGTACCTATGCATTGGTTGGGGCTTCCATCAAGCTGATTTGCGCTACATGTGCTCTTATAGTACCTATAAACGGAATTACATGACATGGCAATCACGACTTTGATAAAGTGAATAAATAATTTACTAAAAATATATCGGCTTTGTATAATTTAACGTGTTATCATAACTTTACTTCGAAACTTAGACGTCGTATAAATAAAGTCGAAAGTACAATAGACGCGATGCAAAGTTATGACCACGAACTCATGTTAGGGCTCTAGTTAAGAGTAGTTTGTGCTAGGAAGCAGATAGACTTTCTTTACAGCGTTTATTATGGCTATTAGAAAAAATCTATGAGCTTTGCTTCTAAACGACATGGTTTCTTGGAATATACGAGTTTTTATCTATTTAAGCAATGTTATGTCCTGTATACACATCGTCTGTATATTAATATGAAAGATAACTGACCATATTTCCCAATACTGTTGCCAATTATATATATCTATCTAATATATATAAATCACGTGTCACGTTGTTTGTCCGCGATGGACTCCGAAACTACTGAACGGATTTTGATAAAATTTTGTAAACATTTATAATATGGTCCAACTAAAAAGATAGGATAGTTTTTATCCCGGAATTCCCGCGGGAACTCCGAAATTACCGCGGATGAAATCGCGGGGGACAGCTAGTATATATATATATATATATATATATATATATATATATTTATGTGTTTTATTGTATCGGTATGTGTAGGATAAGCATGTGTTATAGTATTTATTGTGAGTAAATTGCGTCTTTATGTTTTAGTTATTAATTATTAGTATCCTGTATTAAGTATATAATATATTGTTTTGTTTGCACACCCAATCTTCTATATCTCTCTGTCTACCCAATGGTTAACTGGTAGAGAATGCCGCAAGGCATTAAGTTCGCCATTTGTACTTACTGTGCAATAAAGAATAAATAAATAAATAAATAACTGTGATGGTTACTCAATTAAAAAGGGTCACTTTCGATTACTCGACCCGTAATAATTAATTACAGTTAGACGCTATTGTCGGTTTTGTATAAAACCAATGCAAAGGTATATAATATTACAAATTAGAAAGATAAAATATATTTGACGAAAATACAATTATTATTGTCGTTAATAAATGAAAAAAAGTTGCATTGCTCTGAAATAATCAAAATAAATAGTACAGATATTTAACATAAATAATTATTTTTGAAAATTTAACATTATCATTTTTGTAAATCTAACATATCTATATACCTAGGATAATAATAATATTTTAGCATAAACTATATCTAACTAAATCTAAATAAGTATTAAAAATAAATTCAACTTAAAAGTATCAAAACAAAAATTATAATAAAGTAAATAGCAACAACTAAATATTAAAAAAGCCTCCAAATAGAAAGTTCTGTTTGTATTGAACAACACAAAAGCAGAAAAACGTTATGTGATTTCTACAATAATGTAGAATCTGCTTTCATATACAGGAGGTACGTAATGTACTTATGGGCTTCAAAACTCCAACTCAATTTTAGCCTCTAAACAACTACATTAGTTTGCACACACAGTGGTACAATTTTAAATATACATAATTATTACTATGAAGTATAATCCTATAATTGCGGTACTAAAGTATTATAACAATTTTTAATTGATAAAGAATTTAGGTAGGCAATGGGAACAACAAAATATTTTGTATAACCATAACACATGCCCAAGGCTATAATTAACCATTCATTGCACATAAATTTCACCATCACTTACTCTAAGTCTGATTGTCATGACACAAAAGTTCATCTGTGAAATTTAGTCTTTAAATATCTGTTGAAATATCCTAACAAAGATTAACTACATACATACATAAGTTAATTTTGTCTTTGGAGTATAGGGTACATTAGAACACAATAAAATAATGTGCTCTGCCTGTGTACAGTCCTCCAAACCTGCTTACGTTACAATATACATATCTTAGGTAATCTAAAATATATTTTAAAATTATAAAAATAATATACTCTTACAAATCCCAAAAAAAAAATTATTTAATACTGCGTATTAAAATTCTAAAATCAGTCGGTGTTGTTAAAGTCAAATAACAAAAAATATTTATTTCATGTGTTGATTTATAAAAATGTACAAATATGTTACTTGTCTGGTAGTTTGTAAAGCTATTCTAGTGGAACAATTTAGAAGTGTCTAGATTTTCGAGATATAAAATTAAAGTATAGCTAAAATTTGAACACATCAATTCTATAATTATACACGATCATGTTTCCTTCTAGTAAATTAAATTAAGCTATCCCATAATTAGATACCAAGTACCATTTTCACAAATAGAAGAGTTCCTAAACCAGATTAGCTTAAACAAACATTTGAAGGATACCATTGGCTATCCATGAAAAATGTGAATGTTTAGTTCAGCTATTCTGATGTAGGAATATCAATGCAAGCCATATTGTAGGTATGTTAAACTACAACATACTCTTTAAGGGAATATGTTCAAGTAGCTAGCATCATTTTACAATAAAATAACCTAATAACTAGATAAAGCCTATTTTAAATGGTAATAATAAAGCAAGTCATGAGGCGGGATATTTGCTTCAGTCTTGTGAAATTATCAATTGTGAAAACTATTACACTGATTATTATTGATTTAGCTATGTATTTGGTAATCTTGTGTGTAAACAAAAATTATTCAAATTTAGTGTTTCTTGGTCATAAATCACTTAATGAATCATCAGTTCATCTCATATTTTTCGGCTTTTAAAGAAGATAGTGTAGCATCAAGTACTCTACCAGTAGCATAGCCTGGTATGTTCAGATAGGCCGGCTTATCATGTTCACAGAGTCCTGGCTGTGTGCAGCATCGACCCATGGATGTCCCTGCCACACTTGGGTTTGCTGTGCCACTACTACTGCCACCATGACTTCCGCTAGCTTCAGAGGCACCACCATGACAAACCATTCTATGGCTAGTAAATTGTTCTAATGAACGTAATTGTTCACCACAATTATCACACTTCAGTTCCCTGGCATGAACTTTTTTATGGCTGTTCAATGATCTAGAATTGTCGAAAACTTTTGTACACATGTCACAGTACTTTAGTACTTTCTCACCTGTACAGACCACTTTGTGATTGTTGAGTCTGTCTAAAGACATGTAGCGTTTATTGTTGCACAGGTCACATTTAAATTGTTTCTGTGGAACACGCCCAGTGTGAACCTGCATATGTTTCCGTAAATTGCTTTTATCCTTAATATACTTGGAACACACTGAACATTTGTTGACATCTTTGCGAGTATGGTTTGCATCCAAATGTCTCCGCAGTTGTGACTTTTTATGGAAAGGCTCCAAACAAATTTGGCATCTGAATGGTTTCTGTGCTGGGTGTACCCCAGTCAGATGAGTGTCAAATTCAAGGATTGTAGGATAGCTTTTTCTGCAATGCGGACAATGAAAAAGTTTACGGCAAATCACCGAGCTGGAGTCACAAAAAGGGTCTGAACAATCATCACAGAATGAGTCTAACCCAACAGGTGGGGTAGCAGTATCAGTATGGAAATTGTCCACTTCGCTGTGAAGAGCGTCACGATCTGGGGTGCCAGGCCCTGGGGGTTCTTGTTTCACTTTGGCTGCGTAATCACTGCTCTCTGAATAGTCTTCCTGAGAAGGTGTGGTTCGAGACGTACTAGCCAACATGAACCAAGGGTTGTAAGGCCAGGCACTCAAACTTGGTTGAACTGTCTGATTTTTAATGTCACTAGTTTTAGTCTGTGTCTCTGCATTTGAAAACCCCGGGAAACTAGGCAGTTCCTGATGTTTTTGCCTCTCAAATATGCTGTGTTGTGAAATCAAGTTTTCATAGTCACTAGATTCCAACTTTCTTTCATTTCTGTCGTTTTGTTCCCTTTTAGACATAGTTGTTGTTATATATTTGCTAATAACACCTGAAAACAAAAGTTATTTCATGATTAAATTAAATATGTAAAATAATTTTCTAATTGATTCATAGATCGTAAATCCGGGAGGAGAATATCCTATGCAGCAAACAACGCAGTTACAAAGAACTGCTACGAATGAAATCAGTCCTATTCTCATAGTTAATTACATCGATACTTATTCAAAAACCCATAATAATTCAATTTCTTACCATGAAAACAAGTTGAGTAAGTATATGAAGTAGGTATCAGAGGTATATTGTTAAGGTATATAAACAAACAAGGGATAGAGGTTCAATGCATTGTCTCAATTCAAAATATCCACAAATAATCTTTATTATTGAGGGTTTTAGAAAACACTAACAACAATCTATAATAATAAAGTTTTATATGTAAGCTAAAATGCTTTAAATATTATTGTAAATTAAGCAATACATACAATTTTATGATTATTCTTCACAGTTTTTTATAAATCAAAGTAGAAGAACGGCCATTTTGTTTCGATTTGTTTGATCTTTCATTTTTCTTTTCGTGATGTGAAATAGAGAATTCTAATAGATGGAAATATTGTACTAAATAACAATATGTAAGAAAGGCGACGCGACAATTCAAACAAGTGCGACAGAGAAATAAATATACAAATGTAAAAAATGACTTTTTTAGTCTTTTACTGAAGATATTAAAAAATATAAAAATTTTACGTCCATGGCTAAATTAAAACCAAAGGCATTAAAGTAATAAGTTCAGCTTAATTACTGAATCGAAAAGTAGACAGTAACGTCCAAACGGTGAGCATCCATAAGTAAGTAAGTAGGTTCAACAATACACATTTTCTTCACTTACTTACTTTACCGGGCGTTAGAAAAAAAAAACCGAGAACAAAACAAATTTTTGATCGAACAAACGACGAACAGAGCTTTTCAAAGTTCTTACTTTTAACTTTACCGCGAAAACGCGGAATGACGTCACTAGTTAAAAATTACGCCTTATTAATCTGTGATAGAGATGTTACTGTCGTATTGACAGGGTCATGTGACACTTGTGTAACACTGACACACAGACAACTTGAATATCCAAAAGCGAAATTATAGTTGAACTGTGTCGGTAAGAATCGGAATGCATCTTACCGATGCATTTTAAAATGAAAAACTTCAGAAAGAGGAAAATATGTGTTGACTGTATGCACTTAGTTTCTTTAGTATCTCTGAGTAGTTTGTGGTTTCTTTTGCCTTTCCTGAGAGAGGTACCTAAAATATTGGTTTCCTATGGCTCCATATTGTTTCCTAAAAAAATAAAAGTGACGTAACATGTTAGGTGGCTGTGATTGATGCTTCGTTGCAACGCGCGTTCCGTTTCACAAATTTTAAAGTTGAATATTTTAAAAAGTTGAATGTTTTCGAAATTATTGATAATTTTTTAGTAAATTTTTCACGATAATGCTTTTCTAAAGCTCTATTCTTTAAATATTGATACAATTTCTTATTATAAATTATCGAAATGTCCAAAAAAAATTAAAAAAAGTCAACTTTCCCCGCCTACTTAAGACAGCTTGAATCCAGTGGTGAGTGGATAGACGGCGGACAGCGACAAAGCTGAACATTTTTAGCTTTGTCGCTGTCCGGGCTGCCACATAGGAATGACCTTTTGAGACGCGGCAAATTCAAAATAGGGTCACGTGACCAGATTGGTCAGGTCGCGGTCGTACCCATAGTTTGTGAGCGTTCTTGTGTGGAGTTTTTTGGCGGGCATAAAACATGGCAGTTCGATCATTAAATAAATAAATCTTTGACGAAGAATGCATCTCATCAATGCGTTTCGATGTAAATAACTTCAGAAGAAGAAATTACTATTGACTTGGCTGTATGGACTTAACTCCTTTGCCTTCCCCATTGAGGTAAATAAAAAAAAGTTGAATTTATTCACAAAAAATAAAATTGAGGGAGCTTTTGGCGGCATTGGGTTAGTTTTATTTTCTTTGTTTTGAAAATTAGTTTATCATGATTAATATTGTGTGAATGTGGTGGATTTTGCATAATAGTGATCCATTAGTGATGAACAGTGTGTGGAAACAATGAAATAAGATGAATTCATTGGGAGGTTGTCGTTTTCCTATACAACTTCCCACAGAGCGTCCTATTAAGGTTTAACTGTGACGAGTTGCTGCCAAAAGTTCCAGTAAAGCATCGAAATGCATCTCACCAATGCATTTGATGTAAAAACTTCAGAAGAAGAAAAATACTACTGAATTGGTTGTATGGACATAGCTTCATTTGCCTTACCCATTGGGGTAAATAAAAAAATATAATAAAAAAAATAAAAATAAAATTGTGTGATGTGTCAGTGTAGAAGATGTTCTCTTATTCGTCTGTGGTGTAGAAGTGATTACCTTCTCTCTGAGTGTTTCAACTAAAGACTTGGCTCCGGCCTTGACAATATCGGATTTTGAATTTACCTACTTAAGACTTGGCTGTATGGCTCAATAGCCCTCGCCTGTCCCAGAAGGGGCGAACATAAAAAACAACAACAATCTCTCTGAGTGTAGACATATGTCTAGTTAATTTGTGGTCAGTGTGTCTGAAACTGAAATTAGGTAATTAAAATCAGACTCAAACATACCTACCTATTATTACGTTTTGTCTCTAGGCAGCTCTTAGTTACAAACTCAAGTGATTAACTTCTCTCTGTTGCAAACTGCTTAGCATGGAATGGCTTGGATCAACTATTTTAAAAACTTTCTGGAGACCTACGATAAACGTTGTAAGGTTAGAAAAAAATAATCTTAAAGAAACGCTAGTAAAGATACCCATCTATATAATTTCTAGTCAACCTAATAAATGTGTTTCTTAGAACGAGGTATCATGCGGATAAAACGAGACTTGTAAGACGTTATGGATATCGAGAAATGATTTGGAGCGGAGGTTTGCTTCCCAGATCCGAAGGAAAAGCTCTACCTTTGCCAGAATACCGGTAATAACAATACGATGCTTACATTAAATACATAATATAGGCACATTACGTAGGGAAAACATGAATGTATTTTTTATTATAGACCTGGGAATGCATGGACAGAACGTAAAGCACTGTTTGGACAAAATGATTACATAGATATACTCGGTCCTGGAAACTTGCACCCAGTGAAGACTTTATATACTGTTCCATCGTGGATAAGAGGTGTTAGTGGAAATGAATATCAAGTAAGTTACACAATTTTATTTTATTAAAATTTTTATATAAGGTCAATGTGGGGAAATCTGAGAGACTACTTTTCTAAGAGTTAAATTGACTGAAACTTACTAATGAAACTACATCCTAGAATTTTTTCTTTCTGTTCCAAAATGTAAAAATATTATCTAGATCTTTTAGCAAACACATAGATTGCTTGATTGTCAAATATTGCTTACATAAAGCAATTTTTTTATTGATGTGTAGACTTCCCTTGCAGTTTAAGGTAATTTCGTCTAGTTCATCTAGTTAACTTGATTGATATTACTTAGAGAAACATATTCTTCCATTACATTAACCAACGAAATTGACATGTGTACTTTATTATTTATCATGTCTAAGCATGATGCAATGCGTCATAAAATAAATTTTCTCAAATGCAGGGTAAAACCAGGCATATAGTTATGTGGGGTTGTAAACATTTTCAATAAATTAAAATAAAACATATTAAGAATTATGCTTTTCTTTTTTAGATAAGGCTAATAAATCTGTATTAACCATGTATTAACCTTAGTATTATTGTTTTTAGTTGCCTCGTGTGTCCTAGACAGTCTTTCCAACTATTGTATTTTGAGGTTAGATATTTGTGATACATAATAATTAAAAAATCAGGGTGTAATTGATCAATTAAATAAAAGAATTGTATAGAAGGTCTGTTTAACTAACTTAAGTAACAATATTCCAAACTTTAATTTCTTAGATTCTGTACTTTTTTTTATTTCTCTTCTCTTGAACAATGTTATTCAATTTTCGAGTTCAATCCAAGAATAAAAGTTAACAGTGAAATTTGATGCACAAAAGAACCTGCAGCGACATCTTTGGTGGTCAATTAGGACTAAAAAGAATACTGCTTTACTGATCAAGATGTAAACTGCTTAGGTTGTTTAAAGTGAACACTGTGACGGGTAAACGAAATTGGCCTGCAGACAGACTTCCCCACATTAAGTAAATTTTTAAATAAGTAAGACCATCAAAGGTATTTTCCTGTAGCTAAGTAAATCTGGATGTCTCTGGTAAACATTATCATCTTTCTTAGGGCCTTGAACTCACAATGTGCAATTGAATGGAGTCACATCTATCTATACCATAATAAAAGAGTAGAATCCGCGATTCTGTACATTGAATATTTTTAATAAAAATTTTCAGCAGGCGATAAAAGAAGAGTAACTACGAAAAAAGAGTTTTAAAAATTCTTTTCTGTCTGTCTGTCTGTTCGCGATAATCTCAGAATCTACTGAACGGAGTGTCATGCAGTTTTCACAGGTAGATTAAGCTTAACCTGGAGCTACATATAAGCTTTGTTTCATTCAAATCTGATGTTGGAAAAAAAAGTTGCTACATAAAAACATTTCATGCGGGTGAAACCGCAGGGCACAGCTAGTGCTGAATATGTGGAAAGTCCATTTATATTTTATGCATTGGTGGCAATGAATGTATGTGTTAACATACACAATACAATAGTGTAGTAAAATTTGCATATTTTAATTAATATGTCTAAATTGCTTTACAGATCTTATTGAGAAAAAAGAAAATGTGGTCAAAAACGGGATCTAGAGTTGCACGACCAACAAAATGGAAGGAATTGGAAAAAAGAATATCATTTTTGTACAGAAAACTCAATAGAAAAACAAAAACAGGTTATTCTCCTATTTAAGGTTCTATTTTCCATGTAATATTTTTAATATAGAACTTAGAATGAATAAAACTTAAGTTAAAATATTATTTATACTATTTACTGCCCAGATATTGACCATGATTCTGCTTGCAGGGAAGTATATTGACACAAGTCACAAACTTACTGCATTTTAATTATGATATGATATTTTATGTTAACATACTCTACTCCTGTACTCCTGGTTGAGCAACTGTATTCAATAATAATAATAATAATCCACTTCACAACACACAGATCTACTTGATCCTACACTAAGCTATAAGCTTGTGTCGTGGAAACCAAGCTAACGTGGTATATACTACACATATTATTACATATATATTAAACTATAGATATATATATATACCCACCCAGACTGGAAAATGGAACCCTGTGTTCATCACACAAAGTCCACCCCCACCGGGAATCGAACCCGGAACCTCTTGATTAGCGGGCAGGCATGGTGACCATTGCGCCAATCGGGTCGTCAAGTAATCGAAAATACTTGTCGGCGAGAGGGTAGTTTCATTAAAAATAACTGTTGCTTCCCGCTGTCGAATAGCGGTTGTAGTAAGTTCGTTCCCCCGCTCCACTCCATTGCCCGACTCTTCTTTGTTAGAACTTGTTATAAAATGCGGGTACGCGTAAGCGACGGTTCATTGTTACTTTGTGTTGGGTTCAGTGCAGTTATAGTGTCGTATCAATCTAGAGTGGCTATAGTGATTACGTGTGCTGTGTCATCTAATTGTTTCCAGAGGTTTGCTTAAGTTGGGAGCACAAGCAGTGGAGATGAGCGTTCATGCATTGTAAAGGGGCCCCATTAAACCTACACCTGGGTTGCAAGTCCCAGGCACTGCTCCGTGTTCCCTATGGATATCTGGTATGCTGTACAACTTCTATGTTGGTGCAATTAATTGTAATAGTTTCTAGTTGGTGCTAGATGTGTCGCTCAGCTAATAGTCTCGGCCATAGCTTTCCCTGCCTTCAGTTATATTGTTATGTTATCATCATCAGTTAGTCAGCTATCATTACAACAGCAGATAACTATCTGCTGTTATCTGCTACTATATTCCTTCTACAATCTACATACTAAAGATGAGTAGTTCCGGTGACCATCTATGGTCTTCATCGCTAACTTTAATATATCAATGTTTACTGAGTATAAAAAATAAGTACACAAATCACTGTGTGACTGTACCTATTATTCGCTCGGTTTCTTTAAGATATCATCAGATCCTTCAGTTTTGTGTTTTTGGAAGTCGGTTTTAATTTTTTTGTTAAAATTTTGTTTATTTATATATATTTTGTGTCTCGCTTTTAAGTGACTTAGTTTGTAATTTCTCTAAGTTACAATAGCCTAATGTCAACTGCTGATCACCTTTTACAAAATATTGCTTTTCCCGACGCAGGGACGTTAATTGTTGAGGAGTTCTCTTAGTACATCACCATCAGTTCCACTTCACCATATACATTGCGACGAGCATAAATTGTTTAGAAACCATATTAAAATTAACGATTCGGAACCTGTGAAATACCCATTATTGAGTAGTTCCGATGACCATCTGTGGTCTTCATCATCAGTTCCACTTCTTTAAATTTTGCTTTCCGAAAGCAAAGAAACTATTTACTGTAAAAAATACAAAAATCGCTATAGGTGTAGGTACCCATAATTTTTGAAGAGTTCCCTCGATTACTCCAAGATCTCATCATCAGATCTCGACTTGGTGACAATGGAATCAATTTAGGAGTATCCCCTTTCAAACAAAAAAACAATTTTCGAAATCGCTTCAATCGGAACCCGTGAAATACGTATTATTTTTGAGTTGTTCCGATGACCACCTGTGGTCTTCATCATCAGTTCCACTTCTTCAAATTTTGCTTTCCAAAAGAAAATGAACGATTTACTATCAAAAATACCCAAATCGCTATAGGTGTGCCTATAATTTTTGAAGAGTTCCCTCGATTTCTCCAAGATCCCATCATCAGATCCCGACTTGGTGGCAATGGGACCTAATTGGGAGTATACCCTTTCAAACAAAAAAAGAATTTTTAAAATCGGTCCAACCGTCTTCGAGTAATCGGTGAACATACATAAAAAAAAAAAACATAGGTACATACAATCGAACATAGAACCTCCTCCTTTTTGGAAGTCGGTTAAAAAAACATACAGTCAAACAGAACCTCCTTTCTGGAACTCGATTTAAACTATGATTGTTTTCTTTTTATTTAGTTATAACTAGCTGTCCCGCGCGGTTTCACCCGCGATTATTCCGAAGTTCTCGCAGAATTATTCCATACAAACTCAGCAACCCATTTTCATCCCCTTAGGGGTTGAATTTTCAAAAATCCTTTCTTATCGCAAGCCAACGTCAAACAAAGAACACACCCTCCAAGTTTCAGGCGAGCATTTTTATCAACGTTCTCTTTGTTTAGCGGCTTAGAGCCTGCCCAGATGAGGCGTTCTACGCGCGAGTCGAGAACGCGCGAATCGAGAGTCCGTCGCGTTGTAAGCGTTTTACGCGCGAGAGCATCTGGACGGGATCAATGTGGCTCTAGTATCTCGGGAACACGCGCGTTCTCGACTTGCGCGTAAAACGCCTCATCTGCACAGGCTCTTAGGCTGTGCAGGATTGTGCATTGATCCATCAGTCATTCAGGGCAAAGCATTTTATATGTAGGTAATAGGTATAAATAGATTAAAATTATCGAATTTAATTTTTCGGATCGTTTATTTCGTTACCTACCTACTAATATTCTTAATACAGTAAAAAAAATTTTTGTTTAGAAGCCTAATTAAACTAAAACATTTATCACATACTTATCACACATTTTTCACATGGTGAAAACTGAAAAGAAATAAATATAAAGTACGGGTAGGTACGAAAAATACCTACCCGTCTAACAACCTACTGTGTTCCGAATCGAACACGCCGCACGCTACGACGACGTTCCTCGATCGCACGTTGCGGCCAGCCGCCAGCAACCGCATCATGCGATCAGCTGGCTGCCCGTATTGCGGCTGGCCGAATAGTGCATACGTAGACTAACCAAAGAGTCAAATCACTGCGTTCCACAAAAATCCAAGCTTTTTAAAGACTAAAAAACCGTTATTTTTATAAACACAAATGTGACGTAGGTATCTAAATTTAAGTCAGGGAGTAACTATATTCTTTAAGGTCAAGGATTATCAGTCTTGCTGTAAAATAAATTGTTGTCATTCATGGTCCAGTCCTCTTTGATAATATCTGCAGCCTTCTCAGCGATCATAAGCACGGGCGCGAGCGTGTGCGCCGCCGGTATGCGCGGCATGACTGACGCGTCTGCAACGCGCAGTCCCTGCACGCCGTGGACCCGCAGTCGCGGCGACACCACTGACGTAGGATCTGTCTTCGGGCCCATTTTACATGTACCCACCTTCAAAACAATTACGATTTACATTAACATCAGTAATTTCTAGTGGACACTTCACGGTTTTGTTTAGCTAATGACTTTCAAAAATATAGCGCAATCCTGCCTGGTCCATTAGTATTTCTAGTTTTAATAATATAAATAAAAAATATTGGTACCTATAGATTGTAGAATACCAGGGGTAGGTAGATAGATATACCTGATGGTCTAAAGTGATAGACGTCTGCATGATAGCACATTCCCAATATCTATCGGAATCGAACGGCACGTCCTCGCATCCGGGGAAGGGGGTGGCGTGCAGCCGTGTGCCGTATTGTTGGAAAGCCTTTGTGCCGATTACCTTCTCTACCTGCCAAATATAAATAGACTTTGATTTTAGATTTTTATTTAAAATTAGAACTAGTTGTCCCCCGCGGTAAACCAGGTTTCCAGGATAAACTATACGTATAAACCTTCCTCTAAAATCACTCAATCTACTGGTGAAAACCGCATGAAAATCCGTTCAGTAGTTTTTAAGTTTATCGCAAACAGACAGACACGCGGCGGAGGTCTTTATTTTATAATACACTAGCTGTCCCGCGCGGTTTCACCCGCGATAATTCCGGAGTTCCCGTGGAATTGTTCCATACAAACTTTTCCCCCCCTTTTCACCCCCTTAGGGGTAGAATTTCTGAAAATCCTTTCTTATGGTATGCCTATATATACGTCATATAAAGAACACACCCTCCAAGTTTCAGATCTCTACGATCAGCAGTTTAGGCTGTGCGTTGATCCATCAGTCAGTCATTCAGGACAAAGCAAGTGTACAGAAGATATATAAGGAAGGATAGGGTGTCTTTTCCAAATTCACGAGATTTGTATTTTAAGGTTACAAAAGGAAAAAGGAATCCTTACAGGATCACTTTTGCTGTCTGTCTGTCTGTTTGTCAAAACCCGTTTTGTCAAAACGCGTGCGGAGGTATCAAGTTGAAATTAATATCACGTCTGCAATCCCTTGGAGCTACGACAAAACAGAAGTACTTACGTATAGGTACCTACCTACTTACATTTTTACGTTTTCGGCTTTTTCCCGTGTGCTATAGTAAACATTGCTCTAGAAGGAAAAATAATCATGCTTCTAAGTCAACAGGAAGTACTGCAGTAGGTATCTACTTAAATATGTATGTGTCGTGCTCGTGCCACCCGCAATGAATCCGTTAAGATTATAATTAGGTCATGCTTTTCACAAGTAAGCATTACCATGCGTACTCCTTCTCGCAAAACCTTCATGTCATCTGGATTATCGAAATAGTTGGGCTGTATCCGCGGCTGGTCGCTGAACGCCGCGCTCCTCAGCAGCAGCCGCCCGACACTGCGGGGTCGGATCAGTACGGGGTTTATACTGAATGTTCTCTGTCGAACTTCCAATGGTAGCGAACTGTACACCTGTCGGTACCATTTGTCTGTCACACCTGGAAAAGTTAAACGTTTAGGTAAGATTGATCACGCAGATTTATTACGTAGGTGCCTGTTCTTAATTCCTGAGGCGATAATATATCGTAAACTACTCGCAGCTTACCTACTTTAGATGTTGGCATTGATAAATGTGTTTCACACTTTTCTTTGTGTTTAGAGACTTGCCACTGCCATTTACATTTTGCAACTTTTCCTTCTTATATAGATATGGAAATACGAGTATGTAAGTAGGTACCTGTAGGTACTTGTTTATTGAACACGATGCCTTCTTGTTGAACAATGTACAATACAATACAATACAATATACTTTATTGCACCAAAGGATTTTCACAATATTAATAATATAATATAAATTAATTTCATGCAAATTGGCGGCCTTATTGCTAGCAGCAATTTTTTCAAGGCAACCTTGACGAGACAGTACAGAATATTCATTAGAACAGTGGGTGGGTGCAGACTGATACCTTGTGAGATTATAATATTATTAAATATACAAACTCATAGACATTATGAAATAATAAATATCTTTAAAAATACTGATAAAAATAACGATACTAGGTACATAATAATAGATATATAGTTTAGACAAAAAAAACGTATACAAGTATTAATTTAAACCAGAGTATAATATTACAGATAGGCATATAAAATATATTATACAAGAATAACAGGGAGTGTTTTCACTGGTAACCACATCTCTTATTGAAATAACGCTTTAGGTAACGTTTAAAAGTATACAGTGATTCGGCTTGTCTGATGTAACCAGGCAAGGAATTCCAGAGGCGCACTCCCTCCACTGCAAAAGACTTGTCGTAAAAACGTGTTTCATGTTTAGGGAAACAGAGAAGATTGCAACTACCCGACCTAGCCTCACGACCGATATAAAGAGGCCTGAAACTATCTTTGAGATAAGCTGGTGACCTGGGATCGGGTAGCACTTTAAATATGGTACAAAGAATGTGTGAAGTACGTCTAAGGCGAATAGGCAACCACTTGAGCTTAGCTCGGAACTCTGAGACATGGTCAAACTTGCGCAAACCATAGATGAAACGCACGCACACATTCTGCAGCCGCTCCAGCTTGTCACATTGCTCCTCCGTCAGGTTAGTACAGCACACATCAGCGTAATCAAGGATATGAAGGAGTAACGATTGTGCTAAGGAGATTTTAGTGGAGATGGGAAGGAAATTTTGAAGACGACGCAGGGAACTCAGAGAAGCAAATAGCTTTCTGCTAAGTTCACCCATCCGTCGGGACCATGACAAGGTACGATCGTAAAAGAGGCCAAGGTTTTTGACGTGAGGGCAATAGGGAATGGGAGTGCCTTTAATATTCACAGTGGGCAGAGGGCAAATTTGATCAATTCTGGAAATTTGTCCAGGTCCTCCAATAACAATTCATTGGGATTTGTTAGGATTTACATTTAAACCATGAGAAGCAGACCAAGATTCAATTTTTCCCAAATCCGAGTTCATCGCACACACCACATGATTGAAGTTGTTGACAGTTTCCTGAGCATACAACTGAAGGTCGTCAGCATAAAGGTGAAACTTGGTTGATAGAGAGTGAATTATGGAATTTATAAAAATTTAGAATAGAAGAGGAGACCTACGCCAGGTATCGACGCCTACATCCTAGTCTTAATACTTATTTGCTTATTATTATATTTAATACTGATTTTCCTACCTTTCCTAAATATGAAGTTTAAAGAAATAAAAGATGCGCCCTTTGTTTACTAGTAGTAACTAAAGAGTTCCACTGTCCTCCTGGCTCTATCACCAGAACCTCGTTACCAAGCGCAATCTATTGGATTCGTCAAAACAAATCACATGAGCCCAAACTCGAAGGGTAACCACTGAAAAGTTCTATTAACTTTCTATTATACTTTTATCATCAGGAACTACATAATAATGTACCTACCTAATACTTATATACTGATATACAAGGTTTTATTTCGATACTAGCTGTGCCCCGTGGTTTCACCCGCGGTAATTTCGGAGTTCCCGCGGGGATTCCGGGATAAAAAAGTACCCTATGTCCTTCTCTGTACCCCTGACAACGTACATGCCAAATTTAACCAAATCCGTTCAGCCGTTTTTGCGTGATTGAGTAACAAACATCCAAACATCTAAACATCCAAACATCCACACTTTCACATTTATAATATTTAGGATTACAATTTTACCTCTCACTGTAATGGACATAACATGGACTTCTAGGATTTTATTAAATTTTAATTGTTTGTTAGTTACCAGTGAAGCCAATAAAAGCCAGAGCGTGTTAAAAAGATAATCGGTTTCACGGAGCTAAGAACTCACTCAGCTTTCGGTACCTATTTAGAGCGATAATGAAATTGTACATTGAAATACCTAGTAAGGAGCGTAATATTCCGAGCATATCTCCGGCGAGGGACCCCGCGCCCATGACTAGCTCGACGTCCGGCCTGTCGCGGGCGTAGTCAGGGGCGGCGTGTTTGGTGTGCACGAAGGCCAGGCCCGCCGCGCCGCCCGGCAGCGTGAGGGGTCCCTGACCCGCCATATACGCTATTGCAGCTGCCGGCGAGCCTGCTGACATCTACAATAACAATAACGACACACTGACTGACATATAGACTATACTAGTTACTCTTAGGTAGGTTATTGGTAGACTACTTTACTCTTAGGTAGGGCTAGACGGTGCCATACACAGAGGCCTCTAACCTCAGGGGGCCCTCAGACCCTGACCAGCAATCTTAAAGTATTTTGACTTGACCAAACAGTTGTGTTATAGGACCCGTTTTTTTTGCCTTTGGTTACCTCGCTACGCCTCTTACCATATTCGTAGTAGGATATCTGCGACAAAAGTTAGTCGGGAAGAGGGTAGGTACGTCTTTTCGTCTGAGTGCAGTACCTGTACAGTTTAAGAAGAAGAAGAAAATACTTTTATTTCAGCACAACAGACAAGAAAAAGAAACAAACATAAACAGTGACTAATCTAAATGTGTAGACAGTTTCTGTTCGAGATTTATACGTCGCCTTTGTAAGCGGATGAAAGAGCATCCCAAGCCTGCTTGACTGACCTTACATGAGTGGATAACTGTGTAACTGTGACATGCCCTCTATTGGGAGACATATTTTCGATAACGCCTTTTGATCAGATAGCATATTGAGCAGATAATATATTGTCACCTTCATGATATCCGACGATAATGTAAAAAATATACGTACAGAGTTTAAATTTCCATACGGAATAAGTCTCTATCCACAAGCGGTTTTATATTTGAAAAAGAATTATTCATTATTTTTACATACAAAACTTTCTATGTCAAATATGTAGGTAATGGATATTTTCGTAAACTAATGAAAATATTCACAGATATTCATAAATGATATTCTATGTTCGTACCTATCGTACGTAAAACAAACTGATTCACTTTTAACTTAAGAATATAAGCTAGTTACGTATAAATCAGTGAAAATAGGAAAATTCGCGCTGACAATGAATGTATTTGACTCAGTTTAATTGAGTGACGTAAAATACATCATTAAGAATATTTCAAAATTCTGATTACCCAGTTGCATACTACAATACTTAACTTTGTTATATTAACTTCTTGATTGGAAAAATCTAAAAACTGAAATTATTGATAATTATCATTTTTTTTTAAGTTTTTCCAGTTAACAGATTTTTCCCTTTGTTTACGCCTAAAAGTCTACATTGATGCCAAATATCAAGTTCCTAGGCCATCTGGAAGTGCGTTATAATTTTGGTCTATAGGTCAGTCAGTGATAAAAAATCCCAATTTTTCGACGTTATTATCTAAATAACCGTTTGAGCACATATTTATCTCCCAAGTTCAAATTTGATATGTTTAAGTTAAATGGTTTTTGAATTATGGGGAGTGAAAAGTGGCTCCAAATGGTTCGTGTAATATTACACACGGTGCTGCTCGCCAGTTCTGTCAGCTTGAGAAGTTTGGCTTGACACGCTGCCGCGTGTCTAGATATTGAAAATATTTTCTTAGCGCGACCTATGGATTTCCATTAATCAAACGAGTCAAACTAAATTGAAACAACGCAAAACGCTACTACTTAATAATAATAATTTTGCCATACTTTACCATGATACCATCTGGTTATGAAACCCGAAGATTGACTGTAATAAGCAGTGATTTATTAATTCTGTGAAAAAGCCTTCCCTCGGGACTCTGTTTGCTCTTACTCGCCCTTTCATTAATATGCCGTTTAAGTAGGTAAATGTGATATCCCAAGAGAGGCATAGTGATGTTTCAAAGCTTTAGTTACAGAGCTCTACTTATACCTATATACCTACATAATTATCAGACTATGTTTCAAAGGAAAACTTTAGGTTCAGTTGAACCAACTCCATTTTACAGCAGTAGTTTGCTAGTAGTTAGGTAGGCTCTTTCACGTTTTTGTACCTATTACACATTGTACATATTTTTGTAGTCTGTACCTATAATATTTTGCTAAAATAATTGCACAATCGCATTCCTCTGTTTTTTGCTTCCATTGGACCAATTTTTTTTTCCATACAAACTATAACTACCACTAGGTACTGTCATACATTTTGTTTTTTTAATTAGGGTATACGGTGCCGACACCCAGGAAACACGATATAAGAACAAAAATTTTAACAAAAAAATAAATTGATTTCAAAAAGCACAAAATGCCCTACACCAAAAAGTAAAAAATAACAAAATAAAAATACCGATTTAATCCAAAAGACAAAAATACTCGTACTTAATATTATTATTGGTTTGTGCTGCCACTTATCAGTTTGAACTCGGTGCCAAGCCCACTTGGTCTGCTCACTTGGATTGTTCAGCTCACGACGAGCTCATGGCGGGAGTTGACTTAGCCCATCTACCCGCTCTCTATTTGGCTTGTCACCGACTTCAAATCGATCAGTGGTAGCACAAATATTAGTAATAATATTTAGTAGGTAAGTACGTGTATTTTTGTCTTTTGAATTAAATCGGTATTTTGTTATTTTTAATTTTTTGGTGTAGGGTATTTTTGTGTTTTTGAAGTCGGTTTAATTTTTTGTTAAAATTCTGTTTATGTTTCGCTTTAAGTGGGCTGATTTATAATTTATTTGAGTGACAATAGCCCAACATCAACAGCTCATAACCTTTTACAAAATATTGCTTTTCCCGATGCAGGGACGTTAATTGTTGAGGAGTTCTCCTACTACTTCACCATCAGCTCCACTTCACAATACACTTCACTTATGCATTATCAATTTGTAACACATAAATTGGATAGCAATTATTTTAGACTCTAAAATTTGATTACTTACTCTAAAATTTAGAGTAAGTAATCAAATCGCAAACTGAGAAATATTTATTATTCAGTATATAGTTCCCGTGGTCATCTATGGTCTTCCTCATCAGTTCCACTTCATCAATTGGTGATTGTCGGAAGAAAATCAACAATTTACTATAAAAAATACCCAAATAGCTATAGGTAAGCCTATAATATTTTAAAGTTCCATCGATTTCTCCAAGATCCCATCATCAGATCCTGATTTCATGACGATAGGACCCCACGGGAAGTACCAGTTTTCAAATAAAAAAAGAGTCATCAAAATCAGTTCGCCCAGTCGAAAATCCTGAGATAACGAGGATAAAAAAAAACATACGCGTCGAATTAAGAACCTCCTTTTTTTGAAATCGGTTAAAAAGAAAAAAATAGACATAACCAAAATCACAGTAATATAGCTAAAGTCCTTGTTATATTAGCAAAATTAAATACGATAAATCGCAATGAATGACTGACGGGTCAACGCGCAGCCTAATACCGCTGATCGTAGAGACCTGAAACTCGGGGTGTGTTCTTTGTATCAGGCGCGGTCGCAGGCTGAAATTTTGGGGGTGGTCACTAATAATATAATAATTATGTCGAGTAAATTAGACTATATTTCACTATACACAATTTTATTGCACACATTATGAAAAAATAATGAATTTTTTCGTCATAACAGCCGTGACCCCTCCCTTCGGACCTCGCCTGCTTTGTATGACGTAGGCCATCCGATAAGAAAGGATTATTGCAAATTCTACTCCTAAGGGGGTGAAAAAGGGGGCCAAAGTTTGTATGGATCAATTCCGTGGGAACTCCGAAATTATCGCGGGTGAATCCGCCCGGAACAGCTAGTTAATTAAATAAGAAGGAGATGCGCAGTTGTTTCTCTCGCGTTTCTATTCGGAGAAGTTGAATAGAGGGCGACAACAATGGATCATTTGGAAACATATTCTTCAACAAGTATACTAGCCCGCGTTTCGATCAATGCTGTTCATACCTACTACCTTAAAATATGATATTATGTAGGTCTGTACTTGATTATCTAGGTTATCTGTACTTGAACAGCGTAAATATGTTATAATATACCTATATACCTTAGTCGATCCCCCACGGTTACACTCGCATTAATTTCAGAGTTTCCGTTGGAAATCAGGGATAAAAATTACCGTATAAGCAAAAGCTTTTTTAGCAAAAGCAAAAGCAAAATTTCGGAGTTCCCGCGGAGGTTGCGGGAAAAAAGTAGGTAGGTACTCTACGTCCTTCTTTGTACCCCTTACAGTAGTTTACGGTGATTAGCTGTTCCCCACATTAATTCCGGTATTCCCGCGGGAATTCCGGGATGAAAAATAGATAGTAGCCGATTCCCAGACCTACTGAATATGCATATAAAATTTCATGAGAATCGGTCAAGCCGTTTCGGAGGATTATGGGAACGAACATTGTGACACGAGAATTTTATACATATATTAGATGGAATTTAAAAATCAGTTAAGTAGTCTTTTAATTTGTCCATTCTAAATAAACAAACAAACAAATATATACCAAAATTATAGTTACAATCGATAACCCTCGTCTCATATATATGCAATACGTGTCAATGTGACTATACGGATTGCGGAGCACTCAGTATCTTTTAATCAGTGTCGTAACTTCGGATATTTCACGTCAAGTTTGCCGCTTAAAGTATGCCTTTAAAATCCAATAAAATCTTTGTTTAGTTGCCGAGGTCCAAGGATTTTTGAAGGGAAACTTTTTTCGGAACGGGGGAAAAGTTTTGTTGTAGCATCCACCCGAATATAAGATGTTCCAAAATTAGATGCAAATATTTACAGGTCTGAAAGTATACGTTATAACAAACAAGATTTAATTCTTTCATTCAGTCACTCATTTAACCTTACACTCTGTATAAACTACTGGAAATATGTATGTATACAACACCTACCTATACATACCTATATGTATAAGCACCCTCGCTTATTTAAAGCCTCGCGTTTCCTGACAGAAAGGAAAGTCTAAAAGTTTCTTCTTCCCCCACCCCCTTTTAGATGCACCAGCGCCGCCGTTGGTGTAGTGGTTAGTAAACGCCATGTAACGTAGGTTCGATCACAGTTCGAACGAGGTAAACATGATGAACTTTCCTTAAATCTATAGTCTGGTATTTAGTAGATATTTATCGTAAGTATGTATTTACTTACACCAACTAATCGAACACTCGCGCTAAATTCTTGGAGTCCCATGGGAATTCTGGGATAATAGTAAAAAGTACCCTACGGCAAACACCAACACTATATTATGCTTACTATAAGGTACTATAATGTTATCTGTGCTATAAGTGAATGAATTTTTAAAATAATATCTTAATTAGTTTTTGTGTTTGTTATAGTTTGTCATTACAAAGAAATAAACTCAAAAACTAATTAGGTAAACTTTATATAAAACATATTAAATATTTTGAGTATTTATCAATTGCAACATTCAAAAATACAAATCTTTTCTCTTTATAATATTAGTAGGTAGGTATAGAAAAAAAAATTGTCTGTCATATTACAAGCTTTCCTTAGTGTGGGACCAAGTGGCGTTGTGTATCGTCCAAGCAGTATTATTATTATATATATTATCATACGTACATCGTTCACACAAAGTCTAGAGTCGTTGACGATCAATGCGTTGCCGGAGAATGTGACGTGGTCCTGCAGGTTGTGCCCGACGGGTAGGTCGACCAGGGCGTTTATTTTCATCTCGCGCAAGTGCTCCCTGGGGCCTACTCCCGAGATCATCAGGAGCTGCGCCGAGCCAATCGTGCCCGCCGCTAATATAACCTCCCGGCGAGCGCGCACCACCAACCTGCGCCAGTTAGATTATTGGAGACTGTGTTTACCATTACATTGTGTGAGCTATAGACGTCTTGAGTGGTCAAAGCGTTATAGTAGGTACACGAAGTGGTGCTATTATTAAAATAAAAAAAGTTAAATTTAAATATAATAATTAATATCTGGGTCACCGTGGGTTGGTTGGTTGGTTAGTGATACTTTTATAGTACAAACCTATTACCTATTACGGTTTTCAAATGAAACGTAACATTACAAATCTTGTACATGATTATTTAATTTGCCGAAAAGTGATGGATGGCATGGGAAAGTGGGGATGGGAGAGAGGAAAAGAGAGATTGCAAGTTTTATGCAAAAAATGCAAAATTTCATTTTGTAAGCTTTGACGAACTAGTCAAGCATTGACTACCTACCTATTATAATGCTTAGGGCCCTTATTCACTATGACCATAACACACTGCGCTAATATAATAAGATAAGACGCCGCAAAAACTGTCTTTCCCTCGTAATCAAAGAAGTTTTACTGCAAAAAAATACATTTACAACGTTTTTTAAGCTGTTTAATAATAATTTCTAATATCTTGGCATCTAGAACGTTTGGAAATGCGTTTTTGGGACGGGCGTTGTGGGCAAGGAATGTTGTTGGTCATAGTGAATAAGGGCCCTGCCGGGCTAAGATGCGCAACACGATAAAATTTTATCGAGTCATTTTATCGATTCTCGTCGACAAAGCCATACAATATGTCGACGAGAATCGATAAAATGGTTCGATAAAATTTTATCGTGTTGCGCATCTTAGCCCCGCTGGACGATGGTCGCGAACTTACGAGTTACGACACTTAATGAATGACCAAGCCACCAAGGTGACAAAGGTTCGGTCGCTGACCATTTATTGAAACAGACTGAACAGATTGAGTGTCCAACTGTCTACAGTGACTGTAATTATACTTTGGAAAGTGCTGTCACACCACGCGTTCACGGGGTTATATTTTTGAAATATTTGTGCCTAATCTTGCTCTTATTCAATTTATAGAGAAATTGCCTATCGATGTAAATTTACTTAATATGTATTGCCATAGAAATATTACACAGTTAGATAAATTTAAAATTTCGTTTGAAATTGAAGCAAAAAAACAATCGATGTGTATAGCTTATCTAAACTAAAATGACGCGCCCCACTATAACTTCAATAGCAGTTTTAGGTAGATGTGCGGAATCATGTATCAGACAATATCTATTTAATAGTGTGAGTGCGGCGACAGTGTTGCGCACTTGTGATGAATAGACAGACCAGATTTATATGTGTCGTATCCATATTTTAACGGTGGTGCGTGTGCGTATACCCGTTGGAGGGGCGCGTCATTTTAGCTTAGATGATCTCTACCTATAGGTATAACTCTGCGTGCGCTGAATGGGATTCTATGCCTATTATTTCAATGCGTATATTAAATTGGCCTTGGCAATAAAAATAACAAAATAGAAATCTTACCTTTTCTTTCGTTTAAAAAATTCAACCCCATAAGCGGTTTTCGAATTCGATTTTATCAATATTTTGATCACTGTAGAATATTTCGAAACTTTTAAGTTCCGTCTGAAACGAATAGGTTCTAAAAATGCTTTTGATGTACTGCATCGCCTGCCATTTCGCATGGTCGCTTGCGGCTTAGAGAAACCAAGTACTTCCGGACCATTCGGATCTCTCCACTCATAACCCAGCTCCTCTCCCGCCATCTTGAAAAGATTTTCGAGTGGGGATCGATACGGTGAATATTGTATATCTAAATATCCATTTCTGCCGTGATATGAAGAATTCTTCAGACTAGCTATGTCTGTGTTTTCAGATTTTATAAAATACGGTAACACTTCAGAATAACTCCAGCCGACGTTACCCATTCTGGCCCAATCGTTATAATCCTCGGGATGCCCTCGTTGGTATATAAGAAAGTTTAATACGCTGCTTCCACCGAGCACTTTGCCTCGAGGCATGAAACACACGTTTCCTCTCAGATCCTTACATGCTTTCTTCTCGGGTTCCGAACTGTACCCCCAATTCATTGGCGTTAAAGATAAAAAGGGTGCAAATATTGGTATGTCTGAGAAGAAATTTTCGTTGCCTCCGGCTTCCAATACCAAGATTTTCCAGTTTTGTTGTTCAGTTAAACGATTTGCTAGTACACAACCAGCTGAGCCAGCGCCGACGATAATAAAATCGAATTCCTCCCCATCGACAGGTGTATAGTCGGGCAAGAATCCTTCCTTTTTGTTTCGAGGAAATGGGCGAAATAAATTAGTCCAGTAATCCATAAAAGTGGTAGAGTTACTAGAATCAAACAGTGTCGCGACGAGCCAACAGTGTAGTATCCATCTCATATTGACAGTTAAAAAACTTTGTGTGACAAAAAAAACAATTAAGGTGAAAATAGATACCTATTCCTGAAACAAAAATTATATTTATGTTTATTTACTCAATATATTTGTATTTTTATTTGAATGGAACTTGGTATGTTGATAGCTAATATAGTGGTTATATCTACCTACATACATAGAAAATAAAATACCTTAGCCCGTTACATCGAAGAGTTCTAAAATGTTAGCGGGTTAAGTCGAGGGGAAGCTGACATTATAATAATATTTGCTTATACCTATTTATTAATTTGATGTATGTTGGTACCTACTAATATACTCCTACCTAGGAATGGTAAATAAATTCCTATACGTCCTACGTCTTATACGTAACCTAATGTATCGTTATTACTCTGAGACAATATTAAGCTACATTATGTATAATGTATATATTATATTAAACCCGTTATGTATATAATATAAATAAAATTTCATTCAAATATTTTACAATTAGTCATTACAATAGTCAAAATTAAAAACTTTTTACAATTCTATAAAAGATGTTAGTTGTTGACATCTCGCAGAGATTTGGTATATAGATTTGATTGATTTAATTTATTTATTTATAATCTGTAAGTATTATTCCTGAATTAGGTACTATTATTATTATCTATTGAACTGTAGTTTCGATTTTATTTTATATCTCAGACTTTTAATGGCTGATGTAACAATTCCAGCTTATTTTATTACAACCTACCGTGTTTTTGGCGATGGTTTTTGATTAAGTTGGTCCTTTACACCACAAATTATTGTTGTTGTTGTTATTATTTTATTTATTTTACTACTGTTAGTTTCTCTTTTAATTATTTAACTTTACCGAAAAAATCGACATACCTATTGTAATTCTTTTTATACACGGTGATATGAATAACTTATTTTTTTTTTTTTTTTTTTTCTGTGTAGTAGTAGTAGTAGGTTATTTACTCGACTACCTATGTAATGTAACTTATTCATAGGTTCTATTTACCCTATAAACTTTTGTCACAATGGTTAAATACGCTTAGACTATCCACACCACTCCTTGAGTATTTAAACCTGTTGTAGGTCCTGTTTATCCAACAAAAAATGGCATCTAACTCCCCTTCATCGACGTGCCCACTTTGCCCCGGCTCCTCTCGTGTCTTTGGTCCACACGGTTTAAGTGTACATATGGGGAGGATGCATAAAGGTGTATCCGGCCGCGGCGCCACCACTACCGACCGCGCTCCGATTTTGTCCGCTTCTGGGCCCAGTGTGGGCCCTGTCCGGTCACTGGATGATTTGTCTTCGCTTAGGAATACCGTCCGTGTGCTGAAGCATATCCCCAGAGGCGCAAGAAGCACAGCGGCGGGTAAGTTGTATGAGATTATTAACAACTGCGTTGACAAGAACCAGGTCGACGACTGGTACTCACTGCTCACTTTCGCCTACTCGGCATTAAAAACCCCCGATGCCACGGGGCCTGGAAACTTGACATCCAAGGTCAAGTCTAATGTTGAGACTGTTGGTACTCAATCTCCGCAATTCGACAACGTTAGTGGCGGTTCCTTTTCCGGACGGCCATCAATATGGAGGACAATAGAGGGAAAAGTTTTCGAGGGGGATATACGAGGCGCTGCGCGCGTGTTAATGTCGGAGGACGCAGTCGCATCAGCGAGCCCTGAAGTCCTCGCCTCACTGCGAGCCAAGCACCCGAGTCCTTCCCGCCCTCTTGTTTTCCCGCAGGCGCCGGACCGGTCCATCCCCGCTTTGACCGTTAGCGTCGAGGAGGTGGCTCAGGCTGTTGGGTCATTTCATAACGCGTCGGCGGCGGGGTTGGACGGCATGCGCCCCGCGCACTTGAAGGAACTGACTTCGGGGTCTGCGGGCGACAACGGCCGTCGACTACTGGAATCCCTTACAAAGCTGTGTAATTTTCTTTTGAGTGGCCAGCTCAACCTTGAGGTCTGCCCTTATCTGTACGGGGCGTCTTTGTGCGCTTTGACTAAAAAGGATGGGGGGGTGAGACCTATTGCGATAGGGAGCTCGTTCCGCCGTTTGGTTGGAAGGCTGGGATGTCGCTCGGTTAGGGCTGATTTGGCGACTTACCTGCAGCCACACCAATTGGGCTTTGGTACGAGGTTGGGCTGCGAGGCAGCTATACATACGACGCGTACATTTGCGATGGAGCGGGAGAATGCAGGCGCAGTGATCGTTAAGTTAGATGTGCGAAACGCCTTCAACACAGTCGAGAGGGACGTTCTTTTGACTGAGGTTCAGGAGAAAACTCCTACGCTGTATCCCTTCTTATTTCAAGCTTATCGCTATCCTTCTTATCTTTTTTACAACGGAACTCGCATCCTCTCTCAGGTTGGAGCGCAGCAGGGGGACCCACTTGGGCCACTGGTTTTCAGTCTCGCTATCCATAAGGCGGTGACTGAACTTAGATCTCCACTAAACGTGTGGTACCTTGACGATGCTACTATAGGAGGAAGGCCGGAGGTGGTGGCACAAGACTTGGCCAAGTTACTGCCGTGCCTTAGGGAGATTGGACTGGTTGTGCATTCGTCCAAGTGTGAGTTTTTCCCCTGTGGTGACATCGTGCGTTCAGTCTTTTCTCGTTTTTCTTCGATTCTTCCCGGTCTCAGAGAATTGTCGCCGGACAACTTTAACTTACTTGGTTCGCCAATTTTTCCGGCGGCTGTTCCTGGAGCGGTTGAGGCGAGGAGGCAACTTCTTCTCTTTACTCGTGAGCGTCTCCGTGGTGTCTCGACTCATGTGGCCCTTACTCTACTGCGAATGTGCTGCGCGATGCCGAAGATGACGTACCTGGTGCGGACAGCGCCAACGTGGTTGTGTCCCATGGAGGTGGATGCTTTCGACCGAACGCTGAGGGATACCATGGAGTCTATCTTAAACGTTTCCCTTGATTCGCGACAGTGGGATCAGGCCACCCTGCCTATACGGTTTGGGGGACTGGGGGTGCGGAGCGTGGGGGGGGTGGGCTTACCGGCTTTCTTGGCATCGGCGCATGGGGTTGCGGACCTGGTCACCGTGATACTACCTTCTGTCAGTGACTGGGAGGGCATCCCTTTGGTTGCGGAGGCTATGGCGGCTTGGGGAGCTCTCAACCCGGGCGCCCCCGTGCCCGCTACCTTAAGTAGTCAGCGGGCGTGGGACGATATCGGGGTGAAGCGACTGCTGGATCAGCTCATCGACGAGTCGGGAGGGGCGGACCTAGCGAGGCTCAGAGCTGTTTCTCAGCCTGAATCTGGAGCGTGGCTCCATGCACTGCCTTCTCCGCAGCTGGGGACTCTTCTCGACGGTGATTCTGTGCGTGTGGCGGTTGCTCTCCGCCTGGGCTGCGATGTGTGCGAACCGCACTTATGCATTTGCGGCGCCATGGTGGAGGCCAAAGCGCACCACGCATTGAGCTGCCGTCGTAGTGCGGGGAGATTCCCTAGGCACCATGCCCTGAATGACATCATCCGCAGAGCCTTGGTGTCGGCCAATATACCATGCGTGCTCGAACCGCCGGGTCTGTGTCGATCTGACGGGAAAAGACCTGATGGTTTAACTTTAGTGCCGTGGGAAAGGGGCAGGTGTTTGTTATGGGACGCCACGTGCGTTAGTACGGTGGCGGCCTCCCACCTGGGGCGCACCGTCGCTTCGGCGGGGGCTGCCGCTGACTTTGCCGCACGGAGAAAACGCGACAAATATTCGCAGCTCGAGAGAGACTATGTCTTTGTCCCCCTTGCGGTGGAGACGTCGGGGTGCTGGGGCAAAGATACCAAACAATTTATTATTGAAATTGGACGGCGCCTCAGGGAGAGTGGTGGTGATCCCCGATCTGGGTCGTTTTTGGCGCAGAGGTTGTCCGTGGCCATTCAACGCGGCAATGCGGCGAGTGTCATGGGCACCTTTCCGCCGGGAGCGACCCAGACCGGCGGTTTTCTATGACTATGACTTTTATTGACTTTTATATTAAACTAAATATTATATTAAACAATAACTTTTGCGACATCGTGAACTTCGAGACTATGATAGGTATTTCGTAATTTGTAGAAGTTTGTTATGTCTTTATTATTATTTAGGTTCCAACTATAGTAAATTAAAGGAATATCTAAATGTTTCAAGCCGATACCTATCAAGTTCAAGCTTTGTATAATACTTTAAATGTTTTATTGTATGTGAGTACTGTATGCATGACTGTATGTCACGACATACCTACCATATATGTAGTAACGGTATGAATACAAAATATGTCCATTTACACGCATCTGTCATGTAATTTAATTCACGTCACATCATCGAGTTCCATTTATATCCATTGGATGGAAGATGATGTAGGTATTGTGTGAAATGAAATCATTGTGTCAAATGGTAACAAACTAACAATACCTATACATAGAATCTGTCACATCTAGTTTAGGCTGTGTAAATAGCGGACTCACGACATACAAACAGGTCGGAGTAGGTATATACATATACAACTGTTGCAACGTTGAAAATGAGAGCGACCGTCACCTAAAAACGAAGGGCTTTGTGTTCAAAACTGGCTTTGGCACTTCAGAGTCATGGTAAAGTGATAGCTGTTATTTAGAAAGAGCCGTAAAGGTAAATAAGGAATGACAGTTTAATTTCACCGAGGTCCGAGCTTTAACATATGATATAGGTTACACTGTACTAGAGTCGCAATGGAGAACGTATTTTGCACGTCGTTATATTTTTATTTAACGTTAATGTAAAGCGGAATTATTCAAAACCTTTGCATAATATAGCCCTCGCGTACTTATAATAGGTAGCAAGATAGCATAGCAAACACGCAGGAAGAGTAAAGCTTTCAAATATTCATACTTACACTTCTGTAGGGATACAAAAATTGTAATACCTTTTAAAGAGGTACCTACAGTTCACATCAAAAATATTATGTGAGTAAACATCGCTGTAGGTACCTCGAAAATTATTCTTATTAATATATTTTCGAGGCACGCGAGTATTTCTAATTAGGTAAGTCGTGTAGTACGCTGAGTCTACTTTTATTAGGTATATCATATTTTATAGAAGATATGCCATAATACTACTACTATTCAACGACTATTTAACAAAAGATTTAAACATTTTTTAATGCTTAAGTATACACATAAAATTTTTCATGAATAGCGCAATCTACTTAGTTCAATTTATGGTAGAACTACAAGAAACAAGCTTTTGATACCTTCATGTCCATGTCGTGGCCACGTCTAATAATTGGCCAATTCATGATGTGGCCGGCCAGCACAAACCTAACCTAACCAGGAATGTCGAGGTGCTCTACGCCCTGCCTTGCTCTGTACTGTAAATGTACTTGTAAGTAGACATTCCTTTTAACCAGTTCATGATGTGGCCGATCATTTCATGAAATGATCATCATGAAATTTTGCATACACGCTATCAGGGAAGAACAGAGAAACGCATAGGGTACTATTTGTCCTGGAAGTCTCGCGGGAACTTTAAAGTTAACGCGGGTGAAACCGCGGGGAACAGCTAGTTATATAATGTGTATGCCGACGACATCCACACAGTTTTATTTAAATGAATCCTCCATTTAAGAGCATGAAATAATTTATAAGTAGCACGTCACGCAAACACATCTCCCCAAGACAACAAGCGCGGCATGTGCTAATATATTTTTGCTCGTTTACCTGCGACAGTATAGGGAACGTGCACAACGACGGTGCTGCCGACTGGTGTCGCCAATCCGAATCTATTGATAGTTGCCATTCACATTTATGACAAGTAAACAGGATTAATTTTACTAATTAAAATTATTATTCTAGCTAATCACAATTCATTGTTGTATTTCTGGATGTATCAACTATCAATACATCGACAAAAAATAACAAAAAATAAAACGGCACAACCGATCATCGTGAAATTTTGCATACAAGTTTTCAGGGGGTTTATTTTCCATTAGCTGTTTGAAGTTCCGGACAGTCCGGAGTTCAGGAATTCCGAACAGCTAGTAGTAAATAAAACTCCTGAACACTTGTATGCAAAATTTCACGATGATCGGTTGTGCCGTTAAGGCGTAAAAGCATAAACAAACAAAAACTCACTTTCGCATTTATAATATTAGTAAGGATTATTTTCTTATCGTAAACATTGGATATTTTAGTTTGTGCGACAATTTTACCAGTTTTCACAGCCTCATTTTCTTCATTAGATCATCCTCCTCATCCTCATCTCTTCAACCTATGGCCGGCCTCAAAAGCTTAAAAACCTTTTGACATATTTTGGCCACGCTGACGATCATTAATTATTATATTATTGATGATGACTAGCTGTGCCTCGGGGTTTCACCCGTGATAATTTCGGAGTTCCCGCATGAATCCCGGGATAAAAAGTACCCTATGTGCTTCTCTGTACCCCTGACAACGTGCACGTCAAATTTCATCCAAATCCGTTCAGCCGTTTTTGCGTGATTGAGTAAACGTATACGAGGATAAAAGCTCGAAAGCGCATTTTCATCCGACTTGCTTCAAATTTATCGTCACCTCTAGGCTTCTATGTGTCTTAGCGTTATATTATATATTTATTATTATAAATGATATTATAATTATTATATAGCCTATAATCTGTCCAGGAGTATGGACTACAATCGTACCAAGTTTGCTTAAAATCCCTTCACTAGTATTTGACCCATGCGTGCACATACAGACAGACAGACAGACAGACAAAAAATTTACTGATTGCTTTTTTGGCATCAGTATCGATCACCATTCATCCTCCAACATAATTTTGAATATATTATATTCAATGTACAGAATTGACCTCTACAGTTTTATTATAAGTATATACCTAGATATAGATAGACCGGAACCCATATTTTATAACTTTTATCATACCTATTCAAAAATATAATATACCTAATTGAGGAGATAGTTTAGTTTACATAATTATGAAAACAAAACTATCTCTTCAATTATTATCTTCCTTCCGAAAGCACGATGACAGGTTTAATAAGTTTCCTCTACTGTCCGCATAGTGTCTCTTTTGTCGATTTAGTGCTGCCACCTATAGTTCGTGCACGTTCCCTATAGCGTGAGTTCATTAGCATCTATTTTAACTGAATACGTATGTTTCAATTACGATTAGTTCGAACTCATTCAAGGTAGTTTCATGTAAAACGAGTAAAAGATAACAGTAATAAAGTGTTCAAATAGGTAGGTAACTAATTGTAAGTAGATAATTATTGAGATAGGTACGCGTATAAACCTTAGCAGTGAAATAGAAATTTATATGGACGTCTGATACAGATCAACAGATGTTGTCATGTATTATGTCGTGGCTACATCTAAGAATTGATCAATTCATTGACTGAACTGAAACTGATTAATTATTACAAGTAGTGTCTAGGTACAAGTACTTTTAGACTTTAGGCAGGGCGTAGAGCATTCTTGGTTAAGCTAGGTTTGTAGTGGTCCCCCACGATTTTGTCCTCGCCTTGTCGTGGTGTGGGACTCTAGTAACCGTGGACTCGTCACCCACGGTGAAACTAAGAGGGACCCAGAGGCGGGGCCAGTATGGCTGGCTTGTGGCGCCTGAGGTCCGCTCGCAGGGCTGCCTTGCCCGAGGCCACTGGGCCGCTTCTCCGGGTTTTGGGGAAACCCATGATGAGGCTGCCCGAGTAGGTGGCGTCGTCGCCCTTCGGGGCAGTGTTAACCGATTCTCCCCACTCTCTGCGGCCGATGTGGTGGGCGGTGGGGCCACTGACCTGACCTGTCGCAGGGGACCTTGGGTCTGACCGGTGCCCCGTGCATGGGGCCCCGAGAAGGAAGGAGGGTAGCGGTGCGTCGCGTGTTCCGGCGTATCGTCATCATTCTGAGGGGCTCTATAGTGCGCCCCTCCAGGAGAAGCCTGGCAACGGGCTGGCGCTGTTGGGGCTGCGGAGCATGCGAGAGCGATTCCCGTGGCCCGGGCGCTATGGTTAAGTAAGACATTTTCCATTTTGGGTAAAAATTGTAATCTATTTCTATGTAGGTACCTACATACCCATTGTTGATTCTAAGCAAATCATGTATTTTCAGGGTAGGTAAGTGTAAAAATAACATTGTATAGTAGAAATTGATTTAGCGTTCAACTTGTTTAAACCTTTGATAAACAAACATATTGCACGTCTCTTGCGTGCTCAGTTTATGTGCATAGCGCTTGAGAATCGGAATGCAATTCCATCCAACTGTATTAAAAGTTATTGTGTTTCTATGCAATTACTCAAACAAGACCGCATGAGAGGGCCATGATCGATCAAATTAATCACGTTGATTGTTTTACCGAAATCAATGTACCTATATATTTTATAACTAAAAGTTAATGGTCATCAAATTAGTGCCATTTAAGAATTTTATTTCTGTTGTACCTACCTATCTAGTATCTTGTATATATAAAAATTAATCCCTATTTACCTTGGTCACGGCATCCCGCGTGGACGGCTGGGCCGATTTCGCAAATTTGTTTTTGTGTGTTTATTATTGTTAGGAGAAGAAGAATAAAAGAAGTTTGGAGTACTTGCGCGGAAATTCCGAACCTCCGAATCGGTGAATCGGTGAATCTCCGAAACGGTTGCACCGATTTTCACGGGACTTTCACCGCTAATTAGCTGATGTTATAAAGAGTAAATTAGGGTACATAAGAGTTTCAGCGGGAATTGCGAAAATCACACGGGGAACCGCGGGGCACATCAGTCGTTGGGAGTACCCGGTGTTTTGTCCATTTTTTTTTAAGTTTTGTAGTGCTTTGTAATGATCTCAACGTGTGTTCAAAAACTGTAATTTTTTCAACATTAAATATTATAAAACGATGGTATCTATTAATATATTCATGATAGCAGGCGTAGTGCAACAATTTGTTGTTTAACTAACTTTTTCACTTCTCATGCTCTGAAAGTGCTAGTTGTGCAGGATATAGGCTGCACAAAATTATTTTGTGCACAAATGCATTGACGTATCTACTCATAAATGTATCTATATTAAGGCAAAGAAAATGAGCCATACAGCCAAACACTATAAAAAGTTCATAGAATGCTATGCTAAAAGTCTCGGATAAAAATGGTACAATTTTTGTGCACTCGTTGTAAAATCTACTATGCCTTTTGTGTTTTTTAAGACATCGATATCGTAATATGCCGCCGGCCGGGAAAAACAATTTCCTTCAGTATTCAAAACCGTATTAATTTTACTTTGAATTTTAAATAAAGAAATGTTATGAGACTAGTGTTTTATATCCTCGCAATCGAAGTGAACAGCAGAGTTCACTCGTCCACAAAACCATTTTATCCTCGACATTACTATCAGTCCTCTGCCTAAAAATAGTTCGTTTTGTGCACTTGTTTTAAAGCTACTATTATTTCATGAGCTTATATGTATACTTACCCATAGTAGTTTTATGATATAATGTTACTACTTTTACTTTCTATATTTTTTATCTTCATTAAGAAAATGTTTGTTTGATAACGTGCTCTATATCGTTCCTATTGCGTCACTATATCTCAATATGTGGCGGGTTTTATCATGAGAAACAGCTTTTAAGGAAACGAGTTTTCCGATGGCTGGGTTGTGTAATATCTACCTATATCTAGTAGACGATAGATATCCAAGTTTTATAATGCTAGCGAACTTACAAGTTACATGACGATATCATTATTAGCTCCATGAACTCGTCGGCATCAAAAGTATCCTAAATTCTCACCAACTAATATAATAAATGCGAAAATGAGTTTGTTTGTTGCGCTTTCACGCCTTACCGGCTCAACCGATCATCATGAAATTTTGCATGCATGTTGTCAGGGGTAAAAGGACATAGAGTACTTTTTATCCCAGAATTCCCCCCGGAACTCCGAAACTGCCACAGGTGAAACCACGGGGAACAGCTAGTAGGTATAATTATATATTTTAATTTCTATTGAATATAGGTATTCATAATATACGAACTGAAAAGTATCGTTACCAAGAGTCGATACTTGTTGTTTCTATGTGGTGTGGTATTCTTTCGTTAATCTAGACCGGAAATTGATTGCAATTAGTACACCTATGATCGCAAAATTTAGTGGGACTTGCATAAATGATCAAGAATTTTATCTCCACCGTCAGCATCCGAAATATGTACTTAGGTACCTAACTATTTTTGATAGTGGTTAAATATTATTGCATTTATCACTGTTCATATTCTTGCTGCTGACTGTACTTTTTAGGCTTATACAAGCTTAAGCTTCATTAGTTGTATATCACGTGATAGCGATTGATTGATTTTTATGACCTCCGTCTACCTCACGAGGATTGAAATCAAGTTTGGAGCACGGCATAACATTAGCATTATTGTCGACATCGGCGGAGTTACTGTGGTAACCCATAGTGCCCGACGGTTCGAAGCAATAAACTAAAGAAGAAGAAGATCATTATTGTCATATAAATTCAATAAGTTATTAGATATGAGCTCAGGATATGAGTACAATTTGTTAATGTTTTTATGTACAAATTCGAATGTCGATTGAATACAAGAATACAAGATTTTATAAGAATAAAAAGTTTTATTTCGAATATGGAACTCAAAAAGAAAAAAAGTACAATATGATGAGTAAAAAAGAAGAGTAGATAGATGGTATGTGCTCAGGCGCGGATCGCCGGGGTGCGAGTGGGTGCGATTGCCCCCCCTGAAGAAAAAAGGAGGTCGCGAGCTTGCCTCTGAACCAAAAAAGTTAAAGCCGTGCGGGTCGATCATTTTAAAAAACTAATTAAAATACACGAGTTCAATTCAAATACTTCTCAATATGAGCCCCTAAATTTTCCTATTTGACGTCACTTCTATGACCACCCTGTTACAAAATTTTTGTAGTGAAACCAAAATTGCCCCCCTTCCACCCTCAACTAAATCCTAGATTCGCGCCTGGATGTGCTACCGCCGGCCGAGCGCTAGCTGACCGTTTCGCTCTAGAGCATTGATTCCCAAAGTGGTCCAGGTGGACCCCCAGGGGTCCACGGGAGCCCGACAGGGGTCTACGCTTGCGTGGAAAAAAAATGGGGATCCACAACTCGTTAATGGGGGTCTATAAAAATGTATTAGGTTGACTTCTCCTATGAATATAGGCAAACAATATTATAAGAAGCTCAGCAATTGTTTTTGTATACTTTTTTCGGGTTTCGGAAGTAAGTTAGTAAACTGTAGGTAATAGCTGCAGGGGGTCCACCAGATCCAGCAAAATGTTTAAAGTGGTCTATGAGAAAAAAAGTATGGGAACCTCTGCTTTAGAGTCTTGGGTGGGATGCCATATTTGCCGTTATACCTATTATTTTGGTAACAATGAATAGAAAATAACAGCTGTATGGTACCTATATTTTCATCCTCTCATATAAGGCCCGCCGCCCATTGTGACTTTTTGTCGACGTGACTTTCTGTCACTAAGGCCCGCCGCCCATTGTGACTTTTTGTCGACGTGACTTTCTGTCACTTAGTCAAGTGCAATGAAAACTATACTGAGTGCGCTCATTATGGTGACGTGACAATACGGTGACCTCAGTACATTTTTCATAAGTGACAGAAAGTCACGTCGACAAAAAGTCACAATGGGCGGCGGGCCTTATGAAAACTATACTGAGGTCACCGTATTGTCACGTCACCATAATGAGCGCACTCAGTATAGTTTTCATTGCACTTGACTAAGTGACAGAAAGTCACGTCGACAAAAAGTCACAATGGGCGGCGGGCCTAACTATTTCTAAGGCCCGCCGCCCATTGTGACTTTTTGTCGCCGTGACTTTCTGTCACTTAGTCAAGTGCAATGAAAACTATACTGAGTGCGCTCATTATGGTGACGTGACAATACGGTGACCTCAGTACATTTTTCATAAGTGACAGAAAGTCACGTCGACAAAAAGTCACAATGGGCGGCGGGCCTAACTATTTCTAAGGCCCGCCGCCCATTGTGACTTTTTGTCGCCGTGACTTTCTGTCACTTAGTCAAGTGCAATGAAAACTATACTGAGTGCGCTCATTATGGTGACGTGACAATACGGTGACCTCAGTACATTTTTCATAAGTGACAGAAAGTCACGTCGACAAAAAGTCACAATGGGCGGCGGGCCTAAAGGTAAGCAGGTATAAGCATTTGGTTATTATTTTGCGCCATTATTTTCATGTAGGTTCTTATGTAGGTAGGTTCATTTTTCTTTTAATCATCCTTACCTTAATAGGCGAAAAAAAACGCGTATACTTGCAACAACTTTGAAATTCTTAGAAAATATTCGAAATATAAAACTTTTTAGTTTTTTTATTATATGTCGCTACGAATCGTTTCTAATTGATTTTATATCTTTTAATTCAAACACTTCTATTGTGCACAACATTATGAAATTGTTTTCGATTGCACTAATATGTAGATATAACTAGTTAACAGGACGTGTGTACCTGAAGGTACTCGCTCATGATAAAATCGCGTGCTAGCGCCACTACACGTAAATTAAAACTGTGATGCCCTTTTGCACATTGACTCTTAAATATAAGGATTATTATTCGACATAATGCTAAATTGACCGTTTCATTGCGTAGTGGATGTCCCTGGGAGCACGCGCTGGCGAGGGCATCTGTCTCATAATTTTATTGTGTCGTTGTTACTATATATAACTATTATGGGGATATATATTTCCAAAATATATTCGGTGATTAATTATATAATCTATATTATATATTGTACAAAAGCAAAAGGTCACTAACTCGCTAATTAAACACGAACTCTCGGAAACTAAGTGAACTAAGTTCCCGCGGGAACTCCCAAATTAACGTGGGTGAAACCGCAGGCTAGAATCTACACTATAGAGAAATGTGAGTTAAGTTGACCATTTAAAGTTTATTTTGGATTTTTAACTAATAACTGGCACAACACTAATTAATGTAGTAAGTAGTTGATATACTATACCTATAGGTATAGGTACATACTTACACAATATGTACGTTCATCAGTTATAATATTTCTATATTTTTAACGCTTGATTTATATTTTTGATCTAAGTTAGAACTCATAGTACCTACGTAATATAAAAAAATGTTTTAAAACGTTCACATTTGATTCGAATCTGTTAATAGTTAATACTGATAACCAAAGACATTCTATAATAACTGATAACATATCTGTCACTGCTCTATCGTATAAAACATCTACATTCGGTCATTGAACCTACTTATAATATAGGTAATCTTAAATCACCTACTAATGTATTTCCGTCGAAGTAGTCGACTAAGAAGCGACCAACGCAATAAAGTTTTAAGCTTCGGAGTTGGATCTATTGAAAACAAAACAATAATAGCAAAATATCCCAACAGCAAAATGGCAGTGGGTAATGGTAATTGCACGTCCTGCGACCAGCAGCGATAATTATTATTGAATGCATTTAACTAATAGTGAAGCATGCATATTGTATAAACATGCTGCTTACATTATAATTTTTAATTATGTAGATACTTATTACAGGACCAGGACCAGATACCTATTACCTATTTACAGTGTGTATTTACTGCACGCATGTCACATTTTCTAATGCAAATTCAAAGGTCGAACAGTTCTAGTGAATATTCCTTTATTTCTCAGGCGTTAGTGTGGTGCCTACTTAGCTTATATGTACGTATATTTATAATTTAAATGCACAAGGTAACACTAGACATTTCATTATTTTTATATAACAGTCAAAATGAGCATATTAATCATTACGAAGGGCTACCTTGACCGAGTGAACTCGACGAGCCTGCATAAAATATTTTTACGAAAACTGGGCGAGGTTCGAGTTGAAACAGGATTAACAACTATCAAATTGTAGAATAAAAAAAAAACATTTAAATTTAACTCAATTTATTGCATTTTTACGTGTGATTCAATATTTCTTTCACAACTAAGTTAACTTAGTGATGTCTCTACCTGGCTAAGTTCGACTAACCTCCTTATCATTAAAAAAGTTATAGAACGTTTTAATTAAAAGGGGGTTTCGTTTATTTCATACAATCATTAATGTAAAAAAATGCATAAAATTGATATATTTTGTCAAAGTATAGAAATAGGCAAAATAACATTCAAAGTCGTATAACTTTTTATAAGTAAATGAGTAACATTACCTATAAGTATAATTTTATGCAGAATTCTGGAACGTCAAGACGATTCAGATAGAGATTTCAAAATAAATATCTATATTATGCTATAAATGATTGATTTGATACAAATTTCAATTCATTTAGATACTTATTACAAAGGATATTTATATCTCAGACTAACGATCAATTGCGCCGAGTAGAACAGGGCGGAGGTTGGTTTCTAATGTATTTATATTTTATGTACTCTATACATTATATCTACAAGAGTAAATTTTTTTCTTATAACAATTCTGACTATGTTTTATTTCTTCTTCTTTAATTATGGCGTCTATTATTTATTAGATATAATTCTGCCAATGACAATGTTTCTCAACAATAAAAATATCTTCTTCTACTTATTCAATTTTTTTAATAAAGGTATACTTATATAGTTAATTGGCTCTCCAAGATAAAAAAAAACGCATCGCTCTCGAAACAGTTCCTCGCATACAGGATAAATAAAATGATTGGCAGTTGTAAAACGTCGCTGGAGAAACAAACTTGTGGGTGCAAGCTCTAGTGCGCTCTAAAACTTGCAGCCGAAATAATCAAACCATTATTTGGTTTGTTTTGTCAAGACTTAATACATATACGCAAACATAACGAAATGCTTCGAAATATTTTCTTGTTTACTATTTTACTAACTTAAACTTACATAAACTTTTGCTTTATTTAATAAATGAGTTAATATTAAATTAACTGCGTGAATAAAAAAATATTAAGAGATAGATAACTTAATAATAATAATAGAATTAAAAATACAATATCGTCATGATAAAGTCCTTCAAATGATCATAGAAGAAGTCAGCTAATTTAGTCGCGTGAACTAAAAACTAAAAAGGGACTGGACAAGTGGACCACAGAACCGCAAAAAATAAAATGTACCTATAGACTATAGAGGCAAAAAATGTCCAACAACAGCTCCAAATAAAGAGTTACCTATTATTATATGATTATTATTATTAATTACATAAGGACACATGGGAGACGTAATATCGTGTACCTCTGGAAGTATCATACTTATCAGAAATAGAGTTAACAGTCTAATAAAAATAATTGTCTGTGTAAAATAAAAAAAAACCTTACTCACTAGGTATTATTGAGTAAGGGTTACCCCTTGATCAAACGGTGTAAAAGAGATTTAAGGTTAAACGTTTTGAAAATAAAGTCGGAGCGAGAAGGCTTCCGAAGAAGTGAATTAATTTTTTTAAAAGCATAGACTCTTACCTCCTATAAATGGAAAGAGTCCCAACTCCCAAGAGTTGCATTGGGTTTGGCCTGGTATGTCCAGTGAATGCTGAGTTCGATATAACATAAAGAATTAAATCAAAATTTACCATAACATACATCAAGACATTTTAAAACTTTAAAGCTTTTTCTTACAAAGTAACACATGATAGTTAACAGCTACATTAATATCTTAGGCATTATTTAATGATAAATTCACTTAGAACAGTAAATTTTTCACTGGCAGATATGAAGAATAGTTTGTAGAATGTTCATATTGTTACATTAGAATCTCAAGGGAATGTCCAAGAATAATTTCATGCGCTCGCCGATGTCGGTGATGGAGCGCTCATCGAGCGGTTGCTAGCTGTCGTCGTCTACGGTGACGTCATCGGGGTCGACTTCGGCGTCATCGAGCTCCTCTAGGGGTTGGCTAGTGAGCGCAGCCCAGAGCGGCGAGCGGGCCCCGAGCTGCGTCGAGCCACGCCGCTAGCTGTCGCGCCCGCAGCCGCCGCCCGTCGCCGCCGCCAAGCTCATGGCTCCAGCAGCTCCCAGCAGGATGGTGCCGACCTCACGGTCTGGCGTCAGTTCCACCTGGTGAGATTAATACTAACAGTCACTATCCTACGTCCTATTAATAGCATCACCTATTAATAGGCGCTTGAATAGACTTGGATTAAAGGCACACAATCAGAATATGTTTCCGATTAACAAATTAGATAGTTTTATACTAGAAACTTTGAGGAAATTGGGAAATTCACGCGGGCGATACCACATGGACCAGTTGGTTGGTAATAAAGAAGCAAATAGCAACTATCTCAACACGCGTAGGTGATGACCAACCACTGCCTTCGTGACCAAGGACGTATACCGTGTAAGTGTTGGTTTATTTATTATAAAAAAGGTCGAGAGCTTGCTCCCCACAGGGGACATGTCTTTTCTGCCAATACGGTTTAATATTTACAAGATGGCCTCGGTGCCGTTCGGTGTATTTACAGGCAGTACATGTACATGACCTCTGTTTTTCATTATTCCGCTAAGAAAGGCATCATGACTAAAACAAAGCGAATATATACTTATATTTTCAGGTACGACATCAACAAAATTATTGTATATAACTAATTTATTTTTGCTTGTTTAGGATTTGCTAGGTTAAATTAGAAAGCAGGGGCGAGGGATTCGGTAAGATGCTCTTAATAATATTTGCATAAAAAGAACTTTTATAAGCCAGTAGGTACCCACGTCAGGTGTTGTGGAGTGGGTTCGATCCCCGCATCAGGGAAACCATCAGGGAAACCATTATATATGGTAAACATTTGTATTAGCGACTACCCAACGTGGTTATGGTCAGTAATACTAGTGGTTACTTGCCACTACCCAACGTGGTTATGGTCAGTTATACTAATGGTTACTTGTGAGACCGTGGTTTGTTCGGGGTCGGAGCGCTCCTCCATAACGGTGTCAAGCTCGAGCGTGGGCAGCGGGCGCGGCGAGCGCACCAGGCTGACGGCACGCGTCCGCTTCACCGGCGACATGCGCACCACCGACAACTCGCCGCGGTCCAATTCGCAGTTGCGACGACGGGCTCGCTCTCTGACTCACCGAAACAAGAACCACATTACCTCGGCCGTACATGCATGCACGATTATTGTGTCCGATTTCCCGATAAGGTTAGCAAAAAAGACCAGGTCAAAGTCGTCATCGTCAATTGCATACAATAGCATAGCTGTCGGGTGCCTAGTCTGCTAACCTTATCGAGGAAAGGGACGCAAAGACCGCGCGGTCGGGCTTAGAGAATGCTTGAAATGTTCGTAAGGATGAATGAAAGTAGAATAATGAAAAGAGTTAGATAGTTATAGTTAGTTAAAGTGCAAAGCGTAGTATTACAAGATACCTAGTTCACAGAAAGACCGGTGTAAGTTTTGAGGTCGAATAAGTGCAGTCGATATATGCAGCCATTTATAAACACGTTTTTGGGAATACATAGTTTAAGTAAATGTACCTAAACAGAAATACTATTTATTGTACTTATAGAATATAGATACCCTAATCCTATATCCTATCCATAAAGGGGTAGCGAACGTAAATAATAATAATAATAATAATAATAATCCACATCACAACACACAGATCTACTTGATCCCACAGTAAGCTATTATTAGCTTGTGTCGTGGAAACCAAGCAAACGTGGTATATACTACATAGAATTACTTATATATTATACTATAGATATATAAACACACCCAGACTGGAAAATGGAACCCTGTGTTCATCACACAAAGTCCACCCCCACCGGGAATCGAACCCGGAACCCCTTGATTAGCGGGCAGGCATGGTGACCATTGCGCCAATCGGGTCGTCAAATATTTAAGATAAATATTTAAACGAGAAATATTTAAGATTCTATCGGTCAAAAGTTGAGTCATAATTTAATAATTCTGGCCATAAACGTATAATAATCCTATAAGTTGGTAAGTAAAGTCGGATTTGTCCACTTACTGTTAGATAAAAATGGAGTGATTTGAAGACCATTTTAATAAAAACTAGCTATTCTCGGCCGCCATGTGCGGAAGCCAAACAAACTTTCATGAGCTTGCAAATTAGTTTTAAAGCCCTCAAGCGCTTATTGTCAGTTTCACGAAATAATTTACAACTTTCGTCACGCTCTTTACTTTGGTACTTACTATAAAAGTACCTACTTTATGTAACTTGCTAATGGAAGATAAATTTTCCCTCTTAGTCAGCAGATAGTTAAGATTTTCTTTAGATTAGGTACCTAGTCTCAAATTAAAAAAATATTTTTGGTGAGATGTGGTCGACATAATCAAAACTTGAGGTAATAGGCTTGTTTCCGGGGTATGAAAATAAAAATTCTATTTAGTCCGTCTTGTAGATTAATAAATAATAATAGACCCGTATTTTTTGCTTTTTTCAAATTATTGAAAAAATACTAAGATAAAACCGATAAAACGCATTAAAGTTTAGGAGTGGGGGCTTTTGATGTCATAACGTGCTGTAAACTGTGGCAGGGCGAGACGTCACGCGACAGTTAAACATCTACTTTATTTTTTGAATACGTAAAAAATTAAAAAAAAAAAATACGTGTCCAAATTTTTTTTAATCTACAAGACGGACTAAAAATTAAAATTTGGTTGACAAGTCCATTAACTATATTGTATTTTATTCACAAATTATATATTGTTATTTTATAGTGTAAAAAAAAAATTTGCCAAGCAAAACTACTGATATAAGTAATTATTTTGAAAAATTCATACCAAAATAGATAGATTAATAATTTTTGGTAAAATTGTAGGTAACATTATTAGTAATTATAGTTTATGAACATTTGTCTCTCTTCTACTTGTACAAAACAAATATTTTATAATCAATCGTGTGAAACTAATATAAAATAAACATATTTTTAAGGACCTGATATTTTCCACCAAAAAATATATAAAGTAATATTGGTAATAATAAAATACCTAATTAATATATAAACACAATTTTTTTAGAATTAAAAATAAATAAATAACATTCAAACGTTGTCGTGTAGGTACAAACAAATCTTGATATCAACCCTAAGTCATATTAAATGGGAGGAGCAATGCAGGTGAATTGTAAAGCGTTGTATCGATCAAATTATTATTCCTATTTGTTCCCATTTTATAGATATTTGCCGCAGAGTTATCTTATTTCAAAATACATTTGTTTCTTTGGGAGATTTTATTCTTATCAAAAATATATAAGACATATTATTTTTTATTAGATAAAAAACGTATTTTTTATTTTATTTTATTTTATACGGTTCACCAGCAGTTGTTACAGCATTACACATACATTTTGTTGTATTTGCTGGAAAATTACCGACCATTAAATATCATACAGAAATTTGAGGCATTTTACACCATTAAATATTTACTCTATAATCTCAAAGGAGTAATATGTATTTGGGTAGATCTCACTCAATCATGCGTGATCATGCTGTTAAAAATGGCGTACATACCTACGTACCTATGTGAAAATAAAAATCAATTTTGAGAGCGACACTGGGCACTTACGGCAATTTGTTTTTAAAAGCCTTCATCTACTTAAAATTAAGTAGGTAATCACTAAAACGACTCTGAGTGTGGCCGTTAGTGTAGGCAAAAGCACATTAAATGCATAATGTTATTTATTTTGGAACACAGATGTTTTTTGAAAATAAAATGTATATGTAAATACGACCTATATTTAAAAACAAATGTTAACACAATATTCATTGAGAGGATGATTTGTTTTTAACTCAGTTTCGACTCAAAAAGCAGGGGCTCATTGCCAAAAATCAATAATTACAAATCAATCACGCAGCGTAAGCAATTCTCTTCTATCACTCTCCAAACTAAGACAAACCAAAACCAAGCAAGTACCACAAGTAGGTACAAGTTTTTCGAACATGTTCGAGTTAAGGTTTAATTTTTTTTTCTACGTGTTTTAGATACTTACTCGTAGATTATGTACTTATCTACTAAAAGAATCGCGTGAGAATTGCCTTATTATATAATTATCTGCCGTCGTCATATTACCGTCGACATATCTATCTAATATTTATATAAATCACGTGTCACGTTGTTTGTCCGCGATGGACTCCGAAACTGCTGAACGGATTTTGATAAAATTTTGCAACCATTTATAATTTGGTCCAACTTAAAAGATAGGATAGTTTTTATCCCGGAATTCCCTAGGGAACTGAAGGACATAGAGTAGTTTTTTCCCGCAATCGCCGCGGGAACTCTGAAATTATCGCGGATGAAATCGCGGGGGACAGCTAGTTATAGTATATAACAGACTCATTTATGAAATACTTTGCAGTGGGTCTATACTAAATTTCTATAAGTATAATATAATATGTTTTTTTTTAATGGGTAATGAAAAGAATAAACGTACCTCGCTAGCTTTGCTCTTCGTCTCAGACAGCAGATCACTGTAAGTGCTAGCAATGGAAACCCAAATATGCACGATATTATCGGTATCACTATTGACTCGGGAGTAACTGAAACAATAATGTTTTGTAAATGTAATATATCACCCAGCAGCATGTTTTTGTGGCGTCGACTTATTCCACTATATAATATACTATATAACTGGTTCTGTGTATTTACTTTCTACTAATGTACAAGAATCGATGTCACCAGTGAGCAAAAACTAATTTATTAACTACATGATTAACGACCAGTCAGCAACAATCAATAAGTGAAACTTAAATTTTGATTCAATATTAAAACAAACTTATCTGGAACAGATGCATAACAAAGTAATAAGTTAAAAATTCAACCACCAATCTGGACAAGATTGATTGTGCATATTTGGTTGTTGGGAAATTTATATTTTTAGGATGAGTAACGTAGCTCGAGAGCCCTCTACGGCGTAGCCACCGCTACGCTACGCTAATCGACCCTTGACGGCGCGCGGCGTGCGGCCGCCGGAATGTGGCTTCGCCAGAGTGATGTGAAAACAGCGAGATAAAGTCACGAACGAAGGAATCGGAAGCGAATGCGGTTTCTGTAACACCGCAAACAGATACGATATCAGCAGTATAGGATTTCCGGTGCTGTTATACAGAACATCAGTTGATATCTGATTCTACCTCACAGTCCATATTTTATAATGCGAAAACGTTTTATGTGCCTGTTCACGACGAAAAGAAATAACTGTTGCCCGCGGTTTCACTCGTGTTATTTTTTTTATTTAATTTTAAGTATTTTATACGACTTTATTTTACTCATAAGGGTAGGTTGGTATATATCTTGGGTGATCTCATATAAACTTGGTTCAGATCTGATCACTTGAAGTCGGTTTTTAGTTTTGATTACAAAAATCCGATACAAAGTTTCACACTTACCGGTGGGGTATATAACGATGGGCGTTGGACGCTTGTTGCTGTTATTGCTTGGCTTGGTCATGGCTGTGGTGGTGGCCGGTGCGCCTGTCGAGGTTGTATTGCTGAACCGCTCCAAGATATCTCGCGAGCTTGGAGTACTATTGCGTGTCATTATACCTTCTGCAGACAAAAAAATATATATATAGTAACACAGAATGAATCCGTTTTAAGTAAGAATGTTACCCTCACAGAGGTGGCTTTATCGGAACCGAAGTCGGAGACAGAGTTTTTAATTTTGGTTTTTCGGAATAGGAACCGGAATCGGAGTTGAACTCGCAGATGCAGCAACGGTGGCAGAAGAGAGATGTGTTAATAATCATCCGTGTTGAGTAGATGAAAGTGAAATCGATGATAGAAAGCATCCCCACCCCGCGACATGCATATGCATTAACCTCCGATTAAAAACGATTTAAAAGTGTCGGAGTCAAGTCTGAACCGGAGCTGTAATATCAATCTTAAGTTCCAATTTATCGGAGTCGGAGTCGACGCTCCATAACATACGTATATTAAGTTTCAAGTCAGGCTAAAAAGGTCGAATACGTCATATAACATATACCTACGCATAGCACGTACCTTGTACGTAACTTGTTTGCGTACCACCGAAGGTACCTATAATATTGCGACGTACCACGCACACATTGATTGGTTTTGTGCAATTGTGTTCGGAATTTTGAATAAAAGTAGTAGTGATAGCACTCGGTAGTTTATTATAGCGAAATTCAATAAATAAATTCAAACTGCAAGGTAACTTCTACGAAATATACGTCTGACAGACTTTATGACCAGTACCAACTTTAAACTTGCATTTGTTTACAGCGTATAGCAAAAGAATGTACTCGTGTGAGTTCTTTTTTGCAGGTGGAAATAGGACCTTAGAAGTTACAAAATGCACCTGACTAAATTAATATTCGCGCATACAGTCGGGTTGTTTTTTTAGGGGTGGTGATCAAAAAACAGAATTAGTAAATAGCCATGAACGAACATCTTGGCGCCACTTGTTCCAAATTCCGCTGCAGAACAAATAACAAAGTGACGTCGTGTATTTCCTAGATGTAAGTATTTCAGAATACATTACATAGGAAAAGCTCGGTATGCGCATAAAATTCTCAATCTTTGCTTATACAAGGTTATTTTTAGTATATAAACTAAGCCGATACACCCCAATCGTATTTTTATTATAATATAAGTAGATACGTATGTATATCTAGAAGTATCGTTACAAAAAATATTAAAAAAGATAAAACTCACAAAGTTGTGAACTGATTTGTTGGGTCTTTGGCACAAAATTATGGCTACAGAAGGTTTGACGTCGACCTACTTTTTTTCGCTAATTCGAATAGTGCAACGACGACGGTGCGTAAATTACCCACTTTTTTGACTGATTTTTGGGACAGCATAATGGCACATGGTTCAATAACACTACTATTGCGATCGATGCGATGACTATTTCAGATTTTGAACAAAGACCAACCTACTAGAAATAATATTGTATAGGTACCTATTTAATTTATTATTATAAAATAAAAAGGTAATGAATAATAAGACTTTATTAGATTTACGGGATAAAATCGCAGTGTCTGATCTATTTGTCTGCATGTGAGTAGTTGATAAAGATTTTAAATCTATCAGTCGAGGCGATGCGAAAAATATTTATTGGTTTGTAGAATGTTATGTTCGCTGTGCGCTTTTAAATTACACTGGATCGTTTATTACAAGAATATACCGACCAGTACATTTACTTTTTTGTTTATGCCCTAGATTTGTTTTCTAAAAGAAAATTGTACATTATTATCTTTGGCGGATCATGAAGCGACTTAGATAATGATAAATTCTGGGAGTTTATATTATGATCTTGGACGATAAAACACACACGATAAAAATAAAGTGAGCCATCTATATATACCTACTTATTTATTACAATACACGTACAATGAGATCGAAATTGTTTAAAATATTCTTTGGTCTTATATACATATTTATAGTTTCCTATGGTTAAGCGTTACCGGTCAATTATTCATAGTTGGTAGGTAGGTACCCAATCTGCCTATAGGTACTGAAATTCGCAAAATTATAGTATTGATATTGCGATAAGAACTGAAATACCAAGTAAAATTATATATGTATTAATTAATAAACAAAATAAAGTTTGATGTTCGTAGAATATTTTTAAAATCTTTTAAAAAAGAAATCGATCGTTTTTTTTTTAAACATCTAAAACTGATTGTTATCATGACACTTGACACAGCTCTGCAAGCTCAAATAAAAAACCAACGTGATGAACTTGAACTTCGCTACAGGAAAACTTACTCGGAAAATACTCGGCAAATCAGTAGGTACTAGGTACACAACAAATTATTGCTATACCTACATACAAGTCCTAACTCCGATATGGACGCATACGGTAGGTGTGGGGCTGTACCAAGCAGAGCAACCTGCAAAATATGATACATAATTTCCAAAATCACGTACTCAGGCTGTTCAGCTCTTCCACCACACGGATATAAAGCGAAGACTAAAAAGACAAAACTTTTGGAGTTAGTTTAACGTGGTGAATGGTTACAGTGTATTTAGTGCTGCGAGTGCTATATACCTACCTCACAGATAATATAATACTATACTAGTACCTACCTAAACAACGGAGTGTCTTCCCCTTAAAGAGATACATAGTGGGCATGTTGACTAATTTTTTTTTAGTCCATCTTGTAGATTAATAAAAAATATTGGACACGTTGTGGCGACTCCTATGCCACAAGTCACGAACTACAACGTAGCGACGAGTACTAAGTCCTGAATCGCGCTAACGAAGTTTTCACACTGCGCTGCATATACATATACGACCTCCGACGATCTACAGTCGGATGTGCCACGCTGCGCAAAACTCTCCATCCGCAGCAGTCCCTGACACTGCGTACTATCGTCGGAGCTCCCCGTTTCGTACGAAATGATATCATCCGGAGGGATCTGGGGGTCGAGCCTCTGGATATTTTTGTCCAGCACCTAGCCACTCGGATGTTCGAGCGTGCCGATGCGTCGGACCTCAAGCATATCCGGGATCTGGCGCCCCTTCACGCTCGACCACCCGAGGGGAAGAGATATCCGCGTGAGCTCGTCGCTCGCGAATCTTAATTCCCCTCTCAGAGGAACGGGGCGAAGCCTTGATGCTACTGCTTAGTGGCATCGGCTCTCGCCCAGGCGATCCAGTGAGTCCGTAGGACTCCCCCCAATCCCCTGTCCGTTTTTTAGCGGAGAGCGTAGGATTCCCCATTGTAGGGGGTTCAGCCCCGGCACAATTTCCTCTGTTGCCCCCCTTCGGGGGGTGCAGCATGAGAAGGCCCCAGTAGTCTACAGTCGGAGCCGCGGTTCCCCGGGCATACCACCTCACCCTAAACTTTAATGCGCTTTATCTCTGTATATTTTAATTTATTTGAAAAAGCATAAAATACGTGTCTATTGTTTTTTATTTTCTAACTGACGAACTAATTAGAATTTTGATGTTCAAAAGTAGTCCACATCCCCATTATACTAAGACAGACACATTGTTACCATCCTTAATATTATAAATCCGAATGTGAGTTGGTTTGTTTGTTTGTTTATTTGTTTGTTTGTTACGCTTACGCGCTTTCACGCCTTATAAAGTCGAGAATTTGTTTGTTACGCGCTCACGCCGTAACGGCTCAACCGATCATCGTGAAAATTTTTTCAGGGGTACAGAGAAGGACATAGGGTACTTTTTATCCCAGAATTCCTTATTTCGTCTGAGTTAAAGGGTCAACCGATCATCATAAAATTTTACATACACATTGCCAGAAGCACAGAGATGGACATCTAGGGTATGTTTTATCTCGGAATTTCCTCGGGAACTCCGAAATTAACGCTGGTGAAACCGCTAATTAGTCTATAATTTTTTTTTATTATTTTATTATCTAATAATTTCTTTTAAAAACTACACAAGTACACATATTTTGAAATAACGTGTTGTCTTAATGATTTAGGTATAAAAATATTTTCTGATAAGCTATAATAACAGTTTTATTAATATTTTTATTTTAGTCAAATATTAATATTGCGTGCACATCGAAATATGCAGACAAAAAGAAAGACTTTGGCACGTTTTCTGCGCCTGCTGTGGCCGCTGTTAAAACCTACCCAGTCAGTGCCCGTAAATCGAAAATCAGTGCTAGTGCTATTATACCGAAGTCATTTGATACGCGTTGACGTGTGCTACATTTTATTAGCGTCAATTATAAGTTTATTCTGACTGCTGTGCTGTTTTATAATACCTACCTATAGGTACCTATATCTATTACCTGCTACATGTTTCAACTGCGAGAGCATTTGCATATTTTAATCCTTACTTATTATAAAATAGCTGTGCCCCGCGGTTTCACCCGCGGTAATTTCGGAGTTCCCGCGGGAATTCCGGGATTAAAAGTACCCTATGTCCTTCTCTGTACCCCTGACAACGTGCATGCCAAATTTTATCCAAATCCGTTCTGCCGTTTTTGCGTGATTGAGTAACAAACATCCAAACATTCACACTTTCACATTTATAATATTAGTAGGATGAGAGAGTGAGTCTGTTTGTTTGTAACGCTTTCACGCCCTAACGGCTCGACCGATCATCATGAAATTTCGCATACACGCTGTCAAGGGTACAGAGAAGGAAATAGGGTACTCCTCTCCCAGAACTCTGAAATGAACGCGAGTGACACCGCGGAGAACAGCTAGTATTTAATCCCGCAACGTTGGCACTAATCAATTATAATTCAGTTGTTGATTTAGGCCTAGGAGGTGTACTTTAGTGATTTGGTTGATATGTTTGTGTAAGTTCGCAAACCCATCTAATATATTATTAACATATTATTTAAATTGTGTAATCTAAACAGTGTGGCATATCTATATATACTAACTAATATTATAAAGAGGTTGTGAGTTTGTGAGATTGTAGAAGGTAAACTCTGGATCTACTGAACTGATTGTGAAATTTTTTTAACCAGTGGAAAGCCACGTTAGATATTTGTGAGTGGCATAGGCCATATTATTGTAACCTGGAATTCCCGTGGAAACTCCGAAATTACCACGGGTGAAACTGGTGATTCGGGAACCTTCTATAGTGTACCTACTGTAATAAGAAATAGGTAGGTACCCTACAAATACAAGACACACATTTATAGGATTTAACAAAAAAAACTCTTTATTTAAAACTAGCTGTACCACGCAGTTTCACCCGTGGTAATTTTGGAGTTCCCCCGGAAATTCCGGGACAAAAAGTACCCTATGTCCTTCTCTGTACCCCTGACAACGTGCATGCCATATTTCCAAATCCGTTCAGCCGTTTTTGCGTGATTGAGTACCTAACAAATATCTAAACATCTAAACACCTAAACATCCACACTTTCACTTTAAAATTAAGTAACCATTAAAACGACTCTGAGTGCGGCCGTAAGTAGGTAGCTTTAGTTACTCTTTATAACATCAGCTAATTGCCAGTGAAAGTCTCGTTAAAATAGGTCCAACCGTTTCACTGATTAGCTGTTCCCCGCGTTAATTCGAAATTCTCGCGGAGGATTCCGGGTTAAAAGTATCCCATCTCTAAGTTGGACCAAGCACGACACATGTAGAAAATTTCATTGAAATCGGTTTAGTAGTTTCGAAGTTTATTCCGGACAAACGTCGTGACACGAGATTTTTATAAACAGGTCCGTAAGATAAATAATAGTTTAGATAATAATCAACATAATAATAGCAATGAAAACGTTTATGTACAAAAACAAGAAAAAAAATATGATACAATAACAATGATGATTATGTTAAAATTGAATTTATGAATACAACGCCTTAATTGCGAGACGGCGCCTACACTAGGTTCGTAGACAACCAGCAATATATCTCACCAGGCCCTGAACTTAACAATTAAATAAAGAATCCCATTTTAGAAAACAAATCCTTAAAACAAGTAGTACTAATACTAGACACAACAGCAGCCGGACAAATTATCAGGATACAGAAGGAACCCTAAAAGAGAGAGAGTCAAAATATATACATTGAAGAAGTACCTACCTAAGTATCTACAAGTAAAAAGGAAGCAAAAAGCGATCGAATATTAAAAAAAACCTATGTCGGGTGTGGGGTGCCTAACTACCCAGGGGCATAGGTTTATGTAGATTATAACTTTAACAGTATAATAAAAAACCGCATGAAACGTTTTTATATGACAACTTTTTTTCCCAACATGCGATTTTAATGAAACAAATTCTATATGTTTAAGCTTAACCTACCTGTGAAAACCGCATGACAATCCGTTCAGTATAGATTCGGAGATTATCATCAACAGAGTACAGATAGACAGAACGACAGAAAAAAATTTTGAAAACTCTTTTTTGTGGTTGGGTCCCTAGTACCTACTAGGTACTCTTCTTTTATTGCTCCCTGCATCAATCTCATATCTGTCAAAATTTGTTAAAAATATTCAATGTACAGAATCGCGGATTCTACTGTTTTTAACTGACTTCCAAAAAGGAGGAGGTTATGCATTCGGCTGTATGTATGTTTTTTTATGTATGTTCATCGATTACGCGAAGACGGTTGGACCAATTTGGATTTTTTTTTGTTTGAAAGGGTATACTTTCAAACAAAAAAGAAGGAATTTGGTTTTAATTTTTTTGTTAATATTATAGTATAGATAGATAAAGGATGTAAATTGTAAAGAACGTCGTCGTCTCGAGGTTATAGAATAAGAAATTGACTTGAAAATCTTCTTTTTATGAATAACCGCCATGAAGACGGTGTCAAAGCTCCGTGAGATAATATTCATTAATGCTACTCGCAAGTAGATACCTATGTTTATCTACGTTGAAAAAATATAAGAATTCTATTATAAACTCAACTTTTTAGTATAAACGTGATAAAAGGTTTTTTTTGTGTAAGGTGAACCAAAGGCAAACTAGCTATTAGGATTTTTATCAAGACCAAATGATTTACAATAGGTACCTTGAATGAAATATTTCTATTATAAAATGTCTCGCGAATCGGGCGCTGAAATATGTAGAACTAGCTGTTCCCCGTGGTGTCGCCCGCGTTGACTTCGGAGATCCCGCGGGATTCCCACGGGAACTCCGAAATTACCGCGGGTGAAACGGCGGGGGACGGCTAGTCAATAAATCAAATGGGACGTCATGCTGTATTTAGGTTCGATGCATGTCGATTGTATGGGGAGACGGAGGGGCACGGGGCCCGAGGGACGTAACGCCTGTACCCTCTGGATACGCCAATGCACCATGAATATACTGGTATAGACATCCTCTATATCTATACACATGGTGTTCATTTGTATTCTAGCCACAACGAACGAAATAACATATACATATAAAGTTGATGCTTGTTATTTCAGACATTTATAAACGATGATTTGATGATTGAACATTAGCCAAATGTTTAGATATGAGTCTTTTCCAGTGTGAATGAAATAAATTTTTGGGGTTCACTAGGGTGAACCGTTATTGGTAATTGCATACAAGCGCAGCATTTTCATTGGTCGATAAAATCTATCTATCTATATCTATACTTATAATAAAACTGTAGAGAGGTCAATTCTGTACATTGAATATATGTACAAAATTAATATTGGAGGATGAATGATGATCGATACTGATGCCAAAAATGCAACCAGTAAATTTTTTGTCTGTCTGTCTGTCTGTATATGCACGCATGGGTCAAAAACTACTGAAGGGATTTTAACCAAACTTGGTACGATTGTAATACATACAGGTTATAGGCTATACAACGTGTTTATTGTTTTAAAAAGAAGAAGATAAGAACGATGAATTAAATGATTGTCATCTCAATACCTGCCTAGTTTTCTTTACAAAAAGTACTTAATGATATCCCACCAAAAACATAAATGTAAAAAAGGAGAGCCAAGTTCAATACAAAAATTATGCTTGGCTGTGGGCTTTGCCGCAAAAAGAATGGAGCTCTAAATGAGTGCCAAGTTCTATGCAAAATTGAAATATGTATTTACAGGAACAAAATAACATTATTAACAAGTATTAAACTCTATTTCTTTGCTTTATTGGATGCCTTTAACAATTGCTGTTATTTACTAATGTGAGATCTTAAAGTAGATTAGATTTGACTTGGCCAGTTTTTATCAGAATAAAAAAAAAATATATAATATGTTTAATAACTATATAATATGACTGATGTAATGAAATGTAATGTAATTCTAGCTATGTCAGCATAGCTAGAATTACACTTGGTTACATAGTTTAATAGTATAGTATAAAAGTATAATATTACAATGTTTTAACATGTTTAGCAAATATATTATAGATTAGTCATGCGCGCAATCACTCTCTTGCATGCAGTCATATAGGTAACCTAATATTATGCTATCACTGTTTTTTCTCTATTTAATTCCTTTTTGCCTTCGGCCCTTAACAATTGAAATCAGTAGACTGCTAAGTATTTCTATAAATATAAAATATATAATTCTATAATTATAACTCAATGATATTATAAGTATTAATTGGCTTAACTGCTACTTGTTAATAAAATAGGAGCCCGGTAGGTATATACTCCATGCCACAAGGTATCATGAAATGAATAAGTAGTTACAGATTCAATAAACTAGTCTGCTTTGAAATGAGTTTGATCTATATTTATTCTATTTCCACTATTAAATGTAGAACCGTGGAATAGTAAATGTTAAATACCTAAAAAAACCATTTTAAAAAGTTTTATTGGACCGGTGGAGCGAGATAACCAGGGTGCAACGAGTATACTGACATTCCATAAATTAATATGCGTAACAGGTTTTCTATATTGGGAATGTTGAAGGTATCTGCAAACAAAGCGGTGCGCAGTGCATTAAACTCTGCAGCCAATTATAGACATTATTGAATTAAATTAAGAACTACAATAGCCTGCACAATATAAACATTTATCTTTAAATAGAAAGCGAGACAAGCGAATGAACCATTAAGATGCCAGTAGGTAAGAAAATTATATTGTAGTCCCTATCTCGATACCTTACAATAAGGTATTTCAATCGACAATCGCGTATCTAATTTCTTACTCGTATGACTAATTCAAATTATATAAAAATGGAATAATTAGTATCCACGTAAAGTAATTATAAAACACATTTATCTTATTAAATATTGTCATCTATGTATAAAAAATAACGGTTGCGTGTGTGTTAGTGTTAGTATAGGTACGACGAATGTGATTAAAAGTTATTAATTTACTACATTAACCGGGAATTGTCAATAATAATCATTTACCGATTGGGTTTCGTTAAAGTAACAAATCAAAAATAATTTTGTACAACACGAGCAAGAAGCTATAGGTTCCTACATTGAGGTAGGTAAAATGAGTAGCAAATCGTTCGGTTTGGTGGCAACTTGCAAGCGGTCATTAGCATAATATAGTACAGTCACACGTATCACAATATGTAAACACGTTTAACCGTTTAACAGCCATTGAATCTTATAGCAATATTAAAAATGCGTGAGTCTGAGTGTCGTGGAACACTCGGTCAGAAGTTCAGAACTCAGTTTCTGCGCCTAGTTAGTTTTCGAGATATAAGCTTTCGAAAGTTTGACTTTTATCAGATTTTGCACCCTGTTTTCTACCAGCGCAATCTTGATTTTTTAGCGTACCTCGAGAATGGTTAAAAAAATGAATTAAGAGGTGACCACTAAGTAAGTAATCACTTTTTACACATTCGAAGAAAAAAAAAACAAATACCTTATAAATAATAATATAAAGTCAAGCTAAGCCTAGGGCAGTTCATTTTTAATATCACTGTTTCTCGGGTGAAAACTGCAAACTTGCAACGCGTTGGTTTTGCACTTGAATTTCTAACAATATTTTGACTGAATCTATCGCTCTAGAGTCTAAGTGCAATATACCTACCTATCTATGGCTACCGCTATATTATAATACCACCATATTATAATTTCATCAATTAAGACTCTTATTGCATGGCGTAAAATATTGTGTAACCATCACCAAACTGATAGTCGATAAATTCGTCAGTTATTTAAAAAGTTCGAGTAGTGAATCGGTGAAGGTGTCAGTACGGCGTCCGAACCCATGATTCATGTATTTTTTTCAACTCGATTTGTGTATTTCATATATGGAGTACGGTGACAAACTATATTGGCCTGAACCACTGACAACTGAACTCCACTCATAATGAGAGCAGCCGACGTGAACCTGAGGTATAAGCAACCAATAATAATCGTTCTAAAAATAATTACTTTACCAATAAGCGCGCGTTTATGATGCCGTGACGGAAAATTTCGCTTAGTCCTCATCCGTACCGTACGATAAAGAACTTTGTTGTAGTAAATTTAAAAAACTGACTAAAGTATCTACATATTGCTAATGCTGACTGTACATCATTTAACCATTTCCAAAACCTACACGAATTTATGCTTATTTTACGAGTAGGTAACCGTCAAAAAACTTATTTTTCATCATATAAAAAAAAAAAAATGTAAAATTTAATTCGAATTAGTCTGCATATTACATGGCGGTTTTTAAATATTCAATAACCTTCCCAAAGAAATTATGACAGGAACTAAATTAGTTTTTTTTTTAATAAAAAAATAAACCTAATTAAGTCTCATAATTTACCTCTACGCCAATTTTTAACTTTTTAAGTCCTTTGTACGAAGTCGAAAATTTTAATGAATGATAAAATAGCAATTTTCGGACGTCATTATTTCGTGAACAAAATCTTGATATTTGTTAATTAGAAGACGGTCTTACTAGACACATGAATTACAAGCGTGTAGTGTAGGTAAAAAATATGTGAGCTATGGGGGTCAAAAGTGGTTCATGTTAACTAACGCATGACTGATGTGTTACCCTTCCGCGATGCGAACTTGGCTGATACTGCCGTGTTTCTAGATCACATAATACATAATATAAGTAGCTTTTAAAACCGCTAAATGTTTTATGTGATAGAGGTATTTTAATATCTAATATAAAATACGTGCATTTTCGGTTGGGAGTTAAACGTAGGTACCTTCATATTTACATATTCAGAGGCAGACGAGGTAGATAAGTGTAGAAAAAAATTTAGGCACCTTATATGGAAAATACATATGAATGAAGTTTTTTATGACTTGAAGAAGTTCATAGAAGTTTTTAAAATTGTAAGAAGCCATTGGTCATAGCTACTTAATACGAATTAGGTATAGAAAAAAAAATCGACTTACCTATAGTAGATTAATAAAGACAGATTATTTGTTAAATTCTTTCAATAATAATGTTCCGTTCAAACTTCTTCAAAAGAAGCTTCATTAAATAGGCAGACCTGCACTTCACTTTCGGGTTGCAAATACTGCACGCTGGTATGCACTCGGTTACCGTACGGTGTGTCAACTCCAAAGAAAGTAGGTAGGTAATTATTATGACAGTAGGTAGAAATGTCAAAAACATTTACCAAGTGAGAGTTTCCGTAATAAGTGGATACTTCAAAATATACAATCGTGCACGTTGCACGTTGGAATTAACACGAATGAAAGCGATTCGCGCCACAGCGCGGGCGTTCCATAGCCCTTCTGCCGGCACACTGGGGGCAGCGGCAGAGGGGCCCGCCGGCTGAAACAATTCCGACTAGGTCGTTGCATTCCGTGCGATGACCCGATTCCCAGAGTTCCACACTGAACCCCAAATTTTCACTCCTTTTAAATCACTGGTTACGGCTGCTCTAATTGAATCCGATTTCTGAGAGCAAATTTTAACGCTTCGACTTTGAAGTTTGAATAGAGGTTTTTATAAATTGGTGGTTGCTTATCACTCCTCGCACTACTACACCTCCTACTATATTTATTTTTAATTTTGTCGACTTGATTTTTCAACAATCGTAAAAAGTTTTATAGCTTACGGAGTGAAGCTATCCATATAAATTCAAGGGTATTTCATTTCCTACCCACCAAAGGCAGTTGCTTATAAGTACCATCTTTCACTTAAGGGTATTTTTTATAACCTATTTCCGGCATCTAAATTCCAATTCGATGTCATCGAAAATCAATAAAATAACTCGATGAAATTATGTTTTGTTGAAAATTTTAACCCTTCAGATGTTCTTTATGTTAACCCACATCCTACTGGCACTAGTTTGACCTCAGAAGTAAGAGCAGGAATCGGGAAGGTACGTACATAATTACATATACAATATACATGAGAGGCGCCGGATAAGTTTGCAGTCTTTTTTCTATTGTTATTTTTTATTTATTAAGGCTGACAAAAGGTGCACACTTCAAGAATCTTCAGAGTAGTTTAAATAAACTAAAAAAAAATGCGTAAGTGTCATGGAACACTCGGTTAGAACTCAGTTTCTGCCCCCTCGTAGTTTCCGGCTTTCGATAATTTTACTTTTATCAATTTTGCGTCTTGTTGTTTTCTACTAGCACATTCTTGATTTTTTAGCGTACCTCGAGAATGATTAAAAAAACATAATTATAAGAGGTGTCCACGTAAGTATCTAATCACTTTTTACACAGTTGACAAAAAAACTACTAATAATAATTCAAAGTCAATATAAACCTAGGTCAGTAAATTTTAATTTTGCTGTTTCCCGGGAAAAAACTTCAGACTTGAAGAATCTCTGTTTTTATTTGGTAATCATGGTAACGCGTTGGTTTTGCACTTCAATTTCGAACAATATTTCGAATGAAACTATCGCTTCAGGTGTAGGTAATATCTCTATGACTGCCGCTATATTATATTAAGTCTTAAATCTTAATGGATGGGATTCAGACTTATATTGCATGGCGTAAAATATTTTGTAACCATCACTGAACTAATATATGAGTCGATAATGAATTTGTCGCTTATATAAAAAGTCCGAGTAGTGAATCGGTGAAGGCGTCAATACGCATCCCGTACCTACTACGCCAGCAGTCACGATTTTCAGACGCCCGGTTTACCTGAAAATTTTCTACTCGATTTGTGTATTTCATACGTGGAGTTCGTAGACAAACTATATTGGTCTAAGCCACTGACAACTGAACACCAGTCATAATGCAAGCAGCCGGAGCGAACCAATAAACAACCAATAATAAGCGCGCACCGTAACGTGCGATAAAGAATGGTGGCGCCACCTTTAGTTAATTTCGCATTTGGAAATAATAATTATTAAATTATTTACTTCTCGCGGGCCGCATACGTTGTGCACTGAAACGCCTCGTATCTATCTGTGGTCTCGAGAAATGGCAAAAACACCGCGCCTGTGCTGCCACAGTGCGGTGATTGGTCGACACTTCGCCATTCGAGATTGATCTTCGAGCTTGATCGTTGAGAGCAAAATTACTGTCGTAAAACTTCGAGAAGAAAGCTTCTGATTCCAATATCTGCATCAAATATATTCGTGTCGGGATTGTGCTGAGTGTCTTCAATAAGGATACCTATCTACATCGCTGATCCCGCCCGTGAGCTCGTCTGAGGTGCTGCTGCAGTCGGCCACACAGGTGAGTGCACAGCCGCCATCTTCAACGGTTCGCGAGGTACCAGATTTATAGTAAAAATACAGTCCACTCTAAACCCACCATCTCGAAAGTATTATTCACAATTCCAGTTTCCATTAATTTTCCCCTCAGTTACTCTCGGAGGTTCATTGTATAGATAGCTCTTCCATCTTCGGTTTTCCCAAAAACACCTAAACTAAAAAAAGTGATAATTAACAAAATCTACAAAATATAATAACAACTAACTGCCACCTTTAATAGGTAGGTACTTGTAACATATTTGACTAACTGTATTTATTTTATGAGTTAGGTAAATATTTCCTCGCAGCAATGATCACGCACACTAGTCGTTCACATGAAAAGTTTTGAAGACCATTCGTAATTTACATGACGACTGGACTTATTGCCAAATTTTTCGTTTCATTTGCTTTTGATTATGATTTTACTAGTTGTGCGCCGCGGTTTCCGCGTTAATTTCAGAATTCCCGCAGGAATTCCGGGATAAAAAGTACCCTATGTGTTAATCTGATGTATAAGCTATATTATTGTAAAGTTTCATTTAAATCCATTAGGTAGTTTTTGCGTGAAAGAGTAACAAACATCCATCCATCATGCCATCCATCCATCCATCCATCCATCCATCCATCCATCCATCCATCCATCCATCCATCCATAAATTTTTACAAACTTTCGCGTTTATAATATTATTAGGAAGTAGGATTTTTCAACAATTTTGCTAGGGTGCGAACCGTGCAGTGGTGCGAACTGCGAACACATCTGGCGATCGAGCGTTCGCCTCCACTCACGCAAGGCTCGCCTAATCAGCGCGAAATGTGGGCGTCCAAGCAAAAAGTTACTAGTTCTCGGCATTTAGTTTCCGAGATAGGTATAAAATTTAGAAAAGTTGGTTGAAAAAATTGCGTCCGCGATTTTAATTGATCACTACTAATATTATAAATGCGAAAATAACTCTGTTTTTTTGTCTGTCTGTTACGCTTCCACGCCTTAACGGCTCAACCGATCATCATGAAATTTTGCATACACATTGTCAGGGGTACAGGGAAGGACATAGTATCCTATGTCCCGGATACTTTTTCTCCTGGAATTCCCGCGGGAACTCCGAAATTAACGCGGGTGAAACCGCGGGGAAATGCTAGTAATTAATAAATGCTCAATTTTTTACAATTTCATATATCTTTATCTACAATAATCTAATATATAAAATTCTTGTGTCGCGGTGTTTGTGGTTAAACTCCTCCGAAACGGCTTTCCCGATTCTCATGAAATTTTGTGTGCATATTGGGTAGGTCTGAGAATCGGACAATATCTATTTTTCATCCCGGAATTCCCGCGGGAACTCCGAAACTCACGCGGGTGAAACCGCGGGGCGCAGCTAGTAATATATAAAAATGTAAAAAAAAATATATAAAATGTAACAAGCAAGTAGAAGTGTTTTTTTTTTTTCACTCAAACTTTTATAATGCTTTTTCTTAAATCAAGCTTTCAGAATTTCAACTACAATGTCTGATATAAAAAAAATGTGCTAGTTTTTGAATATTTTTTTAATCCTTACTATCAATTGACTACTCTAGTAGCAGATAAGCAATAACATGTTAACCCACAAAACGAAGTTATTAATTCAGAACGATTTATTGAGGTTAGAGAACGTTTTTTAATTATGTGTTTACCTTATTACATTGTTAAAAATGTAACTAAATATTGAACATAAAAATGTTGAAACAAAATGGCGCTATAATTTTAAAACTTTAATTTACTCAAAATTTCTCCAGTGTGGGTTAACACACTATTGCTTATCTATGTCCAATTGTGGATATAGGTCCCTAGTGGGAGAAAACTGTGCAGCGTTGTGATGAAACTAAAATATTTAACTAAGTGAAATCTTAGCATAAGGTATCAATATTAAATAAAATAGCAATTTTTACCTTAACCAAGTTTAGATTTTTTTTTTATCTAGAAAACGTAATCGTGTTTTGTCTTTAACCAGAGTTTTCATTGTACGCTCAATTAACATATCAAACTTCTAATCTAGGTACTTTATAAATTTATGACTCTTTTAATTATTATTTTTTTCAATTTAGCCCTTTAAATCGCGCGATCACCAGATGATGTGGACGCACCTCTGATTTTACGATTGGCACCTCAAAGTATTGTATTAAAAACAGTCGATAAGTTTTCAATAATTATTTATTAAAACTATCCACAGTGAAAAATAATAAATCATTTCCTAATATAAAATAATTGAGATTTGATAATCATTTTAAACAACCTGGAACTTTTACTATCGAAACATCTACGTAGGTATATTGAAATTCTATTGCAGCGGCTGTTTCCGATGATAGTAATTCTAAATATTTCGCTGTATATAGGTAACACTTAGAATCTTGGTCACCCATCAGCAGGTGTGTAATAGTACGTAACACACTTAAAAGCGAGTTGTTAGTTTCGTGGTATGAATTTCACGGCGCATCCGTTCTTGGGGTAGGTGAAGACACTGTAAGGGTCAATGGGTATATTGTAGGAGTCGGTGGCTGGTTCCACGCGGTACTTGTGCAATACTTGCGCTATTCCCGCACGGATTTGCATCAATCCATAGCGCTTTCCTGAAACAATGTTATATAATTTAGGGCCGATTTTAGATCCTTAATAAGCTAGCTATAGTACTTGTTAACTTAAACGATTCGTCGCGAATGGCACGACAGGCGTGTCATAACTTTTTAAAAAATTGAACGTTATTTAAGGGTGCAGGTGAAATTGAAAATAAAAAATTACGTGGCGTGGCAGGCGTGTCATTTTTGACACAGTTTTTGTCAGACAAAGCAATCTGACTAATAGAAAATTAGCTGTGCTATGTTGTTTCTAAGTACGAAATATTAATTAGAATACCTACAGATTTTAACTCTGGTGTTAAAAAAAAATTAAGATAGGATGAAAGAGAAGACTAAACATCTTATAGAGTTGATTGAAAAAGCAATACCTTTAAAATAGAGATTTCAATAGATCTATAATCTAGCTTCAATAGATCTAATCTACGTTGTGTCTACATAGAGCTCGCGGACTAAGATTTGACTAAATGTAGAGTAAAAAAATTGCTTATACTGTACGTTAAGATGTTCATTGTTTAATCAAGATGGATTGGTGATTGAAAAAGCAGTGTTACTCTGATTACTCTTTTGTTTCATAATTTCAAAATTAACGAACCTAACATCTACTGCGGCTTATAATCACGGTTAATCGTCGGTGACGGTTTGACGTGTTTTGTGTGTGTCAAATAAAGTAATTTTCAATTTCAATTTTCAATTACATTTAGGTGTTAATAATGTTTCATGAAACTTTAAATTCAATTATTGTTAACAAACCTATACAGAAGCGGGGTCCATCTCCAAACGGCAAGAAATGGAATTGCATGTTGTTATTATCAGACGTGTTAGTGACTCTTTCCGGCCGCCACACTTCGGGATCAGAGAACTCTTCTTCACTGTGGTGCAGCGCTAAGACGTTTAACAGTATCGGCGTACCCTTTTCCACAGTCACATCGTCGTTCAGTTTATATGTTTTATTGCAAACCCTGTCCAAGAAGGGTACAGGGGGATATCTGCGCGCGGTTTCTGAAAGTTTTAACTAGAATGTTACTAAAATCATCACTTTGTTAAAGTAATAGTTGTATGCGAAACCCTCATTTACTTTAACATATTATTATTTGACTGCAATAAAGTCCTGAAAAATGTCGGCTGCTTACAAGTAAAACAAAATAAATGCATTTTTCTAGTAAATCGAGTTAAAATGCAGTTAAATGTAATATTTTACGCGCTATTTACCTACTGATAAAACCGAATAAATGGAATGTCTATCTATTGGTTGAATTTGTAAAATATATCTTATATTTACTGGTATATTTTTTATATATCTTCTTATGTATAAAAAATATACCAGTATAACATAATTAATAATTTTATGCATCCGTTTCAGTTTATACAGTTAAAAAGTTATAAATAATATTAAAGCTTTTTACATTGTATAATTTAAATAGTAAAACGGTAAGACGGTAAGATGTGTTACTATAAAGATATGTGGTTTGTGTTGTGTGCTTTAATAAATAAATAAATTATTACGAAAAAAGGTCATAAACGCAAAAACTTGTCAGTCAAATGCAGTAAAAAATATTAATTGCGACACCTTTTCGATCTAAATTTAATTTAATACAGTTTTTACTTACACCAATTATTATAATATATGAGTCAATCTTAAAAGTAATTTTCTCGAATTGACACTTACTCCAATTATTACTTTTTACCCATAAGCAGACGATTTCTAAACACAAAAAAAGAAACTAATACCTATGTAGTGTAGTTGTTAAAATAATTAAAAGTGGTTCCATGTAGGTACTTATTACAATAATTAGAAAGTAAAGATTTGTCATACCAAATATGCAGGCTGTTAAATAATTTAGACTGTTCAAGGCATCATATTGCAGAGTTTTATTGTCGTTGTCTTTATACGCTTGGTCGATTTCATTAAATAGTTTTTCCTAAAAAAAAAAAAAATTAAATTATAATTTTTTGAAATCAATAGGTACCTAAATGTTGTAAAAAATAAATGATTAATGAATTGCAATCTGATAGGAATTTGTATTTTTTTGTTTCCAAGTCTGATAGCATAGATGGTCGCCGCCCTTTGGTTTTCTACGGCAAAGACGTGGAATACCTATTATCCAAATATAAAATGTCTTTGCTATTATCGTATAAAACGATTTATGTATTATGGCGATCCTCGGGGGAGACCTACGCGATATGTCCAGCAGTGGACGTGTTTTGACTGATATGATGATGATGATAATTATAGGTATCTTATACGTAAGTACCTGTTCCTCCGGATGATAAGCCAGCTCGTGGAGGAGACAGCTCGCTATGGTAGACGATGTCTCGACAGATCCGAAAACGAAAACGGCCACTTGCGCCAGCATGAGATCATCTGCGAACTCTTGAAAACAAGTGAAGTTTACAGGATTAGTCTAAAAAAAATGTGGCAATAAATATTATGAATTAGGTCGGCCTGCAATAGGTAGGCCTGCAATATATTACATGTAATTATTAACTATAATCAGCAACATTTATAGTAGGTATATATGTAGAGAATAGGTAATAATTATAAACTTAATATAAGTACAGTGGGCCACATAGACAAGTACCTTTTAAAATTTTGCTTGTATGCGAAAAACAAATATTGGAGCTGCGAAAACGGCAACTTATAACTTTATGATGTTTTACAAATATTATAAATTTTATAAGGTGGTAAGTATACTTGTCTATGTGGCCCACTGTACTAAGTATAAGTACAAGGAATAAAGAAGACATTATAATAAGTGAAATATCTTATTAATTTCAGCGTGTCCTGTAGATACTATATTTTTAACTCAAAATTTATCTACACTTTTTAAAATCTAAGATGTAAGTAGATAACTCTTCGACTTTGATCGTATAGGCAGATACCGACATACAAGCAAAGCAAAGCAAGCATTTCTTGCTTTGTTTAAGTAGGCCATATATCTTTAAAATAGACTGAAAAAAAAATCATGCTAGTACCCTATTCATACAATGCATATTTTCCTTTCAAATTTCATTTACACACACGTATAGGTACATAATATTATAGTGTGTTGTGACATACGGACAGACGAACGGACATGACGGAATTATAAACGTTCTATTTCTGACATTTGGATATGGAATCCTGTAGTAAAAAGAATAAAATTATACCGTATTATATGTGTTTTAGATACTTACTTGCATCTTCACCAGCAGGAATTTTTGCATTTTCTTTTAACATCAACAAGTGATTGACTAAGTCTTTGTAAGCTGTTTTTCCATGTTTTTTGCGTTCGTTAACTGTGTCCCAAAACATTTGTGCAATTTTCTGGGATGCAACTTCCGAGAAGAATCTAGCTCTGAAATAATAAATATAAATAATAATCACAACGATGATTGGATGATGTTAAATAACGTCATCGTTCTAAATTAAACAGAGCTTGTGCTACCTAAGGCAATTAGCGTACGTATAGTATTTATATTGTATAACTAGCTGTTCCCCGCGGTCTCACCCGCGTTAATTTCAGAGTTCCCGCAGGAATTACGGGGTAAAAAGAAGCCTAAATTTACTCGTTATAACAGAAGCTATCAGCGAGTGAAAATCCCGTCAAAATCAGTCCATCCGTTTCAGAGATTAGCCGGAACAAACAGACAGACAGAAAATTTTTAATAATTGATTTTTTGATGTAAGTCCGTATGCATTTAGTGAAAAGCTGTTAACTTGAAATTACAAACAGACACTTCAATTTTATATGCATAGATCTAATATACATTTTTATGTAAATAGGTACATTCACATATTTTTGTAAGTTCAAGATACAAACTAAACACCAAGATTCAAGGTGAACGCGTTTTTGTTCATCAAATAAACGTGTAAATAGAGCTGGTGCGAGCGACTCCAGCATGATTGCAGCTATAGGTGCCTACGCTACGATTTGTTAACCAACATTCAATAATATTGTTGTCAATACGTCATTGATAAATTCTTACTAAGTATAATTTATTATTATAAATGCGATAGTGAGTTTGTTTGTTTGTTACGATTTCACGCCTTAACGGTTCAACCGCGATCATCATGAAATTTTGCATGTAGGTACACTTTGTGAGGAGTACAGATAAGGACATATAGAGTACATACCTATACTCTTTGTCCCGGAATTTCCTCAGGAACTCCAAAACCGCGGGGAACACTTCTTACCTATATACTATTATAAATACGAATGTGAGTTTATTTGTTGCGTTTTGACGCCTTAACTACTCAACCGGCCATCATGAAATTTTTGCATAAACGTTGTCAGGGGTACAGAGAAGGACACAAGTGTTAAGGAATTAAGGATACTAGACTTTTATCTCGGAATTCCTGCGGGAACTCCGAAATATATTTATTAATGCTTATTGCAGAACATGGGACAAAGGCCGACTTAATGTCACAGTGGCATTCTCTACCAGTTAACTTTCACGATGTTCAGAAAGTGTGCCTGGTGGTGCTTGATGAGATTTAGCAGTTAAAGTTAAGATTTAGCAGACGCGGGTGAAACCGCTTGGAACAGCTAGTTACCTATAAATTGCAGCCCAGAAGGGCATAAATATGATTAAGAAGAATTCAAATCCCCGCCAATAGGTCCAGTTGAGCATGTGGTTGGTGATATTGTCCCACAGCGGTGAGCGCTCGTTGCTGAGCGCACTGGTGCGGATACCGAACACACTGTACGCTACCGTATCCGAGGTGTACATGGTGAATACATCCTAGAACAGTTAGAAACTGTCGTTATTCGTACTGTGATACTTAAATATGAGCGTGATATGTGATGTCGTCCAATAATATGGTATAATTCAAATTTCTTTTTTTTGTTATGTTAGAATGATATGACAAGTGAATAAAAAAATGCATTCATATTCCCTATTACCGTCACCCTGACAGAAAAACAACTAAAAAAAAGTGGGGTAAAAATATAAGAGTCCAGAATAATCAGTGAACGAAAAGAACAATTAATAGATGATATATGTATGATCTCTAGTCTATGAAACTTTCCACGTCATTTTGACTGTGAAACTCCAAACAACTAAGATCGAGTACGTCAGTAAAGCTCAATTTTATTTCTTTGTATATTTGAGAGATTAGATTTTCTAACGCTAAGTTTCATGTTTCTCCGATCACTCTGGGATAATGTTTAAATTTGATTTCGGTGAAGAGCTCGTGGCGTGAAGGGATCCTCATACTTAGGTACTATATTTAAAGTTCATACAAACGCATCTGTTACCTACTGTTGTACTGTCTGAGGTTGACTTGAATACTTAAAATAAAGTAAATATAAGATCATAATTTCTTGGACTCAGGACCAACTCTGCATTTGTCTGCAAAATGCTTTTATCTCCATTTGGAATCGAACTCACGACCTAAACGTACCTACAAGAAATTGTTCATTGCCACTTGAACACACCTAGTTTTATTCTCAAAGGTGTGATAGGCAAACCATTAAGTAAGAGAAACAAAATATACTGTCGCTTTTATAATTTTTCATGAGAGAAATGGTTTTCTTTTATATTTCTTTACATAAAAACTATGAAAAAAAGTACCTATACCTACCCATTAGTTTAAAATGTAAGAAAATTGAAGCATAGAACTGACGAAGAATAGACACACGCACGCGGCACAGTGTGTTATGAAGCCCATTTTTGTGAAATCGCTATATTATTACTAAAACCTATAGAATTAATGATTTAAAGTTCTATAGGAGAACTCCCGTCTGTCAAATATACCTACTTAGTTTTTGAAAAAACGTTTTTAAAAATCGAGTGCAAAGTTTAAGGAAAAAATTCCCTAAAGTGAAAAACAGTTAAAGTGAAAAACAATTGTACGCTGGAAACTAAAAGCAATAAAAATTAATAAAACGGGAAATCTAAAATTGCCTTAGAAGCTTCACTTTCCTGAGTTTAAACGAATCTTGTAGAATCTTTTAAGATTTTACGTTTTAATTTTTTTTCTCAAGGAATCCGCATTTTTGGGAAAAGTATATATGGTATATATGGTAGATAAAGCAATAAAAAACCTTAGATTCTGTAAAAAAAACTTTTTCTGAAGATGCGAATTTCTAGAGAAAAAGAAAATAAAAAGGTCAAATCTTAAATTGGTAATTTCTTTTGTACCAATCAAATAACAGGATTCGTTTAAGCTTAGGGAGGTGAAGCTTCTAAAGTGTTTTTGGATTTCCTATTTTATTAATTTTTATTGTTTTTAGTTTTTAGTGTAGAATTATTTTTCAATTTTTTCGATTTTTTTTTCATATAACTAAGCATTTTTGACTCAAGAGAGTTCTTCTCTAGCATTTTGGATCATTAATTCTATAGATTTTTGTAATAATATGGCGATGTCACAAAAATGGGCGTCATATTAGGTATTATTATAACACACTGTGCGCGTCACGACCCGTGGTTCAACCGGCTATAGACCCAAGAATCATATTATTTTTATATTATATTGATGTACCTACTCACTAATGTTTATAGTTAAGAGTTTGAATAAAAAATGATGCAAATAAAATCACCTTTAAGTTTACTGTTTTGTTTGCTTTGACAAAGTCTCGTTCGATTTTTTGCACCAATTGCTCCGCATTCACATTCATCAATTCCGTGATCAGCTTCAGACGGTACGAAGTGAACATAGGAGATAAATGCTGTCTCATGTCCGACCATATCGGGTTCTAAAATAAAAAGCATATTTCTTGTCATTGATTAATCTATTATTATGCTACTAGAAGATCCGCCACGGTTTCACTCATTTTGGATTTCTCGTGGAAATTCGCAGTCAAAATGTAGAATAGAATAGAAAAAAGTTTATTTAATTACTATAAAGATAAAATGTATAGGTAAGTAAAAGTAAAATAATTTTTAAAATCGGTTAAGTAGTTTTTGATTTTATTAGTTTTTTATTTTAGAAATCAATGTACAAAAATCAAATCTTTATAATATTTTATAATATTGGAATAGATTATTAACTTTAGTAGACTTCTCCGAGCTAAGGACAAAATTTTATTAATATAATAATAATATAAAGTGCAATGCGCGAGAGCAATTTATTCCATGCGAGAGATTCCTGCAAAAATTCCGAAATTTACGCGGGTCAAACCGCAGAGCACAACTAGTGATAGGCTAAAATAAACACACAAGAAAAGCAAGGAGAAGCCGAATATGTACCGGAAGACTATTGTTGGGAAGTATCCGGGATTGTTTTGGACAAAAACGAAGTAGGTTGTTTTAAAAACAGTAAATTAATTCAAGTGGATATTTCTAATGCCGTCTCCCTTGACTCAAATATCAATAGTAGTCTACATTAGTATGATGTCAATTAAGTCGAGGTCAATGTTATTGCAATTAAATAAGCATTAAGATCCCTCAAAAATATCAAAATGTTTTTAAAAATAAATTTAAAAATATTTAACTAGTTAGGCGCTAGTAACACCACTGTAAAATAAGTAATAATTATTATTAGTAATGAAAGATTAAAAAATAAAAATGTAATCAAAAATCAAATTATCCTTCGTTAGGATGTTCCGAAAGTGACTTACATTTTTCAAACTGGTCCCTCTATGGGGAGATGATAAGAAATGCAAACAAAGAAGTATCCACTTTAAAAAAAGTCTTTATCATACACGCCGCTAAAACTTAAGCGATAATATAATGAAAGTTTCTATTTAAACCTTACATCTACACGATCATCTATCTAAACGAGCAATTCTAGTATTTATATATATATATATATATGTATATAATCTAAATCTTGGAAACGGCTCCAACGATTTTCATGAAATTTAGTATGCAAGGGGGCGATTAATCGATGTAGCTAGGTTTCATTTTTAGAAAACGTCGTTTTATCCGTGTTTTCGGCAATGAAAAATGAATGTTTGTTTTTCTACGTAACAACAGATGGCGCTATACACAACGAGCGAAGCTCGATGACCCAGATATTATTATTAACATGTTAAGTCCACATATCCTTTCTTTTGAGACACCTATGTTATCACTCAAGTTGTAGCGGTAACGCGTCGTGAGCTACTCTACATGATATAATTAATATAAACTAAGCGACCACCTTCACAGTGAAGATATTCAAATGCCCCATTTTGTCGTCTTTTCCAGAGTGCACATTCCTGTCCTGAAAATATTCATAGTCCTTGACGAGAATTCTTCTCGCTAACTCCGCGCTTTGTATCACGAGCGCGGGTCTCCATGACAAATAAATTCCAAAGTAGTCATCTCGGCGTGTTTTTCTTAGATTATTGAAAAAATCAAAAACACTTTCTTTCATCGCAAAGCCGAGATTTCCGAATAATAATGAATCTGGTTTTATGTAAGGCACACCGCGCCTTTTCCAGTAATTGAATCGATATGATATAAGCCATCGTATGAATATGAAAACTGCAAATGCTAGCAGAACCAGCCACTGTATGGTGTAGAAGACCATTATGTTTCACTGCTCAAAAGTAACTGAACGATAACAAATAAATACATTCCGCTCATTGTATGTTCTATTTGGATATAACTCGTTTCTATGTGGATACTTGTAATGTTATGTAATTATTATTTTAAGTATTACTGCATAGCTACACTACGAGGACAGATAAAATAACGCTTCGAGAAGTGATTTTGTTGCTGCGAGTTTATCGCGTTATCGACCAATTAATACTTATAATATCATTGCCAATTAATTCGTTTAAGGGAAAACTAGCTGTTCCTTCCGGTTTCATCCGCGTTAATTTTTGTTTAAAAATAGCACCCTACCTACGTCCTTTTCTGTAACCCTGACAACGCTTATGCAAAATTTAATACGGTTTTCGCGCGCGTTAACGCGGGAGCTCCTGGATAAAAAAGTTCTGTCTCCGTTTCTTTATCCCTGACAACATGTAACGTAAACTTTCATGATAGTCAGTTGGGCGCGAAGAGGCGCCAGGCAAACAGACAGGGTTACGCATTTATAATAACTACTAGCTGTGCCCCGCGGTTTCACCCGCGGTAATTTCGGAGTTCCCGCGGGAATTCTGGGATAAAAAATACCCTATGTCCTTCTCTGTACCCCTGACAATGTGCATGCCAAATTTCATCCAAATTCGTTGAGTAACAAACATCCAAACATCTAGATAAACATCCACACTTCCACATTTATAATATTAGTAAGATATTAGTAGGATTAGTATGGATAATCATACCAATACCTACTGCGATGACATTGAAGCCATCAATCAATATAATGCCTTCTTATAGTGTTTGATTTTTGTATGACTGTGTATTCAAAGTGTCATGGTTTTGTCAAATTTCTGTATATTTCTAATCGTTCTTCTTCAATGAGCTTTCCTTATAAATAAGATTTTTTATTCTATTGAATCAACGTAAAAAATTTTTTTTACTAATATAGGTAATGAATAATATTTGATACATAAGCCGTTAATAACATTCAACTCATATTAAATACTTCTCTTATTTATTTAAGCTTGGTAAGTAATATGTAACAAAATGTGTTAACTAACAGTATAGATATCAAACTTTTATCACATTGACCTATAACATTTTAAGTGGTTGAGAAGTCTAAACTCGACTCGATCGATCGAACCCCGTCTCGGGACTAAATAAGTCTTTCTCCTGAGGATAACACTGTGCTTTTCATTACGAATGCAAGGAAAGTCAAAATAAAAATAGGAATTAGCTAAAGAAAAAAATTTGTGAATTTTATTTTACATAAATCAACCATATTAGGTGTGCTACTGGCCAGTAAGTGCCCCCTATGACATAAAAAAAGAAACTTGAGTTTCTGCAGTATCCAGCTGTCAGTTGAAAGCGATTTTCCCTAGGGATGAAAAGTGTTACTTTCAACCCGCTTCTCAGGCAACTTCAGACCTACTTTCCGAGTATGAGTAATGAAAAATAATATTTTCCTATACCTACAGTGCGTGTTAAACTGTTAACGTACCTATTCACATGCATCTATCATAACAAGTACACGGCCGCACAGATGTGGACAGACACGGGTCAGTATTCGCGGAAAGAATATTCATTCGGTTCATTTCTGTACGTGTCTGTGACTACATGTCGAGCAGGGTGAAGAGCATCGGAACCGTGCAGACGTCTTTTGAAAATAAACGGTGTATGTTGGTATTTTCCCACATTTTTTTCTTGGCACGTGTCTGGCACGGAACGTGTCTGACACGCTCAATGTCTGTAGATATAAATGGACCCCTATACGTAGCTTAGTTTCTGTTAGTCGCTATGACCCTAACCATGTGTGCTAAGATGATGCATCACGAAAGTTGGCTTTCCTATGAACTCAAAATAAGTTTCACTCCAAAAAAATACATTTACAACGTTTTTTATGGCGTAAAGAATAATTTATTAATTTGTAATGTTTTGACATCTGGAACGTTTGTAATAGTGTTGTTGGAATGCTTATATGGAACGGTTTATAGGCAAGGAATGTTATTGGTCATAGTGAATAAGGCCCAGGTGGCGTTGTGTGTTAATGTCCAAATATTATTAATATATGTACACAAAATTAAATCAAATAAGGTTTTCTCGTTGGATTCCACTTTGTGTCTTCAGTGTCAACTTTTCCGCTCGTTGACCGAGATTTATCATCTGCCCGGCGCGGCGGCAATCGGGATGTCGCTCTCTATAGGTACGCAGACTTCCCCCGACACGTTTTTCCATTAAAATGCAATTTAAATTTAAATTTTCTGCGAGCAATTACCTACTTTATTATTGGATTTTACATTTTCTGTGCCGAAATTAGCAGAAGGTTCTCTGAAAAAAAAAAAAAAAACTAAATAAATGTAATGGGAAAATTTGAAATATCTTTTAATATTTCTCACGAGAAACGGAAAAAAATTATTAAGGTACCTACTCGTATTATCGTTTATTTTAAGACGTATCATAACTTACTTCGTAAAAAATATGTAGAGTATTTTTAAGATATTTCGTTTTTAAAGAAAACGAAGGACAGCAATATGAAATACTATTTTTTGATACCTTTGCAGTATTTAAATTTGACATCAAAAAGTAGACATAATAATCTGCCAAAAAGCATCGCAAGGTAAAAGTTTTGACTGGCTAAAGCCAGATTCTGAGGCACAGACGCCGCCGTCGCCAGCTTTGAAATAATAATATATTAAGGCTTTTGTTTGTTTGTAACTACCTACCTGCACCAGTGTAGTTACACTGACTATTTAGTGGTGTAAAACGAAGCTATAATCTTCAAGAGGAAGTTTAATTCAAGTAGCACATAAAATAGATAGCCAATACATTAAATCGTGTAGTTGTACGAGTACGTGGAGAAAATTGTTTTTTAATCAATTAAATGGAATCAGCATACCCTGATCCCGACATTCTAATTAGCGTATCATTAACGCTAGTAAAAATGTATACCTACATTCAACGGCTCTATCTTTTTCGGTCAAATAAGTGAGACAAAGACGGTCGGTTTTTATAGCGCTCTTATAGATAAGAGTCTAAACTATTTTCTTTTATCTCGATACTAACATTATTCTATAGATCCTTTCCCGAAAAGAACTGCTTCCATATATTTTATACGAGTAGGTACAAATAAAAAAGTACAAAGCAGTTTCGTAATTTAAAAAAGCATGATCTAACACAGACATCGTAGCTATACATACGTATTAGAATATTATACATATTAAGTACGTACAGCAATATTACGGCAGGTTTGTATACGTATATTAACTTATAAATGCGTTATGTCAATTATTGATTCAACTCTATAACAAATATTAGTTTTTATACTCCCTCATGGTTTCACCCGCGGTAATTTCGGTGTTCCCACGGGAATTCCAGGATAAAATATAGATATAAACCTCCTTCATGAATCACTCTATCTATTGGTGAAAACCGCATTAAAATCCGTTCAGTAGTTTTTGAGTTTATCACGAAGAGACAGCGGAAGCAACTTTTTTTTTTACTATGTAAAAAGATTATATTAGTACCTATGTACATATAGTTACTTTTGATCCTGACATAATTACACTGGTATTCCTCAGCTAGTTATTCGATAACGTAAAAGATAAAGTTTTCAGAATATCCTCCAGAAAGTATTCTATAGATATTTGTATATTATGTGTAGGGTATATAAATGTAGGGTAGGTATATTGTAACTCAACTTTATATGAAGAAATATACTGACTTAAGGAAAAAGTTAAAAAGATACTCTCGGCAGTCATAAAAACGACCTTAGCCCTGAAATATCGGGTTCCTGAGAGAATACTGTATGTGAGAGAATGTCATATTTCCCTAAAAGTAAGATTTAACTCTTTGAACTTAGTGCTCATATTATGGTGGAGTAATTTTTTTTAATAATTTCGTAAAAGTTACGATTTGTCTTTTTTTTGAGAAGCTTTGGTTAAATTAAACTATGATAGTGATTTGCAAAATAAATGATCATCTATTAATTTCCAAATAGCTCAAGTATCAAGCTTTACACTCAAATCCACTGAAATGTTATTATTATACTTACCTCGCCCAATGAAGTTTCGAAGAAGATTAGGTATAATATGGTGTCTTATATTCTTTGCCACATCTAACGCTGCAAATCAAACACTCGTGATTGGCACATGACGACGCTTCTACATAAGATTATTATTATTCTAATACTACGAGTACAATTAATGCGAATTTAAGTATATTTTTTGGTTATGCTTTCACACCTTAACTACTCGACTGATTATCATGAAATTTTCTATAATTAAATTTAGTCAGTGGTATAGAAAAGGAAATAGGGTACAGTTTTTACCACGGAATTCCCACGGGAACTCTGAAATTAACGCGGTTAAAACCGCGGGGACCAGCCATAGTTAGATGTATACGTAAGGTTGATTAATTATTGTAGTGTGTATTTTTGCGTGTTTATAAATGTATATGTGTGTGGTGTGACGCCCAACGTCCGTGTCTCGATGAACGAGTAAGTGTCACGCACGAGTTTAAAGATAAAGTAAAGACCGCGTATGCAGGGTCATCACCAATGTTAGGTACCTACTTATTTGAACTTTAAAACTTTGTGCTCGTATTATCTGCAAGATTAAAAGTAGCTAATACTATATGAACTATAACAAAAAATTGAATGTTTATTTTACATTTCCAGAAAATTGTATGTAGGTACTAAATACTAAATACATATACTACTACACTACACTATATGTTTTTTTTCATAGGTACTTAATACCTATGAAAAAAAATTGTGAAAAAAACAAAAACTGAAAAGGTAAAAAAAAAAAACACTGATGTGATTGTATAGACACACCACAAACCTCAAAATTTATTGTCATGAGGTATCCATGAGATACCCAAGGCCAAGTACTAAGTAACAAAATTGAAATTAATAAGGTGTTTATCGAATAAATAGAAGAGTGCATATAATGTTTTATTTGTTTTATTAAAAGCTAATGCTTTTCTCTACACACTTGTAAAGTTTCCGGACAGCAATTTCGTTAGAAGCGTTTTAATAAATTATTGAGGAGAAAGAGACAAGCTAAAAACTTCGCAATAAATTTAATGGGTATACCTACCGTCTTTTGGGTAGCCATTAATCTTGCTAATTATACTGGAATTTCGTCGCATTGCCTCTATAGATCTCTCGTTTTTCCCTCTCATCTGGTTCTCTCCTAAAATTACACTTTATCATGGAGACTTTTTTGTTATTATCCGAGTTTAGGCATCAATAATAGTTATAGTAGTGCGCAAATTAGGCTTTATGATATGAGCAAAATGAGTGTTAATTTTATACGGCATGTGGTGGAAATTGCTTTTTCACAGGTATATAGGTACAACTTTAACAATGCGTACCTATTTTCTTCGTTTACCATTCGAGTTCTTAAGACTCATAACATAGAAAGGAATTTTCTGAATTCACAATAAGTTTATTTATCACAACAGATGTTTGGTAATTTTTTAAACCCCTACTTCCCTACTATCCATACTAATATTATAAATGTGAAAGTAACTCTGTGAAAGTCTGTCTGTCTGTCTGTTACGCTTTCATGCGTCTTAACGGCTCAACCGAACTTCATGAAATTTTGCATGTACACGTTGTCAGGGGTACAGAAAAGGACATAGGGTACTTGTTATATCGGAATTCCCGAGGGATCGCCTAACTTATTGCGGGTAAAATCTCGCGGAACAGCTAGGATAATGATTATAATTGTTGGAAGTATCGGAAAAAGTAGGTATTTCATTCGACTCAACCGATCACTATGAAATTTTGCATACACGTTGTCAGGGGTACCGAGAGAGACATATGAAGTACTTTTCATCTCAGAATTCTCGCGGGAACTCCGAAATTACCGTGGGCGAAAGCACTGGGAACAACTAGTTTAAAATATTTATTTCAGGTTTGCCGAGCAACTCCAGTTGCATAATTTTAATAGCGTCTTTAGAACAAACAAAACAGTGTTTGTCAACGTACGTATAAACCGGTGAACTTATGGAGCGAACAGAGAGAAGTTAATCACTACGTTGGAGCGAATATAAAGTATTTAGGCCGTAAAAAATTTAAATTTGGAAGTTGACCACCCATTATTTCAAAACCATTTTTGGTCTATGTAAACAACAGAACTATTTCCAAAAAGTATAAAGAACTCCAGAACTATGTCCCCACATAGTTCTGGCTACTAGAACTCACTTTATTTTTTTTTTATTTTGAAATTGGGGGACCAATTTCACACGCCTTTTATAAATGTGATGTAATGCACGTAGGGAGGGGTGCGGTTCTTTTGGTTCACCGTCATAAACTAATAAATTAATTCCCGCTCAGCTTCTAAGGGACGGCAGCGAAGGCATTTTAAATGTCACTCAGCAGGAAACATCAGATAAGCGATCAGAACCCCTCCATTAGAGCGTATCTCGTATATTAGCTTCATAGTATGTAACTTTAATTATACCTATTAACGTACCTATAGTATTGCTGTAAGATGGCGAGAAATAAGCATTTTATTTTGTGTGAAGTGTCTTTTTTCTTTTATATTATGTGTGCAATAATATATTTGCAGGCGTGGAATTGAGTTTTTCTATTTATACTTTCGATCACCGCTGGTATTGGATGTTGAAAACGGCAAGTTTCCCAGTTTTTGCTATACGTTGAAGTGGCAGTCAGTTTGTCAGTCGGGTTTAATTTTATACGACGTGTAAGTTAATGTTTATTCATATTTGAGAGTTTTGAGAAGGTAGACAATACGTAGGTAATTATTGGAAACTGGTTACGACAGCCATTAGAACAATTTCAAAATAATAACAGCGAGTTACTGCATCACTATGTATCGAGGCGGCCGAATGCCACTTGTTACGATATCCTGCCTCATTTCTATTGCTTTTTATTTTTAAAAAGCTTCCTGTACCTGTTCTTTCTTATATTCTTGTCATTCCTTTTTTAAAATTCAAAATTATTTGTAGGTATTTTGTATTTTCATTGTTTTTTGACTCATTTCCTATCTTTGAACTCAACAAAGATAAAATCTTGTCTCAAACGGTTCACAACCTTAATTTTCACTAGTGATTCATGTTAATTTCATTTATTAAGACGGAAAAATAGTATCTATTAATTTTTGTAAATGGAACTATCATATACCATTACCAAATAACACCACGGGATTTTTAAATATTCCTACTTACTAAATTTTCTGATACACGCTTGTATAGTGAAATGTCTCTAAGGAAGAGAAAATTGCTGAGAAAATTTTAATGATCGCCCTTTAAAAAATAAATAAGCCACGGCATATTCATAAATACTTAGATCAAATAGATCTCGCTAAGATGACTTTCTACATCTGCGGAGATGGGCGCGGGTTGGGTTGCCAGGTCCAAAAACACAAAAGTCGGACTCGACGCTTAATTTGGCCGGACATTTGCCCTAACAGCCGGACATTACTTTTACTCTTTTTTTGCATATTGGTGGAAACCGGGCCTATGCCCCTGTTAAAACAACGTGATATTTTTATTATCATATAACTTGTTGTTTACTGAGAACTTCAACACGGGAGCGTAGGTTATCGAATTGATATACCACATTAACATTGCTCAGACTGCTTGTTATATGATGTAATTTGCTGAATACTTAATTACTGATCAAATATGCAACTCAATAGCACCGCGGTGACACTCCATACAAATGAACTGATTCAAGAACTTTCCCACAAGTAAACACGACCGGCTTGTACACGTGTTGTGTATGTGTGCGTATCGTAAGGTTGACAGCGAGCTGACAGTAACTGTCAGCTGTCAGTGAATAATTGTCACATGTATATTCTACATGTGTCAAACTTTCCTCGGAATTCCCAAGAAACTTTCGCGAGTTCGAAGAGGCATGAAATTGGTGGGAGTCGGAGAATGTCGCTTCTTTATAATATTTATAATCTCTATTCTTTGATTTAGTGACTACAGTAGGTATATACAGTTGATTTCGTCTTGTGGTTTAGAGGTCTTTTCTTTCAAATAGGTATCAATGTTCTTTTCACATTAAATTTTAGTTTTAAAGTGTCTTGTTACACAATTAGTACTCAGTGGTAAATACATAATATGGGCAGATATCAATTTTATTCATATATCTATGTACCTACGACTGAAGCTTCCATAGGTAGGTATAGATAATTTTTAGTGACTGTGTGGTTTAAATTAATTATTAATACCTAACAGAAAAAGAAAACAGTGTAATCTAAAACTCACTATAATACTTACTTTAAACACCTTAAAGATTTACTAGTTATGATTTCATTAATATTGAAATGTAATTGGAAAGTTTTTGGTGGCGGAAATAATGGATTTGAGTTCCACAGGAAACTATTACCTATATACTTGCTATCCAACATCTACCAACTTAAGTGTTCTAAAAACTTTATTACTCTCACAAATATAACCAACAATAATTGTTATTGTTTTTCAATTCGATGCGTACAACCAACAGGAGTACCTACAATAAATTTTCCTTTATACAGACAGAGTTTTATAATATGTTATCGTTTTCAATATGACCCATTTTATTATAAAATGGTAATATTTTACAAAAAGAAGGTAGATAATATTGTACCTATTTAGATTTAGCAATCCCATTGGTCTTTCACTTAAATTAGGTTACACATAAATAGGTAGGTAAAGTTGGGTTGTAGGGGGGCAATCTTTAGGACTAAGGGACGGAGTTTTTAAAATCTTCCTTTGATAGGAAGCTACCGCTGCTACAGTACCTATGCTTGAGTTAACATACGAGTTGGATATTTTCATACTGGAATGGAGAATCTCTGAAGGAGTCCCGAAATTCACGCGGGTGTAGGTGTAACTGCAGTAGGGAAGATATTTTGGTATAAGTATAGTAAAGAATTGGAATAGAATAGAGGGTAGGGACTTTGCATCTCGATGCATAAAGGTCGCGAGGCAATTTCGAAACCGACACGGATGAAATCGCCAGGAAAAAAGCTATCGCTACGTACGACAGAACAGGACTCCACTCCGATGCGCACAGCACGGCGCCGTGTGGATTCTCATGTTTAGGTTTCATGTTAGCAATTAATTACATAATATATTATTTACATTGTCAACTTAGTTCATATAATACGATTGCGTGAAGATTGATTACCGACCGTCATACCATTGTTTGCAGTTAGTTATAGGTATGTTATTTATCGTAAAAACTTTTGTTAATATGACAAAGTAAAAAATACCTCTATTAAGTTATATATATATTTTACTGTACCTAATTCAAATAGAGAAGAGAACGAAATATTTTTTTACACGACTTGTGCCCTTCAGTTGTACAACTTCTAACATTAAAAAAATGCTAGTCCTATACGTATTTTTTTTATTATGAAAATTCAAAGATCTTGCTTACCAATGTCGTTTCTTACCTATCCCGACTTCATGCAGATTTGAATGCTGGCTCTCCGAGAATTTCAGTCTTATATCACAGGACCGCTATATGGAATTTTATCTTTCATAAAGATATTCTAAGCCATTAAAGGTATTCAAGTCACGAACTCACGAACTTCAAAGTTTACTGACAGATTACATCACAAACCTGTCTAGGGACTCCTCGTCACTGTTACAGCGTAGATATAATCCTTTGCTCAGAGATTTATACTTAAAAGGCAGGTAAGTAACTTTGTAAACTACTTATACCTATGTCTTAATATTTTTCATTCAGTTACTTAATCTTAGAATTTTGGCAACAGGCAGCTTTATTCTAGGCCTTCGCACACATTCCTAAATTTAAGATACGTATATGGTAAAGAGTATTTCTCCTTTTGGTCAAAGACTTACTTGGATTTTATTTATTTATTTATTAATGGGTAGTACACAGCTTTATATACTTATTCTAAATACAATTATTTTTTATACATTATGCAAGCCAATTACGACTACCAAACTACATACAATAAGTGAATACAGGTACCAAACAATAACAAAGATAGGTAAAAACATATCATGTATTTTTAAAAGAAAATTGGTTGTTGGCAGGTGAAAGCCGTACCGAACACACATACAGTCTTCGTTATTTCAGTCACCTTTCAGCATCTATTTTGAAAGTTTCAATATACTTTATACTAAAAAAATACACGTGATTTTGGGCATGGGGGGAGGGTAGGTAGTCTAAAACCACACCACATATCACCAGGGGGGAGGAGGGGGTTAAAAAGTTGCTAAAAAACATCACGTGACTAATGGGCGCCCCCTTTATGGATGGTTCCTAATTCATCCGTTTACAAATAAGTAGATTGGCATTTTATGAAATGCTGAAGACAGGAAACAGGCGTTGTGGTCATGGTGCTCGTGAATACCTACAATACAATATGACAATTATACAATTTGCCTGATCGTTAACGCCATTTGTATACGGGAGTACCTATTGTAGGTATATTTTTTGACAACATTCCTACATAGTTAGGTACACGCCGTATAAATATTCAGTTATTTTCTTTGCTTCTTCTTCTTATATTTTGTTATAATTAGGTCAACAATATCTACCTAAGGTTCTAAGTAAATAATACATAACAAAGAAAACTGTACAAAAGGTTGAATGAACACGAAAAAAGACCGTTAATTAAAGAATAATCTTGTTATTTTTAAAATATAAATTACGTTGTTGAAGCCTTGGGGGCTCGGTTCTGTGAACGGCTGGGGGCTGGATTCCCCAATTACATTCCTTTGTATAGGGTAGGTACTGATAATGGTTTGGTTCATAGGCAAGCAAGTATGTATGTGTACGAATTTATGGTTGTCCATTCGAGCGATAAGTCGATGTGCCTTCTAAGTTCTAACTCCGCCACGCCCCGCGGATATCAACTTGCGGAAAGTGGTTTCTAACATAAAGTTAGAATGGCGATGTCGCAGGCAATTTGTACATTTCGTTCGATTAATTACGTTGTACAAGGACTTTTATCCCAGAATTCCCGCGGGTATTTCGAAATTCACGCGGGTGAAACCGCGGAAAACAGCTAGTTTATACTGAAATCCATACTTATTATAAAACTGTAGAGAGGTCAATTCTGTACATTGAATATATATGTAAAATTAATATTAGAGGATGAATGGTGATCGATACCGATGCCAAAAATGCAATCAGTAATTTTTTTGTCTGTCTGTATTTGCACGCATGAGTCAAAAACTACGGAAGGGATTTTAACCAAACTTGGTACGATTGTAGTCCATAAGTACTCCTGGGCAGGTTATAGGCTATAACAACGCTAAGACACAAAGGAGCTGAGCAGTGACGATAAATTTGAAGCAAGTCGGATGAAAATGCGCTTTCGAGCGCTTATCCTCGCATACGTTTACTCAATCACGCAAAAACGGCTGAACGGATTTGAATGAAATTTGGCCCTCTGGCCCCTCTTGGCATCTCTGTACCCCTGACAACGTGCATACGTTGTCAGGGGTACAGAGAAGGACATAGGATACTTTTTATCCCCGAATTCCCGCGGGAACTCCGAAATTACTGAGGGTGAAATCGCGGGGCACAGCTGGTTTAATCTAATAGGTACCTACCTGTCTAATCTGGTCTAATCTATAGGTACCTAATAGGTACCTACATTAAATGCTGATTGTGATAGGTACTACCTATACTGATGAACTATGAAATTTGCCTGATGACCGTATTTCCTTTCATACGTACATATTTGGTGAAAAGCTGTTAATTTAGAATTACAAACAGCAGACGACACTTTAATTTTATTTCAAAGTTAAAGTCAAATAATTTATTCAAATTTGGCTCATAATGTAGCTCTTTTTGACGTCAATAAAGTTAAATTTATTATGCAGCACCCATAAAATATCCACCCTTCACAGCTTCCTAGTGCTATGGCTGAAGAGAAGAAGCTGCGCACCAAACACTCCAGTAGCACGCTGTCAGTTTAAAGTTTTAATATAACATTAGTGATAACTCAATTTGCAAATTAATTATGTGAGAACAATAAGCCGTATCTAACCAGCAAAAGACTATACGGTACAGACTACAGATACATTAGAAGTTAAACTAGGATTATTATAATAGTAGAATAGTAGAATAGTTTCGGTTCTCAGTTAATAGGACAAGACAGGACGTCGACACTGGCCCTGATTCATTAGGACCAATTATCCCTTCGCGCGATGACGCTCCGTACCATGTAACATAATACCAAGCTTTAAGTATATAAAACGCAGTGATCGCAGTGGTTATAATATACTCTTTGAGTATACCTATAGCAAGAAATCACAAATTAGCATTGACATAATATGGTTGAGTTATTAAAACTAAAATCATCAATGCTTTCTATTATCATAAAGATTTATTATTATTGTTATAAATAATCATAGCTAATTAACGTCATTATGTAAATCAAACTACGTAAGTAGGTACCTACATTTTAAAAGTCATGATTTTACTTAAATATTTAAGGCATTTTATGATAAACGAACGATGTTAAATTACAATATACTATGAAAACCAACTAGTGCCCCGCGGCTTCGCTTGCGTTGCGTTAGTGTAAATTTTGTCAATAAATTTTCTATCCCACAAGAACAGGCTAATCAGTTGAGTTAAGGCAAGAAAGCAGAAAGAGTAACGAACAAATTTATATTATTCGCATTTTTAACAGAAGTTAGTGGGTATCACATTTTTAGTTTTGATATTATAGTAAAAATTGGAATGTTCAAATGAATTGCAAGTTCATATTTTATTTTGCTAAAAAGGTCACTGACTCATTGAGTATACAAGAAATCTCGAAAACTACATGATCCATGAAACTGTACTTTGGCAGGTAGATAGTTTATGAAGTGTATGTAGAGTAGAAGTTAGCTAAGAAAGGATTTCATGGAGTCCCCGTGGCAGCTCCAAAATTAATCGCAACGTGCAACTAGTTTCATTATAGCGACGAATTACGTGAGCAGCGAGTATTATTACAAATGGGCAATCAAACGGGCTTACACCCGGGCCGGCCGGCTTGGGTTAAACACCTTGTATATGAAACCACTGTCCATTTAAAGCGAGTATTTTATGATTAAAACATTCTATGCTTAGGAGTCGCCCATTAATTACATGAGCCGTAAAGGGAGGGGGGGGTGTAGCCAAACCTCACCCAATCTCACGCGGGGAGACTGTGGTTTCGTCAAATTTCACGTAATTTTTTGTCGCAAGAAACGGTGTAAAATTGTGAAATCACAAATTGTCTTGTTACATATCAAGCACAGATTCAATTTTTTGTATCAAAAATACGCATTTTGATAAATCTCACGTGAAATTAGAGAAGGGGTGGAGGGGTTTGAGCAAAATCTCACATCTCACCACTTGGAGAGGTTGTGGGGGGTGGGCGATAAATCGTCAAAATTGGCTCACGTAATATGGATGCCCCTTAGAGCCGGTCCAGATGAGGCGTTTTACGCGCGAGTCGAGAACGCGCGTGTTCCCGAGATACTAGAGCCACATAAATCCCATCCAGATGCTCTCACGCGTAAAACGCTTGCAACGCGTCGGACTCTCGACCCGCGCGTTCTCGACGAGCGCGTAAAATGTCTCATCTGGACACTCACTTAGTTTATTTCGCCTTCTCTGAAAGAGGTAAAAGTTTCCTAAAAAAATAAAAGTGACGTCATGTGTCACGCTTGGCTGTGATTGGTGTTTCGTTGCAACGTTCCGTTTCACAAAATTAAAACTTGAATATTTTGGAAACTATTGAATTTTTTTAGTAAATCTTTCACGATAACGCTTTTCTAAGGCTCTATTTTTTGAAATATTGACACAATTTATTATAATAAATTTCATGCAACTACCCTATTACTTGTTACCTATACTCACTTACGATTTCACTCTCGTAAAGCATCTAAATACTTAATGTGAACTCTGTGCATGTGTACCTATAATATTATTTTTCAATAATTATCTAAGCTACATATTATACAGCTTATATAATTATTGAAAAATAAATAGGTAGGTACTTAGGTAGGTATATCGGGACTTCAATAAACTAACAATCTTATGGTGACAATCTTACCTGTTATCGCTGCAGTCTGTAGTACGGCACGAGCGCGGTGTGACAAATGCCTGTAATTCCCACTGGCTCAATTGAGCAGTCAATTGCTTTTTCTTAATTACATCCTCTTAAATCTACAGCGAAATATTTCTTCTCCCTCATTAAAATCCTTCTACACAGACAAATTCTTCGTTTTATGTAATTAAATTGGAATAGGTAGGTGGTGAAGTGAAACATCGTAAAGAAACTTTCACTCCTATTCAATTTCAAAGTATGTAAAGTCCACCAATCAGCACTGGACCGTCATTGGAGGACACGTCTTCCTTCGCCTTTGTCTCAGGAGCGAGGCCATTAAAAATGCTGACTATGCTTCGTGGCGAGTTGCTGATGATGATATCAATTTCCTATAGTACGGGAGATACCGATGCTAATTCGGAATTATCTCGAGCGTCGTTGGGACCTATTGGGTTTTGAAGATTAGGAGGTATAAACAAAATAACGTTATATGATGTTTTTTCATTCACCGGTGGGTTTAGCTCCTACAGGCTTTCAAAAATGCAAAAAAAAATTAGTAACATGGAAATACTCGAGCGTGTTAGATATTGTAGTTTAGATACTCCAAGGTGTCTCTGATATCGAAAATATATTCATCTGCCGATTTGCGTGGTGGGGGTGGCCATCCGGAAGGGGAGAAAATGAAAAAAAAAAAAATACTCCAGCGCGTTAGATATTCAAAGGGGATGTTAAGTGAACCCTAAAAATGCTCCCCTTCGAAAATCTGCCAATTTAGAGGGGACGCAAGGTAGTAGCGAATTTTTGAAAATGCAAAAAAATCTCAATTTTGAATTTATTTTATTAATTTGACATGTTGAGTGTCGTAATATGCTGTGATGACGTCATGGCGATGGAAAGTAGTGTGAATACGGTGCGAGAGAGTGATAGATAGAGAAAAGGTTAAGGGAAAAAAGGCAGAGTGAGCAATAGGTAGAAGAAGAAGAAGAAGATCTTCTTCTTCTTCTTTAATAGGTACCTGTTTCACTGCAGCTGCTCGTTATAAACTTTATAGACGATTTTCGTTACTTCGGCTTATGAAAATCGGCAGATTATATTTTTCCCGCTATCCTTGAGTTATTTACTTCAAAATAAAAAATAAATCAACCGCGCTCGAGAATGTCGATATGGCGTTTTTATATTTGGTGGAGGTACTCAACATGGTGCAAGGTACCCAACATGGTGCAAGGTACCCACCCCCCTTATGTTCCTCTGACGCGCTTTAGCAAATCCACAAATCCCCTCTTGGGCGCCCGTACTACTACAGATTAAGATCATCCAAGCCATCTTTATAAACAGACTATATTATTAAGGTGATTGTGGATAAGTATATGTATACCACCTTAGAATCTATGATCTTTTATATATGGATTCTTCCATAAAATTAAATCATCATATAAAAATATAGGATGATTTGATGATTTAATCATCCTATACACGTTAGAGTATTTCTATTTAAAAAAATAACACGTTTTTAATAAAAAGTATTTATTAATTAATATTTAATATACCTAAAAATATCTTTAATAATAATAGGGGAAGTGTAAAGTTTTGGTATACACAGTACTGGTAAATACTCGAATTAGGTAACTGACTTGATTATTTTTCACAAATTAATTTTATAGGCAGGTGTAAGAACTAAACTTAAAGATAAATCGTGTCAGTGAGTCTTCTTCTTGCATCCCCCGCTGATGATCTTCATCAGTCTGACCGCAGGAGCCTCGAAAGCGATCGAGATGACGAATGACGATAGGAACGCCATCACGGCATACCCTGCGTATGCGGTGAGCTGTGAACACAAAGATACCATGGTGTGATTACGACTCGCTCTGCCGGGTGTAGCATTGAGCGGGGTCAGTACGGGGAGCTCTCTGAAACTATGAGAGATAGAGAAATATATGGCTTCTTTTAACATACCGAGAATTCCCGCGGGAACTCCGAAATTACCGCGGGTGAAACCGGGGGATGTATATTAAATAAACTGTAGCGGGAGCGGGATAGTGATATGGCTCGACCGCCACCAAAGGGGAAGCTTCTCGCTGAGCGAGGTGTTATTCCCGGGGAACCGCGGCTTCAACTGTAGATCGTCGGAGGTCATATACATATGTATATTCAGCGCAGTGTGAAAACTTCGTAAGCGCGATTCAGGGCTTTTATGCTTATTGTTGCTACAAAATAACGTCAACGTTTCACATCTGCCCGACGTCCTGCGATGGCTCATTTTTTGTTTACTATTTAAATACGATACGATATTAAATATCGTCAACTAAATGACAAAAAAATTGCATTCTCAGATATTTGGAAAATCATAGATCGATAGGACGGTATACCTAACCTAGTCATTATTGGTTTTCGTGCATGACCAAAATTTTCAATTTTTCTTGAATAAAACTTTTGGCCAAGAGAATAAAGTTACAAATGTTTTTCTTTTCTCAAATTTATAGCGGGTTATAATAATTATTATTGGTTCAAGTAAATTTAGTTTTAACCATGGGCATTTAAAATCGACAACGTGCGTCCTTAGAACGCGTTAGGACATTTCTCTATTACTTATAGTTTACACCTCGTATCTATGATTCGAATTATTTTGTGTGTTTCAATTGGAAAAAGTGATGCTGTGATACAAGTATAGCCTTTATCTGGTTTCCTGATAAAAAGAGAACGTTAGGGTAGCGTCGTGATACGGATAATGTCTGTTGACAACTCGTGATATCATCACCTTTAACATTATATTGTAAGGAAAAATATGAGAAGTGGGAAGACTACAAAATGTAGAGCATAATATTGTACCTACATAACATACGAATCATGGAAGGTTTGCTAACAGTGTCTAGTTCATTTCAGTTTAGTTAGCAAGAAAGAAAGAAAGATTTATTAATAGGAGATAGAGACAATACTTTAAAATAACATAAGAACTCGATTTATCAATAATATTGATTCCCTTATACACAGAAATTTATGCACATACTTATTTTACTCTACGCTGCAAAATATCGGTTTTTATTTTTAATGTATGTAAATATATCAAATAGAATCTATAGAGTAGGTACATAATCTTTATTCTCATATCGTTTTTCATTATGATTTACTGAAGATAATACTGTTACGATTGTTTGGATAAAAATGGGATAAAAGAATATCTGAAGCGCAGATAAGCCCGACGAGAAAGTTTTAATGATGACGTTTACAAGAATTTTTGGTACCTATAGGAAAAAAAAAAACAATTTTATACAAAATATACTAGTAAGTAAATGATTTAGTTGCAAAGTCTACCTACAACAATATCATTGATCTACAATATAGGTAAATATTTTCAATAAGATTTTGAGAATTATACTAAACTATCCTATGGCTATGCAAATATGGCTAGGCAAAAGGTTGACTAGTAGAGAATGCCTTAGGCATTAAGTCCGCCTTTTGTACATAAATGTGCTATAAAGTTCTTTAAATTAATAAATTATAATAATTAGTTTTACGTACAATATTCAAGGTAATATAATAAATTATGTTGAATTTACTTCTACTATTTAAAAAGGGAAAAATTACATGTGTTAATTCTTAAGAAACCATGCATTTGCCGGTGAATATTACACATTATCATATATCCAGCTCCCCCTTAAATAGTGCAAATACCCTTTAAATTTAATATAAAAAATAGATGTTTGTAATGCAAAATATAGAAAGACACACTTTGCAGATAAAACACGCTTATGAAAAAAAATGTTGTTGTACAAGCGATTTACTTAAATTAGGTATGCAAATTAACTATTTGTCATGTACCTAACTGTGATCAAATAAACACGTGGCAGTAGGTAGGTAGATACACTGATTAATGTAACATACCAAACATTTTGTTATTTCAACTTTGAGCACTAAAACATGATTGAACATACAATGTTTGCTCCGTTTAATTAAAATAATTACACAAGCATGACTCTATAGGCCTAAGCATGAATCATTTCTGATAAAGTAAGTGTACTTATTAGTATCAATTTATGTGAGACGATCCACGATAGTATCTACAGTGAAATGTACAGAGATAAGTCGCTGGCAATCAAAATATTTACAGCTCAGTTCAGTCAAACCAACAACATTACATACTACCTATAGGTACAACATACAATACATACGCGTGCCTGCTTGTAACAAAAATTTCAACATAATTTCAAATGCTCTATGCACATAACGAAAAAACATAAACTATAATTTATTAGTGTTCTCTATGCCGTCAGATTGCATAACATACGTTTTCAATTATTATTTTAGTCAAAGGCCTTCATTTGGTCACGTGGCCACGTCGCGTCGGGAAAAACAATTTTTGGGGCCAGTTATCGTAACGCGGCGTGTTGTGGTCATCATCATAGTGATCCCCTGGACGTGTTATTGCGATTCCTATATGCTTTGCAATGACGATATAACCACAGTTTCGTGCCTATTATATGACATGGTTTCGTATGGAAAATCTGTAATTAACTTTTTCTAACAATAATTATGTCAAAACGCCATTATGGTCCCAGTAAAGGGCAAGTCGTAATGACTGACGAAAATCTTACTCAAAGATCGAGAGCACACCTCGTCTTCACATAAATTATCTTTGATTTTTTTTTCTCAATCCACTGTAATCTTACTATACGAACTCACTACACGTAAGAAAGAGATGACTGTTGGTATTTTTGTATAGGGTTGTCACTTTTTTACACGCTTTTTATTATATTGTGTGTTTTTGTATAAAGGTTCGAGCAAACCACAAAGCGACCGTTCTGTCCTATGGGGATGTGAATGCTTATCTCCCATTTGCATGTTATCACACGCCGTTTCAGAGTTCGTGCCTAGGCTCTGGGGCACCTTCGTCGCCCAACCAGAGAGGGATTTATAACTGCAATAAGGAAGAGCCCGACTTAATACTTCGGTCTTTGATAGATATTACACCATCAACGTACACTAGGATTTACATAATGGCTCAGTTCGTAAAATATTATAGATAATAGAATTTCTTTGTGGATAAGACATTTTCCTCAATGCGAAGAAAGGTGGTTCTCGGTAAATAGGTATTAAATTTAATGAAGGTGTTACATTATACAATAAAAATATGAAAAGGAAAACGATATGTTTAATTTCACAGGTACCTACAACGTGTTATAGAATATTAAGATCATAAAACTGTATCTTTTTTTTTAATACAGTTGCTCAAAAAGTGGCGTATTGCAGGGACGTTTAGCGTTCGGGATGTGGGCTATTACATACTCGAGCTTTTTGTTTACCTTTCCCGAACTCGTGCGTTCTCTTTGCCAACTGTCAAATGGCGACACGACTTTGACACACTTTTTTGCATTGCGAAACGTAGGTTTCGCATTACTAATACGACTAGCGCCATCTCTTGATCACAGTTGGAACTTAGTTGAGTTTGTTGTGTTTTTGATATTTTATTAAATTTCTTCATTTTTTTCGCAACTGTATTAAAAATAGTTGTTCAGTACACGTGCGGAACCGTCATTGCAACTAGTTCCGACTGTCAACCCTCACCTTCGGCTGCGCTTCGGCTCGGGTAGACATTTGTCGGAACTCTTTGCAATGACAGGCTTTCCGCACTTATAATGAAATATACTATACTAAGCTAGGTGGTATATAAAAATTATCAAGTATTACCTATAGGACCTATTTATTAAAAATGAATTGTTACCATTAGTAAATCAATGTTTGTTACGGTCGGAATCTGAGTTTTTTTAATGATTATCTAATATCTACTTAATTTTAAGTAAAGATTTTAAAAACAATTAACAATTAAATGCCAATTAACATTACTTTAATGAAAATCTCTGAGTGCGGCAGTTTTTTTTTTTAAATCTTTACTTAAAATTAATTTTGAGTGCGGCTGTTAATCGTTATGTGTCAAGTGACATTATAATATTACGTAGGTATGTCAGAGTTCCTTCCTCTGCGACAGATTTTTACATCTGAAAACTTTATTTTGTACCATTTTGTTTCCCAAAAAATAAATAAATTAATAAAAGTATCCTATAGGCTATAGGTAATGTTACTCGGCGATACAGTAGCTTTCATGTTAGTAAAGGAATTTTTAAATCAGTTATCTCCAGAGCTTACTCTTACAAACAACAAACTTTCTTCTTTATAATATTAAGGAAGTCGGTTAAAGATAAAAGTTATGAAAACAAATTTCGGTGCCATACACACGAATAACTATAGCACTGGGGACAAAAAAAATATAGCGACATATGACGTCCTTTGTGATGTGCTGTTGTATTATTCGCATAGCCTTTGACTCGAAAAATGCGGCAGTAAAGCGGTGGGCGGTTTGTTGAAATTTTAAGAAAATATTTTAGGAGTTACAATGTGTACGGTGTACCTACATACGTCATCTAGATTGGATACAAAACATTTTTTCACTTCCCATGCTCTGAAAGTGCTTATTTGTGCAGGATATGGGCTGCACAAAATTCGATTTTGTGCACAAATAAGTACATTAAGGGATCTACTCATAAATGTATCTATATTAAAGCAAAGAAAATGAGCCATACAGCCAAACACAACAAGAAGTTCATAGATAGAATTTGTTACTTTATAATATTTACTTCCATTTACTTGCCTTATGTGTTTTTTTTTACATAAATACCGTTAATATGCCGGGAAAAACAATTTTCTTCAGTATTCAAAACTGTACTAAATTTACTTTGAAATTTAATTAAAGAAATGTTATATTATACTACTGTTTTATTTCCTCGCAATTGAAGTGAAAAGCAGAGTTAATAACTCGTTCACAAACCATTTTATCCTCGACATTACTATCAACCCTCACATTCGGCTCGGGCTGCTAAAAGTCTCGGATAAAAATGGTTCGTTTTGTGCACTTGTTGTAAAATCTACTATTATTATATAACGAACTAAATTATTTCACTTAGGGCCGAATTTTTCAATTAAAATAAAGGCCAACCTGAGATAACATAAGTTTAAGAATAGAACAAGTTTCATATGGAATATCAAACGTATTCGTATGGATTATTATCCATCTAACATTTTTTAAAGAATATTTTCAGCACGACGGAAAACAATTTTTTGTCATGGTCATAGGGAATAGGCACAATTTTGAATATTCTGCAGAACATATTTAAAGCCTTATATATCTATAAAATTTAGTTTTTTACATAACTCTAATATAGAGAAGATTAATTATTAGAGTGGGTACATAATGTAGAGAAGCTATGCACGTGAGAAATCTCAATCAAAATCCTGTTTAGTTATGAGGAAAACGGTAAGCTACTTACTTATAATCATGGACGTATCTTAATGCTAACTGTACAGTCAACAGCAGAAATATGTCAACACTTTCGACAGTTATTGAATCTTATTTCAATAAAAGATTCAAAAACTGACCCTAGTTTAGATATTACTCCTGCTATCTGTATATACATAGATATATATTTACTTACGACCATCGAGTTCTGCAGATGGAAGGGTCCATCGAGCAGGAAGCAGGTCCAGACCATGATGACGGGGTGGACCAGGTACGCGCAATATGTGAGGCGGCTCAGCGGCAGCAGGCCCCGGTAGGACAGCGCTGAGTTCACCAAGCCTCCGTAGCCGCAGCAGCAGCATATCGTCACCCATGCTAGGGCTATACCCCACGCTGGACATTCAAAATATTATCAGATTATGCAGTAGGTAACAGTCGCTCGACTCGCTCCCCAACCATTACAACCGCGGATTTCGGAGTTCCCTTGGGAATTTCGGCATACAATTACCCTATGTTACTCAGGAACAACAGGACAATAGCTTTCTAAATAGGTGAAAGAATTTTTAAAATCGGTTCAGTAGTTGTTATTTATCCATTACAAACAAATATACAAAAAAAAAAACAAATCTTATCAGTTTAGACGAGTAGTTGACCTATACGTTGTCCTGTAAAAAATACCACAGAAAATAGTACATTGTTATCCTAGGGGTGAAAGTAACTTATTTAGTCCCGAGACGGGGTTTGGCGCCCGAGCGTAGCGAGAGCGCCAATAGATCGAGGGTCTAAATAAGTCTTTCTCCCGAGGATAACACTGTGCTTTTCATTACGAATGCAAGGAAAGTCAAAATAAAAATAGGAATTAGCTAAAGAAAAAAATGAGTGAATTTTATTTTACATAAATCAACCATTAGGTGTGCTACTGGCCAGTAAGTGTGCCCCCTATGACATAAAAAAAAACTTGAGTTTCTGCAGTATCCAGCTGTCAGTTGAAAGCGATTCTCCCTAGGGCTGAAAAGTGTTACTTTCAACCCGCTTCTCAGGCAACTTCAGACCTACTTTCCGAGTATGAGTAATGAAAAAGCACTTACTGCTGTTTTCCAGAATTTTCTAATTTTCCGGGCAATTTTTAACTAGGTAATAAAACTATTTTTCATCTGTAACTTTATTAGGAAACAAAAAATTAGCCTAGCTAGTCAAATCGTTCCAGCCGTTATCAAGTAAGTAATACCTACGTTTAGGTAATATATAACTGACATCATTAATGAATTTTTATTTATATGTAGATTGCCTCTAGCAATAAGGCCGCCTTTTGCTCTGTACTTTATTTTCTAGATTTAGTATTCTTATTTATTCTAAAAGTGTTTTTTATTATTTTAAGTAAGAGGTAACAAAACAGTAGGCATTCACAGATTTTTAGACAGATCCCGTTCGCTCTAAATAACTTTGAGTCAGTTTCCTCCAATTTTTTTTATTGTACACTTTTTCAAATTCCTGGGAATTAGAATGAGAGAAACGTTAATTAATATACGTTTTACTCAACAACATACACAGCAAATAGTGGGCACCTTTTACATCAGTAAAACGCAGCGTTGCGTGTGTGTGACGTAGTGCGGATGCTAAAAAGTACTCCACACAACATAATTAGGTATTAAGCTGTTCAGATAACGTATCTTGCCTTTGACAAAAAAACTAAACGTGATAATTGCTGTGACAACTGACATCTGACCTTATTGTAACCATACCGTGCCAATCATATTGAGGTGAAGATTATTTTTGACATTTTTAATGTTTTTATAACAGAAGATATGTTTCAGGAACTACTTAAACGTATATTTTCACAAGCCACTATGTCCACGTGGATTTTCGATTCATCGAAATACCTACCAGTTTGCGAAAATTGTTTTCGGGATTGTTCCTAAATTTAGTTCATATCAATGTCAATTTTTTGATGTTAAGTTACAATTTTTGGGTCATTTTAGTATTTTTACAGAAATAATACGAAAAAAAGTTCATGTCGGTCTCTGAATCAGAAGTCACGGTTATTGTTGTTATAGTTTTGTCAATCGTGAAATGTTATGAGAGATCGTTTAAAACTTTTTACATTCAATTTGCAATTTTAACTTGCTTTTTCTTGGGAAAATGTGACACACACAAGTTCACAGCGTGCAACGTGAATAAATAAATGTAGCATTAGATGCCAAATGGGTTGGATAAAATAGGCTTATGTCAGGTTGTTTATCTAATTGTTAAATGTAGGTACGTCGCACCATGTGCGGTTCAATTATCTTCGTATTCCAAATCAAAATAATATTCTAGTGTATTTTACCATTTCGCATTAAGCCGTGGGCTTTCAACGTGAAATGGATCCGCAAATTAGATTTTATAATAGAATATTTCCACAAAATTATTAAAGTGCCCTTTGAGAAGTGCCTAACCGTCTAGAAAATTATGCGACGCGACGCTAGTCAGAGAGGGGGTACCAAACTGAGAGCACATTAAGAATATTTTTGTAAAAACAACAATCGCAAAAAATAATTGGATTGTTTATTTTTAGGTGTAACTGATGATCTGATCCCATACAAAGACCGTAAAAGTAAATCCAGGTGCGCTCCTGGCAGTACATATAGCTATCTTTATAAAAAAACTAGCTGTTTCCCTTGGTTTCACCCGCGCTAAGTTTGGTATTCCCGCGGGAATTTCGGGATAAAAGTACCCTATATCACTCACGATTACCTACCGTAGCTTCCTATAGCTAAGTGAAAGAATTTTTTATATCAGTCCAGTAGTATTTGAGTTTATTCCTTACAAACATACAAAAATACAAATTTTTCTTCTTTATAATTTTAGGGTATTTATAACTTGAAAACTTTTGTGGAAAATTAAATACGAAATTGATTCCTTATCATTGAAGCTTAGCGCCCCGTTAGCTATAACGTTGTTTGGTTGTATTTTGATAAAGGGTAAGAAACATTTTTATATTTAGGAGCAAGAGACTGGAATATTATTTGAGTAAAATGCGAGTATAGGAAGTAGTAAACAAATGATGGCACAAGGTCTTTTAAATTCCACTGAGTGCACAGCGATGAAAAACGTTTTCTGTTGTACGTACCTACTATAAACAATCGACGTCCAAACTCGTGTTTTCAATTACGGGTAGCAAAACAGTTTGTTCCTTTGAGCTATGTACTTGTACACATCTATGTGTGACAGGCGAGGCATCAGGCAGCCAGCTCGATGTCGCGTTGCGGCCTGATGGTGGCTTAGTTAAATGAAAACCAAACCCTTGCCGTGCGCCCGTAGCGGTTATTAAAGGAAATTTATGGCGCCTACATTTTCTTTATTCATATCCAATTATACAACGCCTTTGTTCTAGTGGTTAGCGAACCTGACTGCTAAGTCGGGTATCCCAGGTTTGATTTACGCTTCAGAGTAGATATTTGTAAGGGGGCCTTAATTAGGTATGTATTTTATGTATAGGTACCATATTTACAACAAAAAAGAGTATTTATCAGTTATCTGGTACTTATGGTATTAGCTCTGCTTTATGTGAGACCACCTGGTCATGCATGCTTGAAGACACACATAGAGTCAGGTGGCTCTGTTTATCTTGTGGTTTCACCTGCGTTTAAATTGAATTAATATGTCTTTTTATTCGAAAAAGAGCCCAAATACCGACACTAACTTCCAAATGAAATGTACTTCCACACGAACTCAAACGCTCTTTTTTCTTCCTTAGGTGTTGAATACCCAAAAACTCAGTGCAGTAAGTTTAAAAAAGAAATCAAATGCCGAAGTTTTAGTTTTTAAAACCAGCGTTTAGTTCTAGGCGTTGATGTATCAAGTCAATGTGGAAGGAGAATGTGTAATTTTATACCTACTCTCTACTATTTTTTGCTACCTATAAGTAAAAAACATAATGTTTCCTGCGGTGTTAAAAGCTCTTCGTAAAAACAACGGAGTTGTCATACAGTTTCATTTCACACAATTGAATGCAAAACTTTTGAATATTGTTGTTTTAAAACAAATACACATAACACAGAATTTCTAAAGGCACGATTGCTTTATTCGGGTTTTCGTGAAAACATTGCGCAGAGAGTTTATTGATTCGATTCCAGTTTTATATTGCCTACTGTACTGAAATTGCACTTCTCCAATATCGGCACAGATTTGTCACTACGGACGTGATAATCGGTATTCAATTGAAAAAATGAGAATTTCGAGTTTGCCATGTAGTACCTACATACCTATTATCTGTAAGTCTATATGTTGAATATGAAGCGGCGTGATAGTGTAGTCCAAGCATTTTAGAAATTGGTATTTGAAATTTTCGTTTTTACTGAGGAAACATTGTATTTTAGGGACTTTGTTATAGAAATCTAACTGCTACGCGGTTGAAAAATCCGCGTGGAAATTTACGTGGGTCACAGATAATATAATACTATACTGTGGGTGAAACCGCAGTGTAAGGCCAGTGAAATTCCCTTATGTTAACTTCGTAATAGCGAAACAATACAACAAGTCTCAACAATAATTTACGGGCGTGTAAGGATCCTTAAGTTCCAGAGTCACGTAACTATAAGCATCGAAGTTTATAGAATTAATAACTAGAGTTAATGAACTGCTGATTTTCTTACTGTTGCTGAGTTATTTTTATTATTGACTTAATTGTGTAGATAATCAATTAATTAGATCATAAGCGTCAGCTAAGCAGAGTGATTCTAGCGCCTTTGCTATTTTGGAAAGATCCTGCAATGTCTTAAATTTCCACATTTCAAATCGTAATTTTATCTAATAAATATCGTCCGTCGAAATAAATAAATGACTTATATTGATGCATCTTATTATTCCAAGCACGAACTTTTCACTATATCTTTTAAAATAGTATAGAAATGCTCTGTCACTATGATTTCCACGAAGGAACCCGAAAGAGAATAAAGAAAGAATTATATTAGGTAGGTAGTAGCCGTTTATTTCAAGTTTGCAGTTACCTCCCGCTCAATATCGGTAGCAGACAGCAGCACAATCGTGGGGTTTTCGCGCGCAATTTGACGGTACGGGGATGCAGGAGGAACTGCTGATTTTTCACGCGTCTTTGCAGACATGAATTGCGGGATTATCTCGGTAATTTCGGACTAAAGGTATCATAACATGTGCTAATCCAAAACGTGCGGTGTACTGTGTGTACTGTGTGCTTCTCTTCGAAATCCATCCTATCGTTTTAGTGGAAAATAGTTCTAGGTATACTTACACACATAAACTATCGCATTTATAAATGTGTGCGATGTGGTATTTTTTACGTTTATCCTAAGTGGTTCAATTGATTGTACTACTGCAACTTTTGAGTATTATTAGTTCAATCTTTTATAATGGAACTACTGATACTTAAAAGTATCAATAGTACAAGAGCAAGATATTATATACCTGTGTGTCCGATGCTAATGTAGAAGGCGGTGGGCCACACGGCGAGGTGGCCATCCACCATGCCAAAGATGATGGCGCCGAAGACTGCGAGTGCGCAAATCCAGCCCAGCGCCACGAGCCAGAGGGGCAGGCGCACGCGGCACTTGCTGCGGTGCAGGTACCAACCCACTGCCATGCCTGCAAAATAAAACTAGAGTGTGAGAAATGGTCAGTATAGCTGCTAATAAGGATGCTACGGAGCTTCGACTTGGACTCGGATAAGTCAGAACTACATCTCCGGTTCTGACTTCGGCTCCGACACTTTTAAATAGGAGGTTTATGCATATCGCACTGGGAACCTTCCCTCTCCACATTCTTTCTGTCGTCGACTAACACATCCCTTTTCTGCCACCCGACTCCGGTTCCGAATCCACCAAACCAAATTTAAAAACTCCGACACCGACTTCGCTTCCGATGACTACTTTATAGTAACATCTCTACTGCTAATCGGCGCTGTGTAGGCTGCGGTCTGCGTCACCATTTAGCTGAGGTTAATTCTTTCGATGTAAACTCAAAACTGTATATGCCATTTGTAACAAAAAAGAAACGTTTGAACGGCAGGAAACACAAATGGTCAAACATCATCATAGTTGTCACCATTTGTCTATGGCGCATCGCCGGCTGCTGCCTGCCGCGGCAGCGCAGCCGGCTCGCTACGCTCGCTCAGCTCGCGCAACTTGGTCAGCAGTACAAACCCAACCTAACCCAGAATGTCGGAGTGCTCTACGCCCTGCCCAAAATGAACAGTCCTCGGAAAGAAAGTATGGCCATTGGTGGACGAGGACGAATATACCTATCAGTGATAAACTCTAGTTTTGACTAGGTATTTCTAGTTTTATCAAAGATATTTAATAAAAAATAGTATTTACTAGGGAAAACGCGTTCTAACTAAAAATGGGTTTTAACTGTAACATATATATAGATAGATATACTTATTTATTTATTTAAAGAACGTTATTGTACATTTTCGTAAAAAAAGCGGACTTATCGATATATCTATACCTACATATAGATGAATAAAATCTAAGTGTCTGTTTGTAATTCCAAATTAACAGCTTTTCACTAAACGCATATGAAAGTATACATATACGGTAGGTACTTACATAATTTTTTTTTTTAATATTTTGTCTGTTTTTTAAGGGGACCAATTTTAACGGGACTTTCACTGGCAGATAGCTGACGTTATAAGGAGTAGCTTTGGCTAGGTACCTTTATTTTACGGGAATTCCGAAACTCACGCGGGTAAAACCACGAGGCACAGCTTGTGAAAAATAAAACTTGTGAAGTTCTCTCGATTTGATAGCAAGAAATGACCGAAGAACTTGTAAAGAAAAGAGCTAATGGTTGAACCATTCAGCTTAACTTTTTTCGCTTGCCCTGACTAAACCGTAATTTATAAAAAACTAAGCTAGATGACATAATATATTATAGGTATTATACGTATTACTCTTTTAAAGTTACGTAACAACTTTGACAAATTAATATACCTACTTGGGTACTACTACTATATCATACTTTTTAATGGTCAATTATATTAATATTTCATTCACGATTAAACCGGGTTCATAATTATTTATTTCAAATAAACTTTACGAGCTTGAGAGAGCATAAATAAATAAAGCAAAAAAGAAATCTTATTTTCTTTATACGAAAACAGTGCAATCGGCACGCTGTTTGTGCGCTTGATTTGTAGCCCATTCGAGTGTAAAAAGACGAAGAGTGGAGAGTACAAACAGTAAAACAAAACATATACATACCTACTATTAAATTATCTGTGACAAAACTAAAAACACACGCTTTTTGGTAGGTTTATAAACTGTAGTAGTAAAAGTGTAGAATATTTCTTTAAAATTAGTTTATATTTATTTTTCTCACTCATTTATTTTAGAGATTTTTTTTTTTTTAAGTGTACGTCAAGAGAATTTGAATTATTAAATCGACGTATGAGAGTAGGTGAATATTAAATTGAAAGATTCTATTAAATTCATATCTACATAAGTAGCTAATAAAAATGTGTAATAGAATCGGTTACATCGACGACGCTTGTGACGCTTTACATAAGGATGAATAAATATCTATAAGTGTGGGAAACCACACATGGGCCGTAGCGTTAATCTACTTATCCTGCGAATTGGTTTTTACTTTCACTGCGTCCGCTGTGAAACACGAAAGGGACATTCAAACAGCAAGTTACAACCAAATGGTAGTAGTTTTGTGGTATTTTACGAGAGGGACTCGTGAAAACCGTACCGAAAAAGGTTCATTGTGGAGTTGCGGCCACTTAGGGATAATATTTGTAACCAACAGAATGGAGTCTTATCATCTTACCCACTAAATAGGGACCGATTCTTGACCACGGCTTGTCGTAAAGTGCGTCAAACATTTCAAAGGGCTCTTGTATCTGGGCTTTGTACTGGTGCCACACCGAAATGTAAATTGTTATCACCCAGGAGCTGGTCATTATCGTAATCACGCTCGCAATTGTAACCTTTGGAAACCTGAGAAATGTAAGTCATTTAATAATTTCACGATCATAATTACGAAAATATCCTATTAAAAGTTACCCTAAATAAATAAATATGTACATTGTTACCCAACAACGCTGTAATTAATATAATTTTATATGCAAATAATAGTCTTGTTTACCGAGTTAAATAAACTCAAACAAACTGGGCACGCCCATGAAGCTCATATAAAATTAATACGACAAAATTGGAAGACTGAAATTAAAATATCAGCTTTGATGTGAGTACCTGTACAATATTCCGCCCTATGCTTATTTAAACTTGGGGCGGATTTTGTTTTCCTTAGATAAGAGATAGAGTGAAATCAAGTACCTACAAAAACAGTACAAGTTCAGTTATGAATTAAGAAATAATTTCTTATATTTACAATAGATACATATTATTAATAATTGGATTGCTTATTAATTTGTGTTTCATTTTCAAACTTAATTTCGGGTTATTCCTTATCCAAGGATTGAAAAATCCGTCCATATACATTATACACACTATAGCCATGCTGTGAATACTTACTTGACGGATAGTAATAGTAAAATGATGCCAACGACGTAGAACTGTGTATCATTGGCCATGTACCAGGACCACACCATGCACATCTCGGTCATCGGATACAGGTTGTTGATGTAGAGCAGGTTGCGCCACCAGTACAGGTCGCAGGTGATGTCGTCGAATATCACCGGTTCGTACAGCATGCGATCGTTGATGTACTTCAGGATCACCAGATTCAAACCGATCACAAAAGCGTACGCCGGACTCAACCTGATAACCCGATAAAGAAACAAAAGCAAAAAGTCCTTTACGATTGTAACAATTTCTCTTTTGGAACAAATTCCACGTTTCGGCTCGTCGGCTAAGCCTTCAGAAGTTTGCTCGCTTATAACAGACACGGATAGTGCGGGATTTGTATAGCTGTTCATGTTTTTATTCATATCTTGCTTGTTACACTCCTGTTGTTTCCTCTTGATTATTTGAGCTGCTTTTTTGTCTTCCGAACGGAGGAATAGAACGGTTACCAATAGGCCACTGTAAAAGAATTGTTATTAATAAATGGAAAAAAGTAATTTGAGGAAATAAAGATATTTTATATTTTAGTTGAATGGTGTACCTTATGAAGAAGAACGTGTCGACACAATAAGATGCGTTTCCGATAGGTTGATAAAAAAACTCCCGCTCTTTTACTGTCCTCATAACTTTGTTTTCTGAGATGTAGAACACGGTTAAGTATGTGTGCACCATTATTACCCATATCACTGACAAGAACCTGTGGATTTTAGAAAATATCAGCAAACGTTAATCAAGATAACCTTAAAAAAATTAACGCATTTTCAGTTATCTTAAATTAGTTAAAGAATACACAACTGGAAAAACAGCTTCTGCATTCCATAACTCTGGTAAGGTATAGCTAACATATCATGGCCAATCATTGACCAACATCGTATAAGAATGTTGGTTGATAGCTTGCCATATTATAATACCTAAATGTTTTAAGTCATAATAATTATACAAAATTAATGTCAGGTATTTAAAGAATTCAGTTTTTTTATTGTTTTTAAGATAGGACGAAAGTAATGAAATTAAGATGTTTGGAGTAAGTACTTACTTATTATAGATAAAATGAGGTGGGATCTATTGTTAAACTAGAAGGTAATGAATAATTTGTGCCTAACAGTATAACGACAGCAACGTAATCCTTACTATTGTGAGTTTGTTTGTTTGTTACGCTTTCACGCCTCAACGGCTCAACGGATCATCATGAAATTTTGCATACACGTTGTCAGGGATGACTTGACTTATTGTCCTATGTCCCCAGGGTGGGGCAGAGGGCGTCCACAATGCTCCGCCATCTCGTTCTGTCTCGGGCCGCGCTCTTCAGCTCGGGCCACGTCCAACACGTCACGTTGTCAGGGATACAGAGAAGAATATAGGGTAGGTACTTTCCGCGGGAACTCCGAAAGGAAACCGCGGGGAACAGCTAGTTATCTCATAAAAACACCAATAATATTATTGACCTATACTATTTTTACGAGTCTTTACTGTGGGACCATTTAAAAATTGAGTATTAGCTGTTCCACTCGGTTTCATTCGCCCTAATTTTGGAGTTCCCGCGGGAATTCCGGGATTAAAAATAACCTACGTTCTTTTCTGTATCCCTAACAACATGAAGATACTTATGCACAATTTCATGAAGATTGGTTGAGCTGTTGAGCTGTAATGGCGCGAAAGCGTAACAAACAAACAAACTCCCACTCGCATTTATAATGATAATGATTGACTGAATGTAGCGGAATTAATGATGAATTTGGCTCACCGCATCCCGTGTAGGCACGTGAGCGCGCCGTCGGCGGGGCGCTGCGTGCTGAGTATGGTGCGGCCGTTGGACAACACGGAGAACGACAGCAACACCTCTGACCACACACCTGAACACCAAAATTCGCCGCTGAATTATAATTATCAAAAATGTGATCACCCAGCGGTTGAATTTTCTGGGAGTTCGTTCGGGTTCGATCAAAGACTCGTACCTATTTAAAAAAAAACATAAGAACGTTATGAGTCTTCTGATCTACCTATATACAAATCTAATTGATTACTGTACGGTTTACGGTAAAGAAAATTATCTAGAGATGTTGCAACATCTCTAGATTTTTAATGTATTTGAATTAGAAACTATTACAAGTGTGTGTGAAGTCAACCAATAACCACAGGGCCCGCGCGGCGTGGTAAACTATCGCTCATGCACCCTCAGTATTAGGTTAGGCCTATTAGGCCTAACAGTAGGGACGTTAAAGGGCTAGTATGGTATGTACTTATGATTTCATGGGAGAGTAAAGGTCAGCTTACACAGACATTGAACAGCGCTGACTGGTACGATTGATCTACATTTTCAACAACAAAAACGGATGGAATTGAAGCATCGATCGGACCCAAGTTTATGGTTTGATAAAAACCTGTCAGTTACAGGATTTTCCGCAAACCAATGAGGCCTTTTGTTTGATCAACAATCTGATTGATTGAACGACTGCCAATCTGGTGGAATAAAAATGGAATTTGTAGAATAGTTTTGCTTAATATTTACTCTTCATTAAAAAAAAACATTTATATTTGATGAAAAGCACTACTGTATTGCGTCTCTGAGAAGCCCGTAGAACTGAGTTCATATTTTATTTGTATCCCCTAACTCGTAGTTATGGTTGTGTTGGTAGTGTTACAGTTGCCTTCTCGCTGCTTTTATTGTTTGAACAACAATAAACTTGTCATAGTTCATGAAAATTGCTCGCAAAGCTTTTATAGTTTTCATTACAAATTCATAAGGCACTAGAAGCAGTGTTTGTGTGATTTCGCTAACGGATTATGTACGCGGAGCGCCGTCTCTGAACATTCTCCACTTTAATGCGAACATCATTGCGTCGCACATTACTTCGGTATAGTGCAGTGTTAATACAAACTTTACCACAATAAGCTACATACTCGTAGTTAATTAGAGCTATTAATACCATTATGGAAAAATTTCATGTCTGATAAAAAAGGAAAAAAAAAACTATACTTAGCGGAGGCGGTCAAGTTTTGGTTTTAAAAACTCTCGGCAAAGACTCAGCTAGCACCTCGTTCCCTTTTAAATTATCACTTTAACTCAATTTTTCGTTTCCAGCTCTAAATAATAATGTAAGTAGGTAGGTGCTTATTTTCTTCATATTAGGTATGTACTTGCAAGCAGAACAAAGTTGCGATATTCTGTCTCGCTTTCGTAAGCTTAAAATTGAAGATAACGCTGACGCGTGTAATAACGTCATCCAGGTGTTCTAGAGGACATTTTACAAATAAATTGTATTTACCATGTCTTTCTTTTTTATGTTGTTCTTGTGCGTATTAATAGTTAAAAAAAAAAAATAAGAAGAGGAATATTAATTTGTAACATTTATGTCACGATCTTTCACACATTCTTTGTCACATATTATGTTACAGACTATACCAATATGTGAGACTTCCAATGTCTAGTAATAATGTATAGTAATTAGTAATAATTAGTACTATTTATACGGTAGGTACTATTTATAATAGTACAACTTCTAGAGGATTGGTCTGATATATATAATTGGTTAGTTATACAAAAGACTCATTGACAGATTTTCTATCTATTCTTTTAGGTACTAATAGCAACTTTTTAACGGCAACTGAAATATTTTTAAAGGGCGTAAAAATGATAAATCTTCTAAATAGCTGCTCTTATGGACTTAATATTTTTCCATTCAGCTAGGAATATCGACACATGAAAGTCATGAGAAAAAGGAATTGTAATCAACGGATTAGGTAGGTAGGTACCTATGTTAGGGATATTACTCAATTTTAATTATATATTGATCTAATCTTATCGCAATTGACTTTGTTTGAGAATTGTCAATTTACGAATTTATTTGCAGCGCATCAGCTGGCGGAGCCTTATAAAACCTTCTGCCAAAACTGTGCACTTGTACGCTGGGCTACAAAAGTCCATAGTAATTTATTAACAAAATTTAGTAAATAGCTTAAATATTCGAAACATGTAAAAAATTGGTCGAGTCATAGCTAGTTTATTGTTTACTAGTTGATCCCCGTGGTTTCACCCGCGTTAATTTCAGAGTTCCCGCGGGAATTCCGGGATAAAAGTACTCTATGTGTTATCTGATCTTATCTCTCTGTTCTTATCCGAATTAAAAAATTTATATGTTTAATAACTCTATAAAATGATGTAATGAAAACTGCCCAAGTCAAATCTAACCTACTTTAAGATCTCACATTTTTAAATAACAGCAATTGTTATAGGTATCCAATAAAGCAAAGAAATAGAGTTTAATACTTGTTCATAATGTTATTTTGTTCCTATAAATACATATTTAGATTTTGCACAGAACTTGGCACTCATTTAGACCTCCATTCTTTTTGCAGCGAAGCACAGAGCCATGCATAATTTTTGTATTGAACTTGGCTCTCTTTTTTTACATTTATGTTTTTGGTGGGATTATACTTACTAAGGTATAGTTTCTGAAAAAAATCGCAAATATACAAATATGTATGACTAGCTGTGCCCCGCGGTTTCGCCCGCGTGAAACGTTTTTATATAACTTTTTTTCCTGACATCCGATTTAAATGAAACAAAGCTTATATGTAGCTCCAGGATAAGCTTAATCTACCTGTGAAAACCGCATCACAATCCGTTCAGTAGATTCGGAGATTATCGCGTCTTTTATCGCCCCCTGTCAATTTTTGGTAACAATATTCAATGTACAGAACCGATTAAACAAAGAACATTTATTTTTTGAAGACGGTAAATACTGACCTTTTTGCGTCTGCAGCTGTGAGTACACTATAAGATGGATGAAGGGGGAATCCATTCGCGTATCACTTACCGCAAGTCTCTCGTCGCAAGACTCCCTCTTTGTTCTCATCGTCCTCCGCGGGTTTCTTATCCCCTCGTACATTAGCATCGGCCTGTGAATAGGTACATTGAATTATTATATACTAGCTGCGCCCCGCGGTTTCACCCGCGGTAATTTTGAAGTTTCCGGTAATTTTGAAGTTCCAGCGGGAATCCCAGGATAAAAAGTACCGTATGTCCTTCTCTGTACCCCTGACAACGTGCATGCCAAATTTCATCCAAATCCCTTCAGCCGTTTTTGCGTGATTGAGTAACAAACATCCAAACATCTAAACATCCAAACATCCACACTTTCACATTTATAATATTAGTAGGACCGGCTGTGCCCCGCGGTTTCACCCGTATGAAACGTTTTTGTATGACAACTTTTTTTCCCAACATCCGATTTAAATGAAACAAAGCTTATATGTAGCTCCAGGTTTAGCTTAATCTACCTGTGAAAACCGCATGCAAATCCGTTCAGTAGTAGTAGGATCGGTCGCGAACAGGCAGACAGACAGAAAATAATTTTAAAAACTCTTTGTTGGTGGTTGGTTACTCTTCTTTTATCACTCCCTGTCAAAATTTGTCAAAAATATTCAATGTACCTACAGAAACGGGGATTCTACTCTTTTATTATATAGTATAAACGACGAGTTGCTGCCCTCGGTTTCACCAACGTGATGTCGCGTGTCGTGATTTTCAGGATTTTCGCAAACTTTAGGTACTGTAACTGCTTACTAACTGTTTACTAATTATACTGCTTACTATGACAGTAGCAAATATGACCAAACTACCTACTCTATATTACTCATAGAAAAAACTGTCTGTAATAGCGGGGTGTTCAGTGGATAACAATCATTGATATATAACAAGAAGATAACCAATAGAATCAGTTTTAATCTTCCATGAACTAATGCTTAAGCGGTGTGCCAAAAAAAATATATCCTTACTAAAATTTTAAATGTGAAAGTAGGTAAAACTCTGTCTATCTGTTCTATGATTATAAAGTAATTCTATATTTATTTTGTTCTATATTGAAGGTTTTTTTTATGAGATTATAAAATATTATATTTTTCTCTGCCGAGTGACGCCGCTACTCTACTATGATGGTCACAATGTCACAGGCGCCATAAACTACATTGAAACCCAACTAGAGAGGCCCGAGTGTCATTTGTTTCCGTCTTGGTCCATTGTGGTGGAAATAAAATTCATATGAATGAATACAGCTTCAAATATAACATAATATCCAACGATTCTATTCAAGTCTTAAGTTCAGTCAATTTTATATTCATGAGTAAAAGGGGACGTTCATATTTTTAGGCTAGGTAGAGCATTGAAACGGGTTGTTTTAGCAAATTAAAGAACACTTATTTACCACTAATTTGACTTTAATATAATCACCATTGTGAGTCAGACACAGATTCCTACAGAAATATGACATGTGCTCCGTTTAAGGTTCAATCTGAACTCAACCTTAAGGTGGTTTGATTATACATTAAGTTTTGCCCGCTGGAATTCTCGCGGGAATTTCAGGATAAACTATACGTATAAACCTTCCACTTGAAACACTATATATTTATATATGTCCACTCAGTATGTATGTATAATATGGTATGTATGTATATGTATGTAAATTGGATGTATATGGTATGTATGTATATATGTATAACTATGTATGTATGTATTTTATTGTATAGGTATATGTAGGATATGCATGTGTTATAGTATTTATTGTGAGTAAATTGCGTCTTTATGTTTTAGTTATTAATTATTAGTATCTTGTATTAAGTATATTATATATTGTTTTGTTTGCACACCCCATCTTCTATATCTCTCTGTCTACCCAATGGTTAACTGGTAAAGAATGCCGCAAGGTATTAAGTTCGCCATTTGTACTTACTGTGCAATAAAGAATAAATAAATAAATATATATTGGTGAAAACCGCATGAAAATCCGTTTGGTATGATGAATCATCAATCGCAAATCGCGCGTTTTATAATATGTAAAGATACGTATCTATAATTATATATAATTTGTATTACAATTGACATAATTATTAAAAACCCAAGATACAAATTTTTTACGCAAAATTAATTTCTTCACAAAAAGAATGTTAAAGTTGTAATTGAGCGTTCATTAAAATTAGTACAGCGTTTGCGTTTATTTCGTCTATCCGTGCAAGACAAAATTTGTTCTTTTTTTATGCTTTATTTTTCCACAGAGCAAAGTTTTGACACACTTTGCGTCTTGGGTTTCTGTATATTACCTAATGTGTATAACATAATCATACTGCGTCTACAAAGTATAGGTACCAACAGGTTTAGTGTTGTTGTTGTCATTCGCCAGTTCTAGATCGCTCTGCTCCCTCGACATGCGATATCTTCGCTCCAAATAGCCCTCGTAGAACGACGCACCCAGCATTAGTACGAAAACAATGATGACTGCCGACCTTTAGTCACGAACAGGAAAAAATATTTAAAAAAAGAATCTGTTTTTTTTTCTTATGTTCCGCTAAAGTTTTAAAGATAATTTCTGTGTGTGGCCAAGTTTGTCTTAATCCGATTTTTTTTAATCTTGATAATCTATTTAAAAATTAATTTTCTCACCAAATGAGTTTTCCAAGTCAAACTAACCTGCGAGAAAGATATAAAGCGACTGTAAAAACACTTTGTGGAATTAATTAAACAGCTACTTTTAAGGTGGTAATTAATGAGTTTTTATGAGCTGTTTGCTGAGGAAAAATCTTTTGAAAATGTAAATATTCTTCTAAAGACGTTGATTGCGATTTTCTCAGAGCATAATTATGTTTAAATCAATTTAATACCAATTATATATATTTTCCGCCGGTATGCTTCGTAAAAACTTTCTAAAGAAGTATTGATAGATCGTTACCCCAATATGTGTAACTTGGTATCGGCGAACATGTCGTACGTTCCCGACACGTGTTTAGCCGCCAAGGTGTGAAACGCTGCGTCGAAACCTGCGTCTGCGGCGCGCGCATTGGCAGGCCGCTCCGACCATCGCACCACGTCCGCCACAGAGTCTGTCTCGCATGATGCTGGCAGGCACTCACCGACAAGAATTATTCTGTTCTAAAGAAGAAAAAACTATAAACGTTTCACTAAATTGTGTATACATGAGAGATTTTGGCGGGATCAAAGATAGTGGTTCCGTCATTTATTTCGTGGCGATAAAAAATTGTTAAGAGTGAATTTTGTTGTGTTATGGCGTTGTATGGGAAACTAATTTTCGCTTAAAGATTTTTCGGTGTCATCACAGATCTCCAAGAAAGAACATTAAAAGGACATTAGCTTAGCTTAGCTAAATAAATAAATAAATAAATAAATTATGAGGTACTAAATTTTTCTTGTATCGTAGGTTATACTTATCGACTCTATAGTTAAAAAAACTAAAAAAAAAATTGAGAACAAACCATGCAAAAAAGTAGCTACTTTACGTTTATAAGTAAAGACATTGGGAGCTATTCTGTCTGTCACTCTTAGTATTCAATAGATACTAATTTGGGCTCGGAATTGTAAATTCTAAGTTTAATTAGTTTAGAGAATGACTAACAGAATTGCATCGATTTTGTTCGCCTTAGTGATAAATCTTTTCTGAAGATGAATTATTTCGGTTTCTCCTTTCAACGTCTTCGAACTTATGTTTTAAAAAGTTTTGGATCTATTTGAGATAAGCATAACTTCCGTTGTTCTGTTCGAAAACAAAAACCTTTGATCAAAGTTCAAACGAATAGGATGATAAAGGAGTGCTTTGTTTATTTTGAATAAGTACATTTCAGGAATTTTCTTTGCTGAATGAAAGTTGCATCAAAATCTAAAATGGAAACCGCCCCTTTCTTCAATAAGATGAGATAACAATCACACATGGAATGCTTACTTGAGGTGTATACTGTTCATCCAGTGTGAGGTTGACTTTAACTACGAAGAACTTAGTTGGAAAGGGAGGAGTGTGCGCGTAGTACTTCTTTAGTTGCAGATCACTGCATTCACTTTGAGAGCCCAGCCAGTACTCGTTCCCGAATAATGTCATCGAGCTGTAGTGCCCAGATGCGTCGTACACTGAAAAAATTAAAAAATCAAATTTCACTATGGTGCAGTTGACTTAATACCACCGGGAGTAAGTATATAGGTAAGTTTTGAGAGGAATTATTTCAGACGGGACAAATTATAGGTAATAATAAGATTATACTTAATTTCATAAACTTGAATGTGTGTCAAAAACAGCTAATTCCGCACAAAACATTACCTATTTCGTAGTTTTTTTTTAAATCGAATAAGGTAAACAGTTTGTGTCTGGTAGGTAATATTTTTAATGGCCATATTAGTAAAATTAATAATTAATTTAAGCAAAATAAAATACGATGATAGTAAACCTCACACAAATTTTTATTTAGTACTGATCATTCAACGAGTCAGGTACAAACCATTGTCCAATCGAGAAATCCCACGGAAGTATGTACATACATAACAAAGTTATATCTAACAACAAGCTTCGGAATGACTTTATAAAAAGTCTTATAAAAATAATGTAAAAGAGAGAATTTATGTGCACTGTGCACATAGCAAGGATACATTTTTATAGAGAATAATGTAGGTAGTAAAATGGAAGCTCGTCCCGTGTCAGCATCAATTCATTTTACAATGATAATAATGGAAGTGATAAACGAAGTAAACCGTACAATTTATAGCCCCAAAGACCTAAGACGGTGGCGTGTTAGCATAAACTGAATTCGGAACTCATTCCTCATTTTAGTACAATGCCAAGATTAATGTAACATCAAGAATGATCTGGATATGGAAGAATCACGAATCACTTCCGCGTGCCGAAATTCATAAGACGTCAGATTTATTACAGAATTTCCTAGTCTGGGAAGTGTAAAGTTCTGCATTCAACAAAGTTTATCCATTCACACCTACCTACCAAGTTTTTTATTTATTCTGCGTGTAAAAATTTTGACATCGTCAATTCGTAACTCACCGTCTTATACAGGATATTACAGAAATATAGGTACATAGAAGATGCTCTTACAAATAATAGTATCTAGGTATAATTTATAATGAAATGTGGTAACTGGTAACATTGTTCTTCTTAATAACAGCGTGCAGCGTGTGCCAAATTATTGATTGACACTGGTATTAAGAACAATAACATTATATCAACAAAATTTATAAGATATTTTAACCGACTACTTCCGTAACAAAACAAATATCACATCACTAGTAAGGCCATGAACTAGCAGACGCGCACGCGTTCGCGATTTTTCTATACAGAGACAATTTAATGAAAGTCAACATAAATTTTGGTGTGATCCACTTCATCGTACCGGTTCCGCTACTTGTGTCAAATGACGATTACAAGAACTTGTTTTGGAATATGACTACACCTTGCTGTAACATCCTGTACACATTACAATATACGTAACGTGTACGAATATGTTGGTGGCTCAGCCTCTCCATCCATGTAAGCACAAAAGACTTGAGAATAATAATAAGTTACACGAGTCTTTGGAAAATTACTTTGAACGTTATTTGACCATTAACGACATCATTATATTTGACGTTAAGTATACAATAAAACGAGCCGACATCAATAATGATCTAGTAGTCATGACCTTTAGTTAACAAATCACGTTCTGAATAAGACGTGAAATCACCAAATACCTAGTAGGTAAATTAGTAGTAAATTTCTATTGTATCCATAGCACTGAGCAGTGAGCATTAGATATATTATTCAATTAAACGCCGCTTGCGTATGCAAGGAATGTAAACACACACGTGTGACGTAGTACTAGTAGGCAGTAGGCAGTACACTCGAGACCCCAGTTACTTGGGGGTGAGGAAGAGTAGGGTTAGTTCCTTATATTAATGTTTACACCGCTGGTGTCACGGGATTCGCTTTGTCTTCGAGATAATTGCGAATCTCGACTTGTGTTAGCTGATATTGGATTATCTTGTCAATAATGTTATAGGAATTAAGCTAACTTGCTTGCCCTTACTGATGGAATTCGAATTTAGAACAGTTTCGCAACAAATTTCTTGGTAAATCTCTTTCGTTTTGATATAAAGTATTTTAACACTTCATTTCGTGTCTCTGGGAATTTTAATGATGCACCTGTTAGGATTAGAACTTGTAATTCTATAAGTAGACTAGCTTTTCCCCGCGGCTGTCTCCGCGTGAATTTCGACATTTCTTAGAGAACTCTAAGTATACTACGTAGGTATACATTATGATCAGGAATAATGAAGTTTCTCATCAGTGAAAGAATTTTTAGAATCGGTTCTGTAGTTCTAGAGACTACCCCTTATATGTAAACTTACAAACATAGGTACAAACCTAGGTACTCACTTTCTTTATAATATAGGTATGTATTAGTACATATACTGTAGCTGTTCCTCGTTTCACCCGCGATAATTTCGAAATTCCTGCGGAAATTCCAGAATAAAATATAAGTATAAACCTTCCTCTTGAATCAGTTGAATTACTCTATCTATTGGTAAAAACCGCATGAAAATCCGTTTAGTAATTTTTGAGTTTATCGTGAACAGACCTGAGACAGACAGACGCGGCGAAGCACTTTGTTTTAAGGTAAGGATAATAAGGATAATGTAAGGATAATTATGACATTGACACATTAGTAGAAGTACAAATTGCACGTTATATTTCTAATGGCCATTTCTATCGTTTTGTTTTATCGAACTAACAAATTCTATCCAACCTAAGATTTACGTTTACTTTGGTAACTTAGGATTGAATAGAACTTGTTTACACGCAAGAAAATAAGGCTAACGTTTTTTGAAGGGACTGCAGATATGAGTTTTTAAGAGGTTTCCCATCTTTACTTGGGTTTTCCGTACAAACTTGTAGTTATGTGCATCGCTTCTGCGCTACGCGTTTAACCGCGAAGTAAAGTTGGTTTTAACAAAGAAAATTATAGAATTTAAAAGAAAAACATCGAGATATTAATATATTGGTATTGTTTTTTTGTTGGTAAAAAATATGTAATAATAAATATTATCACCGAGTTTTAAGTTCGTAGGTCAACAGGAAGTTGGAAAATACTTCGGTATAAAATGTTGTAAAAAAGCTGACTTGGGCGGCTTCTCATGCCTTTGTGTTACGATGTTTTTAAAAACAAAAATACAGCTTTTATCTACTCAATGAGTTCTATTCAATGATATCCCACTCGATTCAGTAGGTAGGTAAACAAAATTTTTTTGCACCCCCTTTAGCTTTATTGGAGCCCCCTTATAATCCTCAAAATATTTTTGACATATTGTATAGCTTTGGGTCATCAATATACGTATACAGTACTTTGAAGATTGTAGCTTCTACGCGCGGTTTGGCTGTAAAACCCGTATGACAGACGACGGACAGACAGACACCGTTTGGACACGTTGGGTATGGAACCCTAAAAACTAGACAAATGAAATAAAAAGAAAAGACAGACAAGGCGGCCTTATTGCTCGAGGCAGTCTTCAAAGGTCAGTCAGTCTTTTCAATTCAACCTCAAGGTGACCCGTGACAAAAAGCTTTAGATAGAAACGAACTTTAACTTGATGCTTCCACGGGAAAAAGGGTTCCTGGAAAAAGGGTCTTGACAAACAGAGAGACGGGCAACGAAGGGGTCCTATATAAGGATTCCTTTTTTCCATTTGCGTAAGGAACCCCAAAAATTATTTTGTTGGCTGAGAGGCTAGAGATATTTCCTAACAGATATTCCATGCCATAGAAGAATATACTGAATGAGCAGAAATAAATATAACGAAAGCGTGTTAGGTTGTTTGGTGCTCAATCACGCCCACGCGAGGATTCGGATAGAAGATGGTTTGTGTGATGGATCTACTTTTTTATCCAAGAGACACTTATATTACTTTATGAGTAGGTACTTGAGTAACCGTGAGCACAACACTAAAAACTTTAGTAGTAAATTAACGTTTTGCTTGGCAGGCTCGTATCTTTAATCGTAAACAGGGGCGTAAAATCGATAAATAGGGCGGAAAGAGAATCTGAAAATAGCCCGAGCTCCATTATCCCGCGTTTCTAAATAATCAGAGTGAGTAAGTAAAGGGTTGGTGGGTAACTTTCTGAGTGCGCTATATACAACTACTTGCTCAATTGTGTTTGATATTAACTAAGCATAATAGGTACGTACTTTTATATTATTAATAAGCTCTGTACTGCAGGGATAAAATGGAAGTGTTTATTTATTTACTTTTCTTCTACTGGGGTAAAAAAAGGAAATAAATAAGTAAAAACATTTTAAAAATAAATCCGCAAACTTTAAAATAAGTACATTTTAATATTATATCATCCACATTTGGAACTTGTTTCCTTCTTAAAAATTTAGCTGTACATTTAGGTACTTCAGTTTAAAAATAAAAATAAACACATTTAACGACCTGATTTTTTGTTTATTTAATATTTTTTGCAAACGCTCTTTAACAGTGTAGTATTTTACTGTATCTATAAGTAAGTATAATAAAAATGAATTTCCAAATGTGTTGCTAAGCGCATAACTTCCAAACGACAGCACCAAATGGGATAATTGTTTTTTTTGTGTTCTTTATTGTCAGGACAAAGTTTATATAAAAGAAGTTTGGAGTTCCTGCGGGAATTCCGAAACTCACGCGGGTGAATCTCCGAAATAGTTGGACCGATACTGACGGGACTTTCACTGCTAATTACCTGATGTTATAAGGAATACATTAGGCTACTTTGGAGTTGTTTTTTTTTTTTTTTTATTAAATGATTGGTCAGACATTTGTCCATAATCTCGCCTGATTGAAAGCGTAGATATGAACTAAGGTGTTACACGTCTGCCAATTATTTCCTGAGTTCCTGCGGGAATCCCGAAACTCACGCGGGTAAAACCGCGGGGCACAGCTAGTTCGTAATAAAAGTCGGTGTAATATTACTACTCAATAATAATTATATTTTTTAAGTTCTATTGTTAATATTTAATCATCAACAGCCTATTTTCCCTGTCGCAGTTTTTCTATTCAATTTCATAATTGGTCATGTGCTTGGTCATTAGCTGTTCTCAGGTCCTTGTCACTTGCAATAGTCATGGCCGGCCATTGGCCCACTTTGCGGTCAATCTTGCACTGCAGTCTTGGCATAAAATGTATCTATTCTTATTTTATTATACCACTAGTAACTATCACCTACGTTACATAACTTTATTTCAAGCAACACGAATTACTTAATATAACTTTAATCAGAACTTGAAATGGTGAATTAATTAATAAGTTTGCAGACAGCATTACTCTATAAGTTAACTCCCAAGATTGAATTCTTGTAAGCCGAGATCATGAAGTATAGGCAAATTGAAATGATGTAGGTTTATAATAAATTAAATAACTTGTCGGTTTACGTTGTTGAACCTTGAATATTTTGATGTTGCAAATCTTCTGTGTCATATTCTTGTAGTTTTGTACATTTTGTATCTAAACTTTTGATGTTTCGAAATGCTGGTTGTTGTTTTAAAAGTATTATTAAATCACAAAGTTCATTTCGCCACTGCACTGGCGGTAATGCGGACATGCAATGTTTACTTGATGATGAAATTTCATTGTAGGTAGGTACATTCTACGCGCCACGCAACGAAATTATAATGCGAATAATTTGTTTGTCTTACAATTAGTTTGAATTCTATAAACAGTGTTTCAATAAATCACGAGGTGAAATTCATGGTATATAATGATTAGATAGTACCACCCTTTTAAACAAATAATATGTTTAACGAAAATCCAACTACCGTTACCGTTTAAAAGTTACAATAACTTTGGTTTTGTAGGTTCTATCTAGTGGTTGATTTTTAAAATCGAAATCTATAATGGTTAATTTATAAAAATCAATGCATGATCAAATATTTGTGTTGTGTGAAAAAAAAACATATTTTAGCACTTTATAATAATCCACAATAATAATCCACTTTAATTAGATAATAAAAAAAATTCTGAGTAATTTCCTCCATATCAAAGATTTTTTTAATTTAAAATGATGGCATTTAAATTTCTAGTAAAAGTTTATTATTATTTTTTGCATAAGTGCTAAATATTAAACTTATTCAATAAATATTATAAATAAATACGTAGTTTTCTACATACAAAAATTGTTGTACCTACCTATACCCTTTGGAGACCTATAAGATTGGTTTTACTCATATAATATAAACACAACAAATTTAGCTCAGACTTTATATAGGTGCGTACATCTTGTTTTGGATAGTCTCTATATACTACAAGTTTCGCTATCAGTTTAAATAAAAAAAATATGCAGATAAATTCGTGTCATAAATTCAACGTCACCTTGTAGCGCGATGTCTGGCATCATCGTGAACGAGGTATTTATTATTTTGTAGCGGAAAAAAACTCTCAACAAAGTGAAGCGTAGATTACAGAGTAAAGCTAAACGTGTAACGCTTTCCTTAACGATCTTTATGTCGTTAACGCGGTAAATTGATTGTGAACTATATGATGATATCAGTGATATTTGCAAAGTGTTCGCTGGCAAATTAGCGCTTTCATGAACAATAAGTTTAAATAAGTTTAAATAAGTTTAAATAAGTTTAAATAAGTTTAAATAAGTTTAAATAAGTTTAAATAAGTTTAAATAAGTTTAAATAAGTTTAAATAAGTTTAAATAAGTTTAAATAAGTTTAAATAAGTTTAAATAAGTTTAAATAAGTTTAAATAAGTTTATTCATTAGGTAACTTTAAAGTAAACTAGAACATGACTGGGGTCTCCTTTTAAGTATAACAATACCTGTGTTAGGAGACCCTGCTCTTCTATAGATAATTACAATTATATTTTTAACAGTAGGTATCCTCTTTGTTCAATTAACCTTATTACCTAAGAATAAGAGACAGTTTTACAATAACAATGTGAAATTTAAAATTGTCAGCTGAATACAGTAAATGACCGTAGCAAAGATGTTACTTAGGGGATAATTATATTATGTTGCCCGCGGTGAAGGTCACTTTTGCGCCGTTGTGAATTTTTGAAACTCCTTCGGGAACTCTTTGTTGTACCGAGATTAAAATTGCCTTAGGCTCAACAGCCGTCACATTAACTACGGGAACACAGTAATAATAATAGTGGCAATGCGGAGGTTTGACGAGGCACCGACCCGTAAGGGCCTCGGCAGTAAGGGTCCTATGTTGAAGGGTTGTCAGTTGTCACGTCACGCTCGCGTACAGTCATTCAGTATTATGTACTTATGAAAACCCTAGCCTCGTGGACTATTTCACTTCATCGGTCGCCAAGCACTAACGGTTTGTTCCGGCAGCCTCACTTGAAAGCCAGTTCCCATTCCCATTCAAGGTCGACAACGCACCTGCATGCCTTTTAGTGTTGCAGATGTCCATGGGTGGTGGTCTCATAAAAAATGACATAAAAAAAACCTACCTACCTACACACCCACCAGATTCACCCGTATCCGCTATCCACATGATGCGTGCACAAAAAGACAGACAGATAGAATAGCCAAAACAGGAGTAACAGCTGTTTGAGTCGCCATCACTTTCTTAGGATCACACATAGGAGTTTCTCAACACAAAAACAATATAATATTATCTACTTGAATGATATAGTATGGTTTGCCCCAAATCGGGTTTGGCCGTATATACCTATAGTACCTATGAGACGAACTGTCGTACTTATAGCAACATGCCTAAGACTGTTGTTCTTATAAGCACAAAACACTTTGCACGCGGTAGATCTGGGGGCACGGTAGTGCCCCCGCCAAGACAAGCCAAGCGAAGCGGGAGCACTACCTATCTTTACTCGAAGCGCTTCGTCGTTATTTTGAACCCTTATAACTTGGGTTTGGATTATACCAGGTAAACGAAATTCTCGGGATATGTTGTCAATAGCGGACTTATTAAACATTTATAGTTTTAATTTCATAGCTCGTATACTTTAGATTTTATTGATATCTAAAAAACCCTGATTTCGTCACTGACTCACTGATATTCATCAAAATTCTTTGGGTATTTCCTAATGTCCTAGAAAGCTAAAATTTGGCATGTAAGCTAGTATTAGTTCACAAACAACAAAAAAATTATAAAACTTGTAACTTTTATCCCCCGAGCCCTTAAACTAGAGAATGAAAGTTTGTATCAGAATTCCGCAATTTTGACTTACAAAAAGAAATTAAATCCCACCAAAAACATTTTCATGTAAAATGTTGCCAAGACGAGTCCATATGATGGGCACTGTCAAAAAGTTATCAGATCTCATGTAGAGCCAAGTTTATAACTCTACACACCCTAACTCTACAAGGTCTAACTTCACAAACTCTACATTACACCTTAGTCAGAATATGTGGTTTGGTCGTTTCGTTGCTGCAAGAACCTTTGTATAACAGAAAAGTAACAGTGGATAAATTTTTCACCTTACGCTCATGTGAATGGAGCGAAATGGCCAAGCCACATATTCTGACTAAGGTGTAATATAGAGTTTGAGAAGTTAGCCCTTGTAGAGTTAGGGTGTGTAAGGTAGAGCCACTACATGAGATCTGATAACTTTTTGACAGTGCCCGTCATATGGACTCGTCTTGGCATCATTTTACATGACAATGTTTTTGGTGGGATACTATTCTACTAAAATGGATTGCACTATAAAATGAAGCTTTTGCGCAAGTTGTGCTGTGTTATGCTGTTTATAAGACAAAAATAAACGACGAACTGCCTGGCGTCAACATAGAATTACTTACTAGGTACAACTACTCAGATATCTACAGCATGTCACCTAAAGACAAGAACATTAGGACAATTTTACTTTTAGAATGTACCACCATAACAAACTATGTTTTATGCAAATAAATGATTTATGATTTATGATTATGATAATAAAAGAGTAGAATCTGCGATTCTGTACATTGAATAAAGTTGAAGTTTTAAAAAAAGACTGTTTATCTATCTTTCGGTCTGTTCGCGATAATCTCCGAATCTACTGAACGGATTGTCATGCGGTTTTCACAGGTAGATTAAGCTTAGCCTGGAGCTACATGTAGGCTTTGTTTCATTTAAATCGGAAGTCAGCAAAAAAAGTTGTTTTATAAAAACGTTTTACGCCTGTGAAACCGTGGGGCACTGCTAGTTATCGTAATGAAATAAAAGAGAGAGGCTGTAACAGTGCGTAAGAGTGCAATGAATACTTTCACGCTAATGAAATTTACGATATAACTACAAAGTGGCCGGGTGGCCGGTGCCGGTGGTCGTCGTCGGTCGCTGGTTGCGTAACGATGCTTGACCTACTGCGCTGCTTATGAGACTGAAAATAATAAAACCAAACATAGTTGAACATAACCTAAAACCGATTTTATACGCCGACCGCCGCTGCCGAAATTTTTTAGATTTCAAAACTAGAGTATGATCAGAACTCAAGGACAGTATGGACCGATCTAAAGTACCTACTTGAATTTTGTATGTAAAAACTGTGGTGTACTTTCATAGCAGGTATCTCGTGAAACTGAAAGTGACCACCCGATACATAACTCATAAAAGCGACCGGCTTGGCTCGGTATGATTCTTATTAACTTCCCATGGGGAAATTTTCTTATAGTGTAAAAAAATAACAATAACGTCCAACAACTCAACAACAACAACAAGAACAGCAACAACTCAAGGATTTACGGGGTGGCGTTATAGAAAACGGATTTTTGTTTAAAATCACGTTTTTTAGGAAAGTAGATATGTAGATAAACTTAAAGAACTACACCTTATCTAAATTCAAAATTTCTGAGATAGGTACACAAGTATAGGAACATATTTAAGTACAGTAATTGATCGGATTTAAAAAGAACTTCATTGCGTTTGCTGTTTTTCATTAAATATACCACAAAAGTAGAGAAAACTCACCTAAAAGAAGAAAAAAAAATTTTGTATGAAGTTATTTCCTCATAATTTGGTCAATTAAAATGAAACCAAGGCGTAATAATGGAACTGCTCTTAGGATATTAAAATAAATTGCATTACCTATTAAATTTAATAAATTGTCTTTGCGAATGCTTTCGAGGGGAGATCTGGCACAACCCTCAAACGCTTATATAGGCCGATGGAAAAGATTATAAATGATACAATGATAATTTTTTTTTTCCACCGAAGATACGGGTAATAAATCAGAATTGATATATTGATATAGCGAAGGGGTGGTAACATGGAACCCAGCTGCTAATTTGGAACCCCTTAATATAACTATGAACATAATTTTTATTTTCATACCCGCCATCATGTGTCTTGCGCTATTCTCTCGGGAACTCTTTGAACCGGAATAAAACCTAGGTACATTCAACGGGAGATATATCGGAGCACGTCATTTCTTCTACCTATACTTATAATTAAACTGTAGAGCGGTCAATTCTGTACATGGAAAATATATTCAAATATAATATTGGAGGATGAATGGTGGTCGATACTGATGCCAAAAATGCAATCAGTAAATTTTTTGTCTGTCTGTCTGTATATGCACGCATGGGACAAAAACTACTGAAGGGATTTTAACCAAACTTGGTACGATTGTAGTCCATACTCCTGTCAGGTTATAGGCTATATAACATAACGCTAAGACACATAGGAGCTGAGCAGTGACGATAAATTTGAAGCAAGTCGGATGAAAATGCGCTTTCGAGCTCTTATCCTCGCATACGTTGATCATACACCAAAAGTATGTATTACAAAGATGACGGTCTTCAAAAGATCTACAAAAAAGTCCTCAAAAGTATATATCTATCTTTTATAATAAATTATCCTACTAATATTATAAATGTGAAAGTGAGGATGTTTGGATGTTTGTTACTCAATTTTGACGACCCGATTGGCGCAATGGTCACCGTGCCTGCCCGCTAATCAAGAGGTTCCGGGTTCGATTCCCGGTGGGGGTGGACTTTGTGTGATGAACACAGGGTTCCATTTTCCAGTCTGGGTGTGTATATATATATCTATAGTATAATATATATGTAATAATATGTGTAGTATATACCACGTTTGCTTGGTATCCACGACACAAGCTCATAGCTTAGTGTGGGATCAAGTAGATCTGTGTGTTGTGAAGTGGGTTATTATTATTATTATTATTATAATCACGCAAAAACGGCTGAATGGATTTGGATGAAATTTGACATGCACGTTGTCAGGGGTACAGAGAAAGACATAGGGTACTTTTTATCCCGGAATTACCGCAGGAATTCCGAAATTACCGCGGGTGAAACCGCGGGGCACAGCTAGTACTATGATAAAATAGTAGAATCCGTGGGTCTGTACATTGAATATTTTTTACAAAATTGACAGGGGGCGACAGAAAAAGAGTGACCAACAAAAAAGTTTTTTAAATTATTTTGTGTCTGTCTGTCTGTTCGAGATCTCTGTCTACTGTCTGTCTGTCTCTCCAAATCTACTGAACGGATTGCGGTTTTCACAGATAGATTAAACTTAGTCTAGAGCTACATATATAGGCTTTTTTATTTAAATCGTATTTCGGGAAGAAAAGTTGTTATATAAAAAACATTTCACGTGGGTGAAACCGCGGGGCACAGCTAGTTTTTCAAATAAGTAAGTAAGTACTACGAAAAATCGAATAACATCTGCATAACAATAATATTGAATTTATTTTTACCGTTAGCATCATATACCTACATATATATTGGTACAAATCTTCACCATTATACCAATTATTATCAATATCAACTGAGATTTAACGATGACGACGAGTTTCAGTTTGTTACGAAATATTTGACGTGTGTGATCAGTTGAATTTGGTGCTCACAGCAGTCAGAAAGCTTCCTCTAGCAATAAGGCCGCCTTTTTCTCTGTCCTTTCTTGTTCTTTTTAAAATCTAGTTTTCAGTTTCTTTTGGAATACCTAATAAAGTATATTTGAATTTAAAGAATGATCATGATCACTTCAAAGTGATATCGGTGTCCACATAGCGCCACACATTTGAATGTGTAGCGCTATGGGGACACCTATATTGCATAGCTTTACTTTTAATGCTAACTGTAATTATCCTTTGACCTAGCCTGTGTGTGAATTAGAAGAGAAATGTGACTTATATTGAACGTTCGATATATCTTAGCATTAGAATATATTATGGTGCGGCGCTATCGCTAGTGTAACTGTAACTGTAAAGGAAGAACGCACCGTAACTTGATGATAATATTTTCATATTATCACTATAGCTGTTCCCGCGGCTTCGCCTGCATGAATTTAGTGATTACCTTTGGGAACTTCAGGATGAAATGGTAGTCTGTGTGTTAATTTAGAGTAAAAGCTATCTCTATTCCAAACTTCATCCAAATCCGTTTAGCCGTTTCAGCCGTTTCAATGTAAATGTTACTCCTAATGAGTTGGGTAAAAATCTTTTTCTCACCAAAATCATGCTCAATATTTTAAATATTATTCAGAAAATAAGAATAAAAGGAAAAGTAAAAAACTCACACCAAAAAGTGTTAGAAAAAAAGTGTATAGGAACTAGGAAGGTATTATGCACTTTTTGTTATGCACAGTTACTTAACTGTTGTTATATTTAGGATAATAACGAACAATATTTTAATAAGTACTTTGAATTGTCCATAATTCAATGTTTTAAACCTTGATATATGCAACGTGTTAATTAATTGACTGAAACTAGAAAATAATTTGCTCTGAATCGACTTCCGAAACCGATCGCACTATGTTTTAATATAGATTATATTTTTTTTATTTTTACTAGCTCATGTCTAAATTATAATACAATATTTGGCGCGTACGCCGCGCCGCGCGTAGCAAACAAATCGAATCGGTCATTGGCACGTAGGTGCGGGCGTAGCGCTTGAAATTTCGTAGATAGGTCACCTCCAAACTAATGTTGAATAACTTTTAGGCTATTAATTTTTTCGACATAATTTATATTTTAATCATATTATTGTTTATTTTTTAAATCAGGTTTTTAGTCATTACTTAATTTATTGATTTGGGACCACGATACGACATAATATCTAGATCGAACGCCAAATCTCGAGTTACCTCCGGCATTGGATCCGATATCAAACCGAAGGGAACAGTTTTTCATTTGCTAAAAACCATTCAATATCGAAATCATTTTTTTCAAGTATCGTGAGCTTTCAATTTTATCGAGGTAACGTCAATCGAACTAGAATACGAAACCCTTTGTCACCTACCGCTATACAAATCCTTTCTAAATGTAAAAGTAAATTTGTTTGTTTGTTTGTTACGCTTTCACGCCTTAACGGTTCAACGGATCGTCATGAAATTTTGCATACACATTGTCGGAGATATAGAGAAGGACATAGGGTACTTTTTGTCCCGGAATTCCTACGGGAACTCTAAAATTACCGCAAGTGAAACTGCGAGGAACAGCTAGTCAAGGGTCGTGTGACTTTGTTATGCCGCGATAAAAGTATGTAAGATACTTCGTTCCCGAAAGAATCCCAAAACGCGCGTGGGTGTAGGTAATCGTAGGAATCACCTTAAAATTGATGTGTGATGTTTTATTGTCATGATGATCACTAGAGTGCGCTGTGCTGTTTGAACTTAACTAGATAGTCTCAGCACTCAGGTTTTATATCGAAGAAAATATAAAAAATGGTCACTGCTGGCAACAATACCGGAAATAGGTCAAGGTCAGCGAAATTTTTAAGGCAAGTTGAGACTAACTTTGTTCTTGTATATAATTGGATTATTATTAATTTTATTTTACCACCTTTTTTAATGTAAAACCAAAACAAATCTTACCTATAAGCTAGAATGATTGTTATATGTATATAACCTAACCCAGAGTATATTTTTACTACACATCTTTTATAGACACCCTACATATAATATGACTTGACCAAACGTTGTTGCCTATCATGATAGGTAGGTTGACCATTGACGTCTTCGAAATCTTTAAACGATATGATCAGTTTTAGCTGATCATATAAAGAAATGGTTGCAAATGGCCGGCCACATTATGAAAAATATCAATTCTATGATCTGGCCCCGACACATAATTATGTAGATAGCGATACCTATCTGATATGTAGATAATGGTATATCCATACTTCTCTGTTTGTCTGTCTGTCTGTAACTTTTAACATCATGCATGAAATTTTGCATACACGTTTTCAAGGGTATGGAAAAAAAAACATAGGGTTCCTGCCTTTATATTTAACTAACCTGGGTGAAACCACGGTTCGGTTTTATGGGCTAGTTGTAGGTATACAAGTAAATTGAAGAATGACAATTGTAAGTCAAATATCAAACAATAAATTAATTGTTTAGTTGCAATAAATAGAGTTATAACTATGTACTCAATTACAGATAATTTCGTAACGATATTACTGTATACTTTACGGTGTTGTGTTATCCAAGTACGATCCGATCATACATATTATATCTATGTACCTACTGCTGTAGTAGGTACAGTGTAGTTACCCCAAAAAGCACCAATATTCTGTTATAATTATATGCACAATTCAAAGCTTAAATCTAAATCCACTCTCAAGTCTTATCTGAATGATAGAATGTAACTGACTCACCTCAACCCACCTGTTCTGTAGATGGTAGGTAAGCACCAAGCGTATACCTATAGTATGGCACAGCAAAATGAAATTAAAAATTTAATTATTCAGGCATTAACAACCACCTTTGGCGTTGAGACGAGAGAAAAATGCACGAGCACGAGACGCTATGTATAGTGAACGAGAAAAGCTACATATTTTTTTAATAGACAAATCTACATATTTTATATAATATCTAAATGAAGCATTCTAATACCTACTTTAAGTGTCGTTTGTCTATAATTGAGTGACAATAATATTATCCTTCTTAAAATACGTTATAAATGTGATAAATGTGTGACTTATTCATAATCAACGGAAATTATTAATAATCATTACTAAAATCATTAACAACGAAGTTGGTTGGTAAAAGTGATTAATTTTTAACATTAACTTTGCTATGATACTTACTAGTCGACTCTATAACTGTGATGTAAAGAATTACATCTACACCAAGGACTTACATGGTTTTTTATTCAAATTCCCAAATGTATCACCTATAGAGATCACTAGATGATAAAAGAGAATAGTTAAATCCCAAGAAAAACATTTTTATGTGAAATATTGCTAACTCCCTTGTAGAGTTAGGGAGTGTAGAGTTAGAAACTTGGCTCTACATAAGATCTGAAATTTTTTTAAAAGTGCTGGTATATGGTCTCGTCTTGGCAAAATTTTACATGAAAATGTTTTTGTTGGGATTTCATTTCTTTTTTTAAGTCAATATTGCAGAAGTTGCATACAAACTTCCATCCCCTAATTTAAGAGGTTGGGGGATAAAAGCTACAAGTTTTATAATTTTTTTGTTGTTTGTGTACTAATACTAGCTTATTTACCAAATTTCAGCTTTCTAGGACATTAGGAAATACCCTAAGAATTTTGATGATCATCAGTGAGTCAGTGACGAAATCGGGGTTTTTTAGATATCAATAAAATCTATAGTATGAGAGCTATGCTATCAAAACTTTATATATTTAATAAGTCTGCTATTGGCAACATATCCCGAAAATAAAAAAAATAAAAAATCTGGTATAATCCAGACCAGGTATAAGTTACAACGGTTCAAAAAAACGACGAAGTGCTTCGAGAAAAGATAGGTAGTGCTCCCGCTTCGCTTGGCTCGTCTTGGCGGGGGCACATGCCCCCAGATAAACTCACTCATGACATATTATTGCGTAGGTATCTTATTTTTAATTCTTGTAGAAATCTTATATTTTATATTTGTGGTTTGTGAAAAAATTATCTTCATTTTGTTTCAATTAATTTTCTTAATTCAATTTTCTTGGCATTCTGTTAATTAGTAATAAAGACGCAATTAATGTAATGTAAAATAATGAACACGCTTCCTCTGAAATGGAATGTAATTCTCGTTTCCCTGTGCAATAAAAACACGCTTCGTTCTAAATGCGGTCACCCCGACTGTACTTTGCAGCGTCAAAGGCTAAAAACTCTTTCCGTCGGCGAGTTCACTTCACCACCTACATGTACGTGTCTACTATTAAACCTTTATAAGTATATTACAAACTTACAAGTGACAAACTTTTGCGTTTACTATGACCAACAGGCAACAACATTCTTTGTCCATAACGCGCGTGTCTGTAACAATCTCAAACACTCAAGATGGCAAAAACACAAATTATTTATTATTAATATTCCGTATGTCATAAGACACGTTGTCTGTATTTTTTATTAAGTACTAGCAGTCCCCCACGGTTTCACCCGCGGTAATTTCAGAGTTCCCGTAGAAATTTTGGGATAAAAAGTACCCTATGTTACTCAGTACCGTAGCTTCTTATAAGTAAAAGAATTTTCAGAATCGGTTCTGTAGATCCAGACATGAACCATCCAGAGAATACTACAGCGTCACAGACTCACAAAACTACTTTGGGCACGGGGAATCAGGGTCTAACGGCCGCACTCAGAGTCGACTTTAATGATTACTTAGTTAAGTATAGATTTTTAAAACAAAACTGCCGCAATCAGAGACGTTTAGTAAATTAATGTTAATTGGCATTTAATGAGATGTAACTTAATTAGTTAAATGCCAATTAACATTAATTTATTAAACTTATCTGATTGCGGCAGTTTTGTTTTAAAAATCTATACTTAACTAAGTAATCATTAAAGTCGACTCTGAGTGCAGCCAAGTCTAGCATCTATTTAACCTTACATCGAAATTTCATCCATTAAAACTTTGACCTTAAAAATTTGGTAATAAAGTGAAATACAGTGGTGGTATAGGGTCAAGTGATGTTACATTTATTTTGTAACTTACTTTTTTAGCTTAAGAGATTTGTAGGTATTGATTTTTTTATAAAGGTTTTTTTTTTATCTATAGTAAAAAATCTGTGTTTTATTTCGGGGACTGACTTCGTATTAATAAATGCTAGTCAGCTGGTCACCTCTCAAAATATCGTTTGTCTCACTCATTGAGTTAGAAAATGAAGAAGGGAAACTAAGAGCGTATTAAGAGTGAGTAGTGTTTATTAATAAGGCTCCTAGAGGCTAGAGTATTTAATCTAAGAGACTAACCTTCCAGTAAGCCTTATTTGAAAAAAAAAATGTTTTTTTATTAATTTTTTTAATTCAAGTTAATACACGTTACGCACCCGAAATGTAGGTAATTTATGCAATCTTACGTCATTCTAATTAAGTCAATGTTTACTTTAACGAACTGCTCACGGCGAGAGCAAATCCCTACTACTTATTCATATTCTGTTATACAACTTTCCATTATCATTTATAATTTCTGCATTTTGCCATTTCACAACACAAGCATATCATCCGTTATATTATTATATAACTATAAAATTCACTAAGTTGACATAATCACAAATATGTAGTTTTTTTTTTGCATTTTTACATAGATCAAATTATAAGGTACTACTACTACTGAAGTAGATTAGTATTTAAAAAAGAAAAAGAACGTAAATGATTGAATATCGTACCTAGGTGGTATTATTTGGGGTCACAAAAGAAGAATTAAGTTAAATTTTGTTCAAGGCAAAAGAATAGGTTGAAATATAGTCACTTTTATTTGAAAAGTTTCAAAATGTTTCCCATGTGTGAATCGGCGAACGTTATATAGCTCACCAATAACCAAATAGGTATATTAAGTAGATCTGGCAGCAGCTTTTACGATTTTTAGATTAACACGACTTTTATTCGGCATCCTATAAAATATGCTACATAAGCGATAATAAAAGTCAGATCGCATAATGTGAGCATAAAATTAACGATTTTCGTTTGTGCACGTATAGTAAGTACTAAATTCTTTTATGAGTGGTTTACACTCGTAGATTCTGTACGTAAAATTCTCTTTTAAAAAGTAAGTTTTCAAAATAAAAAGGTGATTGATATTTTTATTAGAAGCTAACTACTAGTTAAGTGTTTGTTACTTTTTTATAAGATGCTTATTATTATTATCTCTGAGTGAATAAACCATTGCTCTCCTTCAGGAGTTACGTATCTGAACGGACGTGAATTTAAAAGAAGAGCTAAAGAAACAAAATGGCAATTTTAACGAGTTTTCAAGACCAACGTCGACGATTAATCGAAGGCTATCATCTCCAGGCGCTGTCCGGATTACTATATTTTCTTAAGCTCATTTAGCATCTGTCTGACACCATTTGAAATAATAAATTCTTATAATATCAACTAACAATACACTTAGTATACCTACTATATAAATTAATGTGTGTATGTAAGTCTTCTATGGGTTTCTTTATTCATACCATTAGGTATATCACAAATTACAATGGATCTTTGGTGATACAGATTTGAGCGATTTTTTTTAATACTTTTCATTACTCATATTCGGAAAGTAGGTCTGAAGTTGCCTGAGAAGCGGTTTGAAAGTAACACTTTTCAGCCCTAGTGTTATCCTCGGGAGAAAGACTTATTAAGTCCCTCGAACTATTGGCTAAACCCCGTCTCGGGACTAAATAAGTTACTTTCACCCCTAGGATAACAATGTACTATTGTTGCACAAAAAAGAGTACAAATGGCGAGAAAAAAAGAGTACAAATGGCAAACTTAATGCCTTGCAGCATTTTCTGCCAATTAACCATTGGCATTAACAAAGAAATAAATAGAGTACCTAGGGTGTGCAATTATTAATAATTAAAATTAAAATTGTATAATATCTAATTAATAAACATACAAATTGCAGAAAACACGATAATTGAGTAAGTTCACAAATATTTCTTTTAAAAACCTACCTACCTGCCAGTACCTATTCATAAATAGGTTCAATTAAAGAAAAAATTCTTGCATCACAAGCGAACTCCACATTTATCTATATACCAACTTTGGAAATAATTTGTGAGTGGACAATAATATTTAGTTGATTAGTAAGACGAGCGTTATTTTTGTAAAAAAATTTTTACCTAGGTACTTAATATGAGTAGGTCTAAAAGTTTACGGTCGTTGTGGTAAAGAGATTCCTTCTTTATCCCGTATAGACGTCTCGCTAAAAGACCTACTTAACTATAAACATAGGTGAAACAACACTTAAAAACGTACTCTATTTCTATATATCTAAGCACTGACCCAAAATAGAAAGTGCGAGCGAGTTGGCATTGAGCCAGTAACTAAACAAATGCAAAAAAAGAATATAGAGAAAACATGAGTGCTCAAGTTACGAGGGTCACTGGTTTACGAGCAACGAAGACGGGTCATCGGGAGAGCGTGTTATGGCCATGAATTAGTTTTTATGCGGGACGAAAACACTTAATTATCTATGTACACATTGTACATGTCTCCTAAAGTGAGGTTAAAGACAGTACATTTAAAAAGTTGCAGTCTCATAATATATGTCTCTCTTACATTCTTCTTAATGAGTTAACGCAACGAAGACGGGTCATAGAGAAAGCGCGTTGTGGCCATGAATTAGTTTTAATGCTGGATGAAAGCATTTAATTACATATTCCTACAGTAATGTTAAAGACAGTATACATTTAAAAAATCTCACAAGTCAAACTAACTGATTACTGAGGGCATTTACATACAGATACAGAGAGACAGTTTTTGTATAACTATAGGTAACTAGTCAGTCATAAATTTAAGATTTTCAAAATCCACGTAATATAATATAGTGGGTACGTATAAACATGAGGGAAAGGTAAGCAAAGGACGTGATGGATCGTAATATAAATTAGCATTGGTAAGAATTTAATAACATATTACTGCGTATGTATCTTATTTTTAATTCTTGTAGAAATCTTATATTTTATATCTGTGGTTTGTGAAAAAATTATCTTCATTTTGTTTCAATTAATTTTCTTAATTCAATTTTCTTGGCATTCTGTTAATTAGTAATGAAGACGCAATTAATGTAATGTACAGTCTTGTTTAAAATTTTCGCGAGCCCTTCATCATAACCAGTGTTACTTTGGTATGAAGACAAATTGGCGTGAGTCTTTAATTTCGTTAGTATTGCCGCCAAGGTTGGCCTATATTAGATATTATTTCATACGCCCGGAGGATAAACCTTAGCCTTGTGGGATTTCTCTTCACAAGACGCTATACTCTATGTCATAGAGTATAGGGTAGGTACCAGTGGTATAGAGCAAGATACGAATACCTGCCCTATACGTGTACCTTAGAAAATATAGATAGACTATATAGAGTACATAGGGCAGGTATTTGTATCTTGCTCTATATCATTAATCTTGTAACGAGGCGGCCGTATGCCACTCGTTATGATATCCCGCCTCAATTCTAATATTTATTATTTATTTTTAATCTGTTCTTTTTATATTTAAAATTTTTGACTTTTGACTTTTGGATAGAACTAGATACGATTTAAAGAATACAAAAGCTCTAATTTACAAAATATATCTTTTATTTGAGCTAGTCCAAGATATTACTACCACGAACCTCACAATTGGCGCCCAACGTGGGGTTATCCAAGATATTACTACCACTAACCTCACAATCTATAGATACTTAAATATGTATACATATAACTATTGGACATAATATATTTTATACCTATTATAATATTACCTAATTGCTCTCGGGTCACTATAATTTATTATATTGTACCTATGTGTATGACTTGTAACTTGGTGTTACGAATAAAGAATTGTATTGTATTTTATTGTATATAATTAAAATTGAAGTGTCTGTTGTATTTGTAATTTCAAATTTAACAGCTTTTCACTAAATGCATACGATGCTAACTATATACGGAACTTACATATTTTTTTTTTAGTTTTTGCCTGTCTGTCTGTCGGTCTGTTTGTTCCAGCTAATCTCTGAAACGGCTGGACCAATTTTAACGGGACTTTCACTGACAGGTAGCTGATGTTGTAAGGAGTAACTTAGGCTACTTTTATTTTAGTTTTAAGTTACTTTTGCATCTAGAAATCTAAACTATTTTGACATTAAAGATAAAATTTATGTAGATAACAAAAAAACAAAAATACACACACACAAAAACAATTTAGATACTATAAATATTTCCTTTTACTATACTAAAATAATAAACTAAAATATATACTAAAATAAATTCATTTATTGGGTATGCTTTCTCTTATACGAACAGCTTGACACGTCGTGAAATCGCCTATGCCCATATTCCCATTTCAAGAAAATAATTCTTTATTTTTCATACCTACAAATACTAACAAAAAGGAGTCATCATAAATTAGATATTATATTAAAAAAAAATATTTGACGTTACAATGTAGACCAAGTTGAGTACGGTATAACATCTATCATTTTGAGACTACAAAGTACAAACCGTCGGTACGTTAATAATATAGAGATTAGAGAGCGAGTATGAAATTTATAGCATAAAATGTACCTAGTTACTTTAAGCGTTTGCGGTTGAATATTTTGTGCTTTTGGTGGATTTGAATTCAACGCTAACAACAACAATTTGTGAATTGGTCCGCTTCCGTTTTAATACGGGTGGCAACTTGTTTATCTGACATTCTAAACACTGATCTACGCCGTGTTCCCATTAGGGGACGGCGAGGAAATACGCTTTTTATATCCTCTACAATTACATCAATTTCGTCTCGTTTTGTCATCCAACCTAATCAAGAAGGCATGCTCATTTAGTTCGGTCCAATTCCTTCTAATGTTTTCTACAGGCTTAACGTGCCTTCTTAAGGTCCGTTTGTATCTACGGACATTGAGCGTGCCAGACACATTCCGTGCCAGGCACGTGGCACGTGCCAGGGCAGAAAAGTGGGCAGAAACCAACGGACACCGTTTATTAACAAAAGACGTCTGCACGGTTCCGATGCTCTATTCACACTGCTCGACGTGTAGCCACAGTCACGTACAGAAATGAACCGCCACACAAAATATTCTTTCCGCGAATACTGGCCTATGTCTGTCGACGTTTGCGCGGCCATTACAATAGATGTAAATATACGTTAATACATACTGTATAGGACAATATTATTTTGTCTGCCACGAAACGTGTCTGGCACGCTCAATGTCCTAGATATAAACGGACCTTTATTGTCTACGACATCTCCTATACTTATTGTACCTATACGTACAATGTTTCGTATACATTGTAGTGTAATATATCGCTGGACAAACTTATACACCAAAAAAGCGAATTGGGTCAAATGCACTCGGAATGCTAAAAAGTTCTGAGCTCTGAGCAGAGCAATAGCTATGAATATGAAATAGTTAAAAACGAGTGAGCTGGGTAACTCGATGTCTCACAGATTTTACTAACTTATTTAAATTGTCGTCTGAAGAAGGTGCTAACAACAAATGGTATAATAGGTATTATAATAAGTATTTGTTGTATTTATTGGAGTAAAACTTCTTTATGCCCGAAGAAGGGGTGGCAAAATGTTAAATAGTCAACAGGTGTAAAGGTTGTAAGCACTTTTTTATTATTTATTTCCTTAATTAAAAAAATTAAGATCAATAAGCACAAACCTAGTAGATACACAAGATAAAAAAAAACATTTTCACGTGAGACATTTCATTTGAATACTGACTTCAAATATCTTTTATTCAGTCTGGTTGGGTATTACCGGTTGCGTCTTAATTTGTTCATAATCTAAAAAATACGGCTATTATTATTGACTAGCTGTGCCCCGCGGTTTCACCCACGGTAATTTCGGAGTTCCCGCGGGAATTCCGGGATAAAAAGTACCCTCTTTTCTTTTCTATACCCCTGACAACGTGCATGCCGAATTTCATCCAAATCCGTTCAGCCGTTTTTGCGTGATTGAGTAACAAACATTTAAACATCCACACTTTCACATTTATAATATTAGTAGGATAAATTAAGAGTTTTTTTTTTTGTTTTAGTAAAAATAATTTTCAGTACCAATGTTTATAACTGTACCTATATATATTTTATATTGAAAGAGTTGTGAAAATAATAAATAATTGTTCCTCAATGTATAAAAAAATTTTTAATACAAGCAAAAAAAAATTAAAACAGAACTGAGATACGTGTACTTATCTGGATGATCACTCAGTTATCCGATCGTTTGAAATGAAATAGAGGGATTACAGTATTTCCGTTTTCATGAATCAGAATGTAAGTCACGCGCGCCTCCTATTCGGTGTGTATATGGACGTTTGTTGTAGGTCTATCATGGTACTATCTATTCGAACAAGTCGTAAGTAATGAGTACCATATTCTGGAAAATTATGTTAGGCACGGTCATATTTCGGCGACGGGTCGGTGTCTAGACCGGCGTGTGGCCTACGTGATAAGTGCTAATGCTTTTACATAAACCACTAGAGACTCTTCCTCACTCATAAAACTCCATCGGATCGAGATACAAGATGTTTTTTTTAACGTAGTTTTTTAACACAGCTTGCGGTAGGAGTTAACTGGTATAAATCGTCACGTAAGGAAAAAGTGTTATCCCCCCTCCATGCGACTTTCTCTCTCTCTCTTTCTATGGGTATTAAAGGATTCTAGTGTTTGCTGTAGTTATTTGAATTTATTTATTCAGTTTAAAAAATAGCATAACAGTAGGTACACCAAAAACCTTCTTAGGTAATATTAAATTACTTAAGTGTTCATTATTTTTCATCATAAGTTATTATATTAGTCATTGCTCGTTTAAGGGTTGGTTTTTTAATGGACGTATACCTATGTGAATATCTCACAAACTGAATAATTGTAGTTGAATATGACCCATTTTAGTGCTTTATTTTAAGTTTAGAACCCAGCAACTCATTCCTATCCTACCTTTGTATTTATTATAACGCGATGGGCCCATCGTGGTAGGTTACGACCACTTATTTGACCAAATAAAAGCATTTTTCAATTTATTTTTTCATTTTGATTTCATTTCATTCATTTATTTTTTCACTAAGTAATTAATTACTCAACCGATATCATGAAATTTTGCGTACACGTTATCAGAGGTTACTTTTTATCCCGGAATTCTGGCGGGAAACTGTGAAACTGTGAGGAATAGCTACTAAGTTAAAAAATAGGATAAAATACAAAAGTCCTATTTGTAGAAACTTACTCACAGTTGACCTGGTTGTGAGCAAAACGCATTGGCCGGCGCCGATGGTTCCGCTGGGTGTCCCGCCGTGTAACGACGACTTTCTTCGCTATAAACCTACCTACATCACTTGTTTCTCTGGTATTTTACGTAATCTGACGTAATGGTGTAGGCAGTAGACACCGCCACATGCTTACCGCGATAATGAACTCAATTTATTCTCTGCACAATCGACTTTGCCATCGCAAAGTAAACAGTAATTTTCTTAAAACCATAAAACTGAATGGTAAGTAATATGTGCTTACGTGATGCTTAATGGCATGGTTGTGAATTGTAACTACTTGACTACATCTAAAAATTTATATGGAAAGTGTAAAAATATGGAAGTAAGTAGATTTGTAGAGATATCAATACTTAAGATAAACAGACAGGGACGCAAAAAACGTCCTGTAAAAAGAACCATGAATGAAAACTGTGAAGAATCAGTAGGTACAATTTCTTACAGCTTGATGTTATGAGGTTAAAAGTTTTTACGTCACTGCATACTTAAGAACCATTACAGTCGGTTTAGATGCCTTTTTTGAAATGATATTTAGGTATGTATATGGAACTGGGGATCAGAATAAAGTGTAGTTATTTTTACATTAATGTGAGGGAAAAGTATATACTTACTTTTAGCGGCCCAGATTTGTCCGTCATGCAACGCATTGACGTACCGCCACAGGTCGGTCTCGCATTCCGAGGGCAGCTTGGTGTCATTCAGAAAATGGATCCATTCATGGTGATCAAACAACGTCTTCAGCCACGCCACTCGCGACCTCCCTCCGGCGAGCGCGTCGCCGGAGGCCGTGCCGGTCAAGTTCCCATCTCCCCCCACCACACTCACCAACACCAATATTAACACGAAAAACATCGTCCTTAATGCACTGTCAACTTTCTGCAAACACATTTCGCAAATATTATAAGTCTTTCCCCATTTTATTCAAACGGAATGGCCGCTCGTTTAGAGTTGTTGACGTTGCCGTTAGTTGAACGCTGTTGTAGTTTGTGTATCTGAAACAATAAAACATTTCACATTTTATAAAATATGTATTACAAAACAGTTTATTTATAGTAGCTAGATTTTTTTTATCCATTGAGGAATAACACAAATCTTGATTAGGTATTTAATATTAATATTATTGTAAACAGTAGGACGAAAACATAGTCTATTTGTCGGCTTCACCCGCGTATATTATACGATATGAAATAGCGAAAAAAATGGCACTTCATGTAGCTAACCGAAAGACGCAAAAATCTTCAGTGCAAATCAGCCTGTATTAAGCTTTTGTAAAAATAAATTATGACATTCTAATTATTTAAGACGACAATTGGTGATATCACTTGCAAAGTCGTCAAAACTGTCCTCCGTCCCCTGCAACTTTCCAAGTAGGTAAGTAGTGGAAAATTGAGAAAAAAATATTAAATAGAACTTGAAAAAACTTTAACGAAATTTGGAATGAATATGTTGAAAAGTTAAAAAAAAAAGAATATTAACCTATTGATATTTAATAGATAACTTTAAATTTTAACGGTGAACTTTCTTCCCCTGATGTGGTGCCTTCGATGCGAGACCTGCAGTCCAAATTCAAATGCGTCTCAAGACATATTTTGTGACACAAAATCATGAAGTTATAAGCAGGAAAAAATTGATCCGGTTCTTGTAAATACTCATGTACCTAAAATATGACAGGATTCAATTAAAAAACCTTGTATCATGAATATTGGAGACCAACAAATTGAAAGCAAACAAGGACACTTGTATCAGAGTTCAGATTGTGGCTGAAAATATAAAACAAACCAAAAGTTTGAAGTAGGTAAAATTCTAATAACGAAAACAAAGGGACGAACAATGGCCGCGCCATTGTTGAACCTAATTAATAACGAAGGACGAGGAACCGAACGAAAATATACGGTCCACATACAAAGGAGTAAACGTTGTATATAACAATAAAACTGATCAAAAGATGATAATTAGTCGTCACTGAAGAAGAGACATTTTGACATAAACATTGAGCGCGCATAGTGAATACCAACCAGCCAGAATCGTCAAGAAAACAACGTGATAAGAAATTTAAATTGTGGATTGTGTCACGGACTTTATACTGGGCAAAGTACGGCCAAAGCCTTTCAGAAGCTGCCAAATTAGAGTCGAGCTTCGCGTCGGAGAAACCGACGTGCCGAGACTCGACTTCTTTGTGCCTACAGTTACAGTTGTGTGTGGCCTATTTGTGTTTCATAAATAAGCATTAAACAGACAAGAGAGAAGGACCGTGAGGCGAGGGCCTTTGGCCTTTGGGCGTCCTGAAATTGAGAGTTTCTGTAGAAAAAACGAATAAAAGGAATGAACCACTATTTAAAATTATAAGTAAAATTATGTTTATGATATAGGTATTTAAAAGAATTTGTAGATATATAAAACTTTTTTTCATTACTCATACTCGGAAAGTAGGTCTGAAGTTGCCTGAGAAGCGGGTTGAAAGTAACCCTTTTCAGCCCTAGGGAGAATCGCTTTCAACTGACAACTGTCAAATTATTTAAAAAAAACTAGGTGTATTTTCACATTTCTATTGAACCATGTTTCAACTTTCTATACAGCCAGCGCGATGTAAAATTGAAATAACGTAAAGTTTAAGTAGGTATTAACTAAAATAAAATTCACTCACTTTTTCTTAAGCTAATTCCTATTTATATTTTTTTATTTTCTTTAATTAATACTTAATAATTAAAGATAATATTTTTTTTAGGTCGCCACAATGTAAATAAAAAACACTGGCTGAATAGCTAGCCGGCCAAAGAAAAAGAAATAGGTGGGAAAGTGTCAAGCGACTATCCGATCTTCACTCATTTTTTCTTTAGCTAATTCCTATTTTTATTTTGACTTTCCTTGCATTCGTAATGAAAAGCACAGTGTTATCCTCGGGAGAAAGACTTATTTAGTCCCTCGATCTATAGGCGCCCTCGCTACGCTCGGGCGCCAAACCCCGTCTCGGGACTAAATAAGTTACTTTCACCCCTAGGATAACAATGTACTATTAATGACTCAATGAATACATAGATTATATTGATGACATATAATATCTCAAAACTTAACATATAACCATGACTTTAAGAGTTCTGGGGCCCTTTTCAGGCTCGTAAGCACTGGGTTTGGGGACTTAGGATAAAAATAGAACTGTAAAAAGATACAGAAGTTCTTATAGCATTGCGAGATATCAGATAATATCTACACAATATAGAAGTATAGGTATGTTTTAAAATATTCAAGGTTTTCGTGTTTAGGTACATACTAGTATAGTATTATATTATCTGTGGTACATGTAAATAATAAAATTACCTATACTCTACATAAAAACAATCTACATAAATCACAGAGAAAAAAATTAGGTCTCTGCGGGTGAATGACCTTTATTTTATTACTAGCTGTTTCTCGTGGGTTCACCCGCGTTAGTTTCGGGGATCCCGCGGGCTTTCTGTCTTGTTTTGTATGTTGTAAGAGAAAAATTCATAAATAACTATAACAATTCTTGATTTCTAACCTACTTGAAGCTTAGTTTTCCCTATGGAATTCCTGCAAAGAGTATTTTCGCAAACAATAACAGCGAGAAGTTTGTATTTACATGCTCATCGTGCAATTCGTACCTACGTATACATAGATACATATGTGTATGGAGATCAATTGCGGTCTGTTTGAATCATATGCTTTACACTGTATGACTGTACATGTGAATATTAATTTAAAATATTTCATTACATCACAAATACCTACTAGTTTAAAATTTAAAACCATAGTTGAAATCTTAATTAAGGTCACGTCCTTCCATAAACCTCTTCTCAGGCAAATATTTTCTCGTTTTCAACTTTTATTCTTTTAGTTAGCCTTTTCGCTACCAACATGCAAGCTACTCACTTTGCTGTATCAATGGAGAGCAGTCTTCAGGCAAATAGGGACGTAAATGTATAGGTAGATATTGACGAATAGATATAGGTACTTAAAACTCACGCGGGTGAATCTCCGAAACGTTGGATCGATTTTGGCGACACTTTCACTGCTACTTAACTGATGTTATAAGGGGTAAATTAGGCTACTTTGGGGTTCCTGCGGGAGTTCCAAAACTCACGCGGGTGAAACCGCGGGGCACAGTTAGTTATAATATAGATAAATGTACCAATACTACAACCAATGCACTAATCACAGATTTTCGACACAGATCGCTCTGTCTCGTGGGGTAACGTCGAGCATCTAATTTGCAAATGTATTACATTTAATGACACTCATAAACAAGTCTAGTTGAAGCTCCATTTACGACATCAAGCTAATGATTCTTTGGGTAAGGGATTGCACATTTTACTAACAAGGCTAGGTATATCACTATCATAATTTAATTGTAGCTGTTTTTATTCATTCGTACACACGTTATAAAACATAATAGGTAATAATTTTTGATAATCACTATCCATTACTTGATTTTGTTTTTGATTTTTTCTTTCATAAAATCTTGCTTATAATCCTTTAGGATTAGAATGTAGACATACGTATAACAAATGCCTGTATCTACCATATACCAGGTGCGTATGTTAATAAAATAAAATAAACAGCAACATAAATGATGTTTACCATATAATTGTTTTATCGGTACCTATTTATAGAGATAATAGACTAATCGAGCAAACTTGGAGCGCATTATTCTTTAGAACTCACGTTTTTATAGAAAATAACAATTTATAAAATATATTTCAAACTGCAATCCAAATACTTTTTAGACTTAAAAGACAGATATTATAATATAATATATTTATTGTATACCCACCTAGATATAATTTTAATTTAGGTATTACTTTAGTTTCATAAACTTTAATTTACATGTCCATTCATAAGAAAATTAAATCAAGTTTATGAATAAAGTGTGATTTGTGATTTAAGGAAAAATATTTTTATTATATTCGGATGAAAAAAAATTTTCTCCCGCCGTTTGTAACATTTTCCAAGTAACCCTTGAGGCCTAGTTCCCTTTCCGATTTCATCATTAGGCTTACGAAAAAGATGTATCTACCTACGTGACCGCCGGTGACTGAGCAAACTTGCAACCTCGGCCATTTTATTAGTTATTGGACTCATTGATTTCAAAATCTATCAAAATAATAATATCAAGATAATAACTAACGTTTTACAACACACATCTAAATCATAATCACTTGATCACACACTAACTAAATATAGCCAAGCGTTCCCTGTATCCGAGCCTGTATCACGGAAACCATATATTAAAATATTATATTTATTGGAATAATACAAATGCACTCTAGGTACAGGAGAGTGAAATCCTTGTACTTATGTATATCAAAAGGCCGTTCAAGGCCGTAATCAGTTTAATAAGTACCTATCTTAACGCTTTGATACTTTCACGAAGGACCCGGTCCCAGTATTGAAAAATATAAGAAACTTATAGTTATTATACAATATAGACATAGGTATACTTAGATATTCTTGTCATTATTAATTGTATATTTACTAAGGAACAATAACCTATATAAAAACTAAGATGAATTTCAACACTTCAACAACGCATGGTGAAACATGCCATGCCTTGCAACGAAATCCATTACATCAAACAATATTTAAGTAGGTACCTATTCTTTGCTTTCCGGAATTATATAAAAAACACCGCTGCAGCTGTGTGGAGGTTTCTCTACGCTACGTGTATCTCTCTTTACCAACAAGAGGAAAATTGCTCAACAATACGTTAACACAAAATATTATGCATGATCTGTAATCATCTAAAAGTTTTGTTACATCTTAGATTACGAAACCAATAACATTATGTAGTTTGTAGACATAAATGATTGCCGCCGCACGCGTCGTGAGAACTAAATAAATGGGAATTCTTTATAATAACTAGCAGTACCCCGCGGTTTCATCTGCGTAAATTTCCCCCTCTCCCTCGGAATTTTACCTTTTTCTAGGATGAAAGGATGAAGTGGGTACTGTATCTAGAGGCGAAACGCTTGTAGAGTTAACCTTCGTGTCCACACTGATTGGAAATATGTAGGCACATTTATTAGATAGAAGTAAGCAATTTTTGAATTTTAAACTGAGATTATGTAAATATATTATAAATGTAGATAGAATTTTGTGCAATTGTTAATGGAAGCTTAGAAATAGCATTTTCTCTGTGAAATAATATATATATGTTACTAAGAAAATCTGAGAAGTCTTTTATATTAAAATCATTTGTTAATCTATTATTTGTGGATCTTAAAGCAGGCAGGTACCTAACTTGAAATTTTTCATGAAAATCCATATATAAGTACGTTTCGAAGATACGTCCGGCCAGACAAACAGGATCTATGCAAATAACTTCTGAGCTTAATAGCTCAAGTCAGACACTTCGATTTTATCCATAACTAGCTGTCCCCCGCGGTTTCTCCCGCGGTATTTTCGAAGTTCCGGTGGGAATTTCGGGATAAAAAAGTACCCTATATGTCACTCAGGACTACTGTAACTTCCTATAAGTGAAAACATTTTCAAAATCGGTTCAGTAGATCCAGAGATTACCCCCTTCAACGTCACAAACTCACACACAGTTTACAATGTAGGAGCCTACTAGTTGACCCCCGCAGTTTCACCCGCGGTAATTTCCAAATCGGTTCAGTTTATCCAGAGATAGCTGTTCCCCCGTGGTTTTACCCGCAGGAAATTTGGAGTTCCCGCGGGAATTCCGAAATAAAAAGTACCCTATGACACTCAGGATCACTTAGCTTCCTATAAGTGAAAGAATTTTCAAAATCAATTTCATAGTAGATCCAGAGATTACCCCCTACGCAAACTCACAAACTCACAAACTTGCTCTTTATAATACTAGTATAGATTGTATAGATTTACCACACATCTTCTTTTTAAATAGAGTAAGTTTGAACGTGTGACGGCTGACGATCGATATTTTTATCGCAAGCTCCACTTTCCGGATCTTGTATGACCACAGCCGCAATCTGGGGCACGGTCACTGAGTGCGATTCGAGACCCTCGTTCGGCGGAATTTGCTGAATGGTGCGTTAAGTTGCGATCACACGCCGAGTGGTGTAATGGGGTGATTCATCGCGGGGGCGCCCGGACTATCGGAGCTAATGGCTTTCATCATTCACACACCGGCCACTCCTCCGTTCCAAGATACGCTCTCCTTGCTCTCACTTGCAATAGAAATGAAAATTGGTTCCTTTGTTTTGCGAATCTGCGCGGAGGAGGTTAACACAATGAGCATGTCCGAGATTGAGATTTATGGTTAAAGGTAACACCGGGAAAGGGTGTTATAGGTACATATATAGAAACAAAGGCAAATTTATTTGGCTTGTTAGTAGCACAAATGACGTGACGTAACGATATCTTCACTAAGGTAAACTAACAAACGGTGAAAGTTCACAGATGGGGCCCGTGCGGTGCGCCGGCGACCTCTGCTTCGCCGTGATCAACTGGCGTATCGATATGTATATTATTGTATACAATCATCTCATCGGTTATTTTAAATGTCATAGGTACTCAGAAAGTGGTCAACAAAATGCTACGCTCGATTCTCGTAAAACGCATAAGTGGTGGAGCTATCGCCAGTCGCTTAAAAGATTCACCTTAAACATAATCCTATAACTAATATTATAATGCGAACGTGAGTTTGTTACGCTTTCACCCCTTAACTACTCATCTGATCGTCATGAAATTTTCCATATCAGATGATAGGGGTACAGAAAAAGTTATGGAGTAGGTACTTCATCCCGGTATTCCCGCGGAATATAACGAGGGTTCATTTTTAAATGAAATACCTATCCTAAAAGATATTTTTTTCTGTGACGGCCCTGTGAATAAATATCACGTTGGAAAATTAAATTTGTTTTCCTTTTCACCGCTTTTTCCTCGAGAGCGAACAGCGCCGGCCAGCTGGATGAAATGGAGCGATAAGTTACCTATTGTATTTGAACTGGTTAGCTTTACTTTACGCAATATATTGACGCAATTACCTGTATTCCGCGGTGATGATTAAGTCGGTTATGATATACTTTCCAACGCAACGGTCGTTCCACGTGCGTGTGTACATAAAAGTAAGACTACACTGCGATTACCAAATTAGTACACTGCTTTTAAAGTAATAAGTACATAATTTCGCCAACAAATATAATATAAACAAAAAAAAATCATATTTAATTACTTACTAGCTGTGCCCCGAGGTTTCACCTGCGGTAATTTCGGAGTTCCCGTGGGAATTCAGGGATAAAAAGTACCCTATGTTCTTCTCTGTACACCTGAAAACATGCATACCAAATTCCATCCAAATCCATTTAGCCGTTTTTGCGTGATTGAGTAACAAACATCCAAACATCCACACTTTCACATTTATAATATTAGTAGGATTTATTTATTCAACAACATTCTACAGCAGATAAATACCGCAACATCAGACAAATGTAAAACAATATTTAGGCCGTTAGGGAATGACATTATGTGACCACAAATTGTACACATTAGCAATTAAAAAAGAAAAGAACTAAGACCAAAAAGAAGTATAAACTTAAATCGAATCGCAAATATAGGTAAGTATGTAATTAGAACCTATTCTATTTGGTATGTTATAACCAAATAATAAAGTTTTTTTTATATTAATACTATACTAAATCTATTTGATTTATTTCTAAAAAAACATAGGGTATAATATCGGGAAATCCATATTATTATGAATGTCCGTACACGCTATGTGTATTATTTGTAAGGAAAAAATAATAATAATAAGTTTAAAACCTTATCACCATAGTAAATTAATTAAGCTTTGCACCTTTTCCCATGAATATCTACTTGACAACGGCACCACAGTGCTGCGAAACTATTATATAAGTTTCGGTCACGGATCACTAATACATAGATACCTATAGCAGATAACTTGGTGACAACACTCATATAAAGTGGTCCACCACGTTTTCACGCGCCAGAGTTTCGGGATTCCCATAGGAACTCTAATAAAAGTAGCCTTCGACCTTCGTAGGAATCTTTCTATCTATTCTTTTCAATTCCTTATAACATCAGCTATCTTCTGCCAGTGAAAGTCCTGTTAGAATCAGTCCAACCGTTTCGGAGATTAGTCGAAACATTAAGACAGACAGATTGATACAGTCAGATAAAAAATTTAAGAATTGGTATTTTGTTAAAGTAGGTACCTACCGTATATACTTTCATATGCATTTAGAAAAAGCTGTTATTTTGAAATTGCAAACAGACACTTCATAATAATTTAATGTTTTACGTATTTATGTTGGAGCTGCGAGTTCTCTACAATCAGGAATAACAAAATTCACATTCTTAAGGTAAGATTGACCGACACTTTTGGTTGCACAATTTTAAACTCGTTATGCGGCATGTTACGTGGGCGGTTACTTGATAGGTACCTATATACATAACTTGTACACTTTTATTGATAAAAAAAAGAAAATTTCATCCACCTTTTTCGTCCACTTATCTACATTGAAATCGAAGCAGTTATGTTGAAACCCTCTTTGGAGTTTCGATTTCTAAAGTCCAGTAAAACTAAAATCTACCTTTGTAACTAATATAGTAGTGAAAATTATAATATACAAACCTTAGATCTTGAAATTTTAATAAATGAAAAAATTCTACACCATCCTTAAATTGATACTTTCTCACGAATATAATAACGACTATGTTGATGATTTAAAGAGTTTGAAAGATCAACGCATTCAAACTAATGTTAGTACTGTGGAACTTGTTGTATTGCAAATAGGTAATATCGCGTATATTTCCGAGTACTCGCTCGAGTCAGCTCTGAGCGGTGCTACTGCGCTGCTGCGCTTGCGCCGACGGTCATGCGGACACTGCTGGCAACGCAGCCATCATCAACCGACGGCGAAAGTTATCGGCAGGTACTATGTAAAAATCATATTACACAAAGTTAAAAACATCCAAGTTTATACACTATCCTACTTACCAATTAACACTCGTTTTACTTGTAACATAAAACTATAAAACTATTATACTCGCATTTCTCTTTCTTTTAATTCTTCTTCTAATGATTTGAATTAATTTTTTTTTGGAATGCTTTTTTTTACCGCTAAAAATTTAAAGCTATCGACAGCGAAGTTATAGTGTAGTTTAACCGGGCGAGCATGAACCAGGGTATCTCACACCCTGGTATAATTTAAAATAATAATAATCCACATCACAACACACAGATCTACTTGATCCCAAAGTAAGCTATTATTAGCTTGTGTCGTGGAAACCAAGCAAACGTGGTATATACTACATAGAATTTAAAAGTCATGTATTTTTTTATATATTCATCTGGTAATACTAGTTCGCTCAGTAGCTGGAGGCAGCGGAGTTCGGAAGGGGATAGTGGTGTGATCGCAGTAATATGGAGGTCAGTGGTCACCGACCAGGGTATTCGTGCGCAAACTTGTCTCGGGTACGTTATACCCTGCCTCATGTTTGACGTATCTTTTTAAGTATTAAAAAAACATTGTTTTTTTCTAAGTATGTAATAATATATTATTATTATAGAGTATTTTATTGATCTTTTTACTTCATATGTATATTAGTGCATAGAACAGTGGTCGCCAACTCACGGATCCTTTGACTCCTAGACGAAATGTTTAGTGCAGGCACGGGGTATTACTTATTACGTTGCTTTGTAACAGACGAGTAAAATTTTTGGTAACGCAGTCTTCTACTAAAGCAAAATTTTAATAAATTTCAACTGTGTATTGTCTATATTTCACTCTTTCTCTCTTTGCCGACCCCTGGCATAGAAAAAAAAATTATTAAGTATTTTTTTCAAAAGAGGATTTCATTATTTTAAGCTTTAAATTAATTTTTTGTGCCAAAAATAATATTTTTGGTTATTGCTAATTTTTGTTACCGCTAAACTTCTGTTCCTATAATTTGATTGAGTTAGAAAAAAATAAAAATATTCCATAATTATTTATTTCTTTTGTTGCATTCCATTAACAATTCCTTCATATTACAAAATACAATCAACAACATTAAATTAAAAGTAATAGGAACTCTATTGTAGTACATTACATTTGGGGTAAGTCGTACCCTGCCTCATGCTTGATGTAACTGTTTTTTTCCTCATGCTCGCCGAGAAAACTGACTGCTACGCCAGGTGTCGCAGATTCGATCCCCGCATATTAAAGATAACACAAAACGCACAAATGAGTGAGTCCTAATAGTCCATATGCCCAGTTAGTAATACTATTTGTTATCTATCTAATACCATTTGTGTATCTTCCTTTTTTGACCCAGAACACCCCTTATCTGAATAGCCTTTACTCCAATAACTGGTAAATTTTGATTTTGATTTTTATTTCCACCCATAATTCTTCTGACAAACAAATAATATCGCTTCCCGTATCTAAAAGAGCCTCTATTCAATGATTACTCTGAGTCTGGGTAGCGCGCGTCGTAAGTATTTGCAAGTATATAACTATGTATTTTGACGACCCGATTGGCGTAGTAGGTCACCATGCCTGCCCGCTAATCAAGAGGTTCCGGGTTTGATTCCCGGAGGGGGGCACTTTGTGTGATGAACAAAAGGTTCCATAATCTAGTCTGGGTGTGTTTATATATATGAAGGTATAGTATGTAATTCTATGTAGTATATACTATATACCATGCTTGCTTGGTTTCCACGACACAAGCTAATAAAAGCTTATTGTGGGATCAAGTAGATCTGTGTGTTGTGAAGTGGATTGTCAAAAAAAAAAATTAAGTATTATATCAGTAATTGGGTGGTACACATACATTTAAAGCTCTGCTTAGTTTGAGACCAGGTGGCGCTGTGTGTAAATGTCCAAGCATTATCATTATTTATTACGTATATGTCTAAACATTGATTTGTATAAACCATTTAATAGATTCTCGAAAACTGCGAAAACCGTGAAAGCCGCATGAAAATCCGTTCAGTAGATTCGGAGATTATCGTGAACAGACAAACAAACAGACAGAAAATAATATTGAAAACTCTTTTTTGTGGTGACTCTTCTTTTATCGCTCCCTGTCGAAATTTATCAAAAATATTCAATGTACAGAAACGCGGATTCTACTCTCTTATTATATAATATAGATATAGATATATAGATGTTTTTACATCTAATAAAATGACGGGGAGTGTCATTAACGAACGATAAAAATAAGAATCGACCGCTATAGCAGGCGGAGGGGATGATTGATATTTGGGCCTCCCCAAATCCTCTTACTAATAATGTATTATGTAGAGCTCTATGTAGAGGTTACTCTGTCTCTATAGAGCGAAGAATATCCTTCTAAATTTGAATAATTAAAAAAACTAGCCTATGCATAAAGGTAGGCAATTAATAGATAAGTTAGCTGTTCCCGCGGTTTCACCCACGGAAATTTCGGAGATCCCGCAGGAACCATGTCACTACCTATGTCCTTCTCTGTACCTCTGTCAACGTGTGCACAACATTTCATGAAGATCGGTTGAGCTGAGGCGTGAAAAACAGACAGACAGAGAGAGTTTTCGCATTTATAATATTAAGTAGGGATAATTGCCTTCCTATATTAGTAGATAATAACCTGTACAACAAAAAGTAGATATCGTCTTTAAATCATCATAATATCGTATCTTATACGCAAAGTGTGTAAATATACACTTATATAGGTACCATACATACAGTATTACAAGTTATGAACTAGAATTAGCACCACCGCTAATTTATTTGGACCCCGGATTTCCTCTTTTATTTATGAACTGTTAAATATTTCATTGAAATATTCTGTTTACCCACACAGAAGCTTTGTAATATACGGACAGCAGTGTAAAAACAGAAATATTTTAATTATCTCGTCTGACACATTTCGCTGTCAGGGTTTAGTTGACTGTTGAATAACCCCAGGTGAGACCTGTATTCGGGGAATGCAAGTTAATCCCGTTTTATCCCGGTTTTTACATCAAGACATGAATGCGACGTGTAGGTATAAAACAACGCTACGGTCACAATGCTGCAAGATGGTACTATAAATTCTCATTAGTTTACAGAACTTATTACCTATGATATTATTACCTTTCAAAACTCTGCAAAAAGTTTTCTCACGTTCAAAAATATTATTATTATAATGGGTATTTATAGTATCTACATCGATTTACTATTAAATGTAATAATTTTTTGTAAAAAAAATACAGAAGGTTACCGTATCAGAGAAATCTATAATAATGATAATCAGGCTTATCACATGACTATAATAAAGCCTGTTATGTAGAGTAGATACCTACCTGCTGGTACATGTGGATAAAAGCTGGTGTACCGGTGTGTATATATTCTAATTTCTAAACTTTATATTTGTTTAGTATAGACATATCTACATTGAATTGAGCTAAAATAGAAAAAATTCCGACCTCTTTCAGAGAAAAAATTATATAAATAAAAACAATAGATATAATAAGTTCTTATAACTAGGGATGCTACGAATAGATAGTGATTTGACCTAATATTCAGCACTTCACACTTAGTACCGTTTGCTTGATTTTTACATAAAACTGTTCGCCTAGATAGAACAGCAGACCCTTACAGTGGTTAGCAAACGCAAAGCAATTAATATTACCATGACTATATCCTAACGGGTAAGATTTTTCTAAGACTTATTCATCATCTCCAGATGGCAGTGAGCGGATATTTTCCTAAGAAGGTATAATTTATGACCATATCGATTCTCGTTATAAACAATTTAAGAGGACTTCGTTGTGAATAATGCATAGGCATTAAAAACTCTTCTCATCCAGCGGGCGTTGAAAACTAATTGCGAATTCATAAGATATTTTTTGTTCGTATAGCTTCAAATTGTATAGAGTTAGGTACTTTGATAAACGCCTTCAAATAAGGTACACATTAGGTTCTTATACATTTTCTAATTATGGAACTTCACACATAGCATTATAAATTACAATGAGTCTCTTTTATGCAATTTATGGTTTTATGCAATTTTTGGTATCTGTTCTTTCTTTTTATTTTATTTGTCTCATTTTTAATGTTTCTTTTGGGGCAATAAAGTAGGTATAATTTGAATTTGAATCTTTCTCGGCTCTTGGCTTGGGCGTATGAATATATTGGATATATTGCAATACAGACTGATCTAGAAAAAAACCACTTACACAGACAGTAGTCCACGAAAGCACCGCAATTCACAAAAATCCAGTTTTAACGATTTATTTATCAACAAAAAAAACGCAACAGACTGAAGGTTCAGTTCCCGCTAAAAACTGGAAAAGCTTTTTATTGAGTGTAAGACGTAGAGACCTGCTGCTCCAGCTGAAAGAAGTCATTTTGTTTACTCCGAGCAAGCAAGTTTCGAGAACCCATTAAAACGGCAAAGATAGACGACATCATTAAAGAATTGGTAGATATTCTAAAAATATGTGTATTCGGCAATGGCTGTTAGATTTAATTCTATCAGGTTTCTTCTCTTATACAACTCTACTCATAATCATCAATAATTATGACATGGGTAATGCACTACCGGCGGAAATAATTTCTAAAGATAATCATATACCAAGGGCTGTATTGTTGGTTTGCTGCCTTCGTAGGCCTACTGGTAGTACCTATCATTGCCAATTTTCGGGAAACACTGTTAATGAACTTTTTCTATGGTATTTTAGTATAGGTATACTCATAATTAATTTTTTGGACAGAAAAGTTTATCGAGTCAGACAGTAGTACTTAAAACTCGAAAATAAAAAAAAACAACTTTTTCGAAAGAAAAAAAATCTTTTTTTTTTTAAAGCAAATTAACAAAATATTTCTCGTAGGTAGATATTGTAGGTATTATAAATTAAGACAATCGGACACTCGTGAATTAAATGGCGATTGTAAATTTCCAAACAAATAGATTTTCTGACTCCTGAGTCCTGTGGGTCAATTATGCTAACGAGATGCAATCTTAATGTAATGTCAATATAATGTTGATCTCAAGTTGACATTGTTTAAAAATGGCATTATGATAGTTTCCTATGTCACATCAAGATTATGTCAAGATCATATTCTGTGTCGCATTGTTGGTATTGCCATTCAGTTTAGTCGATCGATTTAAACGTAATCGAGCAATGTTTTTTCTTTTGTTATGACCACTGATTGAGCATATTTTATCATTAATTTGTTAAATAAATTATTACATAAATAAAAAATACCGTTACTGGTAAATTTAGAGCCGGCTTAAGTTAATAACTCTCGAGATTCTAAGTAACTGAGAAATAATCGGGCAACACGGTCATGGCTTTATTGAAAAAAAAACCTGTCATTGTTGTTGTTGTGTTTTTAGGTTGGTTAATTGTTTTTAAGTTAAAAAATTTCATTTTAATAATGTAAATTTATAGAATTACTCTTATAATATATACAAATTCTTATTTTCGTAATAGACGAATTGATGAAATTACAAAACCAACTACTTCAAAACTGCACCTCAATAAATTAAATGTTATAGATGTCAGAGTTATGTGTCCGTACAACATTCCAAGAAATATTTATTTGTGTAATAATCTAAACGATGCTGCCTGCTTTGAAATCAAAAAAAGTAAGTAACTTTTTATTTCCTTTCCTCATGGGAGCCAGTAACTTATTGGACAAGTGCAAATTTTAAATTTCAAGTATTTGCCACTTGCAAACAAAACCGGGATTGTTCCCACAAAAATGTTTCCTTTCGTTTGATTTCATTATTGTGTTCTTGTTCAATATTATAAACATACCAAATTTCACCCTGAACTGTTCAGCCATTTTTTATAAACGACTAGCTGTTCCCCGCGGTTTCACCGGCGTTAATTTCGGAGATCCCATGAGAATTCTGGGATAAAAGTATCTTATGTGTTATTCTGATGTATAAGCTGTATTACCTATTGTAAAGTTTCATTAAAATCCATTCAGTCGTCCATTCAATCTAACTGGGACTCTTTAACGTACTTTGCATACCTAAAACTCCAATTTATTCACATAATATGATAATTTATTTACAATAACAACGACGATTTCTTTTCCACATTTTGTATATTATTGATTTTTCACATTTCACTACGTGTTTATTAAATTGCCTTCTTTTTCTGATTGCAGATATAAGTGTTACTTCTGTACCCGAGCTTTTAGGACACCTGTCACCTATGCACCTTTCCACACAATTGCGGACTGACATGTGCATTTTTGGGTACACACTTTCCTTCCAACTTGTGAGGATAGCCAGAGTCGCCTAAAAAAATAATTCACATGCTGTAAAATATTTTTTATGACTTAACTTACTGTAAATACTTTTTAGGTTATTAGTTTAATTGCTGCTCGACATCTCAAATTATTGTATTGACATGCTGACATTTATTTACTTATTATTGTAATGTAATATGTAATCTTATATTATAATAATTGATGATCTGAAAATAGGCCTATATGGAGAAGTTTCTTTTGGCATTTCTTCTTCGCCGATGGTAAACTCTGATATGATAGTAGGTTAAAAAATTAGTTAAAGTAAAATAAAGTGAAACTCATGTGAAAAGTAAATAAAAAATTGTATAAGAAATTTAAGACGTATGTAAGTGGCTAAGTGCCCGCCAGGGACCCAATGGAAAATAAAGAATTAAATTTATTTTTATTTTGGTATTTATTTACTAATCAAGAACCCACAGTGTTTCTCCATTACGAGACACCAATAAATAATTATACAGACAGACGGACATAATGAAACTTTAATCCTTGTTAACTACGGAATCCAAACATATTTAATGTTACGCCGGCAGGCACAACTTACTCTCTATTCATTTTATCCGTTTTCTTAAGTGCAAGAGGGAATTTTATATGTTTTTGTTATATTTCGGGAGCATTTGTCAATTCGCAGATAATATTGGACACTTTAGGGAAAGACGGCTGTATGTAGGTATACCTTCACCTACAGGAGCACCTGCAACAAGTGGAACTGTAATTGCAGCCTGAAAATTTATTTAGTGTTAAAAACGCATTGATTTCAGGTTGGTTTCTACATGTATTAATATCACCTAGCCAAAAGGTTGACTGATAGAGAATGCCTTAGGCATTAAGTCCGCTTTTTGTAGTTAAGTGCAATAACGCTCTTTAAATAAATTATTGTTTTGAAGTATAGGTACTTACGTAGCTTACATTATTTTAGTGCATACAATATATACGTACCTTAGTCTCAGCGCAAATTGTATCTCTTCTATGTGACGATTTTAAATAGGGCTGAAACCTCGGAGGCGATACCTATCTTCAAACGCCTTGTTTGGAAGTTTAAACACATCACATATTTCTCTTATTTTGCGTTTCCTTCTCAACCTAAACATGTCCTCGGCGTGAGCACGCTCTAAATAGTCCATGATCAACCCGAAACGAGCCATTTTACTATTTTTATCAAAGAAAAATGCGAATGTGATACAGAAAAACCACCTCCTCAACTTGATATGTCTGTATCACGTCTGTATCTCATACTTGACGTTTAAGCGATACTGTTTTATGTCAAAAAGTGAAACATAATACCCATTTAAGTCGATATCAAGTTGATATCATTTAAAAACGTTGATCATAATACGCAAAAGTTGATGCCTAGTTGATGTCATTTTGATATCGCATTTTTTGGAGACCTTAATACGAAATAGTCTGTAAAGTGAAATTGACATCAAAACAACATCACATTTTGCAAGCATAATTGGCCCACAGAGGATTAGTTAGATTAGTTAGATAGATAACTTTAAAGTTTGATTCCAAACACTTGCCTAATTACCAAAGTTCAAAGTCATTACCTCGTACCCTACCATTCATCATACCAAAAGTAGAATTGTTATTTAAACTAAATTATACGCAAATCTTCAGACAAACTAAGTATTAGTTTTATGATTAGTGAACTATCGCTCCAGCCTCCAACAAATATCGTATAGTAACATACGAGTAGGTACGTCTCATGAAGAATATCTACTGCGAATCTGCTACTACTATCGATTTATAAATTAGTTCTAAAATATACATAAATGATCCTTGTAATGTATACTCTCAAAGGGCTCACTCAAACCTAAACCTCAACAAAATACTTCGCTTACAAGTCAAGTTTTCGTAAATGGCAGCAACGAGGGTAATACAATGTAGGTACCTATTCAAATTCAGATCGCAAACTAACTTTATAATTTACAAGAAACTGTTAACTATCCGTGATACATACATACCTACAAGGAATTTCATCTTCCAGAACCTTCGAATCTATAAGGATTGCTCTACATTCGCAGTGAATACAATGCGTAGATACAAGTATTGTAGTAGAGCGAGAACGTAGCGTGGTTACTCGTTTTTCCTTTTAATGGGCATGATGACAAGGTATAAAAATTAAAATTATATTTAGTCCGTCAGATAGTAAAAAAATAATAGACACCAATAATAGACACGTATTTTTTGCTTTTTCGAATATTGACAAAATACCTACTTAGATGAAAAGCATCATAGTTAGGAGTGGGAGGTCGCGACGCTCACGGCCGCACTCAGAGTCGACTTTAATGATTACTTAGTTAAGTATAGATTTTTAAAACAAAACTGCCGCAATCAGAGACGTTCAGTAAATTAATGTTAATTGGCATTTAATGAGATGTAACTTAATTAGTTAAATGCCAATTGACATTAATTTATCAAACTTGTCTTATTGCGGAAGTTTTGTTTTAAAAATCTATACTTAACTAAGTAATCATTAAAGTCGACTCTGAGTGCGGCGGTCAGACTTCTGAGTCGCGACGTTATAACTAATTGACATGACATTGCTTACTCCTTCTTTTTAAAAGCTTTTTTATATTATAGATTATTTTAGATTATTTTTTATATTCTTGTGGTCTATAAAATTACACAAAGCTAGTTAGGTTAATAAAATTACACAGAGCCGATTAGGAAAAGACAAGAAGAAGAGAAGAAAGAGGAATACGTACTTACTTAATTATGGTAGGTAAATAGGAGCAGATTGTACATTTTTTCAAACGACAATTGCCAATGACGCATTTACAGTTAGTAATAGTACCTACTGTTATGTTTTTAGGTAAGTACATAGGTATTTATAAGGATTATGCAAGGAATTGTATAACAGGCATAAATTTCAAACGATGCGGTTAGGCACACGTTTACGGATGCAAGCCAGCAGTCGTCCACCGCCTAGATATTGCAATGAAAACTTGTTCGTGTGGTTTACTGGTGACTTATATTCAACGCGCACATACGATTACTATATCTATGTAAGTACACTGAAATCAATTACTGTAAATAGGTACACTGATACAGAGGACTACCTACCTTTAATAGAAACGAAAGGTGTGATAATAAAGTTTTTATTTTATAATGAGGTTATACATACAGATGTAGGTATAAGTACCCATATTATTAGGTGATCCCCATAAATAACAAAAAGGGATTAATAATTTTATACAAAACAGTCAATAAAAATCCGCTCTTAACGTTGACCCAGATTCTGAAACTGCAAATTAAAATGAAGGAGATCTAAACCCTTCGGAGCATTGACTTTAGCCACCAGCATTCTACAATCTCAAGCCAACTTTAAGTATCTATTAATGCGGCAAATTGTTGCCAGAGCCAAGATAATATCACCCCGAAAGATTTTCACGGCTCTTCACAATCACTAGTCTATTAACGAACCCAACGTTGGATGATACAGCTATTTATATACTGAATTGAACGAACGAAGGATCTGCGTTTAGAATATTAAAGATAGTGAGTTTAAGCTTCCAGACTGCGGTGTTTTTATAGTAGATAATATGATTACCTAATTATTTATTGCCTACGTAGGTAAGTAGGTACGTAGGCGTCTTTTTAATTTGTGTGTAACAGGTACCTTCTCGTATGTATGTTATGATACTCCTTTTAAAGAGGAAGCCTTTTATTACAGAAGTACATATAGTTACTTATAGTAGTTGACACATCACACAGGCATAGTTTTCCGCAGATATGAAATACTCATTGTGTCAAATTTCTTTTACCTCGCTTAATATTGAAGCCTCGCCTCATTTGGGTTCGCAATTTTTCTCGTGTGACTACAGGACTGTATGTGATTGCACGCGTTATGTAACAAACCTAGGCTGCTCCAAGCAGAGCAGGAAAACCATTTAAGACTGTTATTGCGCGATTCTCAACCTTTAGATGACGTACCTACATTTACACAATCCCGCAAAACTCGTTACAGCTCTGGAGCTTGCTATTCGTACATTGCTGGCTAATCTGGCTTAGGTAGCAAGCTTCAAAGTGCCTCGTAACTCTCACTTTCCGCACATACTCAAACACCAAATGTCGTATACATCGAATCGCACGAAGGAGTATTTTGTTCACAGAAACATAGTCACCTGTTAATGAATAAATAAATTGTTAAAAACGATTACTTACCTAAGTAGTACATTGCTTATTATTGTTGGTACAGGTACCTACTTAATTATGCAATTATCTACTGCGTGGAGACACGGAAGGTGCAACACTCGGCCAAAGGAGTAGTGTAGGTAGGTACCTACTGAGTAGGTTGTAGGTACCGTAGAACCTTACATCATTGCCCTCGGAATACAACTTTGCCCAAAACCGAAAAATAACTAAAAGTAGTTGTAGCCCATTTTTTTTTTTTAATGGCAACATTTTTCAACATTTCGTGCAATCTTCGACATTTATATGGCCACACAAATTATCCGTTGTGTTCCTAACTTCACTCAGTTGACTTTCAGCAGTTGTCAAAGTGAGGTCTACGCAGGTGGTGCCAATTTTGTTGATCGTGCTGAACCGTGCTGTATCCAAAAGAATTATTGTAGGTGAGTTTAAGTTATTGTGCTCATAACTGATTGAATAACGATTAATTTTGTTCTAGTTTTACCGTTTTAGCTGTCTTTATTACGAAAAAATTCAAGTGGGCAAAGTTGTAAGCAACTGTGTAGCAAAGAGTTTGTAACATTGCCCACCCTAAAAAAGGTGTTAGGGTTGTCACTTTTTTAATTTGGAAAATATATAAACACATAAGGTTTTTAATTTTTTATTGTAGGTAAAGATTGTGTGAGTCATATTTGTACTTACCTACTTTTGATGGCTTAGATTCGCAACTGGACTCAATAGGTGGCGCTGCGCTTAGGTTTTACTAATTTTATGACAACACTTGGCAGATCTAAAGAAATGGGAAGAAGGCCTTTGCCCAGCAGTGGGACAATATACCTAACCAAAAAATATTTGGCAGGTCTGCTAGTTCAAACATTTTACAAAGTGAAAGTTAGCTAAGTAAAAGTATTCCTAGATAGGATCTTGGTGGAAGACAGATTTGGTATTTTTCATCCGAGTGGTTGAAAAGTATTTTTCTTTAGTAAACATAATATTATAAAAGGCATTAAATAATTTAACGAATAGGTGATTAGTCATAAAAGACATTTATTGCGTATTTAGATGTCTTTCGATATACGTATACATGTCCCCAAAAAATAATGAACCCTACTACCACTTCGGGACTACATAGGCTGGTGATAAGAAAGAAGTGGCGCAACAAAACTTATCACTAAACATTTAAGTGGTGATGTCCCTTACTTAGCTTTAAATTTCTCTTGTATCGTGGGTCATTTATGCATTACAAGCACAAAACAAACACCTATAAACTGCAAGCAACTATTTGCTTTTTAAATTACATTAAATAAAAATAAATATCCCTACTTAGTTTTTTTTTTACCTACAGGATGGCCAAAACAACGAAAAAAAAAAGCCGAAGACGTGTAGGTGCTCGACCGTACAAAAATTACACAGAAGAGATGTTGGACTTGGCGGTACAATACATAAAAGAAAAAAAAATGTCTTCAAGAGAAGCCGAACGCCAGTTCGGCATACCGCGGCGCACGTTATTAAACAAACAAAAAGAGAATCACCCAAAAAATGTAGGGAAACCTACATTGTTATCCGAGGAAGAAGAGGAAAACATTGTTAAAGTTATAGTTGCAGCAGCGGACTTTGGTTGTCCACTAACAAAGCTAGATTTAAGGCTTGTAGTCCATAATTATTTAAAAAAAAATGGTCGTGACGAAATCTTTAACCATCTACCTCCCGGTAAGCAATGGGTAGAATGTTTCATGGAAAGGCATGAATCAAAACTGACAACGAGAAGCTGTCAAAATATAAAATTGGCTAGAGCGGAGAAAACAGTGGACGAATTCCTTGAATATTTTAACAATTTGGAAGAAACACTCAAAGATATTCCTCCAACACATATATTAAATTTGGATGAAACCAATTTGAGCGATGATCCGGGCGCATCTAAATGCATTTTTAGGAGAGGAGTAAAATATCCAGAGCGGGTTTTGAACTCCACAAAAGGTGCTATTTCATTGATGTTTACAGTAACAGCTGCTGGCCAGATTTTACCTGCTTATGTGGTGTACAAAGCTGAATGTCTTTATTCTGAATGGATTTCTGGAGGCCCCCGAGATACGCGCTACAATAGAACAACGTCAGGATGGTTCGATTCCACCACCTTTGAAGAATATTTTAAGACAGTTGTCGTACCATGGGCAGACAGTTTACCTGGCAAGAAGGTGGTTATCTGTGATAATCTTTCCAGTCATCTCAGCGTCACCGTTATTCAACTTTGCGAGGTACACAATATATCTTTTGTATTTATACCCACGCAATCCACACATCTTACACAGCCTCTTGATGTGGCTTTTTTTGCTCCCCTAAAAAAGGCTTGGCGAAAAGTTCTACTTGAATACAAAATGGAAAATCCTAATCAAACTGCATTAAATAAAAATCATTTTCCAAAAATGTTGACAAATTTGATTAATACCATAAAACTGAAAGAGGCCAAAATTATCCAAAGTGGATTTAAAGCTACCGGAATATTTCCATTAAACCCAAGTCAAGTTCTTCAGCGCCTTCCTGAGTTTGCTGAAAATATTGGAAACTATAGTGTAGATTCTGCATTGCTGGATTATCTAAAAAAGGTGCGACAACCGAAGCCAGTCTCTGTAAGTCGGAATAAAAAAGTGACAGTGGAGCCTGGAAAATCAGTAACGATAGATGATTTCTATCACATTCTAAGAGAGAAAGAAGCAGCTGCTGCAAATAAGAAATCACAGAGAAAAAAGAATACGGGAGTGAAAAAAAACAAAAATAAAAAAAAACAACAAAAGAAAAAGAATGAAAATGAACAAGAGTTGTCGCAACTCAATGACGCTAACGAATTTATACAAAGTGATAGTCCAAGTGACGGTAAAATGATAAATAGCATTGATGATAACAACTGTTTCGATATTTTTCCAGAAGAAAACCGTTTAGTTGATCACGTTTTTGGGCAAGATGTCGTAACCGAACTTCTTGACTTAAAAGACACTACCGAGAATCACGACACAGAAGTTACAAACGAAGAATTAAAAAATAACTACAAAGAAATCAGTGCTTACCTGTCAGACGATGAAACGATGAGTATTATAAAACCAGACCAAAATAACGAAATTAATTTTTTGGACGAAGTTACAGGAGAAATTGTAAAATCATCTTGTCAAGGAGGATCAATAGCTCCACCAAGTTTGGCTCCACCAAGTTTGTCTGTCCTTTGTACGAAAAATATCAACAATCTTATGGGCTCCGCAATACAAGAAGTTTTTGATCACTCATCAAATGTATGCATGTTAAGTAAATTTTCTAAGAAAAAAGACGATCAAAACATGGCATTTTGGGCGAATACTGAAAATGATGTACCGTCATGTTTAAAACCAGGTACAATATCGGACACCCAAAAGTCAAAAAACTGTTTGACAAAAAAGTTAATAATCTCTGATGAAAAGGTAAATTCTGACAACAAGATAACATGTCCTGAAAAATTAAACAAAATTAAAAACCTTCTAAGCGGAGCAGACATTATAAGACATTCAGCTTTGCAGATGAAATTGGCTCCCATGAAAAAACGAGGTGTAAAAGTTAATATTTATGAAAAAAATACTAGTGATGAACCGAGTATTAACGCAACAAGAAAACGTAAACGAAATGATTCTAAAAATTCAGAGAGTCAAAGAGTTCAGAAGAAAGTGACAAAATGCAAGTTTTTTACAAAAGATGATACTGCAAGTAAATTAAGACCAGAAGTAAGCAATAAGGTAACGAAGCGGCAAGAAAAGGTAAAATCAAAGAAGAGGGCTGTAAAAAAGAAGAGAAACTTTAAAATGGAAACAAGCTCCGAAATTTCAGATACCATAAGCATCGCAAACACAGAAGATTCATTTGATGGAACATTTGATGAATATATCACAGCTTATCTTGAAGAACAAAATGGGAAAGAAAATATGGATCCAGAATCAGATGTTGTACCATTTGGGTTCAGTGACGTTCAATATTGCGCAGATAGTAACTACCATAAAGATGATTGGGTTGTTGCCAAGTTTGCAACGAAGAAGAGTCTGAAACACTATGTCGGACGCATTTTAAGAGTGACTAACAATATTCCTACAGTCAAATTTTTAAGAAAGGTTAAAAATTCGAAAAATTCAAAAGGATTAGTTTTTACTTACCCAGACATAGATGATGTATGCGAAATGCACCACCCAGATGATATTCTTCTGATTTTACCAAAACCAAATATTTCTCGGCGCGGACAAATAATTTTTAACATAAATTTATGTGATTACAACATTCAATAAATCACATAAGGTACATATAATTTACGACTGTTTATAACCAATGACTTGCTTGCTTTAAATGACATTGATGTCCTTTTTGATTCAACCCACGAATTTGAAAGTTAGATTGTTTGATTGAAATTTTTTGCGTACCTATTATTATTTGAATTTAAAATATTTTTTGAATATTTTGAGCAAGTACCTAGGTACTTGTACATAGCCTAATAGTGTTATGCTGACATCCAAATATTTTACATTTTTACTGTAGGATACAATAGCAATATTTTAATAGATTGGTCTAACTAAGCAACCGATTGGGCTTTTCAAAAATGTTTGTTTTGAGTTTTTTATTTAGATATTGTATAATTTTGTTTTTTCTAAATTCAAAGTTTAATTAGATTTTGAATTGCCTGTTTTGGAAAGTATTGTTTAAACGTTAAAATAACTTCAGATGATTTATTGCTACTTTGTTAAGTTTAATATGTAAATCCGTTTATTAATTTTTAAAATAAGTATCTCTAAAAAAGTGATCTCTAATTATCCAAAGGTTAAGTTTATTCATAATAGGCTAGTTTCCTGGGTAAAAAAATCAAAATTCTATTTAGTCCGTCAGTTAGATAATAAAAAAATAAAAGACACGTACTTTTTGCTTTTTTAAAATAATGAAAATATACATAGATAAAGCGCATTTAAGTTTAGGGTGGGGGATTCGTGACGTCACAGCTCGCTATAACGTACGAACAAACTGTAGCGAGGCGTGACGTCATGTGAAACTTCGACTCCGTTATTTTTTGGTTACATAAAAAAATAATACGTGTCCAATATTTTTTAATAATCCACAAAACGGACTAAAAAAAAATTTAGGAAACTAGCCTATTATAATTTAATAGTGATCTCCAGCTGTATAAGCGCCGCTAAGATTTGTTTATAAGTTTTGTTTCTTTTCGTGCCAATAGATGACGCTGAGAGTCTTTTATTATTTAATTAAAATATAAAAATACTTGAGCCATCCATTGACGCAAAACAAATAAAACTTGTAAAGAAACCGGAGCAGCTGCGCTTAGACACTAAATATCCATAGGATATTTAATTTTGTTAAGACCTTATTGCTTACCTGTGTAGGTACAATCTTGCCACTTGGCATAATTAATAAAAATAATTTGTACGAATAAAACATACCTGATTTTTATTTCGCAGCAACCCTAGCACTTCGTGTTTTTTGTATGAAAATAGCTCTGTAAGGTATTTCAACATTGCCCACCTCAATAAATAAAAAAAAGAAAGATGTTTTTGTCTGTTTTTGAGATGGTTTACATCTTTGCACCATTGTTCGTTACATATTTTATTTTCAAAGCAATAGTGCTTATTGTTGCTGAGATTTTGAGGGTGGGCAAAGTTGTAAGGAATGGTAGATAAAGTTGCCCACCTCTTTAACCGTATTTTTTGATGCTTTAAATCTAAGATGATCTTATTTAAGTTTTAAAGAATTATTCCTTTCAATTAGCCTTAAATAACTGTATATTAAATTTTAAAATCAAGTGTATGGTTTTTGAGTTATGTTAAAAATAAGCAAAAAAGCGGGCAAAGTTGTAAGGTTCCACGGTACCTAAATGCAGCGAAATGTGCGCAATTATATTAGGTACCTATGTGGTAAATTTTTATATAATATCTACACAAGTACCTAGTACCTACTTACCTATTACATATTTAATTATTCGCGCAGTAAACTTCGAAATAAATTTGAAATACACCTACTTTTAGCTACATTATTTGAGAGAACTCTCAAACCGACTTTACACAACAGAAAATTGGAACAAGTACCTACCTATAACAAAAATTCTAGATTATACGCATTCGACCAAAAGCTCACAAGTAACTCATACGGTACATCCTGTTGAATAACAAGTCATTAAGTTTAACGTGATGTTAATTTTAAAGAACATTTGCTTTACAAAGTTTGCTGGTTTACTGTGTAGTAAATCACTGAACTTTGCAAATTAAATTATTTATGTAAATAAGAGTTGTTTAGGTTAGGTACATTGCCTAAACAGTGTTAAGTGGTAGAGTTAGTGTTAGCTCAGAGTAATAAATATACTACTTTTACTCGTTATACTATTCGTGACAGGAATAAGGAAATCACCAGCACTTAGACATTCACCGATTTTGATACATAGTAGACTTTAATCGTATGAAGTTCATAAATCTCGCTTGTCCACTTATTTGGTTTATTCCTACTGATAGCCTGATAGGGATAATTTGATATTTTGTGTAAAAACGGAATAAATCAAATAAAAAAGTGTAAGAATTTCATGTATAAAATAGTTAAGGAAGTACCTACCTAGGGTGCCTTTATTGGATTTAAAAAAATATTCAACACTTTTATTGTTGAGGAGTTTATACCCGAGGGAGTTCATCTACTCATGAGTAGATGAAAAAGTGTGAAAAAAAAAGAACCACTAAAATCAGTTCACAACCAGCGAAAATAATATTATTGCATAACATACACTCAAACTATACCTGCAGTCGAATTTCTCCTTTTTTGAAGTCGGTTAAAAATTAATAATTAATGACTGAATCGATAAAAATTTTTTTTTTCCTGAATGATATACCCAAGAAGGTAAATCATAATAATACAATCTAGCCAATCTAGTAATGACTAATAAGTATCTATATTAAGTTTGACCTAAACTTCTAAACAAGACTATGCTAAGAATGTGTCCAATAACACTTCGAACAAGGAGAAGGGTGCAAAGTTGTTATTAGTGAAGACACTGCAAGGACAAAATATTGGGCAATCTTCGCATTTCGCGCCTGGTGACGCCATGCGTGCACTACTCATGCCACTATGTACGGCTCACGGACTCAAGGGCGACCATTGACCTTTCACTGTGCCAATAATGGGCATGACGACAAGGTATAAAAATCAAAAATCTTTTTAATTCGTCAGTTAGTAAAAAAATATAATAGACACCTATTTTTAGCTTTTTCGAATTATTGAAAAAATACTTAGATAAAACGCAAGTTTAGGAGCTCGTGATAAGTATAAAGTGTACGTAGGCGTGATGTCACACGAATTTCGACTCAATGTGTCGCCGTTATTTTTTGATTACGTAAAAAAAGGAAAAATTGGTGTCCAATATTTTTTATTAACCTAGGTACAAGACGGACTAATGTTCATTGTGTTAATCCTGGTTTCTTTTATAATATCCAATATGATATCACTACCAATGTAACTAAGTAAACAAATAATAGTCATCGAGTATTTAAAACGGAAGTAGCCAAGATAACGCTTACCTATCTACTACGAGTATAATGTAGGTTATCCTGACTATAATATCCAGTTGTTAACGACAAGTACTATTAGGACATAATTATCTAATATTAATATTTATTTATTACTCTGAGTTCATATATAGGTATTTTGTAAAGGAGCGCGTTCCTTAATAATATAATATACTATTTTAAAATTAGACCGCCACCAAAGGGGCGAGGTGGTATGCCAGGGGAACCACGGCTCCAACTGTAGATCGTCGCGTCGTCGGCACAGTAGGAGAACTTCGTTAGCGCGATTCAGGACTTCCATATAGTCAGTACACGTCGCTTCGTTGTAGTTCGTGACTTGTGGCGTAGGGGTCGCCACAGTACTTAGCATTTATTCTTTTAAACATTGATTCACAAAACGTTTGATTTTTATATTATGTAAATTACGCGGGACTTGAACGCGATGTTTTTTATTACCTTTTTTGCCTGACGTTTCGGCTGAGTTGCATTTTGATTTTTTCACACCATTGTGTTTTTCCCCAAATCGATCGAGTTTTATGTGCGAAAATTGTGTAGGCACTAGGCACAGATAGGTTGATATTGTAGCATTCTGCTACAATATCAACCTTTTTTATTATTATTTTCTTGTGGTATGTCATTTTTTATTTTGAAAAAGAGAAGAGGATTTTGACGGATTGATATGGAGATTGGAGGTGGGGCTGAGAGTTGTGATGGACAGTGAAAATTCTTACCTTTTTTGTATAGTTTAATGATAAATGCTAAATGATCTCCACTTTTACATTAAACACCAACAAAATAAGTTATTTAAATTATTTTAAATTGGAGTTCGTCGTCAGTTTCAGCTGAATGCCGTTTAATCCGGAATATATTTGTTTCATACTACAGTAATTAATACAACCTAGTTGATGGGACACTGTTTCAATATGTGTGGTATGGATTTAACCATATATTTATAACGCTAATGCAGGTGAGTCCAAGAAGAAAACAACCATATGGCCAGGCCAGCCACATGAGCACGCTTTAGCGAAATTGCGAACCCAGAGACCACATTCGTTACAGTATGTAATGAGAATTCCTAGTTTTTAAATATTACAGGTTAGCCATCGTTAGCGAAAGAAAACAATTCCAAAGTCTTCATACAGTTTTATTTTGAATTTTTTATATATATATAAAAAAAAATCATAGTTTACGCAGTCGTCCATCTCGTTTAAAATTACATATTTATATACTCTATAGTGGACAGCAAATATTCAGAAAATAGCATTGGCTAATCACGACATTTAGCTAGCTTTATAATTACTATGTCTAGTAGAAAAAAAAAAGTATTTCTATTATAATACATATTACGTTAATACGATCTGAATTCGTGACTGAATCACTAAATAATTAAACTATGACTATGTATAAAGCTCGAATTTAAGTTTACATTTATACAATTCATAATATTTTTAAGTTATATAAAACTATTTTTGCTATAATTTCAAATACAATGGCATAATCACGCAAAAAGCAAGTGTACAAATAACTATAATAAGTACGAAACGAACTTAATAGATAAACGCCTGGCACAAGGAAGGTCTAGACAAGTTAAAGAGTTATAACAATACCATTAATTAATCATATCAATTATTCAATATAACCTAAACTATAATGTCATAAGACACACATGAAAAATATGTGCGCCATACGAACGACGACACGATAATTATATTATATAATACAAAGAAATAAATAAGATCATGGAATGTTATTACGATTTTCGCATCGTTTTGTTCATCGTCGGAACGAGCCATAATAATAATGTAACAATGAAAAATATTAGAGAGGTCACTTTTAGAAAATTTAATAATTATAATAATCTCGAGGTTTCCCATTACGATAAATTATAGCAAAAATATATTTATTACTATATATTATCATTACAACATTACGATAGATTTCATATAGGCCACAGACGCGAGGGGCGCGCACCGATCCAGTCCACGAGCACTCGCACTCACTTTAGGTAGCGTCATCTACTCAACTCACTGTTAAAGCCGCGTTTCTTCCAGTACACATCACACACACGTTTACGTTCGAAAGCCCTCAGCTTATCTGCAACGAAAGATAACAACACTATTTAGCTTCACATATTTATTAGGGCTCACCCGTGTTCATGAATGAATGATCTGGGGCTTTAGACAAAAATCCCAGCGCTTCGTTCCGTTCACGCCAACGTCCTGGCGCCTATGGGATCAACTACCTGACATCCTTCAACTCAAAATATTTTTCATACATTGTGAATTATTTATAATTATTTTTCATTCATTCGTCATCTTTCCGTCGGCGTTTACGGTCGCGGAAAATAATTTTTGGGTCATTTGGGCAGTTCAAGGGCAGTGGTTGTCGTGCGTGTAAGGGAAGTGGCTGTCATGTGTGTAAGGGCAGTGGTTGTCGTGGGTGTAAGGGCAGTGGTTGTCGTGCGTGTAAGGAAAGTGGCTGTCATGTGTGTAAGGGCAGTGGTTGTCGTGCGTGTAAGGGCAGTGGTTGTCGTGCGTGTAAGGGCAGTGGTTGTCGTGCGTGTAAGGGAAGTGGCTGTCATGTGTGTAAGGGCAGTGGTTGTCGTGCGTGTAAGGGCAGTGGTTGTCGTGCGTGTAAGGGCAGTGGTTGTCGTGCGTGTAAGGGAAGTGGCTGTCATGTGTGTGAGGGCAGTGGTTGTCGTGCGTGTAAGGGCAGTGGTTGTCGTGCGTGTAAGGGCAGTGGTTGTCGTGCGTGTAAGGGAAGTGGCTGTCATGTGTGTGAGGGCAGTGGTTGTCGTGCGTGTAAGGGCAGTGGTTGTCGTGCGTGTAAGGGAAGTGGCTGTCATGTGTGTGAGGGCAGTGGTTGTCGTGCGTGTAAGGGAAGTGGCTGTCATGTGTGTAAGGGCAGTGGTTGTCGTGCGTGTAAGGGCAGTGGTTGTCGTGCGTGTAAGGGAAGTGGCTGTCATGTGTGTAAGGGCAGTGGTTGTCGTGCGTGTAAGGGCAGTGGTTGTCGTGCGTGTAAGGGCAGTGGTTGTCATGCGTGTAAGGGCAGTGGTTGTCGTGCGTGTAAGGGCAGTGGTTGTCGTGCGTGTAAGGGCAGTGGTTGTCGTGCGTGTAAGGGCAGTGGTTGTCATGCGTGTAAGGGAAGTGGCTGTCATGTGTGTAAGGGCAGTGGTTGTCGTGCGTGTAAGGGCAGTGGTTGTCGTGCGTGTAAGGGCAGTGGTTGTCGTGCGTGTAAGGGAAGTGGCTGTCATGTGTGTAAGGGCAGTGGTTGTCATGTGTGCAAGGGCAGTGGTTATCATGTGTGCAAGGGCAGTGGTTATCATGTGTGCAAGGGCAGTGGTTGTCATGACGTGTGCAAGGGCAGTGGTTCCCGCGGCAGACGTACAGTATGGCGATGTAGGTTGTGGGCACAAAGCCCTCCTCGCGCGTGTTGCCGCGCCGCACGCGCGTCCAGCCGTCGCCCGCGTCCGTCTCCAGCACCAGCAGCCGCTCGCCGCACTCCATGCGCATCGTCGAGCCGGTGCCGTTAGCTTGAGAACAACACATTTATTCGTTATATTTTGCCATTGATTATATTTATTAATTTAGGTAACGTAAATATCATATTTATTTTAAGTAAAGTAAAATTTTCTTTTGGTTGGCGAATTTATTTATTGAATTTTTAATTTTAGTAGAAATTTACGATATGGGTGTATTAATATACAGATACGAGCTGCACAGTTCCACGCAAATGCATTATCCCGGAATTCTTGAGGAAACTTCGAAATCAGCGCGGATAAAACCGCGAGGAACAGCCAGTTATACAATATAAAGAGTTTCCCTTCGCTTATTTATCAATGCCCAACCGAACTTACTAAAAAAGGTTTTTTTAAGAAATTACATTTGAGCGAGCGAGTTACATTCGATTCTTTTATTTTATTTTTTTGTAAAACCAACCGTTTTTACAGTAACGTTTCCCATTGTGCACGCAAACCCTCATTTGCATTACATGTAAATAGATCATTCCCTCATCGTCCTTAAAAAAATCCAACAAACAAACCTTCGAACGTGTACAACGCCCTGCAATAGCCGAGCGGCTGTAGATCCGGCTCGTAGTAATAATTGTTGAACTCGCTGTCGTCGTCGTTGTGTCCGTCGTCGTGGTCGTGGTCGTGGTCGTTGTCGTGGTCGTGGTCGTGGTCGCCGTTGGCGTGGTCGCCGTGCGCGGCGGCGAGCTCCCCGCCGAGGCCGGACTCGGGCGAGCCGCCGCCGGCCGCCGCCCGCGCCCCGCCGCCCGCGAGCGTGCCGCCCGCGCACCCGCCGCCCGCGCCGCCCCCGCCGCCGCCGCCGCCGCCCGCGCCCGGGCCCGTGCTCACCGACGACTCGGACGCGGAGCGCGACAACGACTCCGAACCGATGCTGGCGAAAAGGGCGGTAAACGATTCACAATTGGACGCAGATACGCAATAACATGTTAACCCACAAAATTAAGTTACTGATACAGAACGATTTATTGGGAGTTAGAGAACGTTTTTTAATGTGTTTACTTCATTACATTGTATAAATATATTGTAACAATATGTTGAACATAAAAAAATGTTGACACAAAATGGCGCTATAGTTTTAAAACACGATTTACTCCAAATTTCTCCAGTGTCAACACACTATTGCTTATCTATGTCTAATTGTTTTTGTTATTGTTTATTTTAAGTGGTGTTCAATTAAGAGTTTATTATTATTATTATTATAATGCGCTTATAAATAAAATTTTAGTTTTTACTCTGTCATGTAGATTAATAAAAAATATCGGACACATATATTTTAATTTTTTACGTAAAGCAAAAATAACCGTGATACATTAAGTCAAAATGTCGCGTGACGTCACGCCATGCTAGTTTATAGCACGTTGTGAATCGAATCGAAATCGGTTCGCGTGGATTAAGTGTTACGAGTGTGCTCAAGGTGTTGAGTGTGTATACCTGACCACTTTGCCAAATTGAGATTCTACAATCGTTAACGCATAGAAAACAAAGGAACGGAATCGTTTGGTCATATTGTGGTCACTCTACTTCTGTAGAGTTTGGTTGGAAGATTTTACGCGACCTAGTGACATGACGATTCGGTACTTATTGTTAGTTTTCTATGCGTTAACGATTGTAGAATGTCAATTCGGCTAAGGGGGCTCGTGTTAAATCGGTTCACGCGTATGGCGTGCTCAAGGAGATGGGTGTGTAATTGTGTATACCTGGTGGCCTGGTTGGGTGGCGCGCCGTTGGTCCTCGCAGCCGGATTCAGCGTGGCGGCGCTCACCTGACTGTTGGCCTCCGCCAGCAGATCCTCGAACTTGTTCAGCTGCGACCGCAGCTTCTTCATCTTTTCATAGCACTCGTTCAATTGGCCTGTCGCATTAGGTAATGAATACGATCAAAACAATCAGTCACGCTATGTTGATTTGCCCACATCTCCGCAAACCAAAGGCGCACGTGTAAGAACACGGGCAATGTTGTAAGAAATTCGTCATCCAGTGGCTAGCGTAGTTTAGTTGAGAAATTTTTATACCATTTTGACAAATTCAAAGTTAAGAAGAGTCCGTTCGTCATACGCTTCCTGAATAGACGACGCACTTACTGTATATAGGAGTATGTTGTTAACAGAACGAAGCCATACCTTCAACAGTCATTGGATCTCCCAGAGAGGGATTTGTTTCGTATACACCTTTCATTTTTGTGAGTCCCTCTAAAGCCGCCTGCTCTTGTGCTATCTGCAATAGAAGATTTTTTTTTAAATAAGATCGAGGCAAAAGTTTTATAATTTTTTAATTTACATGTTTTTATATTTTATTTTTTATAATATTTTATGTAAATAATATTTTTCATAAATACATGGCATGTTACAGAGGTCCTCCAATGTGAAATTATAATACGTTCTTTCCAGAGTCCCAGCAAACTAGTTGGCAAATGATAAAGTAGAAACACTTCGCCGTAAAATTATAGCGGCAAATCCGCTAGATACAGGTAGTATGAAATAATTATTCACACAAACCTGTTTATTCAGTTCTTGCACCTTTGCCTGAAGCTTCTTCTTCTTCTGGTTAGGTGGCAAGTCTGAATAATCCTCCTTACCGTCCACCGACATGTTATTCTGTAATACAAAAAATTTCCATATTCATTAAAACCCTATATTTTAAAAGTATTCTCTATCACGAAGTCCGTTTGGTTATGAAAGTTGTCACAGGCACGCCGCAAGAACCGTTTGTAGTGCAGACTCAATCCCGGAAGCGTTCAATGTGGAGTTACTAGCAAAAATTAGCTCATTTTACATTTATTTACAGTGTTTTTAATTACACGAAGATTTTTGCTGTGCACGTGAACATTGCTTCCGTGTGCGTAAGCTCGGGAGCGCTCAGAGGTTCAATTCTAGTCACACAAATACAAAAAAGGAACTCCTTCTGTATATATAAGGGTCGTCTCGCATATACCCTCGCTGCGACGGCCGACCGGCATAAGTTGAGTACCGCGCTAGTATCGATACGAATGGGGGGGGGGGGGGGGGGGGGACTCTTATACTACGAGAGAAGTACGACTTTGTGTTTTACATGAATCGGCCCTTTGTATTGCCAGAACTCATACATGAGTGCGTGTCTCTGCGCATTACAATTATAGCTCCTTCGCCTGATGTAAAGCTTCTGTACATATTACGTCACATAAATGTCAGTCAAGCGGTTGACATTATATCTAGGTAAAAAGAATTGGTGGAAAAGAAAGAAGTGGTGGTTAAAACTTTATGACAACCCGACCATTACTTTTGCAAGCTAGTGATTTTAGTGACGTTTGAAGCCTCGGTATTTTTTGAGTGACCTGTATTACAACTATCAATGCTGATCGCACTTCGTGAAATTGAATATCTGTATGGTTAAATTTTACTTTTACGAAATTTTAACACTGAAACACCACACCGGTTAACTGAATAACTCAACAAAAACACATTATCTACAACGAATTTGTACCTACAGTTTTTATTTGTAACACTTGCCAATTGTTATGAGTACACACAAATTATTAATTGAGTTAATGATGTCACAGCTTTTGTTTTTTACACAACACGGAGAAAAAACCTTTGATTATCATATCCCAGCTAGCATTTGCATGGTACAAATCACAAACAACATTAATTTTCCAACCAAGTCCGTTTTCCATGAAAAGCGAGCGCTCAAGAATCCGACCTCAACGCGCCGATGGATCATACCTAGGGGGATCGTCCCAAAGTTTAACCTAACATAATAATATATGTATAGTAGGTAAACAATACGTTTTCACAAGGCTGTAAGTAATTTCAAACCAAAACCACATCTAGCTAAATAATATGTACAACACCCAGCAAATAAAATCATAGAACATCTAGGTAAACGTGAATTTGTGTCATCAAGACTGCGACTTTCGACTTTATTCTGAGATAGTGTCGACACATAAAAAGTGCAGCCAGCTGTAAGTGAAATAAGTCAAAAGCTTTAGAGCTGTTAGCAGAAGCACACGCAACACAGCACTGGCCACTGACCTTTATCGAGTTGCAAGCCTCGACAATCTTCTGCAGTTCAAGGTGTTAGGCGGCGAGGCGCGAGCGAGACGTGGGGGAGGCAAATAAAACAACGTTAACAATGAAGAAAAGAAGAGGCCGTGAGCATACAAGTACTTCACAGTTCGTGATATAACAATACAAAAGATAGATAAGTTTCTAGTATCAAGCGCGGATCCAGTCTTATGGGCACGGTGGGCAATGCCCACGGCTCTAATTAAAATCAATAGGTTAGGGGTTAAATCAAACGGTCTGGTATAAAAAGAAACCAATGAACCGTGTATGATTTGGAACACGATTTGCGTTCAAGCTGTAAAAGTGTCATCATAATCGGTTTAGTAGTTTTGATATTGTGATATGCAAACAAAACAAAGTTTCCGGTGGCCGTGCACACAACCTATTTAGAGGCTAGATCCGCCCTTGTTTAGTATACTAATACAGCGGTGTCAAAAATTTACATAATATCAGATGGAAACAAGACGGAGCTACGATCACGCACTCGCACGCACCGTAAACTCCGCTATGCGCAAAAAAAGAATTTCACTGTGGATTTTTTAAACCACCATTCACGTATCTACGCTTTACATTGTTAATATCATTGGTTATAATATTCTCCAAGTGGTGTTTATGCAAAGGAAAACATTTAATTTAATATCGACTTATGTGTGTTTGCCTTGACAAAGTAATATAAATAGGTGTATAAATACAAGCAGTTCGGTTAAATAATGGGTTTTAATGGCGGCTTATTGATCTATGATATACTATCAGCATACTAGCAACGCATGCAATGGTAATGCCACAAGGCTTTATTTCAACGAATAATTTTTAAACTTATCAAACTTTTCTAAGGTCAATAAAATCTATATTATTATTATTATATAATATGAAAGGGAAAGTCCGTTTGTTTATAGGTGGGCGATCTCATAACAATTTAAATGATTCAAAAAAATCTTTCACTGATAGGAAGCTACAACACCTCTGAACAACAAAGGATACTTTTCCTGAGGGAATTTCGAAATTAACACGAGTAACACCGCGGGTGAAATAGCTAATTTAAGTTGTATAAAATCAAATAAATCCTAATCCTAATCTTAATCCTAGCTGTTCAAATAAAAAGGGTAACTGCTAACTAGTGGTTTACACGCGATACAGTTACTCTAACAACCCCCCCTCAAAGGTTGAACTTCCCAAAAACCTTGTCTTCATCATAAAAGGAAGCATCATAAAATTATACGTTTCCAGACCCACACAGGCTTAGGATGTGCGTAGTGTGTGAGATGGAACTGATTTTTTTGTATATATGTATATTATAATAAACAAATAGTGTAATTAATCATATTACATATTGTGATGTAGGTATTACCATAGTTTGCAAACAGATGTAAATGTATGGCTATGTTAACAACAACGCATTATTTTATATCGTGTGAGTCATGCCGTGCAAACACTTGAGACACCCTGCTGACACATATACAGAGTGTGAGGATAAACGAGGGACATATTGCAGGGCAGTCAGTATTTGATTCGTCCTCAAAATATAAAACAGACCTACTTTTTATTTACTTTAATATCTAATGATTTACATTATTTATGAGAATGAGCGCGTCAGAAACAGGCGCGCCGATTCCTAAAAGTAATCAAATTCAACGTCCCTTTCCCTCCCTTTCACCTTTACCTACATTAGATGATTTATCAGTGTTTTTATTTACAACGTGTTAATAAACTAACCAAAAACTTAATACATAACACAAAAAAAATAAACATTTTTTTTTTAAACCAATAAGTACAAAATACAAAATTCACATATTTCCAGTGCAACAAAAACCAAATTTGGTTTGTCTGTGCACTGCGACGGTTTGAGGCTACATTTACACTATTCTCTGTGCGTTATCTATAACTCTCATGGGTATAACGTGTATTAGTTTGTAAATATGTGACTTAAATATAAATTTTGTCGAAAAACTTAATAGTTTAAAAGTTATTCAACATTAGTTTGGAGGTGACCTATCTACGAAATTTCAAGCGCTACGCCCGCACCTACGTGTCAATGACCGATTCGATTTGTTTGGTATACGCCATATATTGGCGTACGCGCCAAATATTCTTAATCATTTAGATGTGGGCAAGTAAAAATTAAAAAATATAACCTGTATCAAAACATGGTGCGATCGATTCGGAAGTAGATTCTGAGCAAACTACTTTCTAGTTTTCAGTTAATTCATCAACACGTTGTATTTGTATTAGTTACATGCAAACATGAATTACTAAGAGCTTGAACATGTCCCTGGTTCAAAATCACCAAGTGTATATGCAACTACTGTGCATTCACTTACATATCCCACACAGTCAAGGGACCGGCCGGCGCACGCCAATTAAGTATAGCAGTCATTTATGTGAACCCGTTTTTGATGAGGATCGGAGAGGGGGTAACAAACAAAACCAATTAGTACCTCCATTGTCTAACATGTACCCCCGATTTCTGAATTGGCAAATAGGGCGTTTTTATACTGGAACCCAACGGTAACGGTGGTTCAGTTGAATAAAAAAAAAGGTGCGTGAAGCAGTGTACTATACACACGCAATAAGTGAACTTCAACATAAAAAAATTTTTGTCTCAAATTTAAACAAAAAGTACTGAATGTCCAATATTATAGGGGCTCAGTAGATAATACAACTCGTAGATAATACAAATAACCACTCATATGGGTCACAGCTTTAAATATAACTTCACAACAGTTGAGTAAATAAACGTAAATAAAATTACAAAATTAGAACCATTGTAGTAAAAAAACTCTACAAATGCGTATCGTTGAGTAAATAAATGTGTAAAAAACTCAGTAACAGTATACCGGCGTAATAATTTATCATAAACAGACCCGTTTATTTTACTACTAGCTAGCCTATTTCCCGTGATTCTACCCTGCTTCACCTCATTAAGGTGTGAATTTCCTTAAATCGTCTACGTCCGTTGATAAAGGGATGCCTGTGTAAACTTTAGTTTCTAGACAATGGGCTAGCGCTAGATGACTCAATTTTTAGTCAGTTTTGTAGATTAATAAAAATTATTGGACATGTATTTTTCCTTTTTTTACGTAATTAACAAATAGCAGCGACACATTGAGTTGCAATCCCGTGTGAAAGTCCATAGATAACAAATGTCAAGTAGTTAGTAACTGGGCAGGGTCTCACTTTGTTCGAGGTGAATATGGAGAGCAGACCGCCGCGTTTCTTGATCCGGTGTCCGGAGACGGTGCCGCGCGCCGCCGTCAGGTGGTTGTGCGGCAGGTGCACGCTCGCCGAGTCGGTGGTGTCGCCGCCGGCGCCGGCGCGCTGCTGCTCGAACGGTATGTCCTCCGGCGGCAGGAAGCCCGACTTGTACCTCTCTATCACTAGCTGTGTGTCCTGTAACGGTGGTCACGGCCAATATATTGTACTTACATCTAACTCGTTTTAAAGGGCAATGTATACACTTTTATAACAATCTTCCAAACGATGTAGTTAACTTGTCAATTAATAAATTTAAGACCTTATTCTACGGCTCAACCGATCATCATGAAATTTTGCATGCAGGTTGTCAGGGGTACAGAGAAGGACATAGGGTACTTTTTATCCCGGAATCCCCGCAGGAACTCCGAAATTACCCTGGGTATATTACCTCTATAAAAGTTTCTGAAAAAGTTAGCTTATTGCTAATATTAAAAAAACCAGTGTCATAATAACCATAATATCATCTAAATGAATGTTATAGTTTATTTGTATCAGATACCCCGCAATTAAACTTACCATGAATTTACATACGAGTTCTTACAAAACTGCACAACACCCTATGGTATCAGAACCTTTTATAGAGGATTCATATGATGTGTGTAGACAAAATCTTGTATGCAACTGTACGTACCTAATTAGGTATTAAAACGGTCATGTGATACTCTTCGCCTCGTATGATAAACCCACATTCGTGTTTTAATACCCCTTATTATGCAACAGTTGCATAAATAACTGATATACTAAAAGTTCTTGTTGTTTATTTACCTCTTTCTCGTTAATACTATTGGCGGCCTGTTCCATTCCGTCGAGGCATTTCATGATGATCGGAAACACTTTCCTCTCCACATTGACGGAGCTCAACATGAAATTCTTTATATTTTTGATTCTTTTCTCGTCCAAATCCTAAAAATATAATATAAAAAACCATCAATTAGGCATTTTATTTAAAATTTTAACATCATAAAATCTTGGGAAAAGATATACTATCTTAAAAAGGTGTATCTTTAATATTGCGAAATTTCAATGAAAATGTACCTAACTAATTAACAAAATTTGTAAGCAACAAAAGTTTTATAGCCGTGACCATTATCGTTGAAATTTCAGTAGGAGCAGATTTTATAACATTAATGTGTATAGGTAAAGTGGCGTGCTTTGCCGCCGGTGGGAGCCGGGCCTTAAGCTGAGGCTATGTGCGCGGGCAACAGTTCACCGTGCCAGCTCGGTGCAGAATATGAGACATAACACAATTAATCATTTTAGGCTCGGCTACGAAGTACTTAAGTCTACCAGTACTACAAATTTATATTATACTAGCTGTCCCCCGCGGTTTCACTCACGGTAATTTGGGAGTTCCCGTGGGAGTTACGGGATAAAAACTTTTAAGTTAGACTATATTATAAATGGTTACAAAATTTTATCAAAATCCGTTCAGTAGTTTCGGAGTTCATCGCGGACAAACAACGTGACACGTGATTTATATATATTAAGATAAGATTTAAAAAGGAACATTGGAATTTGAACCTAAAGATTTATACGAAATAATTATATTAAGAAGCAATAACATTTAAGAAATCAAAACGAATACATTGTTTTAGCGGAGATCCCAGCGGCGCGCGCGAGCGACCTAATTGGCGATGTGCCACTGCGTATGGTCATTAAGCAACACTCGCAAACGTTTCCTCTAACAAACATTTCCTCAAACAGCTCATCAATTCACACGATGGTTGGAAAATACAATTTCACACGAATTCTTAGTTAAAATACAAACATCAAATATTAAATTATAAATTTTCTCAGAAAAATTATGCAGTGAGATTATTTTGAATCTACACAAACCTAAAGTAAAGCATCGATGCATAGACTAAGGTCCATTTTAACAAACACTACTCAAACTTGACCTGCTCTCATACTAGGTCAGCCTTCTTCTCCCGCGCAAGAGTTGACCGGCTCTTGAGTAGTGATTATAAATTCAAACTTATTAACAATTCGATCGCGTGTTTTGATAGAGTTGAAAGATTTATTGAAGTTAAGCCTAGTATTGTATTTGCCATCTGATCCATCTGAACATTTTATTATTTTTATTTTCAATCGGACATGGGAAGTTTCCAAACTAAACAGGGAGTGCGTTCATTTTACAAAAAAGTCTATTTTAGTTGACAATTGGATTTGAGAGATTGCAAACTATGACTGGACTTATAATAATAAAAACAACTGTATTGTTATCTGGGGGCACGGCAGTGCCCCCGCCAAGTCGAGCAACAAAAGCGGCACGGCCGTACTATCCTTTTCTCGAAGCAATTCAGGCCATTTTCGACCCCCTATAACTTCGTTGTGGATAAAACTAGAAGCCTGAATTTTTAGTAAACAAGCAGGTATTGTATAAAGACGGTATAATTTAAATTTCATTCGATTTGAACCAGTAGTTTAGGAATTATAACTAGTCAAAGTTTCTTAATTTTGTAGGTCACTCACTCACTCACTCACTCACTCACTCACTGACCGATCATCAAAATTCTAAGGCACTTCTAGCAGACATAGAAGTTTGAAATTTAGAATACAATTAGTGTTTATTGTATAAATCAAGGAAAAATTAAAATATTTAGCAATTTCGGTCCAGTTTTCTAGATACACTAAGTGCATAAATAACTTTGTAATCCCATATAAATGTATGGAATTACAAAGTTATATATGCAGTTATATGTACCAACTGCACAAATAACTTTGTAATCCCATATAAATATATGAGACTAGCTGTTCCCCGCGGTTTCACCCGCGTTAATTTCGGAGATCCCGCGGGAATTCAGAGATGCAAAGTAGTTAGTACCCTATATCCCTAGGTTTTCTTTACCCCTGACAACGTGCATGCAAAATTTCATGAGATTTCACCAGCGTTAATTTCGGAGATCCTTCGGGAATTCCGAGATAAAATTACCCTAATCTGAATGCTCCAACGATTTTCATGAAATTTTGTATACAGGGGATTTCGGGGGCCATAAATCGATCTAGCTAGGATTCATTTCTGGAATTCCCGCGCGAACTCTGATATCAACGCGGGTGAATTAATTATTGCATACTACACGTTGTCAAGGGTACAGGAAAGGTCATAGGGTAGTACTTTTATCTCAGAATACCCGCGGGATCTCCGAAATTAACGTGGGTAAAACCGCGGGGAACAGCTATTTAAGCCGTTGCCCAGATATTAATAAATAATAATAATAAGTGTAGCTATAGTTACCTACCTAGATATAAAGTGTAGATACATAGTTACCTAGACATAATTATGTTCAAAGGTACAATGGTCAACGGAATGAAAAAGCAAGAATGGGGCATGTGTTTATATATATTATAAAGTTGTACCAAAATCTTTCAAGTTATTAAAGTAGACTAAATTGCTCAAAGGAGGAAGACCATTTACAAAAAGAAATGAGATCCCATCAAAAACAAACTTGTAAAAAAGTCCAAGTCTCGCAACTCACTTCTTCTACAGTAAAAAGTTGTGAGATCAATGTAATACCAAGTCGGTTAATTTATTCAGTGCCTACTTAAGGGTCCTTCTGTCTAAAGTTATCATGTTATAAGCTAATCTAATAACATTTTATAGTGACCATATCAAATTTAAAAACCTTTTATGTTTTAAATAGATTGATTGGCTTGGCGATCACGTGAAAACACAATGTATCTCACAAGTAATACATATTATAATTAAATTAGATTGTTTAGAACCATAATTATGATTTATGTATTACATGTGAGATATATTGTGTTTTCACGTGATCGCCAAGCCAATCAATCTATTTAAAACATAAAAGGTTTTTAAATTTGATATGGTCACTATAAAATGTTATTAGATTAGCTTATAACATGATAACTTTAGACAGAAGGACCCTTAAGTAGGCACTGAATAAATTAACCGACTTGGTATTACATTGATCTCACAACTTTTTACTGTAGAAGAAGTGAGTTGCGAGACTTGGACTTTTTTACAAGTTTGTTTTTGATGGGATCATTTATTGATTTTACGTAATTTTACCAAAATGTATCTAATATTAGCCAGTAACTTGTGGAAACGTAGTGGATTGTACATTTACTTATAGTTATACTGTATATCGAGTTGTAGTATATAATGTACGATTGTTTGTTTTCCCAAATAAAATAAAAAAAAAAAACTAACGGGAACTGGGTAACAGAAAAATCATACAAATTGCCGCACTTAAGGGCGGGTGAAAAAATAGAACGGATTAGATTTCCGCACAAAATAACGATTTAAAAAAAAAATGAACAATGCAATTACGAATTCGATCCGGCGAGTCTTTTCAGCATTTTGCACTTACGACCTTTCTTCAAAAACGCTACCTACTTAAACTTGATACGCTCTCAAGTCTGTCTTCTTCCCTTTCTAATACAATGAGCACACAGGACACAGACTAGAGTGTATCAAGAAGTATTTAATGAACACCGGCCTTAGTGTGTCATCCCGCCTACGTTGGCTCTACTACACTGTCTAGTTTCATCACTCTGCGGCGGCGCCTGACCTGAAGTTGCTTGAAGACGTACGGCAGCCGCTGCTCGTAGTGCTGCTGCTGCGTCTCGTTGGTCTTCCTCAGCTGGTCGACATACTCGTGCTTCGCGTCCTCGCACACCTGGCTGCGGATCTTCATGTTCGCCTTCTGCTTCTCCACGTCCGCCCGACTGGCGACATGCGGCAAAACAGGATCGGTGTTATTACAAAAATCGTTATCCTTTCACAAGCAACAAGGATTGATATATATCTATCTAATATTATAAAGAGGAAAGATTTGATTTTTTGTTTGTTTGTTTGTCACAATTTAACTCAAAACTACTGGACTTATTTCAAAAATTCTTTCTCCATTAGAAAGCTACATTATTCCTGAGTAACATAGGCCATATTGTAATCCGAAATTCCCGCGGGAACGCTGAAATTATCGCGGGTGAAACCGCGCGGGACAGCTGCCAGTTATATATAGATATTATATACAATTCCTTGGAGACATCAAATTAAACTCGACTTTAAACAAGAACTTAAATTTAATAACTCTCTACCGCCAACATTCTTTAAACTCATTCAAACAGGTCTATCATTTTCAATTACATTTTTTTTTTATTGACAGCAAATAAGAAATTTAATCTTAGATAAACCAAGAACTAAAGATAAACTACGTGTCGTCCGGGTTTATTTAACACCAAAGATAAATCAATAACTAAGAAATGAATCATATTTTTCAATAAGAAATTTTCTTAAACCAATTTTTTTTTTATATCTGAGTTTTTTTATACTTTCATAACAAAAAAACTCGTAGGGCTCATGTCAGCTGATGTCTTGACAACCATTAAATTATTATATCTTTATTCTGTATTTTTATTAATAGTTAGGTACGCAAAAGGCATGTCATTATAGCCGGTGATTGCTGTTATAATCTTGTTGTTGATTAAATTATGATATACACATAGGCAATTCTCTTTTACCGTTGCAAAGTCAGAGGGCAACATTCAACCACGTAGATAATTGGCTTAAACTTCTAATCCACCAAAGCGGATAACCTAACACAATTTTATGTTTCGTTTATAAATATTTTAGATGCTTCGTCGCACTTTCGACATATGGATATAGATGAGCAATAGTAAACTCACACAAGAGAAATTTTGAGTAAATCGTGTTTCAAAATTATAGCGCTATTTTGTGTCAACCTTTTTCTTATTTTCAACATTTTGTTGGTATTTAAACAATGTAATAAGGTAAACAAATTTTGAAAAAAAAAAAACGTTCTATAACTCTCAAAAAAGCGTTTTGTATCAATAACTTAATTTATGTTGTCGCTTATCGGCATCCACATAGAGTTTAAAATTTGATAATATCTTGATCTAACGGCTAGAAAGGCTAGAGCTTGTCACCCACATGAATTTCGGGAACTCTTAACATAGCCATTAACCATCATCTCGACACGGTTTCAATCGTATCTAAGTGTATGTAACACTGATGAATAGCATTATATCTAAACTAATATTATAAATGCAAATTTTATTGTTGTTCCTATGCATTTTCCATTTTGAATGATTAAGATACAGAAAATGAAAAAAAAAAAAAAATTTAGTAGTGGCCAGTGTTCACCTCAAGTTGAGATCAGCGTCCGCCTTCTGGAATGATTCCAACGCGCGTTCCGACTCCCTCGCCGCGCGCTCGTACGCCCGTCGCGCTCGGTCCAGCGCGCTAATGGCCGAATTTAATATCGCCGTCTGTTTCGCACCTTCGTTTAAATGTTGCTGCAAAAAATATAGGTACTTAAAAAATAAAATTCATTCATAACTCCAGAATTAGATAAGTTGAAAAAAAAAAAAAAACATTTTACGCAGGAGAGCAAAACACTTCATCTTATGATCTTATGATGGCGAACACTTCAAATTTAGTGTTAACGACATAAAAATCCCCTCATTTTTTCAAATGGCACTTGAGTTTGATTTAACTCAGCAAGAACTCATTGCCAAGTACTCCCTAAACGAAAATTTGAAGAAGTCACTTTAGAAACAGGAAAGGACCTTTTCTGCTGACACAAAATTTATGGATTTCAAGGGTTAGTATACTAGCTGTTCCCCGCGATTTCGCCGGCGCGATTTTCGTGATTCCCTCGGGAACTTTTTATTTTACAAAGATAAAAAATATCCGAAATGTTAAATCATGATATGGGTACCAATATCAAGTTTCTTACAAATCTGTTCAGTAGTTTTTACACGATGCGCTTTCAAACACATTTTTTTTCAAAGACGATCTAAATGGCTTCTATGCTGGATAAAATATTAAAAAAAAATAGTTACTGACAAGTCAAGTCTAGTTTCATTATTATTATTATTATATTGTGTACCTATATAGATTATTTAGACTTTCCCCTCTGTGTGTGACGTGTGTAACTAGATAAACGACCCCACATAATATCTAATCAGTAGGTACCTACACACAACACGATATCTAAAACCATTAGAGTATTGACGTTATCAAAACACCGACATCGTCAAGTTTCGAAAGCGTCTATTACATACAAACTGCAATTTCTGGTTCTGTCAAGATAAAAATTATAAAAAAACATTGTTTATGATTTTGCTATTATAATCCCCAGCGAACACTAAATTGCAATGCCAGAATATATAAAAAGTAACAAATTTAAAGTGTTTTTTTTTTATATATATTTAAATTAAATATAATTTAATTATACATCCTCACATTTTTTGTGAGGATGTATAATTAACCTTGCCGCTGTAAATACCGACATGGCTGAATATTTACAGTCGATATTAAATATGAAGTGGTCATAATATGGCAGTTAGATAGTTAACGCTAAGACACAATAATATCGTCATGTTAAGAAGTTACGAAAAATTGCTCTTTTAATTGGACAATTTTACGTGACCACGTGACAAGACGACGGGTTTCTTAGTTTCCTATAGCGTTAACAATCATAGATTGTCAACTTGGCTAAGGGGGCTGGGCTGGGCATTTTCACACTAAAACGGCAGCAGTCAAGAACGGCAACGCGACGCGACGGTCACATCGTTAAGTTAGTGTTAAACAGTGCTTCGGAACAAATTGACGTTTTATTTATTACTCCCACTTATATACTAAGCTGATCCCCGCGGTTTCACCCGCGGTAATTTCGGAGTTCCCGCGGGAATTCCGGGATAAAAAGTACCCTATGTCCTTCTCTGTATCCCTGAAAATGTGTATTCAAAATTTCATGATGATCTGTTAAGCAGTTGAAGCGTGAAAGCGTAACAAACAAACAAATAAACTCATTTTCGCATCTATTTATTTTCTATTTTCGCAAATAATTAAATTGAAGTGTACGTTTGTAATTTCAAATTAACAGCTTTTCACTAAATGCATACGAAAGTTGTTTGAAAATTTTTCTGTCTGCCTTTGTTTCGGCTAATCTCTGAAACGGCTGGACTGATTTTGACGGAACTTTCACTTGCACACTAATGTTCACACTAATGTTTCACACTAATGTTTTATGGAGTAACTAAGGCTACTTTTTATCCCGGAATTCCCGCGGGAACTCCGAAATTAACGCGGGTGACACAGCGGGGAACAGCTAGTTTGTAATAATAAGAATTTATGAAATGACTTTGAAATGTTTGCGGAAAAAAACAACGCAAAACACGCTGAACGTATGTAACCACCACCGCGCCGCGCCGCCGCGCTATATATACATATAGTGCGTCGATATATATATAGTAGCGTCGATATATATACATATAGTGAGAGAGCGTCCGTTTGCTGCAAACGAGTGTCGCTTAGCTGTTGCACGAACCTTCCTTTCTTCCCGCAACTCCTTGGCGAGCACGTGCAACTCGCGCACCACGTGCGACTGTAGGTTCTCCGCCACCAGCTCCCGCTGGCCCGCGTAGTCGTCCAGCTCTCTGAGCAGCTGTCTGAATGCTTTGCATGATGTGTACCTGGTACGGACACGACCGGACTGTAAGTGACGACAGTTTTACTGAACGAACAGTAGCAACTAGCACAAGATCTCTAACTAGCGGCACGGTATTAATGGTTTATTATCGTGATAGAAAGGTAGGTCCATAGTTTAATATTTTTTTCATATAAGGTGATGAAAAACAAAGATTAATTAGGGTCGACATAATCAAATTCCTATCAACTCCTGCAGTTGTATCATAGTTTTATATGAAAGTAGCTGGTTTCCCAGTGGTTTCACCTGCATGAATTTCGGTATTCTCGTAGGAATTTTGAGTTAGAAGTATCCTATGTCGCTCGACGATACTACAGCTTTCTATCGGTGAAAAAATTTTAGTATCTCTTCAGTAGTTTATGAAATTACCGCCTACATACTTAAAAAACTAAAAACTTACAATTTTTGCCACTTTACAATGTGTACAAAATGTATGGTCATAACTATCATGTTAAGATAATGTAAATTCATTAAAAGTGCTGAGAGTATGAAACTTGATAAAACCTGCGACAAACTGTGGTCGTTTATTAAAATTATTAAAAACAAAATTGCCTTGACTAATCCAATTTAAAGCAGTTTGACGATGAGCTGAGTGATTTCTGTGTTAAAACTAACAGGCATATGTTTACCTAGTTGGTTTAATTTAGGTCAATAACTATTAGAGGAAGCCACAGAACTCGCAGCACACAAGCTCCTAAAGGGAGCAAGGCTAACTTAGTTTCGCTTGTAGAAACAAAACTTACTGATATTCTTCTTCCTCCTTTCTTTTCGGTTGATAACTTTTCACGAGCCTCCTGTAATAGAACAAACGAAATATCAATTAAATATTCACGACCCTAACATTACCCCACCCATCTTAGGAGAAAACCAATTACTCAATTTATTTTATAACTAGCTGTGCCCCGCGGTTTCACCCGCGGTAATTTCGAAGTTCCCGCGGGAGTTCCGGGATAAAAAGCACCCTATGTCCTTTTCTGTACCCCTGATAACGTGCATGCCAAATTTCATCCGAATCCGTTCAACCGTTTTTGCGTGATTGAGTTGTTACTCAATCACGCAAACGCACATCCAAACATCCACACTTTCACATTTATAATATTAGTAGGATATATTACAGTATATTCATATCCGAATGTTTCTTTTTTAAAAGCTACGCAAGTAAATTATTCATATTACGTGTATTTAGTTACTATATAACATTATATTGGCATCAGCTGAGTGGATGGCCAGTGAAAGTGATCGTTTCCAACCCAAACTGGTGACACAGGTTTACAGCTTTAAACTATGTATTTTTTTCTCTTTAGTGAGAGTTAACTAAATACTATATCAAGAAACTAGGTGTTTCCCCGCGGTTTCACCCACATGAACTTCGGTATTTCCGCGGGAACTCTTCGTTCCAGGATAAAGAGTATCCTATGATTCGGCTCTGAAAAGATTTTGGTCACTATATAAATAAATAGAAAATAAATAGAAAATAGTCAAACTTGCCTGAGTTTTCCTGCATATTCTAATTCTATTGAACATCTCTCCTTAACGAAATTTCCATATTTGTCTAGTATTTCAATTCCTTTATGTGTATGGGCGGCTAAGTTATCATACTGATCCTGTGAACAAAACAAAAATAAAAATTATTTTCGAAGTACTAATATTATAAATGCGAAAGTTTGTAAGAATGTATGGATGGATGTTTGTTACTCTTTCACGCAAAAACTACCGGATGGATTTAAATGAAACTTTACAATAATATAGCTTATACATCAGATTAACACATAGGGTTCTTTTTATCCCGGAAATCCCGCGGGAACTCCGAAATTACCGCGGGTGAAACCGCGGGGCACAGCTAGTACTTTTATATATTCACGTTAATAATAATAATTAACACGGGTTGAAGATTGAACTGTCAAGATATTACCATAATAGTAATAAACATAGGCGGTAAATATAATTTATCAATGTTTAGGTTGTGGCATAATCTTGGTCATATATTTATTAACATAACCAGTTATTTTTCGTATAAAGTTCGTATTGGTGTCTTGTAAAAATAATAATTTTATTATGAGCAGCTGCTATATCCATAATACAAATTAGGTACATAAAGTAAATAAACTACATCAATCGAAACCCAGCTTTAAAAACTGTGTTAAAAAAAATATTGATAAGCTAAGAAACAAGAGACCTCACATTTTTTAAATTTATTGACATAATATTATGATTCATCCAAAAGAGAAATCTTATCCGACGATTCTTCCAATTTTAGCGCAAATGTGTGTAAATCACAATGGGGAATTTTAGTGTTTATTTTTTATTATTATTATATATAAACCTTTGTGTATTAGTAGTATAATAGCATTATTCTTTTACAAATAACTTTTGTACTTTCAGAGATACGACTCTTTAAAAGTTCAAGTTAGACAAGGAAAGCGCTAGTCGTCGTCACTCGGCTTGTAACGCTCTAAAACCGCCATACAAAATTTCGTTTTAGAAAGAAACAGACATAGTCAAAATTAAATAGTTTATAATTAATTTATTTTTTAATCAAATCTATTGATTTTGTTATGCCATGATATTTTCGAGTGTAATTGTTCATGTTCAATATCAACATCCCAACAACAGTGAAATAGCCTATTGTATATCATTAAAGCTTCAATAAAATCAAAGGTATTAAAACGACTAAAACTTTTAAATGATACGCACGAAACTGACGAAACGAAACGAATTCCATATAGAAGTAATAATTAAGGTTACTTGAACTGTTTCTTAGCTAAGCTTTGCTAAATCCTTTCTTACATAAATAAAACAACATAAGCCCATAACACACTGAACATTTGACTATCAATACTTCCATCTTTCGAAGATAATAATAAATGTCGAAGTATGTATATCGTTTAGTTGCGATTGTTGGGTGGAGCGGCTGGCAGTGGCTATTATAACAAACGATAATAGTAATTGTAACTCCGAGCCCAAGTTCGCATGTGTTTCAGAGCAGACAGCACTTTCATCAGCATTTAATCATGTTAAACGGCTTACATACCCGAGCCGCGCCCTTGACTCTAGAGGTATGCTCACAACGCTCAGTGCAATGACATTATAAGCGCATCGTGGTTACGAAACTTACGAACTCTGATACTCAAATACATCAAATCTAACGTCGAATTCTATAAATTACAATGAAATGTTACCACAATGGAAAGCATAAAACACACTAAACGACAATAAAATCTACATGGAGCGATAGCATCGATTACAGTCACGTAGCAAGTGGTTACCTAGGGCGCTTGAACCAACTATGAATGAATAAGTACAGAATGGCTCAATAGGTGGGAGAGAGTCATAAACTTTTTACATTATTGTAATAAAGACTGAAAGCTGCAGGAACGCCTAACACGTCAATATAGATATCCAATATGGAGAAGCATTAGTTTTACTTATATTATGGGTACTTGTGATAAAAATACCTAAAATTTTATAATTTGTACAACAAGTTTCAATACTGCTGGGGTTTGTTGGTGACGACTGTATGTGACCAATGAGAATGCTGGCACAGAGTTGTGACTGGACGTGGGAGGGCCGGATCTCTGATAGCTGCGCACGCCATAAATGAGCAACGAGTCCACTCCGCTCAGTAGATACGCAATAACTTTGCAGAAATATAACCGGAGCGCTATTTTCGGTGTCATCAAGCTTAACCCATAAAAGCGAGAACCCGCTCTCCATTCTTAGAAGGACAAACGAGAATATTATACATTAGAATGGTGATACCTGCGATGCTGGCTAGCATGAATTTAATGCTTTTAGTTGGTACATAGAAATTCTAGAAAACATTTACACATTAAGTTTTTTTTTTGTTTTAACGCCTCAATAAGTAAAAGGGGAAAGTAGAGCACGCGCAAAAATAACAAAGTCAATAGGTGACAAAAGTATAGCCTTGAAAGACATGGCATAAATTATCTAAAAAGCTCACTGAGTACCGAGGAGAGCGCGTTGTCTCACGTAGCCTGTCATTGTCGGTTGATGGCGGTTGGTGGGCGGCGCCGCAGCTATGGAATGCGTGTGCGCAACGTTCGGACTAACATCAGTATGCGGGGCACACGCACATCGGTCCCCGAAACATGCACGGTAGCCTTACCACCAATAATTAGCATACAAACACCTTATTATCTATACATCTTTCAAATAAGACTATTCAAAAGATTTGTTATCGATTTGTACTTTGCAATGCACCTCAATGACCGAGGCGCAAAACTAATACCCAACTACGTAATATGCGGTATAGCTATGAATAAATTACCTAGAAAGATATAAAACGTCACAAGAAATAAGTATAATACGGTCTAACCACAAACAAAGATTACATGAGTAGCTAATGTGTGCTATGGGCAGAAGGCAGAGACCGCACCAACATATAAAACACATCAAAGTAAACGTTAAAACATACGGAACGGAATTCATACACACACATAATTCACAAAAATGTTATCTGTTCTCGTGGAAATCGAATCCAGGATCTGAAAAATACCACCCAGTCTTTGCTATCAGCTGTCGCGTTAAGAGTACAAGCTGAAGCATACTGCCACGTAAACGATATTCTTTCAAGTCTGTCATAAGACAATAATGTTGCATTTGAAAAACAGCCAGTAAAAATGTTTACCACAATCGCCTTAAACCTTGTATATTTTTTCTTTGCGGAATAGAAATACTCTTTATTTGACAGTTTTGATTCAGCATCATCGGCAGTAAACCGTCAATGATTGAAAGGTTTTTGGTTTTGTAACTATAGTGAAAAATACCATAAAAACAATCATTCACATAAGTTTATGCGTGTCAATGAACTTGACAATGTTTGCGCTAGAGGAGGTATCGATAGGTTGAAGGATAGCACGCGATCGGCAAACAATGAAGATAACCATTCGCCCCACGCTACACCCTATTTAGTGATATGTCTGTTTTTTTTGTCAAAGATTTTTAAATTATTGTCATATAGGTGGATTTAATAGTTTACTGGCTGGTGCCGTCAAGGATAACTAATTAATTCAGCTTTTGATTAATGAAAATCAGTTTAGCAGTTTCAAAGACTCTACTCTGCATACGACAAATGTTAGGCATTCCTTAGAAAAAAATTGTTGAGGAATAAGTACATGCTTTTTGTCTTTCTTTCCATCTGTCTTAACCAATAAGCCCTAAGTGGCGGTGTAAGAATAGCTCTTTCACCCACACACTGGGTCACACCTTCCCAGAAAAAGTGACACTTCGTTATGAAAATGTGTTTTTTGATAAGATTTTCGTAAAATCTTTGTCGGCAAAAATACTAGATCAAATTAAGAAAAAAAATACTTAGGTGTCAATATATTCAACCTAAGACACATTGATAGTTCACACGGTATAGCTATAGCACTGACGACCTTACAGAAATACTATTTATATTACAACTAGAGATATCGAGATATAGGTCTCATTCGAATGCCAATGTCATTATAACCTACAGTATACGACGCAGTGGTTATTTATCAGAATTATCAGATAACGTTCTTCAAAGATGTCAGTTTTGAAATCCAATAAAATCCAACAAGGCGTAATTTTAATATCAAGAGGGAGCTTTATAACATACTGTGTCCACATCAATTTTAAAATTACCGTAATATCTCCTTCTCCAAAAAATTAATTACTCAACTACTTAAACACCAACTAGTTTTAACTCCTAGGATTTCCTCTGCATGAGTTACGATATTCCCGCGAGAACTCTTTATTCCCAGTTAAAAAGGTATCCTACGTCACTCGAGGCTACTGTATCTTCTTGTCAGTGTAATAACTTTTAGAATCGCTTCAGTATTTCCACTGATTATCCTCTATATCCAAATTATAACCTCTTTATTATTTTAGTATAGATGTGTCAGTCGATCTCTCCTCACTCTTCCGGTGCATCCCGTGCATCACAACGCATCGAGACCGAGTCATACCGGAACACGGGCGCGTTGAAGGCAATTGCAATCGATTTGTCGGAGAGTGTGTGTCATGGGTAGAGTTGCCACTAGGGTTGCCAACTTTTTTTTGGAAAAAATATAGTATTTTTCCAAAAAAAAAAGGAAAAAATATAGTACTTTTGGGAAATTCGGAGGAGAAATAGTACATACTTATTTTTGATCATGATGTATCGGGCAGCATTCATCTACAAATTATTGCTATAGTTTGACAGTTAACGTATTGTTGCCGCGAATGCATTTCGTTCGTCCCCGTGCTGCGCTGCGGGTGCGTTTCAGACCAGTCACTGCAGTTAAAATAAAAAAGCGCGACCGTTAAATTATGGATAAAAATACAATACTTTTCCAAAAAAAAAATTGGCAGCCCTCGTCGCGGGCGGCGGACCGCCCTGACCACGACCTTTAGCTAATTAGTAATCATTTCATTACCAATAAAGTGTAATCCGACAACAATTCCCGCGCCGGCGAGATAACATACGACAACAGTGGAAATAATGTTTAAATGCGAGACGATTAGAGTCCAAGCTAGACTAGTTAGTTACACAATAAAGATTCGCTGTAAGCCAATAATGACAATAAATCGTAAAATTTCAATGATTGTTTTTTTTTAACGATCTTTAATTTCATAACAACTCCCATTCAAATAACAGGCGGTTCATAAAAACTAATCACATCATATTTGAATGTTTTGCGAATTTGATGACGCAATGGAATCGTTTCAATATAATATGTAACATAATTATGTTCATCCTAACGAGACAAGCATATGATGTTAGCACAATGAGGTTATAGACGAAGACGTTCTAAAATTATAATACTACTAAGCCCACTGGAGCACTTGTTATTATATTGGTATCAATCAACGTTAAGCGAATAAACACAAAATCAGACTATTGTAAAGTCGATAGGTAGTTACTTATTTTTGGATACTAGTTACCTAGCAACGATCTTTAATAGATATTGATACGGGATACCTACTATTAGGTATATAAGAGACTAGCTGTCCTGCGCGGTTTCACCCGCGATAATTTGAAGTCCCGCGGAATTGTTCCATACAAACTTTGAAACTCCTTTTTATCCCCTTAGGGGTTGAATTTTCAAAACTCCTTTCTTATCGGATGTCTAGTGTCTACGTCATACAAAGAACACACCCATTTTATATTATATATAGATAATGCAAATGCTTCGATTTTACGTAACAGAAGCATTACCCAACGTAACCCAGCCGTCTCGATGTCGCGACCCACAACAGGCATTGTAATATACGTATAATGGGCTAGACGACTAAATCTTAGTTTTTAGTAGGTATACGTCGCGTCGCGTCGTGTAGATTAATCTATACTATAATAAAAGAGTAGAATCCGCGATTCTGTACATTGAATATTTTTACCTAAAATTGAGAGGTGTGATAAAAGAAGAGTAACCAAGCCCAAAAAAAAGTTTTGAAAATTCTTTTCTGTCTGTCTGTCTGTCTGTTTGCGATAATCTCCGCATCTACTGAACGGAGCGTCATGCGGTTTTCACAGGTAGATTAAGCTTAGCCTGGAGCTACATATAGGCTTTGTTTCATTTAAATCGGACGTCAGGAAAAAAGTTTTTACAAAAAAACTTTTCATGCGGGTGAAACCGCGGGGCACAGCTAGTAAGAAATATTCGAAATATAATAATAATAATAAACTTTATTGAACAAGAATATAAACAAAATTAGTTAACCCCACCTCCCAAACTAGGAAAACCTGTATTTTGGGAGGTGGTGTCTTATATTATGCCTTTCCTTCATGCCAATTAAAAAAAATAAACATTGAGTCTGAGGTGTCGGAGCGGATGGAAACGCCATGAGAAGGCCTACATCCAGCAGTGGATGGACACGGGCTGAAGAAGAAGAAGAAGAAACATTGAGTCGAAATTTCGCGTGACGTCATGCCTTGGTAGGAAGAAGAAGAAGAGGAAGAAAATACATTACGAACACTTTATACACACTACACTGGTACACTTTATACGTGTAGTTATCGAACTCCTCCGAAATACCAAGACCGATTTTAAGAAATTTTCTGTGTATATATTTTGGTAGGTCTGAGAATCGGTCGTCACTCGTAGGCTATTTTTTATACCCCTAGGTGATAAGGGTGAACCAATTTTTTTTTGACAAAATTTTACTTTGGGGTTCATGTGGGAATTCCGAAACTCACGCGGGTAAAACCGCCGGGCACAGCTAGTATTATATAAAAATATAATAACTATGCCCATGAATTGGTTTCAGGATTCCAATAATATCCCATACCAAACCACACCGACTCGACGCGACGTCCATATGATATCATAAATGAATCGTGCAAACAGGTCTATTATTGTCTTCTGATTAATACGACAAGTGAACACCGGCCGGTAGGAAAAGTTTGATAGCTTCGTCTAACCTTGTGTGTGCATGGAATGCCTAATGCAGATTGTGAGTCAGAGCGCGAGTGACGTCACGGAGCCGAGACGGGTAGACGGGGGGACACAAGCGCACCCCTACCTGTCACCCTGTATGACTCAACGTCGCGCGTCGCCCCGGCGCGGCGCCCCTTAGAGAAACTTGGCGCACGAAAATAAACAGAAATTGATATCGAATTTGAAATAGCGCTCGCTGCGAACCTAAATTTGTTTGAATTTGAAGAGCACACCGACCCGCTTAATGTAATGACACCTTAATATAAAACATGCAGTGGGTCCGTAGATAAGTAACACAGCCGTTATATTGCGCCGCGTTACAGCAGCATGTAATCAATAATCGTGAGAGTAACAAATGATCGGTTCGAACGTGATAGGTTGAGTCATAAACTTTTTATTTTTCAGGTCACACAGTATTTTTATTTCGCAATGTTCTCGTCTCGCCATTATAAAACTATACTTTATTACAAACACACTTATGCATGTTTACATCGTAACGGAGGGAGTCTTTAACATCAAAGAAAAGTTGCTTTCGCCAAATTGATATGTAGAGAAGGATATACCTACCGACATGATAATACTACTAACATTGATAAATCGAATCATGACGAAAGACGGCCAGTACCCCTAGCACGAACAACTTGCGAAAAAGTATTCGTATCGTTAACGTAAACTATTTGTATGAGAAATTAACAGCGCCTCTAGCGGACGTAAAACGAACTAAATTTGGTAGCACGAAGCCTTTCCTATAGTAACGTAAGCGTGCGGTATTCGTAGCGTATGATGTTTATACTAACTTTGCGATACTTTGCGAGCACGAATTGTTTTTTGACGTATAGAATCGTAAGTGACGATAGCTGGCTATCGAGACTTACGAATGTTTTGTCACGGAAGATTTGTCGGTGTAAAAACTTGCGTCGTGAAGTCGGAAACAAGATTTTATTAATATTTCAGTGTGTTTAGTGTTTCGAAGTGTTTATATTTATAAAAAAATGCAACGAGCACCCAGGGTTGAACGTAGTGCATTATATTATTATCTTGCAGCGAGTTTAATTGAGATTGAGAGCGATAATAATGAACAAAGAGAAACTGAAAGAGAAACTGTGCTTTAAACAAGGAGTTGTCTAGGCATTATTATAACTATAGTTTTATTAAGTTTTTCTATTAGTACTATTGTAAAGTTATTTTAGATACATACCTATTTTTTTAATAAAAGTTTTTTATTTATTTACAGGGAAATAAGTCGTAAATATAACTTTATCTAAATTCGGAAGTAAATAAGTCTGTGTTCTTACAAAAATTTTGTGTAAAATACTAAAACATTATTATTATTTAGGGAATTCAAAATGATAGTTATTGAAAATAACATTTACATGCATTTTATCTTGCTACACAAGTTTTGAATATGTTTATAAAACGATATAATGATACCTAGAGTGACACTAAAATACATAAATGAAAACCTGCTGAAACCCAGCTTCCACCACCGCCATGCCAGTAGCTGCTGCCTCCACTCCAATTATTTGCATGACCCTGATTTTAAGGTCAGTCCAAGATAAATGAAGTGCAGGTCCACCACCAGTGCCGCTTGCAGCTCTATTTATTTTTGCTCGCTTTCTCTTAGTATTATTTTTTAAATCACTCCACACCTTCACCATGACGAAATACAAAACATTGCAGCCAAAACTGATAAAAAAATTATAAGTACGTGGCATTGGTTTAAATGAAATGTACATAAAGGTCGAACACTTAAAAGAATAAACCACTTGAGATTGCATACCTTGCGCTATTTCTCCTCCGATCGAGAGTCGCCTGTTCCGTCACTATTTAATTTATCTGCTAATTCCATAACTAAATAAATATAAATATAATATCCAGACGGTTTAGATAGGTCACCATTTCTACAAAATAAACAATGTCAAAAATACGAGCATGCTAGTAGGTACAGGCTCACGAATAACACCACTGTAGTTTCAGAAATCTTGTTAATAAAACATGATATTTCACTTTACGTACCTTTCCATAAACTCTATCATAGTTAAATATTGCAAATGACTTGTCCTCATAATTAAAACACAATTTTATGGTAACAGCGAAAACTTTGTGGAACTTTAAATCTCCGGTGGAACTTCTAAACAACAATGTATGACCGTTCAGAAATCAAAACATAAAAAATAATATTATCTTAAAAAAAATTATGGACCAATATTTATATTTACTTACCGTAATGTAAGGATATTGTACAAAGTTTTATATTTTTGTTAATTTCTCTAAAATTACACTCGAATATCATAATATATAGTATTAATTTTAATTTTTAAGACTTCTTTAACTCGTTTCCAAACGTTTCATTCGTTTCATTCGTTCATTACGCTGAATTAGTTCATTCGCGGGGACGGCCCTATTTACGTTAGGATGACGTCACCTTCGTTGCCCTATCGAGCTTACTATACGACGGCGAAAGTGCTTCGTGCTGCCTACTAACGTTTTACTGCGTGATCGAATAGTAGACTCGATACGTTTACGTTACGAATACTTTATATGTTCGTGCTAGGCGTACTGTTACTGTAGTCTGTATGTAACGATATGGGCATTTAAACATTACAACAGCGCATTGTATTGAATGTTGATATTGGTGAAAACATTGTGATAACTGATTAAAACAGCCTTTAATTGTTTATAGTACGCAAATTATAATAGTTCGAACCATTCTGACACGAGTTTTACGACTGTTTCGAAAGTGGGACACAATGAAATCTAAAAAATACACCTTACGAGAATATCAACGGCCCAGCACCATACCACGCAGTTGGGTAACAAACGGCCTTGTTATATCTCGGAATGGGTTTTAAAAATGCGTGATTATACGCTTTTATTTTAACCGCTTCAAATAAATTATGATCTTAAAAGTTTTTACGGTCACATATAATAATTTAGACTTTTACCTCTTGTACATATCTATTAATTCAATTAATAAGACTTAAATCGATTTGTGGTTACGCAAATAAGTTCCACAAGCTGCGATAGTGAACGTATATGGATGAAAATTTATATCCTGGACCGGCTTAAGTAGTAAACGGATGTGGACGTGTCGGAAATAAAACTTGTCCGTGGCGAACTCTCCTCTAACAACTCCATGCACTTGCTTCGTATCCCTTTGATGCAAGAAACATTCAATGATTTTATATTTAGATATACAGTACACTCACTAACGGTGGGTTTCAGGAACACTGATCGACAAACCTGCTTAACATCGACCGTTAAATTAAGTTTTCTCTGTAAAATGGATGGCATTAGCCTTATAGTTACGATTCCTTTGATTTGAACTTCAAAAACAAAACAACGTAATTATCACAAATATAACATGACTTTTGTAAAATTTCAATACTGAGATGGCCTCCCAGCTATGAGCCCTATACTCCGCGATGCATAATATTATAGAGCAAAAGCATTATAGTAACGTGGGAAGACGGACGAAGACAGGCGCGGGTGCATTGTGTCGACGCGGGATACAGTTTTTATTTGACATTGTTACAACATTGTCATGGCTGCATGAATAGGACCTGGGGGTCTACTCTAATTCAACGAAAAACAAAATTTCGTTTAAATTTTGTTCGTTCCTTACCATGGTTCTGTTAGTTTCGAAATTTCGTTGAAATTTCGTTGTAACTTCGTTTACTGACGTTTAAATTCTCTAAGCCTACTCTAATCTAATAAAGTTACGAACGAAAATTAAAGTTTGACAGATGACTGTTCGAAATTTTAACCTAAAATTAACGAAACCAAAAGTGTTACCTTTTCATTTTCGTTTTAGTTGATTTTGATAAAAATTAATCCAAATTTATGGCACTTATACTCAAAATATAAAAATTTTTAGTACCTCATCCAATTGACATTCACAAGTGCTTATATTAGTAGATTAAAATATTATTTTATCATACATTTAGTTAAGTTTTATTTTTTCACCTACCTATTTTTGTAAAATGGGAACAAATATTAAAAAAACAATCTCGATTTCAGGTATTTCTTTAATACTTCAATGCATGTTACTCTTTTTCAACACAAAAGCAAATTAGACAAAACGATATCCAAATGAAGACTGCGACTTGAAACTTTCATAAAGAATGTGTAATGTGTTTGCATCGGAGCTATCGAAAAAAGCACTTGAAACATTTAAATATCACTTCACTAGAGAAACTATGAGAAACAAACTTAAATTTATTGAAACTTTCAAAGAATGCAACAAAAATATTTACAAGTGACGACTGACAGTATTGTGATAATACGGATAAGTCTGGTGGTTACGTTCGCGTTACTATAAACACCGTTCGTTGTATACAACTTAATTTAATCGTTTATATCATGGACCGTATTGTGATAATACGAAAATAATGGTTGTCATACGTTACTATAAATAACGTTCGTTAATAGTATACAACTGAATTTAGTCGGTTATCAGTTATTGTTCATTCCATTCGTTCACGGAAATTGTTTATGGATTCGAATTTCTCGCTTGTGTTCGAAAATGATATAGAGTAAGGTCAGATACGAAACTTCGTTTAAATTTCGTTCGTTAGCGAAGGTTCGTTTCGGAGAAAGAGAGTAGATACCCTGTTTCCTTTTATTGAGTGTAACTCGTTAACTGTTAAGATAAAAAAAAATATAATGACAATACAAGTTGCACATTTGCAACTTCATATATAACCGAGGATAAAAGCTAATAATTCACGCTTCCCCGGGGATTTGCGATTGGATTACCCACCCTAGGATAATACTACTCATTCTGGAGGGGTGAAATAACACTTCCAATAAATGCATTTAAGGACAAGAACTATATGGATATTCTAGAAACTTTTAGTAAGGATTTACCGATGACGTAGAAATACCTTGAGGAATATTCATTGTGCGCTAACGCCGCCGTCGTCATAACATTTGCGGTTATCAAACCGTTCCTAGAACAAATACAATGCACGGGTCCGAACTATGGCTCAGCGCAGCGCAAGCCACAAGCCCATTGTCCGCATGTGCATTTCCGCTTTCTCGAGAAAAACTAACGTAACGTTACTCATGCGCGTGCACGGGGGGCATGGGGGGTCATGCCCCCAAAGACGGAAAAACATGTAGAGGCTAGGCAGTATACTCACGTCTTCTTTACTTGGGAACGGGTGTTAATATATTTATAATTATTAACTTTTACTAGAAATTAATTTTATTTACGTTAAAAATATAAGTTACTCCGTGTTGTCATGATTATTATTATCTATGCTAATATTATAAAGAGCTAAAGTTTGTGAATTGTGAGTTTGTGAGTTTATGAGCACCCCCTACAACGGTAGGGGGTAATCTCTGGAACTCGAACTACTAAAAGGATTTTGAAAATTCTTTTACCAACAGAATGCTACAGTGTTTCCGAGTATCATAGGGTTCTTATCTCGTAATTCCCGCGGGAACTACGAAATTACCGCGGGTGAAACCGTGGGGAGTTTGTGAGTTTGAGGTTGTAGGAAGAAATCTTTGGAGTAATCTCTCACAGTAATCTTTTTACTGAACCGATTTTGAAAATTCTTTCACTGATAGGAAGCTACAGTGATCTTAAATGACACACGGTACTTTTAATCCCGGAATTCCCGCGAGAACTCCGGAGTTTGAGGTGAGGTGATGTTGTAAGGAGTAATCTCTGGGTCTACTAAACCGATTTTGAAAATTCGTTCACTTATAAGAAGCTACAGCGATTCTGAGCGAAATAGAATACTTTTATCACTGAATTCCTGCGGGAACTCTGGAATCAACGTGGGTGAAACCGCGGGGGACATCTAGTTAGGTTTAAAGTGAAATGATTAAGTGATAATATATAGGTACTGTAAACAACATAATATGTCACGGTTGATGAAAAAATATATAGGGTCAAATTATTTACTTACATATTTTTCTATTTAGCAAAAACGGCTTATTACGATTTGCACAAAAAATACCTTTATAGATATAAAATATTGCAGATGTTTGAATACTTATACTGTAATGATAGAATGGTCGTTGCATGTACCATTCATAATATTACGCGTAATAAAGAAACTTCATGGCGAGCAGACATGATGATTTCTAGATGAAACAACTGAAGCTAGAAACGCCTTTGAAAAGTAGTTTCCTTTTTCGAAACCCAAATCCTACCCCTAAGGGCGTGAAAAGAGTACCTACTGAAATACAGACTATGCGAGTGAAATCGCGAAGGCGAGGGAAATCTCTTTAGGTACAATAAATGTTCCTTTTGAGGGGGAAACAAGTATTTTTAAAACTGGTAATCATTAACCCTCCAACATCAGAGGGAATACATGGGAAATTGTGCTCCTCGATAATGTATAAATCGAGACATTAAACAAAACAGAAGCAGATAAAAATAATATGGTTAGTCTAAGCGGCAGTCTGGCGCCGCGCCGAGTGCCGACCACGCTTGTTCAAAGGAGACCACTGTGCTCTATGTACACTGAAAAAAATGTTTGGATAACAGTAACCAAAGTTTGGCTACCAGTAGGCCGTAATTTAGGGACTTGCGAACTACTGGTTATCAGTAACAAAATCAGGTTCATTTAACTGTGTTGTGTAACCTGCAGCCTAACTTTTTTCGTTACATTAACTTAACAATTTGACTATCTTTAGTCAAACTGGTTGTTTATAAATAACAATCCAATTTGTAAAAAAGTAGACAAAGGGTTTTGCGTTAATAATCAAAACGTTTCCCTACCGATGTCTGTACAGTTTGCTTGCTGGCAGCCAAACTGTTTATTTAGTTTAACTTTACTGTTTGCTTACAGGTTACAGGTACGGTTCGTTAGTATTTAACAAAACCGTTCTGTTATTAGTAACCAATCTCAGTTAATTAATTAGTAACAAAAGGTTTTGCATTAAATAATCAAAACGTTTCCCTACCGATGTCTGTACAGTTTGCTTGCTGGCAACCAAACTGTTTATTTAGTTTTACTTTACCGTTTGCTTACAGGGTACAGGTACGGTTCGTTAGTATTTAACAAAACCGTTTTGTTGTTAGTAGCCAATCTCAGTTAATTTATTAGTAACAAAAATACAGGCTGTTAAAAATGGCACGGCAAAACTTTACAGATGCGATTAGGCCATGAAACCGAACAACTTTCCCCAAGGAACATATTATGACTGGAAACAAGTGAAAATTTTTGCCCCCTTACAAATTTTAAACTTGTTTCGGGTCATACTTTCTTTGGGGATAGTTATTCAGTTTCATGGCCTAATCACGTCTGTAAAGTTTTTGCCATGTTATTTCTTACATCCTGTATTATACTACTTAGATAGGTATACAGGGTGTAACAGAAATAAATACTACGGAACATGATGAAATACTAATTTAAGTTTTATTTAACCAAACACGTCCTAAACATAGTGAGAGAACAAAAAGGTTCTTTCAGGCAGGTAATTTTAAATATTAAGTTTAACACAAAATAGTTCTATTAGATAATCTAATGAGATAGATATTTTTTGCACCATTGATTATTTTTTCTCGTCTCTTAATCTTTTTTACTAAAACAAATCAACAACATAACTTAGTATCACACAATTTAAACAACTTATAATCTATGAACACTTTGAGTTGTACTAGTATCAATTTATAGTAGTATAAAATCACAATGATCAAACAATATTAATTATAATGAATATATTTTATTTCCTTTGGGATACCATTATAGAATTAGGTACACTTCAGAGTAATGAATCCGGGTCGGTAACAGAAACAGGTATTATCTCTAAATGAGCAAAATTTATACCCACTGTTAGTTATTATAGATACACTCGAGAGCAATGAATGCGGGTCACTTAAAGAATCCTAAACATTTCGGAAACTAAGAATGCTAGCCTAAGGAAAAGAATTGTGTTCATAGACAATATAATATCCCTCAAATGAAAGTAATAAAGAGTATTTTATCGTCTATTGAACACAATTAATTTCATTATGTACTAACATTATTAGTTTCCGAGATATTCAGGTTTTAAGGATTTTCTTTGAGTGACCCGTATTCTTTGGTCTTGAGTGTAGTTTGCAAGACAATATGTTTCAGGTCTCCGATCCAGATACTTTGATCTTGAGTGTCTGACATTGAACAATATTATTATCTTACCAAGGTAATTTATTAAAATTAACTCTAAAAATATAGTCACAAGGACATCCTTTGTGTGACGTAGGTCTTACCATTTGAAGCTACATTAATGTGATTAGGCACGTAGGATATTAATGAATCCTGAAATGTATAAACTGTAGTTTCCGTTTCAGGTATTTTCACTTCAAAGCTATGTAAATGATAATCAAAACAGTCTGTTTGCAATAATACGCATTCAAAAATAATTCTGTCATTGTTACAAACAAAAATATTTTTTATCATCATAAACGTAACATCACCAATATCTAAAATATCATTTATAAGAATAGTTCTGGGTTTGTAAATTGTGCCTTTGACTTTTACCCACATTACGTGGTTAAGTGTATGATTTAAGTCCAAATTCAGCTTGTGAATTACTTCATTCCGCTTTTGTTCAGAAATTCGTATGGATTTACCTTTGGAAATGGAAGACTCTAAAGACCCTTGTAAAAATATATCATTTAATTGTAATTGATGTTTAACTGCCAATGTTAATGTAAGATTACGACGGTTAAATGACGCTCGTGCAGCAATTTTGGATAGCCTATGCTTAGCTTCGTAACGCATGCTCCAAAAATTAACTAAGGGACCAAATTTTAACATCATTGCTGGATAGTGAACCATGAAGTGAAATTTAGGTTTAAGATTGTCACCAGTTAACGTACAATAAAGTTCGTTTAGTTCAGATATTAAAACTTTTAACAAGTCACAACTATTCCTATTGACAGAGTAAGACATAACTATGTCTAAAATGTTCCTTAGAGTAACATACAACATCCAATAATCATCATCAACTGGTACAAAATCTCCTATTAATAGGCCAAAATATCGAACTAAAGACAACATTTCTGAAGCTGATAATTTTAAATTGCCTTTGGAAACGTGTTCCATACTTAATGGACAAGGTTTGCTACCACTGTCAGGTCCATAATCGAAATTTATTATCCTAGCATTTAAAATTTGTAACGAGAAATATTTTAAATCTCTGGTGTACTTTATTAAAAGAAAACATATGATATATTTAGCGACACCTTCAAGGATGTCATGCATGATATCAACTCCAGTATTATCAAATAATTCGAAATTGTCAACAGAAATCCACACACACTTTTCTTTGATGCCAGTTCTAGAAGGGCAATTAAGTTGTAATTGGTTATGGTAGGTTTCGTTATTACGAAGCAATTGCTCTTCCTCAAAGTATTGTTTTTTCATGTTTTCTTTGGAAACATTACAAATCCGACAAGGATAGTTAGAAGAGAAGGTTTCATTAAAGCCTGTGATTGAGTGAAGACCCAAATTGTCACCTATTATTAAAGCCAATGAAAAATAAAGTTTTCCCTGAAATGATGGTTGGTCTATATCGATTCCGTATGTGGATAGAAAATTAAGCTCTTCTATCAAAGGATGAAAAATGGTGTGGTTTCCAAATATTGTTCGATCAGCCGAGTGGAATAACAGAGCCAAAAATATATTGGATAAAGCTGATGCGCGATCCGGTGGGATACAACCAATAGACACGTAAACAGCTCCTAACTTATGGATGCCCGAATGGCTACCAAGAACATTCCCACTTTCGTAATCATCGAAAAATAATAACAATGGAAATACTAATTTTCTTTGGTACTTGTTTTTGACCGTATTTGTCCAAACGCTACCTTGGGTTATATTTTTGATATTATGACTGTTATCTAATAATAAACTGTTGCAAAAATTTAATGTTTCAGTCATAACATTATCAAGTGAGAAAAACTGTTGTAATACGTATCTAAGAGGAATAAATTGCTGTTTACACTCAGTTGGCACAGACGTGACAACACCTCTCTTGTTAACATTAGACATTGTCTGACCAATGACTCTCTCAATTGGGGGTATATATGTTCCTTTTTCTTGAAAATATTGTAGGCGTTTATATTCAGTATCGAATGACTTAATCGGAGACTGTATTGCTGACAAAAGACTATTTTGTAAGGGTATTAAATTTTCACACTGTAATACAGATGTACTTAAGATATTTTCTATATTAGCCGATAAACTATCACATAAGTATTTGTTCATTCCTTCCACTATACCTTGAACTGCATTTCTGGGAATTAAAGGATTTGCATACAGTGTAGAAACAAACCTTGGTAACGAATACCTGTTGGCATTAGAAAGCGATATAACGTTCCGTATTGCTTGATGCGGTTGTTCAGTACTGATAGTTGCCTCATTAGGAAAATCTAAATAAGGTGAAAATTCAGTAGGACTAGATAAATTGTTTTGTATTTCAGAATTTGAAGGTTGCGTTGTGACCGTACTAATTATTGTGTCACTGGTAGTAGCTAAGCTAGTTGAACAATCAGAAAAAGAATTATGTTGTTTTAGTAAATGTTTTCGAAAGGTATTTCTTAAATGGAAAGACCTATTACAATTGCCTTCTACACAATGATACTTTGAAAAATTATGAGTATCATGAAATAAATAAAAATGTCTAAATAAGTTGTGAATACTGTCACATAGTTGAAAACATAAGAAACACGTTGGCATCTTGAATATTATCTAACTGAATACACTAATCGCTATGAATATTTAGATCTACGCAAAGCGTATTTACTGTTGTGGATTTTTTGTCATATTTAGTTTTCAATTGGTACAGCACAGTCTGTATAAATTGCCACAAGTTATAACTTTCTGGGGGATATTGTGCGTTCAGAACAAATATTGTTTTAAAGCACGCGTCTACTGCTTTAATAATAGTTGTAATCTCGTATCGAATATTATTGACAACAATGTACCTGTAATGTATTTCTTTGAGAGTAGGTCCGACAATAATAATGAATGGTTGCAAAGTCAATTCGAGGTCGAGCATCTTCTTTGTGCGACGTACAATGGTTTCCTCTATTTCAGCTGCACTCTTGACATGGGTAATAAACCCTTCCAAAACTTCCTGCTTCGACGGGCGCCACAGATTTTTGGACTTTTTGGTCTTAGGTATATTCGATGTTGTCATTAAAAATGGTATACACATGAACGCAACTATGTCTATCGTTTCATTGTTTTCTGTAAATAAACATATTAGTTATATTTAAATAGAAAAACGTTCAATAAAGATAGACAGATATATTATGAACTGGAATACCAAAGTATGAGGCTCATATTCAAGTCGAATTTGACGCGAACGAAGCTAAATTACGGACAACAGCTAGAGTTCTCGAAAAAAAATAAGCTAAATAAATATGACAACAATAAAATAGGTACTTACGGATATCAATGTCTTCTAATATTTCTTTCAAATTAACAATAGAACGGGTTTTTGCCAATGTTATTATTTTAGGTCTTAATAGTGGCCAGTTTTCCTTTAGTTTTTGGTCATTGTCTGGGTAAAGGTGTTTGAAATCTTTTAAAAGCTAAAAGAAGAAAAATTATTTGTAACTATTTGGGCAGATAGAATAAAGAGGTAACTAAAATATGTATAAATATGGACTTCTTTGCCAATCCCAAGAAGAGACAAAAGTTAATATACTTAAATATGTAATTACATATATGCATCTGATTCCTCTACCACTATTTTGATCACTTACCAAGAATATGCCTGCAGGCTGATTCAGGGCTTTGAATTCTCCATAATACTGTTGTATTGTCAAGTTATTGGACTGTAAAAGAGTCAGTCGTGTCTTGGTTGTGATGCTCCAATATTTTTCGACTGTATCCCAGGGATCTGTACAGTTTTTTAGCCAAAGTATTTTATCATCAAGGTCATCTGTAGATTCTGGTAACTGCAATGTTACATCTTGGACACTAGTGCTAGGCCCTGGTACCACCAGATTGCTCCTGGTACCTGCAGGTGATGAATTTGCATTTTTTTCTTTTCCCTTAATGAGGCCAGATTTCAAAAAAGTCCTTCGCCGTTGTCGGTAACAATCTAACAATTTTCCTTTTGCAGAAATTTTTTGTTGTGGACTGAAGCTCGAAAAGGGAATAAAGTAAACTGATGCACTTTCCTTTTTAAAAACTTGCGGGATAGCGTACGCCAGTTGATACAACCGTGAGCTGGTGATGCATTTTTCTGGATAATCCTTCAACTCATTACTAATTATTATATTACAAAGTCGTCGCCTGGCAGCATTATCCAATAGGCCGCTTTCTTGGTACTGTAGAAGAAGGCCTCTTCCTTCATTACAGGAGCTTAATAATTTATACAATTCCTGAAATATATAAAAAGTGGCGTCAAAAGTGGGACTTACACCAGCTTGAGTTCAAACTATATCAGACAGATTTTATTATATTACGCTAGCTTAGCAAATAGTAAGAACATTTTAGTGAAGAAAGATCGATGACAAACAAATGCCAACACTATAATTACATCATTAGTCTGCAATGTTTATTTTATAAAGCGATGATATGTAAAAATAATGAAACATGATCAGGTGGTTCTAAAAGGGCCTCGTTCATTTTAGTTTTCTTTGGTCATTTGTGCTGTTTGTTAAAAAGTAGCTGTGCCCCGCGGTTTCGCCCGAGGAAGAACCAATCCCGTGGGAATATCGGGATAAAAAGTAGCCTATATGTTATTCCAGGTCTCCATCTACTTACATAACGAGTTTCATCGCCATCGGTTCAGTAGTGCGTGAAGGAGTAACAAACAGACACATACACACACACACAAACTTTCGCATTTATAATATTAGTAGAAGTAGGATGATTACAATATGTTCTGAGACATAAAGATAGAGATAAATTATTATTATTATTGTCAACAGTTATATAAACAACAAGGCCACTTAGTAAGTAAAATGTCCTCAAACTACTCACACAGTCGTTATTGGTGTCTCTGGTAAGGTCATTTGCCGAAATCTGTTGCTCCTCCACTGGTTCATCGTCTAACATAAGAAAAATTTTATTTGTTGTATCTGTATCTATGACTTCTGTCTGAAAAAAACCGCATTACCGTTATCAAAGTAGGTGGAAATAATATCACCACGGAGTAGGCATATCAGTCAATAGTAGAATAAAACTATTCTTAAAATAAATGGGTGTGTAGGTGTAGGTAATTAGAGTAGGTAGGCAGGTACTTACTGTACTTTTGTCTGAAAATGCATCTGTCACTATGTCTCTTAGCATAGCAATTTGCGTTGTAAGCTTGGCTCTGTGACCAATTACAGGGACTAATTCTTTTAGGTCTTCTGCTGACAAAATTTGCAGAGTATCCAAGTCCACACTGTGTTCTGGAATGAGCGAAAAATTGCTATATTAATTATTTCTTATTCCGCAAACAATTAGTCATCTCGTAGTCATCTCGATTTACCTACTCGTAATATTTTAAATAATTGACCAACAACTCGAACATGGACTCGAACGACAACGTAGAACGCCACGGCCGGCGCTGCGGGCGCTGGAAAATCTGGCTTTGGAACTTGCCGACCGCGCCGGTTAGATATTTTTCTGTCAATGCTATACTTACCTATGCACGTGTCATTTCTGAATAGTACTTATCAAGGTAGGAATAGATTAATTACATACCTTTAAACCTGTCAATGTACATGCCAAGACCCCAAGAATTCAGATAATCTTCCAGGTCCCTTGAATCGCTGGAATTGGCTTCGGCCGCCGCCGCCTGGTCGAATTCACTCATGTTATTAAAAATCTGAGCACTTTGGCGAACTATTTTTTTAACAAACACCATGAAATTAATTGGAATGAATCAAAGATAAAAAATGACAAACCGTTTATAGTTGCCAACCACTTACGATGGATAAAAGACCACGCGGCGTGTGCAAGTCTTGCACACGCCGCGTGGTCTTTCCTCCCCCCGCGCCAGCGCCGCGCCGCCCGAGTTTCGGTTTACGCATAAAGTAATCCGAGCGCATAAACAAACAATCTGTTTTTGTTGGTAGCAAAAAAACATTGCTTATTACTTTCAAAGTCATTACGTTACGTGTAAAGAAATTTTAGTTAAATTTGCAAAACTGTTTGCATAGTTCCTTTTTGCTAAACTTGTGGAGTTGTGGCTAATTATTAACCAAACTGTTGTTTTTAATAGATGCAATCAATAAGTTGTTATGAAAAAAACTGGTTAAGTAATATGTAACAAAAGTTTTGTACTTTGTTGACATGTATTGATTAATTACTATTTACTTTACAAATTTCTTAAAAATAATCAAACAGTTTGATTGATACTAAGCACAAAGTTTAGATGTATGTAGAAATTGGTTTTGTTGCTACAACCTCGCTAGTTAGTTTACGTAAAATCAGTTACCAATAACAAAAACTTAAGTTACTACATACCAAATATAAATCTACAAAACTAGTTTTGGATTGATTACTAAACAGATTGTTTATATTCAACTAAAGTTTACTTCCCTATAACGAAACTTTCAAATAACCAAACTAGGTTGGTTGATTCTTTTTTTCAGTGTATTGGTTCGTGGTACAAAAGCGTGTTTTACATTATCATAGTAAGTAGTTACCTTAGTGTAACATCCAACATTTTTTGCCGTCAACTTTGACATACAAGGTCACACTAACAAACAAAGAATTAGCAATGATAAGAGAGCAAGGTAACGTTGTTTTTATTACAAAGTTCCAATTCTAGCATAATAGAGCTAACAGCTGATTCGCTAGATGGATCGTAATAAAAAATAGGTTGTGATTGTTAATTGTAACAACCTTGACGTGTCGATTTGTAAAAACAGTCTTGACTAATGCACCTTAAAATAAACTTAGAACCCGTCCCACGGTTTAATGAATGCCTGGGAATATGAAAGAACAAAGTCTTAGAAGAAGTTTTTGATTGAAGCAGCATAATTTCACCGTTGAGTGGACGCAGGACCGGTCAAAAGGGTCGTTTAACCGCAGCAGGTGCATTTCGAATCATGATCACACGCCTCGCCCGAGAAACTATTAAATGCGATTCTCGTTTAAAGCCAATATCTATGGTAATATCAAAACACCCACTTTATTTGCGATATGCCGACTCAAAGATGAATGAAATTAAACAGACTTTCATTCACTGGTTAAACGATCACTTTCTTGCATTTACTATTTGACTTGTATATAAATATATGAATATTCTCTGTTTATCTTAAGCGTAAGTTCGAATAAGAGAGCTCTTAAAACTGAACAAATGGCCCACACTGACGTCAGCATTGCCGAATACTCTCTCAGCAGACTATTTTAGCTTCAACACACTACGCACACTCAAAATATTATAATGACTGAACCGCCAAAAACGTGCGGTATTTCAAGTAGTCGGAACGGCTCGATTGATAGTCAAATAAAATATTAAAAATACAATTAGCAAAAGCGTCACCTATCAAAAATACTGTTTAAAGTGAACCTACATAACAACAAAGATCTGACGAGCATTACTTACATATTATGTACATAATTGCTTTAGATTATTTACATTACACATAATTGAACAAGATATTTATGATATTAAAAAGTCATGAATAGGTACTTGTGATACTTTCACTTAAATTTCTTATTCATCAATCATGATTCAAAGGACGTTACTGGCTACATTGATACATTAAATACATTATTTCAGAGTACGGATATAGAAAGCTCAGGCTACGACGAAACATACGATGGATCGGATTAAACTTAGTTAGGATATGAAATGAAAACGATCCGGACGCGCAAGAGTGCATTAACCCAGTGGCTGCGTAGGTACAAGTATTTTAGCCGTTTAACTGATGCTTTTCCTTAATTAACATGACACTGAACAATTAAAAGAGGAACTAGGAAGCTGTACGAAAAACAATTTTCTTACTAAAAAGAAGTGGGCGTAAACAAGTTCGAAATAAATTAACTTCTACGTTAATAACTCTAGGAAGTATTTCGTTGGGCAGCTCCACATATAACATTTACGGAAATAGCGCTTATAAATACATTGTGATGAGTGTTACAGTAATATGGTAATTGTATGCACCTGACGATAGCTGACGGCATTATGTTCACCCCAAAGAAAACAAAAGATCGTGCTCAACATGTGGTGAAATGGGGGACCGCGTTAGGCTGCCAGCGGGCACGCGACTACAGTAAATATGAGTGACGACTTCTCCAATGTCAATATAAATACTCGTAGACTAGGGGCTTCTTCTTGTTTTGCTCATGCAGCTAGCTAACACTTGCAACATAAAAGTTCTAATCCGTTTTAACTTTTAACGCTTGGAATTTGCGCGTCGCAATTGTTGTATTTTAAAATAGCACATATTATAACCATCTGAAAAAAAATAGCTGAGAAATATTTTTTTTTACTACTTCCGTTTTTCGCGATTTCACTAGCATATAATTTGCATTTATTATACGAATTTTGAACATATACGTAGATAGTAGATACACATTACATAAATATGTATGTATTACGCAATTTTTATTTAAACAAAACAAAATAAAATACTCAGTTTTTATAATAAAATAGAACGTGATGATTAGTAATATTCATGTGAAATGTTGAATACGAGACGTTTCCACTAAAACTAGACACTTTTGGATTGTGCGGGTGGATAAGTTTTCGACGAGGATTGAGGTTGAGTTTATTATTTCATGCATTTAATGTCGTTAAATGAAAAAAATAATCGTTTATTCATCATGTATGAACAAACTCGCTATTAAAAAATGTTTTTTCGATACATTTAAGCCATTAGACCGAATAGATTGTTACGTTGTTGTGTTGCGATTCCTTTCACGACGGAGCCTTGAAATGTGTTATAATGTAGTCTAGTTCGTTAAACCAGCTGTGTGCATTAATGTAACGCAAACACACAAAGCTTACATCGCAGAAACGTTCTCACGCTCGCGCTCCTCATGCGAAAACCGCGCAAAATGTAACCTCATGAAGATTCCCATATTTTATTGAATAGGTAGCTCATATATCAGGCCAGCGCTACGTAACGTGCAATTAGCTACAGAATTGCCAGCACGAAAGTAATTATTCTTCGAAAAACTACAATTGATACCGTCATTACTTAAAATTACTCATTGCTCATAACAAAATGTGAGCGTGACTTTTTGAAATACGATTTGGTAGGTATACCATATCACAAACAAGATTCACTTTAGTCTACTAAGTTTATTGTTGTTTTATTAGTTGTACGTCAACTTTAAAGTCCATACCTTTTACCGAAACATCTGACGAACGCCAGATACCGATTGCGTTTTTCTAATTTTAGATGAAAAAACAAAAAACACTGAGAAAGATTTGCGCTAACAAAGCGTGACAAAGCAAGCGAGTAACTCACTAATCTGGTTAAGTGTCACAAACATGTCAGTATGCGAGGTATACGAGTAATACATATAAGTAGGCAGGTGAGTAGAGTACACGCGTATTTACAAATTCTATGAAAGCGGTTGAGCCGAGCTGTGTCCGAGAAGACGGAGCGAGTGGAGCGCAACATCACCCACTTGCGAAGCGAGCAACCGCCAGTTTGTAGGACGCGATATCAACTTTACATTATCAAGCATCGGTAGCACTTTCGCCCGACAAACTGTGCAATTGTTATCATACAAGATTTTAATGATAGATGTCTTTTTTATTGAAATTGGTCCGCAAGATGTAGTACCTACATGATTTGTAACCCTGTGTTTTTCGCTTGACTCTGACGCTTGTCTTAATTTTTGTGTTCTTTTGGAGCAAAGCTATAAAAATATGTTACAGGAAAATATTTAAATTCTTTGGCCATAACTTTATCTATAAATATAAATAAAATTGAAGTGTCTGTTTGTAATTTCAAATTAACAGCTTTTCACTAAATGCATACGAAATTATATACCGTACTTAATCCTCCAAAAATTAAATTTTTAAATTTTTTCTCTGACTGTCTGTCTGTTTGTTTGTTTCGCCTAATCTTTGAAACGGCTGGACCGATTTTGACGGGACTTTCACTCGCAGATAGCTAACGTTATAAGGAGTGACTTAGGATACTTTTTATCCCGGAATTCCCGCGGGAACTCCAACATTAACGCGGGTGAAACCGCGGAGAACAGCTGTAATTAATATTTTACTTACAAGACTTACAAGACCAAACAATTAATACCTACCCAACAACAACCAAAAAGGTCGCAGAACAGACAAGAACACAATATCTTCTGACAGTTTTATAGATTTATGTAACGTCTAGAATCTAGATTATGTTTTTTTTTATATAACGTGTTTGGTCTGTGGCAATAAGCGCTAGGCATTTGGCAATGAAACAAGATCAATTGGGATCAACGCACTCGATGGTTGATGGTGGATTCATTAAAACTGCCAATATTCACCAAGACAAATTAACACCACGTACCTACCACACCGTCACTACAAGAGGTCCCGGGCTCGACTATACCATTGGAGGTGGTTTTTATAGTTTTGATGATTAACACAATATTCCGCAATCTCTGGAACTATTGAACCGATACTAAAAAAAACGTTTATTGATATGAAGCTACATTATTCCTTAGCTGTCATAGGATACTTTTTGGACTTCCCGAACGAGTTCCTAAATTCTCGCGGCTGAAAACGCGGGGAAACAGCTAGTGTTGTACGAATCACAATGTTACAGTAATCATATACGTGCGTTGAGACTTGAGAGTTGAGACATGTTATTTCCTATTATGCCCGCTAAAACCAATCAATACTTATTATATTTAAAGCAACTTAGTAGGCAGGTAGTTACTTACCTATAACTAATTAAAGAAATATTTAAATATATTAAATTTTAATAAATATATTTTACTACACATAAAGCATCATCTATGTATGTACACATAATTATGTGCATAGTATTTTAAAATCTATGGTAAAACTGGTAGGAAAAGTTGTCGTAATTATTTATACAGTGTATTATATTTATAGCTACAAGTATCGTGGCGAATGAAACCGGCAGAACAGGTAACCAATAGTGACCAATATAAGGATATATAAATTATTACAATTTGATAATCTAGACGACTATGTTATTTTTACGTAAGCCGCAATTAGATAATATAGAAGAGTAGAAGTTTTGTATCATGTAACATAGGTACATAATTTGGCTAGTTTGAAACAAAATTTCTCTTTTAACATAAAAACTACAACCTGCAGTATTGAGAATTGCAGCAAGAATTATAATTATCTAGACACATGTGATGTGACATATCATAATAAGATAACTCGGTTACACAAGAGTTATTATTACTTTATATTTGTGTTTTATCTGAATAAAAACGTGTATTTTGTGTTAAATTTATTATACCTAATACCAATTATTATCTTATTAGATGCGAACATAAACGCTACGATAATAATATGTGATTATGCAACAGCGAAACGCAAGAGTCTAAATAAATAGAAAGCGAATGTTTGACACAAAATAATGAAAGGATTATAAACAAAAGACATCTGGTTCCGTATTTATAATCGCTACTCGAGAGCTGGTCACCTTTCAAGATATTGTTTGTCTCGCTCATTGCGTTGACAAAACATGAAGAAGACAAACTATCACTCGAGAACGCAGCTCGCAGGGCAGGTATCCAGTTTGTATAGTGTTTAGTAATACGTGCATTAAAAGCAGAAACTTGTCAGTGGTAAAGAATTCAAATTGCACGTTCGATAGAATCCAATAGGGACGGGATTGAGTAATCTTTACGAATCGTTGCATCGACCATCTGGTGTAACTGCAAGCGAACTCCACGAATCCGAGCCAAAGCTTTATCGCAATAGTGAAATGGTATTAAAAACACATACTTACGCCTAAAGAATTTGTCAGCTAGAACCATATTATAATAGATACCTGACTCTATTGTTTCTTATTAGAACCCACATAAATCTAGTTTTAATAAGAAAAACATTTATTATGCAGCAATTGCAAAATGCCATGGTCGTTTCGCAAATCTGCATTAAATTATGTTAGCTGAATTTTAATCAAAAAACTTAAATGGAGAGTCAGGTACTGATCTTAAGTCACCAAAAATATACACATATTTTAAACATATAATTATACCTTTTTTAACATAACACTTTATTACACTCAGATTTATTTGATCCCACACAAAGTTATAAGATTGTGCTTGTGTCGTGGAAACCAAGCAAACTTAGTATTTTTTTTTATTCACTTTACAACACAACAGATCTACTTGATCCCATACTAAGCTATAAGCTTGTGCCGTGGAAGCCAAGCAAACATGGTATATATGCATACATATAATTACATATAATACTAGAAATAGATATACTTATAAACACACGCAGACTGGAAAGTGGAACCCTGTGTTAATCACACAAAGTCCACCCCCACCGAGAATTGAACCCGGAACCTCATGATTAGCGGGTAGGCATGGTGACGTATGTGTATATATGTATAGATACCTATACAAAAACACCCAGAAAGTAAATTTAAATCCTATGTTAACCACATTAAGTTCCCCCACCGGAAATCGAACTCGGTACCTCTCGATTATTTAGCGAAGAGTCATGGTGACCACAGCGCCGACCCGCCGCCATTATCCGTCGTCAGTCATCACTTATGAATTCTTGTTAAATATTTAGGAACACATAACGTATTCTGTTAACTAGATTTTAATTGCCAACGATAATACGTTAAGTCGTTCAACACACAACACGAGCAAGACATTAATTCTCAAAATAGGTTAAAATAAAGATTTGTTTGAACGCAAAGTGAATGACCTCGAACTTGAACATTTCAACTGTACACGCAACTGACTTTGTGTAAACATAACAACCGTTCTGGCTAATGAAAATTACTATAGACGATAGTAACCGCTTCCGCGGGCAACTTACCAGCGGCCACAGCGCACACGTGTCGGTAGGAAAAAACAGTGAAGTCAAGAAAGATTTAACATTGCATGTTATCCAGAGCTTGGGTCAGGAAAGTATAGTTATTAGTAGTGGGTAAATCGACAGTCATATAGTGCTATAGTGGTTTTCATAGCAATATACGTAAATGTGAATTGACCACAACATTTATCGATAACACGCATAAACGTATTAAATGCAAAATTGAACTAACACATGTAGATAGTGTAGTTGAAACTAGTTTAGCCATAAAGAATTTCAACTCAATTGCTCTTTCGCTACAATGCAATTTGTTGTTTTATCTCAATAACTTATTAGCAAATTAACCTGGTCCGATCTTTCGGGTATAGTTAATTTAACCAAGATTCGTGGACTGGGCTCACAATATAATGCCCATAACAGTCTTACTCTTCATGCTTATTCTACTTAAACATTATCAAGATTTACGATCAGTCAGGCACTTTAACGGAGAAATCGCGAAACTTTCACACGACACTCCAAAATTTCCTCATATACCTAGATGTAATAATTCCATTCAAATTAACAAATTACGTAAATTTTATGTAAACCAACAATCTAACAATAATTATTACATATTCAGCAATATTATTTTTGTATATATACCAAAGAACTCGTTCAAGCTGAGCAACATAGATCTTCGACTCTTATGTACATATAATATGTCATCATAATTATTATAGGTACGTAATTATATACGATACGACTTACGAGTATGGACAAATATTATAATGTATGAATTACAACTATTTATCATAGAATTGTATTATATTTTTATTTTTTCCTATCATCGAATGTTAACATCTTGGTTCGGCCCAAAATATGTTAAAATAGATTTGATTGTTATGTCCCTTTGAATAGGCCTGCATGGTTCATATTGCGTCATTGCTCATTGTTTCATTGGGCACAGCGGCAACAACCAATGCGTTCATACAAACAATGATTATAACGCGTGCCATTTGACGACTGCGGCCGCCAGGGTTACTCGGAGCCCGTCTTAAACTACAGCACACAGCACACTGCCGCTCCCGCTACATTTGGCTACATACTTTCTCTTGATGCACACGCACCTGATATTATATATAGCTTTCGCAACTTTCATAACTTTTACGTATTATAAATATATTATACAAATTGTTACATACATTTAACGTTATGTAGTTACATTTTTAATTTTTTATTGGTTTATAATGGACTAGTTGTTCACCACGACGGCGCCCGCCAGTGTAAATAAAGGGATTCGCTGGGGAGCTCCGGTATATTATGTAAAATGTAGCTTACGTTTTAATGCAGGTATTATATATAACTTATGCTGACTATATCCATTTAAAAATTTTCAAGACTAACTTTTATTTTTTTAAAATATAATAATATATGTAACAGGCACTAAGCTATGTGATATATATGTTATGGACCGAGTGATAAATTGGGCAGTATACATAATGCCCGGTCATTATGAAAAATGCCCAATATGAGAGTGCAATTTGATAATAATTATTCAAATAATCAAATTGACCGGGCATTATACATATTGCCCATCACCTTTTGGGCAGAGTAATACAAACATATTTAATTACAATTTTTTTATTGTTATTGTCATTTAACTAACTACCTAATCATATTGTCTTTGACTGGAACAATCAATTTCTCTGTTTCTCCAATAGCCATGACGTCAAATCTTCGCAAACGCTGATAATCTTGATATACAACGTGTTAATGAATTAACTGAAAACTAGAAAGTAGTTTGCTCAGAATCGACTAGCGAATCGATCGCACTATGTTTTAATATAGGTTATGTTTTTTTTTTACTAGCCCAGGTCTAAATTATTTATAATACAATATTTGGCGCGTACGCCGCCCGCAGCAAAAAAATTCGAACAGGTAGGCGTGGGCGTAGCGCTTGGAATTTCGTAGACAGATCACCCACAAACTAATGTTGAATAACTTTTAAAGTATACATTTTTTCGACTTAAAATATATTTTAATCATATTATTGTTTAATTTTTTAAATGGGGTGTATCAGGTTTTCAGTTAATTCATTAAAACGTTGTATAATCTTGAAGCTTGAAGGCGCTTGAAGTCCGCCGCACGAGCCGCACGCTGAATGGCGGTCTCTGATTGGCCAAAGCGTGTCACGCCATGCGTACTTCCCTCTCCGCCCTCGCACCGCGTTAAATATAGCTTTATTATCAAATTGCCCAATTGTCATGTAGCATTATAATAATGACCTAGCAATGTGATAAATAATGAAGTTAAGATAGTAATTAATCACTTAGCCCGATAAAGCTAGACATTATTCATAATGCTCGTGCATTATAAATAATGCCCGCATTAATCACCTGGTCCATAACATATACATAGGTAATCCTTTTCATAGGTTTGTGTAATGTGTACGGTCTATATTTTATTTGGTTATTTTACTGAAATGTGTGATTATTCCAGTAAAATAACCATAATAATCGGTTAAGTGCTCGTGGATATATCTAAATATACGTATGTACTATGAAAACAATAAAACTATTATTGTTCTTGGAAGGAGGTTAAAAACAACCTTTACTTAAAGTTATGAGACAGCAAAGCAGAATAACAATGACTTGATACCCAATTTTGCATAAGTAAAACCATAATATGGGATAGGTTCACAAGTCACAGCTCTCTGCCAGTTCACAGGACACATCAGTATCAAAAATCATTAGTTTTAACGCGAAGTACCCACTGGCTGGTAGTGAAGCTTAAGCGTTATTTTTGTCAGCCTTTGAATCCCAGCATCTTGTCCAACCGGTTCCGCGACGGAGTTTGCGATTGAACCTGTTGCCGCTTGCCAATGAAGCGCGCTCGTGTTGCAAACCTTAGTACATCGCAAGGCATGAATACGCGCAAACGACAAAAGTCACTTCAGTGGTTATTTGTATTATTGAAGTAAGTAGGTAGATCCCGAATGGAAACACGGTTAACTTTAAGGGGATCCATTCATCATCATCGCTCAAATCACAAAAAAACACCGTTGGTTAAAAAGTAAATGCGTTCGCGTGTTGGCCATATAAAATTTTAATTAATTTTCTCAAATTTTGGAATTAAAATTACATAAACATGGGTCATTCGTAACCTAAATCGTAAATTGTCTATACAAAGGCTCAAAGTGAAACGTCTCTAACAATAATTTGTATACCTAATACATATAAAGATGATCTCGAAAAGTCCCAAGGACAAGAAGCAACCCCTCGCCATACTTGGGACACAATACAAAATATAGAGAACCGAAATCTGCAAGGTCGTTGGGAAATGTAGTACTTTAAAGGTTGTAGGTTAGGTACCTATACAATACATGCCAGTTACGTTAGAATGAAGCGCCTGAAAAAAAATATACAGGAGTGGTCACGCCATGACAGGTAATAAGATAGTTGGTTCACAAAGGTCAATCTAAGGTCACAGCTTTTATTTAATCTGAGCTGTTAAATAACCATGAGCACATAACGGCCATGCCTATTAATTAGGTCTGTTCCCGTCCGATACACAAAGTACGCGTTGCAGTGTAATTAATGTCACTCTCTACTCGATGGAAAATAGTATTTTTGATTCGCGTAAGTGCCAAAAATAGACAATAGTGGATGCTTTAAATCCTTCCAGCTGGCATCTTTGATAATTTACGGAAACTACTGTCACTAGAAATAAAGTTTGAACATACTCTCTCTACAAAAGCTGCTAAAATCTCATGTTTTAAATATAAAACTAATTGCTAACGAGTTTTTTTATATATCAACTAGCTGTCCCGCGCGATTTCATCCGCAGTAATTTCGGAGTTCCTTCCGGGAATTCCGGGAAAAAAGTACTCTATGTCCTTCTTTGTACCCCTGCCAGTAGTTTACGGTGATTAGCTGTTCCTGCAATAATTCCGGAGTTCCCGCGGGAATTCCGGGATAAAAACTATCCTATCTTTTAAGTTGGACCATATTTTTACAAAATTTTATCAAAATCCGTTCAGTAGTTTCAGAGTCCATCGCGGACAAACAACGTGACCCGTAATTTATATATATTTAGACTAGCTGTCCCCCGCGACTTCATCCGCGGTAATTTCGGAGTTCCCGCGGGAATTCCGGGATAAAAACTATCCTATCTTTTAAGTTGGACCATATAAATGGTTACAAAATTTTATCAAAATCCGTTCAGTAGTTTCGGAGTCCATCGCGGACAAACAACGTGACACGTAATTTATATACAACGTGTTAATGAACTGAAAACTAGAAAGTAGTTTGCTCAGAATCAACTAGCGAATCGATCGCACTATGTTTTAATATAGGTTATATTTTTTTATTTTTACCAGCCCAGGTCTAAATTATTTATAATACAATATTTGGCGCGTACGCCGCCGCCACCCGCAGCAAAAAAATTCGAACCGGTATCGGTAGCCGCGGGCGTAGCGCTTGGAATTTCGTAGATAGATCACCTACAAACTAATATTCAATAACTTTTAAAGTATACATTTTTTCGACATAAAATATATTTTAATCATATTATTGTTTATTTTTTTAAATGGGGTGTATCAGGTTTTCAGTTAATTTATTAACACGTTGTAAGTATACCTTATAAGATGATGCCAACTGAAAACTATGGTCTACATACTAAATTATTACTAGTTAGTTATTAACAAATCATACTCAATTCATGTCAGAGTCTATTAAACAAGGCCATTGTTCCAACTAATAGGTACTACGTGAAGGATCGTATATTTCTTATTGCAGCGTGTTACTTATGTATAGTATTAACAACATGGACTGTATTTGGCGATGAGATCATCGCCCCGCAGCAACCCATAACTGGCTTTGCGAAGGAGTCCTTTTTGCGTTTCGAAAAGTCCACTAAAACTAATAAACAACTTTGGTCTTAACCGTGTTGTCAAGGCAAAGCATTTCAGCTATACTAAAAAAAAAAACGCTACGTTACATAATCGAATGTGAACGTTTCAAATGATAGTTATTATTATTATTAGTTTAGTTATTACATTACAAAAACGTTGTACTCATGGAACGCATGGAAAAAACAAGCGCATCTCACAGAATTCCAAGTTTCAGAGAACGGGACTTGAACGGTTCTTTAAAACTCTTAAGCAGCCAATGTGGCTGAAGAGTGCACGAGTGTTTCTTAGATCGATGTTAACATCTAGCTGGAAGCATCTAGGCATAAGAATTAATAGGCGTATTTTACCATCAATATGGGAGAATGTTGCCAATCGTAGTAGGTTATTTGAATTATTTTTATTTTGATAACAGAATGTCACATTTTTTTGTTTTTTTGTAATCAAAAAAGGACCTCTGTCAACTATTAAATTTTCAATTTTTATAGTAATAAATTGCGTTAAAAATATTTAAGCTTTTTTAATTTAGCCGTTTACAACTTTCCTCGGCTACATTTGGTCTTAGACTTTACACGAGTCACATTTGAAAAAGTGTTTTCTGTACATAGTTAATACATATCGTCAAAAATAGTTCGGTCTCTCAGAATTATTATTTGTTGTCGGCATATCAAATCTATTTATTGAATATAAATACACATCAAATAGTTGCAAAGGCTAGTTTATTATGAATACTGTGAACAGTTATTTACATACATGAAACATTACTCGTACTTTCTACGTAACTGTACCGGTTTTGTACGCTTATAATAAGGCCCTAATTATTTGTAACGTACATCACAGTCTGTACCATTTACAATGTGCTAACTCATCGTTAGAAAAAGTATGCTATTGGAAAAGCAATCAAAGAAAGTAATAGTCAATTTTATTCAAGAACTTTAAATCTTTCACACACGCACGACGAATTAGGTATCATTAATGGATTTGTTAATAACTCATGTGAGAAGGTATACCGTTTTATACTCACAAGAGAAAAAGTAGGCAACTAAAACCATCCAGAGAGAAAAAACCTTCAAACCGAAATCACTGCAATTGCACAAAGTGAAGTAAAATGTTAACCTTCTAACAGTAACGGTCATTATTTGGTTAAGTTGCGAAACGTTTCTAAACTAAACCGAGTAGTTCAGGGGCGGCATTGTCATTCGAGTGCAACTTTACTTACTAGACTTTTTTTATTAATTACTTAGTGATTTTATGTATAACATCTTCTTTATAAATAAAAAGGAATGTGTGTATGTCTGTCCTCTATGCGTTTCGAAACCATTGGTCCGATTGTGATGAAATGACTTTGGCGGGATCTTCTGTCTGCGTTCGCAAAGGTTCCTGGGGCCCAAAACTCACGTTGGTGAAACTGCGGGGCAGTAGGTATATTAATATTATAAAATCCGTTTATTTGTAAACTTCTTAGTTTTGCATATAATGCTGAGGACAGAAAATGCGTTGTGGTATCGAGTGTGCTCGCATATCAGAAATTGGTACCATTTGTTGTTGTAGTCATGGTTCAAGCCTAACCTAGTTGTAAGCAGACAAAGTTTGGCTTTTATGTTGACGTGCATAAAAGTGTTCACTTCTGCTGAGGCAAAGACAAAAGAACCTACAGACAGACACACAAAAACGTTCTGAATTTATGGATTTTTTTTTAATTAGGCATAGTAAGTACCTACATCTAAACAGCAATTAAAAACCATGTTGGTGTTATGTTATGTGGTGGGTGATGTTAGTACTTCAAACAAAAATATAAAAAAATGCACTTAAATGTGCAGCATGTTCTCCGACCTGTGCTAGATGGGAGTAATATGGAAGTAATGTAATGTGAAGGTGAAGGGGATGTAATGTAATAATTGCCGGAAAAGTAGCTTTTTCTTCGCAATATTTTGTTATTAAAAATTGACATTTATTTAAAACTACCTTATAAGCTCAAAAAATATTCATGTTTATAGGATGGTGTTTACACACACCTAGGTACACATTCTAGGCAGCGATTTTCAGCCAACGCTTGAACCAGCTTGAACACGTCAGTCATATTATGCAGTCTGGCGTTCAGCTCTCTTATTATGAAGTTGTTACACGCGCCAACCTTATCCAAAAAAGACGCAATTCTACGTGTTAACTCTGGCGTCAAAAAACATACCTGAGGAACAAGAATGACATCATGAGGTCTCCGCGGGTACAGTCTAAAGTTGGCACGTGTAAAACGTTTGACACAATGTCTTAAAGAGCAGGCACCTCACATTCTTGTCCGATTTAAAAAACTTTCGAGCCACCATATTACCTACAACAGAGAGAGCTCTCCGCTGTCTCTCAATGTCTGCGTCGTCCTTCAGGTTCGAAGAGAAGTGTTAATTAATGTCTCAGATAAAATGACATATTTTATGGCCTTGTCATAAAATCTATCATTTCTTTTGCGAACTGAGATATCGTTTTCCAATATTAGATTCATTCATTACAGTATTAAGTGGTGTGTAACTATTGTACTCGTTTCACAACTGAAGTGTATCGCCGTATCGGCTCAGTTATAGCAAGTTGGTACGGAATGCGGGTCAGCACTGGCCTTGCAGCTCGCCAACACTGACCACTCTCGCACACTACTATGCAAACACATCCGAATGGAGCATTCAATATCAATACACAGCTGCACTTATGTGCGTAATGCGTATACAAGGGGCGACGACCCGTATGTGAATATATTTTTATATGTATTGACTAATAATATTAACAACAAAAAAGTGTATTTTGTGGTGTCTTGCGAAGCAAATGGCATTTTTTATCTTGTTCAAAAAAAATAATTATGTAGCTAATGCAAGAAAATGCTGTCCAAGAATTTTGCTGTTTCTTTTTAGATTAAGAAAAAAAAAGTGATATAAAAATAGTGTGTATTATTTCTCTCTCTTCAATCAAATGCTTTCAGACATAAATGTGCAATTGCTAAAATGGACAACTGAGGGGATATTATGTAACTTTTATTTCTATCATTTTTCGGTTGCAATCCAAAACGTGGCAGTTTTGCGATTACAATATGCACGTTTTAACACCTGAATATGATCTGAACATGATAAACTAATCACAAAACCGCTATTTTTGATTGTAACTGAAATATGATAGCAACAAAAGTTACCTAATTACCCTGCTGCATTAATTGTCAACCAGTGCTAATAACTAATTCCGTATACTCAGTACTAAAGCATGTAATATTATCTATACATATAAATAAAATTGAAGTGTCTGTTTGTAATTCCATAATAACAGCTTTTCACTATATATATATACATAATGCATATGAAAGTTTAAAAGGTACTTACATAAAAAAATCAGTTTTTCAAATTATTCTCTGTCTGTCTGTCTGTCTGTTTGTTCCAGCTAATCTCTGATATGGCTTAACTAATTTTAATATGACTTTCACTGGCAGATAGCTGATGTTATCCTACTAATATTATTAATGTGAAAGTGTGGATGTTTGGATGTTTGTTACTCAATCACCCAAAAACGGCTGAACGGACTTGGATGAAATTTGGCATGCAGAGAAGGACATAGGGTACTTTTTATCTCGGAATTTCCGTGGGAACTCCGAAATTACCGCAGGTGAAACCGCGGGGCACAGCTAGTAAAGATATATAAAGAGTAACTTAGGCTACTTTTATTTAAGAAAAAAATTGTTCTTACGGAAATTCCGAAACACACGCGAGTGAAACTGTGGGGCACAGCTAGTGAAGAATTAAATTTCGTTAATGATTTAATTTTTTTAATGTTCATTTTTTATACTATACTAGCTGAGCCCCACGGTTTCACCCGCGGTAATTTCAGAGTTCCCGCGGGAATTCCGGGATAAAAAGTACCCTTTGTCCTTCTCTGTACCCCTGACAATGTGCATACCAAATTTCATCCAAATCCGTTCTGCCGTTTTTGCGTGATTGAGTAACAAACATCCAAACATCTTAACATCCAAACTTTCACATTTATAATATTAATAGGATATTGCGTTTTTGTGCTTTTTGAAGTTGATTGATGTTTTATTATGACAAACATGGTTAAAATTCTATTTATAGACTTTCAAGATTGAACCCACACTTATTTCGTTAAACTTAACTTAGTTTTAATGGTTTCATTCTTTTTCATTAAAATTTTCTGGTTTATTTTCAATATTTTACCAAAAGAAAGTACAGGTCATGTGTCAGAAGTACAGTTTAAAGATTTCATGTGTGTGCAGATTAGTTTTCAATCACAAGCACCCATCAAACAGTGGGTTTGACATAAAAGCAAATTTTTATACCACACCAGCCAAAGAGAGTATTAACTATTAATGTTAAAGATTTCAATGGTGGCTTGATATTTTGTTATAATATGATTTTGTCTGAAACAAGTTTGATAAATTAGGTAGGTAAGTATGTTTTATTGTAGCTTTGGAACAGGATAATATTTATTCTAATACCAGTCATACAAGCCTGGTAGCAATTTGCTCACCTAATATACATTAGCCTACACAATAATTATAATTGGATATTATACCTACAGTATGAAATACTAATCTGATGGGTTACTGTAACAGAAAACACTTGCAATGTTTACACTAAAAATGCTATCAGCAAAGTGCTGATAAGACTGTCCATGTCATTATTTTGTGGCAGTTATGTATATTAGTTATATTGTGTACAAATATGAAATTCCTGCAGGAACTCCAGAGTTTGAGAGGTTGTAGGGAGGAATTTCTGGATTTACCAAACCGATTTTGAAAATTATTTCACATATTAAGCTACAGTGATCCTGAGTGAAATAGGTTACTTTTAATCCCGGAATTCCTGCGAGAACTCCAAAGTTTGTGAGGTTGTAATCTCTGGAGCTACAGAACCGATTTGGAAAATTCTTTCACTTATAGGAAGTTACAGTGATCCTGAGTGACATAGGTTACCTACTTTAATCCTGAATTCCCACAGGAACTCTGAAATTATTGCAGGTGAAACCGCGGAGGACAGCTAGTAGTTATAATAAATAAATAAATAAAATAAATAATAAAAGAGTAGAATCCACAATTCTGTACATTGCATATTTTTATCAAAAATTGAAAAGGAGTGATTAAAGAAGAGTAACCGACCACAAAAAAACTGTTATAATTCTTTTCTGTCTGTCTGTCTCTTCACAATATTCTCTGAATCTACTGAACGGATTGTCATGCAATTTCACAGGTAGATTAAGCTTATTTTTGATCATCAACTGCAATCAGATTTTAGGTTATTTGTTATTTCCCTTTTTTTAGTCTAAAAATTAAACAATGTATTATACAGAGAAAGGATTTGATTTTTCGTATGTTTGTTGGTACCTAATGGATAAAGTCAAAAACTATTTACCTACTGATTTAATAAGTTACAGTTCTTCTGAGTGACATCTGACGTAGGGTACTTTTTATCTCTGAATTCCCAGGAGAACTTCGAAATTAACGCGAGTGAAACGGTATGGACCCCAATAGTGTTTAATAAAATGCACAGAAGGTTGGTACATTCAATTATACAACTTTCTGAAAATGCTGCTGAAACGTTAAACATTTAAATGACTAATGAGCCGGTAATTGTGTGAACAAATAATTTCGTTGAGAACGTACGAGTAAGGAAATAACATGGCCATCATAATTAATATTAGGAATTATAGAATAATGACACTAAATAATCGAGCAACCTGATTTCAAAAGTGTACCTATATTAATAAAACGATTAAAATATGTATGGAGCATGAACATTATGAGAAACTGAATTAACAATTGAGTCATCAACTTACCCAAAGCTCGGTACCCCAGTTCATTTTTAAAAGTAATATTACGTCACTTACACAATAAAACACATTGAAACTTCACTAACACCGTCGCTTTAGCGAATAAAATCTGAATACATTAACAATTTTCTCAATTTATTTCACAAGCATTCCAAACAGAAACACTGGGGCACAAAACATGGCTGACCAAATTGAAAGATGACACTACACTGACTTGAGCTTGAGCCTTGACAACTCTGAATGAAATCTGAAGTCTGTCTGAACATGACAACTCTTCTTTTTTTTTCAATATGGCAAGTGGCAACAGATGCTTTGGCGCATTAGGCGCATCAGTAGGTATTCATGCCAATGTCAGTCAAAGATTTTAGGTAGTTGCTCAGAAGAATAACTAAGTAAAGCATATTCTTCTGAGTAGTTGTAGGTACCTAAAGTGACAGAACCGTCTAAGTCGTAAAGTTTCTTTAAAAAGTCGAAAAGTACAGCTGATATCGACGTCTGGTTTTGGTGTTTTTTTCTTATTTTTTCAGAATACATTTATGAATAATAGTATCATTATTATTCATTTATTGATCTTAAATTTAGGTTTTTTACAGTATAAATTTACCAAATAATAAATATTATAAAAAAACCTAAACCTAGTGTGTTACCGGCAGCGGAGCTCAAACTACCAGTGGTTAAGGTCACAGAGATAGGAACCTCCGTACAATGCGCGTCGTGTCGTCGACCACCTTCTGCATCTGACCCCTCTGACCCTTAAGTCAACGACCTATGGAGAGTCTCTCGAGATGTTGATCGAGACTCTTCGCTAATAAAACGTTTGCCGAAACACTATCGGAACAATAGTTATGGAGTCAACATTCCACATAGCGGTTACCATTTGCTGACCTTGTCCTTCTCGGCTTTCACGAGGTTCTCGTCATGCGGAATGGTGGCGTCATTATTATTATAATTCAAAGAATTTGGAATTCGCTGCTAAAATCATACTACAACAATTTGTTGATATTTTAAGCCAAAAAGTAGTGGTTATATTTATGATACTCTGCCTTTTAAACTATCTTCCATATCTTTCAAAAATGAAAAAAAAAATATCAAAGGTGTTGCCGTTTACAAAAATTCGTTAATTCTAGGGAAAATCTAACTAGATGAAAATATTTTGGAATTCTCAAACTTATTTATTATGATTAAGTTCATCTGATACAAATATCTTAATATGGCGTTGATAGTTCCCAGTTCGGGATTGTAAAAGTGAACCGTCTGATCCACGACGAACCAAAGCACTTCGTCGGATTTCCTGGAATAAAATAAATTTTATAATCGTAAAAATAACGCGAATAGTTACAATATGGTGTAACTGTCAATCTTATATAATAAAAATGCATTGAAACTAAAATTAAACCTTGACAGGCTCCAAAATTGTGTGATGACTTGATCTTCTTGATGTTGGAGGTCCGGTAATAGAAGATGAGCGTGATGATGGTAATGGACTCTAATAAAACAAAGTTGTCAGTCTTAATGTTGTAAGATTTGTAAAATTTATGTTAAAATTAATATTTATTACAGTAAAATTAAACCTTTATCTGTTACCCTGTACATACAGGTAAGCATTTCCCGATACCATTTTATTTAAATAAAATTGTTACTACTGCCTACGTTTAATTTTGTAGGTATAGAGTACAGTAATTTTTTTGTTGAATTGTTCAGAAAAATTTAATCAAAGTAAAAGACGCTACTTTCATTCCAACTATTTCAAAACATCCTAAATATTATTATGTTAAATGATTACTTTGAAAGCTGGTACGAATCCAAAATCAGTAGGTAACGGTTGTGTTTGAATATTATAAATCCCTTCCTCAGATGTAACTGACACTATAGATGGCCGAGCTGATATTTGTTGTGCCAGTAATAGAGGATCAGCATCTGTAATTTAGTTATTAATTTGTACAGTTATTCAGTATTTTTTTGCATAATATCACTAAAATATATGTAAAAATGACGCCACACCAATATTCATGCCTCTTGCAACTCTTCGGGCCTGTAATACTTTACTGGCACTTCGCCGGAATCTTATTCCTTTTTCAGCTTCTCTACGAAGCCTTTGGGCGGCAGCCGCAGATTCACCTATAGCCATCGCCATCGATCCCATTCCCGATCTTTTCAAATTGATATCTATTAAATAACTTAAGCAAATAGCATTCGATAGACATATATCACTAGGCTGAAATTAAAAGATTATTGATTATACTGATACGCTGCATGCTAAGTTGCTAACACAAGTATCTATAACTACCTATATAAATAAAAATTAATCGCTAAATGTGCTGCTAAGCGCATAACTTCCAAACGACTGCACCAAATTGGATGATTCTTTTTTTTGTGTTCGTTATTGTCAGGATAAGGTTTTATAAAAGAAGTTTGGAGTCCTTGTTGGAATTTTGAAACTCACGTGGGTAAAAACGCGGGAGACAGTTAGATATTAATAGATATAAATTATTCTCCCAATAGGTAGATACATTATCAATTAAAGCTGATGTTTAACTGTTAGTAAGAACGTTGTACCTTATAGGTATTATTTTAAATCAGACTTACCGAACCGATATCGTTTACACTTATATCTAAAGATCTTAAAGGAGTTTTTGCTAATCCAATAGCTCGCGCTAATAAATCACCACATGTAGGTGAATTCTCAGCACTTGTTGCAGACCATACAGCACTAGGTGCTTTTGTCAAGGGGCCCGGTTTAATTCCGCAACCAGATATGTTTAAACTGCAAAAAGTTGAGTACAAAAAGTATTTTTTTCTTTTGGGAAATAACATAAGAGCGTAAGTGGTAAGTTTTAGAAAATTCAATTAACAAATATTTTAGAAACAATAAAATTAAAATATGTCTACCTATCCCAAATTAGGAACAAAAAAAAACAGAGATAAATTAGGTAAAAACTCATTAATAAGCATATAATACACACGAAGTAAGATTGCATCCTCTCGCTAAGGCTACTGCAATATGTGCTATTCCATTAGAACCAAGTTTATTATTCAATCGTAAATCTAGGAAGCGAATTCCACATCCGGATTGATATAGTGCATTTGATAAATTTTCGGCTCCTGGAGGCCCTAAAAGAACATATTTTTAGAGTTATGATGATGATGCGGTTCAGCAGCAGCCAGCACGTGACAGTGCGAACCCATACATCTTCGATTGGATTCGAAAGTAAAAATCAATAAGCAATAAATTGTACGTTATTTGCCGAACCGAGTTAATCACAGAAGAATAAGAATAGTTGGTGCCAATCAGTTACACTGGGTTTTAAGTATATTGGGATGTAGCGTGTATCTTGCTCCCTCGGCATGTAGGTAGGTAGGTACCTATTATTACGTAGCGTTTAGGTTAGCGCCAGCAGGGTTAGACAAGTTGACATTCTGCAATTGTTAACGTTGTTTTTTGGTCAGCCAATCAAAACTCTAGCTTTACGTGACCACTTGGAAACCAGAGTTCTGATTGGCTGACCAAGTGACATGACATGACTCGTTACTTATGTTTTCTATGCGTTAACGATTGTAGAATGTCAACTTGGCTAACAGCGCAGGTTAGCGCCAACCTTTTAGTGTGATCTAATAAAATAGTAAAGATCTTTCGAAGAAATATAAATATAATAATATAAATAATACTTGTACCAACCAAAAACGTTATCCACCAACAATAAACTTTTCAAATTTTGGTGTTTTATTATGTATTTAGAAATGAACAATGCACCCTCATCATCTATTTTGCAATGACTGACGTCTAAAGTTTCTAAATTCTGATTATCTAAAAGACCACGAAGAATATATTTCAAGCGCTGACTATTTAAATCACTTCTGGTAATTCTAAAAAGTAAGGAGATTATAAACACACACGTCATACCAACTGGCAATCAAAATCGTAGAATTTCAGTTTATTGAATAATTATATTAATATTACGAACCTGAAAACCTTTAACTGACTGCATTTCTCTAGTCCTCGGGCCAAATTCTTTGCATCATTATCAGTAAATTGGAATTGATCTCTACGATAATCAATTCCAACTGATTTTAATTGGTATGTTATATGCAATTCGACTAGGTTAGTCAAGCTTCCCAGGGCAGCGTGTAACGATATGTGATCTAAAAAGTCATGAAAACGCAAGAGAATACCAAGAAGAGAGACGCGAAATTTAACTTTATTTAAAAAAAAATTATACCTCTATTAAATGATTGATTACAACTCGGTTGATTTCTTTTTTCCCCTCTGTTTTGACTCGTAATTAAATCTGCCATTTCTGGTGAAACTATTCTTTCTACAGGTAAATCAGCTGGTACTAAACTTCGTATCAATAATGATTGTATGTATGGGCCACACAATTTGACCAACGTACTGACCTAAAAATTTAGAGTTGAAATATTTTTTTTAAAATAAACCCTAATAACTAGGTATAGTGAACAAAAAATAACATTGATTTCTTAAGCCTGATGCCTCATATACAACAGTTTATTATTGACAACTGCCGAATGTGGCCGCTTAACGCTGATTTAAACGTCCTCATAATATGTTTAAATATTGACAATTACATTAATATTCAATACCTATTCCATTATTTACCTTAGTTTACATATTCTCCTATCGATATTTCAAAGGTAGGCGGAAACAAACCCAAATAAAAAAATTACATGATTTTTTCCTATTGTTTTTTTTTTATTATTTCTATATAAAAAGAAATTCATTTAGAGGTACGGAAATTAAAGTTTAGCACCAGATTTAAGTTAGCAGATTGTTGTGTTTTTCTGCGTGAGGTCTGCCAGAACCCGTGACCGCAACGGGTTATTATCTTGGATGATATATATGATTTTGAATAGTGAGTGACGTCAGTTATTAGGGGCCTTTAATTAAGCACCACAAAGAAATAATACTATCGCAGGCATACTTTTTATGTATTCCTACCTTTTCGGGATCGTATTGTCTCGGGTTCATATTTTCAAAAACGTCTGCGTAGTAACGTTCCATAAAGACATTTATCCATTTTTTGCTTTCGGAAATAAGTGGAGAGTCCGTCCACTTAGAACTGTAGCACCTTTTCCAAAAAATATCACTTTTGATGTTGTCGACAAGGATCTGCAGTGGTACATTAGTATTAAGTAATTGCAAAAGCCACTCCCGATCTTTAGCCACCAATTCTTCTAGTTTAGGTGATCCTGGAAATAATTTATAGTAAAAAAAAACTACTTAATTAAACATAACACTTTAGGAGATTTATACTAAGTAGGTACTAAGTATTCTTTGTTCAGATACTAACCCATCCAATATTCACCCAATTTTTCTATACATTGAATAGTTAGTGACTTTGGTATATTTGCATCCCAATCAAAGTTTTCTGAATGCAATTTGCGATCGAGTTCAAGATTTGTTGGCTGTCGATATGCATAATAAGTGCTTAAATTTATACTGTACGGTAACTTCATTGTAATGTTAATACAAAACCTTTTAGATTATATTATGAGACTTTATTGATTAAACTAATTTGGTAACAATGGTAACAAATAATTACTAAAATGTAGGTAATAAGTTTCATAGTTTTATTTTATTGAATTTCCGTATAAAATATAAAAATATTATTATTTTTAATTAACTGACATTGAGTTGATAGTTTTCCGCAACTGGAAGAAACTAAAAATTACGAATCGTTAGGGAATTTTGGAAAGTTTATTGCAACCCAAAAATGCATGGGGGAAGCCAAAGAAACTTAGTCCATACAGTCAATTAACATTTTTTTTTGATGTTATTTAAGTATATCAAAAAACATTGGTGAAATGCATTTCAATACTTTATTGGAACTTTTGGCACCCAAATTTTCACAGTTTACCCTAGGTAGCTCTGTGGGAAGTTGTTTATAAACGCCTCATTTCATCTTATTTCACTGTTTCCACACACTGTTCATCACTAATAGATCAATATTATGCCAAATCTACCGCATTCTCACAATAATAATCACGATAAACTAATTTGCAAAATAAAGAAATAAAACTGATGTCCACTCTGCTAAAAATCCCGCCAAAAACTGAGAAAAATTACTACTGAATTGGCTGTATGGACTTAGCTCCTTTTGCCTTCCTCGTTGGGGTAAAAAAAAAAGAAAAAAAAATAGAATTTAGAAAGTTTTCCTGTTGAAATTAGTATTTTTATTTCCTAAACTCAAAGTTCAACTTAAAAATTAAACTCTCTTTTTTGAAATGGATAAACACAATAGCTCTGAACTGTTGAGTTCTGAATTTTCGTTTCCTTCGAAAAACGCAAGTTCCGATTCATTAGATTCGGATTCGAAATCGAGTTCTTTGAATTCAAAACACGGACAGGACTCCGTAAGTCTCCTTATTAGATTAATTTATTCCCATTGTACAACGAGCTCATAATTCAATACTTCCTGAGGCTGGCTTGCTGTTCGGTTACTGACTTATTACAAAATTTAGTTTGCAGTTCCAAGTCTTAAGCTATTGTTAATTTTGATTATTTGAAAATATGAAGACAAATAAAAATTCTTTGCACATTTGTCTGTTTATGAATCAAATTCAGAGTCAGAGGCAACTTGACGATCTCACAAAGGTTTTAATCTCTTCGATTTCAGAATGATTTTAACCGCACCCACTTAATTCTTGTTATCTTTAGTCTACCACATTTCTGATTCTTCAGCAATATTGCACTATGAATTTAGCGTAAGTAGAATTCTATTCATTGTTAAATATTAGTGTTATACTTTTTTTTTTATTTCAGCCTCATGTATCAGGAGATATCCAATTGTTGGACGGTGAAAAGGTGGCAGGAGTGGCTCGTGATGTGACCTATCTGTGCCCTTATAATGGACCTTCACCTGGTGCATTAAAGGTTACAAACTATCAGTTGCACTTCCGACCAACTGATGCCATTACACTGCAAAATACACTGAGTGTACCTCTTGGAGTTGTAAGTTGTGTCATTTGTAATTACTTATTCTTTATGGTTAAATTATTATAAAAACTTCCAAGTGTTAAATAGTATGGATACCTAGTTAAAATCTTTATAATCATATCGAATATCATAAGTCCACTGTTAGACAACTCCCTTCAATGAACTTCACTTTGACCAGTCCTGCACCATCCTCATCCATCCTTCATTGTAGGTATAATTTTAATATCTTGAGATTGCCTCAGAAACTCTTTAAAGTACTAAGATTACAAATATGTATGTTTGCCCAAGATATATGTTTAATCCAAATGCAATCCAAATAATACTTTTGTTGAGATATTTGTAACAGCTTATTAATTATTATATAACAAGGGCAGGATGATAAGTAACTAGCCTAATAAGAAAACACTTAACTTTCCATGATGAAATTAATTGTATTATTCGACATAGTCTCCGTGAAGCTCTACCCTCTAAAGCAGTCCATCTTCATTCTAAAGCAAATGATTTCTTTCGAGGCCTACAGAATACTCCTCTACAGCGGCTATGACTTCATCATTTGTGGCAAATTTCTGTCTACTCAAAAAAGTTTTGAGCTTAGGGAATAAGTGGAAGTCTGATGGCACTAGATCAGGCGAATAAGGTGGGTGGGGCAGCAAATCATACTTCAATTCATTGATTTTTGCCTTATCCTTTTTTGATAGTGCGTAAGCAATCGCGCCACCCAACAGGCCGATAACTTTTTCATATTTAATTCCTCACTTAGGATATGATGTACCCGTTCTTTTGAGATACCTGTAGTATCAGCAATTTCAGATAACTTCATCGTTGATCTGCTAAAAGGGTATCATGTACTTTCACAACCATTTCCGGAGTCGTGACGCTTTTTGGACATCCGGGGTGGGCTTCATCTTGGACACATGTACTATGGCGTTTAAACGAAAAAAAAAAAACTTTATCACCGCTCTTTGTTCAATTTTATCTATTTTGAAAACAGTTGACTAAATATATTTTCAAATGACAAAAATCAATAAAATTTTCACGCCACCAAATTCAAATTTAGAAAACAGGTGTCCAGAGATACGAATTTAAAAATGAGATCTAAATCTTAATTTATATAAATTACGTGTCACCATGTTTGTTCGCGGTCGACTACGAAACTACTGAACGGATTTTGATAAAATTTTGTAATCATTTATAATATGGTCCAACTTAAAAGATAGGATAGTTTTTATCCCGGAATTCCCGCGGGAACTCCGAAATTACTGCAGATGAAATCGCGAGGGACAGCTAGTCTAATATATATAAATCACGTGTCACGTTGTTTGTCCGCGATGGACTCCGAAACTACTCAACGGATTTTGATAAAAATTTGTAACCATTTATTATATGGGCCAACTTAAAAGATAGGATAGTTTTTATCCCGGAATTCCCTCGGGAACTGAAGGACATAGAGTACTATTTTTCCGCAACCTCCACGGGAACTCCGAAATTACCGCGGATGAAATCGCGTGGGACAGCTAGTATATATGTATAAATCATGTGTCACGTTGTTTGTCCGCGATGGACTCCGAAACTACCGAATTTTAAATAGCAGTGGCTAGTTACTTATCATCCCGCCTACGTAAAAGGTTATAACAGCTTTACCATTAATTACTTATTGATTTGACAAGATTAGTAACTCCTTCTAGGTGTCTCGGATAGAAAAAGTGGGAGGTGTATCATCAAAAGGTGAAAATTCGTATGGAATTGAAGTATTTTGTAAGGTAAGCTACTTGCTATCTTTGACTGAATAACTCAAATTTGTTTATAGGTTTTGGATAATTTTTTTTTTGGTTTCTCTTTATAGGATATGAGGAATTTGCGTTTTGCACACAAGCAAGAAAACCATTCCAGACGTGGTATATTTGAGAAACTCCAACAGTTGGCATTTCCACTCTCACATCGGCTTCCATTGTTTGCATTTAGCTACTCTGAAAGTTTTCCAGAAGATGGTTGGCATGTTTATGAACCTATTGCAGAGTTGAAGCGAATGGTATGAAGATACTAATACAAATAAATATCTATTAATATTATTTTGCAATTTTAATTTGTTAAAGTTACCAACTGCTACATATTATGTTGCAGGCAAAATATATAATTTTGCATATAAATGCTAAGGGCAGAAAATGCCAATGTTTTGTATTTGCTAGGTTGAAACTTTCACAACTACCACAATTCCGTCAAATGGTACCACCTCCAGATGCCACAAGCACAACCTACCACATCTCATTTTCTGTCACTGAGTTTAGACTCATCTGAGAACTGGTTTTGTTTTTGCTTGAAAAATATTGAACAACAGTTTTATTTAAAAAAAAGGATGCCTGAGTTATAAATCAAACTATTTTATTTCATTCAAACTACAAACTAGTTTGTCCTCCTTTACAGTTTGAATTTTGTTTATTGTAGATTGAAAATCTTTATTTATTAGAAATTATCTACATCACAACATTTATTGTAAATTTCATGTTTGTAGCTTCCGTAAATAACCTACATGTGTCCACATAGCACATAGCCCTGATGTGCTACGTGGACATATGTAGGTAATAAGTGGCTCTTGTTAAATTAAAAAAATAATTCATTCAACCAAAAACAAACTAGACACTCTTTTTAAAACTGAAATTTTTACACACAGGGTGTTAACAACGACATGTGGCGTATAACGCGCATCAACGATAAGTATGAGGTGTGCGACAGTTACCCGGCGGTGTGGGCGGTGCCGGCTGCCGCCAACGACGACCTGCTACGTTCTGTCGCCAGCTTCCGGTCGCGAGGGCGCATCCCCGTGCTCGCGTGGATACACCCGAGCTCGCAGGCCACCATCACGAGGTGTAGCCAACCCTTGGTTGGGGTGAGTTTTCATAAAAACGATTTTCGATATTAAGGCGAGTTCACACTATGCTTATTTTAAAGTGTTCAATCAAGGAAACCTATCACCGCCTCTGTTAGGTATATTTTTAACCATACATCGCCTTTGCATAAGGTCGAAATTTCAATGAGCGAAATTCTTTTTGTTCTCTATTTTTTTTTTGTTTTATTTTCGTCTATTTAGGGCAACAATAGCTACAAGTACATATACCTAATATTAATTCTAGGTTTTAAGTTTACAGTATTTGCCAATGATACCCTTACACAGAGAACAGAATGTTCAAATTTTACCCAGTAGTTTGACTGCAAACGCAATTTGCGAATGTGCACTTGATTACAAAGTTTTATCATGTTTTCTATTTGATTTCGTCGCACGTGGAAGCCGTTATAACTTTCTCTCCTCGCGTATAAGTACTCATAATAATGTGTCGTGCGGTGGTTGGTGGTGATGTGGTCGGCGAATCGTATGATATATCCGTATTATCTTCGACTATCATCTTATCACTGCTCAATTAATTTCCGACTACCTCATAAAACCAATGTTTCTTTATAGGTGAGTGGTAAAAGGAGTAGGGAGGACGAGCGCTACATTCAGTTGATCATGGACGCTAACGCACAAGCGCACAAACTATTTATAATGGACGCCCGGCCAAGTGCTAATGCCATCGCTAACAAGGCCAAGGGTGGAGGGTAAGAGAAAACATTCGCATGCTGTGTATCTATGTTCCTTAACATAAGATTGAACCACTGAAGTGTTAAACTCTATATTATGTAGCTTTAGACGTTACAAATAGCAAGGTGAAAATCCTTTAAATTTAAAATTTATGTAGATTTATGAACTGTATGATTGTACATCCTCAAGTTTCATGTTATTTTTCAGCTATGAATCAGAAGACGCGTACCAGAATGCTGAGCTGGTATTCCTCGATATTCACAACATTCACGTGATGAGAGAGAGTTTGCGGAAACTGAAAGAGATCTGTTTCCCACAGATCGATCAAACTAGGCAAGTGTTGGAAGCGAATTTATTACGGTTTTGTCTTTCTTTCTCTATGTTTGTTAAAAATTTAAGTGGTACGAAGACACTCGTAATATGTTCCAGCTTTAGGGTTTTGTTGAAAGAATAACAAGGAGTTGAAAGAGAAACAGAACTTTTCAGATGACTGTTTTTAACTTGTTTTCTTGCAGGTGGTTAAGTGGTATAGAAGCCAGTTGTTGGTTGAAACACATCAAATATATCTTGGCGGGCGCTGTGCGCATCGTTGATAAGGTAAGATTATGTTTATTCGTCTCGTCTTATTGGATATAATATCGATATTAAGCATTCCCAACACAAGGAGAGATCATGCCTAGAATGTGTGGTGCTGGAGGTAAGTTAGGGCTACCAAAACATGGTGTCGAAAGAGTTTAATGAAATGTATATTCATATACACTTTTACTGTAGTTTTTCCTTTTTTACCAGCCTGTTTTGTACTACTTGTAGCGAATCATGCCTCTTCTAGTTTGGCACTCGTAATCCAGCATCTGCCACAGCACTAATAAAGATCTGGTCGTCTCTGAACTTTGGTCAGCAATACTAGCGCAAACCGATCGCTTTTAATATTAAAGTCACTATACATTCGTCGGGAGAACCAGTGGGAATAAAAGATAATGTGCTCCAGTTTCTTCGATTATAACTTAATGGCTGTCCCCCGCGATTTCACGCGCGGTAATTCCGGAGTCCCCGTGGGAATTCCGGGACAAAAGTATGTCCTATGTCCTTTTCTGTACTCCTGAAAAAGTGTATGCGAAATTTCATGATGATCGGTTGAGCCGGTAAGGCGTGAAAGCGTAACAGATAGACAGGCAGAGTTACTTTCGCATTTATAATATTAGTAGGGATAATATCATAGTTTTAAATATAAATACATTATTTCAGTAACCAAGCAGTCAAATCCCATCTTATTTTTTTTTCTTTTTTCCTTTGACACCTCTGTTTTTCAAAACCAAAAAAATGACAATCCAAAAGAAAAATAATGAAAAAGTTGATAGTGTAGCAGAATGCCACGTACTGCAGTGTAATCCACGCTTGCAGGTGGAAAACCATAAGACGTCCGTGTTGGTGCACTGTTCGGACGGCTGGGACCGCACCGCGCAGCTCACGGCCCTCGCCATGCTGATGCTGGACCCTTACTACCGCACCCTGAGGGGCTTCGAGGTGCTCATCGAGAAAGAGTGGCTCTCGTTTGGACACAAATTTCAGTTGGTATGTATGTGATAAAAAATCCGGTACAAAAAGTACCTATCCTACGTCTATGCCTCTGACGTGTATGTAAAATTTCGTGCGGTGTTACACTATCGTAAATTTTGGACTTCCGGTATAAATAGTTCCCCATGTCCTTTTCTGCATGTATCCTAGAAAACGTGTCTGCAAAATTTCATGATGATCGGTTGCGCAGTTAAGGTGTGAAAGCGTAACTACAAATAAACTCACATAAACATCTTATTACTTATATCTCTCTTGGTCACGGCATCACGCGTGAACGGCTGGACTGATTTCGCTAATCCTCTTTTCGTTGTGTTTTTTAATGTAAAGAGATGGTTCTTACGAAAGAAGTTTGGGAGTTCCTGCGGGAATTCCGAAACTCACGCGGGTGAAACATCGGGGCACAGCTACAGTAAGGCTTGTGTGGAGTGTCACAGTATGTGTATGTGTTAGCGCATCGGTCACGGCGACGAGCGGCACTCGGACGCGGACCGGTCGCCGGTGTTCGTGCAGTGGGTGGACTGCGTGTGGCAGCTGCAGCAGCAGTTCCCCACCGCGTTCGAGTTCAGCGAGCGGCTGCTGCTCACCGTCGTCGACCACCTCTACTCGTGCCGCTTCGGCACGTTCCTCTTCAACACCGAGCGGGAAAGGGTCAAAGAAGGCGAGTTTGGGGATACATTTTATCACCTACTCGTACATTATGGTACCCTTGTCATAAGGAGGTGTCGTATTTCGCTGGGGAATGTGGCGATTTGATGTTGAATGTTTGCTATAATTACTATAATAAAAGAGTAGAATCCGCGATTCTGTACATTGAATATTCTTACCTAAAATTGAGTGAGGTGATAAAAGAAGAGTAACCAAGCCCAAAAAAAAAGTTTTTAAAATTCTTTGCTGTCTGTCTGTCTGTTAGCGATAATCTCCGCATCTACTGAACCGATTGACATGCAGTTTTGACAGGTAGATTAAGCTTAGCCTGGAGCTACATATAGGCTTTGTTTCATTGAAATCGGATGTCGGGAAAAAAGTTGTTGTATAAAAACCTTTCATGCGGGTGAAACCGCGGGGCACAGCTAGTAATAAGAATAAAATGATAGTAAACGCAAGCAGAGCGAAGCCATTTCGGCAAAAATCACTCGAGTACGTCATATACACGTATTCGTACTTTTGTGTGTTTGTCAATCAAAGAAGGATAATTTCGCACCGTTTCCACACACATTTCTCAGTTTAGTGCATTTGGTGTAAACGGAATTTATATTGAAACAATCATTTCATACTTAATATTGTAGAATAGAAACATATACATTTAAAAATAATATAGAAAAAAAATTGTGGCATTCGCTAAAAATAATAGTAATGTGCCAAAATAGGTATTGAATTTCGTATCATAGTGATCCTATGCCTATTTCGTATTTCTCTCTCTCTCTCTCTTTCTTTCAAATATAGAAAAGACAAAGGCAATACAATAGAGTTATCTAGGACCATACAGGCTGGTCTTATGTTTCTCGATTTCCGTCACCGTGTTGACAATTTTACCTTTGTCGCCATCAGAAGTGAAGGCGAAGACGGTGTCGCTGTGGTCGTACATCAACAGCCGCCAGGAGCTGTACCTGAACCCCTTGTACTGGGGCCCGGCGTCGTTCGGGCCCGCGCCGCCCGCGCCGCCCCCCTCGCCCCCGGCGGGGCCCGCGCCCTACTCCCGGCCGCAGGTGGTGTTGGTTCCCGTCGCCTCGTTGAGGATCATCAAGCTGTGGAAGGCGCTGTACTGCAGGTGGAATCCTACTATGCGGCAACAGGTTAGTGGGGGCTTTTTTAATATAATACTTACGAATGTAAAGCAGTAATTACAAAGAAAATAATATAAGAGCAAATGCTCGTATTTTCTTTGCTAGTAGTTGTACCAACGTAAAAAATGTTGACACAAAATGCGCTATGATTTTAAAACAATATGATTTACCTATTCAAAATTTAATTTTCATCATCGTGGGTTAACACACTACTGCTTATCTATATCCAAATATACTTCCTAAAATATTCCACAAAATATTAATGGGCATGATGACTAAATTCAAATTTTTAGTTTGTAAATGTAGTCTTGTAAATAAAAAAAATATTGAACCAGTATTATTCCTTTTTTTATATAATCAAAAAATAACGGAGATACATTGAATTGAAATTCTCGGTGACGTCACGCTTAGGTACACTTTATACTTAGTTATGACGTCGCGACCTCCCACTCCTGAAGTTAAGTGCGCTTTCTAAGTACTGACCTAGATTATTTCAATTCGAAAAAAACAAAATATACGTGTCTATTATTTTTTTACTATCCAACTGACGGACTAAATAGAATTTTGATTTTTATACTTTGTCATCATGCCTATTTTGAAAACAGCAACTATTACTATATAAACAAGCTGTTCCCCGCGGTTTCACCAGCGTTAGTTTTTTAGATCACGCGGGTATTCCGAGATAAAAATACTACCCTGTATTTTTTTCAACGTGACAATGTGAAGTTAGTATGCAAAATTTCATGAGTCTTGACAACCTGAAGGTAGTATGCAAAATTTCATATAGTTAATTCCTCGTTTATTTCGGAGTTCCCGTGGGAATTCCGGTCCGGTCCTTCTCTGTACCCCTGACAACGTGTACCTATGCAAAATTTCGTGGTGATCTGTTGAGCCGTTTAGCCGTGAAAGCGTAACAAATAAACAAACAAACACACTTTCGAATTTATAATACTAGCTGTGCCCCGCAGTTTCACCTGCGGTAATTTTGAAGTTCCCGCCGGAATTCCGGGATAAAAAGTACCCGATGTCCTTCTCTGTACTCCTGACAACGTGCATGCCAAATTTCATCCAAATCCGTTCAGCCGTTTTTGCGTGATTGAGGAATAGTAAGGATACTAAAGTACGTAGCCAAATAGCGTTGACAACATTTGTTTGCGGTCGCGTGCGGGGGGCGCGCTCGCCAGGACCCGATATTCCAGCGCACCCGCGAGCTGGTGGCGCTGCGCGCGCAGCTGGAGGCGGAGGCGGCGGCGGCGGCCGGCGAGCACGCGGCGCGCCACCTCCGCCTGCCGCTCACGCCGCCGCGGGTCGCCAGCCCGCACCACGTGTGACCGCTGACGGACGCGCACGGTACAGGCGGCGGCGGCAGTGTGCAAACACTGCCGTCGGGTTTTGAACCTTGTTACTATTGCAATGAGGGTCAATGAGTGTCAAAAGTGTTCACATATTTCTGCTGCTGACTGTACAGTGTACACTATACACTTGCCGGATGATGGGGACGACCGACTCACGCAGTAGGTCGTCTGGTGACCTGCGCGCTAATCGAGAGGTTCTGGGTTCGATTCCCTGTGTGGGTGGACTTTGTGTGATGATTGATGAATACATGGTTCCACTATCCAGTCTGAGCGTGTATCTATTATATGTAATAACTAGCTGACCCCCGCGGTTTCACCCGTGGTAATTTCGGAGTTCTCGCGGGAATTCCAGGATAAAATATACGTATAAACCTTCCTCTAGAATCACTATTGGTGAAAACCGCATGAAAATCCGATCAGTAGTTTATAAGTTTATCGCGTACAGACAGACAGACAGACAGACAGACGCGGTAGAATATACCACCTTTGCTTGGTTCCTACGAAACAAGCTTATAGCTTAGTGTTTGGTGTGCATCTACTTTAGTAGATGAATTATGAAGTATTATTATTATTACATTTTATATCCATTATGCCCGATACGAGGGACCTATCTATACAGAGGTCGACGGAGTCGTCTACCATTAATCAGATGATGGTTTAACTTTTTAATCTCTTCTCCCCCTGGCGATACATGGTGAAGTTTTGATAAAGTCCAAAGTCACGTGTATTTTTTTATACAAAGTATCTTTAAAAAGTTTTGAAATCTTAATCGCTTGTTTGACGAAAAAATAAATACGTAATATATAGTATAGTAATATCTCACAACAACACTTTTTTTTTGCGACCCCCCTCCCGCCCTTTCGGGCCTCACGTGATAATGGACGACCCTAATCTATACGTGTAGGGCAATCGTGCAGTGAGAGGGAGCCTTTGCATTGTGTGACCTGTGTGTCGCATATCATATTATTAATAGATACTACCTGTGTCCGCGGTTTCACCCGCGTGAGTTTCGTAATTCCCGCAAGTACTCCTAATTTTCTTTAATACATAACTTTAATTAAAATTAATAGTCATTTTCAAGTGTTTGCCAGACTAAAACATGATAATTGAATTGATATAATATTGTAGGTATACCTTTTCTAGAATTTGCCAATAAAATACACCTAAGCTATAAGTACTGAACATTTCCAATGTTTTGTTGCATTTTTGTAGAAAATCATAAATTATACTTTATCTATAACTTAAGTTTATGACGTTGTCTTTAATATTATATTTTAATTGTAAGAAAATATACAACGTGTAACAAAACTATATCATTGTAATTTACTGACATTTATTTTAATGTGTAGGTAATGTTTTTAATTCAAGCCTGTTGTTTAAGTTTTTAAGGATTGAGAATAATATGAAGGTTGAAACTGGCTATAAAATCAGCTCAATCTATAATTTCAGTTATACGGAGACTTATTATAGAATTCTATAATCACATTTGAAATGTTTCTAAATTAACATTTGAAAATTGATTTTAAACATTTTTACTGCTTATTCCTCGTTTAATAGTCGTGAATATACTCTAATGATCACAAAAAATAGTAGTTATGGAAAAGTGGTTATTAATTAAAATTTATGAAGGATAAAACATACTAAAATATATTTCCGTTTCCATTAATTTCATTTATAAACGTTGGTTTGACATTCCTGTTACACGGTGTATAACATGTTTTATGTTATAAACTTACCTATACTAATAGCAAGAACGAGACTATTAGGTTAAGTACTGTAAAGATTCTATAAAGTGTTCTTTTTGCTACATCCACAAAGAGTGAATTATATAATATATTCTCATAAACTGAACATAGTATTATTATGTAGATATTGATAAAAGATAAGTACTCAGATGTCAATTGTAAATATAGCTGACGTAAAATATATAAAGTAAATAAGAGTTAATTGTTTTTTTTTTTAATATAGAGACTATCAACTGAAGCGCACAACTAGAATGAAAAAAACAATAATTAAGATTGGTGGAAAAGAGAAGTAAACTTTTTAGCATTCGTTTACATAGTTTGCTTGGTGTCTACGACACATGCTTAGTGTGGGATCAAGTGGATCTTTGTGTTGTGCAATAATATTATAATTATTACTAGAGATTCGCAGGGATCGCGGAGAAGTGCCTTGTATCTGAATCCAGGTGTAGATTTAATAGGGCCCTTTCCAGTGCCTCAACAATCACCTCCACTGCCTGTGCCTCTGGAAATAACCCATAATAAATTAAATGACAGCTCTCTCACAATATGGCTTCTCTAGATTGCTCTGACACTATAACTGCACTGAATCAAAACCAAAGTAACAGAGTATATTATATAAGTAGCTGTGCCCCGCGGTTTCCCCCGCGTGAGATTCAGAATTTCTGCAGGAACTCCAAAATAGTTTAATTTACTCCTTATCACATCAGCTAATTAGCAGTGAAAGCCGTCGAAATTGGTCCAACCGTGATCGTAAACCGCGCGAGTAGCCTAAGTTACCTACTATAAAACATCAGCTATCGGCCAGTGAAAGTCCCGTTAAAATCGGTCCAGCCGTTTCAGAGATTAGGCGGAACAAACAAACATAGAGACAAAGAAAAAAAAAAGGATTTTTTCAGGTAAGTACCTTATATACATACTTTCATTAGCATTTAGTGAAGACCTATTAATTTGGAATTACAAACAGACACTTCAAACCATACCGCATTGTAACAATACGCTCAGAGTAATAAGGTAAGGGCAACAAACTTTGCTATCGTCTTTAAGACGAGAAGCAGTTGGGGGAGCAGGGGAACGAGAACACTACAAGTAGGGTTTACATTTATTATAATTATTATCAAAAAGGATATTTGTCCAATGGCTTTTCAAATAGTCTAGATTTAAAAACTACTCTTCATTTCAAATCAGTATGATTATGTATTATGTAATGACTTATTTATACATCTAAGAATTATGATTCTATTCAGACTAGCTGCTCTCCGCGGTTTAACTCGCGGTAATTTCGGAGTTCCCGCAGGAATTCCGGGACAAAAAGTCCTATGTCCTTCTCTGTACCACCGACAACGTGTATACAAGATTTCCTGGTGATCGGTTGAGCCGTTAAGCCTTGAAAGCGTAACAAACAAACAAACAAACTCACTTTCGCCTGGGGCATCTTTCCCATAGGAGCGCTGGGTGCGGCCGCACCCGGGCGCCAGCCGGGTCTGGCGATCAACATCTGAATGAATCTGATGGTGGTAGATAATACCTTACATTACCCAACTACAGTTTACCCGGGCGCCGCATATGGATAAGACGCCCCTGACTTTCGCATTTATAATATTAGTAAGTATAAGGATTAAAATAATTAAATAGAATTTTTTCGAAAATCTCTTAACATTACCTAGAACATTGATTTGTAACTTTACACTATTCGAATAATAATAAAAAATAAAAGCTTTTAAAAAGGACGAATATTACAAAACAATGTTATACCTAATAGCTAAAACTACTGTTGCCGTGCATTCGGTTGATAAATAATGAATGCGTCTGTTATTTTTAACAAAACTACCTTCGCGCTGACATAAAAATCCCGTGATGTAAATAAAAACATGAACGTAACCCAACAAAATATTACGAAGAGATCACAAATGTTAATTTGATAAGTCTGACGTAGTTGAACTTTCATGATAACAGCTTAGTTCTACATACCGTTATCGATGTGTTTGAGCAAGTTATATTCAAAACAAGTGAAACGTTCTCAAATAAACTCCACAAGTGGCAGTAGTAAGTACTAGCTAAAGTTTAAAAAGAAAATGTTCAAAGTATTAAGAAATAGGGATGTTAGATGCAGAGCGGCGCATTTTCTAAAACGTTTCGAAACAAGATTGTTTTCGTCCAAACAAGATGTGGTTTCGTCGGCCGATGTCGTTATTATTGGTAAGTTACGTAACAAAATTTATATTGTGATAATTTTTGGTTAACTTAATGAATAAAATAAAATAAAACTATGAATTTTACATAATCATCGAAAATTGAATAAGACTGCACTCGCGACTGCATTCGCTTGGTATAATTATATTTATTTATCCGATGTACCTGACTCATACAGACCTACTCCTCTTTAAATCAGTTAAAAAGTTGCCTATTTTGATCCTGAGATTCCCTAGGCCACTTTCTATAAATGTGATATCCATATTGTGCTATATTAAATATTTTTATCACAGGTGGCGGCATAGCAGGATGCAACACCCTGTATCAGTTAACGAAGAGAGGCGTGAACGCGGTACTTCTGGAGCGAGCTACGTTGACGTCTGGAACTACTTGGCATACAGCTGGTAAAATCTTAATATCTACACTAATATTATAAAGAGGTAGCTAAAGTTTGTAGGTTGTTTGGATGTAGGGGATCAATCTATAAAGGTACTGAACCGATTCTAAAACTTATTTCACTGGTAGGAAGCTGCAGTATCTTTAAATGACATAGGAAACTTTTCACCCCGATACAACGAAGTTTCGGGGAAGTAGAACACTTTGAACGGAATGGATTCGTGTTGAACTGAAAAATCTTTATTTTACACTAAATACCAAACATTACAACGCACGTCTAGAGAAGGAACATTATTGAGGGTTCACTTATCCCAACCGCCAAACAAACGCCGTACTATGCCTGACTGCCTTCTTCGGTATACAAACTGTCTCCCGTAAAAGCAGTCAGAAGCCAGCCAGTAGAAACGATCCCTGCCCCCTATATCCAAATTGACATTGTAGTAACGAATCGTCATGTCACTTGGGCAGCCGATTAAACCTTTAGTTTAGCTAGACAGATTAGGTACAAAAGATCCCAACGGTCGAAGTACCGAGGCTTCATCTGCCTACCCCTTAATTAAGATAAGATAAGAAGTAACGAATCGTTAAGTCACTTGGTCACGTAAAATCGTCTAATCCCACGCGCCACGTGACAACGATTCTGTTTCAGTTTTTTGAATTTTGTGATGCCAAATAAAGTTATGTCTATGTCGATTTGGCTAAGGGGGCTGTTCTCGTTTACTTGCTTCCGGGGCATTTGGACAGTTTAGCATCCGATCAGATTTTCAACTGTATCTACTGTAACTGTATATCTATAGGTAGGTACAGTCAACCCACCATGTTTGACTTGTCTTGCATGCATAGGTGTATCCGGCACAGACTGAATTCGGTGAAGACTCGAAGCTTAAAGCTTTTTAAGACTAGAGTGAATAGGTATTTAACTGACAGACACTTATTACAGTTCATAATAATATTATCAAAGTTTACACTCGAGATTGTGGACAATCGTTACAGCTATCGATACATAAAACGTAAATAATGACACTGTAATCCAGTGCGCGACTTCACATTGAAAATATTTAAAAGATAATAAGGCATCAGGGTCGTAATTCACGATGAGCAACAACATTTCCTTGCCCATAACACAACTCCAAACGCTCTAGATGGCAAAAGATCACACGGCACGTAGGTACGCGACAAGATGTTAATAACATCTTGTCGCGTACCAAATGTTAATAGCAAAACAATAATAACTATTATCCGTCTGTCTGCCGGACTACAGGTATTTTTTAAGCGCATCAAGAATAACACCGAGTTTTTGAAATTGCCGTGTGTGGGTACCATGGACCAATTAATTTAGTTTAATTCATTGATATAAATGGTTTAATTGGCCCATGGTCGGTACCTACACATGTATAGTCTAATTTCAAGCATAGACTTCGTTTTACCGCATTTGGTTTATGTAAAGACAACTATAATTAGATATTATCATAGGATAAAGTACTTAGAAATACAACTCTTTATTGACCAATGATCTTTATGTTATCACCTACTTAAATTATATTATTTCGCAGGTCTTGTATGGTCATTAAGACCTAGTGACTTAGAAGTTAAATTGCTGCAAGACTCTAGAGAAATATACAGAAATTTGGGTAATGAGGTTGAAGACTATGCCGGCTGGATCAACAATGGCGGCATGTTTATATCTCGTAGCCAGGTATATTGTTTTATCCATATAAAATTTAGGTAAAGTTTCGTCCCATAAAAGTAGTGACATTAAAACTATGACTAAGTCCTTTTATAAACTATTTCTCTGATAAATATTTACTTATTTTAGAAGAGGATTGTTTTCATAATTTTAAAATTACCTATATTTTGGCCATTAGCTCTAATTTTGATATCACTGCTTTTATAGGTCGAAACGAACGAGGTGGACGATGAAAACTTGGTTTCATATTTATGTATTTGCATCTTTAATCGCTTAGATTTTTGTGTTGCCTTCGGGAACTCTGTGATGTACTGCAATTGGGCTCGCGTTCAACAGGTAGATATAGCTTCTTATAAATTCTTGTTTACGTAATAGGTGCGGACACAAGAATACATGCGACTGCATACACTGGGCAAAGCAATGGGGATCCCTAGTCAAGTGCTGGATCCGCATGAAGCGCAGAAGATCGTGCCTATTTTGGACCCAACAGTATTTAAAATGGCGCTGTATGCTACTGAGGACGGCACTGTGGACCCTGCTATGGCTTGTAACGCACTCGTCAAAGTTGCTACAAAGAACGGCGGCAAGGTGGAACTTACCGTACTAAAATTAAACCTTATCTCTACTTTTAATAAGAGTTAAATCACAACGACGTTGCTTTTCTGTGGTGACAGGTATACGAGCAGTGCCGGGTACTCGATATCCATTACACGCATAACATACTAGGAAATAAGGAAGTGTCCGGAGTCCACACTGATAGAGGGCTAATCAAAACAAAATGTGTCGTCAACTGTGGAGGTAATTAGCTGCTTATTATCTTAAGCCCGTATTACTAAACTTTATCCTAATTGGATACGTTATCAAGATATTATTATGATTATCTCTCAATGCGTTGGGAAATGAAGAAGACAAAGATTTGACATTGTGTCGAGTAGCAGTTATAAATACGGGATTTCGTGCATGGTTACCTATAAAATAGATGGTTTCTTACAAGTATGCAGAAGACACGAAAAAATTTAATATGTGCGGACTGGTGTGGATATTCCATCAACATAACAACAATATCATTTATTAACAATAAGACAAAATCACTAGTCACTAGTCAATAATAAACAATGTGAGCAATTCAATCTCGACATAACTCTCTTCGATATTCCAGGGGCATGGGGTCCACGTATAGCAAGATTTGCCGGCATACCGGCGTTGCCTATTATCCCGTTCAAGCACGCGTATGTTGTTTGCGACGCCATGCCGGAAGTAAGGGGCTGCCCAAACATCAGAGACCACGACGCCAACTTGTATCTCAAAATGCAAGGCGAGACTTGCAGCATCGGTGGCTATGAGGCCAACCCTCACATGCTGGACCAGGTAAGGATAATAATAATGATCCTTGGAAAGTGCCACCTGGTCCTAAGTAAAGCAAAGCTTGTACTGTGGGTACCAGAAAACTGATAAAATACATAACATACATTTGCCCCGACGCGACTTGGGGATCGAACACGCGATATTTGGCGTAACAGTCACGTTCACTAATCACTGCACCAACAGTGCTGTCGGATCTCTATGAATGTCATTCAGGTTTGCAACGAAAACTAATTAAAAGCCAACTTCAAATTTGCGTAATATGATATACTACGTACATGTTGCATGCATGCGTAATATATTATTTGTTTTATCGAGATTATAATTTATAGTTCAAAGAATTCCTGAAAGTATCCCTAAATTCACGTGATTGACATCGCTTGTAACTGCTAAATTCCACTAATTTCAAATGCTCCATTACTCGGTTATCTATCAAGGTGCCAGATAATCTACAATTTCACTTATACGAGTTGGACTGGGATATTTTCGGCGTGCATATGATAAGTGCGACCAACCTGTGTCCCAGACTTGGCAATATTGGAATCAAGAGCACCGTTTGTGGGCCCGAATCGTTCACGCCTGACCACAAGCCCCTACTGGGAGAGGATCCTAATGTCTATGGTAATTTTTTTAACGCTACAGTCATTTACATAGAAAATTAAATTCAATACAATCACAAATGTCACCTATCTGAAACAGTCAAAGCGACTGTGCAGCCATTACAAAATATCCGGTCCTACAAACCTGTGACCTAATTCAGTCAGATTTTTTTTTTATTGATTCACCAAACTGACAACGCCCATAGCACATTTTTTTCTACTTGTATTTTATCAGGGGGATGTGTTACTTGTAGGATTGTATCATAACTGCGGCTACAACTCCGCTGGCATGATGTTCTCCGCCGGATGCAGCATACAAATGGCCGAATGGATTGTCACTGGAAGGTATACACATCACAATCGAAAAAATCTGAAAGTATATAAAAGAAGAAAAAATGAAGAATGCCTACTTCATCTAAAAATATCCTATGCCTACTAATATTATAGAAAGAAAAGATTAGATTTTTTGTATGTTTGAGAGCCGCAAAAGTACCAATTCAGAACACGTCATGGCGATATCATTTTTCGATGTTTTTATTAATTTTGTGTAAGCGATGCAGATCCCATATCACTTTAAAGTTTCGCGTTATCTTTATAATTGACAAAATTATTATCTGGACACAGTAATGGCCATTTTTATCTGGGCCCCTTAACGCCCCCCTCTATAACGCCCACAAGGGGGCGATATCGCCCACTTTGAGAAAGACATCTGTATATCAACAAGTATATTTATTGACGGAATTACGAATATCTTGATATTTATTGACTAACGATAGCTAGATCCTTAACTTTGATTCTCTAGACCACACTACAACATGTTCACATTCGACATCCGCCGCTTCACCCCAGCGCAAATGTCCCGAGCGCATTGGGTGCGTGAGAGCAGCCACGAGGCGTACGTGTCGAATTACGACATCGTTTTCCCTAATGACGAGTCGTTGGCTGGCCGTGACGCGAGCCATGACGCTCTACATCAGGAGTTGGTCGAGGACGGCGCCGTCATGCAAGCCAGAGCTGGGTGGGAACGGCCCGCTTTCTTTATCCCCGGAGAAAAGGTTGGTAGGAATCAGTTTTGTTATATCCGGCTCGAAGGACCAAAGTTTTTCTTACGATTTTGCTCTTTTCTTTCACGATTGATTATTTTTCCTTCAGATAAGAGTGCAACAATATGATTGGGGTGGTACCAATGATTATCCTAGAAACAACGATCAGCGTTATGAGGAAATTGTCAAAGGAGATCACTCCTTCGGATTTTCGAAACACCATGAACTTGTAAGTGTAATTTTTTTATTGGATGTAATGGACGACTAAAATTAAAAAAAAAATATTTACTGACAATTTTTTATACGAATTTTATGGAATTTGCGCCTATAACTTCCTACATTATATTTTAATGCACGTGATTTTTTTCTAGTCATTCTGGACTTTAGGTGTTGTGTTTTTAAATTTTCCGAATTGTATCGCCGCAGATTGGTCAAGAGGCTTTGGCGTGTAGGAACGGTGCTGCACTATTCAATCTGTCCTACTATGGCAAGTTTTATTTGACGGGACCAGATGCGCAGCGCACCGCTAGTCTGGCCTTCACTGCTAATTTACCCAAAGATGACAGGTAAATTTGTTTTAAATAGTCGGTTATAGATTCTAGCATTCAAGTTAATAGCTGAGGTGCATGATCATCAGTGTAATTTACCATAAACTATACAACGTGTTAATGAATTAACTGAATGAATGAATTACTAGAAAGTAGTTTGCTCAGAATCGACAAGCGAATCGATCGCACTATGTTTAAATATAGGTTATATTTTTTCACTAGCCCATGTCTAAATTATTTATAATACAATATTTGGCGCGTACGCCGCCCGCAGCAAAAATATTCGAACCGGTAGGCGCGGGCGTAGCGCTTGGAATTTCGTAGATAGGTCACCTCCAAACTAATGTTGAATAACTTTTAAAGCATACATTTTTTCGACATAAAATATATTTTAATCATATTATTGTTTATTTTTTTAAATGGGGTGTATCAGGTTTTCAGTTAATTTATTAACACGTTATATATTTTATCGATGATAAAATAAAAACAAACTTTGATAAGAACAACTATTATTAATTTATAATTTGTGTAAAAAAAGTATTTAAAAAATAAATGAAGATAAAAATGCCAGTATTAAAAAAAAGTTTAATTATTGAAACTTTTCGTTTCATCTAAAAGTTATAAAGTGCCAGAAACGGCCACTTTCGTCTATTTTTAAGTAAATTTTTTTATGTTTCAATACTGCAGAATTATGATAAAAAATTACATAATATTCTCGTATCGATTTCTTTTTAAAATGAAATATCTTGGAAGATGTGACTTTAGCTGGTGTTGCTAGTTTGTTCTCTGTAAGGGCTTTAAAGTTTATTGTAATTTAATAAAAAAAAATGCTGTTGATTTTTATTACATTTATCTAAAATTTTAGAGTTAAATACACACTTCTACTGAATGAAAAAGGCGGGGTAGAAGCTGATTTGACAGTCAGCGTTTTGGATGGAGGTAGCGGAAAACTGCATGAGCCTATATTTAAAGTAAGTGAATTTTCTATTTCAAATTTGAAAAGTTTTAACAATTTTCTTCTCTATTGGGCATGATGACAAGGTATAAAAATCAAAATTCTATTTAGTCCGTCTCGCGTCTGTTAGATAGCATAAAAATAATAAACACGTATTTTTTGCTTTGTCGAATTATTATTAAAAAATATAGAATACAATAGAATAGAATAGAACAAACTTTATTGTAATATACTTAGATATTGACGCAAAGTTTAGGAGTGGGAGGTCGCGACGTCATAACTAAGTATAAAGTGTACCTAGGTGTGACGTCACACGGAAACTCAACTCAATGTATCACCGTTATTTTTTGATTAGGTGATTTGAAAAGGAAAAATACGTGTCCAATATTTTTTATTAATCTACAAGACGGACTATAAATTAAAATTTTATCACCACGCCCATCGTTTGGTTCTGTATTTTAGGGTTTGGGCTATTACCTCGTCACAAGCGGTTTTAACGCGCACCACACTCTGGCGCAACTCAGGCGCATCATTCAAACGCACAAATTAAGAGCAAACATTACGGACGTCACCAAACAACTTTGCATTCTCAGCGTTCAAGGGCCGGACAGGTGAACACATTTGTAACATTTTTTTAGTTAATGTAATAACTTTAAACCACCCGTATTGCAAGCACTGTTTAATTTTCAAATTGGTGGTGTTGTGTGATGTTCAGTAGAAAAAAAAGATCCTTAAATTTTACTCTTATCGCGCCCAAAGAAGTTTCACTTCAATAAAACAACAATTATTATATTTTTCGTTTTAGTCAAAGGATCTTACAACGCTTCACCGGCGCTGGCCTATCGAATGACGCGTTCCCAGCTGGCACGCAGCGCGGCATACGAGTGTCGAAAGCACCTTACTCCCCAGAGAATAAGAGCTATACCTGCCGAGCACTGCGCGTCAGTTACGCGGGAGAGCTGGGTTGGGAGCTGCACGTGCCTTCGTCCCATGCGGTAGAAGTGTACAAGGCTCTTAGCCGTACGGATGGGTTGAAAAACGCCGGGTGGAGAGCATTGACGTCACTCAGTGCTGAAAAAGGTAAACTACAGGAAATAGTAATGTTTGGTTCTGAACCACATAGTATATAAGTACTACGGTCTACGATGCAAGGTACTTGTTTTGTCTTACAGGCTATCATTTATGGAATGCAGATTTAAGGGCTGATGACAACCCCGTAGAAGCGAATCTAGCTTTTGCCTGTCGTAAAAATGGCGAATACATTGGCAATGAAAACGTAACTAAGGCACAAAAGGAAGGTGTAACGAAAAAACACGCATTCTTTACATTAGACGACAAGGTAACCTAATAGTAAACTGTATTAAAAACTAGGGTTGTATCAAAATATAAGTTATCCGGCTCGCGAGGACCATTTATAATGTGCTTTGATTTTTGACAGATTGCAATTTACGGTCACGAGGCAATATTCAGAAACGGCGAGCCCGTAGGCTACTTAAGAAGAGGAGATTACGCGTATTTCATAGACAAACCCATGGGAATTGGCTATGTACATAACAATGGTGCACTTGTTACCAAAGATTACTTAACGAAGGGAAATTATGAGATTGAAGTTATGGGGCAGAAATATAAGGCTACGCTTCATCTCAAGTCACCTTTCGATCCCACTGGCCAGCGGCTGCTGGGAAACTACGGCGCTCTGGGAATGGACGAGAACATACACGAGCCGCACGCCGGTCAAAATGAGAGAGCTGGTGGTAGCGAATAATCTGATCTCAAATGACTAATGTATAATACATAATAAATAAAATTAGTAGGTACCTACTTATCGAGCACTTGTGACTGCATTAGGTATATTTCTCTTTGTATTTTCAGTGATAGTGAAAAATAATATAATATGAAAATTTATCAAGACGACTTCATTTTACAGATGATGCAAGTCGATCTTAAAAATCCCCAAAGTCTTCTTAGTTAGTAAGTAAATTAGTTTGTATACATATTTGCAAAACTTTGTAATAATAAAATTTATGTACATCTAGATACCTATCGTCTGTTTTCGAACTTTAAATATTATAAGTACTTTTCTTTTTTAATATTCTAGACTAGCTGGTGCCCGCGGTTTCACCGGCGTGAATTTTCGACCTTTGCAATGACAGTAATGACGTTAGATTTTCTCACTCTTTTAAAACGTAGTGGTTATATACTCTTTAGTCAGAAAAAATAATCACATCATCTGTCTCTTCAAGCTTTAAAACTGTCACTTCGCGAAAAATCAATTCAAAAGAAAAAAATGCAAATGAAACAATGCCTATATGTTGCTCCTGACTTAGCTTAATCTACTACTGAAAACTGCGTGACAACCCGTTCAGTAGATGCGGAGATTATCGCGAACAGACAGACAGACAGACAAAAGAATTTTAAAAACTTTTTTTTTGGGCTTGGTTACTCTTCTTTTATCACCCCTCTCAATTTTAGGTAAAAATATTCAATGTACAGAATCGCGGATTCTACTCTATTATAGTACTAGTTGTGCTCCGCGGTTTCACCCGCGTGAAAGGTTTTTATACGACAACTTTTTTCCTGACATCCGATTTCAATGAAACAAAGCCTATATGTAGCTCCAGGCTAAGCTTAATCTACCTGGGAAAACCGCATGACAATCCGTTCAGTAGAAGCGGAGATTAATTAAAATGTTTTAAACCAGAAATGGTATATAGAACCTTGCCCAATAAGAAGTGGTTAAGTAAATCCAAAAGACGTATTCATAAAACGAACGGCGACCGCCTAATCGATTTTGGTAACGTGGCTATACCTTATATCATTGTATTTATTTATTTAATCTTTATGCGCATCATGGTACAAACGGCGGACTTAATGCCACAGACGCATACTCAGACTCAGTCAGTCAACCTTCAGATAGTACAGAGTGCTCACTTGTCGGTACAATATTTAGATAAATAAATACACACACATACATACATACCTAGATATTATCTGTGGCTATACATACTGACGCTTTAACAATTCTGCTTACAAAAACAAAACTACAATGCTATCATGAAGTTCTTCATACACACTCTGGCAGCAGACGTACCTACATAGAAGGACATAGGATACTTTTATCCAAGAATTCCCGTGGGATTTCCGAAATTGCCACGGATGAAACCGCGGGGAACAGCTAGTGATATTAAAAGTAATATCATTGTATCCATGTTCACGTTGATTGTGTGACGTAATTGGATAATTATTATTATTAGCCATAATACGACTTCTGTCCCATTCGTTTCATTCGTTTTTCTGATTCAAAAAAATTTGATATAGTCCTGTCATTGGATTGTCATTTTGTTTTCTACCTTTTTCATACAAGGAGCTCTATTCTATTGGGATTCTACAAAGTTTATTGATAATTAAATTATCTATGGTTCTACACACACAGTGATTAAATTATTTTCTCTTTGGTGAAGATAGTGATTACCTTCTCTTTGGGTGAAGAGAGATGGTGGAAACGGTGGAATACGAGTTTTCATAGTTATTTTAGGATACTAATTTCAAGGTACCTACGTTCCTTATTATTATAAGTAATTGTTTTTTTGTGCTATGTTAATAACAAGTACCTACAGCTATTTTAGGTATACTAATACAACATATGTGCACAGGCGTGGCAATTCTATTTTTGTTTGTTGCGTAATTTAATATACTCTGTTCCTAGCACATACCTAAAATATTTGGAGGTCCGTGGTCCTTAGATCATGCGGCCTATTGCGGCATATTACGTGAATATTTGCGTTATCTCTCTTTCGTTTAAATAATATTAGAAAGAGATAAGTACACCGCTCTTTAGCTGTTATCGAGATGAATGTGGCGGTGTAGCTGAGGAATTAAAGACACCGTAGGTAATTAGGTATTCACTAAAAATCCCTTGTAAATTTGAATGTGAGTTTGTTTGTCGGTTACACTTTCACGACTTACTCAAAATGAATTTTGCATACACGTTTCCAAGGGTGTACCTACCCGTGATAACGTGTAGGTATGCAAAAAGAAGGGCATAGCATAGATTACTTTTTATCCTGGAATTCCCTCGGGAACTCCGAAATTAACGTGGGTGATACGGCTGGTAACAGCTACTATTATAGCTAGTATAGCGATTAGCGAGAATTATTTATTGCCAGAAGATAAAGAGCTCCCTTGAAAATTTGTACCGTTTTATTTAACCCTTGTTGGTTTATATTTTACAGATGGCGGAGTGCATACCCATAGTGTTAGTGGGCAATAATTTGGGCGAAAGACATCGTTATCTGAATAGATTGGTGGAGGAAGCTCATGAGAATAAAGTGTCGCTGCATAATATTGAAAATATACCAGAAAAAACTCCTGTTGACCGTATTTTTAAGATTGACCTCGCGTCCAAGAATCGTGATGAGGCTTATATCACTAAAACGTTAAAAGATCATGATATGCTGTACGTAAACCGAGCTCTCAAATGCATGTGGCTTCTAGAAGATAAGTATGCACACATTATAAATCCTGATTATTTGGAAAATACACTGTTTCCGGAGATGACACTTCCAGCGGTCAACAAAATGAAACATTGGCTTCAGAGATGGTTAAAAAATACAGCTAGATGTGAACTTTTCTACAAGCACTACATTCAGACAGATCTTAAAATAGCTCTCCCGTTTCTTTGGCACTGCTCCAACGATACTGTGCTAGCCCATGTGTTAGATATATTTGATAAAGTAACACCACGACATTTGAAATGTCTTTACGAGAATTGCCCATGGGTGGCCAAATTATTCATCGATAGTTTGAAAACTAGTCAATCTGTAATACAAAACTACATCAAAAATGAAACATCTTTCTTTAAGAAATTGATATGTGTGTTAAAATTGGATGGCAGCACTTTCTTGGACTATATCGAAATGTATTTTAATCGTAAGAAATTCCCAAAATTAAATTCTTCTGCGACGAAGCACATACTGTTGCATCATAAAGATAGATTCAACAACAAACCTGAACTTTACACTTCGTGGTTTCTTGACATCAAAACTGTAGGGATTTATTTGAATAAAGATGAAGTCAAAGATCTTCTTATAAATCTAGCAAAAGCAGAATATCTTGATTCATGGTTCTCTTATAAAGCCGTGGAATCTTTAATTAAGTGTTTGAATGTCGAAGAGAGAAAACGAATAAAAAAAATGTTGTTTGTAGACAAATCTTTTGGAGATAAAGTTAAACATTGGCCATACTCTACACCTTCTCCACCGAAAGTGAAAGATCCTGACAGTCATATATTATTGGACAAAGAACATAACCCAAAAGATTACGATCACCACAAATACTGCATGAGCATGATGTGTTTAAAAAGAAAATGTTGTGCCTGGTTACCTGTACGCTGTGGTGAGACATTACTCGACAAATTATTCGATCGCTATCGTTTCGATAGTTTCGAACATATTTTTTATGAGTTGCGTAAACAAATATTAGCTGAAAGTTCCTCACAAAATCGTCAGTATATGATACTAGTGCTTGTGAGCAAAAGTGGTGGACGTGTGGAACATGTTGATGCCCTTTTACAGTTTTTAGTAACAAAGCACGTTAATGAGCCAGCCCATTTCCGAGCTACTATTGTACGCAGTCTAGTGCGTCGTGCTTTTGTTTGGCGCCTCCCTTCAGCTATTTGGGACTTGTTTTTGGAATTTGCTCGCGATTTAGGGTTAGATGGTAGTCCATCTGATGCAGATTGTCGTGAAGGTCTTCACGCAGTAATTTTGCGAGATTTATTGGAAATATCTACCTGTGACTCTCGTGTCCGCACTGCCTTTTTTCAAAAATTTTCTTCATTTTCGGAGTATTCTCTAAATTCCGCAGAGCGTCGGTGCGTGCGAAAAAGTTTGCCAACTATGCTTCTATTGTCTGCGGAAAGTGAACCAAATACAGCATCAGATCGTCTAAACAAACTATTAGACACGCTTTCGGACTACCATGTGCCTTTCGTAAACTCTGATGGCCTTATAAATGCAATTGTCAATCTCGCTAGTAGAGATTTTACTATAGCTTCTCCTTTGTTAAAACGTTTATATAATTCCGGGGCCGCTCGTAAACAATTGTTCAAAGAAAATTTCAAATTGATTCAAACGGATCAGTCGTATTTGAATGCTTTACGCCATGATATTAACATTCTTGAGGATAATGAAAATTTTCAAGAATTACTAAAAGGACACAAATTTAACTTTTATGGATTTCTTCGTAAAATGGCAATTTATTTTGCTGAAACTGAAGGACTTGCAGAACGCTATTTATTTAAATTGGATGATATTGCTAAAGTTGATCCTCATGTGAGTTTCGCTAGACCTATAGCATATTTAGCTGGTAACTGCTTGCAGGACCGATTGGACTCGCTTGACCAAGAACCAAAGGATAGTCCTGAGAAAAGACTAGCTGCAGCATTAAGAGCAAACGCACATCTATCTAGGCCACCACTATATTTGGTATCAGATATGTTTGACTGTCGTAAAATCGGAGTAAAGGCAATCGCCAATCGTGTTTCGGTTACTAATCTAGTTCAAGTGCCAAAACTTATTGATTTATTAGTGAAGTCCAGAAAAACTGTCCGATTAGCTTTTGTACTATCTGAAAGGATCGGCACAGAGGTTTCTGTATTCGAAAAACTAGCAATTTTGAGACCGGGAATGGCTGTTAAATGCGCGTTGCGATACTTTGGTCGACGTGGTGAAACAGCAGATATTAGAATTTGGAATATAATTAAGCCAATAATTGAAGATTTAGACTTCGGATCGAAACGTCATGCACGTTTGCGTAATACACTAAATAATACCGACCCTGTACCGTCCATAGTAAAAACTGATTATTACACCACTATTTTTAAATCGCTAAGTAAAACAACCAAAGAAGCTGCAATGCCGATACTTTGTATTTTGGAGTCCCATTTGCCTGAATTAAATGATGAGTTTGTTTTGAGTATTATCAAAGAATTCTTATACAAATATTTGGACGCCGAAGAACTATTAGAGGACGATTATTACTACAAGAAATGTGTGTGTCTGTATGTTCGAATATTAACTAAATTCTTGCTGACGAGTAGGACGACAATAACCCAAGATCAGAGAATTACGACAGTATGTGATCCGTTTTTTGATTTTATCGAAACACTTGGAGCAAAACCTAAAGGAGAAAATTGTATAATTCGATACATTGACGAACTTTTTAGTGCATTAAAGTATAATAGGATCTTTCTCAGCGATGAATTCATCACCTGTTCACCTGTGTTCGAGAGGATCGTGCTAAGAATTCAGAATATTTTGCCAATAGAAAAATGGTTCAACTACTATGTTAACTTACATTTGACTATTCTTTATTATAAGGCAATCAAGCAAAGCGTAAGACATAATCCAGACTCGTTTGTAGACGATGCAAGAAAATTTAACGAAGGCGTGGAATTAGTTGGAAGAGCACTTGGAAAATATATATCACACGAAATTGACGTACTCGTTTCTAAATATTTTAAATCGATAAGAGAACTGTATAAACAACCACTATTGAATTATCTCAAGAACAATTTTGAGTGTGGAAAAAGTAGAAAAATGTTTTTCAAATCAATAATCAAAGGTCTTTTTGAAGACTCGAACGAGAACTCAGAAATTTTAGCACAATACATTTATCGGGACTCATTTAAAGACTGCGAAGATCGCGATGTTGAAGAAATTATAAAAAAGGCGCATACCAAAAATACTGAATTGTATTTTTTCATGTCTGCTGATATATTTTATTAAAAATGAAAAGTTCTGGTCAACGCATGTAGTGTATATTTTACATGACATCATAGTTACGATCTTTGATACGAGTTCTATTAAGTATGGAAGGTAGTAAGGGTGTTATTGGGTGTTATCATGCCTCTTCCCTGCGAACTAATCTATCACTGTTCACTCGCAACCGCACAGACGTCTTTCGCCAGAGGGGCGTGAACACGGGCCGCGCCTTGCGCAGCAACGAGCTCGCTCATTTCCTGGTCGCGCCCGCTCACAAATTGCGCAAATCGGAGAGGTCGGTGTACATAATGGGTCCATCAGCCTATAACAGGCTGCCGGTCGCGATATCTAGAGATGCAACTTCCACGAAAGTGTTCAAAATGAGATTGCGCCAGTGGCTCTTAGAACACACGTTCTACTCGATAGAGGAATTTTACGAGTTGCCTGTAACTTTATAATAAAACTTTTTTATTTTATTTTTTATTCTTATAGTAAATAATAATTGTACGAATATATGTCAATAAATAATACGTTTTGGACATAATATAACTATATTTTATACCTATTATAATATAATTTATTATATTGTACCTATAGGTATGTATATGACTTGTAACTTGGTGTTAAGAATAAAGAATTGTATTGTATTTGTATTGTATTGTATTGGGTATAGGGGTACCTAAACGCTTCGGGTACCTATGTTCCTTTTTATACTAAAACTGAATATTGATAGCCCGGACCCCGGCCAGGGGGCAAATCGGATTGTTTCTGGGCCAAGGGGCCAGATCAGATTTTTTATTATTATCTAGAATGTCTTTGTAAGCACCTAGTTTAATAGTAGGTAATTGATTTATTACTTTTTAGGTACCTACCTATATAAATAATTGAGACTTGGCTGTTTATTTATTGCTAGCTGACTCCCGCGGTTTCACCCGCGGTAATTTCGGAGTACTCGCGGGGATTCCGGGATAAAAAGTACCCTATATCGCTCTGGATCACTGTAGCTCCCTATAAGTGAAAGTATTTTCAAAACCGGTTCAGTAGATTCAGAGATTATAACCTCAGAAAATCCGGAGTTCCCGCGGTAATCCCGGCACAAAAAGTACCCTATCTCACTCAGGATCACTGCAGCTTTTTAAAAGTTAATGAATTTTTACAGAGATTACCCCCTACAACGTCACAAACTCAAACTTTTGCTCTTTATAATATTAGTAGGTACCTATAGATGAAATGTGGAATTAACTAAATAACATTTAGATTAAAACACAAAAAGGTAAATTATTGGGTGTAACCTCATCCAGCCGCTCGACGTTCGTTTGCAGCGACCAATCTGGTCACGTGACCCTAAAGCGCTCTCCACATTGCATCCACAAGCCGCGAAACACCCGCGAACCATGTGTGGTATCGTGGTTATCAGCGCTGGGAATTCGGGAAAGGATCGGGCGTGAGTCGCCGAGTGATGCTGCAATGACTTATTTTCTGTAGGTAAACAATGGATTCAGGCGAGGTAAAACATTATTAAAAAAATTTAATTATAATTGTATTTAGAATAAATAGAAAGCTGTGTACTACCCATAAATAGATAAATAATTAGTAAAGTATGGATACAGGTACGCGTTTAAACGATAATTTTGTTTCTTCGATATCATTGTACAGTTTTGTGTCGAACCACACTTTGTTAGCAGTTTTGTTGTCATAAAAACCGGAAGGTAACTTTCATAGATTTTCATAAAACGGTACTTAATCTTCTTCTTCTTTAATAATGGCGTCTATATAATTATAATTTGCCAATGACAACGTTTCTTAGTGATAAAAATTTCTTCATCTACATCTTCAATTATGGCGAAACGCCAATGACAATGTTAGATTGTTCCCCAAGTTAAAACATGGCTCTCTTCAAAGCCAGTTTCCTGCTCGGGGTCCAAAATAGATGCTGAAAAGTGACTGAAATAACGAAGACTTCACGTGACACGCGTGTGTTCGGTACGGCTTTCACTCTTCAACAACCCGGTACTTAATCTTCTTCTTCTTTTTCTTTAATAATGGCGTCTATAATTATAATTTGCCAATGACAATGTTTCTTACTAATATCAATCTCTTCATCTACTTCTTCAATTATGGCGAATCGCCAATGACAATGTTAGATTGTTCCCCAAGTTAAAACATGGCTCTTTTGAAAGTCAGTTTCCTGCTCAGGGTCCAAAATAGATGCTGAAAAGTGACTGAAATAACGAAAAACGTGACACGCGTGTTTTCGATACGGCTTTCACTCGTCAACAACCCGGTACTTAATCGGACTTTTTTTTTTTTTTTTTTTTTTTTTCCATTTGGACTCAACACTGAGTGTTATTTGCCACTTTCATTTTTTATTTAAGACGATAGGAAGCAAAGGTTAGGAAGCATTGTTAGAAAAAATAAAGGAATTTTGACAGAACGGGATTATTGGATTGGATTAGGTTTAGGTTATTAAGGAAAGAAAAGGAAATGGTATATTGGAATAAACATAAATAGGTCACAACTTAAGGTCTATAATATTTAAAAATGAAGCCAGGATTTTATAAATAATAGGGTCTTTAGTACACAATAAATATTCTATGGAAACAGGAAGTGGAACTTTGTATGATATCAAGGAGTTATATAAATATGAATGATCATAGCGGGGACAGAAGAAAATAATATGATTAACATCACCGATACCCGTGTCACACTCACACATGTTGCTGTCTAAAACTTTGATTTTTGCCAGATGTGCTGGAGAACACGTATGCCCTAGTCGTATCCGAATCAGAGTGGAAATTTCACGTCTGTTGAATTTGACTTTAAAAAACCATGGCTTGGGAGGTATACTGCATTCTATATTTTTATAATATTTGCCCTTACTATTGTTACACCAAACTTCATCCCAAGCAGTAAATAAGTAGGATTTAGGTAAAGCTATTAAATCTTGAACATAATTTTTAAATGGATAAGTATCACCACATTCAATGGCCTCATTTGCTAATTTATCAACTATTTCGTTGCCTTTAATGCCACAGTGACTGGGAATCCATGCAAATGAAATTAATAGGTTTTTCTCAGCACATTGAATGAGAAGATTTCTGCACTCTAAGAGGATAGGGTAAGCAGGTTTGGCCTTAAACGGAAATTTATCTAGAGCCTGAAGTGCACTTTTAGAGTCTGATAATATAAGTGTCTTTTTCAATTTAAAAATCAAAGCAAACTCTATTGCTTTGTATAAACCATAACTTTCACCAGAAAACACAGATGATTCAGGTGGAAGCTTTATTTGCTGGATAATTTTTGATTGAGTGTGATAAGTCCCCACACCAACACACCCTTGTGGGTGCTTAGACGCATCAGTAAAAATAAGATGATAGTCAGTCCAATCTTGATCTATGATGGCATTGAGAGTGGAATTTGTTCCAGGTTGATATTTAACTATACCCATGTCTAGGTGAATATCTGGCTTTAAAGTCAAAGCTTTGTAATTAACACAAAACAGAGGAAACATAGTGGATTGATTAATGGGGTTTTGAATTGATATATACTTTCTGTAACTAATTATTAAGCAGGGTAAACGTTTATGTTTCCAATATGGGGAGGATTCTATAAGCTCATTTAAACTTTGTAAGTTGTTAATAATGGGATTATTTTTTATTTCTAGAGATTTAAAAACGAATTTATCCGACAAATACTGACGCCGCAAATAAAGAGGAGGATCGCCACATTCTACCTGCAAAGCACCAACAGGACTAGATTTCATGGCCCCTGACACAATTCTGAGAGCTTTGGATTGAATGGAATCTAATTTTTTAAAAGCATTAACATCACCTGGATGAAGTAAAAAGGTACCATAATCTAGGACAGACCTAATTATAGCATTATATAAAAGTTTTAAATTAAATGGATGGGCACCCCACCATACACCAGTCAGACAACGTAATATATTCATATTACTTTCACATTTGTTTATGATGTTATTGCAATGTTGTGTACCACTCAATTTAGAGTCTAAAGTAATGCCTAAAAATTTTACATGACTATTTACAGGTATAGGCTCAATATCATAAAAAATACTAATCTGAGGAAGAGACCGTTTTCTAGAGAACACCACTATTGAACTTTTGGGGGCAGAAAGAGATAGGCCGTTTGAATCTAACCAAATTTTAAGAGATTGAAGGGAGATATGAAGTGATAAACAAGCTTTATCTAAATCTTTGTTAGATGAGTAAATAAGGAGATCATCAGCATATTGAAGAACTCTTACTTGACTTCCAAGGGATTTCTCTAGATCATGAGTGTATATATTATACAAAATCGGGCTTAACACAGAACCTTGAGGAAGCCCCCTCCATGTTACTCTAGAGTGTTGAAAATCAGAGGAATTCAAAATGATAGTTCGGTTTGACATAATACTCATAATTAAGTTTATTAATCTAATTGGAGCCTTTATTTTTAGTAATTTTTCAAGAAGAGTAGGTAGATTAACATTATCATATGCTGCAAAAATGTCCAAAAAACCTGCTACAACTGATTCATTATTTGAGAAAGCTATTAAAATATCAGTGATAAAAAGAGAAAGGTTATCTATAGTGCTTTTACCTCTTCTAAATCCATTTTGAGTGTCACTAAGTATGCAGTTACTTTCTACAAACCATTCTAAACGATTTTTTATCAAATGTTCTAAAATTTTTAGGAAAACAGATGATAAAGCTATTGGGCGATAAGATGAGACATTTGCTGATGATTTACCAGGTTTTAAAATAGGTAGGATAATCTGCCTTTTCCATGAATCAGGAATATCACATGAAAAAAACATCTTGTTTATGAGATTCAGGTAATATGTCAGCCCAGAGTCGCTCAAATGAGCAAAGAATGAATAGGGGATTTTATCTTCTCCTGGTGCAGAGTCTTTAAGATTTGTAACTACACCCTTTAGCTCATTGAGAGAAAACGGTAAGTTAAATTCGGAATCTGTATCTGAACCATCTATGGGGAGAATAGAAGGAATAAGGGCTAAACACTGTTCTGGTACATATGGAGGCGCTAATTTATCTAAAAAATTATCAGTTAATTCCTTAGGTAAAACCTTGACAGGGTTATCTTTAAAGGCAGATCTAAACCTTTTAATAAGATTCCATACTTCTGAGGGATGAGTATTAGGACAAATGGAAGCGCAAAACTTCGTAAAACCTTCACGTTTCTTTTTTAGTAAAAGATTACGAGTACGATTAATACAGTCTGATAAAGCGTTAAAATTCTCGTTAGTGGTTTCTGCTAAATATAATAACTCTGCCTCTTTTCTCTCCTTTATAGCCTGCGAGCATTCTCTATCCCACCAGGGTGGTGAAGGAATAAAAGTACCAGAGAAATTTCTATATGGAAAAACTTCATCAGCTGTTTCTATGAAGAGTGAGGCTAAGATTTTTGCTTGTGAACCTGAATCTAAATTATTCAGATTTTCTATGTTGGCAAGTTTATAGTCCAAATTCAACCTAAACTTCTCCCAATTATCATCTGATACTTGTGAAAGGTTATATTTTATTGTAGATGTATATTTAAAATGTTCATTAGACGCTGTAGTATTGTGATGAAAAGAAATCAAAATAGGGTAGTGATCACTACCATAAGTTAGATTTAAAGTTTCCCAATATACCGAAGGGACAATGGATGGAGAGGAAATAGACAAATCTGGAGCACTAATAATTTGATCTGGACTCGTACGACGGGTCGGACATCCTGAATTTAGGATGCATACATTTTGATCGTTTAGGAAATCAACCATAAACTCACCAAATTCGTTAGAAATAGAACTACCCCATGACTGGTGATGAGCATTAAAATCACCCATTATTAAAATGGGTCTAGGTAGGTTTAAAATTATGGTTTTCAGCTCGGCATAGAGTTCTGAAGAGGGATGAGGAATATATACACTAACTATACATAGATTATCTACAATGACTGCAATTATGGACAAACCAAAACTGTGGTCAGGAATATTTACAAGCTTATAACTAAGAGAACTATTTACAAGGAGTGCAACACCACTATACCCGTCTATTCGGTCTTCACGGATACAGGTGTAGCCCTTAATTTTAAAAGAATAAATGTGTTTTAACCATGTTTCTTGTAAAGAAACTATGGTAGGGGAATGTTTATTTATTAAATGAATAAGGTCAGATTTTTTACTTATAATACTTCGACAATTCCACTGAATTATCTTCTTTATTTGTGGAGCCATAGTGATTTTTATTTATAATTTGACTTATTATATCAGCAGCGTTGGACGGTGAAGAGTTATTATGAGTGAGTAAATTAATAAGAGCTATTATGATTTCAGCAACAGAAGTTTCGGATATTTCATTACGATTCAAAGCACAGCCATTAGATGGGGGAGGAGCATCATACTCTCTTACAAGATTTCTATGTAATCTCTGATCATAGCCTTTATCGACTTTGGCAGGAGAGCGAGGTTTCGAAAAAACTGTTTTCTTGTATGATGTAGGGCGAGTTGTGGGGGGAGAGTTAGAGGAAAGGGATTCATGTACTGTGTATTTAGTCTTGTGTTCTGATTGAGATGAAACTAAAACATCAGAATATGATTTATATGCTGGAGGATGAAGTTTACACGCCTCTAAATATGAAATGCAGCTGTTAGCCATTGTCTGTTTAATGGCTCTTTGTCTTTCAAACTCTGGACATTTCTTATTAATTGCAAAATGAAGGCCATTACACAAACAACAGCAAACATTCTCTTCATCCACCTTACAAGACTCTCCAGTGTGATCTCGGCCACACTTGAAACAGCGGGGTTTTGACCTACACTGTACCCTCACATGACCAAATCTACAGCAGTTGAAGCATTGAACTGTTGGGTAAATGTATAAATCTACTGACAAAGCTGTAAAGCACATATAAACTCGCTTAGGTAAGGTCTGACCATCAAATGTTAATACCACTGATTCAGTATCAATAAAAGTTTTGTTTTCATTAACAATGGTTTTTCTTTTTAATCTACGAACCTTAAGAATTTTCCCACAGCCAAAAGGAACACTTATATTACTTAATATTTCCTCATCTGACCACTCAGTAGGTACTCCTCTAACTAGCCCCATGCGGGTAACTTGGAACGTTGGTATAAAAGCTTTAAACTTACTCTTATGTAAGATATCCAATTCTAAGAAACTGTTGGCATCATTATAAGTTTCGAAAGCCAAGGATAACCTGTTCCTACCTATCCTCTTGAGACTTCCATTAATTACATTTTTAATGAAATTATTTTTTAAAAACTTCCCAAAGGTAATTGGGTGAAGTATGGTGTTGTCATTCGGAGCCTGTGTATATTTTAGAATATGTACTACATACGGAGCTACATCTGAGTCACAATATTTATACCTACCAATGAAAGTGCGAGGAGAATCATTGATTTCCATCTGATTCGGACAACCGGGTGGAGCATTTGCAGGCATTGAAACTTGAGAAGCAGCAGGATTTACCCAATCGGTACTGACATTTTGTTTTGGCGGCAAAGATCCGGATAAAGATTTTTCAAGAATATTATCTTCATTTTCGCATTGGCATGGGCATACTGGATTACTCTTAGAGTCACGTTTGCTCCTTTTCCTATTACAATGCCTGCAAATCTTACGGGATGCACGCTTGCGATTTTCTACGTTTTGATAACCAGAACAATCCGTATCTACAGCTGAATTGTCATCATGTTCCACAACAACATTGTGAGCAACCACAGTTACTTGATTAAATTCCTCATTTAATGAATGTTGAGAATTCACACTAGGCGTTTGAATTTGGTCCACTGTTAAAATATCAAAAGTATTGGAAGCAAATGTCCCCCCGGGATCTCCCGGGGGATCCATTTTACGAAAAAACAAAGTTAACTTACCAAATTAGATGAAACTATAAATAATAAATAAATATCAAACTAAATATATACAGAAAATATACAAATTTAACCTAATCCAACACTAAAATTAAATATTTAAATTTTCCAAACTAAAAACACGACCGCCAGATTTTATGCTTCCCGCGCTTTTTTCTTAATCGGACTTAAAACGAAACTTTCTTGATGTTGTCAATCTATCAATCATGTCAAATTATGAAAATGACATTAAGCGTCAAACTTTCGATCGATGAATTCAAATAAGAGTGGTCCGACCGATTTTCGATTCGAATTCGAGCGATTCAAAAATACGGCCCCAGGAGATAGTTTTTTGAATCGCTCGAATTGCTATTCGTACACGGAATTGCAAGACTCACGCGTGAATGCTTAAAAAATGTATGGGCATTCGCATGTGAATTCTAAATTCCGTGTGTGAAAGTAATTCGTTCGATTCAAAAATACGGCCCCTGGGGGTCGATTTTTGAATCGCCGAATTACTATTCGCACACGGAATTACAAGATTCTCGAGTGAATGCTTAAAAATGTATGAGGATTCGCACAAAGATCATATAATCACTACGGATTCGCACGTGAATTCGCGATTCCGTACGTGAAAGTAATTCGAGTGATTCAAAAATCGACCCCCTGGCCGTAGACGGAGAACAGAATGGACAAGGTATTCGCCGTAGACGGAGAATGAACCACACTCAGAAGAATAATTAAAGCACTGAGGCATACTCAAAAGCATCTCCTTCTAAGGAGGCTGAATTTAACTAATATAGTCGTCTCTGTTTTCTTATACACTCATAACAGCATTAGAAAGAGACAGATATAGGTTGCTTAAAATGCAAAATGTAGCCAAGCAAACGTCAATTTGGTTACCTTGGCTACCTTTATGATACTAAATTTAAAAACTACTAATAGTCTAGGCAGTCTAACACAACTAGGAACAAATTAAATTTTGTTCGTATTAAGCACTCATTTCTTTTTTAATTTTTTTTTTTTCGTGGCATCAAAGATCGCCTCACATGCTATTTCAGTCTTTTGTCTCTGAATCTTTCTTACAATCTGTCATCTGTTTGTCATGGCGACGCATGTTGTTATTTGGGAAAATAATTGTGTGATTTTTAAAAATTTAGTGTGATTTACGCTTTGAAAAGTGCAGTGTGACTATTAAAAACAATTTTCTTGTGATTGGGTAGTGAAATAGCACCGATTAGACGGTGTAGTACGTATGTAATTTATAGAAAAAGATAGAGTCGACAAAATTTAAATAAAAGGAAATTTATCACGAAATTTCCTATAGATGAAGACCGGTAAGTACAGCTTGAGTAAAGTAATAAAGTATTTTGTTCTCTTCAGCTATCAGCAAGACTAAAATAATACACTATCTTTTTGAAATGAGAAAAAATATTTGCATGTTTGTAAACCATAGTGATGTAAATCTTCACTATCGATAAAGTGAGTTGATAAACTTTAATGAATGATGCTGTTATAGTGACTATTTTGGAATATTTTTGTATAGCTGCTGCTGCGTATACTTTTTTCATTACTTACTGCAGTTTTCATTAAGTATTATAACCGTATTGTAATAAAGTGAACCTCGTCTTCTGGATAAAGAACTATATTATACTTTATCTTGTTTCTAAGTGTACTTGCATGATTGATAGATATTTTAATTTCAGATGTCGACAATGGGTAAAAAATATTGGAAATGATGACTTAGCTTACATTCCAATCGAAAACTTCACGATATAAAATATGTCTGTGGAGATGTAAGGAACGAATGTCGGAAGATAAACGAAAGTTTTTCGCTTTCGGAGGATATTTCTACCGATAATTTAAACAAGGCTCAACAAGGAGGCACTGCGAAGTAAATCATTTACTTTCCCAAATAGGTTATTTAATTTTGACATAAAATGTAAATGTAATTTTTAAAGAGAAAATAAATATCTATCTATCTAATAACATCATCATCATGACAAACTAAAATATTGGAATAATAATAAATAAATAAAAATAATAATTTATTGTTTAAATTTTACGACAAATGTTTTCCCCCGTTGTAGATTTAATTCACCTGGTATGAAGCCCACGATGCTCTAATGATAATTTATCGATATCGATTTAATCAGGAACTACATGTGGCCATCCCTATTGTTCTCGTTAATGTTGGTACCCATGAGTTATGAAGTATTTTGACATTTAAATTTTCGCTGTGTTGGTATTGCTGGGTCTGCTAAATGGATTCCAAAACCAAGTAAGGAAGTCCCGTCTCTTAAAACGTAGTGATTACCTTCTCTCTGAGTCTAGGGTTTTTGTCTATAACTTTGTTCATCGCATTTTTTCGTTTAATGCTTATGCCCGCATATTTTTTAATAATCTACAAGACGGACTAAAAAATAAAAATTAGTCAATATGCCCATTATTATTAGTATAGTATTACTGTTGTTTCAGATTTGTGTACGATTTAAAACAGTTGTTAAAATATATTCACTTCAAAAATCCTGAAAAAGCTTAAAAACTTTGCGCATGTGTGCGCGCTCGCTGCCTGCAAATAAAAAAAAAATGTTCCTCTTGTTTCTTTAGACATAAGTCTAGTTAATTTGTGTATGCAACTAATGTCAGACTTTTGGCGGGATTTCTAGCAGAGTGGACGTCAGTTTTATTTCTTTGTTTTGCAAATTAGTTTATCGTGATTAATATTGTGTGAATATGGTGGATTTTCCATAATAGTGATCCATTAGTGATGAACAGTGTGCGGAAACAGTGAAATAAAATGAAATAGGGCGTTCATCGTGGGGTTTGCGTTTTACTATATAGCGTCCTATTAAGGTTCAACTGTGAAGATTTGCTGCCAAAAGTTCCGGTAAAGCATCGAAATGTATCTCACCAATTCATTTCGATGTAAGTAAATAACTTCAGAAGAAGAAATATACCACTGAATTGGCTATATGGACTAAGTTCCCTTCTGCCTTCCCCGAAAGGGGTAAACTCTGAGGGTAAACTTCACCAAAACAAAAAAAAAAGCAACTAATGTCAAGACTCAAGAGTGAAGTGTCGACAGTGACGTGTGAAGTTGTGAACTGTGAATTGGACTCCGCTTTCTCGTTTGTTGTGTAGCACACGTGTTAGTGAGTGTTCATGTTCTTTATTGATAAATTGAGAGCTATTGGTTTCTATATCGATCTAAAAGCCTGGTGTATTAGATTAATGTGGTGTTTGTGTACTAATCTTTGATCTGTAAGTACCTTTGTAGTTTGTTTTTATCGTAGAAATAACAAGGTAGTCAGCCATTGCTATTAGCAATGGATGACAATAATATTCCCCCTAAACCTCCTGATCCACTAGAAAGCCCTATAGAATTTATGGAATTGTCTCCTTCCATATCTCTAGTAGAGAGTCCCCATGACTCTCGCAAAAGACCCGCACTAGATCCCATTGATCCCATTCCCGAAAATAACAAGAAAATCTTTATTTCCCCTGATAATTCAACTCCCTCCCTCGTGTCAATTTATGTAAACCCTAGTTTCCAAGATGGCCCAAAAAAATATCACGAGGAAGATGCTGGCCCCTTCTTGGTTCACGTTACTCGCGAAGAAATAGACTCTGCAGCTGGCACTTCTATTAGACCTATTAATTTCGGAAAATTATTGGTAGACTGTAATGTTAAAAATATAGTTTGCGGAGGCGTTAAAAAGGTTGGACGTAACAGAATGTCTGTTGAATTCAAGTCTTCTTCAGATGCTAATTCGTTTCTAGAAAACTCCCTTCTTCAAAAATACAAGTATAAAGCTTTTGTCCCAACCTACAATATATCCAGAATGGGTCTAGTAAAAGGTGTCCCGGTGGAATGGTCAATGGAGGAGTTTGTTGAAGCTGTAGATCTCCCTAATAATTGTGGTCCCATCCTGAAAGCCCGCCGACTTAATAGGAAAAACATTGTCGAAGGTACGGCCACATGGGTTCCTACCCAGTCGGTCGTATTGACTTTTAAGGGGCAAATCCTTCCTCCTAGAATATATTGCTATCATACATCCCTACCAGTTGTTCATTACCAGCTCCCTACAATACAATGTTACAGTTGCTGCCGTTTTGGCCATGTCCGCTCCCAATGTAGATCTAAACCTAGGTGCTACAAATGCTCCCAACCTCATCTTGGAGATAGTTGTATGGTTGCCCCAAATTCTTCTACCTGTATCCATTGTTCAGGCAAACATTTTGCCACAGACAAAGATTGCCCTGAACAATCCCGGCAACGAGCTATTAAAGTCACCATGTCCCAAGACTGTATCTCTTATATAGAAGCGGCTCAACGTTTTCCCCCTGTTCGTAGGTCATACGCCGAAATTTCAAGGGAATTATTTTCCCCCCCTCCCCCTTCCTCTCAGGTAAACTCTTCTCCCTCCCAAAATGTTTCTCAAAGCTCCTCATACAAAAGAACCTACTTTCTTCCCTCTAAGTCCCGCCCTCCTTTAATTAAAGGTTATGACCAAAACGCACACAAACTACTCACTCTTCGCGACTACCCATCTCTTCCAAATGGGAGCGCCCTCAAAAAACCTGAGGATCCCCAGGTCTCTAATACTTCTGTCTCCCCTAATGATAATCTTATTGACCTCTTAATCTCACTCCTCATAAATATTTTAACTAAGTATAGTGACTGCTTACCGTCCAACGCTGCTCAAAAAATAGCTGAAATTATTTCCTTATTCCCAAAAGATGTCCTCCAATCTCCTCCAGTGGAATCCTAAAAGCATTCGGCGCAAAAAGCATGAAATTCTAAATTTAATTAATGAATTCCACCCTATTGCCCTGGCTGTGTCGGAGACATGGCTCGTTCCGGGTTCGCATTTCCGGGTTCCGGGGTATTCATGCCTCCGAGACGACAGGAGCGATGGTTATGCTGGGAGTGCGCTCCTTTTGAGCCACTCCGTCCCCTTTTCCCAAATCCCCCTTCCCCCCCATAGTCAAGATATCAATGCCGTGGCGGCTAGAGCTCTCGGGATTGCTATTATTTCAATCTACATTCCCCACCCCAGTCCTACACTGTTACCTGAGCTCCGTGCTATCCTCTCCATCCTCCCAAAGCCAACTGTAGTCCTGGGTGACTTTAACTGCCACCACACAACATGGGGTTCGCACCATTGTGATTCTTTCTCCTCGTACCTTTTGGACATTTTTGATGAGCTGAATCTCTGTGTTCTCAATGATGGGTCCCCAACTAGGAGGGTCTTACCCGGTCAGAACCCCATGAGTGCCCCCGACCTTACCATTAGTTCCCCCTCCCTTGCCTCCTCCACCTATTGGAGAGTTCTCCCTAGTTCGTATGGTAGTGACCACTTCCCTGTGATTCTAAATCTATCTGGCCTGCCTTCCCCCAACCCCCAATTCAAACCTCTCCTGAAGTACAGACTCGGTAAGGCTGACTGGGAAAAGTACAAATCAGCACTAGAAGAGAATATTCTTCAAATCCCTCCATTATCAGAGTTTAACCTTACGTGCAACTATAAAAAATTTGTTACAGCCCTACTAGATTCGGCTGATTCCCACATCCCTCTTAAAAACTGTAACAAGAATAGGAAATTGTCGCCCCCTTGGTGGGACGCGGAATGTACCAACATGGTGCATCTTCGAGCATCAGCTGAAAAACGGTATAGCGATAATATGTCAAAAGAAAACTTTATAGAGTACCAAAAAACCGCTGCTAAATCGAGAAGACTACTCTCCAAAAAGAAAAAAGAAGGTTGGACTCGATTTTGTGAACAATTATCCCCCCGTGCACCCCCCTCTCTTATATGGAAAAACTTAAAGAGATTTCGTGGATCTTTCATCGACAAAAATATGACCTCATCTGACAACTCTGCTTGGCTCAATGACTTTGCTGACCGTTTAGCCCCTCCATTAGCTCCCCACTTTGATTGCCTTCCCTGCCCGTCTAATATAGAACATTTCTCCCCCGATACAAATAATATGAATAGCGCCTTCTCCCTTGACGAACTCAACTGTGTTTTATATGGCCTCCGGGACTCATCCCCTGGTGCTGATGGAATTCCTTTCTCCTTCCTGTGCAAGGCTGGCGAAGGTGCTCAAAAAACTTTTCTGGATATAATTAATAAAATTTTCGAAACGGCGACTATTCCTGATGATTGGAAGACACAAATAATTCTCCCTATTTTAAAGCCTGGCAAGGATCCGCTTGACCCCTCTTCCTATCGCCCCATCGCTCTATCCTCTGTCCTCGCCAAAATTACTGAACATTTAGTTAAAAACCGCCTCGAGTGGTTCCTAGAAAACAAAGGCATTCTGGCAAAATCTCAATATGGCTTCAGAAAAGGTAAAAGTGTTATGGATAGCCTAAGTATATTGACAACAGATATTCGTTTGGCCTTCAACAATAAGGAGTTCCTTGTGGGTATTTTTCTGGACATTACATCAGCCTACGACAATGTTATTCTTCCGCTACTCAGGCAGAAAATGCACCAGCTGAGCATCCCCGTGAGGATCATTAAGTTCGTATGCAACCTGTTAATGGCCAGATCTATTCAAATTCGGAACAGAGATGAGTCACTCATTCATAGGACCGTTTGGAAAGGATTACCCCAAGGCTCAGTTCTAAGTCCTCTTTTATACAGTTTATATACCTACGATCTTGAAGTATCTCTCCCTCAAGCCTGCCATCTCCTCCAATACGCCGACGATCTGGCACTATATACTTCATCCAATTCAATCTCTTCTGCCTCACTGCATTTAAACTCGTCCCTTTACTATTTGAATGAATGGCTTTGTAACCATGGTCTTTCCCTATCAGCCCCTAAAAGCTGTGCTGTAATATTTACCCGAAAAAAAATTATCCCTGACATCAGCCTACAGGTGAATAACCATCCTATTCCAGTTTTAAATCAAGCCAAATTCTTGGGAGTCATTCTGGATACTCGACTCACAGGCATTGCACACATTAATAGCGTTGTTCAAAAGTGCGAAAAGGGAATAAATGTTCTCAGAGCCCTCAGTGGTGTCCGCTGGGGTGCCCATCCTTACAACCTTAAATTGATCTACAACGCCATTATTCGAAGCCATTTAGATTACGGCACATTTCTGCTAGATCCTTGTAATAAATTAGCACTAGAGAGACTTAACAAAATACAATCGAAATGCCTGCGAATTATACTGGGCGCGATGAAGTCATCTCCGGTCAATGCAATGCGTGTTGAGAGTTGCGACCCGCCCCTCCATCTCCGTAGACAACTATTGTCAGATCGCGTCCTTTTTAAAGCAGCGCAGCTTCCCTCCCACCCTCTCCTCTCTAAGGTTGATCTTTTATCACAGTTTCAAAATAATCGTTCAATCCCCTGCATCGTTTCTAGCTACCTTAAACTCTCCCGTTCCCCTTTCCCACTCCATCAGACTGCTTGCAATCCCCTTTTCTCAACCCCATTTGACGCTCTCACCTTCATTCCTAATATTGAGCTCTTCTTCGGTGTTAGTAAAAACTCACCTGGAGCTGATAAAGAATTCCAAGACATTCTAAACCGAAAGTGGCAGAACTGGTCTACCATGTTCACCGATGCTTCAAAATTATCTCCTCAAGGTTGCGTAGGAGCTGCGGTCTGGTTCCCGAAGTTCAAAATTGTCCTAGATTTTAAATGTCCCTCCTCTTACTCAGTTTTTACTGGTGAAGCTATCGCTATACAAGAAGCTATCACTTACGTTATTTCCCATAACTTAGACAGAATCCTCATACTCTCGGACTCCCTAAGCTGTCTACAGGCGATCCTTGCTAACCCTTTCAAATCCAAATCAAAATTCCCTATAATCTTCAAAATTAAAGAAAGTTTGTTTAAATGTAGAGAACTTGGCTTACTGGTGGTTCTTGCGTGGATCCCCGGTCATAGTGGAATTCAGGGTAACGATGCTGCTGACTCATACGCCAGGATAGCAGCAGATAGAGGCTCCGTTAAATACGACTACATCTACGCCCACGATTTGTGTTCGTTAGCCTCCTTAGAACTGCTGAGTGAATGGAATAAAGACTGGTCCTCTAACAAGTCTAAAGCAAAATATTATGGAGATATACAGCTGACTATCCCAAGCTCCCCGTGGTTCTACAAATTTCGCTCCATTAAAAAAAAAACAACATCGACTATTTGTCGTCTCCGTTTGGGCCATTCTTGTACTCCCGTCCATCTACATAAAATCAGGGTGAGGGACCACTCTCTCTGTGAGTGTGGCATAGACGAAGGATCTGTGGATCATATGTTTTTTAACTGTCCCAAACTTACATCCTCCCTTTACGAGTCAATCCCTACAGAGATTCCTCTCCCAACTAATATGAAATGCCTCCTCTCACTCACCTTCTCCCCGTTCGTTAAGAAACTTGCCAAATTTATAGAAGCTAACAATTTGTATATATGAGTGCCTGTTTATATTATTATTTTTTTATGCAACTCTATGAATTAACCTTTGCCTCTCCTTACATCCTCAACCTCCGATATATGTTTTAACATACCTGTCGATACTAACGTTATTAACTTTTGTGTTGTCCTTCTTTATAGGTAAAATCAGGCTCTTGGAAGTATCACTTCTAACGATATTATTCGAACTCCTACGTTTACTTTCAACTACGTGACATTGGCGGAGTCACTGTGAGAAAGGCAACACAGTGGAAGCCATTTTTTAAAAAAAGAAGAAGAAGAAGAAGAACTGTGAATTGATTTCGTATTTGTAAACAAAAAACAAAATACCTTTAATGAGTTAAATCGCGATAGATGCCTTAAAACAAAGATAATATTATAATCACTCTATTCACTACGTTTCATATAACAATTGAAGAAGAAGGAGACTGCGTCAATCGTCATGTCTGTAACCCTGCATACTGATGTCGGAGACATAAAAATTGAATTATTCTGCGAACTGTGTCCTAAAACTTGCGAAAACTTTTTAGCTTTGTGTGCTAGCGATTATTACAACGGATGTTTATTTCACAGAAATATAAAGGTTAGTGATACATTTTTAGAACATTGACTCTTTGTAAACAAATCAACAGGTTACCTATTAAAGAGGAGTATATAGTTCGGATCTACATCAACCTGTAGAAAATGTAAAGGGCAGCCTCTGGAACAACTGAATAATTGATTCTAAAAATTCTCTCACTAATAGGAAGCTGCTGTATCCCTGAGGGACAGGATAATTTTATCCCAATACAAACATCTCGAGGGAATCCCAAAGTGTATGTGGGTGAAACTAAATGGGTAACATCTAGTACTTTTTCAAATTAGTGGTTTTCATATTTTTATTTTTGTATTAAAACATTTATAGGGCTTCATTGTACAAACAGGAGACCCCACTGGTACTGGCAAAGGTGGAACATCTATTTGGGGTAAGAAGTTTGAAGATGAGTTTCATGAAGATTTAAGGGTGAGAATTGTTCCTGTGGTTTTCTTCACATTATTTTCAGAATTTTCTTAGGAACTTATAACATCAACTAGCTAAAAAACCCGGCTTCGCCCGGGAGTTGATATGAGATGACGTGGTAGAGTCGAAATAAAAAAATAAACTATGACGTAAAAAGTAAAAAAAAGTTTATTGAAAACGTTTTCTCATTATTTACAATACTTGTTTATAAACAACATTTTTCATTTTATTGTCCGGAGTATATATACATAAATTTTTCGGATTTCCTACTCCATTAGAATTAATTAAACACTATTAAAAATACTCACATTTGAAATTTCACGATAAAAACCCACAAATAACTTTTTTCTATTTCGTTTCAAAATCGAGAGTTAATTAAACACACTATTAAAAATACTCACACGTGATACTTCTAAATAAAGGCTCACAGATAACTTCTCTTCTTTTCGTTTTGAAATCGCTCGTTTTGCTGTTCAAATTAAACTAACTCTGGTGAGCGACACCGGGCTCTTATATATTCAGAGAGCTAGGCTCTAGAATATTCGAGAAAATTTGAAAATATTTTCTCTCTCACACCTTCTAGAGTATTCTGGTCATTATCTTCCGCCATAGTAAAAGGTTCTATAGCGGTAGCATTTGTAGTAAAAGCGCGAAATTTAAAAACCTAAATTTTTTAATGTTTTGAGAACTAATTTGGATAACTAAAATTATGTCGCTTTAACTCCAAAATATAAGTTAGCTAATGACGTATAAATACACAAAATTTAATAACTTTATTATAGCAACAAATTAAATTTAAGACTTTATTGAAATTGGAATTTTAAATTTCGTGTCACTACTACACATGCTACAATTGCTCGCAACGCTTTTGGAAATGCAACCCAAACAATCGTTGTCCTGAATGAAGTTCAAATATTCGATAACAGATGGCGCTACTATACTTAATTTCCAAGTTGTAGGGTTGGAAAGTTCCTTATATCTTTAGAAACACGCCCTTTAGATTAAAACGGGAACTTTCTAGCTTCTGTAGCGGTAGCGTATGCAGTAAAGGCGCGAAATTTAAAAACCTAAATTTTTAAATATTTTGAGAACTAATTTGGATAACTAAAATTATGTCGCTTTAACTCCAAAATATACGTTAATAATGACGTATAAATACACAAAATTTAACAACTTTATTATATAGTAACAAATGAAATTTAAGATTTTATTCGCGCCACTACTACACATGCTGCAATGGCTCACAACTATGGAAACTATACACTATGACTATTGGAGTGTATAGTCTCCATAGTTGTCTTGAACGAAGTTCAAATATTCGATAACAGATGGCGCCACTGCACTTAATTTCCAAGTTGAAGGGTCGGAAAGTCCCTTATATCTTTAAAAACATGCCCTTTAGATTAAAACGGGAACTTTCTTGTTCGAGGGGGGATAAAGGGCTATCACACCACATAAGTCCCTTTATCGTGTCGGGACTCCTTTTTAAGTTTTATCGGCACGCACATTTTATCGACTTAGTTTTATTATATTTATAGATATAGATAGATGGACGCAGATACGCAATAACATGTTAACCCACAAAATTAAGTTATTGATTCAGAACGATTTATTGAGAGTTAGGGAACGTTTTTAAATTATGTGTTTACCTTATTACATTGCTTGAATAATTATGTAACGAAATATTGAACATAAAAAAAGTTGACACAAATGGCGCTCCTACTTTTAAAACACGATTTACTCAAAATTTCTCCAGTGTGGGTTAACACACTATTGCTTATCTATGTCCATATATAGATATAGATTATTTAGACCAGTAGGCAAAGTATGGCCGACGGGTCCTTCGAAATGTATAGTAATAAAATTTTGACAGTCATGCATAGGTAAAGGAACCAGCTAGACTAGTTTTCACGTAGTCGCGGTGCATTTTTTCTTTAATTATTGCCGCCCTTTATGAAGAAAGTTTGCCCATCACTGATCTAGACACACACATTTAGGTATATTGTGTGAATATGGCTTGAATCAGTCAAGTCATTCATAAATTTACATGATCACAAGGGTATAGGTACCAAAAATTATAAATTACTTAAGGGGCTGTTCAAGTATTACGTAAGGTGGAGGGGTCTACTTATATTTGATGACATGGGGGGTGGGGGGATCTAAATGGTGATTACGTCAGCAGTAATTATTTAATTTTTACACATATGGCAACCCTCATATTGTCTGCTTTAAAACGAAATGCATTTACGGGGATTTCTACAAATAATGACCTTATTTCTAGACTTCTAACTGTGGCAACTGCTCATGAATCAATCAATTGTACCAATATTTACGTAAGCATGGGGGAGGGGTAAGCGCTTTGCTTACTTTTGCTGACAAGGGGGTGGGTTAATAATTGCAAAAAATCTGCTTACTTAATACTTGAACGGCCCCTAAAGATTATTCCCAGGTTCCTGCATTAAGAATTGCCATCATAAATTATCAAATATGATAAATTGTGAACTGTATCAACTGTTGTTTTTTGAACCTTGTTTTTGGCCTTATATCAACTATCAATATCAAATAGTGAAATCTTGAATGAAAATGTGAATTCCATATACCTAAAGCTACAAAACTATAGCAGTGGGCAGTTTTAAAGATGATACTCTGGTTTTTACGTAACCTCAGGATTTATGTGTTTTGGTACTTACTCAAATCACTTTTTATTTTCTTTTATAACTTAGTATAATATTGTTTTAGCACAATACAAGAGGTATGGTGAGCATGGCTAACAATGGACCAAATACAAATGGAAGTCAGTTTTTCTTTACTTATGGAGAACAGCCTCATTTAGATCTTAAATACACACTATTTGGGAGGTAGGTAACTTTATTTAAGATAAATAAATAATAATGAATAAAAAAAATTATAAATCAGGTACAATTTTTTATTTTAAATTGTCAATCAATTTCAAATGTTGTAATGGAACCTATAGTTAATTGTATAACCCTATTAGAATGGAGGCTTTGGTACATAAATAAACAATAACATTGATCTGTAATTGTTAATAATAACAATGTTTTTACATTTGTCACATATTGCATTAATTACTTTTTTGAGTTTAATACTTACAACACCCAGACCCAGGGTAAACACTAGTGTTTATTATTATTAGAGATCATCTAAGCTAAAATGACGCGCCCCTCCATCGGGTATACGCACAATCGTTAAAATATGGATACGACACATAAATCTAGTCTGTCTATTCATCACAAGCGCGCAATACTGTCGCCGCACTCACACTATTTTAAATAGATATTATGTGATACATGATCCCACACATCTAAAACTGCTACTGAAGTAGTGGGGTGCGCCATTTTAGTTTTTAGATAAGCTCTACCTACATAAATGTTTACCTTGTCGCGGGAATCGCAACTGCGACTCCTGACCTAGCAGTCAGTTTCGCTCACCAGCATTTGTCAATGCCTAGCATGATAATAAATATTTAATATAAATACAATGTATATTATCTTTAAAACTGTTACAGAATAATAGACGGATTTGAAGCACTTGATGATTTGGAGAAGATGGCAGTAAACCCTAAAACATTTAGACCATTGACTGAAGCGAGAATAACATCAGTTACTATTCACGCAAATCCAATAGCAGGCTGATAAAATTGAATAATAATACATACTTAACTACAAACTGTTTTTTCTTTTAATTGCCTGAGGGATGACTGCTTATGTTAAACATTAATTTGTGTATGTACACCTATGTAGAACTATATACTCACTATATTATATAACCATAAACAATACTTATGAATAAAAAAAAATTGTTCATAATAAAACTTAAAAACGTCAGAACCAGACCTCTCCTGTGTGTATTCCAATGTAATGAAATTCAATAATACAATTCACTATTCAGTACATAACACAAAATCAACAACAATCATATGCTTCGCTCCATTACACACTGTCGACTAGTTGCCTGGTGATTTTGCACTTGGTTGCTGGTGCCACAGGCGACTCAGCGACTTACCGCGTAGAGAAGGCAAGGTCCGAAGGGGGGGGGGGGGGGCACTCCGCATATCCCACGACGCTGATTTTCAGTGGCGACCAGGTGGTGCTACTTTTACTCTATGCACCTTAATACTTTCTACATAAACACATAATTTCACCTAATACTTTTTTAGTTTCCTTTTTCGTTATAATGCAATGCAATACTGCGATTTCTATAGCATCTACTATTCTCAAACATCAGTTGGCTTGGTCTCTATCCTAGTTGCCCATGTTTTGGTCGCCGAGAGATCAAGTTACCAGGCGACCAGTAGACAGTGTGGAATAGACCCTTATTTAACCATTTTATGGTGTCTTGAAAACAAGATTTACACAAACAACACTCAAATTGGCAATAAAATTAACAAACAAAAATTTCAACACAAAGTCTACACTTCTTTTCATTGGAAACCTCATGTGTGCCCCATGTAAACTTTCCTAGTGCTTGTTCACGTAGAGGAACGCGCGGGCGCGGTCACGATGGACCTCGGGAGTTCGCTTTCACACTTCACATTGACCGCCAGGCGTTTGCGCGAGTGTGACGTGTTGCCAGAGGTGGAAAATGTGGACGACGATGACGATTATTCTTAAACGAAATTTTCGTTCATATGATGACTGTTTAGGTATCTTTTCCAGCGACACGTTCAAAATCTTCATAATATGACGCAACATATTATGTTTGATATCTCGTGACCGCGCCCGCGAGTCAACGTGAACAAGCACCTACTAATGTTCAAACATCACTCATTTCTGAAAACCATCACACATTAAACCATTATTTAAAACATTATCGAAAGTACTCACACGTACCACCCTCTATATTGTTGTTTTGTTTGATTTTCGATGTTCGAATTAGATCTCAAATAAGATAACATTATGACGTGGGCTAGCATGTCTTATGGCCACACTCAGAGTCGTTTTAATGATTACCTATTTAATTTTAAGTAAAGGTTTTTAAAATAAAATTGCCGCAATCAGAGATTAACATTTAACTTAATTAGTCAAATGCCAATTAACATTAACGACTCTTAATGAGGCCTTACCGCCGCACTCAGTCGACTTTAATGATTACTTAGTTAAGTATTGATTTTTAAAACAAAACTGCCGCACTCAGTTAAGTTTAATAAATTAATGTTTATTGGCATTTAACTAATTAAGTTACATCTCATTAAATGCCAATTAACATTAATTTACTGAATGTCTCTGATCGCGGCAGTTTTGTTTTAAAAATCCATACTTAACTAAGTAATCATTAAAGTCGATTCTGAGTGCGGCCGTTAGAGTAGTACACTAATTTGACAATTTAATATATTACAAGTACAACTTCTATGTAAACATTCTAAATATCACTGCTATGCAGATTAATACTTTCATGAATGAATATTTTTTTATGTAACATTAAACCAAGCAAAGCTTAATGGTTGTGACACTAGTGCTACACCCTATAAAAAATTATCACTTCTAATATATATAATTTAATTTAAATTAGGAGTTGAATTGAACACTGCCAAAAGTTTTTGTCAATTTTGGTTTACAATTGCCGTTAAAATGTTAACATACTGCATTTGATTTATATGTATATTATCATCCCGTTTACACGATTTTACATATTCTATAAATTTTTTAAATAAAATATAGAAAGTATGATTTTTATAGCCGTGGCGCTAATAACTCCTGTAAGGACCTGAATAACTTAATGGTCTAAAATCCATAATTATTCTAAGGATCATACTATATCTACTTACTTATTATCTTGTAGTTGTAAAATAAAAATCAGATTATTAAATTTCACATAAAATATAGCAACTGTTGAACTATGTCACTGTTTCAGTGTCAAGGATTGACCCTCATGTTTCTAAATTATAAAAATTATTATCTAATGGAAAATCAGGTTCTTCTTCATTCTTTATTTTAGTTTCAGCATTTTTCTCATCAAAATTATCAGTAAAATGAGACTTTATGTGTGCAACTAAATCAGCCTTTTTCTCAAAAGTGGCACCACATTCAATGCAAGGCATATTCACAACCAAGCATTCATGAGTTTGTTCATGCTGCTCCAATTTGTCTTTTCTACTAAATTTCTTATCACATTCACCACAAGAAAATTGTTTTGAACTACAATTAAGTAAAGTATGTCGATCAAGTTCTCTTTTTCTTGTAAACTTTTTAAAACACACTTTACACTGGAACCCTCGTGATCCAATATGTGAAATGGACACATGTGTTTTGTATGCGTCTAGGGAAGAGAATCTTTTAGGACATTGATGGCATTTTATATTTTTAGGTTTATTTTTTATAGCTAAAGTTTGTTTTTGTTTGGTTGGTGAGACTTGCATTTGTTTGCCTGATAACAAGGAGTTTTTGTGTGATTGGTTCATTATACTGCTTTCTCCTGAAATATGATCAGGGACTCTAGGCAATTCATATTCAGTATTATGCTGAGATGGAGAAGTCATTATATTATTAAATGGGTTTAAGTTAACAACCATACCATCAGTTTCATCATTATTATGCTCCGGACTAATATGACCATGACGGAGCTTATGTTTAATTAGGTTATCTCTTCTACCAAATGTCATAGGACACTTCCGACATGCATATGGCTTCATTCCTGAATGTACTAAAACATGTCTTTGCAAGTCTCCTTTTGCGACAAAACTTCTTGGACATAATGGACAGACATGGGGCTTATTACCAGCATGAATTCTTAAATGTTTACTTAGATTTGTGTTACGAGAGAAGCTTTTAAAACAGTACTGGCATTGGTAAGGCCTTATACCAGTATGTACAATGGAGTGCTTCCTTAAATCAGATCGTCTTCCAAAAGATTTTTCACACTCTGGACATTGGTAAGGTTTATCATTCCCATGAACTTGTTTGGCATGCTGTACATGTTGACTGCGTTCAGGAAAAACTAAACTGCACTCAATACATCTATATGGCATTGTAGGATCATGTAAACTTTGTTCATGGAAATTACATTTTTCTTGAGATATAAAGGCTTGGTCACAATACTGACACATGAACACATTTTTGAAGAAAGAATCTTGTGTAGGTTCACCCTCAGGGGTGTTGTCTCTTTCAACAACATCTTGTTCTATTTGTTCATTTGCTTCAGACTCTTCTGATGAGTCGTAGTCTTGAAGACTTGGATCAACCACCATCACAACACTGTCTGGTGCCATATAATCTTCAGGTTTAAGTTGTTGTGGTTCTTGCGTATTATTTGAATTGTAGTTGCTTACCTCTGATGAGTTAGAGTTTTCTGCTTCATGCATACGGTTAGTTATTTCACGTAGTTTATTTTCGTTTTGTACACATTGAGACCTAAATTTAGAACACTTGTTCAGTTTAAATAAGCATTTGTAACAAATCCTTTGAGGTAAACCATCACCCTGGTCCATCTGAAACAACAAATCCAAATAATAAAAATGTGATCTTCTAAATACCTCCCAAGATATTTGTAAAGTTATCATCTGAATGTTAGTTATAAGGACAGCTTTTCTTTCAAGTAGTTAAAGTGGTTATAAATGGTAGCAACTCACCTGTAAATCGAAACACTGTGATATTTTGGAGGTTATAGTTATGTTGCGCGCGTCGTCAGGAGCGATACTAAAAATTGACATCATGATTGCACTTTTATTCAAACAAAGACGGCAAAGCGTATGAACATTTTCAAGAATATAGGAATCATCCATTATGAGTTTATTTTCTGTAAGTTTTCCCCAAGATTTTCATCGAATGTTACTAAACAAACAACACTTGTTTATATCTTCTATTTTATCTATTTTAATAAGTTTTAGAACAGATTGTAGGGAGTTACAGTCTTGCGTCGCGACTACGCAGCCGTTCGATCCGCAGCAAATCGGCAGGGGCAGCTAACTGGGCCGATGTCCGCCAGGGCTGCGCTAAAGCCAAAGGAGTTTATCAGTACTCTGTCCTAGTCACTACTCAGCAGTCAGTACTACCTACTTAGTAACACCTTCCATTTCGGCGGTTACGGGTCTCTAATATGACGTAAGTGTATTTCAGAACTAAAGGAGTCATTTTTCTTTCTTCGAGAGCAAGGAACATTTGAATTTTAATCTTTAATAATCACTTCACCAAAGAGAAATAAATTTTCGTTCTAAAAAGCAAATTAAAAAAATATTATGGATTTTTTTTTTGGTTTTTTAAATGTTCACCCCTTTCGAGCAAGGCAAAGGAATCTTAGTCCATTCAGCCTAGTTAGACATTTTTTTAAAGGTTATTTTCATTGAAATGCAAGATATGCATTTCGATGCTTTACTGCAACTTTTGGCAGCATCTATTCACAGCTAAATCTTAACGAGACGAACTGTGGGAAGTTGTATAATAGACATAGACATAACTTTATTTGGCATCACAAAATTCCATATTGTTTCCACACAATGTTCATCATTAATGGATCGATATTGTCCAAGTTTTACCACGTTTACCTTATATTAACAACGATAAACTGATTTGTAAAACAGAAATAAAACTAATGTCTATTTTGTTCAAATTGTGCAAATGCAAAGTCTGAGAGAATAATTAAATAAAAATAGATTTTTGGCGGTAATTGAGGAAAAATGGACGTTAGTTTTATTTTTTTGTTTTACAATTTAGTTTATCACGGTTATTATTTTGTAAGTAATAAGTGATCCATTAGTGTGGAAACAGTGGAATAAGATGAAATGGGGTGTTCGCTGGGAGGTTATCGTTTTACTATATTACCTACTACAGAGCATCCCATCAAAGTCTAATTATTGTAAAAAATTGCTTTCAGAAGTTCCAGTAAACCATCAAAATGCATCTCACCGATGTATTTCAATGTAATAATAAATAACTTCTGAAAAGAAAAACATGAATTGGCTATATGAACTTTCTTTGCCTTTCCCATAAGTGGTAAGAATTTATTAATTTTTTTTTTATTCTATAGATGGGAAATCAGCTTGAGATTAAACTCGATAAAAGCCTGTTATTTTCGGATTTAAACTCGGGTTTAAACCCCCCATGAAAATCGTTGCCTAAAAACACGGATAAAATGAAGTTTTTTAACCGACTTCCAAAAAGGAGGAGGTTCTATGTTCGATTGTATGTGTTTGTTTTTGTTTATGTATGTTCACCGATTACTCGAAGACGGTTGGACCGATTTGAAAAATTATTTTTTTGTTTGACAGAGTATACTCCCAATTAGGTCCTATTGCCACCAAATCGGGATCTGATGATGGGATCTTGGAGAAATCGAGGGAACTCTTCAAAAATTATAGGCACACCTATAGCGATTTGGGTATTTTTTATAGTAAAACGTTTATTTGCTTTCGGAAAGCAAAATTTAAAGAAGTGGAACTGATGATATCTAAAGGCCACAGATGGTCATCGGAACTACTCAATAATAGGTATTTCACGGGTTCCGATACATTAACTTTACTATGGTTTTTAAAAAATTTAATGCTCGTCACAATGTATATGTTGAAGTGGAACTGATGGTGATGTACTGGGAGAACTCCTCAACAATCAACGTCTCTGCGTCGGGAAAAGCAATATTTTGTAAAAGGTGATGAGCAGTTGACATTATGCTACTGTAACTTAGATAAATTACAAACCGACTCACTTAAAAGCGAGAAATAAACAAAATTTTAACAAAAAAATTAAATCCGACTTCCAAAAACACAAAACTAAAAAGCTTAAAGTAAAAAGCTAAAAATAACAAAATACCGATTTAATTCAAAAGCCAAAACCACACGTAATATTATTATTGGTTTGTGCTACCACTGATCGGTATGAAGTCGGTGACAAGCCAAATATGATTGATTGATTGAGATGGTCGACTCCCCACCAGCTCTTCGTGAGCAGAACAACCCAAGTGGGTCACCCCAAAACACCAGTGTGCTGGTCACCGAATTCAAACCAAACAGTGGTAGCACACACCAATAATAATATTAGGTACGTGTGTTTTTGGCTTTTGGTTTAAATCCGTATTTTGTTATTTTTAGCTTTTTATTTTTCTTAAAATGAAACCTAGCTAGATCGAAATCCCGAAACCCCTTGCATACAAAATTTCATGAAAATTGTTGGAGCCGTTTCCGAGATTCGGATTATACATATATGTAGATATATATACTAGCTGTCCCCCACGATTTCATCCGCGGTAATTTCGGAGTTCCCGCGGGAATTCCGGGAAAAAGTACTCTACGTCCTTCTTTGTACCCCTGAGTTCTGGAGTTCCCGCGGGAATTCCGAGAAAAAAACTATCTTATCTTTTAGGTTGGACCATTTTATGAATGGTTACAAAATTTTATCAAAATCCGTTCAGTAGTTTCGGAGTCCATCGCGGACAAACAACGTGACACGTGATTTATATATATGTATTAGATTAAGATAAGATAAGTTATGTATATATATATTATATACCTATATACATATATACAAGAATCGCTCGTTTAAAAGATAGTAGATTTCTAAGACAACGAAAATCCATAATTAAGTATGTGTGATTAAGTTTTAAGGTAAAATCACAAAAGTGTATTGTGAAATCCTGATTCAAGCTGAATTTAGGAATACGGCTTTTTGCATCAGACGTGGAATTTAATTTTAAAGCGAAATCTGCCAAAAAAAATAATCGAAAAAATGCACATAACGGATTTGGCAATCTCACAGATACCTACTACCCACAGATATCTATATAACATGTTCCATATACCTACTACCCATATTATAATCTTAGAAAATATGTAAATAGGTCTACACTAACCTACACACAAGCATAGATAATAACACAATTTAGACTTTCATGATCTTTCGAACATTGCTGCAATATTAGAAAAAAATTAAAGTAAATCAATGAATGAAATTATCTTTATTCGTTTATATAATTATCTTTATTCGTTTATATAATTATCTTTATTCGTTTATATTCGTTTATAGGGCATCGGTAAAAAACAATAAGTAAATACAGCAATAGCAAATATAGGTGGCTAGCATAAAACAGCATGTCGCAACCTGAGGTCGCAACAAATTAGCAACCACCTCAGATAAGCCGTGAACCTTACTGGACGGCCGACTCTGGTCTTCCGCTGGTGCCGCATGACATGACCTCACGGAAAATCGATTCCGCTACGGTTCTTCGATGGCCGATTCATCATTGGACTGTTAGTCGACAGGACGATTCACTTATGTCAATAAATTGAATTTGAAATTTATGGGAAATACCAGCCCCCTCCCCCCCCGACGGAATATCACAAACCTAATATTATTTTACAATCAACAACTCCACGGAGAAAAAAAGTCCCATCGGTTTTCATAAAAAGTTACCGAACTTTAGGTATAAATAAATATATGTAATTGCAATAAATAATTAATTCACTTAAACAATAAATAATCTGGTAGGTAATTAACAGATTATAGCAACATGGTTTGCAATTGGAAATCAAATAACGATTGGGTAGGTATAGATCGTTTCATTCACGAAGATGCGCCCCACCATTTTCCGATTGAGGGAAGCGCGGGGAGCGGGGAGTTTCTCTTGTGTAAAGTTTTCTCCTGATTGGTTCATTTATTTTAATGCGAGTGCTCTCATAGGTAATAAGTGTGTACCGATAACATTCACAGACTAGCGGAAGCATGGTTGATGATTAGCATGAAAGGTGGGACGCGTCTTCGTGAGTGAAACGATCTATAGGTCTATTGTCGTATTTTTAATGTTCCCGCCAAAACAAAGTAAATACGGTCATGCTCCGCGCGTGCGCCACGCAGAATGGGAAGGCGTTAATGTAGCCAACACCGCTTAGTGCGCTAAATAACGCGCTAAAACCCTTTGATGTGTCAAAAAAACCGATACCCGAGCTATCGCTTAACGTTTAACGTCATTAGTAATGCCGTTAGTAATTTAACCCGTTAAAATGTTGACCACATCTACTTAATGCCTTAATTAGCGCACTAATTTACGCGTTAACACGCAGGTGTAGCAGTAGCATTAATAAAAAATAAAAATTCTACCACTTAGATACTGAATTAAGTTTGTAGGTGTAGGTATTCTACAAAGCATTTGAACAATTAGGCACTAAATCTGAATCGATACAAGTTTCTGATGACTCGTCGAAGGCAAGTCCTGGGTCACATCTGAGAAGGCGAGGGTGCTTACGATGGCATGCGACGTACTCTTGGCAGCTGTTGCCGTATCTGTGGTGGTAAATAAAAATACGAATGTGATAACTGCTAAGTAAAAAACATGAAATAAATACAAACAAACAATCACACACACACACACACACATAAAAAATTAACAGAGAGGAGCTAACTACTTCACTTAGGTACCGACTCCACGAGCGAGAGAATCGCGTCGCGAAGAGTCCGCGCTGCTATCGTCGGGGAATCTCCACGAAAAAAAGCGATTATTCCGCCAGCGCGCAGCGTACCGTCGTCGGGAGTGGTAACGGTATCGCCGCGTTTCCTTGACGCGTTGTGTTGTTATTTTGTTGAAAGAGAGTTAGGTGCCAGACGAGAGTGGAATATGCTTGCTTGGCACGTCGTCGCCGCGACGCGACGTTTCGCGCGCACTCACTCAGCTACTCGTCACATCGTGCATCGCCGCGATAACATCGCCGTGTGGAGACACGTCATACTAAGAGAGTGTATAGAAATACGTGGCATGACGATAATATCATCGCGGTTCTCGCTCGTGGAGTCGGTCCCATAGAGAGGTTATACTCGTAGACAGAGCGACAATTTCTTTCAAAATTCCGTTCGAAAATTAAGCGTAACATCGATTTACACCTGGAAGCCTTCGCGCCAAAAGACGGAGTCACGTAATCTTTATAATAGTTACCTACTAGCTTTTCCTCGCGGTTCCACCCGCGTTAATTTCGGAGTTCCCGAGGGTATAGAATATGCATGTATAGTGTATACCCTGGGGAACTCTAGTGCATATAATCACAAGTTATAAGGCATAGAACGGTATTTAGCGCACGCAGAGTCATGGAATGGAACTGTTTGGTTGAATCTATATATCTATAGTCTATAAGTTGGACATAGATAAGCAATAGTGTGTTAACCAACACTGGAGAAATTTTGATTAAATTAAAGTTTTAAAATTATAGCGCCATTTTGTGTCAAATTTTTTATGTTCAATATTTAGTTACATTTTTAAACAATGTAATAAGGTAAACACATAATTTAAAAAAGTTCTCTAACTCTCAATAAATCGTTCCGAATCTATAACTTCATTTTGTGGGTTAACATGTTATTGCTTATCTGCGTCCAAGTATAAATTAGGTACCTATAAATAAAATTGAAGTGTCAGTTTGTAATTCCAAATTAACAACTTTACACTAAATTCAATTGCATAATTATGAAAGTATGTACGGTAGGTACCTACTTACATAAATAAAACAATTTTTAAAATATTTGTCTGTATGTCTGTCTATATATTTGTTCTGGCTAATTTCTGAAACGGATGGACCGATTTTAACGGGACTTTCACAGGTTACTACTTTTATTTTAGAAAAAAATAGTTTCAGTAGGAATTCCGAAACTCACCGAGGTGAAACCACGGAGCACAACTAGCCCTAACTAATATTATATATGTAAATATTATGAATTTGTTGTTTGTTACACTTTCAAACCGTAGGTAACTTCTCAACTAATCATTATGAAATATTGTATACATATTTTCAGGGGTATACAAAAGGATATAAGGATAGGTAGGACTGGAGTCTGAAACAACTAGTTAGGAGTTATGACAATGAAATGAAAGTGTTTAATAGGTACCTAGGTACTTAGTATACTTACTTGAATTTGTAGATAAGATCGGATGGTTTGCCGTCTTTATCCAATGGCGGTGTTGGACATGAGAATCCTTTGAAAACTGGGGATGCAAAAATTATTGATTTGATATTATGCGTTATTATTATTATCAAAAAATCTTGATTTTTTTATTCATCTATGATTATGGAACAATTATCCTTCCGCATTAACCTGATCTACTTATCTTAATGTTTTTAGTAATATGATGAACGATGATATTTAGTAGGTAGGTACTTAAAATTCTAAATTCTATCTATATCTATACTTGTATCTATTATATATATTTTTATAATATTAATTATACTAATACATATTATAAAGAGCAAAAGTTTTTGAGTTTGTGACGTTGTAGGGGGTAATCTCTGGATCTACTGAACCGATTTTGAAAATTCCTTCACTTATAAGAAGCTACGGTAGTCCTGAGTGACATAGGGTACTTTTTATCCCGAAATTCCCACGGGAACTCCGAAATCACCGCGGGTGAAACCGCGGGGGACAGCTAGTCTTTAACAACGTGTTACTCACCATTCAAATTGCACGAAGGCACGTTAGCTGGCCAGTCACAGTTGCTTTTATCAGGGTTAAAGGCAAGCCCGGGCGGACACTTCATTATCTGAGCTTTACCGCCCTGGCACATGATGTAGCTGTCACAAATGCCATCGGGTCTCGAGAAGAAACCATACTGCCTCGGGCATTCGGCATTAGGTTGAGCTGGTTCTACAATAAGATTTAAAATTTATTTTTGTAATTTAATATAATATTTTAAAATAAATTACTAGTAAAGTGTTTATAAAAACTCTTTTTCGATAAATAAGTATCAAGTACAACTTACGAGTAATAGCTCTGTCGTCACAGGTTACTTCTGAAGGGTATGAGCAAGGGAAGTCGGGATAAACAGCGTTTCTGTTGAAGTGTAGACCATCTGGGCACGAGTATTTTGTCGCTACATTTTTCTGAAATAGTAAACATAGTAGTACCTACTTATTACACTTTTATAAAAACCAATCATCATTCATCTAGTAAAAAAGTGGATATATAAATAGTAGAAAATTGACATAAATGATATTACCTTGCATACAATGTAAGTATCACATTCGTTTGAAACTGGTAAGTAGGCGTTGACACCAGATGTGCAACCCTCTGCCTTGAAAGATATCGTCGACGCTGGTGTAAAAGTGGTCTTTGGTGGTATCGTGGAAGAGTCAGGACGAGGAATTGGCCGAGGCCTTGGTAGTCTAGTTGTTGTTTGAATGGGAAGTGTTATAGGGGTAGGTCTTGTTAATGGACGGAAAGTTGTAATGAATACATTTTCTTGATCGAAAGAAATCGGTCGTTTAGATTCTAAAGTAGTTGTTTCTATAGGCCTCGCAGTTGTATTTGGTTCAACAAATGGTTTCATTGTTTGAGGTCTAGGTCGCAATGTCATTCTAGGGTTTTCTATATTTTTGGCAGGAACGATGAAACTAGGATCTTCTATGGGCTTAACAGTTGTACTCGGTTCAACAAACGGTTTCATTGTTTGAGGTCTTGGTCGTATTGACGGTCTAAAGTTCTCTATATTTTCGGCAGGAATGGTAAAAGTAGAGTCTTCCTTATTCGCATCGGGCATTTTTTGTTGTAAAGTAGTAGTTTCTATAGGCATAGCAGTTGTAATCGGTTCAACGAATGGTTTCACTGTTTGAGGTCTAGGTCTCATTGTTGATCTAAGTTTCTGTATATTTTCGGCAGGAATGGTAAAAGTAGAGTTTTCCTTATTCGCATCGGGCATTTTTTGTTGTAAAGTAGTAGTTTCTATAGGCATAGCAGTTGTAATCGGTTCAACAAATGGCTTCAATGTTTGAGGTCTAGGTCTCATTGTTGGTCTAAGGTTTTCTACATTTTCGGTAGGACCAGTGGAAGTAGTGTCATCCTTTTTCACTTCCAGTAATTTTTGTTCTAAAGTAGTAGTTTCTGTCGGCTTAGAAGTTGTACTCAGTTCAACAAACGGTTGCATTGTTTGAGGTAGAGGTGGCATCGTTGGTCTAAGATCCTCTGAATTTTCATCAGGAATGGTGAAAGTAGGGATTTCATTTTTCACTTCGGGTAATATTTGTTTTAAAGTAGTAGTTTCAATAGGTTTTGCAGTTGTGCTTAATTCACTAAATGCTGTCATTGTCTGGGGTCTGGGTTGCATGGTCGGGCTAAAGTTCTTAATATTTTCGTCAGGAATGGTAAAAGTAGGGTCTTCCGTTTTAATTTCCGGTGATATTTGTTCTAAAGTAGTAATTTCTATAGGCTTAGCAGTTGTGCTCGGTTCTACAAACGGTTTTATTGTTTGAGGCCTGGGTCGTACTGTCGGTTGTAGGTTCTGCACATTTTCCTCAAGAATGGTAAAAGTAGGCTCTTGGTCGTTTTGAGTTATCAATAACTTTGGCCCTAAAGTGGTAGTTCTCAAAGGCTTTACAAATGTCCTCGTAGGTTCTAAAGGAAATTTGCTCACAAATATAGGTTCCGCTTCCGTTATCGGCGATGGAGATGATGGTATGGTAGACTCTTGAAACGGTAATCTAGTAGATTCGGTTAAAACATTTTTTGCTGTAGTAGCCAGCTGCTTATCATCATTATCTTTTTTGGCTGAAATGAAACCATCAGGGCTTTTAGTGATCAGTAAGTCAGCTTCTGTCTTTTCAACTTTAACTTCTGTGCTGATAGGCGGTTGCAATGGGAAAAACGTCGTCGGCAATTGAACCGTTGGTGAAGAAACAAATGCAGGTGGTTGCGTCGAGATGAAGCTTCTAGTCGGTTTGGTTATCATTGGTGCAAATGTGGACGGTTCTGAGCTTTCCGTGGGTAGGATTATCGAGTCTCCTGGTCTAGGACGAGCAAACAACGACCGCAAGTAACCAGAACGTTGGGTGCTTGATGAGAGCACCACTGGCATGGGTGCTTGTGGTGTAGGTGCGGTGACTTCCTTTTGCGTTGTTCTTACCGGTGCTTCTGTTGTAGTCGAACTAATCTCTAGCACTTGCACTTGAGGCCTCAATGGCCTATTTGGAGTTGGACGTAACTGTGCTCCAACTGAATTTATAACAAAGAAATAACTTAAAAAAACAAAAAATATCACGATTATTGAAATGAGATATAAAATAATTTTGGTCATTTTTCTTTCTTTAATAATTGTACTGTAGTCGATTCTTGATACATCTCAAAATATAAACGTCCTTTAAATGAAAGAACTGGATGATGTGTGAATTAAACTCCATCACTATAAGCGCCAAACTAATTAAAGAACGTGTTCTTAACTAGATATTAATAGGTAATTTAATACCTAGTATTACTTGCCCCAAAAAGTATTGTTAATCATGATTAGGTAATAAGTTATAATTTAGGGTCAATAAGAAGTAATTAGCAATCGTTTAATTAAAGACTCTCTACGCGTGACAATTTTTTTTTAATCTACTTATAGGTACAATAAAAACAAAAATACACACAAAATGGCGACCTCTTTCGCAATTTTTTGTTTGAATAGTTGAAAAAATCTTCTAATATCCTTTTAAGTTTCTATAAACGTATAAAACAGCATCTACTCAGACTGACTGAATGACAGAAAATAATGCAGTGCCAAAACAGCTAGGTTAAGAAACTTGAAATTTTAGGATAAGGCTTCACAGGCACATTTCACACTTTTTCTTTTCTGAAAATATCTAAGTAAAGTCAAAATGCACCTTACCAAACGCTACCAGTGGTAGTATAAATAATATTTTAACTCTCGTCATGATTCTACGTCTATCACGAACGTGATAAACAGCTCTATGATTAATCTTGCACTGCTGAAGTGCAACTGGTGTATAATATGAAATCTTGCTATAAATATAAGAAGTTTTATCAACTGAAAAATGTGCTAAATTGTAAAATACAGGTAGCTACGTCCTACTAATAATAACAAAGATGTGCAGTTAACATGTGCAGTCACAACCAGTATATCAACATTGTCTATTAATATAAGTAACTCATACCATTTAGTTATACGCTTTAATGAAATAGTTATTTGTGCAACAAGAGAGCAAAGTCATTTTTTGCTGCGAGTGCTGATTTTGAATCCTGAGCAAGCCAAGGATTCAACGATTGAATCACGAGCGTAGCGAGTGATTCTAAGTTGAATCCTGAGTGTGGCAAGGGATTCACAGGCACGAGATGCAAAAAACTTTGCTCTCGTGTAACACACATAACTTTTCACTTCAGCAGCGAGAACACTTTAGGAGATATAATATATTATGTAACATTATTGAAACTAGAAATAAATATTTACAGGTTAAATATCAGTTTTATTTGCAGTAAATACTTATTTTCGTTTAAATACAACAATAAGTTGGAAATTCAATAAATTACATTAAAAGACATAATTATCTTATTGCAAAATTTCTTTAGTAGGTACAAATTTCCGAACGTGTTTGTCTTTGAGGTCGAATTCATAATTGGAACTTCGAAAGGGCTGATCTTTGTCTCTCTCTCTCTTTCTAATGGCGGGAAAGAGATAGAATGTAAACTGAATAAGATATTGGCGGCTTTCTGAAAACAAAAATTAAAAAGTTACTATGTCTCACACAGCAAAATCGCATTTTGCTCACTGATTTCAGGCAGCAAAACCTACATGTTTGAGCTACTGAAGTGAAATAGTAGGTACATTGTTATCCTAGGGGTGAAAGTAATTGGCGCCCTCGCATCTATTGGTAAAACTTCTTTGATTACGAGGGAAAGACGAGAAAGAAGTTTTTGCGGCATCTTATCTTAGCGCGGCGTGTTATGGTCAATGTCATAGTGAATAAGGGCCCTGTTTAGGTACCGTTAGAAATTTTTGGACGCAACCTTCAGATTACGATGAAATTCGGAGTCTTTCAAGATTAGCCACAAATCACGATGCAGAAGCCAGTATTTAATGTCTATTTTGTTTTTGAAGTGAAAACTTCTTTAGCATCGTTGTGATTTGAAAATCGATGAAACGAAAAACGATACTAAAAAGAGACACTCACATACATTTAAACGTAAATAATATCTAATAATATTAATATGTGAAGAAAAGTTTAAGTTCTGCCTTTCTGGTTTTAAGCACATTTCTTGTTTTATAAAGGTGTTAATAAATTTTATAGGTACCTATGCGAGAGAGTTAGATACAGACTACAGACTACAGAGTCCGTTCCTATTTTCAGGTATACCTACGGTGAGCATGTAATAATGCAGTTGACGCATTAGCAGAAGTGTAAAATCGAGATCTTTAGAGGAAAAGCAGACTCTAGTATCCACCAAGTTTTAAAGCAAAGCAATCTGAACACATTTTCGCTTTTTAACCGTCTGTCAGTTTTGGATACCACGATTAAATATTGTAGAGGTATTTTTACCACCCTTAATTTGTAATTGGTCTGGTTGCCATATTTTCTTTGGCCTTATTGCAGAAAACTGATTATTTGTAGGCAGGAAAGAAATCTCTTCTCGCACCTATTTCATTTAATTTTTGCACATTATTCTTAATTTTTATCATAACGTTGTATTGTGGTTATTTCGCTAAGAATGCAAGAATTTTACCTAAACTATGTACCTACCTACCTAATAAAAAATTAAAAATATAGTTAATATTAAATGTGATCGTGATATTTATTAAGGTATCTCACGTGCCTTTGACGTGCTTTTATGCAAATCCAAAATGATAGGCAAAGTACCTATAGCGCATCTTTAGCTCAGACATGATTTGGACTTGGTCAGGTATTTGGTTCCTTCCATACAATTCCATTTAAAAAAGAAACGTGTACGTGCTTTAAATAAATACCAATAAACGAGCAATTCTTGTGTAATTAATTATAGCTATATCTACACTAATATTATAAAAAGCAAAAGTTTGCGAGTTTGTGAGTTTGTGACGTTGTAAGGGGTAATCTCTGGATTTACTGAACTGATTTTGAAAATTCTTTCACTTATAGGAAGCTACAGTGATCCTGAGTGTCATAGGGTACTTTTTATTCCGGAATTCCCGCGGAAACTCTAAACTTCCCGCGGGTAATACTACGGAGGAACAGCTATCTCTGGATCTACTGAACCGATTTTGAAAATTCTTTCACTTATAGGAACTACAGCGATCTTGAGTGACATAGGGTACTTTATAACCCGGGAGTCCCGCGGGAACTCCGAAATAACCGCGGGTGAAACCACGGGGGTCAGCTAGTAATTTGTATTTTCAGATTGACTTTTTCGAAGGAGCCAAGAACTCTAATATGTTAGGTTAGGTTAGGTTTGATTTCTCATCTAATCTAATTTCGCCCGCACTCATAGCAACATGCTGAGGCAGTGATCGTTTTTGTCATGGGGATGCACCACACAAACACCATATTTTGTTCTCATAATATAACATGTTAATGAATTAACTGAAAACTAGAAAGTTGTTTGCTCAGAATCAACTAGCGAATCGATCGCACTATGTTTTAATATAGGTTACCTATATTTTTTAATTTTTACTAACCCATGTCTAAATTATTTATAATACAATATTTGGCGTGTACGCCGCCCGCAGCAAAAAAATGCGAACCAGTAAGCGCGGGCGTAGCGCTTGGAATTTCGTATATAGGTCACCTCCAAACTAATGTTGAATAACTTTTAAAGTATAATTAATTTTTTTGACATAAAATATATTTTAATCATATTATTGTTTATTTTAACTGAAAACCTAATACACCCCGTATTAGGTTTTCAGTTAATTCATTAACACGTTGTATATATATTTTTTTTGTTAAACCATGTTTGTATAAAATATTTGTAATTGTGTTGTGTCTCTGTGTCCTAATGAATGCCTTTTCTTTCTTTCTAATCTAATTACAGTCAAATTAGCCGTAAGTTGTTTTACGTTTGATTTATGTGCACATAATTGTTTTTATTTTTATTGTTTTCCAGACAAAATTCAAATTAAATAAAAATACGACTTGTAGAAAATTTATTAAACTATTTATTTAAATATAAAAATATTATTACATTTTGGGTAGCAGGTGAATGTTATGTTAATAATGAAAATAACAATTTAAGTGGTACTCAATATAATTGATGTATCGATGGTTTATGTGTGTATGTACACACATTGTGCATCTTGTATGTACCTATGTTATATGTGTGTATATTAATTTGCTGTACCATTTCATACATGAAATCTATGTAAGTATTAGTGTAAGTATTAGTATATTACCCTTATTAATACGTATAATTATGTACCTATATAACATTTTGCACCTACCACCCGCTTCTTATTTCTATCTACAGCTCTCATCCACCTTAAGGTTGCCTGAAAAAGATTGCCTCTAGGAGTAAGGTCACCTTTTGGTCTGTCCTTTCTTTTTATTTGTTTATTTTTTTGTTTCTTTTGGAGCAATAAAGTATATTTGAATTGCTTAGAGAGTTTTATCGTCAGGCGTATCGCAATGTACAAGATTTTTGCTCTCGCATTGGCCGGAGGTAGGGTTGAACGCGGTGCCAAAGTCACAAACCAGCAGCCGAGACAAGCCGTTCGCGCACGAGTAGAAGCTATAGCAGTCACCTTCAAATCTGCAATTGAGACGGACGACATGTTATCGATATATTTGTTTTTATGAAACCTCTGTTTCCTAATCTATACAAACCAATTTACCCTTAGTTCTCTTAGAAGTAAAACAAAAACATACCTGTGGTTTGAAAATCCTGAGTATTCGCCATTTTTGTCTTTTGGACATTTGAATCCGAGGTAAGCTAAAAGTCAGAATACGAAAATTACTTAAATTATCTTATAGATGAATATTCATTTACTTTTGCAGGATTGTGGGAATAAAGTTGGTGATTATAGTGAGGCTAAATACAACAGTAACGTAGGATCATAAGGTACGTACCATCGGGATTGCAAGTGGGCACTAGGCCAGGCCAGTCACAGACTCCACTGATGTGGTTGAAAGCCAAACCAGTCGGACATTCCATTTCAAAACTCCTACCCGCGGAGCACATTCGAAAATAGCTGCATTCAGACGACGAGGCCGAAGGAGAAACGTAGAAGCCTTCCCAGTCATCGGGACACTCGGAAGACATCAGGCTATCTTGGCCCTGGCAGGGGATTTCGGAAGGGTACCCGCAAGGGTAGTCGGGCCATGTGGCTTTGGGATTGAAGCGCAGACCATCCGGACACGTTCTTTCATCAGCTTTAAATTCCTGAAATTATATAATAGGTACCTATATATTTTATAAGCTGAATTCTCATCTTTTTATCTATGAACTACCAGACGCTTCGCATAATGTGTCAAGTAATGTGTCAAGTTATAAAATCGGCTTATTGTATACAGAGTTATGAAATTATGATCATACACACCTACATATTCGCATGCAGGTTGCACAATTTGCTATACCTTTTTTAAGTTTAAATTTTGGGTACATAAACTTGAATTTGGGTATGATCTCATTGATTTTAACTTTGGTGTAGTCTCTTAACTTGAATTTTTAATTATTAGATTTATTATATTAGTTCTATTCTGTAGGAATCTAGTCCCTATAACACAGGGAATCCTAGTTTAGAGACTGGTGCTCCATTATTGTATAACCTTGTGGTTCTTGTTCAATAAACGCTTTTTTCATATTTCGTTTCAGCTTTTATCTGACATTTAATAAAAAATCAGCTCAACTACCTATAATTTATTTTCAACAAGTATCTACTTTATTACACATTAGGTATCATAAAAAACCGATAGGTACTCTAAAACTTTGCGTCATATCAGTCATATATAGAAATATAGTAATAATAGGTAGATCTTAATTAAAATATTTAGTGAAAATTTCATTCAAAATAAATGCCGTTACCAAAAACTTATACGTAGGTTTCATTAAAGCACAATCATTCCAATCTATTTGTGTGTGGAACGGCGTTGAATTATAAGTAATATTACACAAACAAGATCAAACAAATCCTTTTAGAACAATTTAGAACAACAAACAAAATTTGCAGGTTCAACCAAAAACTAATGGGGCGCTAGTTTTTCTATTATAAATGTAATAGGGAATATAAATACATATAGGTAGGTATAATGAAGGTTCAGAATTATTTGGCGGTTACTTTGCATTCAATGTACGTATCACATTTTCCATTTACGGCGTAGTAATAGTTCTCCTGTTGACAAGTTGTTAAGTTTTGATCTTTGGTTGAAGTTTCGAAATTTTCATTTTTTGCTACACCTGCAAATAAGATTAAGTATATGTAGATACAATGGAGAAGTTTCATGATGTTGTTAATATTATACTTAGTACCTATTTAACATAATGGAACTAATACCAGCCATATGAGCCATATGAACGTAACATAAATGGCGGGGCTACAAAGATAGTAATTATAATCAAATTAATTAATTAAAATTGTCTAAGAAAGTGGACTTACACGAAGCGGCAGCTAAGATGACGAATGATAGTATAAAATACATTATTGTGATCTTAGGAGAATCAGTGCGTTATTTCTTGCGTGGTCCAAATGATTGATAAACGAAATTTGGTTTTTGACTTAGGTATTTATAAGAATTAAAACTATGTCAATCGATCTAATAATATAGTGGCTTCTTTCTTTAATAATACCTAATATATACGACCATTTGATTGCGTTTAAAAAGCAATTAATCATAATTGTAAATCCAATCTTGATATAAGTTTCTAAATTAGGTACCTACCTATTCTTACGATCAAATTCTGGGAAGTTCAATGCCAAAGGTTTTATTTATAAGAACATACTAAGTATTTTATTTTTCTTACATTTCTAACCACTAATTAGCTAAAAAAAGTATTTTCTCAATAGTGAGGCTTTTCCTATAGTTTGACATTAACTTCTGATCATTTTATTCATTAGGTATATATATAAGTCAAACTATGGTTTGGCCCAATTATACAAGTACCTACCTATGAGGCTTTATCCAAATTTCACAGATTCGATTTGTTTCGGCTAGGGATTTTTTACAGTTCCTGTAGGTAAATCTTTAAAAGAATTAAATAGCACTAACAAAAATTCTTGATGCAGACGAGCGCGATATAATTATAAGGGTCATGGCAGGTCATCCATCATCCATCCCTTCAAGAGGTAGGCGTAAATTGATGTGATATTAGCATAAACTGACTGATTTTGGGTTGTTTCAACGCAGAGCTGAAACTGCACTGAAACTATAGAAACGTGAACTTTGTAATTTTTCTGTAGTAAGTAGGGCTTCTACTCGAGAAACCTGAAACCCTAGTAGGTACTAAGTCAACTGAGGAAATATTTCCTTAATTCAAATTCAGAGTGTTATCAACTTATTCCAGAACACAATATTTTGTGTGCCTCTAATACAAATCTTGATTGACGTCAATCTCTAAGTTTAACAATGACTGTTCATAGATGGTCCACAACTTAACGGAATTTAAAAAGAAAACGACAGTAGGTATTATCGAAGATATAAATATTTATTACACTTTTAATAGTTCCATTTCTTAACAAAAATTGTAATATTTCTTATCCGTATATGTCCATATATTCAAAAGTAGTTTCTCTAAAGTGATCTACGGTCGATTGTATTAGTATTATTTGGGGGAGTAGGTTCGGAAGTTTGCTGGTTGGATGTGCCGGGCAGTTCGCAGCGGACCAAGTCGGCGTCCACACAGTGGCCCTTGTAGGGGTCGAACGCGTAGCCCACGTCACAGGTCAAGAGTCGCGCCAGCCCACGCTCGCACGAGAAGAAGCTGATGCAATCACCCTCGTACCTGTGGTTTGGATAAATCATGAGTTCGATTACATTGAATTGTTCCATGTTTCATATTTCCATAGTTGTTCCATATTTAATAATAATAATAATAAACTATTTATTTCCAATCACAGTGACTTATACACTACAGCAATAACTAGATTTGAGGATTTGAATACCTGTTAACGAAATAATTTATACCACAGATAATATAATACTACAGATACTAGTCTATACTAATATTTTTGTGAGTTTATATGTTTGTGACGTTGTAGGGGTAATCTCTGGGTCTACTGAACTGATTCTGAAAATTCTTTCTCTTATAGGAAGCTACAGTGATCCTGAGTTGACATAGGATACTTTTTATCGTAGAATTCCCGTGGGAACTCCGAAATTACTGCGGTAGAATTCCACAACTCCTACTTCAGAGATTAAGAAGACCATGCAGAGGTCTGATTCATTATGGTACGCTGCGTTACTTTAACGCGCCACAAAATTGTTTCCGGATTCCGACTTATTAACATAAGCCGAGCTGAACGCTTGTTTTCGTGTGAATTAGCATAATTATGACAAAATTCACACTAGTGTCTCCAGCTTTCCACGTACCTACTGAAAATCTATGTAATATAGAAATTTTTGATGAGTGTTTTAGAAAATGGTTTCTTTCCGATTAATTTTTGGGATTGTGTTACAGGCTCGCACGTTATGAGCAGGGAATTTCGTTGGTCATAGTGTTAATCAATGTTCCCTGGCATGGTAGGGATGAAAAAGAACATCGAATTAAAATAATTAAACTTAGAAGTAACTTCTAAATACCTATGGTTTGATGTAGTATTGAGGACTTCTCCGTTCGCTCCAGTTTGGGGCTCGGGGCACTTAAACCCAAGGAAAGCTAGAATAAGAAAAATGACAATAAATGCGCATTGTTCATTATAATTAAACAGATTTCAAAATAAAGTACGAAACATAATATGTAAACTATTTACCTAATTATTACCTGTAAAACGCATACCTATTTGTTTGAAAGCCCTAATTGATTGTCATGATATTATTGTGAATAATTACAGTTCCAATAATACGCGTCGAATGGATAACTCCCTATTTTTTATTTTTATTTATTTAACAATAATTAATGCACACAAGGACAACATGAAAAAGAAAGAAATTATAAAAGTAATCATGTACAATGATTATTAGCTAAATGTGGAATTTCTTCCCGCAGACTCGCAACACGAAAAGAGAGACCTTTTCTAAGTTGTTTCAGATCCGAACACAGTACATACCTGAGGCATCGCAGGTGGGCACAAGACCTGGCCAGTCACAGCGGGCGGTGGCGTGGTTGAACGCCAAGCCTAGAGGGCATTCCATGTCGAACGCTCGGCCCCCGACGCACGTGCGGTAGTACCCGCAATTGGACGAAGAGGCGAGGGGAGACACGTAGTAGCCGTACTGGTGAGGACATTCGGCGGTGGGCATTGGTTTCTCTGAAAGTTATCGAATTGAACTTAAAATCAAATCCTCATAACAATATTAAACACTACCTGTGGCAGAGCCGTTTTTTTAATAAACTACCAAAAAAACCACTTAGAACCGTATTAATTAAACTAATTTTTAATCGGTTCTAATGAAAAAAAGTTTTTCTATACTAATATTAAATAATAAAGCGTATTTGATTTGATTTGATTTGATTTGATTTGATTATAAAGAGGAAATATTTGATTTTTTGTTTGTTTGTTACGATTTAACTCAAAAACTACTAGACCAATGTCAAAAATTCTTTCACCATTAGAAAGCTTCATTTTCCCTGAGTAACATAGGCTATATTGTAAACCGGAATTCCCGCGGGAACTTACTGGACTTTTTCATACTAATCCGAATAAGGTTATTAAAGAAAGAATTTTCTTAAAGTTGTTAGAAATTTAGAAAATTGATGAGATTTTTGTAAATTGATTGAAATTTGCACATAACAAAGTTCTTTCGGCTTAGCAACTTCTCTTCTTACCAATTTAATTTTATGTCGTAATGAATAAACCAAACTAGGAGAAATTTAATGATAAAACATACGTGTCGTTCCACGTCCTTGGCAGGATACTTCCACTGGATAACCGCAAGGGTAGTTGGGCCACTTCACTAGTGGGTTGTAGTGCAAACCGTCTGGACACAACATTTCCTGAGCATGGTAGTCCTGGAGTAGTTAAAAATATAAGTAGGTAAATATCAGTGAATCAATAATAATAGGGCTACAGACTGGAAATCGTTCCGAGAGATAGTGGAAAACACCCTAAATATTAAAGTAGCCTTAAAAACTAGTGAAGATATTGAAGATGCAACCATGCACTTCACCAGAACCATTCAAGCGGCGTGCTGGCAGTCCACCCCAGAAAATACACCAAAATTCAATCACCCTAATATATCAATAGAGGTAAAACAAAAAATTCTGGAAAAGAGAAGACTGCGCAGGGTCTGGCATTCCCGTAGACACAAGGATGACAAAAAAGCTCTAAACAAGGCCATTGTAGATCTTAATGAAACCATCGCGAAAGCAAATGAAGACACTCTAGAAGCCCACATACAATCACTCACTGCTACCCATGCAACTAATAACTCTCTTTGGAAAGCCTGTTCAAAGAACAAGCAACCAGTGAACCCCAAACCTTCAATAAGATCAGCTGGTAACACTTGGGCCAGAACTAGTAATGAGAAAGCTCAAGCATTTGCAAATCACCTTGCATCAGTATTCAGGCCTAATAATGCTCAGGACGAAACCACTGAAACTGAGATTGATGATATCCTTGGACAAGACTTTCAACTTGACTTGCCCATTAAACATGTGACACCTAAGGAAATACAAAGAAGTATTAAAAGTCTCGCCAACAACAAAACACCTGGATTTGACTATATAGATAAAAGAGTACTGGAAAAACTCCCTAGAAAAGGCATTATCTATCTTACAATACCATCCAATGGTATCATATGAACAGGCTGCTTTCTATCTTTGTGGAAGGTATCACAAATCATAATGATACATAAAGCTGGTAAGCCACAACATGATGTCACATCCTACAGACCCATTTGTTTACTGCCAACTGTCTCCAAGCTCTTTGAAAGGATTTTATTGCGTAGGCTACTGAAGGTCCTCAACGAAAGATCGGTCCCATTAGTTTACTGCCAACTGGCTCCAAGCTCTTTGAAAGGATTTTATTGCGTAGGCTACTGAAGGTCCTCAAGGAAAGATCAGTAATACCAGATCATCAGTTTGGGTTCAGAAAAGAACATGGAACTGTAGAGCAAGTGCATAGAGTTTGTACAGTCATCAGAAGAGCTATGGAATAGAGACAATATTGCTCTGCTGCTTTTCTTGATATACAGCAAACATTCAATCGAGTTTGGCACAAGGGCTTACTCTGCAAGATAAAATGCCTTCTACCGCACTCATTATACTGTATTCTGAAATCTTACCTATCAGATAGAATATATCAAGTCAGGGAAAGCGACGCTACATCAAGCTTCCACTCCATCGACGCAGGAGTACCGCAGGGCTCGGTCCTTGGGCCGGTCTTGTACACGATATATACTGCTGATCATTTCATAATTAACAACGAGGTTCACTCAAATCTGGGCATGGCGACAGAGAGAGATGAAATAAAAACTCACTGCACCAAATACAACGCTAGAATGGCTGTACATCCTAACCAGCTGGCAGTGCAACTCATATAACCTGAGAACGGGCGGCGCCTAAAACGTCGACAAATTCAAGATTATTAGAGCAGCTCTCACAGGAGAGTTGCTCTACAAGTCACTATTCTGTCAACAGATCTGCTTATAGTCACACTGACTGATTGCATGATACAAGGAAAAAAAAACATATCATATACGCCTATTGATATTCCTAGTTTCAATGAAGGCCGAAGCAATTTAATGAATAGATAAAATTAGAGTGCAGTAAGAAAAAAAATGAATCAGCGGTAGAAACGGCACAAAACCTAAGTCTGTCGAACTGTAAAGCCAAGTTTTACCTACCACTCGGCGGGTGTTTGATGTGAGCTAGCTCTATTATTGTAGAGCTCGTAGAGATTTTAAATTGTCATAATTCTTCGTTCCGTGAACCGATAGCGAAGAAACCAAGCCTAAGAAAATTTACTAGTACTTATTCGTTTCCAATTGTAAAACCTTTTGTGTGATGCGCGGAAATTCTGAAAAATCTTTCGACTCTGCTAAAACAGTTTTTTGCATTAATTTCTAGAGTTAAGACGCTGTAATCTATCTATACTTATAATGTAGAGAGGTCAATTCTGTACATTGAATATATATTCAAAATTAATAAGGGACGATGAATGGTGATCGATACTGATGCCAAAAATGCAATCAGTATTTTTTTGTATGTCTGTCTGTCTGTCAGTCTGTCTGTATGTGCACGCATGGGTCAAAACCACTGAAGGGATTTTAACTAAACTTGGTACGATTGTAGTCCATAGTCCTGGGCAGGTTATAGGCTATATAACATAATACATAGGAGCTGAGCAGTGACGATAAATTTGAAGCAAGTCTGATGAAAATGCGCTTTCGAGCTCTTATCCTCGCTTTACTCAATCACGCAAAAACGGCTGAACGGATTTGAATGAAATTTGGCATGCACGTTGTCAGGGGTACAGAAAAGGACATATGGTACTTTTTATCCCGGAATTCCCGCGGGAACTCCGAAATTACCGCAGGTAAAACCGCGGGGTACAGCTAGTCTATACTAAAATAAAAGAGTAGAATCCACGATTCTGAACATTGAATATTTTTACCAAAAATTGACAGAGGGCGATAAAAGAAGAGTAACTAACCAGTTTTTGGATTTTAAAATTCTTTTCTGTCTGTCTGTCTGTTCGCGATAATCTCCAAATCTACTGAACGGATTGTCATGCGGTTTTCACAGGTAGATTAAGCTTATTCTTTATTATTGTTTCATTTAAATCAGATGTCAGGAAAAAAAAGTTGTTATATAAAAACGTTTCACGCGGGTGAACCGCGGGGCACAGCTAGTAATATAATAAGGAAATCTGATACACTTACTCTGCATTCTACGTAAGCATCACAACTCCCTTCAATGCCGTAGTAGGTGTTCCTTTTTTTGCAAATTTGATTTCTTTTTGTTTCGGCGGGCGTTTCATTTTGTGCGAAACCTGTAATGAAAATAAAATGTCTTAGCTGTCTTTTGTTATTAGCGAGTGACCTATTTAATTGCTTCAAATTAAAAAAGTAATTAACTTACAGAATGAAACGGTGAAGAGTAGAATAAATAGTTTGGAATACATTTTAATTGATGGTTTTCTTACTCTTCCAGTTGTCGAATGATTGTCAATACTTAGAACTAGGTAAATTTATATAAAAAATCTGTAAACACTCAGTAAAATAATTGATGATGAAGCTTGAATTGTTAAAATAATAATCGAGATTAACATAAAAAAAAAATCGAACTGATCACGTAATGACTGGCGGAAATGATATTTGTTTGAAATTAGCTTGGCCTGCATGAAACATACCTGACGACGTAAATGTATACCCATTCAGTATTTTATTTTAATTTAATTTATTTATTCAACTTTTTTACTTAATTTTTTCGAATTTTTATCCACAAAATATTTGTGGGCGTCCAACCAAAAGGTACCGTTTGTGGGGTATTGAGTTAATACTATATTCGGTATTTAGAATAGTCAATTGATAAGGATTGAAAACATATTCAAAAACTAGCACTTTTTTTCAGATATTTGAAGTTACACTTCTGAAAAAGCTTGATTTGAGAAAAAGCATTAGGTACAAACGTTTGAGTGAAAAAAAAACACACTTTCACTTTTAAAATACTTATTACTGTAGATTAAGAAGATGAAATTGTAGAAAATTAAGCGTTTATTTGTTTGTTTGTTATGCTTTAACACCTTACCATTTCAACCACTTCCCTTGAAATCTTGCATAGGTACACGTTGTCAGGTATACAGAAATGAACATATAGGGTATGTACTTTTTGTCCCGATATTTCCGCACAAAACTCGAAATTAACATTGGAGAAATCTCATAAAATTTTGCATACTTTCTCAGGAGTATCTACAGAAAACTAAAAGGATTTTTTCACGGACTGATGGCACACTTGATCGTAAGTGATTACCGCCGCTGACCGATTACGGACATCTGTTGTGTTGCCGACCTGGAATGGGAGGGACCTTATTAACATTAACTTTACCAGTAACAACAGAACTGTTTTAAAAATACTAATGGGTATAATGCCAAAGGTATTGACTCAATATCTATTGATATGATACTAATGACACTACCGAGGACTCTGGACGTGCTGACAGCTATTGGCAACAAAAGCATTGCAACTGGGACATTTCCAATGGACTGGAAGATCGCTCAGGTGACGCCATTACCCAAGAAAGCTAATCCCACGTTATTATCAGACCTGCGACCTATAAGTATTCTTCCTTGTGCATAAAAGATAGTAGAAAGAGTTGTGTGTGATCAGCTCTCAAAAGACCTGGAAGAGAACAAGATTCTGCCACGATTACAGTCAGGATTCCGTAAGAGTCGCTCAACAGCTACCCTGGCTTGATATAATTGATAGTGTACTTCATCAGGCTAGGGATACGGGAAAAGCACCATTTTAGTGCTACTAGATTTTTCCAGGGCTTTTGACTGCATAAGCGTTCCACTCCTATTATCTAAAATGTCTTATTACGGATTTCAGCACAACGCTTTTCTGGTAGGGCTCAAATAATTAACTTGCGTAAGATGAATGGTACATCCCACTGTTCTTGTCTGAGTCCAGTGGCACGAGGAGTACCTCAAGGTTCCATATTGAGGCCGTTGCTTTTTATTCTATATAGTCCGGATGTTGTTGGTGGCGTGAATAATGAATACCATCTCTACGCTGATGATTTGCAGCTATACGCCTCGAGCGCAACATCTGATATAGCGAAAACAGTGGACTGTATCAACGCAGACCTCTATCATATTGCGGCCTGGTCAGAAAGAAACTGTCTTGTTTTGAATCCAAAAAAATCGAAGTATATGGTACCGGGGACCAAAACTCAAATCCGTAACACACTTGAGACCCTAACCACCCACAATGTAAGTATCATGGGGCAGCCGATAGACAGAGTCGAAGAGGCAAAAAACCTCGGGCTTCTGATTGATCAGAGGAACCAGCCTACCTATTCTCCAAGTTGAGATGGTCACCTAGAGAGTACAAATACAAGGCTATGGCTATGCTTCCGTCTTCCGCAGCGTTTCGAGGAAGTTCCTGTCAGACATGCAGCTAGTATATTCACCTTTCAGCGCAAGCTCAAGGGTATTCTGCTAGAGCAACAGAAAACACAAACCAACCAGCTCTTCTAACTTTTGCTAACCTTTGTTATCCTCTCTCGATATCTACCTATTGTATCAAATTACTTAATATTATATCTTACGTGTTTATATTTTCTTTACCACTTACATACATTAAATAATTTCCCATATTATATATATATATACTTTACCATTGCTGTTTCTACGTCCATTATGTAAGTAACAAAAAAAAATAAGTGGAATATGTGCGTGTTGACTGTGACATATTTATGTATAATCTTATAATTGTGAATATCCGGTCCTGACTGAAAATCAGCGCTAGGAGTGCCCGCACTCATAACTACATGCTGAGGCAGTGACCGTTTTGGTCATGGGGATGCACCACACAAACACCATTTGTTCTCATAATATTGCCATATATATATATATTTTTTAATAAATCATGTTTGTATAAAATAATTGTGTTGTGTCTTTGTGTCCAAATAAATGCCTTTTCTTTCTTTCTTCTTTCTTTCTTTCTTATTAAGTACTTAATAAATAACTTAAATATCGCAATATAAGGTACCTTTAATCCCGGAATTTCCGCGGAAATTGCGAAATGAACGCGGGTGAACAGCTAGGGGAATAACTAGTGTATGAATACATCATCCTGTACACCTTGTCTTCTTCTATACTTATAATAAAACTGTAGAGGGGTCAATTCTGTACATTGAATATACATTCAAAATTAATATTGGAGGATGAATGGTGAGCGATACTGATGCCAAAAATGCAATCAGTAAATTTTTTGTCTGTCTGTCTGTCTATCGGTCAGTCTGTCTGTATGTGCACGCATGGGTCAAAACCATGGGTGAAGGGATTTTTAACTAAACTTGGTACGGTTGTAGTCATGGGCAGGTTATAGGCTATATAACATAACGCTAAGACACATAGGAGCTGAACAGTGACGATAAATTTGAAGCAAGTCGGATGAAAATGCGCTTTCGAGCTCTTATCCTCAATAACGCAAAAATGGCTGAACGGATTTGGATGAAATTTTGCATGCACGTTTTCAGGGGTACAGAGAAGGACATAGGGTACTTTTATCCCGGAATTCCCGCGGGAACTCCGAAATAACCGCGGGGCACAGCTATAGTATGTATACTATAATTTGAATCTCGGAAACGGCTCCATCGATTTTCATGAAATTTAGTATACAGGGGGTTTCGGGCGGGGAGGGGGGGAGCTAGGCAATAGCAAAGTAAGTATCATTTTTAGGAAAACATCCTTTGTTGCAACAACGGTAGCGTGCCCGCCCCGCCTACATGTCCTCTCTAGTTAATTTATTTGCTCTGTGGGGGTTGTATGAAAGTAATTAATACTATGTATATTTATTTACTAACGTGTTCTCTGCGTTACACAACATAATATTAAAGGTATAATATATCCAGGTGCGCAGTATAGAATATACATATAATATATGTATACATATATCTATCCAGTTTCGGCCAACGTACGTTATATTATGTAGGTATTAAACGACTTTTTATCATCCTTGTAAATTCAGTCTTATGTTTTTGTGTCACGCCGACAGATTAATGAATTTGTAGGCAAGTACTTCAAAAGTACCTCTACAATATACCTATGAACTACCTACCTATATGTATCTGCTTACCTTTTTAGCTTTATGACCATGTTTAAGTATGTCTTCATACAAACTTCGAACGCCCGAAGAAACTCTTTTTTTTTAGTTCATGTCTATATGCTATAGGATAGATGTAGGGAACCCTTGTGCATAGTTGAATTTCTTGGTTTTAGCTAGAGCAGTGTTTTTCAACCTTTATCATGACGTGACCCCCTTTAGCATGAAATTATATCGCGAGCCCCCTTTTTTCATGTATTTCATGTTAAAATATTCCATCGGTACAACAAATTTATTGTTTGTTTTAACTGAGGTAGTTTTTGCGACCTCTTACGACCTGAGAGGGTTGCGTCTGAGGTTGCGATTCGCTTGTTGAAAAACACTGGTCTTTAGAAAGTCGACGAGTATCTAGTCGGGCTTTGCGTTAATATCATAGTACACTAGTCAGTCAGTAAGCCAGTGTGCTGTGTCTGTTCTCTGTTTGTCTGTCTGTTTGTTCCGGCTATTTTCTGAAACAGCTGCACCGATTTTAACGAGACTTTCACTGGCACATAGCAGATGTCATAAGGAAAAACTTAGTCTTATATTTTAGAAAAAAATATCTCCTGTGGGTGAAACCGCGGGGCGCAGCTATTAATAGATGATTAAAATAAAAACATGGTACTTACTATTTCAATATAGTTTATTACAACAAAAACAAAAATGAATACAACATAATTCTTTGTACATCTATGACTAACCTAATAAAGAGGTTTGTAGGCAATATTGACATCAAAATGCCAAAGGTGGTAAAATAATATGACTTAGAACTCAGAAGAATAGTTATTCTTCTGAGACTTAGAAGTTAGGAGTGACTAGGATGCTCTTTCGTTAGTCTTTTTTTAGATAGGGGTGGGTTTGCACTGAATTCAACTTCTTTGTCGAAGCGGAGTTTTTCAGCTTCGCGCGCGGTCTTCGCCGCTATCTTGAGTTCCTGGGGACACGACTCCACCTCGTCGGCGGACACACATGTACCTTTCTGTTCGTCGAAGGCATTTTCGCCGCCGCACCTCAGGATACGCGGTTTTGTTTCGATGCACATGAAGAATTTCTGACAGTCATCGTTGGATCTGTAACACATTGTATTATTGGTATTATCTTCACAAGCAGGACACAATACTATATTTATAATTTTCATTCACTTCATTTTAGTCATTAGTCACTGCAGCTTGCAGCTGTTATATCGGCGTGAATTATAAAATATCCTCGTGAACGCTTCGTTGTGCTAAAATTCAAATTTTGACTCAAAAACCTACTAGGTAGGTAGGTAGTCCAATTTAAAATAACTTTTTATAGCGAAAAAAAAAATATTATAGTTTTTTTACGAAACATCTAATAATGTCAAGATTTCATTCCTTTTATGGTATTATGATAATATGGAAACTAGTAGGTAGATATAGATTTATTTATTTATTTATTTAAAGAACTTTATTGCACATTTATGTACAAAAGGCGGAATTAATGCCTAAGGCATTCTCTACCAGTCAACCTTTTGGCTCGGGGATAGTTTAGTGGCATGACACAGAACAGGAATATATATATAAAAAGTTAATATAAATAATATAAACAGTAAATAAATTAAATAAAAGCAGATACATATTACTTACATAATATACTAAATACATACATATATACACAATACACATACATACACACACAATACACGTATATACTTACACAATTAGATATTATCTAATATAATAGATCTATTATATTATCTGTGATATGGGATATTCGATTATAAAGAATAAATACTAAATAAACCTATAAAAATCTCAATATTGCGCTCATTAGTATTTAGTAGGTATATCTATCTTCGTCGGATTAGGCTACTAGCATTAAACATGAAGTAGGTAGCGTAAGCAAGTTTTCATCGGAACGTGACAATTAGGAATAATAATTTTCTATACATAATAATAGTATGATAATTAAGCAAGTTGTTGGTATTTCTAGGACCGATTACGTACATCTATTTATTACAAGGTCATTTTATTCGGCTGACATTTATCCGCCACCGTGACCCGTCCACCGAAACCGAGTGACCGGTCACTATCACTATTGGGCAACTATCTATTCATCTCAAAGAAGATTTAGGTTTATAATATTCATTTGAAAAATGTTTTTTTTTTTCACTTTTATACAGAGTGGGTCAATTTAGTTCATGAAAAATAGAAAACTGCTCCAATCTCGTCGATAAAGGGCGATAAAGGTTTTCCAACAAATATCGATACTAGCTCTAAGGGTTTGCCTTCGTGGTAGGGGATATAATGAGTGATCCTATAAGACTCATATACGTATGATCACAATTCACATACTATATCTACTAGGGCATAGATATGATAAAAACAGGCTACTTTATTTAACACATTATTAGAATATAAAGGTGACGGTATCTATGATATTATCAAGTATGTAAATTGCTAATCCAACATCCTGATCTATTAACCTGATTTTTAGGCGAAAACAAGACTAAGGAAAACATGTGTTGTGGAATATGGTATGGTATAGCGTGGTTTTAAGACTAAGCTAAACTACTACCTACGCAATCTTGATATAAATCTTGAACACAATCAAGAGAAACTCCTTGCCTACCGCTATCCGTTATTTTTTAGTAACATAATTCAATTATTGCAAACCCTTTTCCCATAAACGCTGAATTGCGCACACTTAAGAGAAAAATTTCTTGAAAAGCTATTTTAGTATTTTACTTATATTTTGGTAACGTCTTCCTTTAAAGTTTTCTGTTCAAAAAGTGCGAGTAACCGCAAACACGTGGATAAAAAATGAGTATCACGATGACTTTACGTATTGGTGTGATAAATGTTGAAGATAGGCCGGTCGGGCGTTACATTAATAAGTTGTTTGTAGTGCTGATTGTTGAGCCTGGGTCTCTTTTATTGGAGTATTTCACGGGCTTACTTATTTTTCTCACAGGCACGGTGCCCTAGTAGGTATAGGTGTGGAAAAATCCTACCTGTAAAATCTGTATGCTTCTGGAGGTCCGAACTCTTCATGGATTTTCAATTCTGGACAGCGGAAGCCGAGGAAAGCTGAAAGATATGATTTATTATGATTATATATGTATATTAGATATATACTGGCCGAGTGAGGTTCAATAAAGTAAATTAATTATGTAAGTAGGTCTATTAGTGGGTATCCGAATGGTGTTATGTTCCACAATACCTAATATAGCAGATTAAAAGATATTTTTCACGATTTTTTTACTGTTTAAGCGCAATGATTCACAAAGCTTCAAGTTAAAAAAAGTCCCTTCATTTAAACTTCCGTAGCCACCCTAAAACGCGTTAATTTCTGTTTAACACAAAGAAATTGATTTATTCAAGTTTGTTACACTCGATTACTTTTGACGTCCAATCTAAACCTTATTGACTGTAATGCTATGTAAATAAAATGAACAAATTTCCAATTTTTTATTTCGAGGTTGCAGGTATCCTGCAGGCATTAGTAACCACATTGACCTTTTAAGGTCAATATGCAGAGCAACCTTGACATCTAATGATGCAACTATTTCATCACTCGCCTTTCTTTTGAAGTTATTTTCCATTTTTCTTTGTAGTATAATGTAAGATGAGCATCGTTTAAATTCACACAACATTTTAGGTAGGTACCTACCTACTGATGAGGCTTGGGCAGGGTAATCTTTAGTCATACAGAGTTCCTTGCACACATTCATTTCAATATATTCAGATTTTGTTTCCAATAAATATATTTTTAGCCGGAAATCAAAACCACTGCTTTAGAAAAAAGACAACTCTTGTACATACGTATAATAGTGCCATCCCATAGTAATTTACGTATATAGGGTTCAAAATCTGGAAACGGTAAATGGGAAACTAACGGCTTTAAGCAAACAAAGTTTTGGGAAAGTATGATAATTTTAATATTTGTGTTGCAACCGTGTGTCCTGTCCATTCCGTCCCGTCCGCTCTATTGCCTCTTTAGTTAATATAATATTCTATTCTTTCCTGTGATTGGAACTCTACTTGTAATAAGAACTCCCAATGAAGGGAGTGACGAAGTGTTAATGTGTTAACTCAGAAATCTCTTAATGACCAAGCCATATTATTCAGTAAATAATTTACTATTTATATTGTAAAGGACAAATGTACGTTGTCCTGCCTATTGTATATTTCATTTTCGATAGGTATCAAAAATTATAAAATCCGTTTGACTATCTCGATAGGTACATAAGTACATGCTTTTGTAATATTTGTAGTTTTCATTTCCTTAGGTATATTTATCTGAGATATAAATTTGAAATATTTGTATTGTTTAAATTGCATATCACTACATTACTATGTAGTGACATGCAATAAAACAGTCGCTTCCCGCCGTCTGTCTGACCCTATATGCTTAGATATTTAAAACTACGCAACAGATTTTCATGCGTTTTCACCAATAGATAGATTAGAGTAATTCGTGAGGAAGGTTTATATCTAGGTATATTTTATCCTGAAATTGCCGCGGAAACTCCGAAATTACCGCGGGTGAAACCGCGGGGGACGGCTAGTCTGAGATATAAATAATTTGTATTCCTTTCTGTTCTATTCTACTCTACCTGCAGCGTCACAGTCTGGCACTTCATCAGGCCACTCGCAGCGGTACGTGAGTGAGTTGAAAGCGAGCCCCTCCGGGCAGGCGATGTCGTAGCCAACGCCGTTCACGCAGTTCCTAAACCACGTGCAGTTGCGTTCGTCGCCCAGTTTGTAGTAGCCGAATTGATGAGGACACTCCTCAGTGGGCTGGGCGGGCTCTGGAATTCGATCAACAACGGATTTTTGATAGATGGCGTACAATATAAACGAATTTTTTAACACTGTAAGTTAAAAATGTAGGCATTTAATGAATTTTCGATAAAACTCTAAAGTAAAAATAAATCTGTAATTTATATTAGTATAATAAATAGAAAAGAATTGCTTTTCGTAGGTTTATTTGTTTTTTTTTAATGGTCAATGGATGAACTCAAAAGTTACTTATCGATATAAAAAATTCTGTCGATTAAGGAAGTTGAAGTATTTCTAAGTCACATATTAGATTACTTTTATCCCGGAATTCAACCAGACCTCCGAAACTAACGCAAGTGAAACTGTGGGGGATCGACTAGTATGATACCATATTATAGTAGGTATTAAAATTAACTAATAATTGTAAGTTACAGCTTAAACTAAGATACTGAATTTGCATAGTAATATATTAATATTCATATTATAAACATAGATATTATATTATACTATTATATTACTACTATCTTAAACAGTAGGTACCTACTTAGTTATGCATAATAGGTACCTACAACGAAATAATAATTGATTGCTATCTCACTAAAATCATAGGTTTGAAAGGTCATGAAAGAAATAGTTTTATTGCAACGTTCTATAATATTAACCATTGACCTCCGTTTAATTTTCATCTCAGCGAGAAGTTCATCGCGACATTTAAGACTACAACCACGTCGTTTTCATTAATGATAATGTAATGACTCAGGTAGTTTTATAAAGATTATCTTTATCTAATATATATAAATCACGTGTCACGTTGTTTGTCCGCGATGGACTCCGAAACTACTACACGGATTTTGATACAATTTTGTAACCATTTATGGTCCAACTTAAAAGATAGGATAGTTTTTATCCCGGAATTCCCGCGGGAACTCCGGCACAAACTACTGTCGGGGTACAAAGAAGGACATAGAGTAGGTTTTTCCCGGAATTCCCGCGGGAACTCCGAAATTACCGCGGATGAAATCGCGCGGGACAGCTAGTATTATATAAAATGCTTTGTCCTGAATAACTGACCGACAATCAACGCATAGCCTAAACCGCTGATCGTAGAGACCTGAAACTTGAAGGGTGTGTTCTTTGTATGGCGTAGGCATCCGATAAGAATGGATTTTTGAGATATATAATATAAAAAAGGCTAGTGATACTACATTTACTGAACCAAGTTTAACTTTAGTATCAAAAGTTCAAGATCATTAAGAGCGATGACATAAGAAGAAACAGAATTTTTAATTATGATTTGTAAAATCTCAACCAATAGGTATACGAGGAATAGCGACAAAATAAATCTTTAAAGGAGTCTCGGGGCCAATATTGTTAAACATGATTATATGACTTAAAAATATCTCGTTGTTGGGAACTGAACATGTTGAGTAATAAAAAAAAAACAAAGAGAAAAAAAAAGCATTCGAAATTAGGAATAAATTAATTAAAATTCGAAAAGCTTGAATTAAAACGTAATGAAAGGTCTGTTCAGATATTCTAACACGTACCTAGCTACTATTTTATTTTATCTATATTATTACACATCTAAGAAAGAGTTACGGTATTTACGAGACTTAAAACAGTGATGTTTAAATGATCGTCATAGTCATTTAGGTAGAGGTCGTCCTCAGAAAATTAAACACGAAGTACTCCTAATGGCAACCGACGGAGGATCCTTTAATTAAACTAGAGGTCCATTCTGGGAAGAAGCCGTCAGGTTAAGTATGAATATGTTGGTTATATTAATTATTATTAAGATTGTAAAGTGACTCACGCAGCGCGGCGCGCTCGAGACATTCGTATTCGTTGGGGTACACGCAGGGGTACGACTTGTAGCTAAGGTTGGGGTTGTACCGGAGACCGTCCGCACACTGCATCTCCTCAGCTATACCTTCCTGGTGAGAGAAACGGTAACATTAAAAAAAAGACACAAATTATGATACTGGCAACTGGAAATTTTATTTTCATATAAAACAAATTTAGACAGTGACCTTTTCGGACATCGACATCAATGTCACCTGCATAATCCCGTGTCTCTCGTTTCACTGCTTTATTTGATGTTTCGATGTTTTTAGTATCGTTCTTGTAATAAATCCTTACATTTTATAAAACAGAGACCTTGACCGCGTCTGTCTGTCTGTCTGTTTGCGATAAATTCAGAAACTACTGTACGGATTTTCAGGTGTTTCACTTTCACCAATAGATAGAGTGATTCCATAAGAAGGTTTATAGGTATATAGTTTGTCTTGGAATTCCCGTGGAAACTTCCGCAGGTGAAACCGCGAGGGACAGCTAGAGATCTATATTTGCGTAAAAAATCTTTTATTCTTTCTATCATCTGTCATTAATTTTCTTTCTTATTTCTGTCTTAAGGATTCCTAGTTGTTCCTTGCAATCCTCCTCCTCGGGATTAGTGCTGAATAAAATATCCTTGTAGACCTAAATGTTAATTCATTTACGGCTAAAGACGGCTATAATTCCATTTCAAATGTCATTCAAATCAATACCTTACAATATCACGGATCACTTTAAATGAACTAAGTGAATTGAGTAAAGTGAGGTAACTCACATCAAAATTCAATAACGATTATTATTTGAGATGCAATAAATAAAAATTACAGTAAAGCAAAATCTCTTTAATAAACACTTTTCGGTGAAACATTTTGATATTATTTAAAATCACAGAGTCATGGAAAAAAACTTATTTGTATTTGTATATACTATAGCTGTCCCCCGGTACTAGGTAGGACCGTAGGAATACATAGTTTATTATAGAAATTTAGGTACTAGGTAAATTTAGGTATTTTATTTAGGCCACATTTAACATGGAAAAAGAAGAAAGATTACGACGGATCTGTTAAAGTTGGATACCTATATTTTTGACTACCTAAATAGGTACGCACCTATCATTGTTTTGCCGAACAATGTATTTGTGGGTGTTTTGTTAAATCCAAGTAGATTAGTAGTAATTAAGTGTAGCAATAATAGTAATACAGCAGCTGCGGACTCGTGATTAATTGTCAGAAACGTCGCGATATGTTTCCGACTCATAAACATACTAAAAGTAAATATAGGTATTGTGTCTTAAGAAAGTTAAAATTAAATAGATTTTATTTTATATTAAAACTTTTGTATATAACAATAAACTTACCGAACATTCTATGTATTTATCGCAACTGCCCGGGATGGGGTAGCGACCGTTTTTCTCCGGACATTCGAAGTTTACGCTCGGCTTGGCGTTGGGGTTACTCTCGACGACCACGGAGTTGAGATACGACGGTGGAGGCTTGGCGCTGGGCTTGGCTGGCGCAGGCTTGGGGGTGGTAGCCGCGGTGGTAGCCGCGGTGGCAGCCCTTGTGGTGGACGGGGCCCTACCACGGTTCTGCGCGTGCGCTGCTCGCGTTTGAATTTTTTTTTTAATTCACTTCACATACTCAAATCTACTTGATCCCACACTAAGCTATAAGCTTGTGTCGTGGAAACCAAGCAAATGTGGTATATACTACATATTGTTATATACATATATATTATACTATTGATATATAGGTAAACACGCCCAGACTAGAAAGTGGAAAAGTCATCAAACAAAGCTCACCCCCACCGGGAATCGAACCCGCAACCTCTTGATTAGCGGGTAGGCATGATGACCTGTTGCGCCAATCAGGTCGTCGAATGTCATCGCTGAGTTGCCATATTTAATATCAAAGTAATCAAAGTAATAAAAGATATTCTGTTAAGCAGGTAATAAATTGTCTGATGGATACCTACGTATGTTGTTAATCAGGGTCAATATAAACAATTTCTATTTCAAAATATCTGATCCTTACTAGCTTAAGCAGTTTCAGTGTAAAGGATTACAAAGCACACAACACACACATATACAATTTTTTACCTATGATATTTGCAGTTAACATATTAACTTAATTTTATTCGACAACATTGACTTAAAGAGAACTCTATTTAGAGTAAAGTTCGCGTATTTTCACAATATTGTTATCAGTTAGGTATATTTGATTTGTTTTATTTATTAAAGTAAGGAAATCTTAATGTAAGGAAATCTTACACGACAGTTTTGCCTACGCGCTGAGTACAGTCAGCTGTAGTACCTATAGCTATTGCGATGTTACCTACTTTGACATGCGTAAAGGTTTCATAACATAAGATACACAACAATATTGCAATACATGTTGGTAGGTATTTCAATGATCGCTGTAGGTGTTTACCATGTAAATGGCAGGAAATGTTTTTGTACGAACTAAAACGCATATTATTAATCTGCGCATTTAAATAGATGTACAAACCTTCTTACAATATCAATAACGTAAATAGGTATTAGCGATGGACGCTGTGTGTAGATAAAAATTACAAGACGCTGTTTGAAAGTTGACATGAAGGTGGTGAAGACCTCCCTTAACATTAATTTTAGGAAAGATTTTAATATCGGAACAACCAAAAGTTTCTGAAGGAATTTAGAGACATGCGCAAAATGGCAGACATCAGCGACAAGTAATAGTTGTAATTAATAAGGTTTTTGAATCATTTGAAAATTTGATAAGAGGTAACTGAAAAATACTCTACATAATATGTACTGAATAGCGAATATTACTGAAAGGTAACATCAAGTGAAACTGCATTCAAAAATTTTGATAAAAACCCGCTTCAGTCGCGAATCGAACAGGTGAAATGTAAAAAAGCTACATTTTACTGTGATCCTGCATTGATATAATCAAAAGGATCAATCAAGGATCGATATGTCGAGACAACATGGTACAATTTTAAACAAAGATTTAATCATTCAATTTTGGAAACTCATTTGAAATCAAAGGTTCCTTTTTATAAATTTGATATCCCCAATATATGGGGTAGGTACTGTCTCTCATCCCTCAGTCACGATCTTATTTTTCGCCGGTATAATTATACATAATTCTTCGTTAATTTTTGTATTTATTATAATTTGCACTGTAATTAGGTTCCTAAAATTTTACCTACGGTAATGCTACTACATGTTCAATTTGATTTTTAAATTATGTAAAGATTTTTTTTTACTCACCCAACGCGCAGAGGCAAGATAATACCAAAAAAGCCTTCCACATGTCAACGGATCCCTGTGACAAACTAACGCGTTAGCACGAGCTTCTCGAAGCAATAAGACCGATGCGCAAGAGTTGGGGAGAAGTAACCTTGGATACTTCGGGCCGAGTTATTGTGAAACCCGGTCTCATCTCGACCGCACCTTGCTGGTGTTATGTACATCACACGAACAGGTCACTAGAAATACCTAAACTTTGAAGCGGAAGCGTCGAGATATTTGCCTAATCGTGTTTTGACATATAGGTTACGTAGTTACATACGACAATAAAAACATAATTTTTCGCTTAGTAATAAGTCACCTGAAATGAACGTCTACTTACCATAATTGATGTTTAATAAATCTTATAAATAAATGGGTTATGCAATCTTTGCCTTGCAATTTAGAAAAATAAATGGTTTAAATTATTTCATCCAAGAACCTTTAATTGCCACGTGTAGTTTTCTTTTCATAGTCATAATCACAATTCATGTAGTCAGAAGAGTGATACGGTTTCCTTAAACAATAGCATATACTTAGCATAACTCCACTGCTAAAGTATTCGTCTATTTTAAAGCTGGATGTGTGCATGGCAGATATAGTCCACCACGCTCGCCTATTGCGGATTAGTATAGACTTCATAGAGAAGCTTTCGAATCGCTTTTTCACGATATTTTCTTTTAGGCTTCACCTATCTATAAATTAATTTAAAATGAATTCAAACGTTAATAGAGTGTAATCCTTACACTGTGAGGTTAATCATGAGTATAGTCAGCCTGCAGCAGTCAGCTGCTGTACATAGAGAGCTCCAAGAGCTTGCCATTCATTCTGGTTTTCGATCATCCGCATCAAATTGCTACTTGCTGATATAGTTGTAGTTTTGTGTAAGGTTGAACGAGGTGGGAACTGTTAAAGTTATAGGTATTACGTATTTGATTCTCGTTTCAAAAATAATTATTAGGCACGTTAATTTGACTATCCAAAATGAAAGTACTGTACCTATATTCTTTAAAATGTAGCGCGCTCTGCATGTTGCCGACATGTTGCTGACGCGTGGACGGATAGGTAGTAGGTACCCTAATAACTCAAAGCCCCTTTGCTTTGTATTGTCGCTGACCCTTCGATGAACCCAGTGTAAGAACCATTCATCCGCATAAACTTACGTTTTTATTTGTGGTTTTCTCTGTGATTTATTATTGTATATTTATACGATTATTCAGGCCCTTGAAAAAGTTTTTCGAATTAAGCATTGTATAGAGGAATTTCGAAATCTTATTATGTAGTTACCAAAGCAAACCTAACGGTTTATCTAACTTTTGATTCGATTTTATTTATTTTTGTCATTGAATCCCACAAATAACTCTTTCGTATTGACGTTTTATACCATTTTTAAGGACTCGATATATTTGTCGTTGGATCCATTTATTATAGAGAACGTCTTTGGTTGGATTACAAAAAAAATCTTATAGGATCCTAAATATTAATACAAACGTAGGAACCTACATTTTACATGTGAATAAGTTTGCGATTTGACCCTTATTTAATATATACCATTAAACTTTCGAAATTCGTGACCTTTTGATTGTTTTTCGAATTCTAAATTTTATTTTAATGTCAAGGATAAAGATATAATAGCGGTATAATTATAATATAAAATTTATTACACTTGCTACGTGTAGTTCTATTGGATGTTGATTTTTTCCTGTACTATTTACGATTAAATTCTACAATGAAGTCACCTTTGGTCACTTCAAGTTTTATTATTACTACTTTGGTACTACTACTGTATTAATGGGAAAACGGGCGTGAAAACATGACGTGTGCGGCTGAAGTATGTGTTAATTATTAAAGTTTAATACGAGTTTATGGTCCTAGCTACTTTAATTTGGAATTGTATCGCAAAAAACGCCTCTTGGTAACTCTAGGTCTCGATGGTACCTATTCACAAATTATACGAGATATAAGATGATTATCTTATATCTAAATAGGTACATTCGTATAAAGTTTTATGTCCTGATTGATATTACAACAAGTTAGGACGTATAATCGGTATAATCAGCACAAACATCAAACTGATAGGTCGTGAAAGTTGCAATTTTTCACAAGGCTTCCTTTGATAATGTAGTCAATTGTTGATCGCGGGAAATTCCACATCTAAGAGGTTAGAAGGATGAAAATTTGCAAGAAAGTTTCGTTAACTTTGATGTTAGAGTCATAGAAAATGGTATTTGAGATTTTCTTTTTAATTATCTATTTACTAGCTGACCCCCGCGGTTTCACCCGCGGTAATTTCGGAGTTCCCGTGGGAATTCCGAGATAAAAAATACCCTATGTCACTCAAGATCACTTTAGCTTCTTATAAGTAAAATAATTTGCAAAATCGGTTCAGTAGATCCAGAGATTATAACCTCACAGTCTCCGGAGTTCTCGCAGGAATCCCGGGATAAAAAGTACCCTATGTCACTTAGGATCACTGCAGCTTTTTAAAGGTGAAAGAATTTTTAAAATCAGATCAGTAGATCCAGAGATTACCCCCCACAAACTCACGAACTCACTAACTCCGGAGTTCCCGCGGGAATTCCGAAGTAAAAAGTAATCTATATCACTCTGGATCCCTGTATCTCCCTATAAGTGAAAGAAATTTTTAAAATAGATTCAGTAGATCCAGAGATTACCCACTACAAACTCACGAACACACAAACTCTGGAGTTCCCGAGGGAATTCCGGGATAAAAAGTACCCTACGACACTCAGGATAACTCTAGCTTCCTATAAGTGAAAAAATAAAAAAAAAACGGTTCAGTAGATCCAGAGATTACCCCCTACAACGTCACAGACTCACAAACTTTTGCTCTAGTATAGATTGTGAAAACACGCTGTTTTTGTAACAAAAAATAAGTGAGATGGTTATAACCGCGGGAACACAGTCGGATCATTAAAACTTTCAAAGATAAATAAATACAATAGATAGGACAAATAAATAAAACTGAAAAGTCATCTACTTGACGTGTTACAGTTTTTATTTCTGCGTCAAAACTCAAAACATTTGTGTTTCTGTCCGAAATTAATAACTCAAGAAGTACAAATAGCTAGAGTCTTCTAATTAACTACCTATGTAGTTTAGAAAAGGAAGAGTATAAATAGACCACGCAACCGAAGTCGCACAAACATACTATGTATTTATAGCAATAACGTATACCAATTATTATTATGTTGCGTCATAAATAAAACAAAAAACCGTTACCGCTAGTAGTAAATAAAGACAAAACACTTAAAATGGGTCGCAGTAGCATTATAAATACCTACCTAATGTAGAGTCAATACTGTTTTGGTATATAATAATAAGAAAATATAATATTTATAGTTAAATTTGATTTTACATATTATCTAGATAACTAGATTACGAGTTATCACATATAATTGCACATTAAATTGTTTAAATTATAACACCTCTAACTAAACATGATAAAAATACAATGTAGCGATCTACCTATGCCGGGGATACGTGTCGTAGCCACATCAAGTAAATAATTTAAAAGTATGAAAGCAAAATAGCGTGATCATCTATGATAATAATAATTGAACATTTGTATTTGACTTGATTAACAGTTCAAATCTAACCTAACTCAGAATGATGCTGTAGTGGTAATATGATGTGGCCGGCAATTTCATGAAAGTTATATTATTTGATGTGGCCACAACATACGCACCGCACTGAAACTACTGGAAGAATTAATTTTAAAATTATTAGTTTTTTTACAAGTAAAATAACAAAAAAAATTAAAAAATTAAAATACTAAAAATAATCTTAAAACATCTATAACTCAGAAACTGCTCATTGCCGACAGCTTTATCTACCATGGTTGATGGAGGTTAATTGATTACAAACTGTTCCCCACAGTTTCACATGTGGTAATTTGGAGTTCCCACGGGAATTCCAGGTTACAATATAGCTTTTGGTACTCAGGGATAATGCAGCATTCTAATGCTGAAAGTTTTTGACTTAAATCGTAACAAACGAACAAAAAATCAAACTTTAGCCCTTTATAATATTAGTTTAGATCATTTCTAATATAAACTCAATAAAGGAATATGACGAATTCCTAGTGATACGTAGGTATTGGTTGTCTTTTGCAGTTTTACCGAGATTTTCGGAGCTTCTGCGTGAATCCTGGAACTAAAACTGGACGCAGATAAGCAATAACATGTTAACCCACAAAATTAAGTTATTGATTCAGAACGATTTATTGAGAGTTACAGAACGTTTTTTAATTATGTGTTTAACTTATTACATTGCTTAAATATGTAACTAAATATTTAACATAAAAACCTTGATACAAAATGGCGCTCCTACTTTTAAAACACGATTTACTCAAAATTTCTCCAGTGTGGGTTAACACACTATTGCTTATCTATGTCCAACTATCTTATCCAGGTGAGAAAATATCTGTGAGCAATATTTATTTTAAATCCGTTTAGCCCTTTAGCGTGATTGAGCAACAAACAGCCGAAACAAACAAACTTTCACATTCATTAGGTAGGTATATAATAATAATAGGATTATAATTATGTTTGTATTATACCTATTGTATTTGCCATTCAACAATCACCAGACACGTTGGGTAAAAATGGGAAAACCGATGCACAGCTGTCTGCTGTGTCATCTCAAAACGTTTGATTTATTCGCCTCACGTACTGAGTTGCTGAGAGTTATCGACTTCCTCATCTTGCCTTATTTGTATTCAGCACGTACTTTGTATGGAATACAAATAATATTATGCTTAATTTAAGGTCTGGTGCGTCTTGGGAACATTTTTTGTTTTAATATGTATTCGGGTATTTTTATTGAAAATAATATATGTAGGTAGAGCTTATCTTAACTAAAATGACGCGCCCCACTAAATTCAATAGCAGTTTTAGATGTGCGGGATCATGTATCAGATAATATTATCTATTTAATACTGTGAGTGCGGCGACAGTATCGCGCACTGTGATGAATAGACAGACCAGATTTATATGTGTCGTATCGATATTTTAACGGTTGTGCGTGTGCGTATGCCCGATGGAGGGGCGCGTCGTTTTAGCTTAGATGATATCTACTATTTGTGAGTATAGATACGCAAATTAGCTTGCTCGGGATACATGCATCTATCATTAGTTACCCTGGCAATAATACCCTACGACAGATCATCACGCGATCAAAGAGGATGTCAGCTCTTCACCGGCTTTTACCCTTTGATGTCTTTTTAAGCATCGATTGATGATTGATTTTGCAAATGTACTATGTACATTTGCAATGGACCATAATGTAGATATGGTCGATCTGCACCCATTTATGCTTGCGAGTGTTATGAGTCATGTTTGTTCGGTAAGTATTGGTTAGTTTTTATTTTTGAATAACAATTTTAAAGTTCAAAGCGAGAATAATGAATCGTAGTTTATCATCTTCTTTTTATAAATAAAAATGAATGTTTGTATGTCTGTCCTCTATGCGTTTCGAAACCATTGGTCCGATTGTGATGAAACTTTGGCGGGTTGATCTGCCTGCGTCCGCAAAGATTCCAAAACTCACGCGGGTAAAACCGCGGGGCACAGCTAGTAGTTTATATTTTATTTTATGTCAATAGCTTTTATGATCTGAGAATGGTTGACTTTTTTTCGCCCGTGGCTGCCGTCGAAAGCAGACGTGTCGCAAAATTATTTCTAAATATTTATAATTATAGTATTCCACTGTGTGCCGTATGGTTGTACACTTAGAGTGCATAGTTCTCTGTAAATGAAATTAGTGTCTGTTAATTCATCTCTTTCGGAAATATACACGCGTCCTGTTCTGGCTCCGCTGATTAGTGCCGCGATCTGTCAAGCGGGTAGCAGCGTGTTGTATAGGCGCGTGTGTGCGCGTATAGTGTTCATATCACCAAATACCTACTGACTCATCATGGCGAATACTAAATCGTCGCCTACTTCGAGATATTCATCAATATCTAATTCCGAACCTGACTTGTCTATCGGTGACAACATGGAATATGTTAATAGTCAGCGTCGCACTCATAAAAGAGCTCGCGAAGAGGTGAACGTGGAAGAATTACTCGAAAAATTCACCAACGAATTTGCTGCCCGCTTCCAGGTGTTTAAGCAGGAACTCGACTCTAAACTTACTAGTCTCCATAATGATTTTAAGGCGGATATAAGAAATGATCTCCAACTGATTAGCTCAGAATTAAGACAGGTGAGCGGGAAACAAGAAAAGTTGACCGCCGAACACAATGACCTCGTTAAACGCACCGAAGTTATTGAATTAATTTCTCAAACAAATTCTTCTCATTTGGATGGGTTAAATGATAAGATTTCTAATCTCGAATCCGAAATGAATTCATTACTTCAGCGAGATCGTCTTCAAAATCTTGAGATTTCTGGTATTCCAGACCGAACAAATGAAAATTTGGTTACTTACATGATAAAAATCGCAAAATTTGTTAATATCGATATCTCATCGCACGATATTGAATACATATCGCGATCTCAACCTCGATCGAAGAAAACGAACCGACCGCGAAACATTATTATAAAGTTGAAATCTCACATGCTTAGGGACTCGATAATTTCCGGTGTGCGCGCTAAGAAGATGATTACCACATCGGATATAGGATTATTAGTATCTGGCGAACCCATGAGAATTTATGTTAACGAGCACCTCACGCCCTCCAACAAGCTCCTCTATCTTCAAGCACGTAAAAAACGGGCGGCAGAGGACTGTAAATATGTCTGGGTACGCGACGGAAAAATATTTGCCCGCAAGAATGATAATTCTCCGGTTATTTTTATTCGTTCTGCAAGTGATCTAAATAAAATATCATGACTCAATAAGTTATACAGTTTTCTGGCATCAATGTTCTCTTTTCACGATTTTTGGTATTTTTTGTTATGTGTTTTTTGCTCTTTTATTTTACTTAGTGTTTGTTTTTGCGGTAAGTCGGAACGTATTGTAATTTATTTCTACCTACATACTTTTATGGTACCTTTACTGTTAATACACGTCATAGAATTATTTTATATATATATGTGTATTTTTATGTATTATATTACATTTATCTTTTTATTCATCTTTATTTATGTATGGTCAGCCGTAGGTCGGTGCGGGCGATCCGCGTCCTTACTGCGTTGCAATAACGTCGCGGGGGTCGGCGCTGGCATGGGGTTGGCGATGCACCCTAACATATTTATATTATTAGTCTACATTTATTATTATATTATATTATTATTATTCTTACATTTATTTAGCATTTATTTCATATATATGAGTGTGTCGACGATTGGATCGAACAATCTCCGCGTAATTTATATATTATTTTGTATTTCCAATGGCTAATAACAATTATAGGAATTGTGGATCAAACTTAAATATATTTTATCAAAACGTAAGAGGTCTTCGTACTAAATGTGTATCGTTATATAATAATATTTTATCGTCTGACTTTGATATTATGTGTTTTACTGAAACCTGGTTACAATCTGATGTACTCAACTCAGAGATCTGCGATGCCAGGTATGACTTATTCCGCTGCGATCGCGACCTCGCGTCAACAAATAAATCAACAGGTGGAGGTGTCATGGTGTGTACCCTTCGCGATCTATGCGCTCATGTGAGGTGTGAGTGGACGTGTGATGAAATCGAATCTTTATGTGTAAGTATTCCCCGGGGGAGGTTGGGGTCAAGTGCTGACCTGAACATTGTTTTAATATACTTGCCACCTGAGAGTAATCTTATTGCTAATCGTCTTACTTGCATTACAGCTAGCTTAAAAAGAATTCATGACTTATATCCTTCGGATAATTTTTTGATATTGGGAGATTTTAACTTAACTAGCTTGAGCTGGATGGCGGACGGCTACACATCTTTGCATGTGGGAACTACTGAATCGCAACAAGAGTCACTTCGATTTGTTGATGAATTGTATTATATGGGCCTCAAACAATTCAATCTGGTGGTTAATTCCTGTAACAATATTTTGGATCTGTGCTTTAGTAATTTGGGCCTAACTGTTACACATACCTCGCCTCTGTCTAAACTAGATGTATTTCATCCTGCTTTAATGATTAATGTCCTTGACTTACAGTTTAAATCTATGAAGGAAAAAGTCCAACCTCGTTATAATTTTCATAAGTGTGATTATAAACATATTAAAAAATATCTTGACAATATTAACTGGAACGACGTCCTGAGCGCTGATACTGTGGACGAGGCTGTCGATGCATTTTATGAGCAATTATACTTATGTTTCTCTCTATTTGTTCCTATTTCGACTGGTAACTCCTGTTATCCAATTTGGTTTAGTGCTTCCTTAATAAAAATAATTCGTGAGAAATTTAAATTTCATCAAAAGTGGAAGAGATATAATAATCCGAGGGATTATGATACTTTTTCACTGCTAAGAGCTCGCCAGCGTCGTGTACAGCGTCAGTGTTTTGAGCGATTCACCGGTAATACAGAAAAACTCATCAGATACTCACCAAAAATATTTTGGAAATATGTAAAATCCAAAAGAGGTGGATCGTGCTATCCTCAAAATTTTACCCTATGTAACGATAAGTATGATGACGCACAACAAATTTGTACGGCGTTTAATAGGTTCTTCGAAAGCGTTTTTGTTAAAACTTCGTCATCCGGTAGTTCTACTCGATTATTCTCGAATAATCCTCCCCCATACTCTTGTAACGAAGTCCTCTCTTGTGTTGATGTTTGTGAGGACTCGGTACTCGAAATGTTACGTTGTCTCGATAAGTCGAAGGGACCGGGATGCGATCGCGTGCCTGCGGTTTTTCTTTCACAGTGCGCTGATAGTCTAGCATTCCCTATCGCTTTGCTGTTTCGCCGTTCTCTTAAAGAATGTGTATTCCCTACTATCTGGAAAAAAGCTCTTATAGTCCCCATACACAAAAAGGGCTCAAAATCTAAAATTGAAAATTACCGACCTATTTCAATTTTGAATACCCTTGCTAAGCTTTTTGAAAAACTGGTTTATAGCTCTATGTATCCACTTATCATCAAAGGTATCTCTGAGATGCAGCACGGGTTTTTGAAGGGTCGTTCGACGGTATCCAATCTAGCATGTTTTACTAATTTTGTTATTTCCAATATGGAGAACGGGGGCCAAGTTGATGTGGTCTACACTGATTTCGAAAAAGCGTTTGACCGTGTAGACCACTTCATACTTTTAAATAAATTATACACTTTAGGCATACAAGGCGATCTCTTGCGTTGGGTTACCTCTTATCTTTCTAATCGCTCCCAATCTGTTATCCTCGGCGGCTTTAGGTCCGACTTTATTTCAATCCCCTCCGGAGTCCCCCAGGGATCCCACCTGGGCCCTCTCTTCTACAACGCCTATATCCATGATATTTATGCATGCTTCGATAATGCTAATCACTTGCTTTATGCAGATGATAAAAAGATTTACATGGCAGTCAAAACTTCTACTGACTGTGAACTTTTGCAAAGTGATCTTAATAATCTTTATAATTATTATCTAAAAAATAATATAACGCTTAGTATTGAAAAATGTCAGTGTATAAGCTTTACTCGTAAAAATAATCCTATTAATTACTGTTACAATTTCAATGGCGTCGTAGTGGCGAGGACCGAGGTGGTCCGTGACTTGGGGGTCACCCTTGATAATAAAATGACAATGAATAATCACATTGACAATATTGTTGGTAAAGCGGTTCGTAATCTTGGGTTTGTCATGCGCACATGCAAGCCGTTTAAGCATATACTAAGCCTAAAAGTGGTATATTATGCTTATGTTAGATGTATTCTAGAGTACGCTAGTCCGGTTTGGTCACCTGCCTATGCTATTCACATTAAACGTATAGAACGAATTCAAAAAAAATTTCTTGAGCATTTAAATTTTAAATTTAAAACCAACGTTTCTGGTAGTTCATACTCCCATATTTGTCGATCGTATAAAATTTTGACTTTAGAAGAAAGACGTGATTTACTGGACATGGGTCTTTTATTTGATATTTTGCGTGGTCGTATCGATTGTCCCGACCTCCTCTCGGGCATATTTTTATACGCGCCGCTCCGACGCACCAGACATACGCATATGTTGCGCCCACCCTTTCATAGCACCAATTATGGCCGAAACGCAGTGCTCACTCGTCTCGCTCGGACTTACAACGAAAAGTATGCATGCATTGACCCTTTCGTGGGTAATAAGAACACCTTTAAAAACAAAATCTTGTCGCTCTTGTTAGAAGACTAGCTGTGCCTCGCGGTCTCACCCGTGTGAATCGTTTTTACGCGGGTGTGCCGCAGCGGGGGTGAACGACCTCGATCAGCTGTCGGTACATTGTAACCCACGTAAATACCTAGCCGAGCGAGCGCTTCGCGCGCAGCGGTAGCGGCGGCGAATAGAGTAGCCAATAAATCAATTGCAAAGTACATATACATCTTTCGTTCACGATAACTTTACTTTTATGTACTAAGACTTATCAAAATGAAAAAGTAAAGGTGTTTATTAAAACTTCTTTAAGTTTAATTTGTAACAGTTTGAGCACTGAATAAGATTTTTTTTTCCAGTATATACATTTTTTCTTTTTTATTAGTTTTTTTTTTTTTTTTTTTTTTTGATCCACCATTCACAATTTACCTAATATCAATCTCAAGGATTATTTTTCTTATTCTTTTTCTTGCTCTCGCTGTGAGATGCGTGGTCCGAGTGTCGTCACACATGGTCTATAATGTATGTATGTAGTTATGTATGTATATATTAGTATGTATGTATGTATGTAGTTATGTATGTATTTATATTAATGTTTATTTGTATGATTATATGTATATGTTTGTATTCGTGTGTGTATGTATGTGTATTTCCTTTTACCTATATACTTATATATTCCGTTCCGATTTCCGATCATAAAGCCTTACTTTGTTACTTTTATTTTTACTTTTAAGTTCTGTGTTTCCAAATTGTTATAGTTTTGTGTACGTACTGCGAAATTCTAAACTTTATATAAGGGTAACTATTATTGGCTCTTAGTGTGATCTTGTAATCTAAATCTATTATATGTTTTTGTAGCTGTTGTTGTCCTGAATAAACGAAAATAAAAATAAAATAGGTATTTGAACAGGGAGAGCGGGCACTTAGTACGACTTCCATCCGGTTCAACCACAAACCTTTTGGGTGTAGTCTGAGGGTGTAGTAATCATATTTTATTTGGATGTCACTTCGTTCATACTTCTTCTTCTTACTTCAATATGGCAACAATTTTCAGAAAAACAGTGGACAGTTACTACAAAGAACAAATATTTGTATATGACAGAACTTCGTTCATAAAACAAACGATCGGTTTTGTCAGAAGTGACCAGAAGTGACAATGACACAATGAGTTATAGTATATCATACTCGATGGCAGTTTTATTTATCGTTATGATACTGTATCATAACGCAACACTTCTCGCTAGACTGTTCACACCACGAACAGTAACAACTAGTGCAGCCGCGGGTGTTGTGGATGAGTGTGCAGTGACCACCACGCGACATACTTGTACAAGCAAGTCGGGGTCCGACCACTCTTTCGTGTGCGACTGCAATGAACACATAAAAAGAATACTCCTAATAGAAGACCATAGTGTTGTAGGATGCTCTATAAATGGAACCCTCCCTTTCGGTGTTCCTTTATATTTCACAAACAGTGAGGACAGGAATGGTGCTAAAGATTCAACTGACGATATATCGGAAGCAACATCAGTTGAAACGATGAAAGAAGAAACTGAAGCAGAACAGAATCCTGACCCGGATGAGATCTCTGCTCCTGAGGAAGTGGTGCCCTAGAGAAAAAGTCATTGAGACCTTTAACGGATTGGCGCAGTTCGGAGATCTAAAAAGACCTGCTAGACCCTGAATCACCATTTGCGACCAAAGAAGTTTCACTAAAAGAAAATTCACTAAGTACATATTATCGCATAGACAATACTAATTTGTCTTTTTTGTCATCTACAGTGGAATTATTTATTTATAATAATCAAGTATTGATGCTCATAAAGACAACATGAAGAAATAAAAAAAGAGAACATGATTATGACGTACACTGTTCAGGAATCTGCTTATTCCATGGCTAGTATATCTTTCGGTAGACTCGTAACTGAAGAGTGGATTAGAAATTAGTGCTGACCGATCTTGTGTTCAGCAATTCAATGTATTCATAAAAAAATCATTATATATAAATTTAGAATAATAATAGAAGAAAAAATGTTGTGTTACAAGCAAGTGCGTTATGGGCAAGGAATATTATTATTGATCTTGAGGAATACTTTTCCAGCAGTGCTGCGTAAATATAGGTTAAGAGGCGCTGCGATGATGCCATTAAATTCTATCAATCTATGAATATTAACTAAATTGAGTGGAAATGAAAACAATGATTGATAAGAATTTATTTTATTTCAATTCTAGACTGATTACACGTTACCCCAGATAACAAATTTAATTTTGAATATAAAAGGTACAGTTATAATTTTATTACTAGCATGGTAAAAACATTTTTTATAGTAAAATAATAATAATATCATCACATTGAGATTTTTTTGTTGTTGTATAGACATTAGACACGTATATTGCACTTATTAACTAGGAGGCACTCGTACCGTGCTAGTGAAAACTCACCACATGCGTTCAACCGTAACCAAAACCCCTTTACAAATTATATGCTAAATGATTTCCAGCATCATGAAATTGACTTAAGAGGATCGTTTCCATCCGAGACGCGTCGCGAGTAGGTATTTGCAAAAAGTCTATCTGTTTCATGCCGCTCTGCTACCGTGCGATGCGTGCGATAGAGAGACTTGCAGGACCTAGAGGCGAGTGCCTAATTTTTCCTTCTGAAATATTGTTTCGGGCCAAACCTTTTCTACCCCCCTAAACCTTCACTAAATGAGACAATTTTGGTGTCATTCGATTCAGTACACCTTAATCTAGGGCTGTACGTTTTTCTAATTTAGTAATTCAGTTTAGTTTAACTTTAATAAATTAAAAAACTCGAGGAAGATTTTTTGTAAAAAATATGGATATTGAGATGCTAATAACTTTTGTTATAAGCAATATTTCTTTAAAATCAAAACGTACAGCCCTAGTTATCCAATACATCAATAACATGTAAAAAAATCATCAAAATTGGTCTATGTTTAAGGGGAGATAAACGGTTTGGCTTTTTGTATGAAAATTTGCACGCACACGATCGTCTTAAGTAATAATAAAGATTTACAAAGATTTATAGCAAAAATCTCAGTCAGTAATAATATATTTAATAGGTAATTTATAATCATGTTATTAGGTATATGTAGACTTTATGACGTGTTGTAATTTTATACACGCTGTTATTTTTTCCATTTTCGCCAAAAATGGACATATCAGAAATATATAAACAGTTATGTTAAGACGTTGTATATTGTTACAATTGCAATAAAATTCAACGACTGTTAAAGACTGTTACATAATTCTCATACTATCAACTGTAATACTAGACCTACCGACTGTTGTTGATGAGTGTAAAAAATTGATAGATGTAAAATTTAATTTTATAGACAACCATGCGGAATACACTAAATATCGTAGACAATGCAATTCGATGTGGAGTTAGTGGAGATGATGCCCTTGTACGTGATTAGTAGTGACACTTTACCCCAGTAAACCACAAAACAGTAGCAGTTAACAGCGAGTAACATACAATGGGGAAATAAAATCGAATTTTTTGAAGTCCATTCTTAAAGTAATAGTTAAAGTTTTTTAACATGTTTACACTTTATGAAATCGATAGCAAAAAAAAAAAAAAAGCATTACTATTATAATAACCTATGAATAGGATAAGAAAATAATGAGCGACAATTTAAAAAATCGGCTTTAAAATTAATGCAAGCATGGGTAGCATAATAATAAATTAAAAAACAAATTTCACTACTTATTTACGTCACTAAATCAATATCTACTTACAACTATTCGAACGTGGTGAGCTTAAGCACTTCATCTTACAATACCTTAGGCATAGCTTTAAAACATGATTACACCACTATTAAGGCCAATCACACAAAAAGTATGATTCGAAGTATACTTGAAGGCGAAAGACTACTTTCTAAAGCAGCCTTATATGTATATTACATCACTACATTAATATTATGGTAGCTATATGAAGAAAGAACATAAATTAAAGTACATAGAGAAATTAGATTCCAATCTAAACATTTGAAACGCTTTGCGTTCATATTTGCATATCATTTAATAATAAATTATTGCTATTAGATCAGCACTTACCTACCTACGTTTACCTACTTGTTTATAAAATGCATTTATAAAGGAATATCCTATAAGGCCATGTCGCACACAACGGTTATATTCGTCTGACTCCTTTGGTATCAATAGATATCAATATTAAATATCCAAGATACACAATCGGCGACGCAAAAGCGTTTTCGAAAAAGAAGACGCATAAAATTGAAGTCTGAAAAATTTGTAAGTACCTAGTTCTTTTTATAATATAGTGAGAAACAAAAAAAAAACAATTGCATCAATCATTATGTTTTTGCAAGGTTTAAAGTAGGACAAATTGGTGTTTATTCAATAAAAATCTGTACAGTTGGTTTCGATGCCACTTTTGAAATTACGTTATTGTATAGAACTGTGAATGTCGGTCGAACGATGTAAATAAAAAACTAAAAATGTCTGGCTCCAAATTGTGAAAAAAGACGATCCGGTGGTGCCAACACGGAAACGCATATAAATTGGAAGCCATGAACTTGAAAAATCAGTTTCCTACTAAATGTTGATAAATAATAAACTTATTCTTATAATATTATCTATTGACTTATTTTACACAGCATCACTTAAATTAAAACACACTGATATAAGATATAGGTAAGTGTATTGATATGTCATCTATTATTATCAGTAATCACTATACATATTATAAAACAAAGTACTTCGCTGCGTCTGTCTATCTGTTCGCGATGAACTCAAAAACTACTGAACTTTCACGCGGATCGAGCATGCATGATTCATGAGAAAGGTTTATAGGTACCCAGATTATGTAATAGGCTATTCGAATATTCTTTTTTTTCTAAATTCTATTTAGTCCGTCAGTTAGATAATAAAAAAATAGTAGACAAGTATATTTGCTTTTTCAAATAAAAAAAAATATACTTGGATAAAGCGCATTAAAGTTTGAGAGTGGGGGGGGGGGGGGGCTCGCAATGTTATATACAGGTAAGAACTGCACCTGCTAGTGACGTCACACGACATTTCGACTCGACGTATCTCCGTAATTTTTTGCTTAACGTAAAAAAAAAAACGTGTCTAATATTTTTTATGAATATATTTTTTATGAGGACGGACTAAAAATAAAAATTTAGTCAAATAGCCTATTTGTCAAGGTTTTGCGTAAATTGATTGAAATAAATATAACTATAATTGTTGGAAGTTTTGGGAAAAAGTTAAGCCTACGCCTACGCTGTCAGGGGTACAGAAAAGTACATAGGGTACTTTTTATCACGGAATCCCCGCGGGAACTCCAAAACAGCAGGGAACAGCTGGTATGGTAGAAAGAGGTAATATTTTTTATAGGGGTTTCTATCTGGAATTATTGAACCCATTTCAAATTTTGTAACTAATAAATAATTAAAACCTACACTATCCCATTCTTATACTATTTTTTCTTACTGACTTATTGTTGACTTCCCCTGAGTACCTACTCAATAGGTTCACGGGAGAAGGGGTTATGAGACAGTTTAGAAATTCTAAAATTCTAAGTTGAGTCTAGAGTCAAACAAAAAATACGACGACGTTCAACGACTTTGGTAAAAGAAGCAGAAAGCTTATAGCAAGGAGGGATCTAATCTTTGCGTACCTCTCTAGGTACTTTGAAGGCTGTAGTTTTTACTTGTGTACCTTATATGTAGAACGTTTTAGTAGAACAACTTAATAGAGTAAACTGGAGGTAGGTACCTGCCCACTTATTTACCTTACTGCTCAAAAGACAAGTTTCTTTGGACGTGGTAGGAAAACGAATAAAATTAAATTTAAGAATTTTATGAGTTTTCCACTAAATTAGTTCGTTTGGTTCTTAACGGGTGGCGATCAAAAAGTTTTACTTCTTGCACGTGTACACACTGGTAAACTTAATCAGTTTGTTTTTTTAATTTAAATTTTACGTCCTTTGGATTTCATGATACCGGCCCGGGCAGTTTATGTGTAGGTACGCCAACGTTAAAATTGCTAATAAAATATAACTACTTATTCGTACAGTCAGCATCAAAAATATACGTAGGTGTGTTATCATTTCTGACAGTCATTATTATTGAAATAATAATTATTCATTAAGTTCAGCGACTGACTAAAGCGTTTGCATATTTTTGACTGTACATTAAATTAAATAAAGAGTCAATATTTACAAAAAAAATAGATCTCGTCCCTCCCTCTTAAGACTAAATAATTTTTTATATAAAAATTCTATTATATTTGAAACTCGCAAATGAATTAAAATACTGGGGCGGCGGAGTTTCTAAAGCCCGCTCCACATTCACGCGAGAATCTTGCTAGAACGCGAGAAAACCACGAGAACGTGAATGTGGAGCCGATGTTCTCCGCCTTTTCTCGTGGTTTTCCCACGTTAACGCAGGATGCTCCCGAGGATATGGAGCGGGCTTAATGTCTGCTGAAAAAAATATTTTATACGTATATTAATAGCCCTTAAGTTTATTATAGGATATGTTTAGTTCCATAGTACATTACATTTAATTTTCATGTGTATATAAAATGTTTAAAAAATGGTGCAGGTGTACCCTGTAACATATCATCGGATCAGATGCTGACGATTTTTTACGTTCAACTCACTATCCAAATGTTTGAAAGCCATTAGTATTATTACTCTCTTAGGTCACAGTGCACAGCCATTTCTGGTCCCGAATAACTTCTTTAGCTCTGGCATAATGGTGTTCTTCACAAATGAGTTCTGACGAGCGGCGATCGAGTCGCGTTTGGCGTTTTTCACGTAATGCTTTATGCCCGGCTTGTGGATTAGGAAGGCATTGTTCAATATCATGAAGTCGTAATCTTTGACACAGAGAATATAGCCCTGAAATTAAAATGTATTTGATTAATCGTTGGTGATGAACACGAATATTTTAGTGTTTGCAGATGCCAGAAATACTGACCTGTGTCATTTTGTCTTTTTTGCCTTCCCAACTGAGACGCTCGTCATAATGGGGATCTTGATGTGTCCCAATAAATATAGGCTCCCAATGCACGAACTTGCCCTGGCGTTTGCCTACGTGAAAAACGTCCATTTCTGAAAATAAAAGGATACAAATTTTTAAGCACTTAACACTTAGGAGATAAAAGAGGTTACTCTGAATGTTTACAACAATGTATGAGTGTGTAACATAAAAGCTTTAAAATTTAAGGAGCTACTCTACTATAATTCTATAACTCTATGTGACCTGATGAAGGCGCGGAAAAATCAATTGATAAATAGATAGTCTCGATAGTTGAAATATGTGTTTTTTTTCCACGAATGTAAAATTGATCCCATAGAAAAGCGGTAGATAAAATAATAATTATGTAAATATCTGAACATCAAAAGTGTATCATAAAAATAATCCTGTATGGGTAATTTAGGAGAAAATACAGTCAATTAACACCGCGACCTAGATAAGTTAGGAATGTACATTGTACACGGGTATCACGGAGGAACAGTAAAAGCAGTTGAAATGCCTAAGCAAGAAAGTTGCTGTGGTTGCAAATTGGAATAAGTTGTCTGAGAGCATTGAGTTAAGCGCGGTCGTTGAACCATAATACGCAATTAGAATGCCCCATACGATGCCAACGTCATCCATGAGACGCCATAAATAGCATGTGACACTAACCACTCTAACATTGATCGCAGCATCATAGTATCTCGGCGATTGATTTCAGCCATTCCATAAAGTATCTAACGCTGATCCACAACGTGGAACCCATAATCGTATAATCGTATAATCTGTTTTACTATTTTTTTTTTAATTTAATGTTCCCTTTGACGTGTTTCACGAAGAGAAGCAGTGACTAAATTATTATCTTTGACCATTGGTTTGTAGTATGGTTCCTCTTCATTTTTATGTCAAGGTCAGTAAAAGCGTTATTTTTTGTTACGATTACAGAACACACAACGCTTCGCTCAGATGGAAGTGTCTACAGATAAAAATATTAATTTTTGATCAAAAGTATGGAAACTTGGAAAGAAAGAAAGAGCTATAATAGAGCATAGACTACGTTTATCTAGGCACGCGGCAGCGTTTCCAGCCAAGTTCAATAATATTTTATGTCACGCGCATCCGATATTAAATAAAGACACTTTATTCTTCTACCGACGGATTCTTCATCTAATAGACGTGTTCTCTAATCGGTTGCATATTATAGTTTAAAAAAGCGGTGTTGCAATAATGAGTAAATCTCTAAATGGGTAAAATATATGATCAAAAACTATAAATAGGTATATAACTTACGATCAGTTTCATTTGCGTTCATCCATTGTTGTCCCTGAGGTATATTGTGGCAGTTAGGGCACACGAACTTATGAAATGGAATAGCAGTTTTCTTTCCTAACATTTGCTTCAGTTCCGTTTTTGACGATGGCACCTTAAAAATTATAATTAAGTTATTAATAATATTATAATTAAAACTTTAAACAGACAGCGTGCTACTGGAGAGTTTGTTGCGCAGCTTTTTCTCTTCAGCCATTGCACTAGGAAGCTGTGAAGAGTGGATATTTTATGAGTGCTGTCATAATAAATGTACCTAACTTTATTGACGTCAAAAAGAACCACATTATGGGCCAAATTTGAATAAATGATTTTGGCTTTGACTTTGAATAAAAAAATACAATAACAAATCTATTAAGTATCCATCAATTACTTAATTACTATGCCTACAACTAATGTCCTGTTATTATGAACTAGATGGTGCCCGCGGTTTCAACCCCGTGAATTTTCGACCCTTAATGACAGTAATGACGTTAGATTTCTTCACTCGTTCTGCATGTGTCTCACTCTTTTAAAACGTAGTGGCTATATACTCTTTAGTCTCAAAGAAAATATAATCACATCATCTGTGTCTCTAAGCTTTAAAACTGTCACTTCGCGAAAAATCAATTCAAAAGAAAAAATAATGTATATCTCTAAAAAAGTTTTATCGTGTTCGTTATGCAACATTATATCGAAGCTTTCGACCATTGCATTGCACTGAAGACCTTTAATTGATGATAACTTTTTTCACCTATGTTCTATTTTGATGAAACAAAGCCTATATGTTGCTCCAAACTTAGCTTAATCTACTACTGAAAACTGCATGACAATCCGTTCAGTAGATGCGGAGATTATCGCGAACAGACAGACAGACAGACAGAAAAGAATTTTAAAAACTTTTATTTTGAGTTTGGTTACTCTTCTTTTATCAACCCTCTCAATTTTAGGTAAAAATATTCAATGTACAGAATCGCGGGTTCTTCTCTTTTGTTATAGAATAGACAGATATCAAGTAGTTGGCAACATTCTGATATCATGAAGTCGATTTATCGATTAAAAAGTCAGTGGTCCTGAGGGTCATTATGTATAAGAGCTAGCCCAGCTAGGTTATTATTGTTGACTATAACTAAATCTTTAATTGCCATTAGCAATAAGGCCGCCTTTTGCTCTGTTTTCTCTTTTAATTTATCGTTTGTTTTATATTGTTTGTTTTGGGCCAATAAAGTATATTGGAATTTGACTTTGAATGATACTAAGTATTCGAAAATATTTAAAATATTTTATTGGAAATATTGTTGTATACTATATACAGATATTGAAACATTCTGTTACCGATATCAGAATCTGTAAGGCTAAAGCCACACTAAAGTGCAGTGTGGACAGTTGCGATAATATGCAACTCGGATTAGTCACTCAGCGAGTTTCTTGGCTCTTAGCAACTTGTCTTCACGCAACAAGAAGCTCTTTGTAGCGTAACTTTATCCTAAGGAAGTGGTTATAATACGTACGACTGCTAACTGCTAATTCAACCTGTGTGGCGGGATTTTTAATATCTGATTATCACTTTAAACTTACATCAATAATTTTGTCATACGAGAACTCAAAATAAAAGTACCTACATTAATGAGTCGCTAATGTTGTGGTATGAGAATCTATTTCTATCTATTTTATGTATCTACCTATTTGTCATGGCTTTATTCTTACAGTAGGTACTCACTTTTACTTTGGCGTCCACTTCGAAAATACTTATTGGAAATACTCTGGGATTGGTCGAATTATTCAGTGGTTTAGCGTTTCTGGCGATCATATTTAAGAATCGAGGCACTAGATTGGGACTTGGATAGAGCTCTATATCAGATGGCAGTATATAGTGAGTGAGAGCGGAGTCCCTCGCGATGTTCCGAGCCACGTTCACTGGATACAACAAGTTCTTTTGTTTCATGTAAGTCGTCGAAGAGTTCACCACGTACGGTGGTTTCTCCGAACAGTTGTATTGTGACAGCAAAAATGTTTCCGGATCGGGGATCTGAAATAGGGAGTTTTGATTGCTTACATATTGTTAACTAGCTGTGCCCCGCGGCGCGGTTTCATCCGCGTGAAATTTATGTTGTATTTATGTTTTTATATAACAACTTTTTTTCCCGACATCCGATTTCAATGAAACAAAGCCTATATGTAACTCCAGGCTAAGCTTACTCTACCTGTGAAAACCGCATGACAATCTGTTCAGTAGATTCGGAGATTATCGCGAACAGACAGACAGACAGACAGAAAAGAATTTTTAAAACTTTTTTTTAGGTAAAAATATTCAATGTACAGAATCGCTGATTCTACTCTTTTATTATAGTATAGATAGATATACTGTGAGAGCTTAATTAATAACATTATCTATCTATACTAATATTATAAATAGAAAAGATTTGGGTTTTTGTATGTTTGTTTATAAATAATTTATCCATAATAAATTATGGATAAATTCAAAAACCAGTTGAATGAATTTAAAAATTCTTTCACTTATAGGAAGCTAGAGTAACATGAAGTATTTTTTACCTGAACATGAAAATAAACGCGGGTGAAATCATGGGAGATTGGCTAGTTGCAAATATTAACATATCTATCTACTAAAAAGGTTAATAAAATTCTTAACATAATTGTATTCATGTCATTTCTAATTCAGAGCATGACTGAACTCTATTACGACCGCCTATAAATTTGGGCACTAATTCTTGGGTGTGTTCAACTGTGTTCTAGTCTACTTATTTCTACAATTAATACGTATAAAAATTGTAACTAGATGTTAATTATAGAAGTTGATATTTAAAAGGAAATAATGCACATGGTCGCAAATATCATAAACAAAATTCAAAAATACGGTTTTAAAGAGTTTCATGTCTCTTTCAAAAGCTAATGAATGTAACTAGTAGTATATAAATAGTACCAATACCTTCCAAAATGCAACATGGACTTGTCTTAGTTTCATCACAATCGGCTTTTAGAAAAAAAGGTGTTATACCTAGTATAATATTCAAATTTAAAGCCAAAAGTACCGTACCATAAAAACGTGTGAAAGCGGTGCCGCAGGCAATCGCCATACAGCCATATACTTATTTATTATAATTAAACGACATGGAAAATTACACTGGTCAATCAGTGTTCTTAGTTGTACTACTTATCTTTATTGATATTTCATCTTAATCGTAGGTTTACTGTTATATATAAAATACTGGGCAGATACTAGCAGTTGATCGTTTAACGCATTTAGATTTCAGAATTCCCCCAATATCTATTTTGTTTGCCACGATTTAAAGAAGTCTATTATATGTATAATAATAATAATAATCCACTTCACAACATACTGATCTACTTGATCCCACAGTAAGCTATTATTAGCTTAATTGTGTTGTGGAAATCAAGCAAACGCGGTACATACTACATAGAATTACATATATATTATACTATAGATATAAACATGTTAATGATCTTTAATATTATAAAAGGAAGGTTTCTATATCCAGCGGTAAGGTCTGAGCGTTCATGGATCAGTCTGTCATGATGACAAGTAAAGATAAAAGAAAATCGTCGAACACTCACCTTACTGGGTATATGTTTGTGCGAGAAGAAAAGATGGAAAGTGACGAACTGTCGTATGAGGTCGTTGCCGAGGCAGTCGCGAAGATACCTGATGCTGTTGACAGTCGGGCCCAGATCCGCACCCGGCGAGTGGATAGCGAGGCTCACTGGTGCCATCCACCTGGAAAGAAGGCCATATGAACAAAATTAATCACGATTTCTAATACACTGGCAGTCTATAGATATAGGTACAGTTATATAGGTACTGTTTACACATAATTATACCTACTACTCGCACGTTATATCTATAGATAGATGTAAACACTGGCGCACTAAGGGGGGAAGGGGCGGTCCGCCCCGGGCCTTCAGGCCAGGGGGGCCTCCAAACACCTCAATTTTATTTTATATCAACTTCTTAAACTGGGGGCCTCCAATGAAGTATATTATCATTGGGGGCCTCATTTAACTTATCATAGCGGGGCCTCACTTAGCTTCACCGCCCCGGGCCTCTGACGGGCATAGTCTGCCACTGGATGTATGTGGTTGTCTACGATGCTCACTTCAAAAAGGTTACCTCTTGAATGTCCTAGGCACTACAGTAGTCACTAGGAATTTTGACGTTGAAACGTCCTAGGCACTACAGTAGTCACTAGGAATTTTGGCGGTTTTCTTTATTTTTTCTACGGCGAACTATTTAAGTTGGCAGTACTGTAGAAGTTTTATTGGCTGGAGACACTCATAGAGAATACAAATTACATTTTTAACCAATCAAAATCGCAAACACGGCCCGGAAATAGAAAAAATAAGTTGGTATGGGCGAGTTTTACTCCGCCATTTTGCATACTCAGTAGTGTTCTGTCAGTAAGTGACCGGGCGCGTCTGGCATATTAACGTCGTAATAGTTTAATCGCTTAGAGTTTATATCGTGTATTATATATCAAATTACTGGAAATTAAATAAGGTTTTTGTTTTTTATGTTTATTTTAGCAGCACGACATAATTTTCAGTAAAAAAAAGTCCGTAACTTTTGATGATGTAATAATTTGGATAATGGCCGTAAAACAAAAAAAATATTAAATATTTATCTTTTTTTTCTAATATTAATTTGTTTAAAACTTTACGAAGAATCAATTGTTACGTAGCAAATTTACTCAAGATATCATTTCACATATTTTATTGGTGTTAAATCTTGTGAATTAACTAAATTTTCATTTTTTTCCAACCCGGGAAACGATCCGCCATGGCAGTTTTATTACTGGCCGGCAAGAATTTCGTCAATAAATAGTTTTTATGAAGTGATTATTAGTTTTGTGATGGTGTAATTACATAAAATCGACGCCTATACTGGCCAGTTACATTTTAGTGTATGTGAAATGTGATATGTGGCTATAAATTTAGTGCAAATCGTGATCGAATCGTGAATGAATTTTCACGGATTTGAAAAAAGAACACCATCTTCGGAAAAAAAAAAATATCTTCAAAATCACAGGTAAGTAGTAGTTTTAAGCTGCTATTTTTAAGAAGACGTATGTAAAAACGAAAATTTTGATGTATAACACATCAAATATAATTTTTCTTAAGGTAGGTGGATATTTCCATATACCAACAAATATATAAATAACCAATAATAATAATTAAGAGCGTTTTTTATTTTATTTGGCGAGTTAACATGGCAACCAATTTGGCGAGGTAATATGTATACATTCTGGTCAGTATTTGAACTCTATTGGGTAGGTACTGGTGCAATAAGGTTCAATGACTCTCAAAAGTGTATACATATTTCTGCAGCTGACTGTACATAGATAATATTATGTGGTACATATGTTTTGTCTCCCTCTGGATGACGAAGGGGCGACTCTAAATAATGGGGGAATCAGTCATTTCCGATCCACAGCAACGGGTTCAATCCCCCATCAAACCTATTTAGGTAGGTATTATAAATAAGTTTAAGTGACCAGGAGCCGTATTTTTGAATCGTTCAAATTACTTTCGCACAAGGAAACGTGAATTCATATGCGATTAAGCATTCACATGCGAATCTTGCAATTCCGTGTGCGAAATACTTTTCGGGATTTTGACAACTATTGAAAATCAAAATTTTAATTAGTCCGTCTTTTAGAAAATTAAGCATCATTGGACACGTATTTTTTTATTTTGCAAATACATGAAAATACACAGAGATAAAGCGCATTAAAGTTTAGGGTGGGGGCTCGTGACGTCACTTACCGCTACAAGCCGTCATACAAACTGCACTAGTAAATGACGTCACGCAAAATTTCAACTCAATGTTTCGCTGTTATTTTTTGATTACGTAAAAAAGAAAAAAATACGTGTCCAATATTTTTATTAATCTACAAGACTGACTAAAAAAAAATTAGTCAAATAGCCTATTTGAGCAATTCAAAAATACGGCCCCAGACCTCTACTCTGATCGGTGTATTTTAATACACTGATCACAGTAAAAAAGGGAAATTCTTAGCAGAAATATGAAAAAGCATAATTTCAAAATTATAAATAATAATTAATCAATCACTTGGTTGGATGCGTGGACAGCACACCGTGAGCGTCAAAAATGGTATAAGTAGGTGAAGAGTATTATTACTCTTCATCAATTTTAAGGTTGTAACACGATCAATCGTCATTTTTTTAAAACCAGTTTATTTTCACAAGCATTTATAACATAGCAGGAAACAAGACGGATTCTGTAACACCTTAGATTTAAGAAGATCCTAAACTTACTTTGGACGTTAGATGTCCTTTGATGATGATGCTAGTACAGTGTCGCAAATCGCGATACTGAAGTTGATTAAAACTGCCCAAACAGCAGTTTTTGTTAGTTCATGATATCAAGTTTAAATATTGCGGAATTGTCATCAACGATTAATATTCACCTTATTTTATAGATTATCTTTTCTTTTTTAATATAACATCTCGGCAGACATGATTTTTTATTAGCGGGTGGTTTGTCCCCTTATAAGGACTTTAAAAGCGTCTATTCGATAATCCGAGTGAGTGAGCGACGAGCGTGTTTGTTGGCATTATAGCAACGCGTCGCCTGCAATATCGGTCACTACTCACTGCAGACATACTGCCGCTAGCAACGCAAGCGTACCTACCTAGGTAAATACAAATACTGCAAAGGTGTATACTGTATAAGTACCTGACTTATTTAGTCAATTAATTGAATTGTTTTTATTACGAAAGTAAGTCAATAATATCGATGAGTAACCAGCTTTTTTCTTTTTACTTATTTGAATATTTATATTTCGCTTATTAAATCAAGTTTATCTTTTCATTAATTTTATTAATAAAGTTTCAAAATCCTGAAAATCACCATAGGGGTTTTGAGTAACACCTTAGGTTTTTTTTCTATAGAGAAAACTTATCGTAACCGTGTTTTGACTTTAATCAGATTTTCAATTAGGTACACCAACGCACAATTATTATAACATAATATAGTATTACACCCGAAAATGAATCGCCTAATATTAACACTTTATAATATCTGAGACTTTTAAGAACAATTATTTTTTTATGTACCTATATGGTAAGATAGTAGATGTAGTAACTGGCCATAATAGTCGTAGGTATATGTATATTTCACGTGAATGAAAACTTAACAGCTTGTATGTTTAAAATTTTGTACGCCGTTTCCGTACGTTTGTCCGTCTGTTAAAGATGTTTTTCTCAAAAATTAAGTAACGTAGCCTTGATTTGCGCCCATAAAGATCAATAACCGGATAAAACATTTCGTTGAGGGTTAATACCTATGAGGTTCGGTTTGGTATCAATTAAAAAAAAAGATTAAATTAAGATAACTATCATGAGGTGTAGGTATCATTTGAAAGGGACATTTCAAAGAATTTAAATATCCTTCCTTTTATACATTTTTTATTGCTGTATACGAGTATGTAGTCATTAACACAATTACTAAGCTAGAAACGCGCAAAAAATGTCCCATGCAACTGTTCTACAAGTCTCATATTATGCTAAAAATTTTGATTTTGATAAGATTAACTGCTTATTATTTATCTACTATATAGATAAATGACAGGAATACCTACTACTAACTACAGGGTAGTTCTCTACCTATCTAAGTTACAGCTTCCAAGAAATTGGATTAACTAGGTAACATTTAACATTTGTGAAAATTCCACGGAAAGTACCTACCTATCATCAACGAGGTGCTTAGAATATAAGGCTCATGCCTTATCGACACAGTGCTGCCATTATTCACATAGAAAATTTTAAACGAAACAGCGAGTCATGTCACATGAGAAAAGGGGTGTATCGAATAATCAACCAACGTCGATGGTACGGCTGCGAACAGAACGCGCTCTATCTGACCCTTAGAACCTTTTTTAGGTCACAAACTTCGCAGCTGTAGTAGGTACTAGGTACCGTGACTTTTATGTTTCAACGAGTGCCGAATTCGAACTTGGAAATGTTCAGTGACATGCACGAATTGTACGATATCTGTGGGGCGTGAACGTATTGTTAAGTGTTCCACATCGTGCTGAATTGTGTCATCGAATATGACGGTCGCAACAATGCTATTCGAGTGTGTAATCTTATCTAACACAATGCTCGAACTTTATTACACAATGGCAAAGTAATCGGTGGCGGTCTGGAGGCCTACCATTAACTTTTAAAATGCCTGACATGTTCCGAGCAGTTCAATCAACGTGTCTTAAATTGACCTGCAAGAAATCGTACCATGTTCATAGATTTGTTGACCTGTTTTTGGCATGCTAAGGGCTAAGAAAGGTCATATATCATTGTCTCTGAAAGGTTGAGCGAAAGAGATGGCGCTATACGAGTTTTGTATAGCTCTTTCTCCTTCTTATTTTGTTTGCGTTTTGGTGGCGTTCTGAAACTTAGCTATAAAACCGGTAAGTGTCCGGTTTTTTTTTTGTATAGTTTAATTTATATATTTGCATCACATTTCACCACTAAAAAATTATATTTATGCTTTATCATCCTTGGAAGATACTTTAGTGATGATATTATGATGAAGTAACATAATATTGACGGACTACATAGATTTTGTGAATAATAACCAAGGTTTAATTTGAAAGAAGAACAATGTTTCTGAACGTACTACATCTGATTTTTAAAAAGTAAACTTTTATGTTTTGTAAACAAAAAACAAACTCAACTCTAACTCAATACTTATCTCAGAAGTTTTATTACTTTCAAGCTTCAGATTTTATTCGGGCATATCTTTATTTAAAAACTATGCGTTGGCTCTTCAAGTGGCTTTTATTACCAAAGTGGATTTCAAAACATAGTTCTTATTCATTCGAATTCAAATTATGTCGATGTCGTCTACACCTTGCCGTCGTGTTAGTAAGAAGTTACTTGGGATAATAATCATAGAGATATGGCTATGGCTTTTGGAGAAGGTGCATCCAAGGACTGGAAAGGTTGGTCTGCGGTAAGTACCTACCTAAGTGTTATTTATATAAATTACTAGGTGTTCCACACGCGGTAATTACGAAGTTCCCGCGGGAATTCCGGGTTCAATATACAACAAATACAATAACTTAAGTTACTCAGGGACAATGTAGCATTTAAATGGTGATTTTTTTTTATCTTAAACAAACAAAAAAAAACGTTTCCTCTTTATAATATTATTTTAGACTAGCTGTCCCTCGCAGTAATTTCGGAGTTCCCGTGGTAATTCCGGATTACACTATAGCCTATATTGCTCAGGGATATGTAGCTTTCAAATGGTGTAAGAATTTTTGAAATCGGTCCAGTTGTTTTTGAGTTAAATCATACCTAACAAACAAAAAATCAAATCTTTCCTCTTTTTAATATTAGTATAGATATTATTATAGATAAGAGCAATACATATTATGTAACTACACCCAACTGGTAGTTTTACAGAAAAATTATAGATAGGTATATTTGGGTAAATGAAAAACTTACTAAATAGGTATATTTTTTTTTATCATTTACATAATACATTTAGTTAATAACCACAACTGTCCTATGAAATTACATCTGAGCTTTGAATCAAAAACATCCACTGTTTGTGCCTCCACTGAAGTGTAGCTTAAATTGGTGAGTTGCTGGCTGCGATTGAGCTTCTTGTAAGATTTTATTCAAGTGTTAGATCTTGAACAGGTGCACAAGCAACTCCCTAAGCCCAATGATGATAAGTGTCATCATATATTTCCTTAGCGCATACCCAGAATCACCTAAAAAGATACAAAAATAACATTAACACCAGTTTTAAAGTAAAATTGTATAGAAGTTTTAAATATTTGATGATAATGAGTTATGATCTACCAAGAAGCTAGAAAGCCTCATTGTTATCTAGTTCTTCTGTGGGTCTTCAGTGGGTGATTATTCCAAATATATGATGATCCCCTAAAACTTGCATCCACACTTATTATATATATAATGAAAATTACTTTTTTTTCTTTACAGATTGGCAACATCATGTGGAATTAGATATTGAAAAAGGGCATGTACCTACCCCGGGGCTGAAAAACTATTAATAAAAAAAAATAGTTATTGAATTAGAGATATTCATTTATATCTAATGCTAATTTTATAAGTATTTAGTTACCTATAGTTTGAAGTTACTTAAGTAATGTCTTTGGCAAAGAATAAAGAAAGTGTCTGTATTTATATACCTAGTTTTCAATTTTTTATGTTCACTATGTTTAAGTTCGTCTTTATGTGTGTTATGCTACGAGGACTTAAATATTATTAAAAACTATAAGAAACTAACCAAAGAGTTTACATTCATTATGTTGCTTCCTACTCACCTTGGTTTCAATAGAAAGATTGTGTTTTGGTGAGGTTTTGGTTGACTCGATCATAAAACGTCTAAGCTCTTCACATAATTTTATAACGTAAACTTAAATCTTTTGTGAGCCTATACCTTTTAATAAAATAATGAGATTCTTCAAAAGCAAAGAGATCGATTTGATCTCTCAATTGCCTTCTCTAATCTTGCAGCTCGGGTGTCTCGCTAGATAGTCATCTTCTATAAACTCCAATATTTCGTACTCGTCCATTTTTCAACAATACACTAGGTTTTTCACAAAATATAGGTAATTCCAAGGTAATCCGGTCACAAAAAGCTGCTTTCTTGCGCCTGTTGTTGGCCGGTTTATTTGACAGATCAGCTGGTTAATCGAGGAAAATGAAATGTCAAAAATCACAACATGGTACGATTAGGCAGGTCAATTACAGGCCGCCCTTTAAAATGGCCGCTGGCCGGATAGGTGACGTGTGGGCTGCAATTGGCTGGCCTGCAGAGGCCGTCATGGTACGAATTTGCAGGACAGTTCAATAAAACGCCTGAACTGCCCTGCTATAAGGCGTTAATGGTAGGCCTCCTGGACTTGTTTCAAGAGTGCGAATGTAGGTACTAGGTACGGTACCTATGTACCTATTCTCTTCAGCCGTGATTTGATGCGGCGATTGGAATACAATGCATTAGTTGCATGTACTGAAAGAAAAATTGATACGTAATATTGCGTAGGTATACTTACTAAAATATTTCTTACGTGTTTGATGTTAGAGATACCTAGAATGTATGTTCAACGAATTTGTAATGGAAATACAGTTTTGAAGTTAAGATTCGTGGAATACGGTATGTGGGGCTGATGGACTCCTATTTTCAAATAAAGGAACATATTATAGTTATGGGTTTTTCGTTTGTAAATAGCCCCCTCCCCCTAACCAAATCCTAGATCAACATCTATGTAGAAACCTTGAAAACAAAATAAACTACTTACGCAAACTAAATACTATAAGTTTAAATTATTTTATTAAATTTTACCCGCTAAGCATGAAACTCACAAGAAATTACATTAAGTTTGGGTACCTATCACCCATTTGAAAGTTACAAAACAAATACAGCAGTTTTATTTAGAGGATTTCCAAATGGTAATCACTTACCATCAGGTGTACCACTTGCCCGTTTGCCCCCTATGACATAAAAAAAAAAAAAAAAATGCTACCTAAGATTTTCTTTTTGTTTTCGTTGCATTATCAACCCTCGTACATTATTGTTGTCGTTTCTGCTTCCTTAGTGGGTAGTATTGGCGATATAATTATGTATTTTTTAACCGACTTCCAAAAAGGAGGAAGTTCTATGTTCGATTGTATGTATGTTTGTTTTTTGTATGTTCACCGATTACTCGAAGACGGTTGGACCGATTTGGAAAATTCTTTTTTTGTTTGAAAGGGTTTACTCCCAATTAGGTCCCATTGCCACCAAGTCGGGATCTGATGATGGGATCTTGGAGAAATCGAGGGAACTCTTCAAAAATTATTGGCACACCTATAGCGATTTGGGTATTTTTTATAGTAAATCGTTCATTTGCTTTCGGAAAGCAAAATTTGAAGAAGTGGAACTGATGATAAAGACCACAGATGGTCATCGGAACTACTCAACAATATTAAGTATTTCACGGGTTCCGATTGGAGCTATTTCAATAATGGATTTTTTGTTTGAAAGGGGATACTCCCAAATTGATTTCACTGTCACCAAGTCGAGATCTGATAATGGGATCCTGGAGTAATCGAGGGAACTCTTCAAAAATTATGGGTATACCTATAGCGATTTTTGTATTTTTATAGTAAATCGTTTCTTTGCTTTCGGAAAGCAAAATTTGAAGAAATGGAACTGATGATGAAGACCACAGATGGTCATCGGAACTACTCAATAATGGGTATTTCACGGGTTCCGAATCGTTAACTTTAATATGGTTTCTATACAATTTATGCCCGTCACAATGTATATGTTGAAGTGGAACTGATGGTGATGTACTAGGAGAACTCCTCAATAATTAACGTCCCTGCGTCGGGAAAAGCAATATTTTGTAAAAGGTGGTGAGCAGTTGACATTAGGCTATTGTAACTTAGAGAAATTACAAACTAAGTCACTTAAAAGCGAGAAATAAACAAAATTTTAACAAAAAAATTTAAACCGACTTCCAAAAACACAAAACTGAAAAGCTAAAAATAAAAAGCTAATAACAAAATGCAGATTTAATCCAAAAGACAAAAACACACGTAATACTATTATTGGTATGTGCTACCACTGATCGGTATGAAGTCGGTGACAAGCCAAATATGGAGGGGGAAGATGGGCTAAGTCGACTCCCACTACCAGCTCTTCGTGAGCAGAACAACCCAAGTGGGCAGACACCAGCGGGCTTGTCACTGAATTCAAACCGATCAGTGGTAGCACAAACCAATAATAATATTACGTGTGTTTTTGTCTTTTGGATTAAATCTGCATTTTGTTATTAGCTTTTTATTTTTAGCTTTTCAGTTTTGTGTTTTTGGAAGTCGGTTTTAATTTTTTTGTTAAAATTTTTAACTATATACATATACTAGCTGTCCCCCGCGATTTCATCCGAGGTAATTTCGGAGTTCCCGCGAAGGTTGCGGAAAAAAAGTACTTTATGTCCTTCAGTTCCCGAGGGAATTCCGGGATAAAAACTATCCTATCTTTTAAGTTGGACCATTTTACGAATGGTTAAAAATTTTTTATCAAAATCCGTTCAGTAGTTTCGGAGTCCATCGCGGACAAACAACGTGACACGTGATTTATATATATTGGAATTAAGAAGATATAAAATCCTTTGTCCTGAATGTCTGATGGATCAACGCACAGCCTAAACCGCTGATCGTAGAGACCTGAAACTTGGAGGGTGTGTTCTTTGTATAACGTAGACATCCGATACGAAAGGATTTTTGAAAATTCAATACCTAAGGGGATGAAAAGGGGTTGAAAAGTTTGTATGGAACAATTGCGCGGGAACTTCGAAATTATCGCGGGAGAAACCGCGCGAGACAGCTAGTTAGTAAGATAAAACAATTAATACGCAAGTATAGTGCGCAGAAATATCTATTGAAATTCGTACGATAAATCATCCTGACGATCCACCCTAATGGCAATAGGTACAGGCGGGGGGTGGCAGGTAGCGACTGTGGTGCAATTAGTTTTCGGTGTCTGCCCTCTTGGGGCGTCTAATTCGCTGCTTGGTCGATATTCTGCGTTATCATAAGCATATTGTTTCTAGTTTGCCCACTTAAGCATGCCTACATGTTTGCCTACTAACTAAATATTGAACATAAAAAATGTTGAAAAAAATGGCGCTATACTTTTAAAACACGATTTACTCAAAATTTCTCCAATGTGGGTTAACACACTATTGCTTATCTATGTCCAATTGAACCTTTATCTCTCTCGTTTTCTCAACTTTTATGTTTTTAGGCATAATATTATTATATGTAGGTATATATATGTATGTCCACTCAGTATGTATGTATATAGTATGTACCTATGTATTTATGTATGTATTTTATTGTGTCGGTATGTGTAGGATATGCATGTGTTATAGTACCTATGTATAGTGAGTAAATAACTATTAATAATATTATCTGTATCTTACGTCTTTATGATTTAGTTTATTAATTATTATTATATCTAGTATTATGTTATTGTTTTCGTTTGCACACCCCATCTTCTATACCTCTCTTTCTATCCAATGGTTAACTGGTAGAGAATGCCCCAAGGCATTAAGTTCGGCAGTTGTACCTACATGCTGTGCAATAAAGAATAAATAAATAAATAAAACCTTAACTTTTTTCAATACCTGGGTACAGGCGCGGATCCAGACCCCAAAAAAAGGTTGTGGTTACGGCCCCTCAGGATAAGCTAGTTAGACTAATACTGCCTATCGACCTAAATTAGGATTGTGGGCATAGACCCACCGTGCCCACAACAGTGGATCCATGTATGAGTAGGTACTATATCAACTCGGCTATGGTCATAGCTATGAACTCTCTTCTGTAAATAAAATTCCTCGCCATTGTTCAATTTTATGAGAAAACACAAAGGTCGTGATGTTTTCCCACGGTCCTTATGTTAAGAAGCGATGTTAATAAACGCAGATTTTTTAACTCGACTTGTGAACGAAACTGTTGTTTATTGTATAAGGCAATGTGCGAGTTATTTTAAACACGGATATTGCCCTTAGAATTCATAATCATAAATTTTCATGCTGAATAATCTTAACTAATATTATTTACTAGCTGTTCCCCGCGGTTTCACCCGCGTTAGTTTCGGAGATCCCGCGGGTATACAGAGATAATAGTACTTACTACCCGATATTCTTTTCTGTACCTTTGACTTTTTTCTCGCTGTACTATCAAAATCACCATGATTTCACCCACGTGAATTTCGGAGTTTCCTCAGAAATCCTGTATTAGCTGACTTTTACTTCCTATTAATTAGTATAACAGTTTTTTTTTTTGTAAACACACTGTATAAACATTATTTTGGTGTACAATAACGAGTATTCTATTCTATATCTACCTATTGCTTCATATAGGTCGAGTTGTTTTCGAGATTTCGTGATATTCAGTAAATGTGTAAAAAAGTGCTATTTTGATTTTATAAATTAGAATTTCAACATTCTGCCTATGCTTTTCCCCTCCCTCTCTGCAATACTGTAGGTACATTTCTGATCAATCATTCAAAATGGATTACCTACACTTGATTAATGGCGACTTCCCCTCTTGACAATTTCCCTACGGAATTTAGTGCCTAAAGGGATAGCTATGTTATATAGCAGATACGGCAGAAGAATAATTTTTTATACATTTTGTAAGTAATAGAAAGGTAGGTAATACATAAAATAGCTTTATGTAGTACCTAAAGAAAAATTGTAAAGAAATAAAAAATATAATCTAAAATAGAACATCACAACACGGTTACGTACTATACAAACAGGTAATAAAAAAGCATAAAAAGCAATATTTCTTATGTTTTAAAAATATTATCTATGTTAGTACCTAACTATATTTTAAAAAACTGATAAACTGTTAAGATAATTTCTCTCTCTCTTTCTCTCTCAATTAAAATGAATTATATTGGAGGTTCAGCGCGGCTTCATCCACCTTTCATACCTATTACCTTTCACCAGAAGGGTTGGATTACCAAAAACCGTGAAATAATTGTTTCCTTATTTCCTAAAGTACCTCGCTAGTTTTTGTGTTGATCCAAAAAAAAATAATCTCTGTATAATAGATACTATTAGTTCAGGTAGATTGAGGACAAGCGCATGTTATTAAGCCTACAATTAATTACCTGGAGTCTGGAGGATTGGACACAAAACATATATAATTCTGTAAGTGACCACACTTGATATGCGGTTAACAGTACAGAGCTGGCAATGCCGTAATGGGAGACGGTGCTGTGCACTTGGCCGCCAGCGCCGGCGCATCTGGGTTGACCGCAAGGCCCCAGCCTCGCGGCGTCATAGCGACTGGCTTATAAAACCCTAATGCAATGGAAAGTTTTCCGAGAACGTTTTATTGCTCTAGCGATGGCATTGAGTAGGTACCTATAGAAAAAGTTAAATCACTATAATCGCGTTAGGTACAATAAAATAAACTGTCGTCATTGCTTTTATATCACATCCTTTTGCCTAAATAGTTCACAAGTTACTTAATTTCCTTTAGTAATATGTAGGGTGTAAATTTGAACAAGGGATATATTGAAACTCTTGATAATTCACGCTTTCGTCGGTGCAACTTTGATGCTAGTTTGATTTGCAAAGGTAAAAATAGAATTAATAAGACTCACCTATTGCGAGTGAAGTAACATGTTTATCTCAAACATGTAACAGAAATCTATTAACCTAGATCTAAACGTGTCGCTAAAACGCCAAAAATACAATAACATACAGTTCATATAACATTTCTCAGTTTATTATGTCGGAATAAATCAATTTCATAGCAATAGGCTAGTTTCCTGGGTAAAAAAATCAAAATTCTATTTAGTCCGTCAGTTAGATAATAAAAAAATAAAAGACACGTATTTTTTGCTTTTTTAAAATAATGGAAATATGCATAGATAAAGCGCATTAAAGTTTAGGGTGGGGGACTCGTGATGTCACAGCTCGCTATAACGTGCGAACAAACTGTAGCGAGGCGTGACGTCATGTGAAATTTCGACTTGATATATCTCCGTTATTTTTTGGTTACATAAAAAAAACAAATACGTGTCCAATACTTTTTAATAATCTACAAAACGGACTAAAAAAGAAAATTTAGGAAACTAGCCTATTTGAATGGTGTTTCTGCCATACAAAATTCGATACAGTTTAAACGGACAGCTGACGTCTTCGTATTCAATGGTATTGATAATAATATGTATAATAAGAATGTTACTAACCGACTTCCAAAAAGGAGGAGGTTCTATGTTCGATTGTATGTAAGTTTTTTTTTTTTATGTATGTTCACCGATTACTCGAAGACGGTTGAACCGATTTGAAAAATTCTTTTTTTGTTGGAAAGGGTATAGGTACTCCCAATTAGGTCCTAGTACCACCAAGTTCAGATTTGATGATGGGATCTTGGAGAAATCGAGGGAACTCTTCAAAAATTATAGGCACACCTATAGTAATATTACGTAGCACGTACGTAGCACAAACAGATAATAATATTACGTGTGTTTTTGTCCTTTGGATTAAATCGGTATTTTGTTATTTTTAGCTTTTTATTTTTAAGATTTTTAGTTTTGTGTTTTTGGAAGTCGGTTTGAATTTTTTTGTTAAAATTTTAATCTATCCAGTTGCACAGATTGAAGCCAATTGCAGTTCTCTTACATATCTAGGTATTGCATCACTTATGAAGATCTAATATAAATGTGAACGTTTCGATGTTTGAATATATTTATATGGGCGTTAGTGTCTCAATCACGCATAGATAGCATTTTGTAATTTTAAATGAGGTATAGGTATATAAAGTTCTTGATAATATTAGCTTATATTTATCTTATAAAAATATAATGTAGAAAACTTTTATAAAGAAAAATCAATTTGTAACTTTTTCTTGTAGGTATATCTCTCATTGTGTCTGTATATTTCAACAAATGGATATACAGGGCAATAATAATAATAACAATAATAATAATAATCCTTAGACAGTCTGTATAGGTAGGTAATGCAATTTTTGGCACACACATCGCCATTTAATTTGTCAGCAAAGTAAGCAAATGTCAGCAAAGTTCGTCTGTAAAGGGCGCGCCAGACAACTAACACTGTACCTACTTACACTTTTTCTTTGTAAATATGTACCTACTTACAATATTTACATATACATATTATATAGGTAAGATATAGGTAGACGCAGGGTAAATACAAATCATCACATAAAAGTTTACTCCATCAAAGATGCTGTCAGGTTAAATAACAAAGTAAATGTCCTATGTCCATAATAAGCAGCACTTACTAATTGGTGGCGTAATAAAACTAATCTAGACATCTGGGTCATATAAGTAGAGAACTGAGTTACGCAGCTTCGCAAAAAAACAAGATGCTTTTGGAACTTTTTCAGCAGAGAAAAGGGTGGAATGGCGTTTAATTTTATCATGTAACCAACCTAAAAGTACAATGTCATTATTGAGTAACTGTACAACCTTGTCTCAGTGCTCTACTCTTAATAGAGATCTTAGAAAAAAAACAACAAATAACAAGCTAGTTATCGAAATTGACCTCTTTATTCGTAATAGTAATACGGTACCTATGGCCTTTCATATTTTAACGATGACAGCTCACGTTCTAAAATCAATCAGAATTTTAAAAGAACATCAAATCATTAGCGTGATTGTCAAAATAAAACAATCTAGCCTCGTTGTTTCTCATTAGTCGAAGTCAGAGATCACGCGCAAATGCAGCACCTCTGTCTACCGCGTTCTGATTGAAGCTACTCGTTATGAGTGAAATAAGCATGAGTATAGGTACCCCGTACCAGCCATTAGGTCCGGTCCACCAGATAAATTTAATTCAGTGTCATTACCTACGGGTAGGTCAGTGATTCCATAATTTAGTAAACACAGTGAGATCGACTAGTCCATTTTTGTATCTTTAATACCTATACCTACACATTGACGTAAATCTATGTTTTTTTTTCTTCTTCGGAAAAACCTTACGCACAAAATTAAAACTTTTTCCCAGATGCTTTTCGTAACAATTGTCGGAATTAATATACAATTCTACGGTTAATTTTTTGGCCTTGTTTTGGCCCGATAAGTTCCGTCAGTGTCAGTGGATCATAAGGACATAGATAAAAATTAAAATCGTAACTATACAAATGTATAGTATTATAATATCGCGAGATTGATTATAATCTAAGGGTATTTACAATTAAACGGTGATAAATTTACAATGCATTGACAAGTGATATAGGTATTTATAATAAATTTACAGTGTATTGACTCTTTTGTGAATTTATGTAGTTTATGGACGACTAGTATAATACTCCGCTTAATGGACGACTAGACACTTCAATATAACTTTTAAAAGGTATACCTACTATTATTTATTTTATGCCAGTTATAATTAGGTATGTTATTGAAACGAGGCATAAAGTTTCTAAATTAGGTTGCGTGTGAACAAAATGGTCTCATATTCCCGTGAATTCAACCGTAAATGTATAAAGACAGCAAGTTTAATATAGCGTCGGATCGAGGTCAATGCGTGTGCGCATGGATGTGAACTCAAATAACAGAAGGAAAGAGAAATGTTAAGTATCAATATTTTACTGTATAGAGCCGTATATCGCCGTTTCTTTCAGATCAAAAAAACGCTGGCCGTTAAAGAAATATCCGTGGGTACCAAAATAATTAATTACGTGTATTTTGTCTTTTAGATAAAATCGGTATTTTGTTATTTTCGGATTTTTAGTACCTATAGTGCATTTTGTGTTTTTTGAAGTGTGAGTCGGTTTGTAATTTATCTAAGTTACAATAGCCTAATGTCCACAGCTCACCACCCTAAACAAAATATTGCTTTTTCCGATGCAGAGACGTTAATTGTTGAGGAATTCCCCTGGTATTTCACTATCATTTCCACTTCGCCATATGGATTGTGACGAGCATAAACTGTTTAGAAACCATGTTAAAGTAATCGAATCGGAAGTCGTGAAATCAGTATTATTCAGTAGTTCTGATGACCATCGGTGGTCTTCATCATCAGTTCTACTTCTCATTTTGCTTTTCGAACGCAAATGGTCGATTTAAAATAAAACAAATGACGGAACCGCCATTTTAGATGGCTACCAAAAACTCCGTCCACTATTCTCATGATCAGATTGCACATATAGAGGCGTCACGATCGGCGACCTAGAGTTTAATTGCGTACCTATGTGTGTTATTTCGATGAGCAGGGCCCTTATTCACTATGACCGACCACTTTTCTTGGCCCTTGCTCATAATGCACGTCCCAAAAACACCAACGTAAACGCTCCAAATGCCAAAATATTAGATACTAACTGTACCTGTAATTTTGGTGTTAGACCTCCCTCTTCGATCACTCTTTCTATTGGTGAAAACTGCACTTGAAAACACTGCACTTGCACGCGACATACAGGCGCGGCTTTGTTTTATAATATTTAAGGAAATTCCATATGCCATATCGCACATTTTTCTGAAGTGAAACCTCTTTGAGCACGAGGAAAAAAACCGTCTTGGTAGCGTGTTATCTTAACGCGACGTATAACGGTCATAGTGAACAAGGGCCCTGAGGATGTAGCCCGCTCGCTTCGTGCTCGAGAACGGACGGCGCGGCGCGGTATCGCTGACCGTATCCGGCGGCATTAAAATCAAATGAGCATGAGTGCTCCGCTCCAATGAGTCTCTTATCTTTTACGCAACAAAATAGTAGGTACATAAATTGGCTACTTCCACTTCGGTACAGTTTTAACTATACGCCAGTAGGTAGATATAATATTAGTATTTGCCAATAATGGTTTTTATATTTCGCGTAAAATTGCACAGTTATATTGCCGTGAACTTTGCTTGCGATTTCTATTTATATGTGAATGGTTGAGTTTATCAAGTTTATTTGTTTACTAGCTGACCCCCGCGGTTTCACCCGCAGTAATTTCGGAGTTCCCGCGGGAATTCCGGGATAAAAAGTACGCTATGTCACTAAGAATCACTGTAGCTTCCTATAAGTGAAAGAATTTTCAAAATCGGTTCAGTAGATCCAGAGATTACCTCCTACAACTTCACAAACACACTAACTCACAATACACAAACTTTTGCACTTTATAATATTAGTATAGATTACGAATCGGTTTTATACATAAGATATGACTTGAAACCCAAAATTTCACCTAATTACTATATAGAACAATAAAGTTTTATCGTAGGTATAGTAAAAGTAATCATAAAATATGCCAATGACAAAAAGCTCTATCTCTCCCTTTTCTTTCGAAGCAAAGAACAGGCATTTTCGAGAGAACGGGAACGAAGGAACGGGAGAGGGCATTTTCTTAGTTTCCCTTCGAGATAGTTTAAAGTTCAAAGAGTTTCAAAGCTCTGTTCAAAGTTCAAAGATTGGAATCGTTATGTCACGCGCTTGGTCACGCAAAACTGGACTTCAGGGCCCTTATTCACTATGACCATAACACACCACGTAAAGATAAGACGCCGCAAAAACTGTCTTTGCCTCGTAATCAAAGAAGTTCTACTCCAAAAAAAATACATTTACAACGTTTCTTGGCATAAAGAATAATATTTTCTTATATTTTGGCATCTAGAACGTTTGGAAATGCGTTTTTGGGACGCGCGTTATGGGCAAGAAATGTTGTTGGTCATAGTGAATGAGGGCTCTGATTGGACGATTTTACATGACCACGTGACAAGACGATTCATTTCTTAGTTTTCTATGCGTTAACGATTATATAGAATGTCAACTTGGCTAAGGTGGTGGTGTAGCGAGACGTTATTGCTTAGATTAATGTAACGACTGATGTCACAAAGTTAATGATCGTTAAGATCGAGCCAAGAGATTTTTATACAGTCATGGCCTTCTAGCTAGTAAGTACCGTTAATAAATTGCTAGTGTTAAAAGACATAATATGTATTAGAACCGATATCTCTACTCGTAAACGTTTTTAAAGGTGTGGTTTGGTTTCATTAAGATCTAGCCGCTGTAGATATTAGCATAAAAATACTCATTGAATTTTATGAATCGTTAAAAGTTGCCCGCATAGAAAAATTAAAATTACACTCCTTGCTCACTTGTCGTTTTAGTTGCAGATTAGTAGGTTAATTTTTTCTCTGCCCTCTTAGTAAAGTTGGCAATCTATGTATCTAATCTATGCTAATCTATGCTATAGAAAATCTTTGAACCTGTGGTCCTGTCAAGCGGTCGGGAAAAAAATTACTTTCGATTGGATGCTTAAATACGTGACGATGTGATATGGTCACCATGACGTTATGTTTAGTTTATAGGATGTCAACTTGGCTAAGGGAGCTGGTTTTAGTAAAGCTTTCGATAGGATAGTAAAAAATATATAGGTAAGTACTGTAAATATACTGTAACTATACAACTTCAAGGTGAGACCGTGTAGTGGAACCAAGTGTCCACTTTAAAATAAATGAATAACGACCAACTGTGCTATAACTGTTGTTTACAGGACCATAAATGGCCAGATACGAGATACGAATATATATATATATATACACGTCTTAATATATCTATTGTCGCGCCAATTACGTATGAATTGCGCGATTGTTGTAATGTCGTCGAGATTTTATTAAATCTAGCGACAGATGTGCACGTGGATGTGGAACGATGAACTTATAAATTAGGCTCTTGTGAAAATGAGAATCTACGAGTAAGCCTACTTAGTTTTAAGTGCTATGTGTTGTGAGTAACGTCAATATGAAAGATCTAGAGTTCAGTTTCCAAGCGATTGTAGCGATTGTTTGCTATTTGCCAACATTTACTCTACGCTTTCTGTATCAGGAAATCCAGGCTTGTGTTTAGAAATAACTGGCCAAGTGCAAGTTGGACTCGCGCATGAAGGGTTCCGTACTATTATATTATATCTATAAAACGGCCAAAAAATCACGCTTGTTGTATGGGAGCCCCCTTAAATATTTACTTATTTTATTCTCTATTTGTTGTTATAGCGGCAACAGAAATGCATAATCTGTGAAAATTTCAATTAACTATCACGGCTCATGAGATACAGCCTGGTATCAGACGGACAGATAGACGGACGGACGGACGGCCAGCAGGGTTTTAGTAATAGGGTCCCATTATACCCCTTGGGTACGGAACACTAAAAAGACTATTTTCAAACTATTTTCAAAATGGGTACGTGTAACTACACGTACCCATTTCCCTTTCAAGGTTCAAGCTCAATCTTATATTCTTATGGGATGAGCAGACTGCCAAATCTAGGTACCTACCTATGCTTATGTACGCACCTTCTTGTACATGCTTTGCTTACGTTTTCGTGGCACGCTATGATTTTATGGAAAAATATATTATAGTTATTATTTTTTAAATTTCAATAAAACTTTAGTAGGTATCAACTTACAAAATAAGATTTAAATTTGATATCAGTATCTATTAACTTGTGCAAAAACAAAATATTCAATCAACAAAACTTTTACTTTGAATAAATTACATATCACATTATTATTATAATATTTTCAACGAAGTGAAACACAAAAATATAATTTGTTTTTTTTTTAGCGGAGTTGTCTCGCAACTTCTCTTTCTAATATTATGTCTCTATGTCTATTATTTTTTTGTTTTAAACTAAACTGCAGAATTTGCTAATGAAGTGAAAGCGCCTGTCCGTTGTTTTGAAATCACACGATTTTCTTTATATTAATTTAACAAAGCAAAATGGTTGCCCACACTATCTCAGTGACCGTAAACTATAAGATCGTGTTATTTTTAAAAAAATTACCTATAATTCGTATTATAAAACAAAGTCCTCCGCCGCGTCTGTTGTCTGTCTGTCTGTTCGCGATAAACTAAAAAACTACTGAATGGATTTACATGCGGTTTTCACCAATAGATAGTTTATCCTGGAATTGCCGCGGAAACTCTGAATTTACCGTGGGTGAAACCGCAGGAGACAGCTATAGTATCCTATATTTCAAAACATTTAGAGTTTAGTAGCTAAACGAGCTTGGGAGTTAAGTAGGTATGTGTGAATATATATAAGTACTTAACATATAAGTACTATACTCACCGTGTGTGATAGTCAATCATACATGTTTGTTTAACCGACTCTGATAAAACTGAAAAGTCAATAAGACAGGTTATGAAAATGTTTTAAATTATGTTGTAACGTGTAGGTAAAATGTTCTACAAGAAAATATGTTGTGTAAGTAATATACTGAATATTTATACAATACTGTAGCCGGTATTCCCAGCTACGCTGTGGTGTTCTACAATGTGTATCGTAGCTCAAATATTGATATACCTACCTACCTACCTACCTATAGGTAGGTACCTACTAAATTACCCCAAAAATGTCCATACATTACAAAATAATTTGTATGTAGATTTTTTTATTAGTCTAGCGTTATGTCAATACATATTATAAAACGATCATTTGTATGGAACTGTGAATTTACGCACACCGTAAAATTGGTTTTACATCAATGGTACCTACCTACCTATTTAATAAGTGAGTACTAGCTGTTCCTTATGTCCTTTTCTGTACGTCTGACAACGGGTATGATAATTTCATGATGATCGGTTGAGTGGTTAGAGCATAACAAACAAACAAATAAACTCACATTCGCATTTATACGTCAAAGAACAAGTCAATTCCCTTACATAGGAATTTCTTTAGAAACTTATCATTAACGTATAATATAAAATTGAGATCTATTCTCATCAGAATAATATAGGCAACTGCCGTAAACATTCCGCAATAACCTCTCATAGATAACGCAATAGCAAAACAAAGGCAATGCGTATAAACAATCACCATCTGATCTAGAACGGTCTGCGAAGCATCTTTTGCGCTTTGTTAACCGTATTTCTTATTTTTTTAACACTTACTTTAATTGGTATGCTTCAAATTCGTTTCCGTTCACATGGAGATTTCAATTATTTCTTGGTATAATAAAGCTCCTCTGCCAATTATACATATACCTACATTATATAGTTCATTATTACCTACATTTAATATTATAGTTCATTTTATTAGGGGTTTTTACTAGTTTACAGTAATAGCCTGCATTTAACAACTGCCTTAAGACAATTAAATTGAATTGAATTTTCATATGAATCGTATGTAAACTAATTATTATTATAACCAAATACATAATTTAAATACAGGAATGTGTCAAATTAATCGATGTATTTAAAATGTAAAAAATATTGTTCAGTGTACCATTAGGTAATTGAATAATTTCATTTGGAAATATGAGTTAGGTTTACGCATTTATGTTTGAATAATTTGAAATTACTATAAATTGTAATCGATTTCTAAATCAATTATGCATCCTTCGTTAAAAATACATTAATCATGAGTGCTTGTATAAAGAACTTGCATGAGAAATTTATAATTATTTTGTGATAGCACAGGTTTGGTACTGTTCATACTAAGTACGTGATTAATTTTTCTTTTTCTAAAATGATTTTTTATTTATTATTATTGGTTACATTTACGTGCTATAAATAAATAAATGATTTAGTTTTTTGTTTTAGAAAAATAATCCCCATAGTACCTCTACCTAACCCATACGATAGGAAACATTCGAAAACGCAGATACTGTAAAATTCGAAACCGCAACCAACGGAAATTATTATTATCAGTAGAAAATAACAATGAGGGACCAAATGACCCTGTACATGAGGTTACAGGTATAGGTACAGGACATAACTTCACCGAAACACTTAGGCGCCTAGCCTCGGTACTCCCGTCCATTGTTCGGAATGTATGCGAGGCAATTGAACTCGCTATTGTGCGAACTTAAACATAATACAATTGATATCGAATGTTGATAAAATGATAGTTGACACGTACCTAACCGTAATCCCAATCGTTTAGTAACTAATGGAGATTAAATGTCCATGAGTTCAACGTTTATCAATAAAATGTTGAATAAGGTTTTGAATGTAAAAATATGTATAATGTGAAAAACAACAATTTTCCAATATAGGTAAGTATAGTTAATCAAGAAACCTATCGCAGATGGGTGACCACTGACCACTCTAGGCACTGTATCGTTCTAGGGGCAGGAACGTTAACAAATGTTTGCGTTAAGAAATACTTTTTGGATTTTACTTAAATATACGTATATTATTTACGCAGGGAAACTATGTGGTCAGTGGGAGGTATTAAATTTCTAAGCTTCCATTATATATTATTATCAATTGTAGAAGATTCTAATGTTACTTCGATCTAATACATATTTGTATTTCCAACTAGTGTGGACATGGATGTTGACTCTACAAGCGTTCAACCTCTACAGTTTCTACCTAAAGGCAGGCGGTATAATATACTCGCGTCCTTTATTATATTCTTTATCAGAAAGATTAACATATGTCACGAGGCAGGCGCGGTGCTATCTATCTCCGCTCAACAGACAATTTTAATCCTTAGCAATTAAAAAATTACTCAAGTAGGTACACAACAAAAACCCATTACAAAGTCATTGTTTGAATAAAAATATATTAGTTACCTCCAACCAAAAACCTTATGTAATTTTAAAAAATTGTATATTTTGTCGGTAGTTGTAGGTGATTTAAAAGTTAGATTAGAAATAAAGTCGGGAATATTATGAAAAAAAAGTTATAACAGAAAATAAATTATTACAGTGAATGAAAATTAACATTTAGGGGAGGGAGTAAAAAAAAGGGGCCATCGTGACTATTACATATATAAATTAATTATATTGATGGTAAAGGGAGATAATGTGTATCATGCCTGCTTGTTAGACTAGAAGTGTAAAAAAAACGTGAACTCTAACCTTTCGACGAGTGGTTGGACGTTGTCGAGAAACTCGAAGCCAGCATGCGTGGTGTAGGTTATGGTCTCATGGCACAATAGAGCTCCGTGTTCCGCGCGAACAAAGTTTTTCAGCACCCAAAACTCTCCTCTTTGCACAGTGTCAGGGACGAACTCCTTTTCAAAGCACCCAAGTAGAGAACGAAGCCGGGCAAGGGTTGCATCAGACAATTCGTTCTCATCCACTTCCTCGGCTCCGGTCGTTTCGTTCGTCGTATCCGCTTCAGACGGTAGTGCAGGTTTCTTTTCTAACAATTCAGCAATAGATGCTGTGCTCGATGCGGTCTTGTTTGCTGTCGTCATCGTTGAAAGCGATTTTTGGGAGGTCGACTCTTCACTCCTGAGGAACTCTTGCCTGAGGTCACTCTCGTTTCTTATCGGATAGTATCTGTATTCGGCACCGCGCTCCGAGCCATCGACGGTGACCGGCACCCAGTCGACACCCGGCACATTGTTGCCGGAGAGTTGTAACGCCGCGTAAAACAGCACAGCTATGTTTATCACGATGCTCACTCTAAAGACTAGGTTACGACGGTTACCCAACATTATTTTAAGCAATTTAGGCACTTTCACTTAAGTAACTAAAGTCAAGTCGGTCACAACGTCCGCCGTCGTCCTCTAGGACGCAGTTTTCTGTAGGGTTCTGTTTGTGTCAGCATCACAATTTATTGTTTCATCAGCGAGCGCACGGAGGTGGACGCCGAGGCTCGGCCTCGCTCTTTGATGCTGCGTCTGTAACAAAGAATGTTATTTTTAGCATCGTTGAATGTTTGCGCGCGACTTGGTTTGCTGTCGCGTGCAAGAGTATCATACTAATCGTTCCGTTATATACTGATAGCACTGGCCCACTCTTCGCAGTGACGAGAAATTCGTTCCGATATAACTTTCAGTATACTGCCACATTATTCGGCGGTATGACATCATAATCGTCGCCATTTTTGTACTGTGATCACTGGCGCTTTCGAACTAAGGTGCTCTCAGTGGTTTCATTACGTGATCAACAATAACTGGTCAACTGCGTTCCGTTTTAAACAGTAACCAGTATACCTCAGTATAGATAAATTTATAGGAACGGCTTCGCAATATACTGAATTGACGTCATACCTTTCAGTGCTTGCAATCCATTTCGGAACATAGCCAAAGTAAAATGTATTTGGTAGAGTCAGAGTCGAGTCGACGCGTGGACGAAGGGTCTAAAGCGATTGGTAGGCGAGATGGTAGGTTGTCCCGCCACACCTTGTTTGCCTCGTCCAAACTCATAAAAGTGCTTTAAATCGCAGCAGCAACTAAGCAAATCAATGCTTTGTTTGTTGCTCAATGCGAATCGTGAAAATATATATCTGCTACTAAACTTACAGGTAGAATAGGAATTTTATTGTAATTAGATGAAAGCGTAAAATTCACGAGAATCAAGCAATCAACGCTAATTAACAGGGCTGGCTGCATGGCGTTTTATTAAGGTATTACTCTCATTACTTAGATTAGTATCGGTGCTAGCTGCGAAGTAATCTACACATTCACGTCCTGGGCCCGTACTGCAAACTCGTAAAGCTATGCTAGTTCCAATCATGTTCCAATGAAGGAATAGGATAACACTATTCTAGTGCTATGTGTTCATTTCCAGGCAGTACTTTTTTAGTGTAATTTTCTTCAATAAACAAAATATATGTATACAATTAAATTGTAACTTGCGTTTCCAATTTCAAATATTAAATCGTTTTATTATTGAAACTAGCTTTTCCCCGCAGTTTTACCCGCGATAGTTTCGAAATTTCCGCGGGAATTCCAGGATAAACTATACATACGTGTAAACTTTCCTCTTGAATCACTCTACCTATTGGTCAAAACCGTATGAAAATCCGTTCAGTGATTTTTGAGTTTATCGCGAACAGCAGGCACCTGACACACAGACAGACGCGGCGGAGGACTTTGTTTTATAATATGTAAGGATTATGTACGCTTTCCAGTCGTTTATTATCATAGGCAAGATAGATAAAAAAGATAATCTGTGATTTTAATCCATCGTTTCTATAAGTAAGGGGGGCAAATTATGTGTTACGAATTTAAAATCTGTAGCAACACGCGAACGTTCATGTGAAAACTGAAAGTTTAACGAGCTTTTATTAATTACCTACTAAATATCTATATGCTACTAATATTATAAATGTGAAAGTGTGGATGTTTGGATGTTTTGGATGTTTGTCAATCACGCAAAAACGGCTGAACGGATTTGGATGAAATTTGGCATGCACGTTGTCAAGGGTACCTTCAGAAAAGGACATAGGATATTTTTTATCCCGAATTCCGCGGGAACTCTGAAATTACCGCGGGTGAAACCGCGGGGCACCGCTAGTATATAATATATAATTATGATATAAAGCAGTGCCGTTAGTCTAGTGGTGAGCGAATCTGATTGCTACGTCTAGGTGTCCCGGTTTCGATTTCCGCGTCAGGGTCAACATCTATTAGGTATAGATATATTTACCTACTTACAATAAGTAGGTACATAAGATAAAATTATTAAGTTGTCTTGAACCCATTGCATAAAAACTCTGCTTATATTACTTTACGTCCAAGTGCATTGTTTGATAATGTCCAAGCTATATATACTTACTTATTATACTATTATTATTATTGTACTCATACAATCACGATTTTGAGTTAGTTATTGAAGTAGGTCCGAGTTTGTTATTATGTTACATGCGTATTTATTTAATAAAGTTATGAAATTTAACATATTACATAATATCAATTGTCAGTATAGAAGTCATCGGCTTTTAACAGTTAAATAAGTAAAAGTCAATGAGGTGTTTTCTTGCAGCCGAAATTGGTGAGGAAATGATGGCAGGTTTTAAACAAACACCTGCGAAATCGCAGGCTATACAACTAACAATTTTCGACCCGATTGGCGCAATGGTCAGCATGCCTGCCCGCTAATCAAGAGGTTCCGGGTTCGATTCCCGGTGGGGGTGGACTTTGTGTGATGAACACAGGGTTCCATTTTCCAGTCTGGATGTGTATATATATATCTATAGTATAATATATATGTAATAATATGTGTTGTATATACCACGTTTGCTTGGTTTCCACGACACAAGCTTATAGCTTAGTGTGGGATCAAGTAGATCTGTGTGTTGTGAAGTGGATTATTATTATTATTATACTTATTATTTAATACTTAAATATGTATAAAATATTATTTAGGTAAATTATTACTAGCTGTTGGCTATATTTATGTGTTAATAAATTGATTACAGCATACTACTCGTTCAATATACAGGGATTTAATTGAAAATAACGATAATTTAAGCGATAAGGAGGGTAAATATACCTACAACTATAATGTATAAAGTTTCTGTAATGTATCTAAAAAATTATCATAAAATGAATATAAATTGAACTCACGCTGCAGTGATGCAATTTTATACGTATGGTACTTCTACTTACCTACAACGTTTCACGGCACGGCACACGCAAATACAATTTTATTTACGAAATTTTCATTAAAACGCTCTAAGTAATTGTACATTATAAGTACATAGAGCATTAACTTCTACGTTGATTTTAGATAGCAAAAAAATATGTTTTCAGATTTAAATTTGATAAAGTATGTTAACATTTTTTAAACAAACATAAGATTTTCCACTGCCATGTAAATAATTCTACAGGAAAAGAGTAAATTACGGTATTAATCGAAATGATAGTCATGTGCACAGATAGAGGCAATTAAAGTCTTTCAGATAGTAAACGGTATTAAAAAGTCACGTCTTGTAGATAAACGGTTAATCCGCAATTTATTCTATTTCGCAGCCAAATGGCATACACGGAACCCTTTTATTTTTTTCACGTCCATCCTTCTCTTATCGCGGTCACTTGTGTGTACGTATGTCATAGCCATTTTAATTGCAGAGTATTTATAGGTATTAGCCAAGCATCAAGTCTTAAAATGTAAAATTAAGGCAATAACCGTTTTTATCGTCCACTAGCTGTGCCCCGCGGTTTCACCCGCGTGAGGTTCGGAATTCCCGCAGGAACTAATTTTTTCCCATCAAAATCTGTCCAGCCGTTTCACAGATTATCAGGAACAAACAGACATACAGACAGAGAAAAAATTAAAAAACTATTTTTTTAATTATTAATTTAATCATTTTAGTGTATGTAAGTAATGTAGAGTAATTTATGTGAGTAGGTATACCGTATATACTTTCATAATTATGCTCAGTGAAAAGCTGTTAATTTGGAATTACAAACAGACATTTCAATTTTCAAAATCATCTCAAAAATAATCCTGTATAGGTACGTTTTGTTATTCCATCTTATTTCTTATTTCAAAAAGTTGAGCTGTTGAGCTGTTTTTTAAGCATTAACTGGCCATATTCCAAAAGAGTAATGGAAAAACAAATTTCAATTAAGATAACAGCAACGTGCAAAAATAACATGTTGGTAATGAGAATGTGGTTAGAACGGCCTTGACTTAGGCGAGTAATACCAGTCAACCGTAAACTGTACCTACAGCTACTGTTGAATAGCACTTGCTGTGGTTACCTGCTTATTTTATTATTTAACCGCAAGCTATCAATTGGATATCAGTTGACCACCATTTTGATGAAGAAAAATGGAGGGATTGACGATAACGCTTGCTACCGACGTTGAAGACTCAGCATGAAGTACAAGTAATGAGGTTCAGAAAAAACTTTGTAGAGTCTTTCTGGAGTGCGATTAAAAACTTTAAACGCTTTCAAGCTTTAACGGTTCAGGCGATCATCATGAAATTTTGCATGCACTTTGTCAGGGGTATACAGAAAAGGACATAGAGTACTTTTTATCCCAGAATTTTTCCGGGAACTCTGAAATGAAGGTGGATAAAACCACGGGTTTCAGCTAGTAATGATGTAAAAAAAAATTACTGCCTTAATTTATTTTGGAAGCAAATTACTCAACTGGCTGTATGCCTGCAAGGAATTGCCTATAGCAAGCCAATCCTTAGTAAAATAAATGAACGATATCAACATATATCACCTATTCTTTTTATCGCCAATAAACATTCGACGATCGTAAAATGCAACCACGAAACTATAGATAGTGCAAAAACCCTTCCAAATATGTAGGCGTCCAAGCAAAAAGGTACCAGCTCTCAAAGAAGTTTTGTAAAGTTAGGTGAAAAAATTGCGTCCGAGTTTTCAATTGATTATTAATAAATGCTCAATTTTCTACAACTTCATATATCTTAACCTACAATAATGTATAAAAATCTATGTAAAAAGTAAGTAAAGGTGTGTGTTTTATTTTGCTCAAACCTTTTTAATGCTTTTTCTGAAATTTCTTTTTGTTGCGACACGCTGGTTGTGCTTGTTTTTGTTATTGCATCTTAACGGTTGTCGTAACGAACAAAGTTTATTTCGTTTCGTTTCGTTTCGTTTCATTTCATTTCATTTCAAATCAAGCTTTTTCAGAATTTCAACTTCAAATGTCTGTTAAAAAAAGTTGTGCTAGTTTTTGAATATTTTTTCAATCCTTACTATCAATATAATTGACTATTCTAGATAAAGAATCTAGTATTACATTACTGGTATTTTTTGCTTGGACGCCCACATATTATATCAGTATTCAGTAACCTTCCCAAAATCCATCTGGATTTTATTAAAAGTCCATTGTAGACACATCCACTTTAAATGATAGTATAATAATAATAATAGTATATATAATAATAGTTCATTGATGACAAAAAAAAAACTTTGGGAGGAGGAGTTTGACTACGTTCATATTTTTTTTTTATTTAGAAAAAAATCTTTTAATCTATAAACCATGGCGGTAAATCAGAAAGTAGAAATTAGAGTTTGTTTTTCAATTCTGGGATTCTTGAGGAATTCTGTTTCTGACTCGAGAAAGATAACATATAAAAAACAAAATTTAACAATTAAGTTATAGAATTTTACCTTAGTCCGAGAATTCACTAAACGAGATAAGAAATGAATATAGGCATATTGTTTAGTTTAAGTATCATGTGTGGAATTAAGCGCTAAATACATATATACGTACTATAGGCAGCCGTTCACCAGCGCAGCGGTTCAATAATTTCATTTCGGGATTTCCTCGGGAACACTTCGTCCCAGTATAAGAACTATCCCGTGTTAATTTAGAACGTAACCTACCTATAGCTGATGACCCTATCAAGAGTTTCATCACTTCCTCGGTTACCTACCTATTCTTTATTCCTGGTCAAAAGCATCCTATGGTTTACTTCAGGTGACGTAATTAATTTATTTTATTTTAATTTATATATTGATTTAATATTGATTTTGACCTATGAACTTGTTTCGTTTCAATATTGTTTACTGCAATAATTATTTTAATCATATTTTATTTATTTAATTCAAATTTGACTTTTAATTAATACTATCGATAAAAATCTGAATCTGATTCTGTCTTTAAAAATCGGTCCCGTAAACACATATAAACTTTCCCTCTTTATAATATAAAAGTAAAGATAACACTTTCATTCACACATATTATGAATATAAACATGCGTCAAAAACACTTTTCCCTGTGAAGGTCACGTCTGTGATTAGTAGGTACTGAACTGTCACTGCCATGCCACCATTACGCTTGCTCCGCTGATGCCGTAACTCGGTTGTCTACTTGAAAATGCACGCACGTGACGTTAACGGCCGTTAACTATCATAATGAGATGAGTACCCAGCACCGACGTTTCAGCCACAGAGAATAGAATATATTATATAGAGATGCAATGCAGGAGGAACAGGCGCGCTACGGTTACAAAGAAATTATGAGCATATGCTCGTACTTTCCCAAAACTTGCTTTGCTGGCATCCCAATTATATTTTCTCTAACTTTTTTTCTACACTTACCTATTGTCAATTTTAAAGACAACCTTAGTAAATATGTAATTAAATGCTCTTTATTATATTGTTAATTACTGTTTGGTATTTTGTGCGTGATGACTAAGCTTTGAGAGCGAATATCATTCGGCTACATTAAGTTTTATCTCTTTTCATATTAAAACTGAGTTGGTGCTCCTTCTGTCTAGTCTGTGGTCCCAAACTCCCAACGCGTGATTTAGCATTTACTGTGTCACGAATGTGTTGAAACATGATGAAAGTAAAACGAGTTATGTCCGTTTTTCAAATGCTAGATCTACCTACTCTAGCGTTTCGACACGTGACACCGTAATGTGGTGTGATTCAGATCTAACAATTATTTAAGAATCCGTGCAAAAATATAATTTACAATTATTTTATTAGTATTATTATATTAACTTGATAAATATGTACATGTATATGTATATAAAAATTTAAATGTGAAATAACTAGTTAAATAACTAAGTAAATGTTTCAGAAAGTTCAAGTCGATATCGGAAGACATAAGAGCAGAGGTAAAAGTTTCTGTAACGTCACTCGTGTCTGACAATGCAATACGGACTTGCACAATAGACAACTGATTTGTGTAGGTACGTGATAAATACATTAGTAGTGAGGTATGGGGCGGCGATGATAGAGCAAGCCCGCGTTGTTACGTTTACACGCAGGAAACGAGACGCGTCGTCTGCATTCTCAAGTGCTATTTGTATGCTATGCTAGTCGCTGCAGAGACTGAATCGTTCAATGACGATGTTTTCTTTCTCTGGAAATCGCATCGCTGTAATATCATTCCACCCACTACTGGGGCACAGACGTTTACTTGTGCTGAGGGTGAGTGGGCGATACTCCACCACGCGGGCTCGGTATTATTAAGGCCGATAACGACATTGTCAAAATACCTATATTAAAATAATATTGTAACCAATTTCATATCGCTTTTTTGGAATGTGACAGCAAACCACGTCCTTTAATACTTATAATATCAGTGCAGCACACAATCACTAATTACGAATTTTACATAATATCTAATCAATAAAAAAAAAACATTTTTCGCTTTTGTCTATCACCGAAAACTCTTTATAATAACATTTTTGTATGCTACTGTGAAAACTCGGTACAACTTAACTTTTTTTTACGTCAATGGGCAAATAATACATTTTTATAATATACCTATGTAGGTACCTACTCAATTTATTACACACAAGACCAAAAGTTTCAACCTATTATGAATCATGGATGCTTCTTTCCCAATAGTGCGTCCGCATTTGCGAGCGAGATGGTTGTAAGATAAATAACAATATAGAAGGGTTTAATTGCGAAAACGAAAGTGTAGCACGTTTGGTTTCATTTTATTTTACGGAACTTGCCTTATCTGCTCTTATACAGGCCTGTGCTAGTAATATGAATAATCTTCTGTGACAAGGTACGAAAACTTGTCACAAAACAAAAATCAATCACGGAGTCGTGAGTGATCAATCAATCGCAACCATTCTATTTATCGATATCGATAACTATTCCATCGAATAACGTTTGAGTCGGTACCCGAACGTAACGCGTGTTATTGTGTAATGAAGTACCGATAGGTACGTGTATTTACTTATTTATATTTTGATAGTGATTGAACCATTATGTTTTGTTTGTACTCTATTGCACCACTTTCTCTTCTGTCATGAGTAGTGTCTCAAGTAATAGTGTAGATCTTTAACATAAAAATTCTACCACAGGTACACCATAGTTCATAAACATACATTATACCTCACGATAGGCTTAGAAACGCGATAACTGCTGTTAGTTATGCATATCATATCAGTGTTCGTACATTTACAATATACGTTACTTTACTATGTAACTATTTCATAATTTCAACGACGTTTTTCCTTTCATCTTAGATGCAGAATTGTACAAAAAAAGACTCGTGTTGCTCTATATTAAAAGAAGAAACTCTATAGAAACTAACCCTTTTTTTCTAGTGCTTCACCTTCTTTATATATTGAAATCTAGTGCAATACTAATATCTCATGGTTTTGTCACAACAAATCCTTTACAATATTATAAATGCTTTTCACGCCTTAATGACTGAACTGATCATCGTTACACGTTATCAAGGGTACATAGGGTGCTTTTTATCCCAGAATTTCCGCGGGAACTCCGCACTTATCACGGGTGAAACCGCGGGGAACAGCTAGTAGTTTTATATGTGTAGATCAGTAAATAACTTTTGTGTTCACTTTTTCCCTAATTTTATTGTAATTAATTACAATATCATTGATCCAATACCGCAACGCATAGAAAGTGCGTGCCAGTTAGCTATTATAATAGGTAAGGTCGCGGGCGCGAGCTGTGGTGATGATTTGCCCACGCGCCGCAAATTGCAATTGCGCTATTATCTCGCGGTTTTGTCGTTCAATTTCGTTGCTAACGCTCTTGTACATGCTTATTTCACGTTGCGAAAATAAAATATTTCAATGACAAAACTAGACTTCTGGGTTGATTGTCACTCGTGAAATTTCCAGTGTGTACTTACTTACCTATTGTTTGACACATGATGATAATTTGGCGGGAAGGAACGATTGCATTGTTTTTTTATGTGTTTGAAAAGGTATTACTCTGTCGGTTTATTAGTTCATCTTCTATGCATTCATGAAACTTTGGTGAATTGATTAGTGAAGTTAAAGACCAAATCAAATCCCTAAATTAGAAGAGCAGACAGCACGCAGCTAGTTTACCTACATAACAAAATATTTTACATCAAGATGTGACGATCGTAACACGTGACTATTGGGCGTCGATTCCCGTTATGATTATTTATTTATAGCAAAATATTTCACATCACCTAGTGTATCTAAACTCTAAAGTCTGAATCTAACCGCATTTTCCACTTTTGAGTAAATTAAAATCGTGATGTTTTGGTGCGGGGTGCTTTTTTGTTTTCTGTTTAACTTTTTTTGTTGCGGTCGTAACTCGTAACTTCCTTCTAAGGCGTCAATTTGCTGTGCGACGTCTAACAGCCGCAGGCCGACGACCTTCACCATAAATTGTCAGTATTGTGAGTCATTTCAGAGATTAACGCACCATTATTACTATGAAGTTGAACTTAACGATCGATGAGACCGCAACATTTCGGCAAAGGAAAAGGTGCATCTCTTGTTTGATAATCTATATAGTATATTAGAGGCTTTATAGTCTACTTCTTCTTTCTTTCTTCTTCTTTATAAATTAAAATGAATGTTTGTATGTCTGTCCTCTATGCGTTTCGAAACCATTGGTCCGATTGTGATGAAACTTTGGCGGGTTGTTCTGCCTGCGTCCGCAAAGGTTCCTGATCCCAAAATTCACGAGGGTGAAACCGCGGGGCACAGCTAGTAATATATAAAAATGAATCCCTATTTCCCTTGGTCACGGCATCACGCGTGAACGGCTGGACCGATTTCGCTAATTCTTTTTTTGGTGTATTTGTAAGGAGAAGAACAAAAGAAGTTTGGAGTTCCTGCCGGAATGTCGAAACTCACATGGACGATTTTGACGGGACTTTCACTGCTAATTAGCTGTTATAAGGAGTAAATTGGGCTACTTTGGAGTTCTTGCGGGAATCCCGAAACTCACGCGGGAAACCGCGGGGGACAGCTAGTCGTGTTCCAAACGCAATTCCAAAAGGTTTCTTTGGTTTAAACTTAGTTTCAAGATTGTGATATCGTAAAGAGAAAAAATAAGGATGGCCAAATACTCTATAAAGTTTATATCAAGGCCAATATTGAAAGTTTATATATTGCTTCAAGTAGGTATTTGTTTTAGTAGATATTATGGGAACGTACGTACCTATATCTATCTATGTTATTTATATGTATATATTTACCCCGTTTTTACTTTCTAAAATCTTTGCTTGCTTACCTTTTATAAGGAAGTTTCCGCAATTTTTTTAATTTTAAGGACCCAGCGATTTTGGCCGGTTTTCTGTAAGTATTAGTAGAACTCTATTAAAAAAACATTTTGTTGTAAACGCCAACTCACAATAGTTACTTACTCATATCCATGCACACAAAACATAACCAGTAATATACTCAACAACAACTTATTCTACTCAAAAAAGTTTCATTCGAGAATAGTTGGTAGCTAAGTATTGTAATAAGATATCTCTAGAAAAAAAATTTCTTACCGAAAAAAAATATACGATGTTGTTCTTGTAACGCAATCAATTTGATATGGGCAGTAGGTATTTCTCATTCAAAACTGCAGACTGGGCGTTTGACTACAATTACCAGCTAACACATGCCATTTAATTACCTCCGTTGATTTTATGCTTAATTGAACATTTAAATTAGGTAAGTATCATAACTTTTATAGCCTACCATAAAATATTATGGTCACCTTATAGAGGTAGATACTCTCTACCAGTCTACCTCAACTTACGTAGTGCCTATACGTTAATGACTTATTACTGACTCTTCTCCACGAACTTTGCTTACATATTTTATAGCCGCTGCATCCTGTTATTAATATATGGAGGAGTATTTTGTGTATTTTCTATAAATAAAAGAATATAAATTACGGTTCAAATTGAAAGTGACAAGATTTTTCTTAACGTAATTTGTCACTACTCACTAATCTAATTTAATCTTGATATTTTTAAAACCTCTATTTATTAAAAAGAAAGTGTTTAAAATTTGGGTGGTCCAACTGTCCGCAGTTTTAAGTGATTTAGAAAAAGGACATTCTCGTTTTGCCTCGGATGTTTCTATAATATTTTTCAATACCTATTTTGTCCAGCCACTATTATGTTTCTAGACCAATTCGGATGATTTTTAACAAATAATTTTATTATACATAAAGTTGTTAATTCAAAAGCTTTTTTTACATTTTATCCTAATTTCTTATGCTTAATTTCAATAGACGTAATTTCGCCTCAAAAAGTCAACAAGGCAGTCTATTTGGAAAAAATTAATCCAAAGAGTTTGTTGAAGTCTCAGCTTGAAATATTTATGTTCCAACAGACTACCGAAGTCAAACAATTTGGAAAATATGACCAAACATTACTGGTAGGACTAGTTGGAATAAACCCAAATATCTACTTATCTGTAATCAAACTTCAAATGATCTTGATTATACAGAAATTTTATTGCAAATCAAATTTATCTAATCTAATCCTAGCGTAAAAACTGTGTTTATAATAATTATCATTTTGCACAGATAAGAAATAATTATCATCTGATTTTTATTCTAAACTAGCTGTGCCCCGCGGTTTCACCCGCGGTAATTTCACAGTTCCCGCGGGAGTTCCGGGATAAAAGTACCCTATGTCATTCTCTGTACCCCAGACAACGTGCATGCCAAATTTCATCCAAATCCGTTCAGCCGTTTTTGCGTGATTGAGTAACAAACATCCAAACATCCACACATTCACATTTGTAATATTAGTAGGATTAAAATTAATTCAAATTCAATCAGATTATATAACACACATTCTTGTTTCCCAGCAATAAATATAAAATAGATTTTTTTGACCTACTCATAAATGAAGTAGATAATATTTAAATATTAGTTTTAAAAACGTTAGTCTATACTAATATTATAAAGAGGTAAAGTTTGTGAGTTTGTAAATGGTGAGTTTTTGAATTGTGATTTTTGACGTTTTAGAATCTAGGGGGTAATCTCTGGATCTACTAAACCGATTTAGAAAATTATTGTACCAATAGAATGCTACAGTGTTCTTGAGTGTCAAAGGGTACTTCTTATCCTGGAATTCCCGCGGGAACTTCAAAATCACCGCAGCTGAAACCGCGGGGGAACAGCTAGTCTTACATAAATTATAATTACTGCAATTTAATTTCGTCTACAATAAAATTGTAAGCATAGTAGTAATTAATAGCCATAGATTTTATGCAACGACTTCGTTCCCCTCTCGAGAGTGCTGTGTTACGTTTTAGATTGGCTTCACTCCAAGTACCTACGTAGGTAAGTAGTTTAAAACGTCTGGCGAGCATCATACACAAAGAAGTTTATAAAAACCGAATGCAAGAGTACCTAATGTTTATCATGAAAAATGCTAGGCTATGTTTTCACAAAGTTGTATACATATGTATATTGTATACTCGTACAAATAACTCGCTACATTTTTAACAAGTTTGTCGTCCACAGTATTATGTAGGTATTAGCTATTTCCCGCGGTAACACCCGCATTAATTTTGGAAAAATGTACCCGATGTCCTTTATGTAGGAAGGTATTAGGGGAATAACATGAAATCATAACGAACAAACTCACACTCACTTATTTAATAGGATTGAAGATAAAAGAAATGGCAAAGTTTATTTACCTTTACTAAAATAATTTAGGTGTACCTACCTAGGAACCTTGAGGTAGGTATAACAGGTATTAATTTCAACCTTCGCACGTTAACAAGTTCATTAATTATTATTATGCCATGTCTGTATCAAGTATCCACACGCAAAAGTGGTATTGGATTACTCACCTACATTTAGTATTTATAACAATACTAGCTGTTCTGTGTGGTTTCACCCGCGTTACTTTCGGAGATTCCGCGGGTATTCCGAGATAAAGAACTTACTAGGGTAGTAAGTGATTACACTTTTCTGTAACACTTTCCTGTTTAAAATATTTAATACTATTTACTAATACTACGCAAAATTATTGTTTTGATTTATTGACCAAGTAACACGAAGTTTCGTCACTTAGTTTTATATGCGTTTACGATTGTAGAATGTCGATTTGGCTAGGTGGGCTGGTTCCGATACGCCCGTAGGCGGTGGCTGCTAGGCATGGGTCAGATATATAAAAACGAAACAGAAACCCGATTTCATTCAGAAATCGGTTTGTATCGAAATTACAACTATATATCCGTTTCATAAATCCAAATTGACCCTCTAATAAACTGATGAATGACAAACAAAAACTACGAACCGATAACCAAAATCCAAATTCACGCAAACGGAAACCGATATCAAAATCCAAATCTAAAATCTACGCAATCTGCACAAATTGTTTTCTAAGCAAGCAACGGATAAGAAATTCACACCATCTCTTTCTAACTAAGCGTATCTTAGCGGAGGGACTAAGATCTAGACATATAAATAAAATCTAAGTGTCAGTTTGTAATTTTAAATTAACAGCTTTACACTAAATGCGTGCAAAATTATATACGGTACCTACATCAAAAAACCAATTCTTAAAAATTTTCTCTGTCTTTCGATCTGTATGTCTGTCTGTTTGTTCAGGCTAATATCTGAAACAGCTGGACCGATTTTAACGGGATTTTACGTTATAAGGAGTAACTTAGACTACTTTTTATCCCGAAATTCCCGCGGGATCGCTGAAATTAACGCGGGTGAAACCGCGGGGCGTAGGAAATAAAAAAAAAAACATACATACAATCGAACATAGAACCTCCTCCTTTTTGGAAGTCGGTTAAAAACAACAAAGCAGTGATTTTTTAAACTTGCAGTAAACTTTAATGACGTGTGAACTTATGCAACTGGAAACCTTTTATGTTTATCTTAAAAATTTTGGTGATTTAAAGACCCTTTAAGCACCACTGAATATGATTCTCTTGCTAAGATTTACCATTTGATGAAAAACATACCTACCTACCCATACATTTCCGTTAAATGTTTTCAGCAGGGCAATTATGTTGATATCATGCTTCATTTTCAATCAGAAAAATAGCGAATTTGTTATTAATTAATCTTGTTTGGACAGCTTCAAACTTTGATGTATGTTTATTTTGGTTCATTGCTAGATATTGTAGGTGTCAAAACGTGCATATTGTAATCGCAAAACCTCCATGTTTTGATTGCAACCGAAAAATTATACAAACAAAACTTACTTAATAGCCCCTCAGAGGATCTGTTTTGTGGGAAAGCTAAAGATGGGTGGCCGTTTAAGACTCATATTACCTACTATTTTTTAGTTTTTCTGATAATAATATTATCTACTTCACTATTTTCAATCATTACCGGTTTTTTATGTAAATTATATTTTGACGACACATATGCAGTTAGCACTCTATGCCGGTTTTTTTATTGCGGTAATAGGTACGTATGTATTTTAAGACCTTGGCTTTTTGCTTTTATAAATGTTTCACGGGGCTTGTCGGTTTTCGTGAAATAAGTTAATGTATTTCTGTTCATAATTAACATCAGTATAGCTAGTGTACTTTAAATACAATCAAACATTTGATTCTTTTCAAAATAAGTAACGAAATATTCGAGATAATGAGCTACTAATGGCGTATTATACAAAATCATCATTGCCGTTGAAGTTGTATCAAACAGCTGTAGTATATTATGTAATGCAAAACTAATCTAGTCCATGGTACTTAACTACGTACCTACATGGTATCAGATTCAGTTTTAGATGAGCAGTTTTGTTGAAATTGTTAAATGGTTCAAATATTATGTATTTGGAAATACTGCTTTATTAGCGATTACTACGGTACGGTATACGTTTATTATAAACTAGTATTACCGCAGAGGTTTCACCGACGTCAATTACAGATTTCTCTTAGGGACTTCGTGTATCAATATGAAAAGCACCCTATTTCTTATTCCAAGACCTATAAATCACATAATACCAACCAAAAACAAACAGATGTTCCACGTGCGCTTTACCCATCGCGTGAATATCGTAATCCGTCAAGAAATCTTTGCTCCGGGAAAAGCATTCTTTGTCCAGGAGCGCTGTAACTTCCTATCAGTGAAAGAATTTTTAGAATTGAGTAGTTCTAGAAATAACTAACAAAAAAACTGTTTTATAATACACCTACATTAGTATAGACAGGTATATTAATAAACTTTATTGATTTACTCTCGAGTTTCCTTCATGTTGGAAAATAATTGATACATTTTTAAGCATTCACAGAATTTTTTTAATGTTTCACCCAATTTACACACGAACAGCTTTTTCAAGCAAATACAACTTTAAAAAGTGCCTCTATCAAAACTTAAACATGTGGCATAAAGTTTTTTTTTAACTGTTCAAATCGAGAAGCCACCGATTTCAATTTATATTTTTGTTTGAGGACGTTTTTGCTTTTTAGTTGCGTTTACTTCTTGGGTATATAGTATATCAATTTGTACACAATTAAATCTTCGATGTGTATGTAATATAAGCTGGAATTGGTTACTGGTATTATTTTCGTCCACACTTCACTCAGTTCTACTGTCAGCTGTTTTGTTAAACTTATTGGCATTTACAACTCGACTCTGTTATTTCTTCCGCGATCCATGTAAAGCTCAAGTATCCTTATTCGTCTCCATAAAGAAAACCAGTCGAACAGTAGGCTGTATAAAGTTGTGTTCGAGGAACCTTGATGCGAAAGGAAAGATGATTTACAGTTACCTGTATTAGTGTTATTTCACTCTTTGATTGATTTATCTGTTTGAATTCACGCTTGAAAATGTTATGGTGATTGCTCGGAGATTTATGTGGATGTAACAGGAATTTTATAGTTTCCTGTAAAATTTTATCGTTACCGAGTAATGACTTCTTAATTAAATTTTCATTCCTATAGCTAGGTAATAATTATGTAACGTATTTTTGTCATTACCGTCATAGGTACATGGTATTCCGTCATTTTAATGTACCTATCTCATTCTGGTCAATAAACACGAACTATTTATAAACTTTGGGAATAGAAACCGAACTAAAAAGTGATTCCAAGTTATCTGGTGGAGGAGAAGAGTTAAGTCACACCCTAAGCGAAAAAGAAGTATTACGTAATTTTACTTCGAAATGTCAATTTTATCATTGACGCGGACGGCACAAAATTTCTTACAGGAACCCAAAGGAGACCTCATCGACAGACGAATTCGTCTGCCAAAAAGACGAGAACAGCCCGGATCGGATAGAAAAGTAAGAAATTTCATGTCACGTGTTCATGCAAAACTAGATTTTACGTGATTTTACGCGACCACGTGACATAACAATAGATCATCTAAGTTCCTTTCTAAGCGTTAACGATTATTCATTGCCAACTTGACTAAGGGGGCAGGTGGCACACACTATAATAGTTAAATATTTAGTTACCTTGGGTGCTAGTATAGGTATCGTAAGAAAAAATAATTTGCACACAATGTGATTCCTGGCTACTTATTGTTACTCATGTAGAGTTGCTGATAATAACTTTATTAAAGTACTTACTTGTGCGTGCAGAAAGGTCAACATCCTTTCTACTGATTTGAACAATTTTTATAGTAAATAATTAATATTATCTATAATACTTTTTCGTTAACATATACCTACCTACCAACGTATAAGTTTTTCTTGCATCGGTGCAAACAATATACCTACTTAGGTATTTAAGACGTATTTAGGGTTCTATAGCCAAATTACAAATGTACCCTTATAATTTCGTCATGTTCTTATATTTTACTTGATGGTCGAACATAAAAAAAACTTTCAACGAAAATCGGATTTAACAAGAAATGTCATGTAAGTTTTCGAAAACTAAAAAAAAAACTTGCTTATTGACTTAGAACTTGCGCGAACGTTCTTCCACATTACGGGAGTGCGTGTTCCGAGACGCACTTGTCCGGCCTTTTTCTTTTGTTTATGCTAACTTTTAAGTTCTGGCTGGCCAGTGACGCATCCCAAGCGTGCCTCTAGCTTAAGCTACTAAGCTACGTTATCATATTTTATAAAAAGCAACCGCATGAATCACTGTAAATTTTTCCGTTAGAAGTTTTTTTTTTAATAATAGAGGTAATTCCATATTGCTTGCGTATAGTTATACCTAAGGTCAGCAAATCCATAGACTTCTTCAGAAATACCATCTGTACATATTCGTCATTTCGTCAGTCGTCGTCGTCTGAATTAATAGGCATATAACCACCTTCAGAGCACGAAAAATGATGCAATTCTACGGGTAGTGGAACCACCTTACTGTCTCTCGGTGCGAATGTAATTTTACGCTGCTTGCTCACATTCAATTGTTTTTGTGCTTTAATAACAAATAGAATTTTTAAAGATACCAACGCTGTACTCTTTTCTCTACTTCTCTACATACCAACGTTTAAAAACGCTCGAGATTTTATTTAATCTAATAAATATAAAAGTGCAAAAGGTGCAGTGGTTTGTTTGTAACGTAATACTACGTTTCTGGCCCCAGGAGCACGTCTGCCGTAGATCGTGATGGTTGGACGGGGATAGTTAATAAAAAATGTCGGACGTATATCTTCATATAAATGCGGAAGGTCATTCACTGAATAACACGAAATCTTTAAAACTAGATAATCTATGGAACTGAAGTTTGACAAGAAGATATAACTAGGTATGAGAAGTAAGTTGAGAACGGATTTCACGGAGTTCCCGAGGAGACTCTCAAATTAATGCGGGTGAAAGCACAGAGAAGAGTGAAGAGAGAGAGTCTATCTATATCTATACATCTATATCCATCTATATATCTATATACATATATACATAGTACATACATTATACATACATAATATATATAAATAAAATTGAAGTGCCTGTTTGTAATTCCAAATTAACAGCTTCTCGTACTAAATGCATATGAAAGTTACGGTAAGTACCTACTTATACAAAAAAATCTTTTTGTTAATTTTGGTCTATCAGTCTGTCTGTATGTCTATCTGTTTGGTCCGGTTAATCTCTAAAACGGTTGGACCAATTTTAACCGGACTTTCGCTGGCAGATAGCTGATGTTATAAGGAGTAAGTTAGGCTACTTTTATGTTAGAAAAAAATAGTTTCTGCGGGAATTTCGAAATTCGTGGGGGCGAAACCGCGGGGCACAGCTAGCTATAAACATGTACCTACTCTTAGCCGACGTCTACTCCCCATAAAGTTCATGTCATGAGTTATAATAAATTATGAATGTTATGTTGTCAATCAATACTGTCTGAAAAATTCAGGTCAAGCGGTTACCAGGAAGCAGCCAAAGAATCTGTTACAAATTTTGGACCGGAAAGACACACATACGAGCATTGAAATTTAAATATATGTGTACCTAATGCAACAAAAAGCTCTAGTGGTGCCTAATTTGCCATACGTAATTTATATGACTGCGCTCGCCTTCCAATGCAATACGTGTATCGGTAAGTTTAAATAAATAAATAAATAAATAAAATACGTTTATCGCCCAGGTAATTAGACTTTAGAATACATAATGAGTAATATTATGATGAAATTATCTTTAATATTTAAATGCAGATTGATTGCGGTCCGACCGGTTCACTTTGAAGACGTTCTCATTTATTGTTCACAGAAGAAACAATATTATGATTTTATTAGACTATATAATCTTGTTAACTCTCACTTCTTTATAATATATATATTTTCCTATATTGTATCACTACCAATGTTACGGTGTATGCTTTGTTGGTCGTTCTTTTGAATAAATAAATAATAGCTTACTATAATATTATAGTCTCTCTAACTCTCACTTCTATATAATTTTACTAACTGTCCAGCGCAGTTTTATCCGCAATAATTTCGAAGTTCCTGCGGAATTGTTCCTTACAAACCTTGCCCCTCGTTTTCACCCCTTTAGGGGTAGAATTTCGGAAAATGATTTCTTATCGGATGCCTACGTTCATACAAAGAACTCACTCTCCAAGTTTCATGTCTCTACGATCGAAGTTTTAGGCTGTGCGTTAATCCGTCAGTCAGTCATTCAGGACAAAGCATTTTATACAATACATACGTATTTATAAGAGTACTAGCTGTGCCCCGTGGTTTCACACCCGGTAATTTCGGAGTTCCCGCGGGGATTCCGGGATAAAAAGTACCGTATGTCGTTTTCTGCACCCCTGACAACGTGCATGCCAAATCTCATCCAAATCCGTTCAGCCGCTTTTGCGTAATTGAGTAACAAACATCCAAACATCTAAACATCCACACTTTCACATTTATAATATTAGTAGGATATTATAGAGCGTAAGATTTTAACTTATTCGAAACAATCATACGATGCCTAACAATCATAATGGAATAAGCGCCATGTAAAATCGGCTCTCTCGTCTATTCTGCTTAAAAGCGAAAAAATGTCGTTCGCCCATTTTCCTCAATTAATCAAAATTTAAGTAGGTATACCTACTAATATCAAACAATTTAAACGCTACAGAGATGTATTCCACACAATATTTGATAGAACTTAAAAATAGACTAGGTAGGTATAATTATCGGATAAGTCTGCTTCTTCGATGGTCAGTACGAGGTAGGTACGCGTAGAAGGGCGGCTTACGCCTCTTTAGAGGTAGAGTCTGCCCCCTTTGTCCATTAGATTAGCGGACGCAGACCACGTTTCTCCCTAAAACTTCGTCACCCTGGGTGAAATTCCCACGAGAGCGGGCGATCCCTTAAGATAGGGTGCGCTAAATTATAAATACTTAAGATTAACGTTGGTAAGTCTGCTAAGGATTTAACGGGAGAAAGGTAAGAGATTGGAAAATATATAAATATTAAATTGACTATCAAATTATTGACATCAAATATTGACTATCAATTTTTTTGGATTTACGCACATTCATCGTCATCAATCATCATAATATCATCAACCAAACGTCTCCTGCCGGGTAAAGGCAGCTTGCTCCATGGATCTCTGCGATGAACGGACCTGCACTACCCTTCTGCAACCGGGAGCTGCAATCTTCATCAGATCATCGATCCATTTTGTGGAAGGTTTGCCCATAAGGCATGGTCAGCAACTATGACCTTTTCCACCACAACAACCGCCAGCCCTACGAACAATGCGAACCACTCACTGCCGCTTAAGTTTCGCTGCTCCCGGCGGTTTCACCCGCATTACGTAATTCCCGCGGTATTGTAGCATGTAGTCTGTTCTTTACTGACGTCTCCTCTCTGTGTGTAAACCATCTCCCTGCTAAATATCAGCTTTATAGGTAAAGTAGTTTTCGAGATTTACTATAGATAGATTTTATAGTACTTACTCCTACCGACCTTCTTATTAAAGTACCTATGTCGCTTTGGTTTTCCCATATGCCTACACGATCTCTTAGTTTATATGCATTCTAACCCGAAAACTTCGAGCATTGCTCTCTCCATTCCGTTTTAGTGAACTTAAGTTCTCTTATGATGGTCATGGTAAGCGACATGTTTAGGTCTCGTATAACATCACTATAATTATTATAACATGGTGAATATATATGGCGTTCGTATGGCGCCTAAGTCTAGTGGAATGTTGCTCGATGTCCAGCCACCGAGATCCGTTACTAACATAATTGCATACTAAGTGCTCACATTTAGTTATTAGGTAAGTATACAAAACTTTACACGCAATTAGTGGCTATTAGTAAAACTGACATAATAATTGCAACAGCATGAGCAATTCGCAACACAAAGGCGGCATTTACCTATATCATAAAAATGACAAAGGTATCAACGAAAATTGTTGTCAACTCCTTGATGATAATTAAATTGTAGTTGACGGATATAAAATTTGGAAGTAAGTACAATAATAATAATATAATAATAATCCACATCACAACACACAGATCTACTTGATCCCACAGTAAGCTATTATTAGCTTGTGTCGTGGAAACCAAGCAAACGTGGTATATACTACATAGAATTACTTATATATTATACTATAGATATATAAACACACCCAGACTGGAAAATGGAACCCTGTGTTCATCACACAAATTCCACCCCCACCGGGAATCGAACCCGGAACCCCTTGATTAGCGGGTAGGCATGGTGACCTCTGCGCCAAACGGGTCGTCAAAACAAGTACAAGTTTTATTGTTTTGTATAGATGAGGTCAAGAGCAAAACGTAACTTAATATAATATTTTATATACATTCCAATAACCTTAAAAATGACTGACATGAAAGAAATTTTCCGTCACGGCGTTATAGGTGCACGCTTATTGGTTAATGGTTTTTGGAACGATTAGTTAATATCTCGGAAACTACGAGGCGCAGAAACTTCGTTGTAATCGAGTGTTCCACGACACTCACATATTTTTTTTAACCGACTTCCAAAAACGAGGAGGTTCTGCATTCGGCTGTATGTATGTTTTTTTTTTATATTGTGCAAGCAATCTTTAAAAAAGTAGGTAACAAAAAAGTTTAGTTGCCAATCACAAAAAGTGATCGTTTTTCATACTTCGTTTAAAATTTTTGATACGAGATCGAGGTTAAATCATGGAAAATGTATTTACTCTGTTTCACATGTTATCCTAATATTTCTTTTTGAATAAAATAGGTATGGCGCTTGTTTGACTCCTTTGATTTTAAATGTGTGATCAAATGCAATTGACCATTAAACATCTGTATAAGTAGGTAAACATTAAATGTCGAGGGTGAAAGAGTGAAGCCGCGGTACAGCTAGTTAAATAACTAGACAGCACGTAAAGCCAGCTGGTATTAATATATCAATCAATTTGTCATAACCGAGATTGTCCATCACAGTTGCGTCACAAATCGCCATAATAAGTATGCTGCAACCTAAATACTCGTCTCTCAGTATTGTATTATCTAACAATACATTCTAAAATCGTTAATGGTTATGGCTATAGAACTCAGAAGCTTAGACATCAATAACATTCTTACAAACTTTGCTGATATACTAAAAATTAGTCCACAAATTCGGTGACCTTTAGTTATCTACATATAATATTTAATCATATTTAGAAAGATATTATTATTAATTATATATCTACTTACAAATAGTACCTATATAAAATTATAAATGAAATTCTCAAATTGTGTTACATCCATTGATTTACTACTAGACAAGAAAAGTGATATAGACACATTATTAAAAAAAATGTGTTCTGTAGAAAATGTAGCTAATTTATTTTATTGGTTAAATAACTGTATAAAGTACATATGTAAGCTAAATTGTAATTCTAGTTAGTTGGCACTTTATAATCCTTTTAAGTATTAATTACTAAAGAACAAAAACATATTTATTATTTATTTATTTATTTATTTCAAAAACCACATAATCCTTACAGGCTAACCTTATGCGATTATATGACTACCTACTTTGAGTATTATCCTTGTTCATTATCGATTAGTTGGCCAAATTTTTCATAATAACAATACTTATTTTTGTCATAGCTCAGCTGTTAGCTTTTATTCGTTGTTTTAATGAAGAATTTTAGAAGTTTGCTTGTACCTATAGGGAGGTAATACATTATTGAAACATGTTCCATAACAAGTTCATCAAAAAGCGCAGTACTAAAGGAAACCAGTTTCTGAATTCTGGTATGTTTTTCGAACAAGTTATGGCTAATTCGCGACTTTGCTTGGCGCTTGGTGGCATGGAATGTGCATTGTTTTCAGTTATCTAAACAGCTTGGAGCCGCTAAAGCACACGCACGTTTATGTACTAATATACTATGTTAGTTCATACACTTATATACAACTAGCTGGCCCTCGCGGTTTCACAAATCGCAATTTCGTTTAAAAAAATCATAATGAAAGGTATTACACAAAAAAATGTTGGATACATTTATTTAAGACAAGTTGTGCCCTGCGGTTTCACCCGCGTTAATTTCAGAGTTCCCACGGGAATTCCGGAGATAAAAAGTAGGTACCTTATGTGTTATAATCTGATGTATAAGCTATATTATTGTAAAGTTTCATTTAAATCCATCCAGTAGTTTTTGCGTGAAAGAGTAACAAACATCCATCCATCCATCCATCCATCCATCCATCCATCTATCCATCCATACATTCTTACAAACTTTCGCGTTTATAATATTAAGTAGGATTATTTCTAGTTCTGCAGCCTAAATGTAATATGTAAAAAAGTTTAATTGGAAACCGTCAGTAATCATTTTTAGCCAAAGAATGATGGGCATATATATTAGTTTGTCCAAAAAAAAACATTTTGTAGAGTTTTATACGCGGTCCAATGTTGATATTAAATTAATAGCGACAAGTTATACGGGCAGAAATACAACATTTCTGAAATAACATTCAAATAATCAAGTACATAATTGAAGTTTTACTACTTACCCTGTTATATAACTGTTACTCTACTATCTATATTGAATTTGAAATCCAAATAATACCTATAACTACTATCTAGTTATATGGTATTATACTATTTCCCGCAGTTCCAGCCGCGTGAATTTCCGGTCTCCCTCGGGAACTCAACTATCCCACCTATCAAACATCTTGAAGGTTCAGTTCCTCTTTATAAATAAAAATTTATGTGTATATGTCTGGCCACTATGCGTTTTGAAACCATTGGTCCGATTGTGATGAAACTTTGGCGGGTTGTTCTGCCTGCGTCCGCAAAGGTGCCTGATCCCAAAACTCACGCGAGTGAAACCGCGGGGCACAGCATAGCTGGTGTTGTATAATAAACTCACCCCTGATGAAGGACTCTAACACATGACGGGCCATGACGATAACCATAAGCCATTATGATATGTTAAAGTATTTATGGAAGCTTTCAGATAAACAGTCAAAGTGACATCGTCTACTCATCCGTTCAACTCACGATCGCTGACTTGTATTGTATTCCCATCCATTTAAAGTAGGTACAAATTATCTTTAAGGGCAATCCATTTTAAGATTCTTATGATGTTAACTAAAGTGTTACTTTAAATAATTATATTCTGTAACGTAGGTCCTTGTTATTTTAATTCCAACTCTCGTACACGACGTGACAGTTACTTGGATTTGAACTAATTTCATTTATAACGAACAGAAAACTCATAGCACCTACATGTTATGTAGGTACATATAATTGTATAATTCTCTCGAGTTCATTGCAAACGTGCGTCTACTGCACGTCATTTAAAACATCTCAAACTTTAAATTATGTAAAATTACTTGCAAGTAGGGGTATGCGCTAACACTAAGTGCTCTCTAGAAACGATTATGTTCTAGGAAACGTAAAATGAAATAATTATATTACAAAAGAACTGTATTTTTTAATTACGTATATAAATAGGTAGGTACTTACGAATTTTGAGTGAGTTTCTAATCTGGCTAAACTTCTATATATATTCTAATTAATAGAAAGATTTTGATACAACTACCTACTACAGTTGAAAGATCTTTGTGAGAATTTTATGGCAATAAAGCTGGACCTATAAACTCTTGACTTCCTGTTTTTGCACTCAAATTCGTATGCTTTTGAAAATTGCATTTCTATTTAAAGTCCGTCTGGGGCATTGTGTGACGGCGCGGAGGGGCGTGAGTCAAGCGGAACGCGGACATAATATGCACAGTCAATGTGCACGCGGTAACACATTTGTTATGTAGATATAACGATATTGGTCTGGCAACGAAACGCCTAACGAGATTCGAATTTATGAACAAACAATGTGACATACAAGTAAAAGTGTCAAGAACGTTACAAATTCTAACACGATGAAACGTATTGAAGAGATTGTCTATGACAAATCTTGATTTAGACAAACTTTTTCTGTTTTTATTTCTTACTAGTTGGTATTTAGTAATAGAAAAACTATAAACGTTCATATGGAATCCAATAATCACCAATCATTCAGGTATATAAATAATAAGTAGACAGATATTGAGATACAATTGATTGTTAAGGGGGTTTGAAACAGATGAGCACGCATGCGCGATATAACTTTTTTTTCTTTCTGAAATCGGTCTAGTCTAGAAGGACCAAAAGAAAAGAGAAACAAATCTCTTTTTTGAACTCCATGATTTTACTAAAAGGTTGAAAAACCCCCGTTGGCCGCCTATGTTACCTACCGTTCTTCGTAACCAGTTTCGTAGAAATAATAAAACTTTCTATGTATTTAAAGACATAATAAGGTACTACCAAAACTACTGGTAATTTTGTATTTAGATAAAGTTTTGTATTAGGTTCATAGAAAGAAGAAATATTCTTTGTATGAAATTGCACAAAAATAATTGTTCTTTTTTCGTAAGCGTAAGTAGGTAATCTAATGGGCTTGTCAACCCAAATTTTTGTTTTTAGTCCGTCTTGTAAATTAATAAATAATATTGGACACGTATTTTTTCATTTTTGCGTAATCAAAAAATAACGGAGATATATTACCTAAGTACTAGTATAGTATTATATTATCTGTGCCTAAGTCGAAATGTCGCGTGACGTCACGCCATGCTACAGTTTAAAGCACGTTGTGACGTCACGGGACATATTTTGACTAAGGTAATGTAGGTAGGTATCTCCGTTATTTTTTGATTACGTTAAAAATATGTGTCCAGTATTTTTTAGTATTCTACAAGACGAACTAAATAGAATTTTTATTTTAATACCCCGGAAAGAAAGCCTATTGGTTACGTTCAAAGAAATTTATTTCCTTTTTTTTATTTCTTTTTGTATGTCACTACACTATATAAATTGTAAAAACCGTTAGTTTATAAAAAAACGGTAATATTGTGAAATTCTGATGACAGAAAATGCATAGTGGTACTCGCACATGATAAATCGGTACCTACCGTCGGTACCATTTGACTGTGTTGTGGTCACACCTTACCTAGCCTAGAATACCTATCAGGGTGCAACTAAATACCTCTTCAATGCCAATCGCTTACAATCTAACGGTTTTTAAATTTTTAAGGTGACATACATATTGTCTTGGGACTGGTTCAATAGAAAAAAAAATTTTTTTCAAGCATTCAGCAGCTTCAAAATTGATATATAAGATACCTACAATTGTGTCAAGTTTGTAAATTTAAAATGCAATTTCATTGAACCTTGCGAGTCTCTACATTTGTTAACATAGGTACAGTTTGCAACAACAAAACATCGTGCGGTATGTTTTATATGAAGTAAGAGCAGCTGTTATTGAATAAAATTTGAATGTTACTAAAATATAGTAGGTAGGTATCTATCCACTGAATACTGGTGGAATTGCTAAAGCTTAATGAAAAAAAGAAAAATTATTCCTTATTAGAAATGCCCCGCGGTTTCACCGCATGAGTTTCGGAATTCCCGCAGGAACTCCAAAGTAGCCTAATTTAGGTACTCCTTATGATATCAGCTAGTTAACAGTGAAAGTGCCGTCAAAATCGGTCCAACCATTTCGGAGATTCACCCACGTGATTTCAAAATTCCCGCAGGAACTCCAAACTTCTTCTATTTTTTTCTCCTTACAATGACAAACATAACAAAAAAAGAATCCGCGAAATTGGTTTAGCCGTTCACGCGTGATGTCGTGACCAAGGGACATAGGGATTCATTTTTATATATATCCATATAGATAGATGAAAATTTTTTATTTACCTATTTGTGATAAGACGCAGATAGGATAAATAGTATATTTTACGTAGGTATGTGTATAATATTATCATCTTTTGCGAATAAACTAAATCCCAAAGATGTTGTACGTCTCTAACTATACCTACTAAATGTATGAAGCAGATACCTATGCTTCTGTCGCGAACATAGAGGTAAGAATATATATAGTATAATAGGGATGTGGACTACTTTTGAAAATCAAAATTCTAATTAGTCCGTCAGTTAGAAAATAAAAAAACAATAGAAACGTAATTTTTGCTTTTTCCAATAAATTAAAATATACAGAGATAAAGCGCATCAAAGTTTAGAGTGAAGGGGTCGTGACGTCACTAACCGCTAAAACCGCCATACAAACTGTCAGAATAGTGACGTCACGCGAAATTTCAACTCAATATATCGCCGTTATTTTTTGATTACGTAAAAAAAGAAAAAATACGTGTCCAATATTTTTTAATAATCTACAAGACGGACTAAAAAATAAAAATTAGTCAACATGCCCATTCCGTGGTCGCGACACAACACGACACGACACCTATGTGTGTTTCCGCCTTATGTACTGCAGGTATTTTCTTGGGTAGGTAGGTCATTCCAAAAACATAGCATAATTTTTAATCTCTAACCTTTTATAATTGATTAACATTATGTTTGGATCGAGTTCAATAAATTATCTAAGAGACTGATTGAGATTTTATTTTGGTTCTTGGTTGAAACAGACAAATCTAATGCTTTCGATTTTTGACAAGACGAGTAAATCAGTATCAGGCATGTGTGTTAATTGCATGTTAATGGATTCCGTTATACTTTTGCGAAGCCAAATTTATTACGAAAAGAGAACAAATTTTTATTGGATTTTATTAAATAGATAGGTATCTATCGCCTGCACAGACAGGAAGTGTAGCAATATGTGAAACGATCGATGTAAGATTTGTGTTCTCTACTAAGAGTGTCGCAACGTATTTATTCCAATGCTAAATGTTATCATTCAGTATAGGTACTATAAATATTATCAGCACGCCTCTGTACGGCTTAATCGAAATAGTAGTCACAGTAAAATATTTATAGGTAATCATGCGAATTCTGTCGTGTAAATATTTAATTTGCATAACTCGTTAAACATTGTTGTGGCAACCACGAAGGCTTCCAACGTCCTGTGGGTGGGCTCGCAACACACCATATATCAACCTATTAACATATTCTTCTCACCCACTATCAGTTTAACCTGTCCTATAACAGTATGAGGCAGAAAGTAAAAGCATTATAATATCATCTAAAGATCTATTAAATAAACTTACTTTGGTGTAGTGTTTATTTTTCCTCCCATAAATGGTGCAGGCCCTCATTAGCGTGGTCAAGATTCATCAAATTGTCCAATAACACAAGTTTTGTTATATGTTTTGCGACACTGTATTGAAATGTATGTGATAACAGCAGAGGTGGTTCACTTTTGTGTAGTTATAGCGGAGAGACAAGAATGTAGTCACGAAACGGATAGCGACACGGTCACCCCGTACGGTGGCGTGAGACTCACTGGTCTCTTTACTTTGAATAGCAGTCGCGCTCCCTCCCTGCTGATGCATGCTTTGGTTTGCTATCGGCGCGCCTGCCTCGGCTGGGGAGCATAAAAAGGGCCACAAGTCACAAGTATCCCGACATTTTTTGTCTCTTCCGTACAACAGTCACTTGTCTGACGGATTTCGTTGAAGGGCACAGTCGAACCATTCACATTTAAAAGGGTTGGTGCTTATAAATACTACGGTATTATTACCTACCATATGTTATGAAAAAGTTTTATGTATCCATGAGACTGATATGTCACCAAGTACCTACTTAAAGGTCATTAAAGGTTCTAAAGAGCTAAATAATAGCAAAATATTTTTCGTAACGTCACTTATTTCATTATTTTTCCATATTGTATAAAAATATTCGCAGATGTTGAACAGATAACTCGAAATGATTTTATGTAAATTAATATTAGGAATAATATTTTTTTACACAAAATTCAAACATAAATATTTCATAGAAACCGTAATGGCAAATGTTTATCTATACGTTGTAAACGACTGACGACGAGATAATGTTTTTTTCTGTATAATATATTTTATTATCTACAATATTTTTTTTATAATAATTTAACGAAAACGATTTTTCAACGGTTGTTCATGATTGGTCTATGGCTCTAGGCAAATATGACGTACCTACCTGATAGATTATGTAGTTAAAACTCCTATCACGCAACAGCACGTATTCGGTTTCCTTATCACCCAATTTGGCGTTTATTACATTACAATTTATTTTCATTCATGAGAGATTTTCTCCTCTATATTTTTTTGGACCGTATAGTACCGACTTATGTTACCTCTAGCACCTCTAGGCTCTACATATGGGCTAAAAACCTTTACACCGATGCTGTATTGTAACTGTATGCTGTATTGTAGAAACTTGAAAATAAATCAACTTACCTCTAGGCTCTACATGGACATAGATAAGCAATAGTGTGTTAACCCACATTGAAGAAATTTTGAGTAAATCTTGTTTTATAATTATAGCGCCATTTTGTTTCAACCTTTTTTTATGTTCAACATGTTTTTAAATATTTAAACAATGTAATAAGGTAAATACATAATTAAAAAACGTTTTCTAACTCTCAATAAATCATTCTGTATCAATAACTTAATTTTGTTGGTTAACATGTTATTGCTTATCTGCGTCCACATATGGGTTAAAAACCTTTACACCGATGCTGTATTTAGAAACTTGAAAAAAAAAACAACTTAATATTTATTAGTCCTGAACCTTATTGTCTTTATTATTAGTGTTTCACAACTGTTAAGTGTGACAATTAGCTGTTAAACATGCTGTAGGCACAATTGATATAAATTCAATCGAATTGTTACATGACCTTTGATTGAGGTTACTGGTGACCATTAACCGAGTGTTTCTGCCATCTCTGGAATTGAGGACCTTGAAAGCTCATTGAAAACTAAAGTGTATGACGAAAATTTAACGATAGGTATTTTCGATATGACTGCTAACGCCATCGGTTGTTTCTATCTTAATTTAATTGTTGACACGCCAATTAACTCGAAGTCAATGTCGTTTGACAAAGTAAAAATAGTTTTTTATGTATGATGAAATCGTTAACATTTTTTCTGGAAGGAAGGTTAGTGCTTTGCACAAAAGGCCATCTTAACTTCCATCTATGTTGTTGACACTGCCAAAGAAGCTAGTTACCGTGATATTATTATGTATCCGTTCCGAAGCGTTTGCATTGACGGTTCGTCAAAGCGTAGCTGAGTTGACATTACGTTAATGGATGTGTCGCAGGCAAATAAAATATGTAGTATCTAAACTATAGGCATGTTGCCGGGGTATGAAAATCAAAATTCTAATTATTAGTCCATCAGTTAGTTAATAATCCTACTAATATTAGGTATAAATGTGAAAGTGTGGATGTTTGGATGATTGGATGTTTAGATGTTTGGATTTTTGGATGTTTGTTGCTCAATCACGCAAAACGGCTGAATGGATTTAGATGAAATTTGGCATGCATGTAGCCTTTGACATGGAAAAGAATATAGGCTACCTTTTATCCCGGAATTCCCGAGGGATCGCCGAAATTAACGCGGGTGAAGTAGAATTAATTATTGCATACTACACGTTGTCAGAGGTACAGAAAAGGACACTTTTTATTCCGGAATTTCCGCGGGATCTCCGACATTAACGCGGGTGAAACGGCGGGGCACAGCTAGTAAAAAATAAAAAACACTTACATTTCGCTTGCATAAATTACTCATTAAAGTTTAGGAGTGGGGGCTCGTTGTGCCATAACTATACGTGTAAAGTGTATCAAGGTTTGATATCACGAGATTCGAGATTTTGATTACAAAAAAAAGGAAAATACGTGTCCAATATTTTTTATTAATCTACAAGACGAACTAAAACATAAGTAGTCATCTAGCCCATTCGTCCGATTGCAAAGATTTATATATTATGCTTCATTTTGAACTTAGCCTATATGGTTGATTAACTTAAGGTTTCACTCCTCGGCGAAATGTGTAATAAACAGAATTTATGTTAAATACAGTTTTTTATTATGAGTGCTTCCACAGAACAATTTGAAAATCAGTAACCGAACCTAAGTAGTTTTTTTCTTTTTTCTTAATCATGGCGTATATTATTAAAACTCTTGCGTAGTAATCAAAATCTCTTCTTCTTCTACTCCATATATGTAAGGCAGGATATACAAACAGTTTTTGCTAGCATTAATAATATTATAATTATGATTATTTAATTGCCATTGAACCATAGTAAAGAAGTTCATACACGTTTTATGTTGAGACCTACTTATCCAACAATTTATCAAATGTTTATGTCGGTACATTCGAATGTGAATGACGCCATATATCCTAACATTGTGAATAATATGTACATCTAAATCACGATTCCGTGATCCTCACCAGGAAAATGATTACGATATTATAATAACGATACTTATGAGCACGTAAAAACACTCGTACCTAGGTACTTTTATGACACTGCATGAGGAGGCTCTGTGTTCGGATACATGTATGTTTTTTATGTAAATGTTCACCGATTACTCAAAGACGGTTGGACCAACTTGAAAAATTCTTTTTTTGTTTGGAAGGGTATACTTCCAAGTTGGTCCTATTGTCACCAAATTGAGATCTGATGGTGGGGTCTTGGAGAAATCGAGGACACTTCAAATATTAAAGGCACACATATATAGCGATATGGGTATTTTCGACTTGCTTTCGGAAAGCAAAATTTGGAGAAGTGGAACTGATGATGACCACAGATGGTCATCGAGAGTACTTAAATTATACGTATTTCACGAGATGGTGATGTACCAGGAGAACTCCTCAACAATGAACGTCCCTGCATCGGGAAAAGCAATATTTTGTAAAAGGTGATGAGCAGTTGACATTAGGCTACTGTAACTTAGATAAATTACAAACCGACTCACTCAACAGTGAGAAATAATCAAAATAAAAAAATTAAAAATTAAAGCCGACATCCAAAAACACAAAACTAAAAAGCTAAAAATAAAAAAATACCGATTTAATCCAAAAGGCAATAATATAAGTGAACGGTTTGAAGTCAGGTGACAAGCCAAATATGGAGTAGATGTGTAAATGGGCTAAGTTCACTCTCGCCACGAGCTCATTGGGAGCAGTACAACCAAAGTAGGCAGACACAAGCGGGCTTGGCACCGAATTCAAACCGTTCAGTGGTAGCACAAAGCAAATATTACGTGTATATTTTTGTCTTTTGGATTAAATCGGTATTTTGATATTTTTAGCTTTTTAGTTTTGTATTTTTGGAAGTCGGTTTTAATTTTTTGTTTATTTTTTTCTTACAAAGAATTCGAGAAAAACATTTTTCCATAAAAATATTGCAATGACGACTATAAAACAGGAACTATATTACATTGAAAAATTTCCAAACTTAATTTTTTTCTTGGTAACTTCTCAACTGAAGGTACCTACTTGATTGAATTCCACATAAATCACACTCTTTCTGACATTATTTTGAATAATAATACCATCTTAACTACACAAACCGACTTGTTTCATGAAGTCATCGCCATCAACAAGGATACATATTTTGTTGATTAGACACCTCGGTTTGTGTTGAAAATTACTAGGCGTGACGCGGCGGACCCTGGCGATTGTCAGTCACGCTTGTTTACTATTTACTCGTTACTCTAAAATTGAATAAAATTATTACTTATAACTTTAGGTATCGTACGCACTTACAAAACATTAATTACGGTCTAGCCAACTGAGGGTCGATCACGGTGTTTCGGAACGAATTCCCAAAAAAATATTTCGCTAAGCTTAGGAATTTAATTTAAAAAAAAAATTAACCCTCTTTTGAAGGATCTAATGTTGCTTATCATTTGACCGAACTTATCCGAGCGTTATTTTCCTAACTCTACACAACGAAACTAAAATCAAATCTGGGCCCTTATTCAGTATGACCAACAACAACAACAGTAAAACTTCTTTGAGAACGAGAGAAAAGCAATTTAAGTGGCGCCTTATCTTAACGCGGCGCGTTATGGCCATAGTCATGGACAAATTGGTCCATGCCATAGTGAATGAGGGCCCTCGCATTGCTATAAATTCCTCGTCGAAAACTGATGCTTACTGCTTTAGCTTCTAATTGGTCAAATTTTTATAAATTTTATACAATATATTTCGTTTAATTGATGGTTAAACAAACTTACCTAGTGATGTTTGACCATAATTATACGAGACGTTGCATCCGAAGAGATTTATTAGATGTTTTACTATGTAGTCCATTCTTCAATGTACTAGCATCGCACACAATTATTTAGAGCTATAAAGGAGAATCAAAAATAAAAAGATATTCAATTGACTACTGTGTACCCCTCCTCCCCGCCCCACCCGGCGTAGCGCCTGCGTTGCCGCACGCCGCCGTGCCAGCTCATTTTTTCAGAGCACCTATTTCATGGCATGGGGTAACGTTAATACTTATAGATGTATAAGTTTTTAACGAAACCTATGGGCAGGGAGGGTAATAAATCTCTTCGGATGCAACGTCTCGTATAATTATGGTCAAACATCACTAGGTAAGTTTGTTTAACCATCAATTATACTGCGACGTTGCATCCTCGAGATTTATTAGATGTTTTACTATGTAGATGTTTAGCGCTCACCATGAAATAGGTAAAAGATAGGGAAAGAAGAACGATGATAAACCAAGTTAAATCAGCGAACACGAGTAGAGAAAAAATATAATTAGACTTGTACAAATCGGGAAGAAAACGCAAAGCTTTTAAGCAGAGGGCGCTGTGTGTTTGTTACCTGTCAAAACACTTTTAAAACAACTGATTATTGGCTTTTTGAATTTCTAAGCACTAGTTTAGCTTTGTTAAGTCTTTAAATTAGTTTCGTGATGTATATGTATGTTCTAGACGTGGTCTCACAATCAGTATCTTTAAAATGTTTCCTACATAACCTCAAAAAATCCCTTGATTTATTTATCACTCTTTCCTTAATGTTAAACCACTTGGGAATTGGTGTACACCTATTTCCTCACAATCATAAGCTACAACAGCGTCCCATAATTTAATTAACTAGTGAAAACAACAAAAATACACTCAGTTTCTATGTAGATTGACAGATCTTGTGTAACAAACATTTGGCGCCCTCTAGGTTGAAACTAATTGCCAGTTTTCTACCCCATAATTTTACAAAATATTTATATATTTTGTTTATCTTGTATTTATATAAATGTTTATTAATCAGAGTCATTATTGTAAGCTGCTTCTGCAAAGAGTCTATCCTCATTTATGGGATACAGTGGGATAAAGTTAAGGCATTGTGAGTTAAAGCATTGTGAATATAAGGTCGTTTCGTGGTCAATAATTTTCTGTATTTAGTAAGTTTTTTTTTTTTTTTTTTTTCATTAGAGGTATTGACTTTCAGTTGGTTAAGCAGATCAAGGACAGCGTCTCTGCACGTTGTGCAGTCGACAACGCAAGTAGAGCTATTCGTTTCTTGGTTAGTTTTTCGAGCGGAAGGCTCTCTTTTGGGTACTAATTTGTTATATTGAAAAATTTAAAGATATAGGTATATCAGCGATAAAGCAATCAATATTATTTCAGGAAGAGGCGTAACCAAGGTTTACTTGGCCGGTTTAGAACTATCATTGTGCCTGATGCTCTATCGGTAGCTTATTTTTTTTTTTTTTTTAATTTTCTTAAGCATTTGAAGAGAGAGAAGAGAGGGAGAAAAAAAAAAAAAATCGTAACGGAAGTACTAGATACTCCAATCTACCATGAGTGCGTTAAAACGTCTGTAGATATGCCGAGATAAATAAAGTGGGCTTTTCTTTGGCTTTGGAAGCAAAGCAAAATTAATATCGATGATCAATTTAAAGACTGAATGAGTCAAACTCCACTCGGTATCCGACAAAGGTTTTTTAACACCTTTAAAAAATTTTGAACGGAAAAAAGTACATTTACTGTAAATAAATAAAATATCAGTCAATATACTATGTCAAGACTCCACATCGGCTTCGCGGTTGTTTCCTAAATTTATGTACGACGCGACGTGAAGATCAAAAGAAGTCTTCCCTCGCGTCTCCTGATCTGTCGGAAACTTTGCAAAGCACATTAGACCATAAACCGATGTTCACCGATGCACGATAGGTACACCCCAACCTGTTGGAGAGGCAGCGGAGAATATTTCCAAAGTGTTAACGGTTCTTACGAGTTTTGTTTTTTGAATGCCTAATACCTATTTTATTATTAATCCACCATGAAAAAACTGATTCAAGGGAAGTACCTGCCTGGCATGATTTTAAAACTGTTTAAAACTCTCTCCAACAGCTTGGATTGTTTGTCTAATGGCAGTATTTTTCTGTTTGAAAACCAAAAAATATGCTTCTTTTAGGTCTATGGTCGCCATAAGCGGTTTTTAAAACACAAGTATCGTAATAGTCCGTAGGTCTTCCATTTTGAACTGATTTGACTTGATAAACTCGTTAACTCTCGTTAACTCGTTTGAAATTCTTACCAATATTAAAAAAGCGAGAGTGTGTGTTTGCAACTCTTTCACGCAAATACCACTGAATGGATTATAATGAAATTCACATTAACATAGCTTATACATCAGAATAACACACAGGGCACCCTTTATTCCGGAATTCCCGCGAGGTCTGTGAAATCAACGCGGGTGAAACCGCAGGGAACAGCTAGTCTATACTAATATTGAGGAAAGATTTGATTTTTGGTTTGTTTGTTACGATTTAACTCAAAAACTACTGGACCGATTTCAAAAATTCTTTCACCATTAGAAAGCTACATTATTCTTGAGTAACATAGGCTATATTTTAATCCGGAATTGCCGCGGGAACTCCAAAACCATCACGGTTGAAACCGCGCGGGACAGCTAGTTAAGAATAAAGTGAACTTTTGAGTGTTGAAAAATTGTCAAAACTGCACTGCAATGACTGTATAACTTTGTGGATTAGATATTGCAATATTTAGGTGGTAACTTTTAAACTGGAATACAGTGCGATCAAAAGGAATTTTAAAGCTCCTTACATAATTAGGTATATAACAACTACATCTAAAACGACTAAATCATCTATAATTGATTGCCACTCATACTAAAAATATCTAGGTGACCGAGCTTCGCTCGTAGTGCTATCTGCCGTTAAGTAGAAAAAGCAGTACCAAACACTCATTTTTCATTGCCTGAAAACACAGATAAAACAACCCTGCATACTAAATTTCATGAAAATCTTTGGAGTCGCGTCCGAGATTCAGATTATAAGTATAATATGTATCTATACCACAGATTCCATACTAATAATTATTATAAAACTGAAGAGTTTGTGTGTTTGAACGCGCCAATCTCAGCAACTACTGGTCCCATTTGAAACATTTTTTCAGTGTTAGATAGCCCATTTATCGAGAAGAGCTATACAAATACATAATATGATCCCGCTAAGATCAATAAGAGCGGAGCAGCAATGAAAAATGTTACAAAGAACGGAAAAAAATATTCCGTTACGCTACTTGAACGGTTAAAGTTACGCAAAAATCATGTAGTTATGGAATATATTTTGCATCAGTAAAGAATTTTTCTTAAATTAACGCGGTTGAAACCGCGGGACACAGCTAATGTATATATATATACACGAATTGCTTTTTAGTAGATGTAGACGATATAATCTACCTGCGTGGGATACTACCTCAGTTATTACGGTTTGTATGGTTTGGTCGTTATTGACGTTATACGTTCGTTACGTTTAATGATGAATTTTTTGTCTTTTATATAGCAAATTCTGTTTTTCTTCTTATGTAAGGCCGTCTACTAGAAGCCATCCCCAACGTTTAGAGATTTTGTCGGGAATGGCCAAACACTTCTTTGATCACCAAGGGATTTTAGGATTTTTCGAGGTAAGGTATCCTCAATTGCTTAAAACACTTCATGTACTTAATTTGTGGAGATGAATAAATGATATTATTATTATTATTATTATTATTATTATTATTAATTACCATACTAGTGCTTGCGTCTGGTTGTTCAGTTGCTAGTAGCACTGTCATCTCCTTCTGAGTTATTTCAGGGAGTGAACCTTTCGCTGTTCACTTCGGTTTTCATCTCCGAAGGCCCAATTCTCTTCTATGGAAAGAAATCTCGAACCAGATCGTTCGTGTAAGGGTGCACTTGTTTAATCACCGCGACATGAAGTTGACCTTGGGAGGTACTTTAAGGGTGATCTGGACTTTAAGCGGTGCTCATTTCGATCGCGAGAGCCTGGTAATATAGTGCACAAACTGTTGAGGCACTCAAATATTTTAACGTCTTTGGGCGTAATCACGTTACTACACGAGACAGATGAAGCTATCTATCATGAACACGTCAAGTAGTATAGCTTAGAGTCGACACGATCCTGGAAATGTAGTGCACAAGCTGTTGAGGCACTCGAATATTTTAACGTCTTTGGGCGTAAGCACGTTACGACGCGAGACGGATGAGGCTATCTATCATGAACACGTCAAGTAATATAGCTTAGAGTCGACACGATCCTGGAAATGTAGTGCACAAGCTGTTGAGGCACTCGAATATTTTAACGTCTTTGGGCGTAAGCACGTTACGACGCGAGACGGATGAAGCTATCTATCATGAACACGTCAAGTAGTATAGCTTAGAGTCGACACGATCCTGGAAATGTAGTGCACAAGCTGTTGAGGCACTCGAATATTTTAACGTCTTTGGGCGTAAGCACGTTACGACGCGAGACGGATGAAGCTATCTATCATGAACACGTCAAGTAGTATAGCTTAGAGTCGACACGATCCTGGAAATGTAGTGCACAAGCTGTTGAGGCACTCGAATATTTTAACGTCTTTGGGCGTAATCACGTTACGACACGAGACGGATGAAGCTATCTATCATGAACACGTCAAGTAGTATAGCTTAGCCATGATTGTATCAGGAAAAATAGCCATATTCCATTCTTTCGTCAGAGTATCTTGTTATCAACCATGATCACGTAAATAATAGCAGTACATAAATAACAGGCACGTAAATAGAAGCAAGCATACGTAAATAAAAGCATAATAAAGCATAAAATGAAATAAAAAGTGGGTATGCTAGCAATGTTACATTAGCTGTGCTTTTATTATGGCTATACTCGTTAAAACGATGGTTCAAGAACACACAAAGGTGGGTAATTTTACGATGAATGCATATTATCAAAGCTTTCCATTTATTTGTTTATTAATTGAACTATAATAATGTGACACCTAAAGGTGAGTAAACAACGACTTACCATCGCATGTCTGATGCACAGGGACCGACGAAGGTAAAGCTCAATGCGTTGTAGTCGTTTTGAGATATTCGCTTCTTTCTCTTTGTTTGTACGTTTACCCATAGTTAACCTTTAACTTCACATAATTTTATTATTTTTTGTAGGTAGAATAAAAAGTATTTTAGCTCAAGATTACAAAAAACCTATTTAGTAGTGGCGATGCCGGCACACAAAAAATGAATGAGCTGGCACGGCGGCGTGCGGCAACGCAGGCGCTACGCCGGGTGGGGCGGGGAGGAGGGGTACACAGTAGTCAATTGAATATCTTTTTATTTTTGATTCTCCTTTATAGCTCTAAATAATTGTGTGCGATGCTAGTACATTGAAGAATGGACTACATAGTAAAACATCTAATAAATCTCGAGGATGCAACGTCGCAGTATAATGAAAGTTGGTAAGTATGGTGAGTTTTAAAAACTCATGCATTTCTACCGTCACGTGAAATGAAATGTGTAAAACTTATTAGTGACGGATAAATTGTGAACCATGGACCTCCGCTCCCGATTTAGTAGGTACAAAGACATTCTATATATATCATTGAGTAGGTAGGTACTTGAGGAAAAATGTCGTCGTGTCACGCTAAAAAAAGGCTTAACAACATTTTTGTTGAACTTACTTTTGTCCTAAGGAAAACAATATTTCCGAGGAAAACGAGTTAGTTTTTTTATTTTTACCATCAAGATAATTAAGTATTGTGGATACTGAATACTATAAGAATCAGATTAATCACCATTAAATTTTAAAGCAAGGCGAGACTTAGACAAAACAATTTTAGAAAAGCTTTATTTAATGTAGATTTTTGTTTTTCCTTTTGTTTTTGCTAATTATTTTTCTTCGGAAAAGGCTGCTTTACGTAGGTTTTTGTTGTTAATCGGTTTTTGGTATTGCTACTGGTTGCTTGAGATTTGTTGGGGTTTGTACCTGAATAGTACTAAAGTCTAAAGAACTACATACATTATTGAAGACTATTTTTTTTTCGGATAAGATGTGAAGAGTTACTTTATCTTGACCATAATATTATGTTGAAACGTATAGAGTAGGTACAAGGTGTTGCCAATTCGCTTGCATTATACAACATAATATTTTTTTTTGGTTTTCACAATTTTTCACTTTAAAAACAATGCTTGCCTAAATAATGTTAATCACCAGTCAATTTGTATTGTGAAACATTAAAATGTTCACTTGGCAAGTAAATATGACAATTTCGTTTCTATTTCGTCCTCTTCTACAATTTTTTTTTCATTCATTTGTAAGATATGGTTTTAAATTTACCGAAAAAAAAATGATGATTCATTTGCTATAAGAGAATGATGAATTTTATTTCTATGAATCTCTAGCATTGATGGATATAGTACCTACATTTGGCCTTCACATACTTATATTGGACAATCAAATGGCATTATTATCATTAGGCGCTTTACCCACTCCCAAGTCTGAAGACACCATTTCACACATGAAATATACACAAAAGAAAAAGGTCAACTTATTAGATATTGATAATTGGGCATGACACAAACCGTGTTACCTATATGCCAAAATTCAGAAGACAACTATACGCTACTTGTACCTACATTGATGAAAAAATACGTTACATTATTGCATAGGTATTTAATTATTTGACAATATTAGATAATTGCACCGTTGATCTAGTGCATTGATTCCCAAAGTGGTCCAGGTGGACCCCCAGGGGTCCACGGGAGCCCGACAGGGGTCTACGCTTGCGTGGAAAAAAAATGGGGGTCCACAACTGTTGGATGAAGATGCTTTTTAAACTGACCTTGAAACAGCTTAAATGACATCCACTCACAGCATAATCAAAACAATATAAATTCTCACCTTTTTTTCGAAAACTTTTAACTCATAGTTAATTGAAAAATAGCCACAACACAGATTGCCATAGACATATACTTTTTTCGGGTTTCGGAAGTAAGTTAGTAAATGTAATAGTTGCAGGGGGTCCACCAGATCCAGCAAAATGTTTAAAGTGGTCTGTAAGAAAAAAAAGTATGGGAACCTCTGATCTAGTGTATCTAACTATTTTTCCATGTATGGGTCGCAACCCGCTGGGGGGTCGCAAAGCCTCTATAACCCTTTCACCGCCAAGTTTTAGTAGCCTTAACTTATCTCTAGCGCCATACGTTTTACGCATGACTTCTTCTAGTATCTATTGGGAAAAAATAAAAGTGATTATTCTATTTAATAAAATTTAATATAAAACTACAAGGACTGTGTGTGTACTATAAGTACCTACAAATAATCTGAATTGTGTACTTTACTAAGTGAATAAAAGTGCAATGGTGTGTCAGTAAAGGAATATTACGTGACTGGCGCCAGGAGCACGTCTTTCATAGATCGTGATATTACGGGGATGGTGGTGAAAGGAATAATTGTTCGTGCGGGGGGGTAGTCAGTAAAAAGTAAAAAAAAAAATAATAACTAAGTTCAAAAGGAAATTTAACAATCATCGGCCTCGCACATACCTATAGATATGCACGCACGTTGTTAGCCCTATTATTATTTATTGTTGTATTGCTTTTTGTGGAAGTACCTATTTCAATAAGTAATCGATGTAAAAATATGTGTTTTGTTTTAGGTACTTAATTAAATTTAATCGATATCTAACAATGAAAATTTTGTACTGATTTGATATTTGTAACATAATTAAATAATAATATGTAATATAATATTTGTTATTTTATAATTTTTTACAGTAAAAAGCCTAAATTTAAGATGTACCTATATATGAATAAATGAATAATAATATAATGATAATAAAAAAATTTATCGCCATCAAAGCTGTGGTACAAAAAAAACACGAAACTTAACAAATTATAGGCAAAAGGAAGTGTTCAACGTAAGCTGCTCATGAACTAGGTCCCGAGCAGCGTTGGTTTCAGTCACTCCCTTAAATACTCACATACTTACTCACTTAAATACAAGTTACAATAATAGAAGCAGCATTGTACCTACTACCTACCTGTGCCTATATTGTACCTGTGCCCCGCGGTTTCACCCGCGTGAGTTTCTGAATTCCCGCGGAAACTCCAGAGTAGCCTAATTTATTTCTCAAACCTTCCCCTACTTTCACAAATATTTCAAGATCGAAATTGGCCAAATCGGTTCAGCCATTCTCCAGTTTTAGGGAGACAAACGACCAGCAATTCATTTTTATATGTAGGTATATACCTAAAGAAGATTTTCATACAAGTTATAATAGAAACAGTGGAAGATAGGGAACCGTGTATTTTTACATCCTACTAATATTATAAACGCGAATTTTTGTAAGAATGTATGGATGGATGGATGGATGGATGGATGGATGGATGGATGGATGGATGGATGGATGGATGGATGGATGGATGGATGGATGGATGGATGGATGGATGGATGGATGGATGGATGGATGGATGGATGGATGGATGGATGGATGGATGGATGGATGGATGGATGGATGGATGGATGGATGAATGGATGGATGGATGGATGGATGGATGGATAGATGGATGGATGTTTGTTACTTTTACACGCAATAACTACTGGATGGATTTAAATGAAACTTTACAAAAATATAGCTTATACATCAGATTAACACATAGGGTACTTTTTATCCTGGAATTCCCGCGGGAACTCTGAAATTAATGCGGGTGAAACCGCGGGGCACAACTAGTATTAAGTAAGACTCACATACAATCTAATTTTGTGTAGGTAGAGTATACATGTAATGAGTAAGTTTAGAGCAAAAAATGGATATAAGCACACCAAAAACGAGTGCACAAAAAAAAATTATACCTACATATTGAATAGAAATGAAGCGGGTGATTACGGTAGTTTAACGTTATAGAATTGGTCACGCAACCTCTATTTACTTCAGGATTTTAACAATAGATACCTAAATATGGGTACCTACATTTGATCTTTTCATTGTTAGGAATGTCTATTAATTAATATATAGGTTTGTTTATGAGCACGCAAAATAATCATAAAGGTAGAGTTGCGACAGCACCTTTGATGTACAGGGGTCGTATTTTTGAAACGCTCGAATTACTTTCGCACACGGAATCGCGAGATTCACATGCGAATCCTTTCATATTTCTTAAGGATTCGCATGTGAATCTTGCGATTCCGTGTGCCAAAGTAATTCGACCGATTCAAAAATACGTTAGTCAACCTGACTGCTACGCCAGGTGTCGTGGTTTCCATTCCCGCATCAGGATATTTATATTTTTATATTATGTTTTATGGTATGTTGTAACCCCATAGCATTTAAACCTGTAGATACCAACTCTTTAAAAATTGCGCCATATAATAAAATTTGCTTTATTTTCTCTATTTAATTTAACGGATCGAGAGCGATCCATCAAGTTCGCGACACCACGTATAAAAACTGTCCAGTTAGACGCCGAAGGCAACGAACCTGCTATCTGGGACACAGCAGAAAAACATTCTGGACATTGGAAAAAAACTGGTAAATGATTGGAGTGTGTACCTACCTGTACTGTACGCTATATCTACATGTAGGTAGAAGGTTACCATAATACGGTAACTATAGTATTATATTACGTAACTAGCTGTGCCCCGCGGTTTCACCCGCATGAGTTTCGGGATTCCCGCAGGAACTCCAATGCAGTCTAATTCACTCCTTGTAACAACAGCTAATTAGCAGTGAAAATCCCGTCAATATCGGTCCAACCGTTTCAGAGATTCACCCGCGTGAGTTTCGGAATTCCCGCAGGAACTCCAAACTTCTTTTATATAAACCTTGTCCTGACATTAACGAACACAAAAAAAAATCAATTTTCCAATTTGGTGCAGTCGTTTGTAAGTTATGCGCTTACCAACATATTTGACGATTCATTTTTATTATATATATAGATATCAAACAGACCATCCGTTTTCATCAAGTAGAAGTAAGTACCTATAGTAACAAAATTCGTTACAGCAACGTGGGTTCTAAAAGCAACAAAAACTATTTTTACATCGTTATGTTCTCCGATCATTTTCATAATGCAAAACGTTGCTTCACTCAACGAATATTACTTATTTATACATATATATTTCGAAAGCTACATACACTTTGAAGTAAATAACTAAAACATTATTATAGGTTTATTATGGGCATATAATGTGGTGTGGTGGATGAAATACACTAAGCCTATGGATCCGAACAATGTATGTAGATATTTTTGAAAGAAGTCTTTTACATTAAGTAAATTCAGATCTATACACGAAATTAATTTTAATTAGTGAAGCGGGTGAAACAAATAAAAATCAATTGCGAATGACGGAGCATTATCTATTTGAGAACGACTCTATACCGATGCAGATGATTTCTTTCTTGGACAAGTTATTTCTATATATAGATTTTTATTAACTAAAACTCATTAAAACTATAAAAAAATTGGAATACCGATACAGACATGGGTAAAACCGCTGGACGAACTAGTATATTTAGACAATATTACGTATTTACTGATATACAACTTTATGTAGGTACCTACCTATATCATCTAATCAAGTTTTAATATACGTCTTGCCGCTATTGTGCTACTTGTCAATTCAATAATAGAAAACGATTTATGATACCGTGAACTTTAAGAGTAAATTGTAAGAGGTAATTTAGTGTTTAAGCAACCTCATATTATGAAAGTAAAGTGTGTGCGCAATTGCTATTTAGATAGGTCTATACTTATGTACCCACCCTACATACTCAATATTTTGTTGAGCCATTTGTCATATATTGCAGACATTGGTAAATTACAGTACGGGCGCCCAAGAGGGGATTTGTGGATTTGCTATAGCGCGTCAGATGAACATAAGGGGGGTATCTTCCACCATGTTGAGTACCTCCACCAAATATAGGCACCTACACTGGTGGTGCGTCTAGAATAACCGATCAGATTAGTAAAAAAAATCGATAACTCGAAATACCCGACCGCGTCAGATTAAGATATGGTGGGTTAATTACATGCTGAGAAATGTGTATATGAATAATCTGACGAATTGAACGTGACATAGGGGAGTTAGAGGATCACAAACAAGCAAAAAAAAACGCAACCTCGACACTCTCGAGCGCGGTTGTTTTATTTTTTATTTTAAAGTAAATAACTCTAGGATAGCGGGAAAAATATAATCTGCCGATTTTTGCCACAAACGTTGCCAAATCTATCAATAATAGTTGATCATATCGTGAAATGGTTACATATCGATGCCGATTCATGATGTGGTCAGTTTTTCGAAATGTACCAATAGATCAATCGACACTTAAACGGCAGTTAAGCACTCGGCTAACGTGATGAAGGCACAGAAGCATCGTTTTCCTCTCCGACCAATAAAATAACAGGTACCTAGGTTACTAATTAATATGCTTCAAGTACGTTTTTTTTTTTGTTCATGACAGAGTATTATTAATGGATATTCAAATGAATACCCACTGTTAAAATAACACAGTGTGTATAATGTACTATGCACACAAACAGCACACTCACATACAAAATGTGCTAACTACAGTAAATTTAAAAGAAAAATTGTAAAACTGTGTTTTGCAATGTTGGTCCGGGGACAATTTTTTCATGTTGCATCAGCAATGTATACCTGCGAATGAAGCGAAAGTGTTGTTACACTACTTCGAAATAGTAGAGACAAAACAATTAGAGCATAATAGTGTATTGTGAATATACTTGTGTAATTATTCACATACTTATGGCACCTTTTATATATAGGGTGCGATTGAAATAATCAAATAATAATCGGCACCTTTCTTAAGACTTTACCTACTTGTGATATGGTTTTCGTCTATAGATACATATGAAATGCTTTGTCCTGAATGACATTGACGCACAGCCTAAACCGCTGATCGTATAGAGACCTGAAACTCAGGAGGTGTGTGTATGACATAGGCATCCGATAAGAAAGGATTTTCCGAAATTTTACCCCTAAGGGGGTGACAAGAAGGGGCAATATTTATATGGGACAACGTGATTCCTTGGTCCAATCTAACGTAAAAAAGCAATTGAAAATCCTATTAGAACCATTTTCGAAATTCGAGTTCTATGCGGACGAAATCGCGGACAAAAGCTATACTTATACGGTTATACCTATATGAATATGCGAGCTATCTTATCTTATCTTCTTATTTTTAATATATATAAATCACGTGTCACGTTGTTTGTCCGCGATGGACTCCGAAACTACTGAATCGATCGTGATGAAATTTGGTCACTATGTTGTATTTGGCCCAACTTAAAAGATAGGATAGTTTTTATCCCGGAATTCCCGCGGGAACTCCGAAATTACCGCGGATGAAATCGCGGGGGACAGCTAGTATATATATATAAAATTGAAACCCTATTTCTCTTGGTCACAGCATCACGCGTGAACGGCTGGACCAATTCTACTAATTCTTTTTTTGTTGTAAAGAGAAGAAGAATAAAATAAGTTTGGAGTTCCTGCGGGAATTCCGAAACTCTCGCGGTTTTCCATCGCATTTTTCATGCACCGCGACACCTCTCTGCATCCGAACTCTCCCAACAATGTGTGTTGTGCATCCATCTTCTATGAGTCCTTTTTTGACTCCGTGTCTAAAGATTCATTTTTTAAATATGGTTAGCAGATTTAAGTTTTTTACAATTACTGATTACACTTGTTTTTTTTATGCACAGGAAGTAAGCCTTTGGGTACCTCTTGTTACCCTCATAAAGCAGTCTTAAAGAACACAATACCGGCGATAATTATTACTCGCGTAGATCAAGATAGATGAAGTTAGCTTTTTGTTATCAAGCCGTATTCTTGTCTTGAAACAGAGATTTTTTCGTAGATATCGAATCAGTTGCGTCTTTTAGGTACCTATCTATTTTTTAACAACAAGGTCTTATAAGTATGTAATGTTCTTTGTTTTGCAAATAAGTTGCTAAAGTATAGATATGAAATAAACTTACAATTAGTATGAATTCAACAATATAAACATACAATAATTTATAATTTACTATACCTGTTTGTGGAAACTGTTAGATCTAAGAAAGTGTTATCTGTTTTATTAACTTTTTTGTAAGTACCTATACCTACTATTTGTTTCATACATACATACATACATGCATACATACAAATAAAAAAAACAAACCGACTTCCAAAAACACAAAACTAAAAATCTAAAAATAAAAAGCTAAAAATAACAAAATACCAATTTAATCCGAAAGACAAAAACACACGTAATATTATTATTGGTTTGTGCCACTACTGATTGGTTTCAATTCGGTGACAAGCCCGCTGGTATCTGCCTACTTGGGTTGTTCTGCTCAAGAAGAGCTGGTGGTTAGAGTCGACTTAGCCCATCTACCCCCTCCATATTGGGCTTGTCACCGACTTCATACCGATCAGCTGTAGCACAAACCAATAATAATATTACATGTGTTTTTATTACGCGTTAGATACCTATATCATACGGGGATGGCGGTGAAAGGGTTAAGAGTTAACATTCCTTTGAGGTATCTACACGGACAAAATTAAAGTCGAAGACAAAAACCGTCAAATTGGTAATAGCTAAAATGTGCTTATTTGAATTTTATTTATTTCATTTATTTTAAGTACCTACTATGCAACTAATTTTAACTTAGTGTGGGATCAAGTAGATCTATGTGTTGTGAAGTGGCTTATTATTATTATTATTATATTAAAAAAATATTAAAAGACAAATTTAATTACATAGCTACCTACTTATTATTTATTAGATGCACGACCGTAAAGGTATATGTCATGGTTTGGCCGTCAGATTTTATCGTATTTAAGTATCATCGGTGAGATAACTTTGTTATTTAACTTAATTAGATACTTATCCAGCATCCATATGACAGCTGACTGGTGACTACATCCAACCAATAAATACTTCTACGAGTACATCGTACTCACACCAAAGCGCATTGCAAAAGATAAGTTAGCAATAAAAATAACTGATAAGGCCGTTAATTGTTGAGTGGCAGTAACTCATTACTCTTACAAAAGGTTGGCCTAGATGAAGCGTGGTCGGTAATTAATTAGATTTATCTACATAACAATAAAGATATGAAAAACATATACGACCGCAGTCGGTACAACTGGTAGGTACCTACTAAAAATGACAAAAAAAGTTTTAAATTGTTTTTAAAATCTTTACTTAAGTAGGTATATAATCATTAAAACGACTCTGAGTGCGGCCGTAAAAGTATCTAACCTCAAATCTTTTTATTTGGTTCGATTATCAAACTCTATAATTAATAATATAGAGGATAAGGTGAATAAACTTCATCATAAAAAAGAATGGTACTCACCTAACGAGTAGCTTTATGTAGTAATAATATTATTAAGACAATTGATTTGGGTCAGCGATTTGTTCAGCGCATTCGCGAACTACGATTACCCAACATTTTCATGCAGACAATGCATATACCTTCATCGGTAATGAAAGAGATTCTAACCATCATGTCCGTGTGGGTAATATACCTTCTCACAAAGTAGGTTTGATCGGTGGGGCCGCTTAAATCGGATGCATTTTGCGGATATAAAATATCACGAGAACTTTTAGCAGTTGGCACACAATATTAGATGACTATAATAATATGTGACTTTATAAGAATCCTCTTTTTTTCTACGTAAGTACCTATTCATTTAGGCATAATTAATAGTAGATTGTATCGCAAGGTATTAAAATTGTATATTTAGGGCGAGGGCGTTATTTTGAATCCAGACCGGAGTGAAGGATTCTTATATAGAATCCTGAACGGAGAGAGGGATTCAAAGGAAATCGTCAGAGGAAAAAATAATTTTAAAAGCCGAGTGGTACACTCTACTTTTCATCCTCCTCTATGAGAAAATAATACAAGAAATCGCTGTAACATATTTATTTGTTATTAAATATAATACAAACCTAAATATTTATTGCGTCCCTCAGACCAAATAAAAACTAAAGACGGAACGCGTAGAACAAACAAGTGAAGCCCGGAAAAAGACACAACGCCGTGCACGTACACAGAAACACGCACACACTTACAAGAAAAAGACACCATACCTTTTAGTTTGAGCTTCTCCCGCTAATGGAGGTGACGCAACAATTAAGTTGAAAAATGCCATATTGTGTCGTCAACGGTCAAAAAATAAAAAACAGCAGTCAGCAAAATAAAAAAAAATCACTTATCACTCGTAAGTAAACTTAGCAAATCCATACACTTTCCTAATCACCACATGCATACGCAAGGTCGGCTTCACTTCGTAGTTCGTTGTTCGAGACGTTCCGTCTTTAGTTTTTATCTGGTCTGAGTTGCGTCCATTTTCACAGATTGTGGTGTTAATATTGTGCTCTCTTCACTACTTAACGAATACATTTTATGAAATCAATAAAATTGCAATATCTGCAGATAAATAAACAATATCTGGGTCATCGAGCTTCGCTCGTTGTGTATAGCGCCATCTGTTGTTACGTAGAAAAACAACACTCATTTATCACGGATAAAACGCCGTTTTCTAAAAATGAAACCTAGCTAGCGTTCAGGCGCATTTCGTCCAATTCGCATCATTTCGTCCAATTCGCATAATCGCCCCCGAAACCCCTTGCATACTAAATTTCAAGATAACCGGAGCCGTTTCCGAGATTCAGATTATATTATGTATATACTAGCTGACCCCCGCGGTAATTTCGGAATTCCCGCGGGAATTCCGGGATAAAAAGTACCCTATGTCACTCAGAATCACTGTATAGCTTTGACTTTCTATAAGTGAAAGAATTTTCAAAATCGGTTCGGTAGATCCAGAGATAGCTGTTCCTCCGTGGTTTTACCTGCGGGAAATTCAGAGTTCCCGAGGGGATTCTGAAATAAAAAGTGACCTATGACACTCAGGACCACTGTAGCTTCCTATAAGTGAAATAATTTTCAAAATCGGTTCAGTAGATCCAGAGATTACCCCTATACAACGTCACAAACGCACAAACTTTTGCTCTTTATATCTTATCTTCTTAATCTTTTAATATATTATATAAATCACGTGTCACGTTGTTTGTCCGCGATGGACTCTGAAACTACTGAACCGATCATGATGAAATTTGGTCACTATGTTGTATTTGGTCCAACTTAAGAGATAGGATAGTTTTTATCCCGGAATTCCCGCGGGATTACCGCGGATGAAATCGCGGGGGAAAGCTAGTCTAATATATATAAATCACGTGTCACGTTGTTTGTCCGCGATGGACTCCGAAACTACTCAACGGATTTTGATAAAATTTTGCAACCTTTTATAATATGGTCCAACTTAAAAGATAGGATAGTTTTTATCCCGGAATTCCCTCGGGAACTGAAGGACATAGAGTACTTTTTTCCCGGAACCTCCGCGGGAACTCCGAAATTACCGCGGTTGAAATCGCGGGGGACAGCTAGTATATAATATATATACATACAAGAATTGCTCGTTTAAAGATAGTAGATAGATACACAGCATAACACATCAGTTGCCGCCTTTTTCTTTATTTTCTGTTTGAGGCGCAAGACTCACCGGCCAAACTTTATTCATAGAATTTGTGCAGTATTTGACGTTCGACCTCCTTGGTCGTCTCTGGCGATAGACATTACAAGTTTCATATTCCAAATTCACAACTCATTAATATTACCCACAACTCATTATGTTTAGCGGGTTAAAATGGATTTCAGTACAACTTTTAGTCGCACTTATGGAAGGGAACCTAAACGTACTACTTTATGTGCACTTATATGCGAATAAAACGTCAGTTTTCGAATAAATGGGATGAAAAAATTATACCTAATAGGAAAACAGGTCCTCATGAGTCAAGTTACCATGTCATTGGCCTAAACCTTTAGGTTTCACTCGCATACATTTTTAGCAGTTTCCGTGGGAATTTCGGGATATAAAGTGTATTTTTTTTGTACAATATGTATGTATGCAATATTTTATCATGATCGGTTGAGTAGTTGCACGAGGCGTGAAATGTCACAGACAGACACAGATATACACACAGTTCCTTACGCATTTATAATACTTATTATTCTGCATATAGGTATCCCTAATTATAATAAAAATTATGCAAAACTTTAATCTAGGACCAGCTGTGCCCTGCAGTTTCACCAGCATGCAGTTTCGGAATTCCCACAGGAATCCCAAAGTAGCCTAATTTACTCCTTGAAACATCAGCTTTGAAAATTCTGTTAAAAATGGTCTAACCGTTTCGGAGTTTCAACCGCGTGAGTTTTGGAATTCCTGCTGGAACTCCAAACTTCTTTCATAAGAACCTTTTCCTTACAATGACAAACACAACAAAAAAAGGTCCAGCCTTTCACGCGTGATGCCGTGACAAAATCAAATAGGGATTCAATTTTATATGTAGAATAGACTAGCTGTTCCCCGCGGTTTCACCTGCGATAATTTCAGAGTTCCCGCGGGAATTTCGAGGTAATAAGTACTCTATATTTTCTGTATCCCTGACAACGTGTATGAAAAATGACGTGCGTGAAAGCGTAACAAACAAACAAACTCACTTTGACATTTATAATATTAGTAAACAAAACCTTTACAAATTATACACCTAAACGGTCCTCATGAATTACTCTATCTATTATTGGTGAAAACCGCATGAAAATCCGTTCAGTAGTTTTACAGTGTATCGCGAACAGACGGCCAGACAGACAGACGTAGCGGAGGATTTTATAATAAAATGTAAGGATAACAGCAGTATGATGAGTAAAATGAATAGAGTTGATATGAGAGAGACAGTCATGATTATTGTTTTGACAAAGAAATTTTTTTTTTTTGACATAGACTCGTTCGCGTTCCTTAGCCCTTACTTTTTAATCAATAAAAAATGTACCTTAATTAACAATTATTGACAAATTCCGTCATTTGCCATAAATTACATTGTCAAGTTTGTAGAGTACAAAATTACTTTTATTAACAGTAGGTAACGAATAATTGTAAAACAAGAACTGGAAACTATACAAAATGGCAAGAGCAATACGAATAGCTCTCGATCTTGCGTTGGGTACGTAAATTTGTGTCAAGGAAACTGTAATCAAAACAAAAGTGGATGCTTGCAATACTTTTAGAGCTTTTGTACTATTCAAACCATAAATACTTACAATATTATATAATTAGCTGTGCTCTGTGAGGTCAGTTGGTATCAAATCTTAATAAATCCGCATTTGTTTTGTATGTTACAGTTTCCATAACAAAGGCTCAACCTGTCATATCAAAAATATGGGGTTCCGCTAAAATTGCTATAGCACAATCCCGGATAAGACCTCTTGTCTGCAATCCTGTGATTAACACCATAGAATCGAAGTTGAGTATAGTTTTCCCAGCTATGGTGTCAAAATTACAACAATTACGGGACGCACAGCTACAAGGAGAAGTCAAATATTTAGAGAAAGAAATCGAGAAAGCAAAAAAACGAATGCAGAAATAAGAACGATAAATATACGAATTAAAAATAAAATCTGTTTTTATTTCTACATTATCCTTAGACAAATAGGTCAGTGAAAACGAAAGAATTATAGTAGTAAAGCAAGCAATAATATTTTTTTGTATTTTTAGCTACCAGTAGAGCCGTTAGACCAGTTATAGGGACTGCATGGCAATATGCTAAGACAGAAGTTGCACCTCCACTAACGCAGGGCATATTTCATGGACCAGTTGGAAGAAATTTTGAAAATGCTAATGCTAAATTTGCTGACGGTTTCATTACTGGCATTCAACAGAAAATACAGGATATAGATGCAGAAGAATTAAGGAAAATCAAGGAAAAAGAGGATATTATCAAAGCTGAGCTGGCGAAGGCTAAAGCAGAAGCGGATGCTAAAAAGAAACTGGAAATGGAAAATAAGAAGAAAGAAGCCGAAAAGATGGCCAAAGAATCTAAAAAAGCCCAAGAAAAACCTAAAGAAAAAAAAAAGGCACAAGCTAATCCACAGGAAAAAAAGAATGAACCTGCTAAAAGGAAAGAAGAAAAAAAGGGATCTCCATCGTAAAAGAAGTAGTATTCTTTTACCTACAGTTACTATGGCAACAATAAAGTCAATGACTGCTTAAACTGAATTTTAAGCAACCTGATAAAAATATGCACAAATAAAATCCAAGGAATAAAATTTTACCCAAAATAACTCTTATTTTTAATCGATCATTGTTTATGGTTCTGTTGGTGCACAAAGTTAGATATTGCATCAGAGGCGTCTCTAGCCCATGTAGCGCCCGTGTGCAGACATTATCCTAGCGCCCCCTAGTAAGCGCGCGGTCAAAATGGAATAGGTACAAAGTACAAGTATGTAAAATATCAAGTTACCACAAACTGACAAACCCCAGTGGATAATAAACACTATTGTTTGGAGATTTTTGAAGAAAAAATTTCCGCCTAGTTTCCGTAGCGAGCGGCGCTCGGCGCCCCCTAGGACTGCTGCGCCCGTGTGCAACGCACACCCTGCACTATAGGTAGAGACGCCTCTGTATTGCATTTTCGTCAATATAGGAACAATTGTCAACTGAACTTTATTCCAAAACCCAAGTCAAACCTTAATATCTAGTACCTACTTATTGCGTTATATTAGTACTGGTCATTTTTTTTACTTTAAAAAATACAATATTTTACTAAATTGTATACGTCAAATCTACTTTTGAATACTAATCTACGTAGTGATTACTTTCTCTCTGATCTAATCAATGAATCTAGTAGTACGTCGTGATTATATTTTGATTATATTCTCTTAGACTTCAAGATTATTGCTACGCTACATAAGATCACACACGGCAACCAATTTTTGGACCTGAGAAAATCATGACTACCGGTTTAAATGTTTTTAAAACTGCAAATAATTTGTTTCGTAAGTATCTATTTTAGTATTATACAAATTATTATCAACAACTTATGACAAGACTTGAGGTGGGGAAGCCCAGGAGGTTCAAGTATCTACTAAGTTTTAAGAATACCTTACCAAGAATAAACCAATTTACCCACAATTTACACCGTCTAAATTACAATGTATGGTAAAAATCGAAGCTCACATAATAAATCTTCAATCTGCATAGGTAGGTACTTAAGTAGGTACCTTAGCATATTCTAAAAACATTTTTAGCGTGACAGATAATATCGCCAGTAATAAAAATATTGTATTACTAGTTGACCCCCGCGGTTTTACCCGCGGTAATTTCAGAGTTCCCGCAGGAATTCCGGGATAAAAAGTACCCTACGTCACTCAGAATCACTTTAGCTTCCTATCTATAATAAGTAAATCCATAGCTAACAACCTCACAAACACCGAGGTTCCCGCGGGAATTTCGTGATATAAAGTACCTACCCTATATCGCTCAGGATCACTGTAGTTATAAGTGAAAGAATTTTTAAAATAGGTTCAGTAGATCCAGAGATTACCCCCTACAATCTCACAAACACACGCACTCACAAACTCCGGAGTTCCCGCGGGAATTCCGGGATAAAAAGTACCCTATGACACTCAGGATCACTGTAGCTTTCTATAAGTGAAAGAATTTTCAAAATCAGTTCAGTAGATCTAGAGATTACCCCCTACAACTTCACAAACTCACAGACTTTTGCCCTTTATAATATTAGTTATAGATAATAGAGGCTATACAAGGCAAGGAACTAAAGAGTTTTGAGAAGTACATGAAAGAGACATTAGAGCTATAATAAGTTAATATAGAAGATAGATAATTAGATAATACATACTGAATTCCATTAAGTAAATAACTGAAATACCATATTTACAGGAAATAGAATACTGTTATTTAACGAACTAGCTGAAGCATATCAACCGGCTATAACCCGGAACAAGAATAGACTCAAAGAGATTATTAAAGGTAGGTAAATTTGATGACATAGTATTAAAAACGCTTAGACCACGACGGCGACGGCTAGGTACCTACTGACAAGTTTGGTTTTGAAAGAAACACCTAAGCACAGATAATATAATACCTAAGTAAACAGAAAAATAACAGTAATTATTCTAGCAAATGGTTTGGACTTTCGTATTTTCCTATGTGTACCTACGTAGGTACTTGGTAAAATTTTGATTTTGAGTGGGGTTATACGGTTGACTAAAGTTGCGCGAATTTTGCCGCGCGGCGATAATCTACCGTCTAGAGCTGGGTTCACATTTGTAGCACCTTGACGTATCACGGTCAGTCGTATCGTATCGAGTATTTGTATCATAAATATGGACGCTCATTTTGTCCATATCGTATCATTAAGGCGTATTTCGTAAAAAAACGCGTCCATACTTAGTAAATGCTGTATCATGTTAGTGTATCGGCTTTAACTTTACAAATATGGACGCTTCATTTTTCTTCCGATCTTCGTTTCCTTTTTAATGTTTACTCCTCTATCACAACAAACCACGAAATGGCGGGTAGAACACTAGAAATGATCGCGTGTCAAATGCATTAACCTCCAAACTTGTTCGATACGACGTGTATCCCCTTTGATTGCCGCCAAAAAACCAACACAGGATTGGTACGCGGTGTATCACATATACAGTATCGTGATACAGTATCAAAATACGTCCATACTACCGATCGTGATACACGTATCGGATACGAGGTGTATCAAGATACGCGTTTAGTTTGGATCGGGCTGTATCAGATACGGCGTGTATCATTATCGGGTATCATTTTGTGTCCAAACTAGCGATCATGATCATGATACAAATGTGGACCCAGCTTAGGGCGGCGCCACAGCGCCCACAGCCACGGCGGCGGCGGTGGCCAAGGGATAAAATATGGCAATTCAGCTAGGTTTTGTCTAGGCGGCTTGGTGAGGCGATTTGGGATGCGACTAGCCGCACGGCGAAAATAGACTCGGAAAAAATCGTGCGGCTTTAGTCACCCGTGTAAACCCCACTTAACAGTGCTCTTGAACAACGATTAATTAAACAAACATGATTAGTATATGTACATTTCTAAGTAGGTAATCTTATAATCACGTGTCACGTTGTTTGTCCGCGATGGACTCCGAAACTACAGAACGGATTTTGATAAAATTTTGTAACCATTTAAATAATAAGATAACTTAAAAGATAGGATAGTTTTTATCTCGGAATTCCCGCGGGAACTCCGGAATTAATGTGGGGCACAGCTTATCACCGTAAACTACTGTCAGGGGTACAAAGAACCTTTTCCCCGCAATTCCCGCAGGAACTTCGGAATTGCCGCGGATGAAATCGCGGGGACAGCTAGTTTAGAATATAATATAAATGGTGTTGAAAAACCATTTATAAAATGCGGAACTGCGGAAAGATTTGCAGATGGTAGGTAGGCACTAAATCACGGTACTACCTAATTGCTAAAAACATAAATATATTGATATGTAAATGAACTTAAAGGTCATGGAAAATGAACTGTGAGACAAGTTTTTTTCTATTTCCATTCAGTGAAACAGTCAATTTCACATATTTAGTTATCTCTATATAGACACAGAATAAGTGAAACTAGGTAGGTAAATGACTTTTTTTGTATTCTCTGAACTACTTGCCTAGACGGCTTTTGTACCTACGGAAAACAATTGCGAAATTTACTGTGGTAAGTAATGACCAGGGGCGGAGCTCCGTATCAGCCGTACCAATGATACGGGGCCCCCGGGCTGCAGAGGCCCCTCGGCCCTAACGTGTGTAAGCAAAAATTAATTAGTAAATTTTAGAAAAACTTAAATCGTCTTCAGCTATAGATGAGTTAATAAATCAATTTGCCGAAAAAAGGCAAGAAAAGTTGGCTTGTTTGATTGTTCGGCTAGCAGCGATAACTTATAAATAATACTGCATATAAGTTATCGCTTCCTTAATTAATTTTAATTTAAAGCAAGCATTTTTGTTTCTTTTGTGAGAAATCTCTACCCTTCAATTCGGCCCCCCAACTAATTTTGATACAGGGCCTCCTCCTCCAAGGCACTGGTAATGACTATGTACCTATGTAGATTGTAGGTAACGAAACTAATTTTATTATGAGTTTGTCAACTTTACTGTTAATAAAATAAGCGGTTTATTATCAATTCTTTTTTAACATGTTACCTACCACTGTATTCACAGAAAAGGCCGAGCAAGCAGCGAAGTCAGAACTAGCACGAAAGATGCGAGTGGCTAAAGGGTTCTATACTTTAGAAATGGCTCCACCTAACATGAACGAAATTGAGGTAGGTAAATGTATCACTAGATATTATATGACAAAGACATTCACCGCGTTTGTCTTTCTGTCCGTGATAAATTAAAAAAACTACGAAATCTATTTTCATGCGGTTTGCACCAATAAATAGATGTACATAAATAAAATGTTTCACACGAAAGGTTTCGAGGTATTATGTAAATTGATTAAAATATAACGATAAATATGTTGGAAATGTCGGAAAAAGAAATTTATTACGTTTTCACGCCTCAACTACTGAACCGATCATCATGAAATTTTGCATACACGCGTTGTCAGAGAAGTTGTTGTACAGAGAAGGGTATAGGGTACATTTTACCCCAGAATTTCCGCAGGATTTTCGAATTGACGCGGGACCGCGGGAATTATAGCTAGTTTATAATAGAGATGTTATAGGTACACAGAGCAATAGTTTCATTCGATTCCGTATCTATAAACGTTTCTAATTACTTATTGTACCTACCTATATCCCCTGGTGTCTAGAAACTTTTTGAACTTGTTTAATTGTGCGATTTCAGAAAATAAAGGCTGACTTGGCATTAATCCAAGAATTTATTAAAACTGGATGCTTCAAGTTTCTTACAGTGAAACAGGCTTTGTTATTGATTCTTGTGAGCACCGAAGTGGCCCTATGGTTCTTTTTGGGGGAGACCATTGGAAAAATGCATTTCGTCGGATACAAAGTTTGAGAATATAGAAAAAAATTAATACACATTAGTCGAAAATCATAAACTTATCTGTTTACAATATCATTTATTTCATCTTTTCGGTTCCACTTTTTATTTTTATTTCATATTTTGACTGAACTGGGTAACTAAAACTAACTATTATGTATTGAATTCATGTTCTTTTTTATTGTACCTATCTGGTTACTGTTGTACCTAAATAAATTAAGAGCATTTTTATTGATATAATATGATCACAATTAATTAACTACCTTAAACCTTTATAAACAATCCTCCAGGAGTTTCAAGTATAGGCAGTCGATATAGGAACAATGTCGTAACCGGACCTATAATGTGACTGACTTTTATCATCCAACAAAGACGATGGATTCCCGCCTGTTACGTTATTATGAGACACATTATACAGTATACACCTAACATTTTAAAGAGAATTTTTTCTGGAAAATCTATTAGCTTGGGAAAACTCACTCTTACAAGTCACGTTATTAATTACATTCCCCTCATTAATCCCTTTGTTCATGACATAATATTAGATACCTACCTCGGACCTCGGTATATAGTTTATACTTTGGCGATACATTTTAGCAACTTTTAAACTTTTAAAGCCAACCTTCCTCGGAACACTTGTCAAATTAATTTTTTTGCTAGTAGTAAATCAATGTTTTTTGTCTTCCATTTTCGAAAACGATTAGGTGTATGAGCGGAAAGTGGAACGTTGTGTCCAGACAATTATTTCGTAAATCAAGATATTGCAAAACATTAAACTAGCCTAATGCAGGGGTCTCCAAACTACGACCCGCGGGCCAGGTCCGGCCTGCGAGGACCAACAATCCGACCAAAACGGGAGCGGGCCGGATTATCTACTTGATATCCTGGCCCGCCGTGGGTAAACTGCTTTGAATAGGTATATTGTAAAATTGAAAATGTAAGTAAATAATTAGTCATGGGTCAAATTAAGATAGGTACCTACTCTTCGGTCATGTTGAATAATATTTTGGGAACTCCGAACTGATGATGAAGACCACAAGTGGTCATCGGCACTACTCAACAATAAAACGTATTTCACGGGTTTCGATTGGACTGATTTGAAAAATTGATGATTGATGAATATACTCCCAAGTTGGTCCCATTGTCACCAAGTCGAGATCTTGATGATGGAATCTTGGAGAAATTGAGAGAACTCTTCAAAAATTACAGACACACAGATTTTTTTATTAAACTGAGGGAAAAATACCATCAGAGGTGCACATGTGATGTGATAAAAACGTGTTTCGTGATTAGAAAAACAAAGAACTACCTAACTACCCGACGTAGCTTCACGACCGACATAAAGCAATCTGAAACTTTCTTTGAAGTACCTAAGTCGGTGAGGTTCCCCCAGCACTTTAAAGATGGTACAAAGAATATGTGTAGTGGGTCTGGCGAATATGTAAGGTACACATATTTTGCAACCGCTCCAACTTATCGCGTTACTCTTCCGTCAGATTCATACAGCATACATCGGCGTAGTCAAAAAGGAGAAGGTTCCTCGTAGTATTTTTTTTTGGGTACATAATATGATATTTTTTCATATTTTATTTCTTATTTTTTTGTTATTTTTTATTCTAAAATAACCGATTTTTTTATATTAGATACGGCGAAAATATTGGTTGTAGGTATAATTTTTTTATACAACGTGTTAATGAATTAACTGAAAACCTGATACACCCCATTTAAAAAAATAAACAATAATATGATTAAAATATATTTTATGTCGAAAAAATTTATACTTTAAAAGTTATTCAACATTAGTTTGGAGGTGACCTATCTACGAAACTCCAAGCGCTATGCCCGCATCTACCGGTTCAAATTTTTTTGCTGCGGGCGGCGTACGCGCCAAATATTGTATTATAAATAATTTAGACATGGGCTAATAAAAATTAAAAAATATAACCTATATTTAAACATAGTGCGATCGATTCGTTAGTTGATTCTGAGCAAACTACTTTCTAGTTTTCAGTTTATTCATTAACACGTTGTATAAAAGAAGTTTAAATTTATAAAAAAGTCTCTTAAGATTGTTACTATGATCAATAAGAAAGCTGTAGATAATTTCAAAATTAAGATTTTCATAATTACCTTACAAAAATTTGAATTATAAGGAATCATCATATTTTTGTAATTACAAATAAAACTAATAATAATTTCGAAAATAAGGTAAAAATCTTGGGCTAAAATTTATTATTTATTTAACTTTTTAGTAATATCATTTTATTAAGGGTGATTTAGGGGGTTATGACATAATTCTTGAGAGTTTGTAACACTAACGAAACGAAGTGAAGGGTGCCGACCTCAGAAGAATAACTAAGCAGCACCGACATGGTCAGTGTTGCCAACTTAGGGGTTTTCCCCTAGATTTAGGGGGAAAATGAATGCGATGGGATTTTTTTAGGGGTGTTATATTTTTAGGGGTATATTTAGGGGTTTTTTGACTGATATATAATATTTTTTTCAAAGTTTTATTTCTTATATTTTTTCATCAAGAAAAATAGAGGTATAAAAATATAGGGCCTGAAGTAAAGCAATCTAGCCAATGATGTTTGGACATAGATAAGCAATAGTGTGTTAACCCACACTAGAGAAATTTCGAGTAAATTAAAGTTTTTTAATTATAGCGCCATTTTGTGTCAACATTTTTTATGCGCAAGATTTAGTTAGATATTTAAACAATGTAATAAGGTAAACACATAATTAAAAAACGTTCTCTGCCTCTTAATAAATCGTTCTGAATCAATAACTCCATTTTGTGGGTTAACATGTTATTGCTTTTCTGCGAACGTATATTTGTTGATCTAACGGCTTAGCGACATCTAGTTTTCTTATTATCAGTGTTTACTATAAACATAATAGGTATAGGTGATAGGAGTTAGGACGCGACCGTGGTTACGTTGTTTATGCTTAGAAGTTTTGGCGGGATTTGAGCAGAAATGGACGTCAGTTTTATTGTTTGTTTTACTTACTTTATAGTTATATTGTGTGAGTGTGGTGAAATTTGCATAATAGTGATTCATTAGTGATGAACAGAGTGCGGAAACAGTGAAATAGGTAAGATAAAATGGGGCGTTCGTCGGGAGTTTGTCATTATATGCAATTTCCCACCGAGCGTCCTATTAAGGTTTACTACGATCGATACTTTTACTACGATATTTTTACTACCTATTACACTATTTAAAGCCGTAATTTCGAAATTTTAAGAATTTCATAATTAGCATTTTGATAATTAATCTTCATTTTGTTATTACGAAAGTTTTTGACTCAACTTTTAGGGGTAAATATTTTTGAGGGTTGGCAACACTGGACATGGTACCGACTGCCATGGTCGCCGACCGCCGTGGTGCATGCAGTGCAGTCGGAATGCGGATTGCGGTGTTTCCGCGGAAACGCTCAGTAAAAAATAATGATTCAAACGCGTACAAAAACTTTTGAAAAATGATATTGAGTGTCTCTTGGTAGTGCTTATCTCTATAAACTCATTTATTTCATTTTTGTTTCATACCATTTACCAGTGGTTGTTGTAATACGTAATGTTGCGGCGAATCAATTTTTACACAATATGTTTTGCGTTTGGTCTCAGTGTTCTTTTAATTCTTGCTGGAAGTCGATATACAGATAATATAAATTACCGTGTATCCATCGAGAGTCGACGAAATGTGAGGAATTTTTTGCGCGTTGAAGATGCGGAAGACTCGTACCAGTATCCTGTGCCGACGAACCCATACGATGGGTCACCAGATGTAGACAAGTTATTAGAAAAAACTCGAATGAAAATTAAATACGAACTGACCAACTACAATTATACTAATTCTAATGCTCATGACTTAGAAGACTTATTGATGGAGGCTGGAGGACAGCCACTGAGGAGCTTGATCGTGTCCACATGGAGATCTGGTACTACTTTTCTTGGTGAGGTGTTGAATGCAGTGCCTGGGAACTTCTACCATTATGAACCACTTCTTAAATATGGAATTGTTCAAATAAGAGGGCCCCCAATTGCTGACACAGCTATAGGCACTATCAAGAGCATGCTCAAATGTAACTATGATGGGATGAAAGACTATTTTGAAAATGGAAAAACTTCATTGCACCAATTCAGTCATAACACAAGATTATGGGACCATTGTAAATATAAGAAAGAACTGTGTTATGATTCAGAGTTCACTGCTAAATTTTGTAAGCTGTTTCCTTTTCAAAGCATGAAGGTGGTTCGCATCAGATTAAGTCTTGTACAAGATTTACTAGATGATAAACAGTGAGTATACATTTTATTATATTGAATATCTAATTGACTCTGAACCTATAACTATGAAAGTGGTCAGTGGTCACATCTTCTGAAACTGCACTAAATTTATAAGCTACTATAATTATTTATTTGAAATTTAAATATATCTGACTAGCTGTGCCCCGCGGTTTCACCCGCGGTAATTTCGGAGTTCCCACGGGAGTTCCGGGATAAAAAGTATCCTGTGTTCTTCTCTGTACCCCTGACAACGTGCATGCCGAATTTCATCCAAATCTGTTCAGCCATTTTTGCGTGATTGTCTAACTAACATCCAAACGTCCACACTTTCACATTTATATATAGATAGATAGATAATATTAGAAGGATTACTAATGATTCATCATAATATTATGATTTTTTTCTAATATGTAGGTATAATTCTAGTTTGCAATTGTAATTTCAAATTAGTATTTTTTATTGAATTCCAGACTTAAGCTTAAAGTTATACTCTTGATTCGTGATCCACGTGGAGTGATGCAATCGAGACAACACCGTAACTTCTGTAAACCTGCACAGGACTGCTGGCGTCCTGAGTTGTTGTGTGCTGACATGATAAGTGACTATGTAGCAGCAGGGAGACTACTAGAACAATATCCAGACAGACTTATGTTAGTAATTCTGCTTTTCATCATGGAATTTTTCTTCATTTTTTCTTTCTTACTTTCTTGAAGTATCATTAATAAAGAAAAATCTCTTTACAAGGGACTTTTATTATGATGACTCTTTTTAATTAATTGTCCTATCAGTGTGATGGGCTCTAGCTTTTATAAGAGTAACTGAATATAATACTGAATCAAATGTGTAATCAATTTAATAAAAAAATTCTGATGATATAATAATAATATGTTATTACAAGGGCAGGGCAAAGTCTCATATGTTATGTATTAAGCACATAGGTAATTATGATTTTCACACAAAATTTCAGGGTACTGCGCTATGAAGAATTGGCTCTCAATCCTGATAGCACAACGCGTCGAATATTCAAGTTCCTCAATATCAGTCCAATGTCGACTGTAAACGACTACCTTCACTCCCACACCAATGTCGATGTAGCTGGCGTCAGTTCTACATTCCGTGTGTCGCGACAAGTGCCGTTTAGATGGAAGAATATACTGGATTTTGACTATGTTGATGAAATACAGGTTGGCATAGAATATAATAGAATTTCATAATATCAATTTCAAAAAATGAACATGTCCAAGGGTAATACTATGATCATCACTTATAGAATACTCATAGTAAAAATAATAAAAATCTAAAAATAAACATGTCAAAGAAGTAAAAAGTTGGGCATGATGACAAGGTATCAAAATCAAAATTCTATTTTAATCCCTCGGTTAGATAGTAAATAAAATAAAGACACGTATTTTTTGCTTTTTCGATACTTAGATAAAATGCATTAAAGTTTAGGAGTGGGAGGTCGCGACGTCTTATCTAAGTATAAAGTGTACCTAGGTGTGACGTCACATGGAATTTCAAGTCGATGTATCGCCGTTATTTTTTGATTACGTAAAAAATGGAAAAGTACGTGATCTATATTTATCATTCGTCTACAAGACGGACTAAAAATTAAAATTTAATCATTATGCATTATGCCCATCCGATTGAAATTATGCAAATAAACAATAAAATTCATTATCTAACAAAAGATTCTTTAGCTGGTGGTAGAAGGTTTAGTCAGATCCGTTTTTTAAACTAGGTACCTAGTATCACATGCGGGTTTTTAGTGGCCAGTTCGGTACAAATGTAACATAATATAGGATGTAAGGTAACTTATAGATGCCAACAGAGGAGTTATTATGGAACTTATGTTTCTATCATTTTTCGGTTGCAGTCAAAAACATTTCGATTTTGCGATTACAAAATGCACGTTTTGACACCTACAATATCTAGAAATCAACCAAAATAAACATACTTTAAAAGTTGAAGCTGCCTAAACACGATTAATTAATCACAAAATTGCTATTTTTCTGATTGAAACTGAAATATGATAGCAACAAAAGTTACATAATTGTGCTGCTGATGTTGACTGCTAGATAATAACATCATATAGGTACATATAATAGAATGGTTTTTTCTACCCTCATCCAGTCAGGCCATGTGACCTTCACCAGATCAACAAGCAACAGCATCTGTCAGTACGTAATGGTCATCAAAGTGAACTTTTCACTCAATGGCTGTCAGCTCTATGACAATTACAATATTGTAGTTTTGGTATCAGAAGTGGATTGAAAAAATGTCACTGCTTTTCTTGCTTGTTCTTCTTCTTCTTCTTTTTTTAAAAAATGGCTTCCACTGTGTTGCCTTTCTCACAGTGACTCCGCCAATGTCACGTAGTTGAAAGTAAACGTAGGAGTTCGAATAATATCGTTAGAAGTGATACTTCCAAGAGCCTGATTTTACCTATAAAGAAGGACAACACAAAAGTTAATAACGTTAGTATCGACAGGTATGTTAAAACATATATCGGAGGTTGAGGATGTAAGGAGAGGCAAAGGTTAATTCATAGAGTTGCATAAAAAAATAATAATATAAACAGGCACTCATATATACAAATTGTTAGCTTCTATAAATTTGGCAAGTTTCTTAACGAACGGGGAGAAGGTGAGTGAGAGGAGGCATTTCATATTAGTTGGGAGAGGAATCTCTGTAGGGATTGACTCGTAAAGGGAGGATGTAAGTTTGGGACAGTTAAAAAACATATGATCCACAGATCCTTCGTCTATGCCACACTCACAGAGAGAGTGGTCCCTCACCCTGATTTTATGTAGATGGACGGGAGTACAAGAATGGCCCAAACGGAGACGACAAATAGTCGATGTTGTTTTTTTTTTAATGGAGCGAAATTTGTAGAACCACGGGGAGCTTGGGATAGTCAGCTGTATATCTCCATAATATTTTGCTTTAGACTTGTTAGAGGACCAGTCTTTATTCCATTCACTCAGCAGTTCTAAGGAGGCTAACGAACACAAATCGTGGGCGTAGATGTAGTCGTATTTAACGGAGCCTCTATCTGCTGCTATCCTGGCGTATGAGTCAGCAGCATCGTTACCCTGAATTCCACTATGACCGGGGATCCACGCAAGAACCACCAGTAAGCCAAGTTCTCTACATTTAAACAAACTTTCTTTAATTTTGAAGATTATAGGGAATTTTGATTTGGATTTGAAAGGGTTAGCAAGGATCGCCTGTAGACAGCTTAGGGAGTCCGAGAGTATGAGGATTCTGTCTAAGTTATGGGAAATAACGTAAGTGATAGCTTCTTGTATAGCGATAGCTTCACCAGTAAAAACTGAGTAAGAGGAGGGACATTTAAAATCTAGGACAATTTTGAACTTCGGGAACCAGACCGCAGCTCCTACGCAACCTTGAGGAGATAATTTTGAAGCATCGGTGAACATGGTAGACCAGTTCTGCCACTTTCGGTTTAGAATGTCTTGGAATTCTTTATCAGCTCCAGGTGAGTTTTTACTAACACCGAAGAAGAGCTCAATATTAGGAATGAAGGTGAGAGCGTCAAATGGGGTTGAGAAAAGGGGATTGCAAGCAGTCTGATGGAGTGGGAAAGGGGAACGGGAGAGTTTAAGGTAGCTAGAAACGATGCAGGGGATTGAACGATTATTTTGAAACTGTGATAAAAGATCAACCTTAGAGAGGAGAGGGTGGGAGGGAAGCTGCGCTGCTTTAAAAAGGACGCGATCTGACAATAGTTGTCTACGGAGATGGAGGGGCGGGTCGCAACTCTCAACACGCATTGCATTGACCGGAGATGACTTCATCGCGCCCAGTATAATTCGCAGGCATTTCGATTGTATTTTGTTAAGTCTCTCTAGTGCTAATTTATTACAAGGATCTAGCAGAAATGTGCCGTAATCTAAATGGCTTCGAATAATGGCGTTGTAGATCAATTTAAGGTTGTAAGGATGGGCACCCCAGCGGACACCACTGAGGGCTCTGAGAACATTTATTCCCTTTTCGCACTTTTGAACAACGCTATTAATGTGTGCAATGCCTGTGAGTCGAGTATCCAGAATGACTCCCAAGAATTTGGCTTGATTTAAAACTGGAATAGGATGGTTATTCACCTGTAGGCTGATGTCAGGGATAATTTTTTTTCGGGTAAATATTACAGCACAGCTTTTAGGGGCTGATAGGGAAAGACCATGGTTACAAAGCCATTCATTCAAATAGTAAAGGGACGAGTTTAAATGCAGTGAGGCAGAAGAGATTGAATTGGATGAAGTATATAGTGCCAGATCGTCGGCGTATTGGAGGAGATGGCAGGCTTGAGGGAGAGATACTTCAAGATCGTAGGTATATAAACTGTATAAAAGAGGACTTAGAACTGAGCCTTGGGGTAATCCTTTCCAAACGGTCCTATGAATGAGTGACTCATCTCTGTTCCGAATTTGAATAGATCTGGCCATTAACAGGTTGCATACGAACTTAATGATCCTCACGGGGATGCTCAGCTGGTGCATTTTCTGCCTGAGTAGCGGAAGAATAACATTGTCGTAGGCTGATGTAATGTCCAGAAAAATACCCACAAGGAACTCCTTATTGTTGAAGGCCAAACGAATATCTGTTGTCAATATACTTAGGCTATCCATAACACTTTTACCTTTTCTGAAGCCATATTGAGATTTTGCCAGAATGCCTTTGTTTTCTAGGAACCACTCGAGGCGGTTTTTAACTAAATGTTCAGTAATTTTGGCGAGGACAGAGGATAGAGCGATGGGGCGATAGGAAGAGGGGTCAAGCGGATCCTTGCCAGGCTTTAAAATAGGGAGAATTATTTGTGTCTTCCAATCATCAGGAATAGTCGCCGTTTCGAAAATTTTATTAATTATATCCAGAAAAGTTTTTTGAGCACCTTCGCCAGCCTTGCACAGGAAGGAGAAAGGAATTCCATCAGCACCAGGGGATGAGTCCCGGAGGCCATATAAAACACAGTTGAGTTCGTCAAGGGAGAAGGCGCTATTCATATTATTTGTATCGGGGGAGAAATGTTCTATATTAGACGGGCAGGGAAGGCAATCAAAGTGGGGAGCTAATGGAGGGGCTAAACGGTCAGCAAAGTCATTGAGCCAAGCAGAGTTGTCAGATGAGGTCATATTTTTGTCGATGAAAGATCCACGAAATCTCTTTAAGTTTTTCCATATAAGAGAGGGGGGTGCACGGGGGGATAATTGTTCACAAAATCGAGTCCAACCTTCTTTTTTCTTTTTGGAGAGTAGTCTTCTCGATTTAGCAGCGGTTTTTTGGTACTCTATAAAGTTTTCTTTTGACATATTATCGCTATACCGTTTTTCAGCTGATGCTCGAAGATGCACCATGTTGGTACATTCCGCGTCCCACCAAGGGGGCGACAATTTCCTATTCTTGTTACAGTTTTTAAGAGGGATGTGGGAATCAGCCGAATCTAGTAGGGCTGTAACAAATTTTTTATAGTTGCACGTAAGGTTAAACTCTGATAATGGAGGGATTTGAAGAATATTCTCTTCTAGTGCTGATTTGTACTTTTCCCAGTCAGCCTTACCGAGTCTGTACTTCAGGAGAGGTTTGAATTGGGGGTTGGGGGAAGGCAGGCCAGATAGATTTAGAATCACAGGGAAGTGGTCACTACCATACGAACTAGGGAGAACTCTCCAATAGGTGGAGGAGGCAAGGGAGGGGGAACTAATGGTAAGGTCGGGGGCACTCATGGGGTTCTGACCGGGTAAGACCCTCCTAGTTGGGGACCCATCATTGAGAACACAGAGATTCAGCTCATCAAAAATGTCCAAAAGGTACGAGGAGAAAGAATCACAATGGTGCGAACCCCATGTTGTGTGGTGGCAGTTAAAGTCACCCAGGACTACAGTTGGCTTTGGGAGGATGGAGAGGATAGCACGGAGCTCAGGTAACAGTGTAGGACTGGGGTGGGGAATGTAGATTGAAATAATAGCAATCCCGAGAGCTCTAGCCGCCACGGCATTGATATCTTGACTATGGGGGGGAAGGGGGATTTGGGAAAAGGGGACGGAGTGGCTCAAAAGGAGCGCACTCCCAGCATAACCATCGCTCCTGTCGTCTCGGAGGCATGAATACCCCGGAACCCGGAAATGCGAACCCGGAACGAGCCATGTCTCCGACACAGCCAGGGCAATAGGGTGGAATTCATTAATTAAATTTAGAATTTCATGCTTTTTGCGCCGAATGCTTTTAGGATTCCACTGGAGGAGATTGGAGGACATCTTTTGGGAATAAGGAAATAATTTCAGCTATTTTTTGAGCAGCGTTGGACGGTAAGCAGTCACTATACTTAGTTAAAATATTTATGAGGAGTGAGATTAAGAGGTCAATAAGATTATCATTAGGGGAGACAGAAGTATTAGAGACCTGGGGATCCTCAGGTTTTTTGAGGGCGCTCCCATTTGGAAGAGATGGGTAGTCGCGAAGAGTGAGTAGTTTGTGTGCGTTTTGGTCATAACCTTTAATTAAAGGAGGGCGGGACTTAGAGGGAAGAAAGTAGGTTCTTTTGTATGAGGAGCTTTGAGAAACATTTTGGGAGGGAGAAGAGTTTACCTGAGAGGAAGGGGGAGGGGGGGAAAATAATTCCCTTGAAATTTCGGCGTATGACCTACGAACAGGGGGAAAACGTTGAGCCGCTTCTATATAAGAGATACAGTCTTGGGACATGGTGACTTTAATAGCTCGTTGCCGGGATTGTTCAGGGCAATCTTTGTCTGTGGCAAAATGTTTGCCTGAACAATGGATACAGGTAGAAGAATTTGGGGCAACCATACAACTATCTCCAAGATGAGGTTGGGAGCATTTGTAGCACCTAGGTTTAGATCTACATTGGGAGCGGACATGGCCAAAACGGCAGCAACTGTAACATTGTATTGTAGGGAGCTGGTAATGAACAACTGGTAGGGATGTATGATAGCAATATATTCTAGGAGGAAGGATTTGCCCCTTAAAAGTCAATACGACCGACTGGGTAGGAACCCATGTGGCCGTACCTTCGACAATGTTTTTCCTATTAAGTCGGCGGGCTTTCAGGATGGGACCACAATTATTAGGGAGATCTACAGCTTCAACAAACTCCTCCATTGACCATTCCACCGGGACACCTTTTACTAGACCCATTCTGGATATATTGTAGGTTGGGACAAAAGCTTTATACTTGTATTTTTGAAGAAGGGAGTTTTCTAGAAACGAATTAGCATCTGAAGAAGACTTGAATTCAACAGACATTCTGTTACGTCCAACCTTTTTAACGCCTCCGCAAACTATATTTTTAACATTACAGTCTACCAATAATTTTCCGAAATTAATAGGTCTAATAGAAGTGCCAGCTGCAGAGTCTATTTCTTCGCGAGTAACGTGAACCAAGAAGGGGCCAGCATCTTCCTCGTGATATTTTTTTGGGCCATCTTGGAAACTAGGGTTTACATAAATTGACACGAGGGAGGGAGTTGAATTATCAGGGGAAATAAAGATTTTCTTGTTATTTTCGGGAATGGGATCAATGGGATCTAGTGCGGGTCTTTTGCGAGAGTCATGGGGACTCTCTACTAGAGATATGGAAGGAGACAATTCCATAAATTCTATAGGGCTTTCTAGTGGATCAGGAGGTTTAGGGGGAATATTATTGTCATCCATTGCTAATAGCAATGGCTGACTACCTTGTTATTTCTACGATAAAAACAAACTACAAAGGTACTTACAGATCAAAGATTAGTACACAAACACCACATTAATCTAATACACCAGGCTTTTAGATCGATATAGAAACCAATAGCTCTCAATTTATCAATAAAGAACATGAACACTCACTAACACGTGTGCTACACAACAAACGAGAAAGCGGAGTCCCTTTTCTTGCTTGTAAAGTGTTGTTCGACGATATTATAAGATTTTGACACTAACTTAGCCAATCTATCTATCTATACATATAAAATGCTTTGTCCTGAATGACTGATGGATCAACGCACAGCCTAAACCGCTGATCTTAGAGACCTGAAACTTGGATAGTGTGTTTTTTGTGTGACGTAGGCATCCGACAAGGATTTTTGAAAATTCAACCCCTAAGGGGATGAAAAAGGATTGCAAAGTTTGTATAGAAAAATCCCGCGGGAACTTCGAAATCACTCGGGTGAAACCGCGCGGGACAGCTAGTAATACATAATATCTTTCTGTATAATCTCTTTTTTTAATTTACAGATACTATGTAAAGAAGCGATGAATCTGTGGGGTTATCGGATGGCACAAAACGCCACGCACATGACAAGCAAAGATTTCTATCCCCTTCTGCCGTACACCATTACCCAGTGAATTTAAATCTAATGTTTACGGATTGACGCGTTGTTCAATACTCACTACAACACGGATTGCAGCGTTCATTATGTGAGTAAAAAGTCTATAAATGTGTAAATTGAGCTATGGATTATGGATGTTTGTGACTCAATTACACGTAAGGGTCATTCTCAAGTGCAGTGCAATTATCAAGTTTCCTTGTTTGCCAATATCGAGTTTACTGTTCCCTAATAATACAGTCGAATCCAGGTGTGCGTTCCGTGGGTTTGGGTGCCGTTGTTCGGTTAAAATTTCACTCGTTTGAGTTGCAACCAAGCCACAGAACGATCGAGTTGTTTTTATAACCTCAAAATATTTGAAATTTCAGGCGCCATTTGTTTTCTTTCAACTCACTTTGCGAATAAGACTGTTTTACATCCAATTATAAACTTTTTGTGACTTGTGACGACATCGACACCTCCCCTTTTTTCGTGAGAACTCCGATTGATATATTTTTCGACAAATCCGGTTTTTGGCGCAAACTTTGACACTTCTTAAATAATACATAGCTGTCAGAGTGAAAATTAACTTACTTCGGAGATGGTTGTTTGGTTGCTGCACTCTGAGCCACGGAACGGGTGAAACTACGCTCTGACAGCTGTCAGAGTAAAATTTCACCAAGCCACAGAACGGGTACAGAGCGCGCTCGAGCGCGTTCGAGTGCACTCGTGCGAATCCACGGAACGCGCCTCAGTGAACGAAAGAACATGCATCTCGTGTTTCGCACTAGATTATAACCAATAAGCGACTGTACGGATTTGTACACATACGTCTTAAGATTAAAAAAAAATACAATAATTAAAACCAAAACCGAAACCCAAACAAAAACGATTAATTTTTTTTTTAATTTTTTTTTTAATTTTTTTTTTAAAGAGAACCGCCTTCAAAATGTAAACCCACTGAAAATCACAAAATAATTTTCATAAACCCCTATTATTATTTGGGTTTTTAGTTTTTGAAGTCGGCGACAAACAAAAATTTTACGACAATAGGTTAGCTTGGTGGATTCGTCGTAGAAATTTTCAGCTTTCTGAATTTATATTTTTTTGTTTTGTTAGTAAATACCCAGATAATAGGGGTGGGGTTTATAAAAATAATTTTGAGATTTTCAGTCAGATTTTTCTTTTTAAAAAAGAAAGAAATTAATCCATCGTTTTTGTTTGGATTTTGGTTTCAATTTATTTTATACTTTTTAGTGATAGATTCACGGGGTCAAACTGAGAACCTCCTTTTTTTGAAGTCGCAAACCCTCAATCTCAAAAACTAATTTATGAATTTAGACCTGTGCCATGGGTTTTTATATATTTTTAAAGCCTTTTTAGGGTATCGTGCTTTAGAATAGGCCTGTGTGTGTATTTAAAATTTCACTATTAATTTTAAACTGAAACCCTACCTAAGCCCACAAATCGACTATTATAAGTACTTATCGCATTTATATCTGTTTAGATAAAAAAAACTTACTATTTTTAAATAAAAAACAATCTTTATCAGTGATACTATAAAATTGACTTGCTTCGGCAATCAACCCGGTGCGCGGTGCTCGGGTTTTAAACCCGACAAAAGTCAGCCTTTACCCGAAAACGGCAGGCTTTATCGGGTTTAAACCCAAGCACCGTGTTGAACTGTTGATTGCCCATTTATAGACTAGAGATCCTTGAGAGAGTGCAGTTTTGTGTTCTGTGTGAGTAAAATTTGCCTTCGCGATGACATGAAATCGGTTTTTACTTGTTACAAAAAACAACATTCAAACGAATTGAGATCCTCCTCCTTTTTGGGAAGACGGTTAAAAAGCGATTGTTTGTTCCATTTCATTCCAGACAGCCGTGCAGGTTTGCACACTGGGACGCTGCTGACGACACTTTGTTGATCTGAAACGAGAAGGATAGCTATTGCAACACTTCTCTTAGGCTTAGAAATGGAATCTCAATCACGAATATCACACTAACGAATCTTGAGGCAAACGATCTCACATTTGTAGATATAAGTTCGTTGTGAACTTGATTGGTAAGTTTAATTTTTTTATTTATTTTAAACAAATTTTTCTTAAAGTTTTTGATTTTTTAAAATTATCAAGCTCAAATGAAGTTTATTTTTTTTATATTTTCAAATGTCTAAAGTCATTCCAGTATGTTTATGTGAAATAGTTTTGACTATAAAATAGGACCAGCTATATCTGCTTGATAAATTTTCAATTTTAAAGTGATGAGTTGAAACTTAATTTAGAAGTACCTACATTATACATAGCATGTTTATTCGCGGGACTAGGATATTTTCCCGCTTTTCAACTGTCGCCCATGTGCCCAAGGAAATCATGATCGAATATTGTGAATTTATTAATTTCTGGCCTTATTCTGTGGCCTGACTTCCGTTGACCTAACCATCTGTAATTTCTACTTCCATGAAAATAAATTGCTTTAAATATATATTTTTGTTTCCAACAATAAATTGTTGTAGGAAAAAACACCTAATCATATGTGTAGCACGTATGAGCAATGCATCACGTTTAAATCAAAGTATTTTTTTTTTCATCTTACAATGATATAATAATTATTAATTATAGATATTATTAGTGAAATTTTTGCTTTAGATTTATATAGTGATAGGAAAACACAACTGACGATAAATTGAACATTAAATCATTAGGTAATTAATCATTTTATCACACTAGTGAGTTCTGGTTGTGTGGAGCACCGCAGTGTGCCGATATATCAAACGTAAATGATGGACCATATTATTAAATGACATATTGGGATTGCTTGAGGGGATTAGGGCCGTCCCATCCACCCGCTGATAAACAAACTATTATCATTGTAAAGCTATTTTTGATTCGTTGATTTTAATGTCTTGAACACTTTGATTGGTTTCCCCCAGATCTTTTATCAGCGAGTGGCAAAGGCGAGTCCTGTAATCGATTAAATTTGTGATAAAGTTAATTATTATTCAAAGTATTTTCTTGTTTGCCATATACTTACGTAAATATTGTTATTTGTGTGCTGTATTTTTTAACTTTATTTTTAATTTTAACAAAGTATTATACGTTGGTTTTTGATGTGTGTGATACATAAATTTATACTTGGGTTGTTTTTTACAAAACTTTGGTTGTAATATTTTTTGTGCTTGTTTAAGAATAACGTGGGAGTTAATGCCAGCAATTTCCAAGCTGTAGGTACTTAGAACAAATAAAGTTTGTAATGTTTTTACACTCAGGGAATTGACGATGCTTCCATAAAACTAGAGATAAATAGTATCTATTGCACCTTATTTCAGGCGGAATGGTGTACGGGGTTGAATTTTGAGACGGGGGCAAACATAGCAACTGTACCTTCCGCACTACATCCACTACAAGGGGTTCATCTTATCTTATCTTATCTTATACAATGAGGCGGACAAGTAAAACCTCGGTACTTCGACCCTTGGGACCTTTTGTACCATCCCCATCCTGTGCTCCTCCCTCTACTCCCTGAAAACCTCGGCGGCGAAGGCTAGTGTGCAGTGGAGGGGTAAGAACCTAAAGTCCTCTGGTTGTGGGTAAGCCGTCCCCAGAAGGTCCATACGTTTACGAGCCAAGGCATCGCACTCGCACATAAGATGTGCCATTGTTTCCACCTCTACACCGCACTTTCTGCAGGATGAGTCGCTCGCGAGTTTTATTTTCGTGAGGTGGTCTTTTGTACCGAAGTGACCTGTAAACACACCAGTGATTAGGCGGGCCTGATTGCGACTTAAGAGAAGTATATTGTGTGATAGTTTCTTATCGGTTTTGTCGCTGATAAAGCGTTTGGAATGCCTGAGGCCCGTAGTCGACGACCACTCCTGTGTCTTTTCCGGGCATTTTCACGTATTGCTTTTTTCACGGTATTGACAGAGATCTCAACAAATGGCTCTGGTCCTATGAAGGTTTTATCTGATCCTTTCCTTGCCAGTTCATCTGCAAGTTCATTGCCTTGTATACCTACATGGCCTGAAACCCAGATTAATCTGACCTGGTTGTTCGCGCCCAATTTGTTCAGAGCATGGACGAATTCAAGCATCAACCTTGACTCCACTCTACATGATGTTACCGCTTTTAGCGCAGCTTGGCTATCTGTGAGAACATAATATGTAGATGGATTTTCCTTTTATTTCGTTTTTGATGTTTTTTTTAACACAGCTTATTATGACGTAGGTTTCTGCTTGAAAGACTGTTGCAAATCTTCCCATGCTCTGGGTAGATATTTTGTAGTGTTCAGCATATACCCTCGCCCCTGTGCTCGTGCTCGTTTTTGAGCCATCTGTATACCAGATGAGGTTACCTATATAGGTTTTCGTATACCTTTTTTCCATTCTTCCCTGGTTGGGATTAGCACTATGTAGTTCCTTTTGAAAGTGTAGACGGGGTTCATCTTGTTACTTCCCATGTTCATCAGTCCGTCGATGTCATTACTGACATCCAATTTCGTATGCGTAGTTTGCGGAATAGATCTATTCCACGCTTCAGCCTCGGCTAGTCGATATAGTGCTTTTCTAGCCTCAGCCTCCACCTCTATGTGCAGTGGTGTGAGGTCCAATAAGATCTTCATTGCCGACGTTGGTGTCGTCTTGAAGGCCCCTGTGATTGAGAGACATGCTAGGCGTTGCACTTTCTTGAGTTCTGCCTTGCATGTTTCCAGTTTAGTCCTTGGCCACCACACGATGCTGCCATACTTGATTATGGGAATACCATCATCCTGTAGAGCCAGTGGACTACTTTTTGCTTTAGGCCCCATGTATTGCCGTAGGCTCTGCGGCACAACTACAAGGGGTTAGTCTTAATACGTTATGCTGTCTGAAAATTTGAAAATATTCCATAATATAGTATTCACAATATCGAACAAAATGATATAGTAGATACCTAAAGTCAACAAGAAAACATGCACTTTTTGCATAACTGGTTTTTCACATTCGCTCTTATTTTTTTATAGTCAAAAGTATCTGTGAAACCAACAGTTAGGGGCAAAATCTTTACCCGTGCTGCCGGCCGTCTCAAATTTCGACTGCGACTTAAACAAAGTTCGTGAAGTATTGCGGAAATTGAAAATTTTATAGTTTACCTAAAACATTTCAGAATAGGTAAATGACAACGTAGCTTTTCTTCTAAATACAAGTCATGCAGACATCGAGTTAAGAAAAAACATTAGGTAAAATTCGTTATGAATTTTCGAAATTAAGTAAAAATATTAATTGTTCAAAACTTTAAATATTGAAACACCAATAACTAACACCAACAACAATGATTTTGAGGTAATTTATAAAGTGAAAATATGGATAGTGGGTTAAATCCCGCCAGAGGGAAACTATACGTTTCTCTGCCTTACGCTCTAGGAACCTTGTTAATCGATTTAATAATGAAACACTTGCATTGCTTGCATAAAGCACACGTTTATTTATGAAAAGACCACGCTATTAAAAGGAAAATTATATACTTGCGATAGCTAGACTTTTCCCTTTGCCGGACTTACTCCAACTTGTCATATTTGTTTTTTTAATTTGTATGTGAGATAAATTAGTAAAATGTAATTCGTATTTTTTTATTTCCATATCGTTACAGTTGAAATTTATTTTCCTTTTTTTTTATACAAATAAAATACAACTTAATTTTGTTGCAAAGAAAATAAACATCTTTATATATATCTATAGAAAATTCATAAAAAATAGTTTTGCCGTTTATTTTATCGAATACGTCATTCTAATATACCTAATTCAATGAGAAATAAAATGTTTGAAATTACTCTCCCTAATTCGCATAAAACGTATACGTAAGGTCAAAAGACCAAAATGAATGTTACTTCTCTTCCCAAGTAATATAGCAAACCGTTTGCACGTAAGAAATGTTGACTAACATGATCTCCGTCCATGACATACGATCTTCGACCCTATTTTCTCGAGAATTACTATGAGAGTTCCTTACGTAGTGAACTTGAAGCTTCCATTTTCAATAAAATAAAATCATGCAGTCTAATAAAGCTAATGAAGTCTAAAATAAAATTAAGTATACATACATATTAAAAAAAATACCCGCGGGTTTTGTATCTCTAGAGCTGTTTCATTAATTCGTCAAATGTGCAATTGTGAAATAGCCATACGACAAAAAAAAATAGTATTAAATGTACCTAAAGATTTCTTTTTATAAAACTCAATAATAAAACTAGTCAATTGCTATATTAAAATAAAAACGTTGAAGTTTGTTTGCATTTTTGCGGACTTTTTTATTTGTAACTTATTAAAATTGTCTTCTCGTGTAGGTGTTTAGAATGAATAATGAATTAATTTCTATCAACGTAACTTCAACAAAAAGTTACTGCCTAGTTAATTATATCTAGGTATAATATTAGTGAGATCATTAAGTGCACTTGATTGTAATGTAGTATACAACATGTATGTAAACATTTGAAAATTTTAAAGATTTGAATGTTGTTAATTTTCGCGAACCTTCCTGTGTGCGTATCATAATATTATATTATACTTATTGCAATCTCATATTTGTCAGGGAAAAATAATTTCGAACTCAAAACACTATGATTTAAAACGCGATTTTAACTTAATATATTATAAGTATTTTATAATATATATTTCACAGTCTACTTATTTACTGACGTGTATAAAGTTATATACGTAATCAAAATATGACTTTAATGTTTCTTTAATTTTCTTTTGTCTGTTTTATTATATAACTTTTTTTTAAATTAAGACGTATAATTAACTAGAAAACAAAAAGTGCTTAAACTTTCTCCCTTCTAACATTAAGTTATCGTTAAGAATAGTTAGAATGTAGTAGTGGTTAGTTGTAAACTCGCAACGGGTGTTAACCAGCATGAATTATACGTCACAATATAAAATAGGATTATAATAACTAAACTATATAGATGGATAATACAACGTCCAATTGGCCGGGCCGGAATGATTACATAAAATTCCTGGATATTAAAGATTGATAAATCCACCCCGGGAACACACATTTCACACACTCAGTCACACTCATGGCGAAATGGATCAAAGAAAAAAATGTTTATGGTAAAACATTTACAACACAAAATTATAGTAAAATTTTGGGAATCCGGTATTTTTTCTTTGATCTGCATTTAATAGAACGGAGCTCCGATATTTTCCTAAAAGACCGGAGGGGCTATTATGTAACATGTTGCTATCATTTTTCGGTTCCAATCAAAAACATGGCGGTTTTGCGATTAAAATATGCACATTTTGATACCTACAATATCTAGCAATCGACCACAATAAACCTACTTCATTAGTTCAATCTGTCCATAGCATGATTAATTACTCACAAAATCCGCTATTTTTCTGATTGAAACTGAAATATGATAGCAACAATAGTTACATAAATGCCCTGCAGGCATTGTGTTAATTTATCAAAAATCATATAGAGAGACTCGAGAGAGAGATAGAAAGATCAATACAAATCTAAATAGAGAGAGATCAATACAATATACCTACTTTATTACATCCCAGGTTTTTTTTTTTTTTTCAAAGTAGCTTTGAAGTGATAGGAAGAGGATATAATATATACCTAAATAGAAAAGATTTCGGGGTGAGTGTCGGGTCAATTGATAAATTACGCAGGTTACCTACAAAAATAGATTAACTATAATAATTATTGGCAGATATTTAATTTCGTGATTAAAAATCTCAATCAAAATTGATCAAAATCAAAAATCGAATACCAATATTTTACGGAATCCGTTCTTAGAAATTTAATAGTAAAAGAAAAATAATGCGTTTAAAAAAATAGCTACACATAAAGTTAATAAAAAGTATCCATCAATTACTAAACATTTAAGAATAACATGCTTCCTGATAGATTTGACAATATGAATATTCGTTTATGCCTTATTGAAATACTGGTAGTGATATAATATGTAGATAAGGTTGCATATTAAATTGCATGTAACTAGTGGACTATTATTATACACTAATAATAATTACATAATATTGTTATTAAACAATTATTTTTAATTACCATACCGGGTGCTGGCTGGATCCAGTATAGATTTTTTAATCATATCACTGGCATATCATGACAATATACACAATTAAAAAATAACTATGTTTATTCATGAAGGACTATTATTATGCTTAGGCTTTATTCAAAGGATATTATTAGGGGTTTAGTGATGAAAATGCAATTTTTATTATAAATTAACGTATAAATTTTGTACAAACATATTTTTTGTTGTTTGTGTGTTTATATACAGATAGTCTATAATAATCGAACAAATTATCTTTAATTTTATGATTGAATCATTTTATTTTATTAATGTAAACTTTATTAGAGAAAGATTTATTTATCTGACTCGTTTTTTTTTTATTTAGAGTGTTGAAACACTTATTATAATGTGATTCTTAATTCTTAAGGCACCGAAAAATCACAATTACGAGTATATTCTAAAATTAATTTAGCTTGAAATGTACCTACTAAATCTAAGGGTTTAATCACTTCTCTAAAACAATTCTTAAACAGTTAGCCAATTTCATTTCTGACTCTACCATGGCGCGGTTTTGAACCATCAGTAGATCAGCATACCTACTAGTTTGCTGCTTTTTGACCAACGAAATTGCAATGAATGAGCAGATTTATAGACTAAGAAAATTAAAATTAGAATTTAGAAGCATTACAAAGCAAATTGGTTGACTGTGCACGAGTGAACGAGTGAAGAAAACAATAACTATACACGAAACGACACATAGGCACTCGATAAAAATCACGCCGTTAAGGTTTTCTTCATTTGGTAGTGATTAATAATACCTATCAAATATTAATATTTAGAATTTTATACTTATATCGACAATCTCTTTTGCAAATTTATTTATTTTTAACCAAAAGTGTAAATGTTTATTACGATATTAAATGGATAGATTTTAAAAGATATCATAAAATCTATCCATTTAATATCGTAATAATCGTCCCTTAATTTCATTTAAACTTTTTGGTTTCGAAAAAATTAGTTTGTTTTCTTTGCTCGCCAGTTAAGTAGTATTTGCAATACACTAGAAATTTTAAGCAATAATTGAAAATGTAACGCATAATATTTGGCCCATACTTAACGAGTGGAATTGGTAGAACTTAAGGGTAGCCTTATTAGAATAAGAGTTACAATTGAACGAATAAGAATGTTGAAATTTTAATCAGTAGATATTAGCACAGCAGCGTTTATTATTGCAAAACATTGTATTACGATTCTTTTTTATTTGGAATTAATAAAGTTACAATAAAAGAATAATGTTTTTAAATTATTATAATTCCATTGATTTTGCAAATACTTCCTAGTCCTTTATAAATCACGTTATATTTTAAGATCTTCTACGTTTAAAAGAAATTGACAGTAAAATATGTAAAATATAACAAATAAAATAATATACAACCCGACGAAAGTGGTCGATCTTGGCACTTTATGTCCAACTTTTTGATATCAAGTCAATCTTTTATATCTACAAAAAATAGTATTTATTATGTCCGTATTTATTATTTAGCTGATCCGCGCGGTTTCACCCGCAGTAATTTCAGAGTTCCCGCGGGAAGTCCAGGATAAAATATAGTTATAAACCTTCCTCATGAATCACTCTATCTATTGGTGAAAACCGCATCAAAATCCGTTGCGTAGTTTTAAAGATTTAAGCATACATAGGGATATAGGTACAGAGAAAGTGACTTTATTTTATACTATGTAGTGATTTACTATACACATAACTATGGATTTTTTTCTAAATCAAGAGATCAAGAGATCAAAGATTCATTTCGCTAGTTTCACCGCTGTGAGAATGTTAAGTAGCGATTAGGTAAATCCTTACTAATAGTATAAATGCGAAAGTGAGTTTGTATGTTACGCTTTCACGCCTCAACATAGTGTCATATTATTTGTGCATCAACGGAAAAACGGATCATAACAAAATTTTGCATGCACGTTGACAGGGGTACAGGGGTACATCTAAATGTTTCATGGGTACACCCATGATACATTTAGATCGAACGACGCTTATATCTATTACTTACTATAATAAAATAGTAGATTGCGTGATTCTGTACTTGAATATTTTTTATTTATTTATTTATTTATTTAACAATTAATGCACACAAGGACAACATAAAAAGAAAGAAAGTATAAAAGTAAACATGTACAAGGGTCATGCTTATTCCATACAATTGGAATTTCTTCCAGCAGACCCGCAACAGGAGATTTAATTAGTTTTTAATTATCTTTTTCTGTCTGTCTGTTCACGATGATTTCCGAATCTATTGAACGGATTGCCTTTCTTTTTTCACAGGTAGATTAAGCTTAACCTGGAGCTACATATAGACTTTGTTTCATTGAAATCGGATGTCGAAAAAAAGTTGTGACCTATGGGTATAAAAACTTTTTATGCACGTGACACCGCGGGGCAGCAGATATGAGTAAAGGACGGTTATTCAAATTGTTTAAAATGATTTAATACACAGAGCGAAAACAAATATGATCAAGGTACACGTAGCAATTGTCAGGAGAGACATGTTGAAGATGTTCCTTATGATGCCCGTCAGCTCAGGAGCCGAACTGCATATTTCCTCTGTGGTCTCGTGGCATTCTGACGAAACGATATAATTATTATTAAACTTATGAGGTAAATAATTTAAATTTATCTGAACACCAGTCTAAGGATACTGTAATTTAACAAGTCTACTGGAATACCAAACGGTAACCGCGGTCATATCGATCTAACAAACCAATTTGATATTGGACGGAACCTCTAAGTCCAGCTAATGACTTATCCTGGGCCCTCCTTTGTCATATTGTGTGGTTTCGCGGAAACCTTCGGAAATAATCACGTTTATGTCGCCGTGACTGGGAGGGACTTAACCTTTGAAATTCAAAAAGAATGCAAAAATGAGAAAGTTTGTAAAGATTTGGATATTTGTTACAGAATTGATAATTTTTTTGATTGAGTTCTGGATCAACACATGGCATACCCACTTTTATTTCGCAATAGCTGTTCCCCGCAGTTTCACCCGCGGTAATTTCGTAGTTCCCGCGGGAATTCCGAGATAAAAAGTACCCTATGCTATAGTACTAGCTGTCCCCCGCGATTTCATCCGCGGTAATTTCGGAGTTCCTGCGGTAATTCCGGGAAAAAAGTGCTGTAGTTTACGGTGATAAGCAGTTCCCCGCATTAATTCCGGAGTTTCCGCGGGAATTCCGGGATAAAACTATCCTATCTTTTAAGTTGGACCATATTATAAACGGTTGCAAAATTTTATCAAAATCCGTTCAGTAGTTTCGGAGTGCATCGCGGATAAACAACGTGACACGTGATTTATATATATTAAGATAAGATAGTACTCTCTTCCTGACAACGTGTATGCAAAATTTCATGACGATCGGTTGAGCCATTGGGGCGTGAATGTGTAACAAACAAAAAAAACAAACTCTTGCATTGATAATATTAGTAAGGATTACCTACTGAGGGAATACCGATATTTTGGATATTTGGTATTGAATCCCGCTTCTCAAAAGTGGTAACTCATTTCTGCTGCATTGTGTTGAAAACGTTGCAAACTTGCAACTGTATCATGTAGATTTTTAGGGCAATATTTTTAGGACAAAACTCATCATCTTTTAAAAAAGTTCTATATAGGTAAGTACATATAAAAAAAACTGATTATTTCTGGTACTTACCAACAATTATCAAGAACGCATGGATACATAGACACTTCTTAATAATATCATAGAAGATTTTAATCATATTTCAAACAATTTGGTTCGTCCCTCTCTAAATTCACTTCATAACTTTTTTGAGTTAATCTAGAAAAGCTCGCAAAAAGCTCCAGTTTTACTAACTTATCTATTAATTAATTAATTATCTTTATCGCCTATCATGTAGGTATCCTATCATATCAACTGACGTGACCAGGCATTTATTATCATCCAACTCTTAATTAAATATGACCTAAATACCTATCTGCCTAAGTATCTAAAATAAATTATATCCATACTAATATTATAAAGAAAGAGGAAAGATTTGATTTATTGTTTGTTTGTTTGTCACGATTTAACTCAAAAACTACTGGACCGATTTCAAAAGTTTCAAAAATAGATACGATTTCGATAAAACGTATCTATTGTCACTTCACGCAGTCAGGTAAAATCGTCGTATCGTATAGTTTTCTATTAAGGGCTGATGTCACCCATACTGAAGTTCTATTCTATGATTCTACTTAAACCAAACCAAAAAAGAAGTAAGTACCTAGCAGCGAGCTGAAATTTAAGGTCAAGTCGCAAATCTCTTCTTTGGCGAATATTTTTGACTTCAGAATTTTTTCTTCTACTATAAAGAAGTTTTTGTTGGATTCTATTCTATTATTTATTTTTTGTGTTTACAATTTACAGCTGTCTACTAAGTAAGCAGACTATCGACTTAAGAGGTTATCGGATGGCCCGAAGTTCAAGTCACGACTCATTTGATCCCTTTCTACACACACGCAGACATTTTCTTCTTTTAATGTCTTTGCATATACATATCTCGGAGAGTCAAGTGAAGTATCTACTGCTATATGCCTAGTAGATACATGAATATATTTTGGAAACAGGATTCACTATAATCAAAATCAAAGTTCACTCAAAATTAGTTAAATTTGTGCAAAATACAAAGTAGTTAACTAAATTTATTATTAATATGTATTATAATTTTAATTAGCATTTAACTAAATTTTATTTAATAACTAGCTGTGCTCCGCGGTTTCACCCGCGGTAAATTCGGAGTTCCCGCGGGAATTCCGGGATAAAAAGTATGTCCTTCTCTGTACCCCTGACAACGTGCATGCCAAATTTCATCCAAATCCGTTCAGCCGTTTTTGCGTAATTGAGTAAACGTATGCGAGGATAAGAGCTCGAAAGCGCATTTTAATCCGACTTGCTTCAAATTTATCGTCACTGCTCAGCTCCTATGTGTCTTAGCGTTAATAGCCTTAATGTTATATAGCCTATAACCTACCCAGGAGTATGGACTACAATCTTACCAAGTTTGGTTAAAATCCCTTCAGTAGTTTTTGAACCATGCGTGCACATACAGACAGACAGACAAAAAATTTACTGATTGCATTTTTGGCATCAGTATCGATCACCATTCATCCTCCAATTTTAATTTTGAATTTATATTCAATGTACAGAATTGACCTCTCTACAGTTTTATTATAAGTATAGATTTGAACGTCTCTGAGTGCCGCAGTTTTGTTTTTAAAATCGTTACTTAAAATTAAGTACCTAATCAAAAACCGAAATTATTAGATGTGACCACGTTACAATCGAACGACAGCACCGTTGCGTTGGTCTAAAGGTCCCTACCTGATGGCTACTACAATGTCTCAGTGGATGAATCCCCAAATTTAGGGTAAACAGAATCCGAGCTTTTAGTAAGTAGGGTGTATTTATAAAAAAGTACTAATGCATTACTAGCCGTTTCCTTCGGTTTCACCTCCGTAAACAGAGATCCTGCGGGAATTCCGCGATAAAAAGTACCCTATGTCCTTTTCTGCAACCCTGTGGAGTCGTTAAGATGTGAAAGCGTAACAAACGAACACACTTTTTTAATAAGTAATTTATTTATAATCTCTGAAACGACTGGACTGATTTTAACGGGACTCACTGGCAGATAGCTTAGGCTAATTTTATTTTAGAAATAAATGGTTCCTGCGGGAATTCCGAAACTCACGCGGGTGAAACCGCGGGGGACAGCTAGTAGATTTACCTATAGAGTATAGATATAGATAGTAAGGTTCCCTAATATGAGTATTTCCATTTGTTCCGATTTGTTCCTGATTTTTGTCCCACGCGTACTTTCCCATATAATAGTCTTCATATTATAATTTTATTGTATCTATGTACGCTACCTAATACTTACTAAGCTCTACAGTTTGCGACTAGGTATATAATAAATACACAAAGCGCTGTGTGAAATATTTCTTTCTGAGCGTTGTTATTTTTTCATACGGGTCTTCTTAAACAAATGAATAAAATTTATGCGAATAGAATTTGTATTAAATTTAAATAGTCATCTTGTTTGAGTCGCAATGAGGTGTTGGCCGCTTGATTCTTTTTTATGAGTCGCATTAATGAAGGCGACACGTCGGGTTCTGGAAAAATCACGTCTGAAACAATAAAAGATACACAACTGTTAAGTAATACTAGGGTTGAAATCATGCAATGTTAGATTTTTTTTTTTTTAATAAACTTAATAGATATAGGTACCTACTTGTCCCACACTGCTAAAGTGTATTGAAGGGTAGGTATTTGAAGTTAATTGTTAAATCTATAGGCAGATATGTAGTTATTAAAATTGTAGACTTAACAAGGTACCGTAGGTAGGTACTACCTATGCTGCCTACAATTGGCTACTTGACAATTTTTTTTAGTCCGTCGTGTTCATGTAGTTCAATAAAAAATATTGAACAAGTATTTTTTCTTTTTTTACGTACCTAATCAAAAAATAACGGCGATACATTAACTTGAAATTCCGCATGTCACAACCCGGATGCAGTTTGTACGGAGCTTATACCGAAAAATGACGTCACGAGTCCCCCACCTTAAACTTTAATGCGCTTTATCTTGTTTATTTTCATTAATTTGAAAAAGCAAAAAATACGTGTCTATTATTTTTTTATTTTATTACTGACGGACTAATTAGAATTTTGATTTTCATACTTTGGAAAACACCCAATTATTTCCAATAGCGCCAGGTAAGAACAGCGAAGTTCAAGTTTATAGATTTTTTTAAAACGTCTTTTAAAAGTCTTTATTACAAATCGGTGAAGCCGATAACTTTAAAGCCTGCTCTACATTCACGTGAGAATCTTGCGAGAATGCGAGAAAATCACGAGAACGTGAATGGGGAGCTCTGAGGATGTTCTCCGCCGTTTCTTGAGATTTTCTCGCGTTCTCGCAAGATTCTTACGTGAATGTGGAGCGGGCTTAAGACAGTCACATTCACGTCTATTTACAAAGTACATGCGAACTTTCATGACGATCAATTGAGTGGTTACAGCGTGAACGCGTGAGAAAAAAACAAATGAACCAATGAACTCACATTCGCATTAATAATATTAAGTTATGGTACGGTCTGCAAGTAGCTCTACATTTGACAGCTGTGGTGCAACCTTGAATATTAATAGAACTGCAATTACATTCAACATCTGTTAAAAGTGTTGAGCTACTTTTTATGTGACTTTACTTACTCAGACCCCATAATACTAAAATAACAGTCGTTAATAAGCAACCGAAAGCTCCAAGTACATTCAGTGCCAAAAGACAACCTTTAAACTTTTCACGTCCATTGTCACTGCAACAATAAGAATTTTATATATAATATTATTAATCTGGCAGATGACCCTGATCTAAGACGATATCAGGTAACCTAATAATTTTCATATCCCAAAACATAATATAAATCAGTGGCGTAGTAAATCACGTGAATGTTTTTTTTTTTTTAATCAGAGAGAATAATATCGCTTTACTCTAATAGACTAACCTGCCACTGGTGTAGTCTCGTAATTCTTGCTGCATACTATTGCACAGAATTAAATACGAATTTTAAAATCAGTTAAATATCATTAGTCAGAATGAAGAGTTTAATGAATTGATTGTATGATGTAGTTATTAATTAATTATGTACGGCTTTAACGCATTCACAGTAGGCAGGGCTCGACTATAGTCTTTTGAAACGGGCGTGGTTCAAGATATTATACTATTTGTTATTTCCATAATAAGGTACATTATACTGGTTAAATTACTCGTATCCACCCATTGAAAAGGTGTTGTTACGTACCTAATGATTACACTAGAACATGCTTGAAAATAGAGTTTGTCACAAATGAAACCGGTTGCATTTTTGACGCGTTTAATAGCTATGACTATCAAGGGAATGGTTCTTTAAAAAAAACTCGGTCAGTTGCGAGTCAGGCTCGCGCACTGAGAGTTCCGTACAAACTGGTTGATATGATAATAATGTTCTTTGCAATGTAACTAATTCATTAACGGTTTTCAGATTTTCCCCTTTACTTGCGCTGACATTGTTTCTTGTCAAATTTCGTTGTTCTACTTCAACGGGAATATATAAATACGGCATGCACATTTTTTTTTCAGCATTCAGATTTCAGAAGTCTGTTTTTTATAGCTCCAAAAGATTACGGACTTGAGTAGATATTTGATATTAATTTCATTTTGATACCTCCATCCGTTACTGAGAAAAAGGTTCATTATGACCGACAAACAGATAGACAGTGAAGTGATCGTATATGGGTTTACAAGGGTTCCTTTTTCCTTTTAAGGTACGGAACCCTAAAAAACCAGAAAAACGGTTATTTTGTAGGTACTTCATACCAACAAAATATGTAATTTATGATGAAATAAATTGGTATTTCAATTTTATAATCTATACTAATCGTGATACTAATATTATAAAGAGCAAAGGTTTGTGAGTTTGTGACGTTGTAGGGGGTAATCTCTGGATCTACTGAACCGATTTTGAAATTCTCTCGCTTATAGGAAGCTACAGTGATCCTGAGTTTTATAGCGTACATTTTATTCCGGAATTCCCGTGAGAACACCGAATTTCCTGCGAGTAAAACCACGGAGAACAACTATCTCTAAATCTACTGAACCGTTTTTGAAAATTCTTTAACTTATACGAAGCTACAGTGATCCTGAGTGACATAGGGTACTTTTATCCCGGAATTCCCGCGAGAACTCCGGAGTTTGTGAGTTCGTGAGATTGTAAGGGTAATCTCTCGGGATCTACTGAACCTATTTTAAAAATTCTTTCACTTGTAGAAAGCTAGAGTGGTCCTGAGTGACGTAAGGTACTTTTTATCCCGGAATTCTCGCAAGAACTGCGGAGATTGTGAGTTTGTGAGGTTTTAGGGGGTGGTCGCTGGATCTACTTAGCCAATTTTGAAAATTCTTTCACTTATAGGAAGCTAAAGTGATCCTGACTCCTGAGTGACATAAGGTACTTTTTATCCCGGAATTCCCGCGAGAACTCCGAAATTACCGCGGATAAAACCGCGGGGGTCAGCTAGTACAATAATAAGATTACATTCGTTATTGGAGGCACTGCCATTACCTATAGATTATTACCTACCAATAAAGTAGGTATATTTATTAAGGTGTCTCAAAAGAAAGTTTATTTATATTATATTTTGATCTGTCAATGTCCATATAAAGTTAAAATTAAAACTTTGTTTTGACACATTGTACACATTACCTATATCTTTTTTTTAGAAAACATTAATACCTACCTTTTCGTATTACAAAATCTACTAAAATTCTTGTTGCTATGACATTATTTTATTTTTAAGCAAGGCTATGTTAACCTCTGAGCCCAAGATCTCTTTGAACACAAACATGAATGCATGAAGTGATTACCTTCCCTCTGGGCATGAATTTGTTTTTTTCGAAATCCTGTTAGGTTTTAGAATAAAAGGAAAAAGCTGTTCTTTATCTGCATGTTCACAGTAACCTTTCTTGGTTCTTAAGCAGCCCCATTTTATATGGCCGAAGTGGAGGAGTCAAAAATTAGTCAAGCTGATTTCAATTTTCAGCGTAAGTACCTATACTGACTTCTAAAATGCATTATAAATAAAATCTAAGGTTAAAATATTTTATAATAAAATTACGTATGTATCATTCATTGATACTATGAAATTAAGTATGTTTAATAGCAAAGACAAATTAAGAGCAAAAAATTGCTCACTCTTTTTACCTCGTAACTATAGTTTGCTCCATTTTACATGCAAAAAGCGTACTGCTGTAATTGAGAATAACCTCACGAAAGGTTATTTTTTGCTCTATTTTATTTCATTCAACTTGTTTATTTGACATCAAACATGTTTTTCTCGTTGGTATGCATTGGCACAAATAGTTACGTAGGTAGGTACTTAAGAAAAGTTCTACATCTATGACCTACAGCGGGTTACATATATGACCTATAGCGGGTTATCAACATAAAGTACTCGTTCTTTTTGGTTTCAACTATAGTAGATTAGTGAAAAGCTGTTAATTTGGAATGACACACAGACACTTAAATTTTATTTATATGTAGGTAGGTAGGTACTTACTAGGTAAAGATTTATAGAATATAGATGCGTAGACACCTAATTAATTACTTAACACTCAAAGTTTCGCAGTAGGTAAGTATCTAAGAAAAAGGCTTTAAAAACCCTCATTATATTGTATCATAAGCTTGGTTTTGCATATCTATACTAATATTTTATAGAGGAAATGTTTGATTTTTTGTTTGTTACGATTTAACTCAAAAACCACTAAACCGATTTCAAGATTCTTCCACCATTAGAATGGTATACATATCCCTATATTGTAGGTAATGTTTGATTTTTTGGTTGTTTGTTTCTAACGATTAAACTCAAAAAGTACTGGACTAATTTCAAAATTCATTCACCATTACAATTCTACCTACATTATCGCTATATTGTAACCCGGAATTCCCTCGGGAACTCCGAAACTACCGCGGGTGAAACCGTGGAGAACAGCTAGTTATAGATAAAGTTGTATTATGGCACAAAATTTGAATCTTTTATATTTTTGGGAGTAGCAAAAAAGATAACAGACTTTATATTATGTTTCAGATAATGTAGAGACTGAATGTTATAATAACATGTCAGTTTTCATCATTCAGTCATTTTCTTGTTTTTATTTTGTTATTAAAAACATTATTAAAAAGTACAACAGTCGCTGTCGCAGCTAGCAAAACTTCCTCCCGCGACAACATTGTGGATAGCATAGCACTGAAGAACGAGAAACGGCAATGGTAATAAATAACATTGTTATATTAATGCATTGATATACTAATGTGTACAGTATAATTTCACGTTGTAATATTGAATACAAGGTTACATAATGTGGACGTGTTATAAAACACAAGTTACCTATGTAACATGATACATAATCTGTACGCACCCTAAGCGCGACAGTATCAACTGTTCTTATCGAAACCTGAATACAAGTGTCGAAAGGCGAATCTTAAATTTTAATCTCCTTTACTGTGCTCATACTTCTGATATTTATATCTCAAGTCTTTAAAAAACCATATTTACTACTTTAAACAATAAAAAGCACAAATGAAAATTATAACTATGAGTACCTAACTAGTAACAAATAGCTTGTTCCCCGAGAACTCCGAAATTAATGCTTGGAACAGTTCCAATCACCGAAACGGTTGGAACCATTTTGACGGGACTTTCACTGTTAATTAGCTGATGTTATAAGGAATAAATTAGGCTACTTTGGAGGTCCTGCGGGAATTCCAAAACTCACGCGAGTGAAACTACGGGACACAGCTAGTATCATAATTTATTTGAACTAGCTGTTCCCCGCGGATACACCCGCGTGAATTTCAGAGTTCAAGCGAGAATTCTAGGACAAAAAGTTCCAGGTATGTCCTCTGCATATAGTATTCAAAAAACTTTTCCGATAGATACTTCCAACAATTATTATCGTTGTATATCAACCGATTATACCTAAAAACCTTCCTCATGAATCACTCAATCTATTGACGAAAACCGCATGAAAATCCGTTCAGTAGTTAGACAGAATGACGTGGCGCGGAGGACTGTTTTTAACCGACTTTATGTTTTTTTTTTTTTTTTTTTTATTTATGTATGTTCACCGATTACTCGAAGACGGTTGGACCGATTAGAAAAATTCTTTTTTTGTTTGAAAGGGTATAACTCCCAATTAGGTCCCATTGCCACCAAGTCGGGATCTGACGATGGGATCTTGGAGAAATCGAGGGAACTCTTCAAAAATTATAGGCACACCTATAGCGATTTGGGTATTTGTTATAGTAAATCGTTTATTTGCTTTTGTAAAGCAAAATTTGAAGAAGTGGAACTGATAATGAAGACCAGAGATGGTCATCGGAACTACTCAATAATAGGTATTTCACGGGTTCCGAATCGTTAATTTTAATATGGTTTCTAAACAATTAATGCCCGTCACAATGTATATAGTGAAGTAGAACTGATGGTGATGTACTAGGAGAACTCCTCAACAATTAACGTCCCTGCGTCGGGAAAAGCAATATTTTGTAAAAGGTGAGGAGCAGTTGACATTAGGCTATTGTAACTTAGAGAAATTACGAACTAAGTCACTTAAAAGCGAAAAATAAACAAAATTTTAACAAAAAAATTAAAACCGACTTCCAAAATCACAAAACTAAAAAACTAAAAATAAAAAGCTAAAAATAACAAAATACCGATTTAATCCAAAAGACAAAAACACACGTAATATTATTATTGGTTTGTGCTACCACTGATCGGTATGAAGTCGGTGACAAGCCAAATATGGAGGTGGTAGATGGGCTAAGTCGACTCCCGCCACCAGCTCTTCGTGAGCAGAACAACCCAAGTAGGCATACACCAGCGGGCTTGTCACCGAATTCAAACCAATTAGTGGTAGCACAAACCAATAATAATATTACGTGTGTTTTTGTCTTTTGGATTAAATCGGTATTTTGTTATTTTTAGCTTTTTATTTTTAGTTTTTTAGTTTTGTGTTTTTGGAAGTCGGTTTTAATTTTTTTATTAAAATTTTGTTTATGTAATTTATGTAGTTATTTTGAATGATTATGTATAGGTAGTAGGTTTAATGTTTATTAAACCGTTTAACCTATAGTGCGTATGATATAATAGGGTACCTGCATGATTTTTTTTTTCAGTTTATTTTAAAGATATATGGCCTACTTAAACAAAGCAAGAAAAAGAAAAAATATATGCATAAATTAATTAAATAGAGCGTTTCAAAGTTCCTACTTTAGACCTTACCGCCGAAACGCGGAATGACGTCACCAGTTCAAAATTACGCCTGTGATAATTATCTGTGATAGAAATGTCACTGTCGTATTGACAGGGTCATGTGACACTGACAGACAGATAACTTCAATATCCAAAAGCGAAATTAAGGTTGAACTATGTCGATTTACTTCCAAAAGTTCCAATAAAGAATCTAAATGCATCTTACCGATGCATTTTAAAATAAAAAAACTTCAGAAAATGGAAAATATGCGTTGACTGTATGCACTTAGTTTCTTTTGCCTTCTCTGAATGAGGTAAATGTTCCCTAAAAAAATAAAAGTGACGTCATGTGTCAAGCTTGGCTGTGATTGGTGTTTCGTTGCAACGTTCCGTTTCACAAAATTAAAAGTTGAATATTTTGGAAACTATTCAAAATTTTTTTTGTAAATCTTTCACGATAACGCTTTTCTAAGGCTCTATTTTTGAAATATTGACACAATTTCTTATTATAAATTTCATGCAAGTACCCTATTATGTCATTGTATGGGCATGAGAATACTTAGTCTCCAATGTCTCAAGCACACAATATGCAGAAAGGCAGTTTATTTTGGTTTTATGGTGATTTGTACCTATTTATCGAGAAAGTTTTGAAACTTAAATGAAGTAGGTAGGTACATTTTCATAAAATAAGGCACTTTTATAGCAATTCTTCTTTTACCCCTTACCTGCCACTCCTTGTATTGAAAGGGAGTACCCTTTCAGAGCAACTTTTTATGATACGTCTATCTGATAACAATTTGAGTGAATTACGTGGAAAGCCTCACTTAACTACCTCCATTACTTAACTATTCTCCATTGGCGTGTTCGACCACGCGGCTAATAGTACGGGCGCCCAAGAGGGGATTTGTGGATTTGCTAAAGCGCGACAAATGAACATAAGGGGGCTACCTTGCCCCATGTTGAGTACCTCCACCAAATATAGGCCCTAGTGGGTGACACTGGTGGGTGCGTCTAGAATAACCGATCAGATTAGTAAAAAAAAATAGATAACTCGAAATACTCGAGCGTTAGATTAAGATATGGTGAGTTAATTACATGCTGAGAAGTGTTACTCGACATTCTCGAGTGCGGTTGATTTGTTTTTTATTTTGAAGTAAATAACTCAAGGATAGCGGGAAAAATATAATCTGCCGATTTTCATAAGCCGGAGAAACAAAAATCGCCTATAAAGTTAATAACGAGCAGCTGCAGTGAAACATGTACCTATTGCTCACTCTGCCTTTTTTTTCCTTTACTTTTTCCCTATCTATCACTCTCTCGCACCGTCCTCACACTACTTTCCATCGCCATGACGTCATCACAGCATCAGCATATTACGACACTAAACGTGTCAAATTTTAAGTCGGTTAAAATGCATACTAAAATAATTGAAGGTAAGTATTACATCGAACCTATAACCTTTCACTTAAATGTAATTTTTAACCGACTTCAAAAAAGTAGCGTTCGAATCAAAGGTAGGTGTATTACTCCGCTCCGCGCCTCTCTCTACCTTTCACTTTTTGTGTATCTCTGACTCTCTCACACCATTCCCACGCTGCTGTCCGTCGCCATGACGCCATTTTACTTTACAGCTCATCACAAAACAACGCGTTCATTTTATTATATGTAAGCCGCTCTGGCTTGTTTATGCGTTAAAGTTAGTTTTGTGAGCTTTTACATATTTCATTGAAATATGAATTGTATTTTTTGTGAACAAGAAATAGCTCATAAAGTTATTAAACTTACGTCAGAAATAAAAAAAATCTTAAAAATAAATCATAATTTTTGTTTCTAGCAGTCAGATTAATAATATCCGTTAAAATTATTATCATATTTTAAGCCAACATAACTTGGACTGCAAGCTGAACCTTCTGTAAAATAATCTGACACGCTCGAGTATTTCAAAATTGAGATTCTTTTTTGCATTTTCAAAAATTCGCTTCTACCTTGCGTCACCTCCAAATTGGCATATTTTCGAAGGGGAGCATTTTTAGGGTTCACTTAACATCCCCTTTGAATATCTGACGCGCTGGAGTAATTTTTTTTTCATTTTCTCCCCTTCTGGATGGCCACCCCCACCACGCAAATCGGCAGATGATTTACATTTTTGAAAGCCTGTTGAAGCTAAACCCACCGGTGAATGAAAAAACATCATATAACCTTATTTTGTTTATACCTCCTAATCTTTAAAACCCAATAGTAGTAAAACGACGCTCGAGTTAATCCCGAATTAGCATCGGTATCTCCCGTACTATAACTGATGGTTAGTGCAATAAAATTTAAATAAATGAATGGAAAGACAAGCATTTTTTGTCAGTTGCAGGTTTATTTGTCCTTATTCTCTGGATTCGGGTTTACGAGTGGTGATTGTTATTGAACGACTGGAATGCTATAAAGTCCAGGGGTCACAATAAATATTATAACACTAGCTGTTCCACGCGGTTATACCCCAGTTAATTTCGGAATAAAAGTACCTACCCTAATCCTTTTCTTGCCCTTGACAATGTGCATACAAAATTTAATACCACCGATTGAACAGTTAGGCGTGAAAGTGTGACAAACAAACAAACTCACATTCGTATTTAGAGGATAAGTAAGGATTAGATGAACTCGAATATAATACACGATTCTGAACCGCAGTCAAGGGGGACGAGTTAGTAGGTATGATGTACCTATAAGTACAGTTGTTCTATTTCACCAAATCCGCTCTACCCCTAAACCGAAGGCCGACGACGCGCGACGCGTACCTACCGATAAGCGCATTTGTGCGTGTCACTACGGTCATAACTCATAACACTCGGTAAAATAGAACATCTTTTGTACAAGTGGAATACAGACCAGTGGTCGGCAACGCGCGGCTCGCAACCCGCATGCGACTCTTTGCCTCCTCGGCTGCGATTCATCCACGAAATGTTTAGTTGGTACGGCACGGAATACGTATTACTTACTTATTATCTTGCCTTGTAAGTAGGTTGGCCGCCCATGCTATATTATATAGTATCGTACTATTTTTCAGTCAATTGTGCTATATATTTTAGAAAGATAATATAGTACGCTAAATAGCTAGTATATTTTTATCCCTAATTAAACTGTCGCGCTTTTTTACAATAACTGTGACTGGTCTGGAACGCACCCGCAGTGCAGCACGGGGAATTTCAGAACGAAACGCATACCTACGCGGCATCAAAACATCAACTATTAAACTAGCAATAATTTGTAGATGAAAGCTGCCCTATACATACATAATGATTAAAAATGAATATGTACTATTTTTTCCCTGCATTTCCGCTAAATACTATATTTTTTGCATCTTTTTTCGGAAAAATACTATATATTATATTCTTTCCAAAAAAAAGTTGGCAACCCTACTGGTAAGAGACCAGTAAACATTTTTGAAACGCAGTCTCCTACTAAAAACAAATCTTAAGTCAAAAAAATTGCTCCTTGAATAAATTTCAATTGCGTATTGCACTAAGTATTAGGTATTTGGCTCTTTGGGATGACAAGGTTGCTGACCACTGACCTAGACCAATCGATTGACGTTTTACGTATTCATCGGAACGATGCTTCGTTGAACATAAAATCCGATAGTTCATTTTTAATCTATGTATAAGCTACATAATTTTGATTTAGACGCCTATCAATATTAAGCTGCTAGGAGTAAAACTTAAAAATGAGAAAAGATTGTGGACAGTCGTCAGACCGATCGCGATCTAAGGTGCTACCTACCTACACGTTTTTTTTTTGTTGTTTAAAAATTAATTTTGATAAAAATATATAAAACCTCTTTAAGTCTTACCGCCGCACTCAGAGTCGACTTTAATGATTACTTAGCTAAGTATAGACTTTTAAAGCAAAACTGCCGCAATCAGACAGGTTTAATAAATTAATGGTAATTGGCATTTAACTAATTATGTTACATCTCATTAAATGCCAATTAACAATAAATTACTGAACGTCTCTGACTGCGGCAGTTTTGTTTTAAAAATTTGTAATTAACTAAGTGATTATTAAAGTCGACTCTGAGTGCGGCCGTTAATTTATAAAGTCCTTCGCCGCGTCTGTCTGTCTGTCTGTTTGCGAAACTCAAACTCAAAGCAAGTAAACATTTTAATGCGGTGTTCGACAATAGACAGAGTGATTCGAGAGGAATGTTTATACGTATAGTTTATCCTGGAATTTCCAATGGAACTCCGAAATTATCGCGGGTGAAACTATAGGGGACAGTTAGATGTGAAAGTGAGTTTGTTTGTTTAATACGTTTTCACGCCTTAACGGCTCGACCGATCATCATGAAATTTTGCATACCTACGTGTGTTCAGGGCATACCTACTACGCGTGGTCAGGGGTATACAGAAATTTATATAGGGTACTTTTATCCCGGAATTCATGAAACCGTGGGCGATAGACTCACTAAACTTTAAATAAACTCACTTTTGCATTTATAATAAGTGTTTTTGAGAAGAAGTAATTTTAATAGACACCCAGATTAGCAATTATTATTCTTTCTTTGACGAAGTTGGGGATTTTGATGCTTTTCTCCGGGAGGGTGCTGCCCGAGTGGTGCGTTGATTCTGCCATTGTGTATGTTATTGCGGACTGCTTCTTATAGCGGTGGCGTTGAGTTGTTGGGGGCGCTGCATTCCGCCGAAGTGTTAGGAAGGTTTATTTTTAGTTTATTTTTGTTTATTTCTATTAGTAGTTTTATATTGCAAAATGTTACACATTACGAGGCTGGCTTGGCGCATGAGCGTAAAAGCCTCACTAAATAAATGATTAAAAAAAAAAAATAGTATTAGTAAGGATTGTATATACCTATACCTATTAAGTTACCGATTTTATTTTCAATCCCATTATTCATATCCAAATTTTTATTAAAAACTTGTTCTTCAGAATGTAGGTACTTTTAATACGTGTCCATTAATACGACTTCAACAATAAAATATATTAAATGTCATTGGCTAGACATAATAAATAATATTATTAACATGTAGTTAAGTATTACATAGAATAATTATAATATATTAACTTTAGCATTGAATGTTATTATAATACTATTGATTACCGCGGTTTTGATCGAACATATTGGAATTAGAAATCAAAATTTAAAAACTACGTGTCTACAACTAAGTGTCTGTTTGTAATTCCAGATTAATAGCTTTTTACCAAATGCATATGAAAGTATAACGGTATTTATAATAATTAAAAAAAATCTCTGTTTGTCTGTTTGTTCCGGCTACCTCTGAAACGGCTGGACTGGTGTCTGATTTTAACGGGTCTTTCACTGGCAGATAGCTTATGTTACAAGTAGTAACTACTTTTATTTTAGAAAAGAAAATAGTTTCCGCGGGAATTCCGGAACTCACGCGGGTGAAACAGCGGGGCACAGCTAGTATAAAATATTAGTTAATGAAGGTTTTTGTTGAACAGATCATGACATAGAGTTTTGCCCTACGAGGAAGAGACGTACAGTTATCGTCGATGTTTACAAAGTCAAATCACATTATAAGTTAAAATTAACTCTTTCTATATTAGGTTCATAAAATTACTGTGCGTTCACGAGTCTCGGTGAGACAGTCAGTGTGTGGGAGCGTGCAGCCATTGGTCGTGGGCCGTGGCCAGAGGCGCGTTTCAAATATAAGAAAAAAAAAACTCCGATTAAAAGTATTCGACAATAAACTGGCAGACGTCAGTTCAACGCATTGCGCGCGCGCATTCCGTCATTGTTTACTAACAAACGTGATAACGTTGATATTTTTAGTACCTACTTATTATTTTATAATCGTTAAAAATTTTAACCTTTTTGTGCCCGCATCTAAATACGAGGTAAGCAACTTAATGAATTAGTATACAAAGGATAAAATTGCTCTTTTCTGAAATGCTAATTTATTTCCTGAGTAAGTTTGGTTATAAACATTGATGCTTGGGTCAAAGATATTTTAAGTTTTAAAGGAGGCTTGGGAGTTGGGTGCGTATAGCTCGTAGGTACCTGCAAAGTGTTGTTATCATTACCTACCTACATATTTTATCGGATAACTTGTTTAGTTTAGTTCCAAAAGATTGTATCTAACTGTGAGTAAGCCGCTATATATGTATATGGATATTAATGTTAACACAGATAACACATATTATAATACTATACTTACTAGTGGTGTAAACTTGTTTAGTTTATAAAACAAGATCATGCAAGTTCCTACAGTAAAATTAAATGTGTATACATATAATATATGTGTATTGTAGGTTACATGACATTACTAGCTGTGCCCCGCGGTTTACCCCCGGTCTTTTCGGAGTTCCCGCGGGAATTCTGGGATAAAAAGTAACCTATGTGTTAATCTGATGTATAAGCTGTATTATTGTAAAGTTTCATTTAAATCCATAGAGTAGTTTTTGCGTGAAAGAGTTACAAACATCCATCCATCCATCCATACATTCTTACAAACTTTCGCGTTTATAATATTAGTAGGATTCATATATTTTAGCTACTGCTCAAAAATTAGTTATTTAATGTTTTATTTTATTGATACAACACGGACACCGAAATATGTAAAGTTTATTGGACAATTTTTACAATAGGAAGCATTACCCAAAGACATTACGAGTAAAAGAGATCTATTTTAATGTCTTTGCTTTTACCTCAAGAATAAAGAGTTAAGCTTCCATTTACTTCACTCTCTCCTCAAAAAATAAATAAAAATCAACAAAAATGATGAAAACTGAATATTGTAGGTATATCTATCTCTATATGGATAATAACGTATCGTATAAGTCATTAAAGAAAAACTTTTTTGATTATTTTTTGCGGACAAAACTTTTACTGAAATCTAAATAATACGCAACTCAAATATTCTAACCTATTATATTTTGCAATAAACAAATAACTTTCTTCTAGTAGTTATTGGTTAGTACCTTTGTAATTAATTTCCTACATTTTATTCATATTACCAGTACATTTTAACTTAATTTATATACTTAGGTATACTACCTACCTACTAACATGCCTATTCTCTATTCATATATTCCAGCATCACAAAATTCCAGTATCTATTGATTGCAGATGTTTTATAAGACTTTTTTTTATATAATAATACTAGCTGTGCCCTGCGGTTTTACCCGCATGAGTTTCGGAATTCCCGCAGGAACTCCCTTTAGGGGGATGAAAAATAGATAGTAGGTAGCCGATTCTCAGGCTCACTGAATATGCATAAAAAATTTCATGAGAATCGGTCAAGCCGTTTCGGAGGAGTATGGGAACGAACATTGTGACACGAGAATTTTATATATTAAAAGATTAAATTTTAACTAATATTTATTTAAACTATCGACGTACCTATATGTATAGGTATAGTTAAAATCGAGTTGAAAAACCAGTTGAGTAAACTTGATCATCTCGCCTGGCCTTAGTAGTTAGTTATGAACACAGAACAGAAAATAACAGATAGAAGAGACATCAACTTAGTTTATTATGAAAACGACCAGCTCGGCGGGTGAATGTCGCCGCCGCACACAGAACTATTCATCACGCACTAAAACATTCAATAAGTAACGTAAAGAAATGAATTAAACGCTTTATGTTTATGTTTTTACTTAGTCTCTGTTTTCAAAATTCACAGTTTTGGGAACTTCCTTTGCAACGGCAGCACGCCTGCCAAGCCAGCTCTTGTCTGCCCGCTTGGGTTGTTTTGTTCTGGTTTAAGAATCTTTATTATCCTCAAAAGATTGATATACCGCCGCACTCAGAGTCGACTTTAATGATTACTTAGTAAAGTATAGATTTTTAACTAATTAAGTTACATCTCATTAAATGCCAATTAACATTAATTTATTCAACGTCTCTGATTACGGCAGTTTTGTTTTAAAAATCTATACTTTACTAAGTAATCATTAAAGTCGACTCTGAGTGCGGCCGATAGTCACTTACATGAGAATATACGAACATAATTATAACAAAAAGTAGTGAGCGGTAGGTAGAATACTTATAATAACTTATTAAGTAGGTAGGACGAGTACCTATCCATTATTAAAGTAAGGAGGTAGTATGCGGCAAATAGGCAACAATAACATTCACTTCACAATGCATCACTATTCCGGTAAAATAATTCATGATGGAATTCACATGTATTTGTAGCTAGAATGTTATAATTTTATTTAATTTATCGCGGAAACATTCAAAATTAGACTCATTAACTATAATTTCACAGATACAAAGCCGATTCCAAAGAACTATTGTCACAACATTAAAAAAATTAGCGCGAGGTGGATTCAAGGCAAAAGGTGAAGTGAAATATTATTCACACAGTTACACATTGTTCACGACGACACGCTCACACACTTGTAATATGGTGGTAGCGGACCTCAGAAGAATAACTAAAGTAGCGGACTTACCGCTGCACTCAGAGTCGACTTTAATGATTACTTAGTTAAGTATAGATTTTTAAAACAAAACTGCCGCAATCAGACAAGTTTAATAAATTAATGTTAATTGGCATTTAACTAATTAAGTTACATCTCATTAAATGCCAATTAGAATTAATTTACTGAACGTCTCTGATTGCGGCAGTGTTGTTTTAAAAATCTATACGTAACTAAGTAATCATTAAAGTCGACTCTGAGTGCGGCCGTTAGTCGATCTTACCTATTTGGCTTGGCAGCGACTTGACAAATCAGTCACATACCAATAATAATATTACGTGCATTTTTGTCTTTCGGATGAAATCGGTATTTTATTTTGTAGTGCATTTTTGTGTTTTAAAGCCAGTGTTAATTTTTTTGAAATTTTTTATTTATTTTTTAAGCCTTATGTTAGAACTATCTACCTCCGTTTTAGTTTAAAAACCATATACATACGTACTGTACGGTACTGAGTGATATAATAGGTTTTGAAAATTAAATTGACACAGAGTTACGATGGTTCCAACATTAGACTGTGAATAACAGTAAGTAGGTATGCACATATTGGCTGGGCTTGAACAAATAACTTAATTATTTATAGCGTTATTAAAAACGTCTTATTTAAATCAAAAAAATTCACGCTGCGCGGACTTTAGAAATACGCAGTGCCTACCTAAAATGCCACTAAATGCTTTTTTTGTTGGCACTACATATATGCAACATATTTACATTCTAAAAAATATTTATGTAGATACACATTATTAAAACTTCGACGGAATAAATTAATAATAATAATATATTGTCCTGATCTTAGAGATTTACGATGAAGTTGGCTGTAGTATTGACCAATGCCTATAATTTAATTAAAAGAAGCCTTATAGTATTCATTCGGGGACTTATGTATGTGAGAAACACACTATCAGACGCGATTTATGGTCACAGCTGACGGTTGCGGTTTACGGTTCGCAGTTGAGTGCACACTTATGACCAGTGGCGTGGCTACCGAAGGGCTAGACGGTGACGTGCACCGAGGCCCCCAAGCTCAAGGGACCCTTGGACCTTGCGTGACCACAAAACCTCTTTGACTAACGAAAAATTCACCCACCGCCGGAATCTAGATAATATTGGTTGGTTGCAAGTTGCAACACGACTTTAACGACGCGTGACGCCTCTACTTAAAGACGCAGATGTGACTAGTGACTACTTATGCACCCGGATGTTTGAAGTGAATCTGGCTCCTCGGATGCCGTCACGGTGTGCACGGTGTGCGCATGATAAGACATGACTGTCGTTCAGTGAACCGTAAGTAATGGGTATGGCCCTTAATCACTATGACCATAAACGCGCCACAAAAATTTCCTCGTGCTCAAGGAAGTTTCACTTAAAAAAAAAATACATTTACAACGTGTCTTATGGCATAGAAAATGTTAATTTCTAATATTTTGGCATCTGGAGCATTTGGGATTGTGTTATTGGGACCCGCACAGGCAAGTAGGTAATGTTGTCGTTGGCCATAGTGAATGAGAGCCCTGATAGTGTGTTTCTCTTTCTCATTAAAAAATCTTTTTCGAACTTTATTGTGCATATAATTATTTATTATAGCTGATGTTAGTAGTTTCACTAGAATGTGTTTCGGGATTCCCTCAGAAAATAGGTATAAATCATAAACGATAGATACCAACACCTTTTTTCATACAAAGCCGCAGAGAAAGTTCAATGATAATTAATGCATGATTAATAAAAATTGTTACTACGACGTCAGCAACTTTGACTTTTATTCTCCAATAAAATTAATCATATTTTTTACCATATTATTACCAAAGATAAAAATATACTATGTTTAATATTACTGATAGCTGTTTTATTTTTGTTGTGCCATCATATTATATTTATCATAATTATGACATGTCGTGGTCATTTCGTAAAATTAAACACATCGTGTATTGACGTGAATTGATCGTTGACGTTCTGCGGCAGCAGATGCGATGCGCCAAAGGAAAAATTATGTAATAGGTATAGTCGATCCCCGCGGTTTCGCTTGCGTTATTCTGGGGTTCCCGTGGGAATACCGGGATAAAAAGTGAAAATGTTTCCCAGGAATACCGTAACTTCTTGTAAGTGAAAGAATTTATACATCGATTTGGAAGTTTTTGTGTTGTTTTTGTGAAACAAACAGACATACAAAAAATCATATTAAGTATCTTATCTCTTAATATCAGTAGAGAAGTATAGATTGTAAACAATGTAGGTACCTAGACAAATCACGGTAGATCCAGGACCGCTTTTTAAAAAGCAATTTAATGCATTTTAATACGTCTTTATTGTATGACCGTTACAATAAGAATGAGTGCTTAAAACTAACATTAAAACTAACATGAGTACATGAGTACATTATTCTTAATTCCTAGCACCTTATCTCTATAGGGCGGATGGACTTCGCCGTGTAGCGGGAATGCTTGCTCAGCGTCTGTGGCTGGCCACCCGGTCGTTGTCACAGTATGATATTATTTATAATATAGAGAAATTATTCAGTACTTGGTACCGTCAACATGACTCGTCCCCCCGCAAGTTCGAAATTATTCAAATTCGCAGGATTTGAAGAATTTCGATTTCCGCAAAGTTTCATTGTTATAGTTTCGCGAAAGTGAAACATGAAGTAAATTAAAACAATGCCTATTACTAAATACAATATAACTGTCCAAACGCTAACACTTTTTAATGATACGATATTATTTTCACTTATATTATTTTCACTTTTCACGTCACTTTTCTTCAATGCGTATGTAAGATACTGTAGGTTACTGAAATCCACTCCTTCCAGATTGACAGGCTTTCTTTCAGCATTTGTAGAGTTTATCAAAGGCAAATTTACAATGGGTAGTCCTGTATGAGTTGCTTCCTTTAAATCGGACTGTCTTAGTTTTATTGTGAAACCACCAATTTTCACGAGACAATCGTCATCTATTGTAATTATATAAGTGCCTTGAATATTCTGAGGGAAGACTTGGCTTCGACATACTCTTCGCAATAAAGTGTTTGATCTCGCATATAATATCCATTGATTGGGTTGAATTTGTTGTATTTTAATATCTTCAATTTTGATCGGAATAACGTCACAGGTGCTAGTATTCTCTATGAAGTTAAATAAATTTGCAATACAGTGATCTTGGATAGACTCGTATACATTTTCTGCGGAGCACACGAAGTAGGATTTCTCGCATTTTTGACATGGTTGTGAGAGTGGCTTCGTTAGTGATCCCTTTACTAATAGGTAAGGATATTTGGGTAATATTACAAAAGTATTTGGATCACGGAAAACAGGTAGAGGGTACAATTTGTAGTATATAAAAATTTCTTTTCTTACCAGTGGTACCTCTAACAGAAACGCTATCTGATTATCATGGATGAATGACTTTAATGTAATAGTTTGCTCTATTTTTACAAGATTTTCCAAACTTACTGTATATGTTAATTTTTCATGTTTTTCAATATCACTTAAAGCTAATAACAACTTAGTAGAGTCTATAATGGATTGATGTAGAGTTCCTAATTTACTGAAAGCAATCGCAGTTTCAATTTCATTTAATTGGGTGAGAATACATTGGAAATTATGTAAAAGTAAATAATATGTATTAATAATGTTATTTTCTATGAAATCCTTTTGTTCCTTTATTTTCAAATGGTCCAATTCGCTTTGCAAGATTTTTGACTGAACATCAAGTTGTATTAAATTATTGTTTATAGATTTAGTAACATTCGTTACGCTTTGAACTATTTCAGAGATCAACGTTACCCTTTTATTAAGGTTTTGTTGATTTACTTTAATATTTTCTATAATTTGGTTATATTTAACAGCGTCTTCGTTATCTAAATTTCCGGTTAATATTTTTATAATAGAACCTAAAGGGTTTAAAAGACCTCTTTTAACTCTAGCGATTGGAAATAATTGTTTAAGCTTGCTTAATGTTAAATTTTGTATGTACTCTACTTGTATCTTATAATTACATATCCTATCGTAAGGAGTACTGTTAAAATTAAGCTTAACTAAGGAATTAAGTTGTATATATTTATTTGAATTTGACATAAGGTCGTCTTGAATAATTTGTAGGTTCAAGGTTTTAATAATGATCCACTTATCATGGCTTACTACGGCAGTTCCTTGTTTCAGGGGTAGTACACCAGGATTACTATCAAGTCGGTGCAGTTGAAGGCCTTGGCATTGGCTCGTCGTCATCAGTAGCAGGAGAACGAGCTGGCCTTGCCTGCGAAGGGCGTTTAACGTCTTTAATTGGGATTTTTGTATTTCTCTTTTTAAGTTGTACTGGCACTACATTTCGCGCTATTTCCCCGGTAACCACGGCTTTTTCGTAGCGAGGTTTATCCTTGCTACGTCTGATATTTGTGCCTTTTACGTAAATTCTATCGTCTAATTCAATCTTAAAATCTGATTCACCTCCTCTCTTTTCCCTAATCTTTTCTTTGGTTTCAATCATTCTGTTAGCAATTTCTTTGTATAAAAATTTTGTTCTTTTCGCGTGGTCTCTAATTAATAATTGCATGTACTGTTTATTTACGTTTATGTCAAAAGGGTTTTTAGATTCTGTGTGTCCGAAAACTACTTCAAACGGTGTTAAGCCAGTCGTAGAATGAATACTATGGTTGTATGCCATGATTGCGTAAGTCATTATAGAGGATGCATCTGTTTGCTTATGTTCGTATTTAGCGAGCCTATAGATTTCGATTATGGTTGAATGAAATCTTTCAATGACTCCCATTGAGTTGGGGTTGTTTGGAGTTCCTATGTGGAGTTCGATCTTATAAAACTCCAATAATTCTTTTATTAAAGAGTTATTGAATTCAGAACCTGAATCAGAACTTATTTTATATGGTGTCCCGTAAAAAGAAAAATATTTTATTAAGCCTCTTACAACTTCCGGCGTAGATCTATTGCTAAGTTCAAAGGCTTGACCGAGTTTGCTAAATGCATCTATAATAGTTAGATAATATTTGCCTTCAATACTAAAAAGATCTATAAATAATTCTTGAAATGGTTTATTTTGTGTTTGGGTAAGTTGTAACAAAGGTTTGAATGGTTTTCGATCGTATTTCATTTTACGACAAGCCTCGCATGAATTTATAACGCTCGCAACGGTTTCCTCTAAATTATTCCAATAGTACGTCCTTTTCAAGTGACCGGCTGTTTCTTTAATTCCGCGATGGCAATTTTTTCCTAAATGGTATTTTAAAATTATTTCCTTTTGTTCGGCTTCATCTTCAACGTAAATAACTCGTTCAGTGCATTCGAATAATTTTACTGCGCCTTTCTTAAATAATGAAATGAAAGCCTCTACAAATTGAGTTCTATGGTTAGTGTTTTCGAAATAGATAAAATATTTTTCCTTTCCTCCAATATAATTTTTTAAGAAATCTTTTATTAAGTCGGCTCTATCTAACGGCAAGTGTACTTCTAATATTTTTTGGGTTTTATTAGATATGTTTTTAACGCTAATTTCGTTCTTTAACCAAGAATATACCAAAATCTGATTAGGTTTAGTGTCGATCGCTTCCTTGAGTATTGGAATGCCAATCGATTCAGTTTCTTTATTTGAGTGAATAGTATCGGTATGAATTGTGAGATTTTCTGATTCGGAAGCTGTTAGTGTACTACTACAAGTGGGTGTTCTAATAGAATATGGGGAAGTCGGTCTTTGTAGTCTCTCTGAAGTTTCGTCCATTTCCGATTCAGATGAAATTGTTATTGGGCTTTTAGGGTTCAAATTACTATTTCCTTTTCGTTGTCTTTTATCCACATTTACGACTAATGAGCTTGAATCATCTTTATGAAGAACGTTTAATTTTATCCTAGATAAGGCATCGGCGTTTGTATTTTGTTTTCCGTTTTTATAAATAACTTCATAGTTGTACTCTGCCAATCGTAAGCGCCAGCGAGTGAGTTTACTGTTGGGTTCCTTAAGGGAATTCAACCAAGCTAGGGGTCTGTGGTCGGTAAAAATTGTGAATTTTCTTCCGTATAAGTAAGGTCGAAAATGTTTTACGGCCCACACTACAGCGAGTAGTTCTTTCTCAATGGTGCTATACCTTGTTTCCGCATCGTTGAGAGTCCTACTGGCATAGGCAATGGGAAGGTCTCCACCGACGGGGCCTTGAGACAAAACTGCTCCTAAAGCATAGTTCGAGGCGTCCGTAGTGAGAATAAACGGTTTTGTAAAATCAGGAAATTGTAGAAGTGGTGCATTCGTTAAAATTTCTTTACATTTGTTAAAAGCAGTAACGTATTCGTCAGTGATTAATACTTTGTGATTCTTTTTCAAACAGTTTGTTAGCGGTCTGGTTAGTTTAGCAAAGTCCTTGATGAATTTTCTATAGTAACCAATGAGTCCTAGAAAACTTTTAATTTCAGTAGTAGTTTTAGGTATGGGGAGGTTGATAATGGTGTTAATTTTGTCATTGTTTGGTCGGAGTCCTTCTTTAGTAATCGAATGTCCTAGGTATAGTACTTCTTTACGTAGAAATTCGGATTTGTCTAATTGAATTTTCAGATTGGTCTCCCTAAGTCTGTCGAAAATTTGTCGGAGTTTTTGTACGTGTTCTTGTAAGCTCGACGAAAAGATGATGATATCATCTAAGTACACAAGGCAGTGTATTCCATTTAGTCCTCTAAGAATGCTGTCCATTGCCCTCTGGAATGTAGCTGGAGCTGTCTTTAGTCCGAAGGGCATTCTTAAAAATTCGTAGTGTCCAGATTGGGTGCTGAAGGCTGTCTTTTGTCTGTCTGTCTCGTTAACTTCAATTTGATGATAGCCACTGGCGAGGTCAAGGGTGGAAAAATAAATAGATTTACCTAATTTGTCAAATAAGTCGGATATATTTGGCAGTGGATATTTGTCATCAATTGTTATGTCATTTAGCCGCCTGTAATCTATGACCATACGGTACTTTCGTTCACCCGAAGCGTCGAGTTTTTTGGGCACCAGGTGCACCGGAGCACTCCATGGTGAAAATGACTCCTGAATTACATTTTCTTTAAGTAATTTGTCAACTTGTCTATTTATTTCATCGTTAATAACTTGGGGTTGTCGATATGGCTTAATATATATGGGATCTTCGTTAGTAGTCCTGATTACGTGCTTTACTTTGTTTGTGAAGGTCAGTGGAAGTTTGTCACAGTAAAATATATCTTTATATTCATGGCATAAATTTCGAATCGTATTTCTTTCTTCGTCATTCATGTGATCTAAACGAAGTCTTGTCAGATTGTCAACTAAAATTTTATCTGTCTCATAATTATCATAGTCAAGTTTATTTGTTTTCAGTGTATTACTAAAGTCATACTTTTCTGTTTTTAATGGTTTGCGAAACTTTACTATCACTGCTTTGTCTGATGTATTTTGAATAACAGTATAAGCTAATCCATTAATACAATTAACAAGAGCACATGGCATCCGAGCTCCTGAACCAAAATCGGTTTTCTCTAAAATTCCCTGACCGTGTCCTAAGGTTGTAGGTACCTTGACGCGGGTTTCGCTACGAGGATCTAATCGAACTTCATGAATTGGTTTATACAGAATAGGTATGTCTGTATCGCACGTATGTAATACTTGATTTTTCATATCGATAGTAGCGTCTAGTTGTTTTAGTAAGTCTGAACCGATTAAACCATCATATCGATCGTCTACTTGAAATATGTAAAATTTGTGCATGGTATTGTTTTTTAACGTCTTTAATGAAGGTATAATTATAGCTTCATTATGATGGCTGCAAGCATGTGCACTAACTACCTGAAATGGTTCGTAAATTTTATAATTTGAAAAGAACTCGTTAGCTTTTGCGGGACTAATGAAAGATCGAGTGCTGCCCGTGTCGATCATAAATCGCGAATTTATTTCGGGTATTTCTATATGTGGAAGTCTCAGAGTACTATCAAAGTTTAGATGTATTGTTATGGGCTGTTGGTATCTGAGGCCGTTTCCTGAAAATTTGTCTCTAAAATTTCCTCATTATTTTGTACCGGTTGCTCTTGTTCGTACTCAACATACTGGTTCTCATCATATTCGTTGTACACAGGTATATCATTATTGTCACAATAATCAGGGCTATGGTCGTAATCATAAAGTTCATTATTATGGAAAACATTTTGCTGTGAATCTTCGATAAAGTTTTGTTTTATTGGCGGTGCAGTACGCATCGACACATCAGTATTATAATCTAACTTTTGAACAGGTTTGTTGAAGTGAGGATTATTATTTAATTGTGGGCGGTACCCTTGCGGAATACCAAATTTAAAGTTTGGGTTATTATTATTAAATTGTGAACGATAGCCTCCTTGCGGAATGCCGAATTTAAAATTTTGGTTGTTATTGTTAAATTGAGGACGATATCCTCCTTGCGGGATGCCGAATTTAAAATTGGGATTACCATGACTATTATTAAATTGAGGTCGGTATCCCCCTTGTGGAAGGTTAAAATTATTTCGGTTACCATAAGGAGAAAAACCAAATTTAAACTTTTGTTGCATCGGCAGTTGCGGTGCTGGTATTTTAAAACCAAAGTTATTATTTATTGGCTGCGCAAATTTAGCATGATTTTGATGAAAAGAAGAATTTTGTGCTGAATTTGACAGTTGAAAATTCTTATAATTTGGTCTATCTTTATTTTTAGAGTCGTATTGAAACTGAACATTAACTTCTTCTGTTACTATTGCTAATGCGTTTTCTAAAGTAAGGTTAGGTGGTGTCAATCTTAACCTTATAAGCCTGATAAATTCTTTTGGCAAATTAAAAAGAAAAACATCGAAAGCAGCTTTGTTATAAATAATCATCTTTGCGGCTTTAACACCTTCATCTACGAGTAAATTCACTTTTGAAAATAATGTACTGCGTACGTTTTGTACCCTTTTGCAGAAATCGATATAAGATTCGCCATTTTTTATTTTTAATGATTCTAACTCAATCGCGACACATTCCTCCGAACGTGGATCTCCAAAATGTTGAATGAAAACCCCTCGTAATGTATTCCAACTATTAATGTCATCCCTCTCGCTAAGGAGAGCGGCAGCTCTACCAGTTAATCTACTTGTAATACATTGGAAAACGTAAGATAATTGTACCGGATTATTTGGACCACCAAAGTTAACCAAAACGTATTCACATTTTTTAATAAAAAGATTTAGTAAGTTGGGCTCTCCATCATATTTTGGTATTAAATTTAAAATATCTTTCGGTATCACCTGAACACTTTGAGCCATTTTTAAATTTATATTCACTTTAACACAACAAGTACTATAATAAAAGACACACACAATTTAATTCTTAACGCTAAAAATGATTAAAATTATTTCATAGAGATATAGAGCGATAGAGTCACAAATTATTTAAACAAATTTAATATAAGACCTATATTTTTTTCAAATGTTGTATTTGTAACTAAAAAAAATAATTATTTAAACAATTTATTCTTAATTTAATATACCGATTCAGTGTAATATCTTAATATCCTTTCCTAAATATAAAATAGAGCAAAGTATTTAAAATCAAATAGATTTGTTATTTGATTAAAATATTCTTAATTATGTACCGATGAAGTGTACGATCTATAAAACTAAATTATACCGATGTAGTGTATAAAATAGAGCAAAGTATTTAAAATCAAATAGATTTGTTATTTGATTAAAATATTCTTAATTATGTACCGATGAAGTGTACGATCTATAAACTAAGTTATACCGATTTAGTGTATGTTTGCCTATTTTTGTGCAATCAGATAACGTTACTTGAGCGATTTTCTGTCTCTATAGTAACATTCAATATTTGGAAGTCATAGGGAAAGCAAAGGAAGTAAAGGTCGTACTCACAAGCCACCCATGTCTTCCAGCAATGGTCCTGGTCCTGGTCACCTTGGAGTCTTATTTATTTGGTTCGTATGGATACCCCTTCACACGCCGAACACGCACTTCAGACCGATTTTTGTGTCTTCGAGAGCACGAGCACGACGATAGGATATAGAGGGTATCCTACCGGCTGCGCCAGACAAATCACGGTAGATCCAGGACCGCTTTTTAAAAAGCAATTTAATGCATTTTAATACGTCTTTATTGTATGACCGTTACAATAAGAATGAGTGCTTAAAACTAACATTAAAACTAACATGAGTACATGAGTACATTATTCTTAATTCCTAGCACCTTATCTCTATAGGGCGGATGGACTTCGCCGTGTAGCGGGAATGCTTGCTCAGCGTCTGTGGCTGGCCACCCGGTCGTTGTCACAGTATGATATTATTTATAATATAGAGAAATTATTCAGTACTTGGTACCGTCAACATGACTACCTAGTCTATAGAATAACATGAGAAACAAATCGCTCGCACTTATACACACTCTAAGTGCCTACCCGTTCCTATGTCCTATATTATGTTATCAAATCTGAAGTGTTTACATATTTAAATAAGTGCTTATAAAATTATTTTCCTTGGCCTTAATATTATTCAGAAAATGTTTATAACTAGAAAATGATAATTTCCTAGTTATTCTCGTCACAGTTGTGGCTTTATTACCTACTTAGGCTTGAATAATAATAAATAATTAGTTAATTTAATTTCTGGCATAATTTCTAGCAATATTTACTTGTGGGTTTAACTGCGACAATGGGCATGTTGACTAATTTTTATTTTTTAGTCCGTCTTGTAGATTATTAAAAAATATTGGACACGTATTTTTTCTTTTTTTACGTAATCAAAAAATAACGGCGATATATTGAGTTGAAATTTCGCGTGACGTCACTATTCTGACAGTTTGTAAGGCGGTTTTAGCGGTTAGCGACGTCACGACCCCCTCACCCTAAACTTTGATGCGCTTTATCTCTGTATATTTTAATTTATTTAAAAAAGCAAAAAATACATGTCTATTGTTTTTTCATTTTCTAACTGACGGACTAATTAGAATTTTGATTTTCAAAAGTAGTTCACATCCCCATTATGATAAAAATTATCTACATAATTTTTTACTCTGCGGGGATTACTATATGACTTATCTAGACAAAAATCACCTAGGCACAGATCCTAGGTATCTTAAATGTGACCCAAAATAACTAGTGTTTACACTATGCGCTTTAAAAAATAGATACCTAAAAAAGATTTTTATAATATTGTTTTGATTTTCTTAAAAACTATATAAATATATGTTTACTCTGTAGATATACAAGAGGTCGCAAAAACTACCTAAATAAAGAAAAACTATAAAGTTTAACAATTTAATATTATAATAATTGAAAATTTAAAATAAGTAGGTAACTATATTAAATGATTTTGGATTTTGTGTCTGTGTCTGAATCTGTGTTTCAGCGTAGGTATGTTTCGCTCATCACGCAAAAACTATTAGACGGATTTGAATAAAACTTGATAAATTAATTATGTACCTACATAATTTTGACATACTTACATAATTTTGACTCCAGTGTAGGTGCATAATGGTTCAAATTTCGTGCGGGTGGAACCACGGCCGTCAGCATTAGTGAATAATGCATATTGGTGCACTTGAGCAAATATTACCATCATATTCGACAGGTAAATTCATTGAATGTCTTTTTTATACTCGTACTAGCTGTTTCCCGTGGCTTTACTCACACATTTCTGGAATTCCGGTATAAAAGGATCCTTTATTGTTCAGCGTTAATCCATCGTATTATGTGTGCCCTCATCGAAATCCGTTCAGTCGAGGACTTTTACAAACTTTTGCATTTATGGCTAGTACCAACATAAGTAATTAAGTAGGGTATTTATTTTATCTGTCATTATAAATGCAAATATTGAAAAAAGAGGTCTGTTTTCAACTGCAGTCTCCGTATTTTAAAGCTGCCCGTCTAGAGAAAATTGCACGCTCTATATTTACCCAAACTGAATATTTATTCGGGTCAACATAGTACATTGCTAATTATAAATGGCATGGATCCATTCTAAAATTATGCGGTTACTGGCTGAGGTTATCAGTCTGAGAACGAGTCAAATCCCATACTGAGAAACCGCGAGAAGCGGTAGTATGATGAAAAGTCTTTAGATCAAGTCTGTGGTCAAGTCTAAAATGTAGGTAATAATTATTACTATACGTCATGTTACTGATGGCAGGCTTGTTTCGGGGGTATAAAAATCAGAATTGTATTTAGTCCGTCTGTAAAATAATGGAAACGTATAATTTGGTTTTTCAAATTAATGAAAAAAACGCACAACACAACTTTTCGACTTAACGTATCTATCTCCGTAATTTTTTAATTCCCGAAAAAAAAAATACGTGTCCAATATCTTTTATTTATCTACATGACGGAATAAATGGAGTAAAAACTAAAAATTGTACCTACTAGCCCATTGTAGCTTACGCACGCACGTAAGCACCTACCTATTTATAATATTTTGTGCGTGCGTGCAAAGTTCAGGAATAAGTATCATCATTTACACTTTTGGTATTGGTTTGCCATAATATTATGCTACGATTTTAAATAGGTACTGACCGCATAGTCGATGAAATGTCGATGAAAATCAAAGATTAAAGTCAATTTAAAATCAATTTAGATTTTTGGAAAATCTGTTTGTTTGATCACGCATCACGTCACTCGGCGGTTTTGGATGAAATTTGGCATATTGGTAGCACAAAAAAAAAGAATCCGAAACCACATGCGAGTAAAATCACCGGCACCAGTTAGTTATGTACAACATTTGATGTCGGTTTAGTGACACAACAGAAGATCACAAAATCTGAACAATTTAGGTGGCGGTTTTTACTTGTTACGCTTTCGCCTTTCACGGCTTAACTACTCGACCGATTATTATTATTACAATTTTTATAATAATAAAGAATATCTAGCTGTTCCCTACGGTTTCACCCGTGTGTGTTCGGAGTTTCCGCGGGAATTCCCGAATCCCGGGATGTAAGTGACAAGGTGTTTGCAAAGTTTCATGATTAGGTAGGCGAAGTAGTTAGGTGCTTAGACTAGCTTATGCCCGTAGTTTCATCCGCCTTAACTTGATGCTCTGCTCCTATTGGTCATAATGTAATGTTATACAATCTAAAGCTTTCCTCGATAAATGGACTGTCCAACACAAAAATAATTTTTCAATTTTAACTAGCTACTTAGTAGTTTCTGAGATTAGCGCGTTCAACCAAACAAACTCTTCAGCTTTATAACATTAAGAAAAGTCTATTTGTCGGCGCACTAGCGACAATACAAGGGGAAGAGGCGTTATGACCTTTAGGCGATGAATGAATTGATCTGTCAGCGGGTCGGAATTTGCTCAGTTTTCGTGAACAATTTTTTTTGCGTACAAAATATTTTTGTTTTTTTTTAGACATTCGAGATGAGAATCAGATACTGAATCAATAAGTCCCTCGTTTTACCTTACACTCTGTTTAGATTACATTTGTTATTAGCATTTATCACTACTATATCTACTACTATTATAATTTATAAAACAAAGTCTTCCGCCGGGTCTGTCTGTCTGTCTGTTCTGAACATCGGTGAAACCGCGGGGAACACCCAGTAGTTTATAAAAGCAAATTAACACACGTACAAATACTTAATGAGATAATAGGTAAATAAACATTAAATGAAGGTAAACTCTTCTAGAATCTAATAGGTATAGATAAGTGATAACAAATTAGATATTTAATTAGTTTATTATGAGATTTCTTTGTCACGGTAAAACATACAAAACTTACAGCCAAGAAACAAGATTAGAAACCTACAGTTAATTGCTTTGTCAATAAATTTTGTAGTCTGATAAGATAATAATAATATCATCTCAAAACGTAATCGCTGTAATTTCCTATTATTACGAACTAGCTGTTCACGCGCATTAATTTCGGAGATCCCTCAGGAATTTCGGGATAAAAAGTACCCTATGTCCTTCTCTGTACCCCTGAAAACGTTTATGCAAAATGTCCTAACGATCGGTTGAGCCGCTAAGGTGTAAAAGCGTAACAGACAGACAGACTTTCGCCTTTATAATATTAGTAAGGATTTACGACGCATCAGCGTGACGCATGTTATGTTATCATATTATTACGAGCAATTCAAAGAAACTTGATATTTTTTTATATAAGTATATTGTATATATAGTTTATAATAAGTAGGTAGGTATACCTATCTACTGTAATAATTTGGCCATTTTGAGATACACTCTACTCAGTTGATTTGTTTTGAAATTTTACTTACGTAGATGTGAGTACAATCTATACATACCTATAGAATTTATACATATTTCATATTACAGTATATTTACTCTGAGATATTACTTACTAAGAAATACAACTACCCATATAAAATTAATTATTATCTAATGGTATCAAAAAAAACTAGATTTCAAAAATAATAATTAGATAGGTATTTTTAGCCAATAAACTGAATGTTATAAAGACCTTTAACAATCTGCTAATGGTTATGTATCAATTAAGAGGGCAATGACTTTAGTTACACTGAATAATTAAATCAACTTTGCATACCTATCTACTAGGTATAAGATTGAATACAATTTTGTCAAATATCGTCTTGATAAAAATCCATCCTATATAAGCTTGACTAATAGATACTTATTATAAATGCGAATGTTTGTTCATTACGCATTCACTCCTTAACTAGGTACTCTACCGATCATCATGAGTTTTCGCATACATGTTGTCATCGGTATAGAAAAGGACATAGAGTAGGTAACTAGGTAGAAAAGGACATAGAGTAGGCAACTAGGTACCATCAATCTAGAAAAAAGTACTGTAACAAAAATCACGAAGCCACGAGCGAAATCTAGTAACATTATAATTTATAATTTGTAAATGCGAACTAACTCTGTTTGCCACACCGTTTCGGGATAAAACCGCTGAACAGATTTCGATAAGATTTGTTAACAAGATACATTGCAGCATGACGAAGAACATAGGCTACTTCTTACCCGGGAATAAAGAGTCCTCGAGGGAATTTCGAAAATCACATGGGCGAAGTTGTAGGTGACAGCTAGTAATTTAATACCTTTTTATTAACTTTACTCGTACTTACCTACTAATATTCCAAAGAGGGAAAGTTTGTGAGTTTGTGAGATTGTAAGGGGTAATCTACTGAACCGATTTGAAAATGATTTTTCCAATAGAATGCCAGTGCTGACTGTAGGGTACTTGTTATCCTGGAATTCCTCCGAGAACTCCGGAATTACCGCAAGTGAAACCGCGGGGGAACAGCTAGTATTTTATAAAAAGTTAACGTTTGTTTGTATCTCTGGAAGTATCTACAGAACTGATTCTATTAATTCTTTCACTGATAAGCTACAGTATTCCTGTGTCACAGCCCACAAGATAATAAGCTTATAATAGCTTTCTGTGGGATCAAGTAGACCTCTGTGTTGCGAAGTTGATTATTATTATTTAAAACTATAGAAATTCCGAGGGCGTCTAGAAATTCACTAGCTAGTTAATATACAAATACTTACCTAAATAATTTTATAACATTAGTGTTTATTGCGGTGAACGACGAACGCTAAGGAGGGGTTATCTTAAGCTATCTATAAGGTCGTTGTCTTTATAAAATCGGTGGTTTTGTTTCTGAAAAAAATCGCAAATACCTACTTACTTTTCTTAATAAGGCGGAAACACACTTGCGTGTCGTGTCGTGTTATCATAATGTTTAGTTTATCCGAGACTATCCCAACCCCAAATAATAATTCTTCACTTAAGGTGTATAAGTGACATCCCGAGAAGAGCTGGACACTCAATTGTGTCTACTACTTCATCATACTAAATGTATGAAACAGATAATATGCTTCTGTCGCGACACAACGACACGAAAATCAAGTGTGTTTCCGCCTTAAGTCGCTTAAAAACCCTATGGTAATCTCAGCAATCACGCAGCTAAAACTGCGCTAGTTTGTATACCTACTTCACAATTGAATACAGTTTTTTTTTTATAGGATGGCGCTAATAAATGAGGCTGTGGATTTGAACAAGGAGTACTCACCCAGTATGTGGTCGCACCGCTTCTGCACATCAGAGGAAGTGCTCCGGCACCATTACAACGTCGTTTCTGAAGGTCTGTGGTCTATGATTTATGGCTACTAGGTAACTTTTATTGCTGTAATTTTTCCGGTTATAACCCTTATACCCATATGTACGGTAGTTCTGCCACACTCAGCAGCGCGATATTTTTCAAAATGTTGAGTTTTTAAAACTGTATGTTATAGGTTTTTTAAATTGTGTAAAAAATCGTTGGTCCTTTCAACATAAATAGCTTGAAATGTATGCAAAATAATTAACTGTTGAAATGCTCCAAAATATAATTTTCGGGTCAAACATAGTGCGAGAAGAAGCGGATATACATAGGTAGGTTGAGATAGTGCATAGATTAACGAGATCCTAAACATGTTCAAGTCCGCCGATGCTTATTTATTTATTTATTTATGGTAAATAAGTTACCTTGGAGATAGAGAAGTTTAAAAGTTAGGTTATTACTTTAAAGAAATTGTGGACTCGAAATAGCAATTAGCATTTCGCCAGGACCGAATTAATAAGGCAATGCAAAGGAGTCTAATATTTTTTTTTTTACCATGGGATGAAGGTATTTATGTTGTATTCCCAATCTCTCTACTCACATGTATGGTGTGTCAATATCATTCCTGCCTTCTTAGCCAAGTTGACAATCTATAGGTAATCGTTGTCACGCGTTCACGCAAAACTGGACTTTTAATTGGACGATTATACGTGACCACGTGACAACATGACGATACGTTATTTAGTTTTCTATGCGTTAACGATTATAGATTGTCAAATTGGCTAAAGGGGCTGGTTTTGGGGCCCCTTGAATGATGGAGCCGGGGCCTATCACCCCATAGCTCCCCTCGATTCGGACCTGTATGTCGTGGTAATACTGAGATAATAATTCTTCGAGTACCAACTTTTATTTACCACATACGTATTTTTTTATGTTCTACAGCAAGCGAGATGGCAATCAACAGGATACCCCACAAATTGGAGATAGAATACGGATCGACGCCGGGACAAAAGCTCGATATATTGGGGACAGATCTACCAAATGGCACGTAACTGGTTCCATAAATTGTCATACATTCGTTTCTACTGCGAACCCAAAAGATAAATAGTCTCATGCGTTACTGTTTCAAGGCCTATCGGGCCCTACTAAACTGAGGCATGGTTCGAGAATTATTTTGAAACGCTTCACTTTATACGAGAAGGTACTACAACGACTTGATACCTAGGTCCAAAGCCATTACAAGAGAATAGACAAACAATACAAACTTTTACGCGTTTATGCGTAAATGCGTAAATCACATCGTTGCGACGCAATCAAATACCAATCACCACAAAGTACATTTCAAATAGCCAATCACATCGCTTTCCGTAAAGTGGTATCTACAGACAAATAGTCTCTGCTAGCGAACGGCATTTTTTTAGCATAAGATAATTTGACCTCTGCGTGGTTCAAGGTGAAAGCTTAGCGGCCGAGCGTATTGTCACTCTATTCTCTTTTAATATCTTTGCCTAGGTTTTATTCTAGAAGATTTATTACATTTGGGTAAAAGTGTTCATTTCTTGGTAATAATAACTAACTATATTCCACGTTAATATCGGGGTTCACGCCGTAATTCCGGAATAAAAAGGACCAAAAGTTGTGTCGACTGTCTGTATCCCTAACAACGTGTATGCAAAACTTGCAAAACTTTATTGTATCTTGAGGACTAACTACGAAGTTAATATATTATATTGGGGACTATAGCTTATACCAGCACACAATTCTGTATGTATTTTGGGTTTTTTCTGGAACTCTTACAGAACAACACTGAGACACGAAGTAGGTATCTAATGTATCTACCTATACCTTGGCCTGGAAGATAAGCTGTATAAACGCCAAGATTAATTCAAATCTGACACGTAATTTTTTTGTGATATGTGTTTAAACAAACGTAAAAATAAGCAAAAAAAGATCAGCTATTTGTTTTGCACACTTCTATTATTATTATTTTTATTGAAGTTCAGTGTAGGTACGGAAACTGCATTTATTATTAAATATAATAATAGACTAACAATAATCATGTTATGTTAATAATATAATATATCGTTAATAATGATACATCTCAACTAACCTACCTATCCATTAAGTATATTATTGGCCCCATCTACGTAATTTTCATTGGCGTGTAAAATGTGCTGCGCGTAGATTTAAAAACATTTTTATGTATGTATATGTGCTTATAGTTATAAATCATTAAAAGCGTGTGTGTACTTGTGTACATCCTTACTATTGTAAATGCGTAAGTGAGTTTGTTTATTTGTTTGTTACGCTTTCACGCCTTAATGGCTCAAGCGATCATCATACTAAAGACGTTTTTAGGGGTACAGAGAGGGACATAGTGTAGGTACTATTTTATCCCGGAATTCTCAATTGTTTCAAAATTAGCGCGATGAAACTATATTAAATTTTTCACACCTGTTATAGCTTGTTTAACTAAAATGACGAGCTCCACTACTTTATAAGGAGTTTTGGATGTGCGAGATCATGTATTGATAATATCTCTTTAATAGTGTGAGTGCGGCGACAGTATTGCGCACTTGTGATGAATAGATATCAGATTAATACGTGTCGTATTTTAGTTTAGACAAGCTCTACGTGTTGTCAAAGGTAGGTACAGAAAAAAATATAGGGTAATACCTACTTTTATCTCGGAATACCCACGGGATCTCCGAAATTAACAGCTAGTACGTACATAAGTAATAATAAGTATGCACATAAAAACTTCCCTAACACGAACAAAATGATGTTGCCCTCCTTGCTAACTTCACGTTATTTGCTTCTACCACGTCAATTCCACTGTCTGGTTTTTTACTTTCAATATGATGGTTGGACGGTGGATGATGCTATCGCATCACACGCCACAAGTCGTAAGTAGAAATTCAAATAATGAGCTTTGAGCGATGAAGGGAAACATCGTGAGGAAACTCTAACATGGTGGTATAGGGCGTTTTCTATCGAGGCTGCCAGTTAGCCTATAAATATACAATAGAAAATAGAAAAATTTCCATTATTATCTGCCAGAAAATATAAAATACCACTGCATGTATTGTCAAGTTAAGAACTGTCGCCAAGCACCTAGTCTAGTCTGTTAATCATAAAAAACTTCGAAAGTTAAGGTGTTTCTTTGATTTTCCACTCGTCCCGTCTCAAAAAAACTACTATTAATCGCGATCTTAAGATCGCGAATAAAACAAGGGGCTCTTGTATCAATACATCAAACATTGTTATTTAATTCAGATGCTGCAATAGTCGTGTACATCCACGGGGGTTTCTGGCAAGAGTTGTCGCGGGAGGTATCCCGCTATCCCGCCTTGCCTCTTTACAAGGCCAATATCAAAACGATAGTGATCGGCTACGACCTATGCCCAGTAGCGTCACTGCCAGAAATCATAGAACAGATACAGAGGGCGGCTACATTTGTGTTTGAATATGCACAGAAGATGGACTCAAAGTAAGTATTGAAGATGCATAATAGGGTAGTTTCCGAGATACCTATGAAAATCAAAATTCTATTTAGTCCATCAGTTAGATAATAAAAAAATTCTAGACACGCGTTTTATGCTTTTTCAAGTTATTGAAAATTCTAAGATAAAACGCATTAAAGTTTAGGAGTGGGAGTGGGAGCTCTTGCTGTCATAGCGTGCTATAAACTGTAACACGACATTTCGACTTAATGTATCTCTTAATGTTATTTTTTCATTATGTAAAAAAATAAAAATATACGTGTCCAATATTTTTTTATTAACCTTCAAGACGGATTAAAAACTAAAATTTAGTTGACCCCATTATGCAATATGCATACCGATTCGTTTAATATAAAAGATGTTTTAGGCGCATACGAGCAAACAGAGCGAGCAAGAGTGGTTATAGCTCAAGGATATAATTGATTAGTAAATACATTTTTCAAAACGTTGATAAAAAATCAATAATGGGCATGTTGGTTAATTTTTTTTTTTAGTCCGTCTTGTAGATTATTAAAAAATATTGGACACTTATTTTTTCTTTTTTTGCGTAATCAAAAAATAACGGCGATACATTGAGTTGAAATTTCGCGTGACGTCACTATTCTGACAGATTGTATGGCGGTTTTAGCGGTTAGTGACGTCACGACCCCCTCACCCTAAACTTTAATGCGCTTTATCTCTGTATATTTTAATTTATTTGAAAGAGCAAAAAATACGTGTCTATTGTTTTTTATTTTCTAACAGACGGACTAATTAGAATTTTGATTTTCAAAAATAGTCCACATCCCCATTGTAGTTATAATATAAACTAGTTTTACATCTAGCTTATGTCAGTTATAAATTAATGTTATGAATATGCTACAAGGAAGGTCCTCGAAAACTTATGGTGTAGTATCAAGAGAAAAATTACAAATTCATGTTATATTTCCAGGGGAGTATATTTTGCTGGTCACTCTGCAGGCGCCCATCTAGTAGCTAAACTACTAGCGAACTCACATTTCCTTGAAAACGCGCCGGGAGCAGAATATCTTAGAGGGGCTTTCCTGATATCAGGAATATATGATTTGCGTGAGCTCGTTCATACGAAGGTCAACGACATGGTCCAACTGAGGAGTGAATGGGCCGAAGTCGTGTCACCACAGTTCGACAGCTATGACCATATGCGAGGGAAACATGTCAAGTTCTTCATAATAGCCGCACAGTACGACAGCCCAACGTTCAAACGACAGTCCAGAGAGTTCTATGAATTAATGCAAAACACTTGTTCCACGCGAAACATGTATCTAGAGATAAAAGATAACACCGACCACTTCGATATAGTGGAATGTCTCGCTGAAGACAGAAACTTTCTAAGAAATCTTGTCGTGCATGATATTCCGAAACACTTTACGTAATAAATAATATTAGAGGTACCTACTACTTAAAGTAATCTATACATCTATACATCTGTACATCTATCTATATATCTATACATATATCTATAAATATGAATAAAATTGAAGTATCTGTTTATAATTCCAAATTAACAGCTTTTCACTGAATGCATTTGAAAATTATACATCTTTGTCTGTCTGTCTGTCTTTGTTCCGCTAACCTCTGAAACGGCTGGACCGATTTCAACGTGACTTTCACTGGCAGATAGCTGATATTATAAGGAGTAACTAAGCCTACTTTTAATTTAGACAATAATTGTTCCTGCGGGAATTCCGAAACTCGCGCCGGTGAAACCGCAGGGCACAGCTAGTTCGTGACGACAGTAATATCTCATATTTAACGTCGACCCGGGTCAAAGCAGCAATGCCAATCAAGAATATTCAGAAACAAGAGTTGCACATTGCACAATGCGTGACATTGTTTTTAAATGTACAAATCAAAATTAATAAAAACTTATCAGTGTTATCCAAAGTTAGTCTATAAGTTCAAACGTATACATATTTATATGTCAATAAAAATATAATACAACGTGTAAAATCTTGCCACATTTGGAATTACCTAACTGTGCTTACAACTTCATTTGCGTGGTTTCTTTTTTTAAGTCAATTAAAATCATGATTCCAAGGCACTGTAAAAGTAGGTACTTTAAAATTTACTACATCAAAAGCATTTTTATTAATATTATTAATCCTGATTAATACCGAGGTTATAGTAGGTCGTGTAAAGTATTTTCTCGATCGACGTATGATATGTAAATAAAACTGGTCGAACATTGAGGACACGGGTCGCGAGTAGATATTATGTTACAGATAAAACCAGTTTTTAAAAAGAACGCGTTTTTCCTAGTTAGAACTAGTTTTACTAAATGCCTTTGCTAAAACTAGAATTGACTAATGCTCAAAATTAAGTATCAGGTAAAACTAGTTCTTACTAAACAAAACGCGTTTTTCCGAAGCGAGTCAGTTAAAATTTTTCCGACCACTTTCCTAAAACGGCATTTTTTTCCTAAAATTACAGCACCCCGATATTCTTGGTTAGGTTAGGTTGTACTGCTGACTAAGTCGCGCGAGCCGAGCGAATATACGAGCGTGCCGCGGCAGCGGCCGGCAATGCGCCATAGACAAATGGTGACAACCAAGATGATGATTTACAATTTGTGTTTGGCGCATCGCCTGCCGCTGCCGCGGCACGCTCGTACGCACAAATTAGGTCTATATTGCCCAAGCAATCTTATAGTAGGCAACCTAGGGTATAGAGGCTCCACAGTAGAGTGAGAGAAACAAAATAAAAGTAGAATGTGCGGCATTTAAGCGGAATAGCTGCCTCATTCGTGTGTCCACAAAAGAGTCAATTAATGGTACCGATTACCACAACGTGCACCAACCACAATACATTTTTTTAACATTGCCCTTGGTATTTAACTACATATTTATTCAAAATGCTATTAGCTGTTTATAAATGGGAGAATTATACAATACTAGCTGTCCCCCGCGGTTTCATCCGCGATAGTTTCGGAGTGCCTGCAGGAATTCCAGGATAACCTATACATACAAAACTTCCTCTTGAATCACTCTATATATTGGGGAAAACCGCATGAAAATCCGATCAGTAGTTTTGGAGTTTAACGCGAACAGACAGACAGACGCGGCGGAGGACTTTGTTTTTTAATATGCAAGGATAGCGATATACCTATATACATACAGATACAAAGCATACTGGCTTGTCATTCAGAAGACGGCCGTTCGATGAAATGAATTGAAAATTATTGAATAAAATTCATTAAGTAATTATTTCTAATAGAAATGAGTTCGGAGTCTGACTTAAGCACTGACAATACAAGTCTTAATTTTATATATATTTTAATGTTTGAATTTTGTTTAATTTGTAGATAATTAAAACTTTAAATGAATCATCCTTGGATGAAAATATTAATTGGTTGTTTTCGTAAAATTAATCATTGCCCTGTTTACAATTTTATTTTCAATCATTCTTTGATTTAGAAATATCTGTTCTAGAGGCTTGATATCTCATATCAAATTTATTAAAAAAACTGATAAGTAGTTAATTCAATTTTATTTAAAAATAAGGTTTCAGCGATAGCATGTAGCTGTGTTGTCTGCAGCATACCTATATAAATATATCTACGTAGGTAATTTGTTGTATGATTTCATGTGAGAATGTTCTTGTAATGTTGCATTGCAATGATTTTAATTTAATTTATGTTTCAATAAGCAATAATAAATAATATTAACTATAAATAATAAACAAAGTCGTTTTATTAAGTCCGGCTGTGTGTCCACTTTGTTCTTCTAAGTGAAACAAGTAGCAACGGATTTTAATGAGGTGTTTACCATAGTTTTCTTCCAGTTTGAGTACTTTTTTTTGTGAGCTGAAGGGATCCTTCACCCTCTTAAATCGGCGCCTAAAAGCTGCTCGTTTTAATAACTAACGAATACCTGGCCGCGCTTTCATAGATGAATAACTTATCTTTCACACGTTATTAATAAATTGGCGTGTACATTTGTCTCTAATGGCCTTTTCGTCTGGCGCCTCAGCACCTCATGTGGCGCGCTGCAGGATCTCCTCTACTGAATAGATTACAATGCATGTTCTATTCACCCCCCAAGTAGAATTGTTTTATAGCTAAATGTAAAGAAAAGACTGAGTGGATAGAAACGCAGCTAATACCTTGGCTCTTATTGACTAAGCGCCACAAAAATTTTCTTTCAAAGAAATTAGGTACACTTCAAAAATACATTTACAACGTGTCTTATGGCATGCAAAATACCATATAAATTTCTAATATTATGGCGTCCGTCGTGTTTGGGATTGTTTTTGGAATGCTCGTTATGGCTAAGGAATGTTGTTGTTCATAAGAATAAGGGCTGTTATGGGTAATCGGGTCTCCACATACGACAAGGATTCAGCTCCATCCAGTCACTCTCGGTAAAAAATCCAAAATTATATTTCATTCCAAAGAAATCTATAGGGACGACAAACAAAAAGTCAATACCAGAACTATAGGTACCAAAAACTTTTTTTGTGAAAAATTCTACAGAAGTATCTAAATATTAAATAGTAGTAGCGTACAAATGGGCAAAATACATTTGACCATTTGCACGCTTCGAATCATATGCGGCGTTCACGGGCAAAGGCTGTTTGCAAAATTGGAATGCTGCCTTTAAAAAAATTACGCGCGCGATTCTTAATAAACCAACAGTTTAAAAAAAAGCATTGATTGATTGGTTAGTTGGACCAATGTTTCGAATGTTAACTTTTACTTTTATTTGTCATTATTTTTAATAAATGCTTATCTCATATTATTATTGTGTTAATTTTTTCGCAAATGGTACGAAAAGTAGAGTATTTTCCAAGGGGATAAAGCTGTCTTAGTCTTGGGTGAACTTAAATCCCTCGCTACACTCAGGACTCTTCTTAAATCCCTCGCTTCGCTCACTGATAGCTGTGGCCAACTTCGTATGTTGTCTACCATTTGTTTTTGCCGCTGCCGCCGCCGATACCGCCGCCGCCGAGACTGTGACCAAGGGGTAAGGCACACATTCCTGGAATTGGTGGCACTAATTGGCACAATTAAAATAGTGGATTTGTGCAAAAGAAAAAACCCGGTTCCGTAACATCTGTACCGTGGTCGGGCCAGGAACCAGGATTCCCAGCCCGACCACAATCGTACTCTCGTAACTCCAAAACCAGAAGGCACAAATTCCTGGCATTAGTGGCACAAATAGGCACAATTAAAATAATGAATTTGTGCCAGCGTAAAAATTTTGTTCCGTACCGTGGTCCAGCCAGGAACCATCTCACTCCTAGAGGATGAATGCAATTCAGTACAATTTTCTTTCCCTGTTTTTAACAAATTAAAAATGACTATTGTTATTTTCGCTTTTTGTGGCATAGAATGTCACTTTTTTGAGCAAGTGGTACGAAAAAAAAAATTAAGTGGCAGGAATTTGCCCTATTTTTTATATTTCTCATCGGTTTTTTTTTAAATGGAATATCAAACTCAAATTCAGAATCAAATATGGTCAAAATTAAACATAATAACCTTAGACAAATCAATATGAAGAAAGGATAGGAAGATCGGAAGGCAATCATAAGATAAGAGAACCGTAATTACAAACAAGAAGCGGGTGGGTGTGAAAATCTTACATACTTAATAATTAATATGAATTTTAGAGCAAGTGACCGGAAGTAACCTCCTATAAGCCGATCAGTACATTAGTACATAATATGTCCATGTCAATGACAGTAAAATCATTGGGCCATCAATGATATTATATAATGTATGTAATTAAAATTTAAAGACCTAAAAATTTCAGCTGCTGCCCGAGCCCGTGATCCGAGCCTTTTTGCATGAACTAAAGTTCTTTGTTAACAAGCTAGGCTAACTTACCTAATGTTAAGTGACTGGTATGGTTGAATACTAAGCGTGATTTGCTGACTTCCAAGTTAAGTTGATAAAACGCAACAATAAATGTGGGTAGGCCCTTAAATTATTTAGATTAGATTAGCCTCTCTATACTAAAATATTCTGGAAACATTTGGGGTATAGTAGGTACTTGTAGTAGTAACAGTAAAAAAATCTGCTTAACGTCAATTATTTTACGGTGGATGTAACTAATGGGCTACGTGCTAGAGAACTCGATGCCGGGACTTAAAGAGTTCTCATCTTTTGCTTATGATACCGTTTAAAGATATACAGGAATATTTTTTAAGCATTGCGCAAAAAAATGTTAGTGATTCAGTATCAGTAATAGAACACATTTCCATTATTTGTTCAAAACTTTTTTTATTTTTTTATCCGGCTTTAAATAAGCAAAATATGGACACTTTCTATTCGTAATAATAACGCGGGGGTGTTGCATCGGGGGTGAACGACCTCGATCAGCTGTCGATACATTGTAACCCACGTAAATACCTAGCCGAACGAGCGCTTCGCGAGCAGCGGTGGCGGCGGTGGTAGCCAATAAATCAATTGCAAAGTATACCTACATCTTTCGTTCACGATAACTTTACTTTTTTGTACTAAGACTTATCAAAATAAAAAAAGATGTTTATTAAAATTCCTTTAAGTTTAATTTGAAAGTTTGCGCACTGTATAAAAAATATTCCTATATAGAGTAGGTACGAGATGTTCCCCATGACTTCACCCACGTCATTGTATCGGGATAAAAGTATCCGAAGTCCTTCCATAGGTTACAATCTATCTCGTCTAAGTATTTCCTTGCCAAATTTTATTAAAATAGATTTTGACAGGACTTTCACTGCTAATTAGCTGATGTTATGTGGAGTAAATTATTATGCTAGTTTGGAGTTCCTACGGGAATTCCGAAACTCACGCTGGTGAAACCGCGAGGCACAGCTAGTCAAGTAGGTACATATTAGGTAAGTATTACATACCAAATTGTATGTAATATGATATGATTTTGTGACTGAGTTTTGAAAACCACTTCAAGCCACTTAGAATTTTGGTTTATACTTATTATAAAAGAAATACGACATAAGGTACTTTTCATCCCCGAAAAAACTTTATTAAAAGAGCAAATGAGCTAGCGAAAATTCTTTAGATCAAATTCAGGCATAATATTGAAATTTAATTGAAAATTCTACCGAAGCTTATTTGATACAACAAATCGAGATTTGTTGCCAAACGCATATTGGGACTTGGGAGTCAAATTTTAATGGAATCGGATAACAATTTTATGATAAGCACTTAATTGAAATCGGAAGGCTGACGTCTATTTGGGATCGATGGATTGTTAGCATTTTATTTAAATAAGTAATATTAATTAAATAAGTAATATTAATTTAATTAAATAAGTAATAATAATTTAAATAAGTCCGGGTTTACAATATAGCATAAGTTAATCAGGGATAATGTAGATTTCTAATGGTGAAAGAATTTTTGAAATCGGTCCAGTAGTTTTTCAGTTAAATCGTAACAAATAAAAAATCAAATCTTACCTCTTTATAATATTACTAGCTGTCCCGCGCGGTTTCACCAGCAATAATTTTGGAGTTCCCGCGGGAATTACGGATTACAATATAGCCTATGTTACTCAGGGATATGTAGCTTTCTAATGGTGAAATAATTTTTGAAAACGCAATTTTTAGATGTGAATTCCTTTATATTTTTGACAGCAACCACCGAAACAAAATTGTAGACGGAAAAAGGCAAATATTTTTAATAGATACAAAACTAGATAGACTAGATAGAATACAAAACTTGTAAAAAGCGGCCAGGCAGAAAAAAGTTTGGTCGTCAACAATGTGAGAAGCTTGGCTCTTTCCTTAGTCTTAGAGTTTCTTCAATCAACATTTTTGACACAGACAATTGGTTTCGGTGTAATAGGGATGTTGACGACCTTTGAAAATTAAAATTCTAATTAGTCCGTCAGTTAGAAAATAAAAAACAATAGACACGTATTTTTTGCTTTTTCAAATTAATGAAAATATACAGAGATAAAGCGCATTACAGTTAGGGTGGCGGCTTATGACGTCACTAACCACTAAAAACCGCCATACAAACTGCAATGGTTAGTGACGTAACGCGAAATTTCAAATCAATGTATCGCCGTTATTTTTCGATTACATAAAAAAAGAAAAAACGTGTCAAATATTTTTTATTAATCTACAAGACAGACTAAAAAAAAATTTGTCAACATGTCGATTATTTGAAATAATATCTGTATTAAACTGTGAATCTGTGTGGATATACCTAACTTTTTTTACATCAATGATCAATACAATCTTTATACTTAAATGCTTCTGCTACGCAATTCGTTGACAAAAAATATGTTGGCATATTTCACGAAGGACTAGGGAGATAGAGGGTGTTGAATGATAAAGTATGCGTAAAAACGCAATTAGGGTTGAAGGGTGCCGACGTGTTGGCTGCAAACCGGCTATGACAACACTTAACACGTCATAAGGTAACTTTTTTGCATCGTTTTCCACAAAAACGCTTTTTGAAGGCGACACCCGAAAAAACGAATTTAACCTAAAATGGGACGTAATCGTCCTCACACAATAGCTTATCCAGAAGCCAAATTTTCTTGTCAGCCCCAAAGGTCGGAAGTGCGCAGCATATAACCCGCGAACACATTATCTCAAACGGCTTTGCGGCCCCCGCTACTTGTAAGCACGGCCTGCTGCGCTCGCTCGAGTTTTGTGATAGGTGTTGGATGTCAGACGGTAGGAACCAACACCTGTTCTGTTACAAGCTTATTTATTACCTCATTCGCTTTTTAATTAAGCAAAAAAATGCGCCTACAATAAGAAAGTTTCATTAGAATTTTGCCCCGGTTCTTCCGTTTAAATTTAATTAATAAATCTGTCTGGCAGTCCGGTGAGGATTGCCTGCAAGTGGGCAGGTGCCTTAACTTCAACCGATTAGAGAACATCGTTAGTCTTTATTACTTTTGACTCATCTGAGATTTATGTACCAGTTCTTTTTTTAATAACTTAAATGAGTACTCGGAGATACATAATTGTAATTTTGTATTATATTATGTATCTACATTTCTAGATCTCCCATAAAGTCAGCTTCCATATACAAACCAAGTTATATGCATACTTACCTATGTTTCCCTAACCTATTAATAGCAGTAAATATTAGCAAATTCATCGGAAACTATACGATCATTTTTTTATAATTTTTACCAAGATACCTACCTACAACGTGTTAATGAGTTGACCGCAAACCTGATACAACCCATTTAAAAAAATAAACAATAATATGATTAAAATATAAATCATGTCGAAAAAATTTATAGATACCTAGTCTAAAAGTTATTCAACATTAGTTTGGAGGTGACCTATCTACGAAATTTCATGCGCTACGCCCGCGCCTACGTGTCCGATTTTTGTCGTACCGATTCGATTTTTTTGCTACGCGCTGCATACGCGCCAAATCTGGGGGCATGGTTGTGCCCCCGCGAAGAGGAGCCAAGCAAAGCGGGAACACTACCTATCTTTTCTCGAAGTGCTTCGTCGTTTTTTATCTTATAACTTAGGTTTGAATTATACCAGATAAACGAAATTCTCGGGATATGTTGTCAATAGCGGACTTATCAAACATATAAAGTTTTAATTGCATGCATAGCTCTTATACTTTAAATTTTATTGATATCTAAAAAACCCTGATTTCGTCACTGACTCACTGATGATCATCAAAATTCTTAAGGTATTTCCTAATGTCCTAGAAAGCGGAAATTTGGTATTAGTACACAAGCAACAAATAAATTATAAAACTTGAACTTTTATCCCCAACCCCTTAAACTAGGGGATGGAAGTTTGTATGAGAATTCCGCAATTTTGATTTACAAAAACAAATGAAATCCCACCAAAAATATTTTCATTTAAAATGATGCCAAAATGAGTCCATGTGACGGGCACTGTCAAAAAGTATAGTGGCCTAGCCACATATTATTCTGATTAAGGTGTAGATTTTGAGAAATTAGGCCTTGTAGAGTTAGGGTGTATAGAGTTATAAGCTTGGCTCTACATGAGATCTGATAACTTTTTGACAGTGCCCGTTTTATGGACTCGTCTTGGCATCATTTTACATGAAAATACTTTTGGTGGGATATTGTATTATAATTTATAAGAATTAATAATAAGTGCTGAAGTTTACGTACAAAATAAATATACGTAAATAATCTAAAAATCCTGTCTCCATTTAAATCAAAAGTTCCCAAAATTTTTTCTCATGACCACTTTCAAAATTTTGCTGGTTCCGGTAGACCCCGTGCAGCTATATTTCTACCATATTCCCAAAAGAAAGTGAAAACTGATTGATTAATTAATTAACGTACCTAATTGATTGTTCGTTGAGCTGTGGATGTCAAAAAAGTAAAGTTGGTAAATCAGAACCAACCTAACAGTCGCTGGGCTATTTAAAATATAATCTGCCTCCTATAGGTGAATTCAAGCTAACATTTTAGTTCTTCACTATCAAAACCAGATAAATTTTCGTGGACCCCGTCTTACGAAGTGAACCCCCATTTTTTGGTTACGCAAACGTAGATCCCCGTCGAGTCTCCCGTGGATAGCTGAGGGTCCACCTTGGAAACCAATGACTTAAAATTTAAAGAGGCTTTATTAGACTTTAAATAAAGCCTCTTGGATCAAACTCTAAAAGGTGTTATACAGCGCGGCAATTTGTTTTGTCTATTACCTTAAATGCCACACGCCATTTTACACTGATAATAAGTTGATTTTAAAATTCATCAATAAATATCTGGGTCACCGAGCTTTGCTCGTTGTGTGTAGCGCCATCTGTTGTTAAGTAGAAAAACAACACTCATTTTTCATTGCCTGAAAACACGGATAAAACGCCGTTTTCTAAATATGAAACCTAGCTAGATCGATTAATCGCCCCCGAAACCCCTTGCATACTAAATTTCATGAAAATCGTTGGGGAGGATAGATATATAGAAGATTTGCTCGTTTAAAAATAGTAAATAGATATAGTGTATAATTAATATTTTATTATGTTACCGTTAGAAATGGAATATGTCAATATGCGCATTACCTAGGTAATCTGCAAATTACCTAAAACGTCTACTTTCCTAAATTGACCACTTTCCTAAACTGTCAATTTTCCTAAAACGTCCACTTTCCTAAAATGATCATAGGCAGGAAACATCATAATATTAGCTGACAATTTTATTAAATTACAGATAATAATTATTATGGTGATGTACCTACTATAATAAACGGTATGACTGTGATGTTTGGACTGATGGACGGGATATGTTATTATATATCATTAACACTCCATTTTATAAAACAAAGTACTCCGCGTCTGTCTGTCTGTCGTTTCACATAAACCCCTAAAATATAGTTCCAAAATTACCGCGGGTGAAACCGCAGGGGATAGCTACTTGCAAATAAATTGAAAACCTTTGACACGCCTTTAACTAACGACTTGGCTATTTCTTATGCATTGCATCGTGAAACGACGACTAATGACCAACTTTTGTGGACGAGCTAATCGATCTACGACGCACAAAATTATACGGTAGGTACTATTTATTACTTATAGGACTTAATAAAAGACATGACAAAAACGCTTGTATTGTGACAACGCTATAAATAACTATACTTACTAGTTATTTTGTTTGTAGCTTGTTCAGGATTTCCATAAATAATAATGTAGGCGAATGTAAGCACATCTAAGCCGTTGTTTACGTTATGTTTCACGAAACATTAAATTAAAATACATCTGTAAAATGAACTTATAATATCGTGATGTGTGAAGTAGAATCGACAGAAAATAGAATCTGCAACACTTGCTAAGTAGTACACATACATAGATTCACTAACCACCGCATAGTTTTTTCCGCTTTTTATATTTGTTTTGGGCATGATCACGGGGTATGCAAATCAAAATTCAATTTAATCCGTCAGTTAGCAAAAAAATAATAGACACGTGCTCGAGAATGGCTAGACCGATTTGGCTGATTTTGATCTTGAAATATTAGTGGAAGTTCAGGGTAGGTTTAAAATGTAAATAAGGCTACTTTGGAGTTCCTGCGGGAATCCTGAAACTCACGTGGGGGAAACCGCGGGGTACAGCTAGTTGTAGATGCAATCTGTTTTTAGAATATTTATCGAAAAACCTAAATTCAAAACTAGTATCAGTTTTACATTATCATTAGCATTAAAGTTCACCCTATATCTACAGGAAATACATTATCTATTTTTGAACTTTTACTGTATAGTTTATTTGGCTTATTCTTATGTACTTATGATAGTAGCTGTAATACAGTTGATTTTCCCATTATAAAATGCAAATGTGAGTTTATTTCTCTGTATGTTTGTTACGCTTTCACGCCTTAACTACTGAACCAATCATGATGAAATTTTTCATACGCGTTGTCAGGGGTACAGAGAAGGATATAGGGTACTTTTATCCCGGAATTCCCGCGGGAACTCCGAGCGAAACCGCGGGAAACAACTACAGCAATTAAAAAACATACAGGCCGCGCGACGGCACCATGAGCTGCGCATTATCTGGATTCTAGGAATATTTATGAATAAAAGGTTTTTTTGTCTATTTTCACGCAAATGAATGGATAATGCGGCGTACCTAATGTTCAACACGTTTAATTAATAGCATTTCATGGTTCACGGTGCGGTTTGACGTACTAAATATTATATCGAATTCTGTTGTGTTGTAAAACATTCTGGGCCCTTATTCACTATGACCATAACACGGTGACCAAAATTGTCTTTCCCTCGTTCTCAAAAAAGTTTGGTAGGTATATGGGCAAGAAATGTTATTGTTCATATTGAATAAGGGCCCAGGGCTATGAACATTGAACATAATGCGTCGCGTTAAGATAACGCGCGCTACAAAAATTGTCTTTCCCTCGTTCTCAAAGAAGTTTCACTTTAAATGAATAAATTTACGTTTCTTTTGTCATAAAGAATATAAATTTCTTATATTTTTGCATCTGGAGCGTTTGGGATTGTGTTTTTGGGTCGCGCGTTATTGGCAAGGAATGTACTTAGTTGGTCATGTGAATAAGGGCCCAGAAGAGAACACTATACACGCTCGACTTACCTATTCGAAATGTTATCATGTAGGTATATCGCCGTAGGATAATAGGTACTTGCATTAATTTCAATCTCCATAAGCTATTAAGGGGCTATGTCGAAAAATTATTATATTCAATGCCTGAAAAGGCAATGAGACCCCCTAATCTATGTAGGTATGATGCGTTTTTGTATTACAGACTGAAGAAGAAAAAGAATTCTTTCTTTTGACTGATAGCCCGACCTCCTTGTTGCGTCTGCTTGAGGTAATTCTTTTTTATTGAATAAAAGTAATAAAGTAATTTATAATTGAAATTCTATTCTTAATGACGAAATAATAACAGCTTCAGCTATAACCTACTTTTAAACACCTTAGAATCCATAAAAAATTAATTCGTTTGTGCAAACGAAACAATCGAATAAGTACGTTTGAAATAAAGCTTAATTTAAACTTCGCAACAAATACCAAAGGGAGGTTTCGATCACATCTTAATGAAGTTCACCGTTAAGTAAGCAAATAATTTCGAACTGTTACAGTACCTAGGTAAATACTCTCGTTCAAAGCATAGTACTGTCTGTTCGCCGCGGTTTCATCTGCGTTAATTTGCGAGTTCCCAAGGGAATTCCGAAATCAAAATAACCTATACCCTATTCTGTACCTCTGGCAATTATGTTCCTTTGCATTTTATGCAGTTTTACCCCCGCTAATTTCGGAGCTCCCGTGGGATAAAAAGTACGCTATACGTGCTTAAAAATTCTTGCAGTTGTACGCGCGCTAATATCAAAGTTCCAATGAGAGTTCCGTGATACAAAATTTCATTATAATCAACTGGGAAGTGAAGTGTAGTAAGACATGAAAAGGCAACAGACAGACAGACTTACTTATCCATTTATAATATTGCTATTAAGTATTAATTACAATGCCATTATTCCAGTCGTACAAAACTTCTGTAAAGGTATCCATAGACATAATAGTTCATATTTTGTTTTTTTGATTACGTAACCGATCATCTTGAAATTTTGCACGCACTTTTTCACGGGAAAAGGCCAGGCCACTTTTATGCCGGAATTCCAGGGGGAACTCCGAAGTTAACGCGGATATAACCGCAAGGAACGGCTAGTTATCCTTAATATTATAAATCCGAATGTGACTTTATTTATTTGTTGATTTCTTTGTTTTTTTGTTACGCTTTGACCCCTTAACGGCTCAACCGAGCATCATGAAATTTTGTATACATGGTGTCAGATGTACCTACATAGGACATATAGAAAATTCCCGCAGAAACTCCTAAATTAACGCGGATGAAACCGTGAGGAACGGCTAGTAACATTCAAAAATTGTTTCTTGCACCTATAAGTTGTGCTCAAAAAGTTGGGCGGGCGGGCCGGCGCCCTCAGAACGTGTCGCGACACCGAGCGAGCCGCACTCGCGTAGCCATGAAGCCTCCGTCGAAACCAATGCGACCCCACACAATACTACCCTAGTAATCAAACTTGAACCATATAAAACTATTAATAATAACACTTACGGAATAAACGTGAGGCTATAAAGCAATATAATCAATAATAATCATAGTAATTTAAAAAGTTTTAAAGTAGTTCGTAGAAAGTTAAGACGAGTTGCATTTAATTATTGTATTTTCGACGTATTTTATAGTACTTGGTAGCTGTAGACTGTGTATTACCGTGCTTACTCGTCGACTGACCATGGTAAGTTTGACTTAGTTTTACTTTCAACTTCACTTTTTTATACTTCATACCCATTTTAATCAGTGCGAGGACCAACTTTAACTTATTTTATTTACCTAACACAAAACTTTTGTATGTTTTGTTACTTTTTAATCTTTTATATCCATTTTAATAAATTAATGTGGCGATCAACATTCATTTCTCATAACTTACGTAGGTATATTACGAAACCCGAATTACCGCGGGTTAAAATAACATATTATATACGTAAATAACACTTATGCACATATAATAATAGCTAACGGCCATTTTTTTTTCTCTTTCTAATTTATACGCAGTTAAAAATTTTCTTTTAACAGTCGGAATGTTTTTTTTTTTTATTATCATATGACATTATCTATCTATACGAACAGCACTGGCCTTATGATAATATGATACCTATAACTATCATTACACTGACCAAAGTGTTCCAACATGAAACTCATTCAAACTAGTTTGCCTTTTGGAACATGCCTAATATGCATTAAACGAACTTTGCTTATAATCAGAAGATGACAAAATCATAGTCTCAACTGCTCTGATGTAGGTTGATGTTGCCTGAAAATTACACCGTTTCATATCAAAATAACTTCAGCAATCTGTCGGTTGTCCTGTGTGTTACCATTACAATGGCGTCTAGTTAAAATATATATTAAGTAGATATACAACGTGTTAATGAATTAACTGAAAACTGGAAAGTAGTTTGCTCAGACTCAACTAGCGAATCGATCGCACTAAGTTTTAATATAGGTTATATTTTTCATTTTTATTAGCCTATTTCTAAATCCTACTAATATTATAAACGCGAAAGTTTGTAAGAATATATGGATGGATGGATGTTTGTTACTCTTTCACGCCAAAACTACTGGATGGATTTAAATGAAACTTTACAATAATATAGCTTATACATCAGATTAACACATAGGGTACTTTCAATCCCGGAATTCCCGCGGGAACTCTGAAATTAACGTGGGTGAAACTGCGGGGCACAACTAGTTATTTATAATACAATATTTGGCGCGTACGCCGCCCGCAGTACAAAAATTCGAACCGGTAGGCGCGGGCAGCGCTTGGAATTTCGTAGATAGGTCACCTCCAAACTAACGTTGAATAATTTTTAGAGTATGAATTTTTTCGACATAAAATAATATATTTTAATCATATAATTGTTTATTTTTTTAGATGGGGTGTATCAAGTTTTCAGTTAATTCATTAACACGTTGTATACATATTTTTCTTCATATTAATGTGTTTACCATACACTAGCGGTGCCCAGCGGTTTCACCCGCGGTAATATTGGAGAATTTCGGGGTAAAATGTAACCTATTTCACTAATGACTACCGTAGCTTCCTGGAATAAATGAAAGAATTTTCAAATTCGGATCAGTAGATCCAGAGATCCCCTACAACGTCACAAACTTACAAACTCACAAACTTTACCTCTTTAAAGGTATAAAATTAGTGGATTATGGCGCAGTTCCGATGTCAACACAATGACCGTGGTTTGTCATCAATCATCCTGAGTCAATTGTATTATGTCGTTTTCCAATTAACCGAACCCGAGCTTTTTTAAAGCTTTTATTCATGCTAAAATTGTATTGTGTTGCCTTGATTCATCGGTATCATGAAAATTATCAAATACCTACTTGTACAAAAGCGATTATTATTTGTAACAAACCTAGTAGTAGTTCAATGTTTCATGAGTCAGATAACTAATAGTAATGTCAAGCTATATTGCCTATTAGTATGTGTATGAAAACTATATTTTAATAATAAAAATGTGTATAATTATTTTTGTTTTTTTTTTTAGGTATTTGTATTAAATGCTTTGGTTTTATCACGAGTACCTAACTGACACCACGGGTTTACCACCGGGATTTAAACTGGCATACCTTTAAGTTAGTTTAGGGTATAATATAAGCTACTCCCAACCAAATCCGTCAAGCCGTTTCAGCTTGAAGGAGTAACACACATACGCACAAACAAAAACTTTCGCATCAAAATGCAGGCGCACCTTAGGTTACAGTTTTGTTACATATATGTGTAGACTAGCCGGTTTCACCCACTTTAATTTCCACCTAGAGTAATTAAGCAACTGAAGATGCCGTAGGCGCAATGTAGGTACCGTACAATAAAGTCTGTTACTTTTAAACCCGCTCCACATTCACGCGAGAATCTTGCGAGAACGTGAGAAAACTACGAGAACGTGAATGTGGAGCCGATATTCTCCGCCGTTTCTCGAGGTTTTCTCGCGTTCTCGCAAGATTCTCGCGGGAATGTGGAGCGGGCTTTAGCGGAGGACGAGGTGCATTACATTACAGTTCGCGGCCGAAAAGTTCCCCACCGAAGATTGGTCAACAGTATTTCTGCTACCGGTCGGTCGTGCACCAGATTTGGTCAGTATATACTCTCCCGTAGTTTGCAGTATTATTGTCACGGTGCGGGGTCGATCACTGTGCCTGCTGGTCACTGATATTATATCGCCAACATATCCTTCAGGCAAAGAAGTGCGACCAAAACCTCTTCGGCCTGATTGATTTCCCTCCGTGCATAATACGAGCTCCAGCCAATCTTTTCATCAATACAAGAGCGGGTATATGAACCGCGCTCTCGTACATTTGACTGAAGGCATTATGAGCGAACGGCGTCTCAGCTACTGGGACCATCAATGTAAAAACTTTTTACTTTGTACCTAGATTCACAGTCATCGATATAGCTAAAATGAAAAATCAAATCAAATTGTCAAAAAAATTTAACTGTTAAGCAAAATTCGCACTTTTCATACGACACGACGCTTACACTTAGAAATTATATTAGTCAAAAAAGATCCATATAGTTCCATTTTACATGTTTTTTTGGGAGGACAGTAGGTATTGCGTCTTTGACTTGAGGATTATGCATATTAAGGATATTATAGGGATCTACGTCACGTAGGTACGTCTCGGCCTATAATAATTCAATGATAGTCATTAGCAATACCTACGTCACAATGTGGGACAAGGCTTAAAGCGTCCAGTGGATTTCACCGATCCAGTTGGTACCAAGTACATATTATACCTTGATATTATTGCAGCTGCTAACAGCTTACCAGTGGAGTATAGGTAGTATTATATTATCTGTGCCAGTGGGTAGCAAGGCATTAGCATAATAATTATATTGTTATTTGTACCTTTCTCCTCTAATAATTGAATTAAGGCCCATATCTATGTATACTTAAAAGTACCCCATGTCCTTTTGTGTATGCCACCTATTCAATTTTGCATACACGCTGTCAGGGGTACAGAAAAGAACATAAAGGTATAGATACTTTTTATCCCGGAATTTCCGCCAAGAACTCCGAACTTACCGCGGGCGAAACCGCGGGGCACAGCCAGTACATCTATAAAATTGCAAGTGATAGTTATATTATACTAGCTGTGCCCCGCGGTTTCACCCGCGTGAGTTTCGGAATTCTCGCAGGAACTCCAATGTATCCTAATTTACTCCTTATAACATCAGATAAGTCCCGCAATGAAGTGCCGTCAAAGTTCGGTCGAACCGTTTCGGAAATTTACCCGTGTAATTTCAACACTCCCACAGGAACTCCAAACTTCTCTTATTCTTCTTCTGCTTCAATAACAAACACAACAAGAAAAGAATTCGCGAAATTGGTCCAACCGTTCACTCGTGATGCCGTGAGTCGTCAGTTTGTGACCAAGGAAAATAGGGATTCATTTATATATATCTTATCTTAATATATGTATATAAATCACGTGTCACGTTGTTTGTCCGCGATGGACTCCGAAACTACTGAACGGATTTTGATAAAATTTTGCAACCGTTTATAATATGGTCCAACTTAAAAGATAGGATAGTTTTTATCCCGGAATTCCCTCGGGAACTGAACTGACATAGAGTACTTTTTTCCCGCAACCTCCACGGGAACTCCGAAATTACCGCGGAAGAAATCGCGGGGGACAGCTAGTATATATATATATACATATATATATATATATATATAAAAGCGGATTTGTGTCAAAGCCGCGTAGACAGAAACACATAGGTACGTAATATCGTTTTCATTTTCCAGTTAGGTGCACCTTATTTGTCTCAACTGTCACTCTCTCAATTCTCCCAAATATGATAGGTAAAGCCAGTAAAAAAGAAGGTAACTAAATAATAATATTGTATCTACACACAGCTGATGATATGGTCAAAAAATGTTTTTCTTTTCTAATGTTGAAAAATCGTGTATTTCGAAAAGCTTTTGAAAATAAAATTTAAGCATAATTTAATAAAATTGTTAGAAACACTTTTTAATACTCTTTCGGCTTGTTTGCCTAACCTTGTATTAAGTTGCTACTGGTGACGCCTAATAAACTATACCTACTGCGTAACTTACGTGTATCACAGATAATATAATGCGTGTATTATCACAATATTAGTTTATCTCTTCTCTAACCCACAGTTGGTTCTTTTCACCTCAGGGATTGGATTAGAAAAACCTTGGAATACGTTTCTGTGACTGAAATAATAAAAGCCCAATACTACTAAGTATGCCTACTCTATCTGTAAAATCAACCAAACTTCCATAGAATTTCCAAATCATTCCCTCCGGTTTTTTTATATATTTTGTGGTTAACTTTTTCAAAAACTCAATAACTACCTACCTACATCGTAAGAGAAATTAAACTTTGCGCACAATTTCAACTTTCAATAGACCCAGTGGTTGGAGCTGTGCGTTGTTGAATTAATCAGTCGGTCGGTATATGTATAAGGAAACGAGCTGTGCCCCGTCGTTTCACCCGTGTTAATATGAGGAAAAAACGTTAACAGCGGTAGCATACGTAATGGAAGCTCTCATTATTAGGAATATTTTTACCGTTTTAGCAATATTTTTATTAGTCTTACGGCCGCACTCAGAGTCGACTTTAATGATTACTTAGTTAAGTATAGATTTTTAAAACAAAACTGCCGTAATCAGAGACGTTCAGTAAATTAATGTTAATTGGCATTTAATGAGATGTAACTTACTAGTTAAATGCCAATTAACATTAATTTATTAAACTTGTCTGATTGCGGCAGTTTTGTTTCAAAAATCTATACTTAACTAAGTAATCATTAAAGTCGACTCTGAGTGCGGCAGTTAGCGTGATAATATAGAGCCTATAGCCTTCTTCGATAAATGGGCTATCTAACATTGAAAGAATTTGTGAAATAGAACCAGTAGTTCCTGAGATTAGTGCGTTCAAGCAAACAAACAAACTCTTCAGTTTTATAATATTAGTAGGTAGGTATACCTAGATATAATTTAAATGTATAGTAAAAGCGTACACACCTACGTTCTGACTATTCTAACATAGGTATAGATAAAGTCATGTATATCAGCAGTAATTTGTTCCGCAGTCAACAAGATTAACAAGTATACACACACAAATCCCGATAGAAACAGGATATTCGCTAAAGAATCTTGTCGAGTTATTTGTCAACGCTTTCATGTGTCTTGATTTTGTCGCCTCGCTGATTATTCGTTCTATTTATTTAATCACAAAACAAGAAACGCTTTTTCCACACAACTACACGAAGCATATATTCGGTGGGTAATGAACTCAAAAATAGGCAGATCTTGATTTTTATACGCATTAATCACTTTTGCTAAAAAAACCCTTCCAAAAAATAAAACTATTTTAAATAACCTTCACTTTAAAAATTTGACGAACTTAATTTCGCATAATAACGTACATACATACATACGAAGATGTTGAAGCACATGACATAAAAAAGCAGATTAATGTCTTTGCATACATAAATAAAATACAGACGAATTAAGAACGTCTCTTTTTTTAAATCGGATAGAAAAATAAGACATGCCAGTGATCAAAGTAATTTTCCGTTTCGTTACATGTTGACCTGAAACCTACAACACATAACATATAGTTACATTACGGGCGAGTAAATTTAGTCTTATTGTTAGAGACGCACTTTCGTTTGCCATTTTCGTGGAAATCGTGGTAAGTAGGATATGTTATACCTACATACAAAAATTACGTGGCAAACATTGCTGATTTTGTTAATTAAATCATACTACGATGTTTGTTTGGCTCTTTAGGCAACTTATCCCGCTTCACACTTATCGCGCGGGATGAGCTGGCTAAATTATTTTATTTCATTATTTATATTTTATCCAACTCATCCCCACTTAAAAAAAAAATTCCTAAGTAGGTAATTAAGTGGATAACTGTTATTGACCTTACTTCAAAATGCTTAAGTTTATATGATGTAAAATTAACAATGATGGCTGTTGTTGTCCTTGATAAAATAAAATAAATAAAATATGCGATTTGTTCAGAATTCAAAACTGCTGTACCTACTGAAACTCGTGGCCAAAATTAATTTTATTTATTTATTACGTATACATCCAACTCCAACTTAGGTACAGAAGTAGGTCAAAGTTTTGTTGGTTTGTTTATCGTCAATAGCGTTCACATAAACTCAAACGGAGTCGATGAAGTTAAGCTCTGAATTAATTGTGACGAATGCTTAATTAGCATATAGAATACTTTTGTAGCTTTGAGATTCAGTGAAAATTTGGTGCTTCGCCATGAAATCGATAAAAGTGAATGAGGAAAGTTATCTGCGTTTTACGAATTCTATGATTATTTTATTCTATTGCGTTAGATGAAATTAAATGCAAATTAAGTCAAAACGCCGACGTCTTGGCGGTGGTTATCAGCCAAATGAAGAAACGAGCCAGTTATTCGATGAGGAGCAATTAGCGGGGCCTAATGACTGGCTATAAATTCCAATTCATTATCCTTCTATTAATTATCCTGTTTACGCTCCGAGGGTTCGATAATGGATATCAGTCATTATTTTAAATCCATTCAGGACATTTGAATACCTTCTCTCTAAATAAATAATGCTTGGACATCACACAGCGCAGCGTTTAGGTACTCGTCCTAAACTAACAATAAGCTACCAGACAAGTTATGAAATATTTATAGATATACTTTTTGTACATAATAATTATATCAATATATGACAGTAGCTATTACACTCAATGTACATACGTACAAAATATAAAATGTACATCACAAAAATTTTTACCTTGCGCATCAAACTCCTCTGTTGTGAATTAATACTCGTAACAATAAAATTAAGTCCGAAGATGGCATGAGAGAAATAGCATGAAACGAAAAAAACATTGACGCCTAATTGTTCAGAGTGCGGGGTTGTAGAGGATATCCATCATATCCTGATGGAGTGTGTGCGAAACGAGGATCTACGAAATACACGTTGCAAATTTTTGTCACATACGAGTAACATGGGGAGATGTAATATTGCATTGGCCGACCCTTCGTCAGAGGAGGCAAAACTATTGTACATGCTGTATAGCAGTAGTAGTAGAAATTATTTTAGTTTAAAAAATTTTTGTATACCATATCAGGGCGACATAATCGCATATGCGATAAAGCCCTCTTAATAAAGAGAAAAAAAAAACTAGTTTCGACTTCGATGACATTGTTTAAATATTAATGAGCGTATAGTTTGGTATTACTTGGTATCAATCTGCTTTGGAGTGTACGAATTTACAATCTGTTTGAGTGAAAATTTGTGTACGCAATGGAGATCTTCGATTTACGCACAGTTTATTTGAGTGAAGCTTTGAATTTAATTGCTACGACCACCGATGTTTGTATAAAATCTTCAATGTTAACTTAATCATGAATTTGTCAAGCCAAACAAGACCTTACCTTAGTTCGAGCGTCAGAGTACCTACCTACCTTCTGTATATAAGTATGTTTCGGCAAATAACCAACCTAGAATAGAGTTAGGTACACAAATTAATCTACTTATTTTTATGGGTAAACAGTTTACAATTTTAATTAACCCTTAACTATTTGGCATAGGTAATATAATAATAGGGTACTTGCATGAAATTTATTGACAGAAATTGTATCAATATTTCAAAAATAAAGCCTTAGAAAAGCGTTATCGTGAAAGATTTACAAAAAAAATTTCAATAGTTTCCAAAATATTCAACTTTTAATTTTGTGAAACGGAACGTTGCAACGAAACACCAATCACAGCCACGCTTAACACATTACGTTATTTTTATTTTTTTAGGAAACATTTACCTCTTTCAGAGAAGGCAAAAGAAACTAAGTGCATACAATCAACGCATATTTTCCATTTTCTGAAGGTTTTTACTTTAAAATGCATCGGTAAGATGCATTTCGATTCTTTACTGGAACTTTCGGCAGTAACTCGACACAGTTCAACCTTCATTTCGTTTTTGGATATTGAAGTTATCTGTCTGTCAGTGTCACATGACCCTGTCAATATGAAAGTGACATTTCTACCACAGATTAATAAGGAATAATTTTATACTAGTGACGTCATTCCGCGTTTCAGCGGTAAAGTCAAAAGTAGGAACTTTGAAACTCTCTATTTAAATTATTTATGCATATATTTTTTTTTTCCTTTTTCTTGATTTGTTTAAGTAGGCCATATATCTTTAAAATAGACTGGAAAAAAAATTCATGCAAGTACCCTCTGGTATATTCAGTCATCGTTACCTTTACTTACCACTATCGGTAAAATATTAGATACGTGTTATGAGTTCTAACATTCATGCGAATAAGGTAAAATAAAAACATAATTCTTTAATTCTAACTAGATATAAATGCGAATATTATTAATGAAAATGTGAGTTTGTTTGTTGGTTTGTTACGCTTTCACGTATCAACTACTCAACCGATCATCGTGAAAGCATACACTACCGTTGTCTGGTGTCGTTGTACAAAAAAGGACATAAGACGTAATACACTTTTCATCGCGGAAAAGGCTACAGTTCCCAAGAGACAGAAATTTGATTGACAAAATGTACGCTAACGCGAATAAAGCTGCGGTAACCAGCTAGTTGTTCAGATATTTAATATGGATTCCAAATTCAATTTGATGGGAATAAAGATTAAACGCAATGGGTGATTTTTATCAGGTTAATCGAAGAATTCTCGAGTAAATTCTGAAATAGACGGAAGAAAACACAGAACAAAAAATAACTGATAGAAGGGACATCAACTTGGTTTAGTATGAAAACAGGTGAAAACCAGTATCACCGGGTGATTTTCGCATACAGAACTATTCATCGCTTTCTGGTTACGTTTTACTTAGTCACTGTTTTCAGAAGTTACAGTTTTGGGAGTATTGTGGAAAATATACTTGGATTGCTAGGATCCAGCAAAAGTTTTGGGCAAGTTAGAACTCCAATTTCCTTTGCCACCTTGGCGTGCCTGCAGCACCTACAAGTTCTCTCTATAGATAATTTATTTTCTCTTTGGAAGAAAACGCCGCGCCGCCGCGCGCCAGTCCTAACCGCTAGTACCAATTACCTACATAAAACAACCTTACCTAGGTGTCTTGTTGTATCGCTAAAATATCTAACTCATTAGTCACTAAACAATAGTCATTTTTAATCTGTTAAAAACAGGGAAAGAAAATTGTACTGAATTGCATTCATCCTCTAGGGGGAGAATGTGATTTAAATTTGGAATACTTACCGAAATTTATACTGAACTACATCTGTGTTTACACCATTGAGTTTGTATATAAAGCATTATAGGTACATACATTTGACCATTTGCACGCTTCGAATCATATGCGGCGTTCGCGGCCAAAAGCTGTTTGCAAATGGAATGCTGCCTTTAAAAAAATTACGCGCGCGATTCTTAATAAACCAACAGTTTAAAAAAAAGCATTGATTGATTGGTTAGTTGGACCAATGTTTCGAATGTTAACTTTTACTTTTAATTGTCATAATTTTTAATAAATGCTTATCTCATATTATTATTGTGTTAATTTTTTCGCAAATGATACGAAAAGTAGAGTATTTTCCAAGGGGATAAAGCTGTCTTAGTCTTGGGTGAACTTAAATCCCTCGCTACACTCAGGACTCGTCTTAAATCCCTCGCTTCGCTCGTGATTTAAGTTTTTAACACCCTCGCTACGCTCGGGAGTAAACCTCGAGTCATCGTTAAATCGTTACCCGTGACAGAAGACACTGCTTTATCCCCTTGGTTAATAATCTACTATTATTTTTTTGTAAAAATCAATAAACACATAAATACTCGTATCAATAATTAATATCTTTAACAAACCTAAACAAGAGTGAAGTTATGTATGTGATCAAAACAACTCGAATAGGCTCGTTTCATAATACCACACTACGTACACTGACCGGAACTTGGCCCGGCGCACTCGTGTGTCGGGAACAGTAGGACTTTATCAATATATAAGCCCTTATTCAATATGATGATAACACGCTGCGTTGCGATAACGCACCATAAACATAATTTTCCCCCTGCAAGGGGTGCCCAAGGAAGTTTTACTTAAAAAAAAATACAAACAACAATAACGAGAGTTCATTTGAGATTTTTTGAAATTCAGAGCGTATATTGTGTTACAGGCACACGCGTTATGGGCAAGGAATATCCCTAATCATAGTGAATCAGCCCCCTTAGTCAAGTTGACGACCTATAATCGTTATCGTTTTAGAAAATTATATCGAACTTATCGTCACATGGTGACATGGTCACAAAAAAACATTCAAAATCAAAAGTGCAATATTTTTGACTAGGTACGTGACCTGACGATCGATTCCTAATTTTCTATATCGATAACGATTATAGATTGTATACTTGGCTAAGGGGGCTGGCCCAGCTACAGCTGCTACCATTCGCCCAACCAGAAGTAAGCGGCTGCCAATCATAATGATAAATACTGTTAGATAACTCCACTAAATGCCCCCATTTCGCACAGTCCCCGGAGGAGAAGGTTAACGAGCTGGCGCCGATAGTGTAAAGATATATTTTATGTTACCATAAAATACTGGAGATAAAGTTAACAAGTGTACTAAAACCGACGTGTTAGAGCTAAGAGCGACAAGTGCATCGACAGTAAACTTGTCTTACTGCTATGGCTGCGGTTCCAATGTTAACTTTATAGGTCAGTAACGGTTTGAATGAAGAGGCAGTCGGGTCAAAAGGAAAATTGAAAAATTGGTAGGTACCAGCATTTTTTTTTTCATGGTATTCGATTGCGTTACATCTCTTTTAAGTAGAGTATTAGAGACCCATTTAATGAAAAAGGCATCTTTTGTTATCTTTAGATGCAAAAATGCGATCGAATTATTTAAATTTTGCGCTAGGCATTAAAATTAAGCTGTAAAATCATTTGATTTTAATAAATACAAATTTCCTACGTAAGTGGTATCTGTGTGCTTAATATTCCCAGACAGGATTGCCAGCTTCATTGCTGGGAATGCTTTAACTCTTCCCAGGCGACATGGTCAACAAAACACTTACCTGTTTCCATTCAAATTTTCTGTTGATTATTTCTATTTCCTATTTGTATTACATACTAGCTGTGCCCCGCGGTTTCACCTGCGTAAGTTTCGGCATTTCCGCAGAAACTCTAAATTTACTTTATCTAATTTACTTTCTAAACCTTCCCTGAACTTCCACAAATATTTCGAGATCACAATTGACTACTTGACAAAATTTTGTTTTTAGTCCGCCGTGTATGATTAGTAAAAAATATTAGACACGTATTTTTTCCTTTTTTACGTAATCAAAAAATAACGGCGATATATTGAGTTGATATTTCGCGTGACGTCACAAGCCGGTGCAGTTTGTATGAATATTGACGTCACGAGTCCCCCACCCTAAACTTTAATGCGCTTTATCTATGTTTATTTTCATTAATTTGAAAAAGCGAAAAATACGTTTCTATTTTTTTTTATTATACATATAACTGACTTACTAATTAGAATTTTGATTTTCATACCCTGGAGAAAACCTAATTAGTTAGCCAAATCGGTCCAGTCATTCTCGAGTTTTAGCGAGACAAACGAACAGCAATTCATTTTTATATATATAATTATTTATTTTTTGTGAATCAATCATTCGGAAACCCGTCGAGATTCAAACAATAAATCTGTTGTACGTTGATATGTAGGTCATGGTTACTTTATCTGAGTCACTTGCACTTTATGGTCTGAAATTCATGCCACTGTCCACATAAAACACTTTGTAGCCCCTCGTAAATGTGTAACACACAACACATGTTATGCGAAGTGATTTCTTTTTCTAATCACATGCTCTGTCTTTATGGTTTTCGTATCTGGCACATTTCAATATCACAGCATATCACTCCATGTTTCAATATTAACGACTCAATGCATGCATATATAAACGGCTTAACGCTTTAGAATTAAATTTTACAGCTCGAATACATGTTCCGGATTAACTTTTTTAAATTCTTAAATACCTATCAAGAGTTTTCGAAGTAATCCACGCGGTCTTGCTAATCCCTACCATGGACTAAGAAAATAGTGGTCCACGTCCCTACTAATATTATAAATGCGAAAGTAACTCTGTCTGTCTATCTGTCTGTTACGCTTTTACGCCTTGACGGCTCAACCGATTATCATGAAATTTTGCATATACGTCGTCAGGGGTACAGAGAAGGACATAGGGTACTTTTTGTCCTGGAATTCCCGTGGGATCTCCGAAATTAACGCGGGTGATACCGCGGGGAACAGCTAGTTTAAAATACAATAGCTAGTCACGTGATTTCTGCCGCGCGAACCGCGTTTTTCACCCTTAATACAAATTTTTTTTACTTCCAACTTATGGTAATTCCATACAAAATTTTCACTGTAATTTTTATATTCTAATAGAGGTTGAATATCCAAAAATCCTTTATTATTTTCGATTGGTTCACTGCTCAGTGAAGAAGCTTCTTTAAAAGTCGGTAAAAAAGCAAGGTATTTCTTCCATCTATTGGAGTGATAATGACAAAGCAGAAATACGCAACTATCCTGATATACAGCTAGGTATGTTGCATGTTCAATGAGTTCTATATCCAACATGACTATAAAGTCAAACTCGTTATCACGTGGTAAAGAACACAAGCCCGTGCTATATCTGCCAGGTTTAAGGGAACAAACTATTAAAACGTACACGCCACGTGAACGTATGCATACATGGAGGCCTATCGCGATATTTCGGAAAGAATTTACAAAATTAATTATTTATTAAAATTCAGGATTTTGCATAAGGTTTCGTTCCTATAGGTATATACGGAAATTCAGGCAATAAGGGGGTGAAAAGATGTTAGGGATAGGTATATAAGATGTGGCAAAATTAACTGCAAATATTTACAGTGCTGAAAGTATACGTTATAACAATAAGGATAAGCGAACAAATAATGAGTTGAGTAGTTTTTCAGAATATGACCATTTACAAGGTACACAATACAAGTAGCCAACTAATACGTATACAATATACAAGGCACGCGCCACGCACACTTAGCGAGCTATGCATCAGCTGGTCAGCTCGATCGAGGTCATTGACTTTAAGATACCGGCGCGCGCTGATGTGTGTGTAAAGCGATGGAGCGGTGAGCGCCTTCACAGGTTGTTTTCTTTTTGATTGATTTATTTTGTGATTTTTTTTGTATTTTTGTTATTAATTTTATTTGAGTATCTTTTTTTATTTTCATGTTTATAACGGTGTATACTTTGAACCTTGTAAATATTTGCAGCTAATTTTGCCATATCTATGTATATAAATTGCTTTGTCCTGAATGACTGACTGACGGATCAACGCACAGCCAAAACCGCTGATCGTAGAGATCTGAAACTTGGAGGGTGTGTTCTTTTTATGACAGAGGCAGCCTATACGAAAGGGTTTTCCGAAATTCTACCCCTAAGGAGGTGCAAAGCGGGGCAAAGTTCGTATGGAACAATTTCGCCTGAACACCGAAATTATCGCTGGTGAAACCGCGCGGGACAGCTAGTCTTGTATAAGTAACTAAATAAATCGGTACCAGGAATTTTTTTCTTTCAAAATAAAGAAACACATAGTTCAGGGTTAGGTTAGGTTGGAAACCCGCGAAACGCGTGAAATCGCAGGAAACAGTAGGTATCGTATCTTACGTTGACACGAAATTTTACTACCGAGTTGAGTTTACTGGGTTTTAATACAATTATTAAAAGATAAGTGCCTTTATGGCTTTCCTGGGTAGATATGAGTAGATAGATAGAAATTGTATATACTATAATAATATACGATTTTGTTTCTTTACTAGTGACTGCCCGCAACTCCGCTCGTGGAAGGTTTAGAAAATAGTATATTTCATTATAAGTGCGGAAAGCCTGTCATTGCAAAGAGTTCCGACAAATGTCTACCCGAGCCGAGGCGCAGCCGAAGGTGAGGGTTGACAGTCGGAACTAGTTGCAATGACGGTTCCGCACGTGTACTGAACAACAATTTTTAATACAGTTACGAAAAAATTAAGCAATTTAATAAAATATCAAAAACACAACAAACTCAACTAAGTTCCAACTGTGATCAAGAGATGGCGCTAGTCGTATTAGTAATGCGAAACCTACGTTTCGCAATGCAAAAAGTGTGTCAAAGTCGTGTCGCCATTTTTGACAGTTGGCAAAGAGAACGCACGAGTTCGGGAAAGGTAAACAAAAAGCTCGAGTATGTAATAGCCCACATCCCGAACGCTAAACGTCCCTGCAATACGCCACTTTTTGAGCAACTGTATTAAAAAGATCATTTCTCATGTTGGTCATCATAAAGCTCATTGTTTTAAGTTAGACCTAGTATTTACCTACGTATACATTCCCGCTACACAAAAACAATGTGAATGGCACACATTTTTTTATAAAAGTTCTAATAAAAGAGCTATTTCCACGGTTCAATCATCGTCAAATCAAATTAAATGTACATAAATATACCTGGACAGGTAGAAGCTAATGTTGTACTATAGTACCATAATGTACATTCATCATTCAAATTCAATAATACATTAGATATACATGGAAAGTTAGGTAAGTAACTCAAGTTTAGACATTTACAACATCTATAGACGGTAGGTACGTCTAAGGTGTAGAAAAATTCAAAAAAAGAATTTCAAAAATATTTATTATTATATAAGTATCTAGTGGTTACAATCGGATTGTTGGGATCCACTTTTAAGCATATAATATACTTGTGCCAGTAGACCCCACTCTTCCATAGCCATCCATGACGTTTATATAATAAAAGCCTTATAAATAATAAACTTATATAGAGAAGTTTATAAATAATTATATAGATAGGTACATTTTTTTTATTTAACTAAGGTGTAGAGTTTGTGAAGTTAGGCCTTGTCGAGTTAGGGCATGTAAAGTTAGAAGCTTGGCTCTACATGAGATCTGATAACTTTTTGACAGTGCTAGTCATACGGTTTCGTCTTAGTTACGTTTTACAAAAAAATATTTTGGTGGGATAACTATTTACTGAAGTAAAAAGTTACTTTAGCAAAATTTCTAACTGTTTAAAAGATTCACAGCTCGGAGATGTGAGTAGGTCATTTCTTTTTAACACGCACTGACCCACGTGACCTAATACGCATATTATGTTGGTCAGGCCCGTTGGCCTTTCAGTTAAATTCGCATTGAGATGAATACCTACCATCTTGAACCGCACATCGGACATCTCGTAATAACTTTCAATTGCCAACTTTGCCAGCTTTGGACCAACATCTATGAGCAGCTTCATTTATTGCGCGTAGCCCAATACCTCGGGCCTCGTTTGTCAATACATACTCTTCGAGTCTATAATTTGCAATCCAAATCGTTCTTCGCTTTTTATATTTTATATACAAAAACGCCTACCGAAAAAGACTGAAATTCGGAATTTCTTTTGCGGCCGCAAAAAATTTATAATTCTTCGTACGCCCCGTGGTTTCACCCGCGTTAATTTCAGAGTTTCCGCGGGAATTCTAGGATAAAAAGTACTCTATGTGTTAATCTGATGTATAAACTATATTATTATAAAGTTCCATTTAAATCCATTCAGTAGTTTTTGCATGAAAGAGTAACAAACATCCATCCATCCAGCCATACATTTTTACAAACTTTCGCGTTTATAATATTAGTGAGATCTCAGAGTCGTATCCTATAATTTTATCAGAGTATGTATGTTGAATAAAAAACATTCTTCCAAGCAACGGTTTAATCGTGACGAGATAAACGCATGTTTTAATTTAAAGTTCTAACTTTTCTCATCAAATAGCTATCTCTTTTGTTCGTAATTTTTTTTTAAATCTAATAAACACGACGACCTTCATTACGTTCGCGTGACGGGCGGGTGACGTCCGGGTTCGGGTAAAATTAAAACATTCCTCTCCGAGTAAGTGTAATTACTCACATGAACGTAAAATTTCTCATATTCCTCTCGTGTACTGTCCTTAAAGGACACACTGTTGTCTGTTTCACCGTGGTGTTATTTAAAGAACTTTTCAAATTTTATTTAGGCGAAAACAATCCTATTACTTACTTACTTACCATCGAACGTCTTTAATCTTAATAAAGATCGTGGACCAATAATTAATTGTTTCATGATAAAGATATACTTACCGGCAGGAGTGGTTACCTGAAAGATTTGGTATGTACTTTTGTGTAATACCAAAAAATTCGCGTTGGCGAGTGAAACCCATTACGATTTCGATAAATCGCCGATGGTGCAGTGGTTAATGAACATGACTTTTGTGCCAGGTGGCGCGGGTCCAGTGAATATTTGCGTTTACCCTATGTCTGGATGTTATATTATTATGTACCTATCTTAAGTATGTATTTTAAAAAAAGTACAAAAGTCGTCTGCATGCTATTCATACATAATACAAGCTCTGCTTAATTTGGAACCAGGTAAAGGACAGGGGAGATAATATTTCAGCAATATTATAATAATTATTATAAATAACAATAAATTTATTAATTACCTACTCATTACGTATATGTAGGTATATTAAAATCTTCTGATGCACCGAAGTTTGCACTTGGGAAAACCTGCAGGTCTCCTAACATAACCAAAGTTAACTGCTATACCTACCTATAATATTTATTTTTGTGTACCAGAACAATGTGATAATTAGGACAAGGACAAAACCGTGTTACGTATAAGTAAATACTTACTTAGGTTGCAACTTCTGTAATAAGGTTAGTTCCAATAAGATGTTTTTATTTGTTAAGTAGTAACTAATAATGAAAGCATCTACCATTCGTTCGTGAAACGGACGAACGTGACTCCTCATTGTTAGATAGTTCGGGGCTTCGCCTCATTACCTACATGTTCTGTGAAACGTGTTTACCCGGTAAATTACTTACGAGCCAAGACGAATGAATATAGAAGAGGCGAAAGAGGCGCGGAAGATCGCACCACTCCCAACCAGTATTTATTACGAATTTAAGTTTTACCTAACTAAGGAATTAAACGCAATCTAGTTTTAATTTTATCATTTTGTCGGTTGCCAAAATATGTACGAAAAGTATCTTTGTTCGTAACTTTTAAGTCCACTAAAACTTACGAACATACTTACATACTTTTTGTTTGAAGTTTAACTGATCATATAATTTAAAACTACCTAATAATTAACAAAAACTGGGATTGATAAATTGAAATTTCCATGTAATTTTATTTTTATTTAACTACAATCTCGGCTTAAAACCGACGACACTGAATATCTCAATAAGTGAGAATCATGAAAAATCGACAGTTGTAGCAAATGTTTGATTGACTACACCTAATATATCTAAAGTAAATAGTTATTTAAACTAATAAATACCATTATATATTATAGGTCTCTACTTATCGTTAGGTTTTTCGAAAGTTTGTTTTTCATGCGCCTTCGTTATTAGTGCCCATTTATAGACTCAACTCATAATATAGGAAGTAGGTACCACTCAAATTATTAATTAATTCTGCGGGTTAACTAAAAATTCTATAAGTTAAAAATAGGTAGGTACTTCTATATTTAAATATCGACTTTTCTTTTCGGGAAAATATTACGGAAAACGTTATTTTTTCAACAGCTTTTACTTACTGGCAGTAGAGTAGGTTTCATGCAGCCGTGGGTGTCCGCTCATTCGAAATGTAGAGTTATTATTTCTGCACATAGGTATAAAAGTTCTTAAATTATTCGAGCCATTTTGAATTCATATTTATTTATACGAGAAATATTTAAATATTATTTTGAATATATTCCTCTCATAATTTATAATAATACTACTTATACTAAATATACTATAAATTGATATTTATCCTTTTTGTTTGTTTTAAGTTGATATGATATTTAAAAATGTATATTATTATATTTCTCCAAAATGGCTTTATTATATTGTTTCTTATAAGGGAAGACACTGATATCTGAACTTGTTGAAATATAAATCAAAACTCTTTTGTCTTGATGTATGATTTTGATACCTATAAACTTATTATTATTATTATATGGTAAACATAAATAGAGTAAATACATATTAAACGCCAAAGTCAAGGTGAGCACAAATGTTTATCTCACAGATGTTTACCGCGATGCGGGGATCGAACCCACAACACCTGGTGTTGCGGTCAGGTACCCAACCACTGGACCAACGGCAATATCAATTAATGTATCCAGTACCCTGGTGGAATAGGTACTTGCAATACAATACTCTGTTTCACAATTATTGATTTGATTACCTATTTGAATTCCCTGTAGATACTCCAAAGGCCAAGATATAATATACGCAGATAGTACGTATAAGTCGGTCGATATAAGTCGGTTGATATAAAAAGATAGCAGATATAAACGATTGTATACGTTTTGTATGAAATTCTAAAAAAGCTTTTATAAATACGTACGTACGTTGCGAAAATAAATAAAATAAACATTCGTTTTGAAAATAATTATTGCATAGATAGATATGCGTAGGTTTAGGTAAGCCGTAAGTACAGTATTTAGGTACCGAATAATAATAAATAATAGTACGTATTTATTTTGATTCATTATGTATCGGGCAGCATTCATCATCATATTGCTAGTCAAGTTGACGTTTTGTGCCTTACATTGCGTTGCGTTTCATTCTGAAATTTCCCGTGCTGCGCTACGGGTGCGTCCCAGACCAGTCACAGTTAATATACAAAAGTACGACAGTTGAATTAGGGATAAAAATATAGTATTTTTCCTACTATATTATTTTTCTAATTGTACAATTGACTGCATAGTACGATACTATATAATATAATACGGGTGGCAACCCTAGTGAAAACCCTAACAGTGTTCGCAGCTAAAATATGCTCCCTACCTAATCATCCGTGACGAGACAAATGCGATATACCATACCATACCATACCATAAATACTTCGAATGCGGTTCTGTGCCTATAAATTGAATAGCACCTTAAAGTGAGGCTATTAATTCTTAACCCTTAACATTACAATGATCTCGAATGTAAACACGAGTACAGCTAATAATGACGGGCCCGAAAACAAATTGTTTTTAAAATCTATTATATTTCCCGAGAATCTGTTTATTTTTGTTTCAGTTTCACTTTTATAGCGTTTCGTCCTGATTCCCATTTCCGCCTAACCTTGAATGTTATTATTATTATTAAGTAAGTACTAGCAGTTCCCTGCGGTTTCGCCCGCATTAATTTGGGAGTTCGCAGTGTAACTCAGTGAAAGCTGTTTTTAACTGACGTCTCCTACCGAACTAAACTATACAGCTTTATAGTTGAAGTAGTTTTGGAGATTTCATGTTTAGTCAGTTTAGCCTCTATATATAGGTACGTATGTACTAGCTGTCCCGCGCGGTTTCACCCGCGATAGTTTTGGAGTTCCCGCGGAATTATTCCATACAACCTTTTTCCCCCTTTTTCACTCCCTTAGGTAGAATTTTTGGAAAATCCTTTCTTATCGGATGCCTACGTCATACAAAGAACGTGTACGTATCCATATGTTTCTGTGTTTTGTAAATATTGTGTCTTCTACTGTGTGTGCAATAAAGTATATTTGATTTGATTTGATTTGATTTGAAAGAACACACCCTCCAAGTTTCATGTCTCTATACGATCAGCTGTTTAGACTGTGCGTTGATCCGTCAGTCAATCATTCAGGACAAAGCATTTTATACATATGTATCTTAGCTATAACATATATTTATATATAGATAAGTTCCTTCGAATAAGAATGCACTGTATCTTTCGCTGAGTAATTTAATATTTTAAAATTTCAATACTATCCATTCAGTTATTTGTCTTAAAAGCCTGACCCAAGACAGAAGTAGAAGCTCCGCGGGTATAGCAAATAAGCTAGTTAGGAGACGAGATCTGCCGTCGCGCCTGATTTAGTGGAAATTGCACCTAACTGCATTTGTGTTGCGTCGAGACCACGGCGACGTCATTCCTTAAAACGGTCTCAAATCCTAAATAAATATTAATCAACGAGAAAGTATGTATTACGAACAGTAAAATTTAATAATTATAAATATTTTTAACTTCAATAATTATTACCTTTACCTTTACGTACTCACTTACTAGTTCGTATAGTTTCATGTTAATAATAGACTTCCCTACGAATTACGATTGATTTTGTGACAGTGTAAATAAACCTAGCAAAATTAAACTGTTTATAATTTTTTAAGAATTTTTAATAATTGTTTTTATTGTTTTAAAAACCACATAGATTGAAGTAACAATATAAAAACAATGATAAATCAATAAGATACATAAAGTAGGTATCTAACGATTCTATCTCAGAAATAAAATCTATAAATAAAAGACGGAAAAAAAAATTATCAATAAAAACATCGCAAACAAAACAAAAATAACTACGTGATGAATAGCTTTCACTTTTTTAGCTAAAGATGTGGGATTATATTTCGTACCATCCCTGTTCCAAATTTCTAAAACTAAAATTTTTATTTTCATATGATTATAATATATAACACATAAGGTCATAGATTACTGTAAAACTGTAGGTTCCGTCTATAATGTTTGTTGCGAAGAAAAATGTATTTAAAGGTGGATATTAGACTACTTTACAAACGTTATTTTTGTACGGGACCCTAATTGCGCGAGACTGTCGTGTTTTTCAATACAGTACAGTACACTGAGTACCTTTCTTCGGCTAATAGGTATACAAATGAAGTTGAATTTAGATATTATAAATAAAAGATAAAGATAACAGAAAAATGTTTAGCAATAAAATATTAACCAACTTTCGGCAACAAAATAATTTTGTTTTTGAATATTCCTGCTTTCTTAGAAAATATTTTATCGTATCGCAGTTATTAGGAGATGAAAAGCCCGTTGAAGCCGTTGAGATTTTTGATTTGGGCCCGAGCCTTTGTAACCGGAGCGACGCGCGGACGTGCAGTTACGCCCGATCCCATTCGAGTGGCCATGCTTGCCCGCGCGATAAAATTACCACAAGCGCATTTCTTCAAAGCCTTTTATAGAACTCGTAGGTATAGGTGCGTATCTACACAATCTTTGATTGATAACAACCACAAGTAACAAACCCATAGACGTTTAATTTAAACAAACGCAAAAAGCGAAACGTGCAGCTGACTGGCTGATTCCCTACTAAGGGAAAGGAAAAAGAATAGATTTAAATATACTTACGTAGATAGTGAATATGTTCTTTTTACAATGTGTAAATAGGATACTGTCCACTAAGTTTTTTTTTTACAACCCCTGCAGAGGTGGCAAAAAACATGACACCTGCACACGCAATATTTAAGACGATTTCATAAAACCTGCGATTAAAACCAAATAATTAGAAATGATAGAAGATAACATTTAACTAACGCAAGAATGTCCAGGATACAAAATAACCTGTAGGTATGCAAGTTTTTCTTTTAATGCAGTTTCTTGTACTTACAATATTTACAGTTTAGCGTATGTCACTAAAAACGATTAAATTTTATATAAGAGTAAAACTGTTGTGATAATAAAAGCGTCATGTCGTATATAAATAAAAATTGAAAATATCTCTAATAGAAAAATGAAAGAAATAGGTAAATAAAGAAATGCAGTAATATATTTCATTGCCAGGAAGCAAAAACCTTTCACTTCGGTGATGTGCCTGCGTACCAATAGGGACTGTCAAGACTAAGTTCAATTAAAAATTAAATCACAACAAATATTGTCATATTTTTATTCTCTAATGCTTGTCGCTTACCTAGCTTTTGTTTATATTTAATAATAGCGTCTGCAGGTGGAAATATGTTCTAGGAAAGTGTAAAAGCCCGTGTGGAGGCAGATCGATCGGTTGTGTGGTGAGGCATTAAACTTTTACGGCTCAAAGGATGGTCAGCCGACACGGGCGCCCTATACTTTTATCGATTTGACATCAAATTATTATCTTTTCACAGTGATTTTTTTTTAGTAATTACAAATTTAGCTTCAGAGATCAAGTAGGTGGGTACTTTCAAGATTTCGTGTTTATTCAGTTAGTTAGTGACCTTTCGCTTTTATGTAGGTATATACCTATATAATAATTGTTAGAGATTGGTGTAGACTTTATACCTAGCAGTGGCGAAGGTACCATAGAAGCCGATTCCCACCGGCTTCCCTTCAGACGCAACATCTCTCTCTACCGTAATTGAGAACGTTGTCAGGGATACAGGGAAGGACTTTTATACCGGAATTCCCGCGGGAACTCCGAACTTATCGCAGGTGAAACCGCGGGGAACAGTTAATAGTTTAATAAGTTGAAATTAAAGTAGATTTCCGGCTTCCCCCTCTCAATATTTCACCCTTCGCCACTGATACCTAGGTACTACAGTATGTATACATATAGGGTGTCCCGTAAATCGACGTCAAGCCAGAACCAGGTGATAGGCTAAATCATAACAGCTGCAGTTAACAGAAAAATATAAAAATCTTTGCTGTGCCTATTTAAAAAAAAGGACTGTCATTAAAAACGGTAGAAAACTTAAATTTTCAGAAACACTATTCAGGATTACACAATAAGAAGAAAATTGAAAAAGTTAAGGTCTGTAGCAACAGGAGTTAAAGAACCGTGGCGACGCGTCGCAGGGTGAATAAATTTTTATAATTTTTATAAATTTTAAAGATTATTTTTTTATGTTTTTCTATTAAGTTATGACTTAGCCTATCACCCGGTTCTGGCTTGACGTCGATTTACGGGACACCCTGTATAGTCACCAGCACCAATAGAAGGTAATATTGAAAAATATTGTGGCGTATAGTACCTATGTAGGTAATAATTCAACTACAGAGCAAAAGTCAGAATTAAACCCAACCTCAACCCAACCCTATACCGTCACTAGATCGCAGGATCACAATTGAAATTCCGTCTCTATTATCATAAAGAGGACTGAACCATATCCTTGCTAGGTCTTTTGTCGGTTTCGAGATTCTATCAAAATCCGAACAAGAGGTTAACTCTATAATTAATCCGTGCAAATTGATTAAATGAAATTTCTTGATTGAAATGAGAGGAAGATTTTCTATCATTTATATAATCAATCACCCTACCATTTTTTATGAAATCCTTTACCCAATGAAATGGAAAAAAATTAAAAAATCTTTCACTGAAGCAAATTCAAAGTACAAAGTAAAAAACTAATCTAAACTGGGATATCAGGATATAATCTTATAGCTAGGTAAATTATTTTAAAGTAAAGCAACCAATTTCTATTATATGAGAATAATTTCACTATAAGATATTTCTTATAATAAGAATAATAATAGATAATATAATCCACTTCACAACACACAAAATGTATAGGTACTTGATCCCACACAAAGCTTTAAGCTCATGTCGTGGAAACCAAGCAAACGTGGTATACAATAATACGTAGTGTAATATATATTACACGTATATATTACACTACGTATTATTACATAAATATTATAGTAGAGATAAATAAACACGTCCAGTTTGGAAAGTGGAACCCTGTGTAGTGGACATACAATCCACCCCCACCGGGAATCGAACCCGGAACCTATTGATTAACAGGAAGGCATGATGACCTTCTACGTCAATCGGATCGTATTGAATCGTAGAATCTACCTATTATATAGGTAAATTGTTGTCGACTACCTATTTATTAGAAGTCCGTGCAGGGCAGCGGCCAACCTATGTCAATGTCACCAAGTACGTATTTGACCGGCGGAACTTAGGAATATACGGGAGTTCATTATTTTTAAATAACACCCGCATAAACCTTCGGATAAGTGAACAAAAAAGTCTGTGTAGAAAATACTAAATACAATCTCCATTCAACAAAAACGACAGTTTAAATAGGAAATTTCGCCCAATTTTCCGCTATCTAAAATTGCGCTATAAAACAAAAAAATTTCTTCTTTCGCTTTTTACAGCTTTAGAAAAATATTTGGCGAAGTATATTTTAAGCGTGTGATATAGAATGTTTATATTTTTCATTACTCATACTCGGAAAGTAGGTCTGAAGTTGCCTGAGAAGCGGGTTGAAAGTAACCCTTTTCAGCCCTAGGGAGAATCGCTTTCAACTGACAACTGTCAAATTATTAAAAAAAAAATAGGTCTATTTTCACATTTCTATTAAACCATGTTTCAACTTTCTATACAGCCAGCGCGATGTAAAATTGAAATAACGTAAAGTTTAAGTAGGTATTAATTAAAATAAAATTCACTCACTTTTTCTTAAGCTAATTCCTATTTATATTTTTTTATTTTCTTTAATTAATACTTAATAATTAAAGAAAATATTTTTTTTTAGGTCGCCACAATGTAAATAAAAAATACTGGCTGAATAGCTAGCCGGCCAAAGAAAAAGAAATAGGTGGGAAAGTGTCAAGCGACTATCCGATCTTCACTCATTTTTTCTTTAGCTAATTCCTATTTTTATTGTGACTTTCCTTGCATTCGTAATGAAAAGCACAGTGTTACCCTCGGGAGAAAGACTTTCACCCCTAGGATAACAATATACTATAATCTTTTTGTCTTTCCGCAAACCGTAAAACAAAGTAGCATCATTAAAACACTGTAACTAATCTTTGTATTCCATTGGTTGGTTGAATTGATACATTCAGTAAAATGTTAGTTATTTATTGATCATCAGCTTTTTATCATTACTAAACACTAAAGAAAGGAAATATGGGAGCATTATATTATATCATGGAGGGAGCATAACACTTTTTCCGATGTAATTCAGATGACGATTTTTGCCAGTTAACCCCTGCCGCAAGCAACCGCAAGCCGCGTTTAGGAACTAAAAAAATAAATAATAGACACGATTTTTTTTTTGCTTTTGAACGAATTATTGAAAAAATACTTAGATAAGACGCATTAAAGTTTAGGAGTGGGAGGTCGTGACGTCATAACTTAATATAAAGTGTACCTAGGTGTACGCCGTAACGTATCGCCGTAATTTTTTGATTAGGTACGTAAAAAAAGGAAAAATACGTGCCTAATATTTATTATTATTCTACAAGATGGTCTAAAAATTCAAATTTTTCATCATGCCCATTAGCTGATATTATAAGCAGTAAATAAGGCTACTTTAGAGTTCCTGAGGGAAAATCTGAAACTGACGCGGCTGAAACCGCGGCGCACAGCTAGTAGGTAATATTGTAATAAAGCAAAATTGGTATCACAGCAAAATTTTCGTAAACGAATTCCTTTCTATAGATTTTATATTATACCTACATAATATTTTATCTACGGAGCACAAGATTTAGCGGTACCATTAAGTAGATTAAATTGACAATGCGCATTGAAATTAAGTGTCTACGAGAATCTGCTTACTTCATTCAATACTTACCTACCTACTTACTTTACCGAAGTCGATACTGAAGAATATTTACTTAAAAACTAGGTATTCCCCGCGATTTCACTCGAGTGAATTTAGTTGTTCTATCGCGAACATAATATATACTAATATTATAAAGAGCAAAAGTTTGTGAGTTTGTGACGTTATATACGGGGTAATCTGGATCTACTGAATCGATTTTGAAAAATTTTTCACTTATAGGAAGTTACAGTGGTCCTGAGTGTCATAGGGTACTTTTTATTCCGGAATTAACGCGGGAACTCCGGAGTTGGTATGGTTGTTATCTATGGATCTAGTTATTAAAGATAAAGTTTATAGATATAGATTTTGTTTATAAAGTGATCCTGAGTGTCAAAGGGTACTTTTTATCTCGGAATTCCCGCGGGAACTCCGAAATTACTGCGGGTGAAACCGCGGGGATCAGCTAGTTTTAAATAAAAACATAATTTTCTTAATGATAAAAGTCAATGTTGCCTTTGTTATATATCTATATAAAATTCTCGTGTCACAATGTTCGTTCCCATACTCCTCCGAAACGGCTTGACCGATTCTCATGAAATTTTTTATGCATATTGTAGCGAATGTTGTCTCAGGCTGAGGTCTCTGTTCGCAATTCCGTACTCATTGCTTGTAAACATTTAAGTCAAGGAATTATAATAGGCGTAGAACGGCATACAGCACACGTGGAGTCAGGTACTGTTAATTGATGTCGTCTTCTTAGTAATAAAAAATCCCTTTATCTACTTCTTCAATAATGGTCGTAGTCCAAAAATCCTCTTTGAATCCACTCCAAACGCCAATCCTTCTTCCATCCGTCAAAAAAAACTTCCTCTTTTTTCAATCCAATCTGACGTCCCAAAACAAAATAATAATAAAAAAGGTTGATATTGTAGCAGAATGCTACAATATTCAGTAGGTCTGAGAATCGGCTACTATCTATTTTTCATCCCGGAATTCCCGCGGGAACTCCAAAACTCACGCGGGTGACACCGCGGGGCACAGCTAGTATATCTATAGATGGTTTACTCTTAGGTTCGTGGTTGGTAATACCACGATATCAAGGCGCCTCCCTTCCTCATGCTGAGCAAATAGTAGTATGTATAATGTATACCTATAACACGATTTCAAATTATTAAAAAAATAATAATTTATTATTTAATTAAATTTGAAAAGCATTTGAATTAAACGGACTTGGAACCGTTATTATAATAATACTAGCTGTTCCCCGCGGTTTCACATTCGTTTATTTCGGAGTTCCCGCGAACGTCCCCGGATAACCCTATTATGTCCATTTTTGTACACCAGACAACGTGTATGCAAAATTTCTTGATGTCCGGTTGATTTATTAAGGCGTGAAAGCATAACAAATAACCCACAAAATTAAGATATTGATTCAGAATGATTTATTGAGAGTTAGAGAACGTTTTTGAATTATATGTTTACCTTATATTACATTGTTTAAATATGTAACTAAATATTGAACAAAAAAATTGTTGACACAAAATGGCGCAATAATTTTAAAACACGATTTACTCAAAATTTCTCCAGTGTGGGTTAACACACTATTGCTTATCTATGTCCATATACTAGCTCAAATAGTTATAAATACCTACTCTCCTGGCCGTTATGATACCGTGTCGCAGTACTATTTCGCTCGAAAGCCAATAATTATAAACAAGTCCAAGGGCTTGGACAAGACGATTTTTCATTCAGCTTCGTACCATTGCATACTCGTACTAAAATCATATAATATATATAATTTATTTTTTTGTAAATTGCCAACTTAAAAGTTCTCGCAGTCAAATGCGCGCAGTTGACATTGAAGAAATAAAATATAACCGCGCACGTAATGTTATTCATGGCACAATCACACGATTTCGTGAACAAAATGTATTTGTGCACCGAAGAGCACGAACATACGATAAGTGCGTACTTAGGATGAACGCTCTATCGCAAATTTCGAAGGGTGTGAAAAGGATATGAACATAATCTTATTTTTGCATTTTGTTAATCAGCCTATATACGTATTATAACAGTTTATGAGAAAATCTCGGGGAATTTCACACTGTAACCAACACACGTCGACGTAATCGTTGCTGAAATGCTTAGCGCCACTCGATTGTAGGAAAAAGTAGCAACTGATCATAGGGATCTTATCAATTTTAAAATACCTGTCAATGTGAAATTTCAGGTAGATTACATCAAAACATTACTTTTTAGGCTGACGCTATTCTTTCGCTAAACGGACGTGATTGATCTTTCCTAGCGTTCTTTTTTTGTTACGAGATTTGCACGCCCGAAAAATAATGCGTTTAATGCATTAAATTGTAAGCAGTATGTTTCAGTTCACAATCTTTTGACAGTTAACAATCGCGTGAGATAGATTATAATCTAACGGTGTGTACAATTTTATTGTACAGGGATATATTATGTATATAAAACACGTGTCACGTTGTTTTTCCGCGATGGACTCCGAAAGTACTGAACGGATTTTGATAATTTTTTGTAATCATTTATAATATGGGCCAACTTAAAAGATAGGATAGTTTTTATCCCGGAATTCCCGCGGGAACTCTAAATTTCCCGCGGGTAAAACCACGGGGGAACAGCTATCTCTGGACCTACAGAAACGATTTTGAAAACTCTTTCACTTATAGAAAGCTACAGTGATCCTGAGTGACATAGGGTACATTTTATCCCGGAATTCCCGCGGGAACTCTTAAATAACCGCGGGTGAAGCCGCGCGGGTCAGCTAGTTAGACTATAAATTGTAGCGTGTTTGAATAAACAAGGGCATTATTATCATCACCGGAGTCGAGATGGTTTTATTTACCTCCTCCCCGCACCAGACGTTTCATGGCGACCCTGCCAGGATAACCAACACTTTAATGAAGTAAGCAAGTTAAGAAGAACAACAGAAACCAATACTGCAAAAAAATGAAGACCATAATTTATAACTTTTGAAGAAATACAAGAGACGACAAAAGGCATCATAACATCAAAAGACAAGCAATCCGGGAAGTCGTTCAGAAGATAATATAATTCATGCTGCCATAATAAACGGCGCATCTTCCTGTCATCACGCTACATCAAGAATTCACGTCACGTCATTCTACGTCACGTCAAGAATTGAAGGAGTGGTGTCCAGGGTAATCCCGGCCCACGGAGTCCAGGGTATAGCCCGGCCCACAGTCAGCGGAGTCTACAGCTGCCACGAGGAAAGGTTCCTGCCCAGCAACAGCGAGACCACGGCGTCCGGCGAGCGTACCTACAGTATGGCGTTAGTTGTTAGTTCAGTTTACTCTTAAACGGTGTTTTCAGGGTACCGTAGCCAAATAGCAAAAAACGGAACCCTTGCGGATTCGTTCGTCTGACTATCTGTCTGTTTGTCCGTCCGTATGTCACAGCCACTTTTTTCCGAAACTATACTGTTCAAAGAGTGTATTCTGTGAACCGCATTAAGATTTTCACACAAAAATAGAAAGAAAAAACAAGAATTTTGGGGGTTCCCCAAACTGAAACTCAAAAAAAATTCATCAAACCCATACGTGTTCATCTATGGATAGGTCTTCAAAAATGATATTGAGGTTTCTAATATCATATTTTTCTAAACTGAATAGTTTGCGCGAGAGACACTTCCAAAGTGGTACAATAAGAGAATGATAAAACTAAAAAAATTATTATATTACCATGCAAACTTCCACCGAAAATTGGTTTGAACGAGAGTTTTTTTTTTTTTTTAATACGCAAAAAATACACTAAAATTAAAACATCGGTCAAAGTTACAACGAAATACAAGAACTTTTATATACTATTATGTTACTTGCTTGCTACAGAACCCTTCATGGGCAAGTCCGACTCGCACTTGGCCGCTTTTTTTAGTTTCTTTAACTATTTGAAATTATTTTAATATAAGTAGATATACGAGTAGATAAAAACATTAAACATAGGTACATAATAAGGCGAGCCCTCAACACTTGTTGTTGCAGTTGTGCTACACGTGTGTTGTGTCAAATAAATTTGTCCAATTTCAATTTCAAAATTAGCCCGCAGGACATAATGTGATGAGCTATTAGTGAGTAATGACAGCACGTGTGCGAGCGCTCCAGCAAGTCGGTCGGGCCCTCGTCTCGGCAAACCTTCGTCCGCCGAATGGAATCTCAAGGGAATCGCAGGCTTTCCTACATCAGCCGTCGGGGTGGTGTCGTTGTAGCTATACGCTTTAGGTGTGTGGAAGTGTTAATCTGGGCTTGTCAACCAAATTTCAGTTTTAGTCCGTTTTTTTTTTTTTCATTTTTAACGTAATCGTAAAATAACGGAGATACCTACATTGAGTCGAAAGGTCACGTGAAGTCACAACGTGCTATAAACTGTTATATAGGTAGTACGACTCTGCAAGACGGACCAAATATAAATTTTGATATTCCTACCCCGGAAACAAGCCTAAAAGAAAGAAAACCCAGAAAATCTTTTGTGATAGGGAGAGAGAGAGAGAGAGAGAGAGAGAATTGTAATTCAAAATCTCGTTAGGTATTAACACAGAAGATTTTAATTTCAGGGATGTATAGAACTATGTTCGTAAATACAACGAGCTAAAAATCAGATTTTCAGCATGCGTGGGAGGTATCGACATATTCCTATCTTGTCCTAAGATGCTGATGCCGCTTATTTTAACAAGAGCACTCGAATAATTTAACCGCTATCATAAAATCGCTTAGGTATACCCATAGTTCACCCGTTTTCTTTTATTTATAATCGTTGTGCGACTTATGGGGCTTGCAGAGGTAATCTATAACAAAAACTAATAGCAAAATATTATGATCACTTACTTTTAACTCAATTAACCTATAACTTAACATATGGTAGTCATCGTATCTCAAGGGCTCTCTAAAAGAGTTGAGAGCTGTCATAATAAAAATTTAAAAAGAATTGAATTGAAATTTAGGGTCCGAAAAAAGCATCTTATCTAAACTAAATTTTATAACTACTCAAAATCTATCTAGTCTTGCCTGATGAGAAATGTTGAAATAACAAAGACATTAAACGCATTTTATCATAACACCGTATCTATCTGATCTCGTCCATATATTGAATATTTCTTCTTCTATAGGAGTTATGGAGTTATGTCAAAATATAGTTAAACGGAAAAAAGGTAGTGATATAATATGATGAAGGCATCCGAAAGAAAATGGCCTGCTTCCGCGGCGTGCAATGACGAATTAAACCGAAAAAAAAATAATTCTCATAAAAATATTAAACCTGTTAATTATATTTAATCTAAAATTTTGTGTCAATCACTTTTTGAAAGATGTAAGGATACTGCGATAAAACCAAAGGTATTATAGATTTTTCTATCAAGGAAAATCATATTCGTGTTTTTTGAATTACATCAGAATTTCGAATAGATAAACGCAATAGGCAATAAACATTTACATATTATATCCGATAATCATACCCCCTAATATTTGTACTTCATAACGACCAATTTATTTAATAGCATGTATGATTGGTGTAATTATTATTTTCAAAACAGGTTTAACTCTCTAAAATGCGCAGCGTTGAACCCTTTTGGTGACAGATGCGCCTGATGCGACTTGGAGGGTATAGAAGACCCGTAATATATTCTGCCCAATAAGTTTTAATACTGTAACTTTTATGATTACTATTCCAAACATAAATTTAGTAGCACTATCTCTATTAGATACCTACTAGGTACAATCTAATACGAAATTAATTAGTACGTACACATCTAGACAAGAATTATAAAATTAAAATTCTATGGTAACGTTTTATTTAGTAGTATTTTTTTTAGACTAACCAAAATTATATCAGTTGGTTCCACGAAATTTAGAAATCGCCGAATGTCAGGAATAAGTTCAAATCATAGAGCGAAAGTGTTTCAAAATCTCGTACGAAATTAAATCACATCAAAAACATACACGGTGAAACGGTGCGAAATTATGTTCGCGTCCAGAGACCTACTGTATGTAGGTAATGTTTCACTAACAATAAGTACTTTTAATTCCGTGACTGCACGCATATAGAATGCCTTTCTATGCCTATTATTTCTACGGCGGGACTTTTGCTGAGGTATAGGGCAAGCGGATGTCACACGAGTCTTTTAGAGGTATAGAGATTTTTGTTACTCAATGTATGTAACCAACTGGAAGGGTCAGTAATCACTCTCTCTTAGCGGGAGGATGAGTAGTGTACACTTGAGGTGGATTGTCAGGGTTAGTTTTCAAATACAAGTTTCAATAGATATTTTCTTGCACTGCTACTACTGTTTATCATTATTGCCTTAATTACAATATTTCCACTCTAAAAACATCTCTCTTCCTCTCCTCTATAACTTAGTTTTGCGTAATTAGATAATCGCTATTCTCTCGATTTTTTCTGATTACTTTTTTATGTTCAAAAAAGAATTGCGCATATCATCGTATCAATTATGGTCTTGAGTTTATATGAACGAGTAAATTCCATAGAACTTTCAGTTTTTCCTAAATTTTTAAATTTTCAATGAAACTTCGTATAAGTTTTTACTTTCCAAAATTTGTTAACCTCAATGTATAACAGAAAATAGCCACATGCATCGATCCGATCACTGAATCTGATCGTTCTCAAGTGCTACCTTCCCAACGAAAAGCATTTATTCTTCATTATAGATAACTATTTATTATAGATATGGTAAATAACGGTAAAACCAATATAACTAGTATAGGTATCATGTAAACCTCAATAGACAAAATTTTAAAATCTGTTTTATTTCGTCATAAACCACGGAACACGTATTGCGATAAGCAAAGCTATATTCGTTTCGTCAGTCGCATTTATGCAAAGTAGGTCACTTCCTAACAATGTGGTAGCATTATGGTTCCCTTGGCTTTATTGTGACTGTGCACTGGAGCCAACTATAATACGATGCACTTGTTACTTTTGTGTACACCGTACTTGCTAATTGCTGTGTTTTGGAGATATTGCGTTGTATGCATTTTTAATTTTTGTTAAAATTTATTCAAGTTTGAGGCGACTATAATTTGTAGTCATTATATAAAATCGACTCGTTCGATTGAGGTGAAACCTTGTTATGATCAATTGACCATGATCGCGCCATGTTCGCGCGGTGGGTATGATATCCCTAGCTGTGCCCGCGGTTTCACCCGCGTGAAACGCTTTTATATAAGTAACAACTTTTTTTCCCGACATTTGATTTAAATAAAACAAAGCCTATATGTAGCTCCAGGTTAAGCTTAATCTATCTGTTTAAACCACACCTACAAACCTACACCACCTTCAACATGGATATTTTTATTTATGTATTGCTAACACCACAGTTTTAAAATTTTATTTAAAATAGAACAAACAAACAAATTTTCATGTAAGTCAGAATTAATATCGTTTTATTTTAATTTTTTCGCAAATTAATAAAAAAATCTTTTAGTAATCATTAGATATACATTTACGGGACTCATTTGAATGCGTTCCGACTACTAGACCCTTACCTATTCGCTATGGCCATAAGGCGCCACTTAAATTGCTTTCCCTCGTGTTCAAAGAAGTTTCACTTAAAAAAAATACATAGTTTGCAACGTTTCTTTTGTCACAAAGAATAAATAATATAAAATAATAATATTTCTGCATTTGGAGCGTTTGGGATTGCGTTTTTTGGGTCGAAAAAGATACATATAGTAGCTGTAATTTCTGTATCTTGTCCGTAGAGGACTTATTTTTTATTTTACAGCACTTAATAATAAATAATTGAGATCATGGCGGTGAAAGTAACTTTCAGTTGTCAATTTACCACGACTCCTTACCCCTCCAGTAGATTCAGATTACAATACATAATGTGAGTTTTTATCTTTTGTCTGCATATTTCCTGTGTCGAGTGAACAAGCTCATTCATCATACTGGATATTTGGTTCTTATCCAGATGAAACTGTCACCAGTGACAGTTGATGCTGTTTGATTTATCTATATGAATTATTGTAGCAGGTATTGTTTGTTACATGTATCTTTTTTGCGTTGCCGGCGCTGTAGGTACTTCACTAATTCATTTAAATTTATTCATTAATAAATAAATACGCTCAAACATTTTTAATCCCATGGAGAGATCATAATCGTATTTCACAACTCGTTTTTCGATGAAATTACCTTTTAAGAATTTTATTTTTATTTTTTCTCTCGTTTAATAGCTTTTATAGCAAATTAATTGACATCTTCAGACCACGAAAAACATTTCACAAAATTGACTTTCAGATCATAACATAAACTTGGTTATATTTTATAAAATAAGTATGTAAACTGGATACAATATTTATTACGAATAATTTCTGTTTTATAACTTGGCAAACCTTTGAAAGTCTCAAATACCGATAAAAAATTATTTGCTATTCAAATTGCTTAACTTCAACCGTAAAACTTTGTAAAATAGCGGAGCAATAAACTTTGTAAACATAAAGCTCTCCTGATGGAGAGATGATTCGTTGCGAGTGTTATCTATGCTTCAATCCATTCGATAAATCTCTATTGAATGATATCGGTCTAAGTGAACTTTAAACACTATCTATTATAGTAAATTGAGTTACGCCCTCAAAAGGGACCTCAACTACCCTTAAATAACGTATCGGGAGATGTGTAATTGAGGGATTGTCTGTAACACTTCGATGAATGTACTCCTCTGTTGATTGTGGGTTCTATTGGGTCTTGAGAGATCTTAGAGAAAATCTATTCAGCACAAATATGTTATTATTATCCGGTTCCTCTCCAAAACTGTACACGATTGTTTTTTTTTTCTTCCTTAAACGAACAGGCAAATGTTTTTTTTTTTTTTTTAATCTTTTGATCGTAACCATTTTTCCTCCCAATTTTGTAGAAAACCTGTTCGAAGCACTACAAATCACAGTTTTTTATATTTTTCATCAAATATAAAAAATCGACCTTTTTCTGTATAGATTTTAATACATCTATATGTGTATTGATCATTTTGGTGAACATTAATAAAAAAAAATAGGTACTTCAAAACTTATTCATTTTTAACTCATAGCGGAGCTAAAAAAATGTACATTCGCTAAAAGAGCCGATCACCATATAAGTCTGTCTCGTTCATGGCATATAAAATAAAGACAAAGTAAGTGTATCAAGTTGACTAGATTTAATTTGCTGCTAATCAGAGTAAGCATTTATGCGTAGCACGCGTAGACATCGCGTAGCCATCACGTAGACATCTCGTAGGCAATGGTTAACGCTCGTAAAGAAAATTATTGGTGCAATAAATACTTCAAATTTTGAAAAGTATATTTTGATTAAATCAATGTTTGGTTTCATGAACTCGTAGATCTAAAATTATTCAGCATAAACTTTGACTTCAAACCAACTTAATTCAGTAATTGATTTGAGTAATCTTTTAGTATAGTAGTGAGGAGTGAAATAACTATCAGAAAATCCAGATGGAAATCCATTTGCCAAATCTGATCCAAATAGTTGCGGGCTCACTCGGCAACTTTTACCATTCTGGAAAAGTTATGTTGAACAAAGTTGTCGTCACGGGCGTCCCGGGGAAGTTGCTTTATCCATCCACAAGCTTCCGAACATTCACTGCGATTACATGGTGATATGACAAAAAGGCTGTCGTGTCTGCTGACTGTTGAAATAAAATATCTATCAAAAACATTTCATGACTAAAATATAGCTAAATAACAGTTATAACTATGCTGCTTTGACACATTGTCGTATTGACAATATGCCACCGTATGGTAGTACCAATATTACAGACTTCGATGACACAATTTTAAAAACAAAACGGCCGCACGCAGTGACGTTCCTTATATTAATATCAATTAGCATTTAATTAATTGAGTTAAATTTAGTTAAAACACAATTAACATTTATTTAATGAACGTCTCTGCGTGCGGTAGCTTTTTTTTTAAATCTTTACTTAAAAAATTAAGTAATCATTAAAACGATTCTGAGTGCGGTCGTAAAGTAACGCTGCTCTCTGTCTGTCTGTTATACCTTTCACGCCCACACCTACTCAACCAAGTATCATGAAATTTTACGTACACGTTATTAGGGGTACAGGTAAGGACATAGGGTACTTTAATCCCGGAATTCGAGCAGGAACTCGGAAATTAGCGTGGGTGTTAAAGCGGGGAATAGTTAGTTATTTATATAATATGTATTATATTTATAGAATACTAAGAGAACATAGTAGCAGATAACAGCAGATAGTTATCTGAATTGTAATGATAGCTGACTAACTCATGATGATAACATCACAATATAACTGAAGGCAGGGAAAGGTATATGTCCGAGACTATTAGCTGAGTGACACATCTAGAATGACCTAGAAAATATTACAATGAATTGCACCAACATAAAAGTTGTACAGCATACCAGATATCCGTAGGGAATACGGAGCAGTGCCTGGGACTTGCGACCCAGGTGTAGGGTTAATGGGTACCCTTTCCAATGCATCAACGCTCACCTCCACTGCCCGTGCTCCCGACTTCTCGCCGATATATTTAAAAAACTTTAATATTTTGAAGAAACTTATTGCTTTGAGCATTTCGGAAGTAGGTATAGGTGACAGATGAAATGTTCGAATTACGTATAAACCATCATAACTAATTACCTTAATTAAAATAGGTAAAAATATAAGTAAATATAATATGTAACTATTCCTAATACGGATATAGAAAATATCAAGTAAACTAAAGATATACTTAAGCAAGCCCCGTGAGTTTAGCTTAGCTGAGTTTTAAACTTACTTCATTAGCTATCTTTTATGTACGCTCTATCTTTCTTTCTTTCTAATCTTGATCCAATTGTATTCCTCTTACGAACTTTTCACACTTTTACAAAGCACAAACAACAAAGATTTCCATTGATGTTATCTGATGTGAGTTTCATTTGTGTTAAATATATAAATAAATAAATTGATTTACCCTTCCTCTCCTAGATGCCGATAAGTTGATAGCCCTGAAAGTTTTACGCGCTTAATCAGTGCTACTTGGTTAACTATGGCTACATTTGTGGACCTTCCCAACTAACCTTGAAGGATGCTCGGGGCACAAACAAAACGGTGAATCTTTTGATCAACGAATCCGTAACATACCTAAAGCTGTCTACCTCATTAACCCGCGAAGCAACCCATCCGACTGTTAAATATATTTCGTATGCTAAATATACCTGTCATATTTACGAGGTTTATCGTAATTTAAATAACCACATACGTGCTGTTGGAAAAAATATTTTCAGGTGCTCTTTGATGGAAAACAGTGAAACAACAAGAGACATTGCTGTCTCAAGTTCATCAAGTATCACAGTCAGTCTACTTCAGTTTAAAAGTGATTTCTCGTGCAAACTTTTGTTTCCTTGGTGACTGCATTACAGTAGTCAGACTTATGATAAAAGTCAGAAAGGATGGTATTTTTATATGAAAACTCACAGACTAATTAAGAAATTTCGAAAACTACTTGACCTATAGGTATATGAATCAAAAATATGACAGGACGGTAGTGTAGTAGATATCAGTTAGGAAAGGATTTTCACCCTGAAGGTCCGGTGGAAATCCTGAAAATCATGTGGGTACTGGGTGGCAGTCATAAATAAATATATTAAATTAGTTATAGACCGCTTTTTATATAATATTTAAAACAAGTTGATGGGTCAACTCTTCTCACGATTCTGCATGAACAGTTTTGTTATGAGACTAACTTACAAAATTGGTCTCAAGAAAAATTAAAAAACGTAACTATGACTTGTAGAATATACAATATATTAAACATGCCATACTTTCTGTGATATATATGTTTATGTTATGAAATATATTAAATAAAAAAAATAAGTTTTACTTTGCTAATATAAAGTTGGTACCATTTAAAAAAATAGTACCTACCTACTTATTGACTTCTAAAATTTTTGTAATAAAAATTAAGCTCTAATCAGTAACGATTAAAAACAACAGTCTAACCGAAAGTTATTATTAGATAACCTTTAATAAGTAGGTACAAATATTCCGACTCAAACTTAAGCTGAGTTAGATGGGTTTAATCATAACAATGCAATCATCAGGTATACATATATAGAGTGCTGTGAGGTAGATATACCTGTTCATGTCAAAAGTTAGTTCGACCGTGTAATGCTAATTCCACGCCGCTGTAAGTTTTATCTTATGCTAACCAACCAACCAATATGCAAATCAGACTTAGCTGATGAGTTCTCACCTCACGACAACGGTCCGAAATGTTCACGAATATTCACTACTAAACCCGAAATTAGGTTTTGACATTTGAAAGTTAATTAATAAACGTCAACACGATACCGTGAAGCGCCTGCAAGATGAAGGCAATTCGCTAAATCCTATTTGTACCGTCTCCTTTGAATATGAAGCCTTAATTTATGTGATAACATGAAACGAATTTTGTTTCAGATGCGTAGATCATACGTTCCCGTGCTACTCCTGGCTACGGTGGCGGTATCATCGAGTAACGTAATTCCAAAACTCAGAGATGCAGAACTGCTCCATTCCTACGGTCAACTCAATGACAATATATTTAATCATAGATATCAACTAAATAATATACTGAACCGTTTATTTTGTAAACAACCCGTGAGTATCGATGAAAATTATTCGTTATACCAGTTCTGCAAAGTATTACAAATTAATAACGAGGACCCATACGGCAACGTGGCCGATGACAGATCAAATGATGTGGTCAGTAAGAAAGATAATCATAACGGCGAAGGATTTCGAAAAGAACAATGGCACAACTACCCCAGACAGCTGGATCGCCTTCATAGGTACTTTTACGAATACGACTCCGAGAAAAACTTATCTCCTGACCCTGGCGATCCTGATGAATATAACGATAAGATTCCACTTAACTATAAAAGAAACAAGGATATAATCAACGATTCCTTGGACGATACAAATACGGGCAGCGAATACGATGCAATAATCACCACTTACCCATTAATATTAAAAATAATCTTTGATCCAATGGGAAATGAGAAATATTCAAATCCGTGTGGATCAAATAACTTGGTAACACAACTTGATGCCCAAATAGAATGTAAAACGCGAGAAAATAATGAAGCTGTACAACAATTTTTCGATGAACTAAATCCCGGGAATGACTTAAAAGTGAAACGGAAAGATTCTTCGTACACTGATAACTATGTTCCAAATGGTGAGTTACAAGCGCTTCTTTTAAACGGGAGATGATTGAAACTTCCTTGCGTCAGATAATTTTTTATAAAACGTTACTACTGGTTTCACTTTTTCCATTCGCATTCGCATTTGTATTAGGTACTCGTTATAATATATACGCTGTACTTATAGCTTCCACTTGGGTTGAATGATATAGTTTTATCAACCACGGTATTGCTGTGCTGTAGTAAGCAGTAAAAAGAGCAGAAAAAGACAAATAGCGGTAGGAATTGAAGGGTAATTATAATGTGCAGCTTCTGTTATTTTTCTCAGAAACCAACTTGACGGATGACAAAGGAAAGAAAGTGGATAAAAGAATTTTCTCTTTATGGAGCCGCCTTCAGAACTTGTCTCACAAGGGGCACGAATTGCCTCACCGACGACACCTTCATGCTTTATACGGCTTACCCGATGCTGAGGGAGGCGGAGCGCTATCGGCAGAACCCCGAGACGGCCTCCGGCGACCCCCAGGCGCACCTTTGCGATGGGGCTAACTGCAAATCGCTACACTTATCCTGACCTGTTTTACGAATCCGTTAAACAATCAAATTGTTTTAGTTCTTCCTTATCTGCCTACCTACCTAGTCCTTATTTAAAGACTGATTTCCTTTAATTTATAAGTTGCCCAATAGCCAAATAGAATGTATGTCGAACAATGTATGTAGTTTATTATAACAACACAATATTTGAGTGTGTAACAATAATACTTATCTACACAGTTTAGGTACATATTCGTAAAATAAAATTATTACGTTAGGAAATAATATCTATTATATTAATAACATTGAGAAAAAGATGAATGAACATTGGACAGATGCTCTTTATGGTAAATCCAATTTATGTTCTAATAGGGACCGGCATATTGAATTATAAAATAAATTTAAAATAATAAATACTAATAACCCATTTTCTTATTTTTCGAAATTATACATATTTCATCGGATTTTATCAGTGAAGACTATTTATTTAAATTATTAATAATAATTAGCAGTATTATAAAACATACTTAATAGAAAAAAAAAATATTTTGACGACTTCCAATAGTTAACTATAACGAATTTGTAATAATATTACGATTTACGAATGCGTATTGTATTGTCATTATGTAAATAAATACCATGTATCAGCTTTAATTCAATTTATTTTTATTCTCTAAAGAAAAAATCTAGTTTAGATCCGGCCGTATGATTTTTAACCAATGTTCTTAATTCCTTTTTTTTATTTATTAACTGATTCATTCTTTCATTCACAAGAAAAGTACATTATAACATAGTTTTTTACTATAATAAAAGAGTAGAATCCGCGATTCTGTACATTGAATATTTTTGACAAATTTTGTCAGGGAGTGATAAAAGAAGAGTAACCAACCACAAAAAAGGGTTATTTAAAATATTTTCTGTCTGTCTGTCTGTCTGTCTGTTCGCGATAATCTCCGAATCTACTTAACGGATTGTCATGCGGTTTTCCCGGGTAGATTAAGCTTAGCCTGGAGCTACATATAGGCTTTGTTTCATTTAAATGGGATGTCGGGAAAAAAAGTTGTTATATAAAAACGTTTTACGCGGGTGAAACCGCGGGGCACAGCTACATCATAATATTCAACGAGAAAACAATCTAGGCACACGGCAGCGTGTCAGCCAAGTTTGCAAAGCAAAAGGGTGACACACCAGCCATAAGTTATTGTTACTTATTATACATGAACCATTTCAGGCTACTTTCGATCGCCGCATAACTTATTATCTATTAAACCTATAGTCGCCCAAAACATTATTCAGTTGATTTACAAGAAAATGTGTCCTTTGCTACTCAAAATAGAGTCAAACACTGAGTTAATTGCCCATCTATTTTATATATTGAGTAGCAAAGAACACAGCACACTTTCTTGTGAAGCCACTGAATAACGTTATACATGACAGGAGCTATGATTTATGGAACTTTGGCAGAACTTGGTATCTAGTTATATCTCATTCTTTTATTAGCGAAACCGTTATTACGCACGATTTCTGATGCGAATTTGACATGACTTATGTAAAATATAAGATATGTAGGTACGTAGTAAACAAATTAGTTTAATTCTACGACATTAGACCTAGTTTGCCTTTAAAATAGGTAAATCTACATATTATATATATAGCTATATAGTACTGTAGAAGCTACAGAACTTAAAGACGGTGTCTTATCTTATAATTTCCTTTCAAAGAGAGCTCACAAACGACATCTATGATTTTTTGACGGTACGCCAACATGCGTCATTACTTCACGATAACGAGTCTATTGAACACCAACACAAACATAACCTAAAAAAACGAAAGTACTTATTTTTAAAACATTAGTTACGTATTAATTATTACAGTGTGTAAAGAAACATGGTGGTAAGTTAAGATTTGGTTTCAAATGCATGTTAAAAATCATTTCCTCTTAGTAGTTTACAAAATTGATACAAAACAGATAAACAGAATGTATACCTACTGACTACTAATAGGTATGTAGGTAGGTATATCAGTTCTTCAAGGTGTAATATAAAAAATAATTAGTAAAACCTATAACAATTTACTTACTAATTAGATACTTATTAACCGAGTATTGTTGTTTTTGCTTGACTAAAGGCTTATACTGGAATTCCTACATATTTTATTATAGATAATACTAGGTAGGTAGGTATATACCAACTTATCTTATAAACTCCATAATATAGAGTAATTCAACCAAATCCAAAAGGTGGAGAAATGCGCCGTTTTGTACGGTTTTTGGCTATCTTCTTGTTCGTGGCGGGTTCGCGCAGCGCTATATTTGAAACGGATTCCGTATGAAGAACGGAACGTTGATATTGCGCGGGAGCAGAGTCAACTCACCGAGACATATCGAGCCGTAAATCCCTCGCAGAAGGTTCCTGCCTTGGTTATTGGTAAGGAAATCTCTACATAAAAATCAAATTTAAGTTTCCGTTTGTGATTCAAAATTAACAGCTTTTAACTAAAACATAATTATGAAAGTATATTCTTACAGAATACTTACATAAAAAAAACATTGTTTTTTAACTGCTGTTTTTCTGTCTGTCTGTTTCTTCCGGCTAATCTCTGAAACGGCTGGTTGGGGCTTTCACTGGCAGATAGCTTAGGCTACTTTTATTTTAGAAAAAAATAGTTCCTGCGGCAATTCTAAAACTCACGTGGGTGAAACCGCGGGGCACAGCTACAGTCAAAATCAAATGCAGTGTGGTTGTTATACGTGTATCACTGACTGAATAATATTTATCACTGACACCGATTTCTTCCAGACATTTTACTGTTGAAAAGACAGACAGAAATGATGAATAGATATTAATCAGTATAGGTATGGATATGAAAATGGATGTACAGCTATTTACATGGATTTTTTACCTACTTAACATCTTTCTCCGATCGTTATCCTATCACGTAAGTGTATTATACGAAATAGGTAATGAGCGTTAGTAAAGAGAAATAATAATTATGATTTTTTTCCAACGCGGAGCCAACATCCTGGAATATTACATAAAAAGTATGATGAATAAAATACAAATGATAAAGACAAAAACTATTATCCTTGCATATTATAAAACAAAGTTCTCCGTCGCGTCTGTCTGTCTGTCTGTTTGCGATTGCGGCAGTTTTATTTTAAAAATGTTTACTTAAAATTAAGTAATCATTAAAACGACTCTGAGTGCGGCTGTTAGCTTTATTTTATTAGATATATGTAACTATAGCTGTCCCTCGCGGTTTCACCCGCGGTAATTTCGGAGTTCCCGCGGTAATTCCGGGTTACAATATAGCCTATGTAACTCAGGGATAATGTATCATTCTAATAGTGAAGAATTTCTAAAATCGGTGCAGTAGTTTCTGAGTTTATTCGTTAGAAACATACAAATATTTCATAATACCTATTAAGTATAGATTTCCCCCTTAACACTTAAATATTGCGATAGAACTACTTTTCCTTAATTTAGCAATGCACCTTCTTGTAAAAGTGAAAAAGTTTGTAGTAGGTAAGTTGTTTGTTATGTACAAATATCTGGATGTTCGTTACTCAATCACGCTAAACGGCATAGCGGACTTGAATCTGATTAGTTATACATATAGAATAATAATAGGTATATTTCAATAACACATGGGATACCTTTTACCCCGTAAGTAATTCCCGAAGGAATCTATTAGCATCGGGGAATAGCTAAAAATGTATTTCCAAATCCACATCATCATTTTCGTCGTCAATTTTTATTTCAACCGCTCACTATCGTAAGTAGGTACGTACCGATATCTTGAGTTTAGCTTTACTTTAACTTGTCTTCATCTGATAAAATTTAAAACAAAGTTAGGCTAAAGCTAGGCTTTGCGGATATTTTTTTGTAGATACCTAATTTTTTTGATACTTAAGTACCTACCCCACTCGGTTTGTAAGACGGATAAATAAGTAGGTAGGTAGGTATTTCTCAGAATATTCGCTTTAGCCACGCATCGGCAAAGAGTATATTGACTATAGATATTTTTTTTGCCGCGATTTCTATGCATATAATATTATTATCCCTTTTCCAATAACATAATATCTAGTTGACCTTATCTATCCTTACTTTTAAAACCGTAAGACGGTCAACATTTATAATTCACTTATTTATTCAAAGTAAAATGTTTATAGTATATATAATACTTACTTTCAGCCCTATAAATATTTGCAGCTAATTTTACCACACCTTATCATACCAGCACATTTGTAGAGTGAAGTAAAGATATTTCAGATCAAAGAGTTCATATCTCAGACGAAAGGTTCATATCGATAAAATATGAACATTTGTCTGCTCAATAAACATTAGAGGACATAATTTTTATTTATTGTACTTGTATATTATTTAGGTTACATTAGGGCCATACAATCACGACTATGTATAATGGCGGTATAATGTACGGTCAGCTACAACAATGGGGTATGAAAATCAAAATTTTATTTAGTCCATCAGTTTGAAAAATAATAGAAAAATAATAGACCCGTATTTATTGAAAAAATAGGTACTAAGATACTAAGAAATTAAATGCGTTTTATTAAAGTTTAGGAGTGGGAGGCTCTTGACGTCATAACGTGTTTTAAATTGTAGCACGGCGTGACGTCACGCGACATTTCGACTTAATGTATATCTCCGTTACTTTTTCATTACCTACGTAAAAAACAATACGTAATCTACAAGACGGACTAAAAACTAAAATTTGTTTGACAAGCTCATTTTGAAACTGCAAATATGAGCCTGTGAAACGTTTTTGGGAAATGAATGATGGATGCGATAATCCTTTTATACACGGTGAAATTTTTGTATTGAAATTTACTATGGACACATTTTAGAACCCGTCTTTACTAACACTATTGAGAATTTTGCTATGGCAATGCCTGTCATTCCCATAGTAAAATTCTCAACAGTGCATTAAAGACGGGTTCTAAAATGCTTCCATAGTAAATTTCAATAAGTACGAAAATTTCACCATATGTAGGTACTTATTGCTGATACCTGTTGCTAATCATCCAGCTTTAACGGAACCCCAGAGCGTATTATATTATCTGTGCCCAGAGCATCGTCACATCGTCACGCCCCCTTAAAATATTAATAACAGAGAGCTCAATAACCCATGCAAATTTTTAATGTATTTTTTTCTTTTGTTGTCTGTACTAATTTAGTTCAATGATCGATGAGGTCATCCCACTCTCACACATCGAGGTCCATCGTGAGCACATTCAAGTAGGTAACGATGAGTCTGTCGCAATCACAATCTAGTGCACTACGTATACCTACCTAGAACCACGGGTCTAGCGTTTACAATAAAAAAAGCGCTTATATTAACAGATACGTAAGATATTATAATATTATTATGTAGGTACATATTAGCTGTTCCCCGCGGTTTCACCCGCGTTAGTTTCGGAGATCCTACCCTATATTTTTTTCTGTACTTAACAACGTGCAGGTAAGTAGTATGCAAAATTTAATTTAATTCCTTCTTAATTCTTCTTATTTTCGGAGTTCCCGCGGGATTTTCAGGGCAAAAAATGTCCTTTTCTGTACCCCTGAAAACGTGTATGCAAAATTTCGTAGTGATAGGTTTAGCCGTTTAGCCGTGAAAGCGTAACAAACAAACAAACTCATTTTCGCATTTATGATATTAGTAAGGACTAGCTGTGCCCCGCGGTTTCACCCGCGTGAAACGTTTTTTATATAACAACTTTTTTCCCGACATCCGATTTAAATAAAAAAGCCTATAAATGTAGCTCTAGACTAAGTTTAATCTATCAGCTGTGTACTCAAATACATCTATAACAATTCGCAGGCAGAAATATATACAGGCTGATGACGCATCGCAGTGATTTAAAGCACTCTTCAACATGATTAAGAGCCCGATAATAATCACGCACCATAGCACCAGCTGTGTAGAACGATTGTACTATGATACTAATTAGAACAACGAATTGACTGTGACAAACGATAGATTGATGTTTTGAGATGAGGTATACGTTGGAGGTGTTTTAAAGCACATTTTCAGGCGAAAATGTAGAATGTAGAGTAAAAAATTTTATCCTCCATCGCAAAATTTATAGCTTTGCTTTGATTCCTTTAGCCATTGGTGTTTCTAATAAATATTATGAATGGATACTCAAAACCAAGTCTTAAATTTTAAAAAGTAATTCATCTCCATTTTGTTACGCTAAATAAAATTGGTTTGCTACCAAACCTGCTGAAGATAAATATTGCCACTTTCAAGCTTTTACTTTCATTTGTTTTGAACAGCAACTATACTAGACTTTTAGAAGTTTTACCAAAATGTATTATAATTATAGCAATACCCGCACTCTGTACTCGTTGCATGGAAAAAGGTTTTGTCATCCACCATATTGTAGCAAAAAATGGTTAGGACCTTGACAACTTTTTCGATTCTGCTAAATTTACGTTGCAAATAATAACAGCCTAATGATGATCATTAATACAATTTGCAGTCAACTGTCGGTCATCCACCGCAAATCTGCGATACGGTCGATAGCTTCGTCAAATGGCTATTAAAAACTTGTCATCAACATAATATTATATTTGAATCGCAAAAGTTATTTAGGTCACATTCATATTACGATAAATTGGCTTCAGTTAAATAGTATGAGTAGTGTGGCAAATAGCAATGTAGCATTAGATGAAAATACGAGTACATACAATTTTCGGCTCCTGACTTCGTTCACGTGATCATAAATTTCACGGAATATATCTATTCCTCTTTGTACCTACTGTGAGAAAATTGAGGAGTTCCACTTTCCAACTCGGAAGCTTTTCATCAGATCTAAATCAAATTTATTTATGGTATTGTAACTTTCACCCTCCTCCATCAATTTATGAACAACATCGAAGATGTTGTGCGATTTAGTTTTGGCCAATTTCGTCTAGTAATAGGACCCTGTTCTACGTTGTGTTTATAATAACTTCAGTTTTTTTTAGGTTGAGATTCGATTCCGTCTTCATCCTATCTACATTTTTATGGGTTGAGGCTAGGTTTAGATTTTAGTTTGATTAAAATAAACAATCATCAATTATTTTGACACTATACTTTAATAATCGTGATTGGCGTGCGCATAATATTTCTATAGGAAATATTTTAAATTAAGTACACCCAACGTCGCTTGAGTTGGGTGACACTCGTTCTATACATGAACGGTTGTTACATGAACTCTTTAATACATGAACTCGCTCTACACGAACGGTTCCTTTTATGTGCTAGACATCACCTTACATATTTAAAGGTCTGCGCGTTAATAATAAACTTGCATAATCGGTCGCCCGGTTATAGAGAGCCTTTCCAATGATGGATTCCTTGTCTCAGGGATCACATAAACATTTATTTGTGAGTTAATCACGTCTATAGACGTTAATAGCGCTCGTGTAATCTCTGGTAGGAATATGGTGCTCATGAGAACACCTCCCATACGATGTTCTTTAATTACAATCAATTTGATATTCCAATAGGAATATTTGAATTGGCTCCCACTACATAACAAGTTTATTATATAATGGGCGTAGCCCCGTCCTGCGCTACCGACGGTGATGGCCATCCACCTGCTCATAAGCAGTTGCCAAGCACACGGTTAATATACCGTATTATAAATATTTTATTTCATATGAGTAATAATTTTATTGATTTTAGTTTGTAAGTTATACATCAATATCCATACACAGTTTAGATTATGAGTGTATTAACTCGCAATGCTTTTTAATAGATTTCAACTTAATTTTTTATAGTGTTTTAAATTATAATACATTATACATATACCTATCTTTAAAATGCTTTTTCGAATATAAATATTTTTTTTGAGCCTCATAGGGCGTCACAGTATCATCCTGAAATTTCTGATCAAACCTATTTAATAAAAAAATAAAAGAATCGCCCATAGTGGTCAACTCACCAAAATTTAAGGGAAGTACAGGAGTGGAAAATCAGTCATTTTTAATTCTAAAGCTTCTATGTTGAATTCTAAAGCTTCTATGTTGAATTCTAAAGGTTCTAAAATACGGAGTCAGTTTCGATCATTTGTCTTTTTTCAAATAAACCATTTTAGACAGACAATCACAAAATGTCTTTTATAACATTAGATAACGTAGTAAGTACGTACCTACACGTAAATAAAAACCGCAAATCACAAACAAACCCTACAATTTCATTCAGTTGTGTTGTTGATTACTTTCATGTAGATGGAGTCACATTGGTGGAATCGATGGCAATCCTTCAATACCTTGAGGAGACGCGGCCGATACCCGCCCTGACTCCCGCGACTCCGCTGTTGAGAGCTCGTGCCCGGGAGCTTTGTGAGGTTAAATCGTAAATTCCTCTAATTTTATTAGCGTTATATTATGAATAAGTCGTCACGTCACTTGAATAAACATCTCAAACATTAAAAAAATTCTCAAATTATCCCTTTATCATTGAAAATAGTAGATAGGTAAATTTTGTTTTGAAAGTTGCCGGACGTTTTAAATTGAGGTGCGGTAGGTAACGGTGCGATGCATGTTGTACAGCGGGCATCAGCTAAAATAACTAAATTCAACCACTTATTTAGGTAAGTACTTACTATTTTTAGACCATAGTATCGGGAATCCAACCACTACAAAACATCGGTTTGAAATCACATCTGCCCACTGAATCCCAGTTCACTGAATTCACCAAATATTGGACCTTGCGAGGGTTGGAGACTGTAGAAGATTTGCTCAAAAGGTCAGCTGGACAGTACTGCGTCGGTGATCAGCTGAGCTTCGCGGATCTTTGTCTTGTACCTCAACTGTACAATGCTGTTACCAGGTAAACTCTTTCCTTCTACATAAGCTCAATCTTTTTGGTCCTACGTCCTCTAGGTATCTGCATTAATATTAGGTATGTGAAGGAAACGTTTGTTTGTTGGTTCATAAAGGGTAGCTAAATCAGTTCTAAAAAATACTTGACTATGTCCATGAGTGGACGTCTTTAGGCTGGTACGATGATCTTTATGAAAATAATAAATCTGAATCTGTAGAGTTATTATATTATGTCACTGGATGGGATATACGCAAACACCTCAGCAACGCCAAATAATTACAAACTAACGGTTCTTACAATTATTATATGTGGGCGTCCGAGCTAAAAGGTATCTACCAGTTCTCGGCTTTTGGTTTCCGAGATATAAGAGGTTTTGTAAAGTTGGGTGAAAACATAACTTTGTCGTCATTGTCAGAAAAAATAACTTTGTCACAAAGTGACAAGCAAGCACTAAATTTCAGCTAAATCTATGCATATCATCATAATCATGTACTTTGGTATAAATATTTAATTTTAATAGGAACCTGCCAGTTCTCTACATAATTTAGATAACAATTTATATCACATAAAAATCTTTTTACAATAAAAATTTTCGTGGTATAAAAAATATTTGAGTAGTAGAGAGTGTTAGATGAGGTACCTAGAGCAGAGCAAACCGCGGCACGCTGGTCTTTTCTATTTCTATTATATTAATTAAATATGTATCTACTTGATCAAATCTATAGGTACTCATACTATAAAGAAGTAAAGTCTGTAAGTATGGATAGGTAATCTCTGGAATTACTGAACCAATAATAAAAATTCTTTCACTGATAGTAAGCAATATTAATAATTTCCGAAAAAGATTCGAAATTAACGAGGTTGAAACCGCGGGGGAACAGCTAGTCAATAATTTTGTACTTAAAGTTTTGTACTGACTATGTACATCATTCAAACAATTTAGGTATTCATAATGTCATTCCTTAATGACCTCCATCAATTGTTAAACATTTTTTTTAATTGTTTGCTCAGTTGAGATAGGTTGAAAATTAACCAAAATTTAAATTGCTACTACTAATAAAACTGCACAAATATGTCTTTTGCTCGATCGTGCTCGACAAGTAATTCATCAATGCTCATAAATGTAAATATATCTGCTAATTCCACATAGCTGTGGCCTACACATCTGGTCGCAGCTGCACATTCTGTCATTATTAGGTACTCTGTAGGTATTTAGATATAATTCAGAGGTGATTGAGAAGTGTTACGTAATATATAATTTCTACCTAATAATAATTTATAACGTATAAAATTGATAGCGAACATAATATGGTTTAAGCTTTAACAATCGGTATTGAATGTGTTTCCCTCAGCTTTCAAGAAAGTTGGATTTTGCTTGTAGGTATACTAATTTGGCCCACCACAGTTTCACCCTTTTTTACATCAAGAATTGAATAAAGAGAGCACAAATACCGAATACCATAGCCTTACTTCCCACCTACTTGGCCCATGTTTGCATAAAAAAAACTGTTTATCGTAGAAATCGAAACTAAATTTAAAATAAAAAACTTTTTCTTATAGCGTTTGTCTAAATTAAACAGAAATCCATCTTTGGGTGAAATTGCAAGCTTATAGACTATCGGCTGCACTCAGAGTCGTTTTAATGATTACTTAATTTAAAAAAAACTGCCACACTGAACATGAATTTTGACTACATCCAATGAACATTAATTTAATTAATTTAAACAATAATTTTTAAAATCTATACTTTAAATTAAGTAATCATTAAAACGACACTGAGTGCGGCCGTATATGTAATTTTATAATGATGTATCTCAATTAACAAGTACCTATACGATTGCAACTACATAGCAGTAGCTAAGGTACCATAGAAGCCGATTCCTACCGGCTTCAGAAGTTTGGAACACAACCACTCTCTCTATACCGTAATTGAGAAATAGGTACAATCAGTAATTTTAGTAGTATTTCAGTAGAGAAATATTCCAAGACGCCTTAACTTTCAACAATATTTGCTTTTTTATGTTGAATAAATATATTTCCGGCTTACCTCTCTCAATATTTCACCCTTCGCCACTGCTACATGGTTATATGCACATTACCTTTCTAACGGGGTATTAAGCATCTCGTAGTTCATTATTTTATTTGGAAAGCTCAGTGCCAAGTACTGTAGAGTTTGGTTTGTAAAAAGGCGCCTGATAGAAGGAGATATGCGGTTCTTTATTTGTAAAATTTGATTTACCTCTTACTCTTGGAGCTGGAAAATTCTGAAAAAAATAAATATGGAAGAACTTAAAAACACTAAAGTTTCAACGAAAATTGGTTGAATAAAACATTCCAGGTAATTTTTTGTAAACATGGAATATTTTCGAAAAAACTACAATCTTTCAAATCATAATCAATCTTATTAGCTTTGAATTTAATGGTGAACCACTAAGGAATCAAACCTTAATAGGCCAGTTTTATTTATACAAAGAAAACGGCAAGCAGTGTTTTAAATTCAGCGAAAATTCGAGATTCTCTATTTCAAATTACTATGTTGGTTATCAAATTTCAGTTCTTTTGTTCTCACTCGCCATCCCCAATTAAGAGTCTTGAGTAGGCCCTTATTTCCGGTTGTTAGATTCTGATACTTATTATTGCACGCTCTATTGAGCGTAAACGAAACAGTCTATTAGGAGGCAAGGCCTACAAAAGCAAACCCCTTTTGCTCCACATTTCAGTCACATAGACAGAGCAGCAAGATGAGTTATAATAAATTTCCATTCGAGTAGCCCGCCAGGGATTGTAAATAATTGTCTCTGAATTCGTCAGTTTATTATTTAAACAACATATTATAATATCTGAGTGCACCGAGCTAAACTCGGCGTAACTTCCCATATGCTATCTGTTGTTGAGAGGCTAAAACACCTAAAGAAAGATACTAAACTTAAAAATTTAAACAGCAAACTCCTAACCACAAAATATGGCGCAAATCATTAGAACCGTTTCCTAAACAATGTAGGTAATTAATGTAATTTATATACAAGTAGGTACTGCGCGTTTAAAGATTGGTAATATAATTATACAAGAATTGGGTATTCTCCAAGGTATGAATATCAAAATTCTAATTAGTCCGTCAGTTAGAAAATAAAAAAATAATAGACACATATTTTTTGCTTTTTCAATGTAATGAAAACGAACATAGATAAAGCGCATTAAAGTTTAGGGTGGAGGGCTCGTGACGTCAATATTCATTATAAGCGCCATACAAACCGCACCGAATTGTGACGTCACGCGAAATTTCAACTCAATGTATCTCTGTTATTTTTTGAGTGCGTAAAAAAAGAAAAAATATGTGTTCAATATTTTTTACTAATCTCCAAGACGGACTAAAAAAAAAATTTTTGTCAAGTAGCCAATTGCTCGTTTAAAGATAATTAATAGATTATTGATTGACCGTACCGAGAAAAATAGTTTTACTATACTAGCTGTTCCTTTCAGCCTGATTATCATTCCGCGTGATGTTCGAAATTCCCACGGGAATTGTTTGACGCAACATAAAAAATAAGTATAACTCCTATGTCTTTCCTTAGAATGTTCAATTTTATAACGTTTTATCACACTGTTATAGGTACTATAAGAACATTTTCCTCATTGATCACGTAGTATTATAATATCAAAGAATACAGAATATTATTACATCGTAAAGAAGCGACACTCTCCGTCTCCCACCATTTTTATGCCTCCTCATCCCCCTCAAAAGTTTGGTGGTAGTTTCAGTGAACTACCACCAAACTTTCGCTGACAGTTATTGTCAGCTCACTGTCAATTACGATCGCTGTCGCTTACGATATGCACACACGCACAACACGTATATGTACAAGCCGCCAGCCGGCCATCTTTACTTGTGGGAACTTTCCCACTTGATTCATTTGAATGGAGGGTCAGCTGATAATATTATGGAGTTTGAAATTTTAATATATCTACTTTATTGCCTTTACATTTTTTTCCTTAGTACATACAGTACAATCTCTATCTGCGGGGCAATTATGTAACTTTTATTACTATCATATATTTAAGTTTCAATCATAAAAATAGCGATTTTGTGATTAATTTTTCATATTTAGACAGCTTCAACTTTTGAAGTGTGTTTATTGCAACCGAAAAATGATAGAAACAAAAGTTACATAATAGCCCCTCTGGTCCTTGTTAATAGACGGAATTGTTTGTAACAAGACGTGTTGTGTTGACACTCGAATAAACTACAAAGACTTTTATGAAGCGTCCATATAACAGAAGTGGTACAACAGTGTCTCGATGGCCCTTAACGAAAGGTTGGTCTTGGTGTGAGCGATGCAGACCACTGCAGGATATCTCAACCTTTTCAAATCAATAAACACAAGCAATAACGAAATTACTAGGTTTTTAATAAAAGTTGTTAAACATATAACTATGCACCTACATATTTTGTGCTTATGAAAAAGTACTAGGTGTAAAGTTGAACGAGGAGCATATTGAAAAGCGTAGGGAAGCGTATTCTGTATTCGATTCTCATCACAAAGTATCAAAAAACAAGTAATTAATGTTAATTTTGACCTAATCCTTAGGTACTATTACAAATACGAAAGTGAGTTTGTTTGTTTGTTACGCGTTCACGCCTTAACGGCTATAGGGTACTTTTTATCCCTGAAATCCGTAGGAACTCGGAAATTTTCGCGGGTTAAACTGCGGGGAACAGCAAGTATATTATATAGCACTCTTAGAATGAAAGTGACCTAACTGAAAGTTCCTGCAACATCAGTATTATATTCATCCGATAATAATAGGAGAAATTATTTTGATGTATCTACTTACTTATTATTATCCATCCATTCGGTCTCTTTAAAATACAAATAGCAACAGCCTATAAATACAATTAGTAGAGAGATACTGATTTTAGCATCATGCAAGACATTCATTTCAATATAATGACGATGTCTATAAGTTTGAATAAATAGTTCAAACTGGACGTTTTGAGTCACTGAACTCACTGGCTGTTGTTTGATCCCTGTTTCGTCGATGATGTTCATTATATTGACACCAATTAAATAAACACGCCATGAGCGAAGTTATGTGCTGGAGCGGCGGGCGCTCCGATGCCAGTGCTGTCGCCGCCTCCGCGGGGACTGCGTCATGTCCTACCACTCTCTGGGGTACGCGAGACCCTGCTCCCTTACAGCTCCTAACATACGTTTCTACTAATGCCACGACCGGGATGGGACCATATCTATATATAACACCACCGACAAATTTATTCGAACCGCAATGGCTCTATACATGAAGGGACCATTTCTCATCCTGTTGTTTTGCGTACTTTGCGGTGGGAAGGAGGACGGTGAGTAAACAGTTTTATATTCGTTTCGAACTTCAATAATAGTAATTCGACTACATTTTGTATTTGTTACGCATGTCGATGAATATTGTTTGTGGTAATATAATATTTTGCTTTAAAAGTTTGTTTGTTTATTTATTCTGATGTTTCTATGTATTCGCGATGTTTATGAAAGGTTTCATTTTTGTGTATTAATAGATGTGGAGATTTTCGATGTGCTGTCGGTGGTGCGAGATGGGGAGCTTCCCGAGGGGATGGTGCGGTCGCTGGGCAGATGTCAATCCGCTACCACCCCTCCAGCCAACTACTCCGCCTACAGTTTCAACGAGAATGCTACTCTGCACCAACTGGCCGCGGCTATGTTTTACAATACTTTTCCCGAAGATTTTTCTATCATAGCAGTTGTTCGAGTACCAGGTAATTTTTTTGTTTATTAAATTATAAAACTAGTTTTATATATCGCAATTTCCGCTTTTTATACCCCGTGGTATTTCGCCCGCAATAACAGATATTTACGAAACGTATATGCATTCAAATATAAATGAACAAACATACAAATATTTGTATAGTAGAGAGAGTAGAGTATATACTCTATGTGGTATAGTACCTTCCAACTATGGTCTACCTTCCAAAGTTATCTTTATTAATTATTGTAGGTTAAAACATTCTTTTTCTTTATAATTTCTGTTACCTATCTGTCCGCCGTAATTATGCAAAAGCTATTCAACAGATTTTAATGTATCTCGGTACCAGCTTAGGTAGGTACATATTGCAGAATAATTTTATGGCCGGGCACAACAAAGATGTTCTAAGGGATTTTCAAAAATTCAGGCTAATGAAAACAAAACAAAAAAAACAAAAAAAAAAAACAAAAAAACAAAAAAAAAAACAACAGCTCGTTACTAGATGAAAAATGAAAATGAAAAATCTTTATTTCTTTAACAATAAGTTATAGTAAAATTACTAGAGTTTGGAGTTTGGAGTTGGAGTTTGGAGCATATAATAAAGGTTTATTTATTGAGGCTTACTAACAGCTGTTTCACTGATATGACGTAAAGATACCAGTAGTGGGGTATTGAGTTAAGACTAGATTAGATATCTAGAATAGTCATTTGATAGCAAGGACTGAAAAAATATTCAATAACTAGTACAGTTTTTTTCAGACATTTGAAGTTGAAAGCATTTTATAAGTTTGTGTGAAATAAAAAACGCACTTCTATTTGCTTGTTACATAGTTTTTTATACAACGTGTTAATGAATTAACTGAAAACTTGATACACCCCATTTAAAAAATAAACAATAATAATTATGATTAAAATATATTTAATTTCGAAAAAATTTATACTTTAAATGTTATTCAACATGTTTGGAGGTGACCTATCTACGAAATTCCAAGCGTTACGCCCGCGCCTACCGGTTTGATTTTTTTTCTGCGGGCGGCGTACGCGCCAAATATTGTATTATAAATAATTTAGACATGGGCTAGAAAAAATGAAAAAATATAACCTATATTAAAACATAGTGCGATCGATTCGCTAGTCGATTCTGAGCAAACTACTTTCTAGTTTCCAGTTAATTCATTAACACGTTGTATATTATCGTAGATTAAGATAGATTAAAACTGTGGCTTAATAATTTCACATGTAACCGAAAAAAGAAATTAAAGAAAAAAAATCAGTATAGAAACTTGTAAAGCTTCTAGAACTATCGATCCAATAAGCATTAATAGGGTACATCAATATTCAGTCTATATTATTTTTCCGATTGTTTGTACCTACCTCAGACGCTGAACAGAGACCGCTATTCGTATGGTACTCGGACTCTGGAGACGAACAGCTTCAGCTAGTCGTGGGAAAATATATCGAGCTGTTTTACGAAGATACTAGAGGTGATCCACCTGACGAAGATCCTCTCACTTTCCAAGTCAGTGTTGCTGATAACAGGTTAGTCTCGTACAGCCTTATCATCTTAAGCGCACCCGAAACACTATGAAAGCAAACCGATTCTACACCTGTACCTGTAGTACTAAAGGTGACCTAAAGCTTGGTTGCACACGTTCTGAGGACATTTATAGTACGGAATACGGATTGCGCCGGGGCGAGTTCGGGGTTTGAGTTCGAATCAAGTTGATACTGTCGTGCTTTGTTGATCGAAGCTGTCGTGGCGAGACGTGGAGACGCACGAAGTTGTGAAGTGCGCTTCGTTACGTAGGTTAGTTTAGTCAGTTAAACTTATTTGTCCTGACAAATTTTAAGCAAAAATTTATTGAAAGCTTTTCATTGTATTATGTTGGAGACCGTGGAAGCCCAGAGGTAGAATTCTCACCTCTTATTCAGAAGGCGAGAATTTTACCTAGGCTTAGAATCTTATAGATATTTTCTGTCAATTTATACGAATCAAATTGATTACCTCAGGATTCATATCTTTAGGAAACCCGTATTAGAAAAAGATCGTAAACTTGTGGTAAGTCCACCACTCCACAGCTGGGCCCTTATTTACTATGACCAACAACATTTCTTGCCCATAACGCGCGTCCCAAAAACGCATTTCCAAACGTTCTAGATGCCAAGATATTAGAAATTATTATTCTTTATACCATAAGAAACGTTTTAAATGTATTTATTTGCAATAAAACTTCTTTGATTTTGAGGAAAAGACAGTTTTTGCGGCGTCATATCTCAGCACGTCGTGTTATGGTCATATTGAATAAGGGAGCTGCGCTTTGGCCGTATTGGAGTAGAGTACTAAGGTCTTTTCTCAAGCTTTGGAGAAATTACTCATAGGACTGATTTTGATTGTGTTATTCGCAGGTGGCATCGCTTAGCGATCAGTATAAAAGGTAACTCAGTAACGCTAATTCTGGACTGCGAGGTAAAAGAAACCTTGACGCTAAGACGGCAGCCTGGGAGCACCTTTAATCTTGCTGGAGCTCTTGTTGTGGGCGAGCAATTCACTCCAGAACAGTATTTTGTGGTAAGTGTTACTATATGAAATTATAGGTCCATAGGTATAATATATTGCACATGTCGTTATATTCATTCACATCACATCACATATTTATAACTGTTGATAGCTGTATACCTAAATGCGTAGGTAGCTATGTTATTAAAAAAAATATATATATCTGACGTTTTTTAGTAGAAATTTGTGGATATTCATTATTCGTATTCTAAAATTATTTTTTTTACTGTCATACCGTAACCAATAAAAATGGCAAATACTTTTATGATAACAAAATAAATACGTTATATTATAGTTGATAATAATATTACAAAAAATTCCGACAAAATTTACATGGCAAATAATTTGGAACTTTTGCTATAAGTTTTCATGTTTTAGTGACGAAAATTTTATTTGTTTTTGTTAAAGGGCGAGATTGAATCACTACAATTTGCAAACAAACCCGACGTTGCGTACGAAATGTGCAATACAATAGCTCCGAATTGCGTTGGTTTCGGACACGTTTACAGTACGCCAACCCATTTCGGAACTGAGAGTGATAATAGTGTACATGAAAACAACGTGAATAGCAGAACAAATGCTGTTACGGCCGGTCCACAAACTAACCATGACGTAGAAGGCACAGATGAGAGAAGAAGACAAAGACCGCATAGATTGCCAGGAAGGAGTAACCCTGGAAGTCAATGGGCATCGTCCAATACAGAACTGCGTGCAGCATCCTCGCCCCGAACCCGTCATATTAGCTCCTTAGACGACAGGAGATATCGGCAAAATAGATTACCACCAAGGAATCTTTCTGACGACCGATGGGGGTCGGCCAGCAGGGAGCCTTCCTTGCCTACTCCCGGCTGGCGAAATCCCAATGTCTACGGTTTAGCTGGGTCAAGAAATCCTATTGATAACGGTATGAATATAAACATTGTTATTATATTTAATAATAATAATAATAATAAACTCTTTATTGAACACCACTTAAAAATAAACAATTACAAAAACAATTTTACTACAAGGTGAAATCAAATGCCTAAAGATGAAATCAATCAAATGCAAATTGTAGGAATAATATTAAAAGTTATTTACCGAAAAGCTTATTATTTTATTATACTTAACGAGGCATATACAGTAATTACTATAGCCTATATATATATATTTGTTTTTTTTTATAATGTCTCGATTTCCGAGCAAGTAGGTACATACATATTAATATCCTTGTGTTTGTTTTCTCTGCTCGAAAAGTCTAAGATGACGAGCCGAAATCTATCTATAAAATGGTTTTCTGTACCAGGTGCTTACCGACACTTGTTTCATTGATACATTTCAAACGCAAGGACCCACAGGTAGCAGCGCCAGAATAAATCACTTTATTTTCAGATGAAAACAGCATCTTCGGTCGGTTCACAGATGATGGCAATACGGAATTGACAACACCAATAGGGATAGAAACTACTACGACGCTGCAGTTCCAGTTTCTCACCACAACTGAAAAGGTAAGTGGGATACGATTTAGGTACTGTATTTTGTTTATTTCTTTAAGGCGATGTCAGTTACATTTTGTTTTTGTTTTTTCATTGTAGGTATATATTATAGGTATAACTTAAAATATTGTAGTGGCTATCACGCTACTTTACCTTACCACACAATAAATCCTGTATAAATTACATTTGTAACTGGTCAATATTTCCGCTAAAGGTAGGCTTTATACATATCATAGATGAAAGACAAACCTACCTTACCTTACCTTGTACCTAGATTTTTAAGAAATTTTTTGATGTCAAATCAAGTTATGTCTGTGTCTACTGTGTTATAGATACTATAATAAATCCGTAAAATAAAAATATTTCTGCATTTAAAATATTGTCACAATTAGGTATCCCACGTATCCCACGATAAATTATTATTAGTAGATTCATATTTTTTCCCTAGCCAAAGCTGGAAGAAACCGAAGAGCCGGAATCGCCGTCAGTCCTCACCACCGAAGCTTCATACATCACAACGACGACCGAGGACACCGACTGGCTCACGCACCCACCAGACGTGAGATTTAATTATAATAACAATAATATTATTGTGTTTATAAGCTTCCGGGTTGGCAAAGTGCTCACCACGCCGCCGCGCCGCCCCGCAAATCAACAGTTCTCGGATTCAAGTCCTTGTGGGCCGGGCTTACTGTGTTGAACATAGGGTTTCGCTTACAAGTCTAGGCGTGTATTAACTATTATACTCGTATAGTACCTGCCTACTTTATAACATTTAATATTTCATGCAATGCTAAAAATTAATTAATTAATTCACAGGCTAACGCTTCTATCGACTATTCATCAGAAACGTACTACGACTATGGTAATTCAGGCTCTTACATGGGACCCCGTGGCTATCCTGGGCCACCGGGTCCCCAAGGGCCGAGAGGCCCCAAAGGAGAACCGGGGAAACCAGGCACAGAAGGACTTCAGGGATACCCCGGACCACCTGGAAACGTATTCGTTATACCCGTAAGGACGTTTAATTTACTGAGATATTTATCGACCAAATTGGATTTGAAATGTAAGACGTCTTGAAATTTCCCTTGGGACTAGAGAATTCAGAGAGAATTTCTATTATATTATAATGCTTTGCAAAGCTTGGAACCATTAATAAACATAAATATATATTTTTAAAAAGGAGTTATTTTCAGTTACATCAATCGGGAAGCGATAAAGGACCTGACCCACAATCTGAAGCTCTGAGGCAAATGTTGACACAACACATGGTTGGTATCAGAAATAAGGTGCATGAAAATAAAACTCAGACTTGAGATTATATTATGTGATCGTCTTTATGATAATGCAGTAAAACAGAAACTGGCAAATAGCGAGGGAAATCCGATGGTCAAATATGAATTGATAAAAAAATTATCCAGTACCTAAGTACACATAATTTTCATAGAATCGATAAAGTATGATTCAGGTCCGTATTTTCTTTAGTGACAATAATTACACTTCTAAATTTAGATCGTGAGTACAAAAAATTCGCACTTTAAGTATACGAGAAAGTTTTCTTTCTCTTTTATTACTCGTAATCTCTATTTTATATTAGTATTATTGGGATGTAACGCGTCGGGACTTTGTAGACGACTAGTTTTTCCCACCGGTTTCATCCGTGTTAATTTCGGAGTTCTCGCGAGAGTACCCTAGGTCCTTTTCTACAACCCCCCTGAAAACGTGTAAGTATGCAAAAACTAATGGCGATCGATTGAAAGGTAACAAACAAAGTACAAACGTCTGTTACTTTTTCAGAGTAACTTTCGCATTTTTTAAATTAGCACGGATTCTTACATATTCCTACACATACAAAACTTTCTGTATAATAAAATACTTTATAAAAACAACTATAATTTCAGGCATCCATGCGCGGTGCTGAAGGGCCCATGGGTCTTAGTGGCCCATCTGGTCCGGAGGGTGAAATAGGGCCCGAGGGACCCAAGGGAGAACAAGGAGATCAGGGAGAGCCGGTAAAAAATCTTATTGAAAAAGTTAAAATTTTGTAAGGTTTTTCTTAGTGTAGGTATTTGATATTGGTAAGACGTTTGTTCAGAATCTCGACAGTATAGCATGAATTATTTACAGTTATTGATGGGCAAAGCAATAAATGGGTTTATTGCCCATCTATAATTACAGTGTTAGAGAATGGATTTATACGTCTTTTTTTCATTTTTAGGGGCCACCAGGCCCCCGTGGTCTACAAGGGTTGCCAGGTAGACTAGGCAGGCGAGGTCATGCGGGACGAGATGGCGAAAGAGGAATAATGGGAGTGGCAGGAGCTAAAGGCGAACCAGGTTACCCAGGATTACCTGGTATACCAGGAGATAAAGGTGAAAGAGGGAATCCAGGACTTCAGGGAGAATCTGGAATTCCCGGACAAGATGGTCCACCAGGAGATGATGGGCCAACCGGACCACCAGGCCTACCAGGCGAATTGGTAATATAACATGTGGTAAAATTAAATGCATATATTTACAGGGCTGAAAGTATACGTTATAACAAAAAAAAAATATTATAAGTTAGATAGTTTTTCGGAATACGAGGAAAATAAATTTATTAAAAAATCATTACAATTACATTCACAAGGTACACAGTACACGTAGCTCTCTTATATACGTATACAAGGCACCACAGCGACCAACCACGCACACAGCGACCAACCACGCACACAGCAAGCGATGGATCAGCTGTTCAGCTCAAACGAAGTCATTGACCTTAAGATACCGGCGCGCGGCGAGGTGTGTGTAAAGTAAAGCGATTGAGCGGCGAGCGCCTTAACAGGTTGTTTTGTTTTCTTTTTGATTAATTTATTTTTTTTGAGATTTTTTTTTTATGATCATGTTTATAACGGTGTATACTTTCAACCCTGTAAATATTTGCAGCTAATTTTACCACATCCTATATGCAAATGAACTTTATTAATAAGACAATATTAGTTAAACATTTTGATTTTTATTTTATTATTCAGTTCTATATTTTATTATTGATTTTTATTCAAAGTCAAAGTCAAAATAAATTTCAGATATCATAGTATACCTACAATATTGATTATAATACATTGTAACGTGGTGCTAACGCCCATGGAGGTAGTACGTTCTTTTTTTCATCTAAATTCAAAATTTATTTTTCTTGGGCGTCGGCCATTGTTTTGTTTATCTCTTTCGGATTCTTTCACGCTGCGTAAAGCAACTACGCCGTGATTAAATTATATTCTAAATACATTAAATAAATATATTATATCTAATCTTACAAAAGGAAGCTGTACACTCAACAGCTTCCTTCTTTGGATATCAAAACTACTTTCTTCCAACCTATCAACAATCTTTACTTGAAAACCTTGGATCTTCTGCTGTTCCTGTTCCTTCTTCCTTCTGATCTTCGCATCCTGGCCGACGCCACTGCAGCTTCGGACTCTACGTCTACCACGGATCGCGAAGGCCAGTGATTGTTTTGTATATATTTAAACTTACTCTTAGATTCTGTACTGATTACACAAAATTATAAATTCATGAACCGTGTTTTTCTCACGACCCGTTTCAACATTAAATATGAACAATTTTAGGGACCACGTGGATTTATGGGTCCAAGAGGTTTTCCAGGATTAATTGGGTATCCCGGTATACCTGGAGCAGAAGGTCCACAAGGTACTAAAGGCGCCTCGGGGTTACCAGGGCCACCTGGTCCACAAGGTCAACCAGGACCAATTGGACCTGTTGGATCTTCGGGCCCACAAGGTCCTTTAGGCGCCCCTGGAATACAGGTAAATTTAAAAATATAAGGAATAATTGTCCAATCGTAAAATAAATTATTTTGACTTTAATATACTATATTTGTCAAATATTTAGGGTGCACAAGGAAAACCGGGGATGTCTGGACTACCAGGTCCAGAAGGTTCTCCAGGGTCGCCGGGAAACCCTGGACAACAGGGACCACCAGGAGAACAAGGACCACAAGGACCACAGGTGAAGAGTAAAAACAAACCGTATGTGTATGGTACAGTATATATATCATAAGTTTCATCATAACGACATCACGAATCTTTTTGTAGGGTATGCTAGGGTTTCCGGGTAGTCGTGGCCCCAAGGGTGACGATGGACAACGAGGACCACCAGGTGATAAGGGTGACAAAGGTTTTATTGGCACCGAGGGAGAAAAAGGAGAAATTGGCCAAAAAGGAGAACGGGGCATTCCTGGTGAACCCGGTGTGTCAGGAATTGAAGGTCCAGAAGGTCAGAAAGTAAGTTGATTGTGGTTTGTACTAAGGTTAAAAAAATACTTCCATATTTTACAAAAAAAAACTAACTTTATATTCTGATTTCTGATAGAACTCTTTGATAATGAAAAATATCATAAGTCCTTATACGAAATATCTATTTCCCGCGGTTCTAGGTGGAACTTCAGCAATCCCTTGGAAACCGTTTGTTCGGTGATAAAAAGGAGGGATGTACGAGTGAAAGAAGAATGTATGAGTGAAAGAATTTCCAGAATTGGTTCAATGATTTCAGACATTACCACATAAACTAACAAACTTTTCTCTTTATGCCATTAAGTTTCGCCCACGTTAACGTTTCATGGGATTTCTGGGATAGTAGTACCTTATGTCTTTTTCGGTGATTCTGAAAAAGTGTATGGAAAATTTCATATTAATAATAATAATCATTTGAGTACCTTATGTCTTTTTCTGTGATTCTGAAAAAGTGTATGGAAAATTTCATATTAATAATAATAATCATTTGAGTAGTTATTATTTGAGTAGTTAAGACATCAAAGGTCACAAACCGACAGACAGAGTTACTTTTGCATTTATAAATAATATTAGTACGGATATTGTTATTAAAGTTTAATTAATCAATTACAAAGGGTAGCGAAGGTCCGCGTGGTGAAACAGGAGCTATTGGCCCTGCAGGCGAAAAGGGAGCTACAGGGCCACATGGACCAGTAGGTTACCCTGGTATTCAAGGAGAAAAGGGAGACAAAGGGGCATCAGGAAGACGTGGTAGAAGAGGAACTAAGGGAACATTGGTATATTTTCTTTCTTTACTTTGTAATTAACATAATCAATAAAGTAGGCTACGAATGTTCCATTTTGTGTAATTTTTACAGGGATTAACCGGAAGTCCTGGAGATCATGGTGAAGTAGGACCAAGGGTAAGCAAAAATCCCTATTCTTTATTGTTCAGCTATAAGTTATATACACAACGTCTTTTTTAAACAAAAAATTTTAGGGCTATAGAGGCTTGCGTGGGCGTCGGGGTCCTGATGGTCCACCAGGACCTAAAGGGGATACAGGACAACCGGGTCCACCAGGATCAATCGGAGAAAGAGGGCCGCAAGGTGTTGAAGGTGTTCGTGGTTTCCCGGGAAGTAATGGTCCACCAGGAACAGAAGGAAAATCTGGTCTACCTGGCCCTCCAGGAGAAAGAGGCTTGACGGTAAAAATAAAATGCTATTCTATATGCATAAAGGTTTCTGAAAAAACAATTCTCCAACTTTCGGATAAAAAATATAACATAATTTGTATAAAAAAAACAAAACATTCAGTCAAAACGTTCCATTTTAATAAAATAAATTCCTGTTTCTTGTTTCATATTCGAATTAACATGAAACAAAAGACAAGAATTTATGTTTAATTAACTATGAACCTAAAATTATTTTATCTGTTGATGTTTCAGGGTAATACAGGCGCACCAGGACAGATAGGACTTCCCGGTCCTGTTGGACAGCCAGGTCAGACTGGTGAACCCGGGCCGCCTGGCCCTCAAGGTCCATCTGGAGTGCCTGGTGCCCCTGGTGAAATTGGTGCCCCAGGTGAAGTAGGAAAAGATGGTCCTTCCGGCCCACCTGGGCCAGAAGGCAAACCTGGGCCTGTAGGTTCTCAAGGTCCACCAGGACATCAAGGAGAACCCGGAATTCAAGGAGCGGCAGTAAGTTTACGTTTTGTCTTCAATTCATATATTCACATATACTGGTAGGGTAGACCCTTTGGAAGATTGACACAAGCTGCAAACGATCTGTTGAAAGTACCATTTCATGATTCCATCTTGCAAATTCTGCATCTATGTTTGTGTATTGTGTTTAGGTTAATGACTCAAATTAATTTAGTGCGGGCCCAACATATTGGTATGGTGGACCCCTACCATAACACCATAGTGCTGACATCTATATTCTATAATGTATTAATTATTTATTATTAGTGTTTAATTATACATCATTACTCTAAATATTTCTGTGGTTGCAAATACTCTTGAACCTTATTCCCGTTACAGTCATTAAATATCCACATGCATTCTTTTCACATTATTGAAACATACGAGTATGCATAATTTCATAATTATCGCTTTTAGGGAACTCCTGGAACAAAAGGTGACCTAGGTCCACCTGGACCTCCAGGAATGAGAGGTGATAAGGGAGAACAAGGTGACCCGGGGCATGAGGGACCCCAAGGTCCCCAAGGTCGGGAAGGGCCTAGAGGATCACCAGGACCTGGAGGTCAAAAAGGAGAAATAGGTGAACCTGGTCCCGCGGGTATGTATCAAAGTAAATCTAACAAGAAACAGAATGTTACAGCATATGTTTTATCTATTATCTACCAATCTAAGTTCCGTTTAAACAGGACCTGTCGGTCGAGATGGTCTTCCTGGCTCAAGGGGTTTACCTGGAGTCCCAGGACCAGTGGGACCTCCTGGAGAAGACGGTGACAAAGGTGATTCAGGACCACCAGGAGAAAAAGGCTTTAAAGGAGCTTTAGGAGAACCGGTACGTAAATCTGAAAATGATAATAATACATATAATAAATGAACGTGAAGATTTGGATTTTGTTATTAAAGCATCACGCTTATACAGCTAAGCGAATTTTGATAAAATTAAGCACACAGAAAATAATAAGGTTTATTCATTTAATTACAGAATTTATTCTCAAAAATGTTAAAAATCGCTTATATATATAATTATATTACCTATTACTAGCTGCACCTCGCGGTTTCACCCGCGAGAGTTTCGGAATTTCCGCAGGAACTCCAAAGTAACCTAATTTACTCCTTAGAACATCAGGTTCAGGTCGTTCCAACCGTTTCTGAGATTCACCCGCGTGAGTTTCGGAATTCCCACAGGATCTCTTTATATCAGAAACCTTTGCGGATGCCGGATGCAGGCAGAAAAACCTGCCAAAGTTTCGTCACAATCCGTCTAATGGTTTAGACACGCATAGAGGATCAACATACAAACATTTTTTTTTATTTGTAAACATAAATTATTAAAAGATAAGAACTTTTTATCCAATGTGGTTCAGCTAGTACACATATGAATAAAAATTTAAGATGATTGCATAATCAAGATTGAATACTCAGATGAATAACAAGGAAAATACTCTATGGAATTCAGGGTCCACCAGGGTCAATCGGCATACAAGGTCTCCGCGGAGAACCTGGTCCTGTGGGTTTGCCCGGTGATAAAGGACCGCCTGGTGATCCAGGCACACCGGGATCTCCAGGTGCTGATGGCAATCGAGGTCTTCCCGGTCCTGCGGGACCAATTGGTCTTCAGGGTCCTAAGGGTGAACCTGGCCTAAAAGGAGAAACTGGAGATAAAGGGCCTATAGGTGTGCATGAGCTTTTTGTTCTCACATAATTACTTGCAAATTGAGCTATCACTAATATTATATTATAATTTTAAACTGACAGCGTGCTACTGGAGAGTTTGTTGCGCAGCTTCTTCTCTTCTGTCATAGCACTAGAAAGCTGTGAAGGGTGGATATTGTATGGGTTCTGTCATAATAAATCTAATTTTATTGACGTCAAGAAGAGAGAGAGACAATAAGGGCCAAATTTGAATAAATAACTTGAATTTGAATTTAAATATTTACCATATACAATTTACCTATATGTATAGCAGCATGGGTATAATTTACTGAATTTTTATAGGTGTTCCCGGTCCCATTGGTCTAACTGGACCTCCAGGGAAGCGAGGATCTAAAGGAATCAAGGGCGAGACAGGCCCTCGAGGTGCCGATGGACAACGTGGTGAAATCGGAAGCACAGGTGTTCCAGGCCTACCGGGACCTCAAGGTCCTGAAGGAAAATTGGTAAAATATATAATAACGAATTTTCAACACTGATATTCATAGAGGCTGACTTAGGGTTAATCATTTAGAACGACCAGGCATGTTTCGAATTCTTTAGAGTGACAAAATGACGATTAATGACGATTATTTACACCTATCAATACTCCATATTGATAGATGTAAATAATATCTGACGAAACATTTCCAACTATTGGATTCTCTGTTTTCTTAATCTTGCCGTGCTTGGTGAGATCGTTATGGATCCTTGCTTAAAAATGGCGCGGAAAATGGTAAGTTTTATACCACAACACTTTAAAGGGACCACGAGGACCAGTCGGTGCCAAAGGTGAAGATGGTCATCCAGGTTTACAAGGAGAGCCGGGACCAAAAGGGCCCCCAGGACCAGAGGGACCAAAAGGAGACACAGGTCCCGCAGGGTTACCTGGAGAGCGTGGCGAGTCTGGACCCCAAGGTGTTAAAGGAGATCCCGGAGCTGAAGGTCAAGACGGTAGCACAGGTCCAGTGGGACCACCTGGGCCAGCGGGCCCACCAGGCAAACCAGGTGAAGTTGGACTACCTGGTAATCCGGTAAGTTTATTTTCACTTTCATAATTAAACAGTATCTGCTTTGATGTTCTTTAAATAAATTTATGGATCTGAAATTATAAAAAAATATATTTTAAGGGGTCTGAAGGTCAAGCGGGAGTACAAGGTAGTGCTGGTCTGCCTGGAGAAAAAGGAGACACAGGTCCTCAAGGCCCTACCGGTGAACCAGGAGCAACTGGATCCCCAGGACCTCCAGGCCCAGAAGGCTTGAGAGGACTACGCGGAACACCAGGTCTTAGTGTAAGTAGATATCAATTTATCGACCTTATTTTTTTTAAATTATATTGCATCTAGTGTAACAGAAGAGCATCAAATGTTTTTGACAGGGAGATGTCGGAGCTCCAGGCGCAACCGGTCCTATGGGTCCACCTGGTAAAATTGGCCTTCCAGGCGGACCAGGACCAAGAGGAGAAAAGGGTAATCAAGGACCTAAAGGTCACACAGGGGACACAGGACCAATGGGTATAAAAGGAGACCAGGGAGAAACAGGCAAAACTGGACCCCCGGGACCAACAGGACCGTTTGGCCCAAAGGGCGATACAGTACGATAACATTAATATTATTTTTTTATTTCAAAGCAAAAAACAAAGTGCATATTAAACCCTATTTATTTTAATAGGGACCAATTGGCCCACCGGGAGCCAAGGGAGACACTGGCCCCACTGGACTTCCAGGACCAGAAGGGCCACTTGGACCAAAAGGAACAACAGGACCAGAAGGGCGACCAGGGTTGCCAGGGCCGCCGGGATCCCCCGGACCACCGGGCCCTCCAGCGCCTGCACCACAAATAGCACCTGAATTCTTCAACTCCTTCCGGCGAAGAAGAAGAAGTGTCGATGGCTTAGATCCTCCGGAAGATGTGACCGAAGACAGTTTGGAAGAAGGTGGAATATTCATTATTTCGAATACTGCCATAAATTTTTCAAAAATTAAAAAGTTCAAAGCTCATATATAGGTTATTTTTCAGACGAAGAAACCGATTGGGCTCGACATATTATGAACAGCGTCATAGCAGCCCGAAGTGCGCTGGAGATGGCTAAAAAACCCTGGGGCACTAAAGGCAATCCGGCACTATCGTGTCGGGATTTACGCACGTCCCACGTCAATTTAACCGACGGTAAATATCTAACCATTTATTAACATTTCATCTCCATCGGCTAGCATCACAATTATTTGATATCCCTTGGGTACTGTTAACCGCATTTCGTCTGGATTGTTACTATGTCTAGACATGAATACGGTGCATTGTTTTGTGAGAAAGAGGGGAAAACTACAGTAGGCAGATATAAAACTTACGTCAAATGTGACTGATCCTTGTCTTGTATTCTGTATATAAAAGTAGGTAGGTACATAATGAAGATATAGAATAGACTATGTATGGAATTTGTCTCGAAACTCCTTCTTTGTCAATATGACTAAGTTGAATTCCGCAGGATACTATTATATCGACGCCCGTGGCAGCGCCGGCAATGGTCGTCCGATCCGCGTGTTTTGCAAGGGTTACAACACCTGCCTCTACCCGGAAATGAAGGACCCAACCGCCATTTTCCGTTCTGAGTCCAGCTCGCAAAAGTTTTCTCAGATAGACGATGAAAATAAGGTGAGATTGTAGAACTTTTTTATTAAAAATAATTACACCTATCTACTGTTATACCTACTGGGTGTAACGAAGGACTTATTCAAAACCCTTGATAAATGATGATAAATAAATATAAAAAGCCCTAATAAATAATAACTTAAATAAAAACGTGGTGTGCGCGGGTGAATGACCTTTACATTAGCTTTGTCGGAGAAATGATCGAAAAAATGACCGTTAGGATATTGTGATCTATCGGCGTGTCGGCAACTTGCGCGCTCAATTTTCGTAATTTTTTAAGGCTAAAACATAAAATTTAACAACTTTTATTTTATATTTGAGACGATAATCGAATTCTAAACACCATAAGTCCTACGTTTAACCTTACACCCTGTATCATTAATTTTATTAGTTTTTATATTAAAGGAAGGTTATTAAGTACGAAAGTGCATATCGACACCCAAAGAAACGCATTAATCCGGCGTTTTATCTAGATGAAAAATAACCTTATGTCCTATTAGGTATGTTAGTATGTCTTCGAAATTTCATGATGATCGGTTGAGTAGTTAAGGCGTTAAGGCGTAACAAAGAAATATTTACATTTATACTAAAGTTACTTACCTACTACATGGTAAAGTTACTAACTTAACGTCTTCTGATGATAATAAATCATCAGCTATACCTACACTAAACACTTTACGCTAGTTTCTCTACGTTTCTCTACGTAAAACGTAGGTACAGTCCCCCTAACCAAATTGTCATTCTACAATCATTAACGCATAGAAAATCAGATCATGCACATGGTCACGCGAATTGGCTGACCAACGGCTGTTTTGTTTTTAAAATCTTTACTTAAAATTAAGTAATCATTAAAACGCCTCTGAGTGCGACCGTTCGTTTTGTATGCGTTACGATTGTAGAATGTCAATTTGGCTGGGGGACAGGTCACGACGATTTAAAAATCTATTTCTTTTCTTTTTCAGATTTTATATAATGGCGGGAGTATAGGTTCCATACAGCTTCGATTCTTAAGACTGCTATCGAATGGAGCACGACAAAATTTCACCTACAAGTGTGTCAGCACAAAGCCTCAAATGAGGTAGGTCATAAGTCATGAATTTATGATTATCAATTGTGTTTAAAAGTACTACCTATTTATGTTCTAATTTCAGTGTTTCAATTAACACCAAAGGACAATAACTTTAATTTTGTATTTTCGGTGTTAGGTAGGTATTATTTGACGTCAGGAACATCAAAGAAACTCAAGAAGCGCTCTCGATAGTGTATTGTATTATAATTATTAAATACTTGAGGAGTATAACTTAATGTAATGACAATACGTAGGTATGTTAAAACTTAAGTATCTACCAATTCAGTAACAGTAGGGCAATTATTATTATTATTTTATTTTTTATTAAACCAAAACAAAAAAGAAACATGGTGTTTATACACATTATGTAACGTTTGTTTCTATCATTTTTCGATTTCAATCAGAAAGATAGCGGTCTTGTGATTAATTGATCATGTTAAGACAGCTACAACTTACGAAGTATGTTTACTTATTTTGGTTGATTGCTAGATATCAAAACGGGCATATTGTAATCATAAAACTGTCATGTTTTTGATCGCAACCGAAAAATTATAGAAACAACAGTTACATCATAGCCCCTCAAATCTATTCGCTCTTGGATTGCTCCACCTTTGTATATTTACGCATATATTATGTAGGTACCTATAGTAAACGTAAGCGAAGTTAATAGAAAACACAGCAAGTCCTATACATATAGCTTTGTCATTATTTACAGATCTGATATTCCATCTGGAACCATTCGTGCTAACCAACTAAAACTCATCGGACAAAACGCTGTCGAGTTCAAGGAGCCCCAAATACTTAAGGATACCTGCAAGGTGAGTGATGGAAAGAGTAAGACTTTCAATTGCACGGTTTGTGGACATGAAATAAAATAACTTTTATTCCTTACGATAACGGACAAAAGACAGAAATCGGTGAATATGCAAAACAAAAAGTAGTCAGAACAACAAAATGGTAACCAACTCAGCATAAACCGGGAACCGCTAGGGACCCGACGCCGGTCTTTCACATTTCTCCCGGCATGGTATCTTTCACAAATCGAAGACCTATATTTGAACCTAGCTTGCAACCAAGCAAACTATTTAAATACTTAATCACTTTCTAGATATAAGTATAAACATGATGATCTGTAGAATAGGTAGGTACCTAGTTAGGTCGTAAAAGCTTAACAAAAAACCTCAAATTCGCATTGATAAACAAATATGCAAGAAGGGAACGTTATGTCTCACCAAGCGGTAGATACAATATATGCAGGTTAATTATTATTGGCGAGGAAACACATCTGCAGCATTTTAATTTATTTCAAGTGCTATTGAAAACCAATGATAGTATAAGTCACTAGCTGTCTCGCGCGGTTTCACTCGCGATAATTTCGGAGTTCCCGCGGAATTGTTCCATACAAACTTTGCAACCCCTTTTCACCACCTTAGGGATTGAATTTTCAAAAATCCTTTCTTATCGGATGGCTACTTCACACAACACCCTCCAAGTTTCAGGTCCCTATGTCCTTTTCTGTACCCCTGACAATGTAGGTACATACCTACCTAATATATGCAGAACTTCATGCGGTTCCACTAGCGTTAATTTCGGAGTTCCAACGAAAATTCCGGGATAAAAAGTAGGTACCACTGACGTGTATGCAAAACATGGTGATCGATTAAGCAGAATTTAAGCTACACGTTCCTTTCGTACTTAGGTATAATATTAGCACCTATACTATAGTAGAGTATAGATCCAAAATTTTTTTTCGTAAGTTATTGCGCCACTTTGACAGTTGAGTATAGTCTGTTTTTAATATTTACAGGAGGGTTCTGGAGAAATCGTATTAGAAATCAAAACTTCACGCACCGAAAGACTTCCGATAAGCGACTTCCAGCCTCTCTCGTTCATTGACGCCGACCATTACTTCGCATTCACATTGGGACCAGTTTGTTTCACATGATTATAAGGATATTCTGTTATGTACTTAAATTTGTACCTTTGTAAATTATGCAAATAAATGTTGTTGTGACTCAGTGTGTGTTTTGTTTCTTCTAAATATTGTTTCTGATCCGATCTTTGGCAAGCTGTCGAAATCTAAATATTTGCTATAAAGTTAATGATGTGGTGACATTATCATCGCCACACTAGTCCTTCTACAGGATCGACAGCTTGCCAGTCGCTTCCCGTTCGCTAGTAAACAATCCGAATAGGGCATACCTACCTAACCTAGCTCGTCAGTTGTTCTCGGGCCCTATTTTTAAAATATTGATACAATTTCTTATTATTAGTGTAGTACCTAGGTGGTTTGGTGTAGTGTACTACTCAAGTCAATATAGTGAATATAGAGTGGTCCGTCTTTTGATTCCTACCTATAGACTATACAACGTATTAATGAATTGAATGAAAACCTGATACACCCTATTTAAAAAAATAAACAATAATAATATGATTAAAATATATTTTATGTCGAAAAAATTTATACTTTAAAAGTTATTCTACATTAGTTTGGAGGTGACCTATCTACGAAAATCCAAGCGCTACGCCCGCGCCTACCAGTTCGAATTTTTTGCTGCGGGCGGCGTACGCGCCAAATATTGTATTATAATTTGACATGTAAACATGAAAAAATATAACCTATATTAAAACATAGTGCGATCGATTCGCTAGTTGATTCTGAGCAAACTACTTTCTAGTTTTCAGTTAATTCATTAACACGTTGTATAGGAACCTACGTAGTTAGGTCGAAGTAATTAATCGTAACGAGCATAAGCACTAAAATTATAATCACCAAAATTATAAAATAAAATAAATGTTATTATAAGTTGATGTTTTATTATATTGCAGTCTAATTTATAAGAGTTTACATTAAACTTAAAACCAAAATGCTCATATCTTCTGAATAATAATTATTTATTAATATAACTAAGCATACTAAGATAATTTTTTTCATGAAGTCTTAAATTACTTTTACATATCATGAAAATTACAGACGCAGCTGCGTTCTAAGAAAATTATAGGTATTTATGCGCGATTTAGGTGTATTCAAAGGTATTATTATAAGCTTTTTAGAGCAAGACAGTGTGTAAGAATTATTCTAGTGCCTGCCCCAATAATATGTTGGGTTACGAATATCATAAACGGACATAGATAAGCAATAATGTGTTAATCCACACTGGGGAAATTTTAAGTGAATCGTGTTTTAAAATTATAGTGCTATTTTGTGTCAACTTTTTTTATGTTCAACATTTTTGTTGGTATTTAAACAAGGTAATAAGGTAAACACATAATTAAAAAAACGTTCTATAACTCTCGATAAAGCTTTCTGTATCAATAACTTAATTTTGTGGTTTAACAAGGTAATAAGGTAAACACAATATAATTTAAAAAAAAAGTTCTATAACTCTCGATAAAGCGTTCTGTATCAATAACTTAATTTTGTGGTTTAACATGTTATTGCTTATATGCGTCCAATTATAATGCACGTACGCGTACGCCGTAAGTAATCAAATTAACCTATATCTATACAGTCGGCGTCTAAACTTGCTAAGCACAAAAACATTACAAAAGTCAACAAACTAAGTTAAGAACAGTATTAGCGTACATAGAACTGCATTCAGCGCACGCAGAGTGATGCAATTACACGAGTGGTAAACTCTTGGTTTTCGTGAATGAAAATAATGCTCTTATGTGTATTATCTCTATGATTAATAAATAGTTTATGTACGTACGTATAAAATTACACTGTACAGTCAAATTTGGAACATTATCTTATGCAAGTGTTTTGTTAACAACTTGGAATTGCAATATAAAATCGTGGAATTTTGTCGCAGTCTGAACTGGAATTAAATAAATATAGTAATAACAATTTCCGATTTCGTGAAGCAATAAATATGCGCAGTATATCTTATTTTTATACTTCTCTTAGCATAAAATTGGAATTTAAGGACTATCTGGTAAACAAGATTTATAATAGTAAAATTAATTTAATGACACAAGCCAATGCGGCGCAAAATGACAATAATATGTAATTAATAATTATACGTTGTTATAAAAAAAAATATATTACAATTATCTCATACACTTACCTACCAATTATCTACAGTAATCAAACAAATTCTATTCAAAAATTTAAGTTAAATAATTTTGTAGAGTGCCTCAGTAATTTAAACATTCTGTGGTATGTATAGGATACGACGCATCGCATTAAGGTGACTCGGTAGAATTACGAGTAGGTACTATAAAAAGTGACAGAATACAGACAGATTTATACAGAATAGTGACAAAAATATTAACATCACACGAAAGTCTCTAGGAGTCATATAGTGCGAACTATATCAAGTGAGTTCTCAAAACGCACCCAAAGTATTTGAAATCTACGACGGACAGCCGTCGCAGCTTGGTAATAAAATCCAAACTTTAATATCAAATCTCTGAATTTGGTTAAAATCTACACAGACACAATAAATAGAATTGTTTTATATTTCTTAAATATGAAAGTTTGGGAAGTGTTTTGTTGTTGTTGTTTAAACTAGTCTGCTGCACTTAAGATGCCGCTAGAAGACGTTGATTTTATTTAGTACTTTAGCCATTTTTAATTCATAGCATGTGATGTGTATAAAAATATAAAATTAACTACCAGAGTCAATAAAAACCAAAATAATCTACACTAAATTTACAAACAGATTGATACAATTTCTGACTATTAAAGCATACTATACAGTATACAATCCAAGAATAAAGGAATTACAAAAATTTCAAAAGCAATCCTGATAATGTATTGTGATGTGTGATTTATTATATGAAATGTTAAAAAAAGGTTGAAATTAAGGGTTAAAAATTACTCGGACGTCCAAGATTTCGTGATGAAAAAGGTAGGAGGTGAAAAACAATAGGTAAATTTTTTTTAAACTTTGACTCTATAAGGAGGATTCACATGTGAATAAAAATTTAGCAACATAGTTTATTACTGAAGTACGACTGCAGCCGGAGTCATAGAGAATAAATTCGCCACAAACGTGACTTCTTTGGAATCATTAGACAGAGAACGTGTTAAGTCCGTAATTCATTATTATTACGACATAAGATTGAGGCATTCTACAAAATGCATTACATAATATTATACTCGTATATATTGAGAACTGAAACAAATGTCTACATTTCTTAGCATCGTATGTACAAGTTGAATCACCAGAATAATCAAGTGGAAATACGATCGATGTTTCGATAATTTACAAGTGAAAATAGTGCTTACACAAAATAAATTCTACTCAATAATTGAACTGTCAATCTTGTCAGTATCGGCAGTTTTCATGATAATTAGATTTGGTTCTGGGAGATCTTTTACTTCATTGATTTTCTCTGTCACTGATTCCGAGCTTTTACATTCCTGATTTTGATCAGTGACAATTTCGTCTTTATCAGCATGTGTATCTGTCAGTTTTGGAGACAAATTTTGATCACTCTCATCAACAGACATATTCATAGATACACTGGCACTTTTATTCATTTGATTTTCATCCGTTATAATACCAACATCTGTTGAAAACGATGTTTTAGACAAGAGATTGTCATCATCACATTTTTCTTGAATATCAGGACTTTCAATATTATTGGCAGATAATTTGTCAGTACTATCTTGTATTTTCAAATTATCTCCTTGACAATTCACAATACTTTTTACCGAACTAGCATCATTTATACTTTTTTCCACAACCACGTCCTGGCTCTTCTCTTCAATGACTATATCATCAATAGATAAAGAATCGTTTTTTTGTTGGTTACTAACTGCTTTGGCATTATCGTCATCTGAAGAAGCAAGAATCATATTTTCATCGATTACTTCATCAAGGGGTATGCCGTTGTCAGATGATTTTACAGTAGAAAAATCTATTTCTTCCATAGGTTTAATAGCAGGTTCCTCATTTTTTTTATTATCAGCAGCTTGTGACTGCTTCATCTCGATATCTACCTCAGATTCAGAAAAGCTTGAGTTTTCGATACTTATAACGTCCTCAATCGGATGTCCTTTATTTTCACTGTCACTATTTGATTCTAATGTATCAGAAATGGCTATTGGACTTGCAGAATCAGAAGATTCTGAAGAACTTATTCCATTTCTAGGCGCAAGTTTTTGCAATAAATTAAGTTCATCTACGTCAGACTCTAATTCCTTGCTTTCGTCACTTAGAGAATTTGCAAGATCAATATCATCTTTTTTCTCATTTGAAACATCTTGTTTTTCTTTATCAACGTCCATTTTAACAGTTTCCAGATTTTTATCTTTATCACACTGCATTTCTTCAGATTTATTGGACGGAAAATTCTCCTTCTCTTCTGGTATTATCTGCGACTTTTCTTGAATTAATCTTTTCAGTCTTTCTTTTCTTTTCTCTTTATTTTCCAGAGACGATGACTCTTCAGTAGGTTCTTCATCACTTTCAACTGGAGATTCATCTGCTTCTTTATCACCAATCTCTACAGCCTCTAACTTCAGTAAATTTTGCCTGTCAGCAAACCTGAGAATAGAATAACTTAGTTTTATTGTTTCCCTTAATTTTTATACTTATGCTTGCGTCCTTAAATTTTAAAGGGGTTAATAACAATGGCTTAAATTTGATATTTTTCGTGGTTATGGAACTATTTTTACTACATCTTACTTACTTATTTAAAACTTCCGCTTCTTTTTTAGCAGCAACCTGTTGATTTTCATCTAATTTCTTCTTTAAGCACTCGCTAGTCTCCGCAGGATCTGTTTCTACTGATATTCTTGAAAATGCTAGCCTCCATTCGTTTTCCTGTCTGCGACGTTGTAACTTTTTACCGCAACGTGTAAACAAATCTCTTGCTGTAAGTATTGTTTAATTATGTTATAAATGGTGTGTTAATGATATGTTATTATGTATTTAAATTATGATGTATATTTTTACAAATCCATTTGCATAGTATTTGGAACAGAGTAGGCGAGCTAGCGCCCAGTGCAGTTTAAGAGGCTTGATTTTTATTCATATAAAACCCATTTGACTATCGTGCAGTTCATGCCTGTTGCCTTTTTTTTGACAAACAATCACCAAAAATCTTCCTAAAATCCCTATAGTGCATTCAACAATCTGTTTTGCATGACTTACTTTTATTGTTTACAATTTTACCGCGTGAATAGAAGATTATTCATTTGTACAATTATATAATAACAATAATAATGAAATCTGTTTATTGCCATCAAAAAGTAGTTACAGGAAAACACGAAACTTAGCAGTTATATGAGTGTTTCTTAAGAATCGACTAATTATACATATAATCATCATCATCATCTATCATTCACCAAGCATAATACTGGAAATCACATCAAGAAGTGATAAGGGTAACGCTTCAACATAGTCCCTGGTACCCCAATCTGGATGCGCATGATTGCCCCATCTAGACAGCTTCACCCAACCTCTGTATCGCGGTGAATTATTATGTTTACTCTGTACCATAATACCATTATTTTATGAATGAACTAGCTGTTCCCCGCGGTTTCACCCGCGTTAGTTTTGAAGATACTGTGGGTATTAGAAGATAAAAGTACTTACTTTACCCTATATTTTTTTCTGTACCTACCCTTGACAACGGGTAGGCAGTATGCAAAATTTGATGTAGTTTCTTCCGCATTAATTTCGGAGTTCCCGTGGGAATTCCGGGATCAAAAAAGTAGCCTATGTCCTTCTCTGTACTCCTGACAAAGTGTATGCAAAATTTTATGGTGATCGGTTGAGCCGTTTATCCGTGAAAGCGTAACAAACAAACAAACACACTTTCGCATTTATAATATTAGTAAGGATTCTACAGTAAAACGATACCTTGCTCTATAATATCTGCCTCATTCCACCCCAGCTTATCCTCTTTATTGGCTTCCCTGACACAGCGTAGCACGTCATGGAAATCAGGGAATGGTAGTGGTGTTCCTATAGGGACTTTTTTATTTATCCATTTCTCGAGTCGCCTTATTGGCCCTGACGGCTGCCCGGGCTTCGCCTCAATGTGTATGTAGGGCTCAGATGGCATTTTGGTGTTTGTCAATTGACAAAATTTCGCGTGGACTCTGACAATTCGTTCTTTGTACCTGGAATATGAGAAATATATTATCATGCATAAAGGTTCACAATCACAACATGACTGAAGGTTCCACTTGAACTGACTCGGGAATCGACTTAATATTTTTATTTTATTATACCACAGTAAATCATTAATCAAATGTTTAATTTTTACACCATACAATTTGTGTATCATACAGACAGAAATGAACATGAAATTGGGATTGGCAGATTGAATACTAACAGTGCCCGCGGTTTGCCCGCGCGAGTTTCGCAATTGCCGTAGGAACTCTTTAATTTTCTTTAACACAAACCTTGTGCTAATAAAAACTTAAAAATTACAAACACAACAAAAAAAGATTCGAATCTGCCCAACCGTTTTAAAACTTTGCGAGACAAACGCACAGCAATTGATTTTTATAATTCTGCCTTGAAATTTCTCAAAAAGGAAACGAAAAGTCTACCTCTCAGTCAATAAATATACGGAGTCATCCTCGTCTTCAAAATCAACTTCTTGGTCTTCCAGTTTTTTGATAGCTCTATTTAATTTCTTTAGTGTTTTTTCTAGTTTACGAATCTGCCTCTGTCTCTTCAAGTCATACTCACTGTCTTCTCCATATAGAAAGTTGTCAGATTCTATAAAGAGAACAAGTAATAATAATAATGGCAGTTAGTGTATGTTGGTACACATTAGGATGTTACGGAACTTCGACCTCTGAGTCCGATAAGTCGGAACTTCCATATTACACCTCGGGTTTCAACTTCGGCTCCGACACTTTTAAATCGAAGGTTTTTATCAGAGCTTTATGCATGTGACTGGGGTACACCCCCCCTCCCACGGTGTCATTGATTACTCTTTCGTTATACGCATTACTCATGATACGGAGTACGGACCACCTCCGACTCCAATCCGGTTCTGGCTCTGACCAACTAAATTTAAAAACTCCCACTCCGACTACGGTTCCGATAATATACTTGCGTAACATCCCTATTACAGCAAATTCTCAAATCACCTACTTCGTTCAAATATCAACATAGTGCATTCAGTGTGTATTGAACACACAACCTCGAGCAAGATAAGCTAAAGTGAGTAATTAAATTATTTAGGAAAGTAGTGAAATTCTTAGAGACATGAGTAAAATTCTTACAAATATCAAGAAATTTACATGTCAACGCCTCCGAGCAATAAAGCCGATAGTCGCAAAATCCGGATTTCACAGAAGCAGGAATTTTTTTTGAATATCAACTTTTCAACAAGTCGGAATATTGAGGGATTATCTCAGTCAATTTGTCAAAAACGTTTATTTGTAAAATAATAATATAGACTTTATTTTTATCGTAGATACGATGTGTAATGTTAAACTAATTTTATGAATAAATTAAATAAAATAAAAACGTGTTATTACGATATTATTCAATAACTCATTCATTTAATTTATTATCTTGTATTTTTAAAGTATTTTATTGTGATGTTTATATATTATATTATGTATTGTGTGTAGCGTATATTCTATTATTGAATTGTATGTAATATATTAGTATTTTCGAATATTATAATACTGTATCAGTCTATATTTACTTATCTAGTTTATTCTAAATTCAGAATTAGAAACTGCATCATTATTTCTGTAAATGTATTAATTGTTTGTGAAACTGTTTGGGAAAATGTATTATGTATTTGTTCTGTTTAATTGAATTATTATAGCTGTATGTTTCCTGAATTAGTAAATAAATAAATAAATTATTGCAGTCAATTTAAACAGATATGGTAAAAGTATGCCAAAAAACTTTTGTATTGATGAATAACAGTACTATCGAAATCGATTTTTATCATTATTTTTTTGTACAGTATACTTCAACTTCTCTAAAGTAAAAGCATGTGTCATTATAATATCTTCACTCAAATATGTACTAGGTAAAATCTGAAAAGAAATACTAAGATGTGTTACCACTTACCACTTACCATCCATAGGTATCGAATTTGATATAATAAATTCATAGTCAAAGTTGACTTTGAATAGTATTTAGTTCTAATAGCACATTACCGGCTTATTCTCGAGGGTGTCGTATTATTGCTGTTAAATAATATATTAAGGAAACTTTGTACCTGCTGCCTTCTGTTTAATTTTTTCTGCTTCTTGTGTTTTAGCCATTTTCCTTTGTAAATTCAGTTCATCAACAATGTCTTTAATATATAAATACATTTTCTCTGGTGCAGATTCCATAGCCAAAATCTTAGATGATACCATGTCAATAAATTCTTCAGACTCTGTATATTCCTTTGGTACCTGTCTATAGTATGTTTTGATTTTTTTTTCAACAATTTTCTTCATATCTTCAGAATTTTCCAGTTTGAAACACAAGTCTATAAAGCTTCTATAAACAGGATGGAAATCGTTGATTTCACTGTTGATCTCAGTTATAGCTATAGCTTCTTCCACACTTGCAGAGTCTTTCTTTGGTATATCTGAATTATTTGTACCATTTACTGATGGTTCAATCATTTCTACATCTTCACTTATGAAATTATTTTCGTCATAACTATTGTGTGAGTTAGAAACTGCTATTGGCTCAATTTCTATTTCAATAGTATCACCTACATTTCCTTTTGGATACTCTAATTTTTTTTTACTATGGGGAACTTTATTAATTACAGTGCCTTCATTATCACTATCACTCTTATTTGATATTTTTTCCGTATTTGTTTTAACAGGACTATCATCAATTGTTATCGTAAGTTCTGTATTCACTTCACAAGTTCTCTTATTTTGAATTGGTTTTACTGGACTATCTTCTATGGTAATTTCTATAAACTTTGTAGGTTCTGGCTCTTTATTATTTTGTTCCTCTAAGCTAGGTTTATTCTGTTCTTCAGGCCTCAAATACCACTGTGGCCCAGAAGTTGAAGTAGCCATTTCTTCATCATCTAGCTCTACTGTCAACACGTCACCAATATTTGCTTTATTAGATGGATTAGGTCTTTTCTTTGCTAAGCTTACTGTTTTAGTCACTTTCACATCTGTAAAGTTACTTGTTGGATTCGATTTTTTTATCAATACAGGATACTTTAGTTTATTTGAAGATGATTTAACTTTGCTGATAACAACTTGTGAATTACTGAGTTTTTTTATTAAACTTAGTGGGTTAACTTGTGAGGAAAGATTTTTATTCACATTTTTAGATGAACTTGTACCTTGTGGACTTTTCTGAACTGTGATGATGGGTTTTATGTATTTTGTTGAGACACTTGGCTTAGGTATTGGCTTAGATGTTGGTTTATTACTGTTTAGATTTCGTTTAATGTTTATTAAACTGGTGTTTCCTTTTTGATTTACAACATTAGATTGCTTATATGGAAGAATAACCAAATTTGAGCTTTTGGATGCAGGTTTAATTGTGACATTATGAAGTTTTTTTAATTTTTTTGGTATATGTACCATAGCATTGGGTTTTGTCTGAAAATACAAAACAATTATACTCTTTAAGGGCCGTTTAAGTACTATGTAAGCACTAAATAGGGGGGTGGGGGGGTCTAAATGAAGATTACGTCAGCAGTAATTATTTACATTTTTACACATATGGTAACCCTCATATTGTCTATGCTTTAAAACAAAATGCATTTATGGGGATTTCTACAAATAATGACCTTATTTCTAGACTTCTAACTGCTGCAGCTGCTCATGAATCAATCAATTGTACCAATGTTTACGTAAGCATGGGGGAGGGGTAAGCGCTTTGCTTACTTTTGCTGACAAGGGGGAGGGGTGAGTTAATAATTGCCAAAAATCTGCTTACGTAATACTTGAACAGCCCCTTATATGTAATGTAACTAACTTTCCTTATGGCTACCCCAACATGGAAATCTGTTTTTTTTTTACATTGAACATCTCAAAATTTAAATGTCAAAAAAGAAATCCTGGCGATCATCAACTTTGTAATGAATTGAATCCTAATCATTTAAAACTTTCAACTTGGTATGTAGATCAATCAGTCAGTTTAATAAGAAGGAGCAAGCCAAAACATAATTTAAATTTTTTTATGTTGATATTAAATCTTTACAGTCCTTTGAACTTCAATTAGTCTTTATTTCAATGTAGTATTAACGACTAGCTATGCTGTGCCCTGCGGTTTCACCTTAGTGGGTTTCCGAATTCCCACACTCTGATAAAAGTAGCATATTAAGTTACTCCTTAAAACTTAAAAGTCCTGTCAAAATTGGTCTAACCATTTCAGAGATTTGCCAGAACAAACCTGACAGACAAAATCTTTCAGAACTGCTTTTTATTACAAGTAGTCTAGAAACACTTTCACATTTTTAGTAAAAAGCTGTTTGTGACATAAGAAACAGACATTTCAATTTTATTTATGTGTCTAGATTAGTGGTGGGCAAACTTTCTTCACAAAGGGCCAGAAAGTTTATCAAATTTCGTAGGAGGGCTGTAATTAGAGAATTAATGCATATTGTTTTGAAATCTTTGGCTACTTAACTAGTCTAGCTGGCTCCTTTACCTATGGATGATCATAAAAATTTATTATTATACATTTTGAAGGACCACCGCACGGGCCAGATTAATACCTTTTGTGAGCCGGAGTTGGCCTGCATGCGGTACTTTGCCCACCATTAGTTTAGATGTATAAACTAGGTATATAGTTAATTTGTTTTTAACAAAATAAATGTAGGTACCAGTGTTCGGAATCATATGACAATTATTGTACACATACAATAATTTGGGTCTATGTATGATATACAATTTCACATTATTATCATACATTGTACACATTTACAACAAAAATTAACTAGAATTATGTCTATATAGTCATAATACTGATGAGTATGATAATTTTTTCCGTGTTTCGGTCCAAATACGATAATTTTACGCCCCTGGTACGATAATAAGCTCCCTTCAGGTTGTATCAAAACTATTTTACTTACCTTTTTTGATACTGGTTCTGATTCTTCATCAGAAGATACTAACTCTATGACATCTTCATTCGCCATTGAAAATATTTGATGAATTTATTCTAAAAGCAAATATTACAGTAGTCAACATGCTATCAAGATTTAAAAGGACTTGTAGCCTTAATATTGCAAATAAAAGCTTAATTTAGGTATACAATTTCGAAGGACATAATACTAGAAATACAGCCTTTTAAATCTCTACATAACTAAGAAATTTACTTTATATTATCCACCTCTGAAAATTAACTAAGAGCGTCTCTTTTTTCTCTTCGAGTCTTTTATACTATAACCTCATTACTCTTCAAGTCATCAGAGTTTAGGATGAAAGTGTTTTCTTTTACTGAATGTATCTATGTTAATTGTCATTGATTTTTGCACAATTCTTATAAAAATGTATTTAAATGTTTTACTAGTTATTACAAAACTCAAAACCTTTACAGCAATTAGCAAAGCACAAATTGGCACAATGACAAATGACAATGACAATTTGTCATTTTTTTTTTTTGTACCTAATATTCCCCACTCGGAGAAGACAAATGAAACCAAGTTCATACAGCCAAATCAGATGTTTTCTTTTCTATTACTTAAGTAGATACATTTCAATGTTATCCAAGGCAGTATCGCTCTGGGTAGGCAAATTATGTAAATAGAATACAGACTCTGGTAGGAGCCAAATAAAGGTGATGTCAAATTCCATATTTTCCTTAATATTTTTTTGATTACATAAATAATATCATGAAATGAAACTGATGATTAACAAAAACTACTTTGCATAATTTTACGCAAAAAACTCGAATAAACTTCAAATAAGCTATATTGTAATATTTTGATATTACTAGGGTACTTGCATGAAATTTATAATAGGAAATTGTGTCAATATTTCAAAAATAGAGCCTCAGAAAAGCGTTGTCGTGAAAGATTTACTAAAAAATTTTCAATAGTTTCCAAAATATTCAACTTTTAATTTTGTGAAACGGAACGTTGCAACGAAACACCAATCACAGCCAAGCTTGACACATGACGTCACTTTAATTTTTTTAGGAAACATTTACCTATTTCATAGAAGGCAAAAGAAACTAAGTGTATCCACTCAACGCATATTTTCCATTTTACATTTTATATTCTACGGGGAGAGTTTTAAAACTTTCACCAAATAAATCTTAATCTAATCTATCTAATATATATAAATCACGTGTCACGTTGTTTGTCCGCGATGGACTTCGAAACTACTGAACGGATTTTGATAAAATTTTGTAACCATTTATAATATGGTCCAATTTAAAAGATAGGATAGTTTTTATCCCGGAATTCCCGCGGGAACTCCGAAATCACCGCGAGTGAAACCGCGGAGGACAGCTAATCACCATAAACTACTGTCAGGGGTACAAAGAAGGACGTAGAGTACTTTTTTCCTGGAATTCCCGCGGGAACTCCTAAATTACCGCGGATGAAATCGGGGGGGACTATTTTTTTAGATATTGTATCACAATTTTAAGGAATGACGTCATACCGATTACTTTAAATCCATATTTTTTCGGTTTGTTGTTGAGTTAGGTGGTTCGGATAAAAAGTGTTGCGTGCCAACCATGAGTTACACTGACAAAAGGCAAAATGTCCAGTCTTCAGCTAAAGTTTTATATTTTTACACACCCCTTTTTGGGAAGAAAATGACAGCCAAATCAGATGTTGATGTTTTTTAAAGCTATTTGCATCAAATAATAATTAGTAAAGTAACTTATTATTTCGATGGCTAATGGCTATTTGTATTTAAATGCATTGAAAAGTCATTGTAATGACAACAAGCGGCAGTGTTACCATCCCTAAAAAATACTTACCCCTAAAGTTTAAGTCAAAAACCCCTAAATCCTCCTAAATAAAGTAATATTATTAAAAATGTTTATAAATAATAAACAGCAGCGCCAAGATTTTTGCCTAGTTTCAAAATTATTACGGTAAATTAGTGGTTTTATAAAAAAGTCAAAAGCAAAAATGTCTCTTGATTTTTTTACGACCAATAGACCTTTTTTGGTAAAGTTTACGTCTATGTAAAGGAAACTTAGTCCATGCAGCCATTTCAAATGTTTATTTCTTCTTCCGTAGTTAAATTGAAATGCGTTGGTGAGATGCATTGCGATGCTTCATCAGGACTTTTGGAAGCAACTCTTTATAATTAAACCGTAACAAGAAGCTCTGTGGGAAGTTGTATAGTACAACGACAACCTCGTGATGAACGCTACACTTCTTCTTACCAATTAGGTAGGTAGGTACATTGTTTCGGCACATAGTTCATACTTCATCACTAATGGATCACAGTTCAACCTTAATTTCGCTTTTGGATATTGAAGTTACCTGTCTGTCAGTGTCACATGATCCTGTCAATACGATAGTGACATTTCTATCACAGATTAATAAGGCGTAATTTTGAACAAGTGACGTCATTCCGCGTTTCGGCGGTAAAGTCTAAAGTAGGAACTTTGAAACGTTCTATTTAATTAATTTATGCATATATTTTTTTTCTTTTTCTTGCTTTGTTTAAGTAGGCCATATATCTTTAAAATAGACTGAAAAAAAAAATTCATGTAAGTACCCTATTGTGACAAGCACGCGCTCGCTATCAAATGAAAAAAAAGCTAAATGTCAATCACTATTCAGTCAGTGCTCAATTGCTCATTGGCCATGAAAGATCTTTGGCCATTGTTGGCCATTGCAGTCATTCTCGTTGTGTCTTTAGACATATGTCTAGTTAATTTGTGAGTGGGTATCTACTCACTAGAAGAAATCCCGTTTACTGTTTAGCTATTTAGTTTTCTATTTTATCGATTAGATTAGGACAATGATTAAACTTTTTTCATTAAAACAACAGAAAAAAGATGAAGAAGGATCCGCAAGAGCAGGTAGCACACAAAAGAAAGCCTCAGCGGCTCAGTTACGAATTACAAAAGGTAAATAAATATATTGAATGTAGATCCAAAAAGATTTGTTAAGTTATTTATAAATTGCGTTGTCCTTTTGGCATACTATAAAGCTTTATTCATGCTGTAGGAGCACACACCAAATGCTTACTGTTGACATTTATTTAGCTTCCAATATATTACATTAAAACTACCTGTTTTTAATTGACATGTGTATGTGAATACTGTATTAAGGTAAACTTCTTTGTACATAGGTACCTATGTTATCGTAATTTAAGAGAATAAGTAAGGCAGCTCTTGTCTATCTTCATGGGTAAAGAAAAAATCTCCAATTCATCACTTATCTTGCCTCTTAGCAGTTTAAGTTGTACCTAAATGCACTGGTTGAATTCCAAAAAACGGTTTGTCTTTTATAAATTTGCATTTTTTTCAATCATTACAAAGTTAGTCAATTAGGTGAGATTGATGATTTGCTCCCTATGGCATTTTGCTGCAAAATTATTTTATTAGAAATGAGAATTTATTAGAATCCTCACAACAGAATCTTAAACCTACCTATATTTAGAATACGCAGAGAATATAGGTTTATGTGAGTGTGTTATTTTAACAAGTATGGATGAGTTATTTAATTATTTTCATTTGTAATATTAAATTCCAATTTGATACTAGAAAATCTCTTGCGGATTATTAATTAAAAAGACATTATATGTATTGAAGTAAGAAGTAAAGGTCAATATTTTTGTATTGATAAAAATATTTCTTTTAAAGTAGGTACCTAGTCTTTCCTGTATCTAAACATATAAATAAAATTGAATTGTGAGTTTGTAATTCCAAATTATTAGCTTTTCACTAAATGCATATGAAAGTATATAACTACAGTACTAATATAAAAAATCAATTTTTTAAGTTTTTCTATCTGTCTGTTTGTTCCGGCTAATCTCTGAAATGGCTGGACCGATTTTAACAGGACTTTCACTGGTTAGCTGATGTTATAAGGAGTAACTTGGCTACTTTTATTTTATTTTAGACAAAAATGTTAAATAATTATCTACACATACCTAGAATCGATACACTTGATATATAACAAAAACTGCTGTGTTGTCTGTGGTTTCACTCTCTTTAGTTTACCTGTGTAACTACTCTGTGCCTATGGCTACAATAAAACCAGTGTTCGTTGAAAGTAAAACCTTTATTTAATTAAAATAAAAACCTTAAAAACTAAAATAACAACCCCACTAGAGATCAAAAAATGTGTGGGAATTCCAAAACTCTCACAGGTGAAACCGTGGGGCACAGCTAGTATGACATAAATTTACAATTATTTTGCCAATATTGTTGTTAATAAATATTTGCTGTCCCTAACAGTGTGGACAGTAAATTTTTGGGATGGCAGTTTTGCATACAATATCTCAAGCAGGGCCCTTCAATCTCTTCCAAGAGCTCCAAGAAAAATTTTGTTATTGTAAAGCATCATAATCTATAATTCCAAACTATAACTAAAGAATAGAGAGCACGATCGAGAGCGTGTTAATTTTACAATAGTCTTGTGTAAAATTAACACGCAAGACTAATAAAAATACATTCTTGCAATTTATATGACCCCATCTAAATCCAAACTAATATTATTACTGCAAAAGTATGTCTATTACTTGCCTAAATTGAACCAATTTTGATGAATTTTCGACATAAGCTCCTTATAGCCTGTAACAAAGAAATGCTTAAAGAATCCCAAAATTCATGCAAGTTAAACTGCATGGTGCAGCTACAGCACTATGTATAAAAGTCCTCAATAAAGATAAGAAGAAACACTTTGTATCAACTTTTATTATCTTTCTTATAGGAGCCTGTTTCTTTTTTATTACAATACCTACATATAATACAGTACAAATTACTTTTTATTGCATTACAAAAAATGTTACAAGAAATACATAGCAAATCTTGCTAGCAGCAATCTTTTCAAGGCAATCTTGATAAGGAAAAAGATTAAAAGAATAGATAAAACTGAAATAAACTAAATTATTATCTATTAAAAAAAAACTGACTAAAAATCACTAGTTTCCTAAAAAAATAAATAATAATAGGTCTTTACCTATGAAATTGCCGTTCTGCAGTACTGGCCATTTCAAATCAAATAATTTTTTGTTTGGCTAAGAATTCTAATTTCAAATTAATTTTATTTTAAACATGGAATTCTTTTTCCAAAAGTAGTCATATCAAAGATCATATAATCACTATGTGAGTCATATGTTTATCGATTATTATTACAACGTAGTGATTATATGATCTTTGTATTACATTTTCATCGCATTTCAATCTTTTTTGTCATCATGGATACCTACGTTAAAAAATTCGAGTAATTATGGAATATGAGTACCGTCGTGGCACAAGCGGCACGCACTGGAAATTTCGACCTGAAAAATGAACCTCGCGGTCGTCCGAAGACTTTGGTCGACAATGACGAATTAAAGGCGATTGTGGAAGCTAATGATACACAATTAGCAGCAGCTTTCGACCTTAGCGTCAAAACAATATTGGTCAATTTGCGTCAAATTGGCAAGGTAAAAAAGCTTGACAAATGGGTGCCCCACGAACTCAATGATCGCCAGTGCGAAGTATGCGTCGAGACGTGCCTTGCACTGCTCAACAGACACACAAATGAAGGAATTTTGAATCGCATTGTTACCGGCGATGAAAAATGGATTTTGTTTGATAACCGCAAGCGCTCAGCAAGTCAAGTGCTCAGCAAGTTGGTTGTATCTTGGTTCAGCACCTAAACAATGCCCTAAACGAAAACTTACCCTAGAAAGGTGATGGTCACTGTTTGGTGGTCTAGCACCGATGTGATTCATCACAGCTTCTTACCAAACGGGGTGAGCATTACTGCAGATGTGTACTGTGAAGAACTGAACACAATGATGGAGAAGCTGACACATCTCCAACCAGCATTGGTCAATCACTCGTCTCCGCTACTCCTGCACCGTGCACGACAACGCGCGACCTCATAATACTGCACAGCAGACGGTCTCCATGTTGCAAAAACTGGGGTTGAAAGCTCTCCGTCATCCGCCCTACTCACCAGACCTTGCGCCTACAGACTACTACTTTTTCCAGAATTTGGATAACTTTTTGGCAGGAAAAAAATTCAATCCCCGAGCAGCAGTACAAAATGCCTTTGAAGTATTTGTTGCCTCCCGTCCAGCTGATTTCTTTAAGAAGAGCATCAATAAACTGCCACTGCGTTGGCAAAGATGCATTGATTGCATGGGTGATTACTTCGATTAATACAAATAAAAAATACATGAAAAAAAATTGTTTAAATTTTTTCATACTAAACAGCAATTTCATAAGTAAAGACCTAATATTAAGGCAGTAAACTATACTATAGACATATATGTCTATAGTATAGTCTATAAATATATATATGTCTGTATAATATATAAATGCAATAATATGTGTATACCACGTTTGCTTGGTTTCCACGACACAAGCTTATAGCTTAGTGTGGGATCAAGTACATCAAGTTGTGAATTGGATTATTATTATTATTATATTGTTATTTATATTAACACTTGTTTACAATTTCAGATTTAAATGAATTAAACCTACCCAAGACATGCAGCACAGAGTTTCCTGATCCTGATGACCTACTAAATTTTAAATTAATCATATGTCCCGATGAAGGGTTTTATAGAGGAGGAAGATTTGTATTTAGTTTTAAGGTGACTAATTCATTTAAGTATATTTTAATAAAAAACTAACAACATAAAAAACTGAATGATGTACCGAAATGAGTCACAATAATATGAACAACAAGTAACAACAGCTTTCCCATAATATTGTCTATAACAATGTTATCAAAAATTGGCAAACATTCATTTCGGGAGATATCATTTCGGGGATTTCAAGGAGATACAGTAAGTCGAAATGTCGCACCTTGCTACAGTTTATACGACGTTATGTCGTCACAAGCCCCCCTTCCAAAAAATTCGATGCACTTTATCCATTGTTATATTAAAAATATATCAATGACTTTATCTAACATTTTTTTCATTGATTTGGTAAACCAAAATATATATATACGTGTCTATTATTTTTTTATTATCTAACTGACATACTAAATCAAATTTAGATTTTCATACCCCGGAAACATGGCTATCTATATACATACCTACTATATGTATATAAATTAATCCCTTTTTCCCTTGGTCACGGTATCACGCGTAAACGGCTGGACCAATTTCGCTAATTCTTTTTTTGTTGTGTTTGTTATTGTAAGGAGAAAAAGAATATGCAAGAATTTTGGAGATCCTGCGGGAATCCCGAAACTCACACGGGTGAATCTCCGAAACGGTTGGACGATTTTGATGGGATTTCAAAAAAAAAAAATTATTTATTTATTAATTATTAAGACTTCCTGTGGGAATTCTGAAACCCACGAGGGTAAAACAGCGGGGCACAGCATACAGAAACATATTAAGTAATCTTCAAAGATAAATTTCTGTCTTTTATAAGGCAGTTCTTTACCTTATTTACACAATAACTGTATAATAATTGGGATCCTTCCAGAAACACCTTAAATTAATAAATAATTTTAAACAATTCTGTTAAACATTCTCGATTGGCGTAGTAGGTCACCATGCCTGCCCGCTAATCAAGAGGTTCCGGGTTCGATTCCCGGTGGGGGTGCACTTTGTGTGATGAACACAGGGTTCCACTTTCCAGTCTGGGTGTGTTTATATGTATATATCTATAGTATAGTATATTTGTATGTACTTCTATGTCGTATATTAATACCACGTTTGCTTGGTTTCAACAACACAGGCTATTAATAGCTTACTGTAGGATCAATTAGATCTGTGTGTTGTAAAGTGGGTTATTATTAAAAATCATCACTTTACTAGTTTTTTTAAATATTCTGTATATTTTTTATCCTGTAGGTATGATAAATAACGCCAACATTCATTCGCAAACTTAGACTCTATATTAGTTCTGATTGATTTTGCTTTTATTTCCCTCAAGGTAGGACCAAACTATCCTCATGAACCACCAAAGGTGAAGTGTGAAACAGCTGTGTACCATCCGAATATAGACCTGGATGGCAACGTGTGCTTAAACATACTCAGGGAAGACTGGAAACCAGTGCTCACAGTCAATTCTATAGTTTATGGTCTACAATATTTATTCCTGGTGAGTTTTTAAATATAATGTACTAGCTGATCCCCGTGGTTTCACCCGCATTAATTTCAGAGTTCTCACGGGAATTCCGAGATATAGAAAGTACCCTATGTCCTTTTTTTGTACCTACCCCAACAATGTGTATGCGCATGGTGATCGGTTTAGTAGTTACGCCATAAAAACTTAGACAAACTCACATTCCCATTTATGGTATTAAAGACTAGCTGTTCCCCGCTGGTGCACCCGTGTCAATTTCGGAGTTTCCTCGGGAATTCTAGAATACAAATACCTCGTACATCCTTTTCTGTAGGTACCCCCTACAATGTATATGCAAAATTTCCTGATGATTAATTGAGTACCTAGATAAGACATGAAAGCGTAACAAAAAGACAAATATTCGCATTTATAATACTAGCTGTTCCACGCGGTTTCACTCGCGTTAATTTCGAGAAGAATAAAAATTGACTCCGAAAAAGATTTTGCCGTCTATAGCATGAGCACCTACCTACTGCACGTCTTTCGAATCGCAGCTGCACAACGAGACTTACCTTCATCTTTCTTAAAATTATGTTATTACCCAAATTTTACAGTTGTATACCTACATATATTCTGAGTAATTTTTACGGGTACCTAGAATTTTGAAAATATATTTTTTCTTTCGCAGGAACCGAACCCCGAAGACCCTCTGAACAAGGAGGCGGCTGACGAGCTGCAGAGTAACCGAAGACTGTTCGAGCAACACGTCCAGCGAGCGATGCGCGGCGGCTGCGTCGGCTCCTCATACTTCGACCGGTGCCTCAAATGATCTAATACACGAACACAAACTGTAAATTAATGCTACCAATCTTATTATAAATAAAACAATCTCACGTCAAGACTTTATTTAAATGGTAATTTTTATTTTATTTAGCTTCACTATTTCAACGTCTTTGTTCCTATTTATACTATCCATCCACTGTACACGTTACACAACAGTCCCTACCTCTATGGGCTTTTCATACTATTTCTATGAGCCGCGCGACTTAGCTCTTCGCATACGCGCTCTTCAGACAATGCGCGCAATGCCATATCTATAATAGGTGCTCGATTTACATCGATGTCCTATTCTTGATCCCCATTCCGTTCTAGAGACCTGTCCACGTCCATTCTTTCTAGATGCTCAACCCATCTCACTTTTTAGGAACTTGTTACGGCCCTAATGTTCACAACTTTAGTGCTTTCTTTGCCATAAGTTATATACCGACTGAGAAAGTCTCTGTAAACTAATTGAACTTTAATTTTACTTTTACTATTGACAGATTAACAAATACAGATGGGCAATAACCCCGGTTATTGGGATTAACCGGGTTGATTGCACATCTATACAAACATAAACCAATACCATCTTTATACTATTGTTAAATGAACAGACAGATGGCGTTACAAGTTCCGTTAAAATCAAATCCAATGATATTATACTCATGCAGCTTAGTAATATGTAAGAATATCATCTGCCATGCTCACGTTGCATGTAGTTAGTTACCATGCAATGCCAACATGTTGCCATGGGGCTGTGCTCCATATAAAATGAAACGGCAACGTGTCATTAAGAAATCCATCGCGAAGTTAGCAACGGACGGGCCGTCAGCAGCCTTCTGCGGCCGCGGCGATCTCGCGGTGACTGGTGACGGTGAGTCAGCCGTCGAGTCAGTTGTTCAGGTTGGGTGTATGTCGGTGTCGTTGTACGCCGCCCGGCCTCACTCCTCAGTGTGACGACGACCGCCGCGCACACCGCATACGTCCGCTCGCAGGCAACACGCTCGCGGCCCGACGTGACTCAAAGTGCTCGAGTCAGAGCTGTTTCGACACGCCACTCGGTTGCGAAAGTCTGCGCGATGATATACAAGTGAGAGCCGCCATTCCTACGTCAGGGTAACGCTCATCGCACACGGTGAGCCAGTTTATTCGACCAGAGACATTTGAAACTCGCCAGCTGCGAGGTACGGGGGGCGAGCGACGCCGTCGGGTCGCACACGCGGGACCAAAATTTCCTAACATATTATATTAATTTACTTGTTTTGTGAAAACAACGGAAACCAATTTTTAATGTGTCAAGTCAGTATAGCTCATTGCTGCTACGTCAGATCGCTGAACGCCTCGAGCAGGAATTACAAGGTTATGCAAATGAGTTCTGAACGCTTTTACACCAGGGGTAATCAAAAGACCATTCATAACTTCAATAAACTTTAACATTTGTTTTTTTTTTAAAGCTCAGTGTCGTATCGTGCTTATCTACTTCTCTCGTTTTATCGTACGGTGTCGCTATTACTAATTGCTAATTACTGTGGTAGTCGAGTGATAAGGGTTTCGCGGAACGGTCCAATAGGACGTTTGCACAGCGGAGCACGACTCGCCTTCAACAGCGATGCAAGATCAACCCTCCACGATGTCGTCGAAACGCCAAGAGACGCTGTTATCGCAGGGCCTGATTCCCATCATCGATCTCGCTCATATAGGTGAGTGTTACCCACGTTTCGTCTCATTCTATTATAGGCCTTCTTGACCCGCCTTCTGTTACACCTCGCAAAAATATATTTCTTTAAATTACATCGAACTATTGTTTGAAAAGAGCCTTAATAATTGTAAGAATGCGGACGGTCGTTTTTACCTGCACCCTTGTCGTTCTCAAACTTCAAAGGATATCCCTGCGCAACTGTTATTCTCTACAGACGATCCCGGTTTTTTGTCAGTGGGATCGACAGATGTGCAGCGAATCAACGATGCATTTATTTTTTTATCACCACGAACCTTTATCCATCTCGCTCTGATAGAGTTCAAAGACCGCGCACCACTTCTGAACCCTCCATCATTGAGTTCATCCACCTAATTCCCCTAAATAAACTTCAAATGCAACCGATAATTATTTATAGCGATCGGAAACTGCTAACTAGGTACCTACCTATATTAAGTACCCACGAGTTAGGTTACGTCTATTGTTGTTGAAACGATGAATGCTGAAAAATAAATAACAAAAACTAAGTAAGTAGGTACTTCGAAAACATTAGTCATGCAGTTATTTGGATAAAAGGTGTATTACTATTTACTATAGTTGTACCCTGTTCATGAGATTAGTTGGAAACAAGAATGGCTGGTTTAAATGAAGTAGATTGATATCCATATATTCATTCATATAGTCTGTTACAACTTACAATCAATTATCAATGACACAGTGTTATGTGGTGAGTGGTGACCATTGTACCTTATCGCTATTGTTTCTTTCTCTATCTACATTGGCACGAACGCTGCTGCCAGTGCAAGATAGCACTACTGCGCTTAATTATAAATTTCGTTAATTTTAACGGTCTTTTGTGTGTTACTGTTGTCGTATTTCTTGCTCTGTGGTTGCTATTGTTTCAATAATATTTTTAATAACGTTAGAATAAATTTGTTATTTTTAGCGGGTCTACTAAATGTCCAACCAATATTTGCAAGGAACTGATCGCGATAAAGTTTTTAAATAATACTTAGATTATCTGATATATAAAAATCTCGTGTCAAAATATGCGTCTCACAGTGTTTGTTATCGGACTAAACGCCTTGACCGATTTTTATGAAATTTTTTGTGTATATTTGGTATATCTGAGAATAGGCCGTAGCCCGTAGGCTATTTGTTATACTCACGCGGGTGAAGGCGCAGGGCACAGCTAGTAACTTCTAAATAACTCATTAGGTTGGTACCTCGTCGTGATGATGTGTTTTGAGGCAGCAAGCAAAAATACTAGACAAACTCATTTCCAACTTGGTTTGTGTAAAAGTTAACTTATTATTATTAATCCCATTGTGTACCTAATTAAAAGAATTTTTTATTCATTTCCAACTGCTCTTCGAGGAAAATACCTATGTAAAGCAAATTATGCACAAGTCTTTGCTCCTTTCCGATTGTAAGGAAAATTTTACGTTAGGTACTGAAATGAAAAATGTATGAAATGAAATAACTTATTGATTATCCAATATAAAGTATACCTAGCTACTATTAGAACGTATGTAAATATGAAGCTACAATGGGGCATGGACGACCTTCTCAGTACCTATTAAGTTTTATTTTTTTTTATTTTATTTATTTATTAATATTTATCCCAGCTCATTACCAGACTATCCTAAAATACAAACATGACTTTGTACCAAACTACAAACTTGTAGGTACTTGGACTCCTAATAATTTTTGGCAGCATACTCTTTGAAATATTCTTCTTCTCTATAAAATCTGTAAATCCTTTCAATTCTACCAAATCAGTTTGCAAAATTCCTTTCCTTTTCCTACAACCTTTTATTAACCGCTTTCATTCGGTCGGAATTTGGATACTAGAAACATTCAATTTTACTTTCATACAATAACATAATACTCCTTAATATCATAAAAAATTGAAAATGCAATTCCGTGAAAAAGTGAAAAAAAAATTGCTGTAGACGTGTTTTTGTACACTAAATCGTAGATTACAAATGAAATAAATGGATACACGTTTGTAATAGACCGTGGAATCACCATATACCTATTTACTTACCTACCTATGTATATTAAAATGGTTTCTTGGTTACCTAATGGAAAAAGGAATTACCTAACTCTGTTAAACATGTACCTACTTTATGTTGTGAAAGTGTTAGTTCTTGTTACAAGCAAAAATTAAAAGCACATAAATTACTTATTTAATAAATCATAGCCCACTCTTTCTTCTCTATAGCTTAACCTCGAATGCTACGTAGGTTAACAAGCTCGCGAGCCTGTTTCGGGGTTAAGTGCCGCACTTTGATTGAAAGCCCACTAACCGGCCCGTATTTGTACGGTTTCTTAACAAATTGTTGGCTGGCTAATTATGTAGAGAATTTTTAATAAAATATCTAATTCCTTAAAAATCAGCTTTACTTAGTGATATAGGTACTTCAATAGAAGGTTGATAGGTACGTATACATACTGGTTCTCGTGAAAAACAAACAAATAGTATAAAATAGTAGGTAGGTACCTACATAGAAATTGTTTTTTTAAATTATTTACAAAAAAAAACTACCAACTATTTAGTTGATAGTAGGTTGAATGCGTCGTGTTGTCTGTTGACTGTTGAGTAAAATGTTTAATTTTATTTCTTTGCACATAATATTTAATTTGCACATAGCAATACCACGCAATAGGTACTGTATTTCTGTTTTGGCTGTATTTTCCAAGAAGCGATACAAACAAAATCTTATAAAGTCTTCTTGCATCTTTAAGTATTTTATTACTGCTTATACTGAATAACTATATGCTCGTACTTATGAACACAATTTAAACACTAATGAAACCGGTTACGCTTTTAATTGCCTATTGTCTTCTTCATTTTCCATCGCAATTTGCAAGATAGACGATATTTAGAAAGGTGACCGGTTAAAAGTAGCGTTTATTAATACGGGTCTTAGATAACCGTATAGGCATTAGGCGTCTGATTCGTAATTTGTGACTGTGTGAACTATGTATATACTGTGTCCATTCATGACAAATTCTATATATGTCGGCCGGTGAATCAACAACCACTTTTTTCACGCGTTTCACAATGACACAAACTCTACATAATTCGGTAAGTCCCTAAAGTATGTAGTTTTTATTCCGATGAGTTCAGAAGAATTTAAATACTACTACTTCAATCTTACTACTACTTGGTATATTATATGCGAATGTGAGTTTTTTCTTTACGATTTCACGCCTTCACTACTTAACCGATCACCATCAAATTTCGCACTTGTTTCTAATACTAGGGACCATCCATAAAGTAGGTACCTACCTACGTTACACGTTAAGAGGAGGAGGGGGTCGACGAAGTGTGACAAGGGGTGGGAGGGGTCCTATGTTTAGTGACGTCACATTTTAAAACCTTATACATCTATGTGTTCAAATGCCAAAGAAAAATTTATTCGAAGTCTATTTGTATGGAGATAAGTTTTAAATTGTTTTGTCGGAACTGCTGTTTTAATTTAATAATTTCTAGATGTAAAATTGCAAAATATATTATGTCTTCACACCAGGGGGGGGGGGGGGGGGGGGGGTCTCACAGATGTGACCAACAAGGAGGGTTGAAATCAGTGTGATGTAGGTACATACATACTTTATGGATGAGAAACCATACTAGGTAGGATGGATACCTACCTAGTATGGTTTCTGGCACTTTCCTTTCCGACAAACTGAGAAGGAGAGAAACTCCTCTTTTTGGAATCGATTAGTAAGTAGATGTTTCTTTGGCAAGACGTTTTCGTGCAACATGTTTCGCTTATGGCGAAACTCTCGAGCTTATCAACTCGGTCAATGGGACATTCGACTAAACCAGCCCCCTAGCCAAATTGACATTCTACAATCGTTAACGCATAGAAAACTAATAGTACGGGAGATACCGATGCTAATTCGGGAGACACTCGAGCGTCGTTGGGACCTATTGGGTTTTGAAGATTAGGAGATATAAACAAAATAAGGTTATATGATATTTTTTCATTCACCGGTGGGTTTAGCTTCTACAGGCTTTCAAAAATGTAAAAAAAAATAGTAAAATGGAAATACTCGAGCGCGTCAGATATTGTAGTTTAGATACTCCAAGGTGTCTCTGATATCGAAAATATATTCATCTGCCCATTTGCGTGGTGGGGGTGGCCATCCGGAAGGGGAGAAAATGAAAAAAAAAAACATTTACTCGAGCGCGTCAGATATTCAAAGGGGATGTTAAGTGAGCCTTAAAAATGCACCCCTTCGAAAATCTGCCGATTTGGAGGTGACGCAAGGTAGTAGCGAATTTTTGAAAATGCAAAAAAAAATCTCAATTTTGAAATACTCGAGCGTGTCAGATTATTTTACAGAAGGTTCAGCTTGCAGTCCAAGTTATGTTGGCTTAAAATCTGACAATAATTTTGAGGGATATTATTAATCTGACTGCTAGAAACAAAAATTATGATTTATTTTTAATTTTTTTTTATTTCTGATGTAAGTTTAATAACTTTATGAGCTATTTCTTGTTCACAAAAAACACACTTTATATTTCTATGAAATATGTAAAAGCTCACAAAATATTATTTACAAAACTAACTTTAAAGCACAAACAAGCCATTTCGTTTTACATATAATAACATGAACGCGTTGTTTTGTGATGAGCTTTATTATATAATATATATATAATTACATTAAAGTGAAAGGTGAACCTATAGTTTGATTTTGATTAATACTTACCATAACTTATTTTAATATGTATTTTAACAGACCAAAAAAAGTTATAATTCGACACGTTTAGCGCCGTGGTATACTGTGATGACGTTATGGCGACGGAAAGTAGTGTGAGGACGGTGCGAGAGAGTGAGAGATAGAGAAAAAGTAAAAGGGAAAGAAAGACAGAGATATGAATAGGTACATGTTTCACTGCAGCTGCTCGTTCGATTCGAAGACGATTTTTGTTTCTTCGGCTTATGAAAATCGGCAGATTATATTTTTCCCGCTATCCTTGAATTATTTACTTTAAAATAAAAAACAAATCAACTGCGCTCGAGAATGTCGAAGTTGCGTTTTTTTTTTGCAAGTTTGTGATCCTCTAACTCCTTTACGTCACGTTCAAATGGTCAGATTATTCATATACATACTTCTCACTATGTAATTAACCCACCATATCTTAATCTGACGCGCTCGAGTATTTCGAGTTATCGATTTTTTTTTACTAATCTGATCGGTTATTCTAGACGCACCCACCAGTGTAGAGGGCCTATATTTGGTGGAGGTACTCAACATGGTGCAAGGTACCCCCCTTATGTTCATCTGACGCGCTTTAGCTAATCCACAAATCCCCTCTTGGCGGTCCGTACTATAAATAACGAATCGTCATGTCACTTGGTCAATCAATTAGTGTCTGACGTTTTTAACAAAACTATTCTGATGCAAAGACCTCACCCAAAGCGAATATTATAATCATGTACCTATTATATATTATTATGTATTGTTTATTGATTTAGTATACAATTATTTTACGTATAAGTATCTGTATGTTGTAAGTTTACGTAGTTTCTATTATTTCTCGTATCTATATATCAGTATTTATATATTTTGTTATTATTGAAATTTATTATGCAGATATTAATGCCGCACTATCTACCTTTCTTTTTACATCTCTCTCTACCAGAGGAGGCTGCCTATGAAAAAATTGCTTTCAGCAATATAGGTCGCCTCGTTGTACGTATCCATATGTTTCTGTGTTTTGTAAATTTTGTGTCTTCTACTGTGTGTGCAATAAAGTATATTTGATTTGATTTGATTTGATTTATTTATTTATCCGTGTAATCATTGCGTTTTAACATAGTGGTTATACATTATATTCTTTGTTTCACCTCTGTCACGAAGTCACGTGTACGGTGTAGGTACTAAGTTTTAAGCGCTCTTTTTTCCTTTACTAAATAAGTATAATCCCTACTAAAGTAACTCTATCTGTCTGTCTGTCTGTATGTTACGCTACGGCTCAACCGATCATCATGAAATTTTGCATACACGTTTTCAGGGGTAACAGAGAAGGACAGGATACTTTTTATCCCGGAATTCCCGCGCGATCTCTTTAATTTTTGCGGGTGAAACCGCGGGGAAGAGCTAGTATACATATATACATATAGAAAATGTAGTGTAGGTATAGCTATTAAAGACAAGTGACTGAAACTGCTGTCTGGTATCAATATGCATTTGATAAATAATACAAGCAATTTATCATTGCGCAATCATTAATTGCACTTTGCTTTGTGGACAGCTGAAGAAACGTAAACCTTCATTTTTTAGGGATCCGTAACCTATTGCCAAAGATGTGGTGTAATAATTTCGTCCTGTCTGTATTTGAAAGGTAGACACACATTCTATGCATTGCTAATATTACAATTAACTATTACCTGTAGGTAATAAGGCCTAGCTAAGGAACATGTGTAATAAAATCTAAAATACACTATTTAATAAACATGTTTTAATGTTAATCATTATTTAAATAAATTATCTGCAAAATAAAAATAGAAAATTTTAACCTTTATAAACAAGAAAGAAATCAAACATTTTGTAAAACCTTACCTATTTACTGTAGCAGCCTAGGGTAATAAGGCCTACGGTTTTAACATACCAAAATTATTAGACTATAGTTTTAGTATCTCTGGTATTCGAGATGAATTATCTAAATAGCTTTGTTATAATAACTTTGTTCACATGATTTCATCCCAAAAAAAATTGAATATATTACAATTTTAGTATTTCAAAGGCGTAGGCCTAATTTGCCTCCTGCTCGTAGGCCTAATTTGCCTTCTGCTCGTAGGCCTTATTACCCATAAATTTTTCATTTTGATATTTCGCTTTTGTTTACGAAAAATATCAATTTTTCTGTTACATTTTGTAGAAAATGTACTAAAGCAATGGATATTATTTTATAGATATTCCGTAGCTAGGCCTTAATATCCGACAGGCGTACTTCCTAATAACTAAAACACAGATACGGTATAGGTACATACCTAACAACTCGTAAATTACCTATATATATAATATTTACCCCATGTGTGTACCTTCACCTACGGTTACATACCTACGAACATGGTTATCTACATAAGTAGGTCTAGGTATATTATTCTAACTAATATTATTATAAATGCGAAAGATAGTTTGTTTGTTTGTCACGCTTTCATGCCTTAACGGGTCAACTGATCATCATAGAATCTGATATATCTACCTACACGTCAGGTATACAGAGAAGGACATAGGGTATCTCCGAAATTACCGCGGGTGAAACCGCGGGACACAGCTAATACATAATTGGAATCGAAATAGTTTGGAACGAATCATCACCCATTTTGGTGTTGTGCGTACCTAATATAAGGCTTTGCTAAGACCAAACAACTATACGCCGCCATTGTCCTCACTTAAAAATCCTAGTGACGTATGTCATAGTGGAGTAATGAGTGTACCTATTGTTTGAATCGCCTAGGTATGTGCCAACTTCTTACCATCTGTGTACACAACCACATACACCACTTTTGATAAGACATAGGGTCATTTCGCCTGTTCGCGTCCATCGCCCAATTCGCGTCCATTTTGCGGATCTTCCTTTGAAAATCCTCAAAAATAAGTAAACTAACTCACCAATCAAACGAAAATTAATTACCGCTAATACCTTAATATATAAGAGGCACGCACACATCGACAGAAGGTCCGTGCGCCAAACCAATCTTCTTTAAAAAAATAGTTAGTTTAGGCTGTTCATCAAAGGAGTGCGTATGCGCGGGATGTTGAGATAAAAAATAGTGTGCAGCGGCGCGTTCGATGGTAAGTTTTTTATTGTTTTATGTTAATTTTAGGATACATAGCTGTTTCTAGACTTTTATTATGAAAAAAGGAATAATATTAATTATGAATTTGCTTATTTTTTTATATTTAACGAATAAAATAAGGTGGACGCGAATTACTACATCGAATTTACAAAACTTCCACTTTGCGTCCGCAATGGACGCAAACTATACCTACGTGGGATAATAATAAACCAAATTGCGTCCACCATTTTCGTTAAATACAATTGACTTGGTTGTAAAAATAATTTAAAATGTATTGATTAATTATTATTATTGTACATTATTTATTAAGACTACGTGTTCAATTTTTAAATCAAATGAGTAATTTGTTTCATTCTTATTTTTTTTTCTATTTAAGATGAGTTCTTTGCAGACAAGAATAGAAGAAGGAAAAGAGACACACACAGAAGACGATTTAAAGAAAGCATTAAAGGAAATTTGAGAGAAGAATAAATAGATGACATATAAGCAAAGAATATGCTATTCCCAAGACCACAATATTGGACAAAGTCAGTGGGCGCAGACCAGATGGAGTAAAGAAACCAGTACCAGAACCAGCGCTAGGAGTGAATAGTTGAATGGCTTCTTAACTGTTGTTTTTTGTTGGATACTGTTCAGAAAATAATTCCCAGGTCAAAAGTGGTTTAAAAATGTGGAGAGTATTAATAAAGCTAGCGCCCAAGTTACAGAAGAGTCAATTAGATTGTGGCTTAGAGAATTAGAGGAATATTTGGATAGTATACACCAAAAAGATATTTTAAGAATTTTTAATGGGGACGAAAGTGGTTTTGATCTTGCCCAAAGACAGGCAAAGTTTTAGGTCCAAGAGAGTTCAAAAACTTATACCAAATAAAGCCTACTTGGCTTGAAAAAATGAAAAAGAAGACAACGCGACGGTATCAGATACTATGTGTCCACCTTGTATCATGTTTCCATACATTAGTCCACCAAGAGCTGTAGTGAATAGTATGCATCAAGAATGGTGCTTAGGCAGATCGGAGTCAGGTTGGATGAGAGGAGATAAATAAATATTCTTTGAATACCAATGAGTTTCACAACTAGGTAGTGAAAAATAACATCAAAAACCCAGTGCTTTTGCTGGTAGATGGGCATAAATCGCTTATCGCATAGTATGTCCTTAATATTAAGTAAGATGAAAAAAACACCTATTTTTGAAAGCTTTTTTTAAAGTGATGTTTTTAATGATAGTAATGTTGTTTTATAATATTTATATTCTTAAATAAAGAAATTGTTAAAATACAATCATTCTTTACAAATTCTTAAGAATTGATATTCTTTTTTCCCCGATATTTCTTTTTTAAGCTGGTGGACGCTAAATGGTCCATGGGTGGACGCAATTTGGATTTTGTGGACGCAAAGTGGGTAAAATGCCTAATTCTGAAGTTTATCTATTTAAAAAAAAAACACAACATGTTTCGAACAAAACTGAAAGTTAATCTTAAAATAGACTATATAATGAACACGTTACATAAATTTTTCATAGAAATTAGTGCTGGGATATTTTTATTATCGCCGTCAAACTTGCCAACTGCACTAAATGGACGCGAACAGGCGAAATGACCCTATTTGTATAACTACCTACACAATACGAGAATGAACGTATTGTCTTGACTCAGACGTGAGTGTCTTGATGAGTGATGAATGCGTGGTGTGCTCTTTCTCCTTACTTTCATGATAATTATGACAACAATTAATTAAATGCGGCATATCTAAAAAATATTGCAAAGATTACTATTGTTAGTTACTTATACAAATTATATACGAACTTTAATAAATCTTAATAATCATAATACCATGCACTGTAGTCAAAGAACTTTGCCTATTAGAGGCATAGAATGACAGTGAGCGCAAGTAGAATGAAGCCATTTTAATTCAGACTGAAAAAGCTGATTGTGAGTAGGTACGTCTGGTACGTCTTATACCTACGTGTTGTTGCTTTTATGTGCGTGTCACCCAAGGTAATATGCTGTTCCACGCGCACATTATTTAGCTTTTTGTTTCAAAAGTGAAAGGAATTTTGAATACATCATCATCATCTATGACTTTATGACTATAGCTATACCTACGTATATTCGGTTTTTTCCATCAAGTCCTAATACCAGTAGTCCTAATTGTTAGACTGACTGAGGGTATGCAAAATTGCAAATCAATTCCATGGTCAAGAGAGATTCCTTCATTAAGACGATGTTCAAAAGTGACATGAAGATTTGACCTAAACAAAGATAGGTGGAATTGTTGGTGCTTAAATCATAATATTTAATATCCTAAACATAACAACCCAAAAAAGTTAGCAATTAGGTAATAATCTGCTTATGTATGGAATAAAATTAATAAAACCAATTTTATCAATCGGTCTTATCTGTTATTTCGTATCGGAAGAAAATACACTAAACGTCAATTCAAGTTTGAAATCTACCTAGTATACAGACAACTGACAAAATAAAAATATATTTCTGTAGGAACAATAAAAATTGATATACCTATTTATTGTAATACTAGCTGTTCCCTGCAGTTTCACCTGTGGTAATTTCGGAGTTCCTGCGGAAATTGCGAGTTACAATATAACTATAGCCTACCTATATTTTACTCAGGGGTAATGTAGCATTCTAATAGTGAAATTTTTTTTTTAAATTGTTTCCAGTAGTTTTTGAGTTAAATCGTAACAAACAATCAAAAAATCAAATCTTTCCCCCTTTATAATATTAGTTTTGATCAAGCGTCAAGCGTTCACAATTTCTAGAAATTAAAGTAAATTCGTTTTATTTTTTTAATTAGTCTCGTTTATTATTCTAGACAACCGTCAAATGATTAAAATACCTATAGCAAACGTGCCAAACAATCTCTTTTGCAACAATATTTGATAAGGGACCACTTTGGGGATAAACCCTTATAAACAACTAAGCTGGAACTCCAAAGTAGCCTAATTTACTTCTTATAACATCAGTTAATTAGCAGAGAAAGTCCCATTAAAATCAGTTCACCCGCTTGAGTTTCGGGATTCCGCAGGAACTCAACTTCTTTCATAAGAACCTTTTTTTACATAGGTATTAAAGCAAACACAACAAAAAAAAAACCGAAATTGGTTCAGCCGTTCACGCGTGAATCGTGATGCCGAAACCGAGGGAAATAGGGATTCATTTTATATAGACTAGCTGCCCCCGCGGTTTTGCACGCGGTAACTTCGGAGTTCCCATGGGAATCCCGAGGTACCCTATGTCCTTCTCTGTAGGTATCGTATAAAGTAATTTTTATTGCGAAATGATACATATATGACACTCAGGATCACTGTAGCTTCCTATAAGTAAAAGGATCTTCAAAGTCGGATCAGTGGATCCAGAGATTACCCCCTACAACGTCACAAACTCACAAACTTTCGCTCTTTATAATATTAGTATAGATTATATTTATACATAGCTATAGATAGACGACAGCATTGCGATTATGTTATCAAGGTGAAAGACGTGATTGGTTATCATTCGTTGAATTAATAAGTACCTAACTAGGTGTATGTCTTCTTATATTTATTATTATTATCTGCTATAAGATAGCGCTAGGAGGTGAACGTTTTATGAGTATCTAAATAGTACTAAATACTAGTTGATCCCCTCGGATTTGATCGCGTGAATTTTAGAAATCTCTTAGAGATTCTGTGATAAAAAGTCAAACCAAAATATATTCTTTTTGTGAGCCAAATTTCATCCAAATCTGTTCAGCCGTTACGCGTACCTACCTAGATACTATTTTATTACTCAACCGTGAATCTCTTATATCCGTGGATATATCGGTCGTCGTCCGTCTGTACGATAAGTTTGCGTCGCGTCGGTACTGGCTAAATTTTCCGTTAGAGAAACCGTTCGACCATCTCTAAAACATATCTATATTTAGAGGTCAAAACATTCTGTCCGCTAGACTTCTAAAGAGGAATCTATACGTATAAGCTTCTCACAAAAAACATAGACATAGACATTATCTTTTATTTGGCATCAGAACAAGTAGGTAACAATTTAACACCAAATACAGGGTGGAACTGTATGTAGCCCCAGGTCGTCGTCGAACTGGGGGTCGATTTTTGAATCGCTCGATTAATTACTTACTATTCGCACACGGAAATGCAAGATTCACGCGTGAATGCTTAAAAAATGTATGAGGATTCGCACGTGAATTCGCGATTCCGTGCGTGAAAGTAATTCGATCGATTCAAAAATTGACCCCCAGTTTAGTATTTACTGCGAAGCCAAACCGGACACTGACTCAGCATATTATGCTGTCGCATAGAATGAAAATGAAAATAAATAAAATAAAATGCGGCAGCGCTGGTTTTCAGCGGAGCCCTAAGGGAATGCGTAGTCGTCGATTTCAACTGCGTAAGTTCCGAAATTCCCGCAGGTACAATTTTTTTGCTAAAAGTAGTACATCAGCTATCTGCCAGTGAAAGTCCCGTTAAAATTGGTTCAGCCGTTTCAGAGATAGCCGGAACAAACAAACAGAAAAAATTAAAATCTATTATTTATGTAAGTAGGTAGGTACCGTATATACTTTCATATGCATTTAGTGAAAAGCTGCAGTTAATTTATAATTACAAACAGACACTTCTATTTATTTAAATATGTAAAACTATAGATGTATAGATTTATAGTTACACACGTATACTTCATCTCTACGTCTATTTAGAGTGACATTGACTACAACTATTCATGCATACAAACCGTTCTCTGCGGTTTTACACGAGTGAATTTCGGTATTCCCTCGGGAACTTTTATTATACCTATATTAAACCTTTCGGAATTATTTGATAAAATTATGATGAAATCAGTAAATCCGTCGCGAAGTTTTAAGGAACAAAACGGACACACGGACAAACGCGAACAGCGAAATTTGTGGATAAGTGCTACCTATTTGTTTATTATGAAGATTATCATATTTATCTAATATAATATTCTATTTTATTTTTCGAGAACGCAGCAGTCTCTCAACACAAGTAAATTGTTGCTCAAGTATATTATGTATAAACAGCCTTCTAACTGCTCTATCTATATTAAGAATTATTTATCTTTAAGCTTAAGATGAAACAAATATTTTTCATTGAATTCTTCGTAGAACTAGGCACCTAATATATTCTATTACGTCATATTATAGAAACTTAATCATTTGCAATCCGCGAGTGACCATGAAGATATTATGCAAAAAAACTTTTGCAATTTATCTACCTATATGTTAATTAAAATTAATAATTAACCAAATAATAAAATTGATGAAAAAATTTCCTGATAATAAAAATAACTAAACTTATTTAACCAATTACAAGTTGGACCAACTGCGAATTGGACCATTTGCGAATTCGACCATTTGCGAATTGGACCATTTGAGAATTGGACCATTTGCGAATTGGACCATTTGCTAATTGGACGGTTTGCGAATTGGACATTTTAAACCCTCTGGACCATTTGCGAATTGGACCATTTGCGCCTAAACGGTTTCTTGATTGAAGTATCTACTAAATGTGTAAGAATATTACTAAAAAAACTTTTGTCAAAATTTTAAATTCACCTTGTCGGAGATAAAAAAGTGTACATTAAAACAAGTTTAATTCAGAGAATACAAGAGCACAAAGTTCCTACGAAAAGTGCTCAACAATTAAATACACTTACTCTATGTAGAGTGGCTCTAAATAAATGACATAGCTTTAGGTAAGTTACGGGTATAAATACATAGTTATGTTGAGTGAACGGCACCTCTAAACTAGATTTCACTTTCTATGCTAGTCGTCACCTTGAGCTCAAGTCTTAATAACTTTTTAACAATTATTATTATTGTAAAAGCTTATTAACAATATAATTGTAAAAAAGCCTTTTTATCAATATAATTGTAAAAGTCAAGATCAAGTATTGTTGTTAAATATATCAACGGCAATGACTCATATAATATGTTTAGCACCAAAGTGGACAATCTTACTTCTAAAAATATTTGCAATAATTATGTAGGTATGGTAGGTACCTAATACCTACTTAAGTACCTATACAGTACTTCGTTGTTAGATATTGTTTTGAGGAACAACTTGTGTTTTTTTGTTAATATTATAAAACAAAATCCTCTGATCAACGCGTCTGCCTGTTTGTCTGTTCGCGATAAACCACTGAACTGAACCGATTTTCATGCAGTTTTCACCAATAGATAAAGAGATATAAGACGAAGGTTTGTTCGTATAGTTTATCCTGGAATTATCGCGGGTAAAACCGCAGGGGACAGCTGGTTCAAAATTCATTAACTCGAATTCCTATAGTGATTTTTTTAATATGTTCTCTTTATTTCAGAGAATACCATCATCACAGACTACTTCGCCAACTTAGCAAAAAAATCTTGTAATATTTAGTATTTACCTAGATAAACGCAAATAAAAAAAAAATACTTAGTTAAAATTGCTGGACCTTGCTTCATAAACAACATCATTGTTCCATTGTTTTCACAGGCCTACACCAACGCAACGTGGCAATATTTTTTGATAAGAAATCACGTTTTTAACCAACCACGTTACACGTAACCTCGTAAATTGTTACTCGAGGAAGTCTCCAATACCTACGTGAAACTACTTATTTAAACGCGCATGAGCATTCTTATCACCGGTTCGTTTCCATACACGGTAACAGCTTTGCACTTAATATTATTATAATATATAAAGCTGGATAAAGCTAGATTACCACTCACCCATTGACATAATTGTTCTCCCAGAAGGAGCATCTCTAGGTTGATATAATGTATGGAACATGTAGAGGGGACGTTTCGGTGATTATGGGAAAACCTCGACATCTTCGATTCCTGCTTCTCATCAGGTAGTGAGTCGACTGCCCGCCGAAACTAGCCATCGAAAGTGAAAACGTTTCTAACTAAATTTCATCCACACCTTGGGCAAATTTCAATAGTGTAACTTTTTTTTCAAAATGGCGGAAAAAAACATGGCCGCCGAACAAAATTCAAACTCGATTATCTCCGAAACTATAGGTGTCTGATGGGGGGTGCTCAAACAAATGTCATAGAAGTCAATGGGGGGCAACCGCCTGGCATGGTAAAAATCCAAAATGGCGGATTCAAAATGGCGGCCGAAAAAAAAGTTGATCCGATCCGGGTGAGGTTCGGCATCCGGGGGTTTTTGGGGTCGCTGATGCCAAATATCGAATCAGTTTTTCGATTGCGTCATTTTTCAAGATGGCCGCCGAACATTAGTTGTTTGTATGGGGAAATTGTTTCGGCCCTGGCTCGGAAACTATCGGCCGTGGGTATTGAAAAAAAATTTGTACAGTTGGTGGTGCACTATCTTCTTCTATCGGGATATAAATAATTCCAAGATGGCGGACGGATTCGAAATGGCTGGCGAAAAAAAGTTAAGCATAATTGTTCTCCCAGAAGGAGCATCTCTAGGTCGATATAATGTATTTAAGATGTGGAAAGGAGGTTTCTGTGATTGTTGGAAAACCTTGACATCTTCGATTCCTGCTCCTCATCAGGTAGCGAGTCGACTGCCCGCCGAAACTATCCATTGAAAGTGAAAACGTTTCTAACTAAATTTCATCCACACCTTGGGCAAATTTCAATAGTGTAACTTTTTTTTCAAAATGGCGGAAAAAAACATGGCCGCCGAACAAAATTCAAACTCGATTATCTCCGAAACTATAGGAGTCTGATGGGGGTGCTCAAACAAATGTCATAGAGGTCAATGGGGGGCAACCGCCTGGCGTGTTAAAAATCCAAAATGGCGGATTCAAAATGGCCGAAAAAAAAGTTGATCCGATCCGGGTGAGGTTCGGCATCCGGGGGTTTTTGGGGTCGCTGATGCCGAATATCGAATCAGTTTTTCGATTGCGTCATTTTTCAAGATGGCCGCCGAACATTAGTTGTTTGTATGGGGAAATTGTTTCGGCGCTGGCTCGGAAACGCGAGCTGCTCGCAGCTCGCGCACAGGGCGCATCTAGTCTTTTATTATATCTCTGCTGTAGAAGACTGGGCAGGAACGAGAGTACCAGTGCTTCCTATTTTTTAAACGGAAACAGTAATTAAAAATGATATAAATAGTTTTATAAAACCAATCCAAAGCCTCATCGACTCCTGTGAATGTGTAAAGTACACTCCAGTCAGTATCTCTTATCATGCAATAAAGTGTGTAATAGTCTCCCTTTTTGGAAGTTCCAGTCGTTCTCCAGAGGAATGTTAGACGGAGTGTTAAATTACCTCCCTGGAAAAGTTGTATCCGACGCTCACCAGCAAGGGTGGGTGCTGAACATCGATTCTACTAATCACCTCGGCGGGCTCCGCAGCGCGCACACGCACCGCTCCGCTCAGCTCCGGGCTCGTCATCACTACATCTAATATACGCTCATTCGAATTTAGCACCCGGTTATATTGCTCTAAATTGCATAGCTTTCTTAAACAGTTAAAGTAGTCGTTTACATTACTACTGGCACTATAAAGGTTAAGGTCACCGAATATGAGTACCTTAGAGGGCGAATGAACAGAACATACTCTCTCGACACTTTCAAACCATTTCATACGTGACTACACATAGGCGGTATGTACACAACGCATACATATATGCAGTGGGCACCGAGCCGGAACTTGGCCCAGAGGTCCTCGCCGTCTGGAGTCTCGTAGCGCGCCATACGCGTGAGCGTGAGCGGCTCGCGCGCAGCCAAGAGCACTCCGCCTCCATCACGTCCACTCCTGTCGCGCCGCAGCACCATCCACTCACCGCCAACGCCAGACAACTCCGCATCACTGACAGACCCATCCAGGTTGGTCTCAGAGGCAGCCAGCAGGTGCAGGTTATCAGTCAGCGTTAAATTAGTCCGCCATTCGAGAAGCTTCGTCCTCAACCACCTGACATTTTGATAGTAGGTATAAAGCGTCAGAGGTTTCCGGTTTCTGGGCGTACTTGACGTGGTCCCTCCGTTCGACTCGTAAAAACCCTTGGCTCGGCAGATAGACCCTTTGGCCAGAATTGTGGGGACAGGCACTCGTCATACATGTCGCTCGGCACGCCCACTTTAAACGATGCGTATTCGGTGCTACATCTAGGAGTCATCTTAATAGCAGAATATAGGTTAGAACATCTTTTTGAATTAAGGTAGGTAATAACATTAAATTCGGTAGTGTCCAGTCGGGCCCCATACATGCAAATACCTAGTTCTATCGGCGGTACTCAATAGGTCTACTCTACTACTACTCAATAGGCTAATGTTCTAGAAAGCTAAAATTTGACATGTAAGCTAGTATTAGTACACAAACAACAAAAAAATTATAAAACTTGTAACTTTTATTCCCCAACCTCTTAAACTAGGGGATGGAAGTTTGTATGAGAATTCCATAATTTTGACTTACCTGCAAAAAGAAATGAAATCCCACCAAAACCATTTTCATGTAAAATGATGCCAAGACGAGTCCATATGACGGACACTGTCAATAAGTTATCAGATCTCATGTAGAGCCAAGCTTATAACTCTACACACCCTTTTTTTTTTGACCCACGGAAAATGCTTTATGCATACCACCGCCATGAGGCGGGCGGTGGTTATGTGGGACTCCGCCCTGACAAGGGCGATCTACCCACTAAAAACCCTGGGGTGTTCCTCCTCGGCGCCTTACGTCAGGGCCGCGGGATTCGCTCTCGCATGCTCCGCGGCCCCGACGGCGCTGGCCCGCTTTTAGGCGGGCCCCTCTGCTCAGGGACTTAGTCCCCGCAGGAACTAAGTCCCTCTCTCCTACTAACTAACGCAACAAGGCCTAACTTCTCAAACTCTACACCTTAGTCAGAATATGTGGCTTGGCCGTTTCGTTACTACAAGAACCTTTGTATAACAGAAAAGTAAGTAATTAACAGTGGATAAATTGTTCACCTTTTACGCTCATGTGAATCGAGCGAAATGACCAAGCCACATATTCTGACTAAATTTTGCATACATGAAAATGTTTTTGGTGGGATACCTATTATACTCTACAGTGGACGGTAGGTAAATACGATTTGCAGATCACATAATATCTACATAAATAAGTCACATACCTACATAAACAATGTTGCGTAAAAGTTATATTATAGCATGATTATACTGTCATGTCATCATTGGCTGCGACGCGAACGCGCACCATGTCGTCTGGGGAAGCTCGGACGTCAACAAAAGAGGAGAAAAAGTATTAGAATTCGTGGTAAGTTCTAATTTACAAATTCTCAATAACGGAAACAGGCCGACCTTCGTCACTTCAAGACGTAGAGAGGTAATAGACATAACACTGGCTTCTAGCAATGCAACTAACAAGGTTATGGATTGGCATGTATCTAATGAGACCTCGCTTTCAGATCACAGATACATATGCTTTAGGTACAGCACCATGGCTGAATGGACAACTGTACGCAGAAGGAATCCCAGGAATACCGAATGGAGCGCCTTCAGAAGGGACTTAAAGGGGGAACTGGGAAACTTTAACGGGAACTTAGGTTCGACCGTGGATCTGGAGTTCGAAGCAGACAGGGTTAATCAGGCTATCATGGGAGCATGGTTAAACAACTGTCCTGAAAAGGAATCCCTCTCAAAGAAGGTACCATGGTGGTCTACTAAACTTTCAAAGTTGAAGAAGACCACACGTAGAGCTTTTAATAGAGCCATGGCTACAAAGGAGTTTAGTGAATACCACAGACTGCTCACAGAATATAACAAGGAGGTACGAAAGGCTAAACGCAAGGCTTGGAGGGAACATTGTGACAACATAAGTTCAATACCTGAAAGCATGAGACTTTCAAAGGCGATGGCTGCAGTTAAGGTTCATCCATTGTCAGTTGTTCGAGATGATGATGGAGAACTTACGGACACAGGAAAAGAGACCCTAAAAGTGATGTTTAAGACACACTTCCCAGGATCAGAGGAAATAGAGGCAGTAAATGAGGAGCCAATCTCCACTAACGAGCTATCGCGCCGTACTAGTAGAGAAGATTGGAACACTGCTAAAAAGGTAGTAGATGAACTAAAGGTTAAGTGGGCAATATTCAGCTTCGAGCCATTCAAATCTCCAGGGCCGGATGGAATATACCCAATACTACTACAACAGGGTGCAGGAATATTGTTGCCGCAATTGTGCAGAATTTTCAAGGCCTGTATCGCTTTTGGATATATACCTAAAATATGGCGACAGGTAAAGGTAGTGTATATACCTAAACCAGGAAAACCGAGCTACGATCAGGCAAGGTCTTACAGGCCTATAAGTCTATCATCATTTATTTTAAAATGCATGGAAAAACTTATAGACAAATACGTAAGGACAGGACCTTTAAAACGGACTAAACTGCATGAGATGCAATGTGCTTACCAGTCGGGAAAATCCACTGAAACGGCGCTGCACTATGTGGTCAGTCGTGCGGAAAAGGCTATTGAGGAAAAAGAGCTGTGTCTGGGAGCCTTCCTAGATATTGAAGGAGCCTTCGACAGAACAACTCACGACTCTATCAAGGACGCCGTACGTGAGCATGGCATCAACAGGACAATTGGTCGGTGGGTCGACCATATGTTAAAGGGCAGAATCATACACTCGAATCTACGAGGAGAGACAATGTGTGTGAAAACCACTAGGGGATGTCCACAAGGAGGTGTGCTATCACCCACCCTATGGTGTATGGTGATAGACTCACTTATCAAAGAACTGAACAGAGGACCGTACTATACGGTAGGATATGCAGATGACATTGTAATACTAGTAAATGGAAAATTTCCTGGGACTACATCATGTCTAATGCAAGAGGCTCTAAACAGAGTTGAGAGATGGTGTACAAAAAACCGACTATCGGTCAGTCCAAGTAAAACGTCAGTCTTGGCATTTACTAGGAGAAGGACTTTAACAGGGCTGAAAACCTTATCTATGTCAGGAAATCAGTTAAACTGGTCCACTGAAGTGAAATATCTTGGAGTCACTTTGGACAAGGAGCTGACGTTTAAAACACATGTGAACAACATCACGACAAAGGCTCTAAGAATATTTGGGATGTGCCGTAGAGCCTACGGCAGTACATGGGGCCTAAAGCCAAAAGTAGTCCACTGGCTCTACAGGATGATGGTGGTTCCCATAATCAAGTATGGCAGCATCGTGTGGTGGCCAAGGACTAAACTGGAAACGTGCAAGGCAGAACTCAAGAAAGTGCAACGCCTAGCATGTCTCTCAATCACAGGGGCCTTCAAGACGACACCAACGTCGGCAATGGAGATCTTATTGGACCTCACACCACTACACATAGAGGTGGAGGCTGAGGCTAGGAAAGCACTATATCGGCTAGCCGAGGCTGGGGCGTGGAATAGATCCATTCCGCAAACCACGCATACGAAATTGGATGCCAATAACGACATCGACGGACTGATGGACATGGGAAGAGACAAAATGAACCCCGTCTACTCTTTCAAAAGGAACTACAAGGTGAAAATCCCAACCAGGGAAGAATGGAAAAAAGGTATACGAAAACCAGACATGGGTAGCCTAATCTGGTATACAGATGGCTCAAAAACGAGCACGGGCACAGGGGCGGGGGTATATGCTGAACACTACAAATCTTTCCAGAGCATGGGAAGATATGCAACAGTCTTTCAAGCAGAAACCTACGCCATAATAAGCTGTGTTAAAGAAAATATCAAAAACGAAACAAAAGGAAAATCCATCTACATACTCACAGATAGCCAAGCTGCGCTAAAAGCTGTAACATCATGTAGAGTGGAGTCAAGGTTGGTGCTTGAATGCGTCCATGCCATGAACAAATTGGGCGCCAACAACAAGGTCAGATTAATCTGGGTTCCAGGTCATGTAGGTATACAAGGCAATGAACTTGCAGATGAACTGGCAAGGAAAGGATCAGATGAAACCCTCATTGGACCAGAGCCTTTTGTTGGGATCTCTGCAAACATGGTGAAAAAGGCAATTCGCGAAAACGCCCGGAAAAGACACTCACAGGAGTGGTCGTCGACTACGGGCCTCAGGCATTCTAAACGCTTTATCGGCGACAAAACAGATGAGAAACTGTCACGTAGCATACTTCTCCTAAGTCGCAATCAGGCCCGCCTAATCACTGGTGTGCTTACAGGTCACTTCGGGACAAAGGAACACCTCACGAAGATGAAACTCGCAAGCGACTCATCCTGCAGGAAGTGCGGCGAAGAGGTGGAAACAATGGCACATCTTATGTGCGAGTGCGATGCCTTGGCTCGTAAACGAATGGACCTCCTGGGGATGGCCTATCCAGAACCAGAGGACGTTAGGCTCTTACCCCTCCACTGCACGCTAGCCTTTGCCGCCGAGGTTTTCAGGGAGTAGAGGGAGGAGCACAGGATGGGGATGGTACAAAAGATCCCAAGGGTCGAAGTGCCGAGGCTTTGCTTGCCCACCCCATTATTTAAGATAAGATGATTATAGCGATTATATTTGACAATGACAATGGGTTCGTTACAAAAAAACGGAATTTGCAGTAACATCTGTTTGTTACCTACTTTAGACTTGCACTAATTATTTCTACAGTGCCTTATTTAGTATCAGATAAGATACAAGGCATGATCGAGTGGACTAAAGTTTCTAAACCTACTTTTCCTACCTACTCGGAAGTCGTAAATACACGTGATGGTATCGATTGTAGGTGCTAACTGCTATTTACCAAACATTCCAAACAAGTACGTAAATTACAGCAAGTAGGTATCGTCAATATTTTCCTCAAAGGTTCATCTTAAAGTCGAATTTAAAGTAGGTGTTTATCACAGGGAAAAATGTAAGAAAATTCAATTTAGGTATGTAGGTAGGTACTATATGAGAACTCCAACAATATTTATAGATTTCAATTTTATATTTGTCTCCCTTTACCTAATAGGTATTACTACAAAAGCGAAATATGTATATTTGCCATCTTCCACGTGTTCGCCAGGAAGTAATAAGTACGATGAAAAATTTAATTGTGTATATTTACCTTTATACATTTATCTATTTGACATTATACATAATACATAATATGGAGGTCAAACCGAGCGTAGTTGACAAACGTATAAAGTAATTCGATAACAGTAGAAATAGTGCTTATCATCTTTTTATTTTAACTGTTTATTGTAACTGTTACTTAAAACCACATTCGTAGGTATATTACTTAGGTATTAAAATGTCATCGATGGTGTTGTAGATGTTTTACTTAAATGACTGATAGGTATGAGAAGATACATAGCGACATTTATTGCACAACAAATACGTTTGCTGTCTATCCATCATTAGACGCCGCCACCGAGCTTCGTCAAGTAATTAGTATGTGACAGCCCATATCCACATCACTGTTTAAGTACTTCGTTGTAATTCAAAGCTATACGTAAGTTTTTCTGGGTCAACCAGACGTAAGCAGATGTATCTAGCCTTATAACTCACGCGCAGGACTTCGTGAAGGATACCTAATACGGGTCAAAGACATTATAAGAGAATAGACGAACAATACAAACTTTTACTATGCAATCCACGTCAACCAATTTTTACGAGGGAATGATCAAAATCAAAACCAATCACAATATCGTTGCGACGCAATCAAATGCCAGTCACCACAAAGTACATTTTAAATAGCCAATCACATCGCATTCCGTCAAGTGATAGGTATCTATAAACAATAGTCTCTGCTAGCCAACGCCATTTTGTTAGCATGAGATCATTTGACCGCTGCGTGGTTCAAGGGAAAAGCTTAGCGGCCGAGCGTATTGTCAATCTATTCTCTTTCAATATCTTTGATACGGGTAATACGTAAATAGGTATAGCTGCTTCAGAGGAAGCAACAAATCTATCATACATTAATATTAAAAACAGTAGAATTCGCATTGAATATGTAACGAGGCGGCCGTATGCCACTCGTTATGATGTCCTGCCTGCCTCATTTCTATCACTTTTTATTTTTAAAATCTATTGTATTTTGTATTCTTATCTATTATTCTTTTTTTAAATTCAAAATGGTTGATTTGACATTTTTTTATTTCGACACTCCTCGATCGAATTTGTATACCTATAGGTAACTAACTATATCTACGCATCACAAACTACTTAGAGATACTACCGTATACGCATCAAAATTAATAACTTAGACGGTAAAAGTAGAGTACCTAGTACCTACCTAACAGAACACAAACTACATAATATTTTAATTTATCCGTAGTCCCGGAACTACAAATTCCCAAAGGAATCGCGAAACTCGCGCGGCATTTGATATAGGTATTTCGCAAGAATAATTTGTATTATGAGTTTATGACGTTATTATCAAGGAAAATCCAAGTATATGTATATATTGGTTTATATAAATACTTACGTAAGAGGTAAGAATTGCATTTATATAAAAAAAAATACTTTATGCGATTCAGCTAAGTACTTAGGTACATCCTCAGGTACATCATGTGAATAACATTGAACACGGAACTAAGATTGATCATTATTAAGTTGCATTGCATACAAAATATGTAGTATAAAAAAAACCTTAGATACCTAATGCAAAATATATAAGTAATTCTAAAAATGTGGATGTTTGGATATATTTGGATGTCATGTCTCAGTAAACAGTAGAAGGATGAAATTACCGATGATACCTACCTACCGACCTACCTATCAAAATTCACGCGGTTGAAATTTCTAGTCTACACTAATCTGCCTTCATACACTAATTTCAGAGTTATAGTTTGTGAGTTGGCTGTATGGAGTGAAACCGCGGCGGGATCAGCTAAGTAGTTGGTGTACAAAGTTGAAAGTAGGTATGCCTAATAGTATAGGTAGATAGGTAGATACTTTAAATGGTATTTGTGCCATTAAACTTTTTGATAACGTGAGTGGCACTGATGTCCGTTGTGAAAGAAAGCAACCGGAATTCATGCCTTCCAGCTGATTGAGTGATTATCTCCTTAAATTCTACTTACATAATAATGTTTATAAAAGTGAGTGTCCCTCGCAATTACACTCGCACGAATTTCGGTACTCTCGCGAGAACTTTTATCCGGGATAAACCGCATTCGATGTCTCTCAGGGATACTATAGCTTTCGATCCGTGAAAGTATATTTCAGAACCAGTTTACTATAGTTCCAGAATTATCCCCTACATTCAAACTTCGCCTTTTTTTAATTAAAAAACGTATTAGTGTATTTTCCAATGTAGCATCCATCACAATTCGTTCGTCGCGTGTCGATGATGAGTGTTTAGGCTGCAGATAGGTACCTACCTATTCATTGTTTGAATACGCCGCATGCCACACCATGACGCTATCCATTAACTGCTTCACCACTGAGAGTTAAAAAAAATCTATTGTTCTTGGAAAAATAAGTAAACATTTACTTTTATCCCTCTGTCTTAGCAGGTACGCATCACGTGGAAGCTACTGGATCGAGATGAATTTTTAGTTTATTATACCTACTTAACTTAATTTTCAAACCCTCGATAAAATTCATGATTAAATAAAAGTAATAAAAATATATATACTTATCTATATACATATATTTATAGCGATGATAGCTCAGTGGTTGGTGCATTTGGACCCTAACCATGAGCTTGAACTGTCGGTGAAGGAAACCATCATGAGGAAACCATAGCATGGTGGTAGGACGGTAGGACTCTCTAGCGCTTGGCTGGCTAGCTACCACCGAGTTGAAAATCTGACACCAAGCACCTAATGGTGTGTTCCGGCAGACGCTCTTGAAAGCCAGTTTCCATTCCAGGCTAGGTGTGTTTACTATCTTTGACCTCACATACTTAACATTAGGTGAGCTGTGGTCAAAAGCCTAGCCAGGTCACAATAAAAAATAAAAAAGTAAAATTTAGGAAATTGTGAATTTACACAATTTTCATGAATAATTTCATTTTCTGGATGACCACATAAAAAACAAACGTTTTTTTTTTTATATTCGAGACGTGAACCGAAAATTAATACTTCTCTCGTTTAACCTTACAATCTGTAGATATTGTGTGTTTGTTCTGTTACTCTTGATTTTCGTGCCTCTTACAATTTTTGGTCAATATACCTATTCTAAGTATACGGACTCTACTGTTTTATTATAATCTGTGTATACAGAAAACGTAGTTACGTATGCGACCTTTAAGTAAAATCACATTACGTTACGTTACAGGAACGGAAGCGTGTCCAATTAAGTCAACGGTGCGCCGCATTGGACAACAGTTGGTCGCTGCTCTCAGCGGTAAAGGCCTCGCCTTGCTGGTCAACCACGGCATAACTCAGGGGAAGGTGAACTTCTTTTTTGCAAACATACTTGGATAAGTCGTCGGTGTGTTGTATCAGCATTTTGTGTAATACCAAAGACACAAAATGCGATGTGGTAACTGGTACCCATCCATGCCCTGGCATATGGTACCATTCATTGAAACAGTTCAAACCTAACCCTAGCATAGGTACCTACTTGCAGAAGTGGTTGCAAATACAGAACAGCGGCTTTGCCTGTTTTTTTTTCAATCATAGCCGGCATTTTGTATAGTGCCAAGATCTCTCATTTCTAGTAAAAACATTAATCCGGAAATATGTAGATAGGTATTAAGTTCGCCATTTGTACGTACCTACCTACTGTGGAATAAAGAATAAATAAATAAATAAATGAATATTAATCTAGAAAATCGATATATTTATTTTTGTTACATATTTTTATTACCTACCTAATGGAATTGTGCGAATGTGCAGTGTCTTAAAGGGATGAATGAAACACAAAGTTCTGAAAAGGTGTGAGTTTGTAAATGAATCTATTAACAGGTAATCACAAATTTATTAGGAATGACCCGAGGAAAGAGACCCATTGACCGCTGGTCTGGATGACAGAACCTCGATATAACTACATTTAACTATAGGTATATCTAGGTACCTACCTACCTTAAAGTCTAGGATTTTGGTCTCGGACCTCTATACATTCTTGGTATAGAACGAGATTTCACAGTAGGTATAGGTACATAAATTTTTAATCTTATTTACAGTTGAAAGCAGTGTACGCTGATTTGGACAACTTTTGTGCGTTACCGGAAGGATGCCAGGCACAGTACTTATGCACCCCCGACAGCAACCACGGCTACATCCGACCGGGAATGGAACAGTACGATAAAACTAAGAAGGTATCTAATTGTTTAAGTAATAAACCATTACCGACACAACAACTCCGAAATTACCGTGGGTGAAACCGCGGGCAACAACTAGTATGCAATAAATTTTATATTTACCGTGTGTCTGGTTTTCACGACACAAGCTTACTATAGCTTAGTGCGAATTCAAATAGATCTTTGTGTTATGAATTGTTATTATTATAACAGTCTCGCTGATAAGTGAGTGTTAAAAAGTTTTAAAAATAGCCCAAAGTCAGAATTCATCAGGGCAATAAACTTATATAAATAAAACTACTCGTCTTCCGTAATTTTATTATTAACTATTAAAAAGTTTTCTTATCGCGTTTATAGAGTAAAAGATAATTTCTACAATATTTTACCAAATGGAGCCTCATCAACAGCATTTTCAGTGTTATTAACATGGAATTATTTAGTCCATTGAAATTTCGTTTATATTTGCCGTATAAGTAAGTATAGAATCAAAATTAGATGCATTAAGTTTTGAAATAATATGCCTATAATAATTAATTACACATCAAATGGTGGTAGACCCCATAAAGAGTGGAATAAAATATATACCTACTATACCTATTACCTACATTCAGGATATTTCTATTTGTCATAATATTATAGCTAAGTATAGTTATAATCTCCGCATATCTATTGTCTACGTTGATACCTACGTAATTGTCTTAAACTATAAACTGATATATTATTAAGAACTAGCTTCGGAGTTCCCGCGGGAATTCCGTGATAAAAATACCCTATGTCCTTCTCTGTACCCCTGACAACGTGCATGCCAAATTTCATCCAAATCCGATCAGCCGTTTTTGCGTGATTGAGTAAACGTATGCGAAAGCGGATTTTCATCCGACTTGTTTCAAATTTATCGTCACTGCTCAGCTCCTATATGTCTTAGCGTTATGTTATATAGCCTATAACCTGCCCAGGAGTATAGACTACAATCGTACAAAGTTTGGTTAAAATCCCTTTAGTAGTTTTTGACCCATGCGTGCACATACAGACAGACTGACAGACAGACAAAAAATTTACTGATTGTATTTTTTGCATCAGTATCGATCACCATGCATTCATCCTCCAATATTTTTTTTTTTATTCAATGTACAGAATTGACCTCTCTACAGTTTTATTATAAGTAGATAAACAGTAGTTGATTAGTGTCGAACTTCATTGTAAGAAGTACTCAATTTTTTTTACTCGAAAAATAATTGGCACATAATATAACCATTTAAAGTTACGACTCTGGGGCACAACACCTTATCAAATACAAAATAATCGAATTAAATTTGTGAGTTACCGTGGGCATCCTATGAAAATTTACGAGGCTAAAACTAAACAGCCCGTTGGTTAATAAAGGGTTTATTGTGCTGTTCCCAGGAGCTCCGTCACACGTTCGACATCACCACGATGTCGGTGGAGGACATGCCGGCTCAGGAGGAGGTGCCAGAGTTCACGAAGCACGCGCTCCCTCTAGCGCAAGACCTCTCTAAGCTATCGCAAGTGCTACTCCAAGCGCTCGCTTATGCTTTTGGTAATTGTCTTGTCATATTATGCTTTATTTATATGTATATACTAACATTACTAACTAGCTTTTGCTCGAGGCTTTCTTCATGTTAGTGTAGAACTTGTCGATTAATTTTTACATATTTCTTGACATTTTTTTGTGCGAAAGGTACATAATATGTCCTTTTCTTACTTGTGACAGTGTGACATTCCATAGTGACCGGATGAGTAACTCAGGAGTAAAAGCGTGAAAAACAAACTCACATACCTACATCTCAGACGAACCTGAGACTTACTTATTTAAATTAACAAAATCCTTAATCCTACTAATATTATAAATGGGAAAGTGTGGATGTTTGGATGTTTGTTACTCAATCACGCAAAAACAGCTGAACGGATTTGGATGAAATTTGGCATGCACGTTGTCAGGGGTACCGAGAAGGACATAAGGTACTTTTTAACCCAGAATTCCCGCAGGAACTCCGAAATTACCGCGGGGAGACCGCGGGGCACAGCTAGTATTATTATGAATACGAATGTGAGTTGGTTTTTTACGCTTTCACACCTGAAGTAACTACTCAAATTCAAAATTTTGTATACACAGGAGTACAGAAAAGGACATAAGGTTTTTTTTTCCGGAATTCCCGCGGCATAAACAGTGACTACTATTTTTTCAGACTACGAAAACACCAATGCAATTTTTTAGCACTTGTCCTCTTACGTTCTCTTCGTTTTGATATTTCCAGGTCTGCCGCCATCTGCTCTCCTGGAGTGCCACTCGGGCATGTTGCAGAGCGACGAACACAACCATTCCAAGATGCGGATCCTGTACTATCCTCCCGTGCCTCCGGACGAGTACGACCGGCCCTACTGCCCTAGCGAAATCTTGCCTTACACACGATGTGGCGCACACGCAGACTTCGATACATTCACTCTACTGGCCCAAGATTCAGAAGGCGGATTCGAGGTATGACCAACTAGAGTTTGCGTTTCATTTAATTTAGTTTATTCCTCACATAACTCTATTTTCACATAATTAACTGAGTATCGCTTATGTGGCTAAAAAATTTTAATATGAGATTCCCGAAATCTGTCATCATCATATCAGCCGAAAGCCGTTCACTGCTGGATATAGGCCTCCTCCAAGAATCGCCACAACGGCTGGTCCTGCGCTTCCCGCATCCGATGGCGTCTGAAATCTAGAATAATGTTTATAGAGGTAAAGTTTGTGAGTTTGTGACGTTATAGGGGATAATCTCTGGATCTACTGAACCATTTTTGAAAATTCTTTCACTTAGGTATAGGAAGCTACGGTAGTTCTGAGTGACATATAGGATACTTTTTATCCAGAAATTCCCACGGGAACACCGAAATTACCACGGGTGAAACTGCGGGGGACAGCTAGTCCTGTATACAGGATGTCCCGTAAATTGACGTCAACCCACAACCAGGCTCTGACCAAGCTTCTGGCTTGACGTCGATTTACGGGACATCCTGTATATGTGTAAACTTGTGCTTATGTCAGAAACTATGCATTTACTTTTACGGAAATTGACTGAACGCTCTCGATTGCTACTTTTCCAGGTGAAGTTGAGAGGAAACGATCATTGGCAGCCCGTTGGGTATCTGCCCGGCGCCATTCTCGTGCAGACCGGGGAACTGCTCGCCGCTTGGACCAAAAACTTTCTGCCCGCTCTTGTAAGATTTTTTTTACAACAATGGAATAAATTTAATAAATACCTACGCTCGCATTTCTAAGCTATAATTCTGAGCATAGTGAGGAATTCAAAGAGACAAACCACAAATTACTCTGAAGTCTCATGTCCAAAAGTAACCCAAGAAGCGCGCCTTGAAACGCCATGATATTAGATCATTGAGTCTTGAATTTAGAACGCTCATATTAGCTCACATAACGTTGAGAAAATAATATGCTCTTACCAATTTATTTCGCAATATTTTTATACTGAGTGAATTTTTAGTTTTCGAACAATAACGACTTTTAATGCATATCGTGTTCATAAAATGATTGTTGCCAAGAGGAGTAGAGTTTTTGTCCTTACTGGTGGCGGTGTACTTACTGCCGGAGGTGTCCTTACTGCCGGTGCCCTTACACTGACGCGTGACGGTGTCTTTACTGCCAGCGCGGTGTTTCTTTCAAAATTCCGTTCGAAATTAAAGCACAAAAACAATGGGCATGTTGACTAATTTTTATTTTTTAGTCCGTCTTGTATAGATTATTAAAAAATATGGGACACGTATTTTTTCTTTTTTTACGTAATCAATAAATAACGGCGATATATTGAGTTGAAATTTCGCGCGACGTCACTATTCTGACAGTTTGTATGAGGGTTTTAGCGGTTAGTGACGTCATGACCCCTCACCCTAAACTTTAATGTGCTTTATCTCTGTATATTTTAATTTATTTGAAAAAACAAAAAATACGTGTCTATTGTTTTTTTATTTTCTAACTGATGGACTAATTAGAATTTTGATTTTCAAAAGTAGTCCACATCTCCATTGAATGTGCGTGCGTGAGCGACGAGAAATTACGTTCGCACCTGGGGTTCGCACCGAGAGACATCGTAATTTCATTCTATCACAAATTGTATTCTATGAAATACGTGCGCAGAATGTCGTTTTATGCCTTCTTCTTGCTACGTGTAAAATCCTTACTAATAAATGCGAATGTGAGTCTATTTGTTTGTTACGCTTTATAGTTTTAACCACTCGACTGATCATCATGAAATTTTGCATACACGTTGTTGGGGGCACGGAGAAGGACATAAGGTACTTTTTATCTCGGAAGTCCCGCGAGAGCTCCGAAGTTACCGCGGGTAAAACCGCGAGCAACAGCTAGTCTATATCCATACTAATATAATAAAGAGGAAAGATTAGATTTTTTGTTTGTTTGTTTGTTACGACTTATTAACTCACAAACCACTGAACCGATTTAAAAAATTCTTTCACCATTAGAATGCTACATGATCCCTGAGTAACATAGACTATATTTTAACCCGGATTTCCCTCGGGAGCTCCGATATTACTGCGGCTGAAACCGCATGGAATCAACAGCTATATTATAGCCCACGACATTGCTATTCATCAGGTGCACCGCGTGGTTGTGCCGAGCGAGGTGTACGCGCGCGCGCAGTGCCGCCACAGCGTCGCGTTCTTCTGCCAGCCGGACGAGGGCGCGGTGCTGCCGGCCCTGACGCCGCAGCCGGCGCCCGCGCCCGCGCCCTTCGTGCCGCACACGCACATCACCCTGCACCACCGGCTCCTGAACGCGGCGCACGTGCTGCAGAAACGCTTCCGCGAAACGTACGCATGACTAGCACGGGCCGGCGCGCCACCGCAACCCACCCGACGGACCGCGCCCTACTACAGATACGATTGCAATCATAATTTATTGATCAGATAGACTGGCCGAGCATCTAATCGTCTTGAAAAAAGGTTCCCATTCCGGACTAACGGTCGCACTCAGAGTCATTTTAATCTTTACTTATAATAATCATTAAAACGACTCTGAGTGCAGCCGTAAATGTGTTTACAACCATCGACCACCGAACATGTCAATAATAATAATAAAAATAATAATTGGGTATTCTCCAGGGTATGAAAATCAAAATTCTAATTAGTCCGTCAGTTAGAAAATAAAAAAATAATAGACACGTATTTTTTGCTTTTTCAAATTAATGAAAATAAACATAGATAAAGCGCATTAAAGTTTAGGGTGGGGGACTCGTGACGTCAATATTCATTATAAGCCCCATACAAACTACACCGGGTTGTGACGTCACCCAAAATTTCAACTCAATGTATCGCCGTTATTTTTTTATTACGTAAAAAATGGAAAAAATAGGTGTCCAATATTTTTTACTAATCTACACGACGGACTAAAAAAAAAATTTGTCAAGTAGCCAATTGGCGCACACCGAATTAACTTTAAACCGTTCCGTTCCGTTGAGCCGTGGCGCCTGTATCCGTCTATTGGGGACACTCTATAAACCAATCATGTTATCTTCTATTTCTTATAGGTATAACCTATTTAAAACGAAATCGATCGTTCAATATGGGTCGGTACAACTTTTTGCGGTTACAGGTGCCATCCGGGTCACTTGACCAAGTGGAACATTTACGTACTTGCCTAATTTCTGCTAGGTAAATATTTATGTTTTTTATGACAACAAATGAGTTTCAAATACGTAAATAAAAAAAAAATTACAGTATTTACTATAGAGATATGCACGTACCTACATCACCGTTATTATTAAATAGCAAGTAAAGCGACTTCCTTAACACGCGGCCAAGTATTTTTAACTATTTTATTAGCTTTATATTGATTCACGTAGTTAGATAAAGTGTAGGTATTTGTAGGGGATATGTTAGGTAATTATCGTCACTCAATATTATTTTCCCATAGATGATGTATAAAAAAAATTGAGTCACAAAAATTATTGTAATTAGTCTACTTGTCATAAAATTTGGACACGACGTTTAAAAACGTTCGTACGTACGTAAAATCGTGTAAATCTCTCATTAGATGCGATATCTAGGTAGTTATGGATCAGTATCGGAATTTACATTCTGAGTGACGTGTTATGTGTAGCTTATACTCTACTGATATAAAAAAAAAACATAAAAATTATTAAAAAATCTATTCCGCTAGATATTTTTCAATTATGTAGACGCCCAACTCGGCTGCCTTACGGTATTACAAAGTAATTGCAGCTCAATAAATTTTACAGGAAAAGCACACAACCGGAAATCGCTTTATTTAAAACAAACCTTCCATAGTTTGCTCCTCCTCTTTTCTGATGGTTAGTATGTAAGTAGGTATGTAGCAAATTAACAAGCAGCAATAATATGCGTGAAAAGAAAAGAAAAGAGGCAAAAATCCAAAAGCTCATTTCCAAAAAAATTACAGTTGCTTTGTTTTTCGTAGGGTAGCCGAACTTTTAGAGTTTTATAAATTCTCGAAATGTGACAAAGTTTTAAAAACTATGGTGAACTGGGAAATCGACGCCCGTAATAAACAAGGATATTGACGAACGACTCCTGGGAGGAGAGAAGGGAAACCACATAAATATTAAGTTCACATAAAACTTTGCCAATAAAAATCAACTATACGCATTATAAGTTCGTGGGTACCACACATCACCTTATACTTATACATACTTTGCACTAATTTTACGTCGCCGACATCGGTGGGGAGTTAAGCTAGAATATTTCCGAAATCTAAGTATTTCTTTTTATTATGTGTTTCCAAAATAAATGCATGAGATTATATCTACTTTAGGTAAAGGTATTAAAAAATATTTTAAAAAAAGAAATGTCGATATCATTCCCTATAGAGTTTAGAGACATTTTTGTCTTTTTATACTAATTGTAATGTGGCCAAGGGTAAGTATAATTTACAGTGTTCATTAGGATAAAATAAATCCCAATTAGCATTAAGTAAAACGTGTGCTTGAATAAAATATACATTTTGCACTAGATATTATGTTCTGCTCTACATTTTTATTAATATACTAGAACTTCTAATAGTTCAAAATCATTACGTACCTATTTGTATTATAATAAAAATTTACTGCATTTTCTCTTTAGAAAAATAAAAAGAAGACTTTGTTAAAACATTTATTAAAATAAATCGAGCTTTATATTGAGGCAGTAACTGTATGGCTATATTCCTGTAACTGCTTAAAGTATTCCAAATTTTGTGTTCTTGCTTTGGGCATTTATCTACTTTATTATATAACTAATTTACTTTTTATGATTATAATCTTCTAAGTATTTATTAGATATTAAATTTTATTTGAAATATTTATACCTAACACATATAAAGTTCATATAAACTAACGCGGGGCCTGCCTAGATAAAAGATCAGCAATAACTTTTTACTATGAAATCGGAGCACTCTATGAAGACATTCGAATTGTTTTTATTTTATCTCCGTATAAATGAATGAAATGAATGAATGATAGAAAAAGACGGTTTTATACGTGCTTACCGATACGTAAATTGTGGGTTTCAAAATATCGGTAAATCACAGAAAAAAGTAATTTCACACCGCCTGGTCTGAAAATTTAGTCTATGGAATCGTGTTACTTCTCAATACGCTATTTTGATTTGAAAGACAGAAATAATAATTATAATAGTGCCTACCTACTTAGATATGGTAGTATACAATGTAGTATAGAAGAATAAACAAAGATAATATTATAATCACTATAAAGGTAGGTACGTCAAATTTCCTTTTCCGGTAGATAGTCTTTGTTAATGGATGAAGAATTTAAGATTTTCGCTCTTTGAAAGTGACACGGTGCACATAGACTACCTCTTGTGCCTGGCGTAGGGCCCCATACACCTATTTTAATATTTATTTGCACACGACTACTTAATTACATGATATACCTACTTAGTTAAAATTGTGAGATAGCATTTTATACTTAGCTCAATTCGTGCCTTGTTTTTAAGCACAATTAGATGTACTTAGGTATGGTATTGTTTATGATCATTGAATTTAATATGAAAATACCATTAAAATCAAAATTTTAAAACATCGTCTAATCTTCAATGTCCATATAGATTTTCGAACTCAGATGGTACTTATTTTTAATGCATCCTATGTAGGTATATTGGTCAAAAATCTATTTTAATGAAGAAAATAGGTAATACCTACATGTATTGATGTTTAGTGTAACCGACTTCAAAAAGGGGGAAGACCTTAATTCGTCTGTATTTTTTTTCTTATGTATTTACGTTTACGGGGTAGATATCTTCTTTAGCTTTGATTTTTTTTATTTATTTAAAAAATTTCGTCTCCAAACATCCCATACCTACCAAAGGTAAGGTCTGACGAAAATTTGAAGTCGGTTTTTCTTTTTTCTTTTTCATTTTTGTTGCAAAAATATATGGGTACCTATTTTAATAAGTTTGTGATCTATTTTTTTCAAAAATAAACTTATTTGTCGCTTTTTATAATAGTTTTTCTTTTATTTATTATACCAGCTATTTCCCGTACCTACCTATCTACTCTTTTCACCGCCGCCTTAGCGATTGGATTTCTAAAAACTTACTACAAAGTTACAAACCAAGCCAACCAAAGACATGAATAAAATTTCAAGTTTCTTGACCCTGTAGTTGTAGGTATTTACCTAACTACAGGGTCAAGAAATCCAGCAACACTGCATTTGGGCAGTGTTGCTGGATTCATGGGATTTTTTGGTTGGTATGGGTGATCAGTCATTGCATTAGATATTTGGCACCACACCGTTTTTCAGATCTATAGATATAGTCAGTTTCAGAACTTGCCAGAAGTCGTAAAGAAGAATAATTACTCGCAATTGCGCAAAAACTTTTTTGGACCTGAGGAGATATTGACGTCTTTGATCTCGTAGTGTACATCACTAGGCTAACGTTGTCGAGAGTAAGCCATCTATCTACACTTATAATTTATCTCAGCTTAATATTAAAAAGTGGTAAATTTTGGATGTACCTAGTAACACCATGGAGGTAATCTAAAACTGAACCGATCCTAAAAATTCACAGTACGTAATACGGTAGGTACGTAACTACGTATCCTACCTACCTATCCTTGAGAGACGGGCCTACTTTTTAGCTCAAAACAATAATTCCTGCGGGAATACCGAAATTCATGCGGGTAAAATCGCGAGGTGAACAACTACCTATTTGGTGTATGGAATATGGAATAGGACATAGGGCGCTGTCATCCTGAGTTCTTAAGAAAATTCAGAAATTGACGCGAGTGAACCAGCTGGTACGTAACAACTAACAATATAAATTGTCTGTACCACCACATGAAAACCCATCGACATAGGTCCTCAACTGCGGAGGCCATATTGGGTCCCTTTTCAAAGATTTAAGGAGCTGTGTCCATTGACTTACGATTAAAGCCCATTTAACACGTTAACGGATTAAAATAACCACGTAGTCTTTTTGCATAAGAATAAGCATAGGTAAGTAAATACTTTTTTGCAGAATATCAAAGTTGTTTATAATAGCCCAAATTTAAGTTATGCTTCAAAATATTCCATTTAACAATTCTTTTTTATCTATGATAGCACAGATAATAGCTGCTATTGATAAAAATATTATTATGCTTCTTTGACGTCTAGAAGCGAAGGATGATGAAACACCGAACAAATAATAATTTTCATCTTCATAATCATGAGTCCTCGACAAAAGAACATTTTCAAAACAACAAAGTAGGTACTTACCTACGCAGTATAACCGTACTCGATGGTATCGCAGCTAGTGGCTATTTTTGAGATTATATTTTGGCGCAGTTCGCGTGTGGTCGGGCCCACCGAGTTCTCATCTTTTGGCGGGAAATTGGACGTCACACCGGGTGTAGTGGGCGTCGGTGCAGTCGTCACAGGAAGTAGGAACCGAGTGCACAACTTGCACCAGCAGACAAATTGTATAACAATACCAATCATCCAAACAATCACGTTCCGTTACACAAACTTTGAGTGCCAGGAAAAAAATGGTACGTAATGAACCTGTTTTATGAAAATATATTAATGTTTGTGTACTTACTAGTAGTCCCTTCCTACGCTTGATAGAAGACCGTAAAAACTCTAACCCAATTATAACTTTATGTTATTAAATACATTTTTGTATTTACTGTATGATTCCAAAATAAAGATTTAATGATCGATTTTTGAACGATGGCCATTGTATGTATCTAGGTATGTAGGTACTTAGGTATAGGCTATTTCGTAGCTGCTTTGGCGAAATCAACTTTGGCCATAATATGATAGGTAGGTACATAATATTAAATTATAATGTAGTTAACACTAATGAGTACCTACCTAATGACGCTATATCTACCTAATCAGTAATCATTATAATTATACTCTCTGTACCTGCGTATATAAGTACATATTAGATAGGATTTGTCAACGTTTGCACTAGGTATTCATTCAACAACGTTTTTGCTAGACACATCTTCTATCTAATATATATAAATCACGTGTCACGTTGTTTGTCCGCGATGGACTCCGAAACTACTGAACGGATTATGATAAAATTTTGTAACCATTTATAATATGGTCCAACTTAAAAGATAGGATAGTTTTTATCCCGGAACTCCCACGGGAACTCCGAAATTACCGCGGGTGAAACCGCGGGGCACAGCTAGTAATATGAAAAATCTCATATAAGTATAAAATATTTCGGCCCAATCCTATCGACTTTCAGTGTAGGTATGACTATTAACATAAGTAGCAAATAGATAGATGCTTAGCACAGATCTACATAGACACGGCGACACGACGACGGACAAAACATTGAAAAACCATACCTAACCGCCGCACTCAGAGTCGACTTTAATGATTACTTAGTTAAGTATAGATTTTTAAAACAAAACTGCCGCAATCAGAGACGTTCAGTAAATTAATGTTAATTGGCATTTAATGAGATGTAACCTAGTTAATTAAATGTCTACTAACATTAATTTATTAAACTTGTCTGATTGCTGCAGTTTTATTTTAAAAATCTATACTTAACTAAGTAATCATTAAAGTCGACTCTGAGTGCGGCGGTAAAAATATTTATTAATTGAAAGGATTCACTGTCAAAAATTTTCTTTTACCTACAGAATCCAAAGGACGATTTTGTTTTAAAGATATTGCACAATTTTTAAATTATGGCGGCAAAAGAACAAATTTTGAATGGAATTTTTTGGCAGTGATGAAGGTCATATAGGTAGGTATTTTTAAGTTTTGCAATATCTTTAAAAAGTTACGAAATATTATATCGTCTGACGTCTGGACAAACTTAAAGCTTCCATCCTTTACAGTGTATAATATACCTAGTACTTAACTCAATGTAGATTTACCTACTCTGTGCCTACTCTATTCTTTTCTAGTTTTTTTTTTAAACTCATTCATCATTCTCCCAAACCCTGTCACAAATATGTATATCTTACTGTAGAGAACTGAAGAACAAGGAAGAGGGTATAAAGTTATTCTTCCGAGGTATAAATTTTATTGTTTGCGCAACCATTATAGCACCCTTGAAAGGACAATTTGCGTAGCCTATTGCAGTTTAGGTACACTATACAGGGTGTGAGGTTAAACAAGGGTGGTATTGAAATAAACAACATAATAATATGTCGAGCCATTCCCGACGAAAAAACAAAACCGCTAAAAAAATATTAGATTAACTTTTGACAGTTATCCATGAACAAAATATTCATGAAAATTGACCGCGCAATTTGCTGACACACTCACGGATTATACCTACCTACCTTTTCTACTCGTTTCCTTTGTATTGTCGCTGACGACGTTCTTTGGTAAGGTTTTTCTCTGTTATTTATTAATGTTTTTATTTAATTTTATTGGTTACAAGTAAGCATGAATTATTGAGGACATGAATAATGAATATGTTGCTTGTTATAGCATCGTTATAACCTACCTATGTATATACCAACATGTGACCAGACTTATCAGCCCAACAGATTAGCCGTCTGTGTTTTATCTCTTATCAACTATAGTCGAGCCTAAGTAGTTTGATCACGAACATAATCCACGTCTAGCAAAAAATTTATTTTACAGAGATTTTATCACAATAAACTGAGCCGTTTAAAACCTATGTATAGAACTATTCCTATGAAAGGAAATGCGTTAAATTCAACTGCAGATCCATACCTAACAAACCGTCTATATTTGTAAAATGACCAATCATTGTTAATTTTTCGGTGTTATTGCCACAAAATTGTACATAATTTCACTGTGAGACATGGGTATACATATTTTAATTTTTAAATTTCAGTGACAGCGACATACTAAACCTACCATATATATTATATACGTAGGTACTTACCCCCAATACATAAGTAGTCGTCTTATTCTTCATAATTTATTATTGATAATGATGAAATATGAACATATATAGTGTTATTGTATGTGCAAGTTATTAACTGCAAACCGGTTAGAACCAAGCGGGCACTGTTGAACTGTTCGTATGCCCCCACCGGAGCGCCGCGCGCTGGACTTTGAGATAGGGGACGGCAAACAAGTAAACAGTCTGGCCGTCATGAAAACGTTATTATGTTAAACCCACAATTGTTTTTCAACATGTACAATCAACAGCTAAACAAAACAGCTATAGTCAACAGTCAGATATATAGGAGCACCTTATATATTGAAATAGTTCTACACACTCAAACTCAATATCATCTACTCATAATACCTATTCAAATTTTATTGTTTGCATCGTACGCGTCAATATTATCTAATTTATTATCTGCTGGTTTATTACCATCAACGACTTTCAGTTTGCTACGAAATATATTTTGACAATATATGGAGTCAGTTATAATTGAAACACAGGGTGCTCACAAAAATCAGATATCTTTAGGTGCATAGATTGACTATATTATTATGGTCAGTTTGAATGTGTAGCACTATGTGGACACTTGAGTTTTGACGCTGACTGTACCTTCAAAAGTATTAGATAATTGATAACTAGCAAACTTGCATAGGTACTTTTGCCCATGGGTGTAATTTTTTTTATTCAAATACTTCCTAAGCTACTAAATTATTCTAAAGCATCAGTATTATCTATGTATATAGGTAGGTACTTAAATAAAATTGAAGTGTCTATTTGTAATTCCAAAATAACAACTTTTTAAATGCATATGAAAGTATATACGGCACTGCCTAGCGAAAAAATATTATGTATATATTCATTGCGAAGTTCACAAGTTAGTGGATAGCGACTTAATAGTGAGAAGAGAATGCAAATGTAGATAGTGAGCCTACTTATAATTAATCAAAGAATTTTATAATTAATCAAAGAATTTTGTCTGCTGCAAAAACTCTCGACTCCCGTTTATTAGATAAAATATCTAATGAAATTGTAATTAGGTAAGTAGGTACCTACGTTGCACGAAAAGGCGCACAACAGTCAAAAGAAAAATAACGAAAACTATATTCGAATTTTCAAATTTTGATTTTCATTTCATTACGAGTGCAGTGGTAATTTTAATAAAGTAAGCATTACACAACGCAAATAGGTATAACGTGGACACGAACGCGGCTGATAAGTGAACCGGCTATAACTAGCGCACGCGCCGACCGCAGGGGGCCAGCGCTTCGTACACACACAGCACCGCTTCCATCCAACAATAAATATAGTCTGACGAGTACCTACTGCGCAGTCTTTAGATATAAGTCTAGTTAATAAGTCTAGTTAATTTGTGCTGCGCAGTGTGCATACTCGTGCACACGCACACTGCACGCAAAACTGGACTTTTGATTGGACGATTTCACGTGACCACGTGACATGACGATTCGTTCGTTCCTTTTTTTCCTATGCGTTGGTTATAGAATGTCAACTTGGCTAATATTTTTTTTGTTATTTTAGACTTGATTTAGATTGTTCTTATCTATGATTAGGCCCCAGTCAGGGATTTTTCACCCCTTCGCCACAATTTTTTCTTGTAGAATTTTAAGTCTTCGAATTAGTTCAGAACTCAAACCCAAAAAAATATTGAACTCAAGTTACATCATTACGTTTGAATATGTATGGGTATAGTTACCTAATACAATAATAGGTAGGTACATTTATTCGCATTTACCGCTCACTCGGAAGGCAGATTTCCCTAACTAAGCACAACAAAATTCTGGTCAGCCAGTCACGTATGCATGCATGCCCGCATATAGGTGCGAGAAGCCCACAGATTCTGATCAGTCAGACACAGATTCATGCCCCACATATACGTGAAGCTCACAGACTTTCCACGCCTTTATATAACAAACACACAAGTTTTTCCAACGTGCTATAGATAATAGCGATAACTGATAAATCTATGAAATCAATCCTGCATTAGAAATTCCAATAGGTAGACTCAACATATAAGATTTGTAGGTAAGTAGGTAAATGTAGTTATACTAGCTGTCCACCGTGGTTTAACCCGCGGTAATTTCGGAGTGTGCGCGAGAATCCCGGGATAAAAGTAACCTATGTCCTTCTTTATACCCCTGACAAGTGTATGGATTTAACGGTGATCTGTCCAGCCGTTCATGCGTGCTGCTGTGACCGAGGAAAATAGGAATTCATTTTTATATAGGTGTACCTGTATAGGTATAACTTGCATCTATGATGATCAGTGGAAAATATCTACTGACTGCCAGAGAAGTTTTGAAAAGGACTTAGCCATAATTCTGATCACTTTTACAGGCCGAAAATTTTTGGATTGGAACTTGGGCTTTTTTCATATTTACGTTTTTTATGAGATCAGTAGGCACACCGTATGACGCCAGAGGTATAATTTCGTTGGCGACACGCAACCAAAAAATACATGACAAAGTTTCTTGCACTAGCACTTATGCACACAATCGTCACAGTTTATATTTATAAAGTCTCAGAGTAGCGAAACTGTGATAAAACTGGATCCACTGAATCCCTTTGTTTTCCGCGAGTCAGCTTTGTTTATCACCGTGCAAATTTGCACGGCTTCATTATTTCTGCACACATCTCCTAGTTATTTATTATGTTGACAATTAAAATTAAATGCATGGTAGGTATTTATTATAGTGAATGTCAAGTAATTTTGTCTCATGTGGTTTTTTGGGTCTTTAGTCGTTTCGCACCGCGAGCGCTGCGGCCTGCAATTGTCATAATATATTTTGTTTAAAAACTCCGCACACTGTGTCAGAGTAGCAGAGTCGCTAGTCGCAACGACAAGTTAGAGGAGTCGGAGCGCCGCGCCGCACGCGTCTAGACGACCGCGACAGTCGTGCGACAGCGCAGTCACTTTTGCTTTGAGCGCTAAGCACCAAGGCAAGTACAACTAGAGGCTCAATATTCACTCACAAGATGAAAAACACGGCCGTTATTATAGGCACAGATAATATAATACTATACTAGTATTATAAGTTATTTATGGGTAGATACGGCACTCCATAAATATAATATTGGGATGAAAGAAAAAATGAAGGTGCTATAACTTAAAAAACGCTTTCAATGAAAACTGGTTTCAATAACTCGTAGGTATGTCATGTAGTTTTTGAACTATCTATAGGTAGATATTTTTGAAAAAAATATACTACTAACGAGCGTTCTTCCCCCACAACCATAATAATTGTGTGTGGTCTCAGTGACCATATGACTCGCACTTGGCAGATTTATTTTTTCCAGACACCTCTTAAACATTTTCACTATACCTATACCGTATACGCACCTATACGTATTCACTCGAAGTCGCTGTATCTTTACCTATGATTTAGATTATAGAATTAAGAAAGTTTGCTATACCTAGAATTTACTCGTAGACTAATTGTAAGTAGGTAAGCATTAAGACCAACGGACAGCAACGTCATATCAGTCACCTCACCTATTGAACTGCGCTCTATCAGACTGGTAATAACCGGACACCGGCCGCGGCAGGCGGCTTCTGATAACGGGCAGTCGTGAGACTGACGATAAAAGTCATATAACACACACACTAGTTGGTCAATTTCGGACTTATTGCTATAGCTTTACGGTCTAATAATTCAATCACCAAATTCTCTATACGCAAAAACTCGCATCACTTTTTTTCTAATAAAGTTACGTTCGATCATACTAGACTGTATAGAGGATACGAGTGCAGGGAAATCGTGTTATCAGCGTTGACACTCCGAGACGTTTTATAAGTAGGCGTTGCGGGCTGACAGGCTTCATTGCACCGATAGCTTCCGCGCGCCGACCATCACGAGCGAGTTGTCGTTGAATATAGATTATTATTATCGTTAAAGTATTAGCATCAGTGTTGCAATGTTGGTGTTTCCGCAATGGCGGTCGGAGGCGGCCGTCGAGGGATGCCGGCTCCCGCGCTGGCTCCCCGCCGAGAGGTTCGCGCCGTACATCGCGAGGACCGTCGTCTTACCACCTACACCGCCACAAGTGCGCATGGTTATTATTTTGAAAATATTATGTTTTAGTGTTCGAATTCGTTTTTTGAAAAAGAAAAAACGTCTCATTTCCCATTCATTGGTTCAAACTCATTCCACCGTGAATTATGAAAGAAAACGAATAAATGTCGCTCTATCCTCTCACTGTCGCACTGAGGCTTATGTAAAAAAAAATTGATTGATGGCCTCTAAAACTATAAAGTATAGTTTATTCGGATATATAATATGCTAAAAAAATAATAGGTAAGCGTACTTTTAAATGCTATCGTGACTAATGCCAAATCTCGATTACGATATAAAAATCCATCACCTAAGATAAATTTTATCGATAGGAAATAAAACCACAATATTGTTTTTATCGCAAAAGGCTTGTGACTTTTAAACAGTGATTTGCAGGAATTCGGAACACAATTTTATTGATTTTATAAAAAGGTATTGATATTTTTTCAATATTGACAAATTTTATTAGTAAAATAGAACATAGTGTTATAAAATAGCATATATTAGTATCGATTAGTAAAATTACAATTCTTGTATTTGCATTTGTCTCGCCCGCAAGACCACATCATGTTGTTCCGCAAACAGTCATTGCATTGCAGTCAGTAATTTGATTATTTTTGACATAATTATTATGCAAATAAGATAATCGCAATTTGTTTGTTTATTTCACCGCCAACCCTACCTCTTACCCACCTAGCGCGAGGGATTAAGATTTGAAATCCACTTACATCTTCGCTGCACGGAAGCAAGTTTTGCGATATCTAATAATAAAATTCCAAATTTTATTTATTTATACTAGCTGTGCCCTCAGTTTCACTCGCGTGAGTTTCGCAATTCCCGCAGGATCTCCCAATTTTCTTTTATGTAAACTCTGTCTAGACATTTACGGCCACAACAAAAATAAATATATTCAAATCGGTCAAGCCATTTTCGAGTTTTTGCGAGACTAACGAAGACAATAGATTTTTATAATATATGAAGATAATTTCTATTATAATTTATATCCTTTTTTTCTTTTTCAAATTATAGTTATAAAAATGACTATTTCTTTAAAAATTCTTTTGGCTAGCTTAGCCGAATCGGCATCAAAACGGGTGAGGCTATACCCCGTCCTTCACGTTCGCTGAACTGTATAATATCTAAACGCGCGCCATCGTTAACCACCAGGTGGAGGATGAGGACTCTGGGGACTCGTGCGCCGACCGCGACCGCGACCGCGACCCCGCCACCGGCGAGTGGGCCGCGTGCGGGTGGGCGGTGTGCGGCGCGCGGCTGCCGGGCGTGGCGCGGCTGTCGGCGCACGTCGCGCGCACGCACGCGCTCGCGCACCGCGACGGCATGTTCTACTGCCGGTGGGAGGGCTGCGCGCGCCCGCTCAAGGGATTCAATGCACGGTCAGTACCACACAACAGATAGAAAGTACATCAACTCGGTTTAGTATGAAAACAGATGAACACCAGTGTCGCCGGGTGATTTATTTTCGCACACAAAACTATTCATCACGCACTAAAACATTCATTAACGTAAAGAAATGTATTAAACGCTTTATCGTTATGTTTTTATTTAGACACTGTTTTCATGATTCACAGTTTTGGGAATATTGTGGTAAATATACTTGGGATGGCAGCAAAAGAACTTTTGGTCAAGGTAGAGCATTTGCTCTAACTTCCTTTGCAACGGTGGCGCGCCTGCCGCGCCTACATGTCCTCTCTAGTTAATTTATTTGCACTGTGATTAGTACATAACGAGTCTGTGGAGTAGCTATATAGCTGCTTCCCGCGTTAATTTCTGGAAATCTGTAATGAATCTATTTTTGCTGATGTTTACTCCCGATAAACTGCCTACTTGAAGTAGTTTTCATAAAGATTTCTTGATTAGTCTAATATGGTCTCCCCACACACGATCAAGTACATTAATCGGATTTGTATTTGAAGCGACACGACTTGGACGAACTGCATATTGGAGTACTTGTTGCAAATTAATCAATTTTAATATAAGAGTGACGATACACTATAAATTGATTAGTAAAATATGTTTATTTTTACGGTTCTTAACCAGTCTCTGCGCATAGAAAAAACCCTACACATAAGACATTGATATCAAAAACAACTTTGTAATCACAACACAAACATTCCAAGATAGTAATTCCCCTTATCAAATAATAATAATAACATTTCACAACACACAGATCTACTTGATCCCACACTTATATACCTAAGCTTGTGTCGTAGAAACCAAGCAAATGCGGTATATTATTACATTACATATAATATAATTATTATTAATCATATAGATATACAGACACGTTCAGGCTGGAACTCTGTGTTCATTACATAAAGTCCACCCCCACCGAGAATCGAACCCAATTGAATCGAGTCTTGATTAGTTTGGCGTGGCGACCTACTGCGCCAATGCGGGCGTTGCTTTTCTTTAGGTATTGTGATATGTATTGTTTATTTTATGTGCAATAAATAAATAAATAGTTGTTGAGAGTTGTTGTTTTGTTGTTGTTGTCAGGTACAAGATGTTGGTGCACGTGCGCACGCACACCAACGAGCGGCCGCACCGCTGCGCGCAGTGCGACAAGTGCTTCTCCCGCGCCGAGAACTTGAAGATACACCTGCGCTCGCACTCCGGGGAGAAGCCCTACGTGTGCCCGTACGAGGTGAGAACACTACACATTTTTGTTACTACCTGGGACCGTATTTTTGAATCGCTCGATTTAGGGTACTTTTCGCACACGGAATTGCAAGATTCACATGTGAATGCTTAAAAAATGAATGATTATACATGTGGATTCACGATTCTGTGTGCGAAAGTAATTCGAAAGATTCAAAAATAAGGTCCCAGGACAATCAACGTGTCTTCTCCAACTCTCACTGTTAGCTAACTAATCGACTGAATATCTGAAACCGAAACCACTTTTCGCTTCTTGTATCTTAAAAAACTGAAGTCTAACTATAATTATCTTCTTAGCAATTGGACCAAGAGGTTGTTATAATATGCCTTGAAATTGAATTTTAAATATATAATTTTACATGTCATTCCGTTATTGTCAACAGGGCTGCGGCAAAGCGTACTCAAACTCCAGCGACCGCTTCAAGCACACGCGCACACACACGGTGGACAAGCCGTACGGCTGCAAGGTGTACGGCTGCAACAAGCGGTACACGGACCCGTCCAGCCTGAGGAAGCACGTCAAAACCTACAGACACTTCACGGCCACGGATGCGCCCAGACCGGACGAGAGATCGCCGGACGGCGCGTGCGCGTCGAGTCCGAGCCGCAACAGCTGTAGACACGTCGACGCCCCGGCCGCGTCTCCCCGGCACCGGCTAGCGTACAGTCCGGGTGGCCTGTCGCCGACTATACCGCCGTACAATCCCATACTGCCGCTGTCGCCGCCCGCCTCCACCATACCCCTAGACTACACACCTCTAATGGACAGAGTGACGTACATAAAGACATTGCCGCATGAAATGTCATATATGGAATACACGCAAATGTATGAGCACGCTTACAGAAATTACTACACGAATGGCCTTACCTATCCCGTGCTTAGACCCAGCGTCGGGGAGAAAAGGTTCGCATATGAGCATCAGAGACTCGACGACATGAGTGTGGAAGTGATGGAATCACAAGCGGTGCCTGTTAGTTACAGACCTATTGAACACGAAATGCCTCTAAACCTCAAATGTGAAAGGAGGTTGGAATGCAAACCCATAGAGGAGTTAATGAGAAGAACAGACTTGCCTTTAGATTTAAGTATCAATGTAGATAGTGTAAATTAAACTTTAAATGAAAATGTATCAAATCTTTTATTTCAATTAATTTACATAATTATTTATTCATAGCAACATTCAGTTTTGATTGCGCAGTACGTATTGTATTAATCACAAAAACGAATTTGCAAATGCAATTTTTAAACCAATCAGGTTCGGTACTTCAACAGTCTGCACTTTGTACCTAAATTACTAAAATTACTCAATCCACAAAACTGTACCATATTGGCTCGACTTCAAAAACCCATTATTGTTACGATAAATACTTTCGTTATCATCTATGTTTACCGTATTTCTTTTTCATTGAAACAGATTATAAAAATAAAATATCATGATAATATTTATGTACAAAACATCGCATTTATTCAGCAACTATCGTAAACAAAACGCAGCAAACGGCCAACTCACCAACCTCTTAGGTAGGTACAGTTTTCCCAAAGTCCATTTACAATAATTAATAAGATTAAAACCGAGTGCACGCTACACGAGTTTAAATAGGTATCAACTTTAACACAACAGCTTTAGGTTTAAAATATTTCTAACTCTAGTAAATGAGACGAACCCAAACCAATTTTTAGGGTCTAGGTAGGAACTAGGTACGTAGGTAGGTTCCTCCACACTTAAGTGTTTAAACTCTGATGAACCAGGACAAAAAGTTACCTGTGTCTTTTCTCATTCTTTGAACCATCTTTGGGTAAAAAAGATACGTTAAGTGAGACTTAAGTTTACTTTCACTATAGTTTTCCGTTATATAGACCGTTGTATAGACGCGTATGTTTTTTTTTTCTAGATAAAAAGCAATATCTACGTATGAAGAAGCCGTCAGTTTTTATCATTTTTTTTTCAGGGATACGCATTTTCCGGCTTTGTATGTCAGTAAGTTGAGCATGTACTGGTGCAAATGACGGTACAGTGCGCACCCACGTGTGAGTCCAGCGCGCGGCGGCGGCGGCGCCTAGGCGCGCACCAGCCGCGCCATGCCCTCGGCGATGGTGTTGAGCGCCGCCAGGTCCTGGCGCGCCGTGTCCAGCAGGTGCGCCATGCCGCGCTGCTGCAGCGACAGGAACTGCTTCACGTCCTCCTGCGCGTCTGGTGATACCAACCAAACTATATATTAGATCAGCTGTCCTCCGCGGTTTCACCCGCGGTAATTTCGGAATTCCCGCGGAAATTCCGGAACAGAAAGTACCCTATGTTCTCCTCTGTACCCCTGACAACGTGTAGTATTCAAGAGATTATCCTATTTATTTATTTATTTATTTGCAAGCATATGGTAGGTACATAAGTTGGTATTACTCTAAGATATAAGTTCCTAAACCCCTACATGAATGACTTCTTTTAAGGTTATCATGTTATAATAGCTGTACCTCGCGGTTTCACCCGCGGTAATTTCGGAGTTGCCACGAGAATTCCGGATTACATTCCGAACATAACCTCAGGGATTATGTAGCTTTCTCATGCTCATCAAAGAATTAAGGAAATTGATCCACGCGTGATGCCGTGACCAAGGGAAATAGGGATTCATTTTTATATGTATATACAAATACATACTTATAGATAGAAGATATAGATACAAATTCTCACCAGGATCGAGTTGGTAACGCTCCTGAGCCGCGCCGCCGCTGGCGCTGCGCTGCAGCCGCACGGCGCAAAGCAACTCGTTGAGGCGACCCTACGCAATATTTTTCATTTTTATTTAACCAAAGCAATGGGAACATAGTGTATGACTAAATTATATATAAATCATACCCACACCTCTTAAGGAGAGCAGTTAAAATAACCTAAAGCTAAATTAGCATGGAGTAATTACTACACTAAGCCTTAGGCCCGGTTTCCACCAAAGCGGAGAAGAGAGGACATGAGAGATGTGCTGCGAAGCTGGTAGGTTATCTCCACCAAAGCAGAGAGGAGCATTGGTTCCTCATTTGGGAACCTATGCTGAGGGGTTATGGCGTCTTGTACGGTCAATATTATTATTGGATACTATCCAACCGTGTACCATGAATAAGGAAAGTTCTCAAGTAGCGACCACGAACACGGCAGAAGAGCGTGGGGAGGCTCGCTACAAGGTAGACCAATGACTTAATCGTGGGACGCCATTGGACACGGGAAGCGCAGGACCGGCCCCGCTCGCGCTGTGGCGATCCTTGGGGAGGCCTGTGTGCGGCAGAACGTCTTTCGGCTGATATGATGATGATAATGATAATCCGTGATAACCGTGATGATGGCATTACCACGATATCAACCCGTGCTCGGACAAGTCGTTCATAGAAATCAGAAGTTACGCGAAGAACCAAAACTACATAATTGATCAAAATGTACTGTGTACGTAGTCGAATATTTTACGATTAGATACAGAGATTGACAGTGCAGATTCGTATAATCTGTAAATTGCCTTCATGAGCGTAGTCGTTTTATTTTTATTTATAGAAGAACAATTATAGACACAAGTTATGATACAACTTTTTAAAACCTAAAATTCACCTAGCCTTTGTAAACTACAGAAAATTTCTAAATTCTATTGTTGTTTTATTTTATATCAGGTATCAGGTATATGCCAATTCACTGAACAAACCCACGTTCATATTCACATACAGCGTCGTCATCAAACAAAACAGTTATGTGCACAATCAGTGTGCCAACAGTGAGTCGGTGGTTTTATTATTACAACAATGACTGTGTAAGGTGGGTGATTATATTTTATTATCGTATCAGGTGTCGTCTGGAGATAGCGATAAGAGCTAGGGTGATAAACGATAGGTGTGCGGCACCACGCGCCGGGCGAGTGCAGACGAGCGCGGGCCGAGATGCTAGTATGGCATCACTGCTGATATCGCCCTAGATAAGCGTACACTAGTCTGTCGATGGTCTGATCGTGCGCTTATCAGAGATGCCCGACGATTGGACTTTGACAGTGTGATAATAAAGATTACAATGCTAACGTTGCCCACCTCTCCCCCTCATCGCGGCCCCTCGAACTATCAAAAACTATGAAAAATAGTTGACATTCGAAAATAAGATACCGATACCGATAGCCCAAATTGTGGTGGTTACTCTTTTGTTAAAAATGTTCAATGTACAGAATCGCGGATTCTATTCTTTTATTATCAACCGACTTCAAAAAGGAGGAAGTTATCAATTCGGATGTTCATATTTTGTTATGTATGTTCGGGCATAACTCCGTCATATTATATAGTCGGATTTGCAAAATTCTTTTTTTATTCGAAATGGGTTTATTTCGAAATGGTCCCATTCAAATTTTATACGGATTTGATGGTGAGCTTCGGAGACAGACAAGGGAACTCTTGAGGTCGGTTTAATTGTTTCTGTTAAAATTTTGCTTATTTTATTTATAGTATAGAAGTTAGCGGTATAGATAACACCAATTGCTAACTTTCGGAGGTTAAAAAAATATGTAATGTGAATGTGAGGGTGCTCACGTTGTACAGCGGCGGCGCGGCGAGCTGCGACGCGAGCTCCTGCAGGCGCGCGCGCGCCGCCTCCTCGTCGGCGCTGAGCGCGGCGCCCACGCGCCCCACTATCTCCTGCCGCGATATTATCTGACACAACACAACACGACACGACACATGACGCCACTTCACCCGCGAGCCACGTGTCACAGGGCCGACAATGACAATGGTCGTGGTGGCGAGTATACGTGGGCATTAAACCAAGATAAATACCCAGAAAGTGGGTAATAATTAGTGCTTACTTGGTGTTTAACCCAAGCACCGCGTGTGTAAGCCAGGTATGAAGACCAAAATTCTATTCAGTCCATCAGTTAGACAGTAAAAAAATTATAGACATACTAGCCGTTCCCCGCGGTTTCGCCCCACGGTAATTCCGGGATAAAAAGTACCCTATGTCCTTCTGTGTATCCCTGACAACATATATGCAAAATTTCATGATGATCGGTTGAGCCGTTAAGGCGTGTAACAAACAAACAAACTCACTTTCGCGTTTATAATTTTAGTGAAGATATTTTTTCTTTTTCAAATGAATAAAAAAATATTTAGAGAATTAAATTTAAGAACCCCATAGTTATGAACTACACCAACTCGTGACGTCACGCGACATTTCGCCTCAACGTACCGCCTTTAAACACAACTGTTCGTTCTACTAGTGATCTCCCCCCCCCCCCCCACGAACTTGAGTCAGCTCCACTCCGGGGTGGGGGCTGGGCGCACCGCGCACAACGTACCTGCAGCAGGGAGTGGCGCTGCGCGTGCAGGCGGGCGGCGAGCTGCGCCAGGCGCGCGGCGGACGCGGCGCGGCGCGTGCGCAGCTCGGCCAGCGTGTCGGCCGCGCGCCGCAGCCAGCCTGCCTGCAACGCCGCCTCCTCCGACTGGCAGCGCGTGCGGAACTTTATCTAAGTGAAGCCGAACATAATAAACGGTCAAAATAACTACATTGGCTAATTGATTATACCTAGGTTTTTGTTTATTTCTGACATTAAAAAAAATATATTAATTTATTCATTCACTGCAAGAGGTTTCATAAATTACGTCACACGAAACTTATTGTTACCACTCCCCGCCCCCCTACATATTATGATAACCAATAGATATTCCCGTATCGAAATCCCGGTTTGATTGCAATTTGAATAGTTTCATAATAATATGATAAAAAAGGTCAGTTTCACTAGCCGACTCACCTCGGAAAATCCAACAATAGGCACAGGAATATAGTTGTCAGGATCAGGGTTGTCAGCCTGAGCTTGTTTCCATAGTCGCATGTCCATACCTGAGCGATAAGACGATTATTGACGTAAATTATTGGGCACTCTATCTTATTTAAACTTTGTGTTAACGAAAGTGATATGAAACAACAGAAAATATAAGGGACCCCCTCGTCCGCACGTTATTTGGAATTTGCGAGATTTCATCAATGCTATGCCGGTCCAGATAGTGTAATTTTTATTAATCATGTGTTTTTGCAATTTTTACCGTACTTGTGTCGTGGAAACCAAGCAAAACGTGGTATTAAATACATATTATTATATATACAATATACATACGTAGACATATTATATATACATAAAAACGCCCACACTGGAAAATGGAACCCTGCGTTCACCACACAAAGTCCATCCCCACCAGGCATCGAGACTTGCACTTGATTAGCGGGTAGGCATGGTGACTTACTGCGCTAATCCGCTCGTCACATCTCCCCATCGTTTTACTCGTAGCTCGTAGGTAGCGATAAAGGCGCAGACCCACCGCGGCGCACGGTGACGCTACGCACGTGTATTAAGCTTCGCTTTGCATGAAAGTGTATGTGATCGTGTCCACTGCAACCCACGGACACGCTACGCATCAATTGACGTCATCGATACACGCGTGGCTCGCTCGAATAGGTACTTACATAGCTCAACGATGTCTTGTATGTTGTTAATGTATTTGTATTTTTATAGTAAATAAGTTATAAAAAAAAACGCTATGCACGCTGAGCACGCGGCACACGGCTACTTGCACATAGCGTATCAGTCTGTATGGGCCATGTTATAGTTGTACATAGTCGTGAGTTAATATTGGTGTATAGTGTGTACTGCAGTGGAAACGTAGACCCACGTTGTCGAACCAATGAACTCACGCAGCTGAAATGCGCCGCGTGCCCGTGCACAGCATGCGCCGCGGTGGGCCTGCGCCTTACGGCAACCCTCCCCGCCACTCACCGGCGGGTGGCGACTGCAGGTATTGCGCGAGCATCTGCGGCGTGGGCCGGGCGACGGGCGTGACGGCGGCGCAGCCCGCGCCCGCCAGCGCCGCGCGCGCCGCTCCCGCGCCCAGGAAGCCCGCCACCTCGCTCGCCGACACCGCCGCGCCGCCGCCACCGCCGCCGCCGCCGCCGCCGCCCGCGCTCGTGTCCATCACGTATACGGTCACCTGCGGGGATAGAGAAACCAATCTACATTCTACACTGATCACAGCTATCAATCAAAAAAATTATATCAACAATAGATTAGGGCCCAATCTGTTGTTGATATATTTTTTCTGTTTTTGTCCACCTAAATGTTGTCTGGAAGAGATCGCTAGTAAAGCGATAAGACCGCCTTTTGTATGCCTTAGTTTATGAGTTTTTTTGTAACATTACACACTGTAACATTATTTTGCTGTACAATAAAGATTGAATAAATATAGAGGGTAAAGATTAGATTTTTTGTTTTTTACGATTTGGCTCAAAAACTACTTTCACCATTATAATGCTACATTATCCATAAGTAACAGGCTTTATTGTAACCCAAAATTCCCGCGGGATTTTCGTAATTACCGCGGATAAAACCGCGGAAAACAGCTAGTCTATACTAATATTTATAAAGAGCAAAAGTTTGTGACATTGTAGGGGGTAATCTCTGGATCTACTAAACCGATTTTGAAAATTCTTTCACTTATAGGAAGCTACAGTGATCATGAGTGTCATAGGTACTTTTTATTACGGAATTCCCGCGGAAACTCCAAACTTACCGCGGATGAAACCGCGGGGAACAGCTAGTATTAAATAATATTATACAGTTTTTTCTTTGTTTGTTTGTAACGCTTTCACGACTTAATTACTCGATCGATCATCATGATATTTTCCCCACACAATGTCAGGGATAGAGAAAGGTAAAAGGGTACTTTTTATGAGGGAATTCCCGGCCGAGCTCCGAAATTAACACAGGTGAAACCTCGTAATGTAAATTCGAATTTAAGTTTGTTACTCTTTCACATCTTAACTACTCAACCGATCATGAAATTTAGCATACCTGTTGTTAAGGGTGAAAAAGACATATAGGGTACCTTTCATCCAGAAAAAATACTGTTCCCGATGGATATAAAAGTGATTGTCAAAATCTACACTGTCACGAGCGAAATCTCTGATGAAAGCTAGTATTAAAAATGTAAAAGATTGGATGTTTGGATGTTTGAAAGAAAGAAAGATTTATTTAAGCAAGAGGAGAAATACAACACAAATGAATGTTCTGTAGAACAACACAAATGAAAACAATAATAACAAAATAAATAATAACAAAATAAAGAATAACGAATGGATGTTTGTTACTCCATCACGCAAAAACGGCGGAACGGATTTGGATGAAACTTGGCATGCACGTTGTCAGGGGTACAGATAAGGACATAGGGTACTTTTTATTCCGAAATTCCCGCGGGAACTCCGAAATTACCGCGGGTGAAACCGCTGGGCACAGCTAGTACAATAATAAGGTAAAGTTGGTAAGTTCTTAAGCTTGGATGTAGAGAACAATCCTTGCAATTACTAAACCGTTTCAAATAACTCTTTCACTGATAGAAATTAGGAAGCTACAGTACTCTTGACTTCTTGAGGGACATGGAATACTTTTCATCTCGATACAAAGAGTTACCGAGGGAATTCTGAAATCGACGATAGGGAAACCACGGGGGGTCGACAATCTATAATCTGTAATACTTAGAAAACTTAACGAAGGAATCGTCACGGCTCGTAGTCACGCAAAACTGGACTTTTGATTCAACGATTTTACTTGACCACGTGACATGACGATCCTGTTTTCTATGCGCTGTTTATAGATTTTCAACTTGGTAAGGGAGCAGCTGTACTGAGACTAGATAATCGAATTTGCATGAAATTCTTTATGAATACGCTTAATTTATCAGTCTTCGCACTTGACTACATAGGTGAAGGTCAATCTGGTGATATTAGAAAATGAAATTATTATAGTAACTACTGTCACCGAGTATGAAACCTCACCTGACTCTTATTCTCTGATACCGCCTTTATGGAATCAATGTGGACAGTTAAATTGGGTTTGTTTCCCAACAGTCCATGGAGTGATGTCGTAAAAGCTTGCTGGTTACTTCTGAAAACAATAAACTATCATTCACGTCAACCACCAACTTGAACAATTAAAAATGAGAAGAGAGATAGGTACATAGACGTTGTTGTGTGAATGTGACCTGTACAACTTGCAAGTTTTGTCCCCATAGAACAAAACTATTATGGTCACATAATATGTCATGCGCTAAGACGACGTGCGATGGTCAATGGCGTCTACGCAGCACAGTGTGCACATTAAGCACATAAATTTTAATGTTTACCCCGACGCGGGAGTCGAACCCGCGACACCTGGCGCAACGGTCACTTTTGCTAAACCACTGTCATGTCTGGTCAATCACATACATTTTAAAATTAGTATAAACGTGACACCTAGAGATGTCGCTACATACATCGTTCAGACTAATTAAAAGATAAATCTCAATGAAAACAATATTAAACCACATAAAATGTAGCTCTGTTGTACGAAAATAGATTATTATGATTAATTTCTCAATAATTAGTAAGTACCAGTAATATATTATTACTCTGAACCACTGTATTGACAGTGATGTCCCTAGACGACAATGGGGATGTTGACTACTTTTGAAAATCAAAATTCTAAGTCCGTTAGATAGAAAGTAAAAAACAATAGACACGCATTTTTTGCTTTTTCAAATAAATTAAAATATACAGAGATAAAGCGCATTAAAGTTTAGGGTGAGGGGGTTGTGACGTCACTAACCGCTAAAACCGCCATACAAACTGTCCGAATAGTGACGTCACGTAAAATTTCAACTCAATGTAGGTATCGCCGTTATTTTTTGATTACGTAAAAAAAGAAAAAACACGTGGCTAATATTTTTTATTAATCAACAAGACGGACTAAAAAAAAAGTTAGTCAACATGCAGAGTCGTTTCAAAGGTTACTTATGATTGATGATTATTAATTTAATTAAATATTCTGAGTGCGGCAGTTTTGGTTTTAAAATCTTCACTTAAAATTAAGTAATCATTAAAACGACTCTGAGTGCGGCCTTCAGTGTAACTAGAATGGGCATGATGACAAGATATAAAAATCAAAATTATATCTGGTCCGTCAGTTACATAGTAAAAAAATAAGAGACACGCTTTTTTGAATTATTGAAAAAATACATAGATAAAACGCATTAAAATTTGGGAGTGGGAGGTCGCGACGTCATAACTATTTATAAATATTATGTGTACCTAGGTGTGACGTCACACGGAATTTCAACTCAATTTTGAGCATGTAAAAAAAGGAAAAATACGTGTCCAATATTAGGACTAAAAATTAAAATTTAGTCATCACGCCCATTTAAATGCAATGTAATGGACGCACTTAATTTCCTGCTCGGGTTTGTTGAAGGTCATGATGACGAGTCCGTCTTTGTCCTCGCGCCCGCCCAGCCTCGAGTAGCCGACGGCCTTGAAGCGGCACACCGGATTCTGCTCGTTCAACTCGAGCGGCTGCGCGCTGCGACTGTAGTACGCCTGACCTGGAAATAATATGTTACTGTCGACGGCAGAAACTGTGACTATTTCACTGTTGTTGGAATGTTGATATCCAATAATTACACTCGAAAATATCATGGATAAGATTAGATTAGATTAGATTAGATAATTTATTTCTCTTTAAAAATTACATTTAAATTTGATGTCAAAATTAAATAAATTCACTAAAGAGATTGTCAATAAAATAAAAATTTTTAAATAATAATACTTGATAACATTTTTGTAACGATAGATGTAAACTTTTCAAAATAAAGAAATAGGTAAACAATTTATTATTAAATAAATGTCACCTTAATAATAAATAATGTCATGGGTACTCTTTTACAGAGTACAATGATTTATCCAATAAAAAGTTTTTCAATCGGCGCACAAACGTCTCGTCCGAGGTTTCGTTTTTAATGTATACAGGTAGTTCCTCGTAGAGCGAAGGACCAATGACACGCGGATTTTTGTCCATTAGTGCCAATCGTCGTGGTACCACCTTAAGTCGCCCAGTCTGTCGGGTTACTCTGCCAGGGATATCAATCCGCTCAAAATCATGTAAGTTGCGTCGTGTGAAAATTATTATGTCAAATACGTACTGTGAATACAATGTCATTATCTTATATTTTGTGAATAGATCTCTGCACGAGTGACCTGGTTTAACACCTGCCAATATGCGCACAGCTCTTTTTTGCATAATAAGCACCCTGTCCGAGTCCGTGGAGTTTCCCCAGAGGATTATGCCATATGATAAGATGGAATGAAAATATGCATGATAAATTTGCAGTAGTGCGTCCGAGGAGATTATCGGTCTGAGCTTCCTCATCGCAAACACGGCACCAATTAGTTTTTCGCAAAGAATCTCAACGTGATGTTTCCAGTTTAGGTTGATGTCTATTTGAAAGCCAAGAAACCTGCTGGTCACGGAAATTGGCATCGGAGTTTGTATGGTAGGAGACATAGTGGAATTTCGAGCTGAGAATAACATCACGTTGGACTTGGTAACGTTGAGAATAAGACCGTTCATCGTAAACCATCTTTGCAACTGCTCACAGGTGGTTGTGATCCTACTCTCAAGGTGTTCGTGTGTTGGCGCACTAACTATGACTGTGGTGTCGTCCGCAAACAAGACCATCAAACCGTCAGAGATACAGGTCGGTAGGTCGTTTATGAACGTGAGGAACAATGTATTTCCTAACGCCGATCCCTGTGGAATTCCGACCCGTACGGCTCCTGCCCTAGAACGCACTTTACTGCCTTCAATTTTCACCTCAACGGTCTGGTACCTGTCACATAAAAATGATGTGAACAGTTTGTGGGCGTTACGTTTGACACCATAGTGTTTAAGTTTTTCCAGTAACAGCTCATAATTTATTACATCAAACGCTTTCGAAAGGTCGCAGAATATACCTGCTACCTTGTATTTATCGTCGAGTGCTGTAGCGATACAGTTATATACCCTGTATGCAGCTGTTGTGGTGGACATATTTTTTCTATAAGCAAACTGTTTGTCTGTTAGTAGGTCATTGTTTTCGAGATGGCGCATTAGGTAGTTCGATAAAATCGATTCAATAATTTTTGATATATTGGGCACTATCGTTATTGGCCTATAATTGTCTGCAGAGGTCTTTTCACCCTTACCTTTATACACTGGACACACTCTTGTGCTCTTAAGCACGCCGGGATACACGCCGCTCGAAAACATAATGTTTATCAATTCGACGAGCAATCCCGACAGCACCGGCCAGATGCACAAGAGCAAATTCATAGATACGTCATATATGTCCTTGGTGTGTAGTGTCTTTGTCATCGTGCGTAACGTTCGGCTAAGATCCGAAATTGTGACAGTAGGTAAGGCGAATTCGGGGATGTCTTTGTCATATAGATACTTATGTAAGTAATTCATAGATTTGGTCTCGTCTGTCTGTACGGTGTATTTCGATGCAACAGAGAGAAAGTGTGAGTTGAGGTGGTCAGATATCTGTCTGTGTGGTACATGGTTTGCATTGTTATCCTTTAGAGATATAGGGCGTGCTACAGTTTTTGAAGATGTTTCTTCATTAACTATACGCCACATTTCTTTTGTAGGATTTTTGCTCATGAATATTCGGTCTTCAATATATTTTTTACGAGCTATTTGAGTAGCAGTTTTAATACGGTTAGAATAATAGCTTATGCCTTCTGTAATAATTTTTTCATCTGGATATTGGTGTTTGATTTCGGTCATGTCATTGAATTTTTGGATTAGGGCAGACAAAGTATCCGTAAGCCACGGTTGGCTCTTTTTTCGTTTCGACACAATTTGTTTAATAGGAAAATGAATGTCAATATAATAGGTCAAAATATTAAATAATTTTTCAAATTTGGTATTAATGTCAATTTCAATGTCAAATATAAATTTCCAATTATAATTTTCGATGTCAATATAAAATAAAGTCAGTGCCTCATCCTTGAATATTCTCTTTTCAACGGACGTGATTGACTTTGCGCGGTGTGATGATTCTACGGTCAGAGTAAATAACTGCGCGTTATGGTCACTTATAAATGTATGCAGCGGTTTTGTAGTGACGTCACTCAGTGAAGGAATTATACCACAGTCAATGGACGACGAACTATCTGTAGACATACGTGTTGGAAAGTCAACACAATTTTTACAATTATAGATTTTTAAAATTTCTTCTACACGCCGTTTTGAACAGTTTTCCGATGAGTAATCAACATTGTGGTCGCCGACTAAAATAAACTTTTTATTTTCGTCAGTTAACCTAGATAATAATAATTCCAAATTTTTTAAGTATATGTCAAAATCACCATTTCCGGTGCGATACAATGCAATAATAATTAAGTTAGATTTACTAATTTCAATAGCAGTAAACTCAAAGTGGAACTGGACAGCTACGCTCTGTAGGTCGTTTCGCGGGCGATACGAAACCCCCTCCCGTGTGTACAGCGCAACTCCGCCGTGTGCGATGCGCGTGCGACAGTAGCTATTTGCCAGCTCATAATTGTTTAACCTTACTCGTTCAATTTCCCGTTTTTTGCACCAAGTCTCACTGCACGCCAGTACATCTGGGTTTTCGGAGTCTAGTAATAAATCTAATAGCCCTGTTTTACCACAGATAGATCTGACGTTCTGGTGTAATATGGTGAAGTGGGTGTTTGGACTTGAATTTAGCGTTGTTTTTGTTTTGCTGTAGGACTTAAGTTTTTTGAACTCACAAAGTTAAACCTTCTAATCGATACACCATTCGGCCAGTGCTTTGTGTTCATCACGGATTTTACCTTGTCGGCGGGAACGTCAAGTTTAAAAGAAGTGTACTGACCTCGGGTGACTACCAATTGCTCGCATTTAATATCTTCTATGTCTAAATTTGACTTTACGTGCTGGAGGACATCCTGCACAGTGGTGTCTTCACTGAGGTTGAACACATGCAGGCTCGAGAGGCGTGGTGTGGCTGCACGTAGAACCCGTTGATTCAACGGTTTGCCCGAGGATGGCACAGCCGCTCGCAGCACATCAACATCGACAGCAGCAGACGCAGGCGAAAGCACAGCCGGTTTGATAGCACCGGCCCCAGTACTCGCGGCGCCGATGCAGGCGCCGTCGCTAGACGGTGTGGGCGGGAGCGCTGCACGGCGCGGACGTCCACGGCGTGGTTTTGATATAGGAGCTGTTTTTTCCTCGGGTGATATTGGTGCTATCTGTGTGGGAGGGCCGCACCCGTCACCTGCATCGGCCGGCAGATCGCTCAGTTCGATGATCTGTCCATTTTTTGATGTATCCATATATGCTAAGCAATGGGGCCCGGACTCATTTAATGAGACGTTGTTTGCTACCAGGAATCTAGGTGGGATAGTGGAAGTATGTGCTCGTAACTGTGGCTGCTGCTTTTTTGCCGGTGAGTTGTTTTTAATAATATTTATCAATTCACATATTTGGTATTTCTGTGATGTTATTTCTTGTTGCTGTTTACAAATAAGATCGTAGCAGCCGTTGAGTTTGCTTTTTACTTCCACCATAATATTTTCAAGATTTAAAACAACGTCCACTAACCTTTTGTCCTCTTCCTTTGTGCTAGTCTTGGATTTTTGTGGTGCCATCTTTGGTAATTTCGGACGATAATATATATTAAATGTCAAAGTGCAAAATTAAATTATAATTCAAGTGAAATGTCATCAATATATCAACATTTAATTAAATATTGCGGAGCAAAAATAATTTGCTTCTTTCGCGCGTAACGCGGGTAGACCACAAGTATAACATAAGCGACTAAATCAATAGATTTGATTAAAAAATAAAATAGTTATAAACTGTTTAATTTTGACTATGTCTGACTCTTTCTAAAACGTAATTTTTTATGGCGGTTGTAGGGCGTTACAAGCCGAGTGACGTCACTATAGGACCAGCGCTTTCCTTGTCTTACTTGAACTTTTAAAGTCGTATCTCTGAAAGTACAAAAGATATTTGTAAAAGAATAATGCTATTATACTGCTAATACACAAAGTTTTATAAAATAATAATAAAAAACACTAAAATTCCCTATTAACGCCCCATTTATATTAGAGCGACAAGACGCCAGAAGAGACTACGAGGTCATTAATGACTATTCCGGCCCGCACTACACAACTATTTTAGTAAAACCTCATTTACAGAGTTGTGATATCAAAAGTATTAATTCACACCGCTTTAACCACAAGTGCTAATTATTGTTTTTATTTTGCGAAATGTTAAAAAGGTGATATAATTAAGGGGTGAATGCCAGCAATGGCATTCTCGTCACCCCAGAGTTCCGATTAATATCTTTCAACCTATAATATTGTGGAAAGTTTTTAAAATAATAGGAAAAGCTTTTGTACTAAAAAAGTGTACATGCCAGCACTTTCTATTTTAAATTGTAGTTCTATCTATTATACAGTACCAGTATTATATTATACTAGATTAGCTACCACCGCGGTTGCACCCGTGGTAGTTTCGGAGTTCCCGCGGGAATTCCAGGATAAACTATAGATATAAAACTCCCTCATAAATCACTCTATCTATTGGAGAAAACCGCATGAAAATCTGTTTAGTAATTTGCAAGTTTATCGCAAAAAGACAGCGAAAGGAACTTAATTTTACACTATTAGATAAAGAAGATAATGGCGTAGACTACCTACAGTAATTTGATATTTTCTTCAATGATAAAATTTCCGAGCAAGAGGTCAGAAACACAACTAGAATACATAAACCATAACTTGAACACATGTTTACGTTAGGGCACAACTATATTTTTTTAAACATTTATGAAAATTTAATAGTTTAATTTCCTTTGCACTTACCTACACCCCATTTCGCCTGCAACAGATTCCACTTAGCCAGCACCTGGTCCCGCTCGTCACCGAAAACGCAGCAGTTGAATATCGCCGCCACGAGCGCCTCTTGCGCTGTCGTCGGACCCTGGACTTGCTGCTGTTGTTGCTGCTGTTGCAACTGCTGCTGCTGCTGCAACCAGTTAGAGGAGATTTTAAGGCTTTTTAAATACTGTGTTGAAATTAGTGTCATCCTCTAGAAAAATCGTACTCTCCAAGATATTTCAATTAAACTTTTGAATATTGTGTTGCAATACTGCAGAATTACCATCAAATATTAGTATTTGTACGTATTTATGAATTTTTAATTAATATTTATTTAAATATTGTCTCACTGAATTCTTTTTATATTAAATTAAATCCCTACTAATATTATAAATGCTGCTGTCTGACTGTCTGTTACGCTTTCACCCCTTACAGCTCAACCGATCATCATGAAATATTGCATACACGTTGTCAGGGATACAGAGAAAGTTATAGGGTACTTTTTATCCCGGAATTCCCCCGGGATCTCCGAAATTAACGCGGATGAAACAGCGGGAACAGCTAGTTAAAAATAAAAGTAAAAAATATAATATTATTTTTATAGTGGGTGGCATTACATTCTTTCACTTATATAAAAAAAAACTTTAAGTTTGTTATGTTTTACGTAAGTGAGTGTGAGTAGATAATAGATTGGGGTTGGGGCTCCTGGGTTAACAAAAGTAGTTGCACTAATAATAATAATAAAGCTTTATTCCATTCAACTGATATACATAAAAAAGGGTTATGTTAGTAAATTCTTTAGTTGGTTTTTGTTAGATCCTATGTTAGTGTTGTTAGTGTTACTTAGATTCTAATTGAATGGACCCCTTTTGGGTAAATGTCTCCTCCTTCCCCTTCCCTTGTAATAAAGCACCTGTAAATTGTGTTTTAAAGGTCGGATCATTATAAAACTATGACAAATGTGTTTTTTTTTTTCAGATATAGTTAATACTACCTAAGATATATGTATATTTTTGTAAATTCATGTGTGACATAATAAATCTTAATTTAACTGCATTAAGTACCTGTTGTTGTTGGCCAAATGGAGTAGTGGTGTTTAAACTCGTCCCAAAACCAGTAAAACCACTGGTAGCTGGTTTACCAAATGTTGATCCAAACCCAGTGCCTGTGCCAAACGTTGATGTTCCAAATGTATTACTACCAAATGTTGGTGCTGCACTTCCAAATGTGGAAGTACCCGTTCCAAATGTAGAGCCTGCTCCAAAAGTGTTTGTGCCAAAACCACCAGCACCAAAACCTGACAAAAACAATAAAAAAAAAACAATAAGAATTTAGTAAATTCATTACCTGTGGTAGGTTATTGTTTTTTTTTTGTTTTATAAATATAGAATCAAAAGTCCCTTTGAATTGTGTCAGAATCCATATTTTCTTTTATTTATTTTTAATCTTTTTATTTTTTGTTTCATAATTAAAAAAAAAAATGTTTTGATATTACCTTATTCCCACTTACTCCAAATTTAACAATTTACAAAAAAGCTTAACCAAATTAATTTAGTATATTTCGACCCTTACCCTTTTTAAAATATTTCACCCCTTTCTTTATTTTACTTATTTTCTTTTACTTACATACCTGTGGTAGGTTTGGTGTTAGTTGCACCAAAACCCCCACCAAATAAGGAAGGTGCAGTTGATGCTGGTGTAGAGCTCAAACTACCAAACGGAGCTGTGAAAGCAAAGAACCATTTTATGAAAATCTATGTCAAATATTAACTTAATTTAATCGGATTCCTCTGGAATCATTGATGAAAATCAGTTCAGTGCTATAAAATGCTGCAACTTTGCCTGGATTTTGAAGTTTTTGTTTATATCTCTGAAGCTATTTATTGTTATGGCTTTGTATAACTTTAAAATGGAAAACAAACTAGACCTAACTATAGAAATCAAGCAGTTCTTCTGATTTACAAGCACTCAAAGTTGTTGGCAAAGTTGTGGGCAAATAACGCAACATTGGCTGGAAGGATTACTCATCAAACAAAATGATAATCTTTTCTGTATTTCTTTTCCTTATGCATAAGGCCCGCCGCCCATTGTGACTTTTTGTCGACGTGACTTTCTGTCACTTATGAAAAATGTACTGAGGTCACCGTATTGTCACGTCACCATAATGAGCGCACTCAGTATAGTTTTCATTGCACTTGACTAAGTGACAGAAAGTCACGTCGACAAAAAGTCACAATGGGCGGCGGGCCTAATACATCGTTCTTGAACTAATAAGTAATTTTTACAACTCATAGGCTTTGTGGCAAGTAGCATAAACTTTCCATACAAAAACAGCAAGTTCTCAAAAAAAAATCTTTAATCATTATACATTTTTTTTTTCAAAAAATTACCAGAATGCTAAACAATGAGTAACAATATTGATTAGATAGGTACTAACATTACTACGGTGTCTCTTCTACTAGCCGAAAGCTAAAATTTGTAATAAAAACAACAAAACAACATAGGAACAAAATGCAAAGCATTGGTATCAAACATTCTCTTCAACACAAGATCAAATAAATAAAGTGCAAATATAAAACAAAATGTTGCAACTTTTGTTGATAATAGTGATACTAACCATTATTATTTTTATTTATTAAAACTAAAATTATTGTTGAATTATTGTACCTATGTAGGTAATTAAAACAAAAACACAAATGTAGGAACAAAATTTTAAACTTTAGTAAAAAAACATCCAAAGTACATATTTTGGTAAATCCAGTTAGTGATAACCCTAGACCTAGGCAAGTTGTGTTACTCAAGTTTATGAAACACTGTGAAAAATTTCCTTGTAAGTTAATACACGAAATTGTGTCTTTTCAATTTTTATGTAATATACACAGCGGCACGGAATGTCGCCCAATCGCGTTATGTGATTAATTGTCAAAATTAAATCTGAAGCTTGGGTTTTTGTTTCTTGTAAGTTTATCCTAATGTGAATAAGTAATTAGTGAAAAAATACACTAACTTTTTTAAATTTTTATTAAATAAAAAAAAGACATTAAGCTCTATAATCAAAACCATATTTTTTAAAGAAATTTACAAATTCAAGCTAAAGGTACTTAAAATTAGTAGCGGGTATTTCCACCTCTGGCCCTGATAACCACCTGCATGCGATCAGGCATGCTGTGGATAATGTTTTTAATGTCCACTTGAGGCAATTCTTCCCAGGTGGCCCCCAGAGCTGTTTTCAAATGACTGAGTGTTTATGGTGGGATGGAACTTGCTCGTATGCGTTTTTTAAGCATGTCCCAGATGTATTCCATGAGATTTATGTATGGGCTTCGTGCTGGCCATTCCAATTTAGAAATTCTCACTCTTGAAAGATTATCATCAACGTAACATGCTGTGTGAGGTCAGGCGTTATCTTAAATTAAATTGAAATCTTCACTACCAATGAACCCGACGTATGGTAGAACATCGTCCAAAAAGATCTCTTCGACGTACCACACAGCCGTTGAACGACCTTCAACGACCACCAACTCTGTACGTGCGTCTGAAGTGATCCCTCCCCAAACCATAACGGATCAAATATGAAAGCTGACCTGGTGGTGCCTGGCAAAAATCTCTCTCTTTGCCTTCTACACACACTTTCGCAACCATCTGGAGCTCTTAAGGCGATAAATCGGTCATCACGCGCTGATGTGCACCTAATTCTGCCACTATCTGGTATTAAGGCGTATCTGAGCGTCGAACCCGGTACATTTAAATTTTCAGTAATTTCTCACTGTGTTCGCCCTTGACTCCGAAACAACACAGCTTGAGCAAGTTGAGCTGAAAATTAGGGGCATTGTGATTCGATTCTGGAAGCAGAAATGACTACACATTAATTTAAAAACAAAACATTGAAGATTAGATTCACAACCATTTAAATATTGAATTTTAACTCACCCGTATTTTGTGCGTTTCAGCAACGAACTAACATAAAGTGTCAAAGAAATGAAAGAAATGCACTTTTTACTATGCTTACACTCATAAACTAACAAAAACGAACGTCCTGACAAGCTGCCACTTGCCACTAATCATACGCGATACCAAAAACACCTGTTATTGGCTTATTTATGTTTGGGCCATATTCTGTGCCGCTGAGGGTAATATAAAAATTGCAAAAGATATGGAACATAGAGTATTATACCACATAGTCTTATAATCTTTTTAAAGCCTACAGTGATAAAGGTGTATTGTTGTATGGTGTAGTAGTGTGAGAGAATTTGTAGTGGTAACTCCAAATATATATTTTTTTTAATAATAAATTTATTTCTTTATTTCTATTTAAAGAACTTTATTACACTTTATTGTACAAAAGGCGGACTTACTGCCTAAGGCATCTCTACCAGTCAACCAGATTAATTTTAAGTACCTACTCTAAAATTACTGGGCAAACTTGTTTTGCTATGCCTTTACAAATTGAGGCTGGCAGAATCATCGTCAAAATTGGATTGCATTCAAATATATGATGTTAAGTACAAAACAAAATTGATATAACGAAAGTTTGTAAATACCCGTGCTTGTATTTGTGCCGAATGATCCAAATCCAGAAGACGTTGTGCTTGTTCCAAAACCACCAAATCCAGCAGTACTTGTTGTGGCTGTATTTGTGCTTCCAAATCCAAAAGTTGCTAAAAGTTAAACACAAGACATAAACGATAAATTAATAGTTAACAAAGTTTGGAAAAAATTTAATAATATTTAAAGAATATTTTAATAAGTATTTTAATAAAGCTTTAATAATTGTATTTAGTTTTATAAATTTACTTACAACCAAATAAATGCATATACTCACGTTTAGCGCCAGAACCAAAACCTGTGCTTTGTGTTGATCCAAAAGAAAACGACATTTTTACCGAAATTTCCTAGCTATAACTTCTTGAACTCAGGGCCAGTATTCCAGTAAAACAAATTAACTAGGCCAGTAAGTCTAGTTGATTTGTGGTGCTCAGTCGCATTCGAAACCACAAATTAACTAGTTCGAAACGTCGCCGAGCGCTGACCACAAATTAACTAGACATATGTCTGCGAAAAGTATGTAAAAACAAATACAGGTTATATTATTATAAACTAGCTGGTGCCCGCGGTTTCACCCGCGGGAATTTCGTCCCTTGCAATGACAGTAATGACGTTAGATTTTCTCACTCTTTTAAAACGTAGTGGTTAAATACTCTTTGGTCTCAAAGAAAATATAATCATCTGTCGCTCCAAGCCTTAACTGTTTCCATCACAGAAATTCTTTATAATAAAGTAGGGTCTCCATACACTGTTCATCGCTAACTGATCACTATTATGCAAACTTCACCACGTTTACACAATTTTAAGAACGATAAACTAATCTGTAAAACAAAGAAATCAAATTGACGTCCATTTTGCCCAAATGCCGCCAAGTCTTTTTAAAGTTTACCTCGTGAGTTCACCCTTTTCGGGGATGCCAAAGAAAACTTAGTCCATTCAGCCAATTCAGTTGTACCTAGTTTTCTTCTTCTGAAGTTATTTACATCGAAATGCATTGGTGAGATGCATTTTCATGCTTTACCGGAACTCTTCACGTTGAATCTTAAAAGGACTCTGTGGGAAGTTGTATAGTAAAACGACAACCTCTCGACGAACGCGGAACGCCCCTTTGATCTTATTTCACTGTTTCCGCACATTGTTCATCAATAATGGATTACTACTATGCGACGTAAACCACATTCACACAATATAAACAAATAAAACAGACGTCTATTTTTGCTCAAATCCCGCCAAAACTAGTCTCTTTGAACAATATTTTTTTTAAAAAGCTTACCAAATAGGTACCTAGTGACACAGCTTGAAGTTAACTTAGTTAAATGTTTACTAACAAAAATGCTAAGTGTCTAGTTAATTTGTGCTTTCACACCTTAACGGCTCAACCGATCATCATGAAATTTGGTATACACCTATACAGAGAAGGACGTAGGGTAGGTAATTTTAATCCCCGAATTCCTGCGGGAACTCCGAACCGCGGGGAATAGCTTTTTATTGCGTATTATGCTGTCGCGTATCGTATATTTACGTAATACCCTTACTAATAATTATCAGTAAATTATTAAATATCTAAATTTCTAAGTAGGCATAAAGAAAAAATATTGTGACCATTATCATTTTTATTTTCCATGATGGTGACATTTTCATTTATAAATTTTTCGTAATGGTAACATCACAGAATGTTCTAGGCACCAAAAAAAAAAAATGCTTACATCATTCTTTGTTGGCTAGTCATTTTACAAAATGAATATAACAAAAGCGGAAAACGAAATGAAAATCAATATTATGCAATAACCAGAATCGGAGTATAGTCTTCGCCTCCCAGAGAATCCGTTACTAATTCTTCCCTCCAGGAGGCTGCAATGGTGTGCCTCTATCTTTTCCTCGGAGTTTGATACCAATCGCTCTTTCAATTTTACCAAGAACAATGTTATTTGGTATTCCACGTCCAGCCTCATAATCATTCACAATTTGAGGTTTTTCACATATTTTCGTAGCCAAATCTTTTTGACTCATACCTTTAGATTGTCTTCCTTGCATAATTAGTTTCCCCAAATCGTGGGGTATCTTATCATGACGCAATTCTTCTGTCTCTCTGTCGAGTTTTGCCGTATTTTTAGTGGTACCGTGCTGTTTGTTTGTACCTGCACCATACTTTTGCTGAGTTTCAACTGGTATGCCTTGTCGTCGTGCAGCATTTACGGCCTGTTCAGTCTTCAAAGCCGCTGCTTTTGGTTGTCTCTTTCCAAGAACCGTAACAGTATTCCAATCCGACATAATTTCCAAATCAAATATCCTATCTGAAATAGTAAACACGTGAACTGGCTCGAATAAATAACAAAAAATTTCGTTAACTTGACAATCACTCGAAACCACCAGCCAGAACCATCAGGTAATCAGGTTAGGTTACCAGTTACCACAGATAACACTATACAGATACAAATAAAAAAATGATAAATAAGTACTTAACTCAAAATCATTCACAACTTGATTTTGTACGACCCAAAAAATTTTGTGCTCTGTGACAGTGTTGTTCTGGCCAAGTGGCCAATAACATATATTTTTTTTATCCTTTTCATATCAGAATAGTTTCGTTTAAAAACTTTATTAAATTGAACTTTTTTTATTCTCAGTGCTCTTAAAGAAGTTTCACTTTTTACAATAGTGAAACTTCTTTAATAAGTTATTATTCGCAAAATAATGTTTCAAATTCAAAGATGAATATTAAAATATTTGCAATAGTTATTCAGAAATGCAATTGTTAATATTCGTTCGTTACACACTAATATCATAATATTATATTATGTAGTTGTAAAAAAATATTATTCTACAAAACTGTCATGCAGCTTTGATTATATTCGTCCGATTGATTATATCCGTAACATGGGATATCCTAGCAGATTCCGCCCTCTCACTTTGGCTTTTCTACATTCGGAATACGTGTACTAGATTAGTAAGTTTCTTAAACTCTGTATAAGTAGTTTTAGTCATTGTGACTGGGAATAAATGTTTTATATTATTATTATTATCATTATTATATTATTATTATTATCATTATTATATTATTATTATTATATCATAATTAGCTGTTCCTTGCGGTTTCACTAGCGGTAATTTCGGAGTTCCCGCGGGAGTTCCAGAATAAAAGTAGGTAGGTACGTTATGTCGTTTTCTGTACACCTGACAACTCGTAATACTCGTATGCAAAATTCCATGCGGTTTCACGTGAGTTTTCGCAGTTCCCGTGGGGATTCCGGGATGCAAAGTGCCCTATGTTCTTTTCTGTACCCCTGACAAAGTCAATGAAAAACTTTATGAGATTTCACCGATATAAATTTTGGATTTTCCGTAGGAATTCCGGGATACAAAACAGCCTATAACGTCTTTTTCTGTACCCCTGACACCGTAAATGCAAAAATTTTTAATAAATCAATTTAGCACACGCAATATACAAGTTAGGTACGTTTAATGGTTAAAAGATTTGTGTACATACAAACTGAGCAAATAATCACTACGTTTTATACATACATATATTATGTGATAAAACACTGATTCTATTACCATAAGTGTGCGGTATAATTTGACTCTGGCAACGCCGGGTTTTGCAGCTAGTTTTCCATATAAAGGAATTTTAGCTGCTCAGACTTTAAAGATCCAGTTTCAATCTTGTGAACTGCAGTAAACAAGTTAATATGTTGTAACCTTTCAAAATGCATGAATAATTCTCACCCTCCTCGAAAGTTTACTTATATGTATATGTATTATCGGCAGTACAATAAGTGTCTGGATCTTATTACCTCAATCTTGCTTTTTTTTTTGTAAGGTCCAGACCACAGTGGACGCAAATGGATAAGGCACAGGCTAAATAGTAATATATGCATTATCAAAAGAAATATAACTACGTGCATTAATAAAAAAATAAAAAAATACAAATTACATACAATGCGAGCAGTGGTGTTTTTAACACCAACCAACCAACCCCAACTAAGAAAATCATCCCACTCTATACCTAAGATCTCCGATTAATTATTTTAGGTCAAGTTCCGCTATTACTGATAAAGCATTGGGCCAGGGCTCGCAGTGAGGAAAAATTCGTTCCATTATAGTGGACGCTTACTGCCGCAGTATCCTAGGGTAGGTAGTATGACGTCATAATCATAACCATTTATGTTCTGTGAGCATTGGCGTATCTGAATGGTTTGACCACGTCAAACACTTAAGACCAGAGAGAAGGTAATCACTACGTTTTACTTAAGACCTCAGAAGAATAACTTTAAGACCGAAAGAGCTTACTGCTGTCTAAAAAATATGTTAAAAAACGTTGTGTTTAATTTCAAATCAGTGAAATTCTACCCAAATAATAATGACCAATTTGTAAATGTATGAATTATAGCTGTTCCCTGTGGTTTCACTCAGTTTTTTCCTAACTTTTACTTCTTATTTTTTTGTTACCAATTATTATTAATTTATTCAGGTTCAGGATTTTTGCCGTAATTTTTAAATAACAATTATTAATTATGTCGAATTTTTTATTTTAAATCTTGGCCTTCAAAATTTAGAGACATTTTTGCTTTTGGTCTGAAATCCTTGAAAAAGCGCGCATATCTTATTTTATCTTCTTATCTTAATATATATAAATCACGTGTCACGTTGTTTGTCCGCGATGGACTCTGAACGGATTTTGATAAAATTTTGTAACCATTTGTAATATGGTCCAACTTAAAAGATAGGATAGTTTTTATCCCGGAATTCCCGCGGAAACTCCGGAATTAAGGCGGAGAACAGCTAATCACCGTAAACTACTGTCAGTTAGGGGTACAAAGAAGGCCGTAGAGTAATTTATCCTGGAATTCCCGCGGGAACTCCGAAAATACCGTGGATGAAATCGTGGGGACAGCTAGTTATTTATAAATCTATAATATAAGTAATTTGTAAAACTTTTGAAAAAAAAGAATCATTTCAAAAATTTAATTTTTCTTTATCAAATTTTTTAAATAGCTAATTAATAATGAATTAACATGCGAGTAACGAAATTTATTGTGTAATGATGTTAATTTTACTTTTTGGGGCAATGCATTTTATGTTCACAGATTACAGAATGATCTGACTTACTTCACTGACCAGTAACAAACGTGATCCAATATTAATATTAAAAACATTCTAATTATTATTTAATATCCAACATTATTATTTAATATCCAACATTAATATGTATCTCTGTCTTTTAAACCTTTTAATAATATGTAAAAGTACGTAAGAGTCGGCTCCAAAGGGCAGGGCCGTAAAATTATTATTATGAAAAAAATATATTAAACGAAGCTGCCGAGTGCCTGACAGATGCTAATGTCACTTTATTTTTTGTTTGTGATATGAATGAAGCATAGAGTAACTTATATACCTACTATTCTCAGAACATAGTATCTCAACAATAACATATTCTTCTGAGATACATGTGTCTAGTTAATTTGTGTCTGAGATACTACTCTAGTTCACGTAGTGATTACCTTAACTCTGGTCTAGTTAATTTGTAACATGTGCAAAGAAAGAGTGAAATAGAAATAAAAAGCATTATTCATGCACCACGAGTTTGTTGAACACTTCGCACTTCTCAGCAAGTCAGCTTCTTGAAGTAGTTGAAGATTTTCTGTCTGTTCAGCAAGGCTTGAAAGTAAAAGGTAAAGAGCTTAAAAATATCTACATTGTTGGTTTTTACGTTGGTACCTATCATTTAAGATTTGAGGGCGCGGGCGAAGTGCAAGTCCTTAATAAGTGGTGCTTAGCCCATGCGGTGTTTGAAAGTTGTTTGGTTTTCAAGCATAATTTTAAACACATACTTTCTTTCCGTGGTCCATCTGTGATTAAGGTTATGGTTTAGTTGGTCTTTATTCAAGAATAAGTAAATGATGAGGGATGATTCTAAACTGTGAGAATGACTGAACCAATGGGTTCAATAATTGAAAAAAAAAAAAAATCTTTTTGATAGTGTTCTTAGAAACAAGTTTGGTCAGCTATTTGAAGACTAAGTTCTTTTCTAATTGATAAATGTCATAAAGGTCAAGTTGAAATTTTGTCTTTTCTTCTTTCTTTTGATAAATGGCTTCCACTGTATTTCTTTAAGCTGAGAATACACATGCCTGTAGCTGGCACACTTGCACATGCCAGCTACTTTTATGTGTATATGCTAACTGGCATGCCTGTATCTGCCACACAAGTAGATAGCTCAACATTTGATTTTTTGGCAGTTACTGGCATGCAACGTGAGGGAGGGGATGCAAAACAAAACCAGCATGAATAGAGAACATAATGTACCAACAGGTACAGGCATGCCAGTAGCTGATTTGTTGTCGTAGACGGCGCACATTGTTTTGTTTGGTTTGTTTTTGTGTTAATTTCAAAGTTATTTATTATTGAGTCAGTGTGTCCTATAGACACTTTGATATAGTATAAATAACTTTGATTTTTTAATAATATTATTATTATTATTAAAAAATCAAAGTTATTTATACTTACTACTAGCTGTGCCCTGCGGTTTCACCCGCGGTAATTTCAGAGTTCCCGCGGGAATTCCAGGACAAAAAGTACCTTATGTCCTTCTCTGTACATCTGACAACGTGCATGCGAAATTTCATCCAAATCTGTTCTGCCATTTTTGCATGATTGAGTAAACATATCCGAGGATAAGAGCTCGAAAGCGCATTTTCATCCGACTTGCTTCAAATTTATCGTCACTGCTCAGCTCCTATGTATCTTAGCGTTATGTTATATATAGCCTATAACCTGCCCAGGAGTATGGACTACAATTGTACCAAGTTTGGTTAAAATCCCTTCAGTAGTTTTTGGACCCATGCGTGCACATACAGACAGACATACAGACAGACAAAAAATGTACTGATTGCATTTTTGGCATCAGTATCGATCACCATTCATCCTCCAATATTAATTTTGCATACACGCTACTGCCCTGTTTAACAGGCATGTCTATTCCCACCTTTACTTGCAGTGAAATCATCAATGTCACGTTTGTTGTGATTAAATAATAGCAGTACAAGTTTGTTCGCTTGTAACTTGTAATGATATTGCTAGGAGCTTGTTTACCTACAAGAAAATTGTATTCTGGTATTTAAATGTAACTTTGAAGTTTTTCGTTTTTATTATAACACTAGCTGTGCCCCGCGGTTTCACCCGCGTGAGTTTCGGAATTCCCGCAGGAACTCCAATGCAGTCTAATGTACTCCTTATAACAACAGCTAATTAGCAGTGAATGTCCTGTCAATATCGGTCCAACCGTTTTGGAGATTCACCCGTGTGAGTTTCGGAATTCCCGCAGGAACTCCAAACTTCTTTTATATAAACCTTGTCCTGACAATAACGAACACAAAAAAAACAATTCCAATTTGGTGCAGTCGTTTGTAAGTTATGCGCTTACCAACACATTTAGCGATTCATTTTTATTATATAGATGTATTGATTTAGTAAATTTGTTAAAAATGAAGCTAAATTTGATTGAAACCCACTATGAAAATCTTTCGATCAAAGCGCTAAGGACTAAAGCTGTTTATCATGCTCAACTCATCTATAATCTGACTCCCAGATTGCATATTATATTGCAAGAATTAATTATAAAACTAGTCGCAGGTCACATTATTATTCATATTTATATTTTGAATTTCGCAACTCAATTATAATTTGTGTTGATCAGCAATGAGCACAATGGAGGTTGATGATAAATGTGAATCAGATGAGGAAGAAATTTTAGTGTATGCAGAATTTGAAGATAGTGTGAATATAGGGAAATACAGGAGCATTCATGTCCTGGGTGTTACTGAAAAGAAGCCACTTTTTCAAATGGATGATACATTTTTCATAGGTAATTCCTTAAGTAAATTTTTTGACTTATTCATTTGACTATTTGATAGAATTTTGAAACTCCCATGATCTTTTTAATAAACAATTGATTAAAAAAACAGTGAATTCATTCCATGGTGCATGGGCGTACCGAAGGGCGGGCTGGGAGTGGAGAATTTTGAAACTCCCATGATCTTTTTAATAAAAAAATTAATTAAAAATAGTGAATTCGCTCCATGAGCGTACCAAAGAGGGGGCAGGGGGTGGGGCAGCTGCACCTGGACCTTGTTGACCTCCCTACCGATTTCCCAAAAAGGAGGAGGTTCTCAATTTGATGCGTATGTTTTTTTTTATGTTTGTTACCTCATAACTCTTGACTGCGTGAACAGATTTTGATATTTTTTTTTTGTTTGAAAGGGTATGCTGCAACTTAGGTCCCATTGCCACCAAGTCGAGATCTGATGATGGGATCTTGGAGAAATCGAGGGAACTCTTCAAAAATTATAGGCACACCTATAGCGATTTGGGTATTTTTTATAGTAAATCGTTCATTTGCTTTCGGAAAGCAAAATTTGAAGAAGCGGAACTGATGATGAAGACCACAGATGGTCATCGGAACTACTCAATAATAGGTATTTCACAGGTTCCAATTCGTTAACTTTAATTTGTTTTCTAAACAATTTATGCTCGTTACAATGTATATGGTCAAGTGGAACTGATGGTAATGTACCAGGAGAACTCCTCAAATATTAACGTCCCTGCATCGGGAAAAGCAATATTTTGTAAAAGGTGATAAGCAGTTAGGCTATTGTAACTTAGATAAATTAAAAACCAACCCAATGAAAAGCGAGAAATAAACAAAATTTTAACAAAAAAATAAAAACCGACTTCCAAAAACAAAATTAAAAAGCTAAAAATAACAAAATACCGATTTAATTCAAAAGACAAACACACTTAGTATTATTATTGGTTCGTGCTACCACTGATTGGTTTGAAGTCGGTGACAAACCAAATATGGAGTAGATGTGTAGATTGGCTAAGTCCACTCCCGCCACGAGCTCGTCGTGAGCAGAGCAACCCAAGTGGGCAGACACAAGTGTGCTTGGTACCGAATTCAAACCGATCAGTGGTAGCACAAACCATTAACAATACTACATGTATTTATGTCTTTTGAATTAAATCGGTATTTTGTTATTTTTAGCTTTTTAGTTTTTGTTGATAAAAGTAAAAAAAAAAAGAATTCAAGCCATTTGCAATTAAATATGTACAATACAGGTGCTTATAAAAAAATCTGATTTGCCCCTCTGGCCCAGAACTAATCTGATTTGCCCCCCTCCTGGCCCAGAACCTGGGTACGCCCATGAATCACTCAATTATGATTTTAATGAGGTACTCACACAAAATTGGATGAAATTATGTTGTTCATAAGTGACACTTAAGATGCTTTAAATCCCTCTTTTCAAGATTTGCCTCCTTTTAGGTAAATATGAGTCTCCATTGGGAACATATTTATTTTTTGAAGAGGATTCAGAGCCGCTATGTCAAGATCCTTTATTTGACAAGCTGCCACAGAAAAACTTAAAATATTTATGCAAAACCCAGAAGCTTCTCAAAATGGAACATGCTTATGTGACACCTAAGGAAGGCACAGGTTTGTAGGGTAAACTTTTTCAATTCAGAATTAAAGTACCTAATATAACCTACCTATCTTATCTACCTAAGGATACCACTACACACTACTTACATATTACTGGTTTCTTAAAACATTGATATTAACATAATTAATTGATATTGTTAAAATGACTAGAGTGCCGAGGCTGTAAGACTAACGGCCGCACTCAGAGTTGTTTTAAGGATTACTACACAAATTTGCCAAACAAAATTCACTTTCAAAATTATAAACTACCTTCAATGCTCTGCATCTGTATTCTTCTATCTAAACGTCTTTTGTTTACTTTATTAGTCAACATTGTTAAGGATATTTAATTAGTAGAAGTGAATGTCATATTTGCTAGGGAGCTGGCGGCAATTTAGGTATATGATTTCATCGTCGTTGATACCAAGACGTAATATTGTCTGGACTTATATTGACTAAAAAAAATAAGTGGCGAGCTCAGGTAGCTCTGATTTTTTTTTATAAATAATTTTGAAATTGTAATTTAAAAAAAACCATATTCAGTTATACTATCGTTTCTGTCATCAATTATATCTTATTAGATACGTTTTATAGATAGTGAAATTAAAGCTGGCAGAAGTCAGGATGGTGGGAGTTTTTCTTAATTCAGCATCTCAGCTTATTTTTCTTACAGTTATTTTTATAAAAACTTGATAATTGATGGCAGAAACGATAGTATAATTTAATGTATTTTTTTTAATTAAAATTTCACAATTATTTATAAAAAAAAATCAGAGCTACCTGAGCTCGCCACCTATTTTTTCTAGTTAATATAAGTTCAGACTACATTACGTCTTGGTATCAACGACGATTTATTTATTTATTTATTTTATTTATAACACAAAAAAGTTCACAGCATTACAGTAAAACTAAGGCACTGTGAAGTTAATAATACAAATACGCTAAGACTACTAATAAACTACAACACGATAAAACCTAAGACGCTAAATTTTTGATGCATTCATCCGCTCGCAATACCTCAAACATTCATCGCGCACACACATCCATCGACTGGCAAACAAATCACAGTCAGGAGCCGATGCGAGGAGTGCATTGAGGCAGTGTAAGGCACGGACAAGCGGAGAGTTTCTATAGGACACGGTTCGCGCTGACGGTATCGCCAGCAGATGGTTCGAACGAGGCCGGAGACAATATGCGGGTACTGGCGGGACATACAAATGCAGCAATTGCGTCACCAGCTCGGGACAATCGGAATCTCCGCGTAGTGTTCTGCACGCCATTGTCAACAGAGTAAAATTGCGCCTCACCTCCAAAGAGTTGAAATTTAGAACTCCAAGTAAAAACTTTGTTGGATAAAGAAAGGGATAGTACCAATATACTTTTTTGTATAAAAACCTTAAAAAAGCTTTTTGGATCTTCTCCAAAAGGAGAACGTAAGTAACCTCATATGGGTTCCACACAACTGAGGCAGCTTCAAGCTTGCTCCTTACTAGAGCGGTAAAAATCACTTTAATGGCTCTGGCATCATCAAAGTCACGAGCGCTACGAATGCAAAAACCCAATCTTCGGTAACAGTCGGTAGCCAGAGTTTTCATGTGCTCGTGGAAGTTGAGTTGCGTATCAAAGATGACACCCAAATCCCTGATTGTGTTCACACGAACTATAAGATCGGTGCCTAGCACATAATTAGCAGACGAGATCGGCCAAAAGTCATAACGGAGCATTTGGATGCATTAAATATGAGCCTGTTAGCCTGGCTCCACTGATATACCCGGTCAATATCTTCCTGCAACAATTTGCAATCGGTATCCTTTTTTATTTCGCAAATGAGCTTGAGATCATCAGCATAAAGTAGACATTGTGAATGCTGGGGAATGGTCGCCAAGTCATTGATCATAATACCAAAGAGTAAAGGGCCCAAAATCGAGCCTTGACTGACACCGGAGGTTGTTTTATATGGTTCGGAAACAAAACAACCGAAACGGACGTACTGTCGTCTGTCACGCAAGTAACTGGCAAAGAACCTTAAGAGAGAGGGAGAATCCAATGGCGCTTAGCTTATTAAGAAGTACGTCATTATTAACGATGAAATCATATGCCTAAATTGCCACCAGCTCCCTAGCTATATAATGTATTGTCCTATTAATGTTAAATACCTGTTAATGTTGAAATAAAGACTATAAAATAAAATAAAATCCGAGACGTTCATCAAATTAATGTTAATTGGCATTGAACTATGTTTAACTTATTAGTAAAATGCCTACTAACATTAATTTAATAAACGTCTCTGATTGTAGCAGTTATGTTTTAAAAATTAAGTAACCATTAAAACGACTCTGAGTGCGAGTAGGTATATATTGTATGTTCTGGACCACTTCGTTCTTTCGCAATGAGCGAGCACGTGCTCGCTCGCGAAATCACTCCGATGGTCCAGACCATACAATATATACCAATCAAAATGATTCACTTGTCGGATCGATCATTTATTTGATCAACCATGCAACAAAACAACGAATGTCGTTCTTTCGCCAGGAGCGGTGAAAACAATAATTATTATAATATACTGATTTAAAAAATGTATCTGTCATATGGATCATGCAAAGATTCACATGTCGATCGTACAACAAAAAATAAACAATAATAACCCGTTTGCATGTTTAGTTACCAAATTATGAATAAATAAAAACATACCTGAACTATCTGCCTGTACCGCGGAACCATCATGTGAACTATTAAGTATTTTCATCACACATAAGCACATACAAGTTATACGTAAAAACTTTGAATTTAATAATTGAATTATACTTATGTTAGAAACTATTATGTTCACTATATTGTCAGGTGTCTCTCCACAGTTATGTAAAGCATATATTTAAACTCAGTACCAGATTGGCTCAACGATCTTCAAAGTTTCAGATTTTCAGGCTAGATTGCTCAAGTCGTCGCCGAATCAAATTCGGCACCAGATTGGCTCAACGATCTTCTGTAAATCAGAAACTAGGGCTAGATTGCTCAAGTCGTCACTGAGTTATAAATAAAGCACATATTTTGTGATCAGATTGACTCGAGGACACCATAACTTTACGCAGTGAACACAAAGATTCTAAGCACTCGCAATGTCTAAATCGCAACAGCAGAGACTGTACTGTACTGTATGTTTCCCTTCGCTTCGCTTACTACTTATCTTTATTTTTTTACTTACCTTTGACATTCAGTACGGTTAGCAAATATGTAATAACCACACATGTTTCTGTTTAAATGGTTCATGTATGTCTTTATTACGTTGCATTAATAAACATACAGTTAATCTGAGAATTTAACGCAAAACATAAATTATTATGTAGAAAAACGAAATACGAAAACTCATGAATTTTGGTCTATTTGGAAATTATGACAGTGATAACGAGTTCTTAAAGCTGGAACTATTTCCCGCGGTTTACAAAAAATATTTGCTTATAATATATTTAAGAGGTATAAAATATAATTTTTATGACTTCAAGCACTTATCGTTTGTAGGTACTGTTTCTGCAATCAGTACGTATACTTATTGTTCTCATAACTCTAAAATAAAATACGAAAACTCATGAATTTTGGTCTATTTGGAAATTATGACAGTGATAACGAGTTCTTAAAGCTGGAACTATTTCCCGCGGTTTACAAAAAATATTTGCTTATAATATATTTAAGAGGTATAAAATATAATTTTTATGACTTCAAGCACTTATCGTTTGTAGGTACTGTTTCTGCAATCAGTACGTATACTTATTGTTCTCATAACTCTAAAGTGCTGATCACCACGGTTCCACGGTCCGCGCATGTTTATTATTTATAAAATTCGCTGAAATGTCATCGCGCGCCGTCGCTTTCCCATCAAGTTGGATCTAAATATAACTAAAATACGATTTTCTGTCTGTAATATCGAGATAACTCTGTTCTAAAAAACTCAACTGAGTGTTATTTGCATTTGTAAAAACATTAATAACCATTTAAATGTTCTATATTTTTTTATCTCTATCCATCCAAACAATCTTCAGAATTGTTGAAAGGTTTTTCATAAAATTTGATATGCCTACTTATACTTTGGGTTCAAAAATGCCATACCTACTTATCATTCCGTAAAAAAAAAAAAATGTCTGAGAGAGTTTGGAATTCATGTGAGCGAAACCGAGGAAATAACTGGTAGTAGTAATACATGAGAATAGTATCATTGGTGATACCGGTAAGTAAGTATTTGCTTGGCATGCAGTAATACTAGTAACAGACGACCCAACTTGGTTGGATCCAACCGCCCGACCACGACCAAATCGGAACGTGTATAGGGCAGTTGGTCCAACATAATTATTATTAATACCGGTTGGACGTGGTCGGCTCGCCGACGCACCCGACCAGCCAACCGTCCAACCAAATTGGTACGTGTGGAGGCAAACGATCCAACCGATGTGTCTCAGTCGCATTCGAAACGCCGCCGAGCGCTGACGATAAGTAGGTAAAAAGTAAAAACCATCGAAATAATAAGTACTACGTACAACTTACAACTACGTAATACTTATTATTTTGATGTTAAAAACAAATACAGGTAACTTAATATACACACCGGCAGAATTAGCGGAACATAAAAAGGCAGAGTATAGAAATAATTACGTATATTATATTAAAACAAATAATAATTAGACGTGAAGTAATAAATTAATATACATCTTTTAACACTTTAAAAGTTTGTAATTAAATTATTAAATTTTATTTAAAATAATAATAAAAAAAACACTTTGTCTCTAATTTGTGGGCACACAAATAATGTTGCAAATTAAAGATTACTGTGATTTTAACACTAAATAAATGAACGATTAATAACGTGTGTTTCCCCTTCGTGATTCAACTTTTATTTGCAACATTGTCTGTGTTCTCACAAACTAGAGATTTTTTTTTTTAAATTTGATTACTTTTAATAAAATTTCACTAAAAACTTCTTAAAGTGGATGTTAAAAGATGTATATTAGTTTATTACTTCATGCCTGATAATAATTTGTTTTAATATATATACGTAATTATTTATATACTCTGCCTTTTTATGTTCTGCTAATTCTGGACTCCCAAACTACTGAACTAATTTTGATAAAATTTTGTAACCTTTTATATTATGATCAAACTTAAAAGATAGGATAGTTTTTATCCCGGGATTCCCGCGGGAACTCCGGCACTAATGCGGGGAACAGTTAATCACTGTGAACTACTGTCACAGGTACAAAGAAGGACATAGAGTACCTACTATTTCCCGGAATTCCTGCGGGAACTCCGAAATTACCGCGGATGAAATCGCGGGGGACAGCTAGTATTATTATAAAATAAGTACGACGCGACGACGATGGAGCAAAACTCTGAACGCGACATAACTGTGAAGTTATTAGAACTATATAAAGACTTTCCCTGTTTGTGGGATTTAACAAATAAAGATTACTTTAATAAAGAAATGAGAAATCAAGCTTATACAATTTTGTTTGAACGTTTTAAGAGCAGGCGGCATGACGTCCGTACACTTCTTCAGTGCATAGGCAAATGACGGTTGGATGCCCAACCGTCGGTACGTCTGTAGCAATGTCGGAACGGTTGGCACGACGGCGGTAATTGGGTTGGATCCAACCAAGTTGGAACGTCTGTTACTAGTTTAACTTGTTACAATGGAAATAATTGAACCATTGCACTCGACACATAATAGATGCGGCATATTGATGGGAAACTTATGAATCTACTCCATTCTTTAATAAGTTTGAAATTTTATTTTAACAAGTACATTTACATTTTTGAAGTTTCAATTTTCGGTTATATTTCGAAAATATACTTGTATTCTGCAATTGCATAACGTAATTCAATGTACATCGGGAATAAATAATACACACAACGATAATATATATTTAGCATGTTTAATCCAAACAAATTCAATGTCATAACAGGTATTTACCAAAAAATTACTTCAAATTATTGTTTTTTATTCAAGAGAAATACAACCTTACAACATTTACAATAGGACGTCTACACACTGGACAATTGTGAATGGAAAAACTACACGCGGCGCATGCAACCACATGTCCGCACGGCGTCAAACATACATTGCACTCGTCATTGAAACAAACTTTACAACACTGGTCTACCTGGCACATTTTCTCGTCAGTTTCGTGAGGAACTTGCGTGTTGGCGACAACGTTGTTGTGGTGGTGCTCTTTTTGCACATGTTCCCTAAGTGTCTTAACGTGGGGGTCTATATAATTGGTGTCTGCACCGGACGTGCCGCACTCGTCGCGATCAAATGATGTATCAGCAACGGAGCGAAATAGTGGACACCGCGGTGACCACCGCCTGTGTTCTTGGTCAGGTTCGTCGAGTTGCAACCAATTCATTATCTCGACGCTGCAGTACGCACAACGCACTTCGTCACCGCGACCCATGAAATAGAAACCACTTTTTGCCAAACTTTCCGGTGACAAGTATGCCAGTGGCCAATTTACAAATGAGTTTAAACGTTCCTCCTCACTCGACATGGCGCTAGGAGTTTTAGCCATCTTATCGGTGTAGTACGCTGTATACAAATGAGTCACGCTCAAAGTTTGTCGGGGCAGTCGGTGCAATTTATGGTAGGTAAAATAATAGAAAGAGGCGTGGAGGGGATATCAGCGGAAATTATAAACACAAATGCTCTTGTGCATATTTTTATTTCAAGGAACAAATACTTAGTTACTGTTTTCGAGGTTTTAATTTTGGTTACCTATATTTCGAAAATCTACTTTTATTCTGCAATCGTATAACGCAAATCAATGTGTTCATGAAAAAGTAAGTGGGTACACGTTTTTACTCAGAACCAAATTCGTTACGTTACGCTCGATGCCATATCTAGTTCGTTCCATCATCTGTGGTAAAGACATTTTGCTTATTTTGTTTTTTTTGCTCTATAAAAACACAGGTGTCAATTAAATGGCATTATAATTAATTCATCTCTTGATTAAAGTGCATCGACGCTGGTAATAAAGCAGTAAGGATAAATCAAAATGTACGTAAGTACTTGCATTATTTACATTTTATTCTAATATATTGAGAATAATTTGGAGGTTCTATATTATGTTTTTTAAAGTTATCGTGTATAGTTATTTTGTGAAGTTGTTGTAAAGTCATTGTGTTAACTAATTAGGTACACATAATTTAGGATACGCATCTGATTTAAATTGTTTGGCAAGATAAAATGTGTTTATGAACATGTTATCTGTGTTGTGTACTATAAAAAATAAATAAATAAAAATTATAACAAATAATGTTTTAAATTTCAGGTCGGATATTGAGTATTCATCGGATGAGCTCCAGGGTGCAGTGGCTGCCGCGTCGGTAGAAAAGCCTAAAAAAAAGACACCGAAAAGAGCGCTAGAGGCTTCGGCATCGTCAGTTAGGTAAGAATAGTTTATGCACTGTTTAATAAGATTTTTTAGTTTAATATGATTTTGCACTGGGGGATTTATGCAATAATGAAAAAATTCAAATGTATTTTACAGATCCAAAAAGAAGCCTAACACCAATAGCCACAGCAGCGACAGCAGGAGTGCGTCGACCTCAACGAGGTAGGTAAATAGAAATTTTACATTGAATACCTATTAGTATTTTTAAATGTCTGTTTTGAACTTTATTTCTTGTGTGTTGTGCCGTGTTGTCCATCTGTTTTGCCATCGAACCACGACAATTTTTGTAGTGGCTTGAGTTTTTTATACTATACATTTCTATATATTTTTTACAGCAGTAGCCTTATTAACCGGTTACTGTGAACCAACTTACTTATTATAAGTTACAAACTAAATAATTGATTTTAAAATTTAACTTGTTCATTATTTATAATATTTTATATTTTAGACTTTTAGGTAGTTAATGGGTAATATCGCTTAATTTGTGTAACATTTTTTTATTTTTATTTTTTACAGCTCGGAATACGAACGAGGCCTCTTCGGTCTGGAGCCGGTGACAAAACAAACAAATAAGCTGTCTACCAACACCGGCCTCCAGACCTACCTCAGCACTCGAGTCCCCGGCGGGAAAGTTCGCCGGGATAAACATCTGGAAGGAGATTTTTATATAGAGGTACGAGTTTATAATACTGAAGAGGCTGCGACCGCACAGCCAGATCAACGGTGGCGGTCAGCGCAAGTGGCTTTGAAATTAAAATTAAATCGGGATACTTCGCAATGGGAAGCCTTGCAAAAGTTCATGCACAAAGCACACGAGCTGTTTACTGATAGCGAACCTGTATTTTTTAGTGACAAAGGTTTTAAGTAGATAATTTAAATTATTTTCACCTACACTGTATTTTACAAGCTTCTGCGGAGTACCTATCTCCATTTAGTTTTACTTTTTATTGTCATTCATAGTAATTTAACATAAATAATGCCGTATTGCGAAGATTGTAAAGTTTTTGTTAGTCGTGTTCGTTGGATAGGTCACTTGCGAAGTACTGATCATAAAAATAA